>JARZZO010000010.1:37195512-39786024 GCA_030544215.1 Zantedeschia hybrid cultivar
TGGCTACCTCGGCAGTTACTCCTTCCCCCAGCAAACACCGACCCGCTAAGACCAAACAGTAACCCCTCGGATAGCACGCTGGCTACTCCGGCCCAACTGGCTCAGGTGGTTACTCCTTCCCCCAGCGCGAGTGACACTCTAGAGGTACCACTCCGACACCGGTACAAGCTAGCTAACCTCGGGGTTCACCAGGTGACCCTCTCTCACTAGGCGTCACCCCGCCACTGCTCCCGTCAGCGTTGTGTCCCTCCGCACCGACACAGGGTGTCAAACGCTACAACTGTCACTCTAGGTCCACAGTAACATAAAACACGGTACGGTGCGATCCGGTCACATGAGAAGTCCACGGTCGCATGACATATAACGTAGTGTCATCCGGTCACGAAGAGTCCATCACATCGAGTATACTAAAAGCATGCATTAACCAACTATCTAGCAGTGTAAACACATTTTACTGGCATGGATTAGTGTGGTTCTGTCTTGAATCGCGTCGCCCAAGGCCGACGCCATTCAAGCACTCTAAACTGGTTCATGAAATACCGGCCTCAGAATATGGCCTAAAAGGCGTCGACACCAGAGGTCGCCTTTTAAAAGGCGTCAACATCCTCAGACGCCAATAACACAGAAAATCCAGAATTTTCGGAAAACGTTAATCAGGGGATTTCTGCCTTGAAAGGCGTCATGGTGACCCGACGCTATTACAAATCGCGTCGCACAAGTATGATGTCTTTCAGTACCAAAATCCCCGAACTGACAGATCCTTAGTGGAACGATTCCTGGCTAAAAAGGCGTCATGATGGACTGACGCCCTTCTAAAAGGCGTCGTCCATGCACGACGTCTTTTAGCGCCAGAAACCAGGTCCTGTCTCGTGCCCGAGGGCTCCCTTTTCACCCCCAAATACCCAAAATCGCCCAAAACAGAGGAAAGAGATAGAGGCAAACCAAACTATCATAAACCCACATTCATAGAAACTCTCATTCCCATCAAGAAAAGCTCCTAAACATGCTCATTCTACCCCAAAACCATAGATCCATAGTATGCTTCAAGCGGGAGAACATGGCTTTAAAATAAAACACTACGGGAATCATCACCCTACCGGTTACTTGAACTCCTCCAAGCTCCAAGCCGTCCACCCGTTTCGCCCCACGCCGCCGCCGGCACCGACGAGGTCGTCCTTACTCCACCGGGACGTCGGCCGCCGTCCGGAGAGTAAACGCCGCGGAGGAAGTGGAGGTGGTAGTGGTGGGAGCTAGGTGGTTGATGGAGTGGAGGGAAAGACGTAGTGGTGGGAGGAAAAGAGGGAGGGGAAGGGGGCGTCGCCGGAGTCGCTGGAAGGGAGGAGAGAAAGAGAGAAGGAAGAAAATGAGGGAAAGAATGAGGGCTCGCGGGGTTAACCAGAACCTAGGTAAAACGTGTCGAGATGTACGGACGCCTATCAAATGACATGACAGGTCGTTCTGACAGAAGTCTGAAACACGTCGTTCAAGGCTGACGCCATTCAGACGACAAGACCGGCACCGTACTCTGACACCGCAGGGTCGCTGTAACGACCCGCCACCCTATAATCGGGGATCCGATTACTAAATGGGTACCGAATCATTAATTTGGAACCAAACCAGGATCTAATCAAGTCTGGGAGATAAATAATAAACTAAGCTAAACATTCACATCGCATTGAACTGAAATAAAAGTGCATGAATTAAAATTATTACAATGCGACTCGATACAGCAAATAATTACATATTCCAACAGAAAAGAAATAATTAAACGTACAGACCAGAAATAAAGTCACAACTACGTCGGGGCATACCCCGGAACAACTGCTGACGGTGCTCAACTCACGGCCGCACTCTTCTCGCTAGGTCTGCTGGGAGTCCTCACCCTTATTCAGCACAGAAATCCGGAAATTCCAAGGCCCTTACTCAGGGGATTTCTGCCTTTAAAAGGCGTCATGGTTAACCGACGCCATTCGAAAACGCGTCGTTTACCCGTGACGTCTTTTAGTCCCAGAATCCCCGAACTGGCAGACTCTCTGTCAGGCGATTCCTGTCTAAAAGGCGTCGTGATGGCTCGACGCCCTTCAAAAAGGCGTCGTCCATGCACGACGTGTTTCAGCCACAGGAACCAGAGTCGCCTGAGCCCGAGGGCTCCCATTCCAACCCCAAACAACCCCAAAATTCACCCAAAAATGGAGGGAAAAGAGGAATAATACTATCCATAGGCAACACATTCATGGAAATCCCCCATGTTATCAAAAGAATTCCTAAGCATGCTCATTCTACCCCCCGAAACCAAAGATCCAAACAAGCTTAAACGAGGGTAAACATGGCTTAAAACGCGATGCTAAGGGGAACCGTCACCCTACCGGATACTTGAACGCCTCCGAGCTTCAAGCCGTCCACCGGACTCGCCCCACGCCGCCGCCGGTACCGCCGTGGTCGTCCTTGCTCCTCCGTGACGTCGGCCGCCGTCCGGAGAGTAGAACGCCGCAGTGGAAGTGGAGGTGGTAGTGGTAGGAGCTAGGTAGAGGATGGAGTGGAGGGAGAGATGAAACGGTGGGAGGAAAAGAGGGAGGAGGAGGGTTCGCCGCCGAGTTCGCCGGAAGGGGAAGGAGAGGAAGAGAGGAGAAAATGAGGGAAAGAAGGAGGGCTCGCGGGGTTAACCAGAGACTGGCTAAAACGCGTCGACATCCACGGACGCCATTCAGTTGATGTGACAGCCGCTCTGACAAGACTCTGAAACGCGTCGTTCAAGGCAGACGCCGTTCAGACGATATGTCAGGGCCGTACTCTGACAAACCCAGAGTCGCAGTTTGAAAGGCGTCGACACACGTGGACGCCGTTCAGATCGACAAGACAGGGGCCGTACCCTCGCGGCCCGAAGCCAGCCCACGTGGCACCCACGTGGTAGAACTTGAAATGCGTCTGCGACGGTGGACGCCGTTTAAAACGCGTCTCGATGTCCTGACGCGAATCAACTCAGAACCTCCGCCCTCACTAAGGTTAGAACTACAAGGTCCGATCCCGAAAACCGGGTCCGAAGGTCACGATCCTTACAATCTCCCCCCCTTAAAAGAATTTCGTCCCCGAAATTGACTGCTTAGAATTAACAAGGTCAAACAGGGATACAAGTTTACAAGGAAACTTATGAAAAGAGGTAAGGGAACTGCTCCCGCATCTCATCCTCACGCTCCCAGGTTGCCTCACCTCTGGAGCGGTACTGCCAAATCACCTTGACCAAAGGTACAATTTTGTTCCGCAGGACCTATTCTCTGCGATCCTCAATACGAACCGGATATTCTGGAAAAGACAGGTCCTCAGCGACCTCCAACTCTGAAAAATCCAAGACGTGGGACGGATCTTGAACATACTTTCTCAGTAAAGAGACATGGAACACATCGTGCACCCCTGCAAGACTGGGCGGCAAGGCCAGCTGATACGCGGTTTCCCCAATCCGAGCAAGGATGGGAAAAGGCCCAATATATCGCGGACTCAGCTTGCCTCGCTTCCCGAATCTCATCACACCCTTGGAGGGTGAGACTCGGAGAAACACGTGGTCCCCAGCTTCAAACTCAAGTGGTCTCCGTCGGATGTCAGCATAACTCTTCTGCCTACTCTGCGCTGCGGTCAACCTCTGCCGAACTAACCTGGCAATCTCAGCGCACTGCTGTACTAACTCGGGTCCTGCTATCTGCCTTTCACCGATCTCGGACCAACATACTGGAGATCGACACGGTCGCCCATACAAAGCCTCGTAAGGCGCCATGCCGATACTAGAATGATAACTGTTATTATAGGCAAATTCCACTGTGGACAAATACTGCTCCCAAGAACCTCCCCAGTCTAGACAACAAGCTCTGAGCATATCTTCCAAGGTCTGAATAGTCCTCTCTGACTGCCCGTCAGTCTCGGGATGGTAGGCTGAGCTGAAAGCCAACTGAGTGCCTAGTGCCTGTTGAAAGCTCTTCCAGAATATGGAAGTAAACCTTGGATCTCGATCTGATACAATAGACAAAGGCACCCCGTGCAGAGAGATGATCCGGTCTACAAACAACTTTGCCAGCTTGCCGACTGACCAGTCCTTCCTAATAGCTAGGAAGTGTGCCGACTTGGTCAGCCGATCCACGATGACCCAGATGGCATCTCTCCTGCTAGGGGATGTAGGCAATCCCATCACGAAGTCCATAGTCACATGCTCCCATTTCCACTCTGGAATCGGCAAGGGCTGTAGCAATCCACCAGGTCTCTGATGCTCGGCCTTAACCTGCTGACAAGTCATGCATCTGGCCACATATTCAGCCACATCTTTCTTCATACCGGGCCACCAGAAGTGCCTCCTCAAACAATGATACATCTTAGTCGTCTCCGGATGCACTGCATATCTCGAACGGTGCGTCTCATCAAGAACACATCTACGCACGTCCTCCTCAGTCGGAACATAAAGCCTACCTCTGAACCTGACCGTACCGTCGTCCCACAACTCCACCTCTGACCTCTGGAGGATCTATGGTAGCTCAACATCTGCCCTCTGAGCCTCGATTACTGCATGATACACAACTGGTCTCACAGTCAAACTGACCAGCACGGCTCTGTCATCTTCACGTGGAACCCTAAAGGAAGATTCCACCACCTGCTCGAATAATTTCCACTCCTGAATCATAAGGTACGACATGACCGTCTTCCGACTCAAAGCGTCTGCCACTACATTCGCTTTGCCCGGATGATAAGAAAGGTCAAAGTCATAATCTTTAATGAACTCCATCCACCTTCGCTGCCTCAAATTCAGGTCCCTCTGGGTGAATACATATTTCAAACTCTTGTGATCTGTGTAAACCTGGAATTTCTCCCCATATAAATAATGCCTCCAGATCTTGAGTGCAAATACCACAGCTGCCAGCTCCAAATCATGAGTAGGATAGTTCTCTTCATGCTTCTTCAGCTGTCGAGAAGCATAAGCCACTACCCTGCCATGCTGCATTAGAACTGCGCCCAAACCTCGACGGGACGCATCAGAGTACACCACAAATCCACCTGATCCAGATGGAAGCACCAGTACAGGGGCTGATGTGAGACGGGTCTTTAACTCAATAAAACTCCGCTCACAATCCTCGGTCCACACAAAGCGAACTCCCTTTCGAGTCAACCTCGACAAGGGGGCTGCTATCAAAGAAAATCCCTGAACAAACCGTTTGTAATAACCGGCAAGCCCCAGAAAGCTCCTGATCTCAGTCACTGAAGTCGGTCTGCTCCAATCCATCACCGCCTCGATCTTGGCTGGATCCACTGTGATACCATTGCCAGAAATAACATGCCCAAGGAAATGCACCTCGTCTAGCCAAAACTCACATTTGCTGAACTTGGCATAAAGTCGATGCTCCCTCAGGACCTGCAATACAGCCCGAGGATGGGTGGCATGTTCTTCCTCAGAAGAAGAATAGATCAGAATATCATCAATAAACACAACCACAAACTGATCCAGGTAAGTCCTGAAGACTCGGTTGATCAGCTCCATAAAGGCCGCCGGAGCATTGGTCAAGCCAAAGGGCATAACCAAAAACTCATAATGTCCATACCGAGTTCTGAAAGCCGTCTTGCTAACATCAACATCCCGGATCCTCATCTGATAATACCCGGATCTCAAGTCAATCTTGGAAAATACCTTCGCGGACTGCAGCTGATCCATCAAATCATCAATTCTTGGAAGTGGGTATTTATTCTTTATTGTTACCTGGTTCAGCTGCCTATAGTCAATGCACAACCTCAGAGAACCATCTTTCTTTCTAACGAACAGGACTGGAGCACCCCATGGAGATGTACTGGGGCGAATGAAACCCTTATTCAGCAGCTCTTGCAACTGTGCCTTTAACTCAGCGAGTTCAGCTGGCGCCATCCGATACGGGGCCTTAGACAAGGGCGCCGTACCTGGTGCAAGCTCGATGGTGAATTCGACCTCGCGCTGAGGAGGAAGGCCAGGCAGCTCCTCAGGAAAAACATCTATAAACTCACATACGACAGGTACCTCCCCAGGGCTGAGACTATCCCGGACATCAGAGACAACAACAGAGGCAAGGAAAGCCTCACAGCCACCAGCAAGCAACCTCCGTGCCTTAAAGGCAGAAATAAGAATACCTCGGGAAGAAAACCTAATACCTTGGAAGAAGAATGTCGGGATGTCCGGAATGGAGAATCGCACCCTCTTCCTGTGGCAGTCTACCTCTGCATAGAAGGCTTCCAACCAATCCATACCCAGGATGACATCAAAGTCTCGAATGGCAAGCACAACCAACTGGGCAGGGAGCACATGACCCTCAATGGTCAAGGGAACATTCCTCAAGCAGTTATAGGATATCATATAATCTCCAGAAGGAACCTCCACCATCAAACCATCAGATAACTCAACAACGGGCGCAGAAAGGATATCTAAGAACTGCTCAGAAATAAAAGAATGTGAAGCACCCGAATCAATCAATACGTGTGCAGAGTTCCCAAGGACAGAAAGTGTACCTTCCACCAAGTTGGACGCGCGAGCCTCCCTCCTGGTGATAGCTAGCACTCTCCCCTGGGTCCTTGGCTTCTTCTGCTCACCTGAACCATGTCCCTGGCCATACCCCTGCGGGCACTGCCTCGCCAAGTGGCCCTGCTGGCCGCAAGCAAAACATCTCCTGGGAAGAGTGGGACACTGAGTCCCACCATGGGTACCCCCACAGTGCTGACAGACTGCCGGAAGCCTCTGAGCTGGCCCCTGCGGTGCACTGGATACAGACTGACTCTGCTGACCCTGCCCGGGCCTGTTGCTGCCGCTACTGCCACTACTGCTGCCACCACCCCTGAAGAATCTCCTGAATCGGGAGCCGAGTGACGACGATCCCGATCCAGCAGAAGGGGCCGCTGCCGCTGCCTTACCCCTGCCACGAACTGGGCTCTGAGCAGCCAGTCCTCTCTCCCGGGCCGACTGGCTCTGTTGAGCCTCCACTGCTGCCGCACATCTAACCGCGGAAGCCAGATCCGTGCAGCAGTGAGACGCCACGAAGTTCCTCAAACTGAGCCTCAGTCCGTCCACGAACCTCTCAGTACGACGCTCCTCGTCCCCAGATATGAAAGGCACGAACCGACCTAGCGAAACAAACTTCGCCTGGTACTCAAGTACTGTCATGCTCCCCTGTGTCAGATCCATGAACTCCCTCTCCTTGGCCCTCTGGACGTGTCTAGGGAAATACTGTGCGTCGAACTCCCTAACAAATGTCTCCCATGGAATTTCCCTAAGACTCCTGTCCTCGTAGGACAAACTCTTCAAGGTGGTCCACCAGTCATAGGCGCTATCCTTCAGCATGAAGGTAGCTAACGGGGTCCGCTCTACTGCAGCACAATCCATGGTGTCAAAAGTCTTCTCTATCTCTCTAAGCCAGTGGATGGCCTCGTCAGGGTCGGGACGACCGGTGAAGTGAGGTGGCCTTAGCTTCAGAAACCTCTCAAGTGCAGCTGTGGACCCTGTTGGGATCGCTGTGTCGGGATCCGATCCTAAAACGCAGCGGAATAAAGGAGTTCGGGATCGGATCTGTCCCGTTTCGGTCGTTAAAACAAAAACCGATGTAGATCGATTTTACCTTGCGCGGATTCGAATCCGCGTCCGTTTTCCGGTTCCGTCGGAGCGATGCCGCAAGTCGCGCAGATGCCCGACCTCTAGCGGTATCCACGCGGTTCTCCTCGCGATGGATCGTCCTCGCTTCCTCGCTCGCTGCGGCGCTCGAAGATCCCTTCTGACTGCGCGTGATCCGCCGCGACATGCGGATCCAGATTCCCCGTCGAACGGGAAGTGGAGCTGTTGGGAACGGCACGCCCAGAGGAGAGAGAAAGTGGGAAGAACGAATGACGGCTAGGTCAGGGTTGCTGGCCCCGGACGTAGAATCCGTTCTTTTATCAAAAGTCAGTTTGCAGTTTTTCACAAAAACCCAGACTTATCCGAAATCCTGTCGGATTATCCATCGACTTGAAAACCATTTGCGTGTGACCCTCTAGGCCCAATTACCAGTCCAGTTAATAGCCCATTAAGTCCAGTAACCCTTTACTGACTCACTAAATTAATTAATATCCTTATATTCAATTAATCAGCCGAATTTAATGTCCCACAATAAATTCGGACGGACTGCCGATCACGTTGGATGCCAAGCAACATCGCGTGATCCTGGATGGAACTGGGGTTATCGCAACCCTCTATTGGAACCTTTCTGTCATCGGTTAGCGCGCGGATATAATCCTTCATCCGTACAATGTTCCCGAATCGACCTAGGGCATGGTTTACTGTTAAACCCTATTTGGTCGATTCACTTGAATCAGATGCCGCTAATCTGAATCCGATAACTCCTTATCGATTACAGAGTCCGCCCTGGCCAGGGACTTTAAGCGCATCATTCCCGGAACATTCTCTCTCAAACAACCGAGAGCGGATGATCCCGTATTGAACACACAATTACCTTCGAGGGCATTTCCCTGAACCCGATCGCTTGACTTATTGATATCCCATGGTTAGGGATTCGTTTGTCAAGGTCAAAGCTCAGAAACCTACCAACAAGGTATCCTTGGAGTCTCAGGTCCAAGGATCATCCACGCAACCGTGACAATTGAATCGAGCTGGTTAACAGTGAGGTGATTACCATCCAGCGATTCAGAGTCGGATCAGTTCAGTGAACTCATTCACCAATGAGCACCTATAGGTTCAGCATAGTGTCTCCACACAAGTGACTTATGGGATCAGTCACCCTCATCATATGAGCTGAAGTAACCTATACTAGTCTATCCGGATGTTCGATGTCCTATCTCAAACATCCTATGACTAGGAACAATTAAGAACATGTGTTTATAAGTCTTCGGTCCCGTAATTATGATCTCATCATAATCCAAAGACTATTGCACATGTTCATGGACTTCATCGTGATACGATAAACACAGATCGAATTAATTACACACAATGAATTATTGCCATTTATTAATAATCTGAATATGTACACAGTATCGGATTGGCTTTGAGACCATCTAATACTAACAATCTCCCACTTGGGCTAAAGCCAATCACTTTTATATAGAATACCCATATTCTCTAAGTGACGCTCAAAAACATTTTGAGACAAAGGCTTTGTGAGTGGATCTGCTATGTTGTCGGCTGAGGGAACTCTTTCCACCACGACATCTCCTCGAGCTATAATCTCTCTGATCAGATGAAAGCGCCGCAGAATGTGCTTCGACTTCTGATGAGACCTCGGCTCTTTCGCTTGAGCAATCGCCCCATTGTTGTCACACAGCAGTGGGACGGGATCAGATATGCTTTCCACCACACCAAGATCGCCGATGAATTTCTTCATCCACACAGCTTCCTTGGCGGCTTCAGCAGCAGCAATATACTCGGCTTCCGTTGTCGAATCAGCAGTGGTTTCCTGCTTGGAACTTTTCCAGCTCACTGCTCCCCCGTTGAGTGTGAAAATAAAACCTGATGTTGACTTGCTGTCGTCAGGATCAGACTGAAAACTCGAGTCAGTATATCCTTGCAGCTTTAAGTCTCCTCCTCCATAGACTAGAAATAGATCCTTAGTCCTTCTCAAGTACTTAAGGATGCATTTCACAGCCTTCCAGTGTTCATCACCTGGATCTGCCTGATGTCTGCTCGTAACACTTAGAGCATATGCTACATCAGGTCTGGTACATAGCATGGCATACATGATGGACCCTATGGCAGAAGCATAGGGGACTTTATCCATCACTGCCCTCTCTTCAGGTGTCTTGGGAGACTGACCTTTAGAGAGTGAAATTCCATGTCTCATCGGTATGAGACCTCTCTTGGAATTTTCCATGCCAAACCTTTTGACAATGGTTTCTATGTACATGGATTGGGTTAAAGCCAGCATCTTCTTTGATCTATCCCTATAGATCCGTATTCCTAATACGTAAGATGCTTCTCCCAAATCCTTCATGGAGAAGTTCTTTGACAGCCATATCTTTACGGATGACATCATTCCTACATCATTCCCAATGAGTAGGATGTCGTCAACGTAAAGAACCAGAAATGTGATTGCGCTCCCACTATTTTTCTTGTATACACAGGGCTCATCTTCATTCTTAATGAAGCCATAAGATTTGATCGCCTCATCAAATCTTATGTTCCAGCTTCGGGATGCTTGTTTCAGTCCATAGATGGACCTCTGCAACTTGCATACCATGTCTGGAGATTCTTTGGATGTGAATCCTTCTGGTTGTATCATATACACCTCCTCCTCAAGGTTTCCATTGAGGAAGGCAGTCTTCACATCCATCTGCCAGATTTCATAATCATAGTAGGCAGCAATGGCGAGAAGAATTCTAATAGACTTAATCATAGCAACGGGCGAAAAAGTTTCGTCATAGTCAACACCTTGTCTTTGACGATAGCCTTTTGCCACTAATCTTGCTTTATAAGTCTCAATACGTCCATCTGCACCGATCTTTCTTTTAAAGATCCATTTGCAGCCGATAGGTACTATATCATCGGGCAAATCCACCAAGTTCCAAACTTGGTTGATGTACATGGACTGTATTTCAGAATTCATGGCTTCCCGCCATTTCCCGGCCTCTGGACTTTCAATGGCCTCCTGGTAAGTCTTAGGATCATCATCCTCATTATAGAGTATCCTAGAACCATCCAAATTAATATGTCCCACATATCTTTCTGGCGGTTTAGGTACTCTTTCAGACCTACGAGGTTCCTGTGTATCAATTTGAACAGGTTCAGAAACTGATGGTTCATCTAATGAACCATTGCCAGTTTGTGAGTCTGGAACTTCTTCCAGAATTACTTTACTCCCACTGTCCTTCTGGAGAATATAATCTTCTTCCAGAAAGACAGCTCTCCTGGCCACAAGCACCTTTTGTTCGCTAGGATGATAGAAGTAATATCCATAAGTTTCCTTTGGATATCCCACAAATCTGCATTTGTCAGTTCTGGATTCCAGCTTATCTGCGTCATGTCTTTTAACATGAGCAGGACATCCCCAGACTTTAACATGTTTAAGGTCTGGTTTCCTTCCATTCCATATCTCATATGGAGTGTTCTCAACAGATTTGCTGGGTACCTTATTCAGGATATACATAGCCGAGCTAAGTGCATATCCCCATAAGGACACTGGTAATTTGGACATGCTCATCATGGATCGCACCATTTCCATTAATGTGCGATTTCTCCTTTCTGATACACCATACATCTGAGGTGTATAAGGAGGTGTAAGCTGAGAAAGGATACCATTATCCTTTAAGTATTTAATGAACTCAGTACTCAAGTATTCACCACCTCGATCAGATCGGATGGTTTTTATACTCTTTCCTGTTTGTTTTTCTACTTCATTCTTAAATTCTCTGAATTTCTCAAAGGCTTCAGATTTATACTTCAATAAGTATACATATCCAAACCTTGAGTAATCATCAGTGAATGTAATGAAGTATGAGAAACCACCAATGGCTTGGGTTGACATAGGACCACATACATCTGAATGTATGAGTTCTAATATGCCTTTGGCTCGTTCTCCAGTTCCACTAAATGGAGACTTAGCCATTTTACCCATTAAACATGACTCACAGGTTGCATATGATTCATAATCAAATGGATCCAAATATCCATCTTTATGCAACCTTTGGAGTCTGTTTTCACCAATGTGTCCAAGCCTACAATGCCACAAGTAGGCTTTGTTCATCTCATACTTACTTCTTTTAATCGAAGAACCGATATGTAAATTATCATGAGACACATTCAATAGATACAAACCATTGGATAAAATAGCAGAAGCTATTAATTTATTTCTGAAATAAATTGAACAACTATTGTTCCCAAAATTTAAATTGTATCCAATTCTATCTAAACATGAAATAGAAATGATGTTCCTTATTATGCTAGGTACATAATAACAATCATCTAATAAAAATGTGTCTCCGGATGGTAGCTTGAGCTTCACTGTCCCCACAGCGATCGCCGCAACTCTTGCGCCGTTACCTAGCCTCAGCTCCACCTCTCCGGTCCTCAGCTTACGTCTTCTTGTCAGTGTCTGCACAGAATTGCAGATATGAGATACACATCCAGTATCTAATACCCATGATGTACAATCTCTTATTGACAAGTTTACATCTATCATATAGATACCTGAAGCGTCCTGCTGCTTCACAGTTCCTTGAGCCTTGTCCTTGAGGTATTCCTTGCAATTCCTCTTCCAATGCCCTTTCTGGTGACAGTAGAAGCAATCACCTTTCTCAGCATTTTTACCCTTGTCTTTCTTGACAACCTTTGCCTTTCTCTGAACCTTGTTCTTATTCTTTCGAAAAGCTTGGACTGCAAGTCTTTTTCTGTTGGTCTTACCAACCATTAGGACTTGGGGTTTGTCCTTCACAAGGTTCCCCTCAGCAGTCTTTAACATGTTCAGCAGTTCAGCTAAGGTCGCCTGGATCTTGTTCATGTTGAAATTGACGATGAACTGAGCATATGAAGGTGGAAGTGAAGACAACACAAGGTCTGTGTGCATCTCCTTGGGAAGTGTAATCCCAAGAGCATCCAGCCTCTCCACCCACTCAATCATCTTCAGCACATGATTCTGTATTGAAGTTCCCTCTGCCATCTGAGCTTTGAACAGATTCTTCGATATCTCATATCGTTCGATTCTGCTCTGCTCACCAAAGAGCTCCTTCAAATGGAGCATGATGGATCTAGCATCCATCTCTTCATGTTGCCTCTGCAACTCATTGCTCATAGAGGCTAACATATAGCATTGGGCCATGGTGGAATCCTCCTTCCATTTTTCATACGCTATCATTTCCTCCTCTGGAGCATCTAATGCTGGTTCAGTAGGAGGTTGAGTATCCAAGACGTAGGCAATCTGCTCAGACCTGAGGACTATCTTCAGGTTTCTGAGCCAGTCTGAGTAATTGGTGCCTGTCAAACGGTTGGCATCAAGTATGCCTCGCAACGGGTTATGATGCGACATTCTCGCCTACAGGAGATAATCAATTGATAATTAGCAGATATTCAGATTATCTAAAACAAGATATGGTCTTTTATTATTTAGTTTTATTCCCACTAATTTTCGACGGACTGTATAACCTTCAGATATACAGAACGGGAGACGCCGACTGTCTCCTAGTGGGGATCAGAATCTCCAAGCATCACAGTATGACCTCGGGTAAACACATAGTATCATACTGCTATCTCAGAGCAATCATCTCATGATAATTGCAACTCCTTGCAATATCCGATCGTACTTCGGCTCCCAAGTTTAATGGTCCCGGGTAAACACAGTAGACCATTATCCCCGGTCTAAGCTTTACCATCAATACGTGACAGAGTAAAGTAGAAACATAGTTCCCGGGTAAACACGTGGATGACTATATCGTTCCTCTACTCTTATCCAAAGGCATCTAATGCCATGATCAACAGTCCTCTCATCAGTTAATGACAGACCTCGGGTAAACACATAGTATCTGCCACCACCGAATTAAGTTCTATCAATCATATTGATGGAGAGCCACGCGGTACATTCTCAATGACTCGCGCTACGGCTTAGAGTTTGTAACGAAGGTTTTACTTATTTAATTTGGTCTCATCCTAGGTGATAGTATTAAATATATCGAATATATTTATTAATACTAATAACCTAGCAAATATAAAGCATACGCATCACATACATGTCATTAGTGTGGTCATGGACGGCACTGCGGTTTGACTTGAGCCAGACAGTCAAACGCACACATTCACACAATATAACATCTTATATCATGAGTCTGCAAACCCATGAATGCAATGAACTCCTTCATTTTCATCTGGTCAGCAGTTGTGGATCATCCTCGCTCCGCGCGCATCCGCCTCGATCAAATTACATCGTAATTCTCAATTACATGATAATTTAAATGAGGAAGCCTTATGGCGATTACATCGAGGTGGAAGATATAAGTACAATGGAATATGAGAGGGAGAGGTTCGCAGACCTCTATTTATTAATACACAATAAACCACACAATCACATTCCACATCCACAATTAATGCTCGTCCATGACCACCATGTGTTTTATTAAACAAACCACACATGAATTGCGCATCAAATGGCTAAATAAAATTTTCGAAAATAACTTATAATTTTGGTTTCATAAAACCAGGGACCAATCAAAATTGGATTTAGGATTTTCGAAAACTTTAGTATTTATTTCAAGCATGCTAATTTAAATCTAATTTAAACAAGCAAATAAATGCACATCAATAAATGCACATAAACTCTAATTTGACAAGATTGTAACATTCCATGCAGATAAGATTAACTGGCATTAAATTATAAATTTAACAATTAAATTTATTCCCCAATTATTTCCTTTAATCTAACAAGTAGATTGAATTAACAACAACTTGTTAATTACTATTTTAATCCATATTAATCTAATTATTGGACCATAAAATTAAAAACAGAGCTCAATCTTATTGTAAAATTTCATTACAAATGAAAATTAAATTCTGTTTTTAATTTGGAACAAAAACAGATTAATTAAGGATTAAAAACAAAAACAAAAAAAATAAAGGGGAAAGGGGGCAGCGGTCCAATGGACCGGACCGGACCTGGGCCGAACCCAGCCGGTCCCTGGCTCGGACCCAGGTCCGCCCACAAGGGCGCGGACCTGGTCCGGGTCCAGGGCCGACTGGCTCGGACCCGGGGGCCCGGCCAGGCCCGTCGGGCCCACCCCCCCCACCCGAGCGCAGCTAGGAAACCCTAGCTGCGCGCAGGGTGGGGGGCGGCGGCTCCCTGCCGCCGGCAACCTGCCCCGCAGGTGCCGGCCGGCAGGGCCCCGGCCGTGGGGCGGTCTCCGGTGCCCGGAGGCACCGGTGCCGTCGCCGGCAACCCCTGGTTGCCGGCGGGGAGCTTCCAAAACCCCCCCCCGAAATCCGTTTTCTGCAAAAAAATTAGGAACCCCATATCTTTGAAAAATAAAAATAAATCTAGGGGTTTATGATCCTCCCGGTCATGATGCAAGATCAGAATCTCGATCCACGACCCCATGGAAGGAATCCCATGCTCCATCGAGCCCTTCCCAACGCTTGGGATGCCCGTGAACAAACCGATACGAGTAGTTCTTCGTCCGGCGAAGAACACACACGAAAATTGCAGAAAAATAAAATTTTAATGCTTACAGTTTCTCTTAAACTTGCTGTGTTCATCTCATGAACGCATCATATGCATGGAATCAATTACAAAATTATCAAAAAGAGATCGAAACGGCGAAAACACAGTGGAACCTGGCTCTGATACCACTGTTGGGATCGCTGTGTCGGGATCCGATCCTAAATCGCAGCGGAATAAAGGAGTTCGGGATCGGATCTGTCCCGTTTCGGTCGTTAAAACAAAAACCGATGTAGATCGATTTTACCTTGCGCGGATTCGAATCCGCGTCCGTTTTCCGGTTCCGTCGGAGCGATGCCGCAAGTCGCGCAGATGCCCGACCTCTAGCGGTATCCACGCGGTTCTCCTCGCGATGGATCGTCCTCGCTTCCTCGCTCGCTGCGGCGCTCGAAGATCCCTTCTGACTGCGCGTGATCCGCCGCGACATGCGGATCCAGATTCCCCGTCGAACGGGAAGTGGAGCTGTTGGGAACGGCACGCCCAGAGGAGAGAGAAAGTGGGAAGAACGAATGACGGCTAGGTCAGGGTTGCTGGCCCCGGACGTAGAATCCGTTCTTTTATCAAAAGTCAGTTTGCAGTTTTTCACAAAAACCCAGACTTATCCGAAATCCTGTCGGATTATCCATCGACTTGAAAACCATTTGCGTGTGACCCTCTAGGCCCAATTACCAGTCCAGTTAATAGCCCATTAAGTCCAGTAACCCTTTACTGACTCACTAAATTAATTAATATCCTTATATTCAATTAATCAGCCGAATTTAATGTCCCACAATAAATTCGGACGGACTGCCGATCACGTTGGATGCCAAGCAACATCGCGTGATCCTGGATGGAACTGGGGTTATCGCAACCCTCTATTGGAACCTTTCTGTCATCGGTTAGCGCGCGGATATAATCCTTCATCCGTACAATGTTCCCGAATCGACCTAGGGCATGGTTTACTGTTAAACCCTATTTGGTCGATTCACTTGAATCAGATGCCGCTAATCTGAATCCGATAACTCCTTATCGATTACAGAGTCCGCCCTGGCCAGGGACTTTAAGCGCATCATTCCCGGAACATTCTCTCTCAAACAACCGAGAGCGGATGATCCCGTATTGAACACACAATTACCTTCGAGGGCATTTCCCTGAACCCGATCGCTTGACTTATTGATATCCCATGGTTAGGGATTCGTTTGTCAAGGTCAAAGCTCAGAAACCTACCAACAAGGTATCCTTGGAGTCTCAGGTCCAAGGATCATCCACGCAACCGTGACAATTGAATCGAGCTGGTTAACAGTGAGGTGATTACCATCCAGCGATTCAGAGTCGGATCAGTTCAGTGAACTCATTCACCAATGAGCACCTATAGGTTCAGCATAGTGTCTCCACACAAGTGACTTATGGGATCAGTCACCCTCATCATATGAGCTGAAGTAACCTATACTAGTCTATCCGGATGTTCGATGTCCTATCTCAAACATCCTATGACTAGGAACAATTAAGAACATGTGTTTATAAGTCTTCGGTCCCGTAATTATGATCTCATCATAATCCAAAGACTATTGCACATGTTCATGGACTTCATCGTGATACGATAAACACAGATCGAATTAATTACACACAATGAATTATTGCCATTTATTAATAATCTGAATATGTACACAATATCGGATTGGCTTTGAGACCATCTAATACTAACAGACCCTCCCCGCGCACTGGAACTCTCACTAGGGTCTCGTGTCTGATATCGAGCCATAGTGTCCATCATCGCCTCCATGAACTGCTCAACACTCGGCCTCCCGGCCTCGGACCCACTAGGGACATCACCCTGCTCTCGAATAACTGGCATCCTCCTTCTGGGAGCCATCTACTCGCCTACAATTACAAAATCAAAAAGTTCTAATTAGATTCCTAAAGCCTATGCTACCGCCGTGCCTGTACGGGATAATGTATTTATTTGCCGAATTTATGATATTTAACCTAGTTATTTATTTATTTGCCAGACCGTGTGCTCTGATTCCAACTGTAACGACCCACCACCCTATAATCGGGGATCCGATTACTAAATGGGTACCGAATCATTAATATGGAACCAAACCAGGATCTAATCAAGTCTGGGAGATAAATAATAAACTAAGCTAAACATTCACATCGCATTGAACTGAAATAAAAGTGCAGGAATTAAAATTATTACAATGCGACTCGATACAGCAAATAATTACATATTCCAACAGAAAAGAAATAATTAAACGTACAGGCCAGAAATAAAGTCACAACTACGTCGGGGCATACCCCGGAACAACTGCTGACGGTGCTCAACTCACGGCCGCACTCTTCTCGCTAGGTCTGCTGGGAGTCCTCACCTGAAAACCGCAGGAGGGGTGAGTCTCAAAGACAAGACTCAGTAGGGATCCTTCAATCCCCACAGCCCACGCACACAACCACAAGTGCAAGGTACAGCTAACGGTAAAGTGATAAGCACAAGAGGTACAATTCCTAATTCTTAACGTGAAATTACATGCAATCGTGATATAATAAACATGCATATATTAAACCAGCCGGCTAGGAAACCCACAACAGACGTCTCGATAGAACTCGCTAACCACACAACAACGGTGGAAAAACCTCGACTCGCTGAGACCAAACAGTAACCCCTCGGATAGCACACTAGCTACTCTGGCCCAACCGGCTCAGGTGGTTACTCCTTCCCTCAGCATGAGTGACTCTCCGAATGTACCACTCCAACACCGGTACTAGCTGACCCCGGGGTTCACCAGGTGACCCTCTCTCACTAGGCGTCACCCCGCCCACGCCCCCACCGGCGCTGTGCTCACGCCCCCACCAGCACAGGGTGATAAAGCGCTACAATGTCACTCCAGGTCCACAGTAACACAAAACCCAACAAGTACGATCCGGTCACGTGAAAAGTCCGCGATCGTATAACATACACGTAGCATCGTCCGGTCATGAAGAATCTACCTCTACCGGGTACACTAAAACATGCAATAACTATCCGTCTAATAGTATGAACACATTTTACTGGCATGAATTAGTGAGGTTCTGTCTTGAATCGCGTCTCCCAAGGTCGACGCCATTCAAGCTCCATGTACAGGTTCATGTAAAACAGTCTTCAGAATCAGGCCCTAAAAGGCGTCGACACCAGTGGTCGCCTTTTAAAAGGCGTCGACATCCTCAGACGCCATTCAGCACAGAAATTTGGAAATTCCAAGGCCCTTACTCAGGGGATTTCTGCCTTTAAAAGGCGTCATGGTTAACCGACGCCATTCGAAAATGCGTCGTTCACCCGTGACGTCTTTTAGTCCCAGAATCCCCGAACTGGCAGACTCTCTGTCAGGCGATTCCTGTCTAAAAGGCGTCGTGATGGCTCGACGCCCTTCAAAAAGGCGTCGTCCATGCACGACGTGTTTCAGCCACAGGAACCAGAGTCGCCTGAGCCCGAGGGCTCCCATTCCAACCCCAAACAACCCCAAAATTCACCCAAAAACGGAGGGAAAAGAGGAATAATACTATCCATAGGCAACACATTCATGGAAATCCCCCATGTTATCAAAAGAATTCCTAAGCATGCTCATTCTAACCCCCGAAACCAAAGATCCAAACAAGCTTAAACGAGGGTAAACATGGCTTAAAACGCGATGCTAAGGGGAACCGTCACCCTACCGGATACTTGAACGCCTCCGAGCTTCAAGCCGTCCACCGGACTCGCCCCACGCCGCCGCCGGTACCGCCGTGGTCTTCCTTGCTCCTCCGTGACGTCGGCCGCCGTCCGGAGAGTAGAACGCCGCAGTGGAAGTGGAGGTGGTAGTGGTAGGAGCTAGGTAGAGGATGGAGTGGAGGGAGAGATGAAACGGTGGGAGGAAAAGAGGTAGGAGGAGGGTTCGCCGCCGAGTTCGCCGGAAGGGGAAAGAGAGGAAGAGAGGAGAAAATGAGGGAAAGAAGGAGGGCTCGCGGGGTTAACCAGAGACTGGCTAAAACGCGTCGACATCCACGGACGCCATTCAGTTGATGTGACAGCCGCTCTGACAAGACTCTGAAACGCGTCGTTCAAGGCAGACGCCGTTCAGACGATATGTCAGGGCCGTACTCTGACAAACCCAGAGTCGCAGTCTGAAAGGCGTCGACACACGTGGACGCCATTCAGATCGACAAGACAGGGCCGTACCCTCGCGGCCCGAAGCCAGCCCACGTGGCACCCACATGGCAGAACTTGAAATGCGTCTGCGACGGTGGACGCCGTTTAAAACGCGTCTCGATGTCCTGACGCGAATCAACTCAGAACCTCCGCCCTCACTAAGGTTAGAACTACAAGGTCCGATCCCGAAAACCGGGTCCGAAGGTCACGATCCTTACAGTCGCAGTCTGAAACGCGTTGCCCATCATGGACGCCGTTCAGACGACACGACTGGCCCGAACACTCGCGACCCAAGGCCAGCCCACGTGGCATCCACGAGTGTTCTTGGGCCCAAACACTCGCGACCCAAGAACAGGGTCCCAGCCCCGTTTAGGCACAAACTACAGAGTCCGACCCTGAAACTGACCCGATAACCGGATCCGAAACCTCATTCCTTACACCTTCTCATCTTCACTCTCTCTCACTTTTTTGAGCTCCATCTCACACTCCAGGGCCATGGAATCTGGTGGATCTAGCGGGGCCGGCGGGAAACGACGCCGAGTCATGGCTATCCGCACCGTAGACGTGGAAGCGGGGGAAGAAGTCCCCGAGGTGGTGGTTGAAACACAAGCCCTTGCGGCGGCGGCGGCTTTCATGGAGGCCGAGGAAGCTTCTCCTGAGGCTCCAGTGGTGGGTGAGGAAGCGGTGGCACCGGCCGAGGAGGCTGGCCCATGTTTGGTAAACCTTGAAACACCCTGTTTTATACTTAAGTTTCAATTTTGGGGGGAAGAAAGAGCCCGGCCACAGGTTCTCGAAACCTGTGACAGGGATGCCTTTTGAAACGTGTCCTTGTACCTTGACGTGATTCAAAATTGGTGATTAAACCTCAAAGTTAATTTAAAATTTGATTATTAGTGTTCTAACGATGATTCTGATCAATTATTTGAAAATCGCAAGGCACGATGATGACCCGGATCTCTTGGGACTTAGTGGTGGCTGCCTATAGGGGTCTCCCGGATTTTTAGAAGGCACGACTAGCGGAGATGGGGTTTAGAGAGATATTAGAGATCGAGCCATTTTGGATCGACCTGGTGTTACTCCAGGTGCTGAGGGAGCGATGGCATGCTGAGAGCAGGGCATTTCTAATGCCCTGGGACACATGGTCCCGAATCTCGAAGACGTATGCAGTATCACCGGTCTTCGGGTATAAGGTCGGACGGTAAGTGGGATTACGTATCCCGATTATCACAGACTAGCTCAGGAGTTGCTGGGCTTAGAGTGCACGGGATTGGAGGGTCGAGAGTCTTGGACTCTCCTCAGGATGGTGGTCGAGAGATCCCTAGGACTAGAGGAGCCTACGAAGCAGACCGATGAGTCTCGGGACAAGTTGAGATCTAGACTAGTGAGGGCAGCTAGTGAGGTATATTGTCAAGATCCTAGTGATAGGGTTAGAGCAGATAGGGACCTTAGGAGGTTCTTAGTGTTTTTCTTTGGTAGGCTTTTCTTTGGGACGAAGGGCGACTACATCCACTGTCGCTTTCTGAGTTTCCTTACCGATCTTGATAGATTAGGTGAGTATGCTTGGGGTGCGGTCCTTCTGGCTCACCTCTTCACCGACCTCTCCGCTGTCACACCTGATCGAGAGACCACTATCAGCGGCTTCGCGCCATTTCTTCAGGTACTTAATTTAATTTATTTTTGTTTACTTCATTAAATGCTTACTATGCAATGCATGTGATCCTAACTACATGTTCTTTTATGCAGGTGTGGACATATTATTACTTTCCTCTGGGCCGAGGGAGGCCATCTACATAGCAGGCGGCAGTTTCGCTTGCCCGACGTTGGCGTCCGGTGGTAGACACGGTGCCACAACATCACCAGTTGATGGCTCTCTGCTGTCAGTTTTTAGACTGCCCAGAGTTGTTGGTAAGTTTTAAAATTCTTTTCTTGTCATTATCAATTGTTTTATTTAATTAAGCACTTTTATAAGTTAGATGTTTTATTAACATGTCTGTTAAATGTTGAATGATGAATATTTGAACTTTCATTTTATGAAATGTTTATTACTTTACACATGGTACAGTTTATTGATTATTTGATGTGTGATATGCAATGCAACTAACCTATCTGAATGCAGGTTATTTGGCGTCCGTACCTTGGTATGGACGATGCAGGATAGCCCTGGGTAGAGCAGGGGCGGGGCCGATTCGGGCGCCAGGTGTGGCTACATTGCATGAACGAGATAGCCCTCCTGCATCTGCGGCTGGTGATGTGGACGCTAGGACTGCATTAGGAGTGGGTGGAGGAGGAGATCCCGGAGGGGATCGGGAGGACCACGCGGGGTAAGTAGGCCGGCACCGACTGGGCGCCAAATTCTTGGATCAGCGGGATGATTGGCACCGGTATGGAGTCCCGGTAGAGTTGCAGGCGGTGAGCAGCGATGCTTACCTGCAGCACTACCTGGCCCACTACGCCGCCCACCTCTAGCAACTCCGCCCTCTCGATGCAAGTATTATGATATGCATGCTCATGAATGCGTCTTTCATTTTGTTAATTATCTTGCTTATATTTGTAAATGTATGACATGTTATGAAAAAAATGCAAGATGCCCGGGATGCCACCATCATCACACTCCGTGGCCACCTCCACGATGCGAGGCCCAATTGGAACAAGTACAGAATGAGCTGAATGAACTGGTAAGCATGATATGCATGAATGACATATGTATTATGAATGCTTCTTTTTATTATTAAACTATTTTGGCACTTGTACACTGACGGTGACCTCCTCTTTTTACAGCGTGCCGGTTATACTCATGCGGCGACCCCCTCGTCTTCCACCGCGGCCAGTCCATCTTCTAGTACTGCTCACGAGGCCGCCCTTGCCGACCTGCGGAGTCAGATGGCCCTAGCCATCCGCCTAGCCACTCAGGTTGAGGATGATGCTGCTGCTCGGGTAAATCTTTGACTTGTTTCTTGTATGATGGCATGCGTTTGCCTACTTGCTTGATTAGTTGACTGACAGTGTCTTATGTTGCAGGTCCAAGAGCTTTGCGTGGCTCTTGGAGAAAGAGTTGTTGAGCTGGCACAGGCTCGCGGTTCAGTAGCTCGGGTTGCTGAGCTAGAGGAGCAGCTGGCGAGGCTCTCTACTAGTGATCTCCCTCGCGAGCTTGCACAACTCTAGGTTCGACTGGAGATCCTGACTGAGAAGAGAGATCGCGACCGGTCCCGATTGGAGAGTCTCCAGGGCCGATTATCAGTGGCGGAGCACGAGCGCTAGAGCATAGAGGCTCGTTACCAGCGTGCGCGACAGCGGGCGTTGGAGCGAGGACAGGCGAGTGCTTTCACCACCAACATAGCAGTATCCTCTGGCCAGGCTGGGCCAAGCATCATGGGACCACCGCCGCCGCCACCACGAGGACCGGACGTCCAGGACGAGGTGCAGAGCTAGCTGGACGAGGGCGCGGGGGAGAGCCAGCCGTGATGGTTGTCATCATGTATTTTCTTCTCATTTTGAAGTCCTGTAGATGGACTTTCATCTTGTACACAAACCCTTGTGATATATAAATAGAGTTTCCTCATCTTTGAGCTGGCTTTTGCACTTTTCTCTATTGTCTTTCTTTTCATACCTGCACGCGTCTTGAACAAACAAATTAAATATCTGTTCAGGCTTAGCCCCTTGCCCAGTTAAGTAACTGGCTACTTGATCCTATCCTTGGTAGAAAGGTCAAGGGGCGAAGCCTTTATTTAATGAAGACAAATAAAGATAATTAAAAGGAAGTAAAATGCAACATGCAAGCATGCAAGTATGCAAATGCTCAATGAAAAATAAAAAGGATGCAGCACATATGATGCGACAAACAAGTGCTAATTGAATTTTTTTTTTTGCAATTGCAATTTTAGAAATGTCAATTTTTTTTGGGGTTTTGCTATATCCAATTTTTTTGTGATTTTGCTATATTCAATTTTTTGTAGTTTTGAAATATTTTTTTTTTTGCGGTTTTGAAATACTTAAATTTTTTTGTGGTTTTGAAATATTCAATTTTTTTGTTGTTTTGAAATATTCATATTTTTTTTTGTGGATTTGAAATATACGGCTAATCTAAGGACCAGCATGGCACTTGGATCAAAAGAGTAGATTCATTTGTTAACTTAATTCTCAGATCATTCTCTAATAACCTAGTCCATATTCATTGTCCTTAAAATATGTTTGTAATCGTGATCCCGTTCGATGGTTCGACCCATAGTCGACCTCGACCATTCTTCAAATTTGGAGTACACCTCTTTAGAATGAAGGGAAGAATTAGTTTAGAAAGCTTGCGAGAGGGTCCCGGAGACTCAGAAAGATGTCCTTCCTTCACCCTATTATCCGTCGGGGTTCGGTCATTTTTATTTTTACGGGGTATTTAACGACCTTGCGTTCCCTTTTCATTTGATTTTGTGGCCTTTTGAGGTAACGTTTGTAATGTTGAGCGGCCTTTTGCTTCTGTTGGCTTTTTGCCTTTTGCTTTTTCTTTTGCATTTATGGGGCGGATCTCCTCTTTATTTTTATTTTTATGATGGCTTCCTACTAAGATGGCGGATATTTTCAGTAGTCTATTCTAAACCTTGTTCCGTCATCGTGGGCCAGAAGTTTTCTTTTGAAAAGAATGAGTTGTACTTTTCCACTATTAGTCAAGCTTTCGGGGTTCCTCGGGCTTCACATCTCTTGTTACTCACGAACGAAACATGTTTGTGTGCAATAATGCATTTGAATTAGATTACTAAAGATTAATAAGGAAATTTGAGTTTTCAAATTTTTCAACTCTATTGGTCCTTGCACCATGCTGATCGCTTAAACTAAGGGTAATACTTCTTAAGATACAGACCATTCGAGGGGTGAGTTAACTCTTGCCATTCCACATTAACTAAACGATAGGCGTTATAAGGGAAAGCATGCGATATGACATATGGTCCTTCCCAGTTGGGTTGGAGCTTAGAACGTGGACCATCAGGTTTTACAAAGATTCTTTTTACAACTATTTCACCAACTTTAAACTTTCGTTCAACAACTTTCTTTTGATAAAAACGTGCTAATATGTTCTGATATACTGTTGTATGATTAACGGCTAACCATCTTTTCTCATCTAAGAATTCCAGCTGAGCGAGGAGTGCAGAGTGATGCTCATCAATAGAAAATTCCTTGCTCAATTGTACTCTTAATGATGGGATGATGACTTCATATGGAACTACCGCCTTCATTCCAAATGTTAAAGAATAAGGAGTCTGCCCAGTGGGTGTGCGGATTGAAGTTCGGTATGCCCATAGAGCCTCAATTAATTTTTCTGGCCAGTCCGAAAATTTATTAGACTTACACGTTTTCTTGATAATTTTTAACAGAGTCTTGTTGGTTGCCTCTGCTTGGCCATTGCCTTACGGATAATAAGGAGATGAATGATGCACGCAATTTTATACCTGTTGTAAAGATCCTTTAACTCTTGTGATATGAACTGCGGTCCATTACCGGTGACAATAGTGCTCGGAATTCCGAATCTGGTGATGATGTTCCTCGTGATGAACTTGCAGACTGTTGATTCTTTGATCTCCGTGTATGCTTCAGCTTCCGCCCACTTGGTGAAGTATTTCATTGCCGTGAGAATGAAAGATTTTTGCTTGGTGGCAGAATCAGGATTACTAAGGGATCCAATGATGTCAAATGCCCATATAGAGAAAGGCCATGGGGATGAAACATGATGGTGTGAAGATGTGGGAGAATGAATCTTATCGGCATGAAGTTGACACTTAGCACACCTACGGACATATCTTACACAATCTTCTTCCATGGTTGACCAATAATATCCTTGTCTAAGGATTTTCTTTGATAGCATTTGTCCGTTAACATGGCCACCACAAACTCCGGCATGAGCTCCTTCCATGATCTTCCAAAGCTCATCTTCATCCAGTCATCTCAGGAGAACACCATCAAATCCACGTTTATATAGAGTTCCTCTAACTAAGGTGTATCTCTGAGCAACTCTCCTGATAGCCCTTTTCTCCTCAGTAGTGGCCTCTTCAGGGTATGACTGATCTTCACAGTACTTAGCAATCTCATAATACCATGGTTTATCCTCATCTTCCATTTCTTCTTGCCAATCTAGCAATATCTCCATCTCTATCCTTCTTCAGCAGTTTCTCTTTAACCTTAAGGAAGGAAGGGTCTTTTACGGCAGGAGAAAGACGCCTATGAAAAATGATCGACTCAGATTGCCTGTTGATCAGGAAATTTAGAGAAGATGCGAGAGAAGCTAAAGCGTCAGCTAGAATGTTCTGATTCCGAGGAACATGGACAAAGATCAGTTTGGTGAAAAGCTTGGCATAAGCTGAAGTGAGTTCCTGATAGGGCTTAAGCTTGGGGTCAAGGGTGCGATACTTAGTAAGCACTTGGCGAAGAATTAGCTGACTATCACCCACAATTCTTAGTTTGGTGGCACCATGGAGATGAGCGGCCTCGAGGCCAACAAGGAGAGCCTCATATTCAGCTATGTTGTTGGTGACATAGAAATCAAGCTGAAAGGCTTGTGGAATGGTGACACCTTTAGGTGATAGGAAAATAATGCCGATGCCCTTACCATGAGAGTTCAGAGCTCCGTCAAAATGCAGAGTCCACATATCATCATCGATTCTATTTATGGACATCAGTTCCTCATCCAGAAACTCCGATTGGACTGGATCAAATCGAGAAAGAGGGTGATGAACAAGATATTCTGCTATGGCATGGCCTTTAATTGCTTTCTGCTGAATGTAGGTGATATCAAATTAGGATAGAAAGTTCTGCCAATGTGCTAACCTATCAGTGAAGACGGATCTCTTAAGAAGAAACTTAATGGGATTCATCCTAGCGATGAGATAGACTTCACGAGCCAGAAAATAATGCTTCGGTTTCTAAACTACCCATATAAGTGCTGCACATTTTTTCTCCATCGCCATGTATCTTTGTTCCGCGGGGTTGAGAAGTTTGGAGAGATAATAGGCTGCCCTCTCCTTTCCTTCTTCATCTTCTTGTGCTAAGACGGCCCCCACCGCATCATCCAGAACATAAATATATAGAATCAAAGGTTTGTCCGGAGATGGTGGTCTCAAGACAGGAGGACTTGCCAAATAATCCTTTAATCCATTAAATGCCTCTTGGCACTTATCGTCACAATCAAACTTGACTCTCGGTTTAGTAAGCTTGTAGAACAGCTTACACCTTTGTGAATGCTTGGAGACAAAGCGGCGAATGAACAGCAACCTCTCGATCAATCCTCTTAATTCTTTCAAATTCTTGGGACGTGGCATCTCTCTGATAGCCTTTGCCTTGTTGGGATCGATCTCAATACCCTGTTTACTTACAATAAATCCTAATAATTTTCCTGATGATACTCCGAACACACACTTCTTGAGATTCATCTTCAACTGCTATTCTTTTGACCTCTCCAAAACCTTTGCCAGAATTCTTTCATGCTCAACTTTAGTCTTGGATTTTACCAGCAGATCATCCACATACACTTCTAGTCAATGTGCATCGTGTCATGGAATATTGCCATCATGGCTCTCTGATAAGTGGCTCCAGCATTTTTCAATCCAAATGGCATAACGACATAGCAATAAGTTCCCCAAGGTGTGGTGAACGTTGTTTTCCCTTGATACTCTTCTGCTAACTTAATCTGATTATACCCTGAGAACACATCCATAAATGACAATGTTTGATAGCCAGTTGTGTTGTCAATGAGTACATCTATGTGAGGCAGTGGAAAGTCATCTTTAGGACATGCCCGGTTCAAATCTCGGAAGTCAATACAAATTCTGACTTTCCCGTGCTTTTTCGTAACCGGGACTATATTAGCCACCCATTGCAGATAGAGGACAACTCTAATGAATTTGGCTTTATGCAGCTTATCGGCCTCTTCTTTCATTTTCAAAGCCATTTGAAGGTGGAATTGCCTTAACTTTTGTTTAACCGGACTAACTCCATCTTTCAATGTCAATCGATGTTCCACTAAGGAAGAATCCAGTCCCGGCATATCTTCATAACTCTAGGCGAAAGTATCTTTATAATCCTTGAGAACTTGGACCACTGCCTCTTCGTTTACTTCAAACAGGTTCTTACTGACGAGGACAACTTTAGGTTCATCTTCAGTCCCTAAATTGATCTCTTTGGTAGGCTTTTCTATGGCAACTGAGGGTTCATCAAATCTCTTCACTCCACTGGCATATGCCTCAGCCGCATCCTCGTCATCTTCTCCTTCTTCATTAATAAGGTCTTTCTCATGTAACAACTCTTATACCCCGTACCCATCATCGGCTAACTCATCAACTTCACATTCTTTTGGTATTTGAATGGGATCTTCTTATAGCCGAGGGATATGGGAGTAAGAAAGACATCTTAAAGCTAGATCCTGGAGGTATCTATTTGGAACTCGTCTACCCGTAGATTTTGTAAGGACTGAGGTTTTCGGATCTGGTTTTCGGACTCGACGCGGTTTAAACGGCGTCCAGCATTGCAGACGCGTTTTAGATTGTGCCACGTGGGTGCCACGTGGGCTGGCTTTGGGCCGCGAGAGTACGGCCCTGTCGTGTCGTCTGAACGGCGTCTACGAGGGACGACACATTTCAGACTGCGACCCTGGGTTGTCAGTGTGCGGCGCCAGTCTTGTCGTCTGAACGGCGTCTTGGATGGACGACGCGTTTCAGAGTTCTGTCAGAGCGGCCCGTCATGTCGACTGATAGGCGTCCGTACAGCTCGACGCGTTTTAGCCAGTTTCTGGTTACCCCCGCGAATCCTCCTTCCTTTCCCTCATTTCTTCCTTTCCCTCATTTCTTCCTTCTCTCTCTCCTCCCTTCCTCCGGCGATTCCGGCGACGCCTCCTTCCCCTCCCTCTTTTCCTCCCACCATTTCATCTCTCCCTCCACTCCATCGACCTCCTAACTCTCACCACTACCACCACCACCTCCTCCGCGGCGTTTTCTCTCCGGACGGCGGCCGACGTCCCGGTGGAGTAACGACGACCTCGGCGGTACCGGCGGCGGTGTGGGGCGAGACGGGTGGGCGGCTTGGAGCTTGGAGGAGTTCAAGTAACCGGTAGGGTGAGTATACCCAGTGCATTTTCGTTTGAAACCAGGTTTTCCAGCATTTGAAGCATGCTTTGGGGTGCTTTTCGGGGTGAAAACGCTAAGTGCATGTATGAAAAATTGGGTGTTCTAATGGGTAGATGGATTCTCCTCCTTCCCCCTCTATGTTTTGTGCCTTTTCTACACGTTTTGGGGGAGAAATCCCACCTCGAGGATTGGGGGAAGCAAGGAGAGAACCTGTTTGTCGGGGCTAAATAGCGTCGAGGTGAAGCAACGCCTTTTAGAAAGGCGGCGCCCACCCACAACGCGATTTAAGTGAAAAATCACCCCATGCCCTGTCCCTGTTTTTGGTCGCTGAAAGGCGACGAGGGCCAGCGACGCCTTTCAAAAGGCGGCTACTTGTGGCGACACGTTTTACGCCAGGTTCTGTGGCCGAGTTTCTGTGAACCAGTTTAGGAGACTTGAATGGCGTCAGCCTTGGGCGACGCGATTCAAGACAGAATCACACTAATTCATGCCATTAAAACATGTTACACTGTTAGACAGTTGTTTAGTTGGTTAAATGCATGCTTTAAATTATACTCTATGATGATGGATTCCTTGTAACCGGATCGTACACGTAGTGTTGCATGCGACCGTGAACTTCTTACTGTGCTGTGTTTTGAGCTACTGTGGACCTAGAGTGACAGTTGTAGCGCTTTATCACCCTGTGCTGGTGTGGGTGGAGCACAGCGCCGGTGTAGGTGTGGCGGGGTGACGCCTAGTGAGAGAGGGTCACCTGGTGGACCCCAGGGTTAGCTAGTACCGGTGTGGGTGTGGTATCTTTGGAGTGTCACTCGTGCTGAGGGAAGGAGTAACCACCTGAGCCAGTTGGGCCGGAGTAGCTAGAGTGCTATCCGAGGGGTTACTGTTTGGTCTTAGCGGGTCGGTGTTTCTCACCTTTGTTCGTGTGGTTGGTGTGTTTTGCCGAGACGTTGGTTGTGGGCCTGGCAGACTGGTTTTAGAGATATGCATGTTGTGTACTTCGGATGCATGTGATTCATATCGAGATTTAGGAGTAGTAATTACTACTGTACTTGTTACTTTACCTTCAACTATACTTTGCACTTGTGGGTGTGTGAGTGGGCAGTGGGGATCGAAGGATCCCTACTGAGTCTTTTCGTTAAGACTCACCCCTGCGGTTTTCAGGTGAGGACTCCATACAGACTTAGCGAGGGGTGTGCTGCTGTGTGTCGCGCGCCGTCAGTTGTTGTTCCGGGGTATGCCCCGACGTAGTTGTTATCTTTATTTCTGGCCTGTATGCTTAATTATTTCTTTTCTGTTGGAGTATGTAATTATTTGCTGTATCGAGTCGCATTGTAATAACTTTTAATTCCTGCATTTTCCTTTCAATTCAATGCGATGTGAATGTTTAGCTTAGTTTATTGTTTATTTACCAGACTTACTTAGATCCTGGTTTGGTTGCAAATTAATGATTCGGTACCCATTTAGTAATCGGATCCCCGATTATAGGGTGGCGGGTCGTTACAGATTTCCTAGATTTCCTAACCTGATTGACCTGCCTAGAACTAGACTCCCTAACTTCACTAGACTCTCTATCTTGACTTAATGAGGACGAAGAAGGATAAAAATCATAGGATACATGTGGTCATACAGGTGAATCCTCCTGAGGGGAGGGACAAAGCAGATCTAGAAGAGAATCTTGCCTGAATGACCCGTGCAGTGGGGCACTATCGGACAAATATGAAGTTTCCTCTACGAGGATTTAGGAGGAAGAAGTTGCCAAATTGGCATTTTTTTTTGTGAATTATTTAAGTTTATCATAAAGCAGGAATGGACATGAATAGGGGGAGAATGAAATGATGGAGGTAGTGGCACCAGTGCCAAGGGATTGAGGGGATCATACAATAGTATGTCCCAGATCAAATCGTAGATCCTCTCAAGATCGAGAGGAATATGAGGAATAAGATCTTGTGGGGACATAATAACAATAATGGGCAGAGCTCGTGGGATGTTTTCAATAATGACCCGCGGCCAAGTCGAAGTCAGGAGTAGGGTGCGGAACAGAGTGTGGAGGGTGAAAACATGAGGGGGATAGGGTCTTCTCCAGAGAAGATCAATGGTGAATTCGGTTTCATAAGGGTCATCCGACTCCCCTTCATCAGTTTCTTCAGTCAGCAAAATCCTTTTATCAAAGATGGCCTCGGGCCTTTCAATTAATTCATCTATCAGTGACAGCCACTTTGGTTCTGATGGATTTAAGAATAGCCTGTTCAGTGCAATATATAGGTCCCATGTATCAAACCAGCGGTACCATTTGTTAGTTTTAGGTGGCCTACAAGCCAATCTGACTATGTAAATATCGTTCATTTATTAATATAATGGCATAATATTCATTATGTGTAAATCGCATTAATTATCATTTCATAATGAAGTCCGTGAATATGTGCTATAGTGATCATATTATGATCAGACCATACTAATGAGACTGATCACTTAAACACACATATTCTTAATCGTTCCTAGTTGGAGGATATCCGAGAAGGACATCGGATATCCGGTTAGACTAGTACAGATTACTCCTGCTCATATGATGAGGGTGATTGATCTCATAAGTCACTTGTGTGGAGACACTAAGGCGAATCTGTAGGAGCTCATTGGAGAATGAGTTCACTGAACTGATGCGACTGAATCGCTGGATGGTATTGTACCTCACTGTCAACCAGCTTGATTCTATTGTCGCAGTTGCGTGGATGGTCCTCGGACCTGAGACACCAAGGACACCTTGTCGGTGGACTTCTGTGCTTTGACCTTGGTTTACGAATCTCTAGCCACGGGATTCTAATACGCCAAGGATTGGGTACAGCGGAATACCGTCGAAGGGAATTGTGTGTCAATAATGAATCATTCGTTCTCGGTACTTAGAGAGAATGCTCTAGGAAGGATGCGCGGAAGTCCCTGGCCCCTCCATATACACCACAGATGAATGGTGTATCATAAAGGAGGAATCGCACCTTGTTGGACATAGTACGATCCATGATGAGCTTTTCGAGATTACCAGTGTCCCTCTGGGGGTATGCTCTATAGTCAGCAGCATACCTACTGAATAGAGTATCCAACAAGTCTGTGGCCTCTACTCCATATGAGATATGGAAAGGCAGGAAACCAGAATTTAAACATGTTAAAGTCTGGGGTTGTCCTGCTCATGTAAAGAGGCATAATTCAGATAAGCTGGAATCACGAACTGATAAATGCAAATTTGTGGGATATCCAAATGAAACCTTTGGATACTATTTTTACCATCCTGGTGAACAAAAGGTGTTTGTCTCCAGGAAAGCTGTCTTCCTGGAAGAGGAATACCTTCTCCAGGAGGACAGTGGGAGTAACATAGTACTGGAAGAGGCTCCAGATCCCCAAACAGCTACATTATCATCATATAAGATATCAGTTCCTGAATCTGTTCAGGTACACACAGATGAGCCTCGTAGATTTGGTAGAGTACCTAGACTACCCGAACGATATGTGGGACATATTGCTGAAGGTAAGTCTAACGTACAATATAATGAGGATGATGATCGTAAAACCTACCAGGAGGCCATAGAAGGCCCAGAAGCCGGGAAATGGCGAGAAGCCATGAACTCAGAAATCCAGTCCATGTACACCAACCAAGTTTGGAACTTGGAGGACTTGCCCGAGGGTATTGTACCCATCAGTTGCAAGTGGGTCTTTAAGAGAAAGATCGGTGCTGATGGACGGATCGACACTTATAAGGCAAGGTTGGTGGCAAAGGGATATCGTGAAAGGCAAGGAATTGACTATGACGAGACTTTCTCACCAGTTGCCATGATAAAGTCGATCAGAGTTCTACTCGCCATTGCTGCACATTTTGATTATGAAATCTGACAGATGGATGTAAAGACTGCCTTCCTTAATGGTAACCTTGAGGAAGAAGTGTATATGATACAATCAGAAGGTTTCACATCCAAAGAATCTTCAGATAAAGTGTGCAGGATACAGAGGTCCATTTATGGAGTAAAGCAGGCTTCCCGGAGTTGGAACATAAGATTTGACGAGGCTGTCAAGTCTTATGACTTCATTAAGAATGAAGATGAGCCTTGTGTGTACAAGAAGACCAGTGGGAGTGCGGTCACTTTTCTAGTTCTTTACGTAGATGACATACTACTCATTGTGAATGATGTAGCTATGATGTCATCAGTAAAGATCTGGCTGTCGAAAAACTTCTCCATGTAGGATTTGGGAGAAGCATCCTACATATTGGGAATACATATCTATAGAGATAGATCAAAGAGGATGCTTGGAATGACCCAATCCTTGTATATAGATACCATAGTCAAAAGGTTTGGCATGGAAAAATTCCAAGAGAGGTCTCATACCGATGAGACATAGAATTAATCTCTTAAAAGAGCAGTCTCCTAAGACTCCTGATGAGAGGGCATTTATGGATAGAATACCCTATGCCTTTGCCATAGGATCTATCATGTATGCCATGCTATGTACACGGCCTGATGTTGCATTAGCTCTAAGTGTTACGAGCAGATTTCAAGCTGATCAAGGCGAAGAGCACTGGAAGGCAGTGAAATGTATCCTTAAGTACTTGAGAAGAACTAAGGATATGTTTCTTGTCTATGGAGGAGGTGACTTGAAACTGCGAGACTTTACTGACTCGAGTTTCCAGTCAGATCCAGATGATAGCAAGTCCACATCTGGATTCGTGTATACTTTGAATGGAGGTGCAGTGTGCTGGAAGAGTTCCAAGCAAGTAACCACTGCAGATTCGACGACTAAAGCTGAGCACATCTCTGCAGTTGAAGCTTTCAAGGAAGTAGTGTGGCTAAAGAAGTTCATCACCGACCTTGACATAGTTTCCTGTATCCTTGATCATGTTCCGCTGTTGTGCGACAACAATGGGACTATTGCACAAGTGAAAGAGCCGTGGTCTCATAAGAAATCGAAAGATATTCTGAGGCGCTTTCATCTTATCTAGAGGAGATGTAGTAGTGGAAGGAGTTCCATCCGTCGATAATGTAGCAGATCCACTGACAAAGCCGTTGGTCAAATTGTGTTTGAGCGTCACCTAGAATCTATAGACTTATTGTATATGGGTGATTGGCTTTAGTCCAAGTGGGAGATTGTTAGTTTTAGGTGGCCTACAAGCCAATCTGATTATGTAAATCTCGTTCATTTATTAATATAATGGCATAATATTCATTATGTGTAAATCGCATTAATTATGGTTTCATAATGAAGTCCGTGAATATGTGCTATAGTGATCAGATTATGGTGAGATCATACTAATGCGACTGATCACTTAAACACATATTCTTAATCGTTCATAGTCGGAGGATATCCGAGAAGGAGAATGGATATCCGGTTAGACTAGTACAGATTACTCCTGCTCATATGTTGAGGGTGACTGATCTCATAAGTCACTTGTGTGGAGACACTAAGGCGAGTCTGTAGGTGCTCATTGGAGAATGAGTTCACTGAACTGATCCGACTGAATCGCTGGATGGTATTGTACCTTACTGTCAACCAGCTTGATTCTATTGTCGCAGTTGCGTGGATGGTCCTCGGACCTGAGACACCAAGGACACCTTGTCGGTGGACTTCTGTGCTTTGACCTTGGTTTACGAATCTCTAGCCACGGGATTCTAATACGTCAAGGATTGGGTACAGCGGAATACCGTTGAAGGGAATTGTGTGTCAATAATGAATCATTCGCTCTCGGTACTTAGAGAGAATGCTCTAGGAAGGATGCGCGGAAGTCCCTGGCCAGGGCGGACGATAATATCGGGAAAGGAGTTTTCCGATATTCATCAGCGACATCCAATCCAAGTGAGTCGACCGGTTAGGGTTTGACAGCTCGCCATACCCTGAGTTGACTCGGGAGCGTTGTACGAATGAATGATTATATCCACGCAGTAACTGTCGGCGGAAAGGTTCCAAGAGTGGGTTACTTAATCCCAATACCTTCCGGGTTCACGCGGTGTTGCTTGGCACCCAACGTGATCGGAGGCCCGGTCGAATTCGATGTGCGACATCAATTCGATTGATTAATTAATTAATAAAGGGTTATTAATTAATTAATAAAGCCAGTGAGGAGTCATTGGGCTTGTTGGGCCATTAACTGGACTGGTACTTGGGCCTAGAGGTGTAGGCACCCGGAACGTCCCCCCGTCGCCGCGGCTGCGAGGCTTTGGAATTGAGGGTCCCTCCGTTCGTCTTAGCACTGTTGCGATTCAAAAGGGGGGTTAGAAACTGAGGTGTGATCGCCAGCAGCATTATCTTTCGGTCCATGTGCTCCGCAGGAGTGTAGAAGGTAATCGCGCGTTCTGTGGAAGCGGGAGATGCTGGTTCCTCCTTCTCTTCCTCCGGCCGGCCAGAGGAGGAGAGCCCGGTACTCTACACGCGTGAATGTGGTAAGGATCCCTGAGAATAAATGACAAAACAAAGAATAACCCGATTAGAACTATAATATGCAGAATCTATCCATAAAAATATAAAAACTAACTAGAATTGGAGGGAGACGCACCGAATGGGTGTTTGGGAGGGAAGGTGACCATATGTTATGGCCACCCACCTCCCGTTTTTTGTTTGAAACCTCTGGGGGTAAATAGGGATTGCTAAGTCATTCTAGGATGCATGCATGCAGATAAGTACTCGTGTGTGAAAAGTGAAATGATGTGTTGAAAGTGAAAGAAGAGAAAATAGAAGAGGATTAAGAAAACAAGCCCATTTGGAGTGCGAAGGATTCTTCTGAGACTCCTCCTGACCGTTTGCCAACCTCCTCTGAGCCTTCCCTCCAAGAAAACCACCTCTTAACCCCCCATTGCTCGAGAGGATATGGGGGGTTTAAATAGGTGAAGGGAAATTAGGAGAAAACAGGGGTCTAAATCCCCGTAAATCACCCTGGAGCCAATAGGAAGTGGTCAAGGGTCGGAGGTAGTGCGCGCGGCAGTCGCCGGAGTGGGGAGTGGTCGGAGTAGTGGGGGACGAGGGCGGCGAGTAGAGGAGATCGTGGGGAAGACGGAGTCAAGGGGGTGGTTAAGGAGTGGACGGCCAGGCAACATGCCTTCCAATCTTGTGGTGGAAGGCGGCCCGGTTGGCCTTCGAAGGGGGTGGAAGGCAAGGGGTGGCCTTCGAAGGGGGTGGAAGGCAGACTGGCTGGCCTTCCACGAAAAGGTGGTGAAAAGTGAAAAAGGTGGCCAAAAGGTGGAAGGCAAGGTAGCTGGCCTTCCAAGGGGGTAGAAGGCAATGAGTGGCCTTCGAAGGGGGTGGAAGGCGGACTGTCTGGCCTTCCACGAAAAGGTGGTGAAAAGTGAAAAAGGTGGCCAAAAGGGTGGAAGGCAAGGTGGCTGGCCTTCCAAGGGTGTAGAAGGCAAGGGGTGGCCTTCGAAGGAGGTGGAAGGCAAGGGGTGGCCTTCGAAGGGGGTAGAAGGCGGGCTGGCTGGCCTTCCACGAAAAGGTGGCTAGAGTCGGGATTTGGTTAATGGGCCTAGTTGTTAGTGGGCTGAGATGGCTAAATGAGGGGATTTTGGTGATAAAGGGCTAATGATGGAGGCGGTTTTATGACCAAAAGGGGGGTCCAAAATCGGTGTTTACAAGAGGGTCACACGCAAATGATTCTCAAGGCGATGGATAAATAAGTGGGTTTTATATAAACCGAGGGTTTTTATGAAAAACTGTGCGGTTAGTATAAAACATAGCGAACGGGCTGAGCAGGCCAAGCTACTGCTAACCCTAGCTGCCCCTCCTCTGTTTCTCTCTCTCTCTGGCGTCCAGACAGATCTAGATCTGCTCCGCCGCTTCTCCGAATCCCGTTTGACGGGAAATTGTCCGCGCGTTGCGGCGATCGTTGCGGCGACCGACGGAGGTTTCGTGGGCTGCGAAGAACGAGGAACGTGAGGATATCCGTCGCGAGGAGGATCGCGTGGACTTCGCTAGAGGCCGGGCGCTTGCGCGGCTTGCGGTGTCGCACCGACGGAACCGAACGGTTGCGGATTCGAATCCGCACACGGTGAGAACTTCGATTATCCGATAATCGATTTTTGATTTTTGAAACGGGAACGAATCGCTGTTTTAATATTTTATTTTCCACTGCGTGAGCGATCCGAAGAAACCCGAGAAATCCCAACACCATTCACATTCTGGATCTTGAGTCTTCCTTCTCTTCATCGGCCGCAGAGCCTCCAAGGACTGGTATGTCAGCAGTTGAGAACAATGTCTAGTCAGATCCTTCCCATATATATCATGCAAGTCAAAATGGGAGGTAATCACTATTGTATTATCGTGGTCATGTTGAATCACGGGCCCTTTAACAAAATGAGTGGACAAGGTCTAAGTCAGGGGATCTCGATTTTCTTTGCAAGGGATAACCATTGTCTTCCATATCTTCTGACCATCTTCGCCTTCTTGTTGTTCAACAATATTATGCCTCACTTTCTTCGGCCTATAGCCTAGGCAGTTGCCAGATATCCTTCTCTCATCTGTCACTGGTTTAGTTCTTCCTTGCAACTGGGTGCCCAGACCCTTTCCAGGTTGATATCCTACCTTCAGCATGATGTTCCAGCCTGGGGTATTCATGGACTTCCCCCGCTTCATGGCATCGATTGAGTAATATGTAGGCAGGATATGCTTAAAGGGATCTGCCTAAAGGATGTAGGTTTGGTATAAAGAGATGGCTGGCCTTTGAGCGGTTGGAAGGACTAGATTTGGACTTATATTCAGCGAGTGGGTTGCAGCAAGGATAGGCATACTAGTGACTTTGATGATACGTCCTTTGTAAGGGAACTTGAGGCATTGGTGGTTCGTTGATGGAATCGCCTCAAGTGACTTGATGTAAGGACGACCGAGTATTCCTTTCAGTGAAGGGTCGATCTCGAGAATATGAAATTGGACTTCAGCATGGCAAGTAGGGTCTAACTCTACTTTCAAATAGACCATACCCAGAGGGGAACGGGTAGAGTTACATAGGCTGTGACAGAAATGGGAGAAAGCAACCATTTTTCTTTCGGGACTCCGCAGAGCTCCAGAGTTCTTGGTGGTAACACATTGATAGATGCTCCAGTATCTACTAGACATGTATTCATAGCCTTTCTACATATGTTGATAGTTATACTTAACGCCATGCTCCTTGCTGCCAACGGTGCCAGTTCAGAAGTATGGAAGGATATAGAGGGCTGATCCCCCTGAGGGACCAACAATGCGGTGCACGTCTTCACTGACCATTACTCGTTATAGGTAGTCCATCTTCTTGATGGACCTTGGATCTCTTGATCAGCTCTAGTATAGAAATGTATGCCGGTGTTCTATCTAGCTGTTTCAATAAATCATAGTGAGTACCAGGTGTACTCTCTTCATTATGAACCTCTTTTATCGGCTGTGATGGGCCATCTCGCATCGTAGACTGGGGGAATACCTTGTTGAATATTCGGCCACTTCTAAGTGCATGTTCTTCAATAGTGGAAGGTCCAGGTGTTATCTTGAGCACTGCCGTGTTGAGGAGTGGTCTGGAGGGTGTAATGGTTTGGTAAACGGGTGTTGGTGGGTTATTTGATAGAGGTAAGGGAACTCGGATGAGTGGTTTGGAGGGTTGTAGGTGTGGATAAACGGGTGATGGTGACGGATTATTTAGTGGAGGTACTGTGCGGATGAGCGGTTTAGAGGGTTATATAGTACCGGGGTGAGTAGTTGTTGTAGGTGATGTAGGGAATGGTATACGGAGTAATGGTTTAGATGGCATGAGGGGTTCGTGGTTCGGTTGCGGAGGGTTATTTGGTGAAGATATGGTGGCGGAGGGTGTAATGGGTTTAATGGTGATGGATTGTGGTTTAGGTATGCGGAGGATGTGGCGAGGCAGTTGCTCGGCAGTGTTTGATACATGACTTGTTGAATAGATAGATGAAGAATCCTCTACTTTCCACTGTTGCCATCTACTAGCCTTAGACCAGCTACCCGTCAAAATGGGGGCGATCTGGTTTTGATGTTCCGGCAGGGGATTCTGCAGTATGCCCATATTCTGTGGGGCTGCTTGTTGTACCGGTGTTCTCTGGATTGGTTGCTGCTGCTGCTGTTGCGGCCTTCTCGCCTTTAAGGCGGCTATGTACTTTTTCATCTCCTCCCAATCAATCCCTCCTTGGTTATTAAGATCATGAATGTAATCCTGAAAGTGAAAACAAGCATCTATTGTGTGTCCCGGTTGACGATGGAACACACAGTAACATGACATGTCAACATTTGATGGCCAAACGACCCTTTCGTTCGGCAGCACTAAGGTGTTGGCCGCCATAAGGGCGTTGAATATATCCGTGAGGGATTCTGGTAATTGGGGGTATGCCGACCTTTTGGGGCCAGGAGGTTTCCTCTGCTATGTATAGTCATTAGGAGGAGGAACATGAGTATAATTCGGTTGCTGCCGAGGTGGATTGTATACTTGCTGAGGGGGGTGTTGCGGTGCTGACTGAGGCTGCTGAGTAGGAGGCTTATAACCCTATTGATTTTGAGGCCTCGGTGACTGATATTGTTGCTGATTCCTTATAAACTGGGCCTGATTATTGTTCATTATACTGACCTATTCATGAGACAGCGTACCCTCAGTAGTTAGACCCCTAGAAGAAGAGTCGGGGATAATAGCCTTCTGAGGTGGAGGCCTGTTGGGTCGATGAGGATCGAAGACACTAGCAAAGGTGGAGTCTTTGAACGCGTTTTGAGCATAACGCGCTCTTTCATATAGATCTGCCATGGTGGTCAAGTTATTCAGTGTCAACACTAGCTTGTACTGTGGGGTGGCATTGGCAGCCATCATCTTTACCAATTCTTGTTCGGACAGGTGATCTCTTATCTTTTCAGCCATCCCTCGCCATCTATTGGCGAACACTATGAAGTCTTCATCTTCTCATTGAATAAGTCAGTAATGGACAAGGTAGGTGCTACCCTGTCTTTGTATCTTTGTAGGAACCTCTTTGACACCATGTCGAAGTTCTCTACCTCACTTGGGTTTAACGAGAAGAACCACTCCAAGGCTGATCCCTCCAATGATCTTCTGAAGAGGAAAGCTAGTGCTTTTTTATCATGCTGCCAAAATGATGATTCATACAGGAATTCTTTGATGTGATGGAAAGGATTGCCTGTGCCGTTGTACTTTCTGTAGACTGGCATTTCAGAAGGCAAAAGATGGAATACTGGCAAATCAGGGACAGAGAATTCGGGAGTGGCCTTGTTGTCCATATTCTTTTCAAGATTCTTGAACCGCTCATCCATTTGGGAAAATTTATTAAGTAGGAGTTGAGTGGTATAATTTGCTAGTGGAGGTGGTGGCTGTGGAAAAGACTCCGCGAATAAGCAGGGATGCGAGGACAGTGAGGTTGTGAACTGGTGGCGTTCACGCCTTGCCCGAAGGCATTCTGATAAATTGGGGTTTGCAGCCTGAGGGCCTGTGTGCCGAGGAGTGGAAATATGAAGGCCCTCCATGGCCTGAGTAGGAGCTTGGTAAGCAGAAGGGTGAACCGAGTGACTTGGCTCAAAAGGATGCAGAGGAGTTTTCCCTTTTAGAATGGATTGGATGGCATCAAATTGGCGATGATCCACATGATTAGACAAAGCTCCTATGAGGGTGGTGAGGTCAGAAGGATGATTTGCAGAGGGCCCAACTTGGTCTTGGGCTCTTTCAAAGGTAGGATTGGAGATGACATGGACACGTGACTGATCGCCCAAATATGGATGGTATTGATCATAGATTGAATCATCTTGAAACTGAGGGGCATGAGTATCTCCCTCATGTATGGTTTGGAATTGGTTAGAATAACCAGAGATATAGGCATCTTTTTCATCTTCAGAATAAGATGCACCATGAACTTGAAGGGCATAAGCATCTCCCTCGTACTCGACCAGATCTTTTTGTTCAAAGGCAACTATGCCGACGGTTCTACTTGAACATAGCATCACTGTGTTGAGATGACAATTATTTCAATCAAGTTGTCACATATTAACAACCAAATAGATGCTTACGCTGTTTTGAGAGTTTCTTGTTGGGTTAATTGGATTTTTAAACTCAAGTTCTCTCAATGGGTAGGATCCTAATTTCAATTCAATTTCCGCCGTTATGTTCTACAGCTTTACTCACAACGGTATGAATAACTACAAGGGACTTCAAATGGCACAACTGGCCCGATGAACAAAGAGGAATTCCTTGCTTTTGGGGACTTACGGAGGTCTTGACATCAACCACTCTAGTCTGACCGAGGGACCAACCCTGTCAGAGAGAGGTGAGGATGGTAAGAAAGGTATTTGTAAAGGAGGGGGGTGAGCCCCAATGCAAATGACATGTGGCCTAGATGGCTTCTAATGTAGGATAAATAAGTATAGATAACAATGAAATCAATATCCGGGTGTTAGTGACCAATAGGGAAAAGAGCTTGAATCGCGTCGCTATTCGCAGACGCTATTCAAGACAGTAGCCCCTCCTGTTCACAGCGGGTCGAGAAGCAAGAGTGATAAAAGGGGCACTAAATCGCATCTTCAAAGGGCCACGCGCTTAATAAAACATGTCGCTCTGTGCAGATGCACTTTGGGTCCCGAAAACAACAAACAAACAGCAAAACCAGGGGCAATCCCCTATCCAAATAAGAGGATGAATAATAGATCAACTTCTCATGCGACAACAATTAAATATATAGGCTAATTGTGTGACATCATGGATATTAATTCAAACAAAACACGCTTTCTAATACTACTTCTCAAGGCAATCAAGGGAGGGCAAGATTTTGCCACAAGGGGAATGTGCACGAGGTGCATGTGGGGATAAGGATAAAATAGCCAACCAACAAACCATCAAACGTGCCCGAGGGACACAAGTGATGCACCGAGGGTGCCCAATGGAAATAACAAGAGTAAATAAAAAGAAACGGCAAGACAAGTCCCACCGTGATCGCCAAAAAGTTATAATGCTTAAAAAGGGTGTGTGTTTATCATGTTATCATGTGTTTACTATGATTAACAACATGAAAGAAATTGTGATCGCCAGAAACCGAGGGCTTCAATGGAAAAGTGATCGCTTACTAACCTTGCAAAATCGGGAGAGTGTGGGGTTCTTTTGTTCTTCTCTTTCGGCCGGCCGAAAGAAAAGAGCGTTCTTTCTTTTTTACTCTTGTTCTTTGGGGCTGTTTCTTCCTCCGTCTAAACTTCAAGCTTTCTCCTAAATCTCCTTCAAACCTTGTAAGAAAGATTGAAAACAAAAGAAAAGAAATAGATTAGAACTAAAGAGAGGTAGTATCTATTCTATCCAACAAAATTATCATGCAACTAAATCAAATAACTCACTTGTTTTGTGTTATTTTAAACCCCTAAAGGATGTATGGGCATGAAAAAGATGAAGTGAATGTGTGTGATGAATTGATGCAATGAAGAACTATATGAAAATAGAAATTTAAACTATATGAATCTTATCAAAATTCAAAGGAAAAAGATCAAGCAGAGAGGAAAAGGATGGCCCCTCCATAGCCTTGGTCTTCAATAGGCTTCAAAGGGTGAAGAGGATGAAGAAGATCAAACTTCCCTTGCCGTCCACGTTCTTCTTCTTGAGGGTCTTCGAAAACCTTGTTGGAAGCTCCAAATTCTGTAATAGCCAACCTTTTTAAAGGCCAATGTCTATTTGTATTTATAAGATGTAATTCAAAGGTATTTTGGCCTTCAAGAGGATTCTCACGCAGCTCGGACTTGCCATGGATGATCATAAAGGGATTTGGAAACCCTTTCAACCTCTGGAACCTGATTATCTCGGCCAAATCATGCTTATCAGGAAATTCTTAAAACGCGTCGTTTAAGGGGAATGCCTTTTAATTAATTAATGCGGTCAAAATAAAAATAAATCCGGAAAATGAAACTGAAAACAATTAGGAATCGTAAAAGGTGTCGTTTATGTGCGACGTGCTTTAGACAATTTAGGAAATTAACTGGAATTAGAAATCGTAAACCTGCGTGGATTAGGACATAAATGGCATCGTCCGTAGGCGACGCTATTCAGTTAAATCCTCCTAAATTTACTAATTTTAATTCCGAATTTATTTCTACTATGAATCCAAATGGCGTTTGTTGTCACCAAAAAATGAGCAAAGAGAAAAATCCAAACAATTTTTTTCAAGTAAAGAGAAGGTTAATGGACAACAGTCATGCCTATTTTGCAAGCCAAATGAATAAAAAAAGGGGCCACTCTAGGGCCCAAATGGTGAAGGAATCCAATGGCACAACCGGGCCCATTACCTCAAGCAAAGGAGGTCCAAGCAATTTTTCAAAGAAAGCCCAAGTGAAGAAAAGTTAATGGACAACAGTCATGCCCATTCTTGTAAGTCCAAAAAAGTCAAAAAGAGGTTACTTTTAGCCCAATGATGAAAAAATCCAAGGGGGCAGGCCCGGGCCCATTATCTCAAGCAAAAGAAGCCCAATAGGGCCAATTTGGGTCCAAAAAGTAAAGGCCAAAGGCCAATTTCGTGGCAGCCTTTAAAAGGGCCCAAATGGTCCCCCCCTATGGCCTATTCTTACCCCTTTGGCCCATGTTCAAATCTGTACAAAGAAGGATAAGAAGAAAAGCAAGTGGTCCTCCTCTCAAGATTATTCTAGAAGAGGGTAGGTGAAAAGCAAAAAGAGAAGCCAATCATGATTCTCCAAGTGTTGTGGCCTCATTGGAGGGCTCTTAAGAGGGGTTTTTTATACCTAATTTAAGCTAATGGATGCCTAATCTACCCCCCAAAAGTAAGCCAACTTTATTTATAAAAGAACCCCCATCTTCTACAAGAAAAAATTGGAGACAAAAATCCCAAAAAAGAGAAAAGAGAAGAAGAAAAGTGAGAGAGCTTGGAGGAGCACGTCTCCCTCCTCCTTCCCCTCCATTTCCTGCATCTCAAGAGAGAAAAAAAGGGTTAGAGAAGAAGATAAAAAGAAAGGAAGAGTGCTAGAAAATAAGAGAGCAAGAGTGTAGGCTTCAAGAGCTATTCTCCTTTCTTATCCCCTCTCCAAGATAGAGTGGGGGTGAAGAAGGGGTTTATTTCTGTCTTCTTGTTTTCTTATAATGTTTTTCTTTCATTTTGATGTTCATAGAAACTTCTATCTCCCCCTTGATGTTCATCCATGGTGATTGAAAGCAATGAAATGCAATGTTCAGATTTTCTGAGTCTGTTTTGTGAATCTGCTGGTTATCTTGCTTTTATGTTATTTTTTCCTTCATAAGGTATGTGTTTTTCGTGTGGGGATGGTAGAGGGGCCTTTCTAGTTTATAGAAATGCTCTCCTCAAGCCTTGAAACCCCCTAAATATGGAGATATGACCCGAAATATGCTTTGCTGTCTAGATTTCCTGAAAATTGATTTTTCATTTATTTGTCTTTGGTTTTGGGGTTTTTCAAAGTGGCTTGGCCTTCCATGACCTTTAGGATCACATCCCCTCCATGGATGATGTTCCCCCAAGGCCAAACATCAAGAGAAATCCCCTAAGTTTCATATATATTAAGATCTAAGTTTCTGTTTTCATGTTGGAACCGAATGGGTTTTGTTTCGATTTTTTCCTTTAATGACTAAGGGTTTAGGCCCTAGAGATTCTCAAGGAGGTTCCCTCACTAGTTGAGGAAACCCTCTAACATGGAGCCAAGAAGGAGAGATCTATGGAAAAGATAAAAATATACCTAAGTTTCTCATATGTTCAAATTCAAGTTTTCATGATATTTTCCTAAAAAAATGCATCTAAAATATATTTTAAATAAATATTTTAGGTCTTGTATCTTTTATACTTTATTTTCCGTCATTTGGGTTATATTTAAACGCATTTTTCACCAAAAATCCGAATTTCAGGTGAGTCTGCGCCTGCAGGTGCTACAGTGTTTGAGTCAGCGCCTCCCTGCGCAGACTCAGCGCCTGTGTGCAGTTTTGAGTCTGCGCCTCTTTCAGTTGGGTTTTTAGGCTTGAGGTGATTCTTTGATCCTCCCCCAAGCTGTCCAAAGGTTCCTTGGACCTAGGGCTGTCCTTTTGAGGCCCAATGTAGGTCCTAAATGGCTTGGGCTTTGGGTTGTTAAGCTCTTAATGTTTCAAACCGAAATTTTGCCATATGTTTTAAGATTTTAAGTTTCTTCTGATGTTTCTCAAGGATGTCCCAATCTAAGGGTGCCAACAATCCAATGTTGGGTAACCCATCAAGGGCCCTCATACAAAAAACATCATTCTTGTGTTCACATTTCTATGGGTTCATTTAGATGATATGTCCCGAAGTCCCAATGAGTTGGTGGAGTTCCTTGCTCCCCAAATGTAGAAATGGAATGGGTGATTCCCTGTGGATAACTCTTTCATTTTGAAGGCATTAAGGGCACCCTTTGGGTGAGTGGTTAGATGCTCGGCACGCCCCCCCTTTATAGCCACCTCCATGGTTCATGGCTACGTGTGATCCTCTAGGAAAATTGGTGGAGTTCCTTGCTCCCCAAATGTAGAGATGCTTTGGATTATCCCTTGTGGGTTTTTCTTATATCTTGAAGGCATTAAGGGCACCCTTTGGGTGAGTGGTTGGATGCTCGGCACGCCCCCCTTTACAGCCATCCCTATGGTCCATTAGCCATTACATATCCCTTTAAGGGAGTTGGTCCTTCGGGTCCCTTCATGCCATGATCCTTCATGAAGATCTTAAACTTTTTCATTGGGTTTTCCTAATGAAAGGTTGAAATTCAATTTGGAATCATTAGATTAAGTATTTTCAATGCTTTATAAACTGATCCAAAAAGAATGAGATAAACATGAAGACATCATGTCATTTGAAGAAATCCACACAAGAACCACTCTTTGAAAAGGCCTCATGTAGCCATACTCAACTTCTGAGATTTCTCAGTGTTATCCTCTCCAAATTTGTGGTGATTCTTGGATCACTTCAAGTTGAAAGAGGTATAAACCTGAAATTATGCTCAGATTTTGAGTGCGCACATATAACTATGGAAATTTGATTGGGAATGGGGTACAATATGTTTTTCTCCACTCCGGATTTCATATTCTAACTTCAATGGTTGAAACTAACCACTTGATGGATCTAATTGCAGCTTGAACTGTGCAGGAAATTCAAAAAACCAATTTTCAGACTTGAGTCTGCGCCACTGTTCTGAGTCTGCGCACCTTTGCGCAGACTCAACTCAAAACTGTCAAAGACGCCATGCATGGACTGATAGACTCATTTATGGTTCAAATAACTCAAATAATTAAAGTTAATTCATTCAAAAAAAGGTTTTGAGATAGCCATCTTCTATTTTAAATAAACACAAAACTCCAAACTTAAGTTGAGTTTGCACACCTTTCATAAGCTCATTTCAAATGAAAAAATCAACTAAACAATAAATCAAATTGCTCAAATCACTTGCAATCATGTATCAAACACTCCATGTCATTTAAAATAAACATCCATTTACAAAAAGGATCCAAATCCCTTCAAAATAAACAAAAATTACAAGTTCAGCTGAATTTGTGCACCCCTTGCGCAGACTCAAACTCATTTTTCTTGTCTTCATGATCTTTGAAGCTTCCCAGCACTTTGAAACTCTTAGAATTCCCCTTAACCTCAGGAAGTTCCATCTTTTTAAGAATCTTGTTCAAAATCTTCTTTAAACTTGAGTCTGCGCATCAATCTCAAGGCCAAAACCTCATCTCTTGGCCCCTAAATCATGCCCGCAGTTCCAAATCTGTAAATCATCACCAAACAAAACATAAAATCAAGTTATCCCACCAAAAATCCAATAAAATAACTCACAAACAAAAAATCCACAGTTCAGACTTGAGTTTGCGCATCCTGGCGCAGACTCAACCTTGAAATTCACAAAAAATAAAAAATCAACTTCCCGACCACTAAAAGATGATCTAAAACCCTCTAAAAATCAAGTTTATTCTTATCTATCAGGAAATAAAATAAAAATACCAAGTTGTTCTTGAAAAAATGTAAAAAAAAACTCAAAACACATTGGTGACAAATGAGTCTACGCTACCCTGCGCAGACTCAACCCTGAAGTCCAAAATTTGTCCTTTTTGACCTTAATTTCCCTCCAAATTAAATACAAAAATTTACATAAAAACTTTATATTTTATATAAGTCAAAAATCTAAATAAAAGCTTAAAACTCCTTTTGCAAAAAATATAAAAAATGATTAAACACACTGATAAACAATGAGTCTGCGCTCTATGGTGCAGGTTCAACCCTAAATTCTTAAAATTTGGTATTTTGGCCATTAAATTCTCCTCAAATCAAATGAAAATCTTAATGATAAACCCTATATTTTCCATAAATCAAAACCCAAACAAAAATGATAACTTTTTCCTTGAAATTAGCTAAAAAATTGAAAAAATAGGCTTGTGACAAATGAGTCTGTGCTACCTTGCGCAGACTCAACCCCCAATAGTTAAAATCCAAACTTTTAAACTTTAATTCCTTTAAAATTGAATAAAAAACCCTAATATAATAATAAAATACTTCTCATAAATAAAAAAATAAAATAAAACTCAAATTTGTCCTTTTGCAAAACATAAAAACTACCTAAAAGAAATCTCATTTCAATTGAATTTGCACATCTTGCTCATCCTTCAAAAGTTGTAAATTCAAAAACATAAAAAATATAAGTCTTTGAAGCATTTTCCACTCAAATCATATAAGCAAACATAAAAAATACTTTTCCATATCTTACAAATCAAATCTAAAATCTCTTCACTCAAATCTGAAAAAACACAATAAGAAATATTTATTAGACTTCCTTGATAAAAAATGTCATCCACTTCTATCAAAAATACCATAAAAAAGATTTTCTTTCCTCTCACAAATCAAAAATCAAAATAAATACAAGCATTCTCATTGTTAACAAATGAGTCTGCGCATCCTTGCGCAGACTCAACTTCATGTTCACTTCCGAACTTAAAAAATTCAACAAATTTTCAATGCATCCACATAAATCAATCCAAAAATACTAAAAAATATCTCTAATCATTATCCATCAATAAAAATCAATAAATCAAATCTTGCGCAGACTCAATTCTAAACTAAAAAATGAGTTTTCTTCTCAAATAAAAACTGAAATTCATTAATTTTTCGAATGTAATCTTGTATATCTTACTTATATCATTTTAAAGGATGTTATTCTATTCTTCCGACGATTAATCAAAGGTTTTCCTCTTAGGAGGATGTAATTAACACTATTCCATTTATGGGTAGCGGGATCGGGTTGAAGAACTACGCATTCATCTGATTGAGTCAGGTAGAGCGCACAAATAACAAAACTAAATAAAAAATAAAAAATAAAAAAAATCAAGATCAAGTGCATTTTTTCCCTAAAAAATGTACGACAATCTCTTTTGGCACGTCCGGTGGGACCTGTCCTCCCTTCATCTTCTCGTCGGAAGAATAAGGATAACACCCATTCTTTGAAGTTATTGATTATCTCTTTGTTGTATTACTGGAGACTCAATGGAATCGAAAGTTTTCTTCGGCCCTCTGGTGGTCGAGAACCATGCTCGCTATGGCTCCCTGGCAGTACCTGTGGCATTCGGGAGCTTCCCTCCCGTTATTGGTTTTCCGAATTTTCCCGGGGTGGTCTTCATGCAACCTGAGATTATATCTGATAAACCTCAAGCGCAAGTAGTCAGCTTCTGCACTATTCACAGTCATGGTGCATCATCTTCAAGACAATATCGGGGAAATATCCGAAAAGGTCAGAATCCCCAGCTCAAATCAAAGGCAGTCTCTGCACAATGGTCTAGAACCAAAAAATCAATTCTTGTTGGGAGCCTGCGGATCTTTCTAGACGGCAACAAAGTTGATACTTCCAAAGACCGATTGGTTCCAAATATTCCAGTTCAAAACTCATTCCAGGTCTTTGAAGACATGGACAGAGAAAGAATGAAAAATGAAAGAAAAGAAAAGGGAAAAGCTAAGATTCAGATGTCTGAAAAGCAAGAAAGAAACCCCAAACCAGCTTATTGTTATGGGACAAAATATTGTCAAAAGCCACCAACAAAACAAATATGAGTGCCCAAACATCAAGAAGATCAATATGCACAAGAAAAATCAAAGCCAATCTTTTAGTCACAAAGGCGGCAAATATGGAAACCAATTCAAAGGCAGCTGCCTCATGTTGAGTTGCCAAAAAGAAAGAAGTCAAGAGAAAGATATGAAAACGAAAAGTCAAAAAAGCCTTCAAAAACATCTGTATTCCAAAGGCTGCAGCCGAAACCTCCTTCCGCAAGGAGATCAACAGAATTCACCCAAGGAAGCCTGATGATTTATTCATGTCATACTATCAACAGGTCTGGGGTACTCCCTGAAGACCTAGAAGAAATCAGAGATTTAGCCTCAAGGCCGGGTCTAGTTACCCGAAGAATGCAAGCGGCAGCCATAGTTGCCCAAAATTTTCCTACCCTATTGGAAAACATTGATGAGGAAGCAGAGCTATCTGCAAATATCATTGAAGCTTAGGAGAAGCTCTTTCTGCACCAGCAAAGCAGCAGCTTCCACAGCAAATCAATCAGCAAAAAGAAGCAGAACCGAGCATAACTCAGTTGTTATTGCAAGAAATTGAGTTGTTGAAAAAGCAATTGAAAGAAAAAGATGCCCAAATGCAAGGGGCAGGATGGGCTGGTAAAGAAGGAGGTGATTCAACTTCCTTTTATCCTCGGTGGCTAACCCTCCAATTCCACCTCCTCTGTCTCAAAATCTTCTAAATATATCCATGCAGTCAACTAGGCCTGTGCCTGTGAGTGAAACACCTGCATATATTCAAATATCCAATAGTCAAGCTGCTCCTGCAACAGTATTGCAAGACAATTTGAACTCAAATTTGCCATTTCAAGCATCCCAAGTTCAGGGAGTTAATTTCTTCCCAAATCCAGCAGATCCTGCTGTGGCTCAAAGGCTGATGCTAGAACAGCTCATTGATATGAAGCTGGCAGAAAGAGTGGAAGGTACCTCCACGGTATATGATGTGTACAAAGTACCATATCCGGTGCATCATGCTATGAAGAGGCTTCCACTGGGAATGACCAAAGTGCCCAAGTTTGAAAAATTCAATGGCCAAGGAAATCCAAAAGAACACTTGGCGTATTATAATGGGGTAATAGGAGACCTAGCCATCGATGAATCTTATATGCTGAAATTTTTCGGGTCTTCGCTAACTGGACTCACATTTGAATGGTATTCTTCTCTTCGGCCTGGATCTGTTGCAGGGTGGGCCGACCTTCAGAAGCAATTTCAAGACAGATTTTATCTGGTGGAGAGAGAAATCACTATGGCAGAGCTATATACTGTAAAACAAGAAAACAATGAAAATGCTTCCAAATTCATTGCTAGGTGGAGGAATCTTAGCATGAAATGCAAAAGACCACCATGTCAAGAAGACGCAGTGGTGATATGTAAAAGTAATCTGAAAAATGAAGTCCTTGAAATCAAATCTTTTGACAAATTGAATACTGTAGTATTAGAAGTTAAAAGTTTTCTGAGCCGATCCAGAAGTGAACCAAGCAACAAAGGAAAATTTGATAGAAGAAATGCTCCACGTGAGTCAAATACAGTAGATTTATCTACGTTCATCACGGAGCAACAAAAGAAAGGTCCAGTCACACAGGCCGAAACCAGCAACAATAGAGAGAAAGAAGTCCGAGCCTTATCTTCTCTCAGAGACAGAATGAACGGGCCATACAGTTTCCCAAAAGACAAAACTCGTGTTCTATTTGAATGGGCACGAAAATACAATCAAATTGTGTTACCACAGTCGAAGAGGCCAGAAGATGCCAAAAGATCTAATGATCCAAATTATTGTCCATATCACCAAATCATGGGACATCCTATTGAAGAATGCTATGTGTTCAAAGATGCAGTTGAAAAATTAATTCAGAAAGGTGTCCTGAAGATGGGAGATCATCTTGTCGATCCTCCGCAGCCTCATGCCTGGACAAAAGCAAATGTGGCATCTGTAAATGTGCATCATATGGTTCCTATTTACCAGTCATTAAGCTCAGAAACTGTAGAAAGAAGCACACAAGCCACCTATGAGAAACTAGTACTTCAACCACTCTAAGCATCTCAGTGGCAAATAGTTAAAAAGAAGTCAAGATCTTATATCAAGCAAAAATCATCAGAAGTATATATTCATGGAGGTATTCTACGACGGTCGACATATGTTCAACCCGTCCCTCCACCAAATTTGGATAATATGATATCTGATATGTCCAAAATGGCTTTATCTACGCCAGTCAAAGCCGTAAATTCAAGCAAAAAACAATGTGTGTCCTCCCCTCAGCAGGAGACATCCCAATCAAGTTCAAGTTACCCTGCTCCAGCAAGCAGTATATGGAAATGGGTAGATCCTCATACTGTAAGGAGGGTTACCAACAAAAGAAGAAAAAGAGAAACACCAATACCAATTCTACCTAAGGGTAAAGATCCGCTGTCAAAGTTGCAATAGCTAATAGACAGCTTGGATGAATACGGACAACCTCAAAGAAAGCCAATAAAGCTGAAGCATTATATCCCATGGGAAAAACTCCAAAATATGACAATGAAGCAAATACATGAAGAAGCCCTATTCTGGGAACATGAAGTCAAAAAGCCGAAGACTGATGATAGTCAAGAAAACGAAAAAGAAGAGCAGGAAGGCACTTGCACTGTCATGTCTTGCAACACAATCTCAACAGTAAATGAAAGTGAAGATGATGAGGAGGAAGAAATCTTCCTTACTCCAAAAATGGAAGTGATGGAAAGCTCTACATTAACTCCAAATGAGCAACATGTCACCCGCTCTGGCAAAAAGTGGGGACGAAAGCCTCCATTGGCTACCACTCAAAAAATTATCCAGCTACAGGGAGAAGTACCATATGTCATCCCAGAATCAGAATTCAGAGGAATGGAATCCATGCCTTTGTCAAAAAGAAATGTTCAAATCCCGCCTTCGCTCGGGCTGTATCCAGAAAATTCTGATCAAGAAAATGGGGTGTTACCCTCTTTATATGAATTTATGGCAGTTCAAAAGTCTGCAAAGAAAGGTAAACAAGTACAACAGCAGCCGTTTGAAGAACAAGACCCTCAGGTTGCCTCTCTAGAAGTTCATGATAATGAAAAAGCAGAAAAGAAAGTTATCGGCTTACTAAAAAGGTTGCCATCTAAATTTACTGTGTGGGAAGTTTTGTCACTCAGTGAGGAATTGCGAAAGGCTCTCATTGCAGCTTTAAAAACTCCTCAAATTTATGAAGCTCATGCAGCATAAATTCAAGAAATACCCTATGAGTCATTCACGGCTTCCATCACCTTCACTGAAGATGATATGTTGCTGCCTACAAATGACCACAACAGGCCACTCTACATGAGAGGAAAGATAAATGGACAATATGTCAATAGAATCTTGGTTGATCAAGGCTCTGCTGTCAGCATCATGCCTCTCAGAACTTTCCAGAAATTTCATTTTCATATGCACCTAAGAAGAGTGCAAGATTTCAAAATAGTTGGATTCAACCAGAAGTTAGAAACACCGATTGGGGCAGCGGAATTTGAAATGGTCGTCGGTGACTTTCACTTCACAGTCCTCTTCCATATCATAAATTATGATACCACATACAAAGCTTTGCTTGGGCGGCCATGGATACATCAATATTTTGTGGTGCCCTCCTCATTGCATCAATGCATCAAATTTCCCTGGGAAGGACAAATACAGCGGGTCTTCGCTGATCTTGAGCCTTTTGCGGTTCATGAATGCCATCTTATGGATGCCAACCTCTATATACCTCCACCCCTGGAGGAAAAAGAAGAAACAGAAAAGCCTGATACCGGTCGGAGTAAGGAATTGTTTCCACCTCCACCAGATATTAGCTCTCTCAGTCTTGAAGACAAAGAAGCTACAGTTCTGAAAAGTTCCTTAGCAAAGACAACCAAATAGCAAGATGTACTCTCTATAGAAGTCATGGTCCCAGTCAGACTAATACATCTCATGGAAGAGTATGAATGTCAGCTCGTAGAGCCTTTGAAAAAATTCGCGGTTCCTCACGAAGATGGACATAAAACAGTCTTTTACAGAGCTGATGAGCAGTCGGCTACTGAAGACAAAGATTGCTATATTCCCGATATAGAAGAAGAATTATGGGTTGACATCATGGGTCTCCCAGACATGACAAAGCATACTGAGGAATTAGCTAAGGCTCAGTCAATTTCATTATATCAAACAAAAAAGGAATGGAGCAGGTTCCAACAACCATGGTACCCTCCTAACATGTCCAAAGCATTGATGCAACATACACAATATCCAGGCTTGGGATATACCTTGCCGGAAGAAGAAACTCCTGAATTATCAGTAAATATGACATCTATTTTGCCAGAAATATCAGAAATTGCACAAGCAATATATGACGACTATGATGAAGAGCAGCCCACGGGTCAGTCTATTCAAGAAAGCCAGCCAGAAGCTGATCAATCTCCTATTCTGGCATGTCAATGCTGGAAACATCTTGAAGAAGAAGACATCCAAGTCGTAGAAGTCAAGGAAAATGATATCCCAAGTTCCGATATGGTTTAGAATATACCAGAAGAACAAGAAAATCCATCTATTACCCCCAAACCTCATGTTAACACAGGTCAAAGGGAAGATGAGCTCACTCAGCTTATAGAAAATCAACAGGCAGATTCTGCCCCAAATATTTTCACAGCAAATCAATCAAATGAAATTGACCAAGAAGTTAACGAAATTGAAGCAGAAATTGAAGAAGAAGTAAATGAAGAAGATTTGATGGAGCTCCAGCCAGCACCTCAAGAACTTGAAGATGGAGGACAAGCCACGATTGATGAACTCCTTGAAATCAATTTGGGCTCTGAAGAAGACCCAAGACCAACATATATAAGTGCATTGCTCAGTCAAGAACAACAGCAAGCATATATTTCGCTTCTGGAGGAATTCCGGGATTGTTTTGCCTGGTCCTATAAAGAAATGCCTGGGTTAGATCCAGAAGTAGCTCAACATGAGTTGGCCATTGATCCAACCATCGAGCCAATCAAACAAGCTCCGAGAAGAATGAGGCCGGAGCTGATAAACAAAATCAATGTTGAAGTCAACAAGTTAATTGATGTTGGCTTCATACAAGAAAATCAATATACAACATGGCTAGCAAATATTGTTCCAGTAAAAAAGGAGAATGGACATATCAGAATCTGTGTAGACTTCAGAGATCTAAACAAGGCATGCCCAAAGGATGACTTCCCAGTGCCTGTTACAGAAATCATGGTCGATGCCACCACAGGACATGAAGCTTTGTCTTTTATGGATGGATCATCGGGATGTAATCAAATATGGATGGCTGACAAGGATAAGATCCATACTGCCTTCAGAACTCCTAAAGGAATCTTCCACTACAAAAGAATGCCCTTCGGCCTCAAGAACGCCGGTGCAACATACCAAAGAGCAATGACCAAGATATTTGATAAATTCCTTCATTAACAAGTTGAATGTTATATTGATGACCTAGTTGTCAAAACCAAGAAAAAGGAAGATCATATGCAAGATCTCCGCACCATATTTGAAAGGCTGAGGCAATACAGTTTGAAAATGAACCCCATGAAGTGCGCCTTCGGGGTTTCAAGTGGCAAATTTCTTGGTTTTATTGTCAGATACAGGGGCATTGAAATAGACCCAGTCAAAATCAAAGCTATCCAGGAACTTCCGCCTCCGAAGAATCTCAAAGAGCTGTAGTCCCTTCAGGGACGGCTCGCATATATTCGAAGGTTCATATCCAACCTAGCCGGACGGTGTGAACCCTTCTCTACATTAATGAAGAAAGATGCCCCATTCATATGGGATGATGAATGTCAACATGCGCTTGAGAAAATCAAGCAATACCTTGCATCGCCACCTGTGCTGGGGGCACCTATCAAAGGCCAGTCATTAATCTTATATATCGCTGCTCAGGAAACTTTTCTGGGAGCAATGCTGGCATAAGACAATGAATAAGGCAAAGAGCAAGAACTATATTACTTAAGCAGAAGGCTGATTGGGGCTGAACTCCGGTACTCACCTATCGAAAAGATATGCTTGGCCCTAGTCTTTGCAGCTAAAAGACTTAGCCACTATATGCTATCACATGAAATCCAGCTCATCTCTAGGGCTGATCTTCTTAAAAATATGCTCAATCGACCAGCCTTGAAAGGTCGTTTGGACAAATGGGCAGTCCTCCTCATGGAGTTTGACATCAAATATGTTTCTCAGAAAGTCATCAAAGGTCAAGCCATTGTAGACTTCTTTGCAGCACACCCAGTGCCAGAAGATTCACCGTTGGTCATCGACTTGCCAGATGAAGAAACATTAGAAGCTTACCATACAGAACAAAAGATATGGCAACTATATTTTGACGGGGCCTCCCGTTCAGCAATTGCACGAGATGGTACATTCACTACAAAGGCCGAGGCAGGCATTGTCCTGATATCTCCAGAAGGCGAGGTTCTGCATACCTCGTGTTCCTTAACTAAGCCATGCTCCAACAATGAAGTTGAATATGAAGCTTTGATAGTTGGCCTAGAAGTTGCTCTGGATATGGGCATTCAAATGATTCAAGTCCTTGGAGACTCAATGTTGATTATATACCAAGTCCAAGGAATATATGATGTCAAAAAGCCCGAGTTGATTCCTTATCACAAAAGGGCCATCAAGTTGATACAAAGATTCTATTTCTTTGAAATCAACCATATCAACCGCAGTGCAAATGCTCAAGCTGATGCTCTGGCTAAATTAGCAAATTCTCTGGCTCTGCCGCTAGAGGGGTCCCTTGAAATATGGGTCAAGAACAGAAGATTGTTACCAACTGTGTTGGGAGAAGAAACATAAATGCAAACAGAAGTATGTGCAGTGGAAGAAGCCGATAAGCCTGATTGGAGGGAAATGCTTCTCAACTGGTTCAAGCATAAAATATTGCCAAGCACCTGAATCAAGCGTGCTAAACTGATACGTATTAAGGATTCATATGAATACAAAGGAGACACTCTCTTTCAAGTGACACATGATGGCAAAAGAAAAGTTCTTCTCAGATGCCTGTCACCAAAAGAGATAGCTGAAGCCATGAGGGAAATACATGCCAGGGTCTGTGGTGCTCACCGGTCTGGCCCCATGATGAAAAATCAACTCAAACAATTGGGCTACTACTGGCCCACAATGTTCGATGATTGTGCGCAATATGCCAAATCATGTCACAAATGCAAGGAACATGGCCCAATTCCAAGAAAACCTCCGGTGCCCTTGCACCCTACAGCACCATCATGGCCTTTTGCCGAATGGGGCATGGACGTTGTCGGTCCATTCATACCCTCCTTAAGAGGTGCTAAATATATTCTGGCCGCCACGGATTATTTTTCCAGATGGGCCGAAGCAGTAGTATTAAAAGAAGTCATCGGGGCAGCCGTTGAAAGGTTCCTCCGCCAAAATATGTTGTTCCGATATAGTGCACCCAGTCGGATCATTTCAGATAATGGAACGTACTTCCGAAATCAAATCATATACAAGCTAGCTGCGAAATTCAAAATTGATTGGAGGACCTTCACAGTCTACAATCCACAAGCCAATGGGTTAGCAGAAGCCTTTAACAAGACTCTATGCAACCTTCTAGCAAAGATAGTCAATTCAACTAAGAAAGACTGGGAAGAAAGAATATATGAAGCATTATGGGCTTATAGAACCATATACAAAACTCCAACAGGTTGTTCTCCCTATTCTTTAGTATATGGGTCAGAGGCGGTCGTACCAATTGAATTGGAAGTCCCCTCTTTGCGCATTGCCATAGAGCAGGGGCTTATCAAAGGAAATCAATCAAATGCAGAAAGGCGGCTCGAGGAGTTATTAGCCTTGGAAGGTGACAGACTTCAAGCCCAACAAAATATCCAGATATATCAAGCTCGCATGGCTCGAGCATTTGATAGACTAGTCAAAGAAAGAGCCTTCAAGAAAGGAGACCTACTTATGGTCAAAAGAAGAGAAGTCATGGCGTCAAATCCGAAAGGGAAGTTGACCAGTAATTGGATCGGCCCCTATGTCGTTAAAACTGTTTATAAGGAGAAGCATATACTCTCACCAATCATGAGGGAGAAGTATAGTTTCCTCCTTTAAATGGCAAACATATGAAGCGCTATCATGTGCCACCTCTGTGTTTTCCAAGCGAAGGTTGAAAAAATATATGAAGCACTGTCTACAGTGTGAATATGACCACCATGAAGACAGTCAAAGGAAATCATCTAGTTCTCGAGATGTATTCCCCCGAGACTATAAATCTGAAATGGCATGGTAAATTTAACCTGCCTATATGAGCCAAGGACATTAAAGAGGCTCCAAAAGGCTTTACGAAGCCGCCCCAAAGCACCTCATGGGTTGCCAATGACGAAATGTCATTGAAAAAGAAAGAAAAAGAAAAAAGTTGGCACGACTATCCCGCTAGCCGGGCAATGGTGCTGAGGCAAACCCGGTGCGGAGGGAGTATAAATCATTTCCTGCTTCCCGTTTCATAGCCGGTCGAAGTTTCCAATCAAATCAATCTGAATCGATGATGTTTTCCGATTCTAAAATTGTTTGATATAAACATGCATATGTCTTGCAACCTTATCTCTTCAATGAACAGGGGGCAAGAAGCTATAAAGAAATAGAGAAGATGGCCTGATTCCTGCTGGACCTTGCCATTCAAGTACAAATTCAAACCCAAGCTCAAATGCAAGTACAAATTCAAATACAAGCTCAAAGTCAAGTAGGGACTAGCCTGGGTCAGCAAGACTCTGCCACTCAAGTTCAAAGCTCTAGTTCAAACTCGAGCATAAAATCAAATGCAGAATTCAAGTTCAAAGTTCAAGAACCAAAGCGTCAGCTTAGGAGTAAAATTCAAATTCGAATTCAAACCCAGAGCTCCGCCTGAAGGCAAGCTGAAGTTCAAAGGCAAATTGGCTTGAGTCAACAAGACCCGCCGCTTAAATTCAAGGTCAAATACAAGTTCAAATTCAAAGCTCTAGTTGAAGCTCGGGCTCAAGTTCAAATGTTAGCATTCAAAGCTCAAATTCAAGTTTAAATTCAAATCGGCTTGAGTCAACATGACCCGCCGCTTAAATTGAAGCTCAAGTTAAAAATTCAAGTTTAAATTCAAGCCCAAGTTCAAATCGGCTTGAGTCAACAAGACCTGCCGCTTAAATTGAAGCTCAAGTTAAAAATTCAAGTTTAAATTCAAGTTCAAGTTCAAATCGGCTTGAGTCAATAAGACCCGCCGCCTAAATTCAAGATCAAATTCAAGTTCAAATTCAAAGCTTCAAATCAAGCTCGAGCTCAAAATGCAATTTCAAAGCTCCAGCCAAAGAGCAAGCACAAATTCAAGATATGTTGGCTTGGATCAACAGGATCCGCTACTTAAATCCAAGTTCAAGCTCAAATTCAAGTTCAAAATCCAAGAGTAAAGCAAAGTTGAAAGCAAGAGAATGGCCTAGGTTCATTTGATCCCGCCATTCAAAATACAAATTCAAAGCCCCAATTGAAGTTCAAATGCAAAAAACCAAGCCTAAATCCAGTCTCAAGTTCAAATACAAATCGACCCAAGTCAGCAAGACTCTGCCGCTCAAGTTCAAAATCAAATCCAAATGCAAATTGGCATGTGTCCTACTGGATTCCGCCATCCAAGTATAAAACAAGAAAGATGGCCCGGGCTCATTCGACCCCGCCATTCAAGCTCAAATTCAAATCGGCTTGAGTCAACAAGACCCGCCGCACAAATCCAAGTTTAAATTCAAGTTGAAGATTCAAATACAAGCCGGCGTGGGTCCTACTAGACTCTACTGCCCAAGTTCAAAGCAAGTTCGAAACATAGAAGGTGGTCTGGTGCATTCAGCACCAATACTCAATTTTAAGCCCAAGGTCAAATCCAAGTGCAAGCAAAAACAAAGCAAAGTAAGTCGACCGGGGTCTTCAACGACTATGTCGCACCAGTGGCTGGCCCGGGTCCCTCGTGACTCTGTCATCCCCGAAAGATCGGGTCTCCGAGAGGGGTACTCTGTCAACAATCAAGCATATTCAAAGCAAAGCAAAGTAAGTCGACCGGAGTCTTCAACGACTACGTCGCACCGGTGGCTGGCCCGGGTCCTTCGTGACTCCGTCATCCCCGAAAGACCGGGTCTCCGAGAGGAGTACTTTGTCACCAATCAAGCAAATTCAAATCAAAACAAAGTAAGCCAACCGGGTCTTCAACGACTACGTCGCATCGGCAGATGGCCTAAGTCCCTTGTGACTCCACCATCCCCGAAATTACTGGGTCTCTGAGAAGAGTACTCCGTACTCCCTATCTACCTCGGCTACAAACCTATGAGTATGCTGTGGTAGTTAGGGTTCATCCATATAAAATCACCCATAGTTATCATGACCAAAAGTTTTTAAGCCCGTCATTGATAATTAGGGTCCTCATGACCTAGGTATCTAGGTTTGCATCATTTAAACACCCCTGTCTACTTCAGGCTACAAACCTATGAGTCCGCTTGAAGTATTCTGGATTCATGCATTTCAAATCATACCTATGTTACCACGACCAAAAACCTATGAGTCCGTCGTTGGTACTTAGGATTTGCATGGCGTAGACCCTTCCGGTCTGTTGTCACCCTGCATAGTGGTTAAGATCCTTACGATCTTTGCCACCCCAATAAAGGCTCAAACCCTTACGGTTTGTGCCATTTTCAATAAACAAGTGATTGAGGTATTCATTGCCCCTCTCACTCTGTCCTTCCTTTTTAAGTTTCAATAACCCCCTTAACATTGTTAGTTATGGAAGCCAATAAACATTGTTAAGTCATCTTCATTTGAAATCTTTTCCTTTCAGCTTTGCAGTTACCATGGATGCATACTTCACTCTACTTCATTTACAACAAGGGGAGAGAGAGGGATAAAAAAAAAAATGAGAGAAAAATCAAAAGGGGCTTAAAAAATATAGATGCCTCGCCGGACTTGGTCGTACCTTTTGCGGTCAAGGGAAACAAGGGCTATATACCGGCTATGGTGAAAACCCGAAAGGGGGCTACAGGCAAAATCGGGAACCCCACTGTGTGAAAACCCGAAAAGGCGCACGGGCAAAAGCAAGAGGGTGCCGACTCCGGTGAAAACCCGAAAGGGCACTTGGGTAGGTAAAGTGAATAAAAAAAAAAAGAGAAATTCAAGCATGACATTCATTGAAAGGGAGATATGATACAAAATTCTCTTTATATGTGCCGAAAGTTTACAAAGAATGACTTCCATCCCAGTTTACATGGAAAAGCAAAAAGAAAATACCCTTCCCAATTACAAAGTTCAGCTATAAACAACATCATGGATCCTCAAGTAACATGGACAGCAGCGGAAGTCCTTCTCCAACTTGAGTATGCAACTCAGAAAGAGCTTCCTCTTCAGTCTGTAGCTTGGAAACTTCACTAGATAAGGATTCAAGAAGGCCTTGGGAAGCCAGAAGATCATCTTGACGTCTATGTAAACTGTGCCTTAAAGTTTCCAGTTCGACTTTCGTAGCAGCAAGTTCATTCTCTAAGGGCTGAATGTTTTCCATCAACAAGCCTTCTTTCTATTCAAAGTCGGCTATTTCTGCCTGTTGCTGTGAAATTTGAAGAGAAACAGGCTGCATCTGCAAGTTATATTCATGCCGCGGAAGAGACAAGGATTGGCGTCGATCTTGTATAAGCGAGTGAATATATTCTTGACGCTTAAAAAATTTTAATGCAGTGGAAGCGATAGGAAGCCATTCATCCAAAGAAGCTCCTGCCAGATGAATCCATGTAGTCATGCTCTTAATTTTATGGTGAAGAAGATCATATGATGAACTAGGCTGCCGACGTATTATTTGTCGTAAAAGCTTGATATTGGCCCGAAGGACATCAATACCCTGTATGCCTGAACCAGCAGGAATAAAATGGATAGTAATATGCACAGATTCGTCCACTGAAGTCTAGTTTATGACCGTTTGACGGGAAGATGAAGACACTGAACTGGATGAAGGTTCGATAATAGAACGGGCAGATGTGACAGTTACAATGCTTGAAATAGCTGGGGGCAGGTCACTTTCTGTAAGTTTAGCTGGGGGCAGAGCAATTATAAATGCGGAAGGTCCGGCTAAAGTAATTGGCTCAGAAGAAATCTGTACAAGGGATGATGTGCATATATGAGTCACAATATTAATAAGCCGAAGAATATGTTCAGCAAAGCTTGATCTACAGGGGACAGGACAGGATACTATCACCTGTTGACTTGGTGAACTTGTTCCCGAGTCAACCCCGACATGTGTTAGTTTTAGGTGGCCTACAAGCCAATCTGACTATGTAAATCTCATTCATTTATTAATAAAATGACATAACATTCATTATGTGTAAATCGCATTAATTCTCGTTTCATAATGAAGTCCGTGAATATGTGCTATAGTGATCAGACTTTGATGAGATCATACTAATGAGACTGATCATTTAAACACACATATTCTTAATTATTCCTAGTCGGAGGATATCCGAGAAGGACATCGGATATCCGGTTAGACTAGTACAGATTACTCCTGCTCATATGATGAGGGTGACTGATCTCATAAGTCACTTGTGTGGAGACACTAAGGCGAATCTGTAGGTGCTCATTGGAGAATGAGTTCACTGAACTGATCCGACTGAATCGCTGGATGGTATTGTACCTCACTGTCAACTAGCTTGATTCTATTGTCGCAGTTGCGTGGATGGTCTTCGGACCTGAGACACCAAGGACACCTTGGCGGTGGACTTCTGTGCTTTGACCTTGGTTTACGAATCTCTAGCCACGGGATTCTAATACGCTAAGGATTGGGTATAGCGGAATACCGTCGAAGGGAATTGTGTGTCAATAAGGAATCATTCGCTCTCGGTACTTAGAGAGAGAATGCTCTAGGAAGGATGCGTGAAAGTCTCTGGCCAGGGCGGACGATAATATCGGGAAAGGAGTTTTCCGATATTCATCAGCGGCATTCAATCCAAGTGAGTCGACCGGTTAGGGTTTGACAGCACGCCATACCCTGAGTTGACTTGAGAGCATTGGACGAATGAAGGATTATATCCACGCGGTAACTGTCGGCGGAAAGGTTCCAAGAGTCGGTTACTTAACCCCAATACCTTCCAGGTTCACGCGGTGATGCTTGGCACCCAACGTGATCGGAGGCCGAGTCGAATTCGATGTGCGACATCAATTCGATTGATTAATTAATTAATAAAGGGTTATTAATTGATTAAAAAAGCCAGTGAGGAGTCACTGGGCTTGTTGGGCCATTAACTGGACTGGTACTTGGGCCTAGAGGGTCACACGCAAATGATTCTCAAGGCGATGGATAAATAAGTGGGTTTTATATAAACCGGGGGTTTTTATGAAAAACCGCGCGGTTAGTATAAAACATAGCGAACGGGCAGAGCAGGCCAAACTGCTGCTAACCCTAGCCGCCCCTCCTCAGTTTCTCTCTCTCTCTGGCGTCCAGACAGATCAAGATCTGCTCCGCCGCTTCTCCGAATCCCGTTCGACGGGAAATCGTCCATGCGTTGCGGCGACCGGCGGAGGTTTCGTGGGCTGCGAAGAACGAGGAACGTGAGGATATCCGTCGCGAGGAGGATCGCGTGGACTTCGCTAGAGGCCGGGCACTTGCGCAGCTTGCGGTGTCGCACCGACGGAACCGAACGGTTGCGGATTCGAATCCGCACACGGTGAGACTCGATTATCCGATAATCGTTGTTTTTAGTTCTTCGAAATGGGAAAAACGGATCGCTGTAAATTCTTATTTTCCCTGTGTGAGCGATCCAGAGAACCCGAGAAATCCCAACAGTGGTATCAGAGCCAGGTTCCATTGTTTCTCGTCCCGTTTCGGTCTCTAAAATTAATTCTTCCATGATATTATTCCATGCATTGTTTTGATTTTTTGCGAAGTTAATAATCATGTGATGATTTCTGCGATTCGATCGCTTAATTTTGCATAAAATTAATTATTATTTTGAGGTTCTTCGTGTTCTTCGTGAGACGAAGAACGACGGGATTTTGAAGCTTTTATCCGGTGTCCACATGGGATGTGGAGGTGGCCGGAGATCCTGGTATGACCAGGGATCCCTACGGTCACCAACGGCACCAGTGGCCGACGCCGGAGAGCCGCTGGAAGTGGCCGGATTTTTCCTGCACTACCTTACCCTTGAAAAACCAGATTTTAGGGGTTTTTAATGGGGCTCGGCTGCTTGTAAAGGGCATCTCCGGTGAGGCCACCGGCGCCGGGCACGTCGCCGGCGGGGCCGGACGGTGCCGTTCAACCGGTCACCGGCCGCCGCCGCTTGCTCCCTGCCGCCGGCCGTCGCTTGAACCCTTCTAGGGTTTCTGCAGCCATAGGGCTCGGGTTGGGGAAGGAAGGGGGCCGGTTCCCCCCATCGTGCCGGTCCGACCGGCCAAGGATGGGCCGGGTACCCTGCTGGCCCGGGCCGAGCCCAAGGTGCCACCTGGTTCGACCCTGGCTCAGCAGGGTCCGAGCCTGGCTCGGGTTTAATGGGTTGGGCCCATTTTAATTAATAACCTAACCCCTTTAATCCCACATTAAACCCCAATGAGCCCATTTAAATTATAAATAAAATTTGAACTAGATTTTAAATTTTAAAATTGTTTTGAAATTTAATTTCATTGTTCAAATTTATTTAATTGGGCTTTTAATTAATGATTTTTGAATCAATTTTTTGATTAACAATTAGTTGTTAATTGATTAATGTTAATTGTTAGTTTAATAGTTAAACTAATGATTAATCTTAATAATACTAATTTAATGGTTAAATTAGTAATTAATAATTATTAATCTAATAGTTAGATTATTAATTATTATTTCAACTAATTGTTAATTAATATTTGAGTTATTTATTAATTTAATTGTTAAATTAATAATTAACTTAGATGACTGATTTAAATGTTAAATTAGTAGTCCTTGATTAATTACTGTTAGTCATTAATTTAATAGTTAAATTAATGATAACTTTAATTATTTAATCTAAGAGTTAGATTAATTGATTATTAATTACTTAGTGTTAATTATTAGTTTAAAAGTTAAATTAATAATTAACCTTATTTGGCTAATCTAAGTGTTAGATTAGTAGTTAATAATTAGTTTGGTTGATTATTAATTTAAGTGTTAAATTTTTAATTAACTTTGGTGGATTAATCTAAGAGTTAGATTAATCATTAATAGTCTAATTGTTGGATTATTAATGGGGTTTAATCTAGGTGTTAGATTATTAGAATTGTTCTAATTTGCATGGAATAATCTGGAATTATTAATTTGGAGTGTGTGCGCATGTGATGTGTATTTAATGCTTTTAAATTTAATTGCATGTTAAGTTAATAAAATGAGTTTTCGAAATTCAAATACCAATTTTGATTGGATCCCAGTTTTTTGAAAGCCAAACTTATTTATTTTGAAAAACTCATTTGTTTTATCCATGTGATGCGCTGAATCATGTGTGGAATGTTTAAAACACACCGTGGTCATGGATATGCACTTAATTGGTTGTTCATGTGATGAATGGATTGTATGGATCGTGGATGTATGATTGTTTATTAATTGTTAATAAATAGAGGTCTGCGCACCTCTCTCTCTCAAACTCCGATGTATTTCTACCTCCCTCTCTCTCTTGTACTCGCCATAAGGCCTTCTTCAATTTACTTGTAAATTCTAGAATTTAAATGTAATATGATTGAGGCAACCGAGGAAGGAGCGAGGACGATCCACAGCTGCAACCAAGAAAGCGAAAAGATGGGGATCTCTTGCCTATGTGATTGCAGGTTTATCTAATGTAAATGTTATGTTAGATTCTGTGTGCGTTTGACTGTTTGCTCCAGTCAAACCCACTGTGCTATCCATGACCACACTAATGACATGTATGAGATGTATTATTTTTCTTTTGATTATGAATCAAAGCAGGTTATAGTATTTAGTAAATATATACGATGTATTTATATACTATCACCTAGGAGAGACCAAGATAAAAGTTATCTTAATACCCTCAGATAAATTCTAAGCCGCAACGTGAGTAGTTAAGAACTTACCGCGTGGTCCACCATCGTTATAGTCATATGATTCGAATCACTTTAGGCAGGTTTGTTGTGCTATCCACAAGGCCTGCTTAATTGGGAGGAGAAACTGTGGCTATGGCATTAGATGCCTATAGATCGGGGTAGAGGAACCATGTAGCTTTGTTGTGTTATCCACAAGGGCTGCATGCAAATCATGCTCGTCGCGTAACGATGGTTAGCTTAGACCAGAATTAGTGGTTTGTTGTGCTATCCACAAGGCCATTAAATCTCTGGGGACCAAAGCCATGATCAGATATTGCAAGGAGTTGAAAGTCCCATGAGTTGGGTGCTCTTTAATTGTATTACAATTTGTTGTGCTATTCACAAGGCTGTAGTGCAAGTCATTGAGATTCTGATCCCCACTAGGAGACTGTCGACGTCTCCCGTTCTGAATAACTGAGGGTTATACAGTCTGTCGAAAATTAGTGGTTGTTAAACTTGAACAAAAGACCATGTCTTGTTTTAAATTTGAATAATTGAACATCTGCTAAATAGATTTTACTTATCTCCTGTAGGGAATTATGTCATCGAATAACCCACTCCGTGACATACTTGATGCCCTTTTGACTTACCTGATCTACTCAGATTGGTTTAGATACCTGAAGAATGTCTTTAGATCTGAGCATATTGACTTTGTCCTTGGAGTTGATCCTCCTGCTGAATCGGCATTGGATGCCCCTAAAGCAGAGATGATAGCTAATGATATACGATCAAAGGACAAAGGCAAAAGAGTAGTGAAGGGTGACTGCTTCTACTATAAGCAGTATGGTCACTGGAAGAGGAACTGCAAGGAGTTCCTTAACGATAAAGCTCATGGAAGAGTGAAGCTGTCTGAAGCTTCAGATATCTATATGATAGATATCAACTTGTCAGTTAGAGATTCCACATCTTGGGTATTGGATACCGGATGTGCTTCTCATATCTGTCATGATGCACAGATGCTGACAAGTAAGTGCAAGCTGAGACAAGGCGAGGTGGAATTGAGGCTAGGAAACGGCGCAAAAGTTGCGGCGGTTACTGTTGGGACAGCAAACCATAGACTTCCATCAGGAGACGCCTTACTTTTAGAAGATTGTTATTATGTTCCTAGCATAATAAAGAACATCATATCAATATCTTGTTTGGACAAGATAGGATATAGGTTGACTATTGAGAATAGAAGTTGTTCGATTTATTATGGTAATAAATCAATAGCTTCATCATCTTTAGTCAATGGTCTATATCTATTAGATGTTTCTTATTACAATCTTCATATTGATAATGCTCTTAAGAAGAGTAAGAATTGTGTGAACCAAGCCTACATGTGGTATTGTAGACTTGGGCACATTGGCAAAAGCAGGTTGCAAAAGTTGCACAAGCATGGTTACTTAACTGCATTCGATTACGAATCGTTTGCAACATGTGAATCCTGCCTTATGGGAAAGATGGCAAAATCTCCATTTACTGGACATGGAGAACGTGCCAAGGACATTCTGGAACTAATACATTCAGATGTATGTGGTCCAATGTCCACCCAAGCCAAAAGTGGCTTTTCTTACTTCATTACGTTCACCGATGACTTCTCAAGATTCGGCTATGTATACTTAATGAAGTACAAGTCGGAAGCATTTGAGAAGTTCAAGGAATTCAAGAATGAGGTAGAGAAGCAGTTAGGAAAGAGTATTAAAGCTCTTCGATCAGATCGAGGAGGAGAATACTTGAGTACTAACTTCACACAATTCTTAAAGGATAATGGTATCCTTTCTCAGCTGACCCCTCCATATACACCACAGATGAATGGTGTATCAGAAAGGAGGAATCGCACCCTGTTGGACATGGTGCGATCCATGATGAGCTTTTCGGGATTACCAGTGTCCCTCTGGGGGTATGCTCTAGAGTCAGCAGCATACCTACTGAACAAAGTACCCAGCAAGTCTGTGGCCTCTACTCCATATGAGATATGGAAAGGCAGGAAATCAGAATTTAAACATGTTAAAGTCTGGGGTTGTCCTGCTCATGTAAAGAGGCATGATCCAGACAAACTGGAATCACGAACTGATAAATGTAGGTTTGTGGGATATCCAATGGAAACCTTTGGATACTATTTTTTCCATCCTGGTGAACAAAAGGTGTTTGTCGCTAGGAAAACTATCTTCTTGGAAGAGGAATACCTTTTCCAGGAGGACAGTGGGAGTAAAATAGTACTGTAAGAGGTTCCATATCCCCAAACAGCTGCATTATCATCAGATGAGATATCAGTTCCTGAATCTGTTCAGGTACACACAAATGAGCCTCGTAGATCTGGTAGAGTACCTAGACTACCCGAACGATATGTGGGACATATTGCTGAAGGTAAGTCTAAGGTACAATATAATGAGGATGATGATCATAAAACCTACCAGGAGGCCATAGAAGGCCCAGAAGCCGGGAAATGGCGAGAAGCCATGAACTCCGAAATCCAGTCCATGTACACCAACCAAGTTTGGAACTTGGAGGACTTGCCTGAGGGTATTGTACCCATCGGTTGCAAGTAGATCTTTAAGAGAAAGATCGGTGCTGATGGACGGATTGACACTTATAAGGCAAGGTTGGTGGCAAAGGGATATCGTCAAAGGCAATGAATTGACTATGACGAGACTTTCTCACCAGTTGCCATGATAAAGTCGATCAGAGTTCTACTCGCCATTGCTGCACATTTTGATTATGAAATCTGGCAGATGGATGTGAAGATTGCCTTCCTCAATGGTAACCTTGAGGAAGAGGTGTATATGATACAACCAGAAGGTTTCACATCCAAAGAATCTCCTGATAAAGTGTGCAAACTTCAGAAGTCCATTTATGGACTGAAGCAGGCTTCCCGGAGCTGGAACATAAGATTTGACGAGGCAGTGAAGTCTTATGACTTCATTAAGAATGAAGATGAGCCTTGTGTGTACTAGAAGACCAGTGGGAGTGCAGTCACTTTTCTAATTATTTACGTAGATGACATACTACTCATTAGGAATGATGTAGCTATGATGTCATCAGTAAAGATCTGGCTGTCAAAACACTTCTCCATGAAGGATTTGGGAGAAGCATCCTACGTATTGGGAATACGGATCTATAGAGATAGATCAAAGAGGATGCTTGGAATGACCCAATCCTTGTACATAGATACCATAGTCAAAAGGTTTGGCATGGAAAATTCCAAGAGAGGTCTCATACCGATGAGACATGGAATTAGTCTCTCAAAGGAGCAGTCTCCTAAGACTCCTGATGAGAGGGCATTTATGGATAGAATACCCTATGCCTCTGCCATAGGATCTATCATGTATGCCATGCTATGTACACGGCCTGATGTTGCATTTGCTCTAAGTGTTACGAGCAGATTTCAGGCTGATCAAGGCGAAGAGCACTGGAAGGCAGTGAAATGTATCCTTAAGTACTTGAGAAGAACTAATGATATGTTTCTTGTCTATGGAGGAGGTGACTTGAAACTGCGAGGCTTTACTGACTCGAGTTTCCAGTCAGATCCAGATGATAGCAAGTCAACATCTGGATTCGTGTTTACATTGAACGGAGGGGCAGTGTGCTGAAAGAGTTCCAAGCAAGTAACCACTGCAGATTTGACGACCGAAGCTGAGTACATCGCTGCAGCTGAAGCCGCTAAGGAAGCAGTGTGGTTTAAGAAATTCTTCACCGACCTCGGCGTAGTTCCCAGCATCTCTGAGCCTGTTCCACTGTTGTGCGACAACAATGGAGCAATTGCGCAAGCGAAAGAGCCGTGGTCTCATCAGAAATCGAAGCATATTCTGAGGCGCTTTCACCTTATCAGAGAGATCATATCCAGAGGAGATGTAGTAGTGGAAAGAGTTTCCATCCGTTGACAATGTAGCAGATCCACTGACAAAGCCGTTGGCTCAAATTGTGTTTGAGCGTCACCTATAGTCTATAGGCTTATTGTATAAAGGTGATTGGCTTTAGTCCAAGTGGGAGATTGTTAGTTTTAGGTGGCCTACAAGCCTCATAATAAAGTCCGTGAATGTGTGCGATAGTAATCAGATTATGATGAGATCTTAGTAATGAGACTGATCATTTGAACATACAAATTCTTAATAGTTCATAGTCGGAGGATATCCGAGAAGGACATCGGATATCCGGTTAGACTAGTATAGATTACTCCTTCTCATATGATGAGGGTGACTAATCTCATAGTCACTTGTGTGGAGATACTAAGGCGAATCTGTAGGTGCTCATTAGAGAATGAGCTCATTGAATTGATCTGACTAAATCATTAGATGATATAGTACCTCACTATCAACCAGTTTGATTCTATTGTCGCAGTTGCGTGGATGGTCCTCAGACCTGAGACACCAACGACACCTTGTCAGTGGACTTCTGCACTTTGACCTTGGTTTACGAATCTCTACTCACGGGATTCTAAATGGCTAAGGATCAGGTACAGCGGAATATCATCGAAGGGAATTGAGTGTCAATAAGGAATCATTCGCTCTCGGTACTTGGAGAGAGAATGCTCTCGGAAAGATGCGCGAAAGTTCCTGGGCAAGGCAGAGATACACCATACCCTGAGTTGACTTGAGAGCATTGTATGAATGAAGGATTATATCTACGCAGAAACTATTGGCGGAAAGGTTCGAAGAGCAGGTTACTTAACCCCGATACTTTCCGAGTTCACACGGTGTTGCTTGGCACTCAACGTGATCGGAGGCCCAATCGAATTTAATATGCCATATTAATTCGATTGATTAATTAATTAATAATGAGTTATTAATTAATTAATCAGGCCAGTGAGGAGTCACTGGGCTTATTGGGCCATTAACCGGATTAGTTATTGGGCCTAGAGGGTCACATGCACATGATTATCAAGGCGATGGATAATAAGTGGGTTTTATATTAAAGCGGGGTTTTTTTGAAAAACCGCGCAGTTAATATAAAAGATAGTGAACCCTAGTTGCCCCCTCCTCTCTTCCTCCTCTCTTCCTCCTCTCTTCCTCTCTCTCTGCTCCGCCACTTCTCCGACTCCCGTCCGACGGGAATTCGATTGCGCATCACGGCGGTCATTGTAGCGAACGACAAAGGGTTCATGGGCTGCGACGAGTGATGAATGTGAGGATATCCACTGCGACGAGGATCACGTGGACTTTGCTAGAGGCCGGGCAACTGCGCGGCTGGCAGTGTCACACCGACAGAACCAATCGATTGCGGATTCGAATCCGCACGAAGGTAATACCCGATTATCCGATAATCTAGTTTTAGAATATTTGAAATGAAAACAAATCGCTGTATTTATTTTGTTTATTTCACTGCGTGGACGATCTAGAGAAACACGAGAACCGAACAGTGGTATCAGAGCCAAGTTCCACTGTTTCTCGTCCTGTTTCGATCTCCGAATTAATTTTCCATGCTTTTATTCCATGTTGTATATTTGATTATTTGTTGGATCCGTGTTCATATGGTGTACACAAATTAATTAGATTATTATTCTGTAAAATTCGAAATTAATTTTGGCGGTTTAGTGTTCTTCGTGAGATGAGACAATGTTCGGACGGCTTCCTTTGGGTATCCCCAATCGTTGGGGAGGTGGGCCGGCACCCCAGAACAGCCCGGAGATGTCGCCGGTCACCACCAGACTCGTGGCATGCGCCGGAGAGGGAGATGGAGGAGCTGGGCCTCTTTTCTTCTTCCTCTTATGCTTGAAAAACCAGTTTTTGGGGCTCGACCGGCAGCTTCATTAGCCACATCCGGAGGCCCTGCCAGCATCGGGCGCGTCACCGGTGCCGGGGGTGTCGCCGACCGGGGCCGGACGACAACACTGCTAGTCCCCACTACCGCCACCAAAACTTTCAATGGGGTTAGGGTTTTAGATGTGTGTGGGCTTCGAGTGGGAATGGGCGAACCAGGCGCTGGAGCCCGGTTCCGAGCTGGTCGGACCAGCTGGCCCAACTCCAGGGCCTAGCTCGACCGGGCCTGAGCCAGGCGCCCAACTGTTGGCCGCCTGGTCTGAGCCCTGGTTCGGCCAAGACCCAAGCCCAGGCTTGGCCCTAATGGACTGAGCCCATTGGCCCCAAATTCCATTTATAAAACCCCCTATTTCCTATTAAACCCAACGCCCACTTAATGAAATTAAAATATGATTTTAATTTAAAATTCAAAATTATTTTGATATTTAAATTTATTATTCAATTTTAATTAAGTGGGCATTAATTATTTTGAATAATTATTTAATTAATAATTAGTAATTATTGAATTATAGTTAGTCATTAGTTTAAGTGTTAAATTAATAATTAATCTTAATTTGACTAATTTAAGAGTTAAATTAGTGGTTAATATTTATTAATCTAAATGTTAGATTATTAATTATTAATACATCTAATTGTTAATTAAACTAGAGTTAGTTATTAATTTAAGTGTTAAATTAATAATTAATTTTAATTGACTAATTTAAGTGTTAAATTAATAGAGATTAGTTAAATGAAGTTAATTGTTAATTTAAGTGTTAAATTAATAATTTATTTTTAATTAACTATTCTAAGAGTTAGAATTAGAATTTATTAATTGATTAGTGTTAATTATTGGTTTAGGAGTTAAATTAATAATTAGCATTAATTGACTAATCTAAGTGTTAAGTTAGTGGTTAATAATTGATTAGAGTTGATTATTAACTTAAGTATTAAATTAGTAATTAACTTTAATAGACTAATCTAAAGAGTTGGATTAGTCATTAATTATTGATAGTCTAATTGTTAGATTATTAATATAGTTTAATCAAAATGTTAGATTGTTTTATTATTAAAAATTTTCTAATTATATGGAATAATCTGGAATTTATTAATTTGGAGTCTGCGCATATGCGATGTGCGTTTTATATGCTTTTAAATATGATTTAATTGCATGTTAAGTTAATTAAAAGAGTTTTCGAAATTCAAAAGCGAATTTTGATTGGAACCTAGTTTTTGAAAGTCAAAAATTATTTAATTTTTTAAACTCTTATATTTTAGCTATGTGATGCGCTTATCATGTGTGGAATGATATAAAACACACAGTGGTCATAGATATGCACTTTTAAATTATTCATGTGATGAATGTCTTGTGTGGATCATGGATGAATGATAGATATCTATTAATTGTTAATAAATAGAGGTCTGCGTACCTCTCCCTCTCTCATACTCCGATGTACTTCTACCTTCCTCTCTCTTGTACTCGCCATAAGGCCTTCTTCAATTTACGTGTAATTCTAGAATTAATTGTAATATGATCGAGGCAACCGAAGAAGGAGTAAGGATGATCCACAGCTGCAACTAGGAAGGCGAAAAGATGCAGATCCTTTGCCTATGTGTTTGCAGTATGGTCTAATGTAATAGTTATATTAGATTTTGTGTGCATTTGACTGTTGGCTCTAGTCAAACCCACTGTGCTATCCATGGCCACACCTGACATGTATGTGATACAATGTTTTTATGTTTGATTAGGAATCAAAGCAAGTATAGTATTTAGTAAATATATACGATATATATATATATATATATATATATATATATATATATATATATATATATATATATATATATATATATATATATATATACTATCACCTAGGAGAGACCAAGATAAAAGTTATCTAAATACCCTCGTCTAAATTCTAAGCCGGAACGTGAGTAGCTAAGAACTTATCGCGTGGTCCACCATCGTTATAGTCATAAGATTCGAATTACTTTAGGCAGGTTTGTTGTACTATCCCAAAGGTCTATTTAATTGTAAAGAAAGACCGTGGCTATGGCATTAAATGTCTATTGATCAGCATAGACTAGACTTAGTGGTTTGTTGTGCTATCCACAAGGCCATTAAATCTCTGGGGACCGAAGATATGATTAAATATTGCAAGGAGTTTCAAGTCTTATGAGATAGATGCTCTTTGATTGTATTACAGTGTCTTGTGCTACCACAAGGTTATACTACAAATCATGAGATTCTGATCCCCACTAGGAGACTGTCAGCGTCTCCTGTTCTGTATAGCTGAGGGTTATACAGTCCGTCGAAAATTAGTGGGAGTTAAAACTTGATCAAAAGACCATGTCTTGTCTTGTTTTAAATTTTAATAAATTGAATATTTGCTAAATAGATTACTTATCTCTTGTTGAGAATTATGTTGTCAAATAACTCATTCCGTGACATACTTGATGCCAATCTTTTGACTAGCCTGAACTACTCTGATTGGCTCAAAAACCTGAAGAATGTCTTCAGATCTGAGCACATTACCTACGTCCTTGGAGTTGATCCTCCTGTTGAATTGGCATTATATGCTTCTGAGGCAGAGATGATTGCGTACGATAAAAGGTATAAGGACAAAGGCAAAGGAGTAGTAAAGGATGACTGCTTCTACTGTAAGCAAAATGGTCACTGGAAGAAGAACTATAAGGACTTCCTCAGCGATAAAGCTCATAGGAAATTGAAGCTATCGGAAGCTTCAGATGTTTATATGATAGACATCAACTTGTCAGTTAGAGATTCCACATCTTGGGTATTAGATACCGGATGTACTTCTCATATCTGCCATGACGTGTAGATGCTAACAAGTAAACGCAAGCTGAGAAAAGGCGAGGTGGAACTGAGGCTAGGAAATGACGCAAAAGTTGCGATGGTTGCTGTAGGGATAGTAAACCTCAGGCTTCCATCGGGAGACGCCTTTTCATTGGAAGATTGCTATTATGTTCTTAGCATAATAAAGAACATCATATTAGTATCTTGTTTGGACAAGATAGGATATAGGTTGACTATTAAGAGTAGAAGTTGTTCGATTTATTATGGTAATAAATCAATAGCTTCGGCATCTTTAGTCAACGGTCTATATCTTTTAGATATTTCTTATTACAATATTCACATTGATAATGCTCTTAAGAAGAACAAGAATTGTGTGAACTAAGCGTACATGTAGCATTGTAGACTTGGACACATTGGTAAAAGCAGGCTGCAAAGGTTGCACAAGCATGGTTATTTAACTGCATTCGATTATGAATCGTTTGCGACATGTGAATCATGCCTAATGGAAAAAATGGCAAAATCTCCATTTATTGGACATGGAGAACATGCCAAGGATATTTTGGAGCTACTACATTCAGATGTATGCGGTCCAATATCCACCCAAGCCAAAGGTAGCTTCTCGTACTTCATCACGTTCACCGACGACTTCTCAAGATTCGGCTATGTGTACATAATGAAGTACAAGTCGGAAGCATTTGAGTAGTTCAAGGAGTTCAAAAATGAGGCAGAGAAGCAGACAGAAAAGAATATTAAAACTCTTCGATCAGATCGAGGAGGAAAATACTTGAGTACTATTTTTACACAATTCTTAAAGGATAATGGTATCCTTTCTCAGCTGACCCCTCCATATACACCACAGATGAATGGTGTATCTGAAAGGAGAAATCACACCTTGTTGGACATGGTGCGATCCATGATGAGCTTTTCGAGTTTACCAGTGTCCCTCTAAGGGTATGCTTTGGAGTTAGCAACATACCTATTGAACAAAGTATCCAGCAAGTCTGTGACCTCTACTCCATATGAGATATGGAAAGGCAGAAAACTAGAATTTAAACATGTTAAAATCTGGGGTTGTACTGCTCATGTAAAGAGGCATGATCCAGTTAAGCTGGAATTACGAACTGATAAATGCAGATTTGTGGAATATCCAAGGGAGACCTTTCGATACTACTTTTAGCATCCTGGTGAACAAAAGGTGTTTATCGCCAGCAAAACTGTCTTCTTGGAAGAAGAATTCCATCTCCAAGAGGATAGTAGGAGTAAAATAGAACCGGAAGAGGTTCCAGATCCCCAAACAGCTGAATTATCATTAGATAGGATATCAATTCCTGAATCTATTTATGTACACACAGATGAGACTCGCAGATCTAGTAGGATACTTAAACTACCGGAACGATATGTAGGACATATCGATGAAGGTAAGTCTAAGATAGAATATAATGAGGATGATTATCCTAAAACCTATTACGAGGTCATAGAAGGCCCAGAAGTCGGAAAATGGCGAGAAGCTATGAACTTTGAAATCCAGTCCATGTAAAACAACCAAGTTTGGAACTTGGAGGACTTGCCCGAGGATATTGTACACATTGGATGCAAGTGGATCTTAAGAGAAAGATCGGTACTGATGGACGGATCGACACTTATAAGGCAAAATTGGTGGCAAAGGGATATCCTCAAAGGCAAAGAATTGACTATGATGAGACTTTCTCACCAGTTGCCATAATAAAGTTGATCAGAATACTACTCGCCATAGCTGCACACTTTGATTTCGAAATCTAGCAGATGGATGTGAAGACTGCCTTCCACAACGGTCACCTTAAGGAAGAGGCGTATATGATACAACCTGAAGGTTTCACATCCAAAGAGTTTCCAGATAGAGTATGCAAGCTTCAGAGGTCCATTTATGGACTGAAGCAAGCTTCCCAGAGCTGGAACATAAGATTTAATGAAGCTGTCAAGTCTTATGACTTCATTAAGAATGAAGATGAGTCTTGTATGTACAAAAAGACAAGTGGGAGTGCAGTTACCTTCCTAGTTCTTTACGTGGATGTCATACTACTCATTGGAAATGATGTAACTATAATGTCTTCAGTAAAGATCTGGCTGTCGAAAAACTTCTCTATGAAGGATTTGGGAGAAGCATCCTACGTATTGGGAATATAGAGCTATAGAGATAGATCAAATAGGATGCTCGGAATGACCCAATCCATATACATAGATACCATAGTCAAAAGGTTTTGTATGGAAAATTCTAAGAGAGGTCTCATACCGATGAGACATGGAATTTATCTCTTAAAGGAGCAGTCTCCTAAGACTCCTAATAAGAGGGCATTCATAGATAGAATAGCCTATGCCTCTGCCATAGGATCTATCATGTATGCCATGATATGTACATGGCCTAATGTGGCATATGCTCTAAGTGTTACGAGTATATTTCAGGCTGATCCAGGCGAAGAGCACTGGAAGGCGATGAAATGTATAATTAAGTACCTTAGAAGAACTAAGGATATGTTTCTTGTCTATAGAGGAGGCAACTTGAAACTCCGAGACTTCACTGACTCGAGTTTCCAATCAAATTCAGATGATAGCAAGTCTACATCTGGATTTGTGTTTACTTTGAACGGAGGCGGAGTGTGTTGGAAGAGTTCTAAGCAGGAAACCACTGCAGATTCGATGACTGAAGCTGAGTATATCGCTGCAGCTGAAGCCGCCAAGAAAGTTGTATAGTTGTAGAAATTTATCACTGACCTCGGCATAGTTCCCAGCATCTCTAAACCTGTTCTGCTGCTGTGCGACCACAATGGAGCCATTGCACAAGCAAAAAAGTCGTAGTCTTATCAGAAATCAAATCATATTCTAAGGCGCTTTCATCTCATCAGATAAATCATTTCCAGAGGAGATGTAATAGTGGAAAGAGTTCCATCCTCTGATAATGTAGCAGATCTACTAACAAAGCCACTGGCTCAAAATGTGTTTGAGCGTCACCTAGAGTCTATAGGTTTAGTGCATAAAGGCGATTGGCTTTAGTCCAAGTGGGGGATTGTAGGTTTAGGTGGCCTACTAGCCAATCTGACTATGTAAATCTCGTTCATTTATAAATAATATGGCATAATATTCATTATGTATAATTCTTTTTAATTATCGTCTCATAATGAAGTCCGTGAATGTGTGTGATCGTTCCGAATTGTGCGTCGTTAAACACATGAAAACGTTCAATCTAAATTTATCCGGCTCACTCAAATCAAATTTTTGGAAATTAATAGTAGTGAGTCCGAGTCGATCTACAGGGAGTTAAGATTTTAATTTCGAAAACCTTAGATTTTAATTATCTAGAAAAATTGGGAATTTGAATTGATTAATTAACTATCTAATTAAATTAAACTAAGTTTACAAATTTAACTAAACTAATTAAAAGCACAAATATAACCATATTTAAAATTGAGGAGAGAGAGATTAACAAAATATTATAAAAATAACAAAACTTCTAAATTGAACACAAGTAAGAAAATTATAACAACACAAAAAAGCTATTGTTTAATTGTGTAAACTACTAACTCACCCTAATTAAATAAACTAACAACTAAGAAAATATCGTTAAACATCAAATATCCAGCAACTACCCCTAATTAAATAACCTAATACTAAATTAGTGGGGAGGGAATAAAGAAAGAACACAGCAACAGTGGTAGGTCTGCCGGCGCAGTGAGCCGCAAAGAAAGGAGAGTGGTGCAGTGGTCCAAGCTTCAGGTTGCTGCCGGTTGCTTGCAGGCGGAAGCTTGAGGTGCTGGCATGTAGAAAGAAGCTGCTGCTGGAAGAGGTTGAAGGCTACGTGGAGGAGAAAAGAAGCTGCTTGGATACGCTGGTGTGCTTGGAAGAAGCAGCCGGGTGCTAGCTATGCGTTGGAGGCTCGTACTGGTGCGTGGAGCTTCAAGCCTGCATGCATGCGCTGAGGATGTGGAAGCTTGCAGGAGCGCGGGGAGCAGCCGGGTGTGCGCTGGGTGGATGTGCATGCATGCACGTCGCCGCGTGGAGGGACGCTGGAGGCGTTGCAAGCGTGCTGGAGTCGCGCAGGAGCCGTGAATGCAGCTTCGCGGAGGAGCTTGCCGGAGCCTGCCGCGTGGCTGCCGGTTGCTGAAGTCGCGCTGGAGGGTGCTGGCTTCAGGCCCGTGGGTGCAGCTGCTGGCTGCTGGTAATCCGTGGGAGCGGCTGAGAGGGAGCTGGGGAACCGGAGAGAGAGAGAAGGAACGTGCTAGGAGGGAGGAAGAGAGAACAGAGAGAGTCGGAGGAGGAAAGAACTGAGGGTGCTGGAGAGAGCGAGGAGGAAGGAAGGGTTCGGTTGAGAGAGGCTTGATGGTTCAGGTTTAGAAGAGAGAGAGAAAACAGAGGGAGAGAAGGAGAGAAAACCGAGAGAGGGAGGCAGAGAAGTTGAAAAAGAAGAAGAAGAGAGGGATAGCCGGGGAGAGGGAGAGTGCGGCAGGAACCTGTGCGTGGGAGAAAGAGAGAGGGAGAATACGGGAGAGAGGAAGAGAGGGCTAGGAATTCTGGAAAACAAAACGTGGGAGAGAGGAAGAGAGAGCTCCGTGGAGAGAGTTGGAGAAGGAGAGGGCTACGGGAAAATAAAAACGAGAGAGAACCGGGGTGGTGGAGGAAGAGAAAGAGGAGAGGAGAGATTTATAGAGAGGAGAAGGAGGAGAGGCTGCCGGGTTTGAGTTGGAAAAGGAGGAGGGTATGTGGGAGACTTGGAGAAGGGAGAGGATTTGGATCTGGAGAGGAAGAGGAAATTTGGAAAAGAAATAGGATTCGACTTTCTAAAACGAGAAAGAGAGAGAGGATTTTTAAAATAAAGGAAGGGATGTGTTTAGGAAATCGGAGAGAGGGAGGGAAATAGCGGGTTTTTAGATTTGGATGTTCCTCTTTTTGTTTCTTTTTTTTAGTTAATGGAAACCTATCTAACTAGAAACTACAAAAAAGGAAACTAACTAGAATAAGGAAATTGAAACATAGAAAGTTGGAACACACTAACCATGATTTCGCTTTCCTTTTCTTTTTCTTTTTTTTTTCAATATACCTGCAAAAAATAAGAGAAATAAAGTTAGCTAAAGAATAATTACACTAAATCGAAGATAATCAAAATTAAAAATCTAACTCCCCGGCAACGGCGCCAAAAATTGATCGTTCCGAATTGTGCATCGTTAAACACATGAAAACGTTCAATCTAAATTTATCCGGCTCACTCAAATCAAATTGTATTTTTACCCCTGTTTTAGTTGAAATCCGCACACTAGACCTCCCCCAAATTTCCGGAAACTCCTCCAGCTGCACTGCATCATCGACGTGTCCTGTTTACATCAAATAAATATAATTTAGCGCATTATCATAAAAATATCATCATATTTATTCATTTCGTCTCGGTTTTGTCGAAAAACCGCAAATGCGCTACACTCCTTTGATCACATGAAATGACGATGTTTTTAAGTCAGAATTTGATGAAATTGGTACCGTTGGACTTGTTACACAATTATCTATCATTTCATGCTATTTTGCAGATAAAAACATGAGTATGATGCAAATGGTTGCCCTTAAATGATCAATTTAACACTTTATCACACCCCCCAACTTACCCATTGCTAGTCCCTTAGCAATGCAAATAAGGAAATGTTAGGACAATTAATGAATTATCATGCTTCATTTGTAATATCTTTCACAATCAATTTAAGTGGTAGCCATTTGGTTGAGCTAAAAAGTTTTCATATCCCACAATATTTTGATTCAGACATGTGATTGTGCATGAAATTTGACACACTTAGAACTCGTTTCCGACCTTTCTGGTATATTCTTGCCTTTACTACCCTTTAGATAAGACTTCTTGGGGAGGGGAAGAGAATAAAAGATTTCCCGATCAGTCAGTGAGGACCGTTTTTCAGTTCCCGTCCCAACTCAGCACTTTTCACGACTTGGTCATATTTTTGGTACGATGGACTTTTTAGAGTGACGTTTCTTCATTTTATTGTACTTTTGCTTTTGAGAGTGCGTACTTTTTGCCTCTCTTTGAATTGCCTGAGGGGAGGTGCGTACTTTTTGCCACCTACCTTCCTTTAGCTCTTTTATCGCCTTCTTTTGCCTTTAGTGTTTACAGCTGTCCATTTAAACTGACCGCCTCTTTTAAAGTGCTGAGTGGGACAGTCCCCTATTACGGATCTTACACATTCCTTTCGTTCAACCCAAAAGAAAAATTAGAATAAGTAGTCTTATCCTTGAGGTTAATTCCAGCAATTCTATACCCTTAAGATCTTTCATTTATTCTAAGTTGCCGTGTGTGTGTGAAAATCATCCCGCCGTGGATTTTTGTAAAGTGGGATATTTGAACTTTAAAGGCTCTTTAACCAATGTGACTAACAGAAAACTGATTTGTTTAAGATTTACTTAATGAAACATGATTTTCATGCAATTTTTTTAAGATGCGAAAAGAAGTTCTTGAAAAAAATTGACAATTTTTCAGAGAAAGGTATCAGTTTTCTTCAAAAGATTTTCAATAAATGCATATGATTGTCCCACCCCCCAACTTGATTGACATTGTCCTCAATGGCATAAAAGATATGAAAAAATACGCAGCTAAAAGAGAATTTGTAAAGGAGCGAAACAACCTGTAATGACGAGGATGCGACATACCCACGGGGATTGCTGCTCAAGGACCTAAAAGGAGAAGAAATACCAAAAACTGAAGTAAAATATTGGGTTGCCTCCCAACAAGCGCTAAGTTTATCGTCTTCAGCCAGACGGAAGTTCAGTTAGTGTGGATCACTCAGTTATATGGATTCAGGTGGCTCATTTTGAAGATTTTCAATGAATGGTTTCAACCGTTGACCATTAACAGTAAAAGTGTTCCCACTTTTGGGGTTCAGAATTTTAACGGCTCCATGATCGAAGGCTTTAACGACCACGAATGGTCCATCCCATATGGATTTCAGTTTTCCTGGAAATAAGCGGAGCCTAGAGTTAAATAGCCAAACTTTCTGATTTAGAAGAAAGGATTTTCTCACAATATGTTTATCATGAAAAGCTTTAGTTTTGGCTTTATAAATCTTTGAATTTTCATAGGCCTCGTTGCGCAACTCTTCCAGCTCACTCAGTTGTAAGGTTCGGTGGGAACCAGCTTGGGCTAGGTCCAGATTGACTTGTTTAATGGCCCAATAAGCCCTATGTTCCAATTCCACCGGAAGGTGGCACGCTTTTCCAAAAACCAGGCGATAAGGAGACATGTGAATAGGAGTTTTGTAAGCGGTCCGATAGGCCCATAAAGCATCATCCAATCTTTCAGACCAATCTTTTCTATCGGGCCTAACGGACTTTTGCAGAATATTCTTGATCTCCCTATTGGAAACTTCCACTTGGCCACTGGTTTGGGGGTGATAAGGGATAGCTACTTTGTGATTAATCCCAGATTTCTTAAGCAAAGCCCGAAATTGGTAATTCGTGAAATGTGTTCCCCCATCACTTATGATAGCTTTAGGCCACCCGAACCGAGAAAAGATATTCTTCTGGACGAATTTAATGACCACTTTATGATCATTGGTTCGGGTGGCTACTGCTTCAATCCATTTTGAGACATAATCCACCGCTACCAGAATATATGTATGTCCAAAAGAGGGTGGAAAAGGTCCCATAAAGTCAATTCCCCAAACATCAAAGACTTCAACCACCAGGATTGGGTTGAGTGGCATCATATCCCTTTTCGCCATATTTCCTACAGCCTGACATCGGAGGCAAGTTTTGCTAAATTGATGGGCATCTTTGAAACGTGTGGGCCAGTAAAAACCACTTTGCAGGACTTTGGCTGCAGTTTTCTTTCCTGAGAAGTGGCCCCCACAGGCCAGATTATGACAGAAATTGAGAACACTCTGTTGTTCTTCTTCAGGGACACATCGCCTAATGATTTGATCAGGACAAAATTTGAATATTTCAGGATCCTCCCAGAAATAAAATTTTTCCTGAGAAAAGAATTTGTCCTTTTCACTTTTAGTTCATCCTTCCGGAAGCTGATTAGTCAGCTTGTAATTGACAATATGAGCATACCATGGTGCAGCAGTGTGAGAAATGGTCAGTAGATGCTCATCAGGAAAGGAATCAGTGATTGGTGTACTGTCAGAGATCGGAATTCGGGATAGGTGGTCAGCTACCACATTCTCAGAACCCTTCTTATCCCGAATTTCCAAATCAAATTCCTAGAGGAGTAAGATCCATCTAATAACCCTAGGCTTGGCATCCTTCTTGGTCAACAAATATTTCAGAGCTGAGTGATCAGAATAGATTATGACTTTTGCCCCTAAAAGATAAGATCTGAATTTTTCTAGGGCAAAAACCACAGCCAATAATTCCTTTTCTGTGGTGGTATAATTCATTTGGGCATCGGCAAGGGTGCGGCTTGCATAATATATCACCACGGGACATTTGTTGATTCTTTGTCACAAAACTGCACCGATAGTATAATCAGAGGCATCGTACATGATTTCGAAGGGTAAAGACCAATCTGGAGATTGAAGAATCGGGGCTTTGGTCAAAGATTCCTTCAGAGAATTAAATGCCTTGATGCAAGATTCATCCATTTGGAACGGGACATCCTTAGCTAAGAGAAGAGTTAGGGGCCGGGCAATTTGAGAGAAATTGTGGATAAACCGGCGATAGAAACCGGCATGGCCAAGGAATGAACGGATCTGTCTGACCGAGGTGGGAGGAGGAAGATTGGATATGAGATCGATCTTAGCTTTATCTACCTCTATCCCCCTTTCAGACACAATGTGGCCTAAAACAATGCCCTCGCGAACCATAAAATGGCTCTTTTCCCAGCTAAGAATCAGATTGGTGGCTATGCATCGTGCTAGCACCTGTTTAAGATTTTCCAGGCAATTTTCAAAAGAGTCCCCGAAGATTGAGAAATCGTCCATGAAAACTTCGAGGAATTCTCCCACCATATCGGAGAAGATAGCCATCATGCACCGTTGAAATGTGGCTGGTGCGTTGCATAATCCGAATGGCATTCTCCTAAAAGCAAACGTGCCATAAGGGAACGTGAAGGTGGTCTTTTCTTGATCTTCTGGGTAAATAGCCACTTGATTATACCCGGAGTACCCATCTAAGAAGCAAAAGTACTTCTGGCCCGATAACTTTTCCATAATCTGGTCCATGAATGGGAGTGGAAAGTGGTCCTTCTTAGTCATGAGATTCAACTTTCGGTAATCAATGCACACTCTCCATCCCGTGGTGAGCCTAGTGGGTACCTCTTCTCCATGATCATTCTTAATAACTGTTAATCCAGATTTCTTGGGTACCACTTGGGTTGGGCTGACCCATTTACTGTCTGATATTGGGTAAATAATACCCGCATCCAGCCATTTCACAACTTCCTTCTTCACTACTTCTTTCATATTGAGGTTAAGCCGCCTTTGCATCTCCCGACTGGGCTTAGAATTATCTTCCATATAGATGTGATGCATGCAAATGGACGGGCTTATTCCTTTCAAATCGGCCACCGACCATCCAATAGCACCTTTGTGGTCTTTGAGGACCTCGGTTAATTGGGCCTCCTGCGGCGATGTGAGATTTGCCGCAATGATGACCGGGAGAGTTTGGTCCGGGCCCAAAAAGATATACTTGAGAGACTCCGGTAATGGTTTGAGTTCAAGCTCAGGAGGGTCCTCTAAAGATGGCAAAGCGGGTTCAGACTGCAAGGCTGGTAAAGATTCAACCTTGGGCCAAGATGTTAATGGGCTAGGGGAGTCCTTTAAAGTATTGGCTTCCTCCAAAAGGTCATATGTGGACATCTCATTTTCTTCAACCAGATTATCCAAGATATCAATAGTATGGCATTCTTTTTCATGATCTGGGTATTGAGATGCTTTGAAGACATTAATCTGGACTTTTTGACCCCCACTTTCTGGGCCAGTTTCTTCCTGGTATTGGGCTTAGCTAACAAGGCATTAGGAAATGGCACCCTAGGTTTATAAGAACTCGGGCCTTCATCAATCTTCCCTTTTCCTTTCAGATCCTCCTCCAACTTCTCTATGATGGGTTCATCTTCACTCTCACTTTCAATTTCCTGAGGCCCATCAGTGGAACCTTTGGCTAACTCTCCATCTGCATGTGGTTTTTCTAAACTTCTCCCACTCCTAAGGGCTGAAATGGCTTTAGCATTCTCAAATTGTGGCCCTTTAGGTTGTGGTACCGGGCCAGGCTGAGGTAAAAGGCCCGATTGCTGTGGAAAACCCGGAGGTTGATTCCTTGGATTGGCAACGGGTTGACTAGGAAGTTGGCCTACTTCTCTTCTCATCGCGGCCTCAGCTAGTTGGCCCATTTGACTTTCCAACTTAGCAATGGATTGTTGCTGGGTCAAAATCAGTTGTTGGAGTTGAGTGAATTTATCATCAAAGTTGGGCTAAGGAGGTTGTTGGTAAGTGGGTGGAGGATGGTATTGGGTTGGCTGTCCTGATTGGAATGAGTGGTAGTGGGCCGGTTGACCTGATTGATATTGGGCCGATGGACCTGATTGATACGGGGCCGGTTGACCTGATTGATACTGGGCTTGAGATCCCCTAGCCTAAACATTTCCGTAGGAATTAGATTGCTGTTGGAAGGGATTCTGTGGCTTTTGGGCTTGATGCATGGGTGGATTGGACATTGGTAATGGGGCCTGCTGATTCTTCCAAGAGAAATTAGGGTGATTTCTCCAGCCAGGATTGTAAGTATTTGAGAATGGATCATTATTGGACCTGGAGAATCCCTGGGCAGCCTGAACTTGTTCTTGAATGAATGGTGGAAGTTGGGCCGCAGTTGGGCATTCATTCACTTGATGGGTTGGACTGGCGCATAAGGCACAAATGTCATGATTAGCAGAGGATGGGCCTTCATATGGACTAGATTGTGTTGGGTAAGTAGGCTCTTGCTTGTTTAAGGCCAAGAGTTGGTCTAGTTTCTGGGCCAAGATGTCTACCTTATCCAATTTCTGATTAATCAGATTTATGTCCATTCTGGATTCGGGCTCTCCGCGGGCCTTAAGTTCATACATTCCAGTCCGTTTAGATGGCCCAACAGACCTTTCATAAGATGATAATGAGGCATGATTGATGGAATTATCACTTAACATCTCAAACAGATCATAGGCCTCATCTTCATTTTTCATCATAAACGCCCCTCCACATGAAGCATCCACCATCTATCTGAACTGTTCAGACAATCCTTCATAGAATGCTTGGACAATTTGCCATTTTGAAAGCCCATGATGAGGGCATTTTCTAAGCAATTCTTTCAGTCTTTCCCAAGATTCATGGATCAATTCCCCGGGAGTTTGGGTAAAACTCGTGATGGCCCGTCTCATGGTATTGGTCCGCCCGATGGGATAAAACTTCTTGAGAAATTCTTTCTGCATTTCTTCCCATGTCCTAATGGGCCTACCTATGGTTCCCAACCAATATTTAGCCTTGTCCTTTAATGAAAAGGGAACTAAGGTCAATTTGAGGCCATCATCAGTGAAATTCTGGATTTTCACCGTCGAACAAATTTCTAGAAATTCATCCAGATGCTTATAAGGATCTTCATTAGTATTCCCATAAAAGGATGGGAGCATCTGAATGGTGCTAGATTTGATTTCATATTGATTGGCTGGATTCTGAGGAAGATGAATACAAGATGAAGGTTGATATCGATTTGGAATGAAATAGTCCTTCATTTGCTTTGGTGGGTCCTGATTATCAGCCATTGGATCTTGTGGTGGATTTCTTTGATGTAGGATTCTTTCTATTTGTAAGGATCGTGATCTTCGGATCCGGTTTTTGGGATTGAACCTTGTAGTTCTAACCTTAGTGAGGGCGGAGGTTCTTAGTTGATTCGCGTCAGGACATCGAGACGCGTTTTAAACGGCATCCACTGTCGCAGACGCATTTCAAGTTCTGCCACGTGGGTGCCACGAGGGCTGGTTTCGGGCCGCGAGGGTACGGCCCTGTCTTGTCGACCTAAACGGCGTCCACGTGTGTCGACGCCTTTCAGACTGCGACTCTGGGTTTGTCAGAGTACGGCCATGACATAGCGTCTGAACGGCATCTGCCTTGAACGACGCATTTCAGAGTCTTGTCAGGGCAGCTGTCACATCAACTGAATGGCGTCCGCGGATGTCGACGCGTTTTAGCCAGTCTCTGGTTAACCCCGCGAGCCCTCCTTCCTTCCCTCATTTTCTCCTCTCTTCCTCTCTTTCCCCTTCCGGCGAACTCGGCGGCGATCCCTCCTCCTCCCTCTTTTCCTCCCACCATTTCATCTCTCCCTCCACTCCATCCTCTACCGAGCTCCTACCACTACCACTGCGGCGTTCTACTCTCCGGACGGCGGCCGACGTCACGGAGGAGCAAGGACGACCACGGCGGTACCGGCGGCGGCGTAGGGCGAGTCGGGTGGACGGCTTGAAGCTCGGAGGCGTTCAAGTATCCGGTAGGGTGACGATTCCCCTTAGCATCGCGTTTAGACCATGTTTACCCCGTTTAAGCTTGTTTGGATCTTTGGTTTTGGGGGGTAGAATGAGCATGTTTAGGAGTTCTTTTGATAACATGGGGGATTTCCATGAATGTGTTGCCTATGGATAGTATTATTCCTCTTTTCCCTCCGTTTTTGGGTGAATTTTGGGGTTGTTTGGGGTTGGAATGGGAGCCCTCGGGCTCAGGCGACCCTGGTTCCTGGTTTCATAATGAAGTCCGTGAATATGTGCTATAGTGATCAGACTATGATGAGATCATACTAATGAGACTGATCACTTAAACACACATATTCTTAATTATTCATAGTCGGAGGATATCCGAGAAGGACATCGGATATCCGGTTAGACTAGTACAGATTACTCCTACTCATATGATGAGGGTGACTGATCTCATAAGTCACTTGTGTGGAGACACTAAGGCGAATATGTAGGTGCTCATTGGAGAATGAGTTTACTTAACTGATCCGACTGAATCGCTGGATGGTATTGTACCTCACTGTCAACCAGCTTGATTCTATTGTCGCAGTTGCGTGGATGGTCCTCGGACCTGAGACACCAAGGACACCTTGGCGGTGGACTTATGTGCTTTGACCTTGGTTTACGAATCTCTAGCCACGGGATTCTAATACGCGAAGGATTGGGTACAGCGGAATACCGTCGAAGGGAATTGTGTGTCAATAAGGAATCATTCGCTCTCGGTACTTAGAGAGAGAATGCTTTAGGAAGGATGCGCGAAAGTCCCTGGCCAGGGCGGACGATAATATCGGGAAAGGAGTTTTCCGATATTCATCAGCAGCATCCAATCCAAGTGAGTCGACCGGTTAGGGTTTGAGAGCACGCCATACCCTGAGTTGACTCGAGAGCATTGGACGAATGAATGATTATATCCACGCGGTAACTGTCGGCGGAAAGGTTCTAAGAGTCGGTTACTTAACCCCAATACCTTCCAGGTTTACGCGGTGATGCTTGGCACCCAACGTTATCGGAGGCCCGGTCGAATTCGATGTGCGACATCAATTCGATTGATTAATTAATTAATAAAGGGTTATTAATTGATTAATAAAGCCAGTGAGGATTCACTGGGCTTGTTGGGCCATTAACTGGACTGGTACTTGGGCGTAGAGGGTCACACACAAATGATTCTCAACGCGATGGATAAATAAGTGGGTTTTATATAAACCGGGGGGTTTTATGAAAAACCGCGCGGTTAGTATAAAACATAGCGAACGGGCTGAGCAGGCCAAGCTGCTACTAACCCTAGCTGCCCCTCCTCAGTTTCTCTCTCTCTCTGGCGTCCAAACAGATCCAGATCTACTCCGCCGCTTCTCCGAATCCCGTTCGACGGGAAATCGTCTGCGCGTTGCGGCGATCGTTGCGGCGACCAGCGGAGGTTTCGTGGGCTGCGAAGAACGAGGAATGTGAGGATATCCGTCGCGAGGAGGATCGCGTGGACTTCGCTAGAGGCCGAGCACTTGCGCGGCTTGCGGTGTCGCACCGACGGAACCGAACGGTTGCGGATTCGAATCCGCACACGGTGAGACTCGATTATCCGATAATCGTTGTTTTTAGTTCTTCGAAACGGGAAAAACGGATCGCTTTAAATTCTTATTTTCGCTGCGTGAGCGATCCGGAGAACCCGAGAAATCCCAACAACATGCTCTGAAGTAGCCACAATATTCGCAAGATTAGGAGCTGAAAGTTCCACGGTCTTGATAGCCGAGAAGGTAACAACCTCTGTCGAAGTTATGATAGTTGGAACCATTGAAGTCTCTTCTGGTTCCGCATCTTCAGCAAAAACAACTTCTGCCTCTTCAGAAGAAGAAGCTGGCATGGAGGCCGATATTTCAAAATCCATGTCCCTTTCAGTCGGGACATGAGAAATTTCCATCCTTTCCGCATGAGCCGGCGATGCCTGATATTCAAAATATATACAAGTTAAGCTTAAATGATTGAAAAAGCAGAAAAGATGTGGCAAAGAGAAATTACCATAGTAGACTGCACTGTTTCAATATGATGAGTCTTTGATATCAAGCCCTCAGTTGCTTCAAAACCTATACAGTCAAAGTCAGAAATTCAGTAGTTAAATGAAATCACTATTGCTAAAAGTCTCAGAAGGGTTACCTTGATCCCTCGGGGGAGACCAGATAGTTGTTTATGGCAAAGCTTCACTACTAATGTGTTCAGTAGTATGGGAAGAAATAGAAGGTGAAGGAGGAATGCCGCTTATTTCTTCCACACTGGAAGAAGTATCATAAGTTTCTTCTTTCCTTGTCTAAGCCAATAATCTCGAGGATTGGCGCTTGGGCAGGACAATCTTTTCAGGGGGGACAGACTCTTTGGGCCCTTTGCGAAATCTTTTTGCAACTTGCTTAACCCTCCCTGTAAAGGAAACAAAAGGAAGTTGTTCATCATCAATATCAAAATTATGAAAGGCATAAATCAAAAGCATAGTGCATACCACCCTTGGCTGGGGATGGAGAAACCAGGGCACTCGCCCGCTTGGCAGTTTTTGCTATAAAAGCTTCAAATTCAGCAAGCACTAGCAAATTGACAGGAGGAAGAGGTTCAGGGGCAGGCTCTTGTCTCTTCTTTGTACGCGCCTCTTTGGCAGCGGCAACCGCCCTCCCTATAGCACTGACCTCCACAAGGGATGCGGGGGTTGATGTTTTAGAAGGCACAGGAGGAAAGAAAGATGGTCTCTTTGCAATAGCCACTGCCCTCCGATGCTGCTGAGTCAGATATTTAGCCGCAGGTACTACATAAATATGCAAAAGAAGAAATCAATTTATATAAGCAGAGAAAAGGCACAAAGCTCAAAAGAAGTCGAGCACAAATGCATATACTTACAACAATCGCCTTCATAACATTTTGATAAAGGCCAGTATTCATATATGGAGGACTTATCTCTAAGCGAAGCTTCATTCACAATATATATGACATCATTCATCGTCTCTGCTTAAGAAGCTAGGCTACTGAGATCATAATGCTTTTTATTGCTCAAGTAAATGCCTAAGTGCAAAGCATCAAGTCCCTACCCATCTATATGATCCCAAGAAGTAGGTAATTTTGCATCCAATATACCCTGCGCAGTGGAATCCTGGGATACACCACAATATTTCAAAAGGGCAAGTAGCCAGGATTCTCTTCCTTGTGCGGGACATAAAATCTCTGAATACCTGAGAGACTCTTAGGAGCTTGCTGAGAATCTCTGCCACTGATATCTTCCTCTTCCGGGAAATCTATATCAGGATAATCTTCAGAGGTCACAGAGATATTAAATTGCTTCAAGAAGGCCCCCTTTAGCTCTTCAGTATCCAGCCTTGTCAACTCTGGATCAATCAAGGGTAAAGAATCTCTATGACGAGCCTTATAAGCTGCCCGTCTCTCTGCATATTTAGCAGCATTCTTGTCGTCTAAGAAGTGCAGATAATAGAACTCTATATCAAAAGGGATTTCCTGTTGGGTCTCCAAGATTTTCTTCTCAGCATTGCTCCAGTATTAGGTCCTCTCCTGGCTATAGATATTGGTGCGCATTCGCCACCATCTGACATATTCACATGTCACACGAGGAGCATGGATAGCAGAAGGAATTCTGAAAGAAACATTTTCAAATCGGTGGAAATAATCCCACCATTCACGGGCTCTCTGTAGTCCGTTGGAGCCCAAAAGATGGCGGTCAGGAAGCTGAAATACGTGATCACAAGAAGGAATGCACTGATCGTATCCAAAATTCTGGCCGAAACGGAAAGGATAATAGGGTTCTAAATGAACTACAGATCCCTTCCGGTATACCAAGACACTAGGTCTGATGGATAGAAGCCATGATCTAATCTGACTATCCAATGCGGATTTTTTCAGTAGCTGCTTGGTTTGAGAATGGGTGAACTCACAGGATTACCCTCGGCAAATACTTTAAAGGGGCTCATTGGCGGATGAGAATTGGCAGTGTGCTTCCAAAAACGTAAGTCCCCTTCAGTTTTTCGCCTGGTGTCAATCAAGATACCGCGAATTTCATAAAGTTGCTTCTGGGTATCCCCTCCATCAACACTTGCATATTCAATCATGCATGGAAATATGCGAGGGGAAGCCAGGCTCTTCGGGGCAGACTCTGAAAAAATAGAAGCCACCTAGGCATTGAAGAAATGAATGGGACCCACAACATTAAATTCTCGTGGTTTCTCCTGCTCAACCACTTGGCCAAGAGTTTTGAAAATCAGGCATAGAGTAACTGGAGCTAGAGACAGTTTAATTCCCCAGGCTAGTTCACAAGCTCCATAAAGAGTCTCAGGACGAATTACTCCCTCATCCCCCTGAGGAATAGAAAAATTCGAAAGCCAGTAGGCCAAGTATGCTGCCAGATGGGCGTTCCTATCCAAGTCCAAGGGATTGACATCTTTCTTGTGTTACTCAAAGATGATATCAAGATATCCCTTTCGGTGCCTGGCTGTCTGCCCCATGAAGATTGGAGTCTCACCAGTCCCAGGAAAGTCTGTATATCTAATGCCAACATTATGAAAGAAGCGGAGCCAGACAACTCCGTGGACCCGTGTCCTCTCTCTGCGGGATCTCTTTTTCAGAGACTCTTCACCAAAAGCCAGAATCATGTAAGCCTTGAGGAGGAATCTGTAAGACCTCCAGGTAGCATAGCGGTCCTTGCCGTCTGTTCTGTCCTTGATAATGTCGGGATGGCATATTTTTTCATAAGGCTCTCCGTCAATGGGCAAGCTAGAAAGCTGATGTAAAGTCCATAAATCTAGAGATGTCTCTCCTTCCGGAGTATAAAAAGTATTGAACTCCTTCATGAATACCTCGATCATGCCACAGCAAAGGCCTTTAAAGATCGGGTATCGGAATCGAGCGGCATACACACTACCAAGAAGATCCACTCGGCTCAGCAAATCATGGTAATGTTTCAAGACATAATCAATATATTCTACAAAATATTCTCTGAAACTGTGGCCGGATTTAAGCTTCAAGTCGCGAAACCAGCCCATTGTTGCCTTCAATCTAAACCTCATGGCTAAACAGTCAAAAATCAATGGCTCTTCTCTGAAGCCCCATTTACATGGAGAAAGAAATAGCCCATGCCGCCTCTGCTTAGAGTCTGGGATACCTTTGTCATATCCCCACTTGGCAGGAATAAATGAAGGTGATCGGGTCAGAATGCCGTCCTGAGGACGCATGATATTAGTCACACTGGGCATGAGCATGTCTCTAGCATAACCAGGCTTGAACAAAGATTCGCCACGGGTTACAGTTCCCCTCAAGTTGTCTTGAAACTTCAAAATGGCATCCTCGGCATAAAAAACCCTCCTTTCAGAACGCACTCCATTGACCTTGAAGTCAAGCAAGAAGTTGTACAAATGCTGATCACTCGGAAAGTGAACTGGATAATCTTTGTCCCATCTATATTTATAGAATCCTTCTGAAAAGACAAGTCTGCTCTCATCAACCTTGCCGTCTGATTCATCGGCAAAGGGATGGTCCAAGACAGCAACCTCAAAAAATTGCAGTAGTTCATTGTCCGCATCGATGCCTGCTGCAGGCATCAAGTAAAAGGGACTTATCACAGGCCCACTCTCTTCAGCCATCATAGAAGTCTGTTCAGAAGACCCTATTGGAGAAACTGCCACATCTTTGGAGACAGCCTCGAACATCACAGCTTTGTCTTTCCTTCGAGAAGCCATTATACTGAAAAAGAAGAGACAACAAGTCAAAATCAAATGCAAAAAAGCCCTCCTCGAAAAGAAAATTCTGTCGAAATTTCGGCAGCATCTCCCCTTAACGGAGGGTTGTTAAAATTTTATCGAGAGCCATCCGGGACAGACCGAGATGCTTCGATAAGAAGAATACCCATGTCAAAGACAGAGGGGTGTAGAAATGGCATTCCAGTGACCCACTTCCCGAGAGCCGAGCTACAACCGGGACTAGGTACTGAAGCCGCAGCCCTAGGGATTGCTCCCGTGGGAACTGCCAAAGTCAAACAGCAAGATGCTGATCCACCCGACCTGCAATCGCTACTGTAATGAGTCTACGCCTACTGTAGATCGACGAGCTCAGAGTCGGTTTCCTGCAAGGAAAAGACAAAGACAATGTTAGAAGATGATATTAGTGCAGAGGAGACCTCCATCATTATCCCCATGCCCAAATCCATGGTGGCCAACGACACACAACCAGTCCCACCGGCAAAAAAACCAAAGAAAGGCTTCACCTTTTACCTGATAAATCCTGGTGCGACATCACCTCTTCTCCAACAGCAGCGGTGCTCTCCTCAAGCCCCTGCGATGCAGCCAACGAAGAAGAAGTAGAGAAGCACGGCCTGCGGTTCTGAACCCGACGGCCTTCACACCTTCAGGCGATGGCAACAAAGCTCCCCAACAGAGTTGCAGCATTTGTCACCGGCCGAGGGAAGAGGAGGCGACCAGCGGGCCAAGCAAATGCCACCCTCCCCCCAAGCGGCGGAAGGCCAACGTACAGACGGCGGCAGCGGCAGCTTTCTTCGGCAATGGCGCTCCCCGATAGCTGCTGTGGCGTCGGAGACGACGGGAAGAGGGAGGAAGAGCGTGGCGGTGGGATCTGCGGCGGCAACGGCCCGCTCCCGCGGCTCCAGCAGCTTCGTCCACCGGCGATGGCAAGAGGAGGAAGAGGAAGAGGCAGATTGGCGCTCGGAATCCCCCAACGCAACAGCGAAAAGAATCCTGCCCCCTTCCCTTTTTATAACCGATCGGGCCGATTTTTGAAGCCCTGGCCGGTCCAAGGCCCGAATCGGACCGAACCGGCGCAGACTCAAGGGCATATGCCCCCTTCTTTCAAACTCCATATACATGGTCCGGTTTAAGGGCCAAGTTGAACCGAACCGGCACAGACTCGAGGGGATCTGCCCCCTTCTCTCAAACTCGATATATATGGCCAGGTTGGGAGCCAAATTTAAGCTTGAACCAGCGCAGACTCAAAGGGCACATGCCCCATCCTCTAAATTCAAGAAATCTGGTCGGTTTAAAGCCCAAATTAAACCTAGACTGGCGCAGATTCAAAGGGTATACTAACCTATGGTTGCCCGAAGCTCAAGACCCGATCTGAGTCGGTCGCAGAAACAAATTCAAGAAGGAATCCTAGTGACTGCAGCAGTCCCAGTCAAACAAATCCTCAATAAGTGAATGAAGATCTATAAGTAGGACCGGTCCTGAACCGTGAGCCGCTTAAATGAGAAAAGTATGTGACAATGGGCCACGCATACAACTCACTTCATCGCCTCCGGTCTCCGTGCGTGAGCCGTATGCGTAGGGGGCATTTGTTGTCACCAAAAAATGAGCAAAGAGAAAAATCCAAACAATTTTTTCCAAGTAAAGAGAAGGTTAATGGACAGCAGTCATGCCTATTTTGCAAGCTAAATGAATAAAAAAAGGGGACACTCTAGGGCCCAAATGGTGAAGGAATCCAATGGCACAACCGGGCCCATTACCTCAAGCAAAGGAGGTCCAAGCAATTTTTCAAAGAAGGCCCAAGTGAAGAAAAGTTAATGGACAGCAGTTATGCCCATTCTTGCAAGCCCAAAGAAGTCAAAAAGGGGTTACTTTCAGTCCAAATGATGAAGAAATCCAAGGGGGTAGGTACGGGCCCATTATCTCAAGCAAAAGAAGCCCAATAGGACCAATTTGGGCTCAAAAAGTAAAGGCCAAAGCCCAATTTCGTGGCAGCTCTTAAAAGGGCCCAAATGGTCCCCCTCCATGGCCTATTCTTACCCCTTTGGCCCATGTTCCAATCTGCCCGAAGAAGGATAAGAAGAAAAGCAAGTGGTCCCCCCCTCAAGATTCTTCTAGAAGAGGGTAGGTGAAAAGCAAAAAGAGAAGCCAATCATGATTCTCCAAGTGTTGTGGTCTCATTAGAGGGCTCTTAAGAGGGGTTTCTTATCTCTAATTTAAGGCTAATGGATGCCTAATCTACCCCCCAAAAGTAAGCCAACTTTATCTATAAAAGAACCCCCATCTTTTACAAGAAAAAGTTGGAGACAAAAATCCCAAAAAAGAGAAAAGAGAAGAAGAAAAGTGAGAGAGCTTGGAGGAGCACGTCTCCCTCCTCCTTCCCCTCCATTTCTTGCAACCCAAGAGAGAAAAAAGGGTTAGTGAAGAAGAGAAAAAGTGTAACGACCCGCCACCCTATAATCGGGGATCCGATTACTAAATGGGTACCGAATCATTAATTTGGAACCAAACTAGGATCTAGATAAGTCTGGGAAATAAATAATAAACTAAGCTAAACATTCGCATCGCATTGAATTAAAAAGGAAGTGCAAGAATTGAAAGTTATTACAATGCGACTCGACATGGCAAATAATTACACACTCCAACTGAAAAGAAATAATTAAGCGTACATGCCATAAATAAAATAACAACTACGTCGGGGCATACCCCAGAACAACAGCTGCTGGCGTGCGACACAAAGCAGCACTCTCCTTGTTAGGCCTGCCTGGAACCCTCACCTGAAAACCGCAGGGGTGAGTCTCAACGAAAAGACTCAGTAGGGATCCTTCGATCCCCACTACCCACTCTCACACCCACAAGTGCAGAAACACAGCTAAAGGTAAGGTAAGCAAGTAAAGTAGTAATTACTACTCCTAAATCTCGATATAAATCACATGCATATCTCTGAAACCATTCTACCAGGGAGCCTACAACCAACGTCTCGGCAAAACACGCCAACCACACAAACGAAAGTGGGAAACACCGACCCGCTGAGACCAAACAATAACCCCTCGGATAGCACGCTAGCTACTCCGGCCCAACTGGCTCAGGTGGTTACTCCTTCTCCCAGCACGAATGACACTTCACAGGTACCTCTCCCACACCGGTACTAGCTAACCCCGGGGTTCACCAGGTGACCCTCTCTCACTAGGCGTCACCCCGCCACCCCCACACCGACGCTGTGTTCCACCCACACCAACACAGGGTGACAAAGCGCTACAACTGTCACTCTAGGTCCACGGTCGCACGAAACACAACACAGTGCGATCCGGTCACAAAGAAATCCGCATCCTCAAGTACGATTATAATAATGCAATTAACCAAACTACCTAACAGTGTAACACATATTAATAACATGAATTAGTGTGATTCTGTCTTGAATCGCATTGCCCAAGGCTGACGCCATTCAAGCCTCATAAACTGGTTCATAAAAATTCGGCCTCAGAACCTGACGTAAAACACGTCGCCACAGGTAGCCTCCTTTTAAAACGCGTCGCTGTCCCTCGTCGCCTGACAGCGACAGAAACAAGGACAGGCTACGGTTGATTTACACTAAAATGCGTCGTTCACGCAAGTTGCCTTTTGAAAAGGCGTCGCTGTCCCTGGACGCTTATCAGTCCCGAGACAGGGTCTGTTATTAGGCTAAATTGCATCGTGCGGCACGGACGCCTATCAGTTGACATGACGGGCTGTACTGACAGAGACTCTGAAACGCGTCGCCTATCAAAGACACCGTTCAGACGACAAGACCGACACCGTACACTAACAACCCAGAGTCGCAGTCTGAATGGCGTCGTCCATCAAGGACGCCGTTCAGACGACACAATAGAGGCCGTACTCTCGTGGCCCGAAGCCCGCCCACGTGGCACAATAGCAACCAAACCAAATGGCGTCCACCCAGCAAGACGCCGTTCAAAAGGCGTCGTGCATCCTAGACGTCATTTAGATGGCAATCCCCTGACCCATCAGAGCCCAAGCCAGGGGATCCGTCCCAGAAACTGACCCGATAACCGGATCTGAAACCTCAGTCCTTACATTGTCCCCCCCTTAAAATTATTTCGTCTCCGAAATTGCCTACTACAATTCACGAGGTTGAAACAAAAAGATACAAGCTCACAAGAGAACTTATGAGAAAAGGTAGAAAAACTGCTCCCGCATATCGTCCTCGCGCTCCCAGGTTGCCTCGCCCCTGGAGCGATACTGCCAAATCATCTTAACCATGGGTACAACCCTGTTCCGAAGGACCTGTTCCCTGCGATCCTCAATACGTACAGGAAACTCTGGGAAGGACAAGTCCTCAGCGACTTCCAATTCTGAAAAATAAAAAACATGAGATGGATCCTGAACGTATCTCCTCAGGAAAGAAACATGGAACACATCGTGCACCTTTGCAAGACTGGGCAGCAAGGCCAGCTGATACGCCATTTCCCCAATCCGAGCAAGAATGGGAAAAGGCCCAATATATCGCGGATTCAGCTTGCCTCACTTTCTGAATCTCATCACACCCTTGGAGGGTGAGACTCGGAGAAACACGTGGTCCCCAACCTCAAACTCAACCGGTCTCCTACGGATGTCTGCATAACTCTTCTATTTGCTCTGAGCTGCAATCAATCTCTGATGTACCACTCTGGCAACCTCAGCACACTGCTGTACCAACTATGGTCCTGCTATGTGCCTCTCGCCCATCTCAGACCAATTCACAGGGGATCGACACGGACACCCGTACAATGCCTCGTAAGGCGCCATACCGATACTAGAATGATAACTGTTGTTGTAAGCAAACTCTACTGTAGACAAGTGCTACTCCCAAGAACCTCCCCAGTCTAGACAACATGCCCTAAGCATATCCTCCATAGTCTGAATGGTCCTCTCCGACTGCCCGTCAGTCTCGGGGTGATAGGCCGAGCTGAAGGCCAACTGCGTGCCCAAGGCCTTCTGAAAACTCTTCCAGAACCTAGAAGTAAACCTCGGATCCCGGTCTGACACGATGGATAAAGGCACCCCGTGCAGAGAGATGATCCGATCCACAAACAGCTTAGCCAACTTACCAACTGACCAGTCCTTCCTAATAGCCAGGAACTGTGCCGACTTGGTCAATCGATCAACAATGACCCAGATCGCGTCTCTCCTGCCAGGGGATACAGGTAATCCCATCACAAAGTCCATAGTCACGTGCTCCCATTTCCATTCCAGAATCGGCAAGGGCTGCAACAACCCTCCTGGTCTCTGATGTCCTGCCTTAACCTGCTGACAAGTCATGCACCTAGCCACATACTCAGCCACATCCTTCTTCAAACCAGGCCACCAAAAGTGCCTTCTCAAACAATGATACATCTTAGTCGTTCTGGGATGCACTGTATATCTAGAACGGTGCGCCTCGTCAAGGACACTCCTGCGCACGTCCTCTTCGGCCGGAACCTAGAGTCTGCCTCTAAACCTGACTGTACCATCATCCCACAATTCCACCTCTGGTCTCTGGAGAATCTGCGGTAACTCTACATCTGCCCTCTGAGCCTCAATCACAGCATGGTACACTGCTGGTCTCACCGTTAAACTGGCCAACACGGCTCTATCAGCCTCCCGTGGAACCCAAAAGGAAGATTCCACAACCTGCTCAAATAACCCCTATTCTCGAACCATGAGATATGACACGACCGTCTTTTGACTCAAGGCGTCTGCCACCATATTCGCCTTGCCCGGATGATAAGAAAGGTCGAGGTCATAATCCTTGATGAATTCCATCCACCTGCGCTGCCTCAAGTTCAGATCCCTCTGTGTGAATACATACTTCAGACTCTTGTGATCAGTAAAAACTTGAAATTTCTCTCTATACAAATAGTGTCTCCAGATCTTCAGTGCAAATACTACAACTGCCAACTCTAAGTCATGGGTGGGATAGTTCTCCTCATGCTTCTTTAGCTGTCTAGAAGCATAGGCCACGACCCTACCATGCTGCATTAGAACTGCACCCAAACCTCGACGTGACGCATCTGAATAAACTACAAATCCACCTGAACCTGATGGAAGCACCAACACTGGAGCCGAAGTGAGGCGAGTCTTCAACTCAATGAAACTCCGCTCACACTCCTCGGTCCACACGAAACGAACTCCCTTACGAGTCAACCTCGACAAGGGGGCCGCTATCGAAGAAAAACCTTGGACAAACCGCCTGTAATAACCTGCTAGCCCCAAGAAGCTCCTGATCTCAGTCACTATTGTTGGCCTGCTCCAATCCATCACTGCCTCAATCTTGGCTGGATCCACCGCGATGCCCTCACTAGAAATGACATGCCCCAGGAAGTGCACCTTGTCTAGCCAGAATTCACACTTGCTAAACTTGGCATAGAGTTGGTGCTCTATCAGAACCTGCAATACCACCTGAAGATGTGTGTCATGCTCTTCCTCAGAAGAAGAGTATATCAGAATATCATCTACAAATACCACCACGAACTGATCCAGATAGGCCCTGAAGACCCGATTCATCAAATCCATAAAAGCCGCTGGAGCATTGGTCAAGCCAAAAGGCATAACCAAAAACTCATAATGTCCATACCGAGTCCTAAAGGCCGTCTTACTAACATCAACTTCACGGATCCTCATCTGGTAATACCCTGATCTCAAGTCAATCTTTGAAAACACCTTCGCAGACTGCAGCTGATCCGTCTAATCATGGATCCTCGGAAGTGGGTACTTGTTCTTTATCGTCACTTGGTTCAGCTCTCTATAATCAATGCACAATCTCAGAGAACCATCCTTCTTCCTGAAAAATAGAACTGGAGCATCCCACGGAGAAGTACTGGGACGAATGAAACCCTTATCTAGTAATTCCTGCAACTGTGCCTTCAACTCAGCGAGTTCGGCTGGCGCCATCCGATACGGGGCCTTAGATAGGGGCGCCGTACCCGGTGCAAGCTCAATAGTAAACTCAACCTCTCGCTGAGGAGGAAGGCTAGACAACTCCTCAGGAAACACATCTACAAAGTCACACACTACAGGCACCTCCCAAGGACTGGGACTACCACTAACATCAGCTAGAACAACAGAGGCAAGGAAGGCCTCACAACCACCAACAAGCAACCTCTGGGCCTTAAAGGCAGAAATAAGAATACCTCGAGAAGAGAGCCTAATACCTTGGAAGTAGAAGGTTGGGATGTCCGGAATAGAGAAACGCACCCGCTTCCTGTGGCAGTCCACCTCAGCATAATAAGTCTCCAACTAGTCTATGCCCAAGATGACATCAAAGTCGCGAATGGCAAGCACAACTAACTGGGTAGGTAACTCATGGCCCTTAACGGTTAAGGGAACATCACTTAAACAGTTATAAGACAACAAGAAATCCCCAAAAGGAACCTCTACCATCAATCCATCAGATATCTCATCAACAGGTGCAGAAAGAATATCTATGAACAGCTCAGAAATGAAAGAATGCGAAGCTCCCGAATCAATCAACACATGTGCAGAGTTCCCAAGGACAGAAAGTGTACCTTCCACCAAGTTGGATGCGCGAGCCTCCTTCCTGGTGATGGCTAGAACTCTCCCCTGGGTCCTCGGCTTCTTCTGATCACCTGGTCCCTGCCCCTGACCATACCCCTGCGGGCAATGCCTCGCCAAATGGCCCTGTTGGCCACAAGTAAAACACCTCGTAGAAAAAGCAGGACACTGAGTCCCACCGTGAGTACCACCACAATGCTGACAAACTGCTGGAAGCCTCTGAGCTGTCTCCTGCTGAGCACTGGACACCGACTGACTTTGCTGGCTCTGCCTCGGTCTACTGCTGCCGCTACTGCTGCCACCGCCTCGAAAGAACCTCCTAAATCTGGAGCCGAGTGAAGACGATCCTGATCCGGACGAAGGAGCTGCTGCCGCTGCTTTCCCCCTGCCACGAACTGGCCCCTGATAGTCAGTCCCCTCTCCCGGGCTGACTGATCCTACTATACCCCTACTGCCACGGCACATCTAACCGCCGATGCCAAATCCGAACAACAGTGAGATGCCACAAAACTCCTCAGACTGGACCTCAGTCCATCCACAAATCTCTCAGTCTGACGCTCCTCGTCTCCTGAGATAAAAGGTACAAACCTCCCAAGCGAAACAAACTTCGCCTGGTATTCAAGCACTGTCATGCTTCCTTAGGTCAGTTCCATGATTTCCCTCTCCTTGGCCCTCTGAATATGCCTAGGAAAGTACTGTGCATTGAATTCCTTCACAAAGGTCTCCCATAGAATCTCCCTGAGGCTCCTATCCGCATAAGACTGTAAGGACTGAGGTTTCAGGTTCAGTATTCGAGTCGGGTTCGGGCCGGATCCCCTGGTTTGGACCCTGAGGAGGGTCTTGAGATTTCTGACTGAATGGCGTCAGCACTGCTCGACGCCTTTCAAAAGGCGTCAGGTTGTGTGGATGCCATTTAGGTCTGCTGGTTGTTGTGCCACGTGTGCGCCACTTGGGCGGGTTTCGGGCCGCGAGAGTACGGCCCCTGTCACATCGTCCGAACGGCGTCCAGGTTGGCCGACGCGATTCAGACTGCGACACCTGCGATGTCAGTGTACGGCGCCAGAGCGTTGTCAGTACGGCCTGTCCTGTCGTCTGAACGGCGTCCGCGGTGGGCGACGCGTTTCAGACCGCTGTCAGTACGGCCGTCCTGTCAGACTGATAGGCGTCTGCCTCGATCGACGCGTTTTAGCTGGATTCAGATTGACCCCGCGAGCCTCCCCTTCTTTCCCTCATTCTCGCCTTCACTCTCTCTCTCCTCGCCCTCTCCGCCCTCTTCGACTCTCTTTTCCCCTTCCCTTCCTCTTCTTCCTCTTCCACCACTCCAACACCTCCTTACCTCTCACCTCTACCTCCACCACTTCCTTCGCGGCGTCCCATTCTCCGGACGGCGGCCGACGTCCCGGCGGAGTGGCGGCGTCCTCGAGGGTACCGGCGGCGGTCTACGGTGCGGCGGGTTGGCGGCACGGAGCTTGGTGGAGTTCAAGAACCGGTAGGGGGACGAACCTTGCATGTGTTGCTCGTGATTTTCCTTGGCGTGGCATGATGTGTTTTGGGCTAGATTGAGCATGTTTAGGGGGTGTTCTTATGGGTATGGCCGTGCTCGTGAACGTGGATTTGTAGCATGCTTGTGGTGGTTGAATTCCTCTTCCTTCCCCTTCTGTTTTGGGGCTTTTTCGGGGTATTTGGGGTTAAGGGAGAAACCCTCGGATTGAACCAGGGAACCAGGTTTCTGGCGCTAAACGGCGTCGTGCCTGGTCGACGCCTTTCAGAAGGGCGTCAGGGCAGTACGACGCCTTTTAGGGCAGAAACCTCCCTGTTCGAGGCTTCGCGAGATAGGGGTTCTGGCGCTAAATGACGTCATGGATGGACGACGCCTTTCGGAAGGACGTCGGGCCATCATGACGCCATTTAGGCAGAAAATCACCCCGAGTGAGGATCTGTAAATCTGGAATTTTGGTGTGAATGGCGTATGTGGACATGGACGCGTTTTAAAAGAGCGACTCCCTATGACGACGCGTTTCCAGGAATAAATCTAGCTTTTAATGTACCTGTCTGAGGGGCTTGAATGGCGTCGACCTCGGTCGACGCGATTCAAGACAGAACTGTGTAATCCTGGTTTTATCATGTGTCACTGTGGGACGACTCAAATGCATGCTTTACGTTGTACACTGAGAATGAGGACTTCTGCGCGAATGGAATTACATCATGTTATATGTGTATGTGTGCTTACGCGATTGTGGATTGGAATAACTGTGGTTTACGTTTGTCACCATAGACCGATGGGGACAGGGTCATGGTGTCTGTGAGGCATTGTGCCGTACCGGTGGGAGGAGTGGTACATGTTGTGTTTTACCTTAGGCTGAGGGAAGCAGCAACCCCTCGGATAGCGCACCAGCTACTCCGGCCCGACGTCTGTAACAACCCGCCATCCTATGACCGGAGACCCGGTCACTAAATGGATGTCGGCCCATTAACTGCGGGTTCACACTCGGATCTCACACAACACATCTGGAGGAGTAAGTGCTAAACAAGGCTAAATATAACAATCTCACGGACTACAAAGGTAAGCAAGTGCGCAGGAAGGAAAATAACAATGTCCGTATACAGTCCAACAATAATTACATGTCCAACAAATTAAATAAGTACAGGCAGAAGGAAAGTACAACAACATCGGGGCATACCCCAGAACAGAGACAGCTGCTGGTCCGCACACCAAGATGGCACCACACGCCTTCACACGCCGCGAAGTCCACCCCTGAAACCGCAGGGAGTGAGCCACACCAAAATTGGGCTCAGTAGGGATCATCCGATCCCCTGCCTCCCACTCACACACCCACAAGTGCAACAACAGGGATATATGGCAATTAAGGAAAACAGTAAACATAGCACCCAAATCTGATATGAAACGTACGATAAGCAGTGTAGCAAGAACCATTCTAAGCAACCCGAAGAACCCAACACAGAGTCACGTCTCATAGCCAAAGTCCACGAAGCGACTGAACCACACTGTCGACCGAAGTCAAACGTCGCCTCCCAACACTACCACCACTGCTCACACCTGTCCACCCCTACAGTGTTCCGGGGCACTGTAGGGTGAGGCAGTGAGTCAAACTAGGACTAGCTGGAACCAGTGTACCGCCACTGCCAGCTACGTGTGCACACAAGCAGTCTAGACTATTGTCCTACCGACCGGATTGCCTCCACGCTAGGCCTCAGCGCTTCAGGAGGGCCCTGGGGACCGGCGAACCCCCGTCAAGCCGAAGCTATAGGAACTACCCACAACCCTAACCTCCCGGGCTGCGTCAGGCTAAAGGGCTAAGGGTACCACTCGTAACCTTGATCAAAGGTCACATCAGGCCCAGTGGCTACATGGGTAAAACAACTCCAACAGTACCACAACCAGCTCCACAGCAAGAAACGCGCCGGAAGCTGCCACGACAAACAGGGAAACCCCGACCTGCTGAGGCCAAGCAGCAACCCCTCGGATAGCGCACCAGCTAATCCGGCCCGACGGGCTCAAGGTGGTTCTGCTTCCCTCAGCCTAAGGTAAAACACAACATGTACCACTCCTCCCACCAGTACGGCACAATGCCTCACAGACACTATGACCCTGTCCCCATCGGTCCATGGTGACAAACGTAAACCACAGTTATTCCAATCCACAATCGCATAAGCACACATACACATATAACATGATGTAATTCCATTCGCGCAGAAGTCCTCAGTCTCAGTGTACAACGTAAAGCATGCATTTGAGTCGTCCCACAGTGATACATGATAAAACCAGGATTACACAGTTCTGTCTTGAATCGCGTCGACCGAGGTCGACGCCATTCAAGCCCCTCAGACAGGTTCATTAAAAGCTAGATTTATTCCTTGAAACGCGTCGTCATAGGGAGTCGCTCTTTTAAAACGCGTCCATGTCCATAGACGCCATTCACACCGAAATTCCAGATTTACAGACCCTCACTCGGGGTGATTTTCTGCCTAAATGGCGTCATGATGGCCCGACGTCCTTCCGAAAGGCGTCGTCCATCCATGACGTCATTTAGCGCCAGAACCCCTATCTCGCGAAGCCTCGAACAGGGAGGTTTCTGCCCTAAAAGGCGTCGTACTGCCCTGACGCCCTTCTGAAAGGCGTCGACCAGGCACGACGCCGTTTAGCGCCAGAAACCTGGTTCCCTGGTTCAATCCGAGGGTTTCTCCCTTAACCCCAAATACCCCGAAGAACCCCCAAAACAGAAGGGAAAGGAAGAGGAATTCAACCACCACAAGCATGCTACAAATCCACGTTCACGAGCACGGCCATACCCACAAGAACACCCCCTAAACATGCTCAATCTAGCCCAAAACACATCATGCCACGCCAAGGAAAATCACGAGCAACACATGCAAGGTTCGTCCCCCTACCGGTTCTTGAACTCCACCAAGCTCCGTGCCGCCAACCCATCGCACCGCAGACCGCCGCCGGTACCCTCGAGGACGCCGCCACTCCGCCGGGACGTCGGCCGCCGTGCGGAGAATGGGACGCCGCGAAGTGGTGGAGGTAGAGGTGAGAGGTAAGGAGGTGTTGGAGTGGTGGAAGAGCAAGAAGAGGAAGGGAAGGGGAAAAGAGAGTCGAAGAGGGCGGAGAGGGCGAGGAGAGAGAGAGTGAAGGCAAGAATGAGGGAAAGAAGGGGAGGCTCGCGGGGTCAATCTGAATCCAGCTAAAATCCGTCGATCGAGGTAGACGCCTATCAGTCTGACAGGACGGCCGTACTGACAGCGGTTTGAAACGCGTCGCCCACCGCGGACGCCGTTCAGACGACAGGACAGGCCGTACTGACAACGCTCTGGCGCCGCACACTGACATCGCAGGTGTCGCAGTCTGAATTGCGTCGGCCAAGCTGGACGCCGTTCGGACGATGTGACAGGGCCCGTACTCTCGCGGCCCGAAACCCGCCCACGTGGCACAACAACCAGCAGACCTAAATGGCGTCCACACAACCTGACGCCTTTTGAAAGGCGTCGAGCAGTGCTGACGCCATTCAGTCAGAAATCTCAAGACCCTCCTCAGGGTCCAAACCAAGGGATCCGGCCCGAACCCGACCCGAATACTGAACTCGAAACCTCAGTCCTTACAAAGACAAACTCTTCAAAATAGTCCACCAGTCGTAGGCATCATCCTTCAACATGAAGGTAGCCAACGGACTCCTCTCAACTGCCACACAATCCATAGTATCAAAAGTCTTCTCCATCTCCCTCAACCAGTGAACAACCTCATCAGGGTCGGGACGACCAGTGAAATGAGGCGGCCTCAGCTTCAGGAATCTCTCCAGTGTAGCTGAAGACCCTCCCCGAGCACTGGAACTCTCACTAGGGTCTCGGGTCTGGTATCTAGCCATCGTGTCCATCATAGCCTCCATGAAATGCTCCACACTCGGCCTACCGGCCTCAGATCCACTTGGGACATCTCCCCGCTCTTTAATAACTCGGATCCTCTTCCTAGGAGCCATCTAATAGCCTACAATCACAAAAATCGAAAAGTTCTAATTAGAATCCTAAAACCTATACTACCGCCGTAACTGTACGGGATAATGTAATTATTTGCCGGACTTACAACATTCAACCTAGTTATTCATTTATTTGCCAGACCGAATGCTCTGATACCAACTGTAACGACTCGCGACCCTATAATCGGGGATCCGATTACTAAATGGGTACCGAATCATTAATTTGGAACCAAACCATGATCGAGATAAGTCTGGGAAATAAATAATAAACTAAGCTAAACATTCACATCGCATTGAATTAAAAAGGAAGTGCAAGAATTAAAAGTTATTACAATACAACTCGACACAGTAAATAATTACATACTCCAACTAAAAAGAAATAATTAAGCGTACATGCCATAAATAAAATAACAACTACGTCGGGGCATACCCCGGAACAACAGCTGCCGGCGTGCGACACAAAGCAGCACACTCCTCGCTAGGCCTGCCTGGAACCCTCACCTGAAAACCGCAGGGGTGAGTCTCAATGAAAAGACTCAGTAGGGATCCTTCGATCCCCACTGCCCACTCACACATCCACAAGTGCAGAAACATAACTAAAGGTAAGGTAAGCAAGTAAAGCAGTAATTACTACTCCTAAATCTCGATATAAATCACATGCATATCTCTGAAACCATTATACCAGGGAGCCTACAACCAACGTCTCGGCAAAACACGCCAACCACACAAACAAAAGTGGGAAACACCGACCCGCTGAGACCAAACAGTAACCCCTCGGATAGCACGCTAGCTACTCCGGCCCAACTGGCTTAGGTGGTTACTCCTTCCCCCAGCACGAGTGACACTTCACAGGTACCTCTCCCACACCGGTACTAGCTAACCCCGGGGTTCACCAGGTGACCCTCTCTCACTAGGCGTCACCCCGCCACCCCCACACCGACGCTGTGTTCCACCCACACCAACACAGGGTGACAAAGCGCTACAACTGTCACTCTAGGTCCACGGTCGCACGAAACACAACACAGTGCGATCCGGTCACATAGAAATCCGCATCCTCAAGTACGATTATAATAATGCAATTAACCAAACTACCTAACAGTGTAACACATATTAATAACATGAATTAGTGTGATTCTGTCTTGAATCGCGTTGCCCAAGGCTGACGCCATTCAAGCCTCATAAACTGGTTCATAAAAACTCGGCCTCAGAACCTGACGTAAAACACGTCGCCACAGGTAGCCGCCTTTTAAAATGCGTCGCTGTCCCTCGTCTCTTGACAGCGACAGAAACAGGGACAGGCTACGGTTGATTTACACTAAAATGCGTCGTTTACGCAAGTCGCCTTTTGAAAAGGCGCCGCTGTCCCTGGACGCTTATAAGTCCCGAGACAGGGTCTGTTATTGGGCTAAATCGCGTCGTACGGCACGGACGCCTATCAGTTGACATGACGGGCCGTATTGACAGAGACTTTGAAACGTGTCGCCTATCAAAGACGCCGTTTAGACAACCGGCACCGTACACTGACAACCCAGAGTCGCAGTCTGAATGGCGTCGTCCATCAAGGACGCCGTTCAGACGATACAACAGAGGCCGTACTCTCGTGGCCCGAAGTCCGCCTACGTGGCACATCAGCAACCAAGCCAAATGGTGTCCACCCAGCAAGACGCCGTTCAAAAGGCGTCGTGCATCCTAGATGTCATTTAGATGGCAATCCCCTGACCCATCAGGGCCCAAGCCAGGAGATCCATCCCAGAAACTGACCCGATAACCGGATCTGAAACGTCAGTCCTTACAAAAAGAAAGGAAGAGTGCTAGAGAAGAAGAGAGCAAGAGTGTAGGCTTGAAGAGCCATTCTCCCTTCTCATCCCCTCTCCAAGGTAGAGTGGGGGTGAAGAAGGGGTTTATTTCTGTCTCCTTGCTTTCTTATAATGTTTTTCTTTCATTTTGATGTTCATAGAAACTTTTATCTCCCCCTTGATGTTCATCCACGGTGAGTGAAAGCAATGAAATGGAATGTTCAGATTTTCTGAGTCTGTTTTGTGAATCTGCTGGTTATCTTGCTTTTATGTTATTTTTTCCTTCATAAGGTATGTGTTTTTCATGTGGGGATGGTAGAGAGGCCTTTCTAGTTTATATAAATGGTCTCCTCAAGTCTTGAAATCCCCTAAATATGGAGATATGACCCGAAATGTGCTTTGCTGTCCAGATTTCCTGGAAACTGATTTTTCATTTATTTGTCTTTGGTTTTGGGGTTTTTCAAGGTGGCTTGGCCTTCCATGACCCTTAGGAGCACATCCCCTCCATGGATGATGTTCCCCAAAGGACAAACATTAAGAGAAATCCCCTAAGTTTCATATATATTAAGATCTAAGTTTCTGTTTTCATGTTGGAACCGAATGGGTTTTGTTTGGATTTTTTCCTTTAATGACTAAGGGTTTAGGTCCTAGAGGTTCTCAAGGAGGTTCCCTCACTAGTTGAGGATGAGCTTCTTTAAGTATAAACCTTCTAACATGGAGCCAAAAAGGAGAGATCTATGGAAAAGATAAAAATATACCTAAGTTTCTCATATGTTCATATTCAAGTTTTCATGATATTTTCCTAAAAAAATGCATCTAAAATATATTTTAAATAAATATTTTAAGTCTTGTATCTTTTATACTTTATTTTCCATCATTTGGGTTAGATTTAAACCCATTTTTCACCAAAAATCCAGATTTCAGGTGAGTATGCGCTTGTAGGTGCTACAGTGTTTGAGTCTGCGCCTCCCTGCGCAGACTCAGTGCTTGTGTGCAGTTTTGAGTCTGCGCCTCTTTCAATTGGGTTTTTGGGCTTGAGGTGATTCTTTGATCCTCCCCCAAGCTGTCCAAAGGTTCCTTGGACCTAGGGCTGTCCTTTTGAGGTTCAATGAAGGTCCTAAATAGCTTGGGCTTTGGGTTGTTAAGGTCTTAATGTTTCAAACCGAAATTTTGCCATATGTTTTAAGATTTTAAGTTTCTTCCGATGTTTCTCAAGGATGTCCCAATCTAAGGGTGCCAACAATCCAATGTTGGGTAACCCATCAAGGGCCCTCATACAAAAAACATCATTCTTGTGTTCCAATTTCTATGGGTTCATTTAGATGATATGTCCCGAAATCCCAATGAGTTGGTGGAGTTCCTTGCTCCTCAAATGTAGAAATGGAATGGGTGATTCCCTGTGGATAACCCTTTCATTTTGAAGGCATTAAGGGCACCCTTTGGGTGAGTGGTTGGATGCTCGGCACGCCCTCCTTTATAGCCACCTCCATGGTTCATGGCTACATGTGATCCTCTATGGAAATTGGTGGAGTTCCTTGCTTCCCAAATGTAGAGATGCTTTGGATTACCCCTTGTGGGTTTTTCTTATATCTTGAAGGCATTAAGGGCACCCTTTGAGTGAGTGGTTGGATGCTCGGTACGCCCCCCTTTACAGCCATCCCTATGGTCCATTAGCCATTACATATCCCTTTAAGGGAGTTGGTCCTTCGGGTCCCTTCATGCCATGATCCTTCATGAAGATCTTAAACCTTTTCATTAGGTTTTCCTAATGAAAGGTTGAAATTCAATTTGGAATCATTATATTAAACATTTTCATTGCTTTATAAAGTGATCCAAAAAGAATGAGATAAATATGAAGAAATCATGTCATTTGAAGAAATCCACACAAGAACCACTCTTTGAAAAGGCCTCATGTAGCCATACTCAACTTCTGAGATTTCTCAGTGTTATCCTCCCCAAATTTGTGGTGATTCTTGGATCACTTCAAGTTGAAAGAGGTATAAATATGAAATTATGCTCATATTTTGAGTCTGCGCACCTATAACTATGGAAATTTGATTGGGAATGGGGTACAATATGTTTTTCTCCACTCCGGATTTCATATTATAACTTCAATGGTTTAAACTAACCCCTTTATGGATCTAATTGCAGCTTGAACTGTGCAGGAAATTCAAAAAATCAATTTTCAGACTTGAGTCTGCGTCACTGTTCTGAGTCTGCGCACCCTTACGCAGACTCAACTCAAAATTGTCAAAGATGCTGTGCATGGACTGATAGACTCATTTATGGTTCAAATAACTCAAATAATTAAAGTTAATTCATTCAAAAAAAGGTTTTAAGATAGTCATCTTCTATTTTAAATAAACACAAAATTCCAAACTTAAGTTGAGTCTGCACACCTTTCATAAGCTCATTTCAAATGAAAAAATCAACTAAACAATAAATCAAATTGCTCAAATCACTTGCAATCATGTATCAAACACTCCATGTCAATTAAAATAAACATCCATTTACAAAAAGGATCCAAATCCCTTCAAAATAAACAAAAATTACAAGTTCAGCTGAGTCTGTGCACCCCTTGCGCAGACTCAAACTCATTTTTCTTGTCTTCATGATCTTTGAAGCTTACCAGCACTTTGAAACTCTTGGAATTCCCCTCAACCTCAGGAGGTTCCATCTTTTTAAGAATCTTGTTCAAAATCCTCTTTAAACTTGAGTCTGCGCATCAATCTCAAGGCTAAAACCTCATCTCTTGGCCCCTAAATCATGCCCGCAGTTCCAAATCTGTAAATCATCACCAAACAAAACATAAAATCAAGTTATCCCACCAAAAATCTAATAAAATAACTCACAAACAAAAAAATCCATAGTTCAAACTTGAGTCTGCGCATCTTGGCGCAGTCTCAACCCTGAAATTCACAAAAAATAAAAAATCAACTTTCCGACCACTAAAAGATGATCTAAAACCCTCTAAAAATCAAGTTTATTCTTATCTATCAGGAAATCAAATAAAAACACCAAGTTGTTCTTAAAAAAATGCAAAAAAAAACTCAAAACACATTGGTGACAAATGAGTCTGCACTACGCTACGCAGACTCAACCCTGAAATCCCAAATTTGCCCTTTTTGACCTTAATTTCCCTCCAAATTAAATCCAAAAATTTACATAAAAACTTTATACTTTATATAAGTCAAAAATATAAATAAAAGCTTAAAACTCCTTTTGCATAAAACATAGCGAACGGGCTGAGCAGGCCAAGCTGCTGCTAACCCTGGCTGCCCCTCCTTTGTTTCTCTCTCTCTCTGGCGTCCCAGACAGATCCGGATCTGCTCCGCCACTTCTCCGATTCCCGTTCGACGGGAAATCGTTCGCGCGTTGCGGCGATCATTGCGGTGAACGACAGAGGTTTCGTGGGCTGCGAAGAACGAGGAACGTGAGGATATCCGTCGCGAGGAGGATCGCGTTGACTCCGCTAGAGGTCGGACGCTTGCGTGGCTTGCGGTGTCGCACCGACGGAACCGAACGGTTGCGGATTCGAATCCGCACACGGTAAGAATTCGATAATCCAATTATCGTGGTTTTTAATTTTTCGAAACGGGAATGGATCTCTGTTTTATTTTTATTTCCGTTGTGCAGGAGATCCAGAGAAACTCGAGAACCCAACACCTTACACCAAAGAAGGGCTCTCAAGCTACAATCATGTAAGATCATTCAAGAAAGATACGCGGTGGTCCACATCACGTTTTAAAGAAAGCAATGGATAATATTCTTTCAATTAAGAAGCGGATACAGGGGTTCCACCCAAAAGTCAAGAGCACCCTCGGCGTTAGTGTCGACCCCCTCTCCTGCCGCGACGTCCCCTTCCTCTGACAAGGAGCAACGCTTCAACAGGAGCTGACGTTTCAGCAGGGTCGCCTGAAGATGGAGCAAGGCCGGCCCCTTCCAACACATGGTCAGAGATGAAGACGCTGACATCGTGAGGAACATTCGCGCAAAGGTATGCCACCAGCCGGTTCCCTTCATAAGAAAGCCCTTAGAAGAAGCCCTCTGAAAGGGGATCGATGACAAAATCCCTCCAAGTCGTGGGGAACGGCCACTCCTTGCCAGCTGGACAGTCGTAGGGCCCCTGGTCGCTGCGGCAAATAAACTGGAGAAAGTCACGCGTGCTGGGATCACACAATGGCGGACAGTAAAGACATGACATAAGACATCGGGTAAGGCATCGGCATGATTGTAGGGATACATCAAAACGTTGAAAGCTATGGCCATACGCCAGGAGTTCAGGAGGATCTGTGTGGGGCCACTGCAAAGAATTGCAGCAACTCCACGACGAAGTGAGAAATCAGCAACCGAAAGCCAGCTTCGAACATAGCCTCCGTGGCCATTAAGGAGCCAGGACTACCCGAGTAAAGGCGGTCGTCGACTGAAGGCAAACGCAACCCAAATACAACGGGAATTCGGAACCTCCCCCAGATCCGATCGAGCGAGCCGGTGTCGATCGTGGAGGCCCTAAGAGAGGCCCAATCCACCAACACCCCTCAGGCTATGCCTGAGGCCATTTGCAGTTGAACAACAAGAGAAGAAGCTACAAAGAGGAAGACTACTCAGGTTATTATGGCTCAGCCCCTTCCCATGCTATACTTTTTATAGGCATGAAGCGGGGCGCCCCTTGCCCGTATCTGTCTGGCAGCTGTAGGCGCCCGGAACATCCCCCGCCACGGCTGCGGGCTTCGGGCGAGGGTTCCTCCGTTCGTCTTAGCACTGTGGCGATTTAAAGGGGGTTAGAAATTAAGGTGTGATCGCCAGGAGCATTACCTTACGGTCCCTGTGCTCCGCAGGATGGTGAGGATGATCGCGTTCTGAGGGAGCGGGAGATGGTGGTTTCCCCTTCTCTTCCTTCGGCCGGCCAGAGGAGGAGAGCTCGGTAGTCCGCGCGCAGGATCTGGTAAGAGCCCCTGAAAAGAGAAGACAAACAAAGAAAAGAAATAGCCCGATTAGAACTGTGACATGTAGGATCCGTTCATGCAAACATGAAAATTAACTGAAATTAGAGGGAGACGCACCGGATGAGTGTTTGGGAGGGAAGGTGACCATATGTTATGGCCACCCACCTCCCGATTTTTGTTTGAAACCTCTGGGGGTAAAGGGTGCTAAGTCATCCTAGGATGCATGCATGCAGACAGGGTGCTCGTGTGTGAAAAGTGAAGTGATGTGTTGAAAGTGGAAAGAGGAGTGAGAGAGGGAAATGTTACGGACTAGATGGAGATTGGAAATGCAATGAAGTGAAAAAGGTGAAAAGTAAAGAGAAGGTTAGGAAGACAAGCCCATTTGGAGTGACGTTCCTCCTGAAACAGCCCTCTGACTCCTTGCCCGCTCGACTCCTCAAAGCCGACCCGCTCCGAGAAAGAAACTCCTTCTTAATCCCCCTCCAACCCCCTTGCTCGAGGGAACCTGGGGGGTTTAAATAGATGAAGGAAAAAATAGGAGGAAATAGGGGTCTAAATCCCCGTAAATCAACCTTCAGCCAATAGGAAGTGGTCAAGGGTCGGAGGTGGTGCGCGCGGCAGTCGTCGGAGTGGGGAGTGATCGGAGTAGTGGAGGTGAGGGCGGCGAGTAGAGGAGATCGTGGGGAAGACGAGGTCAAGGGGGTGGTTAGGGAGTGGACGGCCAGGCAACATGCCTTCTAATCCCGTGGAAGGCCAGGTAGCTGGCCTTCCACGAAGTGGTGGAAGGCGGCCCGGTTGTCCTTCGAAGGGGGTGGAAGGCAAGGGTTGGCCTTCGAAGGAGGTGGAAGGCAAGGGATGGCCTTCGAAGGAGGTGGAAGGCGGATTGGCTGGCCTTCGAAGGGTGGTGGAAGGCGAGAGCTGGCCTTCCACGAAAAGGTGGTAAAAAGTGAAAAAGGTGGCCAAAAGGTGGAAGGAAAGGTAGCTGGCCTTCAAAGGGGGTAGAAGGCAGGGGGTGGCCTTCGAAGGAAGTGGAAGGCAATGGGTGGCCTTCGAAGGAGGTGGAAGGCGGACTGGCTGGCCTTCGAAGGGTGGTGGAATGCGAGGGGTGGCCTTCCACGAAAAGGTGGCTAGAGTCGGGATTTGGTTAATGGGCCTAGTTGTTAGTAGGCTGAGATGGCTAAAATGAGGGGATTTTGGTGATGAAGGGCTAATGATGGATGGGACTCATGACCAAAAGGGTGGTCCAAAATCGGTGTCTACAGCAGTCAAGGCAAGAAAGCTGTAACCGATCTTGACTGGCTCCAAAAAAAGGAAAGATTCAAAGGTACCCTCTAAGAGGAGAAGAGGTACAAGTAGTGAAACGACATTGTATTAATCTGGATGACCAGTTGTGTACTTGAGATACATAATAGAAGCTCTGACGAGCCAAAAAAAAAAGGAAGAAGAAAGGAAAAAAATGGAAAAAAATGGTACCCTCTAAGAGGAGAAGAGGTACAAGTAGTGAAACGACATTGTATTAATCTGGATGACCAGTTGTGTACTTGAGATACAGAATAGAAGCTCTGACGAGCCAAAAAAAAAAGGAAGAAGAAAGGAAAAAAATGGAACCTAAGGCGGACCGGCCATCTCGTCCCCTACCGAGGCCCGAGTTACAAAATGTGATTGAGCCAACATAACTTAGATGGAGGGTTGGTTGAATTTTTTCTTTGACAAGGCACCCCGAGTATCTTGTCGGCTACAACTTCTAGCCAGTCGGGTCCAGAGAAGCAATCTAAGGGTCAACGGCGGCCTCGGCAGTAGGATCTTGGGAGTCGATCGGAGAGTTGACAGGATCGACAACTTCAGAAGCCTCTCCCTCCTCAGCGCCTTCCCCTGAGTCCTTGATGTTGGAGCGATAGGTGAGGTCGCCCTGCTTCAACTGCAACAGGGCCTCGGCGTATGGCCACAACTCCCTGGCGCTAGCGACTACCGCCCAGAAGCCAGTCGAGAACCCCCTGGTAGTACCTCTGTCGTAGCCGACAGTGTTCTATTCGACGCTGAACTCGATCTTCTTGTTTAGGTACTCAGGAGAAGACTGGAACCGAGTCAAGGCCTCGGCGGCCGTTGCCTCCAGCGATCGAGCCCGAGCGTTGGTGATCTCCAAGTCGTCCTCTACCTTCCTCTTAAGCTCCTCTGACTCGGCCACCTGGGCCAAGGCAATCTTGAGTTTGCCACCCAGATCTTGTTTTGCCTTGGTCGCCTCCCCCAAAGCTCGCTCCATCTTGGTGCGCTCATCTTCGGCCTTCTGCCGATCGCTATATGTCTCAATGAGCCGCTTGGCGAGGATGTACATTTGAGCGAGCGACACAGGACAGACTGCAACGCCCGAAGGGAGAGCTTAGAGTCGTTCCTCCACTCCTCCCGCTCGCGCTCCGCCGGGATGCACGTGGACAAGGCCAAATCATGCACCACGTCCCCGTTGGAGAAGGTGCTATCTGGGTACACCCTCCACATGGAAGGCTGCCGCGGCTTTGGCTTCAACGGAGGAGGAGAGCTTGTCGGCACTTTTGGCTCGATCAGGGGGCTCCTGATCATGACCCCCTTAGAAGGACGGGGCATTTCGGTCGCGACCATCTTCTTTCCATAAAGCACAGGGGCCTTCCCTATATCCGTCTGTCGTCTGCTTCGATGGGTGATACCGACCGTAGGCACCTCTAGTTGCCAGGGCGAGTCGGCAGCGGCCTGCTTCTTCCGGGTCATCTCCTCCAATCTAGTAGAAATGTCTGCACCGCCAACCATGGCCCCTTTTAGCGGAATGCCCTTGGGGACGTCAAAGCAGGACGCATCGAGATCGGCGTCCAATAGAAAGCCTCAGCGGGAGGCGGGCCTGTGGACGCTCCTTTGCCGACCTCCACCCCGGCTTGAGCTGCAGAGGTTCCTCTTCGACCTCCGCATCGTCCGGAGCAACTTTTTTTGTGAGCGAGGCCCGAACGATTGTCTTGACTGAGGAAAACAAGTTAGAAAAATCACAAGACCATTAGAAAAAAGCAGCACAAGCCAAGGCGGTCACTCACTCCTAGACTCTCACGGAGCAAGGCCGGCCCTCATCAGCACGATCTCGGAAACCTCGAGCTCGGCATCATTTATGACCCTGGCCCGGAGGGTCTCCCTCTTCAAGTCCACATCATGGGGATCTGGTGAGGCAATGGGTCCTCCCGCATGGGGTAAAGTTGAAAGCAGTACAGAAATCCTAGGGAGGGATAACCTTGGGTCTCGGGTCACAACGAAGAAGTGGTTCTTCCACGATTTATGGTTCGAGGCAGAAGAACTCAATCAAAGGAACATATTATGAGGTCAGACTTTTACGAAGAAGAACTCGTTATCGATCAAGGTGTGGGGAAGACCTGGAACATGCAGTAGAACAACATGGTGGTGGGCTCGACACGCCACTCATGACAGATCAGAAGGAAAGCATAGATGTAAAACCAGGCATTCGACGTCAGCTGGGCCGGCGCCAGGTACTGGACTAGAAGGCTACATAAATGAGGCACCGGGAGTCGGAAGCTAGCCAAGAACATCTCCCCGTATGCCACGAAAGAATTTGGGGCGTCAAAGGAAAATCAGTCGTTGGGACCGGCTCCAACAAGATGATACCCGTGAGACACTTTGTACTCCTCCATCATCCGCCTCAGCTCATCTTGCTTGATCTAACTTTCACTATGGTGAGCCAAGGCGGGCACTCACTTCGAGACTCCCGCAAAGTAAGGTTGGCCCTCAGCAGCGCGATATCGGAAACCTCGAGGTTGGCATCGTTCACGACCCCGGCCCGGATGGTCACCCTCTTCAAGTCCACATCAAGGTGGATCTGGTGAGGCAATGGGTCCTCTCGTATGGGGTAAAGTTGAAAGCAGTACGGGAATCCCACAGAGGGAAAACCTTGGGGTATTAGGTCACAAAGAAAAATGGTTCGTCCATGATTTGTGGCTCGAGGTGGAAGAACTCAATCGAAGGAACAAATTAAGGGGTCGGGCCTTCATGAAGAAGAATCCTTCATCGATCAAGATGTGGGGAAGACATGATAGATATAGGTGGCCTCTAAGCCAATCACTAGGCACTTATTTCAATATGGTTCAACAATAAATGGCATATATATTTCTTTATGTAGATTGGCGTGTTTATTATTATTATTATGCATAATGGAAGTCCATGAATGTGTGCAACGGTCATCGGATTATGATGAGATCATAATAATGAGACCGATGACCTATAAACACATATTCAGAATTGTTCCTAGTCATAGGATGTTTGAAGAGGACATCAAACATCCGGTAAGACTAGTACAAGTTATTCCAGCTCATATGATGAGGGTGACTGATCTCGTTAGTCACTTGTGTGGAGACACAATGGTGAACCTGTAGGTGCTCATTGGGAATGAGGTCACTGAACTGGTCCGACATGAATCGCCGAATGGTAATTTACCTGACTGTCAACCGGCTTGATTCATGGTCACAGTGGCGTGGTTGGTCCTTGGGCTTGAGACACCAAAGACACCTTGTCGGTGGACTTCTGGGCTTTGACCTTGGCTTACGAATCCTTATACACAGTATTTCTAATAGTCAAGGATCGGGTCCAGCGGAAGATCGTCGAAGGTGATTGTGTGTTCATTAGAGGATCATTCGCTCTCAGATAACTGGAGAGAGAATGCTTTAGAATAGATCCGCAGGAGTCTCTGGCTAGAGCAAACACAATATCAGAAAAGGTATTTTCGGACATTGTACAACAGAGTCTGATTCAAGTGAGTTGACCATTTAGGGTTTGACAGTTGACCATACCCTAAGTTAACTCGAGAGCATTGTGCGAACGAAGGATTATAGTCACGCAGTAACTGTAGACGGACATGTTCCATAAGTGGGTTGCTGAACCCCATTACCTTCCGAGATCATGCAGTGTTGCTTGGCACCCAACTTGATCGGAAGTCCGACCGAATTTTACATGAGATGTTAATTCGGTTAAGTAATTAATTAATATATGGATATTAATTAATCACAATAAGTCAATAACTAGTTATTGGACTTAACAGACTGAAAACCGGACTGGTTAATGGGCCTAGAGGGTCACACACAAATAGATTCTCAATCGGTGGTACTTAAGTTGGATTTATATTAAGTCGAGGACTTTTGTGAAAAGTCGCACTGACTTAATATATATATACGTGCTGTTGAAAAACCCTAGGCTAAGCTCCAAGATCCCTCAAGGTTGGCCGTCCCCCTCTCTCTCTCCTCCTCCTCTGGGTGCCCCGTTCGAGGCGCCAGGAGACTTCCCGTCTCCACCGTCGGGAATTCCCGTCTGGATGATCCGGACATGGTTGCGGCGAAGATTCTTCATCGAGCGCGTTGAACTGGATGAGGGATCAAGGACGAACCACCACGGAGGATCGCGTGGATATCGCTGGAGGCCGGACGCTTGTGCGGCTAGCGGCATCGCCTCGACGGAACCGAAATGGTCGCGGATTCGAATCCGCGCACGGTGATGAGATCACAACTTTGATTTTCTGCTTTAGTTTTTGTTCCGAATCGGATTTACGAGCATCGGGCGGGGTTTTTCATGTTGCTTCTGCTGCGTTTGTCGCGCCCCGCCTGGATCCCAACAGTGGTATCAGAGCTAGGTTCCGCTCTGATCCTCTTCGGAACGGCGAAATTAATATTCTAAAGTTGATTCCATACTAGTATTTTTCTTTCTCTCACAGAACTATTCATGGGATGAATGTAAAAATTTTAAGATTATCTTTATATGGAGAAATTTAAATTTTACCTATTTTTCGAGGTGTTCTTCATGGAGATGAAGAACCCGATTTTGGTTGCTTTGTAGAAGGGTTTAATGGTGGTCGGACCATCATGAGAGCTTGCTAGTATGACCAGCTACCACGCCCCATCCCAGGTTGTAGCCGGCGGCTGGCGGTGAAGCCTCCCCTTTGCCTTAAGATTTTTAAAAGTTGGAAACAAAGGGGGCAAAGCCACGGTTATGAAACAGTCAAATCGGGGGTTTTAAGGGTCACCGGGGGCAAAGGGCACGACGACCGGCCACCGCCGGTGCCGGGGACGAAGGGGGCACCCCCCCCCCCCCCCCCCAACTTCCGGCCAACCCCTGCCGCTGGCAACGGCGGCGGTGCCGCACCCATTTGCATATTCCTGTTCACGGGGGTAGAAACCCTAAAGTGGGCGAACCTGCCACCATGCAACTGGACCTGCCAGTCTCGAGCGGCCTGACCGGGTCTAGGCCGGGCTTGGCTTGGGCGTGCCTTGGTCCAGGGCTGGCCAAGCCCAGGCTTGAGCCAAATGGCTAGCTTGGCTTAAGCCAGTGACCTGGACCAGGTCAGCCAGGCCCGAGCCCACTTTATCTGGCCCAATAACCCCAAAAACCCCCTATTAAAGGTTTAAACCCCACCCCATTCAACTGAAATTGTAATTAAATTTTATTTAAAATATGTTTTAAATTTAATTTATTGTTTTCAGTTAAATGGGTCTTTTAAGATTTGATGTTAAATTTAAATTAACAAGTGTTGTTAAATAATTTATTTAACAATTAACAAGGGTTGTTAATTTAAGATGTGAACTTAAACCTAATTAACAAATGTTGTTAATTTATTTTAAGTTATGACCTTAATAATAATTAACAATGGTTGTTGATTTAATTTATTAAGTTTTGAGGGGTTATTTAAGATATGATCTTAAATCAATTTTAACAAATGTTGTTAATTAATTTTTAAGTAGTGATCTTAACATAAATTAAAAAATGTTGTTAATTTTGATTAAATGATTAGATTATTTTAATTTCTTAGCAATTGTTGTTATCAAATTAATTATTTAATTACGGGACATTTAATAAAGTGGCTATTAAATGTTTTAGTTAACTCTTTATAATTATTATGCAAAGGGTTAATTATTTCTTGAGAATTAACTTTAATAAAATTTATTAAGGATTAATTAACTCTTAATAATAGTTATTAAGATTATTAATTAGTATACTTAAGAATCTCTTAATTAAATTTTTGAAGATCTAATCTACTTAAAAAAATGATCTTTTAATAAGTGATTAAATAAGTCTAATTGTTAGACTAATTTTTAGAAATGTTCTAATTTATATTTCTTATCAATTGTTGACTGAGAAATATTAATTAATAAAGGGGTTCTTAACAAAGAGTTGTTAAGTAATTAAAATTAGATTTAGAAATTCTTTTATAAGAGTTATTAAGAAATTTTTAGTTCAATCTAAATATTAGATTGTTTTGCATTAATAATTATTATTAACGTGATTTAAAATTAATCTAAATGTTAGATTAATTAATTTAGAAATGTCCTAAATAATGCATGGAATATTTTAGAATTTTAACTTTTGTCTTGAGTGCACATGATGATGTATTTTAATGCTTTAAATTAGATTTACGTGCATGTTAGAAAATGAAAATTTTGAAAATTCAAATTACCCAATTTTGATTGGTACCCAGGTTTTAAGAAAATCAAAAGTAATTATTTTCAAAATTTTAGCCTTCATGTGATATGTTTGATCATGTGTATGGTTAAAATTTGTGGTGGTCATAGACATGCACTTAGATAAGTTCATATCATATGATGATGTGTGATTGTGTGGTTCTTGGAATGTGTTGTATGGGTTAATTAAATGTTAATTAATGAGGCCTGTGCGCCTCCCTCTCTCTCTCATTCCATTATAATTCTATCTCCCTCCATTATTATACTCGGCCATAAGGCTTTCTCTTAAAATTTATTTATATTTGAAATTGTTAAAAAATTATTATTTTTGTAATTAATCGCGCTGGTCAAGGAGAGGCGGGGATGATCCACAAATGCAACCAGGAAGGTGACAGGAGATGAGATCACCAATGCTTGTGTGTTTGCATATTTTTAATTATATAATTGTTATATAATTGTGGTGATTAATTATATAGCTCCAGTTAATCACCGTGTTGTCCATGACCACATAATGAATATGTATGATTGATGCATGTTTTTCTTTTGATTACAAATCAATTCCTATTATCTAGGTATAGTTAAACATATATGCGATATATTTATAAACTATCACCTAGGAAGAGACCAAGATAAAAGTTATCTAAAACCCTCGCTAAAGTCTGAGCCGTAACGTGGGTAGTTAAGAACTTACTGCGTGGTCCTCCATCGTTATAGTCATAGGACTCAAATTACCTTAGGCAGGTTTGTTGTGCTACCACAAGGCTTGTCTAATTGTGAGGAGAGACTCTGGCTATGGCATAAGATGCCTTCTGATCAGGGTAGAGGAACCATATAGCCTTGTTGTGCTACCATAAGGGTTACATGCAAATCTATGCTCGTCTCATAACGGTGGTAATACTTATACCAGAATTAATGGTTTGTTGTGCTATCCACAAGGCTATTAAATCTCTGGGGACCAAAGCCATGATCAAATGTTGCAAAGAGTTGCAAGTCCCATGAGATGGGTGCTCTTTGATTGTATTATAGTTTGTTGTGCTATCCACAAGACTGTACTACAAGTCATTGAGATTATGATCCCTGCTAGGAGACCATCAGAGTCTCCTGTTCTGTGTACTTGAGGGTTATACAGTCCGTCGAAAAATAGTGAGAAATAATTCAAGATAAAAGTCCATAATTGAATTATAAGAACTGTCTGTTTAATTCATTATATTTTCTCTATTAAATAAAAATGTCGTCAATTAATCTGAGACTTGGCATATAAGATGCCAATACTTCTCATATTTAGAGTGGCTAAAGGACTCTGAAGAATGTCTTCAGGACCAAATGATATCCACTATCCTAGTTAGATATCATAAAATCTCTTACTTGGATGAAACCAAGAAGAAGAGATATTCATGGTATGCCTTTGAGAAAGGCTAGAGGTAAGATCCTAAATAGCCTAACCCACACCTGAGATGGATATAGACAAGTCAGCTGAAAGAGAGAATGAGCAGTTCTCCCACTGCAACCAATATAAGAATATTGGAAAAAGGCAAATAGGAATATGAAACTTGTAAGAAGTTTCAGGTATTCTTATTATCTACTTTTGCATGTCTATTGGAGAGTTAGTGTCTCCAATATGAGTTATTGAAAATGATTATCAGATCTGCAATAGTATGCAAATTTAGACAAGTAAAATAAAATCGAGAAAATGAAAATATTGAGTTAGATTCAGCAATAGTTCACGAGATACATAGGTTACTGTGAGACAGTAAATCTTTGTATACTTTTAGGAGATTAATATGAAACTAAATAATTGTTATTTAGTTCTATTAATTATCAAGAATTGTAAAAGTGAATAACATTGACTGAGAAGGTACAAACGTTGTTCCATTTGGTTTTAAGAATAGAATGAAAGATTTTAAAACCAGTCAATACACTATAGATTCTTGATATTATATGATGAATGTTCACAAACCTCCTATAGAAATAAACTTAGTGAATCATGTTTATCTATGTCATTGTACACTAGGTTGTGCGATAAGTAGAATTATTGGAGCTTATACATGTTGATGTAAATAGTCCAATATCTTCTTAAGGCCAAAGATAATCACTTTTATTGACTTACCTTAATAGTTATCTCTTGAAAAGATTTGGCTATTTGTACTTGCTGAAGTACTAGTCGAATGCATCTAAGAGATTAAGATATAGAAGATCAAGATGAAGTGACTAATTGAAAGAGTATCAAATTCTTCGATTTGATCAAAGAAATTAATACTTGAGCACGAGATTCACGCAAGTCGTTAAAAGGATAATTATATCCTCTCTCGATAAATCCTCGGTGTATATGATATAATGAGGAATAACACTTTATTGGATATTGTGCTATATTTAATAAGATTTGTCTAACTCTTTTATTCTTGTATATATATATGAGTATGAACATTAGATGTTCATACTTCACATATGGTTCCAAATAAGTCAGTATATCCATATAAGATATGGATATGCGATAATTCATATGAGATGTGAATTAGAAACTAACATGTTTTAAGGATGTTAAAGTTAAGTTATGTCCTAATCTTTTGGAAAAGACATGATCCAAAGAAGTTAGATCTAAAAGGACACAGCGTAATGTGAATTTGTGAGATGTCCAAAGAGTTTAGACATTATTTTATTTGCCAAGTGATAATAAATTAATTATCGTAATAAAAGCTGTCTTCTAAGAAGAGGAACATGTCCTCAAAGAAGACAGTGTGAGCTAATAAAATTAGAAGATGTTCTAAACTCACAAATTAATACAAGATTATTAGATAATCTTCGGATGTTTGGAACCATTCATAACACACATTAGAGAGCATCATAGATTTTTTTGAGATTCTCTCAATGGCTAGTCTGATATGTTTGACATATCAGAGATAGCAGAATGAGAAGAGCTTAAATAGATCATGATCCTAAATATAGGAGTAAACTCTCTATCATAATTACAACTTTTAAATTGGCAAGAAGTTAAGAGTTCTAAGCTATAGTCCATAACACCTATTAAGTTCAGAACTTGATAGTATTGCTTGAAAGTATTGTATCTCTTAGAAGTAAGTAAATCTTCAGAATGAAGATTAGAACAAATGGACTACTTAAAACTTATATGGTAATCTAAAGGAAATAGTCATGGTCAAATTGTTGACTTGGACGATTTTTCCTCAAAAGTTATCAAAATAAGTTTATTAGAATTTTACTTGCCAATACTGTCTATCATGATGATAAGATGGTAGTTGGATATTAAAAACATTCCCTCAATGTGATTGAGGAAAAGGTGTATATAATACAACTTTAAAGCTTTTAGAATATCTAGAAAGCAAGTTGTGATTCAAAGATTATTTTTGAATCAAATTTAAGCTTCCCAAAGTTGCAATAAGAGTTTTGACTTAATGGTCAAAAACTCAGTGATCATTAAGAATGATCACGGATTGTGTGTGTACAAGAAGCTCTGTGGGAGTACAGTCATATTAGTAATGCTTTGTGATAATAACACCAAACTCATTGAGAATGACATAAGGATGTTACTATCAGTAAAAGCATTATTATCCATGTTCTTCTTCATAATAGGTTTGGATGCAACATCCTACGTACTGAGAATACGAATCTATTAATATAGATCGATGAGGATGTTACCTTAACCTGTATGTTAAAATGTTTGACATAAATTCCATAATAAATCTCAATTGTTGAGATATGGATTTGTTTCTTTAAGGAAAGGTTCCTTGAAGGATACAGGGAAACCTTAATGGAAGGACTGAAATACATCACTAAGTACTTGAGAAGTGCTAAGGATGCACTCTTGTATATGGAGAGGATGATTTGAAACAATGAGTCACACTGATTCAAATTTCAAATTAGGCATGAGTTTAACCTTCTAATAAGAAACGAATGGAATGGAAGGGTTCCAACCTAAACTCGATATTAAGATGACAACATTAACAAGTGATACTATTATTGGAACAGTATGGATGAAAGAGTTCATTCTTGAACTAAATGCAGTTATAAAAGGTCTCCGATCTCGTCCCGTTGTTGTAAGACAACAGTGGGAGCGATCAATTTTGTGGTCGAGCCATGGTCTCATCAGAAGTTGTAGAACATTCTAAGTCTCGTTCACAAGTCTAGAGACAAAGAATTAAGAGGAAATAACGTAATGGAAATTATGCCATTTATGATGATTTAGTAGATCCCGGACCAAGCCTTAGTCATAGATTTGATGTGAGCATCACTTAGATTTGATGGAGATCAAATGCGAAGATGATTGGCTTGAGTCCAAGTGGGAGATTGATAGATATATGTGACCTCTAAGCCAATCACGAGGCACTTATTTTAATCTAGTTCAATAATAAATGGCATATATATTTCATTATGTAGATTAACGTGTTTATTATTATTGCACATAATGAAGTCCATGAATGTGTGCAACAGTCGTCAGATTATAATGAGATCATAATAATGAGACTGATGAGCTGTAAACACATATTCTGAATTGTTCCTAATCGTAGGATGTTTGAAGAGGACATCAAACATCCGGTAAGACTACTACAGGTTATTCCAGTTCATATGATGAGGGTGACTGATCTCGTTAGTCACTTGTGTGGAGACACAATGGTGAACCTGTAGGTGCTCATTCGGAATGAGTTCATTGAACTGATCTGACATGAATCGCCGAATGGTAATTTACCTGACTGTCAACCGGTTTGATTCATCGTCACAGTGGCGTAGTTGGTCCTTAGACTTGAGACATCAAAGACACCTTGTCGGTGGACTTCTGGGCTTTGACCTTGGCTTACGAATCCCTATCCACGGGACTTCTAATAGTCAAGGATCGGGTCCAGCGAAAGACCTTCAAAGGTGATTGTGTGTTCAATAGAGGATCGTTCGCTCTCAAGTAACTGGAAAGAGAATGCTCTAGAATCGATCCGCAGGAGTCTCTGGCCAGAGCAGACACAATATCAGAAAGGATATTTTTGGATATTGTACAGCGGTGTCTGATTCAAGTGAGTTGACCATCTAAGGTTTGATAGTTGACCATATCCTAGGTTAACTCGAGAGCATTGTGCGAACGAAGGATTATAGCCACACAATAACTGTGGATGGACAGGTTCCCTGAGTGGGTTGCTGAACCCCATTACCTTCCTGGATCATGCGGTGTTGCTTGACACCCAACTTGATCGGAAGTCCGATTGAATTTAACATGAGATGTTAATTCGGTTAAGTAATTAATTAATATTTAAATATTAATTAATCACAATAACTTAATAACTAGTTATTGGACTTAACGGGCTGAAAACCGGACTAGTTAATGGGCCTAGAGGGTCACACGTAAACAGATTCTCAATCAGTGTTAGTTAAGTGGGATTTATATTAAGTCGATGACTTTTGTGAAAAGTCGCGCCGACTTAATATATATATACACACTATTGAGAAACCCTGGGCCAAGCTCTAGGAGCTCTCAAGGCTGGCTGTCCCCCTCTCTCTCTCCTCCTCCTCTGGGTGCCCCGTTCGAGGCGCCGAAAGACTTACCGACTTCGCCGCGCGCGTTTCTCGAGAGTTGGGAATTCCCGTCCAGATGATCCGGACATGGTTGCGGTGAGGATTCTTCAGCAAGCGCACTGAAATGGACGAGGGATCGAGGACGAACCACTGCGGAGGATCGCGTGGATACCATTGGAGGCCGGACTCTTGTGCGGCTAGCAGCATCGCCTCGACGGAACCGAAATGGTCGCGGATTCGAATCTGCGCAGGGTGATGAGATCACAACTTCGATTTTCGGTTTTAGTTTTCATTCCGAATCGGATCTGCGGGCATCGGGCGAGGTTTTTCATGTTGCTTCCGCTGCGTTCGTCACTCCTTGCTTGGATCCCAACAAGACACTAGTGTTAGTCTTAGGTGACCTACAAGCCAATCTGACTATGTAAATCTCGTTCATCTATTAATAAAAATGGCATTATTTTATTATGTTTAAATTCGTATTGTTATCGTCTCATAATGAAGTTCGTGAATATGTGCGATAGTGATCAGATTATGATGAGATCATATTAATAAGACTGATCACTTAAACACACATATTCTTAATAGTTCCTAGTCAGAAGATATCCGAGAAGGACATCGGATATCCGGTTAGACTAATACAGATTACTCATGCTCATATGATGAGGGTGACTAATCTTATAGTCACTTGTGTGGAGACACTAAGGCGAATCTGTAGGTGCTCATTAGTGAATGAGTTCACTGAATTGATCCGATTGAATCGTTGAATGGTATAGTACCTCCCTGTCAACCAGCTTGATTTTATTGTCCCAGTTGCCTGGATGGTCCTCGTGTTAGTCTTCGGTGGCCTACAAGCCAATCTAACTATGTAAATCTCGTTCATTTATAAATAAAATGACATAATATTCATTATGTATAATTCGTTTTAATTATCGTCTCATAATGAAGTCCGTGAATGTGTGCGATAGTGATCAGATTATGATGAGATCATAATAATGAGACTGATCACTTAAACACACATATTCTTAATAGTTCTTAGTAAGAGGATATCTGAGAAGGACATCGAATATCCAGTTAGACTAGTACAGATTACTCGTGTTCATACGATGAGGGTGACTGATCTCATAGCCACTTGTGTGGAGACACTAAGGCAAATTTGTAGGTGCTCATTAGAGAATGAGTTCACTGAACTAATCTGATTGAATCGCTAGATGGTATAGTACCTCACTGTCAACTAGCTTGATTCTATTGTCGCAGTTGCGTGGATGGTCCTCGGACCTAAGACACCAAGGACACCTTGTCGGTGGACTTCTGTGCTTTGACCTTGGTTTATGAATCTCTATTCTCGGGATTCTAAATAGCCAAGGATCGAGTACAGCGGAATACCGTCCAAGGGAATTGAGTGTCAATAAGGAATCATTTGCTCTCGGTACTTAGAGAGAGAATGCTCTAGGAAGGATGCGTAGAAGTCCTTGGCCAGGGCGGACGATAATATCGGGAAATGAGTTTTCCAATATTATACGGCAGCACCCGATCCAAGTGAGTCGATCGGTTAGGGTTTGACGGTACACCATACCCTGAGTTGACTCGAGAGCATTGTACGAATGAAGGATTATATCCACACGGTAACTGTCGACAGAAAGGTTCCAAGAGTGGGTTACTTAACCCCAAATACCTTCCGGATTCATACGGTGTTGCTTGGCACCCAATGTGATCGGAGGCCCGATTGAATTTAATGTGCGACATTAATTTAATTTATTAATAAATTAATAATGAGTTATTAATTGATTAATCAGGCCAGTGAGGAGTCACTGGGCTTATTGAGCCACTAACCGGACTGGTTATTGGGCCTAGAGGGTCACACGCAAATGATTCTCAAGGCGATGAATAATAAGTGGGTTTTATGTTAAACTGAGGGTTTTTGTGAAAAAATCGCGCGGTTAATATAAAAGATAGCGAACGGGCTGAGCAGGCCAAGCTACTGCTAACCCTAGCCGCCCCCCTCCTCTCTTCCTCTCTCTCTTTGGCGCCCCAGGCCGGCTCTGTTCTCCGGATTTGCTCCGCCGCTTCTCCGACTCCGATCCCACCGGAAATCGACCACGCATCGCGGCAATCGTTGCGGCGAACGGTGAAGGATTCCTGGGCTGCAACGAGCGTGGAACGTGAGGATATCCACCGCGAGGAGGATCGCGTGGACTTCGCTAGAAGCTAGGCATCTGCACGACTGGCAGTGTCATACCGATGGAACCAATCGGTCGCGGATTTGAATCCGTGCGCGGTAATGTCGATTACCCATTCTAATCCGATTTTTGGTTTATTCGAAATGGGAAACGAATCGCAGATATTTTAATGTTTATTCCGTAGCGTTTGAGATTCGGAGAAACCCACAAGAACCCAACACCTCGGACCTAAGATACCAAGGACACCTTGTAGGTGGACTTCTGTACTTTGACCTTGGTTTACGGATATCTATTTAAGGGATTCTAAACAGCTAAGGATTGGGTACAGTGGAATGCCGTTGAAGGGAATTGAATGTCAATAATGAATGATTCACTCTCGGTACTTAAAGAGAGAATGCACTAGGAAGGATGCGCAGGAGTCCCTGGCCAGGGCAGACGATAATATCGGGACAAGGAGTTTTCCGATATTATACGGTAGCATCTGATCCAAGTGAGTCGTCCGGTTAGGGTTTGACGGTACACCATACCCTGAGTTGACTCAAGAGCATTGTATGAATGAAGGATTAAATCCACACGGTAACTGTCGACGAGAAGGTTCCAAAAGTGGGTTGCTTAACCCCAATACCTTCCGGATTTACGCGGTGTTGCTTGGCCCCCAATGTGATTGTAGGACCGACCGAATTCAATGTGTAACATTGATTCGGTCAATTAATTAACTAATATGAGTTATTAATTGATTAATTAAGTCAGTGAGGAGTCATTGGACTTATTGGGCCATTAACTGGACTGGTAATTAGACTTAAAGGGTCACACGCAAAAGATTCTCAAGGTGATGGATTAAAAGTGGGTTTTACATTAAATTGAGGGTTTTATAAAAAACCACGCAGTTAATATAAAAGATAGTGGACGGGCTGAGTAGTCCAAGCTGTTGCTCAGCCCTAGCCGCCCCCTCCTCTCTCCCTCTCTCCCTAGCGCCCCAGCTTTCTCCCCTATATAGAGACAACTCTACCATCTTCTCCGACTCCCATTCGACAGGAAATCGACCGCATGTTGCGGCGATCATTGCAGCAAACGGCAAAGGGTTCGTGGGCTGCAAGGAACGAGAGAAAATCTACCACGAGGAGGATCACGTAGACTTTGCTAGAGGCTAGACATTTGTGCGGCTGACGGATTCACACTGACGGATCCATTCGGAAGCGGATTCGAATCCGCGCACGGTAATTTCCGATTACCCGTTTTAATCGTTTTAGTTTATTGAAACGGAAACGGATCACAGTTATTAAATTTTAATTTCTGCTGCGTTTGCAATCCCGAGAAACCCAACAACCTAACAGCGGTATCAGAGCCAGGTTCCACTGTTTCTCGTCCCGTTTCGATCTCTAGATTAATTTTTCCATGCTATATTCCATGCATTTAATCCGATTATAATGATAGAAAAGTGTTCATAAGAGGAACACAAATAATTAGATCATTTTTTTTGTAAAAAAATCAGATTTTTATTTGGGGGTTTTCGTGTTCTTTGTGGGACGAAGAACGGCGGACTTTATGGCTTCGTTCGCGCAACCCCAAGTGTTGGGGAGGTTTGTAGGCACCCCAGATCCTCTCAGGGATGTGTCAGGTCAGTGCCGGACAGGCCATTGCAGGGGCTGCATAGGGATCTTTTTCTTCCTATTCGGTTTTGAGGAAAACCAGAAAAACAAGAAATTTTCAGAGGAAGAGAGGGCTCGGCCAGCAACTATTTTAGGCACCTTCGGCGGGCTTGCCGGTGCCGGTGCCATCGTCGGCGGGGCCAAGCGGTGCCGGCCGCTAGGCAGGATTGCTGCTCCTACCGCCGCCGGCCTCCACTTGCAGGTGTTTAGGGTTTCGGGTGGAGAATAAGGGGGTGTCGGGTTGAGGAAGAAAGGGGGCCGGCCCCGAGCCGGTCCGACCGGCCACGGGTGCCAAGGCCGGGTTCACCCCTCGTCTAAGCCCTGGCTCAGCAAAGGGAGGCCCTAGCTCAGACCCTGGCCAAGCCTTGGCTCGGGCAAATGGGCCGAGCCATCTTCCCCCCGCTTATTCCCAACTTAAAACCCCAATCACCCAATTACCCAATTAAAAAATAATTAAATTTAAAATTTAAAATTCCAAAGTGTTTTAAAAATTAAATTTTTTATCCAATATTATTGAATTGGGTTATTAATGATTTTAGTATCATTATTATTAACAAATTGTTGTTAATTAATTAGAGTTAGTTATTAATTTAAGTGGTAAATTAATAATTAATTTTAATTGACTAATTTAAATGTCAAATTAGTAGTTATTAGTTAATTGGAGTTAATTGTTAATTTAAGTGTTAAATTAATAATTAATTTTAATTAACTAATCTAAGGGTTAAATTAGAAGACATTAATTAATTAGTGTTAATTATTGATTTAATTGTTAAATTTGTAATTAACATTAATTTACTAATTTAAGAGTTGGATTAGTAATTGTTAGTTAATCAGAGTTGATTATTAATTTAAGTGTTAAATTAGTAATTAACTTTAATGAATTAATTTAAGAGTTAGAGTAATAATTAATTACTAATCTTTAATCTAAATGTTAGATTGTTTTTAATTATTAGAAATGTTCTAATGACATGGAATATTATGGACTTATTAATCTAGAGTGTGTGCACATGTGATGTGTGTTTTATATGCTTTTAAATTAATTTAGTTATATGTTAAGATAATAAAATGAGTTTTCAAAATTCAAATGCCAATTTTGATTGGAACCCAACTTTTTGAAAGCCAAAGTTATTAATTTTTGAAACTCTTTTATTTAGCCATGTGATGCGCTTATCTTGTATGGAATGATATAAAACACACAGTGGTCATGGATATGTACCTTTTAAATTATTCATGTGATGAATAATGTGTGTGGATCGTGGATGAATGATGAAATGTTTATTAAATGTTAATAAATAGAGGTCTTCGTACCTCTCTCTCTCTCTCTCTCATACTCCGATGTAATTCTACCTCCCTCTCTTTTATACTCGCCATAAGGCTTTCTTCTATTTACATGTAAATTTTGAATTTAATGTAATATAATCGAGGTAACCGAGGAAGGAGCGAGGATGATCTACAGCTGCAACCAAGAAGGCGAAAAGATGGAGATCCTTTGCTTATGTGTTTGCAGGATTGTCTAATGTAATAGTTATATTATGTTTTGTGTGCGTTTGACGCTCCAGTCAAACCCACTATACTATCCATGGCCACACTAAACATATATGTGAGACAATATTTTTATTTTGATTATGAATCAAAGCATGTATAGTATCTAGTAAATATATACGATATATTTATACTATCACTTAGGTGAAAATAAGATAAAAGTTATATAAAAACCCGCGTTAAATTCTAAGCCGTAACGTGAGTAGTTAAAAACTTACCGCGTAGTCCTCCTTCGTTATAGTCATAGGATTATAATTACTTTAGATAGGTTTGTTGTATTATCCATAAGGCCTGTTTAATTGTAAGGAAAGACTATGACTATGGCATAAGATGCCTATAGAACGGAGTAAAGGAACCATGTAGCCTTGTTATGCTATCCACAAGGACTGCATGCAAACTATGCCCGTCACGTAACGATGGTAATACTTAGACCAGAATTAATAGTTTGTTGCGCTATCCACAAGGCCATTAAATCTCTAGATACCGAGGATATGATCAGATATTGAAAGGAGTTGCAAGTTCCATGAGATGGGTGCTCTTTGATTGCATTACAGCTTATTGTGCTATCCACAAGGCTGTACTGCAAGTCATTGAGACTCTGATCCCCACTAGGAGACTATTGGCGTCTCCCGTTCTGTATAAATGAGGGTTATACAGTCTGTCAAAAATTAGTGGGAGTTAAAACTTGATTAAAAAATCATGTCTTATTTTAAACTTAATAATTGAACATCTGCTAAATAGATTTTATTTATCTCCTGTAGGTAAATTATGTCGTCGAATAACCCACTTTGTGGCATACTTGATGCCAATTTTTTGACAAACCCGAACTACTCAGATTGACTCAGAAACCTGAAGAATGTTTTCAGATCTGAGCTCATTGCCTACGTCCTTGGAGACGATCATCCTGCTGAACCGACATTAGATGCCCCTGAGGCAGGAATGATCACGTATTATAACTGGAAGAGGAAGAGGTTAGAAGTTATTGGGATTCTTTTGCCCAATGAGATGCATACTGACCTCGCACTTGCCTCACTCCATGCATCATATGCACCGGTCATAGTTGAGCACAACATGAACAAGATACAAATTTCCATGGCTGAGCTTCTGGATATGCTTATAATTGCAGAGGGCCACCTTGTGAAGGAAAGGCCTAATATCCTCTTAATTGGTGAGACCAATAAAAGGAGAAAAGCTGCAGTTGCCTTTGAGAAAGGTAAAAGCAATAAGCTGAATAAATCAAAATCTGTGGTCTAAGAAGGAAAATGACAAAGGAGTAGTAAAGGGTGACTACTTCTACTGTAAGTAGAATGGTCACTGGAAGAGAAACTGCAAGGAGTTCCTTGACGATAAAGCTTATGGAAAAGTAAAGCTATCAGAGGCTTCAGATATCTATATGATAGATATCAACTTGTCAGTTAGAGATTCCACATCTTGGGTATTATATATCGGGTGTGCTTCTCATATCTGCTATGATGTGCAGATGTTGACAAGTAAGCGCAAGCTAAGAAAAAGCGAGGTGGAACTGAGGCTAGGAAACAGCGCAAAAGTTGCGGCGGTTGCTGTAGGGACAACAAACCTGAGACTTCCATTAGGAGACGTCTTATGATTGGAAGATTGTTATTATGTTCCTAGCATAATAAAAAACATCATATTAATATCTTATTTGGACAAGATAGGATATTGGTTGACTATTGAGAACAAAAGTTGTTCGATTTATTATGATAATAAATCAATAGTTTCGACACCTTTAGTCAACGGTCTATATCTTTTAGATGTTTCTTATTACAATCTTAACATTGATAATGCTCTTAAGAAGAGCAAGAATTGTGTGAACCAAGCCTACATGTGGCATTATAGACTTGGACACATTGGTAAAAGCAGGCTGCAAAAGTTGCACAAACATGGTTATTTAATTGCATTCAAAAGGATAAAGTCTCCATTTATTGGACATGGAGAGCGTGCCAAAGACATCTTGAAACTAATACATTCATATGTATGTGGTCTAATGTCCACCCAAGCCAAAGGTGGCATTTCATACTTCATTACGTTCACCGACAACTTCTCAAGATTCAGCTGTGTACTTAATAAAGTACAAGTCGGAAGCATTTGAGAAGTTTAAGGAGTTCAAAAATGAAATAGAGAAGCAGACATGAAAGAGTATTAAAGCTTTTCGATCAGATCGAGGAGGAGAATACTTAAGTACTAATTTCACATAATTCTTAAAGGATAACGGTATCCTTTCACAGCTAACCCCTTCATATACACTACAAATGAATGATGTATCTGACAGGAGGAATCGCACCTTGTTGGACATGGTGCGATCCATAATGAGCTTTTCGGATTTACCAGTGTCCCTCTGGAGGTATGCTGTAGAGTCAGCATCATACCTACTGAATAGACTACCCAGCAAGTTTGTGACCTATACTCCATATTGTTAAGATTCGGGCGGGACATGAAGAACGCAGCGGAAACATACAAAATTATCCCGCCCGATGCCCGCTCATCCGTTTCAGAACGAAAATAGAAAAACCAGAATTGATCAATTACTGTGCGAGAATTCGAATCCGCAACCGTGTCGGCTCCGTCGTGACGATGCCACTAGCTGCACAAGCATCCGGTCTCCAGCGGTATCCATGCGATCCTCCGTGCTGGTTCGTCCTTGCTCCCTCGTTCAGATCAGCTCGCTCGCTGAAGAATCTTTGCTGCAACAACATCTAGAACATGCGGACGGGAATTCCCGACTTTCGGGATTTGCATGCGGCGGAGAAGGGAAGACACCCGGCGCCCTGAGAGGGGCGCCCAAAGGAGGAGGAGAGAGAGAGGGGGGGGATGGCCAGCAATGGGAGACCCTGGATGTTGGCCCAGGGTTTCTCAACAGCGCGTATATACACTGTCGCTGTCAAGGCTGCATTTTCAGAAAAGTCTCCGACTTCATATAAATCCCACTTATGTACCACCGATTGAGAATCTGTTTGCGTGTGACACTCTAGGCCCATTAACCAGTCCGATTTTCAGCCCGTTAAGTCCAATAACTATTTATTGAATTATAGTAATTAATTAATATCAAATATTTAATTAATTACATAACCGAATTAACATCTCATGTATATTCGATCGGAACTTCTGATCAAGTTAGACGCCAAGCAAGACCGCATGATCCCGAAAGGTAATGAGTTCAACAACCCACTCATGGAACCTGTCCGTCCACAGTTACCGCGTGGCTATAATCCTTCGTTCACACAATGCTCTCGAGTTAACCTAGGGTATGGTCAACTGTCAAACCCTAGATGGTCAACTCACTTGAATCAAACTCCGCTATAGAATATCCAAAAACAACTTTTCTGATATTGTGTCTGCTCTGACCAGAGACTCCTGCGGATCTATTCTAGAACATTCTCTCTCTAGTTATCTGAGAGCGAACGATCCTATATTGAACACACAAGCACCTTCGAAGGTCTTCTGCTGGACCCGATCCTTGACTATTAGAAATCCAGTAGATAGGGATTCGTAAGCCAATGTCAAAGCCCAGAAGTCCACCGACAAGATATCTTTGGTGTCTCAAGTCCAAGGACCAACTACGCCACTGTGACGATGAATCAAGCCAGTTGACAGTCAGATAAATTACCATTCGGCGATTCATGTCGGATCAGTTAGTGAACTTATTTACCAATGAGCACCTACAGGTTTATCATTGTGTTCTCCACACAAGTGACTAACAAGATCAGTCACCCTTATCATATGAGCTAGAATAACCTGTACTAGTCTTTCCGGATGTTTGATGTCCTTCTCAAACATCCTACGACTAGGAACAATTAAGAATATGTGTTTATAAGTCATTAGTCTCATTATTATGATCTCTTCATAATCTGATGACTATTACACACATTCAAGGACTTCATTATGTGTAATTATAAATACGCCAATCTACACAATGAAATAAATGTCATTTATTAATAAACTAGATTGTAATAGGTGCCTTATGATTGACTTAGAGGACACCTATATCCATCAATCTTCCACATGGACTCAAGTCAATCACCTTCGCATGTGATCTCCATCAAATCTAGGTGATTCTCACATCAAGTCTGTGACTAAGGCTCAGTCAGGGATATGCTAAATCATTCATAAATGGAATATTTTCCATTACGTTATTTCCTCTTAATTCTTTGTCTCTTATCTTGTGAAAGAGTCTCAGAATCTTCTACAACTTCTGATGAGACCATGGCTTGACCACAAAATTGATCGCTCCCACTGTTGTCGTACAACAACGGGACAGGATCAGATAACTTTTAAAAACTAAATCTAGTTCGGGGATGAACTTTTTCATCCATACTGTTGGAATAACAGTATAATCTGTTTATGTTGTCATCTTATTAGCGAGTTCTGGGTTGGAACCCTTCCAATTCACTCGATATCGTTCTAGCAACAGTATCAACTGTAATCATGTTAGTAGTGATTTCTAGCTTGGAACTCTTTCAATCAACTACTTTCTGATTAAAAGATAAAATCTAAGACTATCTTGAAATTTGAGTCAATGTGACTCATGGTTTCAAATTATCCTCTCCATATATAGGAGTACATCCTTAGCACTTCTCAAGTACTTTGTGATGTGTTTCACTCCTTCTATCAAGGTTCTCCTTTTTCCTTCATGGAACCTGATGTAGACTGGATCTATCACGACCGGATTCCGGAGCTGGAATCCGAAGAAGAGGATCCGGAGCTGGGCCGGATCGGCGTTTGAAGGGGCCCGACGGGGATCCGGAAGGCGAGGGATGCAGAGGCGGAGCCGGGAGTCCGAGGCCGGAGGTGACTCGGAGTGGGCTTGCTCTTGGATAGTGAGCCCGAAAGCTCCTTCAGCGCGAGACCGAGTCTCCTGTCTTGGGCCGAACCGCCTTCGGCGGACGAAGGAGCGGCGCGGATGAATCTTCTTCCGTCCGCTTGTCGACAGGCGACGAAGCCGAAGCCGAAGGTCCGAGGCCGGGGGCGACTCGGAGTGGGCTTGCTCTTGGATAGTGAGCCCGAAAGCTCCTTCAGCGCGAGATCGAGTCTCCTGTCTTGGGGCAGCCGGCGTACGGCGTCGAGACCAGGGAGAGGAATCCGAGGTCGGCGGCCGATACCGACTCGGGAAGGTCGGCGATGATTCGAACCGAGCCCCTGCAGGAGGGAAAGAAGAAGAAGAACCAGTCAGCAGGAGTCCCGGGCTTCAGCCCTGGGGAACCCCCTCCGACGGTCAAGTTAGCTCCTGAAGAAGATTCGATTCAGAAGGCAAAGAGAGCAGCTTTAATGCTTTTCGGACAGTAGTCCTTTAAGGGTCTCGGAGGCTTGGGGAAGCATCCATTGCATACCTTTGGCAATAAATAGCGGGGTATTTATAGCAGAGGATAGCGGATGGTTAACGGTGGCAGCCGATATAGGACTAAATGAGGGCTTATTGATAAACCGCCATAGTGCCCGATCCGCCACCGGAGTGGGTCGGATTCGGCTACCGGGCCGAAGGGGGTTGGGCCGCTGATGGGCCGAAGCCTGTTGGGCCCTGGGCTGCCGCGCTGCTCCCGGGCCATAGGCTAGTGGGCCGCTGACGGGCTGAAGCCTGTTGGGCCGGGAGCGACGGTGCCGCTTATGGGCCGAAGGCTACTGGGCCGCTGACGGGCCGAAGGCTCCCGGAGGGCCTGGTACTGCTGGTGTTGGGCTGAACGGGGTTTGGGCTTGTTTTAATGGGCCGAATCGGATTCTGCCTCATCACACAGCCCCCCACTCTTGTCTTCCTCAGTTCTGAGATGGCGAGAGTATAGCCCGAAGCTGTCAGAAGAATATCGTAACAGGTGTCTTACCCGAAGCTCTGTTCTTTTTTCATTGGGAAGAGGGTGCCCTCGGTCGGCCGAGGGCTACGCGGTTGCTTCGTCTTCGCTCGGAGTGGTAACGAAGGCTCAGAGCTCAGAAGCCGAAGGGCCGAGCCCTCTGACTCGTGTCAGGCTTCATTAAATGGACGGGATGGCGCGTCGCCTCGCGAGGAAGCACGGGACACGCGTCGCGCATCCAGCCGCTCCGTCAAAAACACAAAAGGATCCTGACCGCTCGCGGGTCGCGGATCGCGGATCGCCTCGGCTCTCTGCCCGAGGCTCCACTCGGATTGCCGCCGCTCCCTTCGTCGCACGCGGATCGGGACACGTGGCGGGCATCCAAGAGGTTAGCCGAAGGGTCGGAGCGCTCTCGGCCGTTGATCGCTCTGCTTCAAGTCCCGGAGCCGGTCCGTCATCATTGCCGAAGGACGGTGTACGTGGCGGGCATCCGAGAGGAGCGAGGGGACGAGCGGGATGATCTTGGCCGTTGGCTTCGGCGGGAGGCGCTTCGAATAGACTTATAAATATAAGCCCTCAGCAGGGCACTGTTCTTCTTCCTGCTGCTGCGCTTGCGTTTCCCTTGCGATCATCCGAGCTCTTCTTCCTTCTTCAGCGAAAGGCTGGCTTCCTGAAGGCTTCGTCCGAGCTCGCCGGCCACCGTGGGAGGTTCTTCGTTCCTCAGAGCGCATCGCTGGTGGAGCTTGGAGGCTTGAGGCAGCATTCGGTTCAGGAGAGACTCCCTCCCCCTTCCTGCGAGTAAGCTTTGGCCTCCTTCTTTCCTTCTGCGGCCTTATGGTCCGGATTCCTTCTAGTGAGATTACTCCTTCGGACGAGGAGTATACTCCTTCCCACTCTCCAAAATCTTCTCTGTCAGATCCCCTTGCCTCGGATTCTCTTGCTTCCGCAATGTCTGGGGAGCCTGAAAACTCCGGGACTGAGGGGTCCGAGACTTCTGGGGCGGAGGTCTCCGAGGCCGAGGTTTCTGGGGCCGAGGCTTCCGGGGCCGAGGCTTCCGAGGCCGAGGCTACCCAGGAGGTCCGGAACTCAGGCCAGGCTTCCACCTCGGAACGCCGCCTTCCGGACATTGCTTCGGAAGCATCCTGCGCCCTTTCGGACGTAGAGGTGAGGAACTTAGTTTCTTACTTTCAGCTTCCTTCCTGGACGACCCCCTATCGGCCTGATTCCGCCACCAGGGCCAATACTGTCCGCCCGGGCTCCTTCTCCATCTATGTTGACAGCTTCGAGGCGGGCTTCCGTCTTCCTCTCCCCACCTTCGTCATCAATCTCCTTAGCTTCTACGGGCTGGCCCCGTCTCAGCTCTTTCCCAATTCTTGGCATACTATGTACGTATTTTTGAGCGTCTTCGCTCGTATAAAGATCAACCCCTCCATCAATGTCTTCCGTTATCTCTTCAAAATCCAAAGGCAGGGGAAGTCCGAGTGGTACTGCTTCGTCCCTCGGGTGGGCCGAAGCATCTTCTCCGGGAAGCCCTCGTCCATCCACGGCTGGAAGAGGAAGTTCATCTTCGTCTCCCTGCCAGAGAACGAGAAGGGCGTGTGGCCCTTTCCCACCAAATGGGCGCCGCTGGCTGCAGGCCTCTCGGACCCTCCTGCTCTGACCCCTATGCAGAGCACTCTCGTGGGCCAGGTCCAGGTTATGGCCCCGTACGACATCTGGGGGCTCCTCAGCGCGTCGGAGCGGCTGGTGAACGCCGGGGTGTGGCCGGATCCCCGGTCCGATCCGGCGCGGGCCTTCCCTTATCTTCCTCCCGGGGAGACTCCGCAAGGCCGCGGAGGAAGGGCTGCCGCTCCTCCGGCCGAAGCTCTTCCGGCTGAGGATGCTGATGAAGTTTCGGCCGAGGGTAAGTCGGCTTTGTATTTGCACTTGATCACCATTTTGTTTCTAACATATTCTTCTTGCTTGAAGCAATGGCCGAGCTCGACGACCTCCTCGCCCTGATATCCGATCAGCGCGGTTCAGGCCGGGCACCGGCCCCGCAAGCGGCAGGCAGGTCTGGCCGAGGTGCTGGAGTTCCGAGGACCAGAGGCGGGGTCCCAAGGACTGCGGCCTCCGCCGAGGGCCGCGCGGCCGCTGCTGCTCTCGAGAGGGAGCAGAAGACAAAGTTCGCCGCTCGAAGGGGCGGCCGAGCGTCGAAGCGCGCCCGGGTAGAGGAGGCCGAAGAGGCGGAGGTGGTTCCGCTGGTCAGAAGGAGCGCCGGGGCCCGAAGGGCCGCAAGGCTAGCGTCTCCCGAGGCGTCGAGGGGCGACTCCCCTCCGGCCGTATCGGCAGGGGCCGATGACGGAGGCGCTGGGTCGCAGGCGCCCCGGGCGCAACGCGAATGGTGGCACCCCGAACCGGGGGTGTACAAAGATGAGAGCATGGAGGACCCGCAGACGTGCCTCCGTCTGCTCAGCAGCCTCACTCTCCCTTCAGCTTTCGAAGAGCTGAAGGAGCATTCGATTACCGACCTGGCGGCGATGAGCGCCCGGTTGACGGTCCAGGTAAGAAGTCCGAAAATTCTTCAACCTAGCTTTCCTTAGCTGTCTTGATTTTCTAACCCTTATCTGCTTTCGGTCCGCAGGCTGCGGTGACGGGTAGCGTCCTGATGCATCATCAGGAGCTGCTCCGGCTCAAGCTTCTGGAGGCCGAGGAGGATCCGGCCGGTTCGGGTGAAGGTACCTCGGCGGCGCCCCGCATCGAGCCCTTGGTTGATAGGCTCGCAACCGCGAGCGGCCAGGCGCGGGCGCAGCTAGAGGAGAGGGCAGCAGAGGCCCGTGCTGCCGCCGAGGCCAAGGCGAAGGCCGAGCGGGAGAAGGAGAAGGCCGAGGGCGAGCTTGCTGCGGCTCAGACTGAGATCCGGGCCCTCAAGGCCCAGATCCAGGACAAGGAGTCCCGGCGGGCTTCGGAGAAACGCCGCCATGCCGAGGAGGTCTCGGCTCTGAAGCAGGAACTGGAAGAGGTGGCGGAGTCGGCCGTAGCCAATTACAAGGCCGGGCGTGACTACGCCCAAGAGATCCTCCGAGCCCAGCTGCTAGCGTCTTCTTCGGTCTTCGACCTCGGACTGGCTGTCGCCCAGAGGGCCTGCCCGAGCGTTGATTTGACCGGTGTCACCCTGCCGATGGGCGCGGAAGCCAGGGAGCTCCTATCCTGGTGGAAGGATCTTATGGCCGAGAGGGCCTCGCCTCCAGTCGCTGAAGATGAAGTCGAGACCGCCGAGGAGGCCCCCGCCGAGGCTGCCGCTCCTGAAGCGGTGCAGATCGTCGACTCCCTCTCCCTCTCCCGGCCAAGGCGCAATCGAAGCGGAAGAGGAAGGGGTCGTCGAGGGCTGATACGAGGGTCCCGCCCCCCGGTTTTTGTTTTTCCACTTATGTAAGCCTACGGCCAGGCATATGGCCGAGTTTGTACTTCCTTTTGTGAATACAAGGAATGTTTTTGGCTTTACCTTATTGTTTTCTGCATGACGAATGGATCTGGCCTTTATGAAATCCGAGATCTTTCCATCGTTCGCTATAGTTTGCGAAGCCGAGACCCGATGTAGGTTCGGATAGGGCGTTGAAAGAATTTCGCCAGCAGATAAGGCTGCTTTAGACGCGGTTCGTGTGGCCGAAGCCACTCCCGCTTTGTCTTATGCATACTTAGGGAATAACCTGCCGCGTCCTGATCCGGATTACATGGCCGAAGCCATTCGTCGAATCGAAGGACTTGCGGATTTTAAGAGAACCATGCCGCTCCCGGTACGGTTTGCATGGCCGAAGCCACTCCCGATACGGTTTACACGGACTTAGAGAAAACCATGCCGTGTCCTGATCCGGATTACATGGCCGAAGCCATTCGTCGGATCGAAGGACTTGCGGACTTTAAGAGAACCATGCCGCTCCAGGTACGGTTTGCATGGCCGAAGCCACTCCCGATACGGTTTACACGAACTTAGAGAAAACCATGCCGCGTCCTGATCCGGATTACATGGCCGAAGCCATTCGTCGGATCGAAGGACTTGCGGACTTTAAGAGAACCATGCCGCTCCCGGTACGGTTTGCATGGCCGAAGCCACTCCCGATACGGTTTACACGGACTTAGAGAAAATTATGCCGTGTCCTGATCCGGATTACATGGCCGAAGCCATTCGTCGGATCGAAGGACTTGTGGACTTTAAGAGAACCATGCCGCTCCCGGTACGGTTTGCATGGCCGAAGCCACTCCCGATACGGTTTACACGGACTTAGAGAAAACCATGCCGCGTCCTGATCCGGATTACATGGCCGAAGCCATTCGTCGGATCGAAGGACTCGCGGACTTTAAGTGAACCATGCCGCTCCCGGTACGGTTTGCATGGCCGAAGCCACTCCCGATACGGTTTACACGGACTTAGAGAAAACCATGTCGCGTCCTGATCCGGATTACATGGCCGAAGCCATTCGTCGGATCGAAGGACTCGCGGACTTTAAGTGAACCATGCCGCTCCCGGTACGGTTTGCATGGCCGAAGCCACTCCCGATACGGCTTACACGGACTTAGAGAAAATAGCAACAAGTATCCTGAACAAGAGAATTCTTCATTCATACCCTCCGGCTGAAAGCCTGGGGAGAGGTGACTTACATATAATAACGCCGAAGGCGCTCTACATTCCAGGTGCGAGGAAGAGGTTGGCCCGAAAGGGTCTCCAACCGGTAAGCTCCACGCCTGATCACCTCCCTGACCCGATAGGGCCCCTCCCAGTTGGGGGCAAGCTTCCCTGAGGCTTCGGCTGGCTTGGAAGCATGAGCATTCCTCAACACGAGGCTCCCTACTTCAAAGCTTCAGGGCTTTACTCGAGTGTTGTGGTACTTGGCCATGCGCTGTTGATAAGCCGCCAGCCGGATACGAGCTTTGTCTCGGGTCTCTTCAATGAGGTCCAAGTGGTCTTGCAAACCTTCCTCGTTGGCCTCCGGACTGTAAGCAACGACCCTGGGAGATGGAAGGCCGATTTCCACCGGAATAACGGCCTCTATCCCGTAGGCCATGCGAAAAGGAGTTTCGCCGGTGGGGGTTCGGCTTGTCGTCCGATAGGCCCACAGAACACTTGGCAGCTCTTCTACCCATCGGCCTTTAGCCTCGCCGAGGCGGGTTTTCAATCCCTGCAGGAGGCTTCGGTTAGTGACTTCGACCTGGCCGTTTGCTTGAGGATGCGCCACCGAAGTGAATTTGTGAAGTATGCCGAAGCTGGCGCAGTTGTCGCTGAACCGCCGGCTGTTGAACTGCTTTCCATTGTCAGAGATGATGGCCCGAGGGATGCCGAACTGGCAAATGATGGACTTCCACACGAAGTTCCATGCATTGCTATCGGTTATTGACGCGAGGGGTTCGGCTTCGACCCACTTGGTGAAATAATCGACCGCCACGATGAGGAACTTTCTTTGGCCGGTGGCGACGGGAAAAGGTCCCAGGAGGTCGATTCCCCATTGGGCGAAAGGCCAAGGATCGGACAAGGGGGTCAGAAGGGTGGCTGCCTGGTGAATGAGGGAGCTGAACCTCTGGTACTGGTCACAGCGCCGCACGAGGGCTAAAGCGTCCTCTCGGAGTGTTGGCCACCAGTAGCCTTGTCTCAAGAGCTTGTGAGCCAGGGCCCTTCCTCCCGCATGCGCCCCGCAGACTCCTTCATGGACTTCTTTTGTGGCGTAGTCGGCTTCAGCCGGGCCGAGGCACCGCAGCAGTGGTCGGCCGAAGGATTTCTTGTACAGCACCCCGTCCAGAAGAAGGAAGTGGGATGAGCGCTGTCGAATGTGTTTCGCCTCCTTCGGATCTGGCGGGACTTCTCCTTGGAGAAGGAAAGCGGGCCTCGACCTCAGTGACTTGCATGGCTTCGGTTTCGTCGAGGCTTGGTTCGGCGAGCTCCTCGACGAGGATCATTCGGCCTCCGCCCCCGTCTTGAGTTGACGCCAGCCGGGAAAGGGCGTCGGCTCGGGTGTTCTCGGCTCTCGGGATCCTCACGATTTCATAAGAATCGAATTGGGTGAGGATCTTGCGAGTCACCTGGAGATAAGATGCCATCACCGCGTCCCGAGCCTCGTACTCCCCGGAGATGTGGCCGGCGATCAACTGGGAATCACTGAAGGCTTTCAGGTTCCGGGCGGCGAGCTTCTTCGCGGCCCGGAGGCCAAAGATGAGAGCTTCGTACTCGGCGACATTGTTTGTTGCTGGGAAGGAGAAACGCAGGGCGTACTCCGTGACGACCCCTTCAGGCGATGCCAGGATCCATCCGGCGCCGCTGCCCGTGGAGCACGCGGAGCCGTCCACGAAGAGTCGCCATTCGTCCGCCGGCGCAGTAGCCGAAGTAGCCTCGGCTTCGACCACGTCGGGTGCCGGCTGAGGTGCCGCGGGGGCGCCGGGGGTAAGTTCGGCGATGAAGTCTGCCAACGCCTGGGCTTTTATTGCTACCCGAGGGGCGTAGGAGATGTCGAACTCCCCTAGCTCGATCGCCCATTTTGCCAGCCTGCCGGATACCTACGGCCGGGAGAGAATCTGCCTTAGGGGCTGGTCGGTGAGGACCTTTACGGAATGGGCCAGAAAGTACGGCCGGAGCCTCCTCGCGGACGAGACGAGGGCCAGCGCCAGCTTCTCCAGGGCAAGGTACCGGAGTTCTGCTCCTTGAAGGGCTCGGTTGGTATAATAAACGGGCTTCTGAACGCCATCTTGCTCTCGGACGAGGACGGCGCTGAGAGCCGTCTCGGAGACTGCAAGGTACAAGCTTAGAGGTTCCCCGGGAACCGGCTTGGACAAGATGGGGACTTTGGAGAGGTAGGCCTTCAGCTGATTGAAGGCTGTCTGGCACTCCTCCGTCCAGTCGAAGTTGTTAGCCTTCTTCAGCAGCTTGAAGAAGGGGAAACAATAGTCGGCCGCCCTTGACATGAAGCGGCTGAGGGATGCGATCCTCTCGTTCAGCTTCTGTACCTCTCGGAGGTTTGCCGGGGGGCGCATCTACATGATGGCCGAAACCTTCTCGGGATTAGCCTCCACTCCTCGGTGAGTGACCATGTAGCCGAGGAACTTGCCGGAGGCTACCCCGAAGGCTTACTTGGCCGGGTTCAGTTTCATCTTGTACCGCCTAAGGGCGGAGAAAGTCTCGGCCAAGTCGGCCAGATGCTCTGCAGCAACGCGGCTCTTGACCAACATGTCGTCTATATAGACCTCCATGTTTCGGCCGAGCTGTGTGATGAATACTTTGTTGACCAGGCGCTGATATGTCGCGCCGGCGTTCTTCAGACCGAAGGGCATTCGGGTATAGCAGTATAGGCCCAAATCGGTTGTGAAGCTGGTCTTGCTCTCATCGTCCGGATGCATCCGTATCTGGTGGTAGCCTGAATAGGCGTCGAGGAAACTTAGCAGCTCGTGGCCGGAAGTCGCGTCCACCACCTGGTCTATCCGAGGCAGCGAAAAGCTGTCCATCGGACAGGCCTTATTGAGGTTGGTGAAGTCCACGCACATACGCCATTTGCCATCTTTTTTTGGCACCATGACCACGTTGGCGATCCAGTCCGGATGGTGCACCTCTCGGAGGTGTCCGACGTCCAGCCCCTTCTGCACTTCAGCTTGGATGGCGGCCCTCCTTTCCTGATTGAAGGTGCGCCGCTTCTGCTTTACCGGGGGCTGGTCGGGATCGGTATGGAGTCGGTGCTCTGCTACCTCCGGGTCAACCCCGGGCATGTCCGCCGGAGACCAGGCGAAGACGTCGAGATTCTTTTTCAAGAACTCGGTAAGCTTCTCTGCTTCACCCCTTTCCAGGCCGGAGCCTATCATCAAGACTCGTCCTTCGCCTCCCGGAATAGGGACGGCGAGGAGTGCTTCTCCCGGAGATGCCTCGGCCGATGACTCGATCTTTAGGGTTTCGGCTGCGGTCTTCCCCTTGATCGAAATCATGTAGCACTGCCGGGCTGCTTCTTGGTTCCCTTTGGCCTCGCCTATTCCATGGCTGGTATGAAACTTCAGCTTCTGATGGAAGGACGAAGGCACGGCTCCGACCCCGCCGATGAGCCTTCGGCCGAATATGGCGTTGTAGGCTGACTCGATCTTTACAACGGCAAAGTCCGTTTCAACGGTTAATTGCCGGGGGGTGGAGCCTAAGGTTACAGGAAGTCGGACAATACCCTCTACTCGGCAGGGCGAGCCGTTAAAACCGAAGAGGGGGCCCCGGTGAGGCTTCATATTAGCCTCACTCAATCCCATTTTCTCAAAACAGTCATAAAACAAGATGTTTGGGGCACTTCCATTATCCACAAAGATTCTATGTACATCATAGCTATTTATTACAGCATTGACGACGAGGGCGTCATCATGAGGGACCTGAACATCAGTCAGGTCCTCGGCGCCGAACGTGATGTCTTCCAGACGAGGACGCTTCGGTTCGCCGTCAACCGCCGCTACTGTGTTGCGCTGCCGCGGCCTTGATCCTTCCCCCGGTCCTCCGGATATCATCATGATAGACCCAGAACTGGGTCTTTGATGGGATGACTCTACCGGGGCCGAGGTGGCTTTTGGCGGAGGAGCGGCTTCTATCGCCGGGGGCTGCTGTTGCCTGGGCGCTGCAGGGACGTCCCGGTTCTGTTGTGGCGGCTGCTCCCGTCGGTACTGCGGCAGTCTTCCCTCCCGGATGATGCGGTCGATCTCCTCCCGGAGCTGCCGGCACTCATCCGTCGTGTGGCCGATCTCCCGGTGGTATTCACAGTACCTGCCGGGGTCCCTTCGGCGAGGGTCGATCTTGATGCGATCAGGCCGTCGGAGCATGCCCTTCACCTCCATGAGCATTCGGGAAGGGGGAGCAGGGAAGGGTAGGTACCGCGGCTGCGGGTCCCGTCGCCTCTCCCTGTCCCAGTCCTCCCGGCGATATCGCTTTCGGGAGGGCTCTTGGTCTTCAGGCCGAGGTCGGACCACCTGAGGAGCAGGTGCCGAGGTGGCTTCGGCTGCACCTTTACCCCTGGACAGCATCAGGGCCTCCCGGTTGATGTATTTATGGGCCCGGGCCACGAGGTCCTGGAAGGTAGGGGGATGGCGCTTCCCAATGGAGCCGAGGAGCCCCTCGTCCCGGCACCCGCTGATCACGGCCGAAACCGCGATCGAGCTGTCGAGGTTCGGGATCTGGGCGGCCTCGGTCCGGAATTTGGTGAAGTACTCTTGGAGAGTCTCGGCGGGGCCTTGCCGGATGGCGAGCAGGCTGGCGGAGGTCTTGCACTGCCGGGTGGCATCATAGAACTGGTCGATGAACAATTGGCCCAACTGGACTAGGGAGTGGATGGAGTTGGGGGCCAGTGTCTCGAACCAGGTGAGGGCGATTTTTTCAAGGGTGAGGGGGAAAAGACGGTAGCGGACTGCCTCGGAGATCCCTCGGACCCGGAGGTAGGCGTTGAATCTCTGGAAATGACAGACGGGATCTGTCATTCCGTCGTAGAGAGGGCCCTTCGGTAGCTTGAAGCTGGGGGGCACCTCGGTGGCCAGGAGCTCCGCCGTGAACGGGGTCTGCTCCAGGATGCTGCTGGCGAGGGGAGCCCCGTGAGGCCGGGACACCATCTGCTGCATCTCTTTGCGCATCGCCGTCAGCCGCCGGTCCAGGTCCGGGGCAGTTGAGGTGGCGACGGATTGTCCTCCGGTCCGGGTCGGACGGTACTCCGACGAAGCATAATCCTGCTCCGTCAGACGATCGGCGCGGGGAGCTCGGGCAGGTAGCGCCGAGGGCTCGCTGCGCGCCGCCGCGGTTTCGTCGAGAGAAACCGGCACAGGCACCGGCCGGAACCGGACGTCTTGTACTGGGTAGAGTGGGGGGAGCGGCGCCTGCTGAGGAAGCTGCCCCGTCAGTCCCATGCGCTGGGCGATGGCGGACACCATCTCCTGAAGAGGCGCTAGGGACGTGACGGCAGCGGCCAGCGTTGCCATCTGCTGCTGGAGCACCCCCACTCGATCTTCCGAGCCGAGAGACTCCGGTACGGTCGGCAGAGGCAGGTTCGGCGGGGCAGAAGGTGCGCCTTCGGAAGGCAGCATCTGCACCGAGGCCTCCCGCACTTCTGCTTCGCTTTGTCCGGATCGTCGGGTCACAGGTCGCTGAGACATGACTTGTTTTGTTGGTTCCCACAGACGGCGCCACGTGATGTAGACTGGATCTATCACGACCGGATTCCGGAGCTGGAATCCGAAGAAGAGGATCCGGAGCTGGGCCGGATCGGCGTTTGAAGGGGCCCGACGGGGATCCGGAAGGCGAGGGATGCAGAGGCGGAGCCGGGAGTCCGAGGCCGGAGGTGACTCGGAGTGGGCTTGCTCTTGGATAGTGAGCCCGAAAGCTCCTTCAGCGCGAGACCGAGTCTCCTGTCTTGGGCCGAAGCGCCTTCGGCAGACGAAGGAGCGGCGCGGATGAATCTTCTTCCGTTTGCTTGTCGACAGGCGACGAAGCCGAAGCCGAAGGTCCGAGGCCGGGGGCTACTCGGAGTGGGCTTGCTCTTGGATAGTGAGCCCGAAAGCTCCTTCAGCGCGAGACCGAGTCTCCTGTCTTGGGGCAGCCGGCGTACGGCGTCGAGACCAGGGAGAGGAATCCGAGGTCGGCGGCCGATACCGACTCGGGAAGGTCGGCAATGATTCGAACCGAGCCCCTGCAGGAGGGAAAGAAGAAGAAGAACCAGTCAACAGGAGTCCCGAGCTTCAGCCCTGGGGAACCCCCTTCGACGGTCAAGTTAGCTCCTGAAGAAGATTCGATTCAGAAGGCAAAGAGAGCAGCTTTAATGCTTTTCGGACAGTAGTCCTTTAAGGGTCTCGGAGGCTTGGGGAAGCATCCATTGCATACCTTTGGCAATAAATAGCGGGGTATTTATAGCAGAGGATAGCGGATGGTTAACGGTGGCAGCCGATATAGGACTAAATGAGGGCTTATTGATAAACCGCCATAGTGCCCGATCCGCCACCGGAGTGGGCCGGATTCGGCTACCGGGCCGAAGGGGGTTGGGCCGCTGATGGGCCGAAGCCTGTTGGGCCCTGGGCTGCCGCGCTGCTCCCGGGCCGTAGGCTAGTGGGCCGCTGACGGGCTGAAGCCTATTGGGCCGGGAGCGACGGTGCCGCTTATGGGCCGAAGGCTGCTGGGCCGCTGACGGGCCGAAGGCTCCCGGAGGGCCTGGTACTGCTGCTGTTGGGCTGAATGGGGTTTGGGCTTGTTTTAATGGGCCGAATCGGATTCTGCCTCATCAGAACCTTTCCCTAGATAAATAAATTCCATATCTCAACAATTGATGGTGACCATTTCCTTCAGTTTACTACGTAAGTTTTAAGTAGTCGATTTGTACTAATCTTCATTTTGAAGATTTACTTGTTTTTGACCGGCACAATATCCTCAAGCAATACTATCAATTCTAAACTTGATAGATATTATGGACTATAGCTTAGAATTCTTAATATATTTGCCAATCTCAAAGTTGTATTTATTATAGAGAGCTTCCTCATAGATTTCGGATCATGATCCATTTTTTTGAGCTCTTCTCATTCTGTTATCTCTGATATATCAAATATATTAGACTAGCCATTGAGAGAATCTTAAAATCTATGATGCTCTCCTATGTGTGTTATGAATGGTTCCAAACATCCAAAGATTATCTAATAATCTTGTGTTAATTTGTGGGTCTCGAATATCTTCTAGTCTTATTAGCTCCCAATGTCTTCTCTGAAGATATATTCCTCTTTATAGAAGACATCTTTCTAGACAATAATTATTCCATTATCGTCTGACCAATAAATGTAATGTCTAAATTCTTTGGACATCTCACAAATTCATGTCATTTTGGATCTAACCTTTTTGTATCATGTCTTTTCTAAAAAGACACGGACATTACTTGACTTTAATATACTTAAAATCAGGTTTGTTTATAATTCACATCTCATATGAATTATCGTATTTCCATATCTTATATGGATATACTGATTTATTTGGAACCATATGTAAAGTATGGATATCTAATGTTCATACTCATATATATGCAAGGATATAAGAGTAGGCAAATCTTATTATATATAACACTATATCCAATAAAGTATTCTTCCTCATTATATCATATTGCTATGAATGAGGATTAATCGAGAGATGATACAATTATCCTTTTAATGACCTGTATGAATACTGTACTCAACTATTAATTTCTTTGATCAAATCAAAGAATTATAATACTCTTTCCTATTAGTCACTTCATCTTGATCTTCTATACTTTAATCTCTTAGATACATTCGATCAGTACTTCAACGAGTACATATACCCGAATATTTCCAAGAGAAACTATTAAAGTAAGTCAATAGAAGTGATTATCTATAGCCTTATTGGGCTATTTACATCAGTATGTTATAAGCACCAATAATTTCTTATTTCATAACCTAGTGTACGATGTCATAGATAATCATGATTCACTCAGTTCATTTCTATAGGAGACTTGTGAATATTCATCACATGATATGTCACATCAAGAATCTATAATGTATTGACTAGTTTTAAAATCTTATGGAACAATGCTTGTTCCTTTTTAGTCAATGTTATTCACTTTTATAATTCTTGATAATTAATGGGACTAAATAACAATTATTCAGTTTTATATTAGTCTCCAAAGATATACAAAGATTTATTGTCTAACAGTAACTTATGCATCCTTTGAACTATTGTTGAGTCTAACTCAACATTTTCATTTACTCGATTTCTTTTTACTTGTCTAAGTTTGCATACTATTGCAGATATAAGAATCATTTCCAATATCTTATATTGGATACGCTAATTCTCCAATAGACATGTAAAAGTTGATAATAAGAATATCCGAAACTTCTTACAAATTTCATATTCTTTTTGCCATTTCCAATATCTTTATTGGTTGCAGTGGGAGAACTGCTCTTTCTCTCTTTTAGCTGACTTGACTTTATCCTTTTCAGATGTAGGTTCGACCGTTTAAGATCTTACCTCTTGCCTTTCTCAAAGATATATCATGAATACCTCTTCTTCTTGGTCTTTCTAAGTAAGACATTTCATGACAACTGATCAGGAGAGTGGCTATCACTCGGTACTGAAGACATTCTTCAGAGTCCTTCCAGTCAATCTGAATATGAGAAGTATTGACATCCAATATGTCAAATCTCCAATTGATAGACGACATTTTAGTGAACGAAGGAAATAACGTGATTTACGCAGATCGTTCTTATAATTCAATTATGCTTTTTTATCTTGAATTATTTCTTACTATTTTTCGTCAGACTGTATAACTTTCAGGTATATAGAACTGGAGACTCCAATAGTCTCCTAGTAGGGATCAGAATATCTTAAACTCATAGTATGACCTCGGGTAAACACATAGTATCATGCCATTATCTTAGAGCAACCAACTCATGGTAATTTCAACTCCTTGCAATATCTAATCTTATTTCGGCTCCCAGGTTTTTAAAGGTCCCACATAAACATATTAAACAATTATCCCTGGTCTAAGCTTTACTATCAATACATGATAGAATAAAGTAAAAAATATAGCTCCCAGGTACATGCGAGGATAGCTACATCGTTCCTCTATTCTGATCTCAAGGTATCATAATGCTATAGTTAATAGTCCTTTCATTAAATGGTGACAGATCTTGGGTAACATAAGAAACTACCATCACTGAATCAAGTTCTAAAAACTATATTGATGGAGAGCCACACGGTGCTTTCTCAATGACTCGCGCTCCGGCTTAGACTTTATGTTGAAGGTTTTTGTTTATTTTTTGTTGGTCTCATCCTAGGTAATAGTTTATAAATATATCGTACATATTTAACTATACCTAGATATTAGTAACTAATTCATAATAAAAAATTAAAAGCATGCATCAACTATACATGTTTATTATACGGTTATGGACAGCACGGTGATTAACTGGAGCCATACAATTAATCACCACATAATATAACAATTATAATCATGTAAGCATGCAAACACATAGGCTCTGGTGATCTCATCTCTTGCTCCTGGTTGTATTTGTGGATCATCCTCGCCTCTCCTCGGCCAACGCGATCAATTACAAATCATTTTGATTTTTGAAACATTTACGAACACATATTAATTGTAAGAGGAAGTCTTATGGCCGAGTACAATAATGGAGGGAGATAGAATGACATTGGAATGAGAGAGAGAGGGAGGTATGAAGGATAATCCACATAATCACACACCATCACATGCTATGAAATTAACTAAGTGCATGTCCACGACCACCACAAATTTTAATCATCCACACAGGATAAAACACATCGCATGAAGGCTAATTTTTTTGAAAATAATAATTTTGATTTTCTCAAAACTTGGATATAAATCAAAATTGGATAATTTGATTTTTGAAAATCTTATTTTCTAATATGCGTTTAAAACCAATTTAAAGCATCAAACACATTATTATGCGCACACAAAACTAAAATTAAAATTTTAACATATTCCATGCATTATTTAGAACACTTCTAAAATAATTAATCTAACACTTAGATTAAACTCATATAACATTAACAACAATTATTAATGTGAAACAATCTAAAATTTAGATAGAATCAAAAATTCCTTAATAACTCTTATAAAATAATTTCTAATTCTAATTTTAATTACTTAACAGCCTTTTGTTAAGACCTCCTTTATCAAATAATATTTCTTAATAACAATTATTAAGAAATATTAATTAGAACATTTCTAATTAAAATTAGTCTAACAATTAAACTTAATTTAATCTCTTAATAACTTTTATTAAAAGATCATTTTTAAGTAAATTAGATCTATAAAAACTTTAATTAAGAGATCTTTGAGAAAATTAATTAATTATCTTAATAACTATTATTAAGACTTAATTAATCCTTAATAACTTTTATTAAGGTTTATTCTCAAGAACTAATTAAGCATATTATAACATTTTAAATAATTAATTAATCACTTAATAACCTTTTATTAAGTGTCCCTTAGTTAAAATTAATTTCATAACAACAATTGTTAAGAAATTAAATGATCTAATCACCTAATTAAATATAAATTAACAACATTTGTTAATTAATTAAGGTCACAATTTAAAAATTAATTAACAACGCTTGTTAATAATGATTTTAAGATCATATCTTAATTACCCCTCTAATTACTTAATTAAAAGTAATTTAACAACAATTGTTAATTAAAATTTAAGATCACATCTTAAATAAAACTCTTTTAAGATCATATGTTAAAAACAACCCCCTATTATCTTAATAACCCCTCTTATTACTTAATTAAAAGTAATTTAACAACATTTGTTAATAACATTTAAGTTCACATCTTAAACATAAATTCCCTTTAACATAAAATTGTAAACTTAAGCTTAAAACATATTTTAAACATTATTGATAAGCTTAAAACATATATTAAACCTTATTAATTTCAATTTCAAATTAAATAGGGTGGGGTTTACTTTTAGGAAAGGGTTTAAGGGGTAAAGGGGGTTAAGGGGCCGGGTGGTTGGCCCTATTGGGCCTGGGCTTGGGCTCGGGCCTGGATAACCTGGTCCAGGTCACTGGCTCGAGCCAGGCTGGCCTCTGGCTCGAGCCTGGGCTTGGCCAACCCTGGACCAGACCGCGCCTGGGCCAAGCGCAGCCCAGCCCCGGTCAAGACTCTCAAGACCGGCCGGTCCAGGTGCTCAGTGCCTGGCTCGCCCAGGGCTCAACTTGGGTTTGTTCCCCAGCCACCAGGTTCCCACCTTTTTCCTGGCTCCTCTCTGGCGCCGGTAGGGTGATGGCCGGTCCAAAGTCGCAAAGGGGGCATCCCCCTTCCTTCCCTGGCGCTGGCGATGGCCGGACAGTGACCCCCTCGCCGCCGGTAGCCCCTTAAACTTGGCGGTTTAAAATAGTTTTACAAACCGTAGGCCCCTTTACTTTGTTCTTCCAACGCTTGAAAAAACTAGAGATGGAGGGTCCTCCGCCGGCCGCCGACCACACCAGGAATTTGAAGGGTTAGCTGGTCATATCATCATGCTATTTTAAGGTCTTCCATCACCATGGAAGTCCCATCCAAGCCCATAAAGCCAGTTTTTCTTCACTATGAAGAACCTTACGAAAAACCCCAAAATATTCAGATTTCTTCACAGGAAAATTAAAATAAACTTCGCATGTTCATCCCATGAACAGTGTCCGTGAGAGAAAAATGAATCAATGCATGAAATAAATTTTAGAATAGTAATTTCGTCATCCCGAAACGGATCAAAGCAGAACCTGGGTCTGATACCACAGTTGGGATCCGGGCGGGACATGAAGAACGCAGTGGAAACATACAAAATTATCCTGCCTGATGCCCGCTCATCCATTTCGAAACGAAAATCGAAAAATCAGGATTGATCGATTACCGTGCGCAGATTCGAATCCGCGACCGTGTCGGTTCCGTCGAGGCGATGCCACTAGCTGCACAAGCGTCCAGCCTCTAACGGTATCAACACGATCCTCCACGGTGGTTCGTCCTCGCTCCCTCGTCTAGATCAGCTCTGTAAGGACTGAGGTTTCGGGTTCTGTATTCGGGTCTGATCCCCTGGTTTGGACCCTAAGGTCGGTGTTTCCCACTTTCGTTGTGTGGTTGACGTGTTTTGACGAGACGCTGGTTATGGGTTCCCTGGTAAATTAGAATTATGCATGTTAATATACTTCGAATGCATGTGATTCATATCGAGATTTAGGTGTAGTAATTACTGTCTTACTTGTTTACTATACCTTCAGCTGTATCCTACACTTGTGGGTGTGTGTGTGGGCAGTGGGGATCGAAGGATCCCTACTGAGTCTTTTCATTGAGACTTATGCCTGCGGTTTTCAGGTGAGGGTTCCAGGCAGACTTAGCGAGGTGTGTACTTCTGTGAGTTGCGCGCCGCCAGCTGTTGTTCCGGGGTATGCCCCGACATAGTTGTTATCTTTATTTCTGGTTTGTACGTTTAATTATTTCTTTTCTGTTGAAGTATGTAATTATTTGCTGTATCGAGTCGCATTGTAATAACTTTTAATTCCTGCATTTTCCTTTCAGTTCAATGCGATGTGAATGTTTAGCTTAGTTTATTGTTTATTTCCCAGACTTACTTAGATCCTGGTTTGGTTCCAAATTAATGATTCAGTACCCATTTAGTAGTCGGATCCCCGATTATAGGGTGGCGGGTCGTTACAGTTGGTATCAGAGCATTCGGTCTGGCAAATAAATGAATAACTAGGTTAAATGTCGTATGTCCGGCAAATAATTACATTATCCCGTACAGGCACGGCGGTAGTATAGGTTTTAGGATTCTAACTAAAATTTTTCTATTTTGTGTTTGTAGGCGATTAGATGACTCCTAGGAAGAGGATGCCGGTTATTAGAGAGCGGGGAGATGTCCCTAGTGGATTTGAGGCCGGCAGGCCGAGTGTAGAGTAGTTCATGGTGGCTATGATGAACACGATGGCTAGATATCAGACCCGAGACCCTAGTGAGAGTTCCAGTCCTCGGGGAGGGTCTACATCTACACTAGAGAGATTCCTGAAGCTGAGGCCGCCTCATTTCACCGGTCGTCCCGACCCTGATGAGGCCGTTCACTGGTTGAGGGAGATGGAGAAGACTTTTGATACTATGGACTGTGCGGCAGTTGAGAGGACTCCGTTGGCTACCTTTATGTTGAAGGATAGTGCCTATGATTGGAGGACCACTTTGAAGAGTTTGTCATATGCGGATAGGAGCCTCAGGGAGATTTCATAGGAGACTTTTGTGAAGGAATTCAATGAGCAGTATTTCCCTAGGCATGTCCAGAGGGCCAAGGAAAGGGAATTTATGGAGGTGACTCAGGGGAGTATGACAGTACTCGAGTACCAGGCGAAGTTTGTTTCGCTTGGGAGGTTTGTGCCTTTCATTTCAGGGACGAGGAGCGTCGGACTGAGAGGTTTGTGGATGGACTGAGGCTCAGTCTAAGGAACTTTGTGGCATCTCATTGTTGTACAGATTTGGCATCAGCAGTTAGGTGTGCAGCAGCAGTGGAGGCACAACAGAATCAGTCAGCCCGGGAGAGAGGACTGACTACTCAGGGACCAACTCGTGGTAGGGGAAAGGCAGCGGCAGCAGCTCCTTCGTCCAGATTAGGATCGTTGTCGCTCGGCTCCAAATTCGGGAGATTCTTTCGAGGCGGTGGTAGCAGTAGCGGCAGCAGTGGTAGTAGCAGACCCAGGCAGGGTCAGCAGAGCCAGTCGGTGTCCAGCGCTCAGCAGGAGACAGCTCAGAGGCTTCCAGCAGTTTGTCAGCACTATGGTGGTACTCACGGTGGGACTCAGTGTCCGGCTTTTTCCGGGAGATGCTATACTTGTGGCCAACAGGGCCACGTGGCGAGGTTTTGCCCGCAGGGGCGTGGCCAGAGGCAAGGGCCAGGTGATCAGAAGAAGCCGAGGACCCAGGGGAGTGTGCTAGCTATCACCAGGAAGGAGGCTCGTGCGTCCAACTTGGTGGAAGGTATACTTTCTGTCCTTGGGAACTCTGCACATGTGCTAATTGATTCGGGTGCTTCGCATTCTTTCATTTATGAGCAGTTCATAGATGTTCTTTCTGTACCCGTTGATGAGCTATCTGATGGATTGATGGTGGAGGTTCCTTCTGGGGATTTTATGTTATCTTATAATTGTTTGAGGGATGTTCCCTTGACCATTGAGGGCCATGAGTTACCTGCCCAGTTGGTTGTGCTTGACATTCGTGATTTTGATGTTATCCTGGGCATGGACTGGTTAGAGACTTATTATGCTGAGGTGGACTGCCACAGGAAGAGAGTACGTTTCTCTATTCCAGACATCCCGACCTTCTACTTCCAAGGTATTAGACTCTCTTCTCGAGGTATTCTTATTTCTGCCTTTAAGGCCCAGAGGTTGCTTGTTGGTGGTAGCGAGGCCTTCCTTGCCTCTGTCATTCTAGCTGATGTTAGTAGAAGTTCCAGCCCTTGGGAGGTACCTGTGGTATGTGACTTTGTAGATGTGTTTCCTGAGGATTTGCCTGGCCTTCCTTCTCAGCGAGAGGTTGAGTTTACTATCGAGCTTGCACCGGGTACGACGCCCTTTTCTAAGGCCCCGTATCGGATGGCACCAGTCGAACTCGCTGAGTTGAAGGCGCAGTTACAGGAGTTGCTAGATAAGGGTTTCATTCGTCCCAGTACTTCTCCGTGGGGTGCTCCAGTTCTATTTGTCAGGAAGAAGGATGGTTCTCTGAGATTGTGCATTGATTATAGACAGTTGAACCAGGTGACGGTAAAGAATAAGTACCCACTCCCGAGGATCGATGATTGGATGGATCAGCTGCAGTCTGCGAAGGTGTTTTCAAATATTTACTTGAGATCAGGGTATTATCAGATGAGGATCCGTGAGATTGATATTAGTAAGACGGCTTTTAGGACTCGGTATGGACATTATGAGTTTTTGGTTATGCCTTTTGGCTTGACCAATGCTCCGGCGGCTTTTATGGATTTAATGAACCGGGTTTTCAGGGCCTACTTGGATCAGTTTGTGGTTGTATTTGTGGATGATATTTTGGTATATTCTTCTTCTGAGGAAGAGCATGCCACACATCTTCAGATGGTATTGCAGGTTCTGAGAGAGCACCAACTCTATGCTAAGTTTAGCAAGTGTGAATTCTGGTTAGACAAGGTGCACTTCCTGGAGCATGTCATTTCTGGCGAGGGCATCACAGTGGAACCAACCAAGATTGAGGCAGTGATGAATTGGAGCAGGCCAACATCTGTGACTGAAATCAGGAGCTTCTTGGGGCTAGCAGGTTATTACAGGCGGTTTGTCCAGGGGTTTTCTTCGATAGCGGCCCCCTTGTCGAGGTTGACTCGTAAGGGAGTTCGTTATGAGTGGACCGAGGAGTGTGAGCAGAGTTTCATTGAGTTGAAGATTCGCCTCACTTCGGCTCCTGTGTTGGTGCTTCCATCAGGTTCAGGCGGGTTTGTAGTTTATTCAGATGCGTCTCGTCAAGGTTTGGGTGCAGTTTAATGCAGCATGGCAGGGTCGTGGCCTATGCTTCTAGACAGCTGAAGAAGCATGAGGAGAACTATACCACCCATGATTTGGAATTGGCAGCTGTGGTATTTGCACTGAAGATCTGGAGACATTATTTGTATGGAGAGAAATTCCAGGTTTTTACTGATCACAAGAGCCTGAAGTATGTGTTCACACAGAGGGATCTGAATCTGAGACAGCGTAGGTGGATGGAATTCATCAAGGATTATGACCTCGACCTTTCTTATCATCCAGGCAAGGCAAATGTGGTGGCAGACACCTTGAGTCGGAAGACGGTCGTGTCATACCTTATGATTCGAGAATGGAAATTATTTGAGCAGGTTGTGGAATCTTCCTTTCGGGTTCCACGTGAGGATGATAGAGCCGTGTTGGCTAGCTTGACTGTGAGACCAGCAGTGTACCATGCTGTGGTTGAGGCTCAGAGGGCAGATGTAGAGTTACCGAAGATTCTCCAGAGACCTGAGGTGGAGTTGTGGGATGACGGTACAGTCAGATTTAGAAGCAGACTCTATGTTCCGGCCGAAGAGGACGTGCGCAGGAGTGTCCTTGATGAGACGCACCATTCTAGATATGCAGTGCATCTCGGGACAACTAAGATGTATCATTGTTTGAGAAGGCACTTTTGGTGGCCTGGTCTGAAGAAGGATGTGGCTGAGTATGTGGCTAGGTGCATGACTTGTCAGCAGGTTAAGGCCAAACATCAGAGACCAGGAGGGTTGTTGCAGCCCTTACCGATCCTGGAATGGAAATGGGAGCATGTGACTATGGATTTTGTGATGGGATTACCTGTATCCCCTCGCAGAAGGGACACGATCTGGGTTATTGTTGATCAGTTGACCAAGTCGGCACACTTCCTGGCTATTAGGAAGGACTGGTCAGTCGGTAAGCTGGGTAAATTGTTTGTAGATCGGATCATCTCTCTGCACGGGGTGCCTTTATCCATCGTATCAGACCGGGATCCAAGGTTTACTTCTAGGTTCTGGAAGAGTTTTCAGAAGGCCCTGGGCACGCAGTTGGCCTTCAGCTCGGCCTATCACCCCGAGACTGATGGGCAGTCAGAAAGGACCATTCAGACTCTGGAGGATATGCTCAGGGCATGTTGCTTAGACTGGGGAGGTTCTTGGGAGCAGCATTTACCTACAGTGGAGTTTGCCTACAACAACAGTTATCATTCTAGTATCGGCATGGCGCCTTAAGAGGCTTTGTACGGGCGGCCGTGTCGATCCCCGGTGTGTTGGTTCGAGATTGGCAAGAGGCAGATAGTAGGGCCAGAGTTAGTACAGCAGTGTGCTGAGGTTGCCAGGATGGTACGGCAGAGATTGATCGCAGCTCAGAGCAGGCAGAAGAGTTATGCTGATATCCGGAGGAGACCGCTTGAGTTTGAGGTTGGGGGTCACGTGTTTCTCTGAGTCTCACCTTCCAAAGGGGTGATGAGATTTGGGAAGCGAGGTAAACTAAGCCCGCGTTACATTGGGCCTTTTCCCATTCTTGCTCGAATCGGGGAAGCAGCGTATCAGCTGGCCTTGCCGCCCAGTCTTGCAGGGATGCACGATGTATTCCATATTTCTTTGCTGAGGAAGTATGTTCAGGACCCATCTCATATTCTAGATTTTTCAGAGTTGGAGGTCGTTGAGGACTTGTCCTTTCCAGACTTTCCTGTACGTATTGAGGATCGCAGAGAGCAGGTCCTTCGGAATAAGGTCGTACCTCTGGTTAAGGTAATTTGGCAGCACCGCTCCGGGGGCGAGGCGACTTGGGAGCGTGAGGACGAGATGCGGGAGCAATTTCCCTACCTTTTCTCGTAGTTTTCTTGTGAGGTTGTATCTTTATGTTTCAACCTCGTTAATGGTAGCAGGCAATTTCGAGGACGAAATTCTTTTAAGAGGGGGAGAATGTAAAGACTGAGGTTTCGGGTTCTGTATTCGGGTCTGATCCCCTGGTTTGGACCCTGAGGAGTCTTGAGAACTTCTTTTAAATGACGTCTACCATGCACGACGCCTTTCAAACGGCGTCCTACTGGGTGGATGCCATTTAGGTTTGTCACCATTGTGCCACGTCGGCGCCACGTGGGCGGGTTTCGGGCCGCGAGTGTACGGCCCCTGTCTTGTCGTCTGAACGGCGTCCGTGATGGACGACGCCATTCAGACAGCAACCCTGCGATGTCAGTGTACGGTGCCGGTCTTGTCGTCTGAACGGCGTCTATGGTTGGCGACGCGTTTCAGAGCTTCTGTCAATACGGCCTGTCCTGTCATCTGATTGGCGTCTGTCTTGGACGACGTGTTTTACCCTATTTAGGTTTGACCCCACGAGCCTTCCCTCATTTCCCTCATTCTCACCCTCACACTCTCTCTCCTCACCCTCTCCACCCTCCGACTCTCCTCTCTCTTCCCCTTCCCTTTCCCTTTCTTCCTCTTCCACCACTCCACTACCTCTCCACCTCTCACCACTACCACCACCACTTTCTTCGCGGCGTTCCATTCTCCGGACGGCGGCCGACGTCCCGGTGGAGTGGCGGCGTCCTCGGAGTACCGGCGGCGGTCTGCGGTGCGACAGTTTGGCGGCGGAGCCAGGAGGAGTTCAACAATCGGTAGGGTGACGATTCCAGTAGTGTTTCATTTTAAAACCATGTTCTCCTACTTGAAGCATGCTACGGATCTATGGTTTTTGGGTAGAATGAGCATGTTAGGGGCTTTTCTTGATGGGAATAGGGGTTTCTATGAATTTGGAATTGTAGGTTCCTGGTGATGGTTTAGTTTGCCCCTCTTCCTCTTCTGTTTTTGTGTGATTTTTGGGCTTTTGGGGTTGAAAAGGGAGCCCTCGGGTAGTGTTACAGAACCTGATTTCTGGCGCTAAATGACGTCGTGCATGGACGACGTCATTTAGAATGGCGACGGGCCAGTACGACGCCATTTAGGCAGAAATCTCCCTATTTGAGGTTATGTCAGTCTGGGTTTCTAGCGTTAAATGACGTCGTGCCTGGACGACGTCATTCAGAATGGCAACGGGCCAGTACGACGCCATTTAGGCAGAAATCACCCTGATTAAGGATTCTGCAAGTTTCGGATTCTGGTGTGAATGGCGTCTGAGAACAGCGACACCTTTTGAAAAGGCGGCTTTCCAGGACGACGCGTTTTAAGAGAATCAACCGAGGCCTGTCCCTGCTTCTGTCACTGTTAAGCGACGAGGGATGGCGACGCGTTTTAAAAGGCGGCTACCTGTGGCGACGTCTTTTAAGCCATATTTTGGCCGAGATTTCATAAACCAGTTTATGATGCTTGAATGACGTCGGCCTTGGGCGACACGATTCAGGACAGAACCACACTAATCCATGCCAGTAAAATGTGTTTACACTACTAGATAGTTGGTTAAATGCATGCTTTAGATATACTCGATGATGATGGACTCTTCGTGACCGGATGGCACTGCGTTGTGTGTCGTGTAACCGTGGACTTCTCACGTGACCGGATCGCACCGTGCCGTATTTTGTGTTACTGTGGACCTAGAGTGACAGTTGTAGCGCTTGACACCCTGTGTCGGTGAGGTTGGGACACAGCGCTGACGGGAGCAGTGGCGGGGTGACGCCTAGTGAGAGAGGGTCACCTGGTGAACCCTGGGGTTAGCTTGTACCGGTGTCGGAGTGGTACCTGTGAAGTGTCACTCGTGCTGGGGGAAGGAGTAACCACTTGAGCCAGTTGGGCCGGAGTAGCTAGCGTGCTATCCGAGGGGTTACTGTTTGGTCTCAGCGGGTCGGTGTTTCCCACTTTCGTTGTATGGTTGACGTGTTTTGACGAGACGCTGGTTATGGGTTCCCTGGTAAATTAGAATTATGCATGTTAATATACTTCGAATGCATGCGATTCATATCGAGATTTAGGTGTAGTAATTACTGTCTTACTTGTTTACTGTACCTTCAACTGTATCCTACACTTATGGGTGTGTGTGTGGGCAATGGGGATCGAAGGATCCCTACTGAGTCTTTTCGTTGAGACTCACGCCTGCGGTTTTCAGGTGAGGGTTCCAGGCAGACTTAGCGAGGTGTGTACTGCTGTGAGTTGCGCGCCGCCAGCTGTTGTTCTGGGGTATGCCCCGACGTAGTTGTTATCTTTATTTCTGGCCTGTACGTTTAATTATTTCTTTTCTGTTGGAGTATGTAATTATTTACTGTATCGAGTCTCATTGTAATAACTTTTAATTCCTGCATTTTCCTTTTAGTTCAATGCGATGTGAATGTTTAGCTTAGTTTATTGTTTATTTCCCAGACTTACTTAGATCCTGGTTTGGTTCCAAATTAATAATTCGGTATCCATTTAGTAATCGGATCCCCGATTATAGGGTGGCGGGTCGTTACAAGCTCGCTCCCTGAAGAATCTTCGCCTCAACAACGTCTGGAACACGCGGATGGGAATTCCCGACTTTTGAGATTTGCGTGCGGCGGAGACGGGAAGACACCCGGCACCCTAAGAGTGGCTCTCAGAGGAGGAGGGGAGAGAATGGGGGGAGGAGGGGGGGGGCAACAGTGGGAGACCCTTGAGCTTGGCCTAGGATTTCTCAACAGCGCATATTAGGGCTGTCAATGGAAACCCGATTATCCGATTTTTCGATCCGTTACTGAAAAAAATATTTTTGATAAAAATATCCGTCCAATAGTTATCGGAATCGGAATTGGATATTTCTGATAAGCTATCGGAATCGGAAATGGAAATGTCTGTTTCTGTATCCGCTTTTAGATTTTCGATTCCGATTATTATTAATTTATTATTAAGAATAATATTAATCTTAGAATCTTTTTTAATCGGACGGCTTGGGTAGAAAAACGTTCGTAAAAAGGGGAACCGGAACCCTAACCCTTTGCTACACACTACGCAGCCCCCAACGCATGCCCATCTCCCCTCTAAGCCCCATCTGCTTCCTCCCCTCTTCACCACACCAACCTTCTGCAGCAAGCCAGCAAACGCTTCCCTCTGCTGGACGGCAAGCCTCAACTGCTCGACGCTGCTCTCGTCCAACGACTGCTCAGCCATTGTTCTACAACGGGGTCAGCGATGAAGGAGGGAAACCTGGAAGGTTTGGACGGTGTTGGCCGTCGACGGCCTTGACGGCGACAGTGTCGGGTATGTGTCTTCTTCTTCAATCCCTCTCTTATTTCCTACTCTCCTCTTCTTCAATTCCTCTCCCATTCCCGAGCAGCAACGAATGAAACGTACGGAGCAAACCTGTGCCTGAAGCAGGTCCTTGATCAATCGAACACTCTCAAGATCGTTATTTTGCAGTCTTTCTTCCAGAATCCAGAGACCCAAAAGCCAACCCCCCATGCCCCCTGAGCAAAAACAGAGAGAATGCCTACTCTCCCCTTCTTCCCCGTACAAACAAGAGTTAGGAAACCTTCAAATCCAAGACAAGGAACCTGGAATCACTGTGTCTTGCATGTCCTGGATCTGGTTACTGGTTAGGAGATAGGAGAGACACAAAGAGATGGATTAGTGTGAGGCCATGGGAAGTGTCAGGAAAGTGGTCTTTGGGAGGGACAAAGGAGGGAGGAGGGAGGAGGGGTTGTTGTGGGGGGAGGAAGTGGTCGCCCTGTGGGGGTGAGAGAGCATTGAATGCCATTAACTGGAGTTCCTGAGTGTAGGCAAGTATAGGTGGGGGGAGGGTTAACGAGGGCTTTAATGTGGTTCCCCTTCCATAGCCTTGATCACTGCACACTTTTCCTGTTGTCCAGTTATTTGAATTCTTCTGATTTTTTTTCTCTCTACTCATATTAGTGGTGTAACTGGTGTTTTCTCTCTCTTTTTATTTTTAAAAATTTTGGGTTTATATCTTGGGTCATGGTGATGCGGCTGTTGTGTCTTGCTTGGTTTCACTTTCGTGTTTTCCAAGCTGTGGATTTGAACCAAAGTTTAATTGTCTATTGCGGCTGCTATCGTTATGTGTTAATGAGGAAATGAAAAGTTTTGGCAGTTGGCAAGAGGTTTTGAGTTCCTAAGGTTGTGGGCGGTTTGGGAAATGGTTAGGGGTTTGAAACTCTGGATTTAAGCAGAGGCGCCAGCCATCCGCCTCTTTTGAGTCTTTTCTCATTGGCCAAATCAGGACGAGGGTACTAAATTTTCGGTTTTTTTTTTCAATTGCTTCTATTTTGCTTTATCTATCTTTTCATTGAGGTATTGTGTGTGATTCTTATACACCTTGGTTTATGTTTAGTATACACACGCTAATTTTTACCTCATATTGAGTAAATTTCATGTCACAATTATAATGCCCCAAAATGGTCTGATGTTTAATCATTAATTAATTTTTTTTGATTTTTCTCGGAATTTGTGAATTAGCGTCGCCCTCACATGACGTTATTTAGATTCCTAGTCGAAATCAGTTCGGAATTAAATTTCCAAATTCAAATAGATTTAATTGAATAGCGTCGCCCATAGGAGACGCCATTTAAGTCCTACTCCATCTGGGTTTATGATTTTTAATCCCAATTAATTTCCTAATTATCTAAAGTACGTCGCCCTTGAGAGACGCGATTTATGTTTCCTAATGTATTTCGGTTTTCTTTTTAGATTTTCTTTCTATTTTGGCCACTTTAATTAGATAAATGTCATCCCGGTTGGGCGACGCGATTTGCGGATTTCCTAATAAACATGATTTGGCCGAGATAATCTGGTTTATGAAGTTGGGAAGGTTGCTAACTCCTCCATGTTCGTCTAAGGTAAGTCCGACTGCGAGAGAGAGTCCTTTTGAAGTCCTAAACACTCCTAAACCTATTCTTATAAAGATAAAATCTTTTGGACCTTTGAAAAAGGTTGGCTATTGGTGATTTTGAAGCTTGAAGTAAGGTGTTTGAAAGCTCTAAAGGAGACAAATGTGGACAGCAAGAGGAGCTTCATCCAAGGCTTCTTCCTCTTCATGTCTTTCATCCTTTGAAGCTTTTGAAGACCAAGGTTATGAAGGAGCCAACCAACCATCTTCTTTCCCTAATTTCTTTCTAGCTTTTCATTAATTTCATTGATTTCATCATTGTTTTCCATAGTCCATCATCATCATCACTCCATGTTCACACACACACTCATATTTTCATACCCACATACTTATAGGGTTTTAAAGAACAACAATCAAGTGAGTAGATTAGTTTTGTTGCATGTTTAAATTTCTTATTAGAATAGATACTACTCTACTCTAGTTCTAATTAGATTTTTTTCTTTGTTTAATCTTTCTTACAAGGTACAAAGAAGGAGAAAGAAGGAAGTTCAAAGGAATAACCATCAAGAAAACAAAAGCAAGAACATCTTATAAAAAGAGCTCTCTTTCTTTGGCCGGCTAAAGGAAGAGAATCAAGGACTCAACATCTCCCAAATTTGAAAAAGGAAAGCGATCAATCTTTCTTTGAAACTTTTACAGTTTCTGGCGATCACGTTTTCTTTCGTTTTTAATAGTTTTACTATTCATATAAACAACGTGAAATTCATGAAGGTCATACACCTAATTTGAGCACCCACAGCTTTTTGGCAATCTCGGTGGGACTTGGTCTTGCCGTCTTTTAATATTTTGTTCTTGCTTTTTATCATCGGGCATCCACGGTGCACCACTTGTGTCCCTCGGGTACTCCTTTCACCAATTGGTAAGTTTGGTTACTTTTATCCCTACGTACACTACGTGCACATCCCTTTGCGGCAAGATCTTTCCCTCCCATGATTGATTGAAAGTTGCGAGTGTGATAGGAAGTGTGTGGTTGATTGAGTTTATGTTGTTTGCATGATAATAAACATGTTTAAATTGAATTTGCATGATCAGTTAGATTTCTATTTATATTGATAATTTGGGAGATGATTGTCCTCGAAATTACTCTTTGTTTATTATTTTCAGGCTCTAAATAGCGTCTAAACAGAGAGACACGATTCAAACCGCGTTGCTGTGCCCAGACGCCATTCAGCCTCATATTGTCACTACATTGCTGCTTGAGCGTCTGTGAACAAAAGAAACTGTTGTGTTGAATAGCGTATGTGAACAACGATGCTATTCAAACAGCTACTTCTTTTGCTCATCAGTCCTCGGATCTTTGATTTATTTTGTTACCTATATCTATCTTATACTACATTAGAGGCCGTCTAGGCCATAGCTCATCTACATTAGGGCTCACCCCCCCTCCCCTTATAGGAACACTTTTCTTAGCATCTTCACCTCTTTCTGACTGGGTTGGTCCCTTGGTCAAACTAGAGTGGTTGGTGTTAAAACCTCCGTAAGTCTCCAAAAGTAAGGTATTCCTCCTTGTTCATCGGGCTGGTTCCACCAATTGAAGTCCTGGTTAGTCATTCATACCGTTGTTAGAGAACCATATAGTATAACGGTGGAAAAATTAAACTGAAACTAGGATCCTACCCATTGAGTGAATTTGTGTTTAACAATCCAAATAATTCAACAAGGAATCCTAAGATAATGTAACCATCCACTTGTTTGCTAATCCTCTGCACAACTTGTTTGAATCTTTGTCAAAAGATTAATATCATGATGCTCCGATCAGGTAGAACTCTCGGCATGGTTGCCTTCGAACAAGAAGATGTGGTGGAGTACGAGGGAGATGCTCATGCCACTCGAGTTTATGATCCGTCTTATTCAGAAGACGAAAGAGATGCTTATAATTCCAATCAATTCCAAACTATACACGAGGGAGATGCTCATGCCCCTCAATTTTAGATTGACTCAACTTATGATCAATATAATCAGGATATGGGCGATCATTCCCATGTTCATGTCATCTCCAACCCCGTCTTCGTAGGAGTCCAAGACCAAGCCGGGCCCTCTTCCAATCATCCTTCCGATCTCGCTACCCTCATGGGAGCTCTATCTAATCATGTGGATCCTCGTCAATTTGACGTCATCCAATCTATTCTGAAAGGGAAAACCCCTTTACAGTCATCTGAACCGAATCCCTCGATTCATCCTTCTATTTATCAAGCTCCTCCCCGAGCCATGAAAGGCCTCCATATTTCTACCCCTCGGCCCACGGGTCACCAACAATCTAGTTCGCGGCATCCTGTCAGGCCGCAAACTCCAGTTTATCAGAATGCCTTCAGGCAGGGTGGAAATACTGCTAGTCCACAACCTTATTGTCCCCCCATCCCTACTTATTCCAGGAGGCAGTCTTTTCAACAACCCCCACCTCCACCAGCAGATTCTGCCACTCAACTTCTACTTAATAAAATTTCTCAGATAGATGAGCGATTCAAGAGTTTCGAGAAGAAGATGTAAAACTACTCCCGAACTCTCTGTTCCTGATCTGCCAGTCTTCCATCTCCTGCCTTTGGAAATGTCAATCTATAGAAAGTACAACGGCGCAAGCAATCCTTTCCTTCATATCAAGGAATTTCTGTATGAATCATCATTCTGGCAGCATGATAAGAGAGCACTAGCCTTCCTCTTCAGTGTAGACACGCTAATTTTGACATCATTTCGAGTAAATTTCATATCATATAATAATACCTCATAATGGTCTGATATTTAATCATTGATTAATTTTTATTGATATTTTTGAGTGTCGGGTTTAACAGACATGTTTAAATTAATCAATTAAATTGATTTTAGCTCAAATTTCAGTAAAAATATGATGAAGTCTAAAAGACGTCGACCCATGTGGACGCCATTTAGAGTTTATTCCTGTTTTATCGTTTAAATTTGAATTTTAATCAGTTGATTTATTAGATAAAAGGCGTCTGTGAAGGTCGACGCATTTTAGGTTTCCTAAGCTATTTTAACTTCTCTTCCGGATGTTTATCCTTATCTTAATTAGTGTAAAAGACGTCTACACACGTGGACGCGTTTTAGCTAATAAAGATAAAGATAAGTTTTCCCGGATATTTATCCTTATCTTAATTAATCTGAAAGGCGTCAGCCTATGTGGACGCATTTTAGATAATTACAGATAAAGATGAATTAATCAGTATTTATCTGTCGGTTAAGATGGATAAATCCTAGAATTTTCTATGTTAATCGCGAACGCAGAAAAAGCCTATAAATACCTTACATCTTGAAGAGTAAAAAAGTTGAATTGAATTGAGTTGAGCCATAGCGTTATTATAGAGAGTTGAAGATCGGAGCAACAACGTCGGAACGCCGGAGCGCTGCCATTTCCAGAAGTCGGCGTCCCTTTCAAGATCTTCATCCTTTCAAGGCTTCAAACCATTGGGCATAAGTGTTTCAATTCTGCATTCATTCTACATCTTCATTAGTTTCATTCTTCATAATCACTTCATGCAACACACACCATTGCATCAATCTTTCAAAACCTATCTGTTTTAAGGGATCTCAAAGCCAATTAAACAAGTAAGTTTGCTGTTTAAATATGCTTAACATCATGATCAGTTTAGATATTACTTCCACTTAAATTCTCATCATCATTGTTTCTTCATTTTTTGTTGGTTTATGTTTCTGCTGCACTCAACAACAACAAGAGAATCAAAAGGAGAAATCAAGCATAAAGCCAGAAGGACTTCTGGACGATCCTCAACCTCAAACTCAACAGCAAGAACAAAAGAACAAAGAAATGACTCTCTTTCTTCAGCCGGCTGAAGGAGGGGAACCAAGGACTCAATCTTCCGCGTTCAAACAGGTAGGCGATCATATCTCTTTTGAAACTTTTAAGTTAAAAGTTTCTGGCGATCACTGCACTTTAGTTGCTGTTTTTAATAGGTTAGTTTACACTAAACAACATAGCTTTTTCATGTTAATCACACGAGCATTTTCAGCACCTACAGCTCTTTTGGCGACCACGGTGGGACTTGGTCTCGCCATCTTTTAGTTTCTTTTTGTTCTTGCTATCATCATATCGGGCACCCACGGTGCACCATTTGTGTCTCTCGACACGTCCTCACCAATTGGTGAGTGTTTAGTTTAATTAATTTCCCTCGTGCACCACGTGCACACCCAGTGGCAAGATCTTGCCCTCCCCTTGATTAGTTCAAAAAAAAGCTGTTTTTGTGATAAAAATGATGTGTGATTGATAGATTTCCTAGTTGTTTAGTTAGTAAATCATCTTGTTTAAAATCTGAAACTAAAAATCTTTGCATGAGTCGATTGTTTACTGCTTTTTATCTTGTTTGAGGAGGATTCAACCCAGAAAATCCTCCTGTAAAACTGTTTCTGCGAACTAAAAAGCGTCCAGGAGCACTGACGCGTTTCAAAACCGCGTCAGCACACCTAGACGCCTTTCAGTCTTTAGACTTTCTCTGCTGTTTGCATCTGTTTCTGTGAAAAAATTAAGTTCTGTGTTGAATAGCGTCGACCACCATCGACGCGATTCAGACAGTTTCTTAGTTATTTTTCAGATTTGTTTCTGCGAAAGATTTAAGTTCTGTTTTGAATAGCGTCGACTATAATCGACGCGATTCAGACAGTTTCTTAATTATTTTTCAGTTTCCAGATTTCTGTGTTTTGAGTGCTAGCTACCCATTATTTATTAAGCATTAGAGGCCATCCAGGCCGCAGGACATACGCATTGAGGCGAATACCCTCCTCTTCTTAGGAACACATTACTCGACGTCAGCAACTCTCTCTGATTGGGTTGGTCCCTTGATCAGACTAGAGAAGTTGACGTTGAGACCTCCATAAGTCCCCAAAATCAAGGTATTCCTCCTTGATCATCGGGCTGGTTGTACCAATTGAAGTCCCGGCTAGATTCCGAAAGCGTTGTGAGAGAAAACCCTAGAGAATAACGGTGGAAACTGAACTGAAACTAGGATCCTTTCCCTGAGCGAAATTGTGGTTTAATCCAATTCAAATAACTCAACAAGGAACCCTAAAATCACGTTAAGCATCCACTTCTTTGATTAATCTATGTACAACTTGTTTGATTAAGTCTTTGAAAAGGGAATCTAATATCATGTTGCTGCGATCAGGCAGGGACTTGAGTATGGCTCAAGACGCCATCATCAACTACGAGGGAGATGCTAATGCCCCTCGCGATTCAGACTTCAACTATGAGAACGGGAGAGATGCTGATGCCTCCCGTAATTCTGTCCCCATTCCGGTTCGACATGATGGGAATGTCCGGACTCCTCTTTTTCATCCACAGGATCGATATTCTAATCTTCCCCCGCATGAATATGCGATCCCTAATCATGATCTAGAGGGGGACATGAATCAGCATGATCCCTCATCCTCCGATCCTATGGATCTCGTCAATGCTCTGGGAGTTCTTGCCTCACGACTGGACCCTCAGCAGTTCGAGGCGATCCAGTCTATTTTAAAGGGGAAAGCACCCGCGCAGCCTGCTGAGCCGAACCCTATGGCTCCCCCTGTTGTTACTCAACAACCTCCTCCTCCTCCTCCTTATATCCATCAGGCCATGGAAGGCCTTCATCTTACTTCTCGGCCAACTGGGCCGCAGCTTTCATCATCTAGGCAACCGGCTAGACCGCAAACGCCTATTTATCAAAATGCCCTCGGGCATGGCGGAAGCTCTGTCGGACCTCCTCCTTATTATCCTCCCTGTCCAACGTACTCTAGGCAGCAGGCCTATCAAGTACTTCCACCTCCTCCTCCTCCCCAGGCAGATCTGACCACGCAAGCGTTGCTGGCCAAGATGGAGCGCATGGATGAGCAGTTCAACAACCTCCAGAAGATGATGGGGGTTAAAGCTGTGCCAGAAATCAATTTACCGAGCCTGCCAGTATTCCATCTGCCACCCTCTGAAATGCCAGTGTACCGGAAGTACAATGGTACTGGTAACCCCTTCACACATCTGAAGGAGTTCATGTACGAATCCTCTTTCTGGCAGAACGATAAGAGGTCGTTGGCCTTCTTGTTCAGGAGATCTCTAGAGGGACCAGCCCTCGAGTGGTTCTTTTCTCTGGAACCCTCCGAAGTAGAGGATTATGGTATCGTTTCACGCAAATTTATCCAACGATACCAGGACAGAGTTGCACCCTCCTTGTCTATCACGGACCTCATTGCAGAAAAGATGAAACCGGATGAGGAGTTTGTCAGTTTTGCTGACAGGTGGCGGGGCCTGGCTGAAAAGGTGAAAGATCACTTGTCCGAATCTGAACAAGTGAAAATGTTAATTTCTAACGCCACGCCCCAGTTCAAGCTAGTCCTCTCCTTGAACAATTTGACCAACATGGCAGAGCTCTATGAAAGAGCACGGTACTGCCAGAATGCCTTCAAGGACGCTACGTTCTCTAGCGTCTTTGATCCTCACAGACCTAGCAGGCCTCCACCTCGGAAGCCTGCAGTGCCGAATTCTCCCAGCACAGGTCCGACTACTGAGGGCACGCTCTCTCACGAGCAAGTCAGTACCATGAACAATAACTTGCCCCAGTTTGTGAGGAACCAGCAGCAGTACCAGAGGCTACCGCAGCCGAGCCAGCAAGGGTATAGGCAGCAGCAGAACCCCCATTACCAACAGCAGTACCAGCGGCCCCAGCAGCCGAATCAGAACCAGCAACAGCTACAGCAACAGCCGCAACGGCAACAGCAGTACCAGCAGCCCCCTCAGCAGCAGTATCAGCAGCAGCAATAGCCATAGTACCAGCCGCGCGCACCACCGGCGTACCACAATGTCCCTCCTCCTGGTGACTACAACCAGCAGAGGAGACCTCCAGGCCCGAAGAGGGCAGAATACCCGGCCCTCCCAGAATCCTTGGCGGATATCTTCAGTGCTTTAATGGCAGCCAATGCCTTAGTTTTGCCGAGGGAAAAGGCCGTCTGGCCTCAAAATGCCGATACGTCCAGGTATTGCTACTTCCATAGGCAACCTGGGCATACCATTGACACCTGCTTCCAGTTCAGAGATTATATTCATAATCTCAACGAGCAGGGCGGCATAGACTGGGAGGAGATGAAAAAGTACATAACAGCCCTGAAGGCGAGGAGACCGCAGCAGCAGCAGTAGCAAGCAAGACCACCGGCACAAGCAGCAGCACCACCCAACATGGGTATAGTGCAGAATCCACTCCCGGAGCACCAGAACCAAAACCAAGTTGCTCCCATTCTGACGAACAGCCAGTCTGAGGCTGGTCGTGGGCAACAGTGGAGAATAGAGGACTCTTCCTCCCTTTGTTCCACGGGCCACGTTCAAAGTACTGCAGAGCGACCACCACGCCGCACCATCCACATACCCAGACCACAACCCGTTACTATCACCCCTATACCGACACCTACATATCACTCACCCACAGCCAATAACCCATTACCACTACCCACCTTCCTTAGACCCATTACACCCCACACTCTTACACCTCCATCATATAACCCCCCGCAAACCAATAACGCACCCCTTTTACCATCCAGGCCATTATTACGCGTACCATTTCCTACTTCACCCACTACCACTACCACCTACCCAAATATCCCCTTACCATCTAGACCGCTATTACGCGTACCATTCCCCACTTCGCCAACCACTTACACATCCACCATCCAACCCTCTAGGCCTTTAATCCGCACCGCGCCATCACCACCTCGCCCTACGCCATCACCTACATACCAACCCTCTGCGCCATCCGCACCATCCAACCCTGCGGTACTTAAGGTGTCACCCGAATCCTCCACGGTTGAGGAACATGCGCTCCGGAGTGGAAGGATTTTCAACAAGGTCTTTCCTCAGTCCACGGTTAGAGACGGCCTATCACAGCCGACTAAGGAAGCCCATAATGAAGAGAGTGCACCAGGCACTCAATATGACTTGTTGAAACACCTGGATCGGACACCGGCACGGATCACTATACTCGAGCTGATCAAAAGATCCAAGAGTCACCAAGAAGCTTTAATGGAATATCTGCAGAAGGTGATGGTCAACGAGGACGTGCCGGTAGAGAAAATTGCAGCACTACTAGTTCCTCAGGGGGATCAGCCCTCCATTACATTTCATACATCGGAACTAGCACCGCCGGCAGCCAGAAGCATGGCTTTGAGCATCACGGTCAACATCTGTAAGAAGGCCGTAGATGCATGCCTGGTCGACACAGGGGCTTCGATCAATGTTTTACCTCCGAAGACCCTGGAGCTATGCGGTGTGCCCAAAGAAAAATGGCTGCCCAGCCCCATCTATGTGACAGCATATGACAATTCTACCCGTTCCCCTCTGGGAATGGTTTATTTGAAGGTGGAGCTGGGCCCTGTAAGTCATGCAGAGGTCGAATTTCACATCCTAGAAATCGACCCTTCTATAAATGCCATTTTGGGTCGTCCTTACATTAAAACTCTTGAGGCGATTCCCTCTACGAATCATCAATGCCTCAAATTCCCTTATAAAGGACGAATTATTAAAGTGACGAGCATGCCGATCCTTGCTGCTGCTCATACCTTGAACATTAAATCTGCTGTTTTACCTGGCCGACAACCTTTTCTGTCGGTATTACAGGTCTACCGTCCAGTGGCTGATCCTCTGAAAGCCGCCACTATTTCTCCATACCCATTAGATGCTATCAAAAGGGGGAAGTGCATGAGTACCCCAGGATGGAGGATTATGATGAAGAACGGCTACGAGCCTAGAAGAGGTCTGGGCACACAATTGCAAGGCAGGACCACTCCTGTCAGAAATCATCGAGCAGCACCTGGAAGTGGTCTGGGCTATAGGCCAATAAAACTGAAACAAGATCCGGTTCAGCAAGCAGAGATCAAAGAAGGTCCGAAAATCTGGGAAGCAATGTCTACACCACCCAAAGAAGGCCGAGATCCCCTAACATGGACCCTGTGCACGCACTTTGTGAAAGGGCCCATACTTAGCCACGACAACACGGTGGTCATTACTTCCTGTTTTGACTTCCACGATATATATGGGAGGGACTTGGCCAGACATTGCTCTGAACTACTTACGTACCAATCCTTGGAGGCTCTGCGGCCTATGAAAAGGAGGAAATTTCATGATCCTGAATGTGAATGGTACAGGTGGTTCGATCTGAGGGACCTGTATATTGCACTGAACAGACTATTCCTAGATCCTGCAGAACCTAAGTGGCCGCCGCAGATTGATGAACTGATTGAAAGCCCTGGTGCCATATTTGACAAGCGGATACTGCTGTTTGAAGAGACTGACGAAGGGGAGCCAGATGACCCCTATAAAGCTGGTTACACTACAGATCTGCTCTGGAGGGGGACATATCCTTCACATGTCTTCATGCTCCATACTTTATTTCGTACACTGCTCTTGACCCCGACTTGGTCACGGGTCATAATTGAAGATATTCCACGGGCTCCGCCCGTCATGATTACTCTGTCCCCTCGGGACATTATACCACAACCTCCTCTCGATCTAGAGAGGTTGTATAATCTGATCTGGGACATATTACTATATGATCCCCCTAATCCTCTGGCCTTGGTGCCACTTCTTCCGTCTGATTCTCCTCCCATTTGTATTCACTCCTGCTTTATCTTTAATTCTTTCATTGTCAAAAAAAAAAACGCCAATTTGGCAACAAATTCTTCCCAAATCCTCATCGAGGAAACATCTTACTTGTCCGATTGCACCCCGTCGCGCGGGTCCTTCGGTCAAGATTCTCTTCTAGATCTACTCTGTCCCTCCCCTCGGGAGGATTCTCTTGTATCTCCACTTGTATCCCAGGATTTTCATCCTGCTTCATCTTCATTAGGTTATGATAGTGAGTTTAGTGAAGTTAGGCAGTCTAATTTTAGTCAGATTAGTCAGGTTAGGAAGTCTAGGAAGCCTAAGGGTAGGCGAATTCCAAATAGATACCTCCAGGACTTAGCTGATAGATGCTCTTCTTGTTCTTTGATCCCTCAATTTTTAGAAAATCCAATTCAGATGCCAGAAGATTGCATGGACGATGAGTCCGTCAATGATGGGTACGGGGTATATGAATTAGTACATGAAAAGGACCCCATTGTTGAAGAGGAAGATAATGAGGACGCGGCTGAGGCATATGCCAGTGGAGTGAAGAGATTTGATGAACCCTCAGCTGCCGTAGAAGAGCCCACCAAAGAAATTAATTTAGGGACTGAAGACGAACCTAAGGTTGTCCTCGTCAGTAAAAATCTTTCTACATAGGATGAGAAGGCAATGGTACAAGTGCTAAAGGACTATAAGGACACTTTCTCCTGGAGTTATGACGATATGCCAGGGTTAGACTCATCTTTAGTTGAACACAGATTGACGTTAAAGGAAGGAGTTAGCACTGTCAAACAGAAATTAAGGCGATTCCACCCACAAATGGCTCTAAAGATGAAGGAAGAGGTCGATAAGTTGCATAAAGCCAAATTCATTAGAGTTGTCCTTTATCCACAATGGGTGTCCAACATAGTCCCGGTTATGAAGAAGGACGGAAAGGTCAGGATTTGCATTGACTTCCACGATTTGAACCGGGCGTGTCCTAAAGACGATTTTCCATTGCCTCATATTGATGTACTCATCGATAATACTGCTGGCTATGAGACGTTATCGTTTATGGATGGATTTTCAGGATATAATCAGATTAAGTTGGCAAAAGAGGATCAAGAGAAAACGTCATTCACTACACCTTGGGGAACATACTGTTATGTTGTCATGCTGTTTGGGTTAAAGAATGCTGGAGCCACTTATCAGAGGGCCATGATGGCAATATTTCATGACATGATGCACATAGACCTGGAAGTTTATGTGGATGACTGTATGTGGATGACTTATTGGTTAAATCAAAGACAAATGTTGAGCACGCCAAAGTTTTGGCGAGGGTATTAGAAAGATCGAGAGAATATCAGTTAAAGATGAACCCCAAGAAATGTGTATTCGGGGTATCTTCAGGGAAATTGCTTGGATTTATCGTCAGCAAACGGGGAATTGAGATCGATCCTAACAAGGCGAAGGCTATCAGAGAAATGCCACCTCCCAAAAACTTGAAAGAGTTGAGAGGATTAATCGGGAGGTTGCAATTTATTCGCCGTTTTGTCTCCCAGCACTCACAAAGGTGTAAGCCGTTTTACGAGCTTACCAAGCCGGGAGTCAAATTCGATTGGGACGATAAGTGTCAGGAGGCATTTGATGGATTAAAGAATTATTTAGCAAGTCCTCCTATTTTGAGACCACCATCTCCAGGCAAACCATTAATACTTTATATTTCAGTCCTGGATGATGCAGTGGGGGCTGTCCTAGCACAAGAAGATGAAGAAGGAAAAGAGAGGGCAGCCTACTATCTCTCTAAACTTCTCAACCCCGCTGAACAGAGATATACGGCGATGGAGAAAATATGTGCAGCATTGGTTTGGGTTGTGCAGAAATTAAAGCATTATTTTCTGGCCCATGAAGTCCATCTCATCGCTAGGATGAATCCGATCAAATTCCTTCTGGAGAAATCTGTTCTTACTGATAGGTTAGCACGATGGCAAAGCTTTCTATCTCAATTCGATATCATTTATATTCAGCAGAAAGCGATCAAGGGCTATGCCATAGCAGAACATCTCGCTCATCATCCCCTTCCTCGATTTGATCCAGTGCGATCAGAGTTTCCGGATGAGGAACTGATGTCCGTAAATCAAATCAGAGATGATATGTGGACTCTGCATTTTGACGGAGCTCTGAATTCTCATGGAAAAGGGATCGGTATCGTTCTGTTATCACCTGAGGGTATCACCATTCCACAAGCCTTTCAGCTTGATTTTCCAGTCACCAACAATATAGCTGAATACGAGGCACTCCTTGCTGGCCTCGAGGCTGTTCATTTCCATGGTGCTACCAAACTCAGGATTGTAGGTGATAGCCAACTAATTCTTCGCCAAGTGCTGACCAAGTATCAAACTCTCGATCCCAAGCTCAAGCCTTATCAGGAGCTTACTTCTGCTTACTCAAAGCTTTTCACGAAATTGATCTTTGTCCATGTCCCTAGGAATCAAAACATCTTAGCTGACGCTCTAGCTACACTTGCATCTTCTCTTGATTTTCCAATCAGCAAACAATCCGAATCAATCATAGTTCATAGGCGTCTTTCACCCGCCATGAAAGATCCTTCATTCCTTAGAACTAAGGAGAAATTGCTGAAGAAAGTCAGGGACGGAGATATCATTGAGAAAAGAGAAATCATGTTGATGGAGCTGTTAGAAGAGATGGATGATGAACATAAGCCATGGTATTATGAAATTGCAAAATATTGTGAAGATCAGTCGTATCCTGAGGAAGCTACAACTAAGGAGAAGAGAGCTATCAGGAGAATTGCTCAACGATACACCATAGTTGGGGGAGCATTGTATAAGAAAGGTTTTGTTGGAGTTCTTCTGAGATGTCTAGACGAAGATGAGCTTTGGAAGGTTATGGAAGGAGCTCATAGTGGAGTTTGTGGTGGCCATGTCAATGGACAGATGTTAGCAAAGAAGATCCTTAGACAAGGATTTTATTGGCCAACCATGGAAGAAGACTGTGTAGGATATGTTCGTAGGTGTGCTAAGTGTCAACTTCACGCCGACAAAATTCATTCTCCTGCATCTTCACTTCATCCTGTTTCTTCCCCATGGCCTTTCTCCATGTGGGCTTTCGACATTATTGGACCCCTTGGTAATCCAGATTCCGGCATCAAGCAAAAATCTTTCATTCTCACGGCAACGGAATACTTCACCAAGTGGGCAGAAGCTGAAGCGTACGTGGAGATCAAAGCATCAACTGTCTGCAAGTTCATCATGAAGAACATCATCACCCGATTTGGAATTCCAAGCACTATCGTCACCGACAACGGACCACAGTTCGTGTCACAGGAATTGAAGGACCTCTGTAATAGGTATAAAATTGCATTGCATCATTCATCTCCTTATTATCCGCAAGGCAATGGCCAAGCAGAGGCAACAAATAAGACTTTGATAAAAATCATCAAAAAGACGTGCAAATCTAACAAATTCGCAGATTGGCCAGAAAAATTGGTTGAGGCTCTATGGGCCTACCGAACTTCAATCCGCACACCTACGGGGCAAACTCCTTATTCCTTAACATTTGGAATGGAGGCGGTAGTTCCATATGAGATCTTTATACCATCATTAAGAGTACAATTGAATAAGGAATTTTCCATTGATGAACATCGTTCAGCACTCCTTGCTCAATTGGAACTTTTAGACGAGAAAAGATGGTCAGCTGCTAATCATGCAAAAGTTTATCAAAACAGACTAGCACGTTTTTATCAAAAGAAAGTCATTGAACGTAAGTTCAAAGTCGGTGAAATGGTCGTAAAAAGAATTTTTGTAAAACCTGGTGGTCCGCGTTCCAAGCTCCAACCCAACTGGGAAGGACCTTATGTTGTATCGCACGCTTTTCCTGGTAATGCTTATCGTCTTGTTAATGCAGAAGGAGAAGAGCTAAAATATCCCTGGAATGGTTTACATCTTAAGAAATACTACCCTTAGGTTAAAGAGTCGATCAGTATGGTACAAAGACCAGTGGAATCAGAAAGTTTATAAACTCAAATTTCCTTATCAGTCGGGATAATTTAACTTCAAACCCATTACTGCACACACTGACACGTTTGATTCGTGAGTAACAAGAGATGCCAAGTCCTAAAGAATATCGAAAGCTTGACCGAAAGTGTAAAGTACAAATCATTCTTTTTGAAAAAAAAATTCTGTTTTATAATCGGCCCATGATGTAGGAACAAGACTTAGAATAGACTATCAAGAATACCCGCCATCCTAGTAGGAGGCCGTCATAAAAAAATGGGGGAGATCCGTCCCAAAGAAAAGAAAAGAAAAGAAAAGGAAAAGAAAAAGGCAAAAAGCCAAATGTCAAATCAAAAAGGTCATTACATTACAAACGTTACATCAAGGCCATGAAATGAAACGAAAGGGAACGCAAGGTCGATAAATACCCCGGAAAGAAATGACCGAACCCCAACAGATATTAAGGTAGGAAAGGGACATCTTTTTAAGTTTCCGGAACCTTCTCATGGGCTTTTTAAACTTATTCATCCTTTCTTTCTAAAGAGATGTATTCCAAACTTAAGGAATGGCTTAGATTGACTAAGGGTCAAATCATCAAATGAGATCACGAATGGAAACACAAATTCAAACACGATGAGTTTAAGTTAAGTTGTTAAAGAACAATTTGGAAATTAAGTTAATAAATGAATATGATCTTTTGATCTAAGTACCATGCAGATCTTCTAGCCAAAAAAACCAAAAAAATACATATGTCAAAAATCCAAAAAAATACATATGTCAAAATTAAAAAAAAAACATATATTTCAAAAAAAACAAACAAAAAATGAATATTTCAAAACAAAAAAATATTTCAATTAGCATCTGCTTGTTGCATTTAGTATGTTTCATTTCTTTTATTTTCAGTGAGCATCTGTTTGCTTGTATGTTGCATTTTGCTTAAGTTTGATTATTCTCATTACCTTTGTTAATAAAGGCTATGCCCCTTGACCATTTATTGAAGAAAATATTGATCAACCGTTCACTCAGTCAGGCAAGGGGCTAAGCCTAAACAGATACTTAACATGTTTGTTCAAGTTGTATACAAGGCACAAGGCATTGATAGAGTTGGAATTCAAGTAGAGAACAGCCAGAAACCTGTTTCTTAAATTCAAAGAAAACCTGAGTAAAGCTGAAGAAATATCAAGAAGATCCCACTGTGGGAGTCAAGAAGTTCTGACCGTGGCTAAAAAGACGGTTATTTCTACCCTTGTACTATTTCATGTAATTATTTTACATTCGCATTACTATATGTTAAATATTTATTAGATCATATCAAGGACCTTGTGTTTTTTATGAAACTGGAATTTGAGTTCCCCTTTAACAAAAAAAAAAACAGTGATAATTCCAGAGGATTCTTAATCGCATGGATAGGCCGTTTGATTGTTAATTAGTGAGGACGATGGTTCCACTTTTGTGAAACGGTGCGTGGATAAACGAGCTTCGGCTTAACACTGAATTACAAGAATTGGTGTCTTGACTCATTAATGACAATTTAACAATATTATCCTTGATTAATTTATATTTTATTTGATTTTATATTTTTCTTTTAGCCCAGCATGCATCATGTAGGACTTTGAAATCATGGTGATAAGGATTAATTATTGATTAAGTTTCAGACCATTAAATCAAATAACTCAAAATATGATATGAAATATTCCATTCTGAATTGAGTATCTTGATTATCTTTGAGGTTCGCTTGAAGATATCCTTGGAATTCTATCCTTTCTTAGACTCTTTATCCAATATTTCTTGTTTTCTTTTAAGATCCATCATGGCTGCAGCACGTCCACATTGGCTGGCAAACGCTCCCCATGATGAAACCTACAGTGTCTATGACCTGGGGTACTTCCCACTCCGAGGAGGTTGATCGACTTTATTTTCTTTCCTTGTCTACTTCATCCAGACAGGATTGATTCCATTGATCTCATTGAACTATCTTCATTGATGATTTTGAGAAAAATTCCAATCATGTGATGTTAAGAGCGTGTCTCATCACACCTTGGCATCACCTTTTCAGTACATTCCATTTCATTTCACTCCCTTGCAAAGACGATGCCAAGGTGAGGCAGCTGTAGACACGCTAATTTTGACATCATTTCGAGTAAATTTCATATCATATAATAATGCCTCATAATGGTCTGATATTTAATCATTGATTAATTTTTATTGATATTTTTGAGTGTCGAGTTTAACAGACATGTTTAAGTTAATCAATTAAATTGATTTTAGCTCAAATTTCAGTAAAAATATGATGAAGTCTAAAAGACGTCGACCCATGAGGACGCCATTTAGAGTTTATTCCTGTTTTAGCGTTTAAATTTGAATTTTAATAAGTTGATTTATTAGATAAAAGGCGTCTGTGAAGGTCGACGCGTTTTAGGTTTCCTAAGCTATTTTAACTTCTCTTCCGGATGTTTATCCTTATCTTAATTAGTGTAAAAGACGTCTACACACGTGGACGCGTTTTAGCTAATAAAGATAAAGATAAGTTTTCCCGGATATTTATCATTATCTTAATTAATCTGAAAGGCGTCAGCCTATGTGGACGCGTTTTAGATAATTACAGATAAAGATGAATTAATCAGTATTTATCTGTCGGTTAAGATGGATAAATCCTAGATTTTTCTATGTTAATCGCGAACGCAGAAAAAGCATATAAATACCTTACATCTTGAAGAGTAAAAAAGTTGAATTGACTTGAGTTGAGCCATAGCGTTATTATAGCGAGTTGAAGATCGGAGCAACAACGTCGGAACGCCGGAGCGCTGCCATTTCCAGAAGTCGGCGTCCCTTTCAAGATCTTCATCCTTTCAAGGCTTCAAACCATTGGGCATAAGTGTTTCAATTCTGCATTCATTCTACATCTTCATTAGTTTCATTCTTCATAATCACTTCATGCAACACACACCATTGCATCAATCTTTCAAAACCTATCTGTTTTAAGGGGTCTCAAAGCCAATTAAACAAGTAAGTTTGCTGTTTAAATATGCTTAACATCATGATCAGTTTAGATATTACTTCCACTTAAATTCTCATCATCATTGTTTCTTCATTTTTTGTTGGTTTCTGTTTCTGCTGCACTCAACCACAACAAGAGATCAAAAGGGGAAATCAAGCATAAAGCCAGAAGAACTTCTGGACGATCCTCAACCTCAAACTCAACAGCAAGAACAAAAGAACAAAGAAAGGGCTCTCTTTCTTCAGCCGGCTGAAGGAGGGGAACCAAGGACTCAATCTTCCGCGTTCAAACAGGTAGGCGATCATATCTCTTTTGAAACTTTTAAGTTAAAAGTTTCTAGCGATCACTGCACTTTAGTTGCTGTTTTTAATAGGTTAGTTTACACTAAACAACATAGCTTTTTCATGTTAATCACACGAGCATTTTCAGCACCTACATTCAGGAGGTCATTGGAAGGGTTAGCTTTGGAGTGGTTTTTCTCTCTAGACCCGAGTGAGGTAGAGAACTTCGACGTTGTGTCAAATAAGTTCCTGCAGAGATACAAAGACAGGGTGGCACCTACCCTGTCCATTACTGATTTGTTCAATGAGACGATGAAACCTGATGAAGACTTCATAATGTTCGCCGACATATGGCAAGGAATGGCTGAGAAAATAAGAGATTACTTGTCAGAACAAGTACTAGTGAAGATGATGGTTGCCAACGCCACTTCCCAGTATAAATTGGTATTGACACTGAATAATCTGACCACCATAGCATATATGTATGAGAGGGCGCGTTATGCTCAAAACAAATTCAAGGATTCCACTTTTGCCAATGTTTTTGACCCCCATAGACCCAGCAGACCTCCACCACGGAAGTCTGCAATGCCAAATTCTTCTAGCATGGGTCCCACTACTGAAGGCACACTCTCCCATGAACAAATCAGCACTGTAAACAACAATCAACCATAGTTCATGAGAAACCAACAGCAACAGCCACAGTATACAGGGTAGAGACTGTCGAATCAGCAAGGTTTAGGCCGCCTCAGCAACCATACTAGCCAACCTACAATCAGCCTCAACAACAGTATCAACAGACGTTCAATCAGTCACGTCAACAGCTGGCATATCACAATGTACCTCCACCGGGTGACTACAACCAACAGAGAAAACCTCTTGGCCCAAAGAGGGTATCTTATCCTCCACTCCCATAATCCTTATTAGACATATTCAACGCCCTTATGGCAGCCAATGCTTTGGTTTTGCCAAAGGAGAAAATAGTTTGGCCCCAGAATGCTGATGCCACCAGGTACTGTGTCTTCCATGGACAACGTGGGCATACAGTGGATGCATGCTTCCAATTCAGGGACTACATCCATGATATGAATGAGCAAGGGCGTATTGACTGGGAGGAGATGAGAAAACATATAGCAGCCTTGAAGGCGAAAAGGCTACAACAGCGACAACAACCACAGCAGCAACAACAACATATGCAAAGAGCACCAGCACAGGCAGTAACACCACCGAATATGAGAATAGTGTAGAATTCGTTGCCAGAGCATCAAAACCAGATCGCCCCAATCCTTATTAATAGCCGGTCTGAGGCTAATAGGGGGCAACAATGGAAGGTAGAGGAATCATCCTCTGTTTACTCAACAGACCATATCCCGAGTACCGCCGAGCAACCACCTCGCCGCATTCTACGCATACCCAAGCCGGAAACCATAACCATCACCTCCATACCAACACCCGCCTACCACAAACCCATTCCACCGCCTACTTTCCTTAAACCCATTACTCCCTCCGCCACTATGTATCCACCAAATAGCCCTTCGCAACACAATCACAAACCCCTCCTGCCATCCAAACCATTGCTCCGCATACCATTTCCCACATCACCTACACCAATCACCTATCCTAATACTATACAACCTTCCAAACCACTCATCCGAGTTCCAACACCTCCACCAAATAACCCACCATCGTCCATATATAAACGCATTCCCCTGTCCAAACCCCTCATTAACTCGGCGGTACTCAAAATATCACCTTCCAATGATGATCAGCATGTGCTCCGGAGCGGGAGAATTTTTAACAAAGTCTTTCCTCAATCCACAGTTAGAGACAGCCCACCACAGCCGCCAGAGGAAGTACAGAATGAGGAGAGTGCACCTGGCACTCCATATGATCTATTGAAACACCTGGACAGAACACCGGCACGCATCTCAGTGCTCGAGTTGATCAAAAGATCTAAAACCCACCAAGAAGCTTTAATGGAGTACCTCAAAAGGGTTATGGTCAATGAGGACGTGCTAGTAGAGAAGATAACTGCACTACTAGTTCCACAGGGGGATCAACCCTGTATTTCATTCCATTCATCTGAGCTAGCACCACCAGCAGCCAAGAGCATGGCACTCAGCATTACAGTCAACATCTGCAAGAAGGCTGTGGATGCATGTCTGGTTGATACAGGGGCTTCCATCAATGTGTTATCACCAATGACCTTAGAATTCTGTGGTGTACCCAGAGAGAAGTGGCTGCCTTCTCCCATATCTGTTACTGCTTACGACAACTCTACCCATTCCCCTCTGGGAATGGTCTATTTAAAAGTAGAATTAGGCCTCATTTGTCATGCCGAAGTCGAGTTCCACATCTTAGAGATCGACCCCTCTTTGAGAGGCATCCTTGGGCGTCCTTACATCAAATCCCTTGAGACAATTCCATCTACAAATCATCAATGTCTCAAGTTTCCATACAAAGGACGGATCATTAAGGTGACGAGCATGCCAATTCTTGCTGCTGCTCACTCCTTGAACATTAAGCCAGATCCTCCCCTTGGCCGACAACCCATTCTATCGGTTTTACAGGTCCATTCTCCTTTGGCTGATCATTTGAAAACCACTATACTTGTTCCTTGTCCAGTCGATGCCATAAAATGGGGGAAGTGCATGAGTACCCCTGACTGGGGCATTATGATGAAAGGTGGCTACAAACCGGGAAAAGGTCTGGGCACACAACTATAAGGCAGAACCAAGCCTATCAAAGACAATAGAAGGATACCTGGTAATGGTTTGGGCTATAGGCTAGTGAAGGTGAAATGGCAGATTGTTCAGCAGCATGAAGACAAAGATGGTCAGAAAGTCTGGAAGACAATGACCACCCCGTGTAAAGAAAATCGGGATCCTTTAACTTGGACCCTATATACACACTTCATTAAAGGACCTATGATTAATCATGACAATGTTAACACAGTGGTAATCACTTCCCACTTTGACCTGCATGACATTTATGGCTGGGATCTAGCCAGACAATGTTCTAAGTTGCTGACGTATCGATCCTTGGAGGCTCTGTGGCCGATGAAGAGGAGGAAGATCCAAGACCCGGAGTGCGAATGGTACCACTGGTTCGACACCTGGGACCTGTACATTGCACTGAACAAGCTATTCCTTGATCCCTCAAAACCAAAGTGGCCCCCATTGATTGATGAGTTGTTTGAAGGGCCTGGAGCTATTTTTGGCAAGAGAATTCTGCTAAGTGAAGAGACAGACGAAGGAGAGCCAGATGATCCTTATCCGCCTGGATTCACCACTGATCTTCTCTGGAGGGAAACTTATCCCCGTCATGTTTTTACCCTCCATACACTATTCCGTACTCTACTCTTGACCCCGACTTAGTTGAGGGTCATCACTGAAGATATTCCATGGGCTCCGCCCATCATGGTTACTCTGTCCTCCCGGGACCTAGTTTCTCATATTTCTCTCGACCTTGGGAGGATCTATGATCTGATCTAGGACATACTATTGTATGATCCCCCTAATCCTTTGGCCTTGGTACCTCTCATCCTCCTCTTTATATTCACTCATGTTTCAAAATCATAAAAAAAAAAACACCAATTTGGCAACCTCTTCCTCACATATCCTCGTTGAAGAAACTTCATACTACTTGTCTGATTATACCCCATCGTGCGGGTCACTCGAACAAGATTCCCTTCTGGATCTACTATGTCCCTCCCCTCGGGAGGATTCACCTATATTCTCTCATGTACCCCTTGATTTTTATCCTTATTCGTCCTCATTAGGTCAGAATAGTGAGTCTAGTTCGAGGCAGGTTAGTCAAATTATGAAGTCTAGAAAGTCTAAGGGTAGACGAATTCCGAATAGATACCTCCAAGATCTAGCCTTAAGATGCCTTTCTTGCTCTCAGATCCCTTAGCTTTTAGAGAATCCCATTCAAATGCTAAAAGGATGTGAAGTAGATGAGTTAGTTGATGATGGATATGGGGTGTATGAATTGCTACACGAGAAAGACCCTATTACTAAAGATGAGGAAGATGACGAGGATGCAGCGGAGGCGTATGCCAGTGGAGCGAAGAGATTTGGTGAACCCTCAGCTACTGTAAAAGAGCCTACCAAAGAGATTAATCTAGGAACTGAAGACGAACGTAAAGTTGTCCTCATCAATAAAAGTCTTTACGAAGCAGATGATGAGGCAGTGGTCCAAGTTCTCAGAGACTATAAGGACACTTTCGTCTGGAGCTATGAAGATATGCCGGGGTTAAATTCTTCCCTAGTGGAGCACCGATTAACATTGAAAGATGGAGTTAGCCCGGTTAAACAAAAATTAAGATGATTCCACCCTCAAATGGATTTGAAGATGAAGAATAGGTTGATAAATTGCATAAAGCCAAATTTATTAGAGTTGTCCTCTATCTGCAATGGGTGGCAAATATAGTCCCGGTTATGAAAAAAGATGGGAAGGTTAGGATCTGTATTGACTTTCGAGATATGAACCGGCCATGTCCTAAAGACGATTTTCCACTGCCTCATATAGATGTACTCATTGACAACACAGCTGGTTATGAAACACTGTCATTCATGGATGTGTTCTCAGGGTATAATCAGATTCACTTGGCAGAGGAAGACTAGGAGAAGACGTCGTTCACTACACCTTGGGGCACTTATTGTTATGTCGTTATGCCATTAGGACTGAAGAATGCTGGAGCCACTTATCAAAGGGCTATGATGGCTATATTCCATGACATGATGCATATTGATTTAGAAGTGTATGTGGATGATGTTTTAGTTAAATCCAAGACTAAAGTTAAGCATGCCAAAGTATTGGCGAGAATTTTTGAAAGATCAAGGGAGTATTAATTGAAGATGAATCCCAAAAAGTGCATATTTGGTGTCTCATCAGGGAAGCTGTTAGGTTTCATCGTAAGCAAACGGGACATTGAGATCGATCCCAACAAGGCTAAGGCTATTAGAGAGATGCCACCTCCCCAAAATTTGTAAGAATTAAGAGGATTGATTGGGAGGTTGTAGTTTATTCGCTGCTTTGTCTCCCAGCATTCACAAAGGTGTAAGCTGTTTTATGAGCTTACTATGTCAGGAATCAAGTTTGATTGGGACGATAAGTATCAGGAGGCGTTCAATAGATTGAAGACATATCTAGCAAGTCCTCCTGTTCTGAGACCACCATCTCCGGACAAACCTCTAGTTCTTTATATTTCTGTCCTGGATGACACGGTGAGGGCTGTCTTAGCACAAGAGGATGAAGAAGGGAAAGAGAGGGCAGCCTACTATCTCTCTAAACTTCTCAACCCCACAAAATAGAGATATACAACGATGGAGAAGACATGTGCTGCATTAGTCTGGGTAGTTTAGAAGCTGAAGCATTATTTTTTAGCTCATGAAGTCCATCTCATCGCTAGGATGAATCCAATCAAATTCCTTCTTGAGAAATATGTTCCCACCGATCAATTAGTATGATAACAAAGCTTTCTATCTCAATTCGATATCATCTATATTCAGTAGAAAGCGATCAAAGGCTATGCTATCGCAGAACATCTTGCTCATCACCCTCTTCCTCGTTTTGATCTAGTCCAATCGGTGTTTCCGGATGAGGAACTGATGTCCATAGACATAATCAAAGACGATATGTGGACTCTGCATTTTGACGAAGCTGTGAATTCTCATGATAAGGATATCGGCATTGTTCTGCTATCACCGGAAGGTATCACCATTCCACAAGCCTTTCAGTTTGACTTTCCTGTCACCAACAATATTGCTGAATACGAGGCTCTTCTAGTCAGTCTTAAGGCCGCTCATTTACATGGTGCCACCAAACTCAGGAATGTAGGTGATAGTCAGCTAATCCTTTGCCAAGTGTTTACTAAGTACCGAACTCTTCATCCTAAACTCGAGCCGTATCAAGAACTCACTTCTGCTTATGCCAAACTTTTCACTAAATTGATCTTTGTCCATATTCCTCAAAATCAGAACATTCTAACCAACGCTCTAGCTTCTCTCACGTCATCCCTAAATTTCCCAATCAGCAAGCAATCTGAATCTATCATCGTCCATAGGCGTCTCTCATTCGCCGTGAAAGATCCTTCATTCCTTAGGACTAAAGAGAAGTTGCTAAAGAAGGTTAGAGATGGAGATATCGTGGAGAAGAGAGAAATCATGTTACTAGAATTGCAAGAAGAGATGGATGATGAAGAGAAACCATGGTATTTTGAGATTGCCAAATACTGTGAAGATCAGTCTTGCCCTGAAGAAGCCACAACTAAGGAGAAAAGGGCTATCAAGAGAGTTGGGTCAGAGATACACTCTAGTTGAAGGAGCGCTTCATAAACGAGGTTTTGACGGTGTTCTTCTGAGATGCTTGGACGAAGATGAGCTTTGGAAAGTTATAGAAGGAGATCACACTGGAGTTTGTGGTGGCCACGTTAATGGACAGATGTTATCAAAGAAGATCCTTAGACAAGGATTCTATTGGCTAACTATGGAAGAAGACTGTGTTGGGTATGTCCATAGGTGTGCTAAGTGTCAACTTTATACCGACAAGATCTATTCTCCTGCATCTTCACTCCATCCTGTTTCCTCCCCATGGCCTTTCTTCATGTGGGCTTTCGACATCATTGGACCTCTCGGTGATCCCAATTCCGACATTAAGCAGAAATCCTTCATTCTCACAGCAACAAAATACTTTACCAAGTGGGCAGAAGCCGAAGCTTATGCAGAGATCAAAGTGTCAACAGTCTGCAAGTTTATCATGAAGAACATCAACACAAGATTTGGGATTCCAAACACCATCGTCACCGACAATGGACCACAGTTCATATCACAAGAGCTGAAGGACCTCTGCAACAGGTATAAGATTGCATTGCATCATTCGTCTCAATATTATCTGCAAGGCAATAGCCAAGCACAGGCAACTAACAAGACTTTGATAAAAATCATCAAGAAAACGTCTAAATCCAATAAGTTCTCCGACTGGCTAGATAAATTAATGGAGGCTCTATGGGCATACTTGTAACAACCCGTCACCCTATAATCGGGGATCCGATTACTAAATGGGTACCGAATCATTAATTTGGAGCCAAACCAGGATCTTGATAAGTCTGGGTAATAAATAATAAACTAAGCTAAACATTCACATCGTATCGAATTGAAAAGGGAGTGCAATAGTTAAAAATTATTACAATGCGACTCGACTAAGCAAATAATTACATACTCCAACTGAAAGGAAATAATTAAGCATACAGGCCATAAAATAAAATAACAACTACATCGGGGCATACCCCGGGACAGCGGCTGCTGGCGCGCGACCCAAAGCAACACTCTCCTCGCTATGTCTGCCTGGAACCCTCACCTGAAAACTGCAGGGGTGAGTCTCAGTGAAAAGACTAAGTAGGGATCCTTCGATCCCCACCGCCCACTCACGCACCCACAAGTGCAACAACATAATTATAGATAATTTAAGCAAGTAAAGCAGTAAACACAATTCCTAAATTTCGATATAAAACACATGCATTCGAAATATAACATGCACAATTCTGAAACCATTCTACCACGGAGCCTACAACCAGCGTCTCGGCAAAACACGCCAACCACACAGCCGAACGCAGGAAACACCGACCCGCTGAGACCAAACAGCAACCCCTCGGATAGCGCGCTGGCTACTCTGGCCTAACAGGCTCCAGGTGGTTCTGCTTCCCCCAGCATGAGTGATACTCCGAATGTACCACTCCCACACCGATACTAGCTATACCCCGGGGTACACCAGGTGACCCTCTTTCTAGGCGTCACCCCACCACCCCCACACCGGCGCTGTTTCACTCTCACACCGACACAGGGTGCCTAAGCGCTAACAGCTATCACTCTAGGTCCACGATCGCACAAAACGTGACACGGTGCGATCCGATCATGTAGAACCCATCGTCCATAAGTATGATTTAAAGCATGAAATTAACTAAACTATCTAACAACGTAAACATGTGTTAATTGCAGGAATTAATTGTTGCATTTCTCGGATTTCTCCGGATCGCTCACGCAGCAGAAAATAAAATAAAACAGCGATCCGTTTTCCCGTTTCGAAAAACTAAAATCGATTATCGGATAATCGAAGTTCTCACAGTGTGCGGATTCGAATCCACAACCGTTCGGTTCCGTCGGTGCGACACCGCAAGCCGCGCAAGTGCTTGACCTCTAGCGAAGTCCACGCGATCCTCCTCGCGACGGATATCCTCACGTTCCTCGTTCTTCGCAGCCCACGAAACCTCTGCCGGTCGCCGCAACGATCGCAGCAACATGCGGACAATTTCCCGTCGAACGGGATTCGAAGAAGCGACAGAGCAGATTTGGATCTGTCTGGACGCCAGAGAGAGAGAGAAACAGTGAAGGGGCGGCTAGGGTTAGCAGCAGCTTGGCCTGCTCAGCCCGTTCGCTATGTTTTATACTAACCGTGCGGTTTTTCATAAAAACCCCTGGTTTATATAAAACCCACGTATTCATCCATCGCCTTGAGAATCATGTGCGTGTGACCCTCTAGGCCCAAGTACCAGTCCAGTTAATGGCCCAACAAGCCCAGTGACTCCTCACTGGTTTTATTAATCAATTAATAACCCTTTATTAATTAATTAATCAATCGAATTGATGTCGCACATCGAATTCGACCAGGCCTCCGATCACGTTGGGTGCCAAGCAACACCACGTGAACCCGGAAGGTATTGGGGTTAAGTAACCCACTCTTGGAACCTTTCCACCGACAGTTATCGCGTGGATATAATCCTTCATTCTTACAATGCTCTCGAGTCAACTCAGGGTATGGCATGCTATCAAACCCTAACCGGTCGACTCACTTGGATTGGATGCCGCTTATGAATATCGGAAAACTCCTTTCCATATATTATCGTCCGCCCTGGCCAGGGACTTCCGCGCATCCTTCCTAGAGCATTCTCTTTCTAAGTACCGAGAGCGAATGATTCCTTATTGACACACAATTCCCTTCGACGGTATTCCGCTGTACTCAATCCTTGGCGTATTAGAATCCCGTGTCTAGAGATTCGTAAAACAAGGTTAAAGCACATAAGTCCACCGACAAGGTGTCCTTGGTGTCTCAGGTCCGAGGACCATCCACGCAACTGCGACAATAGAATCAAGCTAGTTGACAGTGAGGTACAATACCATCCAGCGATTCAGTCGGATCAGTTCAGTGAACTCATTCTCCAATGAGCACCTACATATTCGCCTTAGTGTCTCCACACAAGTGACTTATGAGATCAGTCACCCTCATCATATGAGCAGGAGTAATCTGTACTAGTCTAACCGGATATCCGATGTCCTTCTCGGATATCCTCCGACTAGGAACGATTAAGAATATGTGTGTTTAAGTGATCAGTCTCATTAGTATGATCTCATCATAATCTGATCACCATAGCACATATTCACGGACTTCATTATGAAACGATAATTAACGCGATTTACACATAATGAATATTATGCCATTTTATTAATAATGAACGAGATTTACATTGTTAGATTGGCTTGTAGACCACCTAAACTAACAATCTCCCACTTGGACTAAAGCCAATCACCTTTATACAATAAGCCCATAGACTCTAGGTGACGCTCAAACACAATTTGAGCCAACGGCTTTGTCAGTGGATCTGCTACATTGTCGACGGATGGAACTATTTTCACTACTACATCTCCTCTGGATAAGATGAAAGCGCCTCAGAATATCTTTCGATTTCTGATGAGACTACGACTCTTTCACTTGTGCAATAGTCCCATTGTTGTCGCACAATAGCGGAACATAATCAAGGATACTGAGAACTATGTCAAGGTCGGTGATGAACTTCTTCAACCACACTATTTCCTTGAAAGCTTCAGCTGCAGTGATGTGCTCAGCTTTAGTCGTCGAATCTGCAGTGGTTATTTGCTTGGAACTCTTCCAACACATTGCGCCTCCGTTCAAAGTAAACACGAATCCAGATGTAGACTTGCTATCTTCTGGATCTGACTGGAAACTCGAGTCAGTGAAGCATCGCAGTTTCAAGTCACCTTCTCCATAAACAAGAAACATATCCTTAATTCTTCTCAAGTACTTAAGGATACATTTCACTGCTTTCCAGTGCTCTTTGCCTGGATCAGCCTGAAATCTGCTCGTAACATTTAGAGCAAATGCAACATGAGGCCGTGTACATTGCATGGCATACATGATAGATCCTATGGCAGAGGCATAGGGTATTCTATCCATGAATGCCCTCTCATCAGAATCCTTAGGAGACTGCTCATTTGAGAGATTAATTCCATGTCTCATCGGTATGAGACCTCTCTTGGAATTTTCCATGCCAAACCTTTTAACTATGGTATCTATGTACAAGGATTGGGTCATTTCAAGCATCCTCTTTGATCTATCTCTATAGATCCGTATTCCCAATTTGTAGGATGCTTCTCCCAAATCCTTCATGGAGAAGTTTTTCGACAGCCAGATCTTTACTGATGACATCATAGCTACATCATTCCCAATGAGTAGTATGTCATCAACGTAAAGAACTAAAAAAGTGACTGCACTCCCATTGGTCTTCTTGTACACACAAGGCTCATCTTCATTCTTAATGAAGTCATAAGACTTCACTGCCTCGTCAAATCTTATGTTCCAGCTCCAGGAAGCTTGCTTCAGTCCATAAATGGATTTCTGAAGTTTGCACACTTTATCAGGAGATTCTTTGGATGTGAAACCTTCTGGTTGTATCATATACACCTCTTCCTCAAGGTTACCATTGAGGAAGGCAGTCTTCACATCCATCTGCCAGATTTCATAATCAAAATGTGCAGCAATGGCGAGTAGAACTCTGATCGACTTTATCATGACAACTGGTGAGAAAGTCTCGTCATAGTCAATTCCTTGCCTTTGACGATATCCCTTTGCCACCAACCTTGCCTTATAAGTGTCGATCCGTCCTTCAGCACCGATCTTTCTCTTAAAGATCCTCGGCCTTGTCTCAGCTTGCGCTTACTTGTCAGCATCTGCACATCATGGCAGATATGAGAAGCACATCCGGTATCTAATACCCAAGATGTGGAATCTCTAATTGACAAGTTGATATCTATCATATAGATATCTGAAGCTTCAGATAGCTTCACCTTTCTATGAGCTTTATCGTTAATGAACTCCTTGCAGTTCCTCTTCCAGTGACCATACTGCTTATAGTAGAAGCAGTCACCCTTCACTACTCTTTTGCCTTTGTCCTTCGATCCTTTATCGATAACTGTCATCTCTGCTTCAGGGGCATCCAATACCGATTCAGCAGGAGGATCAGCTCCAGGGACAAAGTCAATGTACTCAGATCTGAAGACATTATTCAGGTTTCTGAACCAATCCGAGTAGATCAGATAAGTCAAAAGGGCATCAAGTATGCCGCGGAGTGGGTTATTCGACGACATAATTCCCTATAGGAGATAAGTAAAATCTATTTAGCAGATATTCAATTATTAATTTTAAAACAAGATATGGTCTTTTGTTCAAGTTTAACTCCCACTAATTTTCGACGGACTGTATAACCCTCAGTTATACAGAACGGGAGACGCCGACTGTCTCTTAGTGGGGATCAGAATTTCAATGACTTGCACTACAGCCTTGTGGATAGCACAACAAACTGTAATACAATCAAAGAGCACCCAACTCATGGGACTTGCAACTCCTTGCAATATCTGATCATAGCTTCGGTCTCCAGAGATTTAATGGCCTTGTGGATAGCACAACAAACCACTAATTCTGGTCTAAGCTAACTATCGTTACGCGACGAGCATAGATTTGCATGCAGCCCTTGTGGATAGCACAACAAAGCTACATGGTTCCTCTACGCCGATCATATAGGCATCTAATGCCATAGCCACAGTTTCTCCTCCCAATTAAACAGGCCTTGTGAATAGCACAACAAACCTGCCTAAAGTGATTCGAATCCTATGACTATAACGATGGTGGACCACGCGGTAAGTTCTTAACTACTCGCGTTACGGCTTAGAGTTTATTTGAGGGTATTTAGATAACTTTTATCATGGTCTCTCCTAGGTGATAGTATATAAATACATCGTTTATATTTACTAAATACTATACATGCTTTGATTCATAATCAAAAGAAAACAATGCATCTCATACATGTCATTAGTGTGGTCATGGATAGCACAGTGAGTTTGACTGGAGCCAACGGTCAAACACACACACAATCTAACACAACAATTATATTAGATAACCTGCAAGCACATAGGCAAGAGATCTCCATCTTTTCGCCTTCCTGGTTGCAGTTGTAGATCGTCCTTGCTCCTTCCTCGATTGCCTCGATCATATTACATTAATTCTAGAATTACATGTAATTAGAAGAGAGCCTTATGGCGAGTACAAGAGAGAGGGAGGTAGAAATACATCGAAGTATGCGAGAGAGAGAGGTGCGCAGACCTCTATTTATTAACAATTAATAAACAACCATACATCGACGATCCACACAATCCATCATTCATCACATGAATAATTAAATAAGTGCATATCCATGACCACGGTGTGTTTTAAACATCCCACACATGATTCAGCGCATCACATGGCTAAAATAAAAGAGTTTTCAAAAATAGATAACTTTGGCTTTCAAAAAGTTGGGATCCAATCAAAATTGGTATTTGAATTTCGAAAACACTTTTAATTAAATTAATCATGCAATTAAATCAAATTTAAAAGCATCAAAAACACACATCACATGTGCACACACTCCAAATTAATAATTCCATACTATTCCATGCAAATTAGAACAATTCTAATAATCTAACACTTAGATTAAACCCCATTAATAATCTAACAATTAGACTATTAATGACCAATCTAACTCTTAGACTAGTCCAACAAAATTAATCATTAATTTAACACTTAAATTAATAATTAACTCTAATTTGTTATTATTTACTAATCTAACTCTTAGACTAGTTAGTTAATTAATGTTAATTATCAATTTAACTCTTAAACTTACAATTAACACTAATTAACAATTAACCAGCAATCTAACTTTTAGATTATTGGATTGAAATTAATTATTAGTTTAACTCTTAAACCAATAACTAATAAATCTAAATTAAACCATTTAATTAGTTAGTTAAAATTAATTGTTAATATAACATTTAAATCAACAATCAATTCTAATTTACTAATGAACATTAATTTAACTCTTAAATTAATCATTTAAAATTAATTATTAATTTAACATTTAAATTAATAACTAACTACAATAATTAACAACAATTCGTTAATTAAAATGATTCCAAGATCATTAATGACCCAATTTAATAAATAAAAAAATTAATTTCCCAAACAATTTTGAAACATAAATTTAAAATCTAATTTTACATCAATTGGGTCAAAATGGCTTAATTATATTTAAACAGGGATTAAAAGGGGTTTACAGCATTTAAATAGGGGTTAAAAAAAAAAGGTGGGAAATGGGCCCAGCCCTAACGGGCCACCTGGCCCGGGCCTTGCAGGGCCTGGGCTCGAGCCAGGGTGGAGCCTGGGCTCGGCCAGGGCCTGAGCCCCTGGCTCAAGGCGCCCCTAGGCCGGTCAGGTCGCACCCGGCCAGTCTGGTTCGGCCCGCCCAGCAACCGGCCCGCCTGCAACTGAGCCGCCCGTCCCCTTCCACCCGATAACCCTAAACCTGCAGGGAAGGAGGCCGGCGGCTGCAGCGGCTGGGGCGCCGGTGGCCCTGCCCCCCGGCGGTGCCCCCGGCGCCGGCAGGGCCATCGGAGAAACCCAAACGGGCTGCTGGCCAAGCCCTAAAATATTGGGATTTTTCTGGTTTTCAGGGTTTCAAAAAACCGAATTAGGGCTCGATTTTTGCAGCTCTTCAAGGCCACTCCGGCGCCGGCAAACATATCGGATGTGCTGTGGTGACTATCACCTAGAGATTTGGGCATCCGGGCCGCCATCCCAACGCTTGGGAATCATTTACGAAGCCGCCAAAAACACCCCGTTCATCGTCCCACGAAGAATACAAAACCCCCAAATAAAATCCGAAAATTACAGAAAAATAATCTAATTATTTGTGTTCATCTTATGAACACTATTTCGTCATTTTAATCGGATTAAACGCATGGAATAACTCATGAAAAAATTAATTTGGAGATCGAAACGGGACGAGAAACAGTGGAACCTGGCTCTAATACCACTGTTGGGTTTCTCGGGTTTCTCCAGATCGCTCACGCAGCGGAAAATAAAATAAAACAGCGATCCGTTTTCCCGTTTCGAAAAACTAAATCGATTATCGGATAATCGAACTTCTCACCGTGTGCGGATTCGAATCCGCAACCGTTCGGCTCCGTCGGTGCGACACCGCAAGCCGCACAAGTGCCCGGCCTCTAGAGAAGTCCACGCGATCCTCCTCGCGACGGATATCCTCACGTTCCTCGTTCTTCGCAGCCCACAAAACCTCCGCCGGTCGCCGCAACGATCGCTGCAACACGCAGACGATTTCCCGTCGAACGGGATTCGGAGAAGCGGCGGAGCAGATATGGATCTGTCTGGACACCAGAGAGAGAGAGAAACAGAGGAGGGGAAGCTAGGGTTAGCAGCAGCTTGGCCTGCTCAGCCCGTTCTCTACGTTTTATACTAACCGTGCGGTTTTTCATAAAAACCCCCGGTTTATATAAAACCTACTTATTTATCCATCGCCTTGAGAATCATGTGCGTGTGACCCTCTAGGCCCAAGTACCAGTCCAGTTAATGGCCCAACAAGTCCAGTGACTCCTCACTGGCTTTATTAATCAATTAATAACCCTTTATTAATTAATTAATCAATCGAATTGATGTCGCACATCGAATTAGACCGGGCCTCCGATCACGCTGGGTGCCAAGCAACACCGCGTGAACCCGGAAGGTATTGGGGTTAAGTAACCCACTCTTGGAACCTTTCCGCCGACAGTTACCGCGTGGATATAATCCTTCATTCGTACAATGCTCTCGAGTCAACTAAGGGTATGGCGTGCTGTCAAACTCTAACCGGTCGACTCACTTGGATTAGATGCCGCTTATGAATATCGGAAAACTCCTTTCCAGATATTATCGTCCGCCCTGGCCAGGGACTTCCGCGCATCCTTCCTAGAGCATTATCTCTCTAAGTACCGAGAGCGAATGATTCCTTATTGACACACAATTCCCTTCGACGGTATTCCGCTGTACCCAATCCTTGGCGTATTAGAATCCCGTGGCTAGAGATTCGTAAACCAAAGTTAAAGCACATAAGTCCACCGACAAGGTGTCCTTGGTGTCTCAGGTCCGAGGACCATCCACGCAACTGTGACAATAGAATCAAGCTGGTTGACAGTGAGGTACAATACCATCCAGCGATTCAGTCGGATCAGTTCAGTGAACTCATTCTCCAATGAGCACCTACAGATTCGCCTTAGTGTATCCACACAAGTGACTTATGAGATCAGTCACCCTCATCATATGAGCAAGAGTAATCTGTACTAGTCTAACCGGATATCCGATGTCCTTCTCGGATATCCTCCGACTAGGAACGATTAAGAATATGTGTGTTTAAGTGACCAGTCTCATTAGTATGATCTCATCATAATCTGATCACTATAGCACATATTCACGGACTTCATTATGAAACGATAATTAATGCGATTTACACATAATGAATATTATGCCATTGTATTAATAAATGAACGAGATTTACATAGTCAGATTGGCTTGTAGGCCACCTAAACTAACATTAATGAGGTTCTGTCTTGAATCGCGTCGCCCAAGGCCGACGTCATTCAAGCCTCCTAAACTGGTTCATGTGAAATCTGGCCTCAAAAGAAGGCCTAAAACGCGTCGTTCAACAAGGTCGCCGTTTAAAAGGCGTCGCTGTCCCTAGTCGCCTAATAACGACAGAAACAGAGACAGACCTCGGGAGTGATCTGACTTAAAACGCGTCGAGCATGGAAGTCGCTGTCCCTGGACGCTCATCAGTCCAGAGATAGAGTATGTTATTTGGGTTAAATCGTGTCGCTGGTTGAAGCCGCCTTTCTAAAAGGCGTCGATGTCCCTCGACGCCATTTAACCCTTATAGACAGGTTCTTCCTCCGCCATCTCCCAATCCACGGGGTGGGATTTCCTCCTCCAAATCGTGTAAAAATACTAAAAAGTGGAGAAGGAGGAGAAGAACCTAAATACCCATTAAAACCCCCAATTTCTCATCTCATGCAATTAGTGTTTTCACCCCCAAAAAACCCCTAAAACGTGCTTCAAAGCGGGGAAAAACATGGTTTTAAACGAAATACAACATGGATCGTCACCCTACCGGTTATTTGAACTCCTCCCAGCTCCAAGCCGCCAACCCGCCTCGCCACACGCCATCGGTACTGCCGTGGATGCCGTTACTCCACCGGGAAGTTGGCCGCCGTCCGGAAAGAAATGCGCCGCGGAGAAAGTGGTGGTGGTAGTGGGGGAAGTTGGGAGGTTAATGGAGTGGAGGGAGAGGAGGAATGAGGAGAGGAAAGCAAGGAGAGGGGGAAAGTGTTCGTCGGAGATCGGAGGGAAGAGAGGAGAGAGAAGAGAAAGGAGAGAATGAGGGAAAGGAGGGAGGGTTCGCGGGGTCAAATAGAAGTTTGGGAAAATGCGTCGTCCAAGCCCAACGTCATTCAGATGACAAGATCAGGTCGTACTCTAAATGGCATTGTCCATACAAGACGCCATTTAGAAGGTAAGACCTGGGCCGTACACTCGCTCTCCAAGGCCAATCCACGTGGCGCCCACGTGGCACAGCCTAAACACGTCCACATTGCTGGACGCCGTTTGAACCGCGTCGAGCAAGCTCGATGAGAAAAAGAAACTAAGTCTCAGCCCCACCAAGGTCTAGACTAAGGGATCCGACTCCGAAACTGACCCGATAACCGGATCCGAAACCTCAATCATTACAATACCGAACTTCAATCTGCAAGCCCACTGGGCAGACTCCATATTCCTTAACATTCGGAATGGAGGCGGTAGTTCCATACGAAGTCCTCATCCCGTCATTAAGAGTACAATTGAATAAGGAGTTTTCCATTGATGAGCACCGCTCAACACTCTTAGCTCAATTGGAACTTTTAGACGAGAAAAGATGGTCAGCCGCTAATCCTACACGAGTATATCAGAACAGATTAGCACGTTTTTATCAACAGAAAGTTATTGAATGAAAATTCAAAGTTGGTGAAATGGTTGTTAAAAGAATCTTCGTGAAACCTATTGGTCCGCGTTCTAAGCTCCAACCCAATTGGGAAGGACCTTATGTTATCTCAAATGCTTTTCCTGGTAACGCCTATCGCTTAGTTAATGCAAAAGGGGAAGAGCTAACTCATCCCTGGAATGATCTCTATCTTAAGAAATACTACCCTTAGTTTAATGAGTCGATCAGCATGGTGCAAGGACCAATTGGGTCTGAAAATTTGAAAACTCAAATTCCCTTATTAATCTTTGATAATCTAATTCAAACGCATTATTGCACACAAACACGTTTGGTTCGTGAGTAACAAAAGATGTGAAGCTTGAGGAATACCGAAAGTTTGACTAAAAGTGGAAAAGTACAACTCATTCTTTTTAAACAAAACTCATGTTTTACTCTGGGCCCACGATGTTGGAACGAGACTTAAAATAGACTACTGAAAATACCCGCCATCTTAGTAGGAGGCCATCATAAAAAAAAGGGGGGAGATCCGCCCTACAAAAAGTAAAATAAAAAGCAAGGGAAAAGAGCCAACAAAATCAAAAGGTCGCTCAACGTTACAAACGTTACCTTAGAAGGGCCACAAAATCAAATGTAAAGGGAGTGCAAGGTCGTTAAATACCCCGTAAAAGTGAAAATGACCGAACTCCAACAGATAATAGGGTAAAGGAGGGACATCTTTCTGAGTCTCCGGCACCTTCTCGCGGGCTTTCTAAATCAATTCTTCCCTTCATTTTAAAGAGGTGTACTCCAAATTTGAGGAACGGCCGATGTTGACTAAGGGTCGAATCATCAAATGGGATCACGATTACGAAAATATTTCAAGAACAATGAATCAGGATCAGGATATTAAAGAATGATTTGGAAATTAAGTTAATAAATGAATATACTCTTTTGATCCAAGTACCATGCTGGTCCTTAGGTTAGTCGAATATTTCAAAACCATAAAAAAAATTGAAAAAAAATTCAATATTTCAAAATAAAAAATTTGAATATTTCAAAATTAAAAAAAATTGAATATTGCAAAACCACAAAAAAATTGAATAATTCAAAACAAAAAAAAAATTGAATATGGTAAAATCACAAAAAAATTGAATATTTCAAACCCCAAAAAAATTGAATATGGAAAAATCTCAGAAAAATTGGATATTTCTAAAATTGCAATTGCAAAACAAACATATTTCAATTAGCATTTGTTTGTCACATCATGTGTGTTGCATCCTTTCTATTTTCAGTGAGCATTTGCATGCTTGTATATTGCATTTTTACTATTCATTTCCCTTTAATTATCTTTATTCGCCTTCATTAAATAAAGGCTTCGCCCCTTGACCCTTCTACCAAGAATAAGATCAAGTAGCATGTTACTTAACTGGACAACGAGCTAAGCCCGAACAGATATTTAATTTGTCTGTTCAAGCCATGCGCATATATGAAAAGAAAGACAATAGAAAAAAGTACAAAAGGCAACTCAAGTATGAAGAAACTACTTTCATACATATTAAAAGTGTTCATGTACAGATATATGAGTCCATCAACAATAGGACTCTCAAAAAGAAGAAAGATACATCATGATATCAGCCCTCATGGCTGACTCTCGCCGGCGCCCTCGTCCAGTTGGCTCTGCGCCTCGTCCTGGATGTCTGGTCCTCGTGCTGGCAGCGGTGGTGGTCCCATGGTGCTCGTCCCTGCCTGCCCGGAGATACTGCTATACTCGCCGTGAAAGCACTCGCCTGTCCTCGCTCCAGTGCCCACTGCCGCGCACGCTGGTAACGAGCCTCTATGCTTTAGCGCTTGTGCTCCGCCACTAACAATCGGCCTTATTCGCTCGAAATTATGTGTCGTTAAGCATATTCGAACATCAATCTTAAAATTCCAGTTTTCACATATAATTATTTGAAAAATATCAAGTTGTGAGATTGGGTCGAATCCACAGGGAAATAAATTTTTAAAGTTAAAAACCTTGAATTTTTAGAGGAAAAGCAGAGAAAAAAGAAGAGGAAGCATGATGATTTGATAGATGGGAATTGAAATTAACCAGACTTACTATGAACTCACAAAAGGAGCACCCCTAAACTAGTATAATCAGACCATCTATTGAACTAAGACTACCTCTAAAACACTAATTAAAAGTAGAATATAAAGTTTGAGTAGTGTCAATAGAAGGAAAAATAAAAGTTGTAGAACAAAAAGAGGGAGAATAGATAATTTTTTTCAAAGGAGCTACTGTCATTTATTAACAGAATTGCATGAAATTTTACAGAGACATTGAAAATAAAAAAAATAACATGACTTTCATAAGGAAGCTTTTACAGAAAATATTCGAAATACAGTATAACATGAAGAACTCCAAAACTAGAGAGAGAGGAGATAGAGAGATAAAACTGGTGTTTGCAGCCGTCATAGCCTTTCGTGCAGATCCTTGGCAGCCATGGACTCCTTCCAATAATCAGTTGCAGTGCCTCGAGTCCACCTCTTCCCATGGCAACTACTGGTTTGAGAGAGATGTAGGGAGAGAAAGAGAGCGAAAGAGAGAGAGACAGAAAGAACAAAAGCTAGAGTGAGGGGGCTGCTACAGTCCCATGGTACTGTAGCTATAGTACTTGTGGGTACTATAGCAAAGAGAGGGAGAAAGTGAGAGAGAGAGGGAGAGAAGGCAAGAGGGAGAAGAAGGAAAAAACGGGGAGAGAGCAAAGAAGGAAAAAAGGAGATTCTTTTAAAAGGGGAAGATATTTTCAAAAAGAGGACAGGAGGGAAGAAAGAGGCGGCGGCTGCTCCAAGGCTCCTTCTTGAGCAGAAATTAAGGCAACCTTTAGAAAGTAGTCAAAGACCATTTTACCTCTGCTCCACTAATTCTTCCAAAAAATTAATTATTTTTGCTGAGATTTGAACCTTGGACCTCCCATAAGTCTCCAAAGACTTAACCACTGCACCACATCGTCTTCTTATCCTATATACATAAAAATAAATGTAAGTTAAGATATTATCATGAATAAAATTATATTTATGCTGAAATGAATTTATTTATTATCTCGGTTTTGCTGAGAAAATCGCAAATACACTAGACTCCGTTATTCACATGAAATGATGATGTTTTTAACACGGAATTTTACAAAATTGATACCGTTGGAATCAGTACAAAATTATCTATCATTTCATGCAGTTTTAAACATAAAATCATGAATATAGTGCATGCATTTGTTCTTTTAACGATCAAAATTATCAACTTATCACACTCCCCAACTTACTTATTGCTAGTCTCTTAGCAATGTGAATAGAAGTTAAATTGGGACAAATGAACTATCATGCTTCATTTGTAGTTATCTATCACAATCAATTAAATGGTAGTTGATCGATTAAGCTAAAGTTCTCATTTCCCACTACACTCTGGTACGCGACAGGTGATCGTGCATGTAAGTTGGCATGCTTAGAACTCGTTTATGCCCTTTCCGTTATATCCTTGCCTTTACTAACCCTCTAGATAAAACTACCTGGAGAAGAGAAGAGAAAAGGGATTTCCCGATCAGTCCGAGAGGATCGTTTTTCAGCTTCTGCCCCGACTCAGCACTTTTCATGACTTGGTCGTATTTTTTTAGTATGAGGGACGTTTTATTTAGCGCGGCTTTTTCATTTAGTTGCGCTTTTGCCTTTGAGAGTGCGTACTTTTTACTACTCTCTTTAATTTGTCTGAGGGGAGGTGCTTACTTTTTGCCACCTGCCTTCCTTTAGCTCTTTTTGACACCTTATTTGGCATTTAATATTTACAAATATCTATTTTTAAATGACCGCCTCTTTAGAGTGCTGAGTAGGTTAGTCCCCTATTATGAATCCTAACGTTCTTTTCATTCAACCCAAAAAAAAAAAATTTGGAATAGGTAGTCCTATAATTCCAGCAATTTTATACTTTCAAGGTCTATCACTCATTCTAAGTTGTCGTGTGTGTGTGAAAATAATTCCTATCGTGGCTTCTTATGGAGTGGGATATTCTGAACTTTAACAGTTCTATCTATTTTGGCTAACATAAAATTGATTTGATTATGATTCACTTAATAAAACATGATTCCAGACAATTTACGTGGGATGTGAAAAAGAAGTTTTTGAAAATTTTTGACCATTTTCTCAGTAAAAAAAAATATATCAGTTTTCTTCAAAAGATGTTTAAAAAAATGCATAATGATTGCCTCCCCCAACTTGAATGGCATTGTCCTCAATGGCAAAAAGGAAATGAACAAAATGCTAGCCATAAAAAAATGGGGAAGGAGAGAAACAACATGTGGCCATGAAGATGTGACATTACCAAAGCCGACTACTGCATAAAAATTTAAAGAAGAAGAAAAACAAAAGATGATCTAAAATGTTGCATTGCCTCTCAACAAGCGCTAAGTTTAATGTCTTCAGCCAAATGGAAGTACAATTATTGTGTGTCACTCTGCATCATGGATCAGGTGGGCTATTTTGATGATTTTCAACAAACGGCTTAAACCGTTGCCCATTAACAATGAATGTGTGTCCAGTCTTTGGATCCATGACTTTAACAGCTCCATGGTCAAAGGCCTTAATGACCAGGAAAGGCCCATCCCACCTTGATTTCAGTTTTCCTGAAAATACTCAAAGCTTAGAATTAAATAGCCAAACTTTTTAATTTGGATGGAAGAATTTCCTCACAATGTATTTATCATGAAAGGCTTTGGTTTTGACTTTATAAATCCTTGAATTCTCATAGGCTTCATCACGCAACTCCTCTAGCTCGTTCAATTGTAAGGTTCAATGGGAACCGGCTTGGGTTAGGTCTAGATTAACTTGTTTGATGGCCCAATATGCCCTATGTTCTAATTCCACAGGAAGGTGACAAGCTTTTCCAAAAATCAGACAATAAGGAGACATGCCAATAGGAGTTTTATATGCAGTCCGATAGGCTCACAAAGTATCATCCAATCGTTCAGACCAATCTTTCCAATCGGGCCTCACGGACTTTTACAGAATACTCTTGATTTCCCTATTAGATACCTCCATTTGTCCACTGGTTTGAGGATGATAAGGGGTAGCCAATTTGTGATTAATCCCATATTTCTTAAGCAGAGATCGAAATTGAAAATTTGTGAAATGCGTGCCCCCATCACTTATGATAGCTTTGGGCCACCCGAACTGCGAAAAGATGTTTTTCTGGACAAATTTCATGACCACTTTATGATCATTGGTTCGGGTAGTTACTACTTCAATCCACTTAGAAACATAATCCACCGCCACTAAGATATATTCATATCCAAAAGAAGGTGGAAAAGATCCCATAAAGTCTATCTCCCAAACATCAAAGATTTCAACCACTAAGATTGGGTTGAGTGACATCATGTCCATTTTCCCCATATTTCCTACAGCTTGGCATCTGAGGCAAGTTTTGCTAAATTCATGGGCATCTTTAAAAAGTGTGGGCCAGTAAAAACCACTTTGAAGGACCTTGGCGGCAGTTTTCTTTCCTGAAAAATGGCCCCCACAAGAAAGATTCTGGCAGAAATTCAACACACTATGTTGTTCTTCCTCGAGGACACTTTGTCGGATGATTTGATCGGGACAAAATTTGAATAATTCAGGATCTTCCCAAAAGTAATACTTCTCCTGGGTGAAGAATCTATCCTTTTCACTTTTGGTCCATCCTTCCGGGAGCTGATTGGCTACCTTGTAGTTGACAATATGGGCATACCAAGGTGCAATGGTGTGAGAAATGGCTAATAGATGCTCATCAAGGAATGAATCAGTCATTAGTTCACTCTCATAAATCAGAATTCGGGACAGGTGGTCAGCTACCACGTTCTCAGAGCCCTTTTATCCCGAACTTCTAAATCAAATTCTTGAAGGAGTAAGATCTATCTGATGAGTCTGGACCTTGCATCCTTCTTGATCAAAAGGTATTTCAGAGTTGAGTGATCATAATAGATTATGACTTTTGCCCTAAAAGATAAGATCGGAATTTTTCTAAGGCAAAAACCACAGTCAATAATTCCTTTTCCGTGGTGGTATAATTCATTTACGCATTGCAAGGGTGCGACTTGCATAATAGATCACCACGGGACACTTGTTGATTCTTTATCCCGAAACCGCACCGATAACATAGTCAGAGGCATCACACATGATCTCGAAAGGCAAAGACCAATCAGGAAATTGAAGAATCGGAGCTTTGGTCAAAGCTTCCTTCAAAGAATTGAATGCCTTTATGCATGGTTCATCTAGGTGGAATGGGACATCTTTAGCTAGGAGAAGAGTTAGAGGTCGAGCGATTTGAGAGAAATTTTGTATGAATCGACGATAAAAACCAGCATGGCCAAGAAATGAATGGATTTGTCTGACCGAGGTAGGAAGAGGAAGATTAGATATGAGATCAATCTTAACTTTATCTACCTCTATCCCCTCTCAAATATAATGTGGCCTAGAACAATGCCATCTCGAACCATAAAATGGCTCTTCTCCTAGCTAAGTATCAGGTTGGTTTCTATGCAACGAGTTAGCACCTGTTTCAAATTTTTTAGGCAATTTTTAAAAGATTCCCTGAAGATCGAAAAATCATCCATAAAAACTTCGAGGAACTCTCCCACCATGTCGGAGAATATAGCCATCATGCACCGTTGAAATGTGGCAAGTGCATTGCATAATCCAAATGGCATTCTCCTGAAGGCAAATGTGCCATAAGGGCATGTGAAGGTGGGTTTTTCTTGATCTCCCAAGTAAATAGCCACTTGATTATACCCAGAGTACCCATCTAAGAAGCGGAAGAATTTTTGGCCCGATAACATTTCTAGGATTTGATCCATGAATGGGAGTGAAAAGTGGTCCTTCTTAGTCATGATATTGAGTTTTCTGTAATCAATACACACTCTCCATCCCGTGGTGAGCCTAGTGGGTATCTCCTCCCCATGATCATTCTTAATCACCGTCAATCTAGACTTCTTGGGTACCACTTGAGTAGGGCTAATCCATTTACTATCTGATATAGGGTAATTGATACCCGCATCAAGCCATTTCACAACCTCCTTCTTTACCACTTCTTTCATATTTAGGTTAAGCCGCCTTTGCATTTCCCGACTTGGCTTGGAATTCTCTTCCATATAAATGTGATACATGCAAATGGACGGGCTAATCCCCTTTAAATCTACCACCAACCACCCAATGGCACCCTTATGGGCTTTAAGGACTTCAATTAGTTGGGCCTCCTGCAGCGAGGTGAGGTTTGCTGCGATGATGACCGGAAGAGTCTGGTCGGGGCCCAAGAAGACATACTTAAGAGACTCGAGTAAAGGCTTGAGTTCGAGTGCAGGTGGGTCCTCTAAAGATGGCAGAGTGGGCTCAGATTGCAAGGCAGATAAAGGTTCCCCCTTGGGCCAAGATGTTAAAGGTTTAGGAGAATCCTTTAGAGCATTGGCTTCATCTAAAAGATCCTGAGTAAGCAACGTATTCTCTTCAACCAAATTATCCAAGATATCAATGGTGTAGCATTCTTCTTCATGATCCGGATATTGGGATGCTTTGAAGACATTCATCTTGACTTTTTGACCCCTAAAGGATATGTCCATCATGCCAGTTTCACAATTTATATTAGATTTGGCAGTGGCTAAGAATGGACGTCCTAGGATGATCAAGGTGTGAATGAATTCCTTAGGTGATGCCATATCCAGAATAAGAAAATCCATGAGAAAATAACAATTATGGACTTTTACAATGACATCCTCAATCAATCCCCGTGGAGTCTTCACAGACATATCAACCAATTATAAGATGATGGATGTGGGCTTTAGTTCTCCAATATCAAATTTTTCATAAATGGTTGTTGGCAACAGGTTCACACTGGCACCTAGATCCAATAAAGTCCTATCAAATGTGACTCCACCTAAGTCACATGAGATGAAAGGTGCTCCGGGGTCCTTCAACTTCTTGGGAAGATGGTTCATCACAATAGCACTCACATCCTCCGAGAGCCTAATCGTTTCGGGAGCCAGTCTAGATTCCCTTCTCGGTATGCACAATTCCGTAAGAAACTTAGCATAAGCTGACACATGCTTGATGGCATTAAGGAGTGGAATATTAATATGAACTTGTTTGAATAATTCCATCAATTCCTCATTCTGGACCAGTTTCTTCCTGGCATTAGGCTTAGCTAGTAAAGCGTTTGGGAATGGCACCCTTGGTTGATATGAGCTTGGACCTTCATCAAACTTTCCTTTTCCTTTTGGATTCGCCCCCAACTTTTCCATATTGGGCTCAGCCTCACTCTCACTTTCTATCTGTTGAGGTCCATTGGTGAAACCTTTGGCCACCTCTCCATCCTTTTGTGGGTTCTCCAAACTTTTCCCACTCCTAAGGGCCGAAATAGCTTTAGCATTCTCGAATTGTGGCCCTTTAGGTTGTACTAATGGGCCAGGTTGAGGTAAAAGGCTTGATTGAGGCGGAAAACCCGGAGGCTGATTCCTCGGATTGGCAATGGATTGACTAGGAAGTTGGCCCATTTCCCTTCTCATAGTTGCCTCGGCTAATTGCCCCATTTGACTCTCCAACTTAGAAATAGATTGTTGTTGGGTCAAGATAAGTTGTTGGAGCTGTGAAAATTTTTCATCAAAGTTGGGCTGAGGAGGTTGTTGGTAAGTAGATAGAGGAGGATATTGGGTTGATTGCCTTGATTGGAAGGTTTGATAGTGGGCTGGTTGAGAGAATTAGGCCTGTGAGAATTGGGCATGTGGTCCCCTAGCATGTGTATTCCTGTAAAAATAGGGCTGATGTTGAAAGGAGTTCTGGGGCTTTCGGGCTTGATGCATGGGAGGATTAGACATTTGCAATGGGGCATGTTGATTCTTCCATGCAAAATTAGGGTGGTTTCTCCAGCCGGGGTTATAAGTGTTAGAGAATGGATCATTACCGGGCCTGGAGAACCCCTAAGCGGCCTGAACTTGTTCTTGAATGAATGGTGGTAGTTGGGTCGCAGTTGGACATTCATTCACTTGATGGGCCGGACTTGCGCACAAAGCAGAAATGTCATGAGAGATGGAATATGGACCCTCGTATGGACTAGATGGTATTGGGTAGGTAGGTTCTTATTTGTTTAAGGCCAAGAGTTGGTCTAACTTTTGAGCCAAGGCGTCTACCTTATCCAATTTCTGATTGATCAAATTGATATCCATTCTGGATTCAGGCTCTCTACGAGTCTTAAGTTCATACATTCTGGCCCGTTTAGATGGTCCAACAGATCTCTCATAAGATGATAGGGAGGCATGATTGATGGAATTTTCACTTAGCATCTCAAATTAATCATAAGCCTCATCTTCGGTTTTCATCATAAATCCCCCTCCACATGAGGCATCCACCATTTGTCTAAATTGTTCAAACAACCCTTCATAGAATGCTTGGACAATTTGCCACTTTGATAGCCCATTATAAGGGCATTTCCGAAGCAATTCTTTCAATCTTTCCCATGATTCATGAATCAATTCTCCGGGAGTTTGGATAAAACCCGTGATGGCCCTTCTCATGGTGTTGGTTCGCCCTATGGGATAGAACTTTTTGAGAAATTCTTTTTGCATTTCTTCCCATGTCCTAATAGGCCTTCCTATAGTCCCCAGCCAATATTTAGCTTTATCCTTCAATGAAAAGGGAAATAGGGCCAACTTAAGGGCATCATCGGTGAAATTCTGGATTTTCACCGTAGAACAGATCTCTAGAAATTCATCCAGATGCTTATAAGAATCTTCATTGGTATTCCCATAAAAAGATAGGAGCATCTGAATGGTACTTGATTTAATCTCATATTGATTGGCCGGATTCTGAGGAAGGTGAATGCAAGATGAAGGTTGATATTGATTTGGAATGAAATAGTCCTTCATTTGCTTCGGGGGATCAAGATTCTCGGCCATTTGATCTTGAGGTGGGTTTCTTTGATGAATAATTCTCTCGATTTCAGCAATTGGTCCTAGAAGGTTAGGGCTTTGAGATCTCCTACCTTGCATATACTAGGACGAAGAGAGAGAAGAAGGAATTAAATTTTATTTTTTCTTTCACTTTTTTTTTTATGCAAACAAATTAGCAAACAATATTAACCTAATGACCTAAGGTTAATCTGGACTTCTATGTGAATTTTTTCATAAGGTGAATGGGGTCCACCTCAAGTTACAACCACAATCAATCAACAGCCAAGTAAGAGGTGGGGTAGTGGGAGGCTCCCCCTACTTTCGTAGGGACCTAATTAAAGAACCACTTTCCCGCTTAGGCGTTTGCCTTTTTAACCTCTAGCCAAGACACTGTTGCCAAAAATAGAGGCAACCCGAAATTTAAACCGTTCACAGTGTGAACCCTTGTGTCCCTTTCTACTTACATTTATTGGATTTAGGAAATGACAATGCAAGGAAGGTGATTTGTGGGCTAAGGAAGGGTGATGAAATCCCTACCTTATGTGGTTAAAGGTATTGCCCTTAGAAGTCTTTTTGAATGCAATGCAATGCAACAGTCAAATTAAAGCAAAGGGTTTTGATGCAATCATGAATGACTTGTTATAATTGAAACACATACCTTTCCCCCGCAGTCTTTAACAAGAAATGAAAACTGCTATGAAAGGAAACTAATCCATACTTTCCTAAAATGATGAATGCCTAGCATGGATGGTTTCTAACCTTGGAATGATGATTTTTAAATTTGAATTTGAAACTTTCTCTTCTTTTTTTTTAATTAATGGAAATCTCTAAATTAGAAACTACAAAAAAGGAAACTAACTAAGAAAAAGAAATAAAGAAAAATGACAATGAAAGAGTTGGAACACACTAAGCAATAGTTTCGCTTTCCACTTTTTTTTTTTTCAATACACCTATAAAAATAAGAAAAAGAAGGTGAGATAAAGAATAATTACACTCAATCCAAAATAATCAAAATTAAAAATCTAATTCCCCGGCTCTCCAACCGAGAGCGGTCACGATCTCTCTCCTCCGTCAAGACCTCCAGCCGGATCTGGAGTCGTGCAAGCTCACGAGGGAGGTCGCCAGCAGAGAGCCTCGCCAACTGCTCCTCCAACTCACCGACACGGGATGCCCTTGCCTGAGACTCCTCCAAGTCGGCTTTCCCCTTCTCGAGGGCATGAATGAGCTCCTGAACCTATAGCAAAAGAACTGTCAGTCAACTAATCAAGCAGGCAGACAAACAAGTTGAAGATTTACCCGAGCAGTAGCATCCTCCTCGGCCTCAGTGGCTCGACAGATGGCGGAAGCCAGTTGACTCGGCAGGTCAGCGAGGGCAGCCTCGTGAGCGGCGCTGGAAGATGGGCCGGCAGTAGTAGAGGATGAGGGAGTCTCGCATGAGTATACGCGGCACATTGTAACAAGAGGAGATCACCGTCAGCGCGCAAGTGTCAAAACACTTTAATAATAAAAGGAAACATTCATAATGTATATGTCATTCATACTTGTTACACTTACCAGTTCATTCAGCTCCTTCTACACCTATTCTAACTGGGCCTTGGCATCCTGGAGGTGGCCACGGAGTGTGATGATGGTGGCATCTCGTGCATCCTGCATTTTTCATAACATATTATATCATTCATGCATTTACAAATGTAACCAAGATAATTAATCAAATGAAAGACGCATTCATAGCATGCATATCATAATACTTACATCAAGAGGGCGGAGTAGCTGGAGGTGGGCCGCGTATAAGGCCCAGTAGTGCTGCAGGTAAGCATCGCTGCTCACCGCCTGCTACTCTAGCGGGACTCCATATCGATGCCAATCATCCCACTGATCCAGGAATTTGGCGCCCCAGTCGGTGCGGGCCTGCTTAGCCCACATAGTTCTCCTGATCCCCTCCGGGATCTCCTCCTCCACCCACTCCTGATGTTGCCCCAGCATCCGCATCATCAGCCGCAGGCGCAGGAGGGCTATCTCGTTCATTCAGTGTAGCCACACCTGGCGCCCGAATCGACCCCGCCCCTGCTCTACCTAGGGTTGTCCTGCATCGTCCATACCAAGGTACGGACGCCAAATAACCGGCATTCATATAGGTTAGTTGCATTGCATATCACATATCAAATAATTAAAAAAATGAATCAATAAACTGTATCATGTTCAAAGCAATAAACATTTAATAAGATGTAAATTCAAAAATTCATCATTCAATCATTTAACATTTAACATACATGTTAATAAAATATCTAATTAAATTAATAATCTAATAAAGTGTTTAATTAAATGTTTAAACATTCTAATAAACCATGAAACAGTTAATAATGACAAGAAAAAAATTTAAAACTTACCAACAACTCTGGGTAGTCCAAAAATTGACGGCGAAGGGTTGTCAACTGGTGATGTTGTGGCGCCGTGTCTACAACCGAACGCCAACGCCGGGCAAGCGGAACTACCGCCGGCTGTGTGGATGGCCTCGCTCGGCCCAGAGAGAAATAATAATAACTCCAGACCTGCATAAAAGAACATATAAGTTAGAATCATCACATGCATTGTATCATAAGCCCTTAATGAACAAACTTAAAATAAGTACCTGGAGAAACGGCGCGAAGCCGCTGATGGTGGTCTCCTAGTCCGGTGTGACGACAGAAAGATCGGTGTGTTGGTTTTTTGGGTGTCCTACAGACCAATTATGGGTTGTGTAGGCCCAATGTGTTGTACAATCTTGTTCAATATATTTAAGTGGTATTTAGAGCGTAAATTTGTAATATGTGGATTGCTTTGCGTTGTCCCTAGGATATGTAGTTGTAAAGTCAATTTCGAGATGGGATTTCGAATGTGAGTTTGACTATACATGGACGCATACCTTAAACTGTTCATGATTGGAGAGTAATCACTCTGGGACATTGATTACTTGTAAATCAGCGCACCTGATGTGTAGATGATCAATCTCACGGTCGTAGGTGCGGGGCACCAGCACATATGTGTGGGTGTTCATCCTGGGAGGATGTTCACTAAACTGATCCGCTGATGAATCTTCATATGGTTAATTATACCTAATGTCAATTGAAGATCCATCTGTCTCAGTAATATCGTTGATCCTTTGACCTGAGACATTAATGAGGTCTTGCGTGAGGACTGTTGTGGTTTAATGTTTGGTTAAGTGACTTTAACCATAAGTCATGAAACACCGAATTATTAGCCACATCGGAATACATGCGAAGACCGTTAATGGTCAAGAGGGGATCTCTTGTCAAGTATATCACAGACAGTTAATGAGTCATGACATGGACGCTCCACTAAATCCCTGGCCAGGGTGGTATCGGTTTGTTTGGAACGAACATGAAATTACTATGGAGGTCATGATCAGACGACACGATCACTAGTGGTTTGACGAAAGTATACCACACGATCAGATCAGACTCATAGAATGAGCGAGAGATTATAGCAATACGGTAATTGAAGACTTACAGGTGCTAGACAGGGTGAAGATAAATAAACCCAACATCCTTTGGGATCACGCAGACTTGCTTGACCCAACGTGATCAAAAGGTCCGGAACAGATTAAACAGTTATTGGGAATAACCGGTTTAATTTACTTCTAATTAGATTAGAAGTTAATGGATCTTTAAGCCAGAGTGATAATGGGCCTAGAGGATCACATACAAATAACTCTTGCAGAACGGAATATTGTTATATGGAATAATATACTAAAGCATTAAATTCTTTTGAGAAAAGAATTTATAAATAGCTTAAAAGTATATATGAAATAATATAAAAGACATATATATATATAATATATGTATTATTAGGTTTGTTTGATAAATAAGCTAATAATAATATATTCATATATCATATATCCTGGGGTTTACTTTAACTGTGGCAGTTAAAGAAGGGTTTGGTTAAACGAGGCGGTTCAAGCTGCCGCCTTAACATTCCTATAAATAACCCACCTCTTCTCCAACCCGTAACCTAGAAAAAAAAGGTTTCTAACCATTCCAAAAGGTTGGCCGTCAAGAGGAAAAGAAGAGTTGGCCTCTTCCCAGGTTCTTGAGAAAAGAGGGTTTGTGCGGATTTTGGAGAAGGTGAACTCTGTAGCTGCGAAGGGTTGGTGTGGATTAAGCTCTAGAGGCCGGACGTTCGTGCGCCTCAAAACTTCGAGGAGTTCGGTATCGATTTTCACAGGATAACATATTCTGTGGAAGGTGATAAATCTCGTGTGATTTATTTAGATCGTTTTTGTTGTATCAATCGGAGCCTGAACCAGTTTGGAAAATCATTTTGTTTTATATTCTTCCGTTGCTATAATTTTTCGAGGTTACTACCGAACCCAACAATGGTATCAGAGTCAGGTTTAAGCTCCTATTGTTGCAACTAGAAAGAACGATCTCTGTTGTAACATCATGTTCAAGTTCTTCAATTTTATTTTAATTTTCTGGGTCATGAAAAATTTATTTTTTTCGGAACAGTGAGAAACTGGACGGCAAAAGGCTAGGCCGTCTGAGTATTTTCGAAATTTTTTTTAGATTGTAAACAACACTTAGAGTGGCCATCCGGAACGTCAATGGGATTTGGAGTGGCCGTCCGGAACGTAAACGGCACTTGAAGTGGCCGTCAAATTTTACGGGATTTTCTTTAATTTTTCGAAAAATTAAACGGCCTAGGTTGTGGCCGTCCATGTGGTGGACAACCACAAGTGGACGGCCAACATGGGGCCGTCCACTCCAAGGGTGGACGGCCAACCAGGTGGCCTTCCACTTTGTGGAAGGCACTCGGCCCTGCCGTCCGCATATTTTAAATTTTTTAAAATAGAATTGTTGCTCGATTTTTCGCACTGTTAGGTACACTGCACCAACCCGCACTGTACTGGCCTAAAAAATTAAAATTTTATCTCAAAATTAAGATAATTGTTGGATAAGATTAATTAAATTTATTTTTGATTAATCTGATAATTATCATGTAAATTTTGAGTTTAATTGAAGATTACGTATAAATTCAAACTTTCGAATTTTTAATTATTAGATAATTGTTAAATTCGAATTTTGAGAGGATTACCGTTAAAATTCAAATTTTGAGTTTGTAAAATTATTGGATAATTTTCAAAGGAATAAATTGTGAATTTTAATGAAAGATAATTGAAGACGATCATTTAATTAAATTGTATTCTATCATTGGAAGATTAATTTGAATTTAAATTTCATGATTGTCTAAATTATCATGAATGATTGAATTTAATTTTAAATTCATGTGAGTATCTTCTTATACGTATGGAATAATTCTAAGGATGAATGTTACTGTGATGCCATTTTGGTCTCTGTTAGATTACTTTTGAATGCAACAATGAGTTTTTCAAAATTAAACATGACCAAAAAATTTCGTATGCACAACCCATGATTTCAATCCAAATATAAGGATTATTTTCAAAAATAACCCTTCTGTGATTGATATGATTGTGTTTGGAATGGTGGGTGATCATAGACTTAGCTCAGTTCGTTTGAGGCCTGCGAGCCTCCCTTCTCTCTCTATTTAATTTCCAATATAATTCTATCTTCCTCCAATGAATGTATTCGCCCTAAGGGCTGCTGGAAATTATTTGACATGTAATTCTTTTTCTGGCCTTCGAGCCGTGTAATTATTGTAATTAATGTTGCGGATGGAGCTTGAAGGCACAGAGGACGAACTGCGAGGATGATCCTGCTGCTTGGGAAGTAGGCTGGATATCACCGTAGCTTTACTTAGAGTCCATGATCACCCAGGCTTATTTATTTACATGGGATGCATTTATTTTGAGTAATTACTAGGTACAATAAATATATAGTTCGAATATATTTATTTTACCACTTAAAGTGAGACCAAGATAAAAGTAAAATTCCATCTTTATTAAATATTAGATCTGTAAACGTGGCTTGAGCAGCCGTCATGGCCCTCCACCATTATAGGGTGACTGAATGCCATTATCTCATGGATTTGTTGTGCTTTCCACAAGGTTCATGATTTGGTGGTGTAGACACGCTAATTTTGACAACATTTTGAGTAAATTTCATATCATATAATAATGCCTCAAAATAGTCTCATATTTAATCATTAGTTAATTTTTATTAATCTTTCTGAATTAATTATCTAAATAGTATCGGGTCAGACAGACATAATTTAAGTTAATTAATTAAATTGATTTTAACTCAAATTTTAATCACAAATGAAGATGTCTAAAAGACGTCGACATGTGTAGACGCCATTTAGAGTTTATTCCTATTTTGATTTTTAAAGTTCCAATTTTAATTAATTAGCTAAAAGACGTCTGCCAGGCATGACACCATTTAGGTCTCCTAAATTGTTTCTGTCTCTTTTTCCAGATGTTTATCCTTATCTTAATTAGCTAAAAGACGTCTTCCGTAGGCGACGCGTTTTAGATAATTACAGATAATGATGAATTAATCTGTGTTTATCTGTTTGTTAGTTGGATAAACTTCAAATTCTTTCATATTAATCTATTAATAACCGCGGGTGTAAGGCCTATAAATCCCCAACCCCTTGGTCATTGAAAAGAGTGATTATTAGTGATGATAGTGATAATTGAGTGAAATTAGAGTAAAGAATCTTGGTGACGACGTCCAAACGCTGAAGGATCGAGGTTCAAAGGTACAAAAGGAGATAAAGATGAGATAATCAACAAGGAAAAGGAATCTGGATGATCCTCAAAGTCTGATAAGCATCTAAAGCAAGAACAAAGTCAGAAGGGCTCTCTTTCTTCAGCCGGCTGAAGGAGGGGAATCAAGGACTTGAACATCTCCCAATTCCAAAACAGGTAGGCGATCAATCTTTTCTTTTGGAACTTTTTAGTTAAAAGTTTCTGGCGATCACATTCACTTAGTTTTAATAGGTTTTATTTGTCACATAAACAACATAATTTTCATGATAATTACACACCCAATTTGAGCACTCACAGCTTTTTTGGCGATTACGGTGGGACTTAGTCTCGCCATCTTTTAATCTTTATTCTTGCTTTCATCAATCGGGCACTCTCTGTGCACCACCTGTGTCTCTCGACACGCCCTCACCGATCAGTGAGGTTTTAGTTTAGTTGTTATTCCCACGTGCACACCCTTGTGGCAAGATCTTGCCCTCCCCGTTTGATTGATTGAAGAGCTGTTTTTGCGATAAGAAACATGTGTGATTGATTGAATATTTTGTTGTTTACATGATAAATCAACCTGTTAAAAAAATTGAAATAAAAAGAATGTTTTGTTGGTTAGATTTTCATAACATTATGAGAGAAAGCCATAGAGTATAACGGTGAAAATTGAACTAAAACTAGGATCCTACCCCCTGAGTGAATTTGTGATTAATTGAATCTAAATAACCCAACAAGGAATCCTGAAACAACGTTAAACATCCACTTGATTGCTTAATCTATGTGCAACTTGTCTGCAAATCTTTGAAAAAAAAAAAAAAAAATCTAATATCATGCTACTTCGATCAAGTAGGGATTTAAGCATGGCTCCAGATGCCCTAGTCAACTACGAGGGAGACGCTAATGCCCCTCTTGAGTCCGATTACCACTTTGAAAGCGGGGGAGATGTTGATGCCCCCCGTAATCCCCATTCTTGTCCAGTTCGATACAAGGGAAACCAACAAACCCCTCTTCCTTGTGCTCATGATCAATATTCTGATCTTCCTCCACATGTGCATGCGATTCCTAATCCTATTTTCGAGGGGGGCATGAACCCGAATGATCCTTCATCCTCCGATCCCTCAGATCTAGTGAACGCTTTGGGAGTTCTTGCCTCCCGCCTGGATCCTCGACAGTTCGAGGCAATCTAGTCTATTTTGAAGGGGAAGACGCCCATGTAGTCAGCTGAGCCGAATCTTGTGGCTCCCCCTATCATTCCTCAACCTCCTCCTCATCATACTTCCTTCATTCCCCAGGCCATGGAAGGTCATCGAGTCTCAACCTCTCGGCCAGCTGGGCCACAACTTTCTTCTTCGAGGCAACCGGTCAGGCTGTTGACGCCTACTTACCAAAATGCCCTCGGGCATGGCGGAAGCTCTGCCGGACCTCAGCTCTATTGTCCCCCATGCCCTACATACTCTAGGCAACAGGCCTATCATGTACCTCCACCTCCCCCCTCCTCCCCAGGTTGATCCAACAACACAAGCTCTGCTTGCAAAGATGGAGCGTATGGACGAACAGTTCAACAACCTTCAGAAGATGATGGGAGTTAAAGTTGTACCTGAGATTAACCTGCCAAGTCTGCCTGTGTTCCATTTGCCACCTTCTGAGATGCCAGTATACCGAAAATACAACGGTACTGGTAACCCCTTCACTCATTTGAAGGAGTTTATGTATGAGTCATCTTTCTGGCAAAATGACAAGAGGTCGTTGGCATTTTTGTTCAGGAAATCCTTGAAGGGACCAGCCCTCGAGTGGTTCTTTTCTTTAGAACCTGCTGAAGTAGAGGACTATGGTATCGTATCACGAAAGTTCATTCAACGATACCAGGATAGAGTTTCCCCCTCTCTGTCCATGACTGACCTGATAACAGAAAAAATGAAGCCTGACGAAGAATTCGTCAGTTTTACTGATAGATGAAGGGGCATGGCAGAAAAAGTGAAAATCATTTGTCTGAGTCAGAGCAAGTAAAGATGTTAATTTCTAATGCCGCACCTCAGTTTAAGCTAGTCATCGCCCTGAACAACTTGACCAATATGGCAGAGCTCTATGAAAGAGCACGTTATTGTCAGAATGTTTTCAAGAATGCTACGTTCTCTAGTGTCTTTGATCCTCACCGACCTAGCAGGCCTCCACCTCGGAAGCCTTTCGTGCCAAATTCCCCTAGCACAGGTCCTACCACTGAGGGCACGCTCTCCCATGAGCAGGTTAGTAGCATGAACAACAACCAGCCCCAATTTGTGAGGAATCAGCAACCACAATACCAGCGGCCGCAGCAGCCAAACCAGAAGGGTTACAGACAGCAGCAGCTGAACCCACAGTATCAGTAGCCTCAGTACCAGCGGCCTCAGCAGCCGAACCAGCAACCACAACAGCAGCCACAACGGCAACTACAGTATCAGCCCCCACAACAGCAGCAGTCCCAGCCGCGCGCACTGCCGGCATATCACAATGTACCACCTCCTGCTGATTATAACCAGCAGAGGAAGCCTCCAAGCCCGAAAAGGGCAGAATATCCAGTCCTTCCAGAGTCCTTATCAGATATCTTCAGTGCTTTAATGGCAGCCAATGCTTTGGTTCTGCCAAGAGAAAAAACTGTTTGGCCCCAAAATGCCGACACTTCTAGGTATTGTTATTTCCACAGACAACCTGGACACACCATAGATACCTGCTTCCAATTCTGAGATTATATTCATGATCTCAACGAGTAGGGAGGCATCGACTGGGAAGAAATGAAGAAGTACATATCCGCCTTGAAGGCGATAAGACCACAACAACAACAACAGCAACAACAACAACCAAGAGCACCGGCGCAGGCAGCGGCGCCACCAAACATGGGCATAGTGCAAAACCCACTCCCGGAGCACCAGAACCATAATCAAGTTGCCCCCATTTTAACAAATAGCCGGTCTGAGGCTAATCGAGGGAAACGGTGGAAGATAGAGGATTCTTCCTCTATTTATTCAACAGGCCACACTCCGAGCACCGCAGAGCAACCACCATGCCGCACCATCCACATACCTAGACCACAACCTGTTACCATCACGCCAGTACCAACACCCGCATACCATTTACCCACGCCCATTAACCCATCATCACCGCCCACTTTCCTCAAACCCATTATCCCCCACGCCACTACGCCTCCATTAAACAATCCCCCGCAAGCTAATTACGCACCCCTCTTGCCATCCAAACCACTACTCCGCATACCACTCCCTACATCACCCATTACCACCACCGCTTACCCAAACACCATACAACCATCTAAACCCCTACTTTGCATGCCATTCCCCACTTCATCCGCACCAACCAATTACCCTTCCACCATCCAACCATCTAAGCCCCTCATTCGTACCATGTCTCCACCAACTAACCCCACGCCATCACCTGTATACCAACCCTCCACACCGTCTACACCATCCACTAGCCCTGCGGTGCTCAAGTTATCACCCGGCCCTTCCACAACTGAAGAACATGCACTCTGGAGTAGGAGGATCTTCAATAAGGTCTTTCCTCAATCAACAGTCAGAGACGGCCCATCACAGCCGCTGGAGGAAGCACATAATGATGAGAGTGCACCAGGCACTCAATATGACCTGTTGAAACATCTTGACAGAACACCGGCACGAATCTCTGTGCTTGAATTGATAAAGAGATCAAAGACCCATCAAGAGGCTCTTATGGAGTATCTACAAAAAGTGATGGTCAACAAAGACGTGCCGGTAGATAAGATCGCCACACTACTAGTTCCTCAGGGGGATCAGCCCTCTATCTCATTTCATGCCTCGGAACTAGCACCACCAGCAGCCAGGAGCATGGCTCTAAGTATTATGGTCAATATCTGCAAGAAGGCCGTAGATGCATGTCTAGTCGACACAGGGGCTTCAATTAATGTCCTGCCTCCGAAGACCCTTGAATTGTGTGGTGTACCCAAAGAAAAATGGCTGCCTAGCCCTATCTCTGTTATAGCTTATGATAACTCCACCCGTTCCCCTCTGGGAATGGTCTATTTAAAAGTAGAGTTAGGCCTAGTATGTCATGCCGAGGTCAAATTTCACATTTTGGAAATCGATCCTTCCTTGAATGCTATTTTGGGTCGTCCTTATATGAAAACCCTCGAGGCGATTCCCCTCTACGAATCATCAGTGCCTCAAATTTCCCTACAAAGGACGAATCATTAAAGTTACGAGCATTGAATGCTATAAAGCGGGGGAAGTGCATGAGTACCCCTGGATGGAAAATAATGATGAAGGGTGGTTATCAGCCTGGAAAGGGCCTGGGCACGTAATTACAAGGCAGAACTACGCCCATCAAGGACAACCGAAGGACACCTGGAAATGGCCTGGGCTATAGGCCAAGAAATGTTAGGCACGACATTACTCAGCAGGAAGAAAATGAAGACGGCCAGAAGATATGGGAGACAATGTCTACGCCATGTAAAGAAGGTCGGGACCCCTTAACATGGACTTTATACACACATTTTGTCAAGGGGCCCGTGATCAATCATGATAACACGGTGGTCATCACTTCCTGTTTTGACCTCCATGACATATATGGAAGAGACCTGGCCAGACATTGTTCAAAGTTTCTCACGTACAAGTCCTTGGAGGCTCTGCGGCCAATGAAAAGGAGGAAGTTTCAAGACCCTGAGTGTGAATGGTACAGATGGTTTAACTTAAGGGATCTGTATATTGCATTGAATAGACTGTTTCTTGATCCTTCAGAACCTAAGTGGCCGCCACAAATAGATGAACTGATTGAAGGGCATGGTGCCATTTTTTATAAAAGAATACTGCTGTCTGAAGAAACAAATGAAGGGGAGCCAGATGACCCCTATGAAGCTGGTTATACCACGGATCTTCTCTGGAGGGGGACTTATCCTTCTCACATTTTCACACTTCATACCTTGTTCCGCACTTTGCTTCTAACCCCGATTTGGTCGCGGGTCATTACTGAAGATATTCCACGAAGCGCCGTCATGATCACTCTGTTCCCATGGGACTTCATTCCCCAACCTCCTCTCGATCCAGAGAGGATTTATGATTTAATCTGCGACATACTGTTGTATGATCCCCCAAATCCTTTGGCCTTGGTGCCGCTTCCTCCATCCCATTCTCCTCCTATTCACCTACATTCTTTTTTTATGTTTAATTCATCTTTTCTCCAAAAAAAAACGCCAATTTGGCAAAAAATTTCTCCCAAATCCTCATTGAGGAAACTTCTTACTTGTCCGATTGTACCCCATCGCGCGGGTCTTTCGGTCAAGATTCTCTTCTAGATCTACTCTGCACCTCCCCTCGGAAGGATTCTTCTGTATTTCCGCCTGTATCCCATAATTTTCATTCTGCTTCGTCCTCATTAGGTTAGGATAGGGAATCTAGTGAAGTTAGGGAGTCTAAGCAGGTTAGTCAGGTTAAGAAGTCTAGAAAATCTAAGGGTAAACAAATTCCAGATAGATACCTCCAGGATTTAGCTGATAAATGTCTTTTCTGCTCTATGATCCCTTAGCTATTAGATAATCCTATTCAGATGCCAGAAGATTGTATAGATGATGAGTCAATTAGTGATGGATATGGGGTGTATGAATTGATACACGGAAAAGATCCCATTGTTGAAGATGAGGAAGATGACAAGGACGCAGCTGAGGCGTATGCTAGTGGAGTAAAAAGATTCGATGAACCCTCAGCTGCCGTAGAAGAGCCCACCAAAGAGATCAATCTAGGGACTGAAGACGAATCTAAGATTGTCCTCGTTAGTAAGAATCTTTATGAAGTGGACGAGAAGGCAATGGTACAAGTTCTTAAGGATTATAAGGACACTTTCGCCCGGAGTTATGAGGATATGCTGGGGTTACACTCATCCCCATTGACGAACACCGTTCAACACTCCTTGGTCAATTAGAACTCTTAGACGAGAAAAGATGGTCAGCTGCTAATCATGCAAGAGTTTATCAAAATAGACTAGCACGTTTTTACCAAAAGAAAGTCATTGAACGTAAGTTCAAAGTTGGTGAAATGGTCGTCAAAAGAATCTTTGTAAAACCTGGTGGTCCGCGTTCTAAGCTCTAACCCAATTGGAAAGGACCATATGTTGTATCACATGCTTTTCCTGGTAACGCTTACCGTCTAGTTAATGCAGAAGGGCAAGAGTTGACTCACCCCTGGAATGGTCTGTATCTTAAGAAATACTACCCTTAAGTTAAAGAGTCGATCAGCATGGTGCAAAGACCAGTGGAATCAGAAAATTTAGAAACTCAAATTCCCTTATCAGTCTGAATAATTTAATTCAAACACATTACTACACACACTGATACGTTTGATTCATGAGTAACAAGAGATGACAAGTCCTAAGGAATATCGAAAGCTTGACTAAAAGTGTAAAGTGCAATCATTCCTTTCAAACAAAAATTCTATTTTTTACACTCAGCCCATGATGTCGGAACGAGGCTTAGAATAAATTACCAAGAACACCCGCCATCTTAGTAGGAGGTCGTCATAAAAAAAAACGGGAGATCTGTCCCAAAAAAAGAAAAAGGAAAAGAGAAGCAAAAACAAAAGGCAAAAGCCAAATGTCAAATCAAAAGGCCATTTACACTATAAATGTTACATCAAGGCCATGAAATGAAATGAAAAGGAAATGCAAGGTCGATAAATACTCCGGAAAGAAAATGACCGAACCCCAACAGATATTAGGGTGAGAAAGGAACTTCTTTTTAGGTCTCCGGAACCTTCTCGTGGGCTTTCTAAACCAATTCTTCCTTTCTTTCTGAAGAGGCGTACTCCAAACTTAAGGAATGGCCTAAATTGACTGAGGATCAAATCATCAAATGGGATAAAGAATGGAAACACAAGTTCAAACACGATGGGTCTAAGTTAGATTATTGAAGAACAATCTGGGAATTAAGTTAATAAATGAATATGTTTCCTTTTGATCTGAGTACCATGCTAGTCTTTTAGTTTACACCATATTCTAAAACCCAAAAAAAAATACATATTTCAAAATTAAAAAATAAAATACATATTTCAAAACCAAAAAAAGTACATATTTCAAAATACAAAAAAAATACATATTTCAACAAAAAAAAGTACATATTTCAAAATCCAAAAAAAAAGTACATATTTCAAAATCCAAAAAAAATGCATAAAAAAAAAACACATATTTCAAAAATCTAAAAAAATGTTCCAAAACCCAAACAAAAATAAAAATTTCAAAACAACAAAAGTATTTCAATTAGCATCTGCTTATCGCATGTAATGTGTTTCATTCCTTTTATTTTCAGTGAACATATGTTTGCTTGCATGTTGTATTTATGCTTACAGTTTGATTATTCATGCTACCTTTGTTAATAAAGGCTATGCCCCTTGACCTTGCTACCAAGTAAAGGATCAAACATCTCGGCTATTCAACCAAGCAAGGGGCGAAGTCTAAACAGATACTTAATCTGTTTGTTAAATAATGTACAGGGCACAGGTTAAAGATACAAGGCACGAAAGAAGGCAAAAGTTTCATACATATATCAAAAGGTGTTTTGTACATGATACACAAAGGAAAAAAGTACATGATATGAAGCCCTTAAGGCTAGCTCTCTCCTACCCCTTCATCAAACTGACTCTGGGCTTCATCCTGGGCATCCGGTGCTGGAACTCTAGAAGGCGGTGGCGGTGGACCCATAACACTCAGACCAGCTTGACCAGAGGAGATGGCCACGCTGGCTGTGAAGGCGCTCGCCTGCCCGCGCTCCTGAGCACGCTGCCGAGCACGTCTGTACCTCTCCTCAACACTCCGACGCTCGTGCTCGATAATGCCTAACTGGACTCGAAGGGAGGTCATCTCCGCGTCCAGTCTCTACCGCTCCAATCGCTCCCTCTCTCTCTCCTCAATAACGAACTCCAGTCGGGACTGGAGACGTGAGAGCTCCTGAGGAAGATCGCTGGTGGAGAGACGAGCCACCTGCTCCTCGAGGTCACGGACCCGGGTCGCATCCGCCTCAGCCCTCTAAAGGGCTTCGTAAAGCTCGGCTACCTCCAAGGGAAGATATTGTCAGATCATCAAGTAATTAATGAATGCAATAAAGAGAAGTCAAAAGGTCAGAACTCACTCGAGTAGCCCGATCCTCCTCCGTGAGAGAAGGTCGGTGGATGGCAGAGGACAGCTGACTCTAGAGGTCAGCCAGGGCGGCCTCATGAGCAGCCGCCGCAGCAGATGAAGAAGCTTCAGTAGATAAAGTAGGGGGAGCCGCCTGGGTATAGACGGCTCGCTGCACCAAAAGACAACCGTCAGTAGCTAATCGGCAAAACAAATTAATTAATTAAAACATTCACTCATAAGCATGCATACATACCAGGTCAAAGAGCTCCTTCTGGACTTGCTCCAGCTAGGCCTCCGCATCATGTAGGCCGGCCCGGAGGTCGATGATGACCCCATCTCGCGCATCCTGCATACCATACATACACACATTCATTCACAGATATAAATTAAGATAATAATAAAATGAAAGCAGCATAAATCATACTTACATCGAGTGGTCGGAGGAGTCATAGCTAGTCGGCGTAGTGGGCCCAGTATTGCTGGAGAGCCTCACTGCTCTCCGCACGGGACACCACTCGGACGTCGCGGCGGTACCAGTCTCGTATTGCTCGGGGAACTTGGCACGCCAATCCGTGAGGGCTTGCTTGCCCCTCATGCTCCTCTATGTTGGGATCCGGGCGGGACACGAAGAACGCAGCGGAAACGATGAACAAAAATTCAACCCGCCCGATGCCCGCTGATCCGATTCGGAACGAAAAACGTTAACCGAAAAACCGGGTTGGAATCTGATTACCGTGCGCGGATTCGAATCCGCTTCCGTTTCGGTTCCGTCAAGGCGATGCCGCTAGCCGCACAAGCGTCCAGCCTCCAGCGGTATCCACGCGATCCTCCGCGGTAGTTCGTCCTCGATCCCTCGTCCGTTACAGCTCGCTCGCTGAAGATCCGTCGCCGCAACGGTTGCGGAAATCCCGCCGACGGGAATTCCCGACTTTCGAAAATCACACGCGGCGGAGACGGAAGCTGTTCTGGCGCGTCGAACTGGACGCCCAGAGGAGGAGAGAGAAAGGGGGGATGACAGCCAGTAAGGGAAATCCTGGAGCTTGGCCCAGGGTTTCTCAACAGCGTGTATATATATTAAGTCGGCGCGACTTTTCACAAAAGTCTCCGAGTTAATATAAATCCCACTTATGTACCACCGACTGAGAATCTTATTGCGTGTGACCCTCTAGGCCCATTTACCAGTCCGATTTTCAGCCCGTTAAGTCCAATAACTAGTTATTGACTTATTGTAATTAATTAATATCTAGATATTAACTAATTACTCAACCGAATTATCATCGCATGTAAATTCAGTCGGACTTCTGATCAAGTTGGGTGCCAAGCAACACCGCATGATCCCGGAAGGTAATGGGGTTCAGCAACCCACTCATGGAACCTGTCCGTCCACAGTTACCACGTGGCTATAATCCTTCGTTCGCACAATGCTCTCGAGTTAACCTAGGGTATGGCTAACTGTCAAACCCTAGATGGTCAACTCACTTGAATCAGACTCCGCTGTACAATATCCGAAAATCACTTTTCTGATATTGTTTCTGCTCTGGCCAGAGACTCCTGCGGATCTACTCTAGAGCATTCTCTCTCCAGTTACCTGAGAGCGAACGATCCTTTATTGAACACACAATCACCTTCGAAGGTCTTCTGCTGGACCCGATCCTTGACTATTAGAGATCCCGTAGATAGGGATTCGTAGGTCAAGGTCAAAGTCCAGAAGTCCACCGACAAGGTGTCTTTGGTGTCTCAAGTCCAATGATCAACCACGCTACTGTGACGATGAATCAAGTCGATTGACAGTCAGGTAAATTACCATTCGGCGATTCATGTCAGATCAATTCAGTGAACTCATTCTCCAATGAGCACCTACAGGTTTACCATTGTGTCTCCACACTAGTGACTAACGAGATCAGTCACCCTCATCATATGAGCTGGAATAACCTGTACTAGTCTAACCGGATGTTTGATGTCCTTCTCAAACATCCTACGACTAGGAACACTTGAGAATATGTGTTTATAAGTCATCAGTCTCATTATTATGATCTCATCATAATCTGATGACTATTGCACATATTCATGGACTTCATTATGCGTAAATATAAATATGTCAATCTACATAATGAATTTAATGCCATTTATTAGTGAACCAGATTGAAATAGGTGCCTCATGATTCGCTTAGAGGACACCTATATCCATCACTCCCTACTCCCTCCGGGACCTCCTCGTCGATCCACTCCTGGTGGAGGCCCAGGGTCCTCATGACTAGGCAGAGGCGGAGCGGCTCGATCTCATTCAGGTAGTGAAGCCACATCTGCCGACCGAACCATCTTCGGCCAGCCGTCACCCACGGCTGGCCCTCCTCGCCCATTCCCAAGTATGGACGCCAGATCACCTGCATACAGGTTAGATGCATTCATATAAATAAATTGCATTCAATAAACGAAAGATTGCATTCAATAAACAAAATTGAACAAATTAAAAGACTCACCAAGAGCTCCGGGTAGTCAAGAAACTGACGGTGGAGGGCCGTTAGCTGATGGTGCTGTGGGGCCGTGTCCACAATTGGCTGCTAGCGGCAAGCCAAAGGGACAGCGTCCGGCCTCACGATCCGCGCTCGACCGAGCGGAAAGTAGAGATAGCTCAACACTTACACATAAACATGTAAGTTAGAAAAGCATCATATCATTGCATTTCATATCATAAACAAATAATTAAAATAACTTAATACCTGGAGGAACGGCGAGAAGCTACTGACAGTCGTCCGCGATCTGGCGTGACCGCGGAGAGATCAGCGAACAGATGGGCCAGGAGGGCCGCACCCCAGGCATACTGATGCAGGGTCTTTAGGTCATCTAGAAGGAAAAGGAACCTACAATGGATGTGGTCGCCCTTCGTACTGAAGAGCAACCGATCAAAAAAGAAAACTAAGAAGACCCTAAGCTGTCTATCTACTTCCTCTACCTGACTCGGGTCTGTACAGTATACAGCGGCAGAAGACTCAGCTAACCTATCTCTAAACTCTGCCCGGGTCTCATCCGATCGACGTCGGGGCTCTATCAGTCCTAGGGCAGCCTCTACCTCTACCCTGGGAACAGTCCTAGACTCCCTATCTAAGGTAGATACCTCTATCCCGAGTAAGGCCTCTGCTAGACCACGGTAATCGGGGTTAGTCACCCGGCTCACCGGTAGGCCCTCCACCCTCAAGCCAGTAATCCTAGCCACATCCTCTAGACTTGGGACCATGTGGCCCCAGGGCATTAGGAATGCCCAACTCTCGGCGTACCAACGCTCCCTGATCCCCTGCAGCAGTACCAGATCGAGCCAAAATGGCTCGATATCTAAGATCTCGCCGAACCCCATCCGGCACAAGCGTGCCTTCTGGAAGTCTGGGAGTCCCCGGTATGCCCCTACTACCAAGTCCTAAGAAATCCTAGCCTTCATCGTCCCCTACAAATAAAACAAAAAGTCCATCAGTTAATAAATAAAGAAAAATCAATAAAAACTAAAAGGCATCGAGCCACACGGACGCCTATTGAAAGGCGTCCAACACCCTTGACGCCATTTGACTCACATTTTCTAATTTATTTAAAAATCAAGTTTTGTCCTGAATAGCGTCGGACCATGGCGACGCCCTTTGAAAGGCGTCACCTGGTCTGGATGCCACTCAAGACCGATTTTGGGTTCTTTAAAAAGAACCTCTTTCTCCTCTTTCCTCCATTCCATTCACGTCCATAGGGAACTTACCAGGTGTAGAGCCTCTTCACCACCTTCCTCTTCGGCCATGGGCGCCGGGGGAGCTTCTTCCTCCTCCAAGAAGGCCGCTACCGCCGCAAGCTCAGCCGGTACCTCTTCGTGGACCTCTTCCGTTGGAACCACCGCGAGGGAGGCCGTCCTTCGCCTCTTCGCCACGACTTTGGCTTTGCATGATCCCTCTCCTTGTTCCATGGCCAAGGAAGAGAGCTTGAGAGAGAAAGAGAGCTTGAGAGGGAGAGAAGGCTAGAGGAAAAGGGAGCTCGGGTGAAAGAGAAAGCTCGAGAGAAAGAGAGGATGGAGGAAGAAAAGGGCCGATGCCAAGAGGAAAGTGGGGGAGATGGCCGGAGGATTGCCGGAAGAGCAAGGAGTCGCCGGAGAGGATGAAGGAAGAGAATTTTTGGGAGAATGAGGAAGAAAGGGGGTCCTTCGCGGCTTCTGTTTAGAAAAGTTGAAACGCGTCGGGTTACAGCAACGCCATTCATGACGCATAAACTGAGGCGGCAAAGGACAAAGCTTTGAAATTGATCAAAAGGTGTCTTCACAGAGCAACGCGTTTCAGTTTAAACCGTCAATTCTGGTCAGAACAGTACAAAGCATGATGATTAAACGTGTCCACACCTCACGACGCATTTCAGTGGATTAATCACAGAATTAATGGCGGAATTCTGGAGAAAAGCAAGAGAGAGAATTGAAAGGCGTCTACCCATGTGGATGTGTTTTAAGATTAATTCGTGATTTTCAAGATAAATCTCTTATTTTGAAAATGAATTATGGATGAAAGGCGTCTACACTTCTGGACACGTTTAAGGGATAATTCAGGATTTTAAGGATTAATCTCTGATTTTTGGAAAATGAATTATAGTTGAAAAACGTCTTTCTGAGTGGACGCGTTTTGCATACCCATTTTGCATATTTTAAGAAAAAATCAAGTTTTTACTTAAGTAAAGATCATGAACAAGTCACAGAAGTTTGAGAATAGATTTCGAGACATAAAGGAACAATTCTTTATTGAAATAAATTCTTTATTACATCAAGAAAAGAAAAAAAAAAGAGAGAGAGGACATTCAAGGAAGAAATTCCCGAAGTCTCAGTATATATGGAACGGATAATCCTCTATCTGTTTCTTGAGAGGATTTTACACGATGATTGAAGCTAATATACCACAGTGTGACTATAAGTTCAGTAGCTTCATAGTCTTCATCGGATTCCAAGGCACGCTTCTTGATTGGAGATGTACGGGAAAATTCAGGGAATTCATAGCAAGGCAAGCTGAGTTGAGTATAGCAGCGATGAGGATTGTACAACACGAACTAAGTAGCCCCGATCAGTTTAAGCTCTGCACCCGCTGCACGGCGTACCCGAATTGGCTTTCCTACAAGAGCAAGAGGTGAAGAGTCGAACCCATTTGCTGACATTCTTCTCAGATAATCTCTCCAGTCAGCTCGAGTCTTGAGTTTTGGCACTCAATTGATCATCTTCTCATTGAATTTCACAATGTTGAAAATATGAAAGATAGGACTATTCTGATATGGTCTTGCAGAATGTCTAGTGTGATATTCAAATTTGAAGTGCAACTCAACCCATAGAGCGAAGAATAGCATGCAACCATAGGGAGGCTGACCTATAGACGCTGCAGAAAGCCCACTGTAGAGATAGGCTAGAATCGATGTACTGATATGTCTTCCCTAAATGATCTCGCAGATTGCACTGACTTGATCATCTTCTAATATGTTATCTTGAGCAGGAAAGAACAGAGCTCCAGCTAGGCACGTGGTGAATGCTTTCATCACGTTCTCAGTGTCATCCTCTCTAAGATCTTCAATCTCATACAAAGTCCATTCTGCAAGTTTAGCAAGGTTGATTCCTTTCTTGGTGAGGCATTCTTTAACTTATTTTGAGTCCTTTATGATTTTCATCAACAATTGTTGACCGGTGATCTTCTCCTTCATCAGAGCCTGTTAGTTTAGGTGGCCTACAAGCCAATCTAACAATGTAAATCTCGTTCATTATTAATAAAATGGCATAATATTCATTATGTGTAAATCGCGTTAATTATCGTTTCATAATGAAGTCCGTGAATATGTGCTATGGTGATCAGATTATGATGAGATCATACTAATGAGACTGATCACTTAAACACACATATTCTTAATTGTTCCTAGTCGGAGGATATCCGAGAAGGACATCAGATATCCGGTTAGACTAGTACAGATTACTCCTGCTCATATGATGAGGATGACTGGTCTCATAAGTCATTTGTGTGGAGACACTAAGGCGAATCTGTAGGTGCTCATTGGAGAATGAGTTTACTGAACTGATCCGACTGAATCGCTGGATGGTATTGTACCTCACTGTCAACCAGCTTGATTCTATTGTCGCAGTTGCGTGGATGGTCCTCGGACCTGAGACACCAAGGACACCTTGGCGGTGGACTTCTGTGCTTTGACCTTTGTTTACGAATCTCTACCCATGGGATTCTAATACGCCAAGGATTGGGTGCAGCGGAATACCGTCGAAGGGAATTGTGTGTCAATAAGGAATCATTCGCTCTCGGTACTTAGATAGAGAATGCTCTGGGAAGGATGCGCGGAAGTCCCTGGCCAGGGCGGACGATAATATCGGGAAAGGAGTTTTCCGATATTCATCAGCGGCATCCAATCCAAGTGAGTCGACCGGTTAGGGTTTGACAGCTCGCCATACCCTGAGTTGACTCGAGAGCATTGTACGAATGAAGGATTATATCCACGCGGTAACTGTCGACGGAAAGGTTCCAAGAGTGGGTTACTTTACCCCAAATACCTTCCGGGTTCACGCGGTGTTGCTTGGCACCCAACGTGATCGGAGGCCCGGTCGAATTCGATGTGCGACATCAATTCGATTGATTAATTGATTAATAAAGGGTTATTAATTAATTAATAAAGCCAGTGAGGAGTCACTGGGCTTACTGGGCCATTAACTGGACTGGTACTTGGGCCTAGAGGGTCACACGCAAATGATTCTCAAGGCGATGGATAAATAAGTGAGTTTTATACAAACTGGGGGTTTTAATGAAAAACCGCGCGGTTATTATAAAACATAGCGAACGGGCTGAGCAGGCCAAGCTGCTGCTAACCCTAGCTGCCCCTCCTCGTTTTCTGTCTTCCGCTGGAGTCCAGGCAGATCCAGATCTGCTCCGCCACTTCTCCGAATCCCGTTCGACGGGAAATCGTCCGCGCACTGCGGCGATCATTGCGGCGACCAGCGGAGGCTTCGCGGGCTGCGAAGAACGACAAACTCGAGGATATCCGTCGCGGGGAGGATCGCGTGGACTTCGCTAGAGGCCGGGCGCTTGCGCGGCTTGCGGTGTCGCACTGACGGAACCGAACGGCTGCGGATTCGAATCCGCACACGGTGAGAAAAGATAATCCGATTATCTCGTTTTAGTCTCCGAAACGGGAACGGATTGCCTTAAATATTTTTGTTTTCCGCTACGTGAGCGATCCGGAGAAACCCAGAAAACCCAACAGTGGTATCAGAGCCAGGTTCCACTATTTCTCGTCCCGTTTCAGTTTTCGAAATTGATTTTTCTTGAGTTATTCCATGCGTTTAATCCGATTAAAATGACGGAATAGTGTTCATGAGATGAACACAAATAATTAGATTATTTTTTTATGATTTTTTGGATTTGTTTTTGGGGTTTTTGGAGTTCGTCATAAGATGATGATTTGGGGTTTTCGGCAAGTCCGTGCTTGCTTCCCAAGCGTTGGGATGGCGAGCCGGGACTGCGGATCCCCTGGGGATAGTCCCCACTGTTCACCGTTCACCTTGACTGCCGCCAGAGTGGCCTTGAAAGGCTGTAATTTCAAGCCCTAGTTCGGTCAGAAACCCTGAAAACCAGTTTTTTGGGTGTTTTGAGGGGCTCGGACTATAGCCTTAGGGCCACCGCCAGCAGCCCTGCCGGCGCCGGGAGAGTCGCCGGCGTCGGGGGCTTCGCCGGCCGGGGCCGGCGGCGCCGGGAGGATGGCCGGCGGCGACCTGCAACCAACCCCGCCGCCGGTTGATGCAGGTTTAGGGTTCGATTGCTGGTGTGGGCGGGCTGGGGAAGAAAGGCTTCAAGCGAACCGGCCGGCCCCGACCCGGTTGGACCGGGCCGGGTGCAGGCGGTCTGGGCCGGTTCAAGATCTGGTCTGGGTCTGCGCCCTTGACCGAACCCCTGGCCGAGCCAGGGGCTCGAACCCATTGCCCTAGTGGCTGGGTCAAATTTTTAATTTTAATAAACCCCATTTCAAACCCTATAAGACCATTTAAATTAGAAACAAAATCTGAATTGATTTTAAAATTCTCAAAATTGTTTTGAGGATTAAAATTATCATTCAATTTTAAATTTAATTGGGCATTTATTAATGATTATTGAATCATTATGGATTAACTTTTAGTTGTTAATTTATTAATGTTAATTGAAAGTTTAATTGTTAAACTAATAATTAATATTAATTAAACTAATTTAAGGGTTAAATTAGTTATTAATAATTATTAATCTAACAGTTAGATTATTAATTATTATTTCAACTAATTGTTAATTAATTATTTAAGTTAGTTGTTAATTTAATTGTTAAATTAATAATTGACTTAAATGCCTAATTTAAGTGTTAAATTAGCAGTCTTTAATTATTATTGTTAGTTATTAATTTAAGAGTTAAATTAATGATTAACATTAATCATTTAATCTAATTGTTAGATTAATGATTATTAATTAATTAAATTTGATTGTTAATTTAAGTGTTAAGTTAACAATTAATTAACCAATCTAATTGTTAGATTGTAGTCATTGATTAATTAGTGTTAATTAATAATTTAAGTGTTAAATTACTAATTAACATTAATTAACTGATCTAAGAGTTAGATTAGTAGTTAGTTAATAATTAATTCAAGTTGATTATTAATTTAAGTGTTAAATTATTAATTAACTTAGTTGGATTAATCTAAGAGTTAGATTAGTCTTTAAATAGTCTTATTGTTAGATTATTAATGGGGTTTATTCTAAGTGTTAGATTATTAGAAATGTTCTAATTTGCATGGAATAATCTGGAATTATTAATTCGGAGTGTGTGCACATGTGATGTGTGTTTATTGCTTTTAAATTAGATTTAATTGCATCTTAAGCTAATAAAATGAGTTTTCCAAAATCAAATGCCAATTTTGATTGGATCCTAGCTTTTTGAAAGCCAAAACTTATCTATTTTTGAAAACTCATTTGTTTTAGCCATGTGATGCGCTGAATCATGTGTGGATGTTTAAAACACACCGTGGTCATGGATATGCACTTAATTTATTATTCATGTGATGAATGCATTGTGTGGATCGTGGATGTATGTTTGATTATTAATTGTTAATAAATAGAAGTCTGCGCACCTCTCTCTCTCATACTCCGATGTATTTCTACCTCCCTCTCTCTCTTGTACTCGCCATAAGGCCTTCTTCAATTTACTTATTAATTCTAGAATTAATGTAATATGATCGAGGCAACCGAGGAAGGAGCGAGGACGATCCACAACTGCAACCAGGAAGGCGAAAAGATGGAGATCTCTTGCCTGTGTTTGCAGGTTATCTAATATAATTGTTATGTTAGATTGTGTGTGTTTGACTGTTGGCTCCAGTCAAACCCACTGTGCTATCCATGACCACACTAATGACATGTATGAGATGCATTGTTTATCTTTTGATTATCAATCAAAGCAGGTTATAGTATTTAGTAAATATATACGATATATTTATATACTATCACCTAGGAGAGACCAAGATAAAAGTTATCTAAATACCCTCAGATAAACTCTAAGCCGTAACGCGAGTAGTTAAGAACTTACCTCGTGGTCCACCATCGTTATAGTCATAGAATTCAAATCACTTTAGGCATGTTTGTTGTGCTATCCACAAGGCCTGCTTAATTGGGAGGAGAAACTGTGGCTATGGCATTAGATGCCTATAGATCGGGGTAGAGGAACTATGTAGCTTTGTTGTGCTATCCACAAGGGCTGCATGCAAATCTATGCTCGTCGCGTAATGATGGTTAGCTTAGACCAGAATTAGTGGTTTGTTGTGCTATCCACAAGGCCATTAAATCTCTGGGGACCGAAGTTATGATCAGATATTGCAAGGAGTTGCAAATCCCATGAGTTGGGTGCTCTCTGATTGTATTACAGTTTGTTGTGCTATCCACAAGGCTATAGTGCAAGTCATTGAGATTCTGATCCCCACTAGGAGACTGTCGGCGTCTCCCGTTCTGTATAACTGAGGGTTATACAGTCCATCGAAAATTAGTGGGAGTTAAACTTGCACAAAAGACCATGTCTTTCTTTAAACTTTAATAATTGAACATCTGATAGATTTTACTTATCTCCTGTAGGAACTATGTCGTCGAGTAACCCACTCCGTGGCATACTTGATGCCGTTTTGACTTATCTGATCTACTCAGATTGGTTCAGAAGCCTGAAGAATGTCTTCAGATCTGAACGCAATAACTTTGTCCCTGGAGCTGATCCTCTTGCTAAATCAGCATTAGATGCTCCTGAAGCAGAGATGACAGCTAACGATAAAGGATCGAAGGACAAAGGAAAAAGAGTAGTGAAGGGTGACTGCTTCTACTATAAGCAGTATGGTCACTGGAAAAGGAACTGCAAGGAGTTCCTTCATGATAAAGCTCATGGAAGAATGAAGCTGTCTGAAGCTTCAGATATCTATATGATAGATATCAACTTATCGGTTAGAGATTCCACATCTTGGGTATTGGATACCGGATGTGCTTCACATATCTGTCATGATGTACAGATGCTGACAAGTAAGCATAAGCTGAGACAAGGTGAGGTGGAATTGAGGCTAGGAAACGGCGCAAAAGTTGCAGCGATTGCTGTTGGGACAGCAAACCTCAGGCTTCCATCGGGAGACACCTTACTATTGGAAGATTGTTATTATGTTCCTAGCATAATAAAGAACATCATATCAATATCTTGTTTGGACAAGATAGGATATAGGTTGACAATTGAGAATAGAAGTTGTTCGATTTATTATGGTAATAAATCAATAGCTTCGGCATCTTTAGTCAACGGTCTATATCTATTAGATGTTTCTCATTACAATCTTCTGATTGATAATGCTCTTAAGAAGAGCAAGAATTGCGTGAACCAGGCCTACATGTGGCATTGTAGACTTGGGCACATTGGCGAAAGCAGGTTGCAAAAGTTGCACAAGCATGGTTATTTAACAGCATTCGATTATGAATCGTTTGCAACATGTGAATCCTGCCTTATGGGAAAGATGGCAAAATCTCCATTTAGTAGACATGGAGAACGTGCCAAAGACATTTTGGAACTAATACATTCAGATGTATGTGGTCCAATGTCTACCCAAGCCAAAGGTGGCTTTTCTTACTTCATTACGTTCACCGATGACTTCTCAAGATTCGGCTATGTGTACTTAATGAAGTACAAGTCGGAAGCAATTGAGAAGTTTAAGGAGTTCAAGAATGAGGTGGAGAAGCAGTTAGGAAAGAGTATTAAAGCTCTTCGATCAGATCGAGGAGGAGAATACTTGAGTACTAATTTCACACAATTCTTAAAGGATAATGGTATCCTTTCTCAGTTGACCCCTCCATATACACCACAGATGAATGGTGTATCAGAAAGGAGGAACCGCACCTTGTTGGACATGGTGCGATCCATGATGAGCTTTCGGGATTACCAGTGTCCCTCTGGGGGTATGCTCTAGAGTCAGCAGCATACCTACTGAACAGAGTACCCAGCAAGTCTGTGGCCTCTACTCCATATGAGATATGGAAAGGCAGGAAACCAGAATTTAAACATGTTAAAGTCTGGGGTTGTCCTGCTCATGTAAAGAGGCATGATCCAGACAAGCTGGAATCACGAACTGATAAATGCAGGTTTGTGGGATATCCAAAGGAAACCTTTGGATACTATTTTTACCATCCTGGTGAACAAAAGATGTTTGTCGCCAGGAAAGCTGTCTTCCTGGAAGAGGAATACCTTCTCCAGGAGGACAGTGGGAGTAAAATAGTACTGGAAGAGGTTCCAGATCCCCATACAGCTGCATTATCATCAGATGAGATATCAGTTCTTGAATCTGTTCAGGTACACACAGATGAGCCTCGTAGATCTGGTAGAGTACCTAGACTACCCGAACGATATGTGGGACATATCGCTGAAGGTGAGTCTAAGGTACAATATAATGAGGATGATGATCCGAAAACCTACCAGGAGGCTATAGAAGGCCCAGAAGCCAGGAAATGGCGAGAAGCCATGAACTCAGAAATCCAGTCTATGTACACCAACCAAGTTTGGAACTTGGAGGACTTGCCCGAGGGTATTGTACCCATCGGTTGCAAGTGGATCTTTAAAAGAAAGATCGGTGCTGATGGACGGATCGACACTTATAAGGCAAGGTTGGTGGCAAAGGGATATCGTCAAAGGCAAGGAATTGACTATGACGAGACTTTCTCACCAGTTGCCATGATAAAGTCGATCAGAGTTCTGCTCGTCATTGCTGCACATTTTGATTATGAAATCTGGCAGATGGATGTTAAGACTACCTTCCTCAATGATAACCTTGAGGAAGAGGTGTATATGATACAACCAGAAGGTTTCACATCCAAAGAATCTCCAGATAAAGTGTGCAAGCTTCAGAGGTCCATTTATGGACTGAAGCAGGCTTCCCGGAGCTGGAACATAAGATTTGACGAGGTTGTCAAGTCTTATGACTTCATTAAGAATGAAGATGAGCCTTGTGTGTACAAGAAGACCAGTGGGAGTGCAGTCACTTTTCTAGTTCTTTACGTAGATGACATACTACTCATTGGGAATGATGTAGCTATGATGTCATCAGTAAAGGTCTGGCTATCGAAAAACTTCTCCATGAAGGATTTGGGAGAAGCATCCTACATATTGGGAATACGGATCTATAGAGATAGATCAAAGAGGATGCTTGGAATGACCCAATCCTTGTACATAGATACCATAGTCAAAAGGTTTGGCATGGAAAATTCCAAGAGAGGTTTCATACCGATGAGACATGGAATTAATCTCTCAAAGGAACAGTCTCCTAAGACTCCTGATGAGAGGGCATTCATGGATAGAATACCCTATGCCTCTGCCATAGGATCTATCATATATGCCATGCTATGTACACGGCCTGATGTTGCATTTGCTCTAAGTGTTACGAGCAGATTTCAGGCTGATCCAGGCGAATAGCACTGGAAGGCAGTGAAATGCATCCTTAAGTACTTGAGAAGAACTAAGGATATGTTTCTTGTCTATGGAGGAGGTGACTTGAAACTGCGAGGCTTTACTGACTCGAGTTTCCAGTCAGATCCAGATGATAGCAAGTCAACATCTGGATTTGTGTTTACATTGAACGGAGGGGCAGTGTGCTGGAAGAGTTCCAAGCAAGTAACCACTGCAGATTCGACGACTGAAGCTGAGTACATCGTTGCAGCTGAAGCCGCCAAGGAAGCAGTGTGGTTGAAGAAATTCATCACCGACCTCGGCGTAGTTCCCAGCATCTCTGAGCCTGTTCCACTGTTGTGCGACAACAATGGAGCGATTGCGCAAGCGAAAGAGCCACGGTCTCATCAGAAATCGAAGCATATTCTGAGGCGCTTTCACCTTATCAAATAGATCATATCCAGAGGAGATGTAGTAGTGGAAAGAGTTCCATCAGTCGACAATGTAGCAGATCCACTGACAAAGCCGTTGGCTCAAATTGTGTTTGAGCGTCACCTAGAGTCTATGGGCTTATTGTATAAAGGTGATTGGCTTTAGTCCAAGTGGGAGATTGTTAGTTTAGGTGGCCTACAAGCCAATCTAACAATGTAAATCTCGTTCATTATTAATAAAATGGCATAATATTCATTATGTGTAAATCGCGTTAATTATCGTTTCATAATGAAGTCTGTGAATATGTGCTATGGTGATCAGATTATGATGAGATCATACTAATGAGACTGATCACTTAAACACACATATTCTTAATTGTTCCTAGTCGGAGGATATCCGAGAAGGACATCGGATATCCGGTTAGACTAGTACAGATTACTCCTGCTCATATGATGAGGATGACTGGTCTCATAAGTCATTTGTGTGGAGACACTAAGGCGAATCTGTAGGTGCTCATTGGAGAATGAGTTTACTGAACTGATCCGACTGAATCGCTAGATGGTATTGTACCTCACTGTCAACCAGCTTGATTCTATTGTCGCAGTTGCGTGGATGGTCCTCGGACCTGAGACACCAAGGACACCTTGGCGGTGGACTTCTGTGCTTTGACCTTGGTTTACGAATCTCTACCCATGGGATTCTAATACGCCAAGGATTGGGTGCAGCGGAATACCGTCGAAGGGAATTGTGTGTCAATAAGGAATCATTCGCTCTTGGTACTTAGAGAGAGAATGCTCTGGGAAGGATGCGCGGAAGTCCCTGGCCAGGGCGGACGATAATATCGGGAAAGGAGTTTTCCGATATTCATCAGCGGCATCCAATCCAAGTGAGTCGACCGGTTAGGGTTTGACAGCTCGCCATACCCTGAGTTGACTCGAGAGCATTATAAGAATGAAGGATTATATCCACGCGGTAACTGTCGACGGAAAGGTTCCAAGAGTGGGTTACTTAACCCCAAATACCTTCCGGGTTCACGCGGTGTTGCTTGGCACCCAATGTGATCGGAGGCCCGGTCGAATTCGATGTGCGACATCAATTCGATTGATTAATTTATTAATAAAGGGTTATTAATTAATTAATAAAGCCAGTGAGGAGTCACTGAACTGGGCCATTAACTGGACTGGTACTTGGGCCTAGAGGGTCACACGCAAATGATTCTCAAGGCGATGGATAAATAAGTGGGTTTTATACAAACCGGGGGTTTTTATGAAAACCGCGCGGTTAGTATAAAACATAGCGAACGGGCTGAGCAGGCCAAGCTGCTGCTAACCCTAGCCGCCCCTCCTCGTTTTCTGTCTTCCTCTGGAGTCCAGGCAGATCCAGATCTGCTCCGCCGCTTCTCCGAATCCCGTTCGACGGGAAATCGTCCGCGCACTGCGGCGATCATTGCAGCGACCAGCGGAGGCTTCGCGGGCTGCGAAGAACGACGAACTAGAGGATATCCGTCGCGGGGAGGATCGCATGGACTTCGCTAGAGGCCGGGCGCTTGCGCGGCTTGCGGTGTCGCACCGACGGAACCGAACGGCTGCAGATTCGAATCCGCACACGGTGAGAAAAGATAATCCGATTATCTCGTTTTAGTCTCCGAAACGGGAACGGATCACCTTAAATATTTTTGTTTTCCGCTGCGTGAGCGATCCGGAGAAACCCAGAAAACCCAACAGAGCCATCTTATTCTGGATCACTTCATTGTCGCCATACAACTTGATTTTGGGAAGGCCCAATAGGAGTTCAACCTCCTCTAGAAGAATAGTGCATTCAAATTCAGAAAAAAGTAAGGTATGGGTTTGAGGATGTCGTAATTCAATTAAAGCATCCATAGCCGCCCAGTCCACGTTTGGACTTTTGTAATGCTTTGCATGGACCTTGTTAGCTATGGTCCGTTCCATGATGTCCTTGTCAGAATTACCATTGTCTCTATAGGGATACGCTTTAGAGACTGCAGCCTACTTGTTAAACGGGGTTTCGAGTAAGTCAGTTCCTACCACACCATATGAGATATGGAAGGAAATGAAACCAAACTTTAGTCATATTAAAGTTTGGGGGTGTCCTGCCCATGTAAAGAGGAATGACGCAGATGAGCTAGAGTCGAGAACAGACAAGTGTAGGTTTGTGGGATATCCAAAAGAGACATTTGGATATTATTTCTATCACCCTTCTGAGCAAAGGGTCTTAGTGGCCAAGAGAGTTGTATTCCTGAAGAAGGAATATTTTTTCTAGAAAAACAGTGGGAGCCAGATAGAACTGGACGAGGTCCATCAATCACAAACTGGGGATACAGTCTCATTAGATGAGACACCATCTACGAAAAATGCTCAAAATGAAACACATATATTACGAAGATCTGGTAGGGTACCTAGAGAACCTAAGAGATATGTTGGACATGTCTCTGACAGTTCATCTAAGGTACAGATAAATGAGGATGATGATCCTCAATCCTATCAAGAGGCAATTCGTAATTCTGACTCCGAGAAATGGAAGGAAGCTATAGATTCAGAAATCCAGTCCATGTATACCAATCAAGTTTGGAACTTGGTTGACATACCTAAAGGGAAGGTCCCTATCGACTGCAAATGGATCATCAAAAGGAATATCGGAGTAGATGGACAAATTGACACTTATAAGGCTCGTCAAGTAGCAAAGGGATATCGTCAAAGACAAGGAATTGACTATGATGAACCTTTTTCACCAGTAGCAATGATAAAGTCAATTAGAATCCTCCTTGCCATTGCAGCATACCTAGATTATGAGATCTGGCAGATGGATGCGAAGACAGCTTTCCTTAATGGAAATCTGTCAGAAGAGGTGTATATGGTACAACCTGATGAATTCACATCTAAGCAGCATCCCAATAAGATATGCAAGCTTCAGAAATCCATTTATGGATTGAAGCAGGCGTCTCGAAGTTGGAATTTGAAATTTGATGAGGTTATCAAATCTTTTGACTTCATTCAAAATGAAGACGAACCCTGTGCTTACAAGAAGGTCAGTGGGAGCTCAGTGACCTTCTTAGTCCTCTATGTTGATGATATCTTACTCATTGGGAATGATGTAAGGATGCTGACATCAACGAAGTCTTGGTTGTCCAAGACATTCTCCATGAAGGATTTAGGAGAAGCATCCTATGTGCTGGGTATAAGGATCTATCATGATAGATCAAAAAGGATGCTGGGAATATCTCAATCCATATACATAGATACTATACTCAGGAGATTCCGATTAAAAATTCCAAAAGATATCTCATTCCTATGAGACATGGAATTTACCTATCTAAGGGCATGGCCCCTAGAACACTTGAGGAAGTAGAGCACATGAGTCGGGTACCCTATGCCTCGGTAATAAGGTCGATTATGTATGCCATGATATGTACTCGCCCTAATGTGGCCAATGCTTTGAGCATTACCAGCAAATATCAGAGTGATCCAGGCGAAGTGCACTGGAAAGCAGTGAAATGCATCCTTAAGTACTTGAGAAGAACTAAGGATCTTTTCTTGCTATATGGAGGAGAAGAGGACTTGCAATTGAGAGCATATACAGACTCTAGTTTCCAGTCAGACTCGGATGATAGCAAATCCATGTTTGGATTTGTATTCATGTTAAATGGAGAGGCAGTCAGTTGGAAGACTTCCAAGCAAGAAACGACTGCGGATTCAACGACAGAGGTAGAGTATATAGCTGTGGCTGAAGCTGCCAAGGAAGTGGTATGGATGAAGAAATTCATCTCGGAACTTGACAGTTCCTACCATATCAGATCTCATACCATTATTATGTGATAATAATGGGGCCATCGCAGAAGCAAAGGAACCACGGTCTCACCAAAGGTCGAAGCATATTCTAAGGCGCTTCCACCTGATTCGGGAGATTGCTGAAAAGGGAGATGTGATGGTAGAGCGTGTATCATCAGAAGATAATATTGCAAATCCACTGACTAAGCCTTTGTCACAAATTGTGTTTGAGCGTCATCGGGAAAAGATGGGCCTCAAGACTGTGGGCAATCGGCTGTAGTACAAGTGGGAGATTGTTAGTTTTTTGGGTGTCCTATAGACCAATTATGGGTCGTGTAGGCCCAATGTGTTGTACAATCTTGTTCAATATATTTAAGTGATTTTTAGAGCGTAAATTTGTAATATGTGGATTGCTTTGCGTTGTCCCTAGGATATGTGGTTGTAAAGTCAATTTCGAGATGGGATCTCGAATGTGAGTTTGACTATACATGGACGCATACCTTAAATTGTTCCTGATTGGAGAGTAATCACTCTGGGATGTTGATTACTTGTAAATCAGCGCACATGATGTATAGATGACCAATCTTACGGTCATAGGTGCGGGGCACCAGCACATGTGTAGGTGTTCTTCTTGGGAGGATATTCACTGAACTGATCCGCTGATGGATCTTCAGATGGTTAATTATACCTAATGTTAACTGAAGATCCATCTGTCTCAGTAGTATCGTTGATCTTTTAACCTGAGACATTAATGAGGTATTGCGTGAAGACTGGTGTGGTTTAATGTTTGGTTAAGTAACTTTAACCATAAGTCATGAAACACCGAATCATTAGCCACATCAAAATACATGCGAAGACCGTTAATGGTCAAGAGGGGATCGCTCACTGTCAGGTATATTACAAACAGTTAATGAGTCATGACATGGACGCTCCACTAAATCCCTGGCCAGGGTGTTATCGTTTCATTTGGAACGAACATGAAATTATAATGAAGGTCATGGTCAGACAACACGATCACTAGTAGTTTGGCGAAACCATACCACAGGATCGGATCGGACTCATAGAATGAGCGAGAGATTATAGCGATACAGTAACTGAAGACTTATAGGTGCCAAATAGGGTGAAGATAAACCCGACATCCTTTAGGATCACGCGAATTTGCTTGACCCAACGTGATCAAAAGGTCCAGAACAGATTAAATGGTTATTGGGAATAACCGGTTTAATTTACTTCTAATTAGATTAGAAGTTAATGGATCTTTAAACCAGAATGATAATGGGCCTAAAGGATCACATACAAATAACTCTTGCGGAACGGAATATTGTCATATGGAATAATATACTAAAGCATTAAATTCTTTTGAGAAAAGAATTTATAAATGGCTTAAAAGTATATATGCAATAATATAAAGGGCATATATATATAATATATGTATTATTAGGCTTGTTTGATAAATAAGCTAATAATAATATATTGATATATCATATACCTTGGGGTTTACTTTAACTGCGGCAGTTAAAGAAGAGTTTGGTTAAACAAGGCGATTCAAGCTGCCGCCTTAACATTCCTATAAATAACTCACCTATTCTCCAACCTGTAACCTAGAAAAAAAAGGTTTCTAACCATTCCAAAACGTTGGCTGTCGAGAGGAAAAGAAGAGTTGGACTCTTCCCAGGTTCTTGAGGCAAGAGGGTTTGTACGGGTTTTGGAGAAGGTGAACTCCGTTGCTGCAAAAGGTTGGTGTGGATTAAGCTCTAGAGGCCGGACGTTTGTGCGGCTCAAAGCTTCGAGAAGTTCGGCACCGATTTTCACAGGATAACATATTCTGTGGAAGGTGATAAATCTCGTGTGATTTATTTAGATCGTTTTTGTTGCATCAATCGGAGCCCGAACCAGTTTGGAAAATCATTTTGTTTTATATTCTTCCGTTGCTGTGATTTTCCGGGGTTACTACTGTTAGAATTGGGTGGCCTCAAAGCCAATCATTGTACATTCTAGTTCAGATTATTAATAAAGGCATTTATTCTTCATTTAATAGTTCTCGCAAACGACTATCGTAATGAAGGTCCATAGACAAATGTATGGGATATTGAATCATGATGAGATCATGATAGTGAGATCAATATCCTAAGGCAATTGTCTTAAATAGTTCTCGATCATAGGATATTTGAGATGGACATTAAATATCCGATAAGATCGACACAAGTTATGTCTGCTCATATGATGAGGGTGAATGATCTCACATTCACTCGTGTGGTGACACTAAGACAAACAAGTGGGTGCTCATTAGAGAATGAGTTCACTGAACAGACCCAAATAAGAATTCCTGGATGGTAATTATACCTATTAGTCAACCAGGGAATTCAATCGTTGCAGTAGCACAGTTGGTCATTTGACCTGAGTCACCAATGATACCTTGTTTGTGGACCATTGTATCTTGATTCTCTGACTCGTGGACTTTAACCATTAAGTCCACCATAATCGGTCTTTCAGATACAGTGGAAAGCTTGCGAAGGTAATTGAGTGAACAACAAGAGATCACTCACTCTTGGTATAAGACTGGAGAGAGAATGTCCCATGGATGTGTACACAGAAATCCCTGGCCAGGGTCAAATGAAAGAGATGTCTTTCTAGATATTAACTGTGTACTAGAATCCATCTGGATAATGCGATAGAGGGTTTGACTATAAAACCATACCCTTGCGTTATCGGGACGTTGCATGAGTGAAGGATTATATATGTGCGGTATCGGCAGACGGAAAGGTTCAATTAAAAGGGAACAGTATCCCTTATATCGTCTGGGATCATGAGGTAGTGTTTGGTGCTGTTCATGATCGGAAGGCCAAGTGAATTAATCATCGGATGATAATTTACTTGTTTATTAAATTAATCATTTAACATATGATGTTTAAATGTTAATTAATAAATGTTAAACTCAAGAAACAGTTCTAACTTTAATGGGCCTACAACCGGACTGATATATGGGCCTGGAGGGTCACACATATAAGAGTTCTCGTCAGACGGTGAGAGATGTTAAATTTCATGCTTATCTGGGTTTTTGTGAAAAGCTGCAGGATAAACATGAAGATTTAATGGAGAATTATCCAAGGCCAAACTCTTGGATAATCACGAGGATTAACTCTTGTGCTTATCCTTATTTCTATATAAGGAGGGCCAAGGGGGAGTGGTAAAAAGTTAGTTGGACGACTTTTTACTCCCCAGATTCTCTCTCTCCTCTCTCTCTCTCTCCTTCTCTCTCTCTTGGAGTGGATCTGTCTCTCTCCGCGCATGGTGGATTTGAGATCTGGTCGGAGCACTCAAGTCGAGGAGGAAATCGCGTCTGTTGCGAGAACTCGTGTGGATACCTCTAGAGATCGTGCGCGTGCACGATTAACGAGTCGGCATCATCCACGGGAGATTCAAAACCCCTCAAAGGTGAAGAACTGTTCTTCCCGCTTAGATTTTAATGTCCGTTTTACAACCCCAGCAACCGATACATTGGAATCAATTTTTATTTCCGCTGCGTTCATGGCGATTCCTAACAGTGGTATCAGAGCCAGGTTCGGTTGTAAAACGGCACCGTTTTGTGTGTTTTCTCGTTATGCGTGAAGAACCCGTATTGTACGTGTTCTTGTGTTTAATCCGATTAAAAATGACAGATTAGTGTTCATATGATGATCACGATCAATTTGATTATTTTTCTGTATTTTTCGGATTTTTATTTGGGTTTTTCGGAGTTCGTCATGTGATGATGAACCGGGGTACTTCGGCGGCTTCGTATGTGCATCCCAAGCGTTGGGATGGCCGGAAGAATCCCTAGATCTCTTGGTGATAGTCACCACTTCTCATTTGGCATGGAGATCGGCACCGGAGTGCCCTTGGAGATGCTAAAAATCGAGTCCGAACTTGGGTTTTTAAACCTGGAAAATCAGATTTTCAAGGGGAGTTTAGGGCACGATTCAAGGGCCATTTGGCCACCGCCGGCTGCCCCACCGGTGCCGGGCTGACCGCCGGGGGTGGGGGCATCGCCGGCGGTGCCTGGCGGCGCCGGCGCTGCCGTCGCTTCTCCCGCCGCCGGCCTGCACTTTTTAGGTTTCTGCAGGAACAAGAAGGAGATAGGAGCCGGTCGAACCATGGCTGAACGGGCCGGACCGCCCGGTCCCGACCCGGTCGGACCGGGCGGGGGCCGGGCAGCGCCCTGGCCGAGCCAGGGTGCGCCCCTGGCCGAGCCAGGGCTCGACCTTGGCCGGGCCAGGGGCCTGGGTCCGGGCCATTGGGCCCTAATGGGTTGGGCCCATTATTATTTTTATTAAAAATTGTTTTTAATTACTGTTTAGCCCCTTATAAACCCAATTTTAGCCCGTTTTAGCCTGTTTTAAAATTGTTTTAAAACAGAATAATTACAGAAATAATTGATAATTGTTATTAATTAATTTTTATGATTATTAACAGCTTATTAAAGTGTTTAATAACTGTTAGTCTATTAAAGGGCTTTATAATTAATGGGTGTTAGTTAATTATTTAAAATTGTTTTAGATAATTAATTTTCCTGTTAATTTAATTAGTTTAAAATTGTTTTAAACTGATTTTATGCATAACTTGATTACTCTTTATGTTCAAATTGTTTGAATTAGTATTTAGATTAACTGAATAGTTTAGTTAGTCAAATTTGTCAATAATGTTTTGAATATTATTGATTATGCTGAAATAAATGTTATTTCGAAAACTAATTGGTATTATAATTTTTATATTTATAAAATTTAATACCAAACAGCAATTATGTGATGATTGTGATGCATGTGATGTGTTTTATAGTGGGATGATCATGGACTTAGTATTTTCATGTGATGAATGATGTGAATGGATGCTATGCTTATTTCATTTGGTAATTTTAAATAGGACCTGCGTGTCCTCCTCTCTCTTAATCCAAGTGTACTTTCTACCTTCCTATAAGATTGTACTCCCCTTGATAAGATCAAGGTTTCTAAGTGTTTAAATGTACATTTGTGGACCTGCGAGTCCTGAATTTTGTATTTAAATGTATCGGATTAAGTTTAGAGGACGGGATCTTCTAAAGACACCTCTGGAGGGAGGACTCGCATCAAATGGAACCAGTGTTGCTGTTTTCACATTAGGATCCTATTATGGATCATCGTTTGGCTCCGATGATTCCATAGTAGTTTAAGCAGTCCATGATCATCCCCATTTATCTTTTCTGCACATATGTGATATTTGTGGACTATGCTATCATATATATATATATTTCTATTAAGTATATTGATACTTCAAATTGAAATACTATTGATAGCACGATTTTTTACAAATCAAAATCAAAAAACCCTCTTTTAAAAACTTAAGTTGTAAACATGAGATATTCAGAATAATCCACGTAACCCACCATCATTATAGATCTTAGGATAATTCTTATCTCAAACGGATTTGTTGTGCTACCACAAGGTCTGTTTGATTTAGAAATTAAACTAGGTCTACGACATGTGATGTCATTAAGATGAATGGACAAATAGTGTAGTTTTGTTGTGCTACCACAAGGATTGCACTATGAATTCATGTCATCTAAGTAATGATGGATAAACTTAACTGAATCAAATTGATTTGTTGTGCTACCACAAGGTCATTCTGATTCAGGGGTTAAATCGATCGGATATTGCAATCATTGCAACTGTCAAGAGTTGACTGCCTAAGGGACTTGATGTGATTTGTTGTGCTACCTGTTAAGTCCACGATTTTACATAAATAACAGATCCAATTTACATAATTTGCTATCAATTTAACAGACAAAATCACATGGAATGATAAGATAAACCATTTGCGCATTCAGAATCTGAATTTTAAAATTTCATCACTCCATGGATGGAATAAGGGTAGCAATTCCATTTTCTCAGCAATTATTTAATGCGCATGGCTATGAGAATTTAACTGTTATTTTATGTGAAACAGGACATGAACAAGCAGATGGCATAGTGGTTGGACCACCCGAACGTCAAGGAAGCAACCAGGGTTCGAATCCTGGCAAAAGCAACATTTTATTTTCGTATTTTAGCTTCAACTGGGGCCCACATGCCAACTAAGAGAGAAAGAAGGAGGGAATTCTGAAATTCAAAGAAAGGAGGATCCATTTCAGAAATTCGAAATTCAAAAATACCAATTAATGTGTTAAAGAGGATCCCCTAAATCAAGGGGAACTTAATGAAAGGATTTTAAAATTTCTTTTTGAAATTCAAAAACCCCCCTCTTTTCTATAAAACTAAGGGAGGAGGTCAAGGTGAAAAACCCGGAAATTTTCAGGAATTTTTAATCTCTCTCCCACAGTTTTTCCTCACTCCCACTGTTTTCTCTCCCCCCTTACGTTTCTATCTCTCTCTCTCTGTTCTCCCTTCACCGAAGCCTCTCTCTCTGTTTTTCTTCCCTCTCTCTCAGACTATCATCTCTCTCTCACGCACCTTCCTCTTCCTCCCTTTCTCTCCCTGCTCTCTCTCTTTCTCTCTTTCTCTCTCTCCCGTTCTGTCCCTCTCTGCGCCAGCTCGTACCTGCACGGGCCGTCCACGCGGCAACGCACGAGGAGGCCCTGCTCGGCCAGCCGCCGCCGCCCCCACACACCACACGGCGGCCCACGAGCGTTCGCGCGAAGGGGCATCGTCGCCTGTGCCGGAGACTCCCGCCCAGCAGCCTCGCGCCGTCAGCCTCGCCTGCCGAGCCTCGCCGCCTCGGGCCCTACACGCCACGCGTCGCCTCCGCCGCAGAGTGCTGCAGCGCTTGTCTTGTCTGCCGCGCCGCCTCGGTCCAAAGAGCCGCTGCCACTACGTGCCTGCCACGTACCCCGCGGCGGTCCACAGTGCCAACGCATCCACAGAAGGCTCATCTAGCCCCTATTATTGCTTCTAAATTAAATTTGTTTCAGTTTTTGAGAGATTAGTTAGCATTTCTGATATTTTCTTAGAACATTGTAAATTTTCTTATTTGCAATGATAGTGATTGTGTTATTTGCTTCTCCAAAGTTGTCATCCTCACTATTTTATTAGATTAATATTATCTTGTTGAATTTATTTGCTTTACTCAATCTTAAAAATTAGTTAACTAAGTTTTGGTGATAGATTCGAGGTGCTAATTAGAAGCATGTTAAATTTTGTAATTAGTTCTGTTTAAAATAGAAGTTTTTTTTTAACTAGAACATCAAATCAAAAACCCAATTTCATTCAAAAATCCAAGGTTTTCAAAATTAGATTTCTACTTCTCCGTGGATCGACCCGGTCTCAACTAAGCACTACATTGTTATCTTTAATTGAGATTCGGAATTTAAGATTGATGTTATTTGTGTTTTAACGACGGCATTTAAATACGCATCAATTTTTGGCACCGTTGTCGGGGAATTTGAATTTGAATTTTGATTATTTTGGGTCCATTTGTATAAATCCATACTCACATTCATTTTCTCTTTTTGCAGGAATTTAAAAAAAAAAGAAGACAAAAGGAAAGCTCAACTTGGTGAGTTTGTTCCAATCTTTTTAATATTTTTATGTTTAGATTTGCTTAAAATAGATATAGCCCTCATTAAATAAAAAAAAAAATCAGAAAAAAAAAATTAAAAAAAAAATTTGCATTTCAAGATTAGAAACCAAACCACCATGTTTTAGGACATGCATCATTTAGGAATGCATTAGTTTTAAATTTTTGCCATTTATTTCATGTTGAAGAGTGCGGGAGCCAAGGTAAGTTTTTCAATATTGTGCAAACAACATGTTCATGCATTGTCATTTCATTATTGCACAAAACAAACTTGATTGAATTGTGGTGTGCATCTCATTGATTAAATAATTTAAGGGCATCTTCATCACAAGATAAGGTGGGGATTTCATCACCCTTCCTTGGCCCACAAACCACAAACACTCCATCTTGCATTGTCCCAAGCCCAATAAAAATCAAATAGCAATTGCACCTAGGGTTCACACTATGATTGGACCGAGCTTTGAATTCATTTCTACTTTGGACAACGGTGTCTAGGCTAGAAGTTACAAAGGCAAACGCCTAAGTGGACAAGTGGTTATTTAATTAGGTCCCTACGAAAGTAGGGGGAGCCTCCCACTATCCCACCTCTTACCTGGCCGATTGATCTATTGTAGGGGTGATTCATAGTGAATTCTAGCCATTTTGTGAGAAATCTCATCTTTAAGTCTAGGACACATTTAGGTCATTAGGAATTTGTTATTAACTTGTTTGTCTTTGCATACATAAACATAAAAAAAATCTAAAAATAAAAATCACAAAAATAACCATTCTCATCTCATCTTGGTCTAGTGTATGCTAGGTAGAAGATCTCAAAAGCCATATATTATCAAACCCATTCAAGAAATTGAGAGATATCTACATCACCAAACCAACATTCAACATCAAATGGCTGGAAACAATCAACAAATGCCAAAACAAATGAAGGAATACTTCATTCCTCAAGACTATAATCCTTCATCTTGTATCCAATTGCCTAATGTCCATGCTAGCCATTATGAGATCAAGCCAAGCACCATCCAAATGCTCCCATCTTTTTATGGGAATACCAATGAAGATCCATATAAACATTTGGATGAATTCTTTGAAATTTGTTCAACCGTGAAAATTCAAGATTTCACGGAAGATGCCCTTCGACTTACCCTATTCCCTTTCTCACTTAAGGACAAAGCCAAATATTGGCTTGGAACGATAGGGAAGCCCATTAAGACTTGGCCCGAAATGCAACAAGAATTCTTAAAAAAATTATATCCTATCGGGAGAACAAATACAATGAGAAGGGCTATAACTGGATTCTCACAATTACCAGGAGAACAAATTCATGAATCTTGGGAACGATTGAAAGAATTGTTGAGAAAATGTCCACATCATGGATTGTCTAGATGGCAAATTGTGCAAGCATTCTATGAAGGTTTAGATGCACAATACAGGCAAATGGTAGATGCATCTTGTGGAGGAGCATTCATGAGCAAAAGTGAGGAAGAAGCTTATGATTTGTTTGAAATGCTAAGTGAAAATTCAATAAATCATGCTTCACTTTCATCATATGAAAGATCTGTGGGAACATCCAAACGGACTGGAGTCTATGAAATAAGAAATAGAGGAGAATTTGAACCTAAGATGGATATCAATGCCTTGACTCAAAAGTTGGATAAGGTGGACCTTCTGGCCCAACAAATGAGCAAAATGGATCTTATGGCCCAAAAGCTAGACCAAGTCCTAGCTTCAAACAACCAAGGATCTAATATCCATGCACAATCAAGACCTTACTCTGAATCCTCTTCATCTTATCAAGAAGCTTGTAGTCTTTGTGCCAGCCCAACTCACAATGTCAGTGAGTGTCCCACGGCAGCCCAATTGCTACCGTTCATCCAAGAACAAGTCCAAGCAGCCCAGGGTTATTCAAAGCCCAATCATGATCCATATTCTAACACCTACAACCCTGGTTGGAAGAATCATCCTAATTTTTCATGGAAATCTCAACAAGCCCAAGCTCCACATCCACAAGCACAAAATTTTCAGAACAGGGCCCATCAACAGAATTACTATCCAAATCAATCTTTCAACAAAAGCCAACAAGCTCAAGCCCCTTACTTTCAGCCCAATAACAACCAGAATATGTTCTCTCAACCTCCATATCAAATCCCACAACATCAGCCATCAAATCAAAATGATGACAAATTCAATATGCTGCAACAATTACTCATGAATCAACAACAACAACAGCAACAATTGCAACAATTGGTCATTTCTCAACAACAATCCATTTCAAAATTGGAAGCCCAATTGGGTCAAATGGCTGATACAACCATGAGGAGGGAAGTGGGCCCATTACCAAGTCAACCCATTGCAAACCCGCGAAACTATCCTCCGGGTTTCCAACATCAACCAATCTTACCTAATCCTCAAGCTCAACCTCAAATGGGCCCAACTCCACCAAGAGGCCCACAGTTAGAAAATGCGAAAGCAATTTTGGCCTTAAGAAGTGGTAAAGTCTTGCCGGATCCTTACCCAAATCAAGGATCTAGTCAGCCCAATCTTGAACAAAATGAAGAAGAAAAAGGAGAAGAAGATGAAGATGAGAATGAACAACCCAATATCATTCAAGGAAAAGGAAAAATGGAAGAATGTCCTGAGAATTATAAACCGAAAATCCCTTTTCCACAAGCTTTAGAAAATGGCAAAGAACAAAGAAAGCATCAAGTCCAAGCAAAAAATGAACAGTTAATGGACTTATTTAAACAAGTCCACATTAACATACCATTGGTTGATGCAATCCAACATGTGCCGGCCTATGCCAAGTTTTTGAAAGAACTTTGCACTCACAAGAGAGAGCCTAAAGCAAATCCCAAAAAAGTCTTTTTGTCTGAAGAAGTGAGTGCCATTTTGCTCAACCAACTGCCTAAAAAGATGAAAGACCCTGGAGCACCACTTATCTCTTGTGTTGTTGAAGGAACCACCTTTGATAAGGCATTATTGGACCTTGGAGCAAGTGTGAACTTATTACCCACCTCAGTTTATGAAAAATTTGGGATAGGAGAATTGAAACCAACTCCGGTGATCCTACAATTGGCCGATAGATCTCTTAGGACACCGAAAGGAATGGTGGAAGATGTTGATGGATATAGGTGTCCTCTAAGCCAATCATTAGGCACCTATTTCAATCTGGTTCACTAATAAATGGCATTAAATTCATTATGTAGATTGGCATATTTGTATTTACGCATAATGAAGTCCATGAATATGTGCAATAGTCGTCAGATTATGATGAGATCATAATAATGAGACTAATGACTTATAAACACATATTCTCAATTGTTCCTAGTCGTAGGATGTTTGAGAAGGACATCAAACATCCGGTTAGACTAGTACAGGTTATTCCAGCTCATATGATGAGGGTAACTGATCTCGTTAGTTACTAGTGTGGAGACACAATGGTAAACCTGTAGGTGCTCATTGGAGAATGAGTTCACTGAACTGATCCGACATGAATCGCCGAATGGTAATTTACCTGACTGTCAATCGGCTTGATTCATCGTCACAGTAGCGTGGTTGATCCTTGGACTTGAGACACCAAAGACACCTTGTCGGTGGACTTCTGGACTTTGACCTTGACCTACGAATTCCTATCCACGGGATCTCAAATAGTCAAGGATCGGGTCCAGCGGAAGACCTTCGAAGGTAATTGTGTGTTCAATAAAGGATCGTTCGCTCTCAGGTAACTGGAGAGAGAATGCTCTAGAGTAGATCCGCAGGAGTCTCTGGCCAGAGCAGAAACAATATCAGAAAAATGGTTTTCGGATATTGTACAGCGGAGTCTGATTCAAGTGAGTTGACCATCTAGGGTTTGACAGTTGACCATACCCTAGGTTAACTCGAGAGCATTGTGCGAACGAAGGATTATAGCCACGTGGTAACTGTGGACGGACAGGTTCCATGAGTGGGTTGCTGAACCCCATTACCTTCCGGGATCATGCGGTGTTGCTTGGCACCCAACTTGATCGGAAGTCCGACCGAATTTACATGCGATGATAATTCGGTTGAGTAATTAGTTAATATCTAGATATTAATTAATTACAATAAGTCAATAACTAGTTATTGGACTTAACGGGCTGAAAACCGGACTGGTAAATGGGCCTAGAGGGTCACACGCAATAAGATTCTCAGTCGGTGGTACATAAGTGGGATTTATATTAACTCGGGGACTTTTGTGAAAAGTCGCGCCGACTTAATATATATACACGCTGTTGAGAAACCCTGGGCCAAGCTCCAGGATTTCCCTTGCTGGCCGTCACCCCCCCTTTCTCTCTCCTTCTCTGGGCGTCCCGTTCAAGGCGCCGAGACAGTTTCCGTCTCCGCCGCGTGTGATTCTCGAAAGTCGGGAATTGCCGTCGGCGGGATTTCCGCAACTGTTGCGGCGAAGGATCTTCACCAAGCGAGCTGAAACGGACGAGGGATCGAGGACGAACCACCGCGGAGGATCGCGTGGATACCGCTGGAGGCCGGACGCTTGTGCGGCTTGCGGCATCGCCTCGACGGAACCGAAACGGAAGCGGTTTCGAATCCGCGCACGGTAATCAGATTCCAACCCGGTTTTTCGGTTTGCGTTTTTCGTTCGGAATCAGATCAGAGGGCATCGGGCGGGATTAATTTTTTGTTCTTCGTTTCCGCTGCGTTCTTCGCGTCCCGCCCGGATCCCAACAGTGGTATCAGAGCCAGGTTCCGCTCTGATCCGCTCCGGAACGATGAAATTATTATTCTAAATTATTTCATGCATAAATTCGTTTTTCCTCATATATATTGTTCATGGGATGAACTTAGAATTTCGAATTTAATTTTTCTGTGCGAAAAATGAGAATTTTTTGGGGTTTTATCGCGTTCTTCATGGTGATGAAGAACCGGATTTGTGGGCTTCAAAAGGAGATTAATGATGGTTGGACCATCTCTGTGGGTTTGCTGGTATGACCAGCTACCCCTCGCCATCCCCGGAAAATTTCCATGGCGGCCGGTGGAGCTTTTCTTCCCATAATTTTCAAAAGTTGAAAAAGAATCGAGGAAAAGCTGAAATCTGCGAAACTGCACAAATCTCCAACTTTGGAGGTTCACCGGCGGCGAAGGAGTCGCCGTACGGCCACCACCGGTGGGGGAAATGGAAGTGGTGACATCCCTCTGCGAATTCCGGCCACCCTCGTGGCCGGCGGCGGCGGCGGCGCCGCCCAAAACAGGCTTCAAACAGGGCTGAAAAACCCTAAAATCTGAACTGGTCGAACCTGCAGCAGATGGGCCTGGACCGGCCGGTCCCGAGCCGGTCCGAGCCGGTTCGGCCGGGCGGCCTGGGCCTGGCCCGGGCGCACCAGGCGCCCGACCTGGCTCGGCCAGGTCGCCCGAGCCAGGGCCCTGCCTGGCTCGAGCCAGACCGGACCAGGGGCCGGGCCTGGCCTCCCCAGCCACCTGGCTGAGCCCAGGGCCATCTGGCCCGAGCCAGGTGCCCCCTGGCTCGAGCCAGACGAGCCAGGTTCGGCCCTGGCTGCACTGGCTCGAGCCAAAGGGGCCCATTAAACCCTGATTAGGCCCATTAAAGTCAATTTTGGCCCGATTAACCCCAAAAACCCCTTATTTAATTAAAAATCCCATGCTATTTAACTTGAAATTGAAATTAATAATGTTTAAAATTGTTTTAAACATTAAATTAATTATTTTAAGTTTAAAAGGGGGTTAATTAAGGTGAGATCTTAATTTAGTTATTAACAATTGTTGTTAATATCTTTTTAATAAACGTTAAAGGGGATTATGAGTTAAGATGTGATCTTAATTTATAATTAACAAATGTTGTTATTTACATAAAATGGGATCTTAATTAATTATTAACAATTCTTGTTATTAATGATTAAGATAAAATTAACAAATGTTGTTAATTTATATTTAAGATGGGATCTTAAAATTAATTAACAAAAGTTGTTAATTATTTAAGGGATTAGATCATTGTCATGGTTTTAAAATTAATTGACAAATGTTGTTAACTTTATTTTAATTAACCAATTAGATAATTCTTTAGCAATTGTTGTTAGAGAATTATTTTAATAATTTGGTGACACTTAATAATAGTTGTTAAGTGATTAATTAACCTTTTATAAATGTTATAATTAAGTTAATTAATTCTTGAGTAATGAATCTTAATAAAAGTTATTAAGTATTAATTAAGTCTTAATAATATTTATTAAGATGATTAATTAGTTTACTCTTGAATCTCTTAATTATTGGTTTTAATGATCTAATCTACTTGGAATTTAATCTTTTATCAATGTTATTAAAGGATTAAATTAAGTCTAAGATGTTAGACTATTTTAATTAGAAATGTTCTAATTATTATTTCTTAATAATGGTTATTGAGAAATATGATTTAAATAAAGGGGTTTATTAACAAGGAGTTGTTAAGGGGTTAATAATTTGAGTTGAAAATTCTTTTATAAATGTTATTTAGGAATTTTTAAGTCTATCTAAATGTTAGATTGTTTCACATTAATAATTGTTATTAATGTGATTTGAAATTAATCTAAGTGTTAGATTAATTAATTTAGAAATGTTCTAAATTATGCATGGAATATTTTAGAATTTTAATTTTAGCTTTATGTGCGCATGTTGATGTGTTTAATGCTTTAAATTAGATTTATTGCATGTTAGAAAATAAGATTTTCGAAAATTCAAATTATCCAATTTTGATTGGAACCCAGGTTTTAAGAAAGCCAAAATTATTATATTTTCAAAATTTTAGCCTTCATGTGATGTGCTTTATCATGTGTGGATGGTTAAAATTTGTGGTGGTCATGGACATGCACTTAATTAAATTTCATATCATGTGATGGTGTGTGATTTTGTGGATTGTTATGGAATGTGAATGTTTATTAATTAAGTGTTAATTAATGAGGCTTGTGTGCCTCCCTCTCCCCATTCCATTGTAATTCTATCTCCCTCTGATATTGTACTCGGCCATAAGGCTTTCTCTTACAATTTATTTGTATTTGAAATTGTTTCAAAATAAATAATATTTGTATTTGATCGCGTCGGCCGAGGAGAGGCGAGGATGATCCGCAAATGCAACCAAGAAGGCGACAGGAAATGAGATCACCAGTGGCTATGTGTTTGCATGTTTAGATTATATAAGTGTTATATAGTTTTGGTGATTAATTGTTTGGCTCCAGTTAATCACCGTGCTGTCCATGACCACATAATGAACATGTATGAATGATGCATGCTTTTAGTTATTGATTATGAATCGATTGCTAATATCTAGGTATAGTTATATATATTCGATATATTTATAAACTATCACCTAGGATGAGACCAACTTAATATAAACAAAACCTTCAACATAAAGTCTAAGCCGGAGCGCGAGTCATTGAGAATGTACCGCGTGGCTCTCCGTCAATATAGTTCTTAGAACTTGATTCAGTGATGACAGATACTTATTATTCGCATCTTTGAAGGAGGATGCGATTCAGTCGATTAATTACTAGAAATCTCTGAAAAATAGGAGAGAGAGAACGGAAAGGCGTCTTGCTGACCAGACGCGATTTTGAGCTTTTAAGGATTAAATTCTTATATTTGGAAATTGATTAACATTGAAAAGCGTCTCTATGAGTCGACGCTATTTGAATTAAATAAGCCCAAACCTTCATATTTTAAGGAAAAATCACAGTTTCACTGAAGGAAAAATTACAAAAAAATTGCAAAACATTAAAAGACGATTTCTATTGTACTAAGGAATGATTCTTCATTGAAAATGAAAATCAAAATACATCAAGTTGGAAGATAAAGATGAAGAGATTTCAAGGACGAATTTTTATAAGCACTTTTACATATGTTTTCCATAATTCTTTATTGGCTTCATGAGGAGTTTTTACACAACGGGTAACCTAAAGTTTAATTGTCTATTGCAGCTGCTATCGTGATGTGTTAATGAGGAAATGAAAAGTTTTGGCAGTTGGCAAGAGGTTTTGAGTTCCAAAGATTGTGGGGGGTTTGGGAAATGGTTAGGGGTTTGAAACTCTGGATTTAAGAAGAGGCGCCAGCCATCCGCCTCTTTTGAGTCTTTTCTCTTCGGCCAAATCAGGACGAGGGTACTAAATTTTCAGTTTTTTTTTTCAGCTGCTTCTATTTTTCTTTATCTATCTTTTCATTGAGGTATTGTGTGTGATTCTTATTCACCTTGGTTTATGTTTAGTCTAGACACGCTAATTTTGACCTCATATTGAGTAAATTTCATGTGACAATTATAATGTCCCAAAATGATCTGATGTTTAATCATTAATTAATTTTTATTGATTTTTCTCGGAATTTGTTAATTACTGTCGCCCTCACACGACGCCATTTAGATTCCTAGTGGAAATCAGTTCAGAATTAAATTTCCAAATTCAGATAGATTTAACTGAATAGCGTCGCCCATAGGAGACGCCATTTAAGTCCTAATCCGTTTGGGTTTACGATTTTAATCCGAATTAATTTTCTAATTATCTAAAGCACATCGCCCCTGGGAGACGCGATTTATGTTTTCTAATGTATTTCGGTTTTCTTTTCGGATTTCCTTTCTATTTTGGCCTCTTTAATTAGACAAATGGTGTCCCGGTTGGGCGACGCTATTTGCGGGTTTCCTGATAAATATGATTTGGCCGAGATAATCCAGTTTCCGAAGTTGAGAACGTTGTTAACTCCTCCATGCTCGTCCAAAGTAAGTCCGACTGCGAGAGAGAGTCCTTTTGAACTCCTAAACCTATTCTTATAAATACAACACCTTTTGGACCTTTGAAAAAGGTTGGCTATTGGTGATTTTGAAGCTTGAAGCAAGGTGTTTGAAGACTCTAAAGGAGAAAAACGTGGACAGCAAGAGGAGCTTCATCCAAGGCTTCTTCTTCTTCATCCCTTTCATCAATTGAAGCTTTTGAAGACCAAGGCTATGGAGGAGCCAACTAACTATCTTTTTTCCCTAATTTCTTTCTAGCTTTTCATTAATTTCATTGATTTCATCATTGTTTTCCATAGTCCATCATCATCATCACTCCATGTTCACACACATACTCATATTTTCAAACCCACATGCTTATAGGGGTTTAAAGAACAACAATCAAGTGAGTAGATTAGTTTAGTTGCATGTTTAAGTTTCTTATTAGAATAGATACTACTCTACTCTAGTTCTAATTAGATTTTTTTCTTTGTTTAATCTTTCTTACAAGGTACAAATAAGAAGAAATAAATAAGTTCAAAGAAATAACCATCAAGAAAACAAAAGCAAGAACATCTTATGAAAATGGCTCTCTTTCTTTGGCTGGCTAAAGGAAGAGAATTAAGGACTCAACATTTCCCAAATTTGAAAAGGTAAGCAATCAATCTTTCTTTGAAACTTTTACAGTTTCTGGCGAACACGTTTTCTTTCATTTTTAATAGTTTTACTATTCATATAAACAACATGAAATTCATGAATGTCGCACATCTAATTTGAGCACCCACATTTAGGTCATCCAAAGATTATCCATTGTGATATCAAGGCAGCAAATATTCTTCTTGATTTTAAATTTGAGGCTAAGGTATTGCTTATATCTCCAGCTTCTTGTTTGCATACCTGAAAAGCTCTTAGATGTGTTAAAAATAAATAAATTAACTCACTGTTCATCTTATGTACTATTTTAACATCTGATAATCTGTATAATTCCTCTTATGTCCTTGTAATTTCTTTTCCTAAAGAAAGCTATGGTTTTTGGTTTTCAAATGATATAAAGTGGTACGATTTTGTATTAAACAGTCAAGATGACAATTTATGCTGCATTTCTAATTTTAAAAAACTGTAGATGACAGTTTATGTCCATAAATATGAATTTAACAAAAAACTACGTAAGAGGCAATACATATGTTCGATTTATTTTTCTGTCAAATTCTTTGAATAGTTAGCACCCTTATTTTGTGGGAAAAATACTTATCATATATTTCACTTCAATATGTGCCAATTTGTTGCTCCATGTTCATCCACTAGTTCTTGAAAATATACCTGATGCCAATCTTCATTCGCTGGTTCTTGAAAATATACCAACCAAAAGAAAAGGATACAACATAAGGTCCAGATGCCAAAAGGACAGCATACACGGACATTCATGCACTTTTTTCAAAATTGTTTTTATTTTCAATTCTTTTTTAGGTAATAACATGAGATTTCTCTTTTTTTTGCAGCACATTATCTCTCATTGGATCGTGTAGGTTATTCTATAATTTTGTCACATCAGAGATGGCAGAGGGGGAGCAATCCATGCCCCAAAGTCAAAGGTCTATTATGTAGTTTTTTATTTAATTTTATTTAAATGTTAGACATGCTTTATGATGTCATGCATCATTTTGAGAGTATGCATTTATTTCTTTTTGTTGTTCATAATTTCTGAAACTGTTGAGGTAAAGAGTAATGCACAAGCATCATCTCATGTGCCTCTCTCTGAACATGCAAAGAAGAGAAAATTGAGATCTTTAGTGTGGAAGGACTTTGATAGGACTCAAAGAGAAGATGGGACATATGTTGCTACATGTCATTTTTGTCACAAAGAATTGTCAGGAGATAGTAAAATGGGAACTACACATCTTAAGTTACATTTGCGTCATTGTGTTTATTATAAAAGGAGTAACAACAAACAACCTAGTGTGGCGCCAATTGCTTTTAAGACCTATAAAACCGAATATTGATGGCAGTACTACTTTTGAGTGTTTTCAATTTAACCAAGAAACAAGTCGCGAGGACTTTGCAAAGAGTGTTATTGTGCATGAATATCCTTTCTCATTTGTTGAGCATGCCTTTTTTAGGCATTTTCTTGGTGGTATACAACCACAATTCAAATGTTTAAGTCAAAATACCATCAAGTCAAATTGCATGAAGTTATATGAAAGGAAAAGACAATGATCTATGAGATGCTTAAAGCCTCTTCATCTCGTGTTAGCACTACATCAGATCTTTGGACCTCTATTGATACTACTTCTTATATGTCTTTGACTTGCCATTTTGTTGGTAAGAATTGGAAATTGCATAAAAGAATTCTTAATTTTGTAAAGGTGACATCTCATAGTGGTTCTGAAGTAGCAAAGGTGATTAAAGAAAAATTATTTAATTGGAATATTGATGGCAAGATATGTAGCATTGTATTGGATAATGCATTTTCAAATAATATGCTTACTAGAGAGCTTCGTGATGTCTTGAGACCTCGTGGTCGTCTTCTCCTTGATGGTGCTTTATTTCGTGTTCGTTGTTGTTGCCACATTCTAAATTTGATTGTTCAAGCTGGTTTGGGACCTTTGGAAATGACAATTTCAAAGATTCGTGATAGTGTGAAGCATGTTAGAGGTTCAAATATAAGGTTGGAACATTTTAAGAAAGCTTCAGAACAAGTTAATGGACCAAAAAAGAAGCTTATCTTGGATGTTTCAACTAGATGGAATTCCACATACGAGATGCTTTTTGTTGCTTATGAGTTCGTAATTTATTTGATCGATTATCATATTTTGATAGTGAGTTCAAAAATCCTCCATCTTCTGAAGAATGGTAGAATGTAAGAGTGGCTAAAAGTTGCTTGCTAATATTTTATCATGTCACAAATAGACTTTCTAGCACAATGTATCACATTGCAAATCTTTATTTCAATGATATTTTCTTGATTCACTTTATATTGAAGAAGTGGTTGAAAGATACACGTCCTTTTATTGTCTCCATAGCTATATGCATGTTTCAAAATATTAACAAGTATTGACGGACATTGAGTTTAGTGTTATCTTTTGGTTGCATGTTAGATCCTCGTTATAAATTAAAAATCATTCAATTCTTTTTTGAAAAAAATTACAATGAGGATCATGGGAGAGACACTTCAAATAAAATTGAGAACATTCATAGATCCTTCATGAGGCTTTATAATGCATACACAAAAGAACAAAGCAGAGTTTCTTCTAATAGGAGTGGGACTTCTAATGTTGCAAGTAGTAGTGGGACCAATACTTTTGCCTCAGTGAATAGTGGAACTAAAGAGTTTAGTTCTTGTCCTGAGTTGTTGGAGCTTGATCTTTTCCTTAAAGAGAACTTTTCAAATGAACCATTAAAATTAGACTTGGAGTTGTATCTTGAAGCCCCTGTGTTAAGTAATGAAATTATTCTTGAGAAGTATGGTGGAAATTTTGATATTTTCGCATGGTGGAAAGAGGAGGAAGGAAAGTATCCAATTCTTGCTATGATGGCTCGTGATATCTTGGGCATTCCAGTATCAACTGTGGCATTAGAGTCTGTCTTTAGTATTGGAGGGAGCGTTTTAGATTGTTATCGAAGTTCTTTGACACCAAATACAGTTGAAACCCTCATTTGTGCTCAAGATTGGTTGAAACAAAAAGGTATAGATTTTTTTTATTATATTATTTCAAAGTAAATTTTAATTTTCATTCTTATGATGTTAGGTATACCACAAGTTGGATCCATAGCTAGTTTATCCATTCGGCTTCTATTTTGGATGCTGAAATTTCACAAGAGGATGATGGTTTACTTGTGGCTTCCACGTAATGATGATGTTAACCATGAATTGTATGTATGAATACAAACTTTTTTTCATTACTAGAATTTTTTAATTTTAATGTATGTTAACAAGTTCTTTTCATTTGTTTCTTTTGTAGGGAGGATGATGATGACCTTCAATATTGATTTGTTACTTTATTAATGAGAATTCACTTGCATGAGGTGAAAAAATATACATCTTCTTTTGCATGTCATTTGATATAGATGTATTATTTTAAAAAGTATAACATGAAAATGTGTTTGGTTTTGTAGGAATGAAGAAACACTGTTATGGAAACCTTGGCAACTCAAGGATATTTAATGAAATTGTTGCGTTATGATGTTGTATTGTTAAAGATTGTAATATTGAAATTAGATTAAGTAAACTTAATGTTGATATTAGTTTTTTTTTATTTGAGACACAATGTGATGTCATGTTATGCTATTATGAATTTATTATGGATTTTATTAGTATATGGTTTAAGTTGTGTTACTGTGAAGAATTTGATTATTGTGTGGTGAAAATTTCATTTTATTTTGAAATGATGTTTAGTTGAAAGCCTTTTTTTAGGTATTTTTTAACATTTAGTTGAGAAGTTTAATGTATATAACAAATTTTTAATATAATTTTATGTATACATGATTACACTCATTGTGTTTTAATTTTATTGATTATTATCTAATGTGCTAAGGCGTATTAGTTATATTTAGGCATCATTCTATATGTTTTAAACAAATAAATCAAGAAATTAGTAATTTTCGGTAATTATCAGAAATAATATCCAATTTCGATATCAGAATCGGAAACAAATTGAAAATGGAAAATAGACTTTCCGATATTATCGGAAATGGAAACGGAAACTGTACTTTCCGATCTTATTAGAATCGGAAACGGAAACAGGTTTTTGTTATCGGAAACGAAAACAGAAACACTTGTTTCCGTATCCGTATCCTACCCGTTTACATCCCTAGCGCGTATATATATTAAGTCGGTGTAACTTTTCACAAAAGTCCCCGACCTGATATAAATCTCGCTTATGTACCACCGATTGAGAATATGTTTGCGTGTGACCCTCTAGGCCCATTAACCAGTCCGATTTTTAGCCCGTTAAGTCCAATAACTATTTATTGACTTAGAGTAATTAATTAATATCAAATATTTAATTAATTACTTAGCCGAATTAACATCTCATGTAAATTCGGTCGGACTTCCAATCAAGTTGGGTGCCAAGCAACATCGCACGATCCCGGAAGGTAATGGGTTCAGCAACCCACTCATGGAACATGTCCATCCACAGTTACCGCATGGCTATAATCCTTCGTTCGCACAATGCTCTCGAGTTAACTTAGGGTATGGTCAACTGTCAAACCCTAGATGGTCAACTCACTTGAATCAGACTCCGCTATACAATATCCTAAAACAACTTTTCTGATATTGTGTCTGCTCTGGCCAGTGACTCTTGCAGATCTATTCTAGAGCATTCTCTCTCTAGTTACCTGAGAGCGAATGATCCTATATTGAACACATAATCACCTTCGAAAGTCTTCTGCTGGACCCGATCCTTGATTATTAGAAATCCCGTGGATAGGGATTCGTAAACTAAGGTCAAAGCCCAGAAGTCCACCGACAAGATATCTTTGGTGTCTCAAGTCCAAGGACCAACCACGCCACTGTGGCGATGAATCAAGCCGGTTGACAGTCAAGTAAATTACCATTTGGCATTTCATGTCAGTTCAGTTCAGTGAATTCATTCACCAATGAGCACCTATAGATTCACCATTGGGTCTCCACACAAGTGACTAACGAGATCAGTCACCCTTATCATATGAGCTGGAATAACCTGTACTAGTCTTTCCGGATGTTTGATGTCCTTCTCAAACATCCAATGATTATGAACAATTAAAAATTTGTATTTATAAGTCATCAGTCTCATTATTATGATCTCATCATAATCCGATGACTATTGTACACATTCAAGGACTTCATTATCTGTAATTATAAATACGACAATCTACATAATGAAATAAATGCCATTTATTAATAAACTAGATTGTAATAGATGCCTTATGATTGGCTTAGAGGACATCTAAATCCATCAATCTCCCACTTGGACTCAAGCCAATCACCTTCGTATTTGATCTCTATCAAATCTAGGTGATTCTTACATCAAGCTGGAATCACGAACTGATATTTGCAAGTTTGTGGGATATCCAAAGGAGACCTTTAGATACTATTTTTACTATCCTGGTGAACAAAAGGTATTTATCGCCAGGAAATCTGTCTTCCTGGAATCGGAATACCTTCTCAAGGAGGACAGCGGGAGTAAAATAGTACTGGAAGAGGATCCAGATCCTCAAACAGCTGCAATATCATCAGATGAGATATTAGTTCCTGAATCTATTCAGGTACACATAGATGAGCCTCGTAGGTCTGGTAGAGTACCTAAACTACCCAAACGATATGTAGGACATATCGCTGAAGGAGAATCTAAGGTAGAATATGATGGATATAGGTGTCCTCTAAGCCAATCATAAGGCGCATATTTCAATCTGGTTCACTAATAAAAGGCGTTTATTTCATTATGTAGATTGGCGTATTTATAATTACTCATAATGAAGTCCTTGAATGTGTGCAATAGTCATCGGATTATGATGAGATCATAATAATGAGATTGATGACTTATAAACATATATTCTTAATTGTTCCTAGTGGTAGGATGTTTGAGAAGGACATCAAACATCTGGTAAGACTGGTACAGGTTATTCCAGCTCATCTGATGAGGGTGACTGATCTCGTTAGTCACTTGTGTGGAGACACAATGGTGAACCTGTAGGTGCTCATTGGAGAATGAGTTCACTGAACTGATCCGACATGAATCGCCGAATGGTAATTTACCTGACTGCCAACTGGCTTGATTCATCGCCACAGTGGCGTGGTTGGTCTTTGGACTTGAGACACCCAAGATATCATGTCGATGGACTTCTGGGCTTTGACCTTGGCTTACGAATCCCTATCCACGGGATTTCTAATAATTAAGGATCGGGTCCAGCGGAAGACCTTCGAAGGTGATTGTGTGTTCAATATAGGATCGTTCGCTCTTAGGTAACTGGAGAGAGAATGCTCTAGAATAGATCTGCAGGAGTCTTTGGTCTAAACAGACACAATATCTGAAAAGGTGTTTTCGGATATTGTACAGTGGAGTATGATTCAAGTGAGTTGACAATCTAGGGTTTAACAATTGACCATACCCTAGGTTAACTCAAGAGCATTGTGCGAACAAAAGATTATAGCCACGCAATAACTGTGGACGGACAGGTTCCATAAGTGAGTTGTTGAACCCTATTGCCTTCCTAGATCATGCGGTGTTGCTTGGCACCCAACTTGATCGGAAGTTCGGTCGAATTTACATGAGATATTAATTCGGTTAAGTAATTAATTAAATATTAGATATTAATTAATTACTATAAGTCGATAAATGGTTATTGGACTTAACAGGCTAAAAACCAGACTGGTTAATGGGCCTAGAGGGTCACGCACAAACAAATTCTCAGTCGGTGGTACTTAAGTGGGAATTGTATTAACTCGAGGACTTTTATGAAAAGTCGTACCGACCTAATATATATACGCACTGTTGAGAAACCATGGGCCAACCTCTAGAGATCTCTCAAGGATGGTCGTCCCCCTCTCTCTCTCCTCCTCCTCTGGGCGCCCCTCTCGAGGCGTCGGAACAATTCCCGTCTCTACCACGTGCAATTCCCGAAAATCGGGAATTCCCGTCCAAGGGATTTTCGGACGTCGTTGCGGCGACAGATCTTCAGCGAGCAACCTGATCTAGAGGAGGGAGCGAGGACGAACCACCGCAAAAGATCGCGTGGATACCGCTGAAGGCCGGACGCTTGTGCAACTAGCGGCATCGCCTCGACAGAACCGAAATGGTTGCGGATTCGAATCCGCACAAGGTGATGTGATCACAATTGTTTTTCAATTTCTGGTTTTTGTTCCGAAACGGATCTGCGGGCATCGGGCGGCAATTATTTTATTTCTTCCGCTGCATTCGTCGCTCCCCGCCCGGATCCCAACAATGGTATCAGAGCCAAGTTCCGCTCTGATCCGCTTCGGAACGATTAAATTAACGTTCTAAAATTATTTCCATGCTCGAATCGTTCAAATCTCATAAAAGTTGTTCATCAGATGAGCAAATTATATTTAGATTATTTTCTGTGTGAAGAAAACAATGTTTATTTTTTAGGGTTTTCGTATGGTTCTTCATAGAGATGAAGAACATGTTGTCATGGCTTTAAAGGGGTTTTGATGGTGTTCGGACACCACCATAGTGAAGACCTTTGGGACCGGCCATATCCCTCCTGTGAATGGTCAAAATCATGTGTGTGATGTTCATGAATTTATGTTGTTTATATGAATAGTAAAACTATTTAAGTTAAAGAAAATGTGATCGCCAGAAACTTTAAAAGTTTCAAAGAAAGATTGACCGCTTACCTTTTCTAACTTGGGAGACCGAGTCCTTGATTCCCTCTCTTTTGCCGGCCAAAGAAAGAGAGCCCTTTTGGTTGATATGTTCTTGCTTTTGATTTATTGATTTATTATTCCTTTGAATCTCCTTCTTCTCGATTGTACCTTGCAAAAAAGATGAAAATAAACAAGAAAAAATATAATTAAAACTAAAGTAGAGTAGTATCTATTCTAATAAGAAATTTAATCATGCAACTAAACTAATCTACTCACTTGTTGGTATTCTTTAAACCCCTATAAGCATGTGGGTATGAATGAATGATGTAAGTGTGTGTAACATGAAGTAATGAGATGAACTATGAAAGAAAACAATAATGAATCTATGAAATAATTAGAAAGAAATTAGAGGAAGAAAATGCTTAGTTGGCTCCTCCACAGCCTTGGTCTTCAAAAGCTTCAAGGGATGAATAGGAAGAAAAAGAAGAAGCCTTGGATGAAGCCTCTCTTGCTATCCACGTTGTCCTCCTTTAGAGTCTTCAAACACCTTGCCTTAAGCTTCAAAATCACCAATTGCCAACCTTTTTCGAAGGTCCAAAGGGTGTTGTATTTATAGAGAGTGATTTTGGAGTGTTTTGAGCTTCAAAAGGACTCTCTCCCGCAGTCGGACTTACCTTGGATGAGCATGGAGGAATTTGCAACCTTCCCAACTTCGGAAACCAGATTATCTCAGTCAAATCATGTTTATCAAGAAACTCACAAATCGCGTCACCCAGACAGGACGTCATTTGGCTAATTATAGCGGCCAAAATATAAAGGAAATCCGAAAAGGAAACCAAAATACATTAAGAAACCTAAATCGCGTCTCTCTGGGGCGACATGCTTTAGATAGTTAGGAAATTAATTCGAATTAAAAATCAAAACCCAGACGTATTAGGATCTAAATGGCGTCTCCCTTAGGCGACGCTATTTAGTTAAATCTATCTGAATTTAGGATTTTAATTCCGAACTGATTTATGCTAGAAATCTAAATGGCGTCGGCCTCAGGGGACGCTAATCAACAATTTTCGAGAAAAATCAATAAAAATTAATTAATGATTAAACATGAGACCATTTTGGGGCATTATAATTGTGGCATGAAATTTACTCAATATGAGGTCAAAATTAGCGTGCCTACACCTTCCTGTCCCCGATGGTCCCTGTGGTCGGCGGCGGCCGACGATGGAGCCTCCGTCTTTGGCGGTTTTTCAAATGTTGGAAGAATAGGCCATGGTTTTATGTAAGGGAAACCGCCGGATTTGGGGGGGGCTATCGGCAGCAATAGCTCACCGGATGGCCATTGCTGGCGCCAAGGACGAAGGGGCACCACCCCCCTTCAGCTTCCGGCCGGCCTCAATGTTGGCGGCGGCGACGGCGCCGCCCCCCACTGTGCAGAAAACCTGCAAAAATAAAAGGGGAAACCCTAACCCTAGGGGCTCGGTCGAACAGGCGTTTGGCACCCAAACCGGCCGGCCCCGCGCAGGTTCAACCAGGGGGCCTGGGCCCGACTTGGGCGCACCAGGCGCCTGACCTGGCTCGGCCAGGCTGCACCGAGCCCAAGCCCTACCTAGCTCGAGCCAGCCATGGTCTGGGCCAGGCCCGGGGGCCCTGGGCATTAAGGCCCAATGGGCCTTACCCCTTTTTACCCCTAAACCCCTTAAAATTTTAAAACCCATTATTCAATATGAATACCAAACCTGTTTAAGTTAAAATTTTAATAGGATTTAGTTTAAAATGTGTTTTAAACTTTAAATCTTATTTTGAGTTAAAAGGAGGTTATTTAAAGATGTGATCTTTAAGTGGGGGTATCTTAAAAGATATGATCTTAATTAGATTTAACAAGTGTTGTTAAATTAATTTTAATTAAGAGACATTTAATAAGAGGTTATTAAATGTTAAGTTAACTCTTAATTAGATTTATTTATTTCTTAACAATTGTTGTTATGAAATTAATTTTATTTAAGTGTTTAGAGGGGTAATTAAGATATGATCTTAAAATAAATATTAACAAATGTTGTTAATTAATTTTTAAGTTGTAACCTTAATATTAATTAACAAATGTTGTTAATTTATATTTAATTTGCTGATTAGATTTAATTAATTTCTTAACAATTGTTGTTATGATATTAATTATACTTAAGGGACACTTAATATAAGTTTATTAAGTGATTAATTAACTATTTATAAATGTTATAATAGGGTTAATTATTTCATGAGAAATAAACTTTAATAAAAGGTTATTAAAGATTAATTAAGTCTTTATAACAGTTATTAAGATGATTAGTTAATTTTCTCAAGGACATCTTAATTAATGTTTTCAAAGATCTAATTTACTTAAAATGACCTTTTAATAAAAGTTATTAAGAGATTAAATTGAGTCTAATTGTTAGACTAATTTTAAATAGAAATGTTCTAATTAATATTTCTTAATAATTGTTATTGAGAAATATTTTTAATAAAGGGGTTCTTAACAAAGAGTTGTTAAGGAATTAATAATTAGAATTTGAAATTCTTTTATAAGAGTTATTAAGGAATTTTTAATTCTATCGAAATGTTAGATTATTTCGCATTAATAACTGTTATTAATGTGATTTAAAATTAATCTCAGTGTTAGATTAATTAATTTAGAAATGTACTAAATAATGTATGGAATATTTTAGAATTTTAATTTTAGTCTTGAGTTCACATGATGATTTGTTTTGTTGCTTTAAATTAAATTTAAATGCATGTTAGAAAATAAGATTTTCGAAAATCCAAATTATCTAATTTTGATTGGTACCTAGGTTTTAAAAAAACCAAAACTATTATTTTTCTAAAAAAAAATTAGTCTTCATGTGATGTGTTTTATCATGTGTGGATGGTTAAAATTTTTTGTGGTCATAGACATGCACTTAATTTATTTCTATCATGTGACGGTATGTGGTTTGTGTGGATCATTTTAGAATTTGAGTGGGTTAATTAATTGTTAATTAATGAGGCTTGCGTGCCTCCCTCTCTCTCTCATTCCGATGTAATTCTATCTCCCTCTATTACTGTACTCGGCCATAAGGCTTTCTCTTACAATTAATTTGTATTTGAAATTGTTTCAAATTATACATTAGTTGTAATTGATCGTGTCGGTCGAAAAGAGGCAAGCATGATCCACAAGTACAACCAGGAAGGCGACGGGAGATGAGATCACTAATGCATGTGTGTTTGCATGTGTTAATTATATAATTGTTATATAGTTGTAGTGATTAATTGTATAGCTCTAATTAATCATTGTGCTGTCCATGACCACATAATGAACATGTATGGTTGATGTATGTTTTACTTTTAATTATGAATCAATTACTATTATCTAGGTATAGTTAAATATATATGCGATATATTTATAAACTATCACCTAGGAAGAGATCAAGATAAACGTTATCTAAAACCCTCACTAAAGTCTTAGCCGTAACTTGAGTAGTTGAAAACTTACTGCGTGGTCTTCCATCGTTGTTGTCATCGGACTCAAATTACCTTAAGCAGATTTGTTGTGCTACCACAAGGCCTGTCTAACTGTAAGGAGAGACTCTGGCTATGGCATAAGATACCTATTGATTGGGGTAGAGGAACCATATAGCCTTGTTGTGCTATCCACAAGGGTTGCATTCAAATTTATGCGCGTCTTGTAACGATGGTAATGCTTAGACTAGAATTAATGGTTTGTTATGCTATCCACAAGGTCATTAAATCTCTGGAGACAAAAGCCATGATTAGATGTTGCAAAGAGTTGTAAGTCCTATGAGATGAGTGCTCTTTCATTGCATTACAATTTGTTGTGCTATCCACAAGGTTGTACTACAAGTCATTGAGATTCTGATCCATACTAAAGGACCATCAGAGTCTCCCGTTCTGTGTACCTGAGGGTTATCCATACTAAAATAGTGAGAAATACTTCAAGATAAAAGCCTATAATTGAATTATAAGAACTGTCTGTTTAAATCATTTTATTTCCTCTATTAACGGAAATGTTGTCAATTAATCCGAGACTTGGCATACTGGATGCTAATACTTCTCATATTCAGATTGGTTAGAAGGACTCTGAAGAATGTCTTCAGTACCGAGTGATAACTGCTATCCTAATCGGTTGTCATGAAATCTCTTACTTGGATAGACCAAGAAGAAGAGATATTCATGGTATGCCTTTGAGAAAGGCTAGAGGTAAGATCTTAAACGGTCAAAACCAACACCTGAGAAGGATATAAGTAAGTCAGCTAAAAGTGAGAAGAAGTAGTTGTTGGGTTTTCTCGGTTTCTCCGGATCGCTCACGCAGCGGAAAAACAAAATATTTACAGCGATCCGTTCTCGTTTCGAAATCTAAAATACGATAATCGGATTATCGAAATTCTCACCGTGTGCGGATTAGAATCCGCAGCCGTTCGGTTCCGTCGGTGCGACACCGCAAGCCGCGCAAACGCCCGGCCTCTAGCGAAGTCCACGCGATCCTCCCCGCAACGGATATCCTCGAGTTCCTCGTTCTTCGCAGCCCGCGAAGCCTCCGCTGGTCGCCACAATGATCGCCGCAGCGCGCAGACGATTTCCCATCAAACAGGATTCGGAGAAGCGGCGGAGCAGATCTGGATCTGCCTGGACGCCAGAGGAAGACAGAAACTGAGGAGGGGCGGCTAGGGTTAGCAGCAGCTTGGCCTGCTCAGCCCGTTCGCTATGTTTTATACTAACCGCGCGGTTTTTCACAAAAACCCCCGGTTTATATAAAACCCACTTATTTATCCATCGCCTTGAGAATCATGTGCGTGTGACCCTCTAGGCCCAAGTACGAGTCCAGTTAATGGCCCAACAAGCCCAGTGACTCCTCACTGGCTTTATTAATTAATTAATAACCCTTTATTAATCAATTAATCAATCGAATTGATGTCGCACATCGAATTCGACCGGGCCTCCGATCACGTTGGGTGCCAAGCAACACCGCGTGAACCCGGAAGGTATTTGGGGTTAAGTAACCCACTCTTGGAACCTTTCCGTCGACAGTTACCGCGTGGATATAATCCTTCATTCGTACAATGCTCTCGAGTCAACTCAGGGTATGGCGAGCTGTCGAACCCTAACCGGTCGACTCACTTGGATTGGATGCCGCTGATGAATATCGGAAAACTCCTTTCCCCATATTATCGTCCGCCCTGGCCAGGGACTTTCGCGCATCCTTCCTAGAGCATTCTCTCTCTAAGTACCGAGAGCGAATGATTCCTTATTGACACACAATTCCCTTCGACGGTATTCCGCTGTACCCAATCCTTGGCGTATTAGAATCCCATGGCTAGAGATTCGTAAACCAAGGTCAAAGCACAGAAGTCCACCGCCAAGGTGTCCTTGGTGTCTCAGGTCCGAGGACCATCCACGCAACTGCGACAATAGAATCAAGCTGGTTGACAGTGAGGTACAATACCATCCAGCGATTCAGTCGGATCAGTTCAGTGAACTCATTCTCCAATGAGCACCTACAGATTCGCCTTAGTGTCTCCATACAAGTGACTTATGAGACCAGTCACCCTCATCATATGAGCAGGAGTAATCTGTACTAGTCTAACCGGATATCCGATGTCCTTCTCGGATATCCTCCGACTAGGAACAATTAAGAATATGTGTGTTTAAGTGATCAGTCTCATTAGTATGATCTCATCATAATCTGATCACCATAGCACATATTCACGGACTTCATGATGAAACGATAATTAACGCGATTTACACATAATGAATATTATGCCATTTTATTAATAATGAACGAGATTTACATTGTTAGATTGGCTTGTAGGCCACATAAACTAACAATCTCCCACTTGGACTAAAGCCAATCACCTTTATACAATAAGCCCATAGACTCTAGGTGACGCTCAAACACAATTTGAGCTAACGGCTTTGTCAGTGGATCTGCTACATTGTCGACGGATGGAACTCTTTCCACTACTACATCTCCTCTGGATATGATCTCTCTGATAAGGTGAAAGCGCCTCAGAATATGCTTCGATTTCTGATGAGACCGTGGCTCTTTCGCTTGCACAATCGCTCCATTGTTGTCGCACAACAGTGGAACAGGCTCAGAGATGCTGGGAACTACGCCGAGGTCGGTGATGAATTTCTTCAACCACACTGCTTCCTTGGCGGCTTCAGCTGCAGCGATGTACTCAGCTTCAGTCGTCGAATCTGCAGTGGTTACTTGCTTGGAACTCTTCCAGTACACTGCCCCTCCGTTCAATGTAAACACGAATCCAGATGTTGACTTGCTATCATCTGGATCTGACTGAAAACTCGAGTCAGTAAAGCCTCGCAGTTTCAAGTCACCTCCTCCATAGACAAGAAACATATCCTTAGTTCTTCTTAAGTACTTAAGGATGCATTTCACTGCCTTCCAGTGCTCTTCGCCTGGATCAGCCTGAAATCTGCTCGTAACACTTAGAGCAAATGCAACATCAGGCCGTGTACATAGCATGGCATACATGATAGATCCTATGGCAGAGGCATAGGGTATTCTATCCATGAATGTCCTCTCATTAGTAGTCTTAGGAGACTGCTCCTTTGAGAGACTAATTCCATGTCTCATCGGTATGAGACCTCTCTTGGAATTTTCCATGCCAAACCTTTTGACTATAGTGTCTATGTACAATGATTGGGTCATTCCAAGCATCCTTTTTGAGCTATCTCTATAGATCCGTATTCCCAACACGTAGGATGCTTCTCCCAAATCCTTCATGGAGAAGTTTTTCGACAGCCAGATCTTTACTGATGACATCATAGCTACATCATTCCCAATGAGTAGTATGTCATCCACGTAAAGAACTAGAAAAGTGACTGCACTCCCACTGGTCTTCTTGTACACACAAGACTCATCTTCATTCTTAATGAAGTCATAAGACTTGACAGCCTCGTCAAATCTTATGTTCCAGCTCCGGGAAGCCTGCTTCAGTCTATAAATGGACCTCTAAAGCTTGCACACTTTATCTGGAAATTCTTTAGATGTGAAACCTTCTGGTTGTATCATATACACCTCCTCCTCAAGGTTACCATTGAGGAAGGCAGTCTTCACATCCATCTGCCAGAATTCATAATCATAATGTGCAGCAATGGCGAGCAGAACTCTGATCGACTTTATCATGGCAACTGGTGAGAAAGTCTCGTCATAGTCAATTCCTTGCCTTTGACGATATCCCTTTGCCACCAACCTTGCCTTATAAGTGTCGATCCGTCCATCAGCACCGATCTTTCTCTTAAAAATCCACTTGCAACCGATGGGTACAATACCCTCGAGCAAGTCCTCCAAGTTCCAAAATTGGTTGGTGTACATGGACTGAATTTCTGAGTTCATGGCTTCTCGCCATTTCCCGGCTTCTGGGCCTTCTATGGCCTCTTGGTAGGTTTTAGGATAATCATCCTGATTATATTTTACCTTAGACTCACCTTCAGCGATATGTCCCACATATCGTTCGGGTAGTCTAGGTACTCTACCAGATCTACGAGGCTCATCTGTATGTACCCGAACAGATTCAGGAACTGATATCTCATCTGATGATAATGTAGCTGTTTGGGGATCTGGAACCTCTTCCAGTACTATTTTACTCCCACTGTCCTCCTGGAGAAGGTATTCCTCTTCCAGGAAGACAGCTTTCCTGGCGACAAACACCTTTTGTCCACCAGGATGGAAAAATTAGTATCCAAAGGTTTCCTTTGGATATCCCACAAACCTGCATTTATCAGTTCGTGATACCAGCTTGTCTGGATCATGCCTCTTTACATGAGCAGGACAACCCCAGACTTTAACATGTTTAAATTCTGGTTTCCTGCCTTTCCATATTTCATATGGAGTAGAGGCCACAGACTTGCTGGGTACTCTGTTCAGTAGGTATGCTGCTTACTCTAGAGCATACCCCCAGAGGGACACTGGTAATCCCGAAAAGTTCATCATGGATCGCACCATGTCCAACAAGGTGCGATTCCTCCTTTCTGATACACCATTCATCTGTGGTGTATGTGGAGGGGTTAGCTGAGAGAGGATACCATTATCCTTTAAGAATTGTGTGAAATTAGTACTCAAGTATTCTCCTCCTCGATCTGATCGAAGAGCTTTAATACTCTTTCCTAACTGCTTCTCCACCTCATTCTTGAACTCCTTGAACTTCTCAAATGCTTCCGACTTGTACTTCATTAAGTACACATAGCCGAATCTTGAGAAGTCATCGGTGAACGTGATGAAGTAAGAAAAGCCACCTTTGGCTTGGGTGGACATGGGACCACATACACCCGAATGTATCAGTTCCAGAATGTCCTTGGCACGTTCTCCATGTCCACTAAATGGAGATTTTGCCATCTTTCCCATAAGGCAGGATTCACATGTTGCAAACGATTTATAATCGAATGCTGTTAAATAACCATGCTTGTGCAAGTTTTGCAACCTGCTTTCGCCAATGTGCCCAAGTCTACAATGCCACATGTAGGCCTGGTTCACACAATTCTTCCTCTTCTTAAGAGCATTATCAATCTGAAGATTGTAATAAGAAACATCTAATAGATATAGACCGTTGACTAAAGATGCTGAAGCTATTGATTTATTACCGTAATAAATCGAACAACTTTTATTCTCAATTGTCAACCTATATCCTATCATGTCCAAACAAGATATTGATATGATGTTCTTTATTATGCTAGGAACATAATAACAATCTTCCAATAGTAAGGTGTCTCCCGATGGAAGCCTGAGGTTTGCTGTCCCAACAGCAACCGCCGCAACTTTTGCGCCGTTTCCTAGCCTCAATTCCACCTCACCTTGTCTCAGCTTGCGCTTACTTGTCAGCATCTGCACATCATGGCAGATATGAGAAGCACATCCGGTATCCAATACCCAAGATGTGGAATCTCTAACTGATAAGTTGATATCTATCATATAGATATCTGAAGCTTCAGACAGTTTCACTTTTCCATGAGCTTTATCGTTAAGGAACTCCTTGCAGTTTCTCTTCCAGTGATCATACTGCTTATAATAGAAGCAGTCACCCTTCACTACTCCTTCGCCTTTGTCCTTCGATCCATTATCGTTAGCTGTCATCTGTGCTTCAGGGGCATCCAATGCCGATTCAGCAGGATGATCAGCTCCAGGGACAAAGTCAATACGCTCAGATCTGAAGACATTCTTCAGGTTTCTGAACCAATCCAAGTAGATCAGGTAAGTCAAAAGGGCATCAAGTATGCCACGGAGTGGGTTATTCGACGACATAATTCCCTACAGGAGATAAGTAAAATCTATATAGCAGATGTTCAATTATTAAAGTTTAAAACAAGACATGGTCTTTTGTTCAAGTTTAACTCCCACTAATTTTCGACGAACTGTGTAACCCTCAGTTATACAGAACGGGAGACGCTGACAGTCTCCTAGTGGGGATCAGAATCTCAATGACTTGTACTACAGCCTTGTGGATAGCACAACAAACTGTAATACAATCAAAGAGCACCCAACTCATGGGACTTGCAACTCCTTGCAATATCTGATCTTGGCTTCGGTCCCCAGAGATTTAATGGCCTTGTGGATAGCACAACAAACCATTAATTCTGGTCTAAGCTTACCATCATTACGCGACGAGCATAGATTTGCATGCAGCCCTTGTGGATAGCACAACAAAGCTACATGGTTCCTCTACCCCGATCTATAGGCATCTAATGCCATAGCCACAGTTTCTCCTCCCATTTAAGCAGGCCTTGTGGATAGCACAACAAACCTGCCTAAAGTGATTCGAATCCTATGACTATAACGATGGTGGACCACGCGGTAAGTTCTTAACTACTCGCGTTACGGCTTAGAGTTTTTCTGAGGGTATTTTGATAACTTTTATCTTGGTCTCTCCTAGGTGATAGTATATAGATATATCGTATATATTTACTAAATACTATAACCTGCTTTGATTCATAATCAAAAGATAAACAATGCATCACATACATGTCATTAGTGTGGTCATGGATAGCACAGTGGGTTTGATTGGAGCCAACAGTCAAACGCACACACATTCTAATCATAACAATTATATTAGATAATCTGCAAACACATAGGCAAGAGATCTCCATCTTTTCGCCTTCCTGGTTGCAGCTGTGGATCGTCCTCGCCCTTTCCTCGGTTGCCTCGATCATATTACATTAATTCTAGAATTAACAGGTAAATTGAAGAAGGCCTTATGGCGAGTACAAGAGAGAGAGAGGGAGGTAGAAATACATCGGAGTATGAGAGAGAGAGAGAGGTGCGCAGACCTCTATTTATTAACAATTAATAAACATCCATCATTCATCCACGATCCACACAAACACATCATTCATCACATGAACAATTAAAAGTGCATATCCATGACCACGGTGTGTTTTAAACATCCCACACATGATTCAGCGCATCACATGGCTAAAACAAATGAGTTTTCAAAATATATATAAATTTTGGCTTTCTAAAAGTTGGGATCCAATCAAAATTGGCATTTGATTTTCGAAAACTCATTTTATTAGCTTAACATGCAATTAAATTTAATTTAAAAGCAATAAACACACATCACATGCGCACACACTCCGAATTAATAATTCCATATTATTCCATGCAAATTAGAACATTTCTAATAATCTAACACTTAGATTAAACCCCTTTAATAATCTAACAATTAGACTATTTAAAGACTAATCTAACTCTTAGATTAATCCAACTAGGTTAATTGATAATTTAACAATTAAATTATTAATTAACTCTAATTATTAATTAACTACTAATCTAACTCTTAGATTAGTTTATTTAAAATCAATTATTAACTTAACACTTAAATTAATAATTAACTTTAATTAATTAATAATTACTAATCTAACTATTAGATTAGAAGATTAATGTTAATCATTAATTTAACCCTTAAATTAATAACTAACAATAATAATTAAAGATTACTAATTTAACATTTAAATTAGTCATTTAAGTCAATTATTAATTTAACAATTAAATTAACAACTAACCTAAATAATTAATTAACAATTAGTTGAAATAATAATTAATAATCTAACAGTTAGATTAATAATTATTAATAACTAATTTAACCCTTAAATTAATTTAATTAATATTAATTATTAGTTTAACAATTAAACTTTCAATTAACATTAATAAATTAACAACTAAAAGTTAATCTATAATGATTCAATAATCATTATTTAAAAGTCCAATTAAATTCCAATTAAAATTGATAGATAATTTAAATGTTTCAAAACTGTTTTAAAACATTTAATTAAATTTCAATTGAAATATTGAATGGGGAATAGGGTTTAATTGGGAAAAAGAAGAAAATGGGCCCAGCCCATTCAGGGGACCAGGTTCGAGCCAGTGGCTCGGCCTGGTTCGAACCAGGGTCGAACCCTGGCTCCTGGCTAGGGCCAACCTGGCCTAGCCCGGCCAGGCCAAGAGCCCGGCCGGTCCAGCCGGTTAGACCGGCTCGGGACCGGCCGGTTCAGCCACTCCCCTTCCTTCCAGCAGAAACCCTAAACGCAGCATTGGCGGCGGGAAGAAGGGGTTCCAGCGCCGCCGCCGGCCGGCGACCGGCGCCGCCAGCCCCCCGCCGGCGTCGCCCCAGCTCCGGCGACACGCCCGGCGCCGGCAGGGCCGCCGGTGGCCCCCCGGTTGGGGTGCAATCCAAGCCCAAAGAACCCCCAAAAATCTGGTTTTACAGCGTAAAATCCGAATTAGGGCTTCGTATTTGCAGCTCTCCAAGGCCACTCTGGCGCCGGAAAATATGTCGGATCTGTAGTGGTGACTATCACCTAGAGATCCGTGCATCCGGGCCGCCATCCCAACACTTGGGAAGCACGTACGAAGCCGCCGAAAACACCCCGTTCATCGTCTTACGAAGAACTCTGAAAATCCCCAAATAAAATCCGAAAAATCACAGAAAAATAATCAAATTATTTGTGTTCATCTTATGAACATTATTCCGTAATTTTAATCGGATTAAACGCATGGAATAACTCAAGAAAAATCAATTTCGGAAACCGAAACGGGACGAGAAACAGTGGAACCTGGCTCTGATACCACTGTTGGGTTTTCTCGGTTTCTCCGGATCGCTCACGCAGCGGAAAAACAAAATATTTACAGCGATCCGTTCCTGTTTCGAAATCTAAAATACGATAATCGGATTATCAAAATTCTCACCGTGTGCGGATTCGAATCCGCAGCCGTTCGGTTCCGTCTGTGCGACACCGCAAGCCGCGCAAACGCCCGGCCTCTAGCGAAGTCCACGCGATCCTCCCCGCGACGGATATCCTCAAGTTCCTCGTTCTTCGCAGCCCGCGAAGCCTCCGCTGGTCGCCACAATGATCGCCGCAGCGCGCAGACGATTTCCCATCAAACAGGATTCGGAGAAGCGGCGGAGCAGATCTGGATCTGCCTGGACGCCAGAGGAAGACAGAAACTGAGGAGGGGCGGCTAGGGTTAGCAGCAGCTTGGCCTGCTCAGCCCGTTCGCTATGTTTTATACTAACCGCGCGGTTTTTCACAAAAACCCCCGATTTATATAAAACCCACTTATTTATCCATCGCCTTGAGAATCATGTGCGTGTGACCCTCTAGGCCCAAGTACGAGTCCAGTTAATGGCCCAACAAGCCCAGTGACTCCTCACTGGCTTTATTAATTAATTAATAACCCTTTATTAATCAATTAATCAATCGAATTGATGTCGCACATCGAATTCGACCGGGCCTCCGATCACGTTGGGTGCCAAGCAACACCGCGTGAACCCGGAAGGTATTTGGGGTTAAGTAACCCACTCTTGGAACCTTTCCGTCGACAGTTACCGCGTGGATATAATCCTTCATTCGTACAATGCTCTCGAGTCAACTCAGGGTATGGCGAGCTGTCGAACCCTAACCGGTCGACTCACTTGGATTGGATGCCGCTGATGAATATCGGAAAACTCCTTTCTCGATATTATCGTCCGCCCTGGCCAGGGACTTTCGCGCATCCTTCCTAGAGCATTCTCTCTCTACGTACCGAGAGCGAATGATTCCTTATTGACACACAATTCCCTTCGACGGTATTCCGCTGTACCCAATCCTTGGCGTATTAGAATCCCATGGCTAGAGATTCGTAAACCAAGGTCAAAGCACAGAAGTCCACCGCCAAGGTGTCCTTGGTGTCTCAGGTCCGAGGACCATCCACGCAACTGCGACAATAGAATCAAGCTGGTTGACAGTGAGGTACAATACCATCCAGCGATTCAGTCGGATCAGTTCAGTGAACTCATTCTCCAATGAGCACCTACAGATTCGCCTTAGTGTCTCCACACAAGTGACTTATGAGACCAGTCACCCTCATCATATGAGCAGGAGTAATCTGTACTAGTCTAACCGGATATCCGATGTCCTTCTCGGATATCCTCCGACTAGGAACAATTAAGAATATGTGTGTTTAAGTGATCAGTCTCATTAGTATGATCTCATCATAATCTGATCACCATAGCACATATTCACGGACTTCATTATGAAATGATAATTAACGCGATTTACACATAATGAATATTATGCCATTTTATTAATAATGAACGAGATTTACATTGTTAGATTGGCTTGTAGGCCACCTAAACTAACAGTAGTTCTCCCACTGCAACCAATATAAGGATATTGGTAAAGGCAAATTTATAAGAAGTTTCGGATATTCTTATTATCCTTTTTGCATGTCTAATGGAGAATTAGCATCCCCAATATGAGATATTGAAAATGATTCTCAGATTTGTAATATTATGCAGACTTAGACAAGTAAAAAGTAATCGAGAGTATGAAAGAGTTGAGTTAGACTCAGCAATAGTTCAAAATATGCATAGGTTACTCTTAGATAGTAAATCTTTATTTATCTTTAAGAGACTAATATGAAACTAAATAATTATTATTTAGTTCTACTAATTATCAAGAATTATAAAAGTGAATAATATTGACTGAGAATGAACAAGCGTTGTTCCATATGGTTTAGAAATATAATGGAAGATTTTAAAATCAGTCAATGCACTTTAGATTCTTGATGTGACATATTACGTGATGAATATTCACAAGTCTCCTATGGAAAAGGACAGAATGAATCATGATTATCTATGGCATTGTACACTAGGTTGTGCAATAAGAAATTATTGGAGCTTATATATGTCGATGTAAATAGCTCAATATCTTCTTAAGGCCAAAGAGATAATAACTTATATTGACTTACTCAATGATTTTCTCTTTGAAAGATTCAGCTGTGTGTACTTGATGAAGTAATAATCGAATGTATGTGAGAGATTAAGGTATAGAAGGTCAAGATGAAGTGACTAAAATGAAAGAGTATTAGAATTCTTTGATTTGATCAAGAAAATTAATACTTTAGTACGTAATTCACACAAATCATTAAAAGAATAATGGTATTATCTCTCGATTAATCCTCATAGTATATCATAGCAATATGATATAATAAGGAACTGCACCTTATTGGATATGGTATGATACATAATAAGATTTGTCTAATTCTTAAATCCTTGTGAAAAGAGTATGAACATTAGACTTTGAAAGATTCAGCTGTGTGTACTTGATGAAGTAATAATCGAATGTATGTGAGAGATTAAGGTATAGAAGGTCAAGATGAAGTGACTAAAATGAAAGAGTATTAGAATTCTTTGATTTGATCAAGAAAATTAATACTTGAGTACGTAATTCACACAAATAATTAAAAGAATAATGGTATTATCTCTCGATTAATCCTCATAGTATATCATAGCAATATGATATAATAAGGAACTGCACCTTATTGGATATGGTATGATACATAATAAGATTTGCCTAATTCTTAAATCCTTGTGAAAAGAGTATGAACATTAGATGTCCATACCTTATAGATGGTTCCAAATAAGTCATTGTGTCCATATAAAAAATATATAAACCAAATAATTCATATGAGATGTGAATTATAAACAAACTTGATTTTAAAGTATATTAAAATCAAGTTATGTTCTAGTCTTTAGTAAAAGACATGATCCAAAGAAGTTAGATTTAAAAGGACACGGAGTAGTTTAAATTTGTGAAGATGTCCAAAGTGTTTGGACATTACATTTAATGGTCATGCAATAGTGGAATAATTATTGTCCTGAAAGTTGTCTTCTATAAAGATGAATATCTCCTCAGAGAAGACAGTGAGAGCTAATAAAACTAGAAGATGTTTTAAACCCACAAAGTAACATAAGATTATTAGATAATCTTTGGATATTTAGAACCATTCATAACGCACATAGGAGAGCATCATTGAGATTCTCGTAATGGCTAGTCTGATATGTTTGACACATCAGAGATAGCAGAACGAGAGGATCTTAAAAATATGGATCATGATCCTAAATCTATGAGGAAGCTCTCTATCATAATTACAACTTTGAAATTGGAAAGAAGTTAAGAATTTTAAGCCATAGTCCATAACACCTATTAAGTTTGGAACTTGATAGTATTGTTAAAGGGTATTATACCTAAGGCAAGTAAATTTTCAGAATGAAGATTAGTAAAGATGGACTACTGAAAAACTTATATGGCAAACTGAATGAAATAGTCAAGATTAAAGTGTTGATTTGGACAAGTTTTTCTTCAGTGATTACCATAAATAAGTTTATTTGAATTCTATTTGCCAATACTACCTATCATGATGATGAGATAGCAGTTGGATATTAAAAGCATTCCCTCAATATGATTGAGAGAAAAGATGTATATGATATACCTTTAAAACTTTTAGAATATCTAGGAAGTAAGTTATGATTTTAAAGATCTATTTTGAATCAAACTGAAGCTTCCCAAAATTGGAAAAACAGATTTGACCTAATGGTCAAACACCAAGTAATCATTAAGAATGATCACGGATTGTGTATGTTCAAGAAGGACAGTGAGAGTAAGGTCACATTGATAATATTTTTTGATAATAACATCAAAGTCATTGAGAATGACATCAAGATGTTACAATCAGTAAAAGTATTATTATCCATATAATCCTTCATAATGTGTTTGATTATAATATCTCACATATTAAAAATACGAATCTATTAAGATAGATTGAAGAGGATGTTACTTTAACTTGTATGTCAAAATGTTTCCATAATAAGTCTCAATTGTTGAGATATGGAATTTATTTCTTTAAGGAAAGGTTCATTGAATGATACAAGAAAATCTTAATAAGGAGTGAAATACACCACTAAGTACTTGAGAAGTGCTAAGAATGTACTCCTGTATATAGAGAGGATAATTTGAAACCACTGCTGACATGATTATATTGTTGATAGAACAGTATAAAGTAGATTGGAAGGGTTCCAACTAGAACTCGTTATGACAACGTAAACAAATTATATTGTTATTGGAACAATATGGATGAAAGAGTTCATCCTTAAACTATATGTAATTCTATAAGGTCTCCGATCTCGTCCCGTTATTGTAGGACAACAATGGGAGAGATCAATTTTGTAGTCGAGCCATGGTCTCATCAGAAGTTGTAAAATATTCTGAGGCTCTTTCACAAGTTAAAAGACAAAGAATTAAGAAGAAATAACGTAATGAAAATTATTCTATTTATGAATGATTTAGCATATCCCGAACCGAGCCTTAGTTACACATTTGATGTGAGCATCACCTAGATTTGATGGAGATCAAATGCGAAGGTGATTGGCTTGAGTCCAAGTGGGAGATTGATGGATATAGGTGTTTTCTAAGCCAATCATAAGGCACCTATTTCAATCTGGTTCACTAATAAATGGTATTTATTTCATTATGTAGATTGGCGTATTTATAATTACGTATAATGAAGTCCTTAAATATGTGCAATAGTCATCGGATTATGATGAGATCAAATAATGAAACTGATGACTTATAAACACATTCTTAATTGTTCCTAGTCGTAAGATGTTTGAGAAGTACATCAAACATCCGGTAAGACTAGTACAGGTTATTCCAGCTCATATGATGAGGGTGACTGATCTCGTTAGTCACTTGTGTGGAAACACAATGGTGAACTTATAGGTGCTCATTGGAGAATAAGTTCATTGAACTGATCCGACATGAATCGCCGAATGGTAATTTACCTGACTATCAACCGGCTTGATTCATCGTCACAGTGACGTGGTTGGTCCTTGGACTTGAGACACCAACGACACATTGTCGGTGGACTTCTAGGCTTTGACCTTGGCTTGAGAATCCCTATCCACGGGATTTCTAATAGTCAAGGATCAGATCCAGCAGAAGACCTTCGAAGGTGATTGTGTGTTCAATATAGGATCGTTCGCTCTCAGGTAATTGGAGAGATAATACTCTATAATAGATCCGCAAGAGTCTATGGCCAGAGCAGACATAATATCTGAAAAGGTGTTTTCGGATATTGTACAACAGTCTGATTTAAGTGAGTTGACCATCTAGGGTTTGACAGTTGACCATACCCTAGGTTAACTCGAGAGCATCGTGCGAACGAATGATTATAGCCATGCGGTAACTGTAGACGGACAGGTTCCATGAGTGGGTTGCTGAACCCCATTGCCTTCCGAGATCATGCGGTGCTTCTTGGCACCCAACTTGATAGAAAGTCCGGCCAAATTTATATGAGATGTTAATTCGGTTAAGTAATTAATTAAATATTGGATATTAATTAATTACTATAAGTCGATAAATGGTTATTGGATTTAACGGGCTGAAAACCGGACTGGTTAATGGGCCTAAAGGGTCACATGCAAACAGATTCTCAGTCAGTGATACTTAAGTGGGAATTATATTAACTCAGGGACTTTTATGAAAAGTCGCACCGACTTAATATACATACGCACTGTTGAGAAACTCTGGGCCAAGCTCCAGGAGCTCCCAAGGCTAGCCGTCCCCCTCTCTCTCTCCTCATCCTCTGGGCGCCCCTCTCGAGGTGCTGCGACAGTTCCCGTCTATGCCGCACATAATGCCCAAAAATCGGGAATTCCCGTCCGAAGGCTTTCCGGGCGTCGTTGCGGTGACGGATCTTCAGCGAGCTAGTTGATGTAAACGAGGGAGCGAGGACGAACCACCGCGGAGGATCGCGTGGATACTGCTGGAGGCCGAACGCTTGTGCAGCTAGCGGCATCGCCTCGACAGAACCGAAACGGTCGCGGATTCGAATTCGCGCAAGGTGATGTGATCACAACTATTTTTTGATTTCCGATTTTTGTCCTGAAACGGAACTGCGGGCATCGAGCGGGAATTATTTTATTGCTTCCGCTGCATTCGTCGCGCCTCGCCTAGATCCCAATCGAATATCATGAGGATTATGATCCTAAAACCTACCAGGAGGCCATAGAAGGCCCAGAAGCCGAGAAATGGCGAGAAGCCATGAACTCTAAAATCCAGTCCATGTACACCAACCAAGTTTGGAACTTGGAGGACTTGCCCGAGGATATTCTACCCATCAGGTGCAAGTGGATCTTTAAGAGAAGGATCGGTGCTGATGGACGGATCGACATTTATAAGGCAAGGTTGGTGGCAAAGGGATATCGTCAAAGGCAAGGAATTGACTATGACGAGACTTTCTCACGAGTTGCCAAAATAAAGTCGATCAGAGTTCTACTCGCCATAGCTACTCACTTAGATTATAAGATCTAGTGGATGGTTGTGACGACTACCTTACTCAATGGTAAACTTGAGGAAGAGGTGTATATGATACAACCTGAAGGATTCACATCCAAACAGTTTCCAGATAGAGTGTGCAAGCTTAAGAGGTCCATTTATGGACTGAAGCAGGCTTCTGGGAGCTGAAATATAAGATTTGACGAGATTGTCAAGTCATATGACTTCATTAAAAATGAAGATGAGCCTTGTGTGTACAAGAAGACCAGTGGAAGTGCAGTCACCTTCTTAGTTCTTTACGTAGATGACATACTGCTCATTGGGAATGATGTAGCTATGCTGTCATCAGTAAAGATCTGGTTGCCGAAAAACTTCTCCATGAAGGATTTGGGAGAAGCATCCTACGTATTGAGAATACACATCTATAAAGATAGATCAAAGAGGATGCTCGGAATGACCCAATCCATGTACATAGATACCATTGTCAAAAGGATTGGTATGGAAAATTCCAAGAGAGGTCTCATACCGATGAGAAATGGAATTTATCTCTCAAAGGAGCAGTCTCCTAAGACTCCTAATGAGAGGGCATTCATGGATAGAGTACCCTATGCCTCTGCCATAGGATCTATCATGTACGTCATGCTATATACACGGCCTGATGTGACATATGCTCTAAGTATTACGAGCATATTTCAGGCTGATCCAAACGAAGAGCACCGGAAGGCAGTGAAATGTATCTTTAAGTACTTAAAAAGAACTAAGGATATGTTTCTTATCTATGGAGGAGGTGACTTGAAACTACGAGACTTTACTAGCTTGAGTTTCCAGTCATATCTAGATGATAGTAAGTCTACATCTGGATTTGTGTTTACTTTGAACGGAGGCGCAGTGTGCTGGAGAAGTTCTAAGCAGGAAACCACTGTAGATTCGACGACAGAAGCTGAGTACATTGTTGCAGCTGAAGCCACCAAGGAAGCAGTGCGGTTGAAGAAATTCATCATCGACGTCGGCGTGGTTCCCAGCATCTTTGATCATGTTCTGTTGTTGTGCGACAACAATGAAGCCATTGCACAAGCGAAAGAGTCACGGTCACATCAAAAATCGAAGCATATTCTAAGGTGATTTCATCTCATCCGAGAAATTATTTCCAGAGGAGATGTAGTGGTAGAAAGAGTTCCATCAGTCGACAATATAGCAGATCCACTGACAAAGCTATTGTCTTAAATTGTGTTTGAGCGTCACCTAGAGTCTATAGGTTTGGTGCATAAAGGTGATTGACTTTAGTCCAAGTGGGAGATTGTTAGTCTTAGGTGGCCTACAAACTAATCTGACTATGTAAATCTCGTTCATTTATTAATAAAAATGACATTATTTCATTATGTGTAAATTCATATTTTTATCGTCTCATAATGAAGTCCATGAATATGTGCGATAGTGTTCAGATTATGATGAGATCATACTAATGAGACTGATCACTTAAACACACATATTCTTAATAGTTCCTAGTCGGAGGATATCCGAGAAGGACATCGGATATCCGGTTAGACTAGTGCATATTACTCCTACTCATATGATGAAGGTGACTAATCTCATAGTCATTTGTGTGGAGACACTTCCTACTCATATGATGAGGGTGACTGATCTCATAGTCATTTGTGTGGAGACACTAAGGCGAATCTATAGGTGCTCATTAGAGAATGAGTTCACTAAACTGATCCAACTGAATCGCTGGATGGTATAGTACCTCACTATCAACCAGCTTGATTCTATTGTCGTAATTCATGGATGGTCCTTGGACCTGAGACATCAAAGACACTTTGTCGGTAGACTTCTGTACTTTGACCTTGGTTTACGGATCTCTATTCATTGATTCTAAACAGCCAAGGATTGGGTACAGCAGAATACCGTCGAAGGGAATTGAGTGTCAATAAGGAATCATTCGCTCTCGGTACTTAGAGAGAGAATGATCTAAGAAGGATGCGTAAGAATCCCTGGCCAAGGCGGACGATAATATCGAGAAAGGAATTTTTCGATATTATATGGCAGCATCCGATCCAAGTGAGTCAACCGGTTAGGGTTTAACAGTACACCATATCCTGAGTTGAGTCGAGAGCATTATACAAATGAAGGATTAAATCCATGCGGTAACTGTCGATGGGAAAGTTCCAAAACTGGGTTGCTTAACCCCAATACCTTTCGTGTTCACGCGGTGTTGCTTGGCATCCAACGTAATCGGAGGCCTGACCGAATTCAATGTGCGACATTAATTCGGTCAATTAATTAATTAATATGAGTTATTAATTGATTAATTAATTCAGTGAGGAGTCACTGGACTTATTGGGCCATTAACCAGACTGGTAATTGGGCCTAGAGGGTCACACGCAAAAGATTATCAAGGTGATGGATTAAAAGTGGGTTTTATATTAAACCAAGGGTTTTTATGAAAGACCGCGCGGTTAATATAAAATGTAACGGACGGGCTGAGCAGGCCAAGTTTCTGCTCAGCCCTAGTCGCCCCTCCTCTCTCCCTCTCTCTCTCTGGCGCCCCAGCTCTCTCCCCTCTCTGGTGACAGCTCCGCCGTCTTCTCCGACTCTCGTTCGACAGGAAATCGACCGCACGTTGCGGCGATCATTGTGGCGAACGGCGATGGGTTCGTGGGCTGCGAGGAACGAGAGGAAATCCACTGCGAGGAGGATCACGTGGACTTCGCTAGCAGCGGGGTATTTGCGCGGCTGGCAGTGTCACACCGACGGAACCATTAGAAAGCGGATCCAAATCAGCACGCGGGAATTTTCTATTACCCGTTCTAATCGTTTTAGTTTATCGAAACGAAAATGGATCGCCGTTATTAAATTTTAATTTCCACTACGTTTGAGATCCCGAGAAGCCCGAGAACCTAACTGTTGGAACATGCAGCGGAACAACATGGTGGTGGGCTCGACACGCCACTCATGACAGATAAGAAGGAAAGCATAGATGTAAAACCAGACATTCGGCGTCAGCTGTGCCGGCGCCAAATGGTATTGGACTAGAAGGCTACATACAAAATGAGGCACCGGGAGTCAGAAGCTAGCCAAGAACATCTCCCCGTATGCCACGAAAGAATTGGGGGCGTCGAAGGAAAATCGATCGTCGGGACCGGCTCCAACAAGACGATACCTGTGAGACATTTGTAATCCTTCATCATCTGCCTCAACTCGTCTTTCTTGATCGAGCTTCGACTATGGCAAGACAAGGCAGGGGAGCTCCTCTCGGAGTGGCCAGAGGAACTAGAGACTTCTTCCGAAGCCGTTGAGGGGGAGGAAAATCAATTGATGCAAGGGAAGGCATAAACTCCCGAGGCTGAAAAGTAGACCCAAGAGTAGGATTGAAAGGAAGAGAAGCTCCGGAGGGGTCCAAAAGGTCACCAGGATTGGGGGCCAAGATGAACTCACGGCGAAAACTGCTTTTTATTGGACCTCCCGCACAACTTCACTCCCGCATTCGAAATTTTAATAAGGGAGTGAGGGGGGCAGTGACGTGGGGAGATTGGGTCCGAGCCAATTAGACCCATTGAGTCCACAGGCCCAAAGGCCCACGACCTTCCGAAGACGGTGCAAGGGGACATGTGGCACTCAGACTCTCAGCCCACATGATAGAGGCAAGATTATGAGCCACCAAGCCCAGATCGCTGGACCTCCTGGCCTAGCGCCCAACCACTACTTCCGAGACCCCGCAAGATCTCGGCAAGACCCCCTAAGGATGACTTATCATGCCTCAGCACCATCAGGCGGACCCTACGGACCCAACCGCCCACTTATGGCAGGTCCGCACAATCCGCCCCATAGAGCTACGAGTAAATCCTAGCTTGCCCAGTATCTCACGATCTCCTTAAATCAGGGGGATGCGATCGTGGGTAAATCACCCCCCAAAGGAAACCGTCCCCGAGACGCCTCGAAAGGGGAAGACTATATAATCACTGGATCTTCTTCGGTGCAAGGTACGTCATTCTAAGTACAAAAACCCCTAGCAAGATCTCATCTTCTAGCACCTAACTTAGCCATCAGAGGGTTTTGTTCCCCATTAGACTGAGAGCCCCCCTTGACACTTCTGTCCACCCTCTTGCAGGTTCTACCCTGGGCATTTCCATCCCAAACAAATTCTATCGAGTGGCGAGATCTTCAATATCGGACGGTCGTTATAGTCTGACCAGTTTTCGACCGCTGTAGATTGTTTGTCTAGATTTTATTTAAGAGAAAATATTTGCTCTTTCTATTTTATTCCTTCGAAGGTATAGATATTTCAATAGATGAATATTCAAAGAACTTTATTTCTAAGAAATTAGAATTCGATAATCCTAAAGGTTCTCATAATGGAATGTGTACAACAAAACTAGGAACAAGATTATTTGAAGTGAATGATGATGGATATTTTACATGTGAAATTTCTTTAGAAATTATTCCAAAACTTGATATGGAATTTAAATCTGAAGAAAATGCTTACAATGTTTATAATTGCTATGCAAGGAAGTTGAGATTTAGTGTCAAAAGAGATAGAGACCACAAAAATCATCTACATGAGGTGCAAATAGATCATTCTTATGTTCCTACGAAGGAAAGTGAAAAAAAGACAGAAGAGATGAAAAAGTTAAAAAGCATCGTCTATTAACAAGATGCGATTGCAAAACAGAAATGAAATATCTAATAGAGCCATTCGTAATTAATTGTTAACTTTATGGCTAAACACAATCATAAGTTAGCTTCTCCAAACAAGTATCACTTGCTAAAGTCTCATAGACATTTGACTGTAACTAAAGCTGCTGAGATTGATACAATATATAGTGTAGGGATCACTCAAAGGCATGTGAATGATGATTGATATAATATATAGTGTAACGACCCGCCACTCTATAATCGGGGATCCGATTACTAAATGGGTACCGAATCATTAATTTGAAGCCAAACCAGGATCTAGATAAGTCTGGGAAATAAATAATAAACTAAGCTAAACATTCACATCGCATTGAATTGAAAAGGAAGTGCAAGAATTAAAAAATATTACAATACGACTCGACTCAACAAATAATTACATACTCCAACTGAAAAGAAATAATTAAGCATACAGGCCAGAAAATAAAATAACAACTACACCGGGGAATACCCCGGAATAGTGGCTGCTGACATGCAACCCAAGACAATACTCTCCTCACTACGCCTGCCTGGAACCCTCACCTGAAATCCGCAAGGGTGAGTCTCATCGAAAAGACTCAGTAGGGATCCTTCGATCCCCACCGCCCACTCACGCACCCACAAGTGCAGCAACACAAATATAAATAATTTAAGCAAGTAAGGCAGTAAACATAATTCCTAAATTTCGATATAAAACACATGTAATCGAAATATAACATGCACAATTCTGAAATCATTTTACCACGGAACCCATAACCAGCGTCTCGGCAAAACACGCCAACCACAAGGCCAAACGTGGGAAACACCGACCCGCTGAGACCAAACAGGAACCCCTCGGATAGCACGCTAGCTACTCCGGCCCAACTGGCTTTAGGTAGTTTCTGCTTCCCCCAGCACAAGTGACACTCCGAATGTACCACTCCCACACCGGTACTAGCTATACCCCGGGGTACACCAGGTGACCCTCTCTCTAGGCATCACCCCACCACTCCCACACCGGCGCTGTCTCCCTCCCACACCGACACAAGGTACCTAAGCGCTACAACTGTCACTCAAGGTCCACGGTCACATGAAACACAACACAGTGCGATCCGATTACGTAAAAATCCTCATCCTCGAGTACGATTTCAAGCATGCATTTAACCAAACTATCTAACAGTGTAAATACATGTTAATAACATGAATTAATGTGATTTTGTCTTGAATCGCGTCGCCCATGGCCGACGTCATTCAAGCCTCCTAAACTGAAATAGCCTTAAAACGCGTCGTCATATGTAGCCGCCTTTTGAAAAACATGGTTTTTAAACACAATACAACAGGGATCGTCACCCTACCGGTTACTCGAACTCCTCCTAGTTCCAAGCTTCCAACCCGCCTCGCCACACGCCGCCGCCGGTACCGCCGTGGACGCCGCTACTCCACCGGGATGTCGGCCGCCGTCCGGAGAGAAGTGCGCCGCGGAGGAAGTGGTGGTAGTAGTGGAGGAAGTTGTTAGGGTAATGGAGTGGAGGGAGAGGAGGGATGGGGAGAGGAAACGAAGGAGAGGGGGAAAGGGTTCGCCGGAGAGTCAGAGGGAAGAGAGGAGAGAGGAGAGAAAGGAGAGAATGAGGGAAAGGAGGGAGGGTTCGTAGGGTCAAACAGAAGCTGGGTAAAACGCGTCGTGCAAGCCCGACGTCATTCAGACGACAAGACCGGGCCGTACACTGACAAACTAGGGTCATACTTTAAATAGCGTTGTCCATCCAAGACGCCATTCAGACGATACGACCGGGGCCGTACTCTCGCAGCCCAAGGCCAGCCCACGTGGCGTCCACGTGGCACAGCCTAAAACACGTCCACATTGTTGGACGCCGTTTGAACCGCGTCGAGCTTGGAAACTAAGTCTCAGCCCCACCAGGGCCCCGACTAAGGGATCCGACCCCGAAACTGACCCGATAACTAGATACGAAACCTCAATCCTTGCATTCTCCCCCCCTTAAAAGAATTTTGTCTCCGAAATTATGTGTTACCAATTAACGAGATTGAAAAATAATGGTACAAGCTCACAAGAGAACTTACGAGAAAAGGTAGGGAAACTGCTCCTGCATCTCATCCTCGCACTCCCAGGTCGCCTCGCCCCCGAAGCGATGCTGCCAAATCACCTTAACCAGAGGAACAACCTTGTTCCGAAGGACCTGTTCCCTGCGATCCTCAATACGTACTGGAAATTCTGGAAAGGACAAGTCCTCAGAGACTTCCAACTCTGAAAAATCCAAAACGTAAGATGGATCCTGAACATATTTTCTCAGCAAGAAACATAGAACACATCGTGCACTCCTGCAAGACTGGGCGGCAAGGCTAGCTGATATGCCGTTTTCCCAAATTCGAGCAAGAATGGGAAAAGGCCCAACATATCGCGGACTCAGCTTACCTCGCTTCCCGAATCTCATCACACCCTTAGAAGGTGAGACTCGGAGGAACACGTGGTCCCCAACCTCAAACTCAAGCGGTCTCCTACGGATGTCTACATAACTCTTCTGTCTACTCTAAACTGTAGTCAACCTCTGCTGCACCATTCTGGCAACCTCAGGACACTGTTGTACCAACTCTGGCCCTGCTATCTGCCTCTCACCAATCTCAGACCAATTCACAGGAGATCGACACGGCCGCCCGTACAATGCCTCATAAGGCGCCATGCCGATACTAGAATGATAACTGTTGTTGTAGGCAAACTCCACTGTAGACAAGTGTTGCTCCCAAGAACCTCCTCAGTCTGGGCAACATGCCCTGAGCATATCCTCCAGTGTCTGAATGGTCCTCTCTGACTGCCCATCAGTCTCAGGATGATAAGTCGAGCTAAAGGCTAACTGTGTGCCCAAGGCCTTCTGAAAACTCTACCAGAATCTAGAAGTAAATCTCGGATCCCGATCTGACACGATGGATAGGAACACCCCGTGTAGACAGATGATCCGGTCCACAAACAACTTAGCCAACTTGCCGACTGACCAGTCCTTCCTAATAGCCAGAAAGTGCGCCGACTTGGTCAATCGATCAACAATGACCCCGATCGCGTCTCTTCTGCCATGGGACACAGGCAATCCCATGACAAAGTCCATAGTTACGTGTTCCCATTTCCATTCCGGGATCGGCAAAGGCTGCAACAATCCTCCTGGTCTCTGGTGTTCTACCTTAACCTACTGACAAGTCAGGTACCTTGCCACATAATCAGCCACGTCCTTCTTCATACCAGGCCACCAAAAGTGCCTCCTCAAACAATGATACATCTTAGTCGTTCCGGGAAGCACTGCATATCTGGAACGGTGCGCCTCATCCAGGACACTCCTGCGCATGTCCTCCTCGGCTGGGACATAGAGTCTGCATCTAAACCTGACTGTACCATCATCCCATAGCTCCACCTCTGGTGTCTGGAGAACCTACGGTAACTCTGCATCTGCCCTCTGAGCTTCGATTACGGCATGGTACACTGCTGGCCTCACAGTTAAGCTGGCCAACACGGCTCTGTCAGCCTCTCGCGGAATCCTAAAGGAAGATTCCACCACCTGCTCATATAGCCTCCATTCTTGAACCATGAGATATGACACAACTGTCTTCCGACTCAAGGCGTCTGCTACCACATTTGCCTTGCCCGGATGATAAGAAAGGTCGAGGTCATAATCCTTGATAAACTCCATCCACCTGCGCTGCCTCAAGTTCAGATCCTTCTGCGTGAATACATACTTCAGGCTCTTGTGATCGGTAAATACCTGAAATTTCTCTCCATACAAATAGTGTCGCCAGATCTTCAGTACAAATACCACAGCTGTCAATTCTAAGTCATGAGTGGGATAGTTCTCCTCATGCTTCTTCAGCTGCCTAGAAGCATAGGCCACAATCCTACCATGCTGCATCAGAACCGCACCTAAACCTCGACGAGATGCATCGGAATAAACCATAAACCCACCAGAACCTGATGGAAGCACCAGCACTGGAGCCGAAGTGAGGCGAGTCTTCAACTCAATGAAACTCCGCTCACACTCCTCGGTCCACACGAAACGAACTCCCTTACGAGTCAACCTCGACAAGGGGGTCGCTATCGAAGAAAAATCCTGGACAAACCATCTGTAATAACCTGCTAACCCCAAGAACCTCCTGATCTTAGTTACTGTTGTCAGTCTACTCCAATCCATTACTGCCTCAACATTCGTTGGATCCACTGCAATACCATCTCCAGAAATGACATGTCCCAGGAAGTGCACCTTACCTAGCCAGAATTCACACTTGCTAAACTTGGCATAGAGCTAGTGCTCTCTCAGAACCTGCAATACCACCTGAAGATGTGCGGTACGCTCTTCCTCAGAAGAAGAGTATACCAAAATATCATCTACAAATACCACCACAAACTGATCCAGGTAGGCCCTGAAGACCCGGTTCATCAAATCCATGAAAGCCGCAGGAGCATTGGTCAAGCCAAAAGGCATAACCAAAAACTCATAATGTCCATACCGAGTCCTAAAGGTCGTCTTACTAACATCAACCTCACATATCCTCATCTGATAATACCCCGATCTCAAGTCAATCTTTGAAAACACCTTCGCAGACTGCAACTGATCCATCAGATCATCGATCCTCGGAAGTTGGTACTTGTTTTTTATCGTCACCTGGTTCAGCTGTCTATAATCAATGCACAACCTCAGAGAACCATCCTTCTTCCTAACAAATAGAACTGGAGCACCGCACGGAGAAGTACTGGGATGAATAAAACCCTTATCCAGTAATTCCTGTAACTGCGCCTTCAACTCAGCGAGTTCAGCCGGAGCCATTCGATACGGGGCCTTAGACAAGGGCGTCGTACCCGGTGCAAGCTCAATGGTAAACTCAACCTCTCGCTGAGGAGGAAGGCCAGGCAACTCCTTAGGAAACACATCAACAAAATCACAAACTACAGGCACCTCCCAAGGACTGGAACTACTACTAACATCAGCTAAAACAACAGAGGCAAGGAAAACCTCACAGCCACCAACAAGCAATCTCTGGGCCTTAAAGGCAGAAATAAGAATACCACGAGAAGAGAGCCTAATATCTTGGAAGTAGAAGGTCGGAATGTCCGGAATAGAGAAACGCACCCTCTTCCTGTGGCAGTCCACCTCGGCATAATAAGCCTCCAACCAGTCCATGCCCAAGATGACATCAAAGTCGCGAATAGCAAGCACAACTAACTGGGCAGGTAACTCATGGCCCTCAATGGTCAAGGGAACCTCACTCAAACAGTTATAAGACAACATGAAATCCCTAGAAGGAACCTCTACCATCAGTCCATCAGACATCTCAATAACGGGTGCAGAAAGGATATCTACGAACTGCTCAGAAATAAAAGAATGCGAAGCGCCCGAATCAATTAACACATGCGTAGAGTTCCCAAGGACAGAAAGTATACCTTCCACCAAGTTGGACGCACAAGCCTCCTTCCTAGTGATATCTAGAACTCTCCCCTGGGTCCTCGGCTTCTTCTGATCACCTGGCCCCTGCCCCTGACCATGCCCCGGCGGGCAATACCTCGCCAAATGGCCCTGCTGGCCACAACTGTAACACCTCCCAGAAAATGCAGGACACTGAGTCCCACCATGAGTACCACCGCAATGTCGACAAGCTGCCGGAAGCCTCTGAGCTGACTCCTGTTGAGCACTAGACACCGACTGACTCTACTAGCTCTGCCTGGGTCTGCTACTACCGCTGCTGCCACTGCTGCTGCCACCTCCTCGAAAGAACCTACTGAATCTAGAGCCAAGTGAAGACGATCCTGATCCGGACAAAGGAGCTGCTGCTACTGCTGTCTTTCCCCTGCCATGAGCTGGCCCCTGAGTAGTTAGTCCCCTCTCCCAAGCTGATTGATCATACTGTGCCTCTACTGCCGCGGCACACCAAACCCCCAATGCAAATTTGTACAGCAGTGGGACGCCACAAAACTCTTCATATTGGACCTCAGTCCATATACAAATCTCTCAGTCCGACGCTCCTCGTCTCCTAAGATAAAAGGCACGAACCTCCCAAGCGAAACAAACTTCATCTGGTACTCAAGCACTGTCATGCTTCCTTGGGTCAACTCCATAAATTCCCTCTCCTTGGCCCTCTGCACATGCCTAGGGAAGTATTGCGCATTGAATTCCTTCACAAATGTCTCCCATGGAATCTCCCTGAGATTCCTATCCGCATATGACAAACTCTTCAAAGTGGTCCACCAATCGTAGGCATCATCCTTCAACATGAAGGTAGCCAACATAGTCCTCTCAACTGCCGCACAATCCATGGTATCAAAAGTCTTCTCCAACTCCCTCAACCAATGAATAGCTTCATCAGGGTCGGGACGATCTGTAAAATGAGGCGGCTTCAGCTTCAGGAATCTCTCCAGAGCTACTGAAGGCCCTCCCCGAGCACTAGAACTCCACTAGGATCTCGAGTCTGGTATCTAGCCATTGTATCCATCATAGCCTCCATGAACCGCTCCATACTCGGCCTACCGGCCTCAGATCTACTAGGGACATCTCCCCGCTCTCTAATAACTGGCATCCTCTTCCTAGGAGCCATCTAATCGCCTACAATCGCAAAAATCAAAAAGTTCTAATTAGAATCCTAAAACCTACACTACCGCCGTGCCTGTACGGGACAATGTAATTGTTTACCAAAATTACAATATTTAACCTAGTTATTCATTTATTTGCCAGACCGAATGCTCTGATACCAACTGTAACGACCCGCCACCCTATAATTGGGGATCCGATTACTAAATGGGTACCGAATCATTAATTTGGAGCCAAACCAGGATCTAGATAAGTCTGGGAAATAAATAATAAACTAAGCTAAACATTCACATCGCATTGAATTGAAACGGAAGTGCAAGAATTAAAAATTATTACAATGCGACTCGACTCAGCAAATAATTACATACTCCAACTGAAAAGAAATAATTAAGTATATAGGCCAGAAAATAAAATAACAACTATATCGGGGCATACACCAGAACAGTAGTTGCTGGCGTGCAACCCAAGACAGCACTCTCCTCGCTACGCCTGCCTGGAATCCTCACCTGAAATCCGCAGGGGTGAGTCTCATCGAAAAGACTCAGTAGGGATCCTTCGATCCCCACCGCCCACTCACGCACCTACAAGTGCAGCAACACAAGTATAAATAATTTAAGCAAGTAAGGCAGCAAACATAATTCCTAAATTTCGATATAAAACACATGTAATCGAAATATAACATGCACAATTCTGAAATCATTTTACCACGGAACCCACAACCAGCGTCTAGGCAAAACATACCAACCACAAGACCGAAAGCGGGAAACACCGACCCGTTGAGACCAAACAGTAACCCCTCGGATAGCACGCTAGCTACTCCGGCCCAACTGGCTCTAGGTGGTTTCTGTTTCCCCCAGCACGAGTGACACTCCGAATGTACCACTCCCACACCAGTACTAGCTATACCCCGGGGTACACCAGGTGACCCTCTCTCTAGGTGTCACCCCACCACTCCCACACCAACGTTGTGTCCCTCCCACACCGACACAGGGTGCCTAAGTGCTACAACTGTCACTCTAGGTCCACGGTCGCATGAAACACAACACAGTGCGATCCGATTACGTAAAAATCCTCGTCCTCGAGTACGGTTTCAAGCATGCATTTAACCAAACTATCTAACAGTGTAAATATATGTTAATAACATGAATTAATGTGATTCTATCTTGAATTGCGTCGCCCATGGCCGACGTCATTCAAGCCTCCTAAACTGGTTCATATAAAATGGGCCTCGAAAATGGCCTTAAAACGCGTCGTCATATGTAGCCGCCTTTTAAAAGGCGTCGCTGTCCCTAGTCGCCTCATAACGACAGAAACAGGGACAGGCTTCACGGTGATTTCACTTAAAACGCGTCGTGCATGCAAGTCGCCGTTCAAAAGGCGTCGCTGTCCCTGGACGCTCATCAGTCCAGAGACAGAGTCTGTTATTTGGGCTAAATCGTGTCGCGGGTGGTAGCCGCCTTTCTAAAAGGCGTCGCTGTCCCCCGACGCCATTTAACCCTCATAGATTTAAATTAAACCGCATTAATAATCTAACAATTAGACTATTAATAACTAATCTAACTCTTAGACTAGTCCAACAAAATTAATTAATAATTTAACACTTAAAATAATAATCAACCATAATTAATTATTAATTACTAATCTAACACTTAGATTAGTTAATTAATGTTAATTATTAATTTAACTCTTAAACTAATAATTAACACTAACTAATTAATAACTAATTAATCTAACTCTTAGATTAATAAATTAATTAATGTTAATAACTAATTTAACTCTTAAACTAGTAATTAACACAAATTAATTATCAACTATTAATCTAACTCTTAGATTATTAGATTAATTATTAGTTTAACACTTAAACTAATAACTAATAACTCCTAATTAAACCTTTATATTAGTTAATTAAAACTAATTATCAATTTAACATTTAAACTAACAATTAATTCCGGTTAACTAATAATTACTAACTTAACACTTAAGTTAGACAATTAAAATTAATTATTAATTTAACATTTAAATTAATAACCAATTCCAATTATTAACAACATTTGCTAATTAAATGATCCATGATCATTATAGCCCAATTAAAATTAAGAATTAAATAATAATTTCATATTCCAAAACAATTTTTGAATTTTATAATTAAAATACAATTCTCAATTAAAATTTTAATGGGCTAAGGTTTAATAGAAACAAGGATATAAAGGGGTTATATTATTTTGGAAATGGGGGAGGGAAATAAAAGGAATGGGCTCAGCCACTTGGGCTGAGCCAATGGCTCGGATCCTACCCGAGCCAAGGCTCGGACCAGGGGGCCACCTGGCTCGGGCCTGACCCGGCCAGGACCCTAACCCGGCCCGGCCGGTCCGACCGGCTCGGGACCGGGTCCCTGGTCCTTCCCCGCCCCAAACCCGACGCCCCACATATGTTAACCCTAGATGTGTTGCAGGTGGCGGCGGGGAGGTGTTGCTGGGCCCCGGCGGCCGGGCCACCGGCCCTGCCGGCCAAGCCCCCACTGTCGGCGACCTGCCCGGTGCCGGTGGGGCAGCCGGCAGCCCCCTTTATTGCAGCAGTTCAAGCCATTCGCCCCCTTCTTTGCATGGTTTTTCAACCCCTAAGAGGAAGAATATGCAGATCGTACACCGCTGGAATGCTCACTCCGGCAACGCCAAGGAATTCCAATGATGACCGGGATGGTCCCTGGTCATACCCAGACCACCGGCCATCTACCCATCGTATGGGAAGGCCCAATTGAAGCCGCAAAACCTCGATCTTCATCACATGAAGAAACCCCAAAAATCCCCAAATATAAATCCGATTTTGCATTAAAAAAAATAATCTAATTATTTTAATAATCAGTGTTCATCACATGAACATAGATCCAGCAAGAAAACCGAACTAGTGCATGGAATAATATCATGGAAAAATTAATTCGGAGATCGAAACGGGACAAGAAACAGTGGAACCTGTCTCTGATACCACTGTTGGATTCTCGGATTTCTCCGGATCTCCCGCGCAGCAGAAATAAAAATAAAAATGGAGATCCATTGTTTCCGTTTTGAATAAATAAAATCGATAATCATATTATCAAGGTCTTATCGTGTGCGGATTCGAATCCGCAACCGTTCAGTTCCGTCAGTGCGACACCGCAAGCCGCGCAAGCGCCCGGCCTCTAGCGAAGTCCACGCGATCCTCCTTGCGACGGATATCCTCACGTTACTCGTTCTTCACAGCCCACAAAACCTCTGCCAGTCGCTGCAACGATCGCCGCAACCCGCGGACGATTTCCCGTCGAACGAGAGTCGGAGAAGCGGCGGAGCAGATCTGGATCTGTCTAGGACGCCAGAGAGAGAGAGAAACAGTGGAGGGGCGGCTAGGGTTAGCAGCAGCTTGGCCTGCTCAGCCCGTTCGCTATATTTTATACTAACCGCGAAATTTTTCATAAAAACCCCTAGTTTGTATAAAACCCACTTATTTATCCATCGCCTTGAGAATCATTTACGTGTGACCCTCTAGGCCCAATTACCAATCCGGTTAATAGCCCAATCAGCCTAGTAACTCCTTACTGACTTTATTAATCAATTAATAACTCTTTATTAATTAATTAATCAATCGAATTGATGTCGCACATCGAATTCGACCGGGCCTCCGATCACGTTGGGTGCCAAGCAACACCGCGTGAACTCGGAAGGTATCAGGGTTAAGTAACCAACTCTTGGAACCTTTCCGCCGACAGTTACCGCGTAGATATAATCCTTCATTCGTACAATGCTCTCGAGTCAACTCAGGGTATGGCATGCTGTCAAACCCTAACCGGTCGACTCACTTGGATTAGATGCCGCTGTTGAATATCGGAAAACTCCTTTCCCGATATTATCGTCCACCCTGGCCAGGGACTTCCGCGCATCCTTCCTAGAGCATTCTCTCTCTAAGTACCAAGAGTGAATGATTCCTTATTGACACACAATTCTCTTCGTTGGTATTCCGTTGTACCCAATCCTTGGCGTTTTAGAATCCCGTGGCTAGAGATTCGTAAACCAAGGTCAAAGCACAGAAGTCCACCGACAAGGTGTCCTTGGTGTCTCAGGTCCGAGGGCCATCCATGCAACTGCGACAATAGAATCAAGCTGGTTGACAGTGAGGTACAATACCATCCAGCGATTCAGTCGGATCAATTCAGTGAACTCATTCTCCAATGAGCACCTACAAATTCACCTTAGTGTCTCCATACAAGTGACTTATGAGATCAGTCACCCTCATCATATAAGCAGGAGTAATCTGTACTAGTCTAACCGGATATCCGTTGTCCTTCTCGGATATCCTCCGACTAGGGACGATTAAGAATATGTGTTTAAGTGATCAGTCTCATTAGTATGATCTCATCATAATCTGATCACTATAGCACATATTCACGGACTTCATTATGAAACGATAATTAATGCGATTTACACATAATGAATATTATGCCATTATATTAATAAATGAACGAAATTTACATGGTCAGATTAGCTTGTAGGCCACCTAAAACTAACAAAGATAACATGTGAAATAGACTTTTTTCAAAATTTTAGTTCAATTGGACATCAGACAAAGAAGAATAAATATATGTAACTCAGATGATCACAGTTGGAAACAAAATAAATTGAATGGACAGATTGCATATGCTCAGATAATAATTAAGGAATAAATAGTAAAGAAGATCATAAAATTATGAAATTTGATGATCACAAAGTAGACATATAGATCAAACTTCTGAACAATTTATTAGATTATGAGAACTTTTGAAAATAATATAATTTTTAATACAAAATAGATCATGTTTAAGATTATCTATCTATCTCTTGAAGAAAGATTGGCTCTTGGTTCTCCTAAAACTTCCTTGCTATCTATCAATGATTTCTTCATATTCTAAGCTCTTTTTCACATCCTCTAAATTCTTTCCCACATTCTCTAAGCATCCAAGAACACATAACTGTAGACATCCGATTTTGACCATCTGTGGTTTCGAATTGGATATTACGTACATGAGTACTATTTCCCATCTAATTTGACCCCAAATAGCCCATTAATGAGTCTATTTTCAAAAATCCCATAGTAAGTTGGGCGGCCATAGATGTTGCCTTCCAGTTACTAGACGGCCAAGTTGCCGGCCTTCCAATCTACTGGACATCCAGGTTGATGGCCTTCCAGTAAACTAGACGGCTTGTTTGCTGGCCTTTCGGTAAACTGGACGGCCAGATCTCTAGCCTTCCAGTAAACTGGATGACCAGATTGCTTGTCTTCCACCAGCTCTCTCTCGTTTGACTTGTTCAACCCATGTTCTCCCCAAGACCCGTCGGACATATCCTATGAACTCCAAGTATGGGCCACTAACCCGATTCTCAGGACCATGATCCCCCTCATTGACCATCTCTGATTGGTCCTTCGTTCATTAACGAGGATTTAGATCCTATTTCAGAGATTCTTGGACATGTCTATATGCAATCCACCCAAACCAATGGTATTGGGGTTGCAAGGGGTTGCATGGGATAGAGGATTACGAGGCTAAGTCTCAAGGAGGAGGAAAGAAACGGTGGTCTGAAGAGGAGTCCTTATGCTTGTTCACGTCCATCCGACCAGACTCTCCAACGGGCTTGCCTTTTCAACTCCATCTCTCCCTTTCTTTCATTGCCTACATCCTCGCAACACTTGCATCATTTATTTATTTTCATATTTTTCACTCATTCCCACTCATTGTCATATATGCACCTGCATGCATCATCTAGGATATCCTTAACAGCTATTCTCGAGAGGTTTTGCAAAACAAAAATGGGAGGTGAGTGGCCATACCACTTGGTCACTTTTCCTTCCAACTACCCAATCGGTGCACTCCCCTGTAATTGTCTTTTAGTTTTATTTTTGCATGAATAGTTACAACTCTGTTGAGCCCTCATCGGATCCCCTTTTCCTTTTTCTTCTTTGTTCACAGGAACCACACGCACAGATACCCGATTCTTTGTCATGGCTGACTGGAGACAAAGAAAAGGAATCTTCAATCCCCGTGAGTTCAAGACATGATCGCTTCATCCCGCAGAACACAGAGTCCCAAGGTAATGCTCCTGGTAATCACAATTAATTCATTTTTTCTTCACCGTGTTGTAATCCCATAGGCCTCCCAAGCTCAGAAGAAGAAAATAAGAAGGGGGACGATTCGAGCGCCTACAACCCTCTAGCGATCACGGTGGGACACTCAACACTATTGGGCATGTGGTAATCTCCAAAACTGTGTTTAAAGATCATTTATAGTAGAGGACAGCTCTTACTGCTGTCCACTTTCTGAACGGCCAGTTACCTGGTTGTTTACTAAGTTTACTTTAGCAAACGGCCAGCTACCTGGACGTCCACCTATTTAAATGGCCAGGAACCTGGCCGTTGAGTCTTGCCAATGGCCAGCTAGCTGGCCGTTTAGTTTTGCTGACGACCCGCTTGTTGGCCGTCTATTGTTCCGAACCCTGCATTTTTTTTTTCTTGCGAATGGGTTTGGTGATTTCCTTTTGGGGATTATTTGGGGTTGTACTACGCAGGTTTTGAGAAGATCCGGCACCACCTCTTTGAGAGAGACCTTCCTTCTAGATCTGACTCTCCACCTAGGGATTCCCACCTGGGTATGACCAGTCTCTTTCAGTAAGGAACCTCCATGGGCCTCCGCAAGGCAAGGACTTCCACTTGGCTGCCAAGCAAGTTGTATCTAAACTACCCAGTTAGCTCCTTGGGGGTTTGAGTGAGTGGTAAGGGCACAAAATAACAAGATATTCAAGTACACTCAACTCAAACTAGTCTCAAAATTGTGGGGGTGATAAGGGTTGAAATTATTTTGTTAGAAATCAATCCTCCCAATAAGACATAATTAACACCAAAAGAAAATTAAAATTTGTAGGATTTTTTGTCTCATAAAGGACAACATGTGTTCTAATCCCATGTATGATGATATGGATGGATTTAGTGATAAATTTGCTTACAATCTTGTGTTCAAAATTGAGGAAGACCCACAGCAAATGTTCGTAGGAGTGCTCTGATAAAGTGTTAAATTGATCATTTAAGGGCAATCATATGCATCATGCTCATGTTTTTATCTGCAAAATAGCATGGAATGATAGATAATTGTGTACCAAGTCCAACGGTACCAATTTCGTCAAATTCTGACTTAAAAACATCGTCATTTCATGTGATCAAAGGAGTATAACGCATTTGCGGTTTTTCGACAAAACCGAGACGAAATAAATAAATATGATGATATTTTTATAATAATACGCTAAATTATATTTATTTGATGTGAACAGGACATGCCGATGATGCAGTGCAGCTGGTGGAGTTTCCAGAAATTTAGGGGAGGTCCAGTGTGCGGATTTCAACTAAAACAGGGGTAAAACTACAATTTGATTCCTTCCTTCGCTGGAGTTTCCTAAAACCCACTATTTCCCTCCGTCTCTCCGATTTCCTAAACACATCCCTTCCTTTATTTTAAAAATCTTCTCTCTCTTTCTCGTTTTAGAAAGTCGAATCCTATTTCTTTTCCAATTTCCTCTTCCTCTCCAGATCCAAATCATGTCCCTTCTCCAAGTCTCCCACATATCCTCCCCCTTTTCCAACTCAAACTTGGCAGCCTCTCCTCCTTCTCCTCTCTATAAATCTCTCATCTCCTCTTTCTCTTCCTTCTCTACCCCCGTCTCTGTTCTCTCTCCGTTTTTATTTTTTTTTTCCCAACCTCCTCTTCTTTTCCAACTCTCTTTCCCGCAGCCCTCTCTCTTATATTTTCTCTCCTTCTCTCGTCCTCCCTCTCTGTTTCTCTCGTCTTCTCCGTTTCCCCCTCTCGTTCCAGCAACTTCTCCCCCTCTCTCTTCTATTCTTCTTCTCCGTTTCCCAGCTCCCTCTTCTTTTCCAACTCTCCTTCCCGCAGCCTTCTCTCTTCTCTGCCTCCCTCTCTCTTCTCTTTTCTCTCTTCACCGCACCCTCCAGCAAGTCCACGTGCATGTGGTGAAGTCCACGGCCAGCACCTTAAGCAGCAGCTGTACACCAGCAACCAGCTTGAAGTCCTCCACCGCCAACACCTCCAGCTGTCCCAGCAACATCCCACGCAGCAGCCTTCACGCATGCACAGGCCACTGCAGCTCAAGCAGCTCCACGCGACAGGCTTCCAGCTGCGGCAAAACCACCAGCACCTGTGCCTCCTTCCACGTGCAGAAGTGAAGCTGCACCTCCACGTACCAGCAGCTCCAAGTTCCAGCAGCTGCACCTCCACGCGTTGCCCAGCCGCAGCTCCCATGCGCATGCATGCCCGCAAGCATCCAGAGCAGCTTCAGCAAGGGAATTGTTGTTAGAAGTTTTTGTTTATTTATTTCAATCATGTTGTTGTTTCTTACATTTGATCTAATGATTAGTTAATTAAGTACTAATAGTTCAAGTATTTTTATTTCTTATCATTAAATATTTGCATATTAGCGTTAATTTGATTGTTTAGATAGTTGCATGAACAGTAACGTCACTATTCACCTCTAACTTCCAGAATTTTATTCTTCCAATGTAAAATCTTTTTATTCAAATCAATCGATATCTAGTACTTGTTTTGATTTAAATTTTATTTAAAAAATGTTAAAAAAATAAAATAAAATGAAAAAAATCTTTTGATGAATAGTAACAAGGGGGTATGTGGCTAAGTTTGATTGGGCTCCATCACTATGCATGCGTATGCAGGGGCTTTGATTGAGTGTTCTTTTCATCATTTGTATTAATACCTTTATTTAATTAGTTAAAGTTAATTGATTCCACTATTTTTTTACATTGTTTTTTTTATAAAAAAAGAAAAGATATCTAAATTTCCAAAATCCAAAGTTTTCAAAGTTAAAAATTTAACTCCCTGTGGTTCGACTCGGACTCACCGCTATTAAATTTCCAAATTTTGATTTGAGTGAGCCGGATAAATTTAGATTGAACGTTTTCATGTGTTTAACGACGCACAATTCGAAACGATCATGCTCCAAGCAACACAAAATAGAGAAGACCCTAGGGAGAGAAGTACGGATAAGTCTTCCTCTTCCCAAGGAGAGGATGGCCAATGTCCAGAGTGCTCTTGCTCTTGCTCTGCTTGAAAAAATTAATATTGTTGTTGCCAGGAATTGAACCTTAGTCACTCTGTTGGAGCCAAGTAGTCTGACCAACTGGGCTACAAGCTTTTCATGTCCTGTACACATAGAAAATTAAACTTAAGTCACTACAAAGAGCGAAACTATGATCATGCAATGATAAAACTATTTAGATGTTCCCCAACCTCTAGAAATTGCAGTAATGCCCTTATTGAAAATAAAATTTACAAAAATGCACTGACACTCAGTTTTTCATATAAAATGAGAACTTTTTAACTCAAAATTTTTCAAAATTGAAATTATTGGAAAGATGATGAAATTATCTATCATTCCATGTGATTTTACACATAAAATCATGAGTATAATGTATGAATTTAATCTCTTTAATGCCTAAAATTGCACAGTTAGTACATCCCCCAACTTACTCATTGCTAGTCCTTTAGCATTATAAACCGTGAAAAATTAGGACTACCAAGAGTTGTAGGAAAACATGCTTCATTTTAAGGTTATCATTTACAAGCATTAGTGCTCAGCCAGTTTAGCCAAAGTTCTTATTTCCCCCTGCTATACTTGAAGTTACGACAAGCGATTGTACATAAAAATTGGCACTCTCATAGTTCATTTCCATTCTTTCTGGTGTATTCTTGCCTTTGCTGAACCTTGGGGCAGAACTACTTGGTGGAGAAGGGAACAACAAAATAGGAAGTCTTATGATCAATTGGCAAGGATCACTTTTTAGTTTTCGCCCTGACTCAGCACTTTTCAGGGCTTGGTCTTACTTTGATACTAAGGACTTTTGACTTTGCGCAACATTTTTCATTTTGTTGCGCTTTTTACCTTTAAGAGTGTGTACTTTTTGATAGAAATGGGTGGCCTTAATGCCAATCATTGTACATTCAAGTTCTGAATATTAATAAAGGCAATCATTTCATTATATATAGTTCTCATAAATTAACTATAGTAATGAAGGTCCGTAGACAAATTATAGGATATTGAATCATGATGAGATCATGATAGTGAGATCAATATTCTTAGTCACTTGTCTTAAACAGTTCTCAATCATAAGATATTTGAATTGGACTTTAAACATCCGATAAGATCGACACAAGTTATTTTTGCTCATGCGATGAGGGTGAATGTTCTCACATTCACTCGTATGGTGACATTAAGACAAACTTGTGGATGCTCATTTGAGAATGAGTTCACTGAACATATCCAAATTAGAATTTCTGGATAGTCATTATACCTGATAGTCAACCAGGGAATTCAATCGTTGTAGTAGCGCAGTTGGTCCTTTGACCTGAATCACCAATGATACCTTGCTTGTAGACCATTGTGACTTGATTCTCTAACTTGTAGACTTTAACCATTAAGTCCATGATAGTCAGTCTCTCAGACACAGTAGAAAGCTTGCGAAGGTAATTGAGTGAACAACAAGGGATCACTCACTCTTGGTATACCACTGGAGAGAGAATGTCATATGGATGTGCACACAGAAATCCCTGGCCAAGGTCAACTAAAAGAGATGTCTTTATAAAAGTTAATTGAGTACTAGAATCCATCTAAATAATGCGATAAAGGGTCTGACTATGAAACTATACCCTTGCGTTATTAGGACATTTATATGTACGGTATATGCAGACGGAAAGGTTCAAATAAAGCGAACAATATCCCTTATATCTTTTGGATTATGAGGTAGTGTTTGGTGCCGTTCATGGTCAGAAGGTCATGTGAATTAATCATCGGATGATAAACCACTTATTTATTGAATTAGTTATTTAACATATGATGTTTAAATAATAATTAATAAATACTAAACTTTAAAATTAGTTCTAAGTTTAGTGGGCCTGAAACTAGACTGATATATGGGCTTAAAGAGTCACACACATAAGAGTTCTCGTAAGACGATGAGAAATATTAAATATTATATTTATCTGAATTTTTGTGAAAAGCCGCAAGATAAACATGAATATTTAAATGAAAAGTTATCCAAGGCCAAGCTCTTGGATAATTATGAGAAAATTACTTTGCATTATCTCTTATTCAAATAAGAATTATAAAAAGAGCCCAAGGGGAGGGTTGTGTACGTACACAACACTCCACAACCCCTTTTGGAGTTTCTCTCTCCTCTCTCTCTCTCTCTCTCAAAGAAGAAGAAGAAGGATAGATCTCTCTCTCTCCTGCTCTTCGACTGCATGGTGGATTTGAGATTGGGTAGACGTCTTCAAGCCAAGGAAGAAAACGCGTTTACATCGGGAGCTCGTGTGAATACCTCTGGAGATCGTGTGTGTGCGTGATTACCGAATCGGTTCAATCCACGGGAGATTTGAAACCCCGCAAGGGTGAAGAACGGTTCTTCTCGTTAATTTTAATTTGTCTGTCTTTTGGTCCAGAGAATCGGTTCTTATTTCGCTGCGTTTTCACCGATTCCTTACAGTGGTATCAGAGCCAAGTTGCTGGTTCGATCATAAAACGGCATCATTTTGCGTGATAATTTCTTGTTATGCGTTAAGAACTTGTATTGTACACGTTCTTGGGTTATATTAAAAGGGGTTTGTAACTATAGCTTGATAGTGAGAATTGTTCCTGGGTTTGGGGGTTGTTTTGCATAAATGATGCACAGTTTAATCCTTCGTTAACATCTAAAAGGGAAAGGAGATATCTCCACAGTTTATTAACCATAGCTAACTTGAGAACTGCAGGACTATGCATGCTTCTCTGCAATTGTTAAAGGGGTCCGGTGGAGGCCTGGGGTTTTTGTATCTTCCTTTGGGGATGCTCCTGCCGGCTAGGGATGCAAGTTTTATTTTAACCTACCCACGGGCTAGGAATAGAAACTGTGTAAACCGGATTTTTTGGAAGCCGCAGGGATAGTCCCTGGCTTCTAGCCAGCGTCAGGTATGACCAGAGAAATCTCCGTTGATGACCGATGCTTCCATAGATCACAATGGAGGCCAGCGGCCTCCCTTTTTATTTCCGAAGGCATGCGAACCAAGCCTCGTTCAGAACCGGCCATGCATGGATTTGTCAACGCATGCAGGGACAAACGGACGTCCACCGGCGTCGTAGGCTTGGTCCAGAGCCTCGCCGCCGCCTGCCGCGGTCGGCGGCGCCCTCCCCCCACCGGGAGGGCCGCGAACCAGGCCATGCAAAAGGATAACGGCATGCATGGGGCATTGGGCGACGTCCGGAGACCCCACTGGCGTCACCGGCGATGTCCGCCGGTGTCCACTGGCGTCACCGACGATGTCCGCCGGTGTCCACTGGCGCTGTGACAGTCGGCCAGAGCCCCACCGCCCATCACCTTGTTAGTTTTTGGGTGTCCTACAGACCAATTATGGGCCGTATAGGCCCAATGTGTTGTACAATCTTATTCAATATAATTAAGTAGTAATTAGAGCGTAAACTTGTAATCTATTGATTGCTTTGCGTTGTCCCTAAGATATGTGGTTGTAAAGTCAATTTCGAGATGGGATCTCGAATGTGAGTTTGACTATATATGGACACCTACCTTAAATTGTTCCTGATTGTAGAGTAATCACTCTGGGACAATGATTACTTGTAAATCAGCACGCATGGTGTGTAGATGACCAATCTCACTGTCAAACGTGCGGGGCACCAGCACATATGTGTGGGTGTTCATCTTGGGAGAATGTTCACTGAACTGATCCGCTGATGGATCTTCAGATGGTTAATTATACCTAATGCCAACTGAAGATCCATCTGTCTCAGTAGTATCGTTGATCCTTTAACCTAAGACATTAATGAGGTCTTGCGTGAGGACTGGTGTGGTTTAATATTTGGTTAAGTGACTTTAGCCATAAATCATGAAACACCGAATCATTAGCCACATCAAAATACATGCGAAGACCGTTAATGGTCAAGAGGGGATCGCTCACTGTCAGGTATATTACAGACAGTTAATGAGTCATGACATGGACGTTCCACTAAATCCCTGGCCAGGGTGGTATCGGTTCGTTCGGAACAAACGTGAAATTATTATGGAGGTCATGGTCAGACGACACGATCATTAGTGGTTTGACATAACCATACCACACGATCAAATTGGACTCATAGAATGAGCGAGAGATTATAACGATACGGTAACCGAAGACTTACAGGTGCCAGACATGGAATAGATGAACCCGGCATCCTTTGGGATCACGCGGATTTGCTTGACCCAACATGATCAAAAAGGTCCGGAACAAATTAAACGGTTATTGGGAATAACCGGTTTAATTTACTTCTAATTATATTAGAAGTTAATAGATCTTTAAACCAGAGTGATAATGGGCCTAGAGGATCACACACAAATAACTCTTGCAAAACGGAATATTATTGTATGGAAAAATATACTAAAGCATTAAATTCTTTTGGGAAAAGAATTTATAAATTACTTAAAAGTATATATACAATAATAGAAAGGACATATATATATAATATATATTATTAGACTTATTTGATAAATGAGCTAATAATAATATATTGATTGATATATAAAATGTCATCGGGTTTACATTTAACCGCAGTTACTTTTAGCCCAGGCGGTAAAATGACGGGATTGGTTGAATGAGCGGTTCAAGCTGCCGCCTTTAATCCTTTATATAAACCCATCTTCTCTTCAACCCACTAGTTAATGAAACCCATTCACCATAGTTGGCCGTCAAGAAAAGAAAAGAAGAGTTGGACTCTTCCCAGGTTCTTGAGGCAGGAGGGTTTGTGCGGGTTTTGGAGAACATGAACTCTGTTGCTGCGAAGGGTTGGTGTGGATTAAGCTCTAAAGGCCAGACGTTTGTACGGCTCAAAGTTACGTGAATTTCGGCATCGATTTTCATAGGATAACATATTCTGTGCAAGGTGATAAATCTTGTGTGATTTGTTTAAAATTGTTTTTGTTATATAAATCGAAGTCCGAACCGGTTTGATAAATCATATTGTTTTATGTTCTTCCGCTTCTATAATTTTCCGGGATTACGACCGAACCCAACAGTAGTATCAAAATCATGTTTAGGTTCCTATTGATGCAACTGGAAAGAACGATCTCTGTTGTAACATCATGTTCAAGTTCTTCAATTTTATTTTAATTTTTTTGAGCCTTGAAAAATTTATTTCTTTAAAACAGTGGGAAACTGGATGGTAAAAGACCAGGCCGTTCGAGTATTTTCAAAAAAAAAAAATTCAGATTGTAAACGGCACTTGGAGTAGCCGTCCGGAACGTAAACGGCACTTAGAGTGGCCGTCGAATTTTGCGGGATTTTTCTAGATATTTTTCGAAAATTAAACGGCACAGCAAGTGACCGTCCACTAGGAGTGGACGGCCATGCATGTGCCCATCCACCAAGTGGACGGCCAACATGGTCGCCGTCCACTCCAAGGGGTGGACGGCCAACCATGTGGCCTTCCACTTTGTGAAAGGCACATGGCCTTGCCGTCTGATTAATTTTAAAATTATTTTAAAATTAATTTGTTGTCCGATTTTTTGCACTGTTAGGCGCACTACTCCAACCCGCACAGCGCACTACACTAGTTCAGAAAATTAAAATTTCATCTCAAAAATTAAGATAATTGTCGGATAGGATTAATTAAATTTATTGTTGATTAATATGATAATTATCATGTAAATTTTGAGTTTAATTGAAGATTACGTATAAATTCAAACTTTCGAATTTTTAATTATTAGATAATTGTTAAATTCGAATTTTAAAAAGATTATCGTTAAAATTCAAATTTTGAGTTTGTAAAATTATTGGATAATTTTCAAAAGAATAAATTGTGAATTTTAATGAAAGATAATTGAAGACGATCATTTAATTAAATTATATTTGATCATTGGATGCTTAACTTGAATTTAAACTTCATGATTGTCTTAATTATCTTAATTGATTGAATTTAATTTTTAAATTCATGTGTGTATCTTGTTATACGTATAGAATAATTCTAATCATGAATGTTACTATGATGTCTTTTCGGTCTCTGTTAGATTAATTTTGAATGTAACGATGAGTTTTTCAAAATTAAAAATGACCAAAATTTCTCGTATGCACAACCCATAATTTCAATCCAAATATAAGAATTATTTTCAAAATAACCCTTCTGTGATTGTTATGATTGTGTTTGGAATGGTGGGTGATCATGGACTTAGTTCAGTTCGTTTGAGGCCTGCTAGCATCCCTTCTTTTTCTATTTAATTTCCAATGTAATTCTATCTTCCTTCGATGAATGTACTCGCCTTAAGGGCTGCTGGAAATTATTTGGCATGTAATTCTTTTTCCGGCCTACGTGTCGTGTAATAGATGCTGCGAATGGAGCTTGAAGGCATGGAGGACGAACTGTGAGGATGATCATGCTGCTTGGGAAGTAGGTTGGATATCAACGTAGCTTTACTAAGAGTCCATGATCACCCAGGCTAATTTATTTGTATGGGATGCATTTATTTTGAGCAATTACTAAGTACAGTAAATATATAGTTGGAATATATTTATTCTACCACTTAAGGTGAGACCAAGATAAAAGCAAAATGCCCTCTTTATTAAATATTAGATCTGTGAACGTGGCTTTAGAAGCCGTCGTGGCCCTCCCCCATTATAGGGTGACTGAATGCCATTATTTCATGGATTTGTTGTGATTTCCACAAGGTTCATGATTTGGTGGCAGGATCTCAGCCCTAAAGCTTTGCTTCAATGGGATGAAGGACTGAACTTGGCCTTGTTGTGCTTTCCACGAGGTTCGAGTCACGAACTCATTGTCGTGTAGTAATGGTGGTGTGATCTAACTAGAAGTATCCTTTGTTGTGCTTTCCACAAGGGGATGACTGCTCGGGGGTCGAAAGTCGGATATTGCATTGGATGCAAGTGTTGTTGACTGCCCAAGGAATGGGATGTGATTTGTTGTGCTTTACACAAGGTTGCATTTTGGTTCTGTTGGGATTCCGACCCACTAGGATGATCGCCGTGATCTTCTGTTCTATATGATTGAGGGTCATATAGTTCGATGCAAAATAGTGGAGCTAACTAAGATAGAAAACCATATCTAAAGTTAGAACCTTGAACGCATGCTAAAATATTGTCTTTTATTTTTTCATTCAGATCATCATGTCGTTGTCGAATCCCCTCCGTAGCATCTTGGATGCGAACAAATTGACTAGACCTAATTTTCAAGACTGGCTACGTAATCTGCGAATAGTCTTAACAGCCGAAAAGATTGTGTACGTGTTAGACACGATTCAACCTGAGCCTCCCGCTGATGCCAAGGAGGGTGATCAATTAAATTATGCAAAATGGTCAAAAGATTCTTCCCTTGCACAGTGTTATATACTAACCTCTATGACTCCCGAGCTACAGAAGCAATTTGAAAAGATAGATTGTATAGTTATACTTCTCCAACTATGCCAGCTCTTTGGTGAACATAGTAGGATAGAGAGATATGAGCTCTCCAAAAAACTTTTCAGGACTAGGATGTCTGAGGGTGCTTTAGTACAGGCTCATGTACTGAAAATGATGGAGTGGATAGAAAGACTCAATGGGCTAGGATTCAAGTTGCATCTTGAACTTAGCATTGATCTCATTCTCCAGTCATTGCCTGAATCCTTTTCTCCCTTCATCATGAACTTTAATATGAATAGGATTGAGGTTTCTCTAACAGAACTCCTAAACATGTTAAAAAGTGCTGAAGGGACTATGCAAAAGGAGAAACCATCTTCTGTAATGATTGTTGGTCGGACCAACAAGAAAAGGAAGGCCACCCAGACACCCAATAAAAGGAAAGGAAAGAAACCGACTAAAGGTAATCAGATCACCAAGGCAGGCAAGGGCAAAGGCAAGAAGGATGGAAAAGACAACAAATTCTTTCGGTGTGGACAAACAGGCCACTAGAAAAGGAATTGCAAGGCAATTCTAAATGAAGGTATTTTTGTCATTGGCTTAAATTTGTCTCTTATGAGATCTACATCATGGGTATTGGATACTGGATGCGCATCTCATATCTGCAATTCTTTGCAGGTACTGACAAATAAAAGAAGACTTGACAAAAGAGAGATCCAACTAAGGATGGGCAACGGAGGTATAGTTGGTGCTAAAGCTGTGGGGACTGCTCATCTTAGTTTACCTTCTGAGATAATTCTGGAGTTAACAGAGTGTTATTTTTTTTCAAAAATTATAAGAAACATTGTATCTATTTCCTGCTTAAACAATGTTGGTTATTCTTTGACGATAACTAGCACTGGGTACTCTATTATCAATAATGGTTTGATTATAGCTAATGGTTATTTGTTCAACAGGTTGTATGTATTTGATACATGTAATGATGTAATGCAGGTTTCCGATGATAAAACAGAAGAAGTGAATCCTGCATATCTTTGGCATTACAGACTTGGTCATATAGGAGATAAGAGGATTTCTCAACTATATTCAAATGGATACTTGAATTCATTCGAATTCAAATCATTTGATACATGTGAGTCGTGTCTCATGGGGAAGATGACCAAAGCTCATTTTAGTGGACATGGTGAAAGGTCTATTGAGCTTCTTGAACTCATACACACGGATGTATGTGGACCCATGTCAATAGAAGCTAAAGGAGGCTATCTCTATTTCATTTCTTTTATTGATGACCTCTCTAGGTATGGCTGTGTATATTTAATGAGATATAAATCACAAGCTTTTGAGAAGTTTAAGGAACATAAGAATGAAGTAGAGAAGCATACTGGTAAAAGTATTAAAACTCTTCGATCGAATCGAGGAGGTGAATACTTAAGTCTCGAATTCACTTCTTACCTGAAGGACAATAGAATAATTTCTTAGTGGATCCCACAATATATGCTACAACATAATGGTGGATCTGAAAGGAGAGATAAGACTTTGTTAGACATGGTCCGTCCCATGATGTCCTTGGTAGGTTATGCTTTAGAGACTGCAGCCTACTTGTTAAACAGGGTTTCTGGTAAGTCAGTTCCTACCACATCATATGAGATATAGAAGGGAAGGAAAGCAAACTTTAATCATATTAAAGTTTGGGGGTGTCCTGCCCATGTGAAGAGGAATGACGCAGATAAGCTAGAGTCAAGAACAGACAAGTGTAGGTTTGTGAGATATCCAAAAGAGACATTTGGATATTATTTCTATTACCCTTCTGAGCAAAGGGTCTTAGTGGCCAAGAGAGTTGTATTCCTGGAGAAGGAATATCTCCTCTAGAAAAATATTGGGAGCAAGATAGAACTGAACGAGGTCCATCAACCACAAACTGGGGACATAGGCTCATTAGATGAGACACCACCTACGGAAAATGCTCAAAATGAAACACATATATTGCGAAGATCTGGTAGGGTACTTAGAGAACCTAAGAGATATGTTGGACATATCTCTGACAATTCGTCTAAGGTATGGATAAATGAGGATGATGATCCTCAATCCTGTCAGGAGGCAATTCGTAATTCTGACTCTGAGAAATTGAAGGAAGCTATGGATTCAAAAATCCAATCCATGTATACCAATCAAGTTTGGAACTTGGTTGACATACCTGAAGGGAAGGTCCCCATCGGCTGCAAATGGATTATCAAAAGGAAGATCGGAGCAGATGGACAAGTTGACACTTATAAGGCTCGTCTGGTGGCAAAGGGATATCGTCAAAGACAAGAAATTGACTATGACGAAACTTTTTCACCAGTAGCAATGATAAAGTCAATTAGAATCCTCCTTGCCATTGCAGCATACCTAGATTATGAGATATGACAGATGGATGTGAAGACAGCTTTCCTTAATGGAAACCTGTCAGAAGAGGTGTACATGGTACAACCTGATGGATTCACATCTAAGCAGCATCCCAATAAGATATGCAAGCTTCATAAATCCATTTATGGATTGAAGCAGGTGTCTCGAAATTGGAATTTGAAATTTGATGAGGTTATCAAATCTTTTCTTTTGACCTAATTCGAAATGAAGGCGAACCCTGTATTTACAAGAAGGTCAGTGGAAGCTCAGTGACCTTCTTAGTCCTCTATATTGATGACATCTTGCTCATTAGGATTGATGTAAGGATGCTGACATCAACAAAGTCTTGGTTGTCCAAGACATTCTCCATAAAGGATTTGGGAGAAGCATCCTATGTGCTGGGCATAAGGATCTATCGTGATAGATCAAAAAGGATGTTGGGAATGTCCCAATCCATGTACAAAGATACTATACTCAGGAGATTCTGTAGACACGCTAATTTTGACATCATTTTGAGTAAATTTCATATCATATAATAATGCCTCAAAATGGTCTGATATTTAATCATTAATTAATCTTTCTAAATTAATTATCTAAATGACATCGGTCAAACAGACATAATTTAAGTTTATTAAAGAAATTCATTTTAACTCAGATTTTTAATCAAATATGAAAAAGTCTAAAAGACGTCGACCTGTAGAGACGCCATTTAGAGTTTATTCTTATTTTGATTTTTAATCTGATTTTTAATTAATTTATTAATAAACTAAAAGACATCTGTCATTCACGACGTCATTTAGGTTTCCTAAGCTGTTTCTGCTTCTTCTTCCCGATGTTTATCCTTATCTTAATTAAACTAAAAGACGTCTCCCATGGGCGACGCTTTTTAGATAATTACAGATAATGATAAATTAGGCTGTATTTATCTATTTCTTAGTTAGATTAACTTCAAACTCTTCTATATTAATCTATTAATAACCGCGGATGCGTGAACTTAAGCCTATAAATACCCAACCCCTTGGTCATTAAAAAGTTAGTGATAATTTTGAGTACTAATTTTGAGTCATGATAGCGATAATTAAGTGAAAATTGGGCAAAGAATCTTGGCAAAAGTGAAGGAGACGACGTCTAAACGCTGAAGGATCGAAGCGCTGCTACTTCCCGGAGTCTGTATCCTTTCTTCATCCATTCTTCGTCCATTCAAGAGCTTTCAAGACCAAGGCTTTCCAGGGGCCATCCAAATTAGTTCTTTTTATTAATCTCTACTTGTTTCATCATATTAGTTCAAAATCTCATTCATCACATCACTCCATGCAACACACGCTCACTAGCATAATTTCAAACCTATTTGTTTAAGGGGTTTAAAAGACCATCAAAACAAGTGAGTTCTTTGTTTAAATTGCATGATCAAAATTTCTATTGGAATAGATACTACATCTATTTGAGTTCTTATTGTTCTTTCTTTCTTTCCACTTTTTTGTAAGGTTCAAAGGTACGAAAGAAGATCAAGAGCAGAGAATCAACAAGGAAAGGAAATCTGGATGATCCTAAAAGCCCCATAGGCATCCAAAGCAAGAACAAAGTCAAAAGGGCTCTTTTCCTTCAACCGGCTGAAGGAGGAGAATCAAGGACTCCAACATCTCCCAATTCCAAAACAGGTAGGCGATTAATCTTTTCTTTTGGAACTTTTTAGTTAAAAGTTTCTGGCGATCACATTTACTTAGTTTTTAAATAGATTTATTTGTCACATAATCAACATAAATTTTCATGATAATCACACCCTAATTTGAGCACTCACAGCTTTTTGGCGATCACGGTGGGACTTGGTCTCGCCATCTTTTAATCTTTGTTCTTACTTTTTATCAATCGGGCACCCACGGTGCACCACCTGTGTCTCTCGGCACGCCCTCACCGATCGGTGAGTTTTTAGTTTAGTTGTTATTCTCACGTGCACCACGTGCATACCCTTGCGGCAAGATCTTGCTCTCCCCGTTTGATTGATTGAGGAGTTGTGGTTGTGATAAGAAGCATGTGTGATTGATTGAATGTTTTGTTGTTTACATGATAAATCATCCTATTAAAAAATTGAAATAAAAAAGATTCACATGAGCCAATTATTTACCGCTTTTATTCTGTTTGTTTGAGGAGGAATCGATTCAGAAATTCCTCCTGAATTGTCCATTCTGCGACTTGAAAAGCGTCCAGAAATAGCGACGCGTTTCATACCGTGTCGCCCTACCCAAATGCCTTTCAGGCTAAATTCTCTATTGTTTGCTGCCTGAGCTTCTGCGAGAAAAATAAGGTTCTGTTTTGAATAGCCTCGAGGCACAGCGACGCGATTCAGGCAGTTTCTTATTTTTTTCTTCAGTTCTCATTTTTTTTATTTGCTTGCTACTATACGTTACGTAATAAGCATTAGAGGCCATCCCGGCCACAGGTCATACGCACTGGGGCTAACACCCCTCTTTTCTCATAGGAACACTTTTCTTGACGTCTTCACCTCTCTCTGATTGGGTTGGTCCCTCGATCAGACTAAAGTGGTTGACATTAAAGACCTCCATAAGTCCCCAAAATCAAGGTATTCCTCCTTGTTCATCGGGCTGGTTGTACCAATCGAAGTCCTAGTTAAATTATCAAAACGTTGTGAGAGAAAGCCATAGAGTATAACGGTGGAAATTGAACTGAAACTGGGATCCTTCCCCTTGAGTGAATTTGTGATTAATTGAATCTAAATAACTCAACAAGGAATCCTAAAAGAATGTTAAACATCCACTTGTTTGCTTAATCTCTGTACAACATGTCTGCAAATCTTTGAAAAAAATCTGACATCATGCTACTTTGATCAGGTAGGGATTTGAGCATGGCTTCGGGAGCTATGGTCAACTATGAGGGAGATGCTAATGCCCCTCTTGAATCCAATTATCACTATGAAAATGGGGGAGATGCTAATGCCCCCCATGATCCGCATTCTTATCCATCTGAATATGAGGGAAACCTTCATATCCCTCCTCCTTTCGTCCATGATCAACACAATTCTAGTGTTGATCTTCCTCCGCACGTGCATGCGGTTTTTAATCCTGTCCTTGAGGGGGCCATGAACCTGAATGAGCCCTCATCTTCCAATCCATCTGATCTGGTCAACGCCCTGGGCGTTCTGGCCTCCCATCTGTATCCTCACCAGCTCGAGGCAATCCAGTCTATTTTGAAGGGGAAGACGCCCATGCAGTCTGCCGAGCTGAATCCTGCGGCTCCCCCTGTTATTCCTCAACCACCTCCCCATCATGCTTCATTCATTCACCAAGCCATGGAAGGCCTTCAGCTTTCAACTTCTCGGCCAATTGGGCCACAATTGTCCTCCTCGAGGCAACCGGCTAGACCGCCTACGCCACAATATCAAAATGTCATCGGGCATGGCGGAAGCATTGCCGGACCTCAACCCTATTACCCCCCTTGCCCCACAAACTCTAGGCAACAGGCCTATCATGTTCCTCCACCTCCCCCTCCTCCAGTCGATCCGATGACTCAAGCTCTGCTCGCGAAGATGGAGCGTATGGATGAGCAGTTCAATAATTTTCAAAAAATGATGGGAGTTAAAGTTGCACCTGAAATTAACCTGCCAAGTCTGCCCGTGTTCCATTTGCCGCCCTTCGAAATGCCAGTGTACCGAAAATACAACGGTACTGATAACCCCTTCACTCATTTGAAGGAGTTCATGTATGAGTCACCTTTCTGGCAGAACGACAACAGGTCGTTGGCATTTTTGTTCAGGAAATCCTTGGAAGGACCAGCCCTCGAATGGTTCTTTTCCTTAGAGCCATCCGAAGTAGAGGACTATGGTATTGTATCGCGAAAATTCATTCAACGATACCAGGATAGAGTTGCCCCCTCCCTGTCCATTACTGACCTAATAGCAGAAAAAATGAAGCCCGACGAGGAATTCGTCAGTTTTGCTGATAGATGGAGGGGCATGGCAGAAAAAGTTAAAGATCATCTGTCTGAGTCCGAGCAAGTAAAGATGTTGATTTCCAATACTACACCTCAGTTTAAACTAGTCCTCGCCCTGAACAACTTGACCAGCATGGCAGAGCTCTATGAAAGGGCGCATTATTGTCAGAACGCTTTTAAGGATGCTACGTTCTCTGGTGTCTTTGATCCTCACCGACCTAGCAGGCCTCCACCTCGAAAGCCAGCCGTGCCCAATTCTCCTAGCACGGGTCCAACAACTGAGGGCACGCTCTCTCATGAGCAAATTAGCACCATGAACAACAATCAGCCCCAGTTCGTAAGGAACCAGCCACCATCACAGTTCGCAGGCCAAAGACCACCGAACCAGCAGGGTTACAGACAACAGTAGCCACAGTATCAGCAACCCCAGCAGCCAAATCCACAATATCAACAGCTACAGTACCAGTGGCCACAACAGTTAAACCGGTAGCCACAACAACAGCCACAGCAGCAGCCACAGCGGCAGTTATAGTACCAGCCCCCACAACAACAACAGTACCAGCCGCGCGCACCGCCGACATACCATAATGTACCTCCTCCTCCTGATTATAACCAGCAGAGGAAGCCTCCAGGCCCGAAAAGGGCAGAATATGCAGTCCTTCCAGAATCCTTGTCATATATCTTCAATGCTTTAATGGCAGCCAATGCCTTGGTCTTGCCAAGAGAAAAAACAGTTTGACCCCAAAATGCCGACACTTCCAGGTATTGTTACTTCCATAAACAACCTGGACACACAATAGATGCATGCTTCCAATTTCGAGATTATATCCATGCTCTCAACGAGCAGGAGGCATTGATTGGGAAGAAATGAGGAAGTATATATCCGCCTTGAAGGCGAGAAGGCCCCAGCAACAACAACAACAACCCCAACAACAGCAACAGCTAAGAGCGCCAGCACAAGCGGCAGAACCGCCAAACATGGGTATAGTGCAGAACCCACTTCCGGAACACCAGCACCAAAATCAAGTTGCCCCCATTTTAACAAATAGCCGGTCTGAGGCTAATCGAGGGCAACAGTGGAAGATAGAGGACTCTTCCTCTATTTATTCAACTGGTCACACTCCGAGCGTCACTGAGCAACCACCACGTCGCACCCTCCATGTACCTAAACCACACCCCGTTACCATCACACCAGTACCAACACCCACATACCGTTTACCCACGCCCATTAACCCATCACCACCGCCCGCTTTCCTTAAACCCATTACCCCCCACGCCACCACACCTCCATCAAACAACCTACCACAAGCTAATTACGCACCCCTCATGCCATCCAAACCACTACTCCGCGTACCATTCCCCACATCATCTACTACCACCAACGCCTACCCAAATACCATACAACCATCCAAACCATTACTCTGCGTACCATTCCCCACTTCAACTACGCCAACCACTTACCACACCACTATCCAACCCTCTAAACCCCTCATTCGCACCATGCCATCATCAACTAACCCCACGCCATCACCCGTATACCAACCATCCACACCATCTATGCCATCTACCAACCCTGCGGTGCTCAAGTTATCACCTGGCCCTTCCACTAGTGAAGAACATGCACTCCGGAGTGGGAGGATCTTCAATAAGGTCTTTCCTCAATCTACAGTTGGAGACGGCCCGACGCAGCCGCTAGAGGAAGCGCATAACGATGAGAGTGCACCAGGCATTCAATATGACCTGCTAAAACAACTGGACAGAACACCGGCACGAATCTCTGTGCTTGAGTTGATCAAGAGATCGAAGACCCATCAGGAAGCTCTGATGGAGTATCTACAAAAGGTGATGGTCAACGAAGACGTGCCAGTGGAAAAGATCGCCGCACTACTAGTTCCTCAGGGGGATCAGCCCTCTATCTTATTTTATGCCTCGGAACTAGCACCACCAGTAGCCAGAAACATGGCTCTAAGTATTACGGTCCATATCTGCAAGAAGGTCGTAGATGCATGTCTGGTTGACACAAGGGCTTCAATTAATGTCCTACCTCCGAAGACCCTTGATTTGTGTGGTGTATCCAAAGAAAAATGGTTGCCTAGCCCCATCTCTATTATAGCTTATGATAACTCCACCCATTCCCCTCTGGGAATGGTCTATTTAAAAGTAGAGTTAGGCCCTGTATGTCATGCCGAGGTCGAATTTCACATCTTGGAAATCAATCTTTCCTTGAAGGCTATTTTGGGCCGTCCTTATATTAAAACCCTTGAGGCGATTCCCTCTACGAATCATCAGTGTCTCGAATTTCCCAACAAAGGACGAATCATTAAAGTTACAAGCATGTCAATCCTTGTTGCTGCTCACTCCTTGAATATAAAGCCAACTTCTTCACCTGGCCGACAACCTTTTCTGTCGGTATTACAAGTCTACCGTCCAGTGGCTGATCCTTTAAAGGCCGCCACTCTTACTCCTTATCCACTAGATGCCATAAAGCGGGGGAAGTGCATGAGTACCCCTGGATGGAAAATGATGATGAAGGGTGGTTATCAGCCTGGAAAGGGCCTGGGCACACAATTACAAGGCAGAACCACGCCCATCAAGGACAACCGAAGGACACCTGGAAATGGCCTGGGCTATAGGCCAAGAAAAGTGAAGCAGGACATTACTCAGCAGGAAGAAAATGAAGACGGCCAGAAGATGTGGGAGATAATGTCCACACCATGCAAAGAAGGTCGGGACCCCTTAACATGGACTTTATACACACATTTTGTCAAGGGGCCTGTGATCAGTCATGATAATACAGTGGTCATTACTTCCTGTTTTGATCTCCATGACATATATGGAAGAGACCTAGCCAGACATTGTTCAGAGTTGCTCACATACCAGTCCTTGGAGGCTCTGCGGTCAATGAAAAGGAGGAAGTTTCAAGACCTTGAGTGTGAATGGTACAGATGGTTTGACTTAAGGGATCTGTATATTGCATTGAATAGACTGTTTCTTGATCCCTCAGAACCTAAGTGGCCGCCACAGATAGATGAGCTGATTGAAGGGCCTGGTGCCATTTTTGACAAAAGAATTTTGCTGTATAAAGGGGAGCCAAATGACCTCTATGAAGCTGGTTATACCACGGATCTTCTTTGGAGGGGGACTTATCCCTCTTACATTTTCACACTCCATACCTTATTCCGCACTCTGCTTCTGACCCCGACTTGGTCGCGGGTCATTACTGAAGATATTCCACGGGCTATGCCCATCATGATCACTCTGTCCCCACAGGACTTTATCCCTCAACCTCATCTCGATCTAGAGAGGATTTATGATTTAATCTGGGACATACTACTGGATGATCCCCCCAATCCTTTGGCCTTGGTACCGCTTCCTCCATCTCATTCTCCTCTTATTCACCTTCATTCTTGTTTTATGATTAATTCATCTTTTCTCCAAAAAAAAATGCCAATTTGGCAACAAATTTCTCCCAGATCCTCGTTGAGGAAACTTCCTACTTGTCCGATTGTACCCCATCGCGCGGGTCATTCGGTCAAGATTCTCTTCTAGATCTACTATGCCCCTCCCCTCGGGAGGATTCTCCTGTATTTCCTCATGTATCCTATAATTTTCATCCTGCTTCGTCCTTATTAGGTCAGGATAGGGAATCTAGTGAAGTTAGGGAGTCTAGCGAAGTTAGGGAGTCTAGCTCTAGGCAGGTTAGTCAGGTTAGGAAGTCTAGAAAATCTAAGGGTAAACAAATTCCAGATAGATACCTCTAGGATTTAACATTTAAATGCCTTTCTTGCTCTATGATCCCTCAGCTGTTAGAGAATCTTATTCATATGCCAGAAGATTGTGTAGATGATGAGTTAGTTAATGATGGATATGGGGTGTATGAATTGATACACGAAAAAGATCCCATTGTTGAAGATGAGGAAGATGACGAGGACGCGGCTGAGACATATGCCAGTGGAGTAAAAAGATTCGATGAACCCTCAGCTGCCGTAGAAGAGCCCACCAAAGAGATCAATCTAGGGACTGAAGACGAACCTAAGGTTGTCCTCGTTAGCAAGAATATTTCTGAAATGGATGAGAAGACAATGGTACAAGTTCTTAAGGATTATAAGGACACTTTCGCCTGGAATTATGAGGATATACCGAGGTTAGACTCATCACTAGTGGAATACAGGTTGACATGGAACTAGTCCAGTTAAACAGAAGTTAAGGCGATTCCACCCACAAATGGCTTTGAAAATGAAGGAAGAGGTCGATAAGTTACATAAAGCCAAATTTATTAAAGTTGTCCTCTATCCACAATGGGTGGCCAATATAGTCCCGGTTATGAAGAAAGATGGGAAGGTCAGAATTTGTATTAACTTCCGAGATTTGAACCGGGCGTGTCCTAAGGATGATTTTCCACTGCCTCACATTGATGTACTCATCGATAATACTGCTGGCTATGAAACTTTATCATTTATGGATGGATTCTCAGGATATAATCAGATCAAATTGGCAGAAGAAGATCAAGAAAAGACATCATTCACTACACCTTGGGGGACATATTGTTATGTCGTCATGCCTTTTGGATTAAAGAACGCTGGAGCTACTTATCAGAGGGCTATGATGGCAATATTTCATGATATGATGCATATCGATCTAGAAGTGTATGTGAATGACTTGTTAGTGAAATCTAAGACTAAGGCTAAGCATGCCAAAATTTTAGCAAGAGTATTAGAAAGATCAAGAGAATATCAGTTAAAAATGAACCCTAAGAAATGTGTATTCGGGGTATCCTCAGGGAAATTACGTGGATTTATTGTCAGTAAACGGGGAATTGAGATAGATCCCAACAAGGCAAAGGCTATTAGAGAAATGCTACCTCCCAAGAACTTGAAAGAGTTAAGAGGATTAATCGGGAGGTTGCAATTTATTCGCCGATTTGTCTCCCAGCACTCACAAAGGTGTAAGCCGTTCTACGAGCTTACCAAACCAGGAGTCAAATTCAATTGGGACGATAAGTGTCAGGAGGCATTTGATGGATTGAAGAATTATTTGGCAAGTCCTCCTGTTTTGAGACCACCATCTCCGGGCAAACCATTGATACTATACATTTTTGTCATGGATGATGCGGTGGGGGCTGTCCTAGTACAAGAGGATGAAGAAGGAAAGGAGAGGGCAGCCTACTATCTCTCTAAACTTCTCTCAACCCCACTGAATAGAGATACACAGCGATGGAGAAAACATGTACAGCACTTGTATGGGTAGTTCAGAAATTGAAACATTACTTTCTAGCCCATAAAGTCCATCTTATCGCTAGGATGAATCCGATCAAGTTTCTCCTTGAGAAATCTATCATTACTAATATGTTAGCACGATGGCAAAGCTTTCTATCTCAATTTGATATCACTTACATTCAGCAGAAAGCGATCAAGGGCTACGCCATCGCAGAACATCTCGCTCACCATCCCCTTCCCCGTTTTGATCTAGTCCGATCGGAGTTTCCGGACGAGGAACTGATGTCCATAGACCGAATCAAAGATGTTATGTGGACTCTGCATTTTGACGGAGCTCTGAATTCCCATGGAAAGGGTATCGGCATCGTTCTGTTATCACCTGAAGGTGTCACCATTCCACAAGCCTTTCAGCTTGACTTTCCAGTTACTAACAATATAGCTGAATACGAGGCACTCCTTGCTGGCCTCGAGGCTGCTCATCTCCATGGTGCCACCAAACTCAGAATTGTGGGTACTAGCCAATTGATTCTTCGCCAGGTGTTAACCAAATATCGAATTCTTGATCCCAAGCTCAAACCTTATCAAGAACTCACTTCTACTTATGCGAAGCTTTTCACAAAATTGATCTTCATATATGTTCCTCAAAATCAGAACATCTTAGCTGACACTCTAGCTTCACTTGCATCATCCCTCAATTTTTCAATCAGTAGACAATCCGAGTCGATCATTGTTCATAGGCGTCTTTCACCCGCCGTGAAAGACCCTTCAATCCTTAGGACTAAGGAGAAGCTGCTAAAGAAGGTCAAAGATGAAAATATTGTGGAAAAGAGAGAGATTATGTTAATGGAGCTGTTAGAATAGATGGATGATGAACAGAAACCATGGTACGACGAAATTGTCAAATATTGTGAAGATCAACCACATCCTGAAGAAGCCACAGCTGAGGAGAAAAGGGCTATCAGGAGAGTTGCTCAGAGATATACCCTAGTTGGATGAGCACTATACAAAAGAGGTTTTGATGGAGTTCTTTTAAGATATTTAGACGAAGTTGAGCTTTGGAAGGTTATGGAAGGAGCTCATGCTGGAGTTTGTGGTGGCCATGTTAATGGACAAATGCTAGCAAAGAAAATCCTTAGACAAGGATTCTATTGGCCAACCATGGAAGAAGATTGTGTAGGATATGTCCGTAGGTGTGCCAAGTGTCAACTTTACGCCAACAAGATCCATTCTCCTGCATCTTCACTCCATCTTGTTTCCTCCCCATGGCCTTTCTCCATGTGGGCTTTCGATGTCATTGGACCCCTTGGCAATCCTGATTCTGGCATTAAGCAGAAGTCCTTCATCCTCACGGCAACGGAATACTTCACCAAGTGGGCGAAAGCTGAAGCGTACACGGAAGTCAAAGCATCAACCATCTGCAAATTCATCATGAAGAACATCATCACAAGATTTGGAATTCCAAGCACCATCGTCACCGACAATGGGCCGCAGTTCGTGTCACAAGAACTGAAAGACTTCTGCAACATGTACAAAATTGCATTGCATCATTCGTCTCCTTATTATCCGCAAGGCAATGGCCAAGCAGAGGCAACTAACAAGACTTTAATAAAAATCATCAAGAAAACGTGCAAGTCTAATAAATTCACAAACTGGCCAGAAAAATTGATTGAGGCTCTATGGGCCTACCGAACTTCAATCCGCACGCTCACTGGGCAGACTCCTTATTCCTTAACATTTGGAATGGAGGCGGTAGTTCCATACGAGATCCTTATATCGTCATTAAGAGTACAATTGAATAAGGAATTTTCTATTGATGAACACCGTTCAGCACTCCTTACTCAATTGGAACTCTTAGACGAGAAAAGATGGTCAACTGCTAATCATGCAAGAGTTTATCAAAATAGATTAGCACGTTTGTATCAAAATAAAGTCATTGAACGTAAGTTCAAAGTTGGTGAAATGGTCGTCAAAAGAATCTTTGTAAAACCTGGTGGTCCGCGTTCTAAGCTCCAACCCAATTGAGAAGGACCATATGTTGTATCGCATGCTTTTCCTGGTAACGCTTACCATCAAGTTAATGAAGAAGGGCAAGAGTTAACTCACCCCTCGAACGGTCTGTATCTTAAGAAATACTACCCTTAGGTTAAAGAGTTGATCAGCATGGTGCAAAGACCAGTGGAATCGGAAAATTTAGAAACTCAAATTCCCTTATCAGTCTAAATAATTTAATTCAAACACATTACTACACATATTGACACGTTTGCTTCGTGAGTAACAAGAGATGCTATGACCTAAGGAATACCGAAAGCTTGACTGAGGGTTTAAAGTGCAAATCATTATTTTCAAACAAAATTCTGTTTTTACACTCGGCCCATGATGTCGGAACGAGGCTTAGAATAGACTTCCAAAAATACTCGCCATCTTAGTAGGAGACTGTCATTAAAAAAATAGGGGAGATCCGTCCCAAGAAAAGAAAAAAGAAAATAGAAGCAAAAGCAAAAGGCAAAAGCCAAATGTCAAATCAAAAGGTCATTACACTACAAACGTTACATCAAGGCCATGAAGTGAAATGGAAAGGGAACGCAAGGTCGATAAATACCCCAGACAGAGAATGACTGAACCCCAACAGATATTAGGGTAAAAAAGGAACATCTTTTTAGGTCACCGGAACCTTCTCGTGGGCTTTCTAAAACCAATTCTTCCTTTCTTTCTGAAGAGGCGTACTCCAAGCTTAAGGAACGGCCTAGATTGACTAAGAATCAAATCATCAAATGGGATCACGAATGGAAACACAAGTTCAAGTACAATGGGTCTAAGTTAGATTATTAAAGAACAATTTGGGAATTAAGTTAATAAATGAATATGTTCTTTTGATCTGGGTACCATGCTGACCTTTTAGTTTGCACAATATTTCAAAAATCCAAAAAAAGTATATATCTCAAAATCCAAAAAAATACATATCTCAAAATCCAAAAAAAGTACATATTTCAAAATTCAAAAAAAAAAGTACATATTTCAAAATTTAAAAAAATATATATACATATTTCGAAACCCAAAAAAAATACATATTTCAAAACAAAAAAAAAATACATATCTCAAAATCAAAAAAAAATAGATATTTCGAAAATTAATATGTATGTTCCAAAACCCAAACAAAATGAATATTTCAAAAATCAAAAATATTTCAATTAGCATCTGCTTGTAACATTTGGTATGCTTCCTTCCTTTATTTTCAGCGAGCATTTGCATGCTTGTATATTGCATCTTACCCCGTTATTTTCTTCAGTTCAATTATTATTACCTTTGTTAATAAAGGTTATGCTTCTTGACCCTTCTACCAAGAAAATGATCAATTAATCGGTTACTTAACTCGGCAAGAGGCTAAGCCTAAATAGATACTTAACATGTTTGTTAAGTAATGTACATGACACAGGTCAAACACGTGAGACACAAAGCTGAAGGCAAAATTTCATATATATATATATCAAAGGTGTTTTTGTACAAGAGTCACAAAAGAAAGGGAAAATACATAAGCAGCCCTCAGGGCTGACTCTCCCCGGCGCACTTATACTGGCTCATCGCTTCATCAGGCCCCTCTGGCCCACGAGTCGAAGGCGGTAGCAGTCCCATAGCACTCAGCCCTGCTTGGCCAGAAGATATAGCAATGCTGGCCGTGAAGGCGCTCGCCTGACCACGATCCAGCGCTCGCTACCGCGCACGCTGGTACCGCGCCTCGATACCCCGACGCTCGGGCTCCGCTACTGAGAGTCGGCCCTAGAGACTCTCCATCTGAGCCCTATCTCGGTCCCTCTCCTAGGTCAGAATCTCCAGGCGAACCTGGAGTCGTGCAACGTCACCGATGGAGAGGTGCGCCACCTGAGCCTCTAATTCAGCAATGCGAGCGGCTGAAGCTCGAGCTTGCGCCAACTCTGCAACCCTCTGCTCGAGAGCCTGCCGAAGTTCATGAACCTACAACAGGAATTTTCACAATCATATCAATCAATTCAAGTTCAAGCAAATACGTTGTGTAAGGGTTGAAGACTTACTCAGGCCGTTGCATCCTCCTCAGCCTAGGAGGCCCGGCGGATAGCAAAAACAAGTTGACCTCGAAGGTCAGGCAAGACAGCCTCATGAGCAGCAGACGGTGCCAAAAATGATGAGGCTCTATAAGTAGGGGGAGCCACCTGGGTGTTGATAAAGTGTTAAATTGATCATTTAAGGGCAATCATATGCATCATACTCATGTTTTTATCTGTAAAATAGCATGAAATGATAGATAATTGTGTACCAAGTCCAACGGTACCAATTTCGTCAAATTCTGACTTAAAAACATCGTCATTTCATGTGATTAATGGAGTATAGCGCATTTGCGGTTTTTCGACAAAACCGAGACAAATTAAATAAATATAATGATATTTTTATGATAATATGCTAATTTATGTTTATTTTATGTGAACAGGACATGCCGATGATGCAGTGCAGTTGGTGGAGTTTCCGGAAATTTGGGGGAGGTCTAGGGTCCGAATTTCGATAAATTCGACGTTATTTTGTCCAAGAGATTAAAGCAGGGGTAAAAATGTAATTCGATGTCCTAATATTGCCCTAATTCTTGCCCAAATAACCCAAGAAAAATCAGCCACCTTCCCTTCCCCCACTTTCTTTTTTTTAAGAAAACTTTCCTTCCCAAACCCAATTCTCTCTGTCTCTCCTTCTTTCCTTCTTTACCTCTCTCCCTCAAAACCTACGACTCTCTCTTCCTCTATATATTCCTCCCACGGTTTTTCCCAGCGGGGTATTTCTAGTCTCTCTCCAATTTCCCTCAAACCCGCAGCCCTCCTCCTCTCTCTCGGATTCGTCTCTCTCTTCTATTCCTTCTCCCTGCAACCCTCTCTTTCCTTCCCCAATTCCGAACCTCTCTCCCATCTTCCACAGCTCCTCCTTCTCTCTCTTTCTCCCATGCAGCTCTCTCTTTCTTTCTCTCCCTCTGTTCTCTCTCTCGATCTCTCTTCCTCTCCTTTCCCGTAAACCTCTTACCCTCTCTCCTTGCCATCCCTCTCTTTCTCCCTCGGTTTCTCTTGCTCTCTCTCTCTTCTAACCCCAGCCCGTAGCTCTCCCTCTGTTCTCTCTCTCTCGGTCTCTCCAGCAACCTCTCTTCCTCCCTCTCTTCTCTCTTCTCTGCCTCCCTCTCTCTTCTCTTCTCTCTCTCCACCGCATCCTGCAGCAACCCGCAGCAGTTCCACGTCCAAGCAGCAGCCAGCTTCTCCACGTGTTGCGCCAACCACCTCCAGCAGTTCCAAGCACCAGCAACCGGCCTCCACGCACCGCCCGTGCATACTCCCGGCTCCTCCAGTCAATGCCCTGCATGCATGCAGGCACCTCCAGCGAACAAGCATCCCTCGAGCAAGCCATCGACAGCGCCTCCGCGTGCTTCCGGCGAGTTCTCCACCTGCACGTAGCCTGCACTCCAACAGGCCCACCAGCTGCAAGCAACACGTCCAACCGCCCCTCCAGCAGCAGCTTCACGGCGCTTGAAGAAGCTCCACGCACCACCTTCTCAACAGAAGCCAGCTGCACGTCCTCCACATCCAAGCTGAACCTGCAAGCTTCCACACCGCGTGCTTCTGTGCATGCTCTCCAACAAAGCACCCAGCGCATGCATGCATGCGTGGACGTCCAAGAGCCCAGCCAACAAGACCCCCACGCGGCAACACCTGAAGCCTGAAGCTGCAGCAAGCTTCTTCCTAGAATCCTCCTCTCAACGGTCCACTGCGCCGCATCCTCTCCCAGCCCGGTCCATTGCGCCGGCAGTTCCCCCACAAAGTTCCAACAGAAGCTGCTCTGTTCTTTCCCTTCCCCCATTAGTATAATAGTTGTTTATTTAATTAGGGTTAGCTAGTTGTTATTTGATGTTTTGTTTATTTAGTTTAAGGATATTAAACCATTAAATTTTGTAATTTGTTTCATGATTTTTAGTTAATTAATAATTTACACAGTTAAATAACAGTTTCTTTGATTTTTTTTTTTAGTTGTGCTTGTTTTCCTTATATGCTTGTGTTTAATTTTTGAAAAAAAAATAATGAATTTGTTTAGTTTACACAATTATATTTTTAAGTAGCATTAGTTAATTGAGTTTTAGTTTAATTAAGTAATTAGTTCACTTAAATTCTCAACTTTTTAGACTAACTAAATTCCAAGGTTTTCAAAATTAAAATTTTATCTCCCTGTGGATCGACTCGGACTCACCATTATTAAATTTCCAAAATCTGATTTGAGTGAGCCAGATAAATTTAGATTGAACGTTCTCATGAGTGTTTAACAACGCACAATTTGGAACGATCAGGTGTAGACGGCTCGCTGCACCAAAAGACAACCGTCAGTGGCTAATTGTCAAAACAAATTAATTAATTAAAACACTCATTCATAAGCATGCATACATACCAAGTCAAAAAGTTCCTTCTGGACCTGCTTCAGCTGGGCCTCGGCATCCTGGAGGCGGGCCCGGATGTCGATGATCACGGCATCTCGTGCATCCTACATACCACACATGCATACATTCATTCACAAATATAAGTTAAAGATAATAATAAAATGAAAGACGCATAAATCATACTTACATCGAGTGGTCGGAGGAGTCGTAGCTGGTCGCCGTAATAGGTCCGGTACTACTGGAGGTAGGCGGTACTATCCTCTGCGTGGGACTCTACCTGTACGCCGCGGCGGTGCCAATCCTCGTACTGCTCGGGGAACTTGGCTCGCCAATCTGTGAGGGCCTGCTTGCCCCTCATGCTCCGTCCAACATCCTCCGGGACCTCCTCGTCCACCCACTCCTGGTGGAGGCCCAGTGTCCTCATCACGAGCCGGAGGCGGAGGGATTCGATCTCGTTCAAGCAATGTACCCACATTTTCCTGCCGAACCTCCTCCGGCCAGCCGTCACCCACGGCTGGCCCTCCTCACCCATACCCATGTACGGGCGCCAGATCACCTGCATACAAGTTAGATGCATTCATATGAATAAAATTGCATTTAATAAATGAAAGATTACATTTAATAAACAAAATTAAATAAATTAAAACTTACTAGGAGCTCTGGATAGTCGAGGAATTGACGGTGAAGGGCCGTCAACTGATGGTGCTGCGGGGCCGTTTCCACTATTGGCTGCCAACGGCGAGCCAATGGGACAGCGTCCGGCCTCACAACCCTCTCTCGGCCGAGCGGGAAGTAATAGTAACTCCACACCTGCATACATGAACATGTAAGTTAGAAAAGCATCATATCATTGCATTTCATATCATAAACAAATAATTAAAATAACTTAATACCTGGAGGAATGGCGAGAAGCCACTGACAGTCGTCTCGCGGTCCGACGTGACCACGGAGAGATCAGCGAACAGGTGGGCCAGGAGGGCCGCACCCCAGGCATACTCGTGAAGGCGGTCAAGGTCATCTAACAGATAAAGAAACCTACAGTGGATATGGTCACCCTTCGTACCGAAGAGCAACCGACCGAAAAGAAAACTAAGAAGACTCTGAGCTGCCTATCCACCTCCTCTACCTGATCAGGGTCACTACAATAGATGGTAGAAGAAGACTCGGCTAATCAATCTCTAAACTCTGTCCAGGTCTCATCTAACCGACGTCGGGGCTCTATCAATCCTAAGGCAGCCTCTACCTCTACCCTGGGGACGGTCCTAGACTCTCTATCTAGGGTAGATACCTCTATCCCTAGTAAAGCCTCAGCCATCCCACGGTAATCGGGGTAAGTCACCCCGCTCACTGGTAGGCCCTCTACTCTAAGGCCAGTGATCCTGGCCACATCCTCCAAACTTGGGACCATGTGGCCCCAGGGCATTAGGAATACCCGACTCTCTGCATGCCAACGCTCCCTGAGCGCCTGCAGCAATACCAGATCGAGCCAAAATGGCTCGATGTCCAAAAGCTCTCCAAACCCCATCTGGCACAGGCGCGCCTTCTGGAAGTCAGGTAGACCTCGGTATGCCCCTACAACTAAGTCCCAGGAGATGCTAGCCCTTATCGTCCCCTACAAATAAAACAAGAAAATTCCATCAGTTAGTGGACATCAAAAGTCAATAAAAATGCTATAATTGAAAGGCGTCGAGCAAGATGGACGCCCATTGAAAAGCGTCCAACACCCTTGACGCCATTTAAACCCATTTTCTAATCTATTTAAAAATCAAATTTTGGACTGAATGGCGTCGGACCATGGCGACGCCCTTTGAAAGGCGTCACCCGGTCTGGACGCCATTCAAGACCGATTTTAGGTTCTTCGAAAGAACCCCTTTTCTCCCCTTTCCCTCACTCCATTCAATCAAAAATTCATCACATAGGGAACTTACCAGGTGTAGAGCCTCTTCCCCGCCTTACTCTTCGGCCATGGGCGCCGGGGGAGCTTCTTCCTCCTTCAAGAAGGCCGCTACCGCCGCGAGATCGGCCGGCACCTCCTCGTGGACCTCTTCCGCCGGCACCACCGCAAGGGTGGCCGTCCGCCGCCTCTTTGCCATGACTTTGGCTTTGCATGATCCTTCTCCTTGCTCCATGGGAGAAGAACAAGAGCTTGAGGGAGCTCGGGTAAGAGAGAGGTTTGTAGAAAGAGAGAGAGTTAAAGAGAGAGAGAGAGAGAGAGAGAGAGAGAGAGAGGAAGAGGGAGCTTAACGGCGGTGATCGCCGGTGATGGAGAAGAGAAAGGGAGGTTCGCCGGAGAAGGCACGGAGGTCGCCGGAGTGAGGTGGAAGAGAGAATAGTTTTGAGAAAATGGGGGAGGCAGGAGCCTTCGCAGGTTCTGTAAGAGAAGTTTGAAACGCGTCGTGGTACAGCGACGCCATTCAAAGCACGTAAACTGAGGCGGCAAGGCAGGGATTTGAAATTGGGTAAAAGGCATCTTCACAGTACGACGAGTTTCAGTTTAAACCGCCAATTCTCCACAGACCCATACCACGGCCAATGATTAAACGCGTCCAGATATAACGACGCGTTTCAGTGGATTAATCACAGAATTGATGGCAAAGGTCCCTATCGGCTGCAAATGGATCATCAAAAGGAAGATCGGAGTAGATGGACAAATTGACACTTATAAGGCTCGTCTGGTGGCAAAGGGATATCGTCAAAGACAAAAAAATTGACTATGACGAAACTTTTTCACCAATAGCAATGATAAAGTCAATTAGAATCCTCCTTGCCATTGCAGCATACCTAGATTATGAGATATGGCAGTGGATGTGAAGACAGCTTTCCTTAATGGAAACCTGTCAGAAGAGGTGTACATGGTACAACCTGATGGACTTACATCTAAGCAGCATCCCAATAAGATATGCAAGCTTCATAAATCCATTTATGGATTGAAGCAGACGTCTCGAAGTTGGAATTTGAAATTTGATGAGGTTATCAAATCTTTTCTTTTGACCTAATTCGAAATGAAGGCGAACCCTGTATTTACAAGAAGGTCAGTGGAAGCTCAGTGACCTTCTTAGTCCTCTATATTGATGACATCTTGCTCATTGGGAATGATGTAAGGATGCTGACATCAACAAAGTCTTGGTTGTCCAAGACATTCTCCATAAAGGATTTGGGAGAAGCATCCTATGTGCTGGGCATAAGGATCTATCGTGATAGATCAAAAAGGATGCTGGGAATGTCCCAATCCATGTACATAGATACTATACTCAGGAGATTCTGTAGACATGCTAATTTTGACATCATTTTAAGTAAATTTCATATCATATAATAATGCCTCAAAATGGTCTGATATTTAATCATTAATTAATCTTTCTAGATTAATTATCTAAATGGCATCGGTCAGACAGACATACTTTAAGTTTATTAAAGAAATTCATTTTAACTCAGATTTTTAATCAAATATGAAAAAGTCTAAAAGACGTCGACCTGTGGAGACGCCATTTAGAGTTTATTCTTATTTTGATTTTTAATCTGATTTTTAATTAATTTATTAATAAACTAAAAAATGTCTGCCATTCACGACACCATTTAGGTTTCCTAAGCTATTTCTGCTTCTTCTTCCCGATGTTTATCCTTATCTTAATTAAGCTAAAAGACGTCTCCCATGGGCGACACTTTTTAGATAATTACAGATAATGATGAATTATGTTATATTTATATATTTCTTAGTTATATTAACTTCAAACTCTTCTATGTTAATCTATTAATAACCGCAGATGCGTGAACTTAAGCCTATAAATACCTAACCCCTTGGTCATTAAAAAGTTAGTGATAATTTTGAGTCATGATAGCGATAATTGAGTGAAAATTGAGCAAAGAATCTTGGCGAAAGTGAAGGAGACGACGTCCAAACACTGAAGGATCGAAGCGCTGCTACTTCCCGGAGTCTGCATCATTTCTTCATCCACTCTTCGTCCATTCAAGAGCTCTCAAGAACAAGGCTTCCCAGGAGCCATCCAAATTAGTTCTTTTTATTAATCTCTGATTGTTTCATCATATTAGTTCAAAATCTCATTCATCACATCACTCCATGCAACACACACTCATTAGCATAATTTCAAACCTATTTGTTTAAGGGGTTTAAAAGACCATCAAAACAAGTGAGTTCTTTGTTTAAATTGCATGATCAAAATTTCTATTGGAATAGATACTACATCTATTTGAGTTCTTATTGTTCTTTCTTTCTTTCTATTTTTTTGCAAGGTTCAAAGGTACGAAAGAAGATCAAGAGGAGAGAATCAACAAGGAAAGAAAATATGGACGATCCTCAAAGCCCCATAAGCATCCAAAGCAAGAACAAAGTCAAAAGGGCTTTTTCCTTCGGCCGACTGAAGAAGGAGAATCAAGGACTCCAACATCTCCCAATTTCAAAACAGGTAGGCGATTAATCTTTTCTTTTGAAACTTTTTAGTTAAAAGTTTCTGGCGATCACATTTACTTAGTTTTTAAATAGGTTTATTTGTCACATAATCAACATAAATTTTCATGATAATCACACCCTAATTTGAGCACTCACAGATTCCAGTTGGAAAATTCTAAAAGAGGTCTCATTCCTATGAGACATGGAATTTACCTATCTATAGGCATGGCCCCTAGAACACGTAAGGAAGTAGAGCACATGAGTCGGGTACCCTATGCCTCGGCAATAGGGTGAATCATGTATGCCATGCTATGTACTCGCCCTGATGTGGCCAATGCTTTAAGCATTATCAGCAGATATCAGAGTGATCCAAGCAAAGAGCACTGGAAAGCAGTGAAATGCATCCTTAAGTACTTAAGAAGAACTAAGGATCTTTTCTTGTTGTATGGAGGAGAAGAGGACTTACAATTGAGAGCATATGCAGACTCTAGTTTCCAGTCAGATTTAAATGATAGCAAATCCATGTCTGGATTTGTATTCATGTTAAATGAAGGGGAAGTCAGTTGGAAGAGTGAGTTCCAAGCAAAAAACGACTGCGGATTCAACGACAGAGGCAGAGTATATAGTTGCGGCTGAAGCTGCCAAGGAAGCGGTTTGGATGAAGAAATTCATCTCGGAACTTGACATAGTTCCCAGCATATCGGCTCCCATCCTATTATTACGTAATAATAATGGGGCCATTGCACAGGCAAAGGAACCTCGGTCTCACCAAAGGTCGAAGCATATTCTAAGGTGCTTCTACCTGATTCGGGAGATTGCTGCAAGGGGAGATGTGATGGTAGAGCGTGTACCATCAGAAGACAATATTGCAGATCCACTGACTAAGCCTTTGTCACAGACTGTGTTTGAGTGCCATCGGGAAAAGATGGGCCTCAAGACTGTAGGCAATTGGCTATCGTACAAGTGGGAGATTGTTAGTTTTTGGGTGTCCTACAGACCAATTATGGGCCATGTAGGCCCAATGTGTTGTACAATCTTGTTCAATATAATTAAGTGGTAATTAGAGCATAAACTTATAATCTGTGGATTGCTTTGCGTTGTCGCTAGGATATGTTGTTGTAAAGTCAATTTCGAGATGGGATCTCGAATGTAAGTTTGACTGTATATGGACACATACCTTAAATTGTTCCTGATTGTAGAGTAATCACTCTGGGACATTGATTACTTGTAAATCAGCACGCATGATGTGTAGATGACCAATCTCATAGTCAAAGGTGCGGTGCACCAGCACATATGTGTGGGTGTTCATCCTGGGAGGATGTTCACTGAACTGATCCGCTGATGGATCTTCAGATGGTTAATTATACCTAATGTCAACTGAAGATCCATCTGTCTCAGTAGTATCGTTGATCCTTTAACCTGAGACATTAACGAAGTCTTGCATGAGGACTGGTGTGGTTTAATGTTTGGTTAGGTGACTTTAGTCATAAGTCATGAAACAGTGAATTATTAGCTACATCGGAATACGTGCGAAGACCGTCAATGGTCAAGAGGGGATCGCTCACTGTCAGGTATATCACAGACAGTTAATGAGTCATGACATGGACGTTCCACTAAATCCTTGGCCAGGGTGGTATCGGTTCGTCTGGAACGAACGTGAAATTATTGTGGAGGTCATGGTCAGACGACATGATCACTAGTGGTTTGACATAACCATACCACACGATCAAATCGGACTCATAGAATGAGCGAGAGATTATAACAATACGGTAACTGAAGACTTACAGGTGCCAGACATGGAATAGATGAACCCGGCATCCTCTGGGATCACGCGGATTAACTTGACTCAACGTGATCAAAAAGGTCCGGAACAAATTAAACGGTTATTGGGAATAACCGGTTTAATTTACTTTTAATTATATTAGAAGTTAATAGATCTTTAAAACAGAGTATGGGCCTAGAGGATCACACACAAATAACTCTTGCAGAACGGAATATTATTGTATGGAAAATATACTAAAGCATTAAATTCTTTTGGGAAAAGAATTTATAAATGGCTTAAAAGTATATATACAATAATATAAAGGACATATAATATATATATATATATATATTATTAAGCTTATTTGATAAATGAGCTAATAATAATATATTGATTGATATATAAAATGTCATTGGGTTTACATTTAACCGCAGTTACTTTAAGCCGAGGCGGTAAAATGACGGGATTGGTTGAATGAGCGGTTCAAGCTGCCGCCTTTAATCCTTTATATAAACCCATCTTCTCTTCAACCCACTAGCTAATGAAACCCGTTCACCATAGTTGGCCGTCAAGAAAAGAAAAGAAGAGTTGGACTCTTCCCAGGTTCTTGAGGCAGGAGGGTTTGTACAGGTTTTGGAGAAGGTGAACTCCGTTGCTACGAAGGGTTGGTGTGGATTAAGCTCTAGAGGCCAGACGTTTGTACGGCTCAAAGCTACGTGGAGTTCGGCATAGGGGGTCGAACCAAGCGCCCCCCCCCCCCCCCCCCCCACCCCGCCTCTAACCCTAACGGGTGATGGGGAAGGTCGGCGTGTGGGCCAGCGGGCCGGCCCGCCCAGACCCATGCGACCCACGCCAGATCCGGACCGGGTCGGACCTGGCGCCCCCCAACTGACCCATTTAGGCTATTTAACCCCCTTTTTAGCCCTTTTTAAATTGTTTAAAAAACCATTTTTGCAGTTTAAAAATTTATTTAAACTGTAATTATTTTAATTAACATATTATTAAATTGTTTAATTAACTATTAGTTAGAATTATAAGGGTTTATAGTTAATGGGGTATTTGTTAATTTTTAAAGTAGTTTTAAATTATTAACTTAATTCCCTATTAAACTATTAAGTTGAGAATTTGATTTTAAACTTAATTCTTCTTCTATATATCTTGACAACTAAATAGTTTAGTTAATTTAATTATCAATGATACTATGTATATTGTTGATAAACTTGAAATAATTGTTATTTCGAAAATCTAATGGTATTATATTTTTATTTTACCAAATATAATTATGTGATAATTATTTGATGCAATTAATGTATTGTGTTGAATGGATGGATGATCATAGACTTAGGTTTATCATGTGATGGTTATTGTGGTTGAATGCGATACATGTTTTATTTGATGTTTTTTAAATAAGACCTGCGTGTCCTCCTCTATCTTAATCCAAATGTACATTCTATCTCCCTCAAAGTTTGTACTCCCCTTGATATGATCAAGGTTTCAAATTATTATTTAAATGTACATTAGTGGACCTACGAGTCCTATGTTTATATTTACATGTAATTATTGCGGATTAAGTTATTGAGGACGGGATCTTCTGAAGACTACCCTGGAGGACGGACTCGCTTCAAGATGGAACTTGCATTGCTAGATTCACCATCGGATTTCATTATAGATCATCGTTTGGCTCCGATGATTCCATAATATAATTAGTAATCTATGATCATCCTTATTTAGTTTATGTATATATGTGGTATCTAAAGAGTATGACATTAGATAAATATTTCTATTTAGTATACTTAATACTTCAAATCGAAATATTATTAATAGCATGATTTTATAAATCAACTTAAATACCCTCTTTTTCAAATTTAAGTTGTAACGTGAGATATTTAGAATAATCCACGTAACCCACCATCATTATAGATCTTAGGTTAACTTTTATTTCAAATGGATTTGTTGTGCTACCATAAGATATATTTAATTTAGAAATTAATCACGATCTATGACATAATAATGTTATTTTAGAGAGGTGAATAAATGATGTAATTTTGTTGTGCTACTACAAGGATTACACCACGAGTTCATGCTATCTACGTAATGATGAATTAACTCAACTAAATCATTTGACTTATTGTGCTACCACAAGATCAATCTGATTTAGGGGTTATAAATGTTACTTTTAGGTGGCCTACAAGCCAATTTGACTATGTAAATCTCGTTCATTTATTAATATAATGGCATAATATTCATTATGTGTAAATCGCATTAATTATCGTTTCATAATGAAGTCCGTGAATATGTGCTATAGTGATCAGATTATGATGAGATCATACTAATGAGACTGATCACTTAAACACACATATTCTTAATCGTTCCTAGTCGGAGGATATCCGAGAAGGACATCGGATATCCGGTTAGACTAGTACATATTACTCCTGCTCATATGATGAGGGTGACTGATCTCATAAGTTACTTGTGTGGAGACACTAAGGCGAATCTGTAGGAGCTCATTGGAGAATGAGTTTACTGAACTGATCCGACTGAATCGCTGGATGGTATTCTACCTCACTGTCAACCAGCTTGATTCTATTGTCCCAGTTGCGTGGATGGTCCTCGGACCTGAGACACCAAGGACACCTTGTCGGTGGACTTTTGTGCTTTGACCTTGGTTTACGAATCTCTAGCCACGGGATTCTAATACGCCAAGGATTGGGTACAGCGGAATACCGTCGAAGGGAATTGTGTGTTAATAAGGAATCATTCGCTCTCGGTACTTAGAGAGAGAATGCTCTAGAAAGGATGCGCGAAAGTCCCTGGCCAAGGCGGACGATAATATCGGGAAAGGAGTTTTCCGATATTCATCAGCGGCATCCAATCCAAGTGAGTCGACCGGTTAGGGTTTGACAGCTCGCCATGCCCTGAGTTGACTCGAGAGCATTGTACGAATGAAGGATTATATTCACGCGGTAACTGTCGGCGGAAAGGTTCCAAGAGTGGCTTATTTAACCCCAATACCTTCCGGGTTCACGCGGTGTTGCTTGGCACCCAACGTGATCGGAGGCCCGATCGAATTCAATGTGCGACATCAATTCGATTGATTAATTAATTAATAAAGGGCTATTAATTGATTAATAAAGCCAGTGAGGAGTCACTGAGCTTGTTGGGCCATTAACTGGACTGGTACTTGGGCCTAGAGGGTCACACGCAAATGATTCTCAAGGCGATGGATAAATAAGTGGATTTTATATAAACCGGGGGTTTTTATGAAAAACCGCGCGGTTAGTATAAAACATAGCGAACGGGCTGAGCAGGCCAAGCTGCTGCTAACCCTAGCCGCTCCTCCTCAGTTTCTGTCTCTCTCTGGTGTCCAGACAGATCTAGATCTGCTCCGCCGCTTCTCCGAATCCCGTTCGACGGGAAATCGTCCGCGCGTTGCGGCGAACAGTGCGGCGACTGGCGGAGGTTTCGTGGGCTGTGAAGAACGAGGAACGTGAGGATATCCTTCGCGAAGAGGATCGCGTAGACTTCGCTAGAGCCGGGCACTTGCGCGGCTTGCGGTGTCGCACCGACGGAACCGAACGGTTGCGGATTCGAATCCGCACACGGTAAGAATCTATTATCCGATAATCGTAGTTTTTAGTTTTTCGAAACGGGAAAACGGATTGCTGTTTTATTTATTTTCCGCTCCGTGAGTGATCCGGAGAAACCCGAGAAAACCCAGCAGTGGTATCATAGCCAGGTTCCACTGTTTCTCGTCCCGTTTCGGTCTCCGATTTAATATTTTCATCATTTATTCCAAGCATGAATTCGATAGTATTGATAGAACAATGTTTATATGATGAACATGATATAATTAGATTATCTTTGTTCTGAAAATCTCAAATTTTATGGGGTTTAATATTGTTCTTCGTCGGACGAAGAATCGGGCTTCATGGCGGCTTCGTCTGGACACCCCAAGTGTTGGGGAGGTGGCACGGACCTTAAATCCCTTTGCGGATATCCCTCCTCACCACCGGACCGGTGGCGAGTGCCCAAGCAGCCTCTGGAAGTGGCCGGAGGAAGCCCCAACTTCCTCATCTTTACACGGTTTTGTGAAAACCAGATTTAAAAGGGGAAACCAAAGACTCGGCCTGCTTGCAAAGGACACCTCCGGCGAGCCCACCGTCGCCGGAGACGTTGCCGGCGGGGCCGGACGGCGCCATGCCGCCGGTTGCCGGCCGCCGGCCGCCACTGTACATCCCCCCCGCCGCCGGCCTCCACCACCTACATGTTAGGGTTTTCGGAAGCAACAGGGGGCGTCGGGTTGGAAGCAGCAGGGGGCCGGCCCGGGCCGGTTAGCGAGCAGGCCGGGCTGGCTGAGCCGGCCCAAGGGGCCTGGGTTCCCAACCAAGACCGCCCTGGCTCGAACCAGGGGGCCCTGGTTCGAGCCTTGGCCGAACCTGGCTGAGCCCAAGTGGTTGAACCCCTTCCCCTTTATTTCTTTCCTATCGTGTTATTAACTAAATTAGATTTGAATTTAAAATTTGAAATTAGAATTCTAATTTAGTTAATTATTTAATTAATGATTTAGAATCATTATGTTAATTAAGGATTTATTATTAATTAGCAATTAGTTGTAAATTAATTGAGGTTAATATTGATTTAAGTGTTAAATTAATTATTGACCTTAATTTATCTAATTTTAAGAGTTAAAATTAGTATTCAATAAATATTAATCTAATTTTTAGATTATTAATTATTAATACATCTAATTGTTGATTATTAATTTGAGTTAGTTATTAATTTAATTGTTAAATTATTAATTAACTTAGATGACTAATTTAAATGTTAAATTAGTAGTCCTTAATTAATTACTGTTAGTCATTGATTTAATAGTTAAATTGATGATAACTTTAATTATCTAATCTAAGAGTTAGATTAATTAATTATTAATTAGTTAGTGTTAATTATTGGTTTAAGAGTTAAATTAATAATTAACATTAATTGGCTAATCTAAGTGTTAGATTAGTAGTTAATAATTAATTATAGTTGATTATTAATTTAAATGTTAAATTATTAATTAACTTAGTTGGATTAATCTAAGAGTTAAATTAGTCTTTAAATAGTCTAATTGTTAGATTATTAATGGGGTTTAATCTAAGTGTTAGATTATTAGAATTGTTCTAATTTGCATGGAATAATCTGGAATTATTAATTTGGAGTGTGTGCACATGTGATGTGTGTTTTGATGCTTTTAAATTTTGATTATTGACATGTTAAGTTAATAAAAGTGTTTTCGAAATTCAAATACCAATTTTGATTGGATCCCAGCTTTTTAAAAGCCAAAATTATTTATTTTGAAAAACTCTTTTATTTTAGCCATGTGATGTGCTATATCTTGTGTGGGATGTTTAAAACACACCGTCGTCATGGATATGCACTTATTTAATTGTTCATGTGATGAATGATGTGTTTGTGTGGATCGTGGATGAATGATGGATGTTTATTAATTGTTAATAAATAGAGATTTGCGTATCTCTCCCTCTCTCATTCTCTGATGTATTTATACCTCCCTCTCTCTCTTGTACTCGCCATAAGGCCTTCTTCAATTTACTCGAAATTCTAGAATTTATTGTTATATGATCGAGGCAACCGAGGAAGTAGCGAGGACGATCCACAACTGCAACCAGAAAGGCGAAAAGATGAAGATCCTTTGCCTATGTGTTTGAAGGTTTATCTAATGTAAATGTTATGTTAGACTGTGTGTGCGTTTGACTGTTGGCTCCAGTCAAATCCACTGTGCTATCCATGACCACACTAGACATGTATGAGATGCATTGTTTTCTTTTGATTATGAATCAAAGCAGGTATAGTATTTAGTAAATATATACGATATATTTATGTACTATCACCTAGGAGAGACCAAGATAAAAGTTATCTAAATACCCTCAGATAAACTCTAAGCCGTAACGCGAGTAGTTGAGAACTTACCGCGTGGTCCACCATCGTTATCGTCATAGGATTCGAATCACTTTAGGCATGTTTGTTGTGCTATCAACAAGGCCTGCTTAATTGGGAGGAGAAACTATGGCTACGACATTAGATGCCTATATGATCGGGGTAGAGGAACCATGTAGCTTTGTTGTGCTATCCACAAGGGCTGCATGCAAATCTATGCTCGTCGCGTAATGATGGTTAGCTTAGACCAGAATTAGTGGTTTGTTGTGCTATCCACAAGGCCATTAAATCTCTGGGGACCGAAGCTATGATCAGATATTGCAAGGAGTTGCAAGTCCCATGAGTTGGGTGCTCTTTGATTGTATTACAGTTTGTTGTGCTATCCACAAGGCTGTAGTGCAAGTCATTGAGATTCTGTTCCCCACTAGGAGACTGTCGGCGTCTCCCGTTCTGTATAACTGAGGGTTATACAGTCCGTCGAAAATTAGTGGGAGTTAAACTTGAACAAAAGACCATGTCTTGTTTTAAAATTAATAATTGAATATCTGCTAAATAGATTTTACTTATCTCCTATAGGGTATAATGTCGTCGAATAACCCACTCCGTGGCATACTTGATGCCCTTTTGACTTACCTGATCTACTCAGATTCGTTCAGAAACCTGAAGAATGTCTTCAGATCTGAGCGCATTGACTTTGTCCCTGCAGCTGATCATCCTGCTGAATCGGCATCGGATGCCCCTGAAGCACAGATGACAGCAAACGATAATGGATCGAAGAACAAAGGCAAAGGAGTAGTGAAGGGTGACTGCTTCTATTATAAGCAGTATGATCACTGGAAGAGGAACTGCAAGGAGTTCCTTAACGATAAAACTCATGGAAAATTGAAGATGTCCGAAGCTTCAGATATCTATATGATAGATATCAACTTATCAGTTAGAGATTCCACATCTTGGGTATTAGATACCGGATGTGCTTCTCATATCTGCCATGATGTGCAGATGCTGACAAGTAAGCGCAAGCTGAGACAAGGTGAGGTGGAATTGAGGCTAGGAAACGGCGCAAAAGTTACGGCGATTGCTGTTGGGACAGCAAACCTCAGGCTTCCATCGGGAGACACCTTACTATTAGAGGATTGTTATTAAGTTCCTAGCATAATAAAGAACATCATATCAATATCTTGTTTGGACAAGATAGAATATAGGTTGATTATTGAGAATAGAAGTTGTTCGATTTATTATGGTAATAAATCAATAGCTTCAGCATCTTTAGTCAACGGTCTATATCTATTAGATGTTTCTTATTACAATCTTCAAATTGATAATGTTCTTAAGAAGAGCAAGAATTGTATGAACCAGGCCTACATGTGGCATTGTAGACTTGGGCACATTGGCGAAAGCAGGTTGCAAAAGTTGCACAAGCATGGTTACTTAACTGCATTCGATTACGAATCGTTTGAAACATGTGAATCCTGCCTTATGGGAAAGATGGCAAAATCTCCATTTACTGGACATGGAGAATGTGCCAAGCACATTCTGGAACTAATACATTCGGATGTATGTGGTCCCATGTCCACCCAAGCCAAATGTGGCTTTTCATACTTCATCACGTTCACCGATGACTTCTCAAGATTCGGCTATGTGTACTTAATGAAGTACAAGTCGGAAGCGTTTGAAAAGTTCAAGGAGTTCAAGAATGAGGTAGAGAAGCAGTTAGGAAAGAGTATTAAAGCTCTTCGATCAGATCGAGGAGGAGAATACTTGAGTACTAACTTCACACAATTCTTAAAGGATAATAATATCCTTTCTCAGTTGACCCCTCCATATACACCACAGATGAATGGTGTATCAGAAAGGAGGAATCGCACCTTGTTGGACATGGTGCGATCCATGATGAGCTTTTCAGGATTACCAGTGTCCCTCGGGGGTATGCTCTAGAGTCAGCAGCATACCTACTGAACAGAGTACCCAGCAAGTCTGTGGCCTCTACTCCATATGAGATATGGAAACCAGAATTTAAACATGTTAATGTCTGGGGTTGTCCGGCTCATGTAAAGAGGCATGATCCAGACAAGCTTGAATCACGAACTGATAAATACAGGTTTGTGGGATATCCAAAGGAAACCTTTGGATACTATTTTTACTATCTTGGTGAACAAAAGGTGTTTGTCGGCAGGAAAGCTGTCTTCCTGGAAGAGGAATACCTTCTCCAAGAGAACAGTGGGAGTAAAATAGTACTGGAAGAGGTTCCAGATCCCCAAACAGCTGCATTATCATCAGATGAGATATCAATTCATGAATCTGTTCAGGTACATACAAATGAGCCTCGTAGATATGGTAGAGTACCTAGACTACCCGAACGATATGTGGGACATATTGCTAAAGGTAAGTCTAAGGTACAATATAATGAGGATGATGATCCGAAAACCTACCAGGAGGCCATAGAAGGCCCAGAAGCCGGGAAATGGCAAGAAGCCATGAACTCAGAAATCCAGTCCATGTACACCAACCAAGTTTGGAACTTGGAGGACTTGCCCGAGGGTATTGTACCCATCGGTTGCAAGTAGATCTTTAAGAGAAAGATCGGTGCTGATGGACGAATCGACACTTATAAGGCAAGGTTGGTGGCAAAGGGATATCGTCAAAGGCAAGGAATTGACTATGACGAGACTTTCTCACCAGTTGCCATGATAAAGTAGATCAGAGTTCTACTCGTCATTGCTGCACATTTTGATTATGAAATATGGCAGATGGATGTGAAGACTGCCTTCCTCAATGGTAACCTTGAGGAGGAGGTGTATATGATACAACCAGAAGGTTTCACATCCAAAGAATCTCCAGATAAAGTGTGCAAGCTTCAGAGGTCCATTTATGGACTGAAGCAGGCTTCCCAGAGCTGGAACATAAGATTTGACGAAGCTGTCAAGTCTTATGACTTCATTCAGAATGAAGATGAGCCTTGTTTATACAAGAAGACCAGTGGGAGTGCAGTCACTTTTCTAGTTCTTTACGTAGATGACATACTACTCCTTGGGAATGATGTAGCTATGATGTCATCAGTAAAGATCTGGTTGTCGAAACACTTCTCCATGAAGGATTTGGGAGAAGCATCCTATGTATTGGGAATACGGATCTATAGAGATAGATCAAAGAGTATGCTTGGAATGACCCAATCCTTGTACATAGATACCATAGTCAAAAGGTTTGGCATGGAAAATTCCAAGAGAGGTCTCATATCGATGAGACATGGAATTAGTCTTTTAAAGGAGCAGTCTCCTAAGACTCCTGATGAGAGGGCATTCATGGATAGAATACCCTATGCCTCTGCCATAGGATCTATCATGTATGCCATGCTATGTACACGGCATGATGTTGCATTTGCTCTAAGTGTTACGAGCAGATTTCAGGCTGATCCAGGCGAAGAGTACTGGAAGGCAGTGAAATGTATCCTTAAGTACTTGAGAAGAACTAAGGATATGTTTCTTGTCTATGGAGGAGATGACTTGAAACTGCGAGGCTTTACTGACTCGAGTTTCCAGTCGGATCCATATGATAGCAAGTCTACATCTGGATTCGTGTTTACTTTGAACGGAGGCGCAGTGTGCTGGAAGAGTTCCAAGCAAGTAACCACTGCAGATTCGACGACTGAAGCTGAGTACATCGCTGCAGCTGAAGCCGCCAAGGAAGCAGTGTGGTTGAAGAAATTCATCACCGACCTCGGCGTAGTTCCCAACATCTATGAGCCTGTTCCACTGTTGTGCGACAACAATAGAGCCATTGCGCAAGCGAAAGAGCCACGATCTCATCAGAAATCGAAGCATATTCTGAGGCGCTTTCACCTTATCAGAGAGATCATATCCGGAGGAGATGTAGTAGTGGAAAGAGTTCCATCCGTCGACAATGTAGCAGATCCACTGACAAAGCCGTTGGCTCAAATTGTGTCTGAGCGTCACCTAGAGTCTATAGGCTTATTGTATAAAGGTGATTGGCTTTAGTCCAAGTGGGAGATTGTTAGTTTTAGGTGGCCTACAAGCCAATCTGACTATATAAATCTCGTTCATTTATTAATATAATGGCATAATATTCATTATGTGTAAATCGCATTAATTAGCGTTTCATAATGAAGTACGTGAATATGTTCTATAGTGATCAGATTATGATGAGATCATACTAATGAGACTGATCACTTAAACACACATATTCTTAATCGTTCCTAGTCGGAGGATATCCGAGAAGGACATCGGATATCCGGTTAGACTAGTACATATTACTCCTGCTCATATGATGAGGGTGACTGATCTCATAAGTCACTTGTGTGGAGACACTAAGGTGAATCTGTAGGTGCTCATTGGAGAATGAGTTCACTGAACTGATCCGACTGAATCGCCGGATGGTATTCTACCTCACTGTCAACCAGCTTGATTCTATTGTCGCAGTTGCGTGGATGGTCCTCGGACCTGAGACACCAAGGACACCTTGTCGGTGGACTTCTGTGCTTTGACCTTGGTTTACGAATCTCTAGCCACGGGATTCTAATACGCCAAGGATTGGGTACAGCGGAATACCGTCGAAGGGAATTGTGTGTTAATAAGGAATCATTCGCTCTCGGTACTTAGAGAGAGAATGCTCTAGGAAGGATGCACGAAAGTCCCTGGCCAGGGCGGACGATAATATCGGGAAAGGAGTTTTCCGATATTCATCAACGGCATCCAATCCAAGTGAGTCGACCGGTTAGGGTTTGACAGCTCGCCATGCCCTGAGTTGACTCGAGAGCATTGTACGAATGAAGGATTATATCCACGCGGTAACTGTCGACGGAAAGGTTCCAAGAGTGGGTTACTTAAACCCAATACCTTCCGGGTTCACGCGGTGTTGCTTGGCACCCAACGTGAGCGGAGGCCCGGTCGAATTCGATGTGCGACATCAATTCGATTGATTAATTAATTAATAAAGGGTTATTAATTGATTAATAAAGCCAGTGAGGTGTCACTGAGCTTGTTGGGCCATTAACTGGACTGGTACTTGGGCCTAGAGGGATACACGCAAATGATTCTCAAGGCGATGGATAAATAGGTGGATTTTATATAAACCGGGAGTTTTTATGAAAAACTGTGCGGTTAGTATAAAACATAGCGAACGGGATGAGCAGGCCAACCTGCTGCTAACCCTAGCCGCCCCTCCTCAGTTTCTGTCTCTCTCTGGCGTCCAGACATATCTAGATCTGCTCCGCCGCTTCTTCGAATCCCGTTCGACGGGAAATCGTCCGCGCATTGCGGCGATCGTTGCGGCGACCTGCGGAGGTTTCGTGGACTGTGAAGAACGAGGAACGTGAGGATATCCGTCGCGAGGAGGATCGCGTGGACTTCGCTAGAGGCCGGGCACTTGCGCGGCTTGCGGTGTCGCACCGACGGAACCGAACGGTTGCGGATTCTAATCCGTACACGGTGAGAATCGATTATCCGATAATCGTAGTTTTTAGTTTTTTGAAACGGGAAAACGGATCGCTGTTTTATTTTATTTTCCGCTGCGTGAGCGATCCGGAGAAACCCGAGAAAAACCCAGCAATAAATTGATCGGATATTGCAAATGTTGTGATTGTCAAGAGTTGGCTGCCTGAGGATTGTGATGTGATTTGTTGTGCTAGCACAAGATCACATGCATAATATCCAAAGGATTATGATCCTCACTAGGAGATTACCGGAATCTCCCGTTCTGTACAATAGAGGGTCGTACATATCGCCGAAAAATAGTGGGAGCTAAATCTAGATTAAAAGTACTAAATCTGATTTAATTGAACTATCTGCTCATTATCGTAAAATTTCTTTGTAGGTTGCTATGTCGTCGCCTAATCCTCTTCGTAGCATACTCAATGCTAACAAACTCTCACGGGACCAAATTATATTGATTGGCTCCGCAACCTGAAGATTGTCCTCAGGTGTGAGAAAGTTGCTTATGTCCTAGATCAGCCTGATCCAGAACAACCTGGTGAAAATGCCAATGAGGATGAACTGATGATTTACGAAAACTAGAAGGAGGACTCTAATGTTATATGATGGGTTTTATGTCTAATGAACTACAAAGACAGCATGATAATATGGAAGCTAAGGCCATTCTAAATCACCTACAAGTGTTGTTTGATGAACAGTCCAGAACAGAAAGATATGAGATATCAAAGAAATTGTTCAGGACTAGAATGACCGATGGCACATCTGTGTAAACACATGTGCTTAAAATGATAGAGTGGATAGAAAGGCTCACGGTACTTGGCTTTGTTATGAACAATGACTTAAGCATCGATTTAATCCGTCAGTCCTTACTAGATTCTTTTTCACAGTTTATCATTAACTTCAATATGAATAAAATTGAGGTTACACTAGTTGAGCTGCTCAATATGTTGAAGACAACTGAGAGTACAATCCAAAAGGATAAGCCACACATTATGCTTGTTGGTAAGACCAATAAGAAAATGAAAGCTGGACAAACTTTTAAGAAAGGAAAGTCTAAGAAGATAGTGAAAAGCAAGCCAGTTGTTCAAAAGGACAAAGCAAAATGATAAAGGTCAATGTTTCCACTGCCATAAAGAAGGACACCGGAAAAGAAACTGCAAGATTTATCTAACCTAAAAAGTAAAGGAGAAGGTTGGTGAAGCTTTAGGTATACTCATGATTGATCTTAACTTGTTTTATAAAGAATCTACATCTTGGATATTAGATACTGGATGTGTTTCTCATATCTGCAATAATTTGCAGGTGCTAACAAGTAGAAGAAGACTGAATCGTGGAGACGTGGATCTGAGACTTGGAAATAGAGAAAGGTTGTTGCATTAGCTGCGGGGATAGCAAGACTCAAGATGCCATCAGGAGACATAATGGAACTTAAATATTGTTATTATGTTCCAACTATTGTTAGGAATATCATTTCTATTTCTTATTTAGATAGAGAAGGATATTTAATGAAACTAGAGAATAATAGTTGTTCCATTTATCTAAGAGACAAATTATTTATTTCTGGATATTTATTAAATGGTTTGTATTTATTTGATATTGCATATGATGTATGTCTAATAAATAAGCCTCTTGAACAAATAGATAAAGATGTGAATAAATCATACCTATGGCATTGTAGGCTCGGTCATATAAATAAGAACAGGATTATTAAGTTGCAAAAGAATGGATACCTTGATCCATTTGATGATGAATCATTTGCAACTTGTGAAGCTTGTCTCATTTGAAAAATGACTAAAGCTCCATTTTCTGGACATGGAGAAAGAGCTAAGGAATTATTAGAACTAATACATAGTGATGTATGTGGTCCAATGTCCACTCATGCTATGGGTGGTTACTCAAACTTCGTTTCATTTACAGATGATTTCTCAAGATATGGCTGCATATATTTAATGAAATATAAGTCAGAAGTCTTTGACAAATTTAAAAAATTTAAAAATGAAGTTGAGAAATAAACTGAAAAGAGTATCAAGACTCTTCGATTTGATCGACGGGATGAATACTTAAGTACAGAATTCACATAATATCTAAAGAATAATGGTATTCTGTCTCAGTGGACTCCTCCCTATACACCATAGTTAAATGGTGTATCGGAAAGGAGGAATCGTACTCTACTAGATATGGCACGATCAATGATGAGTTATGCCAAACTTCTAATTTCTTTATGGGGATATGCACTACTGTCTGCTGCATATCCGTTGAACAAAGTTCCTAGTAAGTCAGTATCATCCACTCTATATGAGATTTGGAAAGGGAAGAAGTCAGATTTTAAGCATGTTAGAATCTGGGGTTGTCAGAAATTCAAAAATTCAGTCCATGTATGCCAATCAAGTTTGGAGCTTGGTTAATCTGCCAGAAGGTATGATACCTATTGGCAGTAAGTAAATCTTTAAAAGAAAGATCGGGGCAAATGGATAGATTGACTTACAAGGCAAGACTGGTAGCGGAAGGGTATCGTCAAAGACAAGGAATTGACTATGACGAAACTTTTTTCCCAATTGTCATGATTAAGTCAATCAGAATACTTCTTGCTATTGCTGCATTCTATGATTATGAAATATGGCAAATTGATGTGAAAATAGCGTTCCTTAAAGACAACCTTCAGGAAGAAATGTATATGATACAACCTGAAAATTCACTTCCAAAGAGCATCCAAGTAAAGTATGTAGGTTGTAAAGATCCATTTATGGATTAAAGCAAGCATCCCGAACTTGGAATTTAAGATTTGATGAAGCAATCAAATCTTATGACTTCATTAAGATTGAAGATGAACCTTGTGTATATAAAAAGACTAGTGGGAGCGCGGTTATCTTTTTAGTACTTTACATTGATGAAATTATACTCATTGGGAATGATGTAGTAATGTTGTCATCAGTAAAGATATGGTTATCCAAAAACTTCTCTACGAAGGATTTGGGAGAGGCATCCTATATTCTGGGAATAAGGATCTATAGAGATAGATCCAAGCGGATGCTTAGGTTATCCCAATTCATGTACATAGACACCATAGTCAAAAGGTTCGGTATAGAAAATTCCAAGAGATGTCTCATTCCAATAAAACATGGAATTTTTCTCTCCAAAGGAATGTCTCCTAAGACACCTGAAGAGAAAGTATACATAGATAGAGTTCCTTATGCTTCCGTAATAGGATCTATCATGTATGCAATGCTCTGTACTAGGCCTGATATGGCACATCTACTAAGTGTCCCTAGTAGATATTAGGCTGATCCATGTGAGGCACACTAGAAGGCGGTGAAATGTATCCTTAGATACTTGAGAAGGGCTAAGGATCTATTTCTCGTCTATGGAGGAGACAATTTGGAACTTCGAGGGTTTACTAACTCGAGCTTTCATTCGGATATGGATGATAGCAAATCCATGTCTGGATTTGTGTTCATGCTAAATGGAGGTGAATTGAATTGGAAAAGTTCCAAACAACAAACAATTGCAGATTCGACAACTAAGGCAGAATACATTGCTGCAGCTGAAGCGGCTAAGGAGGCAGTTTGGATGAAGAAGTTCATCACTACTCTTGGAGTTGTCCCAAGCATTTTAGATCATGTCCCATTATTGTGTGACAACAATGGGGCAATTGCTCAAGCTAAGGAGCCAAGGTCACATCAGAAGTCAAAGCACATTCTGAGACGATTTCATCTGATCTGTGAGATAATTGCCCGAGGAGATATAGTGGTTGAGAAAGTCTCATCCGAAGATAATGTAGCGACATAGGTTATTTGAATTGGACATTGAATATCCGATAAGATCGACATAGGTTATTTCTGCTCATGCGATGAGGGTGAATGATTTCATATTCACTCATGTGGTGACACTAAGACAAACTTGTGGTTGTTCATTAGAGAACGAGTTTACTGAATATATCCGAATTAGAATTCCTGGATGGTCATTATACATGATAGTCAACCAAGAAATTCAATCGTTGCAGTAGTGCAGTTGGTTCTTTGACCTGAGTTACCAATGATATCTTGCTTGTAGACCATTGTGACTTGATTCTCTGGCTTGTAGACTTTAACCATTAAGTCCACGATAGTCAGTCTCTCAGACACAGTGAAAAGTTTGCGAAGGTAATTGAGTGAACAACAGGAGATTACTCACTCTTAGTATACTACTGGAGAGAGAATGTCCTATAGATGTGTACACAGAAATCCCTGGTCATGGTCAACTGAAAGAGATATCTTTCTAGAAGTTAACTGAGTATTAGAATCTATCTAAACAATGCGATAAAGGATTTGACTATGAAACCATACCCTTACGTTATTGAGACATTGGAGGAGTGAAGGATTTTATTTGTAATCTACAGACGAAAAGGTTCAAATAAAGGCCCTTATATCTTCTGGGATCATAAAGTAGTGTTTGGTACCGTTCATAGTCAGAAGGTCAAGTGGATTAATCATCGAATGATAAACCACTTATTTATTAAATTAATTATTTAATATATAATGTTTAAATAATAATTAATAAATATTAAAGTTTAGAATTAGTTCTAAGTTTTGTGGGCCTGAAACCAGACTCATATATTGGCCTAGAGGGTCACACATATAAGAGTTCTTGTAAGATGGTGAGAGATGTTAAATATTATATTTATCTGAGTTTTTGTGAAAAGCCACAAGATAAACATGAATATTTAAATGGAGAATTATCCAAAGCCAAGTTCTTGGATAATTATGAGAAAATTACTTGGCATTATCTCTTATTCAAATAAGAGTTATAAAAGGAGGCCAAGGGGAGGGTTGTATACGTACACAACACTCCACAACCCCTTTTGGAGTTTCTCTCCTCTCTCTCTCTCTCTCTCTCTCTCTCTCTCTCTCTCTCTCTCTCTCTCTCTCTCTCTTGAAGAAGGATAGATTTCTCTCTCTCTCCTGCTCTTCGACTGCATGGTGGATTTGAGATCGAGTCGACGGCTTCAAGCCGAGGAAGAAAGTGTGTCTGCATCGGGAGCGCGTGTGGATACCTTTGGAAATCGTGCGCATGCGCGATTATCGAATCTGTTCCATCCACGGGATATTCGAAACCCTGCAAAGGTGAAGAACGGTTCTTCCCGTTAATTTTAATTTGTCCGTTTTTCGATCCCAGCAACGTGATATAGGGAATCGGTTCTTATTCCGCTGCATTTTCCCCGATTCCTTACACTTTTTACCACCCTCTTTTGTTTACCTGGGGAGAGGGGGTTTGCATACTTTTTACCACCCACCTTCATTTGACTCTTTCAAAGTACATTTGTCATTTGTAGTTTGGTTGGCATACTTAAAAAATTTTTCTTTGTCGTCCCTTTTTTAGATGACCTCCTTCTTAGGGAGTTAAGTGGATTGGTACCCCTATTATGAAAGAAAAGACAGTTCTATCCTTTGGGTCAACGCCAATAATTCTACACTTTTAAGGTCATCCACTCACCCCAAGTTGTCGTGTTGTGTGTAAAAATCATCTCCGCCGTAGCTCTTTGCGAAGCAGGGGATATTCTAAACTTTTAAGGCTGCTTAAAGTTGGCCTAGCGCAACCAAAGTCTAATAACACATCATTAAAGGTCAATCCCCTAATGACACAAAAGATAATCGGGGGCTCCAAAGTCCATTTCACTTTCTCCCTCCTTAAAAATTTTCAGGATAAAGGTTGTTGGGTTATTGTCTTCAAGGAATTCTTCTTCTTCTCCTTTTTCTTCCTTATCCTCCTCAACATTGGGTTCGAGCTCTTCTTACAGATCAACCTCAAAATTGTCTAGAATCATGAATTGGTTTAAGCTAGCGCTCCTTATCTGCCCTTGGTATGACTTCTTAAGACACTCCCAATTTTCAAGATTAGACTTGATATGGGTATTTTCATGGTGAGAGATCACAGGTTGAATTTGTGGGTCAAACCCAAGGGATAGATCTTCAGAATTTTCAATCGGTTGACTAGACAATTATTCTGTCTCTATCGTCAGTGCAAATTCAACTAACTTTTGTAACCGGGTCTAGAGTTTGTCTATGGACTATTGTTGGGCTAGAATAAGTTGCTCAAGTTGCATGAATTGTTCCTCCTCATATTGATTTGTCTGCTGCAGAGGTGGATAATTGGGCTGATCTTGATGGATGCTAGCTTTCCCTAATTCTTCCCTAATTCCTCTTAGCATGAATCCTCTCGAATATCCTCATTTTCTAGATAAAAAAGGATATGGGCATCCTCGGGCTTAGAGATCATGGGTTGACTATATGGGTCAAAATATTGGTCATAACCAGGAAATGAATTTTCAAGGTTTGCATTGGATTGGCTAGGCAGTGGGCCCTCTTCCCTCCTCCCAGTTTCCATTAGCTGAGCAATTAGGATGTCTGTTCTGGTAAAATATTGCTCTAGTTCTTTTTGTTGAGCTTGAAGTTGTTGTTGTTGTTGGGTAATGTTCAGCTATTGGAATTCCAAGAATCCATCATCCACTAGATTATTTTGATGAGGAGGTTGATATGCTGGTTGAGAATCAAAATGTTGACAGTAGTAATCAGATGGATAGTAGATAGCCTATCCTCTATTATTGGTCTGATTACAAGAGTTGTTTAGGTATTGGGCCCAATTTTGAAAGTTTTGACTAGACAGACTGTGACCTTGGGCTTGTTGAGATTCCCAAGAGGGATCAGGACAAGCTCCCCAATTTGAATTTGAACATGGATTGTAATTTGGTAGGGAAAAGCCTTGAGCAATTTAGGCCTGCTCTTGGTTGGACAAAGAAAATTGGATCTTATTTGGATAGTTATTATCATAATAGGCCAGTCTGGCCCACATGAAGTGGTTCTCCTGATAAGAAGAGGGTGGAATGTAGGAAGTGAAAGAATTTGACATGGGCCAAAAAAATAGTTCATTTGAGTCTATTCCATGTTAGATTTTTTTAATTTTAAAATATTTTATTTTTTAATTACAAATTAGTTAGCAAAAAATTAATCCTATGACTCTTATGGTTAAACTAACATAAATGATGCATTTCTCACAAATTGACCGAGATCCAACCTTGGTCCACCATCAAATTTGTCAACCAACCAGGTTAAGAGGTGAGGAAGTGGGAGGCTCCCTTGCTCTCACAGAGACCTAATGAAATAACCACAGGCCCACTTAAGTGTTTGTCATTTGACCTCTAGCCTTAGATGTAAGGACTGAGGCTTTCGGATCCGGTTTTCGGGGTCGGACCCTGTAGTTCAGGCTCCAGTGGGGCAAAGACCCTGTGATGTTTCGCGTCGAGCCCGCGAGACGCAGTTTAAACGGTGTCCACCGTTGCAGACGCGTTTTAGGTTCTACCACGTGGGTGCCACGTGGGCTAGCTTTGGGCCGCGAGAGTACGGCCCTGTCGTGTCGCCTGAACGGCGTCCACGTGTGACGACGCCTTTCAGACTGCGACTCTGGGGTTGTCAGAGTACGGCCCTGACATGTCGTGTAAGGATCGTGACCTTCGGATCCGGTTTTCGGGGTCGGATCTTGTAGTTCTAACCTTAGTGAGGGCAGAGGTTCTGTGTTGATTCGCGTCAGGACATCGAGACGCGTTTTAAACGGCGTCCACCGTCGCAGACGCGTTTCAGGTTCTGCCACGTGGGTGCCACGTGGGCTGGCTTCGGGCAGCGAGGGTACGGCCCTGTCATGTCGCCTGAACGGCATCTACGTATGTTGACGCCTTTCAGACTGCGACTCTGGGTTTGTCAGAGTACAGCCCTGACATGTCGTCTGAACGGCGTCTGCCTTGAACGACGCGTTTCAGAGTCTTGTCAGAGCAGCCGTCACATCAACTGATAAGCGTCTGTAGATGTCGACGCGTTTTAGCCAGTCTCTGGTTAACCCCACGAGCCCTCCTTCTTTCCCTCATTTTTCTCCTCTCTTCCTCTCTTTCCCTTCCGACGAACTCGGCGGCGATCCCTCCTCCTCCCTCTTTTCCTCCCACCGTTCATCTCTCCCTCCACTCCATCCTCTACATTTTCTCAATTGTTGGTTCTGACACGCATCTCGAGGCACCACAACAACCAGAAATCTATCCAGGACTGAGTCCTTATTGTTTCCTAATTTTTGGATATTTTTCTGAATTCCTTTCATATTTTTCCTGCACATAAAAAGAGAAGAGTTAGTTTCAATATACACACAAAAATGCAAGATTATCAAATCTAAAAATCATGAACCTCTCCGGCAATGGCGGCAAAAATTAATGCATTGAAAGATGCATCGTTAAACACTCCAAACACCAATCTAAAATTCCAAACTCATAAAAGATTTTTAAATTTTTTAGACAATGGTGAGAATGGGTCGAATCCATAAGGAGATTGTTATCTTAGCTTTGAAAATCTTGACTTTGAAAAAAATGATTTTATGTTAGAAATTTTTGAGAATTAATACTGAAAATATAAACTCCTAAACAAAGTTTGAAAACAAATTTTTAAAAACTTTAGAAGTCATGAAAAGGTTTAAGTTGATTGAGAGCTTAAGAGGATCTAAATCTTAACTACAAATATGTAAACTTATCAACCAACAAAAAGGCAAAGAGGAGATAAAAATGATGATCTGCTTTATTGATTTCAGTAAGGAAAATGTTTCTACAAGATCTGGAAATAAAAAGATACAAAAGCAAATAGCAATGAAAAGAACTCTAGAGTAGACAAATGTTAGTGTAGATGGTGAAGTTCCCCTTTCTCTTGAAACTCCTTAGCAGGTAGCTGGTGGGTGAAGTGGATGGCCTCTTCTTCAAGACATGGAGAAGGTGGACGGCCTCCCTTGACTGCCTGCTAGTCAGTGCCAAAGAGAATACGAGAGAGAGAGAGAGAGAGAGAGAGAGATGGTGGAGAGAGAGAAGTATGAGAGGAAGAATAGGAGAGAGGTAAGTGCTACAGTATCCGCAATACTGTAGCTGCTATAGTACCTGCGGGTACCGTAGTAAAGAGAGGGGGGAAGAGAGAGAGAGATGAGAGATGAGAGATGAAAGATGAAAGTGGGATAGAGGACCTAAATCTAACCCTAAGCTAGAATCTAAGCTAAGCTAAGATGTTATGACCTGCTAAATAATTACTTGAAATAATATTAATATTTATAACTATGTCATATTTAAATTTAATCTAAGACTTTAAATTGACCATGAGATTTATATAGAAGGCTATAGAATTCGGTTGGAATGGGTTAGTTAACTAGTTCTTGTGTCACGTAGCTATTTAATGCAGTTTGTTAGTAGCGGTTGAGTTTACAGATTTCGTAGGTGGAATCAGATTGGGTTAGACACATGGCAACCATTGGTGGTGTAGTTAGTTAGAGAAGTCAACAGTGAGTGTAGTGGAGCAGTGGAATTAGTTGGCTTAGATTAATTAAGTTTTAGTATGAGTTGGGAATCTGATATTGGCGGGAAACTAGAAAATATCTACTTAGGTTTTAGACATGCCAAGGATATATTAGAAGGTTATAAATAGACCCTTAAGGGCATTAGAACTTGCTTTTGGCTGGGCATTTCCTTAGGAGGAGGTTGCTGCGTTTGTGGGAGCAGAGAGTGAGAAGGAAAGCTTGATGTTCTTAGAGTTCTTGGGTTTAAGGTTGAAAGATATATCTGAACAAGTTTAATTTGTATAAAATTTGTATCTTCTTTGATGATTTCGAAATTATTTTATAAGATATTCTTAGTTCTTATCTAAGTTGTTTGAATTTTGATATGTTCTTTTATAATTCTCTCAGACCTGAAGTTAGATTTGAGTATTGATTCGATTTGAAATTTGAGAAGATCCTTATCAGCAAGATTTTGATTATTAATCTATAATTTATTGATATATGATATATTCAAGTTTTGCTTGGCTCCCTAGCTCTATCAACAATTCAGATATGTTCATCTAATCATCCGTATGTGATCATATTCTTTTGAGTTTAAGAAGTTGATCTATCATTTCTGCTCAGTGTTGTACCTCCTTGGAGCTTTGATCTGTTTACCAATCATCGGCGGTTTCATTCAGTTTGTTGGATTCATTGTTCAGCTGAAAATTTTTGAGTTATGTACTACTTTTGAGATAAGTTCTACTACAGACAATGCCATTGCATTTGTATATGTTCTAGAGGCCTTGTGTGCAGGAATGCATGTGGCTTGGTGCTCTTACTAGAGGCGGCCTTGCGTGCAGAAATGTGTGTAGGTCAGTACTCTGAAGACCTATGGGCAACATGCTAAAATGCTAGAATCCTTGCGTGTTATGGTGCATGTAGCTTGGAATTATGAGGTGGGACTAGAGACTCCCCCATTCTACACATAAGCTAAGACCATAGCACTGTATTGCCCAGGTGGTTGGTATATGTATAGTCAGAAATATTTGATATGAAGGTAATAGGCATGTCTGAAAGTATGAAATTCTGTGAAATTCTTATATGAGATATGTTTGATATATTTGATTTGAGCACAGAAATTCTGTAATCCTAGAGTTTTGTTTTTTGGTAATCCGGAAGGATTCTTTGAGTCCATCTGTTTTGTAGAAGATTCAAGACTGATTCAGTTCAGTTGGATTTTGTTTAATTTCCTCTGAAAATTTATGTTCAATCGTTACTTCAATTTGATATATCAATTTAGTTACTCTATACAGACCAGAGGACATCTCAGTTCAATATGAAGTTTTTCGGTTCAAATTGATATGAATATGTTCGATGCAGTTAATAATATTTAAGTTAGAATAAATCAGCTTACGTTTTTAGTCTATTCCTTGCATATGCTATGATTTGACACACTTGAATCTAATAATTACCTTGATTAATTTGTTGCGTAAGAGTTTCATAGTTCGATGATATCATGTGATCAAATTTTTGCCTCTGATTAGCCTTGAAGCATAGCTAATCGATGTACTTTGTTCAGATAATCGATGTAGATTCATTCACTTAATCGGAACCAGTATCAGTTCAATTAACTGATTAAGACCTGGTTTTACTGATCGAACTCACCTCATTTTGTTCTAGTAATCGAGTAATCTTCGTTCAGCAAGTTCGATTACCTTTTAAGTAGTAAATCACTTTAGATATCTTTCAGTTAATCGATCTATCATGTATTCATTTATCGATTTGTTCTTAACTCTTAATCGATTGATCATTGTTCTGTTATCTGATTAAGATATTTGCTTCAGTAATCCATTATTTCCTATGCTGTAATCAATTATGACTTAATTCCTATTCCTTGGGTTAATCGATTATTCTTTCAGTCCATTATCGATTAAGTCTATACTCAGTAATCGATTTGTCTCGGATGTAGTTAATCAATTATTCCTTTGGAACCAATAATCGATTGCCAAGTATTCATTAATCGATTTGTCTAACGATCTGCTAATCGATCTAGTCTTAAATTGTGAATCAATTATGCATCTCATTACTATTTCGATTGTCAATATTTCTGAATTGATTACTCTTTACTCTGATAAATGATTAACATATGATCTTGTAATCGATTTTTCGTGATACTTCTAATTGATTATGGATTTGATTAAGCTCCAGTTCAAACAACAATTAAATCTCATGAATTATAATTGATTTAGATAGTAATATTTGACTGTGATTATGCTCTATTTGCAACATTGATTATAGGTTATTTTGATAATCGATTATGCTCTACTAAGGGATCAATTAGGAGACTATTTGAACTTGGATAAGTTCATCTTTGGATATCGATTATATAACTTAAGATAATTGATTAGAATCTGACCTGTTGTGATTTATCTTTTAGATAATGATCTCTTCTAGCTAGAATCGATTATGTGCTCCAGTCCTTTGAGAGATTGAATATATGACTATCTGTTCATATGGATATTTGACTTTCTTTTTCTCCATGCTTAACTATACTTTTTCTTGTAGATAGATATATGATTATCTTAGTTCATTATTCATAATCATGTTATCTGACAATTTCAAGTATTATATATTTAACTTGGTAGGGTGTTGAAGCCTACTTAGTTGTACTCATTAAAACCTACTGATGTTTTTAGACCTTAAGGCTAAAGAGAATTGAGCTAGCAAGACTTGCAATATTTTATGGATCTGATTACTGTGGAGTTCAAGTGGATATTTGATACTCAATTTTCTATATGATTTGCTTAGTAAGATGTATAGGCTTTCCGCTAAAGAGAGAAAATAACTCTGATGTATTTTTGGCTTAGCTTGAGTGGATTTTGGACTATTGAGAATTTTGGCATTGTAATAATCTGATGACTTTGTTCATATTAGTATGATGGATGTTTTGGCATGGGCACTTGTAACTGACTTGGTTGTGACACAGTAATATTTGAATTGGACTTTTATTTTTGATTGGGTTGTTCCTACTGTCACATGATGTTGGCATCAGACTATGCTTGTGACGTGAAATGGTGTTCAGGGGTGTGACATAAGATGCCCTTTTTGCAGCCCTATGAGAATATTTATAGGAGCTCCTTTAGGGTTTCAAGGAGAGATAAAAATGAAGAGCTAGGATTGGCTAATGGAATGGAGGGCTAAGATGAAGTGTAAGGGTGAGATGAAGGAGGAGGCGCCACCTTCTAAAGGGGATTAGGGCTAGCTGCACTTAGTGTTTCCTTTCCTCTTGGGAACCTTGCCTCTATCTCTTGCTTGATTTAAGAATCTAAGAGATCCTCTTTTCAAATTTTGTATTCCTTCTCCTTACTTGTGCAAACGAGGCTGGCGGCAGGGGGGGATGTGGGAGTCGGCCAGGAAAGCTAAGGCAACCCTCTAAGGGTGCCACAATGTCCAGAGCACCCCTGCTCTTACTCTACCTTTAAAATTAATTTCTACTATTGTCAGGAATCGAGCTCTTGGTCACTCACGTGGGAGCCAAGTAGTCTGACTTGTTAGTTTTAGGTGGCTTACAAGCCAATCTGACTATGTAAATCTCGTTAATTTATTAATATAATGGCATAGTATTCATTATGTGTAAATCGCATTAATTAACGTTTCATAATGAAGTCCGTGAATATGTGCTATAGTGATCAGATTATGATGAGATCATACTAATGAGATTGATCACTTAAAAACACATATTCTTAATCGTTCTTAGTTGGAGGATATCCAAGAAGGACATCAGATATCCAGTTAGACTAGTACAGATTACTCATGCTTATATGATGGGGGTGACTGATCTTATAAGTCACTTGTGTGGAGACACTAAGGCGAATCTGTAGGTGCTCATTGGAGAATGAGTTCACTGAACTGATCCGACTGAACCGCTAGATGGTATTGTACCTCACTATCAACCAGCTTGATTCTATTGTCGCAGTTGCGTGGATGGTCCTCGGACCTGAGACACCAAGGACACCTTGTCGGTGGACTTCTGTGCTTTGACCTTGGTTTACGAATCTCTAGCCACGGGATTCTAAAACGCCAAGGATTGGGTACAGCGGAATACCGTCGAAGGGAATTGCGTGTCAATAAGGAATCATTCGCTCTCGGTACTTAGAGAGAGAATGCTCTAAGAAGGATGCGGAAGTCCCTGGCCAGGGCGGACGATAATATCGGGAAAGAAGTTTTCCGATATTTTTTAGCGGCATCCAATCCAAGTGAGTCGACCAGTTAGGGTTTGACAGCACGCCATACCCTGAGTTGACTCGAGAGCATTGTACGAATGAAGGATTATATCCACGCGGTAACTGTCGGCGGAAAGGTTCCAAGAGTGGGTTACTTAACCCCGATACCTTGCGGGTTCACGCGGTGTTGCTTGGCACCCAACGTGATCGGAGGCCCGGTCGAATTCGATGTGCGACATCAATTCGATTGATTAATTAATTAATAAAGGGTTATTAATTGATTAATAAAGCCAGTGAGGAGTCACTGGGCTTGTTGGGCCATTAACTGGACTGGTAATTGAGCCTAGAGGGTCACACGCAAATGATTCTCAAGGCGATGGATAAATAAGTGGGTTTTATATAAATTGGGGATTTTTATGAAAAACCGTGCGGTTAGTATGAAACATAGCGAACGGACTGAGCAGGCCAAGCTGCTGCTAACCCTAGCCGCCCCTCCTCTGTTTCTCTCTCTCTCTAGCGTCCCAAACATATCCAAGTCTGCTCCGCCGCTTCTCCGACTCCCGTTCGACGGGAAATCGTCCGCGCGTTGCGGCGATCGTTGCGGCGACCGGCGGAGGTTTCGTGGGCTGCGAAGAACGAGGAACTTGAGGATATCTGTCACGAGGAGGATCGCGTGGACTTCGCTAGAGGCCGGGCGCTTGCGCGGCTTGCGGTGTCGCACCGACGGAACCGAACGGTTGCGGATTCGAATCCGCACACGGTGAGAACTGATTATCCGATAATTTGATTTTTTCAATTTTCGAAACGGGAATGGATCTCCGTTTTTAATTTTATTTCTGCTGCACAGGAGATCCGGAGAAATCGGAGAACCCAACATGACTAACTGGGCTACAAGCTTTTCATGTCCTATACACACAACAAATTATAGTTAAGTCGCTACAAAGAGTGAAACTATTATCATACATTAATAAAATTATTTAGATGTTCCTCAAGCCCTAGGAATTGCAGTAAAGTCCTCATCGAAAATGAAATTTGCACAAAATACACTAATAGTCAGTTTTTCACATAAAATGCCAATATTCTTAACTCAGAATTTTACAAAATTGATATATTGAAAAGAAGTCAAAATTATTTATCATTCCATGTGATTTTACAGATAAAATCACGAGTGTAATGTGTGTAATCTCTTTGATGCCTAAAAATATACAGTTATCAACAGTCCACTTTTTATTCAACTCAGAGCATCAGAGGTTCGTTGCAGCGAAGGTGGATTATTGTAGTTGCAAGAGAGTGGACTTTGCAGCGCTTAGTAAGAAGGGATTGGAAAAAAATGAGAAGTTTCTAGCAGAAATTTAATGTAAGAAGATCTGTGAGGTGAACAAGCCATTCTATAAGAATTTGGTAAAAGCGTTCTATATCACTGCTATTCAGAACACATCCACCCATATAACAGTCAGATTGAAAGGCAAGACCATAGATATGACTATGGATCTTATTGAAAAGTTGTTTAGATGTGCAGCCAATGGCTTTGGGCCTTATGACAGTCAGGAAATAGAAGTTAAGGCTAGAGGAATTATAGAACTTCAGTTTGCCTGGAAAGGGCTTTAGTGACCTTCTAATCAATTAGAAAAGAGGTGTTTTGATTAATCGATAACTTTAACAGTTAGTCAGTAACTGCAGCTTAAAGAACAAATCGGTATGCCTAATCGATTAAAGGGTTCACATAATCGATAGAGTGCAATAGATTAACTAATAGACTTAATTGATTAGAGGGTGATTTAATTGATAACCAATCGACTAAATGAGCCTTGCAGCAGAGTTAATCGATAGAAACATCGATTAGATGGCTCGATAAAAATAGGCTTAATGGATGTAGGGATCAATTAAGTAGCTTTTAAGCACTAATGGCCTATCCCTATATAATTGATTGAGTGGTGACACTTAATCGAAGTTTCGGTGAGTTTAATTGACATGAAATAGATGTGTTCACTCTAGTAACACCCAAAGTCAGCTAAGTCCTAAAACTCAATGATCTGGACCGAACCATATAATGAATATGTCAAAATAAAATCGATTAATTTACTCATCTAACTTGATTAACAGTTGATCTGATGTCTTTATTTTCATTGTATGTTATCACAAAAAATGGAGACTTAAATAGCAGACTCAATGATTCAACAAGAGAGAGGATAATTGAGTGAGAGAGAAAAATAGGGGTAAGGTGGTCTTTTTCTTATGTAAAGTTAAAAATTAACAATGATTGGTCATTTTTCCATTAGGTTTAGTTATGGGATATTTTTGCAGCTATTTACATGTAATAGGATTACCAGTAATATTGCAAAAAATAAGATAGACAAAAGTGTAATTACATTGCTAACAAGATTATATATGCAATTAACCCTTAAATAACTTATTAAGTATTTGCTCTCTCTAACATACACTCACATTATTTGGCACCTCTTAACCAAATTCTAAAGAGAAATCTTTCACCCTTTCGTGTGCTCTCTCAATTATAGGGGTAAAAAAGACTTCTTCACTTAAATTGGAAGCAACAATGGCATTCAAAAATTGTCAATAAGGAGTAAAGATGTTTAAACTTTGGAATTAGAGGATTTAGTCCCTTATTATGACAGAGTTCAAGGGTGTGTGCGCACGCGCTCACATGTATGCCAATAATGATTGTTCAAATAAATTGGCTGGTAAATATTAATAAAAAATTATACATTGGATTGATCTTGAAATCGTTTTTGAAAACCACAAGAGACATTTCATGGTACTCTATCGAATTAGATCAAATGGAACTTCCACTTAAAGCCATCCGTCAACCGACCCATAAGATGCGAGTCAGAAGTCGCCACAGACGAGGTGTTGAGACAGCCAAGTTAGTGTTATCCATATTTTTTGTAGAGAAAACTACTTCCAGGTGTAAGTATCAATAATATGACTTTAACCTTTCTGGATACTCCACTGATTTACACCAAGGATCCATTGGATTGTGTGTGAAACGACATCAAAAACAAGAATTATTCCAATAGGTTTTATAAGAAAAAACATACTTTTCAAACAGTAGTTTCATTGTTCTTTTTTTCCTGCATGGTTTAACATCTTTGAGCTTTAAAAACAAGAATATAAAATAAATATCGAAAGAGTACAAATATAATTAAAAACATTGAAGAGATATATCTAAACTTATTTTAAGACGAGTGTTGGCAATAAAATCCTAAGCCGCAACCATTTTCACCATGAAAATGGCATCAGGTGCCGTCGGCAGATGCCCGCTTCGAGTTTCGGGGCTGGTCAAAAGGTCAAGTTTTTGTTTCTTGCTGTCACCAAACAACCCATCTTGATGAAGCTTTTCAGAAAACTCACATGCAAGTTGTTTTCCAGAGCATCCAACGGACCTCAAGCTTGTAAAAATTACCATCACTAATAATTATAACAGTTGTGTTTATAATAGCTTTTAGTTAGAAATCACTTACTTACAACATAAAAAAGTAATGGATGTAAGTGATCATAACTAATTATAAAAGTCAGGCATCACCTAACAGACTTCCATTTGAAGCTTTTAATTGAAAGTCCAAAAACAATTAAAATACTGTGCAAATGACTTCCAATACCTACTTTTTTCCTTCAAAATAATTAAAAACAAAAAATCTAAATGAAAGTCGAGCCAAACATGGTCAAATTTATGAAGATTACCCACTGGGATAAAAACTTCTATGACAGCTCTCTTCAACAGAACAGGGAAGTGCCAGCCCCCTTGTCAAAAGTTAAAAGGACACTAGAGAACCGAACAATGGTGCAAGCTAGAAAAGAAGCAAAACAGGCACCGAATGATGTCACGAGACACCAACAGTGCGTTCCGTGATCGTTGAATTGGACCCAATGACTGGTGCAAAGATCAGCTGAAGAAACAACCAAATCACTATAGAGGAAAGAACCTAGGCAACGGTATTCCCATCATAGCTCCAGGATTTGCTGAAATGAGAAGAGGGGGAGGGGGGAGGGGGCGTTCAGATTCATACAATTCCCCACCGTACAACTGAAGACCGAGAGTATTAAGTGGACAAGGCCTGAGCTACCAAGTCTCCAGGCAGCTCGCTACATAACCTGCAGACGGCGCTTGTCATCAGGCAGCCTGGGCTGCACGGGTTGTCAAAGGGACGTAACGCACGGACATTTCATCATAGGTACTGATAGAACCATCAAGCTTCTTATCCACAACCTTTAGCTCCTGGAAGATGTTGCCCACAGGTATCACCATTCTGCCGCCGGGTTTCAACTGCTGGATCAGGGGCTGTGGGAGCTCGGGCGCTGCGGCACCCACATGGATGGCATCGTAGGGTGCCAGTTCAGGCCAGCCGAGCCTTCCATCTGAGGACCAACATAACATGTATTAAACGGAGATTGGAAATATCCCTACTTGTTTACCCTCCAGAAAGTGGGGACTATCGGATGCCCAGATTGTGGTCAACCAATACAAATTTCAAAATGTTTCATGCAATATTGTTCATATATGACCATAGCTATCTGAAGCAAAATTCATTCTCCCAACCAATCAAAGAGAAACCACTTTTAAACCTGATAAAAACATCAAATCAGGTAAACAAACACCGTCTACACAGTAAGAGTATACTCCAAAGATTACAGATTTTAGCAGAGAACATACCAGAAACATGCAAAGAAAGTGAACCTCCTCTTAACAACTCCGCTGCGGCACTCTTCTTGACATTTTCAATGGAAGAAACAACCAACTCAGGGATGTGTTCTACACCGACAGCACGGCCTTGTGGACCAACCATCATTGCAAAACACGCAGTCAAATAACCCGTTCCTGTAGAAATCAACCAGAAGTGGGAAGGCAAAAAGGAGAGCCAATTCTGTCAGAACTGGAGCATGGACGAAAAGTCAATGCCGACAGAGATGAATATTTGCTTGTAGGGTTCAGAAACTAGACACTCACTTCCCTGGGAAAATGTAATACCGACAAGACAGGTGTGTATCAACAATTGCACCTAGACCACCGCTGAGATAAGTTTTAGCAGAGTAATTTACGCACATAACACAAGAAAATCCATAGTGATGCAAGTCAGAGGTTCAAAATTGACGATCCACAAAAAAATATACGTGCATTCTACACCAAAAAAACATATTTGAGACTTTGGAAACACATGATGTGAATCATCTTAACATGAAGAGCACATAAAATCAAATCCCTTCAAAGATCTGCAGTACATTTTTTAAAATTCTGCAGTTTAGCTTTTGACACTGAAGAAAAAGAAAATAGTGCATTAAAGATTGACATAATAAAAACATGAGCTTGCAGTCAAAGTACCACTGACAACAACCCATACGTCAATCTTGACATCCCTAGGAGCTCAAGGACCAGGGCACAGCCAAAATAAAAAAGAATAACATAGATGTGCAAGTGCTATACCTGAACCTATGTCCAAAGCACGCATTCCAGGCTGCAAATGATCTTTTAAGAGCTCTAGACATGTGGCATGCATATGTGGTGCAGATATAGTTGCATTATAACCAATGGGCATGGGACTGTCAACATAAGCTGCAGATCCATCAGGTACAAACAATCCCCTGTCAATGGTCTCCATTACTTCTGCCACTTTTCTTGACTTGATTATGCCACACTGCTGCAGATGCTCTACTAGTCCTTTGTTCTTATCAATGGATCCTCTTGACCATAACCGCTGCAAGGTGACCAGACATCATAAGTGAGATTTCCACATATTTCAAATTTGCACAAACGACAACATGAACATGTGGCATAGTTTAACTATTATTTGTATTTGGAATATTAACCTGAGTGAATCAATTTTATATTGGAAATCTTGATAGAAACTGTTGTCACTAATTCAGTTAAAAGTTGCTTCTCACAGGACTTTAATTTTCTTGACAGTTCACACACGATTCTTTAATATGTTGTACTTTGTCCACTGTCCCCATGGAAACACCACAAGTCACAGGCACATAGTACTATTCTCATGAAAAAGATCATTGGGAATATCCTACTTGTAAGGAGACTACTTATAGTAATAGAGAACAGGCACAGCCAAAATAACTGAACAAAATTATTACAATCTGCATCTGACACAAACAAGCTATCAATATGACCATATATATGCAACTATTAGGCAGAAATTTTGGAAAGAACAAAGCCAAAAAGAAAAAAGAATAGCTGAGAAAAGTAACTAGTTCCTAAAACAAGCATGATTTTCCCGTTAACGATCAAGATAAGCATTGTTTGAAGGCAAGTGGAGTGTAATCAGATGCAGCCAGATAGCGGGTAATGATCATTGGATTGAAGCCCAAACTGTGTAAAGGTCATCAGATCGAAGCCCAACTACAATGTTACTGTAAGCAACGCAAGCATTATTTGTCATCACCAGGAAACCAATGGAAAATCCGTGTAAACTGAAGGAGATCCAAATAATTAACAAGGATAATAGAGGTTATGAGAGGGTCCACGGTGGCTTTGGCGAAAAAATTGCATGGGAGATGCCATTGGTGACTTCGCTATTACATATGATCTTATAATTGTAAATACTTTTTAAAAAAAGAGAGATGAACACTTGATAACTTATAAAAAGTGGAATACATAAACGTCAAATAGACTAGTTTCTTGTTAGAAAAGTCAATCGATCATTGTGTGAATATTGTAAAGTCACACCTAGGCAGAGTTTAGCTTCTCAAAAGAAAATTTAGTAATGCATACTTACATCCAAAAGTGGAAGAGAAAGTATATAGTGAATAGTTGCCCTAAGATTAAATGGTGGAACTTAAGAAAAGAAAATTTAGATGCCTTTACAAATTAGCTATTAAAAGAACATATATGGGATTCCAAAGATAAAATGGTTAATTGTATAAAAAGAGTAACAAAGGAAACCCTCGGTGAAGCTAAGAAAACCTCAAGGAAAGCCAACTATAAAGGAGTCTTAGAAAAGAGACATGGTAGTAGGAGAATGAAATTCAGAAGTCTATTAACAATAAATGAGAATGCTTTAAAGCATAGCAAAAGATAAAAATAATCAAACCTTCGACGAATATAAAATTGCAAAATACAAACACTAAGAAAATAATTAATGAAGCTAAGCTAAAGACTTTTAAGGAATCGTATCATAAATTGGAAACTCGAAAAGGTAAAAAAGACATTTAAGCTTGTTAATAAACTAAGGGACAAAAAAAGTAGAATTTAGATCATATTAGATGTATTAAAAGCGAGGATGGAAGCATTCCTGTGAAATATTGTAAGATTAGGAAAAGTGGAGTACTTATTTTAAGAAATTGTTAAATGGGCACCACTTCAAATGCTACTCTTCTAAAAAAGAACTAACCACTCTAGTAGACAAATTGATTATCATTACATTTAGTGGGTTAGAGCTTCAAAAGTTGAAGATGCTCTAAGAAGGATGAAAGTAGGTACGGCCCCTAAACTAGAAGGCATACTTGTTGAAACTTGAAAAGTGTATGTAATGTAGGTATTAAACGGTTGTCTAGAGTTTTTAATAAAATTTTAAAAGAGAGGAAATGTCAGATGATTGGGGAAGTATCGTGGTTCCCTTCTTTAAAAATAAATGGGATATACAAAATTGCAATAACTACTGTGATGCTAAACTTTAATAAGCCACACTAAGAATAGTAGAGCGTCTTAGACTTGAAGTACAAAGAGATTGGGAAAGATTTGTACAAGATTTTCATTGATTTAAAGAAAACCTATGATCATGTACCTACAGAACTAATTCAATGGACTTTAGAGAAGAATAGAGTATCCAAAGGATATATCCATGGAATTAGAGATACATATGAGAAGGCTTTTACTGGAGTGAGGACTACCTACTATTAGAGAGATATTTGAGTTCCCTATTACTATAAGATTACATCAAAGGTCAGCATTAGGTACTTAACTCCTTATTTTAATTACAGATGAGGTTGTCGAATACTTGCATGGTGACATCCTTTAACGTATGTCATTTACAGATGATATTACTCTAGTTGATGAGAATATTAACAGTTTGAATGACAAGTTGGAACAATGGAGGTGCTTTACAATTTTAGGCTTCAACATTAGTCGAACAAATATAACTGTAATTTCAATAGCATAAAGATCAATTAAATGATTTAATCACAATGAGGTCAAGTTATTCCTAAAATTAATAACTTCCAATACTTAGGAACTATTATTCAAAGAGAATGGAGAGATCCAAGAAGATGTCATAAGGATCACACAAGAGATGAAGAATAAAAATTAAACATCAAACAAAACACAGCGGTACGATAATCCCTATATGGATCCCTGATCAGTTTCACAAACTAAAACCGGAATTAGACAGTTCTGATTCTCACCTTGCTCGGAATCGAATCCACATTTATCAACTAGTTCCAGTGAAGCGATCCACTAGCTATGGCAAGTGCTCGAGCTCCGATCGTATCTACATGATTTTCAGTTGAGGGATCGTCCTTGACTATCTAGTAGGATCGGTACGATCCTAGTCCTCTTTACAGATGCCCACAGTATGCAGACGGTGACTTCCAGTGAGGCAAAAATCACGGCAGAAGAAAGAGATGGAGCAGGTCACCCCCTTTAGAGGGGACCGGCCAGAGAGAGGAGAGAGAGGGGGGGTAGAGGTTTCTTTCTAGTCGTTATTTATATCAATTTAAGTGATTTTTCACAAAATTCCTAGAGTTAATTTAAATTCTCACTTTAATTCTCATCAACTGAGAACCTTGTACATGAGACCCTATAGGCCCAGATGTTAATCCAATTTCAATCCCATTAAGCACAATAACACTTTACTGACTTAAAATAATTTATTTAATAACAAATATTAAATAAATATAGTATCAATTTATTATCACATTGATGAAATTGATCAGATTTCTAATCGAATTAGGCGCCAAGCAACACCGTATGATTCCAGAAGGCATTGGGGTTAAGTTCTCTTATGGAATCTTTTCGTTATCAGTTATTATGAGGTTATGGTCCTCAATTCAATCCAATGCTCTTAAGTAAACTTAGGATATTATAGACTATCAAACCCTAATTGATGCACTTACACAGATATGATGCCACATAGCATCATAAAAAAACTCCTTTTTTTTAATGTTGTCCTGTCCTGGCTAGGGACTCCTGAGCATCAATACATAAAGCATTCTCTCTCTATGCGAATAAATGGTTCCTTCATGGCCACACAATCATCTTCAAAGATATTTTGTTGAATCCAATCGCTTGACTATTTACTAATTAAGACCCCTATAGTTAGATATCTATGAGCTAAGGTCAAGATCCAGAAGTCTATTAACAAGTTGTCTTTAGTGTCTCAAGTAAGAGGATCAACTACGCCACTATGAAGATGAATCAACTGGTTAACAGTTAGGTATATTATCATCCAGTACTTCAATGTCAGATCAGTTCAGTGAACTCATTCACCAATAAACATCTATGAGTTCACCTTAATGTGTCATACAAGTGACTATGAGACTAATCACCTTCATCTTAATCAGTAGGAATAACATATACTAATCTTACCGAATATTTGATGTCCTTTTCAAATATCTTCTGACTAGGAATAATTAAGAATATAGATTTAAAAAAGACTAATCTCATTATCATAATCTCATCATGATTCAATTTTCATTTTCACAGACTTCACTATGATATAGTACATACGAATTACACATAATGAAATTAATGCCTTTATTTATATAAGTATAAATGAGAATGTGCATAAGAAGTTAATATGATTGGCTTGACGGACATCTATAACTAATAGATATTACATATAGAGTTAAGATAAATGGGTTAAAGTGGAGAAGTGCATCTAGAGTCTTATGTAATTGGTGAGTCTCCTTAAAACTTGTAATGAAAAATAGTCTTTAGTTAGGGCAATTTAGTCCTTTTGTGTTTATTGGTTTTTTCTCTATTTTTCTGTTTTTTCTTATTTTATCCATGTCCTTTATGTTAACAAGGATAAACTGGGCATTGGTCATTGTAACTTATGATGCCCTATTTATAAAAGCCTCTTGTATGCTGGTCGGCCTCTCTGTATGAGACAGAGAGAGCAGCCGCACCTCTGTTTCTGTCCACCTAGCTTCTATTCTTCTTCTATCTTCATGGTCCTAGAGCTTGTGTGAGAAAGAAGAAGAAAAACACTTGGCCGGTTGGCCTCTTTTCTCTTCCCGGAGAAGGTTTCCTGCACCTAAAAGGGAGAAACCCTAGGAGAGGCGGTTATGGAAGCTCAAGAAGAAAAAGGACCGGTCCCTATTCTGTGTTCCCAGATGGCCGGTCCTCTTACCTCCCCTCACCGTATCCTGTCTAGGGTTGTTTCCTAGTAGACAGGACCTCCTCTGCAAGCTTAGGACCCTACCTTGGGATTATGGAAGGTGGAAGCTTAGTCCTCCACCGGAACCCTATCTAGGCCCCTTCTTGGTGACCGGTGCTCTGTTTAGGACTTTCCTTGGTGACCGGTACCCTGTCTAGGGGCCACGAATGTCACTGCCCTATTGTTTGTAATGGCCAGCCACCTGTTGCTGTTGTTTGAACCCTATTTAGGGTTCTTAGAGGCCTACCTTACTCCTTCCTTGCACCAATCCCTTGTTTTAGGGGTTGTTGAGAGGCCGGCTTCACTTCTTCCTTGTTGCTACATCATCCTACTTCTGTGTGTGCCTCCGACAGGCCCCCGAGGAGCGAGAACATGTATGAGGTGACAGCAAATGAAGTCTCTTCCAAAGGAGACAACACGGGAGAAAATTTTCATCTTCAACTTCCCCCTGTGACGTTGAATGATTCAAATTACTTGGACTGGATAGCAGCTATTAAGACCTTTGTCAGTACTCGGACAAAGTTGGGCTACATAAATGGCAAAATAACTCCACCTTCAGTGGACAACCCGAAGTACGATAATTGGGAACACAAGGATAGTATTGTGAGGACTTGGATTCTTAGTTTAGTGACAGATGGACAGTTGAAGTATATTGTGAGAAAGTCAAGTGCAAGACAGATGTGGCTTATATTGGAGGAGATGTACTGTGAGAAGGCCAATCCAGTGAATATGTATGACCATGTAGTCGCTATTCATGATACTAAACAGGGCAGTAAGACTGCGTGTGAATACTACAAGGCCTTGAGGGCTTTGTGGGAGGAGTAGGACACTTATGCTATCTCTGATTGGGACTCTGTTGCAGATCACATAAAATATTTGAAGCACATATAGGATCAGAGGGTCCTAAAATTTCTACATGCGTTGAACATTGAATATGAAGGGTTGAGGTCTCATATCCTCAACTTTGAAGTGATCCTCTCACTCGAGCAGTGTCACAAGAAGGTAGTCACAGAGGAGAGAAGGAGAAAGACCACGTAAGCTGATGCAAGTAGGATCAGTACTAGAGAGCACTCTGCACTTGTCAGTACAAACAACAGTGGAAAAGGAGAAGATGGCACCCGAAAGACTCAAAGAAAGGAGGGAGAAAGTGTACTCATTGTAGACGAGAAAATCACTCTATAGATTTTTGCTGGGAATTGCATCTAGACAAGAAGCCTCTGAAGTTCAAGCAAAACCAGAAAGCCAAAAGAAATGCAGCGTCAGCCAAGCCTACAAGGTCATCCACATCTTCAGCCTCTGATGAGAGCACATCATCAGCTACTCCAGAGGGTTTTGCAGGGTTGTCCACTCCTGACATAGCTAACCTTCAATGATTCCTATCTCAATTGACCACTTCCACTTCCACTAGCCAGTCAGGTACTCATGGGGCAACACTCAGTATTATCTCCCACACTGGTGGGAACTCCTAGATGATTGACTCAAGAGCCACCGATCATATGACGGGTGCTTACACATTGTTCACTTCCTATAGTTTGTGCTCTGGACAAGATAAAGTGAGCATCGCGGATGGTACCCTTGCCACCATTGCAGGGAAAGGCAATATTCCTCTAGATGATCATCTTGTCTTGTCCTCGGCCCTTTATGTCCCAAAACTGCCAATTAATTTACTCTATGTTAGCGTTTGACAAAATCCTTCAATTGCTCAGTGACATTTTTTCCATCTCATTGTGTGTTTCAGGATTTGAAGACGGGACAACCTCTTAAAAGTAGGCGTGAAGTGGGAGCTCAGTATCAGCTTCAGTCCAAGCATAGGGCTGCCCCTCAGTCCAGTAGTGTCAGTGTTATGTCAAACAAAATAAGAGAGATTCAGTTGTTGCATCTCTGTCTACGACATCTTTCCTTCAAATCATTAAAAGTGATGTTCTCCTTTTTATTCAATAGGTTGACATGCATCTCTTGTCTGTCAAGTGTGTCACCTTACTAAATATTGTAGAACTCAATTTCCATAGTCATTGAATAAAAGTTCTACATCTTTTAAACTTGTCCATTCTGATGTGTAAGGTCCCTCCTTTATTCCCTCTCCTAATGGCAATCAGTATTTTGTAACGTTCATTGATGATTTTACACATTGCACGTGGGTATATCCAATGAAGTCCAGGGAAGAAGCGTCACGAGTAGTTCAGGTGCTTGAAAAATGGTGGAAAATCAATTGGAGAGAAAAATAAAAGTGCTTCGATCAGACAATGCAAAAGAGTACTTCTAAAAAAAGTCTGATTTTTTTTTTTTTTAAAGATGAGGGTATTCTTCATGAATCCTCATGCCCCTATACACCCCAACAGAATGGGGTAGCTGAGAGAAAAAATAGACACCTACTTGAGCTGCTCGGGCACTACTCCACTATAATCTTCACAAGAAATACTAGGCTGAAGTTGTCCTTACTGCTGCGTATCTCATCAACCAAATGCCTTCTCGAGTTCTTCAACTTACGACCCCTATTGTCTCTTCAAACCCCAACACCCACCATTTCCACTACCATTGCGAGTGTTTGGGTGTCTCTATTTTGTTCACAATTTGGCTCCAGGTCACTCAAAATTGGATGCCAAAGCCACTAGAGCCATTTTCTTTAGTTACTCTTCTACTCAAAAGGGGAACAAGTGCTATGATCCCCAGGCCAAGAAGAAGTACATCGTCAAATATGTTACCTTCTTCGAACATCTCCGATATTCTCCTTCTCCATATGTGTCTGAGGGGGAGCAATGTAGTTCCCTTCCCATTGTGGATGTGCCACATGTTATTCAATCCTTATCTACTACTGCTATTCCTCCTGGCAGAGGTACCACCTCTAAGGTTCCAGCCACATCTACAGGTCAACATGATAGTGACACTACTCTGACTAGAGGAAACAAAGTTTTCAACCACTATGTTCGCAGGAACAAGACCCAGCAGCTCTTGGAAAGATTCATGAGGATGCTGGGACGGAGGTTATAGAGGCTTCTCCCGTTGACCCACCAACCCAGGAAGGTAATACTGTCTTTGAGCCTAAGCAGCCTCCTGATTTCTCTGTTCCCTCTGACAGTTTGCAGGATAGCCTTAAGAAACCCATTGTTGTCCGAAAAGGTATACGTGAGTGCACCAAACACCTTATTTCTCGATACCTTTGTTACTCAAAATTATCTCTTTCCTATACGAGTTTTATTACTGCCTTGTCTGCTTGTTCCACTCCTCTTACCTTTACAGAAGCCAACAAGGATCACCGATGGGTGAAAACTATAGAAGAGGAAATGAATGCTCTTAGGCAGAATAATACCTGGGAGTTGGTTGACCTCCCTTAGGGAAAGAAGTTAGTGGGATCCAAATAGGTGTACACTACCAAGTTCTGAGCAGATGGCAGTGTTGGAAGGTTCAAGGCTAGACTAGTGGCAAAAAAGTTCACTCAAATTTTATGGCCTTAATTATCATGAGACTTTTGCACCAGTGGTCAAGCTGAACTCAGACAGAGTGCTTCTATCCCTCGCAGCCCACTTCTTATGGGAATTATACCAGCTTGACGTGAAAAATGCCTTCTTGACTGGTGACCTTGCGGAGGAGGTATATATGCAGCCACCTCCTAGTGTTGTTATTGGAGGAGAAGTGTGCAGATTAAAGAAGGCATGGTATAGTTTGAAGCAGTCAACTCGGACATGGTTTGAGAGGTTCCGAATAGCCATGATCAAGTATGGCTTCACACTGGACAATACCGACCACACCTTGTTCATCAGGAGGATAAGTGGTAAAGTTGTTATTTCAATTGTGTATATGGACGACATCATCATTACAGGTGATAATGAAGAGAAGATTGTTGTCCTAAAGAAGATTGGCCGAAAGAATTTGAGATTAAAGATCTAAAGAAGTTGAGATACTTTCTTGGCATTGAAGTTGCTAGATCCTCTAGAGGTATTTATGTGTGCCAACGCAAACATGCAATGGACTTGCTGAAAGAAACAAGAAAACTGGGATGCAAAGCAGTAGATACACCTATTAAGGTAAATCACAGGCAAAGCCTTACAGATGGTGAACCATTGTTTGAGTCTAAGAAATGATCTTATCAGAGACTTATTGGCAAGCTATTGTACCTAACTTTGATAAGACCAAATATTGCTTATGTTGTCAATGTAGTAAGTGAATTTATGCATGCTCCAAGGATCTCTCATCTTGGAGCAATGAATAGAATCCTGAGGTACATAAAGTCAAGTCTAGGAAAAGGATTGTTGTTCGCTGGTGGCAAGCCTCTTGTGCTTGAATGATATACCAACGCTGATTGGGTTGATTCCTAGGATGACAGGAGATCCATTACAGGATATTGCATGTTCCTAGGAGGAAATTTTGTCACCTGGAGGAGCAAAAAATAGTTTGTATATACTAGGTCCAATGCAGCGGTGGAATACAGCTATAGCCCGATCAGTTGCTAAACTGTTATGGATACAATTGTAACTTCGGGACATTGGTATCTCTGTCAAGATGCCTATGAAACTCTATTGTGACAACAAAGCTACCATCAATATTGCCAACAATCCGATTCAGCATGATAAGACAAAGCATATTGAGATTGATAGATACTTCATTCGAGAAAAACTTGATAATAGATACTTGTATCTACCATACATCAACACCGGCCAATAGCTAGCTGATGTTCTCACCAAAGGATTGTCTCAAGATCAATTTTTAAATGTAATTAACAAGCTGAGCATGCTTAATATCCATGAGGAGAAGTGTAGTGAAAAATAATATTTAGTTAGGACAGTTTAGTCCTTTTATATGTTTGCTGGTTTTTTCTCTTTTTTTCTTTTTTTCTTTTTTATCTCTGTCCTTTATGTTAACAGGGATAAACTGGTCATTAGTCATTTTAACTTATGATGCCCTATGTATAAAACCCTCTTGTGTGCTGGTCGGCCTCTCTGTGTGAGATAGAGAGAGTAGTTGCACCTCTGTTTCTGCCCACCTAGCTTCTATTCTTCTTCTATCTTCAAAACTCAAAGGTAAGTTTTATACAATGGCTACGAAACCTACTATGCCATATAGTACTAAATATTGGGTGCAAGAAAAGATCACTTACAGAAACTATATTATTGATTTGAGAATGTTAAGGTGGATGAGTAGAAAGACTAGAAAAAATCAAATTAGAAATGACCGTATATGTAAGGATTTAAGTGTAGCTCTTATTGACATTAAGTTTAGGTAAATATAGGCTACAGTGTTTTAGTCATATACATCATCGTCTACGTTTAGCATTGGTTAGGTGGTGTGATAAAATTAGAGTGGAGGAGGGTAGAAGACATCGTGAAAGAACTAAAATAAAGTGGTTAGATGTAAGTAGAAAGGACTTGACATTTCTACATTTAACTTCAAGTATGACATTAGATAGATTAAGATGGCAGGACATCATTCATGTAGCCGACCCTAGATAGATGGGATAAGGCTTTGATGATGATGATGATGATGAGGTGTGAGGATATAATACAAACTACATGTAAGTTTTGTACCCCACTTATGCAAGTAAATATAAGTAAAACTACAAAAATAAATTAGTTAGGATTTTGTAAAACCCATTGCTTAAAAAGGCAGCACCTAGGCACTAAGGCTTATGTGTTAAGGCAAGGCACTAGGAAAACACCTTAAGGCATACACCTCATGCTATTTACATGAGGCTCGTGCCTTTTATTAGTTGAGGCATGTGCCTCAAACAAACTATTCATGCGACGCTTGTGCATTAAGGCAATAAGACAATAATATGTTTTAAAGTGGACCTAAGGCTTGTATCTCCTTTGAAGATGATTCAATGATGACAATTCTAAAAAGTTCAAACTAAACCCCAACCTTTTACTTCTATCGCAAAAGGAGAGAAGAACAACTTGGCACCTACTACTTTAATGCTAACTATTAATTCATGGCTTCCACCCCATAGTTCACTTCCATAAACTCTATCATGAGCTAAGATAGCATTAACCCATGAAAAATCAGTAGTATTTTATTTCTTTATAGTTGTAAGATTTTTTTTTGTAAACTAATGAGGCTCACGTCTCACTATGCCTCAAGGCTTATGCCTTAAGGCTTTTGCGAAGCACCTTACGAGTCTTAAGACTTTTTAATCTATGATGCGCCCAGAAATGAATTACAAAGAGTATTCTCCCGGTTAACAAAAGAACATGTTCATCATAACAGAATTTTGAATATCTGCCTCGTATTCACTTTACAAGAAAACTGTCAAGCAATTTGGGTACCCCGTGGGGGACGTTGAAGGAGAAGGGAGTTGGAGAGACTATCTGCATCACATTAGGAGGCCTCCCGCGTCGCAATGGAGACTAGGGCGTCACATGTAGCCCCGTCACAATGCAAATCCAACCCCATCACAGTGTCATCTTCTTCATCGCAAAGACAAATTTATAAAATCACTCAAAACTCATGCAATAATTCATCCATAAATTAAAAAGAGATACTACATGCTTATATATAGTATGTAGGGACCTTTCCAACTTTAACTCGACTACCCAACTTCAAGAGGAATTAAGACACATCTCTAACTAGATAATTATTGCAAAAATTTGTATTAAAAAATTTTAAAAAATAGAAAATTACACCTAAAATTCAGAAAAAAATAAAAAATAGGCTAAACAAGCTACAAATGGGCCAATTAAATCATCAATGGACTCATCTAAAAATAATCTACGCTTCAGACGGGCTCTGGGAAGCTTCTAATCACAACAAAACTTGCGGTGGTCTTAGATTCCCATCATTTTCCTCTGGTTTGAGAAAACTCGTCCTCAGATTTTGAAGTACGGCAATATCTACGCAAAAATAATGAGAACAGCAAAGTAAATGTACGACTGATGCTACTAAGATTAGTATGCAGAAGAAAAGTCCAACTAAAGGTGAAAAGTATGCCTTCAATATCTCTCCATAAATGGTCAAAGTCATGCTGGTCGATTATGCCTTGAACGATCTTCGTTTGATTAGCCACATCCTTGATTGTCTCTTCCTGCTTCAGCTTATTTTGCTCATCCATGAATGCGGAACCTATAAACCTCAAAGTAGACTTTAGGGATCACCTCTAGCTTTACTTCAGCAAGAAGGATGTCATCACAAAATATCTTGGACTCGACTTGTTCAAAATACTCGTCTGTTAATGTTGGATCGGCTTCATAAACTTCCTCTTCCACTTCCTCTAAGGAAGTTGACTAGCCGTTAATTGGATTGGGATTGGATCTGGTGAAGCTAAATTAGTCCTTCAAATGTATTGGCTGGAGAATATAACCGGGTTGCCCTAAGTCGAAAGTGACAGTGCTCTTTCATCCACTCTCGGCCAATAATAATAGTAAGATTATCTAAAGAGAAGACGTTAAGCCATGTACCATCGAAATACAGAACCTTCTCAAATTGCTTGTAAAACTTCACAAAGACACCATCAATTTCGACAATAATTTCACCCATATGGGAGAGTAAAAACAACCTTGGACATAGAGCTTTCTTTGAACAAATCATTAAAAATCAGGTTGGCGCCTGTCCCATTAGATAAACAAACCATTGTTGTGAATAGAAAGGAGCTCATAGTGAGCACAAGAAAGCAGGACCTCAACATGTAAGAGCAACATGTAAAACAATGCACCACTAGTGGATGGGGCGTTGGACAAGGTCTACCTTGCTACAAGGATGCCATTGATATGATCAGCGAGCAAAACGAAGCACGGTGGTGTCCTCACATGATTAACACGACCGTTGAAGGTGGGCACGCAGAACAAGGCACAGTCAAGACAACGGCACGTTGGAACGATGTTGGCCTCATTGAGATGAATCTAACGCAGCCTCATTGAGATGAATCTAACGGTGCAAATGACATGTGAATCGGAGCACAAGCGAGCTCGAAACAAGGGCAGTGCACCAACAACTTTTGTTTACATTGCCTAGTGTAATGGTCCCTGGTTCACAACTTCTGAATTTAGGTACCCAGGCCTAGGTGATAGTGGCTCAGGCCACTTGATGGAACCAGGTTCAAACCAAGGGCAGATATAATGCTGTCACACGGTGCATCTAACTTAAATGCGCCCCACCCCAAAACCCCCCATCTCGATTTCAAAGAAAACAAATAAAAATCACTAAAACTATGAAATATTTAAATACCTCCATCTAGGTTGTTTCCCGAATGTAATTTTCATCATTGGATCAAAAACTTAACCATAGTCGTCCAATTAAATGCATCATTCTATGAGAATCAAAACTAAAATCTCAGAGGATGGCATCAAGATCAACCCTAAGGGCTAATCTAACAAATTTTCTATTTTTTTGTTATTTTTTCAGTATTTTTCGACGTTGATTTTTTATGCGTGCCTGATTGAACGGCTTCAGTTGATTGTCAAGATTGGACGGTAAAAAATTAAAGCCCCCAGGGACGGGATCAACCCTAAGGGACCTATTTTAATGTTTAAAATTTTATGAAAATTTTTATTTTGTTTTATTTTATTTTTACAATGGGGAGGATGATAGTGGCTCAGACCACTTGATGGATGGAACTAGGTTTGAACTAAGGTTGGACCCTAGTCAGACCAGATAAGAACTTTGGGCTTAGGCCTTATTAGATAGATCTTGTTTGGACCTGGGCTCGGACAAGGTTCTTAGTAGGTGCACAGGGCTCGGGATGACCTGGGGCAAACTTGGTTGACCAAGTTTGACTAAAGCGCATGAGCTGCCCCTTTCCTCCTTTCCACGCTCCCCTTCCTCAACCTTAATGCAGAGATAGAGCAAAAAGGAGAAAGAGAGAGAGAGAGAGATGATAGCTACTGGGGCTGCTGGCGGAAAATAGTGACAATAGCAACAGCTGGGGATTCCAGCAACAGCAGTGGCAGTGGCAGCAGCAGCAGCTTTGGATAGTAGCGACTAGCAAGGACAGCGGAGGTGATGGCAGGACCGGCGGCACTGGCCACTAGGACTACTGGCGGCAGCGACACCGACAGAAGTCGGCTCCTTCCCTCCCTCCTCTTCTTGTTCTTCTTTTTCTTTTTCTTCTTTGTTTGCCGGTGAAACCAAGAAGGAGAAAGAAGAATAGGGAAAGAGAGAGAAAAATGATGGGATGGTAGGAGGGTCTACTACTGTTCAGATGAACAATAATAGAAGAAGAGGCGGATTTGCGGTTGTAGACGTTCCTTCCTTGGTTATTGCTCATGTGTGAATAGTAGTGATGCGGTGGTTGTAGAGAGAGAAAGAGGAAGAAAGGAAGGTAGAGGATGGTGGGGTTCTGCAGCAACGACGGTGGTGAGCGGCGAGTTGTGGCAGAGCGGCAGCGTGGTGGAGATTGAAGTTGGACTCTGATACCAAATATGATGGGGGCCAGCGAAGGAAAAGGGGGTTAGAGAGACTATAGACATCGCACCAGCAGTGGGAAGGCCTCTGGCGTCGCACCGGCGGTTAGGGCGTCACACTCGTCCCCGTCGCGAGGCAAATGCGACCCTGTCGTAGGATCATCTTCTCCGTCGCAGAGAGAAATTCATAAAATCACACAAAATTTGTACAATAATTCATCCATAAATTAAAAAGAGACATTCCATGCTTATATATAGTGTTTAGGGACCTTTTTTACTCAAACTTGACTACCCAACTCCAAGACGAACTAAAACATCTCTAACTAGATAATTATTGTGAACATTCGCACTAAAAACTCTAAAAAATAGCAAATGACCTCTAAAATTCAAAAAAAAATAGAAAACATGCTAAACATGCTCTAAATGGGCCAAGTAAACCGTCTATGGATTTGTCTAGAAACAATTTACACTTCTAACGGGCTCTGGGAAGCTTCTAAGCATGATGAAACTTGCGGTGGTCTTAGATTCTCATCAGTACCCCTCCAGGAAAACATAGAAAAAGAACAGACAAAAATACAAATATACATGCAAACACACAAGGAAAGCACCTTCCTGCCAACCTCCACTACTCTATAAAGTCTAACTTCAGAAAGCCAAACCTTTCCCAGCATCAATGGTAGCAAAAGAAGGTGGTTAGAAATAAGAAAGATGAGGAAGCAATGACTTTGAACGCACTAGGATTTGCAAGGCATTGCCCCTTACGATTGTTGCCTTGTCTATCTAACAAACAATTATAGAAGGTCAATTGTGCCTTCTAGTCAGCAGAGAAGGTCATGGTAATCATGGTAGGTTTGACACTATGATGCTGGTGATCTACAGTATACATGAATTGCATCCAATCACTGTTTTGGTTTAAAGAGGAAAGATGATAAGTAATAAATCATTTTTGAGCTTCAATGGAAATATGGCAAGGCACATGAGTTCATCATATTATTGTCCAGACTACAGAAGCAGACCCGCAGCAGAAGCTGCTCAGTAATAGCAGCATAACAACAATAGCAACACAAGAACGGTGACAGTAACAGTGAGCAAAGGAGTTAACTAGCCTGAAAGAAGCTGTTGCAGACCTGCAGGATTGCAGCATTACTTAACCTGCATCTTCTCCTCAAATATAAAAGGACTATTGCAGTAACAGGTATGCCAGTCTATCCACCTCCTGCACTCCACTCTCTCTGTGCCTCTCTCTACGTCAGCCTCTAACTACACCATATAGCAATGATTTTAAAAGTGGACTTCCTTGGATGAGATTACCTAACACTCAGACTGCTAAGAATAGTAGGCCATCTATTACCAAAACCAACAAATGAGTTTTCAAAAGAATAACTTCAGGTAATTTTTTGGAGAACCCAGGAGTGGTAGCAAACAAAGTATGAAAACACAATCACAATTCCACCTTGTATTTGTCAAGAAAAAAGGGCTTGCTTGCAAAGAACCCCTAAATGATCAAACATATGTTAAAAAAAACTAATGTTTTGCATAAACATCAGCCTGCACCTTCCCAACAAAAATAAAAGAAAAATGCATACAACACCACCTTTAAATATTCTATCTTGGGGTAAACTGACTTTGACCTCCTCTCTATCAGCCCCCAAGTACAACGTACGGTAATGACTTTAAAGGTGGACCAACTGCATACTCCAAGAAGAAAAGACTACTGCAAAGAAAAGTAGGCCTTCTATTATCAAAACCAACCAATGGAAAGAAATAACTTTGTGTGTAATTTTGTGAAGATTGAAGGAGTGCAAATAGCAAAGTAAGTATGAAAACACAATCATTTCATAGAATCTCTAAATAATCAGATATATGCAGAAGACCTGACATTTTACAGCACAAGTGATAATTATATGGACAGACTGGTACCTAGTTGGCTAGACCAAGGTTGGTCGTATTGGGGAATCAATACAATTCAAATTCTTTGAAAACTTCAAATTCTTTGAAAACTGAGTCCTATCAGTCCAAGTCGGTAGGATTCAGTCAGACACACAGGTCAGGCCGATTCAGGCCAACTTCTTATGAAATTAGGCTTTTTTTAGATTATTCAGTTTTATGAATAATTATTCAATAAATAAGCATGTAACATGTGTGTTTTAGTAATGACACCACTTTAAATCAAACTTGGAAGATTTCTATCCTATTAGAGACACATGTAAATGAAATGAACTAAACATCATACAAGGTCAACTTGCATAAAAAATACAAGAGTCCAAACCTATTATATTTGACATATTTGAACTTTGGAACGAATCCTTGTATATTGAGCTGGATGATACAGTATCAAACCAACTCGGTTAGAGTCAGTTCGAGCCACTATGAGTTGGCTCAATTCAGTCCAATCCAGCGTAACATAAATCTGCGATTTTTTGAAAAAATCGCAGATTCAATCAAACTTTTTCATCTTTGCATATTTTTCATGAATAAATCTCAATTTATTGAAAGAATCTTTAAAATCTTCGTAAATTCAAAAAGTAGCGACTTAATCACGTACTTGTTAGAAAAGTAAGGAGTAAATTCGGGAGAATTCAATGATTTCATGTGTGTGTTGGTTCTCAAGTTGGTGTAGGAACTTTAGTTCTATATTGAAAAACTAAAAGAGAACATGTGGGTTTATAACCTATTGGGCCTCCTAGTAACTCATTATAAGGAACTAGAGAAAGCTATACTACAACACACATGCGCACACGTGCACACACGAGCATGGACATTGGCTGGGCCGAAGTCAAAGTCAGAGCCGTGCGCAAGTTAGGCCACTCTTTTTGGTTCATGGGAGTCTAGAATCCTATTTGACCCGGTCTCTTTTTGGAGACGTTAAGGATGGGAACGTGCCAATTCATCTCAGATGCGTCTCTTCATGTAACGGCGCATTTGGGAGGAAGAGGAGAGGATATATTCATTTCTCTAGGAGGATTCTTTACTCTAGGCATGCTTTCTTTCTCCCTATCTCCCTTCTACTCTCTACACTTCCTTCTTCTCTATCAATGAGGAACAAGGAGGAGGATTTGCTGAGGTCATTTTCAAGGTGCATACTGGTAGGTGCTACGGTGCGACCAGATCGATGTAGCCATTCTACTTTGGGGGAAGATCGTGTAACTCCATTGCACTGGTATGATGGGTCAATATCTTCTCTAAGGAGCGCTCTCATGGGTGGCTCAACTAAGTGTTCTAACTTTGGTTCTTTTATTTTTTATTGCATAACCAAGCATGTTTTGCTCTTTTGATCTCGATTTGGGTCTTTCCTTTTTATGAATGACATGATGGGAAATCTATGTTTCTTATTTTTCATGCTTATCTGGAACTATATAAATGATTTTTTTATTGACTTTATTTCCAACAATCTTAGAGAAGATAACCACAATGTCTACTATGTCATCTGTGATTGAACCAAGGGTGGATATGTTTGGGATGCCCAAGAAATTTTCCGGGCAGCACTTCAATTGACAGCAACATTGCATGAAGATATGGTTTGCCACAATTGATTTGATTTTGGTTTTAGAGTCGGGTTGCCCAACACCAGCTAAGAATGATGTAAACAGTGCAAAAGCAGTTGAGAAGTGGAATTAAAGAGACCATATAGGTCATGGATGCATTTTGTTGGCTTTGTCCAATGTACTTCTTGACGTATAGTTCCTCATCTCTTACCGTGAAGGCTCTGTGGGATGAACTTGACAAGAAATGTACCACTAAAGACCTCGGTCTTGAGAAATATTGTGTCGTCAAGTTCTTCGAATTTCATATGGTTGAGGGCAAATCTGTGTCAGAATAGGCTCACAAATTTCTATTGTTGCTTCATGGGTTGACTGAGGCTGAAATGAAACTTCTAGAGAAGTTTCAAGTGATGTCCATCATTGAGAAATTTCCCAAGTCCTGGAAGGATTTTGGAAGGTCTTCAAAACATCGCAAGGATCTCTTTCTCTTACTAAGTTGATAGTAGCCATAGCCATAAAAGAGGAGCATATAAATTAAAAACCAGTAAAGCCTGTGGCACCAAATGGTAATGTGATGACTGCAAATAAGGTAAGAGATCTTAAGGGTGAAGGCAAAATTGAAAACATGAATACAAACCTAAACCGAGAGGCAAGATCCAGAAAAAGTCTAAAAAGAAACCATATTGAGGATGTAGACAGATTGGTCATTATACCAAGGACTGTCCTAAAAAGAAAGCCAAGAAGGATGAAAAGCATGCTTCTACTTTTGCTCAAGTCAATATGGTGACTAATGGCGTTGGCTCCAATAGACTATATGCTTCTATTTCTTCTCCTCAAGTCAATATGGTACCTAATTATATGTGAGGGAAAGCTTTGAATACAGCTTATTATTTTAAATAAAGTTGCCATGAAACACAAAGAGAGTAGTCCAAATGAGTTCTGGAGAAATAGGAAATCCATCTTTAAGTACCTTAAGAGTGTAGGGGTGCCTTGCTAAGGTACTTATTCCTGAACAGAAAAGGAAGATGTTGGATCCTAAGACAGTTGATGTGGTCATTATTAGCTATGCAATTAATAGCTATTAATATAGGTTCTTGGTGATTAAATCTGAAACATCTAGTATAGTTGTCAACTCTGTAGTTGAATTTCATGATGCTACATTCTATGATGATGTGTTTCCCACGAAGACAAGTGTACATCCTTATGTATCTTCTGAAGATGTTCCTTACACATCTGGGACTATTCTAAACTATGTAGAAAAATTATCAAATGTGGCGGTAGATGCATCTTGTTCTCATCCTGACTCTACTGATCAGAAGCATACAGTTGAACCTAAAAGGAGTAACAGACAAAGAATTGCCAAAGATTCGAGAAGTGATTTTATCACTTGTCAAATCAAGGGTGATCCTCACTCATTTCAGGATGCTATGGCTTCTTCAGAAACAATGCATTGGAAGGAAGCCATTAAGAGTGAAATGGTACTTGGGAGTTGGTTGATCTTCCTCCAGGTTCTACTACTATTGGATGCAAGTGGGTCCTTAACAAGAAACTGAAACCAGATAGAACTATTGAAAAGTACAAAGCCAGGCTAGTCGCCAAAGGGTTCAAACAAAAGGAGAGAATAGATTTCTTTAATACATATTCTTCTATTACTTGGATGACCACAATCAGAATGCTTATTTCTATATATGATCTCATCATCCATTAGATGGATGTTAAGACTGTCTCTTTGAATGGTGATCTTGAAGAAGAGATATACATGGATCAGCCTAAAGGATTTGTGGCATCTGGTAATGAAAAGAAAGTTTGTAGACTTGTTAAATCCTTATGTGAATTGAAACAAGCTCCCAAGCAATGACATGAAAATTTTGATAAGACTCTCTTATCATTTGGCTTTGCTGTCAACGAATTTGATAAGTCTATCTATTCTAAGGTTAAAGATGATGCTTTCATTATTCTATGCCTATATGTAAATGATATTACACTATTTGGTAATTCAATTGAGATTGTGAATGAGACAAAGTCCTTCTTGAACAGCATGTTTGAGATGAAAAGATATGGAAGCCGCAAATGTGATTTTGGACCTTAACCTGATTCGGTTAGCTAAAGAGATAGCAATTTCTCAGTCTCACTATGTTGAGAAAGTCTTGAAAAAATCTGACCAACAAAATTATAAATCTGTTAGCACTCCATACGATCCATCCAAAACATTCTTTAAGAACAAGAGTGGTGTTCCTGTGTCCAACTCAAATATTTCCAAATCACAAGAAGCTTGATGTATCTTACAAATTGCACTAGACTTGGTATTTCATATTCGATGACAATACTGAGTAGATACACTAGTTATCCTGACCGTACTTATTGGAAAAGCTTGGATAAGGTACTAAGGTACCTTAAAGGAACTATTTCTTTAGACTTACATTATGTAAGATTTCCTATTGTACTAGAAGGGTATAACGATACAAGCTGAATAGCCCAAAACTCAGGGAGTAATGGTGTAACATGGTACATTTTTACCTAGGTGGTGGCACAATCACCTAGAGATCTGCAAAATATACTATTTTGTCTCGGTCTACTTTTGAGGCTAAATTGTGTGCTTTGGACATAAATGGAATGGAGGTTGAATGGATAAGAGGTCTTCTTTCTGAACTTCCTTTGATGAGTAAGCATGTTCCTGCGATCTCTGTACATTATAATAATATGCCTATAATTGCAAAGATCAGAAGTTCAAAGTATAACAAAAAATAAAAGAGACAGGTCCAAGTCATATTGAAATCTATAAGGGAACTTTTTGTCTCGAGGAGGAACACCTGTTGACTTTATTGGTACCAAAGATAATACAGCAGATCCACTCACAAAGGGACTTGACAAAAAGTAAGTCCAAAAATCCAAAACAGGGACCATACTGCGACCCATTGAGAATTCTATTGCGGTGGGTTGGCCTAATTGAATGGAAACCACACATAGTTGGTTCAATGTAGTAACAAATTGTAGGAAGAATTAAGTGACACTTAAAAGAAGAATTTGGATACTTATGTATCTAGTGTCTATCCCTTGTAAATTTATTCTAATTGACTGAATTGCAAGTCAAGGAAGAATTTTAAACTCTGAATGAGTTTGAGCCTATTTAAGTAGGATGTTAGTGGTACATCCTTAGATAAGCCCAGCCATGTGAGTATGACTGTGAGGCCACAGTTATAGGAATTGGGTCATTCCTAGAAATACTCATGAATCAGGAAAAGGATATAGGATACAAAAGCATCAACAGTGAAGATTACGACAAAAAATCTATATCATGTTTCCTCCAACGCCTTCACATTTAAAAATCAGATTTAAGACTTAGTTCACCTTGGTTCTATGGGAGTATAAATTGGTTAGTTAAGGTTTAAACCTAAAAGGTACCTTCACTGAAAGCATGATATGTTACCCTTCTTGTATTTTTTTCCTCCTACATTCAAACATTGAATTTCTAAGGGAATGTTAAGAAAGTGAGGAATAAGTTTAAAAGAATACGATGTTTTCATGTGCGTGTCGGTTCTCAAGTTGGTGTAGAAACTTTAGTCCTATATTGGAAAACTAAAAGAAAACATGTGGGTTTATAACCTATTAGGGCTCCTAGTAACTTGTTCTAAAGAACTAGAAGAAGCTATGCTAGAAGAAGCTATGCTACAGCACACATACGTACGCGTGCATGCACAAGCACAGGCACGGGCCGGGCCAAGTCGGAGCCAGAGCCAGAGCCATGCACGAGTTGGGCTAATCTTTTTGGTTCATGAGTCTAGAGTCTTATTTGACCCAATCTCTTTTTAGAGGTTAAGGATGGGAACGTGCCCATTCATCTCAGACGCATCTCTTGGTGTAAGAGAGCATACGGGAGGAAAAGGAGCAGATATATTTGTTTCTCTGGGAGGACCCTTTACTCTAAGTGTGCTTTCTTTCTCCCTATCTCTTCTACTCTCTGGCTCTCTGGTCTTCCTTTTTCTCCATCAACGAGGAATAAGGAGAATTAATTTGAGATCATTTTCGAGGTGCGAACTAGTGGGTGCGATTGGATCGATGTAACCATTCTATCTTGGGGGAAGATCAAGGAACTTCATCGCACTAGTATGACAGGAGCGGTATCTTCTCTAAGGAGAGTTCCCATGGGCGGCTAGGCTAAGTGTTCTAACTTTGGTTCTTTTATTTTTTGTTGCATAACCATCTATATTTTGCTCTTTTGATCTCAATTTGGGTCTTGCCTTTGTATGAATGACACGATGGAAAATCTATGCTTCCTATTTTCTATGCTTATCTGAAATTATATAAATGATTTCCTAATGATTTTATTTCCAGCAGTTCTTTTCAGGAAAAGTATACTTTTCTAAAATAAACTCACTTATTTTTATAATATACATGCTTAATTTTTTATATTATATTTTGAAATTCTATTTTCACTGCCGACCACGCCTTGCAGATTATGTTCTTCTACTCATGATGAATCAAGTCACTCTGCAAGGCTACGAAGCGAGCAGAGCACTCTACAGACAACGTCATCAAAGAAGCAAGAGCTAGCCTATAATTAAACACAATCACAACTCCTCGTTACCCAACATCCAGGAAGGGAGAGGGAGAGAAAACAGGACCAAGACAGAGGATCTCCTTTCAAGACACACACACACACAGAGCAAAACGAAGAAGAAACGCTTACCCAACAGAAACAAGTGAGGGACGAGCAAAATACCTCCATGCTCACCACCAAGTGATTGAACCCGGGAAGCCGCCGGACGCTACGTCCACACCGGAGAGTTCGAGACAAGGCAGCAGAATAAAGCGGGGGAGAGAAAGAGGAAGCGGAAGAGGGAAAGGAGATGTGGCGGCCAACCACGGGGAGCGCCCGATCCCTCTTATTCTGACTCTGAGGGAAGGTCGGAGTCGGAGAGCAACGACAGCAGCGACGACAGCAGCTCGCAGCTGCTGGGGGCATCTCCTACTCCCCTTTCTATAGAAACAAAGCGGCCGCCGGTGAGGTGGAGAGGAAGAGAATGCCTGCCTCGCTCTGTGGGTGCCTCGCGGCGCTCTTCCATCTCCGACATGTGGGCGGGCAGGGGAAAGGCCCCAACGCCCACCACGCGGCTCCCCATGGGCCCGGCGCTGGGATTTATCTTTTTCCTCGGGCTTTCTCCTTCATTAGGATAAGCTTTGCCTCTCTACACGTGTAGTACTAGTTAACCAAAGAACACCGAAAGAGATTTTCTTATAGATTTTTTTTGAAGCTGCCTTCATTTATTAATTAAAAGAATAGTTTTACTATTACACCTTATGTGATGTAGCGAATTCAATATACCAATCTCCTGCGATGCACGACAAATTAATAGATTTGAATATAATAATTATAACTAATATAAGTGAAACTAATTTTTTATTTTTTTTGAAAGAATGAAAAAAATAATTACAGAAGAATATATGTCCAGAAATACTAATATATATTCTGTGAATATTAGGTTAGTTATTTGATAAATATTAAAAGTTCAGAACCATTGTATCTAATTGAAATAAGGATTAAAAGAGAATACTAAAAAGTAAACTGAAGGTTATTATTATTATCCCATAAGATTATCTCAATAAATGCTATATTAAAACCTGTATTGAGAGAAAAATGAGAGGGAGATTGATCTCGTTAAATTAGTTATTATTATCCTTTGAGACTATCTCAATAATGATAATAGATATCAAAAAGCATTATTATTATCCCAAGACATTGTCCTAATATTAACAACAACAACAACACCAATAATAATAATAATAATAATAATAATATGAGTGAGAAAAGTGAGATAGAAACTGGTCTCGTTAATAATAATAATAATAATAAAATTATTTATTATTATTTCATGACATTATCTTAATAGTAATAATGATAATAATATCCAAATTAATTATTATTATACTCAAAAGATGACAACAACAACAACAACAATAATAATAGAAAACAGAAAAAATATGAGAGAAATATTAATAGGAAGAAAGAAAAATGTGAAAGAGGAGAAAGAGAGTAAATAATAATAATAAAATACTAAGAATAATGTCAAAATTAGTTATTATTATCCCATGAGACTATCATTTCGATATTAATTTTAACAATAATAATAATATCAAAATTAGTATTATTATCACATAAGACTATCCAAATAATAATAATAATATAATATTTTTATAATAAATAATATAATAATACTTTCCACCATCTTAGATTAAAATGATAATAATAATATCCCATGAGACTGCACCAATAATAATAATATTATCCCACGAGACTGCGTCAGTAATAACAATAATAAATAATAATAATAATATCAAAATTACTTATTATTATCTCATGACATTATCTCAATAATAATAATAATAATAATGTTAAAACAAATTATTATTACCCCAAAAGATTGCAACAACAACAATAATAATAGTAATAATAATAATAATAATAAGAGAAAAAAATAGGATATAGAAATATTAATAGAGAGAGAGAAATGTGAAAGAGAAGAAAGAGAGATAATAATAATAATAATACTTTTAAAAAATAATAATATCAAAATTAGATATTATTATCTCAAGAGATTGCAAGAACAACAACAAGAAGAATAATAAAAAAAAAAATGAGATAGAAATATTAATAGGAAGAGATAAAAATGTGAAAGAGGAGAAAGAGAGTAAATAATAATAATAATGATAATATTTAAATTAGTTATTATTATCCCATAAGACTATCATTTTGATATTAATTTTAATAATAATATCAAAGTTAGTATTATTAGCACATGTGACTACCTCAATAATAATAATAATAAAATAATAATACTTTTAATAATAATAACATAATAATACTTTCCACTATCTTAGATTAAAATAATTATAATAATATTAAAATTAGTTATTATTATCCCATGAAACTATCCTAATAACAATAATAAGAAGAAGAAAATAATAATACTTTCAAAAAATAATAATCCTTTCTACCATCTTAGATAATAATAAATATTTTAAACAAAAAATAATATCAAAATTAATTATTATTATTATGTTATGAGACTATAATAATAATAATAATAATAGTATCCAAATTAGTTATTATTATCTTAACATATTGCATAACAACAACAGCAACAACAACAATAATAATAATAGGGGACAGAAAAAATAAAAGATAGAAATTCTAATAGGGAGAGAGAAAAATGTGAAGGAGGAGAAAGAGAGATAATAATAACAATATCAAAATTAGTTATTATTATCTCATGAGACTATCATTTCGATATTGATTCTAATAATCATAATATCAAAATTAGTTGTTATTATCGCATGAGACTATCCAACAATAATAATAATAATGTTAAAATTGCTTATTGTTATCCCAAGAGATTGTAACAACAACAATAATAATAGGAGATAGAAAAATAAGAGACAGAAATATTAATAAGGAGAGAGAAAAATGTGAAAGTGGATAATAATAATAATAATAATGATATCAAAGTTAGTTATTATTATCTCATGAGACTACCATTTTGATATTTATTTTTTAATAATAATAATATCAAAATTAGTTATTATTATCTCATTAGACTATCTCAACAACAACAATAACAATAATAAAAATAAAAAAATATCAAAATTAGTTATTATTATTCCAGGAGATTACAATAACAACAACAATCATAGGGGATAAAAAAATAGGAGATAGAAATATTAATAGAGAAAGAGAGAAAAATGTTAAAGACGAGAGAGAGATGATGATGATGATAATATAATAATAATAATATATAAAAATTAGTATTATTATTATATATAAGAAACTTTTGTTACAAAGAGAGGGCTGAGAGAGAGAGATCGTGTGAGAGAGAGAGGGAGGGAGAGAGATCATGAGAGAAAAAGAGAGGGCCGAGAGAGAGAGAGAGAGAATTAATGAGAGAGGGGAGAGAGATAGAATTAATGAGAATAAGAGACAGAAATATTAATAGGAAATGGAGAGATAATGAGAGAGAATTTAGGCGAGAAACAGAATTCTCTGGTGTTGACACATGGCACTAGAGAACTCTATTTCATATATATAGTATAGATCACTGCATTACGTCACATGTCGTAGTCCACCCATCTTCTCAGCTTACGTGAAATGCAATCATCAACTTTTATAGCCACCCTCGAGTAACATGAGATAGCATAGTCACCCTCTTAATTGTCGTCCCTTCCGATGCCAACCCTGTATCATCACCTCATCGAACAAGTTTCAAAGACTTTTTTTTTTTTTGAAACTTAGAACACCCTTGGAAGGGTGGTCAACAGAAATGGATAGTTTCTTACTTTTTTGCGAAAAACATTTGAATTCTTCTCCTTCATTGCCTCCTAGAGCAATACCACCATCTTCCCCACTACCTCCTAGAGCATTGCCACTGTAATATCCAGTAGATTTTTAATTAATAAATAATAATAATAATAACAAAGAGTGTAATTGAGTATAAAGAAGCTATATAGATCAGCTCATTAACTTAAATTGATAGGTCGGCTTGTGTAACGACATGCCACCCTATAATCGGAGATCCGATTACTAAATGGGTACCGAATCATTATCTTGGAACCAAACCAGGATCTAGTTAAGTCTGGGAAATAAATAATTAACTAAGCTAAACATTCACATCACATTGAATTGAAAAGGAAGTGCAAGAATTAAAAGTTATTACAATGCGATTGGACACAGCAAATAATTACATACTCCAACAGAAAAGAAATAATTAAGCGTACAGGCCAGAAATAAAATAACAACTACGTCGGGACATACCCCGGAACAACAGCAACTGGCGCGTTGTGAGTGCTTAAAATGAGTGTGTGATTATCATGAAAAATCTACGTTGTTTAAGTGTAAAATAAAGCCTATTAAAAGGAAACTAAGTGAAGTGATCGCCAGAAACTTTTAACTAAAAAGTTCCAAAAGAAAAAAAAAGTTTGATCGCCTACCTGTTTGGACGTGGGAGACGTTGAATTCTTGGTTCCCCTCCTTCAACCGGCTGAAGAAAGAGAGCCATTTCTTTTCTTTGTTCTTGCTTTGATTGTTGTTGAGTTCTTGAGGATCGTCCAGAATCCTTGTTGTTTTGTTTGTTGATTTCCTCCCCTTTTGATTCTCCTTTGCACCTTGTAGAAAATAGAAAGAAATGAAGGATGATGAGAATTCAGGCAGGAGTAGTATCCATTCTAAACATAGTTTTAAACATGCAACTAAACAGAAAACTCACTTGTTATGATGGTCTTTGAAACCCCTTTAAATTGGTTTTGAAAATGATGCTAGTGTTGTGTGTGTTGCATGGAGTGATGTGATGAAGAATGTAAGATTAATGAAGATGTGAATATGAAAAGAATGCAGAAATGAATTGAAAGACTTATGCCGAATGGAAAGCCTTGGTCTTGAATGGATGAAGATTGGATGAAGAATGGACGCCGACTTCTGGAAACAGCAGCACTTCGGCGTTTGGACGTCGTTGCTTCGATCTTCAATTCGATATCGCTTCAATCATTAACTCTTCAATCACTAACTAATCACCAACTCTGTCACCCATTCAAGAGGAGGGTATTTATAGACTTCTTATGCGTCCGCGGATTTATATGGAGAAATTTGGGATTTATCCATCTTAACCAACAGATAAATACAAATTAATTCATCTTTATCTGTAATTATCTAAAACGCGTCGCCTATGGAAGACGCCTTTAAGACTGATTAAGATAAAGATAAACATCCGGGAAAAAATCATCTTTATCTGTATTAGCTAAAACGCGTCGTCCATGGAAGACGCCGTTTACAATAATTAAGATAAGGATAAACATCCGGAAGAGAGGCAGAAACAACTTAGCAAACCTAAAACGCGTCGTGACTGGTAGACGTCTTTTAGCTAATTAATCAACTGATTAAAATTCAAATTTAAACGTTAAAATAAGAATAAACTCTAAATGGCGTCCACACAGGTAGACGCATTTTAGACTTCTTCATATTTTAACTGAAATTTGAGTTAAAATCAATTCAATTGATTAACTTAAACATATCTGTCTGACCCGACACTTTTAGGTGATTAAAAAGATCAATAAAAATTAACCAATGATTAAATATCAGACCATTCTGAGGCATTATTATATGATATGAAATTTACTCGAAATGATGTCAAAATTAGCGTGTCTACAGCTGCCTCACCTTGGCATCGTCTTTGCAAGGGAGTGAAATGAAATGGAATGTACTGAAAAGGTGATGCCAAGGTGTGATGAGACACGCTCTCAACATCACATGATTGGAATTTTTCTCAAAATCATCGATAAAGATAGCTCAAAGGGGATCAATGGAATCAACCCTGTCTGGATGAGATAGACAAGGAAATAAAATAAGGTCGATCAACCTCCACGGAGTGGGAAGTACCCCAGGTCGTAGACACTGCAGGTTTCATCATGGGGAGCGTTTGCCAGACAATGTGGACGTACTGCAACCATGATGGATCTTAAAAGAAAACAATAAATATTAGATAAAGAGTCCAAGAAATGATATAATTCCAAGGATATCTTCAAGCGAGCCTCAAAGATAATCAAGATACTCAATTCAGAATGGAATATTCCATATCATGTTTGAGTTATTTGATTTAATGGTCTGAAACTTAATCAATAATTAATTCTTATCACAGTGATTTCAAAATCCTATATGATGCATGCTGGGCTAAAAGAAAAATATAAAGTCAAATAAAATATAAATTAATCAAGGATAATATTGTTAAATTGTCATTAATGAGTCAAGATACCAATTTATGTAATTCAGTACTAAGCCGAAGCTCGTTTATCCACGCACTGTTTCACAAAAGTGGAACCATCATCCCTCACTAATTAACAATCCAACGGCCTACCCGTGTGATTAAGAATTCTCTAAAATTGTCACTGTTTTTGTTGTAGGGGAACTCAAATTCCAGTTTCATCGAAATCACAAGGTCCTTGACGTACTCTAATAAATACTTATCATATAGTAATGCAAATGAATTACATGAAATAATACAAGGGTAGAAATAACCATCTTTTTAGCCACGGTTGAGACTCATAAACTCCCATAATGGGATCTTCTCGATATTTCCAGCTTCATTTGTGTTTTCTTTAATTTTCCTTCTAAAATGCGACGATGTCTCACGACGCCTTTTCAGTCGCAGAAACAGATTCTGACTGATTCCAAACCGGATTCCAACTCTTTTCAAGCCTTGTGTCCTGTATATGACTTGAACAAACAAGTTAAGCATCTATTCAGGCTTAGACCCTTGTCTGGTTAAGCAACCGACTACTTGATCCTATCCTTGATAGAAGGGTCAAGGGGCATAGCCTTTATTAACAAAGGTAATATGAATAATCAAACTGTAAGCAAAATGCAACATATAAGCAGATAGATACTCACTGAAAATAAAAGGAATGAAGCATATCAAATGCAATAAGCAGATGCTAAGTGAAATATTTTTGTTGTTTTGAAATATTCATTTTTTTGGATTTTGAAATATGTATTTTTTTTGGCTTTTGAAACATGTGTATCTTTTTGACTTTTTGAAATATGTACTTTTTTTTGGATTTTTGGCATATGTTTTTTATTTTTTATTTTTTTGAAATATGTATTTTTTTGGATATTTTTAAATATGATGTGAACTAAAAGACCAGCATGGTACTCATATCAAAAGATCATATTCATTTATTAACTTAATTCCCAAATTGTTCTTTAATAATTTAACTTAAACTCATTGTGCTTGAACTTGTGTTTCCATTCGTGATCCCATTTGATGATTTGACCTTTAGTCAATCTCAGTCATTCCTCAAGTTTGGAGTACGCCTCTTTAGAAAGAAAGGAAGAATTGGTTTAGAAAGCCCATGAGAAGGTTCCGGAGACCTAAAAAGATGTTCCTTTCCTACCCTAATATCTGTTGGGGTTCGGTCATTTTCTTTTTGGGGTATTTATCGACCTTGCGTTCCCTTTCATTTAATGGCCTTGATGTAACGTTTGTAATGTGATGACCTTTTGATTTGATGTTTGGCTTTTGCCTTTTGCTTTGCTTTTCTATTCTTTTCTTTTCTTTGGGACGGATCTCCCCCTTTTTTTTTATGACGGCCTCCTACTAAGATGGCGGGTATTCTTGGTAGTCCATTCTAAGCCTCGTTCCGACATCATGGGCCGAGTGTAAAAACAAAATTTTGTTTAAAAAGAATGATTTGTACTTTACACTTTCAGTCAAGCTTTCGGTATTCCTCAGGACTTGGCATCTCTTGTTACTCACGAATCAAACGTGTCAGTGTGTGTAGTAATGTGTTTAGAATTAAATTATACAGACTGATAAGGGAATTTGAGTTTATAAATTTTCTGATTCCACTGGTCTTTGTACCATGCTGATCGACTCCTTAACCTAAGGGTAGTATTTCTTAAGATGCAAACCGTTCCAGGGATGAGTTAGCTCTTCTCCTTCGGCATTGACAAGACGATAAGCGTTACTAGGAAAAGCATGTGATATAACATAAGGTCCTTCCCAATTTGGTTGGAGCTTAGAGCGTGGACCACCAGGTTTTACAAAAATCCTTTTGACGACCATTTCACCAACTTTGAACTTACGTTCAATGACTTTCTTTTGATAAAAACGTGCTAGTTTATTTTGATAAACTCTTGCATGATTAGCAGCTGACCATCTTCTCTCGTCTAAGAGTTCCAATTGAGCAAGGAGTGCTGAACGGTGTTCATCAATAGAAAATTTCTTGTTCAATTGTACTCTTAATGACGGTATGAGGATCTCGTATGGAACTACCGCCTCCATTCCAAATGTTAAGGAATAAGGAGTTTGCCCAGTAGGCGTGCGGATTGAAGTTCGGTAGGCCCATAGAGCCTCGATCAATTTTTCTGGCCAGTCTGTGAATTTGTTAGATTTGCACGTCTTTTTGATGATTTTTATCAAAGTCTTTGTTAGTTGCCTCTGCTTGGCCATTGCCTTGCGGATAATAATGAGACGAATGATGCAATGCAATTTTGTACATGTTGCAGAGGTCCTTCAATTCTTGTGACACAAACTGTGGTCCGTTGTCGGTGACGATGGTGCTTGGGATTCCAAATCTGGTGATGATGTTCCTCATGATGAACTCGCAGACGGTTGATGCTTTAACTTCCGTGTATGCTTCAGCTTCTGCCCACTTGGTGAAGTATTCCGTTGCCGTGAGGATGAAAGACTTTTGCTTGATGCCGGAATCAGGATTGCCAAGGGGTCCATTGATATCGAAAGCCCACATGGAGAAAGGCCATGGGGAAGAAACAGGATGGAGTGAAGATGCAGGAGAATGAATTTTGTCGGCGTGAAGTTGACACTTAGCACACCTACGGACATATCCTACACAGTCTTCTTCCATGGTTGGCCAATAAAATCCTTGTCTAAGGATCTTCTTTGCTAGCATTTGTCCATTAACATGGCCACCACAAACTCCAGCGTGAGTTCCTTCCATAACCTTCCAAAGTTCATCTTCGTCTAGACATCTCAGAAGAACTCCATCAAAACCTCTCTTGTACAGTGCTCCCCCAACTAGGGTGTATCGTTGAGCAACTCTCCTGATAGCCCTTTTCTCCTCAGCTGTGGCTTCTTCAGGATACGATTGATCTTCACAATATTTGGCGATTTCATAGTACCATGGCTTCTGTTCATCATCCATCTCTTCTAACAGCTCCATCAACATGATTTCTCTCTTTTCCACGATATCTCCATCTCTGACTTTCTTCAGCAACTTCTCCTTAGTTCTAAGAAATGAAGGGTCTTTCACAGCGGGTGAAAGACGCCTATGAACTATGATTGATTCAGATTGCCTGCTGATTGGAAAATCAAGAGAAGATGCAAGTGAGGCTAGAGCGTCAGCTAAGATGTTCTGATTCCTAGGGACATGGACAAAGATCAATTTGGTGAAAAACTTTGAATAAGTAGAAGTAAGTTCCTGATAAGGCTTGAGTTTGGGATCAAGGGTTCGATACTTGGTTAACACTTGGCGAAGAATCAATTGGCTATCACCCACAATCCTGAGTTTGGTAACACCATGGGAATGAGCAGCCTCGAGGCCAGCAAGGAGCGCCTCGTATTCAGCTATATTGTTGGTGACTGGAAAGTCAAGCTGAAAGGCTTGTGGAATGGTGATACCTTCGGGTGATAACAGAACAATGCCAATACCCTTTCCGTGGGAATTCAGAGCTCCGTCAAAATGCAGAGTCCACATATCATCTCTGATTTGGTTTACGGACATCAGTTCCTCATCCGGAAACTCTGATTGGACTGGATCAAAATGAGGAAGGGGGTGATGAGCGAGATGTTCTGCTATGGCATAGCCTTTGATCGCTTTCTGTTGAATGTAAATGATATCGAATTGAGATAGAAAGCTTTGCCATCGCGCTAACCTATCAGTAATAACATATTTCTCTAGAAGAAATTCGATCGGATTCATCCTAGCGATGAGATGGACTTCATGGGCCAGAAAATAATGCTTCAATTTCTGAAAATAATTCTGAAAATTTTGTAAAATTCTTAGAACATTTCAAATATCATTTTTGACTTGTTCAAACATATTTCACATAAAATTTTACAGCAATGATATATTATACTTTAAATATGTCTATTTTCACTCGAATATAAATACTTCTGGCAAATTGTACCATTAGTTATGTGGATATTTGAATTTTCTAAAATATAATAAATTTTAGTTATTGTAATTCGTGTGCCATTAAGTAAAGTAATGTGTGATATGGACATTGTCATCTTAAGGGGATTATGTGGTCCGATTCCAATGTAAGTGTCCTTATTAAATGGAATATTATATGAATCTAAGGACAACGAGTAAAATCGATGAAACCAACTTTAGCATAGTATAGTGGTGGGATATGTGTAATTCTCGGTTCTGCGGTAGCCAAGATTTGACACTATTGCCTAAGTGTTGGGTTCTCGGGATTCTCCGGATCTCACGCGCAGCGGAAAATAAAATAAAAAACGGAGATCCGTTTCCGTTTCGAAAATCGGAAAAACCAGATTATCGGATAATCAGTTCTCACCGTGTGCGGATTCGAATTCGCAACCGTTCGATTCCGTCAGTGCGACACCGCAAGCCGCGCAAGTGCCCGGCCTCTAGCGAAGTCCACGCGATCCTCCTCGCGACGGATATCCTCACGCTCCTCGTTCTTCGCAGCCCACGAAACCTCCGTCGGTCGCCGCAACGCGCGGACGATTTCCCCTCGAACGAGATTCGGAGAAGTGGCGAAGCAGATCTAGATCTGTCTGGGACGCCAGAGAGAGAGAGAAACAAAGGAGAGCCGGTAGGGTTAGCAGCAGCTTGGCCTGCTCAGCCCGTTCGCTATGTTTTATACTAACCGCGCGATTTTTCATAAAAACCTCCGGTTTGTATAAAACCTACTTATTTATCCATCGCCTTGAGAATCATTTGCGTGTGACCCTCTAGGCCCAATTACCAGTCCAGTTAATGGCCCAATAAGCCCAGTGACTCTTCACCGGCTTTATTAATCAATTAATAACCCTTTATTAATTAATTAATCAATCGAATTGATGTCGCACATCGAATTCAACCGGGCCTCCAATCACGTTGGGTGCCAAGCAACACCACGTGAACCCGGAAGGTATCGGGGTTAGGCAACCCACTCTTGGAATCTTTCCGCTGGTAGTTACCGCGTGGATATAATCCTTCATTCGTACAATGCTCTCGAGTCAACTCAGGGTATGGCGTGCTGTCAAACCCTAACCGGTTGACTCATTTGGATTGGATGCCGCTGATAAATATCGAAAAACTCCTTTCTCGATATTATCGTCCGCCCTGACCAGGGACTTCCGCGCATCCTTCCTAGAGCATTCTCTCTCTAAGTACAGATAGCGAATGATTTCTTATTGACACACAATTCCCTTCGACGGTATTCCGCTGTACCCAATCCTTGGCGTTTTAGAATCCAGTGGCTAGAGATTCGTAAACCAGGGTCAAAGCACAGAAGTCCACCGCCAAGGTGTCCTTGGTGTCTCAGGTCCGAAGACCATCCACGCAACTGCGAAAATAGAATCAAGCTGGTTGACAGTGAGGTACAATACCATCTAGCGATTCAGTCGGATCAGTTCAGTGAACTCATTCTCCAATGAGCACTTACAGATTCGCCTTAGTGTCTCCACATAAGTGATTTATGAGATCAGTCACCCTCATCATATGAGCAGGAGTAATCTGTACTAGTCTAACCGGATATCCGATGTCCTTCTCGGATATCCTCCGACTAAGAACGATTAAGAATATGTGTGTTTAAGTGATCAGTCTCATTAGTATGATCTCATCATAATCTGATCACTATAGCACATATTCACGGACTTCATTATGAAACGATAATTAATGCGATTTATACATAATGAATATTATACCATTATATTAATAAATGAACGAGATTTACATAGTCAGATTGACTTGTAGGCCACCTAAAACTAACACTAAGCACCTAGTATATGTGTATGTGTGGTCCCTTATGTTGTGGTTATGATGCTTGTTCGTTTAATATGTGAAATATGATATGTAAGATGCTCACGAGACGCAACGGAAGAAACAAATTGACGAGCAACAAGACCAGGACATGACGTTCTTTCCATTGGAACTCAAAACGATAGAGAGAACGGATTTTTAACTTTTGCGAGGTCAAGAAAAATCTCCCCAAAATTGAAGATGAACGAGTGGAGATCAAAGATCTCCGTAAGTCGCAAACGATCTGCAGGACAGGTTAGCTGCACATGCGCATGACCTCTAGATGTACTATCTACACAGTTCCACGTGCAGATGGGATCTCCTTCTCGTCATTGGCCAAGATAGGGCTTCCCTTTTTTGCTCCTTAAATTAAGGATCTAATTCCTTGATTCAAGGATCAAAGGGGATTCTCTCTTTCAAATTAAAAATTCAAATATTTCCTCCAATATGAGGGGGCAGCTAGGAGGGAAATGAGATGAGGGGCCAGCCAAGAGCTCCTAGGGCAACCTCTCTTGGATGCCAAAATGTCCATTCTGCCCTTGGTCAATGTGCTTTATCCCCGAGAAGTCACTGCACATAGAAGATTACACTTTACTCCTTGCAAATGATAAAATTAAATACATGGACTATAAAAATTACACACTATATATGAAATATTTATTTAAGTGCTCAAGAATATTTTCATGTTCCCCACATGCCCTTGTGTATGAAAATTTGCATTTAAACCCCTAAAATATGCTCAAGTACATTGACATTAAATTTTCACATAAAATGATATTGTTTTTTACCAAAATTCCTATCAATGCAATGAGACTAATTTAACCATCATTTCTTTTCATTTGGCACATAAAATCATGGGTTAAATGCATGAGAATGTCCTTCTTAAAACATAAAATTGTGTATTTATCACACCCTCTAACTTACTCATTGCTAGTCCTTTAGTAATGGAAATAATGAAACACTAGGACTACTATGAGTTATAGAAGGTCAAGCTTTATTTAAAGGTTATCTATCACAAATAAATAGTGGCCAGTTAATTAAGCCAAAGTTTTCATTTCCTTCACTATATTTGAGATCATGACAGGTGATTGTGCATAAGTATTAATATGCTTGGAGTTCATTTCCACCATTTCTAGTATATCCTCACCTTTGCTGACCCTTGTCTGGGGGATGAGAAGAGAAAAAGGAGTTTCTTGATCAGTTGACAATGATCGCTCCAACTCAACATTTTTTAGGACTTGGTCTTATTTTGTTTACAAGGGACTTTTTTTTTATTTAGCGTGGGTTTTTAATTTGGTTGAGTTTTTTGCCTATGAGAGTACATACTTTTTGCCACTATTTAATTTGTCTGAAGTGGGGTGCATACTATTTGCCACCCTCCTTCTTTTGGTTCTTTCGAAGCATATTTGCTATTTATCATTTGGTTTGTATGTTTTCGACTGTCCTTTTTTAGATGACCACCTCCTTAGGAGGCTGAATGGGTTAGTCTCCTATTGTGAATCATGACCTTCCTTTTGTTCGACCCAAAATGAAAAGCATGATGGATAATCCTTCCCTTTAAGTCAACTCCAGCAACTCTACACTTTCAGGGTCTTCCACGCTCTCCAAGACATCATGTGTATGTGAAGGTCATCTTGCCGTAATTCCTTATGGAGGGGGGGTAATATGAACTTTTACTCAACTATCTAGCTCAAATCTGATTTACTTAAAATGCCCTTACTGAAGCATGATCGGGAAAAAACTCAATTGGGGTGTGAAAATGTAGAAAATGTTGAAAAAATTTTGGCATTAATTTTGCAAGTTTTCTTCCCCTCTTAACTTGAATGACATTGTCCAAATGGCATCGTAAGCATGAATGAAAGGAACAATGTAACACGAAACTCATAGAGAGGAGAGATACAACCTGAGACAGGGGGGTGAAGCTCCTCTATGTGCACTAAGGAGGATGGTACTAGCTTCCTAAAGACTCATAAAAAGAAAAGAAATCAGAAAAACAAGAAGATTTGGTTGCCTCCCAACAAGCGCTAAGTTTAACGTCTTCAATTGGACGAAAGCACATTCATTGTAGACACTCAGCTCCATGGACTCCATTGGACAATTCTGAAGGTTTTCAACATAAGGTTTTAAACTTTGACCATTAACAATGAATTTTTTACTATTTTTAGGATCCATGATTTTGACAACACCATGGTCAAAAGTTTTAATAATAAGGAATGACCTGTCCCACTTAGATTTCAATTTTTCTGGAAACAAGCGTAGCCTAAAGTTAAAGAGACAAACTTTTTGATTGGGATGGAAGGATTTTCTCACAATGTGTTTGTCATAAAAGGCTTTTGTCTTGGCTTTATATATATTAGAATTTTCGTAGGCTTCATTGCTCAATTCATCTAGTTCACTCAGCTACAGGGCTCTATGGGAACCGGCTTGGGCTAAGTTAAGATTGACTTGTTTGATGTCCCAGTACCCCCCATGTTCTAATTTCATAAGTAGGTGGCAGGCTTTGTCAAAAATCAACCTATAAGGGGACATACCAATCGGAGTTTTGTATGCAGTCCGATAAGCCCATAAAACATCATCTAATCTTTTAGACCAATCTTTCCTGTCGGGCTTAATTGACTTTTGCAAAATGCTTTTGATCTCTCTATTGGATACTTTCACATGGCCACTAGTTTGGGGATGGTATGGGGTAGCAATCTTGTAAACAATCCCATATCTCTTGAGCAAGGATCAAAATTGGGAATGAGTAAAATGTGAACCCCCATCACTAATGATAGCTTCATTCCACCCCTAGAAAAAATATTTTTTTGGACAAATTTCATGACCACCTTATGATCGTTGGTTCAAGTGGCTATAGTTTCAATCCACTTGGAGACATAGTCCATTGCCACCAAGATATATTAGTGTCCAAAAGATGGTGAAAGAGGACCTATAAAATCAATCCCCCAAACATTAAAGATTTCTATCACTAAAATTGGGTTGACTAGCATCATGTTCCTTCTAGTCATTTTCTCTACAACTTGGCACCTCAGACTGGTCTTGCTAAACTCATATGCATCCTTAAAAAGCGTGGGAAAAAAAAATCCACTCTACAGGATCTTGGCCGCAGTTTTTTTTCATGAAAAAGGGCCCCCACAGGCTAGATTGTAGCATAAGTGCAAAATACGTTGTTCTTCTTTTTAGGGACACATCTTCTAATGATTTGATCAAGACAAATTTTGAAGAGTTCGGGATCTTCCCAGAAGTAATACTTCTCTTGAGAGAAGAATATGTCTTTCTCACTTTTGATCCACCCTTTAGGAAGTTGGCCAACCACCTTATAGTTTACAATATATGCATACCATAGGGGTGAAGTGTGAGAGATGGACAAGAGATGTTCATCAAGAAATGAATCTTTTATTGTTTCACTTTCAGGAATGAGAATTCGGAAGAGATGGTTAGCTACTACATTCTCACAACCCTTCTTGTCTCGAATCTCCAAATCAAATTCTTGGAGTAGTAAGATCCATCTGATAAGTCTATGTTTTGCATCCTTCTTAGTCAATAAGTATTTCAGAGCTGAGTGATTAGAATAAATGATGATTTTTGCCCCTAAAAGATAGGATCAAAACTTTTCCAGGGCAAATACTATAGCCAATAATTCATTCTTTGTGGTGGTGTAATTCAGTTGAGCATCAGCGAGTGTGTGACTCGCACAGTAAATCACCACGGGACACTTATTGATCTTTTGTCTCAAAACCGCACCTATAGCATAAGCAGAGACATTGCACATGATATCGAAAGGCAGAGACCAATAAGGAGATTGAAGAATGGGGCCTTGGTTAGAGCCACTTTCAAAGAGTTAAATGCCTCTAAGCATAGTCCATCAAGATGGAATGCCACAACTCTGGCTAGGAAAGGGTTAAAGGTTAGGCAACTTGAGATAAATTTTAAATGAACGAGCGAAAGAAACCAGTATGGCCCACGAAGGAGTGAATTTACTTTACAAAGGATTTTCTCCATATTCCGGGTTTTTCAGAATTTCCTTCACACTCCTTCTTTGTTAGAATTTTCTTTTTTTATTGCTACACAGAAAATTCAAAAAAAGTATTATTAATCAAATATACATGGAATGCAAGAGATCAACATAAAAATTAGTCAAAAATATCTCCGTCAACAGTGCCAAAAAATTGATGCGATTGCGATGATCGTTGCACTTAACACCGTTCACTCAATCTTAATTAACCGCACTTAAAAGAAAATGATGAACAATTACTCGGGAGTCCGGGTCGATCCACAGAGATGTTTTAACCGGTTTAGATGTAATCTAAAGCTTTTAGAAGAAAATTGATGACAAATTTGATTTTACCTGAACTTTAGACTTTACGAACAAATCCATCTAATGCAATTTGGAAATTTGGACGCATAGAAAACTAGACTATGGATGTAACTGCGAGAACTCTTACTACATAACTTCGAATTAGATGAAACCAATTGAAGCAGTTAGAGGGATGAATTGGCTACAAAAAAAGACTAGTTTGACTCAATTTAGAGAATGTTTGACACACAAAATGACGCACATAACATACACCGCATGAAATTGGATCTAAAGAACTAGATTAACTTAAACTAATTATTATGCTAATCAAACCACAACAAAATTGAACCAAATCACTTCTGAATGAAAGTAAGCTTGAAGAATAAGAGATTGGAAGAAAGAAATAGCTTTTTGCATGAAGATTTAAATGTTAAACAACTAATACAAAATATCATGCTTCAGATTATAAAAATAGAACTGCAACAACAAAAGAAAAAGTAAATAAATTTAATTGTAAGAGGCACGGAAAGTGAAGCCGCTGAGTCTTTACGGTCCAGGTAAGTGGAGAAAGTCCAACAATGAAGACGTCCACAGCTACTTCGTAGAGGAGGTGTGGCGGCACTCGAATCCCCAATTAGCGCTGATGTCCTAATTAGTCAAGTGGTTGGGTCCAGTAGAATATCTTCGAAGATGATTGAGTGTTCAATACGGTCTACGGGATCATTCACTCTCGGTACTTAAAAAGAGAATACTCTAGGTAAAATGCTCGGGAGTCTTTAGCCAAGACGGGCACTATATCAAAAAATGAGTTTTCTGATATAATAAGGCAACATCTAATCCAAGTGAGTTGACGTGTTAGGATTTGACAGTTAACTATATCCTAAGTTGACTCAAGAGCATTGTACGAATAAAAGATTATATCACACGCAGTAGTTGATGACATAATGGTTCCTTGAGTGGGTTACTGAAGCCCAATGTCTTCTAGAATCATGCAGTGGTTCTTGACACCTAACTTGATCAGAAGTCTGGTCGATTATCATGAGATGATAAATTGATTAAGTAATTATTTAATATGAGATATTAAATGAATTACTTTAAGTCAGTAAGAGATTATTAGGTTGAAGGGTCACACACACAAGGTTCTCAGTCGATGCATATTAAGTGAGAATTTATATTAACTCAGGAACTTTTGTGAAAAGTCGTCAGAGATTAATATAAATCTACATCAAAGGAAAACCATGAGCCAAGCTCCAGGGTTTTCCCAGACTTGGCCGCCTCTTTCCTCTCTCTCTCTCCTGGCCGACCCCTTTGGAAAAGGATGCCCCCTTCCTCTCTCCCTTTTGCCTCTGCTCTCGCGTAGATCAAGGCACCACTTGCATGCCGCATACACTCGTAACAAGAAGAAGGACAAGGGATCAGGCGGATCCCTCTGGAGACGAAGTGAGGACAATCTCTTAACAGAAGAATCGCATGTATATCGTTAGAGGCTGGACATCCACTCGGCTAGCGGCATCGCTCAAATAGAATCAAGCTTCGGTCACGGATTAGACTCCGTGTAAGGTGAAGAATCGTTCTTCCCTCATTCTAGTTCTTATAAATGGATCGAGATATCACAAGAGAATTTTAATTTTCACTGCGTTGCGTAATATATATTGTTTGTTCTCTCCATGCTATCCTTATAACATCTCCAAAAATGTGGTGTCACGAGCAACCTTGCCATGAGGACACACATGGTAGTGGTGACCAAAATGGTGTCAAATTGTTGATATCCTCAGCTTGTTAATGCAATCACTGCCCTCGAGGTCGAGACTAATCTTGAAGATGTCCTTATACTCGATCTTCAGTAGGAAAATGAGGAGGGTCTTCCGACGACGGACAGAACTAGCACATCCCCCTTGTCGGGAGGTCGGCTCGGCGTGGGGATCACAATGTCGCACGTGCAGATGGCCTTGGTTGGTGCTTATAGATGATGATGTTCTTGGTGGACACAAGGATAGTGCCGATGCCAACGCTCGAGACAATGACGCGGAGGTTGGCACCGTTGTCCACAGGCTTAGACCACTTCCTCTAGTCGTGGTTCAAGATAAGGTCGAGCTGGTAGAAGGTGAGGTGCTTTTGCACGTCGGTCGCTGCTTGGCCTTAGAGTACTCGAGCTCGACGGCAGTGAACATGGGGTTGTTGTGGTTGTAGTCGACACTGCCGATGTAGTGGCAGAGGACGCGGCTCTTGTGGGCCTCTAGCAGGGAGGAGATGGTGAGGTGGACGGCAACATCGTACACGAGCATATAGACTCACAAGCGACAACCATGACGGCATGGCCCTTGGGGTTGATGGTGAGTTATTAGATTGCGCCGGATATCTGAGAGGATCCGCGTCTGCAAATTTGTCATGTGGTCGGTCCGGGTGAACCCAACTCCGTTTGCAGTCCTAATTTGAATGAGGTAATGTGGAATTTGAACGGAACACACATCGATGGGTTAATACCAGCTGGGGACGGAGTCGCGGCGGATCATTTATTTCCTAGAGCCTCCCTCCGGAGCGGGAAAAGCTTGTGTTCCTCTTCCTGCCGACCAACACTGGACGGAATGGAGCGTCCAACGGAGGAAGCCACCTTCAAGCCGGTGAGTCCCCCCTCTTCAGCGGTGCCTCCTTCCTCTCTCCTCTCTTTCCCTATTATTAAATGATTAAATTATACAACAACCCCCCGGTTAAGTTAGCTAACTGGTGTAGCACAGGAGCTAATCCACTCCATCTTCAAGCTTGTGTGGAGCAACAAGTCCGTCAGGAACGAGGGAGTAGAGATTATGGACGTCGTTGAGGTACAAACTTCTAGCCCTAGTCGAATGGAATCGAACTCCCGTGCTTGCTTTGAGACTAATCGGTAGGATGTACTTCTCCTCTCGGTCGTTTCCCTTGTAGCTAGTCTAGCAGCCTCCACTTGCTTTGGGCGCAAAGCAGAGGCTTGGCTTTCTTAATCACCCGGAGAAAAAGGAAGAAGAAGAGGAAAAACTTGTTACGTTTGCTTCGTTTAGCTTCAACGAGTATATCTATTGAAAAGGTGTCCTCTTATTAGTCTTGCGAATGAAATTATGGCCACTGGCGGGGTTACTGGATGATGTATGCAACCTTGCCGGGCTCAGCACTGTTTCTTCACAACACAATCCCTACTCCTCTGAATCCACAACACCCACGGGTTCAGCATTTCGCCCACTAGACTGTGGGAGTCTCTGCACCGCTTCTGGCTTCCGCCGTTCCTCATTACAGTCGCAGATGGTGGAATATCCGTGAAGAGGATCCGCTGCTGGCAGCGATGGCTTTGGTGATTGGACTACGGCCCTCAAGATCCACAACCCACTGCTATGCACACTGGTCTGGCAGGGGAGTCGCTGCCCAAAATCTGCTCCACCATGCAACAATCTTATAGCAGCCGAGCAAGCAGTAGTAGATTACTGATCTCCGCATTCCCAGATTTTTAATGGCTCCCACCGTGTCCGCTCTGCCAAAGAGCTTTCTAGTCTGCCCTTATTGTTCATTGAACAAAACTTTACAAAGTATTTTTTAGGCACACATTGTCTTCCTGGTCAAATCTAACTTGGGTTCATTAGATCTCCTAATCTTGATTCTGAAATAATCCAGATTCTAACAGGATTCTAACCATCCATCTTCTCCCTTGGGGAGGTTTAAAAGACACACGTTACCCTCATCACAAAGTCCACGAGCAAGACTCGATAAGAGGGCACTGAGGTGCATTTTTGATGGCTATGACAGCCACAAGAAAGGTGGGAGGTGCTGTGATCCTACTGCAAAATATATTCTATCTTTGTTGAAGCATCACCTTGGTGGTCGACTGATAGTTCTCTGTTGTTACATTCCTATGTTCTGAAAAATGAAGTGCCAAATTGGCTTAAAAGGGAAGATGCTAAGCAAGGGAATATTGTTCACACTTTTCAACATGAGAATTATTCTCAATAGGTAGGGTGATAATTGATCATTAGAGTATGTGGACAACATGTATCTACTTATCAAAAGAGCAAATATTGAAGAGAAGTGGCTTTCTCAATTTGAAGCAAAAGATGATGGTGAAATGCCATCATTGAGGAGACCTTCATCGGTTAAGAGGCTTATGTTTGGCATGTTGAAGAATCATTTATTGAGATTGCCAAGGAACAAGAAGTCTCATCAATGACAAACCCATGTGATGGAACAACAAATGGCACACATCTTCACAAGAAGGTTGTTCTTCTTAGAAGTTAAGTGGAAGCTTTGTGTGATGAGCAAAGAGTAATCATGTGATTCATGCACCTACCAGAGGGATAGAGTCAATAGATAGACAAATTCCTATTAAAATTTGTATTAAAGTAGAATTTAGATCAAGAAAGCTAAGGTGATTAAATTAGAATTTGATTAGCAATTTTGTTAGAGTTGATTAGGAAAGAAACATGTGCCTATAAATAGTCGTGTAATGTTTTGATCTGTTGAATAAGAAATTAGTATTGCTAGAATGAGCACAAGGCCAAATTAGAGTTTGATTAGGTAATCCAATTGGACTTCGATTAGGAAGGTGTTATATGGCCATGGATATTCATTTCCCCACTTTGATAGCATAATAGGTTATGAGGGGATTAGTTATTCTGGATTGCTTATTCCAGAATAAGGAGTGCTTCACTTTGACAATCCTAGGTGGAATACCTAATTCTTGGGTGTGGGATGGTATTGCTTATTCACCTTATTCCGTGAATAAACAATTCCGATGTGGAATAAGCAATTCCTCCAATCAAAGCAGAATTAGTCTTATTCTAGGAATAAGAGGTCTTATTCTTCTCTTATTCTGCTATCAAAGTGGGGATTAGAATTTTACTAACACAAAATAAGAGTAAGAAATTGGTCACCTTATTTGAATAATTAGTATTAGAGCTTGAGTGAGTTGCCTTGTGGTTCCTATCATAGTCTAACATTTAGGAGATTCATTAAGCTCATAGTCTAGCATTGCTAGATATAGCCATCATCGATGTCATAGCTTCATCAAGCAGACTTCTTGTAGGACATCATAGGGCTTCAATTTGTGTAGCTCTATAGTTCTTGAAGGTTTGTTACATATCACATCTCAAAATTGACATCGATGATCCAAAGGGCACATATAGGTGTTGGCAAAGTAGGTAGCAGTGGAGCCATGTGCATCCTATATCGACAAGCTATGATAGGCAATTAGATGCCTAGCAGACACATTTTGTTTAAAATGATTGGCATTCCGAAGCACAATGGACAACTAGATACCTAATGAAGTTTGTTAGGTGCCTGATGTCCATTAGATGTGTACTATGTAGTCAAAGGCGAGAGGCGACCGAGGCGACCAGGGGGTCGCCTCAGCCTCAAACGCCTAGGCGATGACCTAGGCGTTTGAGGCGACATTTTAAAAAAAATATATTTATAATTTACTTATTATACAAAATGTCAAAAACACAAATATAATCATACATAATGACATATTCGTTCACTCAAATTATCAAATATAACCAAATAATTTTAAATCAAAGTACTTGAAATAAATTTTAATCATTCAAAGATGTAATCAACAAATTCATGGACATTTTGCTACTAATTAAATCCACCATAATGAAAATTTATCAATGAAATGCTAAGCAAACACAATATAAATGTACAAATGTAAAGTAAATAAGTCTATTACAACATTCAAATGTTCCTTAAGAAAATAATTAGCCAACATTTCCAAATAAGGCTAAGAAGCCTATGAATACATTCCTTTCACAACTCTCAAGCCTCACTCATTCATCACTCTCAGAATCCTCATCTTGCTCAAGTGGAAGTTCACCCTGAAAGTCCTCCGTTGTATCATCATACCCAACTTCAAGCTCATCAATAGACTCTAATGTGGAACTTGTTGCAACCGCTTTCCCCTTCCCTAAACAACGTTTCTTTGATGTTGTCCTTGTATGTGGACCTTCTTCTTTACCAATCCCTGCAGCAATCTCAACATCTAACCATGTGAAGTCTTCATCCTCATGTACAATATCTTCATTATTATGGGGATGTGCTATCCACTCATTACAATCATCAATATCTTCCAAGCTTATAGGATCAAGGTCACTTTGTTGGAAACGTAAAAAGCGATCTCGAAGGCGTTGGTTGTATTGCACAAACACGAGATCATTCAGCTTCTTTTGCTCAAACTTATTCCTTTTCTTAGTGTGCACCTAGAAAAATATCATTATTAGAATAATATAGAATAAAAAAACATAAGATATATTATTCAATGAAAGTTAATAAAAATCAAAACTTGTTCAAATGTACTCCAATTGCGTTCACAGCTAAATGCACTACAAGTGAGGCTCAAGATGCGAATGACCATCTTTTGCAGATTAGGAGTTTTGCTCCCAAAATCCACCCACCAATTAACTACATAAGACATCCAAATAGTATTTAATTTTCACATCAACAAAAATTTAATGAATAAATGTACTATTAATAGTCCATATAGAAATATACCAGGATTAGATGTAGTACGTTGCCTTATGGCCATTTCTCTCCCAAAGAAGCCCATAACATTCCTATAACACGCCAAATCCTTGGTAATCTCATCTTGTACATTAGGATCAGGAACTAACTTCTCAATAACATCATATAGTCTTTGCTTCACTTCATCATCTGAATCAATCTTTGGATTTATATAATAGAATCCAACTGCATGTAAATGACGGTGAAGCTGAAAATCCCATCTCCTATCAATGATCTCCCAAAGTGGACCATACTTGTCCAGTTTTCCATCCAGAGCATTCTTGATAGTTTCCTTGGCGCGCTCCATGGCTTCATAAATGTAACCCATTGACGGCTTCTCTCCATCAACCAACCGCAGAACCATGACAAGGGGCTTGAATATCTTTAGTGCATAAATAACTCATTTCCAAAACTGAGTCTTCAAAATTATATCTTGTGCTTTCTTTCCTTCAGTTTTTCTTGCCCACTTATTATTGCTTGTCCATTCACTAGATGTAAACATTTTTCTCAAATCATCTTTACAATCCAGCAAACTTTACAGATTCAAACAATTTGTGGCAAAGCGGGTCACAGCTGCACGGACATGATTCTTTTCATTTGTATGCTTTCTCATTATAGCAAGCACCCTCATATGTGCACAAATAAATGTAGTAACCATCCTTGCCCTCCGAATGGTTGACTTGATTAGAGGCACCTTGGAAATGTCCTCCAATATCAAGTCTAGGCAGTGGGCAACACATGGTGTCCAAAATAAGTGACGGTGGGCTACCATCAACATTTTTCTTGCAACAACATAGCTTGCTTCATTATCTGTGACAAGCTGTATCACGTTCTCCACACCAACCTCTATAACTATCTTGTTCAATAAGCCAGCCAATAACTTTGCATCTTTGACATATTGAGATGCATCAATAGACCTAAAAAACACAGTTCCAGTAGGTGAATTGACCAAAAAAATTATCAGAGTACGGCCTTTCCCATCTGTCCATACATCAGACATGATAGTACAACCAAATTTCACCCAGTTGGCATTTTGTAAATCTATTAATTCTTGAGTCTTCTGAATCTCCTTTTGGAGAAGGGTCTCACGAACTTCATGGTAGCTAGGGCCTTTCTATCTCGGACCGAATTGTCCTATAGCTTCTAACATTGTTTGGAAATTATCTAGACGCATGGTATTGAATGAGATTCCAGCTTGATACATCCACCTAGTTATGTATTGGATGGCCCTTTCTCGTGCTTCCTTCTTATGCTTCTTATCCTTGATAGATTTGCCCTTCGAATCTTCAAGATTAGGAGTACAAAATCTATCTAAAGGACTTTTCTTCTGAGGAGGCTTTGCAAGAATGTTATCAACTTGATTCACCTCAAAGGATGAATCTTTGGAAATTGAACTTCTAAAAATATCATTTCGACTTTCTGCTTCCCTAATCAAACAATTTTTTCAACCCTTGCTTGTTTTGATTGCTCCATTTATTGTTTAATTTCTTCTTTTGCCTCCGATGTCACCTTCAAGCAAACTGTCACATTTGTAGAAGTCCCTGCTAGGTGTTGTTTCAACTGGTGGATCCCTCATTTACAATCTTTTTGAAAAAAATTGCATTTTACCCAGTCCCTATTATTTGGATTCACCAAAGTACCATATTTCTACCCCGGATCTTTATTTTTCCCCTTCCCTTCGGCAGGGCCTTGATTAGACGAATGAGATGAACCTCTGGTTGGTGTGGTCATTTTAAACAATTGTGATTTAGTGTCCACCTGTAAAGACAGAGAAAGAATTGAGAGATAGATAGAGAGATTCAGACAGAGAGATTGAGAGGGTCGGGTTTGACTGACAGAGAGATTGAGCGGGTCGGGGGGTGAGAGTCTGAGAGACAGACAGAGAGATTGAGCGGGTCGGGGGGTGAGAGTCTGAGAGACAGACAGAGGGATTGAGGGTGGGGTTGAGAGACAAAGAGAGTGAGCGTCGGGGGTGAGAGAGATAGAGAGGCTGAGAGAGATTGAGAGGGTCGGGGGAGGCAGGCAGAGAGAATGAGGGGGTTGGGGGTGGGAGACAAAGAGATAGAGAGTGAGGGTAGGGGTGAGAAACAGAGAGAGTAAGCTTGAGAGAGAGAGACAGAGAGGTTGAGAGAGATTGAGAGGGTCAGGGGGTGAGAGTGTCAGAGACACACAGAGAGAGTGAGGGTTGGGGGTGAGAGAGAGTGAGGGCGTGGGTGAGAGACAGAGAGAATGGGGGCGGGGGTGAGAGACAGAGAGGCTGGGAGAGATTGAGAGAGTTGGGGGAGGTAAACAGAGAGATTGAGAGAGATAGAGAGGGTGAGAGTCTGAGAGACAGATAGAGAGAGTGAGGGCGGGGGTGAGAGACAAAGAGAGTGAGGGTCGGGGGTGAGAGAGAGTGAGGGCGGGGGTGAGAGACAGAGAGAGTGAGAAAGAGAGAGGGTGAGAGAGAGAGAGATTGAGAGAGACAGAGAGGGTCGGGGGAGGCAGAGATACAGAGAGAGGGATGATGAGTGAGAGAGACAGAGAGAGGGCGGGAGACATAGCGAGAGAGAAATATAGAGGAGGAAACAGCGCGAGAGAGACAGAGAGGGGGAGGTAGAGCGAGAGAGAGAGAGAGGGTGACTGCGTGAGAGAGAGAGGGAGAGGGAGACAACGTGAGAGAGACGAGAGAGAGAGAGAGAGAGAGAGAGAGAGAGAGAGAGAGAGAGAGAGAGAGAGAGGGAGGGAGACAGTGCGAGAGAGACAGAGAAAGGGGGAGACAGAGCGCGCGCGCGAGAGAGAGAGGGAGACAGCGAGAAAGACAGAGAGAGGGGGAGACAGAGCGAGAGAGAGAGAGAGACGACTTACCTGCCGCCGCCGTTGTCGTCGCCGCCACCGGAGAAGTTATTTGCTGCCGCCGGAGTCGGCTCCCGCCGATGCCCGTTCGTGTCCTTGCCGGAGGAGACCGTGATCGCCTACCGCTCGTGTCGGGACGCAGTGAAAGGAAAGGTTTTAGGGTAAAACGTGGAGGGGGGTAGGCTTATAAGGGTGGGCCAGTTTAAGCCCCAAACGAACCGGGCCGGTGGGCTTTTTTTTCGTACCGTGGGCTCTTTCCGTAAGGCGCTGAAGGCGTGCGAGGCGTGCCTAGGCGAACGCCTGGGCGACCTAGGCGTTTCTCGCGATCGCCTAGGCGAAAACCGGGAACGCGAGGCGCCAAACCATCGCCTCGCCTCGCCTCGTCGCCTAGGCGTTCGCCTCGCACGCCTTTGATAACACAGGATGTGTAACAAGAAATACTTGGACGCCTAATGTTTCTCTATGAAATATTTATTCCTTGAATGTGTATGAGTTAGATGCCTAATGCAGTTAAGGTAGATGCTAATAGTAATTCATGTTTGCTTTCATAGAACCATTAGAGACCCTGTCCGTATGAATAGACACCTATTAAAAGAACAATAGAATGCTTTAATGATTCTTAGATGCTTGACCATTCCGATTAGATGTCCGATGATAAAATATCTGTCTGACTTCAAAGTGCTGTTAGATGCCTAATAGATGGTTATTAGATGCCTAATAGGCACCCTGTTCATGGAATTCACTTTCATGGTGTTTGTGCTTATTCCTTATTAGACATATAACATGTAAGTAAGAGACCAACATCCAACTAATGTCTCTGTAAGGCTTAATCTGTACAGTGCAATTCAATCAGATGCCCAACTAATAGGATTAGATGCATAATGAGCTGCAGATCTGCAACTATAAAGTGAGGAACCCATAACAAGAGTGATAGCTAAACTAAGCAGGCAAAGGACCAGTCAAAGTACGACGCACATACAATGACTCCAGGTATTAGGAATCATCTTCGGCCACATGTTAAAGGCAATTGATACAAAAGGGAACTTCAAAAATCATTTGAACCATAAGTCTACAAGAACTTTCCCTCCAAGACCAATGTATTTGTGGATGAAGCACAATTCTTCAAGCATCCATTTGAGCGTACACCAAAAACATCCAACTAGAACAAAGAGAAAGCTCCCAAGATCATGAAAGCTACACAATCCATTTGAGGAATTGAACTTTCTTCCTCATGAGCTCCACTTATATCAACTGAGAGAATAGTGCTAACCTACAATGAGAACAACTAAGTGATGCGGGACGGCTAGCGGAACTGACGGACTCACTAACGGACTTAGAGATCAGCAACAAGCAATATAGATAATAATAGATGCAACCTAATTGCACTAAGTAGGATAAACCACACCAAAAATAGAAGCTAGCTAAGTAACCGTCCCTGTTGCGATGAGGAAACATGGAAACGTTTGATAGTTGAGGAATTACCATACGTCTAGGAAATTAAATTCCACCCCTAAGTCTTATCGGAAGTGTTGAGATAGGTGTAATGCATTATCAAGCCAGCAGTGATCATGGTTTTCCATATCGTACTGGATCAGGCCGACTTGTACTAGTCGACTCATATCTGGGCTGACTTAATTTACTGGCATGCTTGGATCAGATGAGTCGGGTTAGGTTGCTTCCATATCGAGCCAACTCGGTTCGTATCGGATCGACTTGTGGTGGATCACACGATATGGACTTGAGTCGCTGTGATCCAATGCGAGCTGGTTGCGGTTCGGCTCGAGTCGACATGATATGGCCCGATACGGTGTGATCCGACATGATACACACTCAAAAAAATAGGTTTCAGTCTGCTGCATTCCTGTTCGCACATAACGCAGCAGCCGAAGCCTTCAAACCTTTCCCTCCCTTCTTTCTCCCTTTTTTCTTAAGAGTTTCGGTAGATCCACGTTCTTGGAGGTGATTTTCTTGAAGGAGAAGGGCTTTCCAAGCATCTGCATCCAGTTCCATTCGGTTTGTGCTGAATGGTTGGTTAAAGCTGTTAGGATTAGAATTGGGAATGGTTGAGATACTCTTTTTTGGCATGATAAGGGCTAAGAGAACAGGTGCTTAAGATCAGATTTCATTCTATTTATTCTCTAGCTATTCACAAACATGCTACCATCAAGGATCTTTGTAATAAGGAGGGGGAAGTTGTACAGTGGAATGTTATTCTAAGAAGAGGTCTTAAAGATGGGGAGATGGAAGAGTATTTTAATCTGCTCGCTTTGCTTCAGGAGGTTATACTTAATGATCAGTGGATGGACATCTTTATATGGGATAAGAACAATGGAATTTTTTCTGTTAAGTCTTTATATTCCATAATTGAAGCAGATTATCCAAACTATAATCATTACAAAGAGGTGTAGGGGGTAAAATCTCCAATGGAAGTACAAGCTTTTATGTGGTTGATGTTCCAAAAAAGGATAATCACCAAAGTTTATAGAAGGAAATGGGCTCCAAATTTGATGTTTTGTGCTCATTCTGTGGCCAAGACGAAGGGACAGTGGATCATTTATGTATTCAGTGTGGATTTAGTCAGGAAGTTTGGGAAATTATTGCTTAGATAGCAGGGTTTTCTGTCTCATTTGACACAACTCAGGAGATGTGAGTGTTTTTCTGGATTTGCTGATTGAAAGATCCAAAACATGTGAAGACCAAGTTACTTTTAATTATTTCACATTATGTATGTTGGAGCATTTGGAGACAACGTAATGACTGCATTTTTAGAGGGACAAGATTGTATGTTGAAAATATTTGTTTTCAGACAGTTTCTTTCATTCACAACTGGAACAGATTTATCCTACGTATTTCTGTTGACTATTGGTCTCAGATGTTAAGTGAATTGTGAAGGGACTTCAGTGCCCTATTGTTTTGGGAGAGGAACCTTTCCTCTCCTGGGATGTACTACCTTTATTTAGTCAATAAAATTAGTGATACAAACCATAACTTTATTTCAAAAAAAAGGGGGTCAGGGTAGAGATGGTCCAACATTTGAAAGGCCTCAAAGAAATCTGCTTAAAGAAGGCTATAGAGAAGGAGAGAGCCGAATAACTCATCTTCGGAGTTGATTGATGAGGACATGATGATGACGAAGCAATACAGATTGATGATGATGATGGTGATAATGTCCAGAAGGTACATGGTAGTGAGCCTGTCTCACCACGTACTCAGCGAGTTAGGGAGCATAGTAGGACTGAATATTGGGAGAGAGAACATGTGAGATCTTAGAGGGTTACTTTTAAGGGGCCAGAGCATCATGTTGGTGGATCATTAGGTACTGGTGGGAGCTCCTCCAGGGAGGGCCACCAACGGTCCAAGAACATATCCTCCTATTTTACTACTAGTCCACAACCTACAAGTCAGCCTTTGACAAGTTGAACACTCTTGTTGAGGAGATAGACCCGTACATGCTCCTTAGAGAGCATGAGAAACATATAAGGATTGACGATGCATACAAGAAGAGGGCTCGAGGTATTATCTTGAGGAGGACTGTTGCAATATTTTGACATCATGTAGGCATCTCCTTCAATGTAGTAAACAATTCTCACTATTTCAGCATGATCCAAGAAGCACAAGCTCAAGAGGTGCATGTCAAGCCTCCCACTCCAAAAGAGCTATCAAGGAAGTATCTTGATAATGAGGTCCAGGAGATCAAATAGTATATTTGTTTATTCAAGAAGAAGTGGAAGAAGTATGGGGTTACCTTAATGTGTGATGGCATGTCAGACACCATCAAAAATAGCCTCATCAATTTTCTTGTGTATTATGATGGACAAGTACTGTATCATAAATATGTAGATGCATCATATAGGTTATACATACATTCTGGAACTCATAAACAGTATTGTGTAAGAAATTGGAGAGAAGTACATCGTCCAGATGGTGACATATAGTGGCTATGCATGCAAGAAGGTAGGAGAGGAGTTAATACTTTGCAAACAACATTTTTTTTTGGACCCCATGTATAGCCTATTGTGTAGATTTGGTGTTGAAAGACACTGGACAGCTGGAGGGTGTCAAGAGGATTATTACTTGGGCATATAGAATTATACGATATATCTACAACCATCATTGTGTAATGTTTCACAAGCAACATTTTTTTTGGACCCCATATGCAGCCCATTGTGTAGATTTAATGTTGAAAGATACTAGAAAGCTGAAGGCGAAAGAGGATTATTACTTAGGCACAAAGAATTATACGATATATCTACAACCATCATTATGTGTTGAGAATGATAAGGGATCATACACATGGTGAGTTGCTAAGGCTTGACATCACGAGATATGCCACCAATTTCATTGCCTTGTAGAGTATGTTGAAGTATGAAATAGACATTAAATAGATGCTCAAGAGTGACAAATGGTTGCACTCGTCCTTTGCTTTCTCAAACGAAGGAAAGTATGTTGAAGGCTTAGTGAACACAGTGGATTTTTGGCATAAGATAAAGCTTCTAGTACAACTTATTGAGTTGCGTTGCATTGAGATCGAATACCAACCTTAGGGTTGGTGTATGTCAAATTGGAGGCTGCAAAGAAAAAGATAGCTAAAATCTCACAAAAATATTTTTTGGATTTCTTGAATATTATAGAAGGAAGGTGGAACTATCAGATGGGTTGAAAGTTACACATGGCAGGTGAAAGTTCATGTTTCATGTCAACTACATTGTTACTTTCTCATAATTCTTTACTAATGCCTTACGGCTGATGCTTGATGCAACACCTTCGCTCTTGCTGCAACATATTATCTTTGTCCGATATTTCAGTATGTACATAAGTTAACGCCCGATGAAGACTTGATTGCAGCCATGACAATGGTGGCCAATCGGATGGAGGAAGATCCAATTAAAGCAAGAGGTAATTAATGAAGTATGGTGGGAAATGAAGTTTATTCCTATTGCATTCTTTTACGCCTAACGTTGCATACGTTCTAACAATGTTGTTAATCACGCAAGTTAAGTTCTTTCGGGAGGTAATAGGAATGTTTGCTGAGCAAGTAGCTATAGCTGACTGTGAGAAATCTGATGTTGGTATAAAAAAGTAGTCAAAAGAAGAGTTGCACCCAACTTTCTTTCTTATTTTCAAGCCTTGATAGATACTTCTATTGTTTGTTTGTAGCTGACTGGTGATTGAATCTTAGTACGTCTGCGCCAAGATTGATGGCTATGCCATTAATGTCTTATTGTAGACATCCTCCTTTAGTGGATGTGAGTGGAATTGGTCCACCTTTGTACTCATACATAGAAAGACCAGGAATCGCTTGTCACATATTTGGTTGGACAAGTTTGTCTATGTCCACTATAATATGAAGGTGAGGACTAGACATTTTTATATATATGTAAAGAAGGGAGATGGTGATTATGATCCCACTGCTCTTAGTTACCTATGAGATGATAAAGATCCGATAGTTTCTTGGGTTGTCAAGATAATAACAATGACTTAGAGCTTGACAGGGAGGTAGATCCTGATGAGGGCTCTCGTCTTAACATCTTCTTGGCTACATAAGTATCATCGGCAATAGGACATGGGGGAGATGGTGATGGATATATTACTGGACAATTTCGAGCTCATGAGTAAGTACAAGATGATGATGAGGAGATTGATTTAGAGGGAGAGATCATTATGGGTTAGTTGGAAACTAGAGGCAAGAGCAGAGTTGTTCGTGATGATGATGTAGAGGGGAAGCGATTAATGTAAGGTCCTCTAGGTTCATCTCAATATGTACGCCCTCCAGCTTTACGTCCTCTAGTCGCATTCGCAAATCAACATTTACGTCCTCCAATTGCATCTCAGCCTCGACTTCGTCCGTCTGCATTTCAGCTTGGACATAGTGTAAGTGTACACCTTTCTAGTCATGTTATTTTGGTTCCATTGCTCCAGCACGCCTCTCGACTAGTGTAACTCAGAAGCAAGCTGGTGGAAAATGATCAAGTTCAAAGACAAGGGAGAAGGGATGGATTAGCATGAAGTCCAGTATGTCAAAAGTGTCGCGAGGATTTAAAAAGAGCAAGAAGTAAGTTTCAGTTTAGATGATCGATCCACTTGATATTGTAGACTTAGAGACACTGGATCCTAATGAACAATCAGAAATCCTAGCACCATAAGGTATGATGGGTTGCACCACATTTAGAGAGAGCTTGACAGGATGAGCACACCAGATGATAGAAGTTTAGCTGCTGGACATTATAGTTCTGATGCATCAAACTCTTATCGACGGCTGCTGACAAGATATGAGAGTTGATCGTTCATACATGTGTGTCGTTAAACACTTGTATAAACTTCAATCTAAATTAAGCCAAACTTACATATTTTAAGCACATATAATGAATTAAGTGGTGAGTATGGGTCGAATCCACAGGGAAATAAACTCTTAACTTTGAAAACTTTAGATTTTAATTATATAAAAAGATAAGAATTTGAGTTGAATAATTAATTACTTATTTAAACAACAAATCAATTAACTAATACTAACTGAGATTAAAATCTAACTAATTGAACAACTTGGGAGAAAATAAACACACCTTTTTTTTTGAAGATAAATTAGAATTTAAGGGGGAAAAAATCTGAATAATAATAATAAAAAAACATTAACTAGTTAACCCATGAAAATTTAACAAAATGCCATCAATTAATCTAAAACAAGAAATCCCATTATAACAATTTTTTCAACTTTAATATCCTTAGCAACAACTAACCTAAACAAATAACTATTTAATAATAAATACAAAGAAAAGAAATAAGTGAAACAACAACAAACAGGGGCTTCAACAGGGATTTCTGTGAGAGCATTAGTGTTGAAGGCGCCGGGCACAGTGGTCCTGAGGCAGCCGAGCGCTCCGAGAGGCATGGTGGATCGGTGCAGCAAAGAAGGGCCCTGTTCTGGCGGTGCAATGGGCCGGGCATGACTCGTTGCAAAATCTGGGTGTAGGGGCGCTTGGGACTGCGGCAGACGGTGCGGTAGACGAGGGGTTGACGGGGCGGTGGTGCGAGGCGGGAAGGCCCGGCACGGGCGACGATGCCCGTTTGCGCGAATGCGCGTGGGCTGACGCGTGGATCTCGCGGGACCCGAGATGGCATTGCAGACGAGGGGCTGACGGGGCGGCGGCGCGAGGTGGGAAGGCCCGGTACGGGCGACGATGCCCGTCCGCGCGAACGCACGTGGGCTGATGCGTGGATCTTGCGGGACCCGGGATGGCGCTGGCGGTGTGTGGTGCTGACGCGTGGCGCTGGCGGGGCGGCGGTGCGAGGCGGGAAGGCGCCACGTGGCGCTGGTGGGGCCCTAGCGTCGGCTGAACGCGCTTTGGCGCGTATAGGCGAGCAGAGAGAGAAAGAATCTGCGGGTGAGAGAGAGGAAAAAGTAGAGAGAGGGACAGTGGGAGCCAGAGAGATGCGGCAGAGAGGCAGAAGAGAGAGAGGGAGAAAAAGTGAAAGAGGGAGAGACAGGACGTCTGACAGAGAGAGGGAGAGAGAAAAAGAAAAGGGAGAGAGTTATACGTGTGGGGAAGAGGGAGACAGAAGAGAGAGGGAGAAAAACAGTAGAGAGAGAGATGCAGCCGAGAGAGAGCTGGGAAGAAAGAGTATTTAAAAAGGGGGAGTGTTTTCAAAAAGAAGAAGGGAGGGGAAAAAGAAGGCGGTGGCTGCTCCAAGGCATTTTCTTGAGCAAAAATTAGGGCAACTTTTTGAGAGTTTTAAAAGACCCTTTCGCCCCTGCTTTAGCTTTTTAGCCAAAATGAAGTCGAATTTTGTTGAGATTCGAACACTGGACCTCCTACAAATTTTCAGAAACTTTACCAACTGCACTGCATCATCTGCATGTCCTGTTCGCATAGAATAAATGTAAATTAGCATATTATCATAAAAATCATTACATTTATTTATTTTTTTCATCTCGATTTTGTCGAAAAACCGCAAATGCACTATACTCCATTATTCACATGACATGATGATGTTTTTAAGTCGGAATTTGACGAAATTGGTACCGTTGGAATTGGTACGAAATTATCTATCATTTCATGCTATTTTTCAGATAAAATTGTGAGTATGATGCGTGCGCTTGTCCTTAAATGATCAACATTATCAACTTATCACACCTCCCAACTTACTCATTGCTAGTATCTTAGCAATGCAAATATGGGAAAAATTAGGACAAACAATAAATTATCATGCTTCATTTGTAGTTATCTATTACCAACAATTTAAGTGGTAGTCGATTAGTTCAACTAAAGTTCTCATTTCCCACACTACTTTGATTCGCGACAGGTGATCGTGCATGTAAATTGGTATGTTTAGAACTCGTTTTCGCCCTTTCCGTTATATCCTTGCCTTTATTAACCCTCTAGATAAGACTACCTGGGGAAGAGAAGAGAAAAAGAGATTTTCCGATCAGTCAGTGAAGACTGTTTTTCAGCTCCCTCCCCGACTCAACACTTTTTACGACTTGGTCATATTTTCTAGTGTAAAGAACTTTTTAGCGCGGCTTTTTCATTATTTGCGCATTTGCCTTTGAGAGTGCTTACTTTTTGCTACTTTCTTTAGTTTGCTTGAGGGGAGGTGCGTATTTTTTGCCACCTACCTTCCTTTAGCTCTTTTGACACATTTTGTAACATTTAGTGTTTACAACTATTTATTTTTAAATGACCGTCTCTTTAGAGTGCTGAGTGGGACGGTCCCCTATTATGGGTCCTAACGTTCTTTTCGTTCAACCCAAAAGAAAAAAATTAGAATAGGTGGTCCTATCCTCAAGGCTAATTCTAACAATTCAATATTTTTAAGGTCTTTTATTCATTCTAAGTTGCCGTGTGTATGTAAAAATCATCCTGCCGTGGATTCTTGTGAAGTGGGATATTATAAACTTTGAAGGCTTTTTAACCAATGTGACTAACAAAAAATTGATTCGTTTAAGATTTACTTAATGAAACAAGATTTCATGCAATTTCCATAGGATGTGAAAAGAAATTTTTGAAAGAAAATTTAAAATTTTGACCATTTTTCTTTTCATTGACAGATATCAGTTTCTTCAAAAGATTTTCAAACAAATGCATATCATACTGATTGCCTCCACCCCCCAACTTGATTGACATTGTCCTAAATGACATAAAAGATATGAAAAACATGCCAACCATAAGAGAATTGTGAAGGAGAGAAACAACCTGTAATGAAGAGGATGCGACTTACCAACGCCGACTGCTGCTCAGAGACTTAAAAATAAAAAGAAATACAAAAACTGAATTAAAATATTGGGTTGCCTCCTGACAAACGCTAAGTTTAACGTCTTTAACCAGACGAAAATTCAGTTAATGCGGATCACTCAGCTCTATGAATTCCGGTGGCTCATTTTGAAGGTTTTTAATAAATGGTTTTAACCGTTGACCATTAACAGTGAATGTTTGTCCATTCTTTGGATCCAAGATTTTAACAGCTCCATGATCGAAGACTTTAATGTCCAAGAATGGTCCATCCCATATGGATTTCAGTTTTCCTGAGAATAAACGAAGCCTAGAGTTGAATAGCCAAATTTTTTGATTTGGATGGAAAGATTTTCGCATAATGTGTTTATCATGGAAGGCTTTAGTTTTGGCTTTATAGATCTTGGAGTTCTCATAGACCTCATTACGCAATTCTTCTAGCTCATCCAGTTGTAAGGTTTGGCGGGAACCCGCTTAAGCTAGATCCATATTTACTTGTTTAATAGCCCAATATGCCCTATGTTCCAATTCCACCGGAAGATGACACGCTTTTCCAAAAATCAGGCGATAAGGAGACATGCCAATAGGAGTTTTATAAGCGGTCCGATAGGCCCATAAAACATCATCCAATCTTTCAGACCAATTCTTCCTATCGGGCCTAATGGATTTATGTAAGATGCTTTTTATTTCCCTATTAGAAACCTCCACTTGGCCACTGGTTTGAAGATGATATGGGATAGCCAATTTGTGATTAATCTCATATTTCTTAAGCAGAGATTGAAATTGGGAATTCGTAAAATGCGTGCCCCCATCACTTATGATCGCTTGAGCCACCCGAACCGAGAAAAGATGTTTTTCTGGACGAATTTAATGACTACTTTATGATCATTGGTTCGGGTGGCTATTGCTTCAATCCACTTAGAGATATAATCCACCGCTTCCAAGATATATGAATGTCCAAAAGAAGGTGAAAAAGGTCCCATGAAGTCTATCCCCCAAACATCAAAAACTTCAACCACCAAGATTAGGTTGAGTGGCATCATATCCATTTTTGCCATATTTCCTACAGCCTGGCATCGGAAGCAAGTTCTGCTGAATTCATGGGCATCTTTAAAGAGTGTTGGCCAGTAAAAACCACTTTGCAGGACCTTCGTTGTAGTTTTCTTCCCCGAGAAGTGGCTCCCACAAGAAAGATTGTGGCAAAAATTCAGTACACTCTGTTGTTCTTCCTCCGGGACACATCGCCGGATGATTTGATCGGGACAAAATTTAAAAAGTTCAGGATCTTCCCAGAAGTAATACTTCTCTTGAGAGAAAAATCGGTCCTTTTCACTTTTAGTCCATCATGTCAGAAGTTGATTGGCCACCTTGTAGTTGACAATATGAGCATACCAAGATGCAACGGTGTGAGAAATGGTCAATAGATGCTCATTAGGGAATGAATCAGTCATTAGTTCACTTTCAGAAATCAGAATTCGGGATAAGTGGTCAGCTACCACGTTCTCAGAGCCCTTTTTATCTCGAATTTCTAAATTAAACTCTTGAAGGAGTAAGATCCATCTGATAAGTTTGGGCTTAGCATCTTTCTCGGTCAAAAGGTATTTCAGAGCTGAGTGATCAGAATAGATTATGACTTTTGCCCATAAAAGATAAGATCTGAATTTCTCTAAGGCAAAAACCACAGCCAATGATTCTTTTTCCGTGGTGGTATAATTCATTTGAGTATCTGCAAGGGTGTGACTTGCATAATAGATCACCACGGGACACTTGTTGATTATTTGTCCCAATACCGTACCGATAGCATAGTCAGAGGCATCACATATGATTTCAAAGGGGAAAGACCAATTAGGAGATTGAAGAATCGGAGCTTTGGTCAAAGATTCCTTAAGAGAATTAAATGCCTTGATGCAAGATTCATCTAGTTGGAAAGGGACATCCTTAGTTAAGAGAAGGGTTAGAGGCCGGACAATTTGAGAGAAATTTTGGATAAACCGACGATAGAACTCGGCATGGCCAAGAAATGAACGGATTTGTCTGATCGAGGTGGGCGGAGGAAGATTAGATATAAGATCAATCTTAGTTTTATCTACCTCTATCCTCCTCTCAGATATAATGTGGCCTAGAACAATACCCTCTCGAACCATAAAGTGGCTCTTCTCCTAACTAAGAATCAGGTTGGTTTCTATGCATCTTGCTAGCACATGTTTCAGATTCTCCAGGCAATTTTCAAAAGAATCACCGAAAATCGAAAAATCATCCATGAAAACTTCGAGGAACTCTCCCACCATATCGGAGAATATAGCCATCATGCATCGTTGAAATGTAGTTAGTGCATTGCATAATCCAAATGGCATTCTCTTGAAAGCAAACGTGCCATAAGGGCACGTAAATGTGGTCTTTTCTTGATCTTCCGGGTAAATAGCCACTTGATTGTATCCGGAGTACCCATCTAAGAAGTAAAAGTACTTCTGGCCCGATAACTTTTCTAGAATCTGATCTATGAACGGGAGTGGAAAGTGATCCTTCTTAGTCATGAGATTCAACTTTCGGTAATCAATGCACACTTTCCATCCCGTGGTGGGCCTAGTAGGTACCTCCTCCCCCTGATCATTTTTGATAACCGTCAATCCGGACTTTTTTGATACCACTTGGGTTGGGTTGACCCATTTGTTATCCGATATTGGATAAATATACCTGCATCCAGCCATTTCACAGCCTCTTTCTTAACCACCTCTTTCATGTTTGGGTTAAGCCGCCTTTGCATCTCCCTACTGGGCTTATAATTCTCTTCCATATAGACGTGATGCATGCAAATGGACGGGCTAATTCCCTTTAAATCGGCCATCGACCATCCAATGGCACCCTTGTGGTCTTTGAGGACTTTGGTTAATTGGGCCTCCTGCGGCGATGTGAGATTTGCCTCAATGATGATCGGGAGAGTTTGGTCCGGGCCCAAGAAAATATACTTGAGAGACTCAGGTAATGGCTTGAGTTCAAGCTCAGGAGGGTCCTCTAAGGATGGCAAAGCGGGCTCAGATTGCAATGTTGGTAAAGGTTCAACCTTGGGTCAAGATGTTAATGGGCCGGGAGAATCTTTTAAGGCATTGGCTTCCTCTAATAGGTCATGCGTGAACATCACATTTTCTTCAACCAAATTATCCAAGATATCGATAGTATGACATTCTTCTTCATGATTCGGATATTGGGATGCTTTGAAGACATTAATCTTGGCATTTTGACCCCCAAAGGATATGTCCATCATATCAGTTTCACAATTTATGTTAGCTTTGGCAGTGGCCAAGAATGGACGTCCTAGGATGATTGGGGTGTGAATGAGTTCTTCGGACGATGCCATATCCAAAATAAGAAAATCTACGAGAAAATAACAATCATGGACTTTAACGATAACATCCTCAATTAATCCTCGTGGAGTCTTCACAGACTTTTCAGCCAACTGCAAGATGATGGATGTGGGCTTTAATTCTCCAATATCGAATTTTCTCATAAATGGCTGTTGGCAAGAGGTTCACACTGGCACCTAGGTCCAATAAAGCTCTATCAAATGTGACTCCACCTAAGTCACATGAGATCAAAGGTACCCCAGGATCTTTCAATTTCTTGGGAAGATGGTTCATTACAATAGCACTCACATCCTCCGATAGCCTACTAACCTTTTCGGGTGCCATTCTAGATTCTCTTCGTGGTGTGCATAATTCTTTGAGGAACTTAGCATAAGCTGGCACATGTTTGATGGCATCGAGGAATGGAATATTAATTTGAACTTGTTTGAATAATTCCAACAACTCCTCATTTTGGGTCAGTTTCTTCCTGGCATTGGGTTTTTAGCTAATAAGGCGTTAAGAAAAGGCATCCTAGGTTGATATGAACTTGGGCCTTCATCTATCTTCCCTTTTCCTTTCGGATCCTCCCCTAACTTCTCCATGTTGGGTTCAGCCTCATTCTCACTTTCGACTTCCTGAGGTTCATTAGTGGAACCTTCGGTCAACTCCCTATCTGTCTGTGGATTCTCTAAACTTTTCCCACTCTTAAGGGTTGAAATGGTTTTATCATTTTCAAATTGTGGTCCTTTAGGTTATGGTAATGGGCCAGGTAGAGGTAAAAGGTCCGATTGCGGTGAAAAATTCGGAGGCTGATTCCTTGGGTTGGCAATGGGTTGACTAGGAAGTTGGCCCATTTCTCTTCTCATAGTAGCCTCAGCTAATTGGCCCATTTGACTCTCCAACTTAGAAATAGACTGTTGTTGTGTCAGGATAAGTTGTTGGAGTTGTATGAATTTATCATCAAAGTTGGGCTGAGGAGGTGGTTGATAAATGGGTAGAGGATGGTATTGGGTTGGTTGTCTTGATTGGAATGATTGATACTGGGCTGGTTGAGAGAATTGGGCTTGAGAGAAGTGGCCCTGTGGTCCCCTAGTCTGTGCATTTCCATAGAAATTGGACTGATGTTGAAATGAATTCTGTGGCTTTTGGGCTTGATGTATGGAAGGATTATACATTTGTAAAGGAGCCTGCTGGTTCTTCCACGAAAAATTAGGGTGATTTTTCCAGCTCGGATTGTAACTATTAGAGAATGGATCATTATTGGGTCTGGAGAATCTCGGTGCAACTTGAACTTGTTCTTGAATGAATGGTGGTAATTGGGCTGCAGTTGGGCATTCGTTCACTTGATGGACCGGACTTGCGCACAAAGTACAAATGTCATGAGAGATGGAAGATGGGCCTTCATATGGACTAGATGGTGTTGGATAGGTAGGTTCTTGCTTGTTTAAGGCTAAGAGTTGGTCTAACTTTTGGGCCAAGATGTCTATCTTATCCAATTTCTGATTGATCAGATTGATGTCTATTCTGGATTCGGACTCTTCACGAGCCTTAAGTTCATACATTTTGGCTCGTTTAGATGGCCCAACAGACCTCTCATAGGATGATAATGAGGCATGGTTGATGGAATTTTCACTTAACATCTCAAATAGATCATAAGTCTCATCTTCATTTTTCATCATAAATACCCCTCCACATGAGGCATCCACCATTTGTCTAAACTGTTCAGACAATCCTTCATAGAATGCTTTGACAATTTGCCACTTTGATAGCCCATGATAAGGGCATTTCTTAAGCAATTCTTTCAATCTTTCCCAAGATTCATGGATCAATTCTCTGGGAGTTTGGGTAAAATCCGTGATGGCCCTTCTCATAGTATTGGTCCGCCCTATGGGATAGAACTTCTTTAGAAATTTTTTCTGTATTTCTTCCCACGTTTTAATGGGCCTACCTATAGTCCCTAGCCAATATTTGGCCTTATCCATCAATGAAAATGGGAATAAGGTTAATTTAAGGGTATCATTGGTGAAATTCTGGATCTTCACCGTAGAACAGATTTCTAGAAATTCATCTAGATGCTTATAAGGATCTTCATTTGTATTCCCATAAAAGGATGGGAGCATCTGAATGGTGCTTGATTTAATCTCATATTGATTGGCTGGATTTTGAGGAAGATGAATGCAAGATGAAGGTTGATATTGATTTGGGATGAAATAATCCTTCATTTGCTTCGGTGGATCATGATTATCGGCCATTTGATCATGCGGTGGATTTCCTTGATGCAGAATTATCTTGATTTCAACAAATGGTCCTAGAAGGTTAGGGTTTTGAGATCTCCTACCTTACATACACTAGGACGAAGAGAGAGAAAAATGATTTGAATTTTATTTTGGCTTATATATATATATATATATATATATATATATATATATATATATATATATGCAAACAATTTGGCAATCAAATTATCCTAATGATCTAAGGTTGACCTAGACTTCTATGTAAATTTTCTTACAAAGTGAATGGGGTCCACCTCAAATCACAACCACAATCAATTAACGGCCAGGTAAGAGGTGGGGTAGTGGGAGGCTCCTCCTACTTTCGTAGGGACCTAATTAAGGAACTACTTTCCCGCTTAGGCGTTTGTCTTTTTAACATCTAGCCTAGACACCGTTGCCAAAAGTGGAGGCAACCCGAAGTTTAATCCACTCATAGTGTAAACTCTAGATTCTCTTTCGACTTGCTTTTAATTGGATTAGGAAATACCAATGCAAGGAAGGTGATTTGTGGGTCAAGGAAGGGTGATCAAATCCCTACCTTATGTGGTTAAAGTTATTGCCTTTAAAGTATTTTGAATACAATGTAAGACAATCATCAAATCTAGGCAAGGTGTGTTGATGCAATCATAAATGACTTGCTATAATTGAAACACGTACTTTTTCCCTCGCAATCTTCAACAAAGTATGGGAATGATTAAGAATAGAAATTAATGCATGCTTTCCTAAAGTGATGAATGCCTAACATGGATGGTTTCTAATCTTGGAATGACACTTTTTAAATTTGAATTTGAATTTTCTTCTTTTAATTAATGAGAACCTATCTAAATTAGAAACTACAAAAAAAAAAAAATTAAATAATGAAAATGAAAAAGGGAATGTTGGAACACACTTACCAATGATTTCGCTTTTCATTTTTTTTTTCAATACACCTACAAAAATAAGAAAAGGAGGTTAGCTAAAGAATAATTACACTAAATCTAAAATAATCAAAATTAAAAATTTAAATCCCCGGCAACGGCGCCAAAAATTGATCGTTCATACATGTGTGTCGTTAAACACTTGTACAAACTTCAATCTAAATTAAACCAAACTCACATATTTTAAGCACATATAATGAATTAAGTGGTGAGCATGGGTCGAATCCACATGGAAATAAACTCTTAACTTTGAAAAGTTTAGATTTTAATTATATAAAAAGATAAGAATTTGAGTTGAATAATTAATTACTTATTTAAACAACAAATCAATTAACTAATACTAACTGAGATTAAAATCTAACTGATTGAACAACTTGGGAGAAAATAAACAAACCTTTTTTTTGAAGATAAATTAGAATTTAAGGGAAAAAAAATCTGAATAATAATAATAAAAAAACATTACTAGTTAACCCTTGAAAATTTAACAAAATGCCATCAATTAATTTAAAACAAGAAATCCCATTATAACAATTTTTTAAACTTTAATATCCTTAGCAACAACTAACCTAAACAAATAACTATCTAATAATAAAAACAAAGAAAAGAAATAAGTGAAACAACAACAAACATGGGCTTCAACAGGGATTTTTGTGAGAGCATCAGTGTTGAGGGCGCCGGGCACAGTGGTCTTGAGGCAGTTGAGCGCTCCGAGAGGCATGGTGGACCGGTGTAGCAAAGAAGGGCCCTGTTCTGGTGGTGCAATGGGCCTGGCAGGACTCGTGGCAAAATCTGGGTGTAGGGGTGCTTGGGACTGCGGCAGACGGCGCGGCAGACGAGGGGCTGACAGGGCGGCGGCGCGAGGTGGGAAGGCCCGGCACGGGCGACGATGCCCGTCTGCGCGAACGCGAAGGGCTGACGCGTGGATCTCGCGGGACCCGAGATGGCATTGCAGACGAGGGGCTGACGAGGCGGCGGCGCGAGGCGGGAAGGCCTGGCACGGGCGACGATGCCCGTCCGCGCGAACGCGCGTAGGCTGACGCGTGGATCTCGCGAGACCCGGGATGGCGCTGGCGGGGTGCGGTGCTGACGTGTGGCGCTGGCGGGGCGGTAGTGCGAGGCGTGAAGGCGCCGCGTGGCGCTGGCGGGGCCCTAGCGGCGGTTGAACGCGCTTTGGCGCGTATAGGCGAGCAGAGAGAGAAAGAATCTGTGGATGAGAGAGAGGAAAAAGTAGAGAGAGGGACAAAATGGGAGCCAGAGAGATGCGGCAGAGATGCAGAAGAGAGAGAGGGAGAAAAAGTGAAAGAGGGAGAGACAGGACGTCTGACAGAGAGTGGGAGAGAGAGAAAAAGAAAAGTGAGAGATTTATGCGTATGGGGAAGAGGGCGACAGAAGAGAGAGGGAGAAAAACAGTAGAGAGAGAGATGCAGCCGAGAGAGAGCAAAGAAGGGAAGAAAGAGTATTTAAAAAGGGGGAGTGTTTTGAAAAAGAAGAAGGGAGGGGAAAAAGAAGGCGGCGGCTGCTCCAAGGCATTTTCTTGAGCAAAAATTAGGACAACTTTTTGAGAGTTTTAAAAGACCCTTTCGCCCCTGCTTTAGCCTTTTAGTCAAAATGAAGTTGAATTTTGTTGAGATTCGAACACTGGACCTCCCACAAATTTCCAGAAACTTTACCGACTGCACTGCATCATCTGCATGTCTTGTTCGCATAGAATAAATGTAAATTAACATATTATCATAAAAATCATTACATTTATTTATTTTTTTCATCTCGGTTTTGTCGAAAAACCGCAAATGCGCTATACTCCATTATTCACCTGAAATGATGATGTTTTTAAGTTGAAATTTGACGAAATTGGTACCGTTGGAATTGGTACGAAATTATCTATCATTTTATGCTATTTTTCAGATAAAATTGTGAGTATGATGCGTGTGCTTGCCCTTAAATGATCAACATTATCAACTTATCAAGAGTACATCTTCTTATGGTTATAAGAATGATCAGTCAGTCTCAAGTTGATAATAACCCACGTCCATTTTACATAGATACTCTACTTCATGTGCATATTCATATAGTGGTTATAGTTATGGTGTACCTTGTGGTATGCAAGCATCACTATAGCTAGTGGTGTACACATCGAGTTCAGATGCATATTAACGATATTTGACAAAATATCAGCAGAGATATAACTCTTATATGACTTGAAGTCAATATCAGACATATATGCTCTCCATATATCAGGTTCAATTAGTACGAGATGTTTTGATGATTACACATAGGATGCCTACTTAGTATCCATATTGGGGTTATTATTGGTATTTGATTCTTTACTATTATTATAGATTTATACTAGTATACTTGAATTCAGCATTATGTTCTTAAATACTTACATTAATTCTTCTTTTGTAGATGCCGTATGAACAACGTCATCTAACATGGGACTTTGAGTGCACAATCATGAGAGATCGGCGAATCCATATCTTTACTACAGACGTCTTGTTAGTGGGATCCATTGTTTTGCAGAGCATCTTATGGGGATATGAAGAGACAATATCCCATGCCGTTTAGTACCTCCCGATATATGTACACAGCTCCAGAGGCTCCTACGTCAATAGCAAGTTTTTAACACAAACATACACAAAGCTGACCTTGAGATCACCTATATTGTCCAGTTGTCCATCTTCATCTACATCGACATGAAGATTTAGAGTGGAGATCGTGGATGCTATGCAAATATTTTCTAAAGTTTCATGTTCCATACACTCCTGTGCATACATCATCGTTTATTAAGATGGTCATATCCATTTAGAGACAACCACGTCCTACATCTCACCTAGATTTAGTTAGATTTTGGTAGAGCAAATAGTGGATCTTTTCTTTCCTCTAATGACTTTGATGAGGATGATTGAATCTTATCACTCATGTACTATATATGTATCATCTTTATTATTAGGTTTGATGTTTGTATGAGTCTATAAGATGTGCTGTACTACTTTGTTTTAGAAATTGACATTTGACATTTCTATGAGACGTGGTGTACTACTTTCTTTTGCAAATTGTGTTCCTTAAATTAAATTCCTCTCTGTTAGCATCATAGGGTAAATTGTTTATAAATTTAAATTTGTTAAATTGGAGTATTTCTCATAAATGCAATTTATAATCATTCATGGTAACGATGGACATAAAATATGATGTTTAAAATTATATAATTATTAAAATAAATGAGAGATTTGTCACAAAAAAACTAGCTTGAACTGGCCTGAATCGGTCCGGATCGTACTACTCGTAATGAGTAGGTCTGAGTCGAATTGGATTCGACTCGTATCTGGCCGAACCTAATCCGATCCAGATCTACGAGTCGACAAACCTTGACAGTAATGATGTATCACGGGTTAGATCAAGGTGTGCTGGATCGGTCTGGATCAGATCGAATCGATTGATCTGATTGAATTTTGGCCAGTCCGATCCGGTCCCGATCCAAAAAATTCCGATCCCAGCCCGGGATCAGCTGGATTGGCTAGACGGGCGGAGATCGGCCGATCCGCAGTGTGTGGATCGGCCGATGCAAATTTTTTTTTTTTCAACCGTTGGGAACACTATTCTAGCCATTGGAACAGTGTTCCAATGGCTAGAACATGTTAGGGGGGTTTGGTTATAAATAGGGCATTTAGCCCATTTTTTCATCTTACTTTGCCATTGCTTCCTTTCTCTCTCTAAACTCATTTTCTCTCTTTAAGTTCTCTCTTTCTCTCTCTAAAAATTTCAAGAAGGTAATCTACGCAACCGAAGCTAAGGCTTTGGTGGAGATTTTGGATTATTTTCATTGGAATATATTTAGGTTCTCTCTCTCTCTCTCTCTCTCTCTTTATTCTTCACTTGCGGGCATTTTTGAGGTAAGTCTCTCTCTCTCTCTCATCACTTTCTCTCTCTAGTCTTTATCTTTTTGTAATTATATATTTTTTTGGTTTCAAAGTAAGTTAAAAATTATTTTTAAATTATATTCTCATTAAACTCTCTTTAAGTTTTTTTACTTTCTCTTTCTAATGTTTTTACACTCTCTCTCCTCTCTTTCTCTCTCTATCTTGTCATCCAGATGAAGGACCATCACCAGGTAGTGTTGGTGTTGTTGCATCTACGGCGGTTGCTTTACAAAGCCGTACGAACATCACTTTTACAGAGGAGCAGCAATTCACTCATACAACCCAAGATAGAGATTATGGGAGCAGAGCCAGAGCGTCTGGAGCATTAAGACCGCCAAGAAGAGGACCAAAAGAAAAAGAAAAGTAAAACTGGTTGATGAAGAAAAAAGCCATCAAAGAAGAGTTCGAGAGGCGGGCCAGGGCAGAGCACTATGGCTAACTAAAGTACTCAGATGCATCTTTAGAGACTCCTTCAGTGGCTTTGGGTATCCAACAAGCATAATACTCTACCCATACATGGATGCTTACAACCCTCCCTCAGATGCTTCTAGTTGCCTAGGAGGGTATTATCCACAGCCAGATCCACACTCAGACACATCATCTCATTCTCACTATGTGCCACTCCCAGTACCACACATTGTTGGTTGGTCATCTCTTACAGTGGTATGCCAACACATATGCCTACAACCAGTATGTTGTGCAATACCAAGCTATGTATGCACCCTATATGTCTCGGGATGCTTATGTACAATACTTGCAGGATTCTTATAACATAAGCCTGCAATAGAATTTTTTTTATATCATGTATAAAGACTTTTTTTCATTCAAATAATATTCTTGCATTTTTTATATTTTTTGTAATTTATATATATATATTTTAATTTTTCAATTTTTTTTTTTAAAATTGAAAGCTGGCCGGATCGGTCCGGATCGTCCGATCCGGGCCGATCTAGATCGCCCGGCGGTCAGGCAATCTGCGACCGATCCCCGATCCCGCCTTCCTTGGGTTAGATATGCTACCTCACAGGTTGACGGTAGATAAAAGCAAATACTAGAAAGATAAACTGTACTGGAAGGCATTAGTATGTACCTCCATGCTAGTGCGTGGGAGAAGAACCCCCAGTGCTTGTGTTCTACACTCAAAAGTACAACGAACATGGGTCCACTTCTCGCAGGGAGATAGTAGGCTAATAAAGTAAATAAAGGATGGAATCATAGTAGTTGATGGGCCCACAGACGATGTTAGTGCTGCTAGACACCTCATCAGGAAGCATGCCATGTGGTCAGAGGTGTTCCGAAGTGGGCATGCAAATCGAGGCGGTTGACATGGGTCTCCAAAAGCATACACAAATGTTCTTAGGGTACGTGTGCAGGAGGCATGCAAAATGAAGTGCCATTGGCAGATGGAACACTGGATGAGGTCCACTTCACTGTGAGGACGCCGGTGACATGATTGTGCACAAAACGGTGCAAAATGATGCCCAATATAAGGGCGGTGCGCTAGCAAGTCCTGATGCACCCCTCGGTGCGGTGGACCAGGGCACACCAGGTGAAGGGACTGGTACATGACTGAAAGGAGCAACCTGCTCGGATCAATGGTCCGGATTGGTCGGACCATTGGCTCAGCCTCGGTGTGGACTAGGGTTGGAGCCTGGTCGAACCAAGTAGGAGCACGTGCGGCTGGAGGGGAGGTTTGGCCCCTCTAGCAAACTGGCTTGGGCTGGTGGGCTGGGTCCTGGCTTGGGCCAGAAACAAGAGCCTCGGGCCCTGGTGTAGGCAGGATGGGGTTCCTGTGTGAGACCAAGTGCAGGCAGCTGGGGGGGGGGGGAGGGGGGACTTGGTCCCTTCCTATTTGCGAGCGGACGACTCTGCCTCTAGTTTGGTGACCTGACATCAGAGGGCTGGCCTGTGAGGCCTGCGCCTATGTGTGCAGAACTTTTCCCTGCCCCCTATTTTGCAATGGAGTGGAACAAAGAGAGAGAGAGAGAGATCAAGAGAGAGAACGGGAGAAAAAGTGAGAAAGAGGAGGGGAGAGTTTTGCTGAAAGAGGGAGAGAGGTGGGCACAGCACCGTTCATGGAACATTGCCGTGAATAATAGCTATGGGTTGAGATGCTGAGAGGTGGAACGAGGAAGGCATCGGAGAGGTGAGAGCATTGGACAGTCAGACATAGTTCCTTTGGTTGGCATAGAGGTTTACAAGGCAAGGAGCCAAGGAACCAGGTACGAGGAAGCGGGAGTGCAGAGATCTTCCAAGGCAGGTGTTCGTGATGCTTGGATGTGGACACAGGGCAGCGAATTACAAGAATGCGTTGGTATGCTGGGCATGTCATAAACCCGGGCATAGGAGCTACCGTTCTCCGGAGAAAGTAAACCAGGAGTTTCATAAAAGAGGGTTTCCAAAGCCTTGGTTTGATTTGAAGGAAGGAGAAAAGACTGTGGTGGGTGTGATTCCTGTGGAAGTACCCTGGTTTCCAGAATTCCAGAGGAACACTTCGCTTTTGAGGCGCTCTCTGGTTGGTAGGGTGAAGAAGGGTCATATTTCTTCTTCTAATTTGCAGTCTATTTGGAGAGAGGGAGTCCAGGGAGGGCTAATTGGATCATTAAGGTTTTAGGGGGGAGTTTGTTTCTAGTGCAGTGCTCATCTGTCTGTGCTATTCAAGATCTTCTTTCGAGCAGGGTGTCGGAGATGGGAGAGGCCTTGACTTCTTGGTCACAGTGGTTGCCTCTTAGAGGTACACAAGAAGTTCGAGGATGGAAGTCAGCATGGTTCAGAGTTATGGGATACCATTGGCTATCTCGGGTATTGAAGTATTCAAGAATATTCTTTTGTCACACTTACAAACTTAGCCAGGACCCCTTTTGGAGAATGGAAAAACATCATGTGACATAGAAAGCATCAAACAACAAGCTACATGCCGCAAATGAAAGATAAGAAAACAAGAAGCTGCATGACCATGGTACCACAACTTATACCCTCCAACAAACAAGCAGTCTTAACTCTGGACTGAAATAATTCTGATGCCTCACTATGGCATAATGCCATGACAATGTTTTCTCTCTAACTTTTATAGCATGGTAAAGTCATTAGAATTTGGAACGGATCCAATCTCTGTAGAGAGTCATGTGCTAAAGCTCAACTTAAGAGCAAATGAAAGTTTGAGACGATAAATGAGTATAAGAAGAGTAGACGCCATTGAAAGAAAGAATTAGAGAGAGAAAGTGGGTGCTTAGAGTGTGAAAGGCGTGAGAATGGCTTGAGATGCGGGTGGGAATGGAAAATGGAGGCTATAAGCTACCCCAACCCCAAAATAGCCATTGGAGGCCAACTAGCCCTAGGCCCATATTAGAGTTGGTCTCCAGTGGCTAGCCAAACTAGCCATTGGAGCCCAATGATTAGTTGGGATCGGTTGGGTTGTCCAATTTAGGGGCCCATCTTGCCTAAATCGGTTGATCCAAGCCAATCTAGTCTGACCTCCCCTAGAATTAGCTGAGGCCAGATCAGGATCAGACTGGTTTGGCTGATCCAATCGGATCTGTGCCAATCCAGCATATCGTGCTGTTGAACCCGAAATTTTTCTTATGCAAATAATGCCGTTTGAGTATGCATACATATGCATATGGCATATACTCGCATCGATGTGGGCTCACTATAGGAAAATATATACGTATGCATAACGACATGTTCACGAAGAACTATGTTATGCAAAACAAAATATGTACCTATGATACGAGTGTATATGGAAAATACATAAAACCGTAGGCTCACATTATGAAGGTAATGGAATAGGAGGCATACCTAGGCCAAGAAGGCCTTGATCGGGATTTTTAAGGAGGCCTAAAACAGCCCCAAGTCGCCCTTGTAGGCTTCCGAAATCAACTCCTAAGCTCCCTTGTTAACATGGATTGCGGAATCGGCCGATTCCGATCCGAATCGGCCGATTCGGATCGGGATCGGCGGGTTCCGATCCGATTCGGGGGGGATTTCACTGTTCCCCCCCACCGATTTGAAAAAAAAAGAAAAAAACGGCCGAAATCGGCCCGAACCGGACCAGATCGGGGCCGGACCGGCCAGATCGGCCGGTCCGGACCCGATCTGGTCCGGTTCGGGCCGATTTCGGTCCCCCCCTTAAGGTTTAAGGGTTTAGGGGTTTAGGGTTTTAGGGTTTAGGGTTTAGGGTTTAGGTTTTAGGGTTTTAGGGTTAAGGGTTAAGGGTTAAGGGTTTAGGGTTTAGGTTTTAGGGTTTTAGGGTTAAGGGTTAAGGGTTAAGGGTTAAGGGTTTAGGGTTTAGGGTTTTAGGGTTTTAGGGTTTTAGGGGTTTAGGGTTTAGGGTTTAGGGTTTAGGTTTTAGGGTTAAGGGTTAAGGGTTAAGGGTTAAGGGTTAAGGGTTTAGGGTTTAGGTTTTAGGGTTTTAGGGTTAAGGATTAAGGGTTAAGGGTTAAGGGTTTAGGGTTTAGGGTTTAGGGTTTAGGGTTTAGGGTTTAGGGTTTAGGGTTTAGGGTTTAGGGTTTAGGGTTTTAGGGTTTTAGGGTTTAAGGGTTTAAGGGTTTAAGGGTTAAGGGTTAAGGGTTAAGGGTTAAGGGTTAAGGGTTAAGGGTTAAGGGTTAAGGGTTAAGGGTTAAGGGTTAAGGGTTAAGGGTTAAGGGTTTAGGGTTTAGGGTTTAGGGTTTAGGGTTTAGGGTTTAAGGGTTTAAGGGTTTAAGGGTTTAAGGGTTTAAGGGTTAAGGGTTAAGGGTTAAGGGTTAAGGGTTAAGGGTTAAGGGTTAAGGGTTAAGGGTTAAGGGTTAAGGGTTTAGGGTATAGGGTATAGGGTATAGGGTATAGGGTATAGGGTATAGGGTATAGGGTATAGGGTATGTATAGGGTATAGGGTATAGGGTTTAGGGTTTAGGGTTTAGGGTTTAGGGTTTAGGGTTTAGGGTTTTAGGGTTTTAGGGTTTTAGGGTTTAGGGTTTAGGGTTTAGGGTTTTAGGGTTTAGGGTTTTTTATGGATGTACATGAATTGCATTCATTCCTATTGTACATCAATTGAATAATATGTATGTAGTTTTTTCTGATTTTATTTTTTTCTGATTTTTTCTGATTTTTTATGATTTTTTTAATTTTTTATTATTTTTTAATCTGGCCGAGTCGGACTGGCCAGACTTCATCTGGATCGGCCGACTCGGCCGATCCGATCCGAGTCGGATTGGGATCGGCGGGTCCCGATTCGGGGACCCGATCCGATCCGGAATTCCTTGCTTGTTAACCCTTGATGGTGAGGCCCAAAGGGAGGACCTTAAGATGCAGCAACAAAAATGACCCAAACGCTGCGAAATAGGGGCCAAGATCAGTCTCGAAATGGGTCAAAACCAGTCCCGAAATGGGCCAAAATCAGTCCCAAGACTTACCCAAAATGGCCCCAAATGAAGGCCCAATAGTAGGGGTGATAGGCCCAATAGATGGCCCAATAAGGGAACCAATATAAGGCCCAATAAAGACCCCAAATGAGCCAAAAAAATCAGTCCCACAGGGTACCAAATCTGCAACCCAGGGAGAAAAAAATCTCTCCAAAATTCCCAAAGTGGAAAGATACCCAAAATGGAAAAAGAGAAACCCAAGTGGACCCCCTCTCTCTCCCCCTTTATTTAAATAGGAAAGGAGGGAGGAGAGAGAGAGGTGAAACCGGTGGGGGGACCCCTCACCGGTTGGGAACCCCCCACCGGTTCCAAGAGAGAAACCGGTGGGGGGGGAGGGGAGGAGTTCCCTCCTTCTTTCTCTTTTTTGAAATTTAAAAATAAAAAGGGGGGGGGGGAGATTAAAGAGGGGTGGAAATTAATGGGTTCTTAAACCCTTTTCCCACTTGTTTAAGAATCCCACAAAGACCCCCATTTAATTCTAAACCCTTTTCACATTGGAGCCAAGTTTGGAATTAATGGGTTCTTGAACCCTTTTCACATTGGCCAAACCCCCCCCAAATCTGAAACCAAGGCTCATTTAAGAGCCCAAAAAAACAGGAAAAGTGAAAGAAATGGGGGAGGAGAACCCTCCCCCCACCGGTTCCCAAAACCGGTGGGGAGATCCCCCACCGGTTCCCAACCGGTGGGGGGTCCATGGCCGGTGGCCACCCCCCACCGGTTGGAACCGGTGGGGGGTGCCCACTGGGTCCCCCCCTCTCTCTCTTTTCAATGCTCTCTCTCACTCCCCTCTCTTACCCATTGGCCATTGGGATTAAATATATATATATATATATATATATATATATATATATATATATATATGAAGAGAGGGAGAGGAAGAGAATGCAACCGGTGGCACCCCCCACCTTGGCCCATTCCGGTGGCATCCCCCACCGGGCCCAAATTGAGGCTTATAAATGAGGCCCCTTGGCCCCCAAATCAAAGGGACATATGCAAAGGAGCAGCACATACACCCACATATAAGGAGTGTAAGGTTCGGAGGGGAGTTCCTGCTGTGTTGAAGACCAAATTCGGGTTTCTTAACCCGGGTTTGCTGTGCTTTTTGGCGATCTTTGTCCGTTTCGGGGAGTTCTTCTTCCTAAGGTTCAATCCTAGGGGAAACTCTGCCGAATAATTCGTGTAAAAGAGCCTTATTCAGGTGAACCTCTGTCAAAATAAAAGTTGATATTTTCATGTCTGAAATGTGTGTTTGCATGTCATTTAAATAATAAAATAATATCATATTTTTCATACTTTATATACATATATATATATATATATATATATATATATATATATATATATATATATATATACTTAGTTTTATAAACTCAAAAAAAATCTGTGTGCACCCCCAATTTAACCTTAACCTCACCCCATAAATATATAAGTTCAGAAATAATCATAAAATCATGTTTAAAGTTAAAAATGACTTATAATCAATTAATTACTAAAAATTCATAAAATTATATAAAAAATAGGAAAAATCAGGAAAAATCTGTAAAAAATCAGTAAAAATCAGAAATGCAGTTTAAAAAAATCATATTAAATCAAATGACTTAAATACCCTCATATACTTAATTAATTAATTAATTAATCATAAAAATCAGTAAAATTAATAAAATAAAATCATCAAAAATCAGTAATAACAGAGAATTAAATCTGAAAGAACATAAGTCTCTTAAATAGTTAATGATATACATAAGACCTAATAAAATTACAAAAATACCCTCATATATAATAAAAATCTATAAAAAAATTAGATATAACACTAAAAAATACCAAAACCCATTTGATAAACAAAATACCTTCCATATAATAAAAATGCCATAGAAAAAATAGACTCTAAATATAATAAGTCCGGTCGAGGGTAAAATTACTAAAATACCCTTATACACTTAAAAATTAATTTCACAAATCCCATAAGGCTTTAAAACCTTTTAAACTTACCCTTATACGCTTATAAGCCATAATACCTCCATAATTCATAAAAATCGTATAATTGCAAAAACACCCCTATGGGTTTAAAATATTTGGAACTAATCCAGATAACTTGGAATCAATCCAAATAATTTGGAATCAATCCTAATTCATATAAAACCTATCTCAAACTGGGGTGAGGCTAAGGGCTCAACCTAAAATGCATCTTCATACTCATATGCATGCGTTGCCTGTAGTAGTAGTGTTACATGTCATAAGGGCATCATACGGACGGTTAATCAAGGGTTGCCGAGCAGTTGCTCGACGTAATTAACACTGACCGAGGTCAGTGGAGAGAGGTCATATACTCGAATCTTCGCTTGATTCGAAGCCCCGGATTCTCTGAGGGCTAATCCCAAGCTCTCATAGTCCGATAAAACATAAAACCGACCTATATTTCTCTAGATAAACAAAAAAAAAAGGATTTCCGAATAATCCGAATAGGAGAGACGTCTAGGTCAGGTCCTGACGAAGGTTTAAAGAAATAAACCTCCCAAACAGAGATGGCATGGCCGGTGGGACCTCTCTTCCCCTTCATCTCTTCGTCCGGTGATGCCCTCACCATAACTCTACTACTAACTTTGCCATGTCTTATGCAGGTGGTCGAGTCTTCTGCCTGACAAGATAGTAATGGCGGCAAGGGTCATATATGGCCCCCTCGCAGTGGCAGCCCACGTTCAGTGTGGGTATCTCACCATTCCAACCTGCTTCGGCGATTTCCCCGCGGTCGTGGGGTCCCCATACTTTTTGGGAGTGATCCCAGCGCCGGAGTCAGTTCCAGCACAAGAAAGGAAGCTAGCCTCCCGCGCAAAGGAGGCCAACAAGGGTGGGAAACGACAAATCGTCTACACCACCAATACCATCAGTGCATTCCCCGCTTCCTCATCAAGTAGGAGGCAGAAGCGGAAGAATGTTCCTCCGAGTCCCTCCCGGACCGGGAAAACGATACTGGTTGGGGACATGCGCATCCGCCTGGATGGCGGGGAACCAATCATTCCCAAAACTCGGCATGTTCTGACGGTTCCGGTCCGTAACCGTTTTGGAATCTTGCCGAAGGTTTGCCAAGATGTGGCAACCTTTAAGAAGAAAAGCAGGATGCAAAAAGCCGCTGTTCATTGGCATGCGTCTGCTACACTCCAACAGGCTGGGGGCAATACTGCACCCCGAGCACGGGATAATACTATTCCCAAAAATGGGGGTAAATACAGGGAGGGGTATGCGCTCCGCCTAAAAAAAATGTGGGTGACTAAGAAGGAAGCCCGCGAAATACGCGAGGCTAGGGCCACCCTAGCAGAGCAACAACCTCCCAAGCCTGCAGAGCCGATAAGGGAAATAACCCATCCAATAACTCGGCTTTATCCTAAACGGAGTCGAGGGAAGAAGAATGCCTATGAGGCGCAAGAGCCTGCCCAAAAGCGGGTTTCTGTCTTCGAAAGACTCGGTGCCCTGGTCCGACCAGCGCAGAGGAAGAAGAGGACCACCTGGATGACGGATGATGGCATCCGAATATATACTTGCTATACTTCTAGCACAAATCGGCAACCTTCTCAATCAGAAGAGCCGAGTAATGTTGCTGGGATGACGCAAAGAGGCGGGCCAATTACCCGCCAAATGGAGCAAGCCATGCGCCTGTTGGGCCAAGTAGGCTAGGGGGCAGAACTACCTCAAAACAATGAAGGTGCAGCTAATGCCCAAGAGCCTGGAGTTGCACAGCTGCCGCAAGAACAACCACAACCTCAGACTATTAAGGAAATCAGACAGGAAAACCAACAATTAAAGGCTTTGCTATACGGCTTGATACAGAAAATAGAGGAGCAGCAAAGGGTGGCCCCCGCTCCTCCAATAAATCTACCTCCACCCAGGGTTATTCCTGCGCCAGCAGGACCGTCGGTTGTCGAGGTCAATTTCAGTCCTGAAGAGATCCAGGAAGATAGGGCTGAAGAACCCAATTATAATGCTCAACAATCACGTGCATCGGCAGAAGATGCGACAGCATCGCAAAAGCACTTGATCGAGCAAATTGTTGAAGCCAAGATGGCCGAACAGGACGAAGGAATAAGCACGTTTGATTTATATAAAGTGCCATTTCCGGTTCGTCACATGTTCAAAAAGCTTCCAGCGGATCATAATAAGCGCCCTAAAGTCACAAGGTATGATGGGGAGGGCTCAGCCCAAGAGCATATAGCCAATTATACGAGTGACCTGGGAGAACTGGCAACCGAGGAGGCGTACCTTTTAAGGTTCTTCTCGACTTCCCTGACTGGCACGACATTCCAGTGGTATGCCAAGCTGAAGCCCAACTTTATAAGTAGCTGGGAAGAAATGCAGAAAAAGTTCCTTGATCGCTTCAAAGTATCGGAGCGGAAGGTCACTATTACTGAATTAGTGACACTTAAACAAGGAAAGAATGAGTCTGCCGTGGATTATATTAAGAAATGGCGGAACCTCAGCATGAGGTGCGACAATCCACCCGTCCATGAGGACGTAGTGAGATTGTGCAAAAGGGGTTTGAAACCAGAGATAAATGAGAAACTGATCGGAGTCAATGTCAGAAACTTCGATCAACTCAATAATATCGTAACGGAGATTGAAATGTTCTTCGCTGATTATCCCACTATACTTCCGAATAAAGGAAAAGCACCAAGGGAGCGAGGCGCCCCGGTTAAAGAAGTAAATACGGTTGATTTCTCTCCAGCTATAGAAAGGAATGATGCCAGGGGAGGCCCCAGCACCCCAGCGGCCAATAAAAAAAGAGAAGGAAAGGCGCCAGTCTCTTCTCTTGCCGAAAGAATGAAAAAGCCATATTCTTTTACCCGCGAGCATACAAGGAAATTGTTCGAAACATGTATGCGGGCAAAACTTCTGTCGCTCCCTAAGCCTAAAAAGCCGGCTGAGGTAGGCAGGGTTAATGAGCAGAATAATTGCCCATATCATCGCATGCTGGGGCATGTCATAGAAGACTGTTATGTCTGCAAAGACGAAATAGAAAAACTTATCCGTGAAGGCGCTGTGGAGATGGGTAAGCATTTGATAAGCCCTCCTCAGCCTCACCAAAGAAATAAGCAGGCATTTGCTGTTAATATCATTTATATGAGCGAGAGTTCATCTGGGTATCACCCCGAAGAAGAAGCGGTGAAGCCCTCTCCAGAGCGTGAGGCAACACCAATATATACTCCAGCAAGTCCTCCCCCTGGGGACTCAGTTATGGCGGCATTGGAAGAAATCCAGAGAAGCCTGGCACGACTTTCATGTCAACAGGAGGAGCTCACCCAGATGATGGAGGGACTCTCCAGACACCTTTCAGAAACTCTGTCGTTCAACAAAGTTGACATATTCTTCTCTTCTGAGGGGCTGGAATCGGATCTTGATCGTCCTTCAAGAAAAAGAGGCAAGCAAACTATGTTTCCTAGAGAGGACATAGAAACATATCGCCAAGAAGAAACGACCTCTTATAGAAAGAGTCATGAAAGCGTAAGAATAGCCGAAAAAGGGCGTCAGGCCAGGCGAATGGTCGATAAAGAGGCTGGAATACGCTTCAGAAATTCCTTGACTTTGAGGGAAAGACGTGCAAAGCCCTACTCATTCCCCAAAGACAAAGTTCGGGAACTCTTCCGACTTTGTATGAAGAAGAAAGTCATCGCCCTTTCAAAGCCGAGAAGGGAGGAAGAGATGCATATGACAGATGATCCTAATTTCTGTCACTACCATCGTGCCCTTGGGCACTGAACGGAGCATTGCTTCGTCCTCAAGGATGAAATAGAAAAATTAATCCAAGATGGACAAATAAATATGGGAAAATATTTGGTTGATCCCCTGCAGCCTCATGTGACTAATTATTCCGTGAATATGGTCCATAAGTTCTCCTCCAACCTGGAGGACGCCACACAAATTACGTACGGGGGAATGGCACCTGATAGGCCGCCCACTTCTCACGCCATTGATACCGTGGCAGCAATAGGCAGAAAGATGCGAATGTTGAGCATAAAATGTCGACAAGAAAATCCGGAGGTGGGTTCCTCCAAAAAGTCCGCGAAGGAAATATTCGGCGAATATCAAATGTTGCCAGATTCGATGGTCGAGCAAGCTGTTAAAGCCACTCTTGACCACGATCAGCCAGAAAGTCCGTGGACTAGGGCAAAGAAGAAAAAGAAGCCTAAAATGGCTAAATCCTTGCAAACACATACGGCAAAAAGAAAAGTTGTGGTCCATTTCGACCCACTTCCAGAAATGCCGGCCCGGCCCAGTTTCATTCAAGAAGCAGCAAGGAGAAAGAAACAGGAAAAGAATAAGAAAATAAGTGAGAAGAGAAGGCTAATGAAGCAGGAAATGCTTGCTAATGCCATAAATATGTCTGAGGACAAAAACTCGCCACTTCAAAGGCTGCAAAAAATCATCGATGAATTGGAAGAATATCTGCCAAATCGGCCAACGGAGGATGTCCCTCTGGGTCAATATATTCCATGGGAGGAGCTCGATCGGCGAGCTCGCCTCAGAGCATGGCTGTTAGACCTTCATGGTCGCATACGGAAAGCTAGCGAGGATGAGCTCTTCATCCCAGACGATGTTAGCATATTCTGGGAAGATGGGTTAACGGTGGAAAAAGTAGAACAACAATATCGAGCATGTCATGTAGTGTCGGCTCAACTTCAAGATATTTCAGATGGCGAAACGAGACACGCTTCACCAGAAACCGGGACTCCTTTGGCTACCTACCAAAGAAAGGGGAACCGGAGGAATCAAAATAGAAGCCGAAGCCGAGGCCGAGGTCAAGATCGCAGTAATGGTCGAAATAAAAGCCAACCGAATCAAGATAAAATCATCTACTTCAGGGGAGAAACCCCAGGGCCAATTCCAGGGCCAAAAATTCGGGGTAATATTCGCTTCTGCCCTTCTTCCGATGAAGAAGAATGTTCTCCACAAGCAGAAAATGCTCAATCCACCAAAGAACAAGAAGAAACAAACCCTTCGGCTCAGCCTGATCCTGCGGAAGGAGCCGAGGCCTTGGCGGAATTATTTGCTGAAGAAGCACAAATTAATCCCGCAGAAGGGCAAATGCAAACGGGAGAATCCCCGACTTTTGGGGAGCAGTCAAAAGCCTTGAAGGAGACCTTTCATAGCATGGCGGAAATAATGCCTCCTATCGAACAAGCCCGAGCTAGGACGGATCGAAAGGTACTACAAAATATGAAAAGAATGCCAGCATCCCTCAGCATATGGGAAGTAATAGCCCTGAGCAAGGAATTGAGGGAGGCTTTGATTACTGCCCTACAAAATCCTGAAACATATGAGGTCCATATGGCCGAAATAAGGGCTCAGGCATATGAAACATATGAGGCTACAGTAGCTTTTACCGATGATGATATGCTGCTATCGTCGCCCTGCCATAACAGACCGCTATATATGCGGGGCAAAATCAACGGCCGAGAGGTCGATCGAATATTGGTAGACTCAGGATCTGCAGTAAACATATTGCCCCTCAAAACATTTCAAGCGTTATACCTCACTCCATATATGAAGAGGGTACAAGGCATAACGATATTGGGATTCAACCAAGAGGCGGAAGAAGCCCTTGGTCGGGTCGATGTGGAGTTATGTTTGGACGACTGGGTGACCCAAGTGTCTTTTCTCATAGTCGATTCCAATACCTCCTTCAAGGCATTACTCGGTAGGCCTTGGTTACATAGAAATTGGGTGGTGCTTTCGACTCTCCACCAATGCCTCAAATATACAAAAGACGGTGAGCAACACCGAATATTTGCTGATTTGGAGCCGTTTAAGGCATATGACTGCCATCTGGCGGATGCACAATTATACTTTGATAAGGCTTCGGACCCGACGACTGGAGAAAGCCGTCGTAAGGGGAAGAAGATAGCCGACAAGTCTTCCGATGAGGAGGGCGGAATCACAATTAATGAGGCCAAAGCCGCTAGATTCCGACAAGGAATGAAGCCCGACCAGTCTTATCGAAAATCGGCTAAAGTTGGTCGGCCAGCCATCAATTTAGAAGCTAATACTATTAGCAAAGAAATAGAGGCTAGCATACGCCTACCTCCCGGCCTTACAAAGCCTATATTCCCAAGGGAAGTCCACACGGTGGAAGAATTGAAGACCCTCACAGTCCGTCACAAAGATGGGCTGCGCATCATATTTTATAAGGGAGATCTCGTGCCAGAGAGTCCTCCCGAGGACGGTTTTGGGCATGAAAACGTCTGACCAGAAGTTGAAGAAGTAGTCCAAGAAATGGACGATATGCCCCAATACATAAAACAGATGTGCAAACATCAAAACATTCCAGAAAGGCAAAGTGCAGCCAGGAATAAATTCTTTTGAGAATTATGGTATCCTGCAGAAGCCAGGGGGCAATCATCCAATCAAGATAGAAGAGGCCTCGGGTATAGGCGACACCATGGGTCTCCTACCCTATATGCAGTTCATATGGTAAGTTTACCATCAGGGGTAGAGGAGCCAATTGGTCATATCAGATTTGACAGTTCGGGAGATGGAAATGAAGAAATCCCTCCATCTGTCGAGATAGCCTCAACTGAAGCAAATTCTATTTGTGAATGGGAACAATGTCCGGCAAGGCCTTCCCAAAACACAAATGAAAGTCATGACATTAATATGGAAAAGCAAAAAGGGACCTTCGGGAGCTGCTGGCGCAACCTCCCAAGACCCGCATGAAAATGCAGACGAATGGCATGAAGCCTATTCGTCCGATGTAGATGAAGATGAGAACTTCATCGATTTTCAGCCAGCTCCTCGCGAGATAGAGGATGGTGGACAAGCCACGGTCGACGAACTGGTAAAGATTAATCTCGACAAACTAGAAGACCCTCGTCCGGTTTTCCTCAGTGCCTTCCTGAGCAATAAGGAAAGACAGACGTACACTGAACTCTTGATAGAATTCAAAGATTGTTCCGCCTGGAATTATAAAGAAATGCCTGGCCTGGACCCTTCGGTGGCAGAGCATGAGCTATCAATTCTCCATGAAGTCAAGCTAATAAAACAAACTCAGAGGCGAATGCGCCCTGAGTTAGAAATCATGGTGAATGCCGAAGTTGACAAGATGCGAGAAGTTGACTTCATCGAAGAATGCATATACCCAATATGGCTGGCAAATATTGTGCCGGTGAAGAAAAAGAATGGCCAGGTCCGAGTCTGCATTGACTTCTGCGACCTAAATAAGGCATGTCCAAAAGATAACTTTCCATTGCCGATAACCGAGACTATGGTGGATGTCACCACAGGATATGAAGCCTTGTCTTTCATGGACGGGTCATCGGGCTATAATCAGATTAGAATGACCCTCAAAGATAAAAATCATACAACCTTTCGTACTCCGAAAGGATTATTCAACTACAAAAGGATGCCCTTCGGTCTGAAAAATGCCGGTGCTACATACCAAAGGGCCATGACCAAAATATTTGATGAAATGCTGCATAATCTGGTCGAATGCTATGTTGACGACCTCGTCGTAAAATCTGCAAAGAAAGACGACCACCTCGGGGATTTACGCAAAGTCTTTGAAAGGCTTCGTCAATATCAACTCAAAATGAATCCCATGAAGTGCGCTTTTGGCGTCTCTAGCGGAAAATTTTTGGGCTTCATAGTCAGATACAGGGGAATCAAGATTGGCCCCGACAAAATCAAGGCAATCAGGGACCTACCTCCTCCCAGGACTCTAACTGAGCTTAGATCCTTGCAAGGCAGACTAGCCTATATCAGGAGGTTTATCTCCAACCTATCTGGAAGGTGCAAGCCCTTCTCAAAATTAACAAAGAAATGAGCCCCATTTATTTAGGACGAAGAATGCCAAAAGGCACTTGATGATATAAAAGAATATCTCCTCAAGCCGCCAGTGCTAGGGGCATCCATAAAGGGTAAACCACTCATACTCTATATTGCAGCCTTGGATGCTTCTTTGGGAGCTTTATTAGCGCAGGAAAATAAGGATGGAAAAGAGCAGCCGCTCTATTACCTCAGCAGGATGTTGGTGGGTCTTGAACACCGATATACTCCAACAGAGAAGATGTGCTTAGCACTTGTATTCGCCACGAAGAAGCTGAGGCATTATTTGATGGCACACAAAATCAAACTAATATCGCGGTTTGATCCGCTAAAATTCCTGCTTCGCCAACCTGTACTGTCTGGAAGGCTAGGAAAATGGGCATTACTCCTCATGGAGTTTGATATTACTTTTGTCCCTCAGAGGGCGATAAAATGACAGGGTATGGCCGAATTTCTGGCGGCACACCCGATTCCTGAGACTTCCCCTTTGAATAATGAATTGCTTGATGAAGAGGTCTTGCCCGCACAGAAAATATTGGATGTGCAGCAAGCAGAAGTAAAAGCATGGCAACTATATTTCGATGGGGCTTCGAGAACCATTATAAGGCCGGATGGCACATCGACCACAAAAGCTGGAGCTGGCTTGGTCCTAGTCACTCCGGAAGGAGGGGTATTGCATCACTCATGTGCCTTAATGGAATCCCTAACCAATAATGAGGCGGAATATGAAGCTTTGATTGTGGGGCTAGAAATCGCCTTGGAAATAAGTGTCAGATGCATCCAGGTATACGGAGATTCCCTGTTGGTCGTCCGACAAATTCTCGGCATATTTGAGGTCAGAAAGACCGAATTAATAGCTTATCATGCGGCGGCTGTCCGGCTAAGCGAAAAGTTCTATATCTTCATAATAGAATATATTAGAAGAGGCCAGAATGCTCAGGCCGATGCGTTAGCTAAATTAGTTGTAGCGCTGAAATTACCTCATGAAGGAGAAGCTGAAATAGTTGTGAGGGATATGAGACTCTTCCCCGCCTCATTAAATGAAGAAGATGGTCTGACAGTGTTTGAGATCAATACGTCGGAAGACCACAGTATCCAAGAAGAAGATGATTGGCGTGTTCCTATCATCAGGATAAAGAATGGCTGGCTCCCTGATAGCAAAGCCAAAAGAATCCAGCTGCTGCGGAGGGCAACTTCATACCAGCTGATAGATGGCGTATTATATCGCCTTGTCCCTCAAGAGAAAAATGCGGTTCTGCTCCGGTGACTTTCCCCGAGAGAGTCCTACAAAATAATGAAAGAAGTTCATGCCGGGATGTGCGGAGCTCATCAGTCAGGCACAAAAATGAAAATCAATATCAAAACATGTTCGCAGATTGCGAGAAAATGGCGAAAAGCTGCCCCCAATGTCAAGCCTATGGACCCATTCCTAGGCGACCTCCCAATCATCTGCACCCGACAACCCCGACATGGCCTTTCGCCCATTGGGGAATGGATGTTGTGGGTCCATTAACACCGTCATCTCGAGGGTATAAATATATTCTTGCCGCAACAGAATATTTCACTCGTTGGGCAGAAGCCATTCTTTTAAAAGAAGTGACCGGCGAGACGGTATCACGCTTCGTCAGACATAATATCATATACCGGTTCGGAACTCCTAGCCGGATCACATCAGATAATGGCACGCCATTCAAAAATCAAACAATATACAAGATGGCGGCTAAATTTCATATAGATTAGAATGCATCTTCAGTATATTATCCCCAAGCCAATGGGATGGCAGAAGCTTTCAATAAAACCCTGTGCAAACTCCTGGTGAAGATCAGTGGAGGGCGAAAGCAGGATTGGGACGAGAAGATGCATGAAGCATTATGGGCCTACCGTACCGTCTATAAAACCCCAACGGGATGCTCCCCATACTCTTTAGTTTATGGAGCAGAAGCCGTAATCCCGATAGAGATAGAACTCGCATCCTATAGGATCGCCTTGCATTATGGAGTGCATGAAGGCGACATGAGCGAGATTCAAAGGCGCTATGAGGAACTATTAGACCTCGAAGGCCAAAGATTGCAAGCATATCAGCGCCTGCAAATATACCAAGCCCGAATGTCTCGTGCATTCGACAAATTGGTGAAAGAAAGAACCTTAAAAAAGGGGGACCTTGTAATGGTAAAGCATAAAGATGTCATGGCCTCTCGGCCTAAAAATAAGTTCAAGCCAAACTGAGTTGGGCCATTCATAGTAAGCAGAGTCTACGAAGGCGGTGCTTATAAGCTGGTGGATGAAAAGGGAAATCTAGCCTTCCCACCGCTGAACGGCCGACATATGAAGTTGTATTACGCTCCGGTACATGATCAGCCCAAGCGACAACAGCAACGCGAACTGGCGCCGTGAAGCCCAATATATGTCTGGAAGACAAGAAATGATCCGGCAACCCGTCGAGGAATAACGCACGAAGGCCATGTGCGCCAAGAAAAGTCAATAAGGTTCGTGCGCGAGCGCATAGGCTCATAAAGCCACATATTTGTTCCCCGGCGGGGGGAGGACTCTCTCGGCCTGCTAAAGGCAGAGATTGAGTTTTCCCACATCCTTACCTAGGGAGGATATCAGAGTCGCCAATGACGAATAAACCCTTGGTACCACACTAGTGGTACAGTAATGTCCCATCAAGGGCTACGACCGAGGCGATGATGACGATGTCCTCCCGACTCGGTAAGGAAGTGGAAAAACTTGCTCTTCTGCTCGATGCAGTATAAGAAGATAATCCCTATTTCTGCTATACCAAATGTAAATACATGAACATACTCTCGAAAGATGTCATATGATTGTGAGTGATTCACCTCAAAAGAATTTTTTTTTTTTTCTGTCAGGAATATCATAGGATGAAAATTCTCATATTCGCCCCAGGGAGGCATTGTATCTTGAAAATTCTCATATTCGCCCCAGGGAGGCATTGTATCTTGAAAATTTTTCATATTCGCCCCGAGGAGGCGTTGTATCCTAAGTTTTCCCTTGGTATACACCAGCCCCACTGGTGTGCCGCAAAAGGGTTGAAAATTTTCCTACCGCCCTGAGGAGGCATTATATCCTAAATCTTCCCTGGGCATACACCAGTCCCACTGGCGTGCCGCAAAAGGGTTGAAAATTTCCCTATCACCCCGAGGAGGCATTGCATCCTAAAGCTTTCCTATTCCCCCCTGGGGGGGCGATACAAAAAACTTACTTTGTGCCCTTAGGAACGTTATATCCTGAAGTTCTCCTCATATACCATAGTCCCGTCGGCGTGCCCATATGTATTACGGTCCCATCGGCATGCTACAACGGATCAAATCCGCCCCGAGGAAGCGTTATATCCTAAAATTGCCCCTGATACACACTAGTCTCACTGGTGTGCTGTAATGGGTGGAAATTCATATTCGCCTACGGGAGGTTTTATATCCTGAAAATTCATATTCGCCTACAGGAGGCTTTATATCCTGGAAATTCATACTCGCCTACGGGAGGCTTTATATCCTGGAAATTCATATTCGCCTACGGGATGTTTTATATCCTGAAAATTCATACTCGCCTACAGGAGGCTTTATGTCCTGAAAATTCATATTCGCCTACGGGAGGCTTTATATTCTGGAAATTCATATTCGCCTACGGGAGGCTTTATATCCTGGAAATTCATATTCGCCTACGGGAGGCTTTATATTCTGGAAATTCATATTCGCCTACGGGAGGCTTTATATCCTGGAAATTCATATTCGCCTACGGGAGGCTTTATATCCTGAAAATTCATATTCGCCTACAGGAGGCTTTATATCTTGGAAATTCATACTCGCCTACGGGAGGCTTTATGTTCTGGAAATTCATATTCGCTTGCGGGATGCTTTATATCCTGGAAATTCATATTCGCCTACAGGAGGCTTTATGTCCTGGAAATTCATATTCGCCTACAGGAGGCTTTATATCCTGGAAATTCATATTCGCCTACAGGAGGCTTTATATCCTGGAAATTCATATTCGCCTACGGGAGGCTTTATACCCTGGAAATTCCTATTCGCCTGCGGGAGGCATTAAGTCCTGAAATTCATATTTCGCCCACGATGGGCGTCAAATCCTGAAAATCCTTTCATATACTCATATCAAATCGAATTCCCATATTACATATTCCCCCAATAGCTGTTGGTCCAGTTTTAGCATATATTTAATAGCAGTTAGAGTCATTGTCATATATATATATATATAAAAAAGGGGCTTAAAAAGCGAGGTGCCCCGACGGACTTAATCAGGTCTCATTTTTCGACGAGATCGGTTAGGGGTAAAAAGGTCTTATACCCAGCTAAGGTGAAAACCCGAAAGGGCGTCTTAGGCGAAATCGGGTAACCCCGCTGTATGAAAACCCGCAAGGGCGTGCATGCAAAAGTAAGAGAGGGCTAATGCTGGTGAAAATCCGAAAGGGCGCTGGCATTAGTTTATATAAAAAAAGGAAAGAAAGAGGAAGAAAGAAAGAGAATGAACACTATTTAGTCAAAACTCTTTTTGATATAAATAGCCGCAAAGTAGGAGCCCGAGACAAGCCCTCGGGGTGACTAAAAAATGAGCTTCAAAATGAAGCAATATCAGAAACAAAAAGGACAGAGGAGAAGGGACTCCCGGAAGCTAATCCTGAACGGGATCCGGCTCCCGAACTACTAAAGCCTGCGAAGCATCTAACAGCAGGCGGAGGGCCTCAACTCTTTCGACAGACTCATCTCGCTCCCGGGTAAGCTCGTCCAGGCGGCGGTCAAGGGTCGCCACTTGCTTGACGCCCTCCTCCAAGCCTTTCTCCAATTCTTCTAACTGTAGACAGAGGGCGGAGACTTGAGACCTTGCTTCGGCAATGCTTGAATCCAGTACCTCCCTGTCCGCCCGAAGTTCAGAAACCTCCGCGGTCCGCGCCGCGACATCCCTAAGAGCGGACTCCAACTCGGTCCGCAGTAGAGCTTGCTGGGCGGCATAGGCAGCGGAGTCATCTTGGTCTTCTCCCTTTGACAAACAAAAAGAGAAGAGAACTATAAGACCAAAAGTGAAAACGATAGTGTCGATAGATAATGTTGGTGATAAAATGAATAAATGAGAGAACCCACTTTCCCATCCTCTTTGGGAGAAGAAGGAAGGGGTTCAGTGTCTCCTGAATGACACGAAGGCGGCAGCTTGATAGTGGAGCCACTCCACGTCGGCGAACTTACCCTCCGATCAGTGGCAAGTGGGCAAGTGACCTCAGGCTCGCCCTCATCCTCGGAGTAGACTACCAGCTCAGTCGGGGTATAAGCCGGCTCCTCGATCCTGGGAGTCCTGGGAGTCTCTCCCGAATAAGAAAGGAGGACAGTGTCCTCCGAATGAGCTGGGGAATCAGACCGCAAGTTCCTCCGAGCTGCAGAATAAAAATGGGGTCAATACCCAATAACAGTTGACAAAAGAAAACGATGGATAGGAAGCCTCATACCTGCCAAGATATCAATGTCCCCGGGAGCTGGGATTTGGCTAAAGCAAATGGGGATTGACCTTGCTTTGGCACGTGCCTCCGAGGCGACTAATCTTTCAATTCTCCCTAGGAGAAGTCCAGGAGCTGATTTGACCTCCTCTCGACGTTCCCACCTCTGAGTGGACACGGGGACGATGTCTAGTCAAATGATAAGAGGAGGGCAGAACAAAACATAGTCAAAAAACATGGGGAATATAATATATGTGCAGCTCCCAGCATAAGAAAAAGAAAGTAGGTCTACCAGGGGACGAAGCCGCAGGCTTTTCCTGGACAACCTCAATTTCTACAGGCCCTCCCTCTACTAAGGTAGTTGCAGGAGGAATAGCCGAATTGTCTTCCGAAGGAAGAGCAACGGAATGGGAGGCAGCCGCCGCCGGCATTGCTTCAACAACCTCTGCAAAAAGCTTGATATTGACTACCAAAGGGGACAGGGTAGTTGAAAAGAAATGCCATAAGAATCAAAGCAGACATAACTTACCCTCAAGTGGAGGACTATCCACTGCAGGGGGAGTTGTCGAATCCCCTATAAGGCCCTTCATGAACGAAGAGCCTGAATGACTGGAGGCTGATCGCATCAGTTCCTCAAAAGTAAAATCTACACGGGAAAAGGAGTAAAGAATCAGATCCTGTGCAAGGCAAGAAGCCAAAGGACCTGCAATATGTCAGTAAAAGAATATATATTACCGAAACGGCCCTGGTCGTCCAAAAGCTCGTGATATAATTGATCGACCAAAGGGACGTCCGACCGATAAGGCTCATAGTCAGCCCAATTAAGGTCTCCTAGCTCTTCTTCGTTGCCTAAGGCAACATCAGTAGCTGCGGCCACATTCTCCTGCAGAAAGCAAAGAAGAATGATTGAAATCACAATCACTCCCAGCAAGGGAGGAAGAAGGACTTGCCAAAAAAAATATCCATATACCTCGGCAATGGCCGGCGATGCCACCTGAATTGGATCTTGAGTGGGAGGCTCGGGAACATAGACCCCTAAAAAGTGGGAATAATGAAAGGTGAGAACCTTGTAAATATAGCAAAAGAGAAATAGAGATACATAAAAATAAGGCGGCTGGTCAGCCCCACTTGTCGTAGGCGGGAGTTCACCAGCAGCAGGCACTGTAGCGGCCTGAGACATGCTCTCGCCGGCAAGTTCGCCTTCCTCTGTTATGAAGGGGCAAAAAATATAGATAAACAATAAAGAGCCATATTCCAAAGAGGAATTAATCTTCAAATGAAGAAAACCAACGAAATTATTACCTATAGGTGAAGATGGTCTCTGGATAGGTGCCGGATCCGGTGAAGGAGGAAGAGCCAGCCGGGGTCGAACTGATCGACGTTCCGTCTCTCCTTCAGCCATCCGCTTCTTCCGGGCCGCTTGCCTTGCCGCAGTCACCAGGAGTTGCATCTCCGAAGGCGGGCCGGTGCTGGTAGAAGGCACTGTTGCCGCTTCCGTGGCGGAAATATGAGGCTCTCCCCCAGAAATGTGGCGTATAGAAGATCCCCCAAGAGCCGCGGGCGATGGGGAGACGACATCTCCTACAAAACAAGGGAGAGAGAGCCGAATTAAGGCAAATGTGATGCATACATACAATAAGAGACACGATAAGAAATATGAAAATGTGGATACCTGCTGCGGCAAAAGACCTCGGCGGTTCAGGGATAAGGGAGTCAAAAGACATCCCTAGTTGGGTCGCCGCCTGTCCCATCACCCGCTATACATCACTAACGGTTTTAGCCCTCAATATCAAAAAGGCTTCGCGGCGAGGGTCGAAGCAGGCAAGCATATGGCTGAGGTAGCACAGCCAATCTCTGGCGGGGTCCCCGTTGAAACTGCCAACGGGCAGCCGGGCGGTATGCTCGAATCTCCTTGGAAGCTTGCAGTCTGCCAAGAAATGATGTGTCCATATATATCCCGGAGCGGCGAGCCCATAGAAGCCATCATCTTCGCCGCCCTTCTTCTTCTTTGCCTTTGGCATCGGCGGGCCAGCTCGGCCTTTGTATGTGTGCCGGCCAAGCCCTTTAGTGGACTTAGCTTGAGAAGAACCCCGTGTCTGCTCGGGATCTGGCCTAAGCCGCAACTCTCCCTGGTTTTTATGCCACCAAGCAGCAAAAGAGACGGTCATGCCCCCTTCATGAGTGGGGAGAGGCACTGCCACTTGGCCGAATGTGTTCTAATGCTGAAAGTAATTCCACCATAGCCGAGCAACGAGGTGGCTCTTTCGCTTCTGATATACTCGGGGCAGCTCGGTAAAGGCAAAGCTAGATGGGATCATCTGATCATATCCAAAATTCCGCGCGAAGCGGTTTGGATAATAGGGCTCCAAAATAACATCTATGCTTTTCTTCAATACAAGTAAGTATGGGCGAGTACTCAGAGTCCACCCATCTAATACAACACCATTGTAACCCATACAACCCGTCCACGGGTCAAACCAGGCGCGGTCGGCAGCTCCTCCTTTGTCAAAATATGGCCTGAAATTCCGCGAGGAGTGGTCAAAATCTAGCTTCCGAGAAGAGCCGAATGGAATAAAACTCAGGGCGGAACGGGCATAGGAAAACTGACCCGTCTCCTGGCTGGCTGGCTGGCTCGCCAGTCGAAGAACAGTAGGCAATGATGGAGCCATTTCCCTGCCAAGGGGAGAATAACCCGGAAGCAGAAGCCCCGCCCAGACGCTAACATAATGGGTGGCCATGACCACCGAACAGGAATTTGGGATAGCCGAGCTGCAAAGGGCCCCAAAGGAATGATATATGTTGGCAAGTGCCGCTGGCGCGATAGCGAGACGCGTCCCCACTGCGAGTCTTGAGGCCGCCAATAAAACCTCGGGCCGCAAAGCCCCCTCATCCCCATATAGGACAACAAAAGTGACTAGCCAATAGGTTAGATAAGTAGCTACATAGGTTGCATCATCAAGGCCCCATGGGTTCTCAGATTGATGCTCCGGCGCAATAATGATGCCTCGACGGGGGATATCCCTATGTGACAATACAGAAGGGACCCGTTCATCAAAAATGCTGGCAAAGCCTCGATGATAACGGAAGGGCCCTCCAAAGAAGAACCTGACCCAGGCGGTTGGCGATACTTTGCCCGGGCCAGAAGAACTCCCCCCAGTGGAAGAGGAGGCAGCACGCTTTGCCTTGGACAAATCTCGCCATATCTTCAGCAAGTATCTGTAACAATAAGGAGTAGTGTAGTTCCCCGCGCCGTCAGTGGTGCTGCGGTGGAATTCATCCAATACTCCTTCTTCATAGGGTTTTCCCACAATCGGCAAACCTGAAATCCGATGCAAAGACCAGAGATCAATGACAGTCTTGCCCTCTGAGGTCGCGATAGTGTTGTTATCGCGAATATATCGTTCAACAATCGCCTGAATAAAGCCATGATGGCAAGGATAGTCATATTGGGCCGCTGCAACGGCCTCATAAATACCGGCCCTGTCAAGAATTGGTCGATGATTCTTCAGAATATGCAGGAGCCATTCCGTAGCCCCCAGGCGAAAGACATGTGAACTTCTGATTTGAAGACGGACATCCCAAGCAGGGCGAACGCCTCGGCACATGTCTGATAGCAATATGCTGAAGTCAGAAGAGTCGTGAATGGAGCCTTCTTCTGCTTCAGTCAGAAATAACCCCTGTGGGTGCCGTGCAGCCTCAAAAGGACGACTTCCTGCTCGCGTCCACATAGCCGGCTGATAGGTCCTGCTGATGTCATGGATCCGAAGAATAGCCCGGATGGGCCCCATCTGCTCGGGAGTAGGGAACTCCCACAACCGATCAACGGTAAAAGGAAAAGCCGGGTACGAGAAGGGGAGGATCCCCTCCATATTGTCACGATCCAGTAGGATGGCACGCTCCAGATCGCGACGCTCTGCAGGGGATAACGGTCTCTCAACCCCATCTTCAACATGAGTATATGACTGGAGCAGCTCATAAATGAAGGCATTCGAAGGAAGGTGCCGGGCGGTCTCGCCTCGCAAGAAGTAAAAGAACTCTCCATCTCTATAGATGCTCTCCCGGCAAATGGGAACAACATCCTCGATAGTAATCCGCAAATGTGGCCGAGCCACCTAGCGGAACCCCGCGTCCGGGTACGCAGCAACCTCCTGAAATCCCTCGACGGGAGTATCGCCGAGAGCGGCCATAATGACGCAAAGTTATCAACCTGCGAAGGGACAAAAAAACACATACATCAAAACGATGCACAAAGCAAACAATATAGCTAAATCCCGACAGAAAGTCAGGATGATGCAAAAATATTACAAATGGTGAAAATATGGCCAACCCAGAATGTCTCACATGGAGCTCCTGGAAATGCCTAGATAAGAAAAAATGATGAAGTGCTAATACTAGCACAACATCCATATCATGCCCTCATATATGTATATATTGCCTTAGTGGCGGACACTTGGCCAATCTGGAATGCCTCGCATCGAGCTCCCGGAAATGCCGAAATAAGGTACTAATATCCTTTGAATAGGAATGACGCTATTAGAATTGAGTGACCCGCTCTGTGTTCCCAACTAATCTCCAAGTCGCAAAGGCCAAGAGAATACCCGGGGCCAAGCAACGTGTCGAACAGATTCGAATGGCGTCAGTCTTATAGGACCCTCCAAGTCACTAAGGCCAAGAGGATCCGAGTATAAAGGAAATCGAATAACTCCGAACACCCCCAGAAAACTGCAAAGTCATGAAGACAAGGTTTCCTGAAGCGGCGTCGGAATATTCAAGTACCAAAAAATAAAGGGTGTCCGAACCCACAAAAAGCAAATATACACTACAAATTGTGCAATTGATTGCACAAGGAATGCGGGGCAGCATTGCTATCTTTCTAAAAAAAAAAAAATCCACACATGCTCAAAACCATATGGAGCAGGATGGGAGAGATTAGCAAGACAATGTCAATATATATGTGGCATAAAGATAATCCTTCGGGATCTACCAAAAGCATACACAGGCATAAATATATGCATATATATGAAATGATGCACGGGACTCCCGCCTTTGGCTTCGTCTCCGGCGCGCATCCCGTGGGGGGCATTTGTTGAACATGAAATTTTTCTTATGCAAATAATGCCGTTTGAGTATGCATACATATGCATATGGCATATACTCGCATTGATGTGGGCTCACTATAGGAAAATATATACATATGCATAACGACATGTTCACGAAGAACTATGTTATGCAAAACAAAATATGTACCTATGATACAAGTGTATATGGAAAAGACATAAAACCGTAGGCTCACATTATGAAGGTAATGGAATAGGAGGCATACCTAGGCCAAGAAGGTCTTGATCGGGATTTTTAAGGAGGCCTAAAACAGCCCCAAGTCGCCCTTGTAGGCTTTCGAAATCAACTCCTAAGCTCCCTTGTTAACCCTTGATGGTGAGGCCCAAAGGGAGGACCCTAAGATGCAGCAACAAAAATGACCCAAACGCTGCGAAATAGGGGCCAAGATCAGTCCCGAAATGGGCCAAAGCCAGTCCCGAAATGGGCCAAAATCAGTCCCAAGACTTACCCAAAATGACCCCAAATGAAGGCCCAATAGTAGGGGTGATAGGCCCAATAGATGGCCCAATAAGGGACCCAATATAAGGCCCAATAAAGACCCCAAATGAGCCCAAAAATCAGTCCCACAGGGTACCAAATCTGCAACCCAGGGAGAAAAAAATCTCTCCGAAATTCCCAAAGTAGAAAGATACCCAAAATGGAAAAAGAGAAACCCAAGTGGACCCCCTCTCTCTCCCCCTTTATTTAAATAGGAAAGAAGGAGGGAGGAGAGAGAGAGGTGAAACCGGTGGGGGGACCCCCCACCGGTTCCAAGAGAGAAACCGGTGGGGGGGGGGGAGGGGAGGAGTTCCCACCTTCTTTCTCTTTTTTGAAATTTAAAAATAAAGGGAGGGGGGGGGAGATTAAAGAGGGGTGGAAATTAATGTTGTTTAAGAATCCCACAAAGACCCCCATTTAATTCTAAACCCTTTTCACATTGGAGCCAAGTTTGGAATTAATGGGTTCTTGAACCCTTTTCACATTGGCCAAACCCCCCCCAAATCTGAAACCAAGGCTCATTTAAGAGCCAAAAAAAACAGGAAAAGTGAAAGAAATGGGGGAGGAGAACCCTCCCCCCACCGGTTCCCAAAACCGGTGGGGAGACCCCCCACCGGTTCCCAACCGGTGGGGGTCCATGGCCGGTGGCCACCCCCCACCGGGTCCCCCCCTCTCTCTTTTCAATGCTCTCTCTCACTCCCCTCTCTCACCCATTGGCCATTGGGATTAATATATATGAAGAGAGGGAGAGGAAGAGAATGCAACCGGTGGCAACCCCCACCTTGGCCCATTCCGGTGGCACCCCCCACTGGGCCCAAATTGAGGCCTATAAATGAGGCCCCTTGGCCCCCAAATCAAAGGGACATATGCAAAGGAACAGCACATACACCCACATATAAGGAGTGTAAGGTTCGGAGGGGAGTTCCTGCTGTGTTGAAGACCAAATTCGGGTTTCTTAACCCGGGTTTGCTGCGCTTTTTGGCGATCTTTGTCCGTTTCGGGGAGTTCTTCTTCCTAAAGTTCAATCCTAGGGGAAACTCTGCCGAATAATTCGTGTAAAAGAGCCTTATTCAGGCGAACCTTTGTCAAAATAAAAGTTGATATTTTCATGTCTGAAATGTGTGTTTGCATGCCATTTAAATAATAAAATAATATCATATTTTTCATACTTTATATACATATATATATATATATATATATATATATATATATATATATACTTAGTTTTATAAACTCAAAAAAAATCTGTGTGCACCCCCAATTTAACCTTAATCTCACCCCATAAATATATAAGTTCAGAAATAATCATAAAATCATGTTTAAAGTTAAAAATGACTTATAATCAATTAATTACTAAAAATTCATAAAATTATATAAAAAATAGGAAAAATCAGGAAAAATCTGTAAAAAATCAGTAAAAATCAGAAATGCAGTTTAAAAAAATCATATTAAACCAAATGACTCAAATACTCTCATATACTTAATTAATTAATTAATTAATCATAAAAATCAGTAAAATTAATAAAATAAAATCATCAAAAATCAGTAAAAACTGAGAATTAAATCTGAAAGAACATAAGTCTCTTAAATAGTTAATGATATACATAAGACCTAATAAAATTACAAAAATACCCTCATATAATAAAAATCTATAAAAAAATTAGATATAACCCTAAAAAATACCAAAACCCATTTTATACACAAAATACCTTCCATATAATAAAAATGCCATAGAAAAAATAGACTCTGAATATAATAAGCCCGGTCGAGGGTAAAATTACTAAAATACCCTTATACATTTAAAAATTAATTTCGCAAATCCCATAAGGCTTTAAAACCTTTAAAACTTACCCTTATACGCTTATAAGCTATAATACCTCCATAATTCATAGAAATCGTATAATTGCAAAAACACCCCTATGGGTTTAAAATATTTGGAACTTATTCAGATAACTTGGAATCAATCCAAATAACTTGGAATCAATCCTAATTCATATAAAACCTATCTTAAACCGGGGTGAGGCTAAGGGCTCAACCTAAAATGCATCTTCATACTCATATGCATGCGTTGTCTGTAGTAGTAGTGTTACAGGTCATAAGGGCATCATACGGACAGTTAATCAAGGGTTGCCGAGCAATTGCTCGACGTAATTAACACTGACCGAGGTCAGTGGAGAGAGGTCATATACTCGAATCTTCGCTTGATTCGAAGCCCCAGATTCCCTGAGGGCTAATCCCAAGCTCTCATAGTCCGATAAAACATAAAACCGACCTATATTTCTCTAGATAAAAAAAAAAAAAGGATTTCCGAATAATCCGAATAGGAGAGACGTCTAGGTCAGGTCTCGACGAAGGTTTAAAGAAATAAACCTCCCAAACACGTGCCTACATGTTTGTTTTGCATTTTTATTTTTTGAGAGGGGATACTACCCACGTGAAATTCCAACAGAGGTTGGGGGCATGCCTTGTTTGTTTTGCATGTATTTTACATGTTTTTAACTTTATGTCCATTTTTCATTCACATATTTAACTATGGTGGCTCATCGCAATAGACTACTTATTTTCATGTTAAGTCATATTAGTATCATGCCTAGGCAGGTGCCTAAGCACTTAGATCCTTGGGGACCCTGAGCATGCCTTGGGTTGCGTTATCGCCTTGACAACTTTGGTTGTTAACTAGTTGCCTTTTGGCTTTGTTACTCTAGATATAAGTTTGGATGTAGATTTTTTGGGTTGTGGTTGACATTGTAAGCACATCAGCAGAATTTTGATGTCATATTGTTGGATTTGACTTGCCAATTTCATTCGGACAGAAAGTTTTTCCTATGAAACAATCAATAGGGTCTCCTTATGCCATCAGTGAGGCCTTTGAGTGGAGAACAAGCACACTACATATTGGTTAATGAGCATGGTGTCCTGGTTTTTCTACTTGTCAAGGGAAAATGGTTCCATTCTATCCATGGGTGTAGACAAAGGGAAAAGTTCTTCAGTTTTCTTTTTTTTTTTCAATCAGCATTAGTGCTTCTTTTCGCTTTCTTGATATTTCATGCATGTGCCACTGAATATGATAAATAATGGAGAAAATGACCCCTTATTCATGGAATGACTTATCTATGAGTGTTGAATAATGGTGAACCTAGTTAAGCCTAGCAAAAAGGTTCTCCAGTTCATGAAAACGTGCTATTAATCAGATTTTTGCACCTTAAGATGGTTATTAGTCTGAAACTGATGTATGAAATTCGTGTGCACCTGTAAAGTTGGTGCCTTTTAAAGGGTGATTGATGATGATGTTCCATTAGATTTTCCTTGGGAGTGTTTGTTGTTGAACTGCATCTCTTGTTTCCCAATTTCCAAATGCTAAAATTTTCATGCGTGAAATTATTCTAGTTTATTGTTCAACTAGCCTCCAACAAGGATCTTGTGTTCTGGCAGGTGGGACCTGGAACATCAAAGAAAAGTCGACCAACTACAGGTATTTGCCACCTTTTATGCCATCAAGGGAAAATGCATTAGGAGGTTGGGGAATAAGTCCTGCATCACTTTTGATAATGTCAATATCAATTTGAAGATCACTTGATATGGAGATTTTGTACACATTTTGATAAATTCTGTCCATACTGTTATAGCATGTTCTATTTTAGGTGTTAGTTTGACATTTTCATCCCTTTCTGATGCCATGATCCATTATAAGTTGTTGGATCACTGCATTTATTCTCATTCAGTGTGTTGCCTAAGGGCCAGTTTGTTTGCGGGATAAGGGTCGAACAAGATGGGCTATACGACTTATTCGCTTTGGGAGTGCGGATGCATTATTCTTGACGCGGACGCGTTATTCTTAGAATAAGTGGAATAAATCATTCCATCTAAAAGGCAGGAATCACTTGTTCCGTTGAACTACTTATTCTACCCAAAGTAAATTCTTCTTGTTCCTAAAATAAGAGATCCGAGAACAAGAAATCCGGAATACCACATTCACAAAACAAACCGGCGTATGCAATGAATTTTCTTATCTGGTATTTAATTTCATGCATTAGGATACAAAGATAGTGGAACAAGTCATTCTTGTAAGCATCTAATACAACATTGTGCCTGTGGTCTTCTAGGGAAGGTTGGCAGTGGCATGTCTCTTTTTGGAATTTTCGATTAATGTTCCAAAACCTATGTCCTGCTGAACACTTAACAAGTTTACTGAATACATATGGAGGTTTTGTTCTGATATTCCAATTAGTTCATCAAAACATTTATGGAGGGTCTGGTGGGGAATGGAGAAGTTTGTTACAGTTCAGATCTGTCAACACTAACATCTAATGCTAGTTAAGGTACCATCCAGCAGCTTAGCAATCAAGATTCTTGAATATTAACTGAAGGAAGCTCGAGATCACTGTCAGAGCCCACCCTCTCCCTTGACTGCCATTGTTGTCACACTCCCCAGGCTGCTGCCCAGCCATAATCCCCTTAGCTGATACCCAGTACGACATGGATACCGGCCGATACCGGTACGTACCGGTATCGGCCGGTACCGGTACCCGATACAGGTAAAGGGTATCGGCCGATACCGGCCGATACTGGGCCGGTACCGGCCGGTACGTACCGGTACCGGTACCCACCGATACGGGTACCGGTACCGGTACTGCCATCCCTGCAGTACGATCTTTCCCCTTTTCCGTCTTTCCATGGTTCCCCTCTGGAAGGTTGCTTTTCTCGGAAAACATGCCAGTAACCAAGCTGAGTCCAGAATTCACATTGACACAAACCAACACTCACTTTCTTTACCCATCTTCTTTTCCCCTCTAGATCATCCAAGACCTGAGCCTGGACTTTAACAAGAACATGACGTCTAAGCCTAAACTAGTCACACATTGAACTAGTCCATGCATACCAAAGGCAACTATTTGAATTCACATGCTAGGTCCAACCCATTTCACTTTGCTTAAAACAAGCCCATTTTGCTCTACTTGGCCCAAGATCTTGTCCTGCTTCAGGATAACATCATATTTGGTTTCAGATTGTTCTTAAGATTCAAGTTACTGTAGTCTTGTGCATCATTGTACATATTTTATGGTTTATCTAGGCAAGTTCAAGTGGGATGGATTAGATCCATGATACGCTTCTAGCACGTCATAGTTAATGTATGTAAGATGGAACAACAAAAGCCATTTTGTTTATGCTGTAAGATGAGACTATGTTTGGCCATCACCTTTGTAAGATGGAAACAGTTATATCGTCTCACAGAATCTGGCAAATTTCTTCAGATAGCTGATTTATCTGTAATTTTGTATATCATTTGAGCTAAGTTTCACACATTTGAATTCAAAAAGAAATTCTAAAAAATAAAATTGTTTAAAACAGAAGATGTGAACACTCCAATAGAAGAATAAAATTGTGATTTTGTGTTTAGATCATAGTTAATTAAATACAGAATGGGCATAAGACAGGAAAGATACGTGTAAGAATCCACTAAAATTAGTAAGGACATATAAACAATTAGTGAATTAATGGGCCTTAAAATCTGAAGCTTTAGTTGTATTAATGAGCTTTTAAACTGAACTGAAATGGCCCTTGAAGGGATCGGACTTGGGCTGTGTTCAAGTGTAGTTATTGGACGGTTAATGGGTTATTAATGGATCTAAATTAATGGACATTTAATGGGCTTTTAATACAACAAAAGCCATTTTGTTTGTGCTGTAAGATGAGACTATGTTTGGCCATCACCTTTGTAAGATGGAAACAGTTAATAGTCGTCTCACAGAATCTGGCAGATTTCTTCAGGTTGCTTATTTTTCCGTACGTATATCATTTGAGCTAAGTTTCACACATTTGAATTCAAAAAGAAATTCTAAAAAATAAAATTGTTTAAAACAGAAGATGTGAACACTCCAATAGAAGAATAAAATTGTGATTTTGTGTTTAGATCATAGTTAATTAAATACAGAATGGGCATAAGACAGGAAAGATACGTGTAAGAATCCACTAAAATTAGTAAGGACATATAAACAATTAGTGAATTAATGGGCCTTAAAATCTGAAGCTTTAGTTGTATTAATGAGCTTTTAAACTGAACTGAAATGGCCCTTGAAGGGATCGGACTTGGGCTGTGTTCAAGTGTAGTTATTGGACGGTTAATGGGTTATTAATGGATCTAAATTAATGGACATTTAATGGGCTTTTAATACAACAAAAGCCATTTTGTTTGTGCTGTAAGATGAGACTATGTTTGGCCATCACCTTTGTAAGATGGAAACAGTTAATAGTCGTCTCACAGAATCTGGCAGATTTCTTCAGGTTGCTTATTTTTCCGTACGTATATCATTTGAGCTAAGTTTCACACATTTGAATTCAAAAAGAAATTCTAAAAAATAAAATTGTTTAAAACAGAAGATGTGAACACTCCAATAGAAGAATAAAATTGTGATTTTGTGTTTAGATCATAGTTAATTAAATACAGAATGGGCATAAGACAGGAAAGATACGTGTAAGAATCCACTAAAATTAGTAAGGACATATAAACAATTAGTGAATTAATGGGCCTTAAAATCTGAAGCTTTAGTTGTATTAATGAGCTTTTAAACTGAACTGAAATGGCCCTTGAAGGGATCGGACTTGGGCTGTGTTCAAGTGTAGTTATTGGACTGTTAATGGGTTATTAATGGATCTAAATAATGGGCTTTTAATCAATTGCTAATGGGTTGTTATTGGGCCTAAATTTGATGGGCCTGTCTTAGTGGCCAGCTGGGGCTAGCTGGAAGCCACTGAGAGAGGCTACCTCCCAGCTTCCAACCGCCTGCCTCCCCTTTATAAAGAGGGGCAGGCTGGCAGGCTGGCCCAAGCTAGAAATAAAGGGAGAGAGAGGGGCGGTGTAGGAGCAGGGGGAAGAGAAGGAGAGCAGGGGAGAGAGTGGGAGAGAAAGAGAGGGACCCTGGGAGAGAGAGAAAGGGAGGTGGCGAGAGTTAGAGAGAGAAAGAGATCTAGTAGAGAGAAAGAGAGAAAAACAGTAAGAAGGAGAGGGAAAGAGCTAGAAAGAGTGGGATTTTGGGAGAGTGGAAGAAGAAGAAAGTGAAGAGGGAGTTGAGAAACTTTAGGAAAACAAGTGAAGTTTTGTGGAGGCTGCAAGAAGAAGTTTCAAGGAGAAGGAGCCGCAGCAGAGGACTCCATCCCGAAGCTGCAGCGGCAACTCCTTCTACACTCAAGGTGGGGGGGGGGAACATCTACCTACACGGTTCTTTCTTCCTAGAGGTAGGGTGATAGCTTACTAGTTGTTCTTTTTGTTTTTGAGTTTTCAGGGGGCTGTGGAGAGTAGAAAATTGCATGATTTAAGAAAAAACTCTAGTTAATTCTTGAATGATGGGCAGTTATGGTGAAAATTATGAAGCATTAAGCATGCCACAACATGAGATGGAAGCATGGTTCCAGTGTTGTTTTACTTCTGTTTTGGAAGCTTCCCATCACAAAAAATTAGTTTTTTTTTTTTAGAAGGTGACTGAAAGTCACAATTCTATTGATTAGAAGAATGTGGAATACAAAGAGGACCCATGGACACCAAACAACCTGGTGGGACAAACCCCCAACCAAGTCATACTCTAAACTGAACAGAAATTACAATGGATCTGTTTTATCAAGGGAATAAAACAGAAAAACAAAGTGAGGACCATTAATTAAAATGAGCCCTCCACAACCTTACCTTCTGCAAAAGAATAGCATTCCCATTAGTCAAGATGCCCATAGCAAATCCCCACTCTTCTACCCATTTAAAAGTTTTCTTCAACAAATCAGTAACCCTGCAACATTGATCACTGAACTTTCTCTTATTTCTCTCACACCAAATAGTCCACATCAAGGCTGGACAAATGCTGAACCACAAATGTTTCTGATCTGGAGAAGGACAGACTCTGGGCCACCAATTAAGTAGCTCCAAAACAGAAGAATGATCTACCCATGTGATTCCAAATAATCTGCACAAGATCTTCCATAGGATGATAATAATGCTGCAGCCCACAAAGAGATGGTCTTGATCTTCTTCAAACATTGCACAGAAAACACATGAATAACTCCCTGGGATATGAAGAATTTTGGCCCTCTTACTGGTAAGAATTCTAGACCAGGCAATCTTCCAAAGAAAAACCTTAATCTTGTTTGGCAGGTAGTTAGACCAAATTAGATTCTTCCACCAAACCCTACAACCACCATCATTTATGATATGAACAATAGACTTGACTGAATACTTCCCATTGATGCTCCATTTCCAAACTCTTCTGTCCGGAATCTCAGCACAAGTTCTGAAATTGTTAATAAGGTTGAGCATACTTATAAGTTCCTCCACTTCTAGTTCAGTGAGGTCCCTTCTCAGATGAAGATTAATAGCTCCTGAACCATAAGCAGCCAAAACCTGTGCCACCGAAGCCTCTTTACACTGAGTGGTATTGAAAAGATTGCTGAAAAGAGAGGAGAAAACCAGGCCGGAGCACCATTTGTCTTTCCAGAATAGAGTATCACATCCATTGCCAATCTGGATGTCATAAGATAAAGCCATAAAATCAGCTATCTTCACAATGTTTTTCCAAATAGGGGATATATTGAAGGCAGTAGACGGAAAGAGACTCCATTTGTTATCAGCACAGTAGTACAAATCTCTGATAATGACAGCCCAAAGTGCTTCCGAACTTTCACCTCTTCTCCATAACCATTTCATTAACAAGGCTTTATTGAGAGTGCCAACTCCACAAAGACCAATACCTCCTTGTTCTTTACTCTTACACACATTTTTCCAATTAATTAGATGAAGTCCTCTCGTTCCCCTTTTACCTTCTGACCAGAAGAAAGAACTCCTAGTAGATTCAATAAGCTTCTCTACAGTTCTAGGAATCTTGAAGATAGAGATGTAGTAAATGGCCAGTGAAGAGAGGACTGATTTTGATAAAATCAGTCTCCCTCCATCAGAAAGAAATCTGCTTTTCCACCCTTCCAATCTATCTTTAAACCTCTTAATCAAATCATCCCAATCTCTGACTTTAATGACCCCATCTGATAAGGGTAAGTCTAGGTATTTAATAGGGAAAGAATTAACTTTACACTGTAGTGCATTAGCCATATCCTGTAGGCTGTCAATTGACACATTTACCCCCACAATCTCAGATTTCTCATAGTTAATTCTCAACCCAGTTATAACCTCCACCAGGATCAACAACTTCTTAATGTTCTGGATATCCATGCTACTTCCTTGTGTAAACAATAGGGTATCATCTGCAAACTGGAGGTGAGATAATTGGATATTGCTTCTCCCAATGGTGAATCCTTGAATCAACCCCTGTTGGATTGCCTTATCCCAAAGTGTGTTCAAAATTTGTCCAATTAATAAGAAAAGAAGTGGCGAACCTCTGGAGCTCTTAAAGTATCCACATGGTTCTCCATTAAGCAAGACAGAAAAAGTAGATGATGAAATGCAGCACATCACCCAACTTATCCATCGATCATTAAATCCCATTAGCTCCATGGTTTTATGAAGACAATTTCAGTTGATTCTGTCAAAGGCCTTCTCAAAATCGAGCTTAAGGATGACACCTTTCTTTTTTCTGTATTTATAGTGATGGATAGCTTCATAAGCAGCCATATAGTCATCCAAGATGGCTCTCCCTTGTACAAATGCTGTTTGGTTGAATCCCACAATTTTAGAGATAACTTTCTTGAGTATGGTAGCCAGGATCTTAGTAATGACTTTGTAACACCCATTGAGCAGACTAATTGGACGAAAATCAGTCATACTTTCAGCACCTTCAATCTTAGGGATGAGAACAATAAGAGTTGAATTGAACACCTTAATCTTGTCCGGGTTATCATAGAAATCTTGGACAAAATTAAGCAAGTCTTCCTTGATGGTGTCCTAAAAGAATTGGTAAAAACCAATAGACATCCCATCGGGCCCTGGAGCCTTGTTAGGATCCATACTAAAAATCGCCTCCTTGATATCATTTTCTGAAAAGGGTGCAGACAGCTCTTCAGCATCGGAAGCATCCAATTTGGGAAGCAATCCATCCTCCAAGTTAGGTCTCAAAGGGAAATCTTCGAAGAAAAGATTCTGGAAGAAGTCAACAAACCTATTCTTGATTTCTTCAGGCTCTTTAATCACAATCTCTTTATCTTTAATATGATCAATGGTCAAAAATCTCTTCTTTGCACTTGCCATTGCATGGAAAAAGGATGTGTTTTTATTACCTTCTTTGAGCTAATGTTCTTTAGCTCTCTGTCTCCAACTAATTTCCTCCTTTAACAACTCCTCATTCAACAACTTCTTCAGTGCTTTGAGTGACTGCAATTCAGTAAAAGAGAGATCCCTACTCTCACTTTCCAGCTCCAAAGATTCAATTTTGTTCTTCAAGGACTGTTTTTCCTCAGCTGCCCTCCCATATTTCTGCTTTGACCATTGCTTCAAGCCTTTTCTGATCCTGTTCAATTTACTCTGAAGATTGAGTGTTGCTGAATCAGACCCAGTGTTTTCCTGCCACCAATTAATTATCATTTCTTTAAAACCTTCTTCCCTCTGCCATTTTAGCTCATATCTGAAGATTCTGGGTTTCTTTCTCTTGTCTTCCATGAAAAGATGCAATGGGATATGACCCGAGACAGATCTACATAACCCTTTAATGTGTGACAAGGGGAAATAGTTGAACCACTCTGTGGAAATCAGCACTCTGTCAATCCTAGACTGAACACTAAATTGCTGAAGATTAGACCATGTAAACTTTTTATTAGGAATGACTAAATCCATAAGATTAGTCTCCCTAATCCATTGGTTAAGGAAGAGCATCTCCTTACTCCATTTCTGAGCACCAGACCTTTCCCATGGGAATCTAACACAGTTGAAGTCTCCCACAATACACCATGCCTCAGAAAAAATAGAGTGCAACCTGAAGAGTTCTTGAAAGAACAAGTCTCTCTGCTGATCATTATGCGGACCATACACTGATGTGATTACCCATTTAACACTGGTGGATCTTCTGTTTTTCCACTTGAAGGCAACTGATATACTGAATCTACCCTCATCACACACAGATCCCTCAAACTTGTTCCCATTCCACATAATCAGTTGACCACCTTTGAGACCATCTGCCGGAAGAACAACAATTTGATCTAATGAAGACCCACCCAGTTTTTGCAAGGGAAAGTTATCAAAACTGGACATATTAGTCTCCTGAATACAGATGCAATCTAGGTGAAGGGAGATAACAAGATCTTTCACCGCTCTTACCTTAAAATCTCCGTTAAGCCCCCTAATATTTCATGAAACCAGATTCATGATGTGATAATATGTATCCCCCCCTCCTTGATCCTCTTGCCTTTTAGACTGTCCACAAGAATATTGTTCCTGACAAAATCTGCTTCTCTCTTCCCTATCTTGATACCTCCTCCCGTACCTTTCCTTTTAGCAGAATGCTGCAAGATATCATGCCTTTTCAATTTCTTGAAAAATTTCAACACCATCTCTTCTCTGCTAAGGAAAGAAACTCCAATGCGCTGGCCAAACTGCAGAATTTCTTCTGTCCAAGCCTCTTCGTCACAGACCTGTCTCACTGCCAATGGCTCAACATCATCTTCAAATGAAATAATCTGAGTATGCTGACTTCCGCTATCATCATGACCCGTTTCTAAAGCCTTATAAAAATGAGACTCCAACCGATCATCAGAAATCCCACCTTCTGCAGTGACCTTATGACTGAGTAATCTCCGGCCTCTAAGCATCCCCGAGGAACCATCCTCAGAACGCACCAGTTCTCCCTCCTTCGGATCATTTCCAGGGCGATGGCCGTTACTAAGCTGAGGGCATAGAATGGAGGAAAAACCTCCATTGAAATCCGAGAGGCACTTGACGGAACTCTGGTTGCCGACGCAGCTACCCGAGCCAGATCCTTTGCGAAGACGACGACGGTTCACGAACGGTTCACCATCGGGAATCTGAACCGGCCAGGAAGAAGACATAAACTGCTGAATCAGCTCGACAGTGCTCCGGTTTAAGTTTAAGTCAAGATCCGAGACTACCGAGTCTCAACGCATCGGATCTCCACCTGAAGTCCGATCCTCCAGCTCCAAAACCCGGTACTGTACGTCTCCCCCACCCGAAACCACCTTTTCAACATACTCCTTAACACCATTTGCCGGCACCATCTCGAGAACCACCGGCGCCACCTCCAAAGCTCCTCGGAAGGAGCATAAAACCTTCACTCCCCGCATCGCCCTTCTGCCTGCCCTTTGAGGCCTTTGGGAATACCCCAAGGATACCTTTCCCGCCTTTTGATCTTGGAAACCCAAGATCATAAGTGACACTGCCAGTAGTAGGTCCTTCCTGCCTTTTCGCCTCCCCCTGACTCAGCTCTACTGAGTGCACGGCCCTACAGGCCTTGCTTGACTTAGAACCAGACTCAACCTGAGCTGGCAAGAGGTACTTTTCCGGCTCCCCTGTTTCAGGACCGTTAGCTCTGTTCACCTTGAATTTCCTGTACTCCGCTACAACCTCAGCCCATGACCAATCCTGCCGAGTAGGATCATTCTTTGCTACTTCTTCCTCCTGTATAGATACCCATAAAATACCACCTCCGGAAGAAATTTTCAATTTCTCTGGAATATCCTCCATCTTGTCTATAACAATTTTCACCTGAGCAGCCGACATATCAATTCCCCTGATCCCCTTCCCATCCACCTCTTTTAGTCTACCAAACTTGGAGCATATAGCTTGAAAGACTGTTACATTCCACAAGTGAAGAGGGATCCCCCTCAGAGAGCACCAGACTTCTATCTCCTCCTTCACCGGATTAGTCCCAACGTCTACCTTCCAAGGTGAAAATTGTAAAACAGTAGTCTCCTCAATCCCTACACGACCCCTCGAACAAGCCAGGTTCTTCCACGATTCTAAGTTAGCATGAACAAGGAAGCAAAATTTTCCCAGTCTACGAATACACCAACTTTGCACCTCTGGCCAAAGACTCTGCAAGCTGCCCTTCACCTCCTCGCAGTCCACTTCCTGCTGATGAAGATACTCCTGGAACGTGACCACGACGCCTTGTTCCAAGAAAGCTTTATCTGGACCGACCTCCGGTGACCAAGGAATCTCCAACACTCCCGGAAGAACCTTAGTGGAGGCCCGAGCATCAGAGCTAACAACAACATTCGCCTGATTACCAACCTTCAACATATGTTTACTAGAAAGTTGGGATGCAGGACAGTTGAATCTTTTGTGCCCAACACCTCTGCATAGGAGGCAACGAACTACTTCTCTGCAACTTACCGCGTGATGTCCCTTACCCAAACACCGAATACATTCATCTCTACCCACTGGCAAACCAGCCGAGGCCTTCATCCGAGGGACTGTGCCTGCATCCTTCACCTGGGCTTTGACAGGATGAACAGTCTGCTCCTGGGCAGGCAGCCAGCCCTTCTCTCTACTCTCAGGCACACCCCTCTCACCTACCACACTCCCTCCTCTCCGCATGACTTTTGACAGTTTCCGCATTCACAAAAAATTAGTTGTATGTCTAAATATGAAATATACATGGTAATTCCTCATTATAAAGAAGAATAAGAATGATAGATCAAGTCTATCTAAACTTATGTGAGTTATAAAAGAATGAAACGTTAGAACCCTAAACTCCATATATTATTAGAATTATACTTATCTTATATATGTACAATATATTATTAAAAAGAAAGAGGAACTTATAATAATGATGATCTTATAGAGGGGATTAAAGAATATGAAACTTGGAGGTACACTCCTTATAAAGAATTAAGATAGAGGCATGGAAGTCTTCTAAAGAATGAAGATTTCTGCAGTATTTTCTTTTAATGGAAATAATATCACTTCACTGGCGGGGCAGATCTATAAAATTCGTCTCCCGAGGATAAGAAGACGTCTAGGTTAAGGCTCCTTAAAGATGTATGGCGTCGAAGCATAGAACATCCATTTTCTTTGGTTACGGTTCCAAAGTCCAAGTTCGGGATCTCGACTAGGCGGAGGATGGTAGTCCTACTTGACTGTGCTCAGAGGTTGGGGCTTAGACACTATAGTTAGCAGGCTTAACGGACTACAAATCCAGCTTAGTCTTTTCTCACCTCACCCAGTAGATGTCTAGAAATCGATTGGAGTAGGATAGATGGAGGTTGAGAGGACTGTCAGTAGAGGGTACCTGCTTATCACTACAACCGTTAATGAGTGATTATCCCAGTCACTTCAAGTTGAAGAATGAGCTACTGTCTGTGTGAGAACCGACTACGAGTTACTGACCGGTCCACTATAAAGAAATAAAAGATTCACTCCTAAAATCCTAAGATAATAGCTTATAAAGAGTAGTTTCTATACTTCTACATATTAATTATATCTATCACTAAAATATAAAATATCACTAAATGAAGAAATAATAAAAAAAAGAAAAAAAATATGAAATCTGATTTGTGTTAAATTATGAAATTAAGTTATGGTTGCTATTTATGTTCTCGCCTATTACTTGTTGTAGTTAGTAGTGTAAGAATTGCATACATGTCATGTTGCATCCGAAAAAGTTAAGTATAGACATGCATCATTAAGAGAATGTGGCGGTGTATGTGGGATAACAGTAGGAATGTAAATAATCTATACTGAGATCTCAATAACGAGTTAAAAGGTAGAAATTATGATTTTTAGGAAGGAGAGGACAGTAGAAAGAGTTGTCTGAGGAGGAACTCGCAGAAGGCTTGACATTTTAGTTTGTGGTTAATTTTGTATCAGTTATATGTTGTGGTTTACTGCTTTGTACCATTGTACTTTATTTCTCAGTTGTAACTTTGGACCTATACTATTAATGACAATTTTAGTTATTTTATTGCTTCTATTAATGAGATTGCTTCTTTTATTCTTGAGACTGATGCTACGTTCAGTTAATGATCTTGGATAAGACGGATTATAATCTGGGTAACGGACTCATTACTCTGGACTTTCAGATTTCGGATCCTCCTTAGTAGCGGGACCATTACAGGTTGTATCAGAGTAGGCCGAACTTCTATGCATAAGTCTTGGAATTTAAGAAATGGAAACATGCATGTCCAGTTACACTGGGGTAATGGTCTTTGCTTGTTTGATGTTCAATAAGATACTGACTGGATGTTGACCTTCTTTTGAAGGTCATACCACGTTCTCTGTCAAAAAGTTATCTTTTTTTCACTCCTTCCCTCCTCTTTCCCCACAGCACCCCCCTTTGTTGGCAGAAGCTATCTGCCCCATTTCTTTGCCCTTTTCCTCCTTCCATCCTCACTTACTTTTAGATGACGATGATGGGAACCAGCTGTTCTTTGCCTGAATTGGTAGTTCCTTACAAGAATAGGAACCACAAGAGCTAGTTCCAGAAATGGTTTCAATTCTATGAACCATGATCCACGTTACTGTGTAGTAGGAAGGGCCTTCAGTTCCCGGGGTTCTATATTAGTATTGTTTTTTATGTTTGTATGATTCTATCTGGAGAAGATATCTGAAATGAGAAGAGTCATGTTCCAGTTAACGTTAAGTGAGGATTGAATTATTTGTTGCGCTTAAACCGTAACTAGCGTGGTGTAGCTCAAAGTTTGAAATGAATACTGAACACAATCAACCTTCTGTTAAGTATAGAGGCATGCTGTTCATGGTATCCATACCTATTAGTGAGCATCTTATTTTTATCCTTTTAGTGCCAGTTTGAAAGCACGTAATTACTGAGGTAGGAATATGTCCATTTGCATTATAATGTTTTTTTTTTTTTTTCCATCAGCCTATTTCACTAGTTTGAGGACAGGTTGTTTAAAATTGCTTTTATCATGCTTGCTTGCATCTGATTGTCATTTTCATTATCAACGTCATCATGCCGTATTCTCTGCATTTGTGCAGCTAACTCAAATGCTCTGAAGGTGGGCTGTGAACTTCTTCGAATATTTGTAACAGGTGTCTAAGACCATTCATTACCCTTTTTTCTATTTCTGCAGAACCTAGTCTTTTTCTAGTGTGCGCACCTAGATTTGACGGAACAGGTTTATTTGGCACAGAGGCCGTACAGCGTGCTGCTATAATCGCTGAAGCTGAGGGCTCTGCTAAAATCAAAGCTACACATTTCGAGAGGGTACTCCCACAGCTGCTACTGGACTTCTGAAAGGCGGTTATGCTTAGGAAACTTCTGTTGTTACTTAAATTGGTGGTCATTCTATATATATGGTAAACGTCAGAATCTCGACTTATTCAAGTAGAATCACATCAAATAGTGGACACGGAATGTTCTGATGATTATAATGCAATTAACAACATGAAAAAATCCTTCTGGTTTCTCTTCACATGCTTTTCCCTTGACTAGCGAAAATATGTGGCCTGGGTCGTACTTGTTAGCCTGTTTCCTTGGAAGGGGGCTGGGGTTGTATAACATTTGCCTTGCATGAAGCAGTTGATCAATCAGATTGATCAAAATTCCTCCACTTTCTTGCCGTCTTCAAAACACCAACTGTGTTCCATCACTACCATGCATTCAGGCAGTTCACCTGTCCTACTTTCCATCTTTATCTGTAAGTAGGGTGGCCGGTTGGTGGCAGCCTCAGCTCAGTTGCAATGTCACCAAGTTGGGATTTAGAAAAAATAAAATAAAATATAGTCACTTGACAAAAAGATTCTTTTTTTTATAAAAAAAACCATGAAGGAAATATTAACATTATCAATGCAAAATAAGTTATTTTCTTTTTTAAAAAGATGTCCTATCCGACAAAGTGCGTGATTAAATCCGGCCTTAATTTTAGGTCTTGAATTTATGAAGATTTTAATGCTTCTTTTAATAAATGGAAATTATTTATAATAAAATATTTAAATACAAATTATTTACAATCAAATATTAAATTGTGTCGTTTTTTAAAGAAACTACAGATTTTATGTTACGCTGCTCACCAGATCTGACTAGCAACTGGTTGCCATGGGACGTTCCAAGTTCGACCTCATGCATAGTCATTGGTGTCTCCGTTCCCCGTGCTTCATCCGGCATTTTTGCCGTGACTCGAACTTGGCCCCTTCTCCTTCGTAGGTATTCCCCTCTTCCAATTATCACTAGGTTACTTGATTAAAAAAAAAAGAAAAGCAACTCGTATCTATCTGGGGATGGTCATCGCACTGGCATTGATATTTGTGTTGGGCGCTTGGGCTGGGCGGCAGTGGTTCAATCAAACCTAGCCAGTCTTTGTTTACTGCTTGACCTAATTTCGTTCGAGCTAGAAAATTCCAGTCGTAAGTTTGAAACGGCTCTGTTTGGGAACTCAGGTAAACAATTGCAAAAGTTTAAAAGTAGTTTTCTGTTGACTTTTTTAAGGCAGACAACTTTTAATGATATTATTGGTGGTGCAAATGTAGATGGGAGGGTTTTTATATTTAAAACATACATTTTATTGGTCATTTACAAATTTACCTATTTTTTTAGATGTTGAGGGAAATCCGGTTGCCCGGTAAACCCCGGAAAAACTACTGTGCGGGGGGTGGGGCATGGCTTCCCGGTTCACACGATGAGAGGGTGGCGAGGATCGAACCCACGAGTTATTGGGATGACTACTAATTGAAGCCCTGGGTTACCACTATGCTATACCCACCCCCTACAAATTTACCTATTGGAGTCTACTTTTAAGAGGAAAAGATGAGATGGAGTACATGGATAGTAATGTGGCTGCACTGCAAAAGCGACTGAAAAGTTCACATGAGTGAGTTTTTTTGTTTTAAAAAATCACTTTTCTTTAGTCTGTCTCTCTCTTATTTTCAAAAATCACTTTTTCCAAACACCTAGACAGTTGTGTTTGTTTGGAAATCCAGGTGGAGCTGTCGGACAAAGTATTCCAGACTTGATTCCCAAACGAGGCCAAGATAGGTTTGCCTATGAGTTTTTTCGTTAGATGTCATGACGCATTGATTGCCTTTGTGCTACAAAATCTACTTCGACTCTAAATCTATGTTGACGTTTTGATGGTAAAACGACAATAAGGTGCTAGGAGTCCATTAACGACCAAATATCAATAATGATAGGTTCTCACAGAGTTTTAGGCATGCTCGTCAGTTCATAATATAATGATGTTGCTGAAGCTGAGCGGAGCTAGCCTACACTCTGGCTAGCGAGAGTTTGGGGTTGGCTTCTGTAGCGGTCAGAAATTGATCAGACGACGGAGACTGTCTGATCAAAGCTCCTGGCTACTCGTTAGTATTTGTCAAACTAGAAATGCTCAGGATAGAGCCTACAAGACGAAGAAGAGGGTCAAGGGGATCCCCGTCTCTTAAGGAGTAGAACCCTCCAATGTCTAAGTAAGGTTCTAGAAGAAGATGGATTATTTAGGGTTTTTGGGTTGTCTATTGCGTACCTTTCACCGGAGAAGATCGGAAACTTATATAGTCCTTCTCCCAAGAGGCATCGTAGGAGCTGTTACCTTTGCGGAGTTAATTGGCCCATGATCCGCTCCTTTTGATTGAGAGGATCATAGGATATTGGGCAAGGAGGGATCTCGTCGTGATCTGGGAGTCCAGACCTGCTTGATGGCGGGGAGGAGTTATGGGTCACCCTAGGGGACATTCAACCTATCGGGTAGTCGGGAGGAGGCGGCCTTTAAGTCCTGTCTCCTGACCTCCCCTTAAATGAATCGCAGATCTTTGATTAGCGAGAGGGTAGGCTCCTCTCGGCTCTCAGTAGATATGACTGAGACACTGCGGTGTCTCGGGAACTACCGACTGATGTGTTGCGTCTTCTATGCCTGGCATTCCCGTGACTTGAGCCCATGCGCTCCAGGTCCATGCCTTCAGCCCACTAGTTGGGATACCGAGAGAACCTATGTGGTATCCTTGTGTAAGTCCCTGCAGACTGTGGGCCTTTGGGCCTCTTGGCTAAATGAGCCTGATTGGGCCAGATCCCAATCACCCCTCATCATTGGTCCCCTCACTCTCAAATTCGAATTTCGAATATGGGAGTGATATTGAGCGGGAAGCCGGAAGGAGGATCGTCAAAGCCAACAAGCGCGAGACACGTGGCGTCGGTTGTACTTCGAAAGGATGCCCATTTATGAAAGGAGATGACGTCCTTTCACTTTTCGTGATCCTCGAGCGATCCTTGGCGTGTCGGTTGTACTTCGAAAGGATGCCTATTTATGGAAGGAGATGACGTCGTTTCACCTTTAGCGATGTCCAAGCGTCCCCTGATGTGTCGGTTGCCCATGTGGCACCATCTCGCAGGCGACCGGACGCCCAGAGTTGTTACGATCAGGGGAGCGTCCCTTCATCTTTGGATGCAATGCCTAGTTAGTCATCATGACAGACCGTTTTGGCGCCTCTCAAGATTCCAGGTGGGAAGAGGGGGCAAGGAGCCTGGTTGGCCCTCCCTTATAAAAGCGGGGGTTTGAGGGGAAGCTAGGCCCACTCTCGTGCCTATCTGAAATCCACTGTTAATCACTGGAATTGTGGAAGAGGAGGTCTCTCGTCACCTAGGCTTTCCCTATGTTCTCCGGTGAGTCCATCCTGGCCTCTAGTTCCATAGGTTCTTTAGGGTCTGTAACGACCCGCCACCCTATAATCGGAAACCCGATTACTAAATGGGTATCGGATCATTATCTACGGTTTCACATCCGGATCTCATACACACGTCTGGAGGAGTAAGCGTTAAACAAGGCTAAATATAACAATCACACGGACTTCAAGGAAATTACAAGTGCGCAGGAAGGAAATTAATAATGTCCGTACACAGTCCAACAATAATTACATAGTCCAAAGAATTAAATAAGTACAGGCAGAAGCAAAGTACAACAACATCGGGGCATACCCCGGAACTGAGATAGCTGCTGGTCCGCACACCAAGGAGAACACCACACGCCACCACTCGCCAAGAAGTCCACACCTGAAACCGCAGGGAGTGAGCCACATCAGAATTGGGCTCAGTAGGGATCATCCGATCCCCCGCCTCCCACTCATACACCCACAAGTGTAATAATACAGAATGAAGGCAATTAAGTAAAGCTGTAACAGAATTCCTAAGTTCCGATATAAAACACATGCATTCGAGATATAACATGCACAACTCTGAAACCACTCCACCAGGGAGCCTACCACCAGCGTCTCGGCAAAACACGCCAACCACATAGCCGCACGCGGGAAACACTGACCCGCTGAGACCAAACAGTAACCCCTCGGATAGCACGCTAGCTACTCTGGCTCAACTGGCTCAAGATGGTTACTACTTCCCCCAGCACGAGTGACACTCCATAGGTACCACTCCTACACCGGTACTAGCTAACTCCGGGGTACACCAGGTGACCCTCTTTCTAGGCGTCACCCCGCCACAACCACACCGGCGCTGTGTCCCACCCACACCGACACAAGGTGGCAAGCGCTACAACTGTCACTCTAGGTCCACGGTCGCACGAAACACAACACAGTGCGATTCGGTCACGTAAGAATCCTCATCCTCGAGTACGATTTAAAGCATGCATTTGATTGAACTATCTAACAGTGTAAACACATTAATAGCATGAATTAATGTGATTCTGTCTTGAATCGCGTCGCCCAAGGCCGACGCCATTCAAGCCTCCTAAATTGGTTCATGAAATCTCGGCCTCAGAACATGGCCTAAAAGGCGTCGTGCCTAGTCGTCGTCTTTTAAAACGCGTCGCTGTCTCTAGTCGCCTGTTAGCGACAGAAACATAGACAGACTACGGTTAATTCGCTTAAAACGCGTCGTCCTAGGAAGCCGCCATTTGAAAGGCATCGCTGTCCCTGAACGCTATTCAAAACGGAAATCTATTCTAACAGAAACCGCTACCGGGACAATTTCTACCTAAATGGCGTCGTGCTGGCCCATCGCCATTCTGAATGGCGTCGTCTTCGCGCGACGTCATTTAGCGCCAGAAACTTGGTTTCTGCAGCTCGAGCCGAGGGTCCCCTTTAACCCCAAATTTAACCCCAAAAACACCCAAGAGGGGGAAACGAAGGAGGGAAACCAAACCACCACATGAAACCCACAAATCTTCATTCATAAAAACGGCCATTTCCACCGAGAAACCCCCTTAACATGCTCATTCTACCCAAAAACTCCATACACGCATCATGCTTCACAATGGGAAACACGGATGAAATAACCACACTATATGCAAGGTTCGTCCCCCTACCGGTTACTTGAACTCCTCCTGGCTCCGTGCCGCCGAACCGCCGCACCGCAGACCGCCGCCGATACCTCCGAGGACGTCGTCACTCTGCCGGGACGTCGGCCGCCGCTCGGAGAATGAAGCGCCGCGAAGGAAGTGGTGGTGGTAGTGGTGAGAGGTAGAGAGGTATTTGAGTGGTGGAAGAGGAAAAAAAGGAAGGGAAAGGAAAAGAGGGATCGGAGGGGGTGGAGAGAGGGAAGAGAGAGAGAGTGAGAGGGAGAAAATGAGAGGAAGGAGGGAAGGCTCGCGGGGTCAATCTGAAACAGGGTAAAACGCGTCGTGCGAGACAGACGCCTATCAGATGATAGGACGGGCAGTACTGTTAGAGACTCTGAAACACGTCGCCTATCAAAGACGCCGTTCAGACGACAAGACCGGCGCCGTACACTGACAACCCAGGGTCCTACTCTGAATGGCGTCGTCCAACAAGGACGCCGTTCAGACGACACGACAGGGGCCGTACCCTCGCGGCCCGAAGCCCGCCTACGTGGCGCCCACGTGGCACAACAATAACCTAGCTAAATGGCGTCCACACAGCAAGACGCCGTTCAAAAAGACGTCGTGCCTGCTAGACGTCATTTAGAAAGCACTCCCCAGACCCATTAGGGCCCAAACCAGGGGATCCGGCCCGAAACCGACCCGAAAACTGAACCCGAATCCTTAATCCTTACATACTCCCCATCTTAAAAAGAATTTCGTCTCCGAAATTGCCTGCTACAATTAACGAGGCGAAACTGTTCCCGCATCTCATCCTCGCGATCCCAGGTCGCCTCGCCCCCGGAGCGATACTGCCAAAACCCTTAACCAGAGGTACAACCTTGTTCCGGAGGACCTGTTCCTTGAGATCTTCAATATGAACTGGAAACTCTGGAAAGGACAAGTCCTCAGCGACTTCCCATTCTGAAAAAATCTAAAACATGAGATGGATCCTGAACATATCTCCTCAGCAAAGAAACATTGAACACATCGTGCACCCCTGCAAGACTGGGCGACAAGTCTAGTTGGTATGCCGTTTCCCCAATTCGAGCAAGAATGGGAAAATGCCCAATATGTCGCGAACACAGCTTACCTCGCTTCCCGAATCTCATCACACCCTTGGAGGGTGAGGCTCGGAGAAACACGTGGTCCCCAACCTCAAACTCAAGCGGTCTCCTACGGATGTCTGCATAACTCTTCTGTCTGCTCTGAGCTGTAATCAATTTCTATTGTACCACTCTGGCAACTTCAGCACACTGTTGTACCAACTCTGGTCCTGCTATCTGCCTCTGGCCAATCTTAGACCAATTCACAGGGGATCGACACGGCCGTCCGTACAATGCCTCATAAGGCGTCATGCCGATACTAGAATGGTAACTGTTGTTGTAAGCAAACTCCACTGTAGACAAGTGCTGCTCCCAAGAACCTCCCCAGTCTAGGCAACATGCCCTTAGCATATCCTCCAGAGTCTGAATGGTCCTCTTCGACTGTCCATCAGTCTCTGGATGATAGGCCGAGCTGAAGGCTAACTGCGTGCCCCTTCCGAAAACTCTTCTAGAACCTAGAAGTAAATCTCGAATCCCGGTCTGACACGATGGATAAGGGCACCCCACACAGAGAGATGATCCGATCCTTAAACAACTTAGCCAACTAACCGACTGACCAGTCCTTCCTAATAGCCAGGAAGTGTGCCGACTTGGTCAATCGATCAATAATGCCCCAGATCGTGTCCTTTCTGCCAGGGGATACAGGTAATCCCATCACAAAGTCCATAGTCACATGCTCCCATTTCCATTCTGGGATCGGCAAAGGCTGCAACAACCCTCTCTGATGTTCTACCTTAACCTGCTAACAAGTCATGCACCTAGCCACACAATTAGTCACATCCTTCTCCATACCAGGCCACCCAAAAGTGCCTCCTCAAATAATGATACATCTTAGTCGTTCCGGGATGCACTGCATATCTAGAACGGTGTGCCTCATCAAGGACACTCCTGCACACGTCCTCTTCGGTTGGAACACAGAGTCTGCCTCTAAACCTGACTGTACCATCATCCCACAATTCCACCTCTGGTCTCTGGAGAATCTGCGGTAACTCTGTATCTGCCCTCTGAGCCTCAATTACGGCATGGTACACTGCTGGCCTCACAGTTAAGCTGGCAACACGGCTCTATCAGCCTCTCGCGGAACCCTAAAGGAAAATTCCACCACCTGCTCAAATAACCTCCACTCTTGAATCATGAAATATGACACGACCGTCTTCCGACTCAAGGCGTCTGCCACCACATTTGCCTTGCCCGGATGATAAGAAAGGTCGAGATCATAATCCTTGATAAATTCCATCCACCTGCGCTGTCTCAAATTCAGATCCTTCTGCGTGAATACATATTTTAGGCTCTTGTGATCAGTAAAACCTGAATTTTCTCTCCATACAAATAGTGCCGTCAGATCTTCAGTGCAAATACCACAGCTGCCAGTTCTAAATTATGAGTGGGATAGTTCTCCTCATGCTTCTTCAACTGCCTAGAAGCATAGGCCACAACCTTACCATGTTGCATCAGAATTGCACCCAAAGCTCGACGTGATGTGTCTGAATAAACCACAAATCCACCAGAACCTGATGGAAGTACCAACACTGGAGCCGAAGTGAGGCGAGTCTTCAACTTAATGAAACTCCGCTCACACTCCTTGGTCCACACGAAACGAACTCCCTTACGAGTCAACCTCGACCAGGGGGTCGCTATCGAAGAAAAACCCTGGACAAAGCGTCTGTAATATCCTGCTAATCCTAAGAAGCTCTTGATCTCAGTTACTATTGTTGGCCTGCTCCAATCCATTACTACCTCAATCTAGGCTGGATCCACTGCAATGCCCTCACCGATCACAGTCTTACACGGGGCTCCACACAACCGGTCAATCAAATCAATACTAAGTTAACTATGTTCCACAATTCTGTCAAAATTGGTAAACCGAAATAACCATACATTAACCTTACAAGGCACATATTACAAAACTGATTCTCCACCATGTCCAAAATACATAAAGAGTGCCATAAGAGTTCACAACTACTACCTAATAAGACAAGATAAAAGTGCTCGCCTAGCCCGACATCTCGGACCTCTTACTAAAAGAACACACAACACCACTCTAGGTCCCGGGCTCCTACTGACCACTCGGCTCCTGGCCTAACTTATTCTTCTGGGGACAGTTCCTCACAAAATGTCCCTTCCTACCACAGCCAAAACAGCTACTAGTGACCAAAGGACACATCCGATTGCCATGATGCCTACCACAACGGGGACAATAATCTGCCGCATCCTGTCTCGCTTCCTGCTGCTTGCCAACCACAGTCTGCATCTGCTAAACCGAACCGTCTTCATCCTCATCATAAAGCATCTCTTGGAACCCGAACTCAAAGGAACTCGAACCGTTTGCCGAGAAGACCGCTGATTTGTTCTTGCCTTGCTGCTTCCCTCGTGTTGATCGCTCCAAGTCTTTTGCCATTTGTTGGAATTGAGTCTCCACCGCTACTGCGCACCGAACCGCTGATGCCAGATCTCTACAACAATGAGATGTCACCATTGTCCTCACATCATACCGGAGTCCATCCACAAATCTCTCTGTCCTACATTCCTCATGCTCAGATATGTGTGGAACGAATCTTCCAAGAGCCACAAACTTTGTCTGATACTCTAGAACTGACATATCATTCTGCACCAATTCCATAAATCCCTTTCCTTGGCCTTTTGAACGTGCCTCGGGAAGTATTGTCCACTAAACTCCTTCACAAATACTTCCCAAGGAATCTCTCTCAAGGACCTATCTGCAAACATCATTCTCTTGATAGTAACCCACCAATCATAAGCATCGTCCTTCAACAAGTAGGTTGCCAATAAGGTCTTGTCATTCTCAGCACATTCAAGAACATCAAATGCCTTCTCCACTTCCTTAATCCAATGAGCTTCCTCGTCTGGGACTGGTCGACCCGTGAAAGAAGGGGTCTTCAACTTCAAGAACCGCTCCATCACCGTGGACTGACCACCTCGGGAATTGGATCCCTCACCACCATCTCCCTGTTGGTATCTAGACATAGCCCCAATCATAGCTTCCATGAAACGATCCACATTATGCCCCTTTGCCCCCAAACTACCATCGTCTGCTCTCGTACCACGAGCCAACAGAACTCTCCTCGGCACCATCACTACCCCACGAACACAAAAATCGAAACAAGCACGTCAAAATCTATCAATCTATACCAACAGCCATCGCCTGTACAGACTCGTACTTATTGTTGGACTATGATATCTAACCTAGTTTACCACATACTCGACCAGACTGAGCTCTGATACCATCTGTAACGACCCGCCACCCTATAATCCGAAACCCGATTACTAAATGGGTATCAGATCATTATCTACGGTTTCACACTCAGATCTCATACACACGTCTGGAGGAGTAAGCGTTAAACAAGGCTAAATATAACAATCACACGGACTTCAAGGAAATTACAAGTGCGCAGGAAGGAAATTAATAATGTCCGAACACAGTCCAACAATAATTACATAGTCCAAAGAACTAAATAAGTACATGCAGAAGCAAAGTACAACAATATCGGGGCATACCCCGGAACTGAGATAGCTGCTGGTCCGCACACCAAGGAGAACACCACACGCCACCACTCGCCAAGAAGTCCACACCTGAAACCGCAGGGAGTGAGCCACACCATAATTTGGCTCAGTAGGGATCATCCGATCCCCCGCCTCCCACTCACACACCCACAAGTGTAATAATACAGAATGAAGGCAATTAAGTAAAGTTGTAACAGAATTCTTAAGTTCCGATATAAAACACATGCATTCGAGATATAACATGCACAACTCTGAAACCACTCCACCAGGGAGCCTACCACCAGCGTTTCGGCAAAACACGCCAACTACACAGCCGCACGCGAGAAACACCGACCCGCTGAGGCCAAACAGTAACCCCTCGGATAGCTGGTTTTTCCTGAGTGAGAACACACTTGAGAATTTTTATGGTTCCGAGTGTGAGTACTCAGGAGGAGAATAGACTTAAGTGCCCTTCCGGAGTGTGGGCACTTGGGAAAAAAATAGGCTTAAGTGCCCTTCCCGAGTGTGGGCACTCGGGGGAAAAATAGGCTTAAGCGCCCTTCCCGAGTGTGAACACTCGGGGGAAAGATAGGCTTAAGTGCCCTTCCCGAGTGTGAGTTGTTGGGTTCATTGTGTCGAGATCCGACCGAAAACATAGCAGAAATAAATAATTCGGGATCGGATCTATCCCGTTTCGATCAACAAAATAAACCGGCAAATCTTATTTACCTTGTGCGGATTCGAATCCACGTTCGTTCTCCAATTCCGTCGAAGCGATGCCGCAAGCAGCGCAGGTGCCAGACCTCTAGTGGTATCCACGCGGTTCTCCTCGCGATGGATCGTCCTCGCCTCCTCGCTCGATGCGACGTTCGTGGATCCCGTCTGTGTTAGTTTTAGGTGGCCTACAAGCCAATCTGACTATGTAAATCTCGTTCATTTATTAATATAATGGCATAATATTCATTATGTGTAAATCACATTAATTATCGTTTCATAATGAAGTCCGTGAATATGTGCTATAGTGATCAGATTATGATGAGATCATACTAATGAGACTGATCACTTAAACACACATATTCTTAATCGTTCCTAGTCGGAGGATATCCGAGAAGGACATCGGATATCCGAGAAGGACATCGGATATCCGGTTAGACTAGTACAGATTACTCCTGCTCATATGATGAGGGTGATTGATCTCATAAGTCACTTGTGCGGAGACACTAAGGCGAATCTATAGGTGCTCATTGGAGAATGAGTTCACTAAACTGATCCAACTGACTTACTGGATGGTACTGTACCTCACTGTCAACCAGCTTGATTCTATTGTTGCAGTTGCGTGGATGGTCCTCGGACCTGAGACACCAAGGACACCTTGCCGGTGGACTTCTGTGCTTTGACCTTGGTTTATGAATCTCTAACCATGGGATTCTAAACAGCCAAGGATCAGGTACAGCGGAATACCGTCGAAGGGAATTGTGTGTCAATAAGGAATCATTCGCTCTCGGTACTTAGAGAGAGAATGCTCTAGGAAGGATGCGTGAAAGTCCCTGGCCAGGGCGGACAATAATATCGGGAAAGGAGTTTTTCGATATTTATCAGCGGCATCCAATCCAAGTGAGTCGACCGGTTAGGGTTTGACAGCATGCCATACCCTGAGTTGACTCGAGAGCATTGTACGAATGAAGGATTATATCCACGCGGTAACCGTCGGCAGAAAGGTTCCAAGAGTGGGTTACTTAACCCCAATACCTTCCGGGTTCACACGGTGTTGCTTGGCACCCAACGTGATCGGAGGCCCGGTCGAATTCGATGTGCGACATCAATTCGATTGATTAATTAATTAATAAAGGGTTATTAATTGATTAATAAAGTCAGTGAGGAGTCACTGGGCTTGTTGGGCCATTAAATGGAGTGGTAATTGGGCCTAGAGGGTCACACGCAAATGATTCTCAAGGCGATGGATAAATAAGTGGGTTTTATATAAACCGGGGGTTTTTATGAAAAACCGCGCGGTTAGTATAAAACATAGCGAACGGGCTAAGCAGGCCAAGCTGTTGCTAAGCCGCCCCTCCTCTGTTTCTCTCTCTCTCTCTGGCGTCGAGACAGATCCAGATCTGTTCCGCCGCTTCTCCGAATCCCGTTCGACGGGAAATTGTTCGCGCATTGCGGCGACCGGCGGAGGTTTCGTGGGCTGTGAAGAACGAGGAATGTGAGGATATCCGTTGCGAGGAGGATCGCGTGGACTTCGCTAGAGGCCGGGCGCTTGCGCGGCTTGCGGTGTCGCACCGACGAAATCGAACGGTTGCGGATTCGAATCCGCATACGGTGAGAATCGATTATCCGATAATCGTAGTTTTTAGTTTTTCAAAACAGGAACGGATCTCCGTTTTTTATTTTATTTCCCGCTGCGCGTGAGATCTGGAGAAACACAAGAACCCAACAGTCTGGCTATATGTAATCCGCCGCGACATGCGGATTCGGAAACTCCTGTCGGACGAAAGGCGGAGCTGTCGGGTGCCGGAGCAGAGCCTCTAGAGGGCCGGCCTCGAGACATGCGCCTAGGAGAGAGGAGAGACAGAGGGCGGCGGCTAGGTTAGGGTTGCTGGCCCCCGACCTAGCGGCCGTTCTTTTATAATAATTGTATTTGCGATTTTTCATAAAAACCCACACTTATCCGAAATCCCGTCTAATAATCCATCGACTTGAAAACCTTTTGCGTGTGACCCTCTAGGCCCAAATACCAGTCCAGTTAATGGCCCATTAAGCCCAGTAACTCTTTATGGACCCACTAAATTAATTAATATCCTTATATTAATTAATCAGCCGAATTTAATGTCCCACAGTAAATTCGGACGAACTTCCGATCACGTTGGATGCCAAACAACATCGCGTGATCCTAGATGGCATTGGGGTTGTCACAACCCTCTATTGGAACCTTTTCATCATTGGTTAGCGCGCGGATATAATCCTTCATCTATGCAATATTCCTGAATCGACCTAGGGTATGGTTTACTGTTAAACCCTAGCCGGTCGATTCACTTGAATCAGATGCCGCTAATCTATATTGGATAACTCTTTAATTGATACAGAGTCCGCCCTGGTCAGAGACTTAAGCGCATCATTCCCAGAACATTCTCTCTTATAATACCGAGAGCGGATGATCCTATATTGAACACACAATTACCTTCGATGGCATTTATCTGAACCCGATCATTTGACTTATTGATAACCCATGGTGAGGGATTTGTTAGTCAAAGTCAAAGCTCAGGGATGTATCAACAAGGTATCTTTGGTGTCTCAGGTCCAAGGATCATTTACGCAACCGTGACAAAAGGATCGAGTTGGTTAATAGTGAGGTATATACCATCCAGCGATTCAAGGTCGGATCAATTCAGGGAACTCATTCCCCAATGAGCACTTACAGGTCCAGCATAGTGTCTTCACATAAGTGACTTATAGGATCAGTCACCCTCATCATATGAGCTGAAGAAACCTGTACTAGTCTATCCGGATGTTTGATGTCCTCAAACATCTTCTAATTAGGAACAATTAAGAACATGTGTTTATAAGTCTTCGGTCCCGTAATTATGATCTCATCATAATCCGAAGATTGTTGCACATGTTCATGGACTTCATCGTGATACGATAAACATAGATCAAACTAATTATACATAATGAATTATTGCCATTTATTAATAAACTGAATAATACATAGTATCGGATTGGCTTTCAGACTACCTAATACTAACAATCTCCTACTCTGACTAAAGCCAATCACTTTTATACAGAATACCCATATTCTCTAAGTGACGTTCAAAGACATTTTGAGATAAAGGCTTTGTCAGTGGATCTGCTATGTCGTCGGCTGAAGGAACTCTTTCTATTTCGACATCTCCTCGAGCTATAATCTCTCTGATCAGATGAAAGCGCCGCAGAATGTGCTTTGACTTATGATGAGACCTCGGCTCTTTCGCTTGAGCAATCACCCCATTGTTGTCACACAACAGTGGGACAGGACCATAGATGCTTTCCACCACACCAAGATCGTCGATGAATTTCTTCATCCAGACAACTTCCTTTGCGGCTTCAGCAGTAGCAATATACTCAGCTTCCGTTGTCGAATCAACAGTGGTTTCCTGCTTGGAACTTTTCCAGGTCACTGCTTCCTTGTTGAGTGTGAAGACAAACCCTGATGTTGACTTGCTCTCATCATGATCAGACTGAAAACTCGAGTCAGTATATCCTTGCAGTTTCAAGTCTCCTCCTCTATAAACTAGAAACATATCCTTGGTTCTTGTACTTGAGGATACATTTCACAGCCTTCCAGTGTTCATCATCTGGATCTGCCTGATGTCTACTCGTAACGCTTAGAGCATATGCAACATCAGGTCTTGTACACATCATGGCGTACATGATGGAACCTATGGCTGAAGCATAGGGAATCTTATCCATCATTGCCCTCTCCTCAGAAGTCTTGGGAGACTGACCTTTAGAAAGATAAATTCCATGTCTCATCGGTATGAGACCTCTTTTGGAATTTTCCATGCCAAACCTTTTGACAATGGTTTCTATGTATATGGATTGGGTTAAGGCTAGCATCTTCTTTGATCTATCTCTATAAATACGTATTCCCAATACGTAAGATGCTTCTCCCAAATCCTTCATAGAGAAGTTCTTAGATAGCCAAATCTTTACTGATGACATCATTCCTACATCATTCCCAATGAGTAGGATGTCGTCAATGTAAAGAATTAGGAATGTGATTGCGCTCCCACTATTTTTCTTGTATACACAAGGCTCATCTTCATTCTTAATGAAGCCATAAAATTTGATTGCTTCATCAAACCTTACGTTCCAACTCTGGGAAGCTTGCTTTAGTCCATAAATGGACCTTTGAAACTTGCATACTATATCTGGAGATTCCTTTGATGTGAAGCCCTCTGGTTGTATCATATACACCTCTTCCTCAAGATTTCTATTGAGGAAGGCTGTCTTCACATCCATCGGCCAGATTTCATAATCATGGTATGCAACAACAACGAGAAGAATTCTGATAGACTTAATCATGGCAACAGGTGAGAAGGTCTCGTCATAGTCAATGCCTTGCCTTTGACGATAACCCTTCGTCACCAGCCTTGCCTTATAAGTCTCAATTCGTCCATCTGCACCAATCTTTCTTTTAAAGATCAATTTGCAACCGATAAGTACTATACCTTCGGGCAAGTCAACTAAATTCCAAACTTGGTTGATGTACATAGACTGAATTTCAGAATTCATGGCTTCTCGCCATTTCTCGGCCTCTAGACTTTCAATGGCCTCCTTGTAAGTCTTAGGATCATCATCTTCATTATAGAGTATCTTAGAATCATCTAAATTAATATGTCCCATATATATTTCTGGTGGTTTAGGTACTCTTTCTGACCTACGAGGTTTTTGTGTACTTTCTTGAACAGGTTCAGAAACTGATAGTTCATCTGATGAACCATTAACAGTTTGTGGGTCTGGTATTTCTTCCAGAGATACTTTACTTCCACTGTCCTTTTGGATAATATAATATTCTTCCAAAAAGACAGCTCTCCTGGCTACAAATACCTTTTGTTCGCCAGGATGATAAAAGTAATATCCGTAAGTTTCTTTCGGATATCCCACAAATATACATTTGTCAGTTCTAGACTCCAGCTTATCTACATCATGTCTTTTAACATGAGCAGGACATCCCCAGACTTTAACATGTTTAAGGTCTGGTTTCCTTTCATTCCATATCTCATACGGAGTGGTTGTAACAGATTTGCTGGATACCTTGTTCAGGATGTACATAGCCGAGTTAAGTGCATATCCCCATAAGGAAACTAGTAATTTGGACATGCTCATCATGGATCGCACCATTTCCATTAATGTGCGATTCCTTCTTTCTGATACACCATTCATCTGAGGTGTATAAGGAGGTGTAAGTTGAGATAGGATACCTTTATCCTTTAAGTATTTAATGAACTCTGTACTCAAGTATTCACCACCACGATCAGATCGGATGGCTTTTATGCTTTTTCCAGTTTGTTTTTCTACTTCATTCTTAAATTCTCTGAATTTCTCAAAGACTTCAGATTTATATTTCAGTAAGTATGTGAATCCGAATCTTGAGTAATCATCAGTGAATGTGATGAAGTACGAGAAACCACCAATGGCTTGGGTAGATATATGACCACATACATCAGAATGTATTAGTTCCAGTAAGTCTTTGGCTCGTTCTCCAGTTCTAGTAAATGGAGATTTAGCCATTTTACCCATCAAACATGACTCACAGGGCGCATAAGATTCATAATCAAATGGATCTAAGTATCTATCTTTATGCAACCTTTGGAGTCTATTTTCTCCAATGTGACCAAGCCTACATTGCCATAAATACGCTTTGTTCATTTCATACTTATTTCTTTTAGTTAAGGAACCGATATTTAAATTATCATGAGACACATTCAACAAGTATAATCCATTGGATAATAAAGTAGAAGCTATTAATTTATTTCTAAAATAAATTGAACAACAATTGTTCCCAACAGATAAAGTGTACCCAATTCTATCTAAACATGAAATAAAAATAATATTCCTTATTATGCTAGGTACATAATAACATTCATCTAATGAAAAAGTGTCTCTGGATGGTAGCTTGAGCTTCATTGTCCCCACAGCGATCGCCGCAACTTTTGTGCCGTTACCTAGCCTCAGCTCCACCTCGCCGGTTCTCAGCTTACGCCTTCTTGTCAGTGCCTGCACAAAATTGCAGATATGAGAAACACATCTAGTATCTAATACCCATGATATATAATCTCTAATTGACAAGTTTACATCTATCATATAGATACCTGAAGCGTCTTGCTGCTTCACAGTTCCTTAAGCCTTGTCTTTGAGGTATTCTTTACAATTCCTCTTCCAGTGCCTCTTCTGATGACAGTTGAAGCATTCACCCTTCTTAGTACTCTTGCCTTTGTCCTTCTTGACAACTTTCGGCTTCTTCTAATTCTTGCCTTTACCTTTCCTAAAGGCTTGGACTGCTAGTCTTTTCCGGCCGGTCTTACCAACCATAAGGACTTGGGGTTTCTCCTTTACAAGGTTTCCCTCCGCAGTCTTCAGCATTCAGTAGTTCAGCCAATGTAGTATGGATCTTATTCATGTTAAAGTTCACAATGAACTGAGCATATGATTGTGGAAGTGAGGACAACACAAGGTCGGTATGCATCTCCTTGGGGGGTGGAACCTCAAGAGCATCCAGCCTCTCCACTCATTCTATCATCTATTGATTCAAATTCTGTACCTATCGGATAGAGGATAGAGGAAGAGGAAAAAACCGAAGATTTCACATATTACTTTTGATCGAAAAAAAAATCTAATTCGTACCCTTCGCTCAATGAGAAAATGGGTTAGATTCTACAGGATCAAAACTATCAGCACATGAGTTTGTACTGAATATCCCTCTGCCATTTGAGCTTTGAACATATTCTTAGATATCTCATATCTTTCAATTTTGCTCTGCTCATCGAATAGCTCCTTCAGATGGAGTATGATGGATCCAACATCCATCTCTTCATGTTGCCTCTGCAACTCATTGCTCATAGAGGCTAACATGTAGCATTGGGCTATGGTGGAATCTTCTTTCCATTTCTCATATGTCAACATGTCCTCCTCTGGGGGATCTCATACTAGTTCAGTAGGAGGTTCATCATCCAGGACATAAGCAATTTGTTCAGACCTGAGGATAATCTTCAGGTTCCTGAGCCAGTCTGAGTAGTTTGGGCCTGTCAAAAGATTGGCATCAAGTATGCCACGCAACGGATTATGGTGCGACATTTTAGCCTACATGAGATAATCAAATTACAATTAGCAGATATTCAATCATTAATTGAAAACAAGACATGGACTTTGTTTATCTAGTTTTACTCCCACTAATTTTCGTCAGACTGTATATCCTTCAGGTATACAGAACGGGAGACGCCGACAGTATCTTAGTGGGGATCATAATCTCCAAGAGTCACAGTATAACTTCGGGTAAACACATAGTATTATACTGTTTTCTCAGAGAGACCGTCTCATGGTAATTGCAACTACTTGCAATATCCACTCATGTTTCGGCTCCTAGGTTATTAACAGTCTTGGGTAAACACAGTAGACCATTATCCTCGGTCTAAACTTTACTATCAATACGTGATAGAGTAGAATAGAAATATAGTTCGCGGGTAAACACGTGGATAACTATATCGTTCCTCTATTCTTATCTAAAGGCATCTAATGCCATAATTAATAGTCCTCTCAACAGACGATGACAAATCTCGGGTAAACACATAGTATATGCCACTACTTAATTAAGTTCTATTAATTATATTGATGGAGAGCCACGTGGTGTATTCTCAATGACTTATGCTACGGCTTAGATTTTGTAACGAAGGTTTTATTTATTTTGCTTTTATCTCATCCTAGGTGATAGTATTAAATATATCGAATATATTACATATACTAATAACTTAGGTAATTTGATTCATAATCAAAATAAAACACACGCATCACATACATGTCATTAGTGTGGTCATGGACGGCACTGCGGTTTGATTTGAGCCAGACAGTCAAACACACGCACACAATATAACAATTTATATCATGAGTCTACAAACTCATAGATTTAATGAACTCCTTCATATTCATCTGGTTGCAGTTGTGGATCATCCTCGCTCCATACTCAGCCACCTCGATCAAATTATATCATAAAATTCCGAATTACATGATAATTTAAAAGAGGAAACCTTATGGCGAGTACATCAGGGAGGGAGGTAGAGACACAATAGAATATGAGGGAGGGAGAGGTTCGTAGACCTCTATTTATTAACAGATAATAAATCACACAATCACATATTATTGATCCACATCCACAAGCTAAATTTTAAGTGCTCATCCATGACCACCAAGTAGTTTTAATTAAACAAACCACTCATTCATTGCACATCACATGGCTTAATAAAAGTTTTCAAAAATATTTAATTTTGGTTTCATAAACCAGGGACCAAACAAAAATTTGGATTTTAATTTAAAAAAAAACTTTTATTTTGTTTAATCATGTTAACTTAAATCACATTTAAATAAGCAATCAATGCACAACAAGTCCAAATTGACAAATTTATAATATTTCATGCCAATGAAATTTACAGGCATTAAAAATTAATTTAACAATTAAATTAACCTATTAATGTCTTCTAATCTAACAATTAGATTAAGAAGTAATTAACAACATTTGTTAAAAAATATATTAATTCCCTAAAATAATTTATCCATTTATTGGCCCCTTAACAGTGAACAAACATATTTTAATTTAATTAAAATCTAATTTTAAATTTAAATAAAAAATCTATAATTTAAAGGGCCATTAAACAATTTAAAAGGGATTAATGGGGAGGGGGGGGGGAATTGGGCCGGTCAAAGGGGGGTCAAAGGCCCAGATGGGCTGGGTCCGGACCGGCCCCTTGGGCCGAGCCTAGCCGACGCCTGGCTTGGCCAAGACTTGCCCTGTGGGGCGGGCTAGGTCGGGTCGGGTGCCCGACTAGCTCGGGCCCCAGGGCTCGGCTCGACCCAGTTGGGTCCGCCCCCCCCACCCGACGCAGCTAGGAAACCCTAGCTGCGCAGGGTGCGGGAGGCGGCGCCCGACGTCGCAAGCCCCCAGCTGATGGCCAGGGACATCGGTAACGGCGCCGGTGGCCTCCGAGGTCACCGGAAAAAACGCCACCCCCCCCCTCCCCCTTTTTGGGAAATCTGCAATTCGAAGCCCCCGAGGCCCCTTGTTCAAACGTTCAAACGCAAATAGGAAGAAGGAGGGGGTGTGGCCGTCCTCCCCGTCTCCGGCCAGGGGTTCACCGGCGACCGACGACCCCGTGGGAGGATGCCCATGCTCCAACGAGCCCTTCCGAACGATTGGGATCCCTGTGAACGTGCAGATGCTTACCGTTCTTCGTCAATTGATGAACACAAAATATGCATGATAAAAAAATCCGATGTTAATGCAGTAATTTACTGTAAATTCACTGTGCTCATCTCATGAACACATCACATGCAATTAAAATCTAAACAACGCATGGAATTAATTATAAATTATCAATACGGAGATCGAAATGGCGAAAATACAATGGAACCTAGCTCTGATACCACTGTTGGGTTCACTGTGTCGAGATCCGACCAAAAACGCAGTGGAAATAAATAATTCGGGATCGGATTTATCCCGTTTCGATCAACAAAATAAATCGGCAAATCTTATTTACCTTGTGCGGATTCGAATCCGCGTTCGTTCTCCAGTTCCGTCGGAGTGATGCCGAAAGCAGCACAGGTGCCCGGCCTCTAGCGGTATCCACACGGTTCTCCTCGCAATGGATCGTCCTCGCCTCCTCGCTCGATGCGGCGTTCGTGGATCCTGTTTGGCTATACGTAATCCGCCGCGACATGCGGATTCAGAAACTCCCGTCGGACGAAAGGCGGAGCTGTCGGGTGTCGGAGCAGAGCCTTTAGAGGGCCGGTCTCGAGACGTGCGCCTAGGAGAGAGGAGAGACAGAGGGCGGCGGCTAGGTTAGGGTTGCTGGCCTCCGACCTAGCGGCCGTTCTTTTATAATAAGTGTATTTGCGATTTTTCATAAAAACCCACACTTATCCGAAATCCCGTCTAATAATCCATCGACTTGAAAACCTTTTGCGTGTGACCCTCTAGGCCCAAATACCAGTCCAGTTAATGGCCCATTAAGCCCAGTAACTCTTTATGGACCCACTGAATTAATTAATATCCTTATATTAATTAATCAGTTGAATTTAATGTCCCACAGTAAATTTAGACGAACTTCTGATTATATTGGATGCCAAGCAACATCGCATGATCCTGGATGGCATTGGGGTTATTGCAACCCTCTATTGGAACCTTTCCGTCATCGGTTAGCGCGCGGATATAATCTTTCATCCGTACAATGTTCCTGAATCGACCTAGGGTATGGTTTACTGTTAAACCATAGCCGGTCGATTCACTTGAATCAGATGCCGCTAATCTATATTGGATAACTCTTTATCTGATATAGAGTCCGCCCTGGCCAGGGACTTAAGCGCATCATTCTCGGAACATTCTCTCTTATAATACCGAGAGCGGATGATCCCATATTGAACACATAATTACCTTCGATAGCATTCTCTGAACCCGATCATTTGACTTATTGATAACCCATAGTTAGGGATTTGTTAGTCAAAGTCAAAGCTCAGGGATGTAACAACAAGGTATGTTTGGTGTCTCAGGTCCAAGGATCATCTATGCAACCGTGACAAAAGAATCGAGCTGGTTAACAATGAGGTATATACCATCCAGCGATTCAAGGTCGGATCAATTCAGTGAACTCATTCCCTAAAGAGCACCTACAGGTCCAGCATAGTGTCTCCACACAAGTGACTTATAGGATCAGTCACCCTCATCATATGAGCCGAAGAAACCTGTAGTAGTCTATCTGGATGTTTGATGTCCATCTCAAACATCCTCCAAATAGGAACAATTAAGAACATGTGTTTATAAGTCTTCGGTCTCGTAATTATGATCTCATCATAATCCGAAGATTGTTGCACATGTTCATGGACTTCATCGTGATACGATAAACATAGATCTAACTAATTACACACAATGAATTAATGCCATTTATTAATAAATTGAATAATACATAGTATCAGATTGGCTTTCAGACCACCTAATACTAACATGAGCACTCCAGGAAAAGGATAGGCTTAAGCGCCCTTCTCGAGTGTGAGCACTTGCGAAAAAATATATAATCAACTACATGTCGAGAGAACGAAAGGCTGTTGTTTATTTCTCGATTTCAGTATAAAGTCTAGGGAGCTCTTAACAATAATATGCTCTTAAATTATCAGAGTTCTAAGTGTGGGGTACCTCCTTACCGTCGAGTGTAGTAAGTCGGTATGAGCCTTTTCCAAGAGCTTCTGAGACTCGGTAAGGGCCTTCCTAGTTGGAGGCCAGTTTTCTCGTGGCCAGTTGCAGTACCTAAGCTTCAATTTTCCTCAGAAGGAGGTCTTCCGGGAAGAACTGTATTTCTTTGACTTTAAGGTTCTAGTAATTGGCCATCCTATGTTGGCACTCCACCATTCTAAGCCTGGCATTCTCTCGGACTTCTACGAGCATGTCAAGGTTTTCTCTTAGCCGTTGGTGGCTTTATGCTTCCTTGGCTTCAATTCATAGCGAGGGGCTCCTTATTTCCAGGAGAGTTAGTGCTTCTGCTCCATAGACTAGGTGAAAGGGGGTTTCTCCTGTTGCTACCCGGACAGTTGTTTTGTGTGACCATAAGACGCTAGGGAGCTCTTCTACCTAGGACCTTGAGGCCCCTTCTAATCGAGTCTTAACTCTATGGAGTAAGGTTGATTAGTATTTTCTACTAAGCCATTCACATGGGGATGGGCTATCGACGTGTAGCAGTTCTTGATTTTCAACTGATCGCATCTTTCCCTGAAGTAGACTCTGGCAAACTGTTTGCCATTATCCGAGACTATCGCTCTCGGGATGCCGAATCTGCAAATTATAGACTTCTAGACAAAATTCCATATTGCTCTGTCGATTATCTTTGTCACCGGTTTTGCCTCTATCCATTTGAAGAAGTAATTGATAGCCACGACGATGAATTTCCTTTGCCCCGGTGCCTCGGGTAGGGGGCCTAGGATGTCGATCCCCCACCTTGCAAAAGGAAATAGCTCGAGGAGACTTGTCATGGGAGCGGCCGATTAGTGAGGAGTCGTCGTGAAGCGTTGGCACTTGTTGTACTTCTTGACGTATTCTAGCGCATCTTTCTGGAGGGTGGGCCACCAGTACCCTTGGCGAAATAATATGCAGGCCAAAGAGCGGCTCCCCAGATGACTTCCACACATACCTTCGTAGACTTTCTTTATAGCCCTTAGAGCCTCCGTCGGACGTAGGCACTTTAGTAGGGATATCGAGAGAGCCTATGTGGTATCCTCGTGTAAGTCCCTGCAGACTGCGGGCCTCTTGGCTAAATGGGCTTGATTGGGCCGGAGCCCAATCACCCCTCATCAGCTTCGGATGATTTAGCCCCTACTCAATTTTATTGGGCCAATTCAGCCTCCACCAGTTGATTCTTTATTTGACTCTATGATTTGGTGGACACTTCTATCTATGTTAGAGAGTAGTGTCGGATACTCGAACACTCGTGTCCAGCCATCTACTTCAAGATTTTAAAGTAAATACTATAGATTTCTTAGAATACTTAGCACATCTTCTCAAAATATTTGTTTATATGATAAGATTTGATATATTTGAGTTATATTCTTTATATTTTAGATAAATTTTAGTAATTATATTTATTATGTACATGTGTAACTACATATTCATATGTATATACTCTCGTATATTCTTTGTATCGTCATGTCCTATTTTTAAGATATTGCCATGTTTGACGCATGTGTCCGTGTCGACACTTGACACTTGTGTCCGCGTTCCACAAATCATAGGTTCGACTGAACCCATCCAAGTTCCATTCCCTTGCATATCCAGACCAAAAATGCTAGTTACCTCGATGTAGTGCATATGCTACTCATGAAAGACTACATTAAAAAATATTAGTTCCTTGAATCTTATTCAAAAAAGAAAGAAAAGAAAAAAAAAATGAATCCTTTGAATTTAAGATCAGGCGGGTGGCTTAGTCGGCACTAGTTTGGAGGTCCTACGGTCAAGTCCACTTGGGCATACCCAACTTTGCAACCCAAAGGAGGTTTACGTTGCCCAGGGAAATACTTTATCCATAGACTTTGGGCGTTTTAGAAGCTTGCCTTCACATAGCTGAGCCTCGATGGCCTAACCCCCTAGAAAGGGGTAATTCAGAAGTCTGTTGAAAAGTGATACGGAACTTCCCCCCATCTAAGTACCCTCATAATCATTCTAATATTCTAATACTCCATTGCTAGAGGACTTGAGAATTTGACACATACTCCTATCTTATACACTTTAGATGAACATAAAAGCTCTTCCAGGTTGCCATACCACTATAGCATGCCTCCATCTTCCCTTAAGCATCCTTACATCCAAGATCAGATAAAGGTGATCAAGATGTATAATTATTTCGATCATTAAAGAGCTCTCATTGATTGTAGGACTCACCTGAGATGATCATTGATGAAATCAAGGATTATTCTTTGTGGTGAGGGCACTTCCAACCCCGCATTATGGCTTGGAGAGGATGAACACTTCAAGTTATGTTATTTTGAGCATCTTTGGTTTGTTCTAGGCTTATAAATAACACTTTTAGGCCCACTTGTGGTCCATTTTGTTGCTTTGTTATTCTAGTGAGTTACGGTGGACATTTTAGTCTTTAATGTCCATCTAAGATATAAGAGTCTTTGTTGTTTTATTTAAAGGACGAAGAGTCATGTGTTTTTATGAGCTCTCTATAAATAGAGGCTCACGCTTCTTGTAACGGGTAGTATGAATGAAAAATTTTAGTTTCGAAATTCTTGTGGTGAGAAGCCATGTGTGAGTGTGAAACTCCCAAAAAGGGAGAGGTGAGAAGCCTTCTTCCCATTCCATAACCCCCACCTTCTTCCCCTCCTTTCTCTCTCCTTAGTTAGCCATGTTTTGTCCCTCTCTCTCTCTCCTTCCCCTTCTCCTAGATTAGACTACGCTCCTCCCATTTCTTCCTTCTCAAAGATAGAGCAACCCATCTCTATCCCCCTTTTTCTTACTAACAAACCACCCCCATCTCTTTCTTTATTCATTTCCTAGCAGACCACACACATCTCTTTTCCCTTTCTAAACCTGATCCTAAAATCAACATCCTTTATTTAGATCTTGAAATCCACTTCTGTTGTGAGATTTTCTTCAAAGGCAGTTTCTTCGTCATCTACAAAACATATCAGCGAGTTTCTTCGGCGGCATCTTCTTCAATAGAATCAAGAGTGGCATGAGGCGACCTCTCCATCACAACGGTAGTGACATCCTCGTCTTCCATGCTTGGTTTAGAATTCTGAAGCGTTTTTGAGGATGAAGGGTCTCTTTGGCTTCCAACAATTACGAGATGCCCTTTGATCTTTCGGAGTTACAACGGGTGTCTCTTTGACTTCCTAAAGTTACATATTCAGTTTTCAGAATTTTAGTGCGAGTCTCTTCAACTCCCCTTCTCAAATTCTGCCTTGTAATTCTCCTTCCCGAGTTCACCTCTCTTGCGTGAGGTGTTTGGCATTGGCTGTAATAATTTTGCAGGGAATCTTCACTGAGGCTGCGCATACAATGACGCGTATCTTTGCGCGCGACCACGTCTCTGACTAGGTCTGGTTTTCACAAACCAGCAGGGTACGTGACTGTCCTTCTTCATAAGTTACTTGTTTGCCTAGTATTCGCTTTCATCACTGCGCGCTGTGAGAGAAAGAGCACCAAATCCACCAAATTCATCTGTATCGCTGTTGGGAGAGAGAATATTTGTGAGAACCCATGCTCCAAGAGCGTCAAATCTGATCTCTTAAATTGTGGTTATGCCCAAATCCAAAGGTAGAGACACAACTTCTCCTAACCCATTTATCTCTAAGTGATCTAAACTGCTTGATCTTCACGAGTTCACCACGTGAACTAAATGGAGTCATCGAGTGAGCCAATTAATCGCTTAAAGGGTCGAGTTGCTAATTAATCTTGCTTGCAATAGTTGGGCCCAAGCCTTGTCCCACGTCACTTTGGTGGGTCCACCACAGAATGACAAAATAAGACATGGACCCTACAAACAACCACCTTATAGTACATCCCACATTTGTATCACACATCCCTTCCTATGGATACCAAATCTAAGCATTGAAAATATCCTCCTCATTCAATTGTCATGAATGGATGAGCATTCTTGAGTTGCCACAAGCTGAAATATACATGGAATGAAAGGACTATAACAAAAGGGGTGATCGCCCAGGACGCGCATGCCAAGGTTGTGATGGGGGAAAACTCAATTGGGCCCAGAAGCTGGCCATAGTCCCAATTCAAGAATGGGCTGAGCGCCATTCGTTTGTTATCGGAGGTCCAGTATCGTACTGGGACGAGATGTATCTGGCCTAATCATCAGACTAAGTGACATTCAGCCCAGGTGCGTACTAGGCCGACATGGGTCCGGCCCAACTCAGTCAACTACTTATGGGCCTCCGGCTTACTGGCACTTAGGATATTCTCGGGATTTCATCTTAAACTCCAAGGAATAGTCCTACATCGACCGCCACTAGAAAGGAACTCTCATCCCCCGCTATAAAAAGAACACTATTCGCTGCAGTAAAGGTACACATGCTATTAAGCCTCCATCTCTCTCTCTCTTAGTACTAAAGTTTTCATTAAGTCCTTTGCTAACTTAACCATCGGAGGGGGTTCCCCTGGGCTGAGACTCGGGACCCTTCTTGATTGGTTCCTTCTTACTGTAGGAGCTTCTGCCTTCATCCTCGACTCGTTCTCGGCTCGGATGCCCCTCGGCTCTCGGTCACCTATTGGTTTTCGGATTCCATCTTGGGAGTCCGACAGTGATTGCCTTGGCAACATCACTTGGCGCCGCTTGTGGGAAGCAAGCAGCCATGTCTCATCGACCAGTTATGAGACGATCCAGCCAAGATGAGACAGAGATGAGGGTGACTCCTGCCCAGTCACTTCCTCACGCCGAAGGAATCCCGACCAATCCACTGCAAGGGTCAGCCCTTCCGCCAGTACCTGAGCCCGTCATTCCTAGGAGCGACCAGGTAGAGGAACTCTCACAACAGGTAGCTACCCTCACAGCTACCGTTACCTCTCTATCCCCTCTACGCGACATGGTCTCGGTCATCGTCCAGCACAGGATCAGTCGGCGAGGCCGACACTACCCCAGCCACAATACTGCCCGGCTGCTCAGTTTTCAAAGGGCAGCTAGGGCCGTCGCGAGCATTTCCTCCCGTAGGGGTCTCAGCTCATGGCGAGCCATATGGACTGCAAGGCCATATTCCACACGCAAGTCACCTACTGACGAAGCCGACAATGCTTCGTTCGGCACCCATCCTACAGGAGTCGAAGGACGCTTGACTGCTTTTACTACTGCAACCCCAGAGTTGGACCGGAGATTGACTGAAATGAGGAAGGAGATGCAGCAGATGGTGTCCCGGCCGTATGGAGCACCTTTGGCCAGTACGATTTTAGAGCAAACCCCCTTCTCTCCTGAAATCCTAGCCACGGAGGTACCTTCCAACTTCAAATTGCTGAAGGGCCCTCTGTACGATGGCATGACAAACCCGGTCAGCCACTTTCAAAGATTCAATTCTTATCTTTCTGTCCGTGGGGTTCCTGAGGCAATTCGCTGCCGTCTCTTCCCCCTCACCCTTGAGAAAATAGCCTCCACCTGGTTTGAAACCTTGGTCCAAAACTTCATTCATTCTTTGGTACAACTGGGTCAATTATTCATTGACCAGTTCTATGACGCCACTCGGCAATGCAAGACCTCGGCTAGTCTGCTTGCCATTCGACAAGGACTAGCTGAAACCCTCCAAGACTATTTCACCAGGTTCCGGACCGAAGCAGCCTAGATTCCGAATCTGGATAGCTCCATTGCGGTCTTGGCCATGATCAGTGGCTGCGCGGACGAAAGGTTACTGAGCTCTATTGGGAAGCGGCATCCCCCAACCTTCCAAGACCTAGTGGCCCAGGCTCACAAGTATATCAACCGGGAGGCCCTGATGATGTCCAAGGGCAAGAGCGCCACAGAAGCCATGTCAGTTACCTCTCAACCAGCAGCGCGCTCGCGCGCCGAAGATCAGGAATCTTCCCGCAAAAGGTATAGGAGGGAAGAAGATTGGGGCCGAGCTAGGCGTTGGACTCCTCAACGTCAGCATTTGCCACTACCAGTTCCTCCCTCCCGGATGCTCATGGAGGTAAAAGGCATGCTTCGTCGGCTGGAGTGTATCAAGACTGATCCTTGTCAAAGAGACTCCCGGAAATATTGTAAGTATCATCGGGAAACGGGACATTCAAAGGATGAGTGCCGTCACTTTCAGGAGGAAATTGACTGCCTCATTCGGGAAGGGCGCCTGTCACAGTATAACTGGATGCGGCCTCAGTAGCAGCCTCTAAGTCGGGCCCCTCTAGCAACGCCCAACTAGCCTCAACCTCCGGCCAAGGATGCACAAACGCTGAAAGCCGCCTCTGTGACAGGGGCATCGCATCAACGACCCAGTGCCGCATCCGTCATAGTGATATTTGGGGGCCAGGAGAAGCTTCTCGACGACGTCATCACGACGAGACGTCTTCGGACATTGCGGCAATTGGCATGGAGCCGAAATGCTCCCGTCAGGAGGATATCACCTTCGGCCGGGATGACCTCGAGGATATCCAGGTCCCACACGACGATGCACTCGTTGTTAATGTTGTAATTAAAAACTACGATGTTAATGTTGTAATGAAAAACTCATAGGGGACCTTTTTTTCCCGTGCCGAGTAGAAGGCATCGTCGACTACCCGTAACCCTCTATACGGCTCCAAAACAGCTGACTTTGCAGTCGTGAAAGTTGACTCGGCTTACAATGCTATCTTCGGCCGGAGGCTGATCGGAGGAATAGGTGCCGTGCCTTCATCCTACCATCAAAAGCTAAAGTTCCATACCAGCCATAGAGTCGGTGAAGCTAAAGGGAATTAGAAAGCGGCCCGACACTGTTATATGATTTCAGTGAAGGGCAAATCCGCGACCGAGTCCCTTTCGATTGAGTCTGCGGTCGAGGCTTCCCCAGGTGAAGAACTGGTAACTGTTCCATTACCATAAGGTAAAGGCCGAACCTTTCTGATAGACTCCGGTCTTGAGAAAGCCGAAGCCGAAAGGTTGATTGAATTTCTAAAGGAGAATCTTGACGTCTTTGCATGGTCCCCTTCGGACATGCCGGGAGTCGATCCATAGGTAGCCGAGCACCGCCTACATGTTAATCCGAATCACCTTCCGGTCAAGCAGAAGCGGCGCACTTTCAACCAAGAGAGAAGAATGGCGATCCAACACATGAAGTGCAGAAAGGCCTGGATGCAGGACATCTCAGGGAAGTTCATCATCCTGAATGGGTCGCCAACGTGGTGATGGTACCTAAGAAGGACGGTAAGTGGCGGTTGTGCGTGGATTTCACTAACCTTAACAAGGCTTGTCCAATGGACAACTTCCCCTTGCTCGGATAGATCAAATGGTGGACGCCACCTTCGGCCATGAACTACTCAGCTTCGTCAATGCCTAGTTGGGGTACCATCAGATCCGGATGCATCCGGAAGACGAAGACAAAACAAACTTCACGATCAACCTCGGCTTATATTGCTTCACCCGATTGCCTTTCGGCCTAAAGAATGCGGGAGCAACTTATTAGTGCCTTGTCAACAAGATGTTTGCCGCCCAGTTAGGCTGAAACCTGGAAGTGTACATTGACGATATGTTGGTAAAAAGCCGAATGCCATCTAACCATTTGGCCGATTTGGCCAAGACCTTCTCTATACTACGTAGGTACCAAATGAAGCTGAATCCTGCAAAATGTGCCTTCGGCATGGCCTTCAGAAAGTTTCTTGGCTATCTGGTTATTTGCCGAGGAGTAGAGGCTAATCCCGTGAAGATCTCGTCCATCCTTCAAATGTGCCCTCCAGCCAAAGTCCGAGAGGTGCAACAACTCAGCGGACGAGTTGCAACTCTAAGCCGTTTCATGTTTAGGGTGACAGATTGTTGCTTTCCCTTCTTCAAGTTGCTAAAGAAGACATACTTCTTCTTATGGACATATGAGTGTCAATCGGTGTAGACACGCTAATTTTGACATTATATTGAATAAATTTCATGTCACAATGATAATGCCCTAGAATGGTGTGATGTTTAATCATTAATTAATTTTAATTGATTTTCTCTTGAGATTCGTTGAATCACATCACTCATGCATGACGCCATTTGGATTCTTAGCAGAAATCAATTCAGAATTAAAATTACTAAATTTAGGAGGAATTAACTTAATAGCGTCGCTTATGGACGACGCTATTTGAGTCCTAATCTGCTTGGGTTTATGATTTCTAATTCTAGTTAATTTCTTAAATTGTCTAAAGCACGTCGCGAGTGAACGGCGCCCTTTATGTTTCCTAATTGTTTTCACTTTTCTTTTTCGGATTTATTTCTATTCTGACCGCATTAATTAATTAAAAGGCGTCCCCCTTAAACAACGCATTTTAAGAGTTTCCTGATAAACATGATTTGGCAAAGATAATTCAGTTTCAGAGGTTGGAAGAGTTTTCAATTCCCTTCATGATCATCCAGGGCAAGTCCGAGCCGCGGGAGACTCCTTTTGAAGGCCAAAATACTCTAAAACCTCTCCTTATAAATACATATGGACATTGACCTTTAAAGAAGGTTGGCTATTGGAGAATTTGAAACTTCCTATAAGGTTTTTGAAGGCCCTCAAGAAGAAAAACGTGGACAACAAGGGAAGCTTGATCTTCTTCATCCTCTTTACCCTTTGAAGCCCATTGAAGACCAAGGCTATGGAGGGGCCATCCTTTTCCTTTCTTCTTAATCTTTTCCATTAAATTTTGATAAGATTCATATAGTTTAAATTTCTATTTCTTTCACATAGTTCTTCAGCACATCACTTCATCACACACATTCACTTCAATTTTTCCATACCTATACATCCTTTAGGGGTTTAAAAGAACACAAAACAAGTGAGTTCTTTAGTTTAGTTGCATGATGATTTCGTTGGATAGAATAGATACTACATCTCTTTAGTTCTAATCCATTTGTTTTCTTTTGTTTTTAATCTTTCTTGCAGGGTTTGAAGGAGATTTTAAAGAAAGTTTGGAGTTTGAACAGACGAAGAAACACCTCCAAAGAATAAGAGTAAAGAAAGAAAAGGCTCTTTTCTTTCGTCCGGCCGAAGGAGAAGAACAAAAGAACCCCCATATTTTCCCGATTTGCAAGGTTAGTAAGCGATCACTTTTTTCTTTGAAAACCTCAGCTTCTGGCGATCACAATTCCTTTTAAATTGTTAATCATAGTAAATACATGATAACATGATGAAGACACACCCTTTTTGAGCACTCCAGTTTTTTGGCGATCACGGTGGGATATGTCTTGCTGTTTCTTTTTTTTATTTACTCTTGTTATTTCCATTGGGCACCCTCGGTGCACCGCTTGTGTCCCTTGCACACGTTTGATGGTTTGTTAGTTGGCTATTTGATCCTTATCCCCACGTGCACCTCGTACACATCCCCTTTGTGGCAAAATCTTGCCCCCCTTGATTGCTTTGAGAAGTGGTATTGGAAAGTGTGTTTTGTTCAAATTGATATCCATGATGTTGCATGATTAGCCTATATACTTAACTGTTGTCGCATGAGAAGTTGATCTCTTATTCACCCTATTATTTGGAGAGGAGATTGCCTCTAGTTTCGTTGTCTATTTGTTGTTTTCGGGACCTAAAGCGCGTCTTCATAGAGCGATGCGATTTACTAAGTGCGTCGCTGATCGTTCCAAATTGTGCGTCGTTAAACACTCATAAGAACGTTCAATCTAAATTTATTCGGCTCATTTAAATTCAATTTTGAAAATTAATAATGGTGAGTCCGAGTCGATCCACAGGGAATTAAGATTTTAATTTCGAAAACCTTAGATTTTAATTATCCAGAAAAATTGGAAATTTGAATTGATTAATTAACTATCTAATTAAATTAAACTAAATTTACGAATTAAACTAATCTAATTTTTAAAAGCACAAATACAACTCCATTTAAAATTGAGAAGAGAGAGAAATTAACAACATGTTGTAAATATAACAAAACTTCTATGTTAAACTAATCGAGTTTTATGCGAAAAGAGATAATAAACACTAACAACTTTAACTTAACTAAACTAAAATAATCCAAAACAAATTAACAGATTATGCAGCAGGAGCGGTGGAACTAGGAGAAAACAAGCGCAGGTGTGCTTGGGCTCTTGCTGGCTGGGCTCTTGGGTGCATGAGACCGCTGAAGAGTAAGTGGTGCAGTGGTCCACTGAAGAGAAAGCTTGTTGGCTTGATGGAGGTGCATGCAGGTGCTTGAAAGCACTTGGGGCTGCTGGCTAGTGCTGATTTTTGCTGCTGGCTGGTGCTGATGCAACACGTGCATGGAGGTGCTGGCTGCTGCGTGGAGGGATGCTGGAGGTGCAGCAGCTAGTGGATGGAGGCCGGCTTCACCGGGCTGGCATGGCTATGTGCATGTGCTGGTGGGCCTGCCGGCATGCACGTGGGATGCGCTGGAGCTGCTTGGATGCAGCTGCTGGCCGTGGAGGTCCGTGAACAGCTGGGTGCGTGCGGATTGCGCAGGTGTTGTGAAGCTGCTGGAGGGGGCTCGCCGGGCTGGGCTTCACCGCAGAGTGGAGAAGCTATGGAGGTGCGTGGAAGAGAGCCGGAGGAGGGGAAGGAGTAGCCGGCTGCGGGGGTTGGAGGTGCTGGGACAGATCGAGAGAGAGAGCTGTGGGGAGAGAAGAGAGGAGAGAGGGATAGCGGCGGAGAGAGAGCTGTGGGAAGCTGGTGAGAAAACGGAGAGGGGGAGAACAGAGGGAGAGAAAGAGACCGAGGGAGAGAGATCTATGGAGGGAAAAACCGAGAGAAACAGAGAGGGAGGACGAGAGAAACCGGAGAGGCACCGAGAGAGAGAGGAGTAGAATCCGGAGAGAACAGAGAGAGAACGTGCATGGGAGAGGCTAAGAAGCTGGAAAATCCGAGAGGAAGGAGGAGGAGCTGCTGGGAAAACGGAGAAGGAGGAGGAATTCGCGGTTGGGAAGCTAAGAGAGAGAGAGAGAGAATCAGAATTAGAGGGGTTACTCCGAAGAGGAGGAGTCGGCTGCGGGGGAGAGAGGTTAATATAGAGAGGAAGAGAGGCGTGGGAAGGAAACTGGAGAAGAAGTAGGGCTGCGGTTGGTAAATTGGAGAGAAGGAAGGAAATAGAGGGTTTTGGGGAACTCTTGAGAAAGAAGGAATCAGAGGGTCTTTTTAAAAAGAAAGTAGACTTTAGGAAGGCGGCTGGCCCTTCTTGGATCCTTCTTGGCCATGGAATTAGGGTAACACTAGGGCCTCGAATGACGATTTTACCCCTGCTTTAATCTTTTGGGCAAAATGAAGTCGAATTTATCGAAATTCGAACACTAGACATCCCCCAAATTTCCGGAAACTCCACCAGCTGCACTGCATCATCGGCATGTCATGTTCACATAAAATAAATATAAATTAGCACATTATCATAAAAATATAATTATATTTATTTATATCGTCTCGGTTTTGTCGAAAAACCGCAAATGCGCTATACTCCATTAATCACATGAAATGACGATGTTTTTAAGTCAGAATTTGACGAAATTGGTACCGTTGGACTTGGTACGCAATTATATATCATTTCATGCTATTTTACAGATAAAAACATGAGTATGATGCGTTTGATTGCCTTTAAATGATCAATTTAACACTTTATCAGTCGCCCTTAGAAGAAGCCATTTGGTGCCCCTTTTATCTCTCTTGCTGCCCGAGCCACTGTGAACATGAGGGACTATTGTCTTGAATAGCGTCTGTGAATAGTGACGCGATTCAAGCTCTATTCCCTGTTGATCACTAACACTCGGATCCTTGATTTCATTGCTACCTATAATTATTCTACATTAGAGGCCACCCAAGCCACAAGTCCTTTGCATCGGGGCTCATCCCCCTCCTATAGGAACACCTCTCTTGACATCCTCACCTCTCTCTGACTTGGTCGGTCCCTCAGTCAGACTAGAGTGGTTGGTGTTAAGACCTCCGTAAGTCCCCAAAAGCAAGGAATTCCTTTTTGTTCATCGGGCCGGTTGTACCATTTGAAGTCCCGGATAGTTATTCATACCGTTGTGAGTAAGGCCGTAGAGCATAACGGTGGAAATTGAATTGAAATCAGGATCCTACCCATTGAGAGAACTTGAGTTTAAAAATTCAATTAATTCAACAAGTAACTTTCAAAACAGCGTAAGCATCTACTTGGTTGTTAATCTGTGACAACTTGATTGAAATAATTGTCATCTCAACACAATGATGCTACGTTTAGGTAGAACCGTCGGCATGGTTACTTTTGAACAAGAAGATCTGGTCGAGTACGAGGGAGATGCTTATGCCCCTCAAGTTCATGGTGCATCTTATTCTGAAGATGAAAGATATGCCTATATCTCTGGTTATCCTGACCAATTCCAAACCATACACGAGGGAGATGCTCATGCCCCTCAGTTTCAGGATAATTCAATATATGATCAATACCATCCAGATTTGGGCGATCAATCACGTGTCCACATCATCTCCAATCCTACCTTTGAAAGAGCCCAAGATCAACCTGGACCCTCTGCCAATCATCCTTCTGATCTCGCTACTCTCATGGGAGCTCTATCTAATCATGTAGATCCTCGCCAATTTGATGCCATCCAATCCATTCTAAAGGGGAAAACTATGATGCATCCTTTTGAGCCAAGTCCCTTGGTTCACCCTTCTGCTTATCAAGCTCCCACTTAGGCCATGGAAGGTCTTCATATTTCCACTCCTCGGCACATAGGCCCTCAACAATCTGGTTCACGGCATCCTGTCAGGCCGCAAACCCCAATTTATCAGAATGCTTTCGAGCACGGTGGGAACGCCGCCAGTTCATAACCTCACTGTCCTCGCATCCCCGATTATTCGTGGAGGTAGTCTTTTCAACAGCCACCACCTCCACCAGTGGATTCTACCACCCAACTCTTGCTTAACAAATTTTTCCAGATGGATGAGCAGTTCAAGAATCTTGAAAAGAATATGGACAACAAGGCCGCTCCCGAATTCTTTGTCCCTGATTTGCTAGTATTCCATCTTTTGCCTTCTGAAATGCCAGTCTACAGAAAGTACAATGGTACAGGCAATCCTTTCCTTCACATCAAAGAATTCCTGTATGAATCATCATTTTGGCAACATGATAAAAAAGCACTGGCTTTCCACTTCAGAAGATCACTAGAGGGATCAGCTTTGGAGTGGTTCTTCTCTCTAGACCCAAGTGAAGTAGAGAACTTCGACATGGTGTCAAAGAGGATCCTGCAAAGATACAAAGACAGGGTGGCACCTACCTTGTCCATTACTGACTTATTCAATGAGAAGATGAAGCCGGATGAAGACTTCATAGTGTTCGCCGATAGGTGGCAAGGGATGGCTGAAAAGATAAGAGATCATTTGTCCGAACAAGAATTGGTAAAGATGATGGTTGCCAACGCCACCCCACAGTACAAGCTAGTGCTGACATTGAATAACTTGACTACCATGGCAGATCTGTATGAGAGAGCGCGTTACACTCATAATGCGTTCAAAGACTCCACCTTTGCTAGTGATAAAGTGTTAAATTGATCATTTAAAGGCAATTAAACACATTATACTCATGTTTTGATCTGTAAAATAGCATGAAATGATAGATAATTGCGTACCAAGTCCAACGGTACCAATTTCGTCAAATTCTGACATAAAAACATTGTCATTTCATGTGATTAATGGAGTATAGCGCATTTGCGGTTTTTCGACAAAACCGAGACGATATAAATAAATATAATGATATTTTTATGATAATGTGCTAATTTATATTTATTTTATGTGAACATGACATGCCGATGATGCAGTGCAGCTGGTGGAGTTTCCGGAAATTTGGGGGAGGTCTAGGGTTCGAATTTCGATAAATTCGACGTTATTTTGTCCAAAAGATTAAAGCAGGGGTAAAAACATCATTTGAGGCCCTAGTGTTGCCCTAATTCCACAGCCAAGAAGAACCCAAGAAGGGCCAGCCGCCTTCCTAAAGTCTACTTTCTTTTTAAAAAGACCCTCTGATTCATTCTTTCTCTGGAGTTTCCCAAAACCCTCTATTTCCTTCCTTCTCTCCAATTTCCCAACCGCAACCCTACTTCTTCTCCAGTTTCCTTCCCACGCCTCTCTTCCTCTCTATATTAACCTCTCTCCCCCACAGCCGACTCCTCCTGTAACGACCCGCCATCCTATGACCGGAGACCCGATCACTAAATGGATGTCAGCCCATTAACTGCGGGTTCACACCCGGATCTCACACAACACATCTGGAGGAGTAAGCGCTAAATAAGGCTAAATATAATAATCACACGGACTACAAAGATGTAACAAGTGCGCAGGAAGGAAGATAACAATGTCCGTATACAGTCCAACAATAATTACATGGTCCAACAAATTAAATAAGTACAGGCAGAAGTAAAGTACAACAACATCGGGGCATACCCCGGAACTAAGACAGCTGCTGGTCCGTACGCCAAGAAGACACCACCTGCCGCCGAACGCCACGAGGTCCACACCTGAAACCGCAGGGAGTGAGCCACACCAGAATTGGGCTCAGTAGGGATCATCCGATCCCCTGCCTCCCACTCACACACCCACAAGTGCAACAACACAGATATATGACAATTAAACAAAGCAGTAAACATAGCACTCAACCTGATATGAAACGTACGATAAGCAGTGTAGCAGGAACAGTTCTAAGCAACCCGAAGAACCCAACACAGAGTCACGTCTCACAGCCAAAGTCCACAAAGCGACTGAACCACACTGTCGACCGAAGTCAAACGTCGCCTCACAACACTACCACAACTACTCACGCCTGTCCGCCCCTACAGTGTTCCGGGGCACTGTAGGGTGAGGCAGTGAGTCAAACTAGGACTAGCTGGGACCAGTGTACCACCACTGCCCAGCTACGTGTGCACACAAGCAGTCTAGATTACTGTCCTACCGACCGGATTGCCTCCACGCTAGGCCTCAACGCTTCAGGAGGGCCCTGGGGACCGGCGAACCCCCGTCAAGCCGAAGCTACAGGAACTACCCACAACCCTAACCTCCCGGGCTGCGTCAGGCCAAAGGGCTAAGGGTACCACTCGTAACCTTGATCAAAGGTCACATCAGGCCCAGTGGCTACAGGGGTAAAACAACTCCAACAGTACCACAACCAGCTCCACAGCAAGAAACGCGCCAGAAGCTGCCACGACAACAGGGAAAACCCCGACCCGCTGAGACCAAACAACAACCCCTCGGATAATACACCGGCTACTCCGGCCCGACGGGCTCAAGGTGGTTCTGCTTCCCTCAGCCAAAGGTAAAACACAACATGTACCCCTCCTCCCACCGGTACGGCACAATGCCTCACAGACACCATGACCCTGTCCCCATCGGTCCATGGTGACAACGTAAACCACAGTTATTCCGATTCCATATTCGCATAAGCACATACACACATATAACATGATTCCATTCGCACAGTAAACCTCCGTCTCAGCGTACAACTTAGAGCATGCATTTGAACCTTCCAACAGCGAAACATATGTTAAAAACCAGGGTTTATGCAGTTCTGTCTTGAATCGCGTCGACCGAGGTCGACGCCATTCAAGCTCCTCAAACAGGTTCATTTAAAGCCAGATTATTCCTAAAAACGCGTCCACTTGGGAAGCCGCCGTTTGAAACACGTCAGAGCTCTCAGACGCCATTCACACCGAAATTCCAGATTTGCAGACCCTCAGTCGGGGTGATTTCCTGCCTAAATGGCGTCATGATGGCCCGACGTCCTTCTGAAAGGCGTCGTCCATCCATGACGTCATTTAGCGCTAGAACCCCTAACTCGAGAAAACTCGAACATGGAGGTTTCTGCCCTAAAAGGCGTCGTACTGCCCTGACGTCCTTCTAAGAGGCGTCGACCAAGCACGATGCCGTTTAGCGCCAGAAACCTGGTTCCCTGGTTCAACCCGAGGGTTTCTCCTTTAACCCCAAACACCCCGAAAATGCCCCAAAACAGAAGGGGGAAGATAGGGAAATCAACTACTTCCAGCATGCTACAAGTCCACGTTCACGAGCACGGCCATTCCCACAAGAAAACCCCCTAAACATGCTCATTCTAACCCAAAACATAACATGCCACACCAAGGAAATCACGAGCAACACATTCACAGTCCATGCAAGGTTCGTCCCCCTACCGGTTCTTGAACTCCTCCAAGCTCCGTGCCGCCGACCCGCCGCACCGCAGACCACCGCCGGTACCCCCAAGGACGCCGCCACTCCGCCGGGACGTCGGCCGCCGTCCGGAGAATAGAGCGCCGCGAAGGAAGTGGTGGTGGTAGAGGTGAGAGGTAGGGAGGTGTTGGAGTGGTGGAAGAGGAAGAAGAGGAAGGGAAGGGGAAAAGAGGGTCGGAGAGGGCGGAGAGGACGAAGAGAGAGAGGGTGGAGGCGAAAATGAGGGAAAGAAGGGGAGGCTCGTGGGGTCAATATGAATCTGGCTAAAACGCGTTGATCGAGACAGACGCCAATCAGTCTGACTGGACGGCCGTACTGACACCGCTCTGAAACGCGTCGCTCACCACGGACGCCGTTCAGACGATGTGACAGGCCGTACTGACAACGCTCTGGCGCCGTACACTGACACCACAGAGGTCGCAGTCTGAAACGCGTCGACCAACATGGACGCCGTTCAGACGACGAGACAGGGGCCGTACTCTCGCGGTCCGAAACCCGCCCACGTGGCGCACACGTGGCACAACAACAAGCAGACCTAAATGGCGTCCACACAACCTGACGCCTTTTGAAAGGCGTCGAGCAGTGCTGACGTCATTCAGTCAGAAATCTCAAGACCCCCCCTCAGGGTCCAAACCAGGGGATCCGGCCCGAACCCGACCCGAATACTGAACCCGAAACCTCAGTCCTTACACCTCCTCTTCTCAGCCTCTCACTCTCTAACTCTCTCTCTCTCTCTCTCGGATTTTCCAGCTTCCTACGCACCCTCTCTCTCCTTTTCCAACTCCTCTCCAGCAGCCGTATCCCTCTCTTCTTCTCCTTTTCCAACCCCCCTCCATAGCTTCTCTCTCTCCATTCCTCCTCTCCCCCGGCAGACTCTCCCTCTCTCTTTCTCCCAGGCCTCTCTCTTCCTCCCTCTCTCTTCTCTTGTTTTCTACAGCGCCTTCTCTTTCTCTCGATTTTTCTCTCTCCCTTATTCCCTCTCTCTCCGGCAGACTCCCTCTCTCCCCGTTTTCTCCTCGTCTTCTCAGCCTCTCCCTCGTTGTCTCTCTCTCTGTATCTCCTCTCCACGTCCGGTGCACCCCCAGCACCGCCCCAGCAGCTTCACGCGGCAGTGCTTCCAGCAGCAACATCCACGCGCCTGCAAGCAGCTGCGGTGAAGCCGGCCTCCTCCAGCAACAGCACGCATGCATGCATGCCCGCAGCACCGCAACTACAATCCCCCATGCGGCAAAGCTTCACAGCAGCTCCTCCACCGCACCTGCACGTAGCCGGCTGTGAGCCTCCACGTTCGCTGAAGCTGCAGCAAGCCTCTCCACCAGCAGCCAGCCATCCAAGCACCACAGCTCTTCCACATGCATGCATGCTGCAACCTCCTCCACGCAAGCCAGCAGAAGCCAGTGCATCCCAAGTCCTCCACTGCGACGTGCATGCAAGTCCATGCGTTGCCCATGCACGAGCCAGCTGAAGTTCGCAGCATCCACCAGCCCGCCCATGCATGCTCCCGGTGCACCAGCAACCTGAAGCTCTCCACGTAGCCAATAACACATCCACCATCCAGCAGCAAACCTGCGGTCCACTGCGCCTGAAGCACCGCCGGCCTCTCCACACCTTCACCTGCTGCCACCGAGGCCTTCAGCTGCATTAAGTTGTTTTAGTTATTAAACAATAAGTATTTAGGGTTATTTATTTCTTAAATAAATTTCAATTCAAAAGTTTGTAATTCTATGTCATAGTTTTAGGTGTTTAACAATGTTATCCTGAATTTTTTATTAAGAATTATTGGTGTTTTAGCGTAGATTTTCCTTAGATTAGGCATTTAATTAATGAATGATATTTAGGTCTTTTTAACTAATTTATTTCACATGTTTTGTTAGCCACCTAATTCTCAATTTTCTAGTTTTATTTGAAATCAAATACTTCATATCCTCTAATTTTCAAAACAAATTCAAGATTTTCATAGTTAAAATTTTATCTCCATGTGGATCGACTCGGTTCTCACCATTTAGTATTTGTAAATCAATTGTGAGTCCGGTAATATTTGAAGTTGATTATCGTGAGCGTTTAACGACGCGTATCGCGTTTAGATCAGCTAGCTTCTTTGATCCTCATCGACCCAATAGACCCCTACCTCGGAAGTCTATTATCCCCAACTCTTCTTCTATGGGTCCAACTACCGAGGGTACATTGTCTCATGAACAGGTCAGTATAATGAACAATAATCAACCCTAATTTATGAGGAATAAGCAACAATATCTGTAACGACCCACCACCCTATAATCGGAAACCCGATTACTAAATGGGTATCGGATCATTATCTGCGGGTTCACACCCAGATCTCATACAACACATCTGGAGGAGTAAGCGTTAAACAAGGCTAAATATAACAATCACACGGACTTCAAGGAAAATACAAGTGCGCAGGAAGGAAATTAATAATGTCCGTACACAGTCCAACAATAATTACATGGTCCAAAGAATTAAATAAGTACAGGCAGAAGCAAAGTACAACAACATCGGGGCATACCCCGGGACTGAGATAGCTGTTGGTCCGCACACAAAGGAGAACACCACACGCCGCCACTCGCCAAGAAGTCCACACCTGAAACTGCAGGGAGTGAGCCACACTAGAATTGGGCTCAGTAGGGATCATCCGATCCCCCGCCTCCCACTTACACACCCACAAGTATAATAATACAGAATGAAGGCAATTAAATAAAGCAGTAAACACAGCTCCCAAAACCTGATATGAAGCATACGTAATAGCAATGCAACAGGCACAGTTCTTAAGCAATTCGAATAACCCAACACAATACCATAACTCATAACCAAGGATCCGGCTAAGCGATCAAACCACATTGTCGACCGCAGACAAATGTCGCCTCACAACACCACCAACGCTCACGCTTGTCCGCCCCTATGGTGTTCCGGGCACCATAGGGTGAGGCAGTGAGTCAAACTAGGACTAATTGGGACTAGTGAACCACCACTGCCCAGCTACGTATGCACACAAGCAGTCTATACTACTGTCCTATCGACCGAACTTCCCTCAACGCCAGGCCTCGGCGCTTCAAGACGGCCCTGAGGACCGGTGAAACCCCCGTCAAGCCGAAGCTATAGGGACTACCCACAACCCTAACCTCCCGGGTCGCATCAGGCCAAAGGGCGAAGGGTACCACTCGTAACCTTGATATCATAGGTTACATCAGGCCCAGTGGCGAAAGGGTAAAACTCCAGCAACACCACACCCAGCTCCACAGCATGAAACGCGCCTGAAGCTGCCACGACAAACTAGGAAAGCACCGACCCGCTGAGACCAAACAGTAACCCCTCAGATAGTACGCTAGCTACTCCGGCCAAACTGGCTCTAGGTGGTTATGCTTCCCCCAGCCACAGGTGAAACACAACATGTACCCCTCCCACACCGGTACGGAAACAATGCCACACAGACACCAAGGCCCTCCCACTTCGGCACAAGGTGACAAACGCAAACCACAACTGTTCCAGCTCCACAATCGTATAGGCACAAGCACACACGATGCGATCCCGATTACACAGAAATCCTCGGCCTCAATGTATGATTTAAAGCATGCACTTGATTGTACTATCTAACAGTGAAAACACATATTAATATCATGAGTTAATGTGATTCTACCTTGAATCGCGTCGCCCATGGCCGACGCCATTCAAGCCTCTTAAACTGGTTTATATAAACTCGGCCTCAGAATATGTCCTAAAAGGCGTCGTGCCTAGTCGTCGTCTTTTAAAACGCGTTGCTGTCCCTAGTCGCCTGATAGCGACATAAACAAAGACAGACTACGGTTAATTCACTTAAAACGCGTCGCCCTGGGAAGCCGCCGTTTGAAAGGCGTCGCTGTCCCTGGACGCCATTCAACCAGGAAATCTATTCTAACAGAAACCGCTTCTGGGACATTTCTGCCTAAATGGCATTGTCCTAGGCCGTCACCATTTAAAATGGCGTCGTCCTAGCGCGACGTCATTTAGGGCTAGAAACTGGTTTCCTGCAGCTCGACCCGAGGGTCCCCTTTAATCCCAAATTCACCCCAAAAACACCCAAGAGGGGGAAACGAAAAGGGGAAACCAAACCACCACATGAAACCCACAAATCCTCATTCATAGAAACTACCATTCCCATCAAGGAAGCCCCTCAACATGCTCATTCTACCCAAAAACCCCATACACGCATCATGCTTCACAACGGGAAACACGGATGAAATAACCACATTACATGCAAGGTTCGTCCCCCTACCGGTTACTTGAACTCCTCCTGGCTCCGCGTCGCCGAACCGCCGCACCGCAGACCGCCGCCGGTACTTCTGAGGACGTTGTCACTCCGCCGGGACGTCAGCCGCCGCCCGGAGAATGAAGCGCCGCGAAGGAAGTGGTGGTGGTAGTGGTGAGAGGTAGAGAGGTGTTGGAGTGGTGGAAGAGGAAGAAAGGGAAGGGAAAGGAAAAGAGGGATCGGAGGGGGTGGAGAGAGGGAAAAGAGAGAGTGAGGAGGAGAGAATGAGAGAAAGGAGGGAAGGCTCGCGAGGTCAATCTGAAATAGGGTAAAACGCGTCGTGCTAGGAAGATGCCTATTAGCTGACATGACGGGCCGTACTCTGACAGATCAGGGTCGTGCTCTAAATCGCGTCGTCCATCAATGACGCTATTCAGACGACAAGACCGGGGCCGTAATCTGGCGGCCCGAAGCTAGCCTACGTGGCGCCCACGTGTCACAACAACAACCTAGCTAAATGGCATCCACATAGCAAGACGCCAATCGAAACGCGTCGTGCACCCTAGACGCCATTTAGAAGGCACACCCCAGACCTATCAAGGCCCAAACCAGGGGGTCCGGCCCGAAATCGACCCGATAACTGAACTCGAATCCTGAATCCTTACAATATCAGTCACCGAGACCTCAAAACCAACAGGGTTACAAGCCTCCTACTCAACAGCTTTAGTCAGCACCATCCCCCCCAGCAAGTATACAATCCACCTCGGCAGTAGCCGAATTACACTCATGTTCCTCCTCCTAATGACTATACACAGCAGAGGAAACCTCCTGGCCCCAGAAGGTCGGTATACCACTAATTAACAGAATCCCTCACGGATTTATTCAATGCCCTTATGGCGGCCAACGCCTTAGTGCTGCCGAACGAAAGGGCCGTTTGGCCACCAAATGTTGACATGTCCCGCTACTGTGTGTTCCATCGTCAACCGGGACACACAATAGATGCTTGCTTTCACTTTCGCGATTACATTCATGATCTCAATGATCAAAGAAGGATTGATTGGGAAGAGATGAATAAGTACATAGCCGCCTTGAAGGCGAAAAGACCACAGCAGCAGCCACAACCACCACAGCAGCAGCAACCATTCCAAAGAGCCCTGGTACAAAAAGCAACACCACAGAATTTGGGCATAGTGCAGAACCCGCTGCCGGAACATCAAAACCAAATCGCCCCCATTTTGATGGGTAGCCAGTCTGAGGCTAGTAGAGGGCAACAGTGGAAAGTAGAGGATTCTTCCTCTATCTATTCAACAAGTCATGTATCAAGTACTACCGAGCAACCGCCTCATCGCATCCTCCGCATACCTAAACCACAACCCATCACCATTAAACCCATTACACCCTCCGTCACCATATCTTCACCAAACAACCCTCCGCAAGTCAACTATACACCCCTCATGCCATCTAAACCATTACTCCGTATACCATTCCCTACATCACCTACAACAGCCACTCACCCCGGTACCATACAACCCTCTAAACCGCTCATCCGCACCTTACCTCCACTAAATAACCCATCACCATCACCCGCTTATCCACACCCACAACCCTCCAAACCACTCATCCGAGTCCCCTTACCTCCATCAAATAACCCACCAACACCCTCTTACCAAACCATTACACCCTCCAGATTGCTCCTCAACACGGAAGTGCTCAAGATAACGCCTGGAGCTTCCACTATTGAAGAACACACACTCCGAAGCGGCTGAATATTCAACAAAGTGTTCCCCCAGTCTACGGTACGAGATGGCCCATCACAGCCAATAGAAGAGGCTCAAAATGAAGAAAGTACACCCGGTACTCACTATGATTTGTTGAAACAGCTGGATAGAACACCGGCACACATTTTTATATTAGAGTTGATCAAGAGATCCAAGATCCATCAAGAAGCCTTGATGGACTACCTACAATGAGTAATGGTCAGTGAAGATGTGCCAGTAGAAAAGATCACCACATTGTTGGTCCCTTAAGGGGATCAACCCTCTATATCCTTCCATACTTCTGAACTGGCACCGCTAGCAGTAAGGAGCATGGTGTTAAGCATAACTGTCAACATATGTAGAAAGGCTGTGGATACATGTTTAGTAGATATTGGGGCATCTATCAATGTGTTACCACCAAGAACTCTGGAGCTCTGTGGAGTCCAGAAAGAAAAATGGTTGCCTTCTCCCATTTCTGTCACAACCTATGATAACTCTACCCGTTCCCCTCTAGGCATGGTCTATTTGAAGGTAGAGTTAGGCCCTGCTTGCCATGCTGAAGTCGAATTTCATATTCTCGAGATCAATCCTTCACTAAAAGGCATACTCGGTCATCCTTACATCAAGTCACTTGAAGTGATTCCATCAACGAACCACCAATGCCTCAAGTTTCCCCACAAAGGACGTATCATCAAAGTCACCAACATGCCTATCCTTGCTGCAACCCACTCGCTGAATATAAGTCCAAATCCAATCCTTCCAACTGCTCAGAGGCCAGCCATCTCCTTATGCCAAACCTACATCCTTTCGGCAGATCCCTTTAAGCATACCATACCTACATCTTATCCGATCGATGCCGTGAAGCGGAGGAAGCCCATGAATACCCCGGGCTGGAGCATTATGCTGAAAGTGGGATATCAACCTAGAAAGGGTCTGGGTACCCAGTTGCAAGGAAGAATTAAATCAGTGACAGAAGAGAGAAGGATATCTGGCAGCGGCCTAGGCTACCGGCCAGAGAAAGTGAGGCATAATATTGTGGAACAACAAGAAGGTGAAGATGGTCAGAAGATATGGAAAATAATGGTTATCCCTTGCAAAGAAAATCGGGATCAACATGACCACAATAATACAATAGTGATTTCCTCCCATTTTGACCTGCATGATGTATATGGGAAAGACCTGGCTAGACATTGTTCACAACTGCTGACATACCAATCTTTAGAGGCTCTGTGGTCGATGAAAAGGAGGAAGACTTAAGATCCAGAATGTGAATAGTACCGCTGGTTTGACACATGGGACTTATATATTGCACTGAACAGACTATTCTTAAATCCATCAGAACTAAAGTGGCCGCCACTGATAGATGAATTAATTGAAAGGCCCTGGGCCATCTTTGGTAAAAGGATTTTACTGACTGAAGAAACTGATGAAGGGGAGCCGGATGACCCTTATGAAACCAGATTCACCATTGATCTTCTATGGAGAGGAACCTATCCCTCTCATGTTTTCACCCTCCACACTCTGTTCCGCACCCTACTCCTAACTCCGACCTGATCGCGGGTCATTACTGAAGACATTCTATGGGCTTCGCCCATTACTATTACTATATCCCCTCAAGATCTTATTCCTCAGATTCCTCTCGATCTTGAAAGGATTTACAATTTGATCTTGGACATGCTGTTGTATGATCCCTCCAATCCCTGGGCACTGGTGCCGTTACCTCCAACACTTCATTCTCCCTCTATTCACATCCATTCTTGCTTTATGATAAACACAAATAATTCCAAAAAAAAAAAAAAAGCCAATTCTACAATTTCCTCTCCCCAAATCCTCATTGAGGAAACCTCATACTTGTCCGATCGTGCCCCATTGCGCGGGTCGTTTGGGCAAGATTCTTTTATAGAATTGCTTTGTCCCTCCTCTCGGGAGGATTCACCTGTATTCTCTCCTGTACCCCTTGATTTTTATCCTTCTTCGTCCTCATTAGGTCAGGATAGGGAGTTTAGTGAAGTTAAGGAGTCTAGTGCTAGGCAGGTTAATCAGGTTAGGGAATCTAAGGGTAGACGAGTTCCAAATAGATACCTCTAGGATTTAGCTTTAAGATGCCTTTTGTGTTCTCAGATCCCTCAGCTATTAGAAAATCCAATTCAGATGCCAGAAGATTGTAAAGTTGATGAGTTAACCTATGATGGGTACGGGGTATATGAGTTGTTACATGAGAAAGACTCTATTAATGAATAAGGAGAAGACGACGAGGATGCGGCCGAGGCGTATGACAGTGGAGTGAAGAGATTTGATGAACCCTCAGCTGCCGTAGAAGAGCCTACCAAAGAGATCAATCTAGGCACTGAAGATGAATCTAAGGTTGTCCTCGTCAGTAAGAATCTGTCTAAAGTAGACGAGGAGGCAGTAGCCCAAGTTCTTAAAGATTATAAGGACACTTTCGCCTGGAGTTATGAAGATATGCCGGGACTAGATTCTTCCTTGGTGGAACACAGATTGACATTGAAAGATGGAGTTAGTCCGGTTAAACAAAAGTTAAGGCGATTCCACCCTCAAATGGCTTTGAAAATGAAAGAAGAGGTAGATAAGCTGCATAAAGTTAAGTTCATTAGGGTTGTTCTCTATCCGCTTGGGTGGCTAACATAGTCCCGGTTATGAAAAAAGATGGAAAGGTCAGAATTTGTATTGACTTCCGAGATTTGAACCGGGCGTGTCCTAAAGACGACTTTCCACTGCCTCACATAGATGTACTCATTGACAACACGGTTGGCTATGAAACATTGTCATTTATGGATGGGTTCTCAGGGTATAATCAGATCAAGTTGGCAGAAGAAGATCAAGAGAAAACATCATTCACTACACCTTGGGGAACATATTGTTATGTCGTCATGTCTTTTGGACTGAAGAATGTTGGAGCTACTTATCAGAGAGCTATGATGACGATATTCCATGACATGATGCACATTAACTTGGAAGTGTATGTGGATGATCTTTTGGTTAAATCTAAGATGAAAGCTTAGCATGCTGAAGTTCTAGCAAAGGTTCTGGAGAGGTCGAGAGAATACCAGTTGAAGATGAATCCCAAGAAGTGTGTATTCGGAGTATCATCAGGAAAATTATTGGGATTTATTGTAAGTAAACGGGGCATTGAGATTGATCCCAACAAGGCAAGAGCCACCTCCCAAGAATTTGAAAGAATTAAGAGGATTGATCGGGAGGTTGCAGTTTATCCGCCGCTTTGTCTCCCAGCATTCAGAAAGGTGTAAGCCGTTCTACGAGCTTACTAAGTCGAGAGTCAAATTTGATTGGGACGATAAGTATCAGGAGGCATTTGATGGATTAAAGGATTATTTGGCAAGTCCTCCTGTCTTGAGACCACCATCTCCAGACAAACCTTTGATTCTATAGATTTATGTTCTGGATGATGCAGTGGGGGCTGTCTTGGCACAAGAAGATGAAGAAGGAAAGGAGAGGGCAGCTTATTATCTCTCCAAACTACTCAACCCCGCAGAACAAAGATACACGGTGATGGAGAAAACATGTGTAGCACTTGTATGGGTAGTTCAGAAGTTGAAGCATTATTTTCTGTCCCATGAAGTTCATCTCATCGCTAGGATGAATCCCATTAAGTTTCTTCTTGAGAGATCCGTCCTCACTAATAGGTTAGCACGTTGGCAGAGATTTCTATCCTAATTTGATATCACCTACATTCAGTAGAAAGCAATTAAGGGCTATGCCATAGCAGAGCATCTTGCTCATCACCCTCTTCCTCGATTTGATCCAGTTCGATCGGAGTTTCCGGATGAGGAACTGATGTCCATAAACAAAATCAATGATGATATGTAGACTCTGCATTTTGACGGAGCTCTGAACCCTCATGGTAAGGGCATCGGCATTGTTATCCTATCACCTGAAGGTGTCACCATTCCACAAGTCTTTCAGCTTGACTTTCCAGTCACTAACAACATAACTGAATACGAGGCACTCCTTGCTGGCCTCAAGGCTGCTCATCTTCATGGTGCCACCAAACTCAGAATTGTGGGTGATAGCTAGTTGATTCTTCGCCAAGTGCTCACTAAATATCGAACTCTTGATCCTAAACTTAAGCCTTATCAAGAATTTACTTCGGCTTATGCCAAGCTTTTCACTAAGTTGATCTTTGTCCATATTCCTCAAAATCATAACATCTTAGCTGACGCTCTAGCTTCCCTCGCATCATCCCTCGATTTTCCAATCAACAGACAATCCGAATCGATCATTGTTCATAGGCGTCTCTCATCCGCTGTGAAAGACCCTTCCTTCCTTAGGACTAAGGAGAAGTTGCTGAAGAAGGTCAGAGATGGAGATATTGTGGAGAAACGAGAGATTATGTTGATAGAGTTGCTAGAAAAGATAGATGATGAACAGAAACTGTAACGACCCGCCATCATATGACCGAAGACCCGATCACTAAATGGATGTCCGCCCATTAACTGCGGGTTCACACCCGAATCTCACATAACACATCTGGAGGAGTAAGCGCTAAACAAGGCTAAATATAACAATCACACAGACTACAAAGAGATAACAGGTGCGCAGGAAGGAAGATAACAATGTCCGTATACAGTCCAACAATAATTACATGGTCCAACAAATTAAATAAGTACAGGCAGAGGTAAAGTACAACAACATCGGGGCATACCCTGGAACTGAGACAGCTACTGGTCCGCACACCAAGAAGACACCACACGCCGCCGCACGCCACGAGGTCCACACCTGAAACCGCAGGGAGTGAGCCACACCAGAATCGGGCTCAGTAGGGATCATCCGATCCCCTGCCTCCCACTCACACACCCACAAGTGCAATAATACGGATATATGGCAATTAAATAAAGCAGTAAACATGGCACCCAAACCTGATATGAAACGTACGATAAGCAGTGTAGCAGGAACAGTTCTAAGCAACCCGAAGAACCCAACACAAAGTCACGTCTCGCAGCCAAGGTCCACAAAGCGACTGAACCACACTGTCGACCGAAGTCAAACGTCGCCTCACAACACTACCACCACTACTCACGCCTGTCCGCCCATACAGTGTTCCGGGGCACCGTAGGGTGAGGCAGTTAGTCAAACTAAGACTAGCTGGCGCCAGTGAACCACCACTGCCCAGCTACGTGTGCACACAAGCAGTCTAGACTACTGTCCTACCGACCGGATTTCCTCCACGCCAGGCCTCGGCACTTCAGGAGGGCCCTGGGGACCGGCTAACCCCCGTCAAGCCGAAGCTACAGGAACTACCCACAACCCTAACCTCCCGGGCTGCGTCAGGCCAAAGGGCGAAGGGTACCACTCGTAACCTTGATCAAAGGTCACATCAGGCCCAGTGGCTACAGGGGTAAAACAACTCCAACAGTACCACAACCAGCTCCACAGCAAGAAACGCGCCGGAAGCTGCCACGACAAACAGGGAAACCCCGACCCGCTGAGACAAAACAGCAATCCCTCGGATAGCGCACCGGCTAGTCCGGCCTGACGGGCTCAAGGTGGTTCTGCTTCCCTCAGCCAAAGGTAAAACACAACATGTACCACTCCTCCCACCGGTACGGCACAATGCCTCACGGACACCATGGCCCTTTCCCATCGGCCCAAGGTGACAAACGTAAACCACAGTAGTTCCAATTCCATATCCGCATAAACACACATACATACATGATGTAATTCCATTCTCGTAGAAGTCCTCAGTCTCAGGGTACAACTTAAAGCATGCATTCGAACCATCCAATCGTGAAACATGTGTTAAATAATAGGAGTTAAGCAGTTCTATCTTGAATCGCGTCGACCGAGGTCGACGCCATTCAAGCCCCTAAAACAGGTTCATTAAAACCATATTATTCCTTAAAACACGTCGACATGGGAAGCCGCCCTTTAAAACGCGTCAGAGTCTACAGATGCCATTCACCCCGGAATTTCAGATTTGCAGAAGCCTCAGTCGGAGTGATTTCCTGCCTAAAAGGCGTCATGATGGTCCGACGTCCTTCTGAAAGGCGTCGTCCATACATGACGTCTTTTAGCGCCAGAACCCCGTACAACGAAACCTCGAACATGGAGGTTTCTGCCCTAAAAGGCGTCGTACTGCCCTGACGCCCTTCTAAAAGGCGTCGACCAGGCACGACGCCGTTTAGCGCCAGAAACCTGGTTCCCTGGTTCGATCCGAGGGTTTCTCCCTTAACCCCAAACACCCCGAAAATGCCCCAAAACAGAAGGGGGAGGAAAGGGAAATCAACTACCACAAGCATGCTACAATTCCATAATCCTTAACACGGCCATTCCCACAAGAAAACCCCCTAAACATGCTCAGTCTAACTCCAAAACATATCATGCCACGCCAAGGAAACCATAAGCAAGATGAATCACGATTCATGCAAGGTTCGTCCCCCTACCGGTTCTTGAACTCCTCCAAGCTCCGTGCCGCCGACCCGCCGCACCGCAGACCGCCTCCGGTATCCTCGAGGACGCCGCCACTCCGCCGGGACGTCGGCCGCCGTCCGGAGAATGGAATGCCGCGAAGGAAGTGGTGGGGTAGAGGTGAGAGGTAGGGAGGCGTTGGAGTGATGGGAGAGGAAGAAGAGGAAGGGAAATGGGAAAGGAGGGCGGAGAGGGCGAAGAGAGAGAAGGTGGAGGTGAAGAATGAGGGAAAGAAGGGGAGGCTCGCGGGGTCAATCTGAATCTGGCTAAAACGCGTCGATCGAGAAAGACGCCAATCAGTCTGACAGGACGGGCCGTACTGACAGCACTCTAAAACGCGTCGCTCACCACGGACGCCGTTCAGACGACAGGACAGGTCGTACTGACAACGCTCTGGCGCCGAACACTGACATCGCAGGGGGTCGCAGTCTGAATCGCGTCGACCATCATGGACGCCGTTCAGACGATGTGACAGGGGCCGTACTCTCGCAGCCTGAAACCCACCCACGTGGCGCACACGTGGCACAACACAAAGCAGACTTAAATGGCGTCTACACAGACAGACGTCTTTTGAAAGACGTCGAGCAGTGCAGACGTCATTCAGTCAGAAATCTCAAGACCCCTCAGGGTCGAAACCAGGGGATCCGGCCCGAACCCGAATACTGAACCCGAAACCTCAGTCCTTACAGAAACCATAGTACTATGAGATTGCCAAATACTGTGAAGATCAATCATATCCTGAAGAAGCCACAGCTGAGGAAAAAAGGGCTATCAGGAGAGTTGCTCAGAGGTACACTCTAGTTGGAGGAGCACTTTATAAAAGAGGTTTTGATGGAGTTCTCTTGAGATGCTTAGACGAGGATGAGCTTTGGAAGATCATGGAAGGAGCTCATACTGGAATTTGTGGTGGCCAAGTTAATGGACAATTGCTGTCAAAATAGATCATTAGACAAGGATTCTATTGGCCAACCATGGAAGAAGATTGTGTAGGATATGTTCATAGGTGTGCCAAGTGTCAACTTCACGGCGACAAGATCCACTCCCCTGCATCTTCACTCCATCCTGTTTCATCCCCATGGCCTTTCTCCATGTGGGCATTCGACGTCATTGGACCCCTTGGTAATCCTGATTCTACCACTAAGCAAAAATCTTTCATTCTCACGGCAACGGAATATTTCACCAAGTGGGCGGAAGCCGAAGATACAAGGAGATCAAAGCATCAACGGTCTGCAACTTCATTATGAGGAACATCATCACCAGATTCGAAATTCCAAACACCATCGTCACTGATAATGGACCGTAGTTCATATCACAAAAGCTGAAGGACCTCTGCAACAGGTATAAAATTGCATTGCATCATTCATCTCCTTATTATCCGCAAGGCAATGGACAAGCAGAAGCAACCAATAAGACTCTGATAAAATTTATCAAGAAAACTTATAAGTCTAATAAATTCTCGAACTGGCCAGAAAAATTAATTGAGGTTCTATGGGCATACCGAACTTTAATCTGCACTCCCACTGGGTAAACTTCTTATTTCTTAACATTTGGAATGGAGGCGGTGGTTCCATACGAAGTCCTCATCCGATCATTAAGAGTACAATTGAGCAAGGAGTTTTCCATTGATGAGAATCGCTCTGCGCTCCTTGCTCAGCTGGAACTCTTAGATGAGAAAAGATGGTCAACCGCTAATCATGCAGGAGTATATCAGAATAGATTAGCACGTTTTTACCAAAAGAAAGTTATTGAACAAAAGTTTAAAGTTTGTGAAATAGTTGTGAAAAGAATCTTTGTAAAACCTGGTGGTCCACGTTCTAAGCTCCAACCCAACTGGGAAGGTCCATATGTCATATCGCATGCTTTCCCTGGTAACGCCTATCATTTACTTAATGTATAAGGGCAAGAGTTAACTCATCCCTGGCACGGTTTGTATCTTAAGAAGTACTACCCTTAGTTTAAATGATCAGCATAGTGCAAGGATCAGTAGAGTCGGAAAATTCAAAAACTCAAATTCCCTTATTAGTCTTTGGTAATCTAATTCAAACGCATTATTGCACACAAACATGTTTGGTTCGTGAGTAACAAGAGATGTGAAGCCCAAGGAACACTGAAAACTTGACTAAAAGTAGAAAAGTACAACTCATTCTTTTCAAAAGAAAACTTCTGTTTTACTCTCAGCCCACGATGACGGAATGAGGCTTAGAGTAGACTACTGAAAATACCCGCCATCTTAGTAGGAGGCCGTCATAAAAAAAAGGGGGAGATCCGCCCCACAAAATCAAAAGAAAAAGCAAAAGGGCAAATAACCAACCAAATCAAAAGGCCGCTCAAACATTACGAATCTTACCACAAAAGGCCACAGAATCAAATGAAAAGGGGGCGCAAGGTCGTTAAATACCCCATAAAGAAAATGACCGAACCCCAACTGTAAGGACTGAGGTTTCGGGTTCAGTTTTCGGGTCGGTTTTGGGCCGGATCCCCTGGGTTGGACCTTGAGGGGTCTTGAGAATTTCTTCTGAATGACGTCTACACTTCACGACGCCTTTCAAACGGCGTCTTGATAGGTGGACGCCATTTAGATGAATTGTTGTTGTGCCACGTGGGCGCCACGTGGGCGGGTTTCGGGACGCGAGAGTACGGCCCCTGTCTCGTCGTCTGAACGGCGTCCATGATGGACGACGCGATTCAGACTGCCACCCTGCGGTGTCAGTGTACGGTGCCTGACATGTCAGCTGAACGGCGTCCGTGGTGGTCGACACGTTTCAGACAGCTGTCAGTACGGCCCGTCCTGTCAGCTGATAGGCGTCTTTCTCGCTCAACACGTTTTAGGTAGTTTCTGATTGACCCCGCGAGCCCTCCTTTCTTTCCCTCATTCTCACCCTTCCACCCTCTCTCCTCTCCCTCTCCGCCTCCTCCGATCCCACTCTTCCCCTTTCCCTTCCTCTTCTTCCTCTTCCACCACTCCAACGCCTCCCTACCTCTCACCTCTGCCACCACTACTTCCTTCGCGGCGTTCCATTCTCCGGACGGCGGCCGACGTCCCGGCGGAGTGGCGACGTTCTCGGGGGTACCGGCGGCGGTCTACGGTGCGGCGGTTCGGCGACACGGAGCCAGGAGGAGTTCAAGTAACCGGTAGGGGGACGAACCTTGCATGTGTTACTCGTATTTTCCTAGGCGTGATATGACGTGTTTTGGGCTAGATTGAGCATGTTTAGGGGGTGTTCTTGTGGGTATGGCCGTGCTCGTGAATGTGGATTTGTAGCATGCTTGTGGTGGATGAACTTCTTTTCCTCCCCCTTCTGTTTTGGGGCTTTTTCGGGGTATTTGGGGTTAAGGGAGAAACCCTCAGATCGAACCAGGGAACCAGGTTTCTGGCGCTAAACGGCATCGTGCCTGGTCGACGCCTTTTCAGAAGGACGTCAGGGCAGTACGACGCCTTTTAGGACAGAAATCTCCCTGTTCGAGGTTTCAAGAGTTAGGGATTCTGGCGCTAAATGACGTCATGGATGGATGACGCCTTTCAGAAGGACGTTGGGCCATCATGACGCCATTTAGGCAGGAAATCACCCCGACTGAGGGTCTGTTAGTTCGGGGATTCTGGGACTAAAAGACGTCATGGGAGGGCGACGCTATTCGTAAAAGCGTCGGGTAACCATGACGCCTTTTAAGCAGAAATCCCCTGATTAATGTTTTCTGGAATTCCGGGATTTTCGGTGTGAATGGCGTCGGAGGATGTCGACGCCTTTCAAAAGGCGACCACTGATGTCGACGCCTTTTAGGCCAGAGTTCGTGGCCGGAGTTTTATGAACCAGTTTAGGGAGCTTGAATGACGTCGGCCTTGGGCGACGCGATTCAAGACAGAACAACACTAATTCATGCCAGTAAAATGTGTTCATACTGCTAGATAATTGGTTAGTGCATGCTTTAGTGTACTCGGTAGAAATGGATTCTTCATGACCGGATGGCACTGCGTGTGTGTCGTGCGATCGTGGGCTTTTCACGTGACCGGATCGTACTGTGCCGGGTTTTGGTGTTTTGTGTTACTGTGGACCTGGAGTGACAGTGTAGCGCTTTATCACCCTGTGCTGGTGGGGGCGTGAGCACAGCGCCGGTGGGGGCGTGGGCGGGGTGACGCCTAGTGAGAGAGGGTCACCTGGTGAACCCTGGGGTCAGCTAGTACCGGTGTCGGAGTGGTACATTCGGAGAGTCACTCGTGCTGAGGGAAGGAGTAACCACCTGAGCCAGTTGGGCCGGAGTAGCTAGCGTGCTATCCGAGGGGTTACTGTTTGGTCTCAGCGGGTCGGTGTTTCCCACTTTCGGTTGTGTGGTCGGTGTTTTCCCACTTTCGGTTGTGTGGTCGGTGTTTTCCCACTTTCGGTTGTGTGGTTGGTGTTTACCACTCTCGGAGGCGTGGTTGGCGTGTTTTGCCGAGACGCGAGTTGTAGGCTCATTGATAGAATGATTCTAGAGATATGCATGTTACATTTCGAATGCACATGGTTCATATTGAGATTTTAGGAGTAGTGTGTTACAGCTTTACTTGCTTTATCTCATGTATCTTTGTTATTGCACTTGTGGGTGCGTGAGTGGGAGGCGGGGGATCGGATGATCCCTACTGAGCCCAATTCTGGTGTGGCTCACTCCCTGCGTTTTCAGGTGTGGACCTTGTGGCGTGTGGCGGTGCGTGGTGTTCCCCTTGGTGTGCGGACCAGCAGCTATCTCAGTTCCCGGGGTATGCCCCGATGTTGTTGTACCTTATTTCTGCCTGTACTTAATTAATTTGTTGGACATGTAATTATTGTTGGACTGTGTACGGACATTATTACTTTACTTCCTGCGCACTGTACCTCCTTGTAATCCGTGTGAATGTTATATTTAATCTTGTTTAACGCTTACTCCTCCAGATGTGTGTATAAGATCCGGGTGTGAACCTACAGTTAATGGGCCGACATCCATTTAGTGACCGGGTCTCCGGTCATAGGATGGCGGGTCGTTACACCAACGGATAATAGGGTAAAGGAAGGACATCTTTCTGAGTATCCGGAACCCTCTCGCGGGCTTTTTGGACCAATTCTTCCCTTCATTCTAAAGAGGTGTGCTCCAAGCTTGAAGAATGGCCGAGGTTGACCAAGAGTCGGACCATCGAATGGGATTACGAGTACAAACATAATTCAAGCACAATGAGTCTAGATTAGGTCATTAAAGAATGATGTGGGAATTAAGTTGACGAATGAATATGCTCTTTTGATCCAAGTTCCGGGTTGGTCTTTAGTTGATGCCTTATTGCAAAACCCAAAAAAATTGAATATTTCAAAACCACAAAAAAATTAGATATTTCAAAACCCCCACAAAAAATTGAATATTGTAAAACCCAAAAAATTGAATATTTCAAAACCATAAAAAATTGGATATTTCAAAACCACTAAAAAAATTGGATATTTCAAAACTACAAAAAAATTTGAATATGGCAAAACCCCCAAAAAATTGGATATTTCTAAAATTTCAATTGGAAAACAAAAATATTTCGATTAGCATTTGTCTGATTAAGTCATGAGTGTTGCATTCGTTTATTTTCAGTGAACATTTGTATGCTTGTATGTTGCACTTTAATTATTGTCTTTAATCATCTTTATTTGCCTTCATTAAATAAAGTTTCCGCCCCTTGACCCATCTACCAAGGATGGAATCAAGTAGCCGGTTACTTAACTGGGCAAGAGGCTAAGCCTGAACATATATTTAATTTGTTTGTTCAAGCCATGTGCAGGTATGAAAGGAAAGTCAATAAGGGAAAAGTAACAAGATAATTCAAGTGTGAAGAAACTACCTTCATACATATTAAAAGTGTTCATATATAGATATCTGAGTTCATCAACAACGGGACTCTCAAAAGAAGAAAGTACATCATGACAGCCCTCATGGCTGACTCTCTCCCGCGCCCTCGTCCAGTTGGCTCTGCGCCTCGTCCTGGACGTCCGGTCCTCGTGCTAGCGACGGTGGTGGTCCCATGATGCTTGGCCCTGCCTGGCCGAAGGATACTGCTATGCTAGTGGTGAAAGCACTCGCCTGCCCTCGCTCTAACGCCCGCTATCGCGTGCGCTGGTAACGAGCCTCTATGCTCTGGCGCTCGTGCTCCGCCATTGACAGCCGGCCCTGGAGACTCTCCAATCGGGACCGGTCGCGATCCCTCTCCTTAGTCAAGATGTCCAGTCGAACCTGGAGACGTGCGAGCTCGTGAGGGAGATCACCGGTAGAGAGTCTCGACAGCTACTCCTCCAGCTCAGCAACCCGGGCTCCTGAACTGTAGGCCTGCGCTAGCTCAGCATCTCTCTCTCCAAGAGCCATACAAAGCTCTTGGACCTACAATAGAAGACATTGTCAGTCAACTAATCAAGTAAGCAAACAAAGTAATGCCGAGAGAAAAGAAACAAGTCAAAGATTTACCCGAGCAGCAGTATCATCCTCAGCCTGAGTGGCTCGGCAGATGGCTAGAGCTATCTGACTCCGTAAGTCAGCCATGGCAGCTTCATGGGAAGCCGGGGAAGAAGAAGGACTAGTAGCAGTGGAAGGTGAAGGGGTTGCTGCATGAGTATAAGCAGCATGCTGTAACAAAGGGGAGATCATCGTCAGTGTACAAGAGTCAAAACAATTTAATAATAAAAGAAGCATTCATAATACCTATGCCATTCATGCATATCACTTACCAGTTCATCCAATTCCTTTTGGACACGCTCTAACTGGGCCTCAGCATCCTAGAGGTGGCCTCAGAGCATGATGATAGTGGCATCCTGTGCATCCTGCATAACATGTTATACAGTTATAAATATAAGCAAGATAATTAACAAAATGAAAGACGCATTCATAAGCATACATATCATAATACTCACATCAAGGGGCCGAAGTAGCTAGAGGTGGGCCGCGTAGTGGGCCCGGTAGCGCTGCAGGTAAGCATCACTGCTCACCACCTGCGACTCTACTGGGACTCCGTACCGGTGCGAATCATCCTACTGATCCGAGAATTTGGCGCCCCAGTTAGTGCGGGCCTGCTTCCCCCGCATCGTCCTCCCGATCCCCTCACTGTCAACCAGCTTGATTCTATTGTCGCAGTTGTGTGGATGGTCCTCGGACCTGAGACACCAAGGACACCTTATCGGTAGACTTCTCTGCTTTGACCTTGGTTTATGAATCTCTAACCACGGGATTCTAAACAACCAAGGATCGGGTATAGTGGAATACTGTCGAAGGGAATTGTGTGTCAATAAGGAATCATTCGCTCTCGGTACGATGAGAGAGAATGCTCTAGGAAGGATGTGCGAAAGTCCCTGGCCAGGGCGGACGATAATATCGGGAAAGGAGTTTTCCGATATTCATCAGCGACATCCAATCCAAGTGAGTCGATCGGTTAGGGTTTGACAGCACGCCATATCCTGAGTTGACTCGAGAGGATTGTACGAATGAAGGATTATATCCACGTGGTAACTGTCGGCGGAAAGGTTCCAAGAGTGGGTTACTTAACTTCGATACCTTCTGGGTTCACGCGGTGTTGCTTGGCACCCAACGTAATCGGAGGCCCGATCAAATTCGATGTGCGACATCAATTCGATTGATTAATTAATTAATAAAGAGTTATTAATTGATTAATAAAAGTAGTGAGGAGTCACTGGGCTTATTGGGCCATTAACTGGATTGGTTATGGGGCCTAGAGGGTCACACGCAAATGATTCTCAAGGCGATGGATAAATAAGTGGGTTTTATATAAACCGGGGGTTTTTATGAAAAACCGCGCGGTTAGTATAAAATATAGCGAACGGGCTGAGTAGGCCAAGCTGCTGCTAACCCTAGCCGCCCCCTCCTCTCTTTCTCTCTCTCTCTGGCATCCCAAGTCAGATCTGGATCCACGGATCTGCTCCGCCACTTCCCCGACTCCCGTTCGACGGGAAATCCTCCGCGCGTTGCGGCGATCGGCGGAGGTTTTGTGGCTGTGAAGAACGAGGAACGTGAGGATATCCGTCGCGAGGAGGATCGCGTGGACTCCGCTAGAGGCCGAGCACTTGCGTGGCTTGCGGTGTTGCACTGATGGAACCGAACGGTTGCGGATTCGAATCCGCACATGGTAAGAACCGATTATATGATTATCGATTTTATTTATTCGAAACGGGAAAAACGGATCGTTGTTTTTATTTTATTTTCCGCTGCGTGAGCGATCCAGAGAAACTCAAGAATCCAACACGCCTTTGGTCCCGAAAAGGAGCCTACCAAAGAAAAAGACTAAGAATCTCCTAAGATCTCTATCTGCTCTAACCCTATCACTAGGATCTTGCAATATACCTCACTAGTCGCCTTGGCTAACCTCGATCTCAACTCAACCCGGGACTAGTCGTTCTGCTGCCTAGGCTCCTCTAGACCTAGAGATCTCTCTATTGCAGTTCGGAGGAGATGTTAGAATTGGGTGGCCTCAAAGCCAATCATTGTACATTCTAGTTCAAATTATTAATAAAGGCAATCATTTCTTCATTTTTAGTTCTCGCAAATTAACTATCGTAATGAAGGTCCGTAGACAAATGTATGGGATATTGAATCATGATAGTGAGATCAATATCCTCAGTCACTTGTCTTAAACAGTTCTCGATCATAGGATATTTAAGATGGACATTAAATATCCGATAAGATTGACACAAGTTATGTCTGCTCATGTGATGAGGGTGAATGATCTCACATTCACTCGTGTGGTGACACTAAGACAAACATGTGGGTGCTCATTAGAGAATGAGTTCACTGAACTGACCCAAATAAGAATTCCTGGATGGTAATTATACCTATTAGTCAACTAGGGAATTCAATCGTTGCAGTAGCACAGTTGGTCCTTTGACCTGAGTCACCAATGATACCTTGTTTGTAGACCATTGTATCTTGATTCTCTGACTTGTGGACTTTAACCATTAAGTCCACGATAGTCGGTCTTTCAGATACAGTGGAAAGCTTGCGAAGGTAATTGAGTGAACAACAAGGGATCACTCACTCTTGGTATAAGACTGGAGAGAGAATGTCCTATGGATGTGTACACAGAAATCCCTGGCCAGGGTCAAATGAAAGAGATGTCTTTCTAGATATTAACTGAGTACTGGAATCCATCTGGATAATGCAATAGAGGGTTTGACTATAAAACCATACCCTTGCGTTATTGGGACATTGCATGAGTGAAGGATTATATCTGTGCGGTATCTGCAGACGGAAAGGTTCAATTGAAGGGAACAATATTCCTTATATCTTCTGGGATCATGAGGTAGTGTTTGGTGCTGTTCATGATCAGAAGGACGAGTGAATTAATCATCAGATGATAATTCACTTGTTTATTAAATTAATCATTTAACATGTGATGTTTAAATGTTAATTAATAAATATTAAACTCTAGAATCAGTTCTAAGTTTAATGGGTATATATGGGCCTAGAGGGTCACACACAGAAGAGTTCTCGTCAGACGGTGAGAGACGTTAGATTTCATGCTTATCTGGGTTTTTATGAAAAGCCGCAGGATAAACATGGAGATTTAATGGAGAATTATCCAAGGCCAAACTCTTGGATAATCATGAGGATTAATCCTTGTGCTTATCCTTATTTCTATATAAGGAGGTCAAGGGGGAGGGGTAAAGAGGTTGGTTGGACGAATTTTACACCCCAGATTCTCTATTTCCTCTCTCTCTCTCCTTCTCTCTCTCTTGGAGTAGATCTGTCTCTCTCCCCGCATGGTGGATTTGAGATCTGGTCGGAGCACTCAAGTCGAGGAGGAAATCGCGTCTGCAGCGGGAGCTCGTGTGGATACCTCTAGAGATCGTGCGCGTGCGCGATTACCGAGTCAGAATCATCCACGGGAGATTCAAAACCCTACAAAGGTGAAGAACCGTTCTTCCCGCGTTTATTTTAATGTCCGTTTTACGATCCCAGCAGCCGATACATAGGAATCATTTTATTCTCCGCTGCGTTCTTGCCGATTCCTTACAGGAGAGTCCGAGACTCTCGACCCTCCAGTCCCGTACACTCTAAGCCCAGCAACTCCTGAGCTAGTCCATGGTAATCGGGATACGTGATCCCGCTCACAGCCCGACCTTCTACCCGAAGGCCGGTGATCCTGCACACGTCCTCGAGACCGGGGACCATGTGTCCCCAGGGCATTAGAAATGCCCTGCTCTCAGCATGCCACATCTCCCTAAGCACCTGCAACAACACTAAATCTATCCAAAATGGCTCTATCTCTAAGATCTTACGGAACCCCATCTCTGCCAGTCTCACCTTCTGGAAGTCCGGGAGACCCCTTTAGGCAGCCACTACCAGATCCCAGGAGATCTTGGTCCTCATCGTGTCTTGTGATTTTCAAATAATTGATGAGAATCATCATTAGAATACTAATAATCATTTTTTAAATTAATTCTGAGGTTTAATCACCTTTTTTGAATCGCGTCTGGGATCAGGGATGCTTTTCAAAAGGCGTCCCTGTCCCCAGACGCCTTTCACTATGGCTAGCTCTTTTCTTTCCCCCCAAAATTGAAATTTAAAGTATAAGGAGGACGTTTTCGAGGCTTACCAAGCGTGGGCCGGCCTCCTCGGCCGGTGCCGTCGCTTCCTCCACTAAGACCATCGCCTCAAGAGGAACTTCCCTAGACGCCTCCGTCCTTGCCGCAAGGGGGGCGAGTCGCCGTCGCTTCGCACTCGCGCCACTGGGCTCGCTGGACTCCATGAGAGCTAGAGAGAGAGGATGAGAGCTAGAGAGGGAGATAAAGGGAGAGAGGGAGTTGGAGAGTAAGAGAGGTTTCTAGAGAAGGTCGCCGGAGCGAGAGGAGGTCGCCGGAGTTGAGGGAGGTCGCCGAAAAGGGGAAACCGCCGGAGAATCCCGTCGTTGCCGGAGAAGGAAGGTAAGAGAAGAGAGAGAAAGCCAAGAGTGAATGAGGGGGAAGAGGCTCGGTCTCGCGAATCCTGTTTGAATTGGTTAAATCGCGTCTCGGGAAAACGACACTATTCAATGGCGCACAAATTGAGGTGGCAATAGAAAATTTTTGAAGTGTGTGAAACGCGTCCCTTGAGAGCGACGCCTTTTGGACTTTACCGCCTCTTCTGGTCAGGGCCGTACCACGAAAATGAGGAATAATCATATATTCACATCTGTATAGGATGACGTGATTCGGTGTATTAATTGCTGGAAATCTCTGGAAAATAGGAGAGAGAGAATAAAAGGCGTCTTACTGACAGCACGCAGTTTAGGGTTCTTTTGAAGACATATTTTTGTTTGCAAATTGATTAACATTGAAAAGAGTCTCTCTGAGTTGACGCGATTTGAATTAACTGAACCTGAACTTTCATATTTTAAGGAAAAATCACAGTTTCATTCTAGAAAAAATTACAGAGAAATTGTAAAGCATTAAAGGAGGATTTCTATTGTATTAAGGAATGATTTCTTTGATGCAAATAAATCAAAAGAATACATCAAATTGGAAGATAAGGATGAAGAGCTTTCAAGGGCGGATTTTCATGAGCTCCTTTATGATGGATATAGGTGTCCTCTAAGCCAATCATAAGGCACCTATTTCAATCTGGTTCACTGATCAATAGCATTAAATTCATTATGTAGATTGGCATATTAATAATTGCGCATAATGAAATCCATGAATATGTGCAATAGTCATCAGATTATGATGAGATCATAATAATAAGACTGATGACTTATAAACACATATTCTCAATTGTTCCTAGTCGTAGGATGTTTGAGAAGGACATCAAACATCCAGTTAGACTAGTACAGGTTATTCTAGCACATATGATGAGGGTGACTGATCTCATTAGTTACTCGTGTGGAGACACAATGGTAAACCTGTAGGTGCTCATTGGGGAATGAGTTTACTGAACTGATCCGACATTAATCGCCGAATGGTAATTTACCTGACTGTCAATCGACTTGATTCATCGTCACAGTGGCGTGGTTGATCTTTGGACTTGAGACACCAAAGACACCTTGTCGGTGGACTTTTGGACTTTGACCTTGACCTACGAATCCCTATCCACGGGATCTCTAATAGTCAAGGATCGGGTCCAGCGGAAGACCTTCGAAGGTGATTGTGTGTTTAATAAAGGATCGTTCGCTCTCAGGTAACTGGAGAGAGAATGCTCCAGAATAGATCTGCAGGAGTCTCTAGCCAGAGAAGAAACAATATCAGAAAAGAGGTTTTCTGATATTGTACAGCGGAGTCTGATTCAAGTGAGTTGACCATCTAGGGTTTGACAGTTGACCATACCCTAGGTTAACTCGAGAGCATTGTGCGAACGAAGGATTATAGCCACGCGGTAACTATGGACGGACATGTTCTATGAGTGGGTTGCTGAACCCCATTACCTTCCGGGATCATGCGGTGTTGCTTGGCACCCAACTTGATCGGAAGTTCGACTGAATTTACATGCGATGTTAATTCAGTTAAGTAATTAGGTAATATCTAGATATTAATTAATTACAATAAGTCAATAACTAGTTATTAGACTTAACGGGCTGAAAACTGGACTGGTAAATGGGCCTAGAGGGTCACACGTAATAAGATTCTCAGTCGGTGGCACATAAGTGGCATTTATATTAACTAGGGGACTTTTGTGAAAAGTCGCGCCGACTTAATAGATATACGCGCTGTTGAGAAACCCTGGGCCAAGCTCCAGGATTTCCCCATGCTGGCCGTCATCCCCTCCTTTCTCTCTACTCCTCTGGGTGCCCCATTCGAGGCGCCGGGATTGTCTCCGTCTCCGCCGCGCGTGATTCCCAAAAGTCGGGAATTCCCGTCGGTGGGTTTTCGACAATCGTTGTAGCGACGGATCTTCAGCGAGCGAGCTGATACGGATGAGGGAGTGAGGACGAACCGCCGCGGAGGATCGCGTGGATACTGCTGGAGGCTGGACGCTTGTGCGGCTTGCGGCATCGCCTCGACGGAACCGAGACGGAAGCGGATTCGAATCCGCACACGATAATCAGATTTCGACCCGTTTTTTGGTTTGCGTTTTTCGTTCTGAATCGGATCAGCAGGCATTGGGCGGGATTTATTTTTTTCGTCGTTTCCGCTACGTTCTTCGCGTCCCGCCCGGATCCCAACAGTGGTATCAGAGCTAGGTTCCGCTCTGATCCGCTCCGGAACGATAAAATTAATGTTCTGAAATTATTTCCATGCTAAGATTAGGTTTCTCTCATAGAAATTACTTATGGGATGAGTACACAATAATCGGATTATTTTTCTGTGGAGAAAATCAATTTTTTTTTTTTTGAGGGTTTCATCGTGTTCTTCATGGAGATGAAGAATCGGTTTTGTGGGCTTCAAAAAGGGATTAATGGTGGTTGGACCATCTTTGTAGGTTTGTTGGTATGACCAGCTAACCCTCACCATCCCCGGAAAATTTTTATGGCGGCCGATGGAGCTTTTCTTCCCATATTTTTCAAGAGTTGGAAAAGATTGAGGAAAAGCCTTATTTATAAAATCTACACAAATCTTCATCTTTGGGGGTTCACTGGCGGCGAAGGAGTCGCCGGCCGGCCATCACCGGCGGTGGAAATGAAAGGGGTAACTCCCCTTTGCAACCTCCGGCCACCATCCCTACTGGCGGCGGCGGCGCCGCCGCCCAATAGTGGCTGCTAAAGGGCCCAGAAAACCTAAAAACCAGGCCGGTCGAACCTGCTGGGAAGGGCCTGGACTGGCCGGTCCTGCGCCAGGCGCTTGGCCGGGCGGGAGCCGGCCCGGCCGGCCCAGGCGCTCGACCTGGTTGAGCCAGGTCGCGCTTGAGTCCGGCCCGGGCGCGCCTGGGGCCCGACCTGGCTCGGCCAGGTGCCTGGGCCCGAGCCAGGTGCCCCTTGGCCCGAGCCAGACGAGCTAGGTTTGGCCCTGGCTGCACCAGCTCGATCTAGTTGGGCCCATTAAGCCCTAATTAGGCCCATTAAGCCTATTTTAGCCCTAATAACCCCCAAAACCCCTTATTTAAGGCTAATCCCCAACCCTTTGTAACTAGAATTAAAATTAAATAATTTAAAATTGTTTTAATATTATTGTTTTTTCCAGTTAATAAAGAATTTATTGAGATTTGATCTTAATAGTTAATTGAATTTAACTTATGTAAGATATGATCTTACATAAAGGGTTGATATGATTCCCTTTACCTTAAAATTAAAATAAATTTTATTTAAAAGTGTTTTGTACTTAAATTTATAATTTTAAGTTTAAAGGGGAATTATGAGTTAAGATGTGATCTTAATTTATAATTAACAAATGTTATTATTTATATAAAATGAGATCTTAATTAATTATTAACAATTGTTGTTATTAATTATTAAGATAATATTATTAATCTTAATTAACAAGTGCTGTTAATTTATATTTAAGATTTGATCTTAAATTTATATTAACAACAATTGTTATTTAATTATTAAGTAGTGACTTGAACTTTAATTATCAAATGTTGTTAATTAATCTTGGTCAAGTGATTAGATTGTTTTAATTTATTAGCAATTGTTGTTATGAAATTAAGTATTTGATTGAGGGACTTTTAATAAAAGTTGTTAAGTGATTTATTAACTCTTAATAATAGTTATTAAAGAGTTAATTGTTTCTTGAGAATTAACCTTAATAAAAGTTATTGAGGATTAATCAAAGCTTACTAATAAGTTATTAATCTAATTAATATTATCAAGAATTCCTTAATTAAAATTTGAAGATCTAATCTACTTAATAATATAATCTTTTAATAAATGTTATTAAGAGATTAATTAAGTCTAATTGTTAGACTATTTTAATTAGAAATGTTCTAATTAATTATTCTTAATAATTGTTATTGAGAAATAAGATTTAATAAAAGGGGTTTATTAGTAAGGAGTTGTTAATGAATAATAATTGGAATTATAAATTCTTTTATAAGTGTTATTTAGGAATTTTTAATTCTATCTAAATGTTAGACTGTTTCACATTAATAATTGTTATTAATGTGATTTAATATTAATCTAAGTGTTCGATTAATTAATTTAGAACTGTTCTAAATTTTGCATGGAATATTTTAGAATTTTAATTTTAGCTTTGTTTGCACATGTTGATGTGTTTAATGCTTTAAATTAGATTTATTGTATGTTAGAAAGTAAGATTTTCGAAAATTCAAATTATCCAATTTTGATTGGTACCCAGGTTTTAAGAAAATCAAAATTATTATAATTTAAAAATTTTAGCCTTCATGTGATGTGCTTTATCATGTGTGGATGGTTAAAATTTGTGGTGGTCATGGACATGCACTTAGTTAAATTTCATATCATGTGATGGTGTGTGATTTTGTAGATTGTTATAGGATGTGATGTACATTAATTAAGTGTTAATTAATGAGACCTGCGTGTCTCCCTCTCTTTCTCATTCCATTGTAATTCTATCTCCCTCCATTATTGTACTCGGCCATAAGGCTTTCTCTTACAATTTATTTGTATTTGAAACTGTTTCAAAATAAATATTATTTATATTTGATCGCGCCGGCCGAGGAGAGGCGTGGATGATCCACAAATGCAACTAGGAAGGTGACAGGAGATGAGATCACCAGTGGCTATGTGTTTGCATGCTTAGATTATATAAATGTTATATAGTTTTGTTGATTAATTGTTTGGCTCCAGTTAATCACCGTGCTGTCCATGACCACATAATGAACATGTATGGATGATGCATGCTTTTAGTTCTTGATTATGAAGCGATTGCTAATATCTAGGTATAGTTAAATATATTCGATATATTTATAAACTATCACCTAGGCTGAGACCAACTTAACATGAACAAAACCTTCAACATAAAGTCTAAGCCGGAGCGTGAGTCATTGAGAATTCACCGCGTGGCTCTCCATCAATATAGTTTTTAGAACTTGATTTAGTGATGGCAGTTTCTATGTGTTTACCCGAGATCTGCCATCATCTGATGAAATGACTATTAACTATGACATCTTGATGCCTTGAGATTGGAATAGAGGAACGGTGTAGCTATCCTCGCGTTTACCCGGGAGCTACACTCTTACTCTACTCTGTTACGTACTGATGGTAAAGCTTAGACCAGGTATAATGGTCTACTGTGTTTACCCGGGACTATTAAAGACCTGGGAGGCAAAATAAGATTGGATATTGTAAGGAGTTGCAATTACCATGAGATGGTTGTTCTAAGATAATGGCATGATAGTATGTGTTTACCCGAGGTCATACTATGATTTTTGGAGATTCTGATCCTCACTAGGAGACCGTCAGAGTCTTCCGTTCTGTGTACCTGAAGGTTATACAGTCCGTCGAAAAATAGTGAGAAATAATTCAAGATAAAAGACCATAATTGAATTATCAGAACTATCTGCTTAAAACACGTTATTTCCTTCGTTCACTAAAATGTCGTCTATTCGAGATTTTGGCATATTGGATGCTAATACTTCTCATATTCAAACTGACTAGAAAACTCTAAAGAATGTCTTTAGGGGTGAGTAAAAGTTACTATCCTAAACAGATATCATGAATCCTCTTACTTGGATAGACTAAGGTGAAGAGGTACTCATGGTATGCTTTTTTGAAAGGGAATGATTGTCATGAAATCTCTTATTTGGATAGACCAAGATGAAGAGATATTTATGATGTGCCTTTGAGAAAGGCAAGTGGTAAGATTTTAAATGGTCGAACCTACATCTGAAAGGATAAAGGAAAGTTAGCTGAGATAGAGAAGTAGCAGTTCTCCCACTGCAACCAATATAAGGATACTAGTAAAGGCAAAATGAATATGAAAGTTGAAAGAAGTATCATATATTCTTATTATTAACTTTTGCATGTCTATTGGAGAATTAGCGTATCCAATATGAGATATTGGAAATGATTCTCAGAGCTGCAATAGTGTGCAGACTTAGACAAGTAAAAGGAAATCAAGAAAATGTAAGTGTTGAGTTAGACTCAACTATTGTTCATGATATTCATAGGTTACTGTTAGACAGTAAATCTTTGTATATCTATAGGAGTCAAATATGAAACTGAATAATTGTTATTTAGTTGCATAAGATATCAAGAATAACATTGATTGAGAAAGAATAATAGTTGTTCGAATCAGTCAATGCACTATAGATTCTTGATGTGACATTTCATGTGATGAATGTTCACTAGTCTCCTATAGAGATGAACTGTGTGAATCCTGATTAACTATGGTATTATACACAGGGTTGTACAATAAAGAATTATTGGTACTGATATATACTGATGTAAACAGCTCAATATCCTCTTACGGCCAAAGAAAGATGATAACTCTCATTGACTTACCTTATAGTTTACTCTTGGAATGATTCGACTATATCTACTTGCTAAAGTACAAGTCGAGTGCATCTGAGAGATTAAGGTATAAGATAAATATGAAGTATTAGAATTCTTTGATTTGATCAAAGAAATTAATACTTAAGTATATGATTCATACAAATCATTAAGAGGATAATTGTATGTTCGCTCGATTGATCCTCATTGTACATTATAGTAATATGATAGAATGAGGAATTGCACCTTATTAAGATATGGTGCAATGCATAATAAGGTTTGCCTAATTCTTATATCCTTTTGAACATGAGTATGAACATTAGATGTCTATACTTTACATATGGTTCCAAATAAGTCAGTGTGTGTCCATATAAGATATAGAAACCAAATAATTCATATGAGATGTGAACTATGAACAAACCTGATTTAAAAGACAGGTATTACTGTGGCGTGAATTTGTGAATGTCTAAAGAGTTTGGACATTACAATTATTGGCCAGACGATAATGAAATAATTATCGTCCTGAAAGCTGTCTTCTGTGAAGAGGAATATCTCCTTAAAGAAGACAGTGGGAGCTGATAAAACTAGAAGATGTTCTAGATTCATAAGCTAACATAAGATTATTAGATAATCTTTAGTTGTTTGGAACCAGTCATAACACATCAGAGAGCTTCATAGATTTTTGAGATTCTCTTAGTGACTAGAAGGATATGTTTGACATATCTGATTCAGCAAGGTGAGAGGAGCTCAAAATAGATTATGATCTAAAATCTATGATAATGATGCTTTCTGTAATTACAACCTTGAGATTGATAAGTTGTCAATACTGCCTATCATTATTATGAGATGAGGACAGTTGGATATTAAAAGCGCTCTCTCAATGTGATTGAAGTAAAGATGTATATGATACACCTTTAAAGTTTTTAAAATGTCCAGGAAGCAAGTTATGATTTCAAAGATCATTTTGAATCAAACTGAAGCTTCCTAAGTTGTAATAAAAGTTTTGACTTAATGGTCAAATACTATGTGATCGTTAAGAATGATCACGGATTGTGTGTGTTCAAAACAGTGGGAGTACGGTCATTTTAGTAATACTTTGTGATAATAACATCAAAGTCATTAAGAATGACATCAGGATGTTACTATCAGTAAAAGCATTGTTAACAATATTTTCCTCCATAATAGGTTTAGTTATAATATCCCATGTATTGGAAATACGAATCTATTAAGATAGATCGGTGGGGATATTATATTGACTTGTATGTTAAGTTGTTTAGCATAAATTTCATAATAAGTCTCAATTGTTGAGATATGAAATTTACTCCTTTGAAGAAAAGGTTCCTTAAAGGACACATGAGTGAAATGCATCATTAAGCACTTGAAAAGTGCTAAGGATGCATTCACGTATATGAAGAGGATGATTTGAAACTATGAGGTCACACTGACTCAAATTTCAAGTCAAATAATGGATTCAACCTTCTAGTAGAAAGGAATGGATTGTAATGGTTCCAATCTAGAACTCGATATTAAGGTGACGACATAGATAAGTAATACTGTTATTGGAACAGTATGGATAAAAAAGTTCATCCCTGAACTAAATGTAGTTCTAAAAGGTCTCTGATAAAATCTCGTTGTTGTAGGACAACAGTGGGAGCGATCAATTTTGTGGTCGAGCCATGGTCTCATCATAAGTTGCAGAACATTCTGAGGCTCTTTCACAAGTTCAGAGACAAAGGATAAATAGGAAATAATGTAATGAAAAATATTCCATCTGTAGATAATTTAGCAGATCCCTGACCAAGTCTTAGTCACAGAATTTATGTGAGCATCACCAAGATTTGATGGAGATCAAATGCGAAAGTGATTGGCTTGAGTCCAAATGGGAGATTGATGGATATAGGTGTCCTCTAAGTCAATCATAAGGCACCTATTTCAATCTGGTTCACTGATCAATGGCATTAAATTCATTATGTAGATTGGCATATTAATAATTGCGCATAATGAAGTCCATGAATATGTGCAATAGTCATCAGATTATGATGAGATAATAATAATGAGACTGATGACTTATAAACACATATTCTCAATTGTTCCTAGTCGTAGGATGTTTGAGAAGGACATCAAACATCTGGTTAGACTAGTACAGGTTATTCCAGCTCATATGATGAGGGTGATTGATCTCATTAGTTACTCGCGTGGAGACACAATGGTAAACCTGTAGGTGCTCATTAGGGAATGAGTTCACTGAACTGATCCGACATGAATCGCCGAATGGTAATTTACCTGACTGTCAATCCGCTTGATTCATCGTCACAGTGGCATGGTTGATCCTTAGACTTGAGACACCAAAGACACCTTGTCGGCAGACTTCTGGACTTTGACCTTGACCTACGAATCCCTATCCACGGGATCTCTAATAGTCAAGGATCGGGTCCAGCGGAAGACCTTCGAAGGTGATTGTGTGTTCAATAAAGGATCGTTCGCTCTCAGGTAATTGGAGAGAGAATGCTCCAGAATAGATCTGCAGGAGTCTCTGGCCAGAGCAGAAACAATATCAGAAAAGAGGTTTTCTGATATTGTACAGCAGAGTTTGATTCAAGTGAGTTGACCATCTAGGGTTTGACAATTGACCATACCCTAGGTTAACTCGAGAGCATTGTGCGAACGAAGGATTATTGCCACGCGGTAACTGTGGACGGACAGGTTTCCATGAGTGGGTTGTTGAACCCCATTACCTTCCGGGATCATGTGGTGTTGCTTGGCACCCAACTTGATCGGAAGTCCGACCGAATTTACATGCGATGTTAATTCGGTTAAGTAATTAGTTAATATCTAGATTTTAATTAATTACAATAAGTCAATAACTAGTTATTAGACTTAACGGGTTGAAAACCGGACTGGTAAATGGGCCTAAAGGGTCACACGCAATAAGATTCTCAGTCGGTGGTACATAAGTGGCATTTATATTAACTCGGGGACTTTTGTGAAAAGTCACGCTGACTTAAAATATATACGCGCTGTTGAGAAACCCTGGGCCAAACTCCAGGATTTCCCCATGCTGGCCGTCATCCCCTCCTTTCTCTCTCCTCCTCTGGGCGCCCCATTCGAGACGCCGTGATTATCTCCGTCTCCGCTGCGCGTGATTCCCGAAAGTCGGGAATTCCCGTCGGCGGGTTTTCGGCAATCGTTGCGGCGACGGATCTTCAGTGAGCGAGCTGATACGGACGAGGGAGCGAGGACGAACTGCCGCGGAGGATCGCGTGGATACCGCTGGAGGCCGGACGCTTGTGCGGCTCGCGGCATCGCCTCGACGGAACCGAGACGGAAGCGGATTCGAATCCGCACACGGTAATCAGATTTCGACCCGTTTTCGGTTTGCGCTTTTCGTTCCGAATCAGATCAGCGGGCATCGGGCGGGATTTATTTTATTTGTCATTTCCGCTCTGTTCTTTGCGTCCCGCCCGGATCCCAACACTTTACATATGATTTCCACAGTTCTTTACTAACTTCATGAGGAGTTTTTACACAACGGGTGAAGCCAATGTTCCAAAGAGTTGCAATAAGTTCTGTCGCCTCGAAATCTTCATCAGTTCTTAATGCCCGCTTCTTGATTGGAGAAAGAGAAGATATTTATGGAAATTCATAGTAAGGCTTACTAAGTTGAGGATGACAGCGATGTGGATTATAGAGAACGAACTCGGTCGCCTCGATCAATCGGAGCTCTGTGCCGGCACCATGGCGCACCCGAACCGCTTTTTCCATGAGACAAGTGGCATGGATTCAAATCCAGTTCTGGGCATAGTCTTGAAATAAGCGCGCCAGTCAGCTCGAGTCTTGAGGTTGGGTACTCGATTGGTCATGTTGTCATTAAACTTCACAATGTTGGCAATATGGAAGATAGGACTGCGCTGATATGTTTGAGACATCTTTGGAACTTTCTCCTCATTATGGTTGAACTTGAAGTGGAATTCCACCCATAGAGTTAAGAGGAGCATGCTACCATAAGGAGATTGACCTGTAGAAGCTGTAGAGAGCCCATTGTAGAGGTAGGCTAGAACCATTGTACTAATATGCTTCCCTTGGAAAATTCTATTGATTGCGCTAATTTGATCATCTTCTAGAACATTATTTTGAGTAGGGAATAGTAGAGCTCCAGCTAAGCACGTGGTGAACGCTTTCATCACGTTCTCTGTATCTTCATCCTTAAGGTCTTCTATCTTCTTCAGAGCCCATTCAGCTAATTTAGCAAGATTGACTCCCTTCTTTGTAAGACAGCCTTGAATTTCCTTTGGATTCTTCATAATCTTTTTCAATAATTGTTGACCTATGATTCTTTCCCTCATGAATATCATCTCACTCAAATCAGGTTCATCATTTTTGACCTTAAGCTTAGGAAGACCCAATAAGAGTTCGGCTTCTTCTAAGAGGATGGTGGCTTTGAATGTGGCAAAGAGAAAAGTATGAGTTTTTGGATGCCATAATTCGATCAAAGCGCCCATTGCAGCCCAATCCATGCTTGTGCTCTTCTAATGTTTGGCATGAATAATCAATCCTTGGATATGCCACTTGGATATGTAAGATTGCGTGGAGAGATTGATCTTGTTAACTAGCTTTTGGACCCATGGAAGTGAAGAAAATCTTCTTGGACCAGGGAAGAAAGGATATCCCTAGATAAAGAAAAGAAATTGGTATGGTTCCATCTTGCTTATTGAAGAATTGAGAAGTTGGAAAACATAGAGAACATAAATTTTTTTTTTGATTAGAGGAGAGATTAGCTTACTTGTAAGTTAGGATCTCGCCCACTTAGATGACTTTTTTACCTCGGAAAGCTTTTCAATCGCCTTTCTCATCCTCTTATTTGAAGAATCTTGTGAAGAATCCATCCTCCTTGAATTGATTTCCTTGACTTTTTCTTGTTCTTCACCTCTTTTCCTTAAGCTTGGAGAGAATCCTTTACCTTTCCCTCTTGATTGCTTGCTGTAATGCTATGATATGAAGAGATGAAGGTTTTATAGAGTGATTTGCGAGATTGGTAAGTCCTTTCCGAATTGGAAGAGGGATGTGCATTAAGACAAGTAGAGTTCGGATTGGAGTCAGAACAGAGAACAATTTCTGTAAGTTAAATGGCGTCTGGACGGGGCGACGTCATTTAAATGACGTATGTGAACAACAACGCTATTTTATGAGTTTTCTGTATATCTGTTATTTTTCCGAAAATCTATAATTGCATGATATTTAATTTGCTTGAAGTTACTGATGAAATTCTGAGTGCAGGAAACAACAAGAAAGTGAAAATGAAACTGATAATTTCACTAAGGTCCCACTGTGGAAAGTTCATGAGTCCCAGCCGTGACTAAAGAGACGGTTATCTCTATCCTGTATTCTTTTATGTAATTGATTTGCATCATCATTATTATATGATAAATATCTATTAGAACACATCAAGGACCTTGTGCTTTTGATGAAACTGGAATTTGAATTTCCCTCCAACAAAAACAGTGATAATTTCAGAGAATTCTTAATTGCACGGACAGGCTGTTAGGTTGTTAACCGATGGGGACGATGATTCCGTTTTTGCGAAACGGTGCATGGATAAATGAGCTTCGGCTTAGCACCGAATTGCAAGAATCGGTATCTTGACTCATTGATGACAATTTAACAATATTATCCTTGATTAATTTATATTTTATTTTATTTTATATTTTTCTTTTAGCCCAGTATGCATCATGTAGGACTTTGATATAATTGTTATAAGAATTAATTCCTGATTAAATTTCAGATCATTGATCCAATAAACCTAACGTGATATGAAATATTCCATTCTGAATTGAGTATCTCGATAATCTTCAAGGTTCGCTTGAAGATATCCTCGGAATTCTATCCTTTCTTGGATTTCTCACCCTAACATTTCTTGTTTCCTCTTAAGATTCGTCATGGTTGCAGCACTTCTACATTGGCTGGTAACCGCTCTTCATGACGAAACCCGCAGGGTTAGTGACCTAGGGTACTTCCCAACCGCGGAGGTTGATCGACCTTATTTTGTTCCTTTGTTTCCTTCCTTCAGATAGGATTGATTCCATCGATATTTTCGAGTCATCTTCACTGATTGTTTTGAGAATAATTTCCATCATGTGATGTTGAGAGAGTGTCACATCACGCCTTGGCATCACCTTTTCAGACATCATATTGAATAAATTTCATATCACAATAATAATGTCCAAGAATGGTCTGATGTTTAATCATTAATTAATTTTTATTGATTTTCTCTTGAGATTCGTTGAATCACGTCGCTCATACGTGACGCCATTTGGATTCTTAGCAGAAATCAATTCAGAATTAAAATTAGTAAATTTAGGAGGAATTAACTTAATAGCGTCGCCTATGGACGACGCTATTTGAGTCCTAATCCACCTGGGTTTATGATTTCTAATTCTAGTTAATTTCCTAAATTATTTAAAGCACGTCGCGAGTGAACGACGTCTTTTATGTTTCCTAATTGTTTTCGGTTTATTTTTCTAGATTTATTTCTATTCTGGACGCATTAATTAACTAAAAGGCGTCCCCCCTTATACGACGCGTTTTAAGAGTTTCCTGATAAACATGATTTGGCTAAGATAATCTGGTTTCAAAGGTTGAAAGGGTTTCCAATTCTATTCACGATCATCCAGGGTAAGTTTGAGCCGCTGGAGGCCCCTTTTGAAGGCCAAAATACTCTAAAACTTCTTCTTATAAATACATATGGACATTGACCTTTAAAGAAGGTTGGCTATTGGAGAATTTGGAGCTTCCTATAAGGTTTTTAAAGGCCCTCAAGAAGAAAAACGTGGACAACAAGGGAAGCTTGATCTTCTTCATCCTCTTCACCCTTTGAAGCCCATTAAAGACCAAGGCTATGGAGGGGCTATTCTTTTCCTTTCTTCTTGATCTTTTCCATTAAATTTTGGTAAGATTCATATAGTTTAAATTTCTATTTCTTTCACATAATTCTTCATTGCGTCACTTCATCACACACATTTACTTCAATTTTTTCACACGTATACATCTTTTAGGGGTTTAAAAGAACACAAAACAAGTGAATTCTTTAGTTTAGTTGCATGATGATTTCGTTGGATAAAATTGATACTACATCTCTTTAGTTTTAATCCATTTGTTTTCTTTTGTTTTTAACCTTTCTTGCAAGGTTTGAAGGAGATTTCAAAGAAAGCTTGGAGTTTAAACAAACGAAGAAACTGTAACGACCCGCCATCCTATGACCGGAGACCTGGTCACTAAATGGATGTCGGCCCATTAACTGCGGATTCACACCCGGATCTCACACAACACATCTGGAGGAGTAAGTGCTAAACAAGGCTAAATATAGCAATCTCACGGACTACAAAGGTAAGCAAGTGCGCAGGAAGGAAAATAACAATGTCCGTATACAGTCCAACAATAATTACATGTCCAACAATTAAATAAGTACAGGCAGAAGGAAGTACAACAACATCGGGGCATACCCCAGAACTAAGACAGCTGCTGGTCAGCACACCAAGAAGACACCACGCTTCCGCTCGCCTCGAGGTCCACACCTGAAACCGCAGGGAGTGAGCCACACCAGAAATGGGCTCAATAGGGATCATCCGATCCCCTGCCTCCCACTCACACACCCACAAGTGTAACAACAGGAATATATGGTAATTAAGTAAAGCAGTAAACATAGCACCCAACTCTGATATGAAACGCACGATAAGCAGTGTAGCAAGAACCATTCTAAGCAACCCGAAGAACCCAACACAGAGTTACGACTCACAGTCAAAGTCCACGAAGCGACTGAACCACACTGTCGACCGAAGTCAAACGTCGCCTCCCAACACTACCACCACAGCTCATGCCTGTCCACCCCTACAGTGTTCCGGGGCACTGTAGGTTGAGGCAGTGAGTCAAACTAGGACTAGATGGAACCAGTGTACCGCCACTGCCAGCTACGTGTGCACACAAGCAGTCTAGACTACTGTCCTATCGTCCGGATTGCCTCCACGCTAGGCCTCAGCGCTTCAGGAGGGCCCTGGGGACCGGCGAACCCCCGTCAAGCCGAAGCTACAGGAACTACCCACAACCACAAATCTCCCGGGTTGCGTCAGGCCAAAGGGCTAAGGGTACCACTCGTAACCTTGATCAAAGGTCACATCAGGCCCAGTGGCTAAAGGGTAAGCCAACTCCAACAGTACCACAACCAGCTCCACAGCAAGAAACGCGCCGGAAGCTGTCACGACAAACAAGGGAAACCCCGACCCGCTGAGGACAAACAGCGACCCCTCGGATAGCACACTGGCTACTCCGGCCTGTCGGGCTCAAGGCGATCCTACTTCCCTCAGCCAAAGGTAAAACACAACATGTACCCCTTCTCCCACCGGTACAGCTCACAGACACCATGACCCTGTCCCCATCGGTCCATGGTGACAAACGTAAATCACAGTTATTCCGATTCCATATTCGCATAAGCACACACACACACACAACATGATTCCATTCACACAGGAGTCCTCAGTCTCAGCGTACAACGTGAAGCATGCAATTGAAATCATCCCACAGAAAAGCACATGGTGAAAACCAGGATTTCACATCTCTGTCTTGAATCGCGTCGACCAAGGTCGACGCCATTCAAGTCCCTCAGACAGGTTCATTTAACAGTCAGATAATTTCCTGAAACGCGTCGTCATAGGGAGTAGCCTATCTAAAACGCGTCCAGGTCCACAGACGCCATTCACACATAAATTCCAGATTTACAGACCCTCACTCGGGGTGATTTTCCTGTCTGAATGGCGTCATGAAGGCCCGACGCCCTTCTGAAAGGCGTCGTCCATCCATGACGTCATTTAGCGCTAGAACCCCTATTTCGCGAAACGTCGAACAGGGAGGTTTCTGCCCTAAAAGGCGTCGTACTGCCCGACGCCCTTCTGAAGGCGTCGACCAGGCACGACGCTGTTTAGCGCCAGAAACCTGGTTCCCTGGTTCGAACCGAGGGTTTCTCTCTTAACCCCAAACACCCCGAAAGAACCCCAAAACAAGAAGGGGAGGAAGAAGCATTCATCTATCACAGGCATGCTACGAAACCACGATCACAAGCACAACCATTCCCACAAGAAAACCCCCTAAACATGCTCAATCTAGCCCAAACACATCATGTTACGCCAAGGAACACACGAGCAACACATGCAAGGTTCGTCCCCCTACCGGTTCTTGAACTCCTCCAAGCTCCTCGCCGCCGGTACGCAGCACCGCAGACCGCCGCCGGTACCCTCGAGGACGCCGCCACTCCGCCGGGACGTCGGCCGCCGTCCGGAGAAGGGAACGCCGCGAAGGAGGTGGTGGAGGTAGAGGTGAGAGGTAAGGAGGCTATGGAGTGATTGGAAGAGGAAGAAGAGGAAGGGAAGGGGAAGAAGAGAGTCGGAGAGGGCGGAGAGGGTGAGGAGAGAGAGAGTGAAGGCGAGAATGAGGGAAGGAAGGAGAGGCTCGCGAAGTCAATCTGAATCCTGCTAAAATGCGTCGATCGAGGTAGACGCCTATCAGTCTGACAGGACGGCCGTACTGACAGCGGTCTGAAACGCGTCGCCCACCGTGGACGCCGTTCAGACGACAGGACAGGCCGTACTGACAACGCTCTGGCGCCGCACCCTGACATCGCAGAGGTCACAGTCTGAATCGCGTCGGCCAACCTGGACGCCGTTCAGACGATGTGACCGGGGCCGTACTCTCGCGGCCCGAAACTCGCCCACGTGGCGCAACAACCAACAGACCTAAATGGTGTCTACACAACCTGACGCCTTTGAAAGGCGTCGAGCAGTGCTGACGCCATTCAGCCAGAAATCTCAAGACCCCCCACAGGGTCCAAACCAAGGGATCCGACCCGAAAACAAAACCCGAAACCTCAGTCCTTACAGAAACACCTCCAAAGAACAAGAGTAAAGAAAGAAAAGGCTCTTTTCTTTCGGCCGGCCGAAGGAGAAGAACCAAAGAACCCCCATATTTTTCCGATTTGCAAGGTTAGTAAGCGATCACTTTTTTCTTTGAAACCCTCGATTTCTGGCGATCACAATTTCTTTTAAATTGTTAATCATAGTAAACACATGATAACATGATGAACACACACCCTTTTTGAGCACTACAGTCGGCTTTTGAATAGCTCAAGGCTTATCTCTCTGAAGTTCCCATCCTCTCAAAGCCTATCGAAGGAGAGCAACTATTTATATATCTTACTGCATCCGAAGCTGCTTTAAGTGCTGTCCTTGTCCAGGAGGAAGATGGTGTTCAGAAGCCTGTCTATTACATCAGCCGAACAATTCACGGGGCAAAGCTTCGGTACCCAGTGCTGGAGAAGTTGGCCTTGACCTTAGTCGCGTCCGCCAGAAGGCTTCGACCTTACTTCCTCGCGCATCCAGTAAAAGTACTTACTGATCAACCCCTGCGGCAAGTTCTTTCTCGGCCAGAGGTGTCAGGAAGGCTAGCCAAGTGGGCTATTGAATTGGGGGAGTTCAACATTTCTTATGGGCCGCGGGCTGCGATCAAAGCGCAAGCTCTAGCCGATTTCATTGTGGAGTTAACATCCGAAGGACCCCCAGCTCATCCTACAAAAGAAGCAGCATTTGTCCCCGCGCAGACTTATTCACAAGCCAAAATGCTTCTGCTCAAGCGCCCAATTCAATCAATAAATGGCAACTATTCATGGATGGGTCCGCCTGCTCCTCCGGTAGCGGCACCGGATGGATCCCAACATCTTCGGATGGGGTAGTCGCGGAATATACTCTCCACTTCGCCTTCCCGGCTACCAATAACGCGACCGAGTACGAAGCCTTAATATCAGGCCTTCGGGCCGCAAGGAGGCTCGGCGCCCTTGAACTTGAGGCATTCTGTAACGACCCGCCATCCTATGACCGGAGACCCGGTCACTAAATGGATGTCGGCCCATTAACTGTGGGTTCACACCCGGATCTCACACAACACGTCTGGAGGAGTAAGTGCTAAACAAGGCTAAATATAACAATCGCACGGACTACAAAGGTAAACGAGTGCGCAGAAAGGGAAATATCAATGTCCGTATACAGTCCAACAATAATTACATGTCCAACAAATTAAATATGTACAGGCAGAAGGAAAGTACAACAACATCGGGGCATACCCCGGGACTAAGACAGCTGCTGGTCCGCACACCAGGAAGTCACCACGCTTCCGCTCGCCTCGAGGTCCGCACCTGAAACCGCAGGGAGTGAGCCACACCAAAAATGGGCTCAGTAGGGATCATCCGATCCCCTGCCTCCCACTCACACACCCACAAGTGTAACAATAGGAATATATGGCAATTTAAGTAAAGCAGTAAACACAGCGCCCAACTCTGGTATGAAACGCATGGTAAGCAGTGTAACAAGAACCATTCTAAGCAACCTGAAGAACCCAACACAGAGTCACGACTCACAGCCAAAGTCCACGAAGCGACTGAACCACACTGTCGACCGAAGTCAAACGTCGCCTCCCAACACTACCACCACTGCTCACGCCTGTCCACCCCTACAGTGTTCCGGGGCACTGTAGGGTGAGGCAGTGAGCCAAACTAGGACTAGCTGGACTCAGTGTACCGCCACTGCCAGCTACGTGTGCACACAAGCAGTCTAGACTACTGTCCTACCACCGGATTGCCTCCACGCTAGGCCTCAGCGCTTCAGGAGGGCCCTGGGGACCGGCGAACCCCCGTCAAGCCGAAGCTACAGGAACTACCCACAAGCCCAACTCTCCCGGGCTGCGTCAGGCCAAAGGGCTAAGGGTACCACTCGTAACCTTGATCAAAGGTCACATCAGGCCCAATGGCTAAAGGGTAAACCAACTCCCACCAATAACACAACCAGCTCCACAGCAAGAAACGCGCCGGAAGCTGTCACAACAAACAGGGAAACCCCGACCCGCTGAGGACAAACAGCGACCACTCGGATAGCACACCAGCTACTCCGGCCCGTCGGGCTCAAGGCGATCCTGCCTCCCTCAGCCAAAGGTAAAACACAACATGTACCCCTTCTCCCACCGGTACAGCTCACAGACACCATGACCCTGTCCCCATCGGTCCATGGTGACAACGTAAACCACAGTTAACACGATCCACATTCGCATAACACAAACACATATATAATCATGATTCCATTCGCACAGTAAACCTCAGTCTCAGTATACAGCTAAAGCACACACACACACACACAGGTGATGTAATTCCACTCACGCAGAAGTCCTCCGTCTCAGTATACAACCCGAAACATACATTAGAACCATCCCACCGTGAAACATGCACGAAATAACAGCATTAAGCATTCCTGTCTTGAATCGCGTCGACCGAGGTCGACGCCATTCAAGACCCTTAGACAGGTTTATTAAAAGCCAGATTATCTCTTAAATCGCGTCCACCGGTGAAGCCGCCGTTTAAAACGCGTCAGGGTCGCCAGACGCCATTCAACCCAGAAATCCAGATTGCAGAACCCTTAAACGGGGGCATTTCCTGCCTAAATGGCGTCATGATGGCTCGACGTCCTTCAGAAAGGCGTCGTCCATCCATGACGTCATTTAGCGCCAGAACTCCTAACTCAAGAAACCTCGAACAGGGAGGTTTCTGCCCTAAAACGCGTCGTACTGACCCGACGTCTTTCGGAAAGGCGTCGACCAGGTACGACGCTATTTAGCGCCAGAAACCAGGTCTCCTGTTTTCAACCCGAGGGCTTCACCCTTGAACCCCGGGCACCCCGAAAAGCCCCAAAACCAAAAGGGAAGGAAGAGGAGCTCAACCACATAATCATGCTACGAATCCACGATCACAAACACCGCTATTCCCACAAGGAAACCCCCCTAAACATGCTCAATCTAGCCCCACACACGCCACATCATGCCAAGAAGCAAACGAGTAACACATGCAAGGTTTCGTCCCCCTACCGGTTCTTGAACTCCCCCAAGCTCCGTGCCGCCGTCCCGCTGCACCGCACACCGCCGCCGGTACCCTCGAGGACGCCGCCACTCCGCCGGGACGTCGGCCGCCGTCCGGAGAAGGGAACGCCGCGAAGGAGGTGGTGGAGGTAGAGGTGAGAAGTAAGGTGGTGTTGGAGTGGTGGAAGAGGAAGAAGAGGGAGGGAAGGGAAAGAAGAGCGTCGGAGAGGGCGGAGAGGGTGAGGAGAGAGAGTGTGAAGGTGAGAATGAGGGAAAGAAGGGGAGGCTCGCGGGGTCAACCAGAATTCCGCTAAAATGCGTCGATCGAGGCAGACGCCAATCAGTCTGACAGGACGGCTGTACTGACACCGCTCTGAAACGCGTCGCCCACCGCGGACGCCGTTCAGACGACAAGACAGGCCGTACTGACAACGCTCTGGCGCCGTACCCTGACACCGCAGGTGTCGCAGTCTGAAATGCGTCGACCGAGCTGGACGCCGTTCAGACAAATCTGACAGGGGCCGTACTCTCGCGGCCCGAAACCCGCCCACGTGGCGCAACAACCAACAGACCCTGAATGGCGTCCACACAACCTGACGCCTTTTGAAAGGCGTCGAGCAGTGCTGACGCCATTCAGCCAGGAATCTCAAGACCCCTCACAAGGTCCAAACCAAGGGATCCGACCCGAACCCGACCCGAAAACAGAACCCGAAATCTCAGTCCTTACAATCTCCCCCCCTTAAAAGAATTTCGTCCTCGAAATTTGCAACCGCTCAATGCTTAACTCGGCTAACCCACACATGCCGACACACATCAATAACAACAATCATTCTCCCCAATCACCCACACAGGGTTCCAACACATCATGCCAAGCTAACCAAGATTCTCAATTCTGACAAGAGCTGATAGATTAAAACAACCATACATTAACAAGGCACAAATTACAAAACCGATTTCTCCACCATCCCGAATACATACAAGTGCCACACGAGACCACAACCATCTCTAAACAAGACAAGATAAAAGTGCTCATCTAGCACAACCTCTCCAATATCCACAAAGAGACGCGACTCCAATCACGCCTCGAACACTTACTCACCGCTCGGTCCCTGACCTGCCTTGTTCTTCTGGGGACAGTTCCTCGCGAGATTTCCCTTCCTACCACAGGCAAAACAACTACCAGTGATCAAGGGACATATCCTGTTGCCATGAAACCTGCCACAACGGGGACAACGATCCGCAGTGTCCCGCCTCGCCTCCTGCTGCCAGCCGTCCTCTGTCTCCATCTGCTGAACCGAACCATCCTCTTCCTCATAAGGTGCCTCCTGAAACTCGACCTCGAACGAACTCGAACAGCCTGCCGAGAAGGCCGTTGATCTATCCCTGCTAGGCTGCTTCTCTCGTGCTGAATGCTCCGATTCCCTCGCCGTGTGTTGGAACTGCATCTCCACTGCTGCCGCGCGCTGAACTGCTGACGCCAAATCTTCACAACAATGGGCCGCCACAAACTCCCTCAAACCATGCCGAAGTCCATCCACAAATTTCTCCGTCCTCAGATCCTCACGCTCAGATATGTGTGGAGCAAACCTTCCCAGGGCCACAAATCTCATCTGATAGTCTAGAATTGACATATCACCCTGCACCAATTCCATAAACTCCCTTTCCTTGGCCCTGCGAACATGCCTCGGAAGGTACTGCCCACTAAACTCTCTCACAAAGCCTTCCCAAGGAATCTCCCTCAAAGACCTATCTGGAAACATCAACCCCTTGATGGTAACCCACCAATCATAAGCATCGCCCTTCAGCAAGTAGGTTGCCAACAAGGTCTTGTCACTCTCAGCACATTCTAGAACATCAAACACCTTCTCCACTTCCTTAATCCACTGAGCTGCCGTATCTGGAACAGGTTGACCCGTGAAAGAAGGGGGCTTCAGCTTCAAGAACCGCTCCACCACCGTAGGATGGCCACCTCGGGAACTGGACCCCTCAGTTCCATCCCTCTGCTGATATCTAACCATAGCCCCAATCATGGCTTCCATGAAATGTTCCACATCATGTCCTTCTGCCCTCGAACCACCACCATCTGTTCTCGCACCCCGAGCCACCGGAGCTCTCCGCTACGGCGCCATCGCTGCTCCACAACACGCAAATCGAACCAAAACACGTCAAATCCTATCAATCTACACCAGCAGCCATCGCCTGTACAGACTCGCACTTATTGTTGGACTATAATATCTAACTCAGTTTATCACATACTCGACCAGACTGAGCTCTGATACCAACTGTAACGACCCGCCATCCTATGACCGGAGACCCGATCACTAAATGGATGTCGGCCCATTAACTGTGGGTTCACACCCGGATCTCACACAACACGTCTGGAGGAGTAAGTGCTAAACAAGGCTAAATATAACAATCGCACGGACTACAAAGGTAAACGAGTGCGCAGAAAGGGAAATATCAATGTCCGTATACAGTCCAACAATAATTACATGTCCAACAAATTAAATATGTACAGGCAGAAGGAAAGTACAACAACATCGGGGCATACTCCGGGACTAAGACAGCTGCTGGTCCGCACACCAGGAAGTCACCACGCTTCCGCTCGCCTCGAGGTCCGCACCTGAAACCGCAGGGAGTGAGCCACACCAAAAATGGGCTCAGTAGGGATCATCCGATCCCCTGCCTCCCACTCACACACCCACAAGTGTAACAACAGGAATATATGGCAATTTAAGTAAAGCAGTAAACACAGCGCCCAACTCTGGTATGAAACGCATGGTAAGCAGTGTAACAAGAACCATTCTAAGCAACCCGAAGAACCCAACACAGAGTCACGACTCACAGCCAAAGTCCACGAAGCGACTGAACCACACTGTCGACCGAAGTCAAACGTCGCCTCCCAACACTACCACCACTGCTCACGCCTGTCCACCCCTACAGTGTTCCGGGGCACTGTAGGGTGAGGCAGTGAGCCAAACTAGGACTAGCTGGACTCAGTGTACCGCCACTGCCAGCTACGTGTGCACACAAGCAGTCTAGACTACTGTCCTACCACCGGATTGCCTCCACGCTAGGCCTCAGCGCTTCAGGAGGGCCCTGGGGACCGGCGAACCCCCGTCAAGCCGAAGCTACAGGAACTACCCACAAGCCCAACTCTCCCGGGCTGCGTCAGGCCAAAGGGCTAAGGGTACCACTCGTAACCTTGATCAAAGGTCACATCAGGCCCAATGGCTAAAGGGTAAACCAACTCCCACCAGTAACACAACCAGCTCCACAGCAAGAAACGCGCCGGAAGCTGTCACAACAAACAGGGAAACCCCGACCCGCTGAGGACAAACAGCGACCCCTCGGATAGCACACCAGCTACTCCGGCCCGTCGGGCTCAAGGCGATCCTGCCTCCCTCAGCCAAAGGTAAAACACAACATGTACCCCTTCTCCCACCGGTACAGCTCACAGACACCATGACCCTGTCCCCATCGGTCCATGGTGACAACGTAAACCACAGTTAACACGATCCACATTCGCATAACACAAACACATATATAATCATGATTCCATTCGCACAGTAAACCTCAGTCTCAGTATACAGCTAAAGCACACACACACACACGCAGGTGATGTAATTCCACTCACGCAGAAGTCCTCCGTCTCAGTATACAACCCGAAACATACATTAGAACCATCCCACCGTGAAACATGCACGAAATAACAGCATTAAGCATTCCTGTCTTGAATCGCGTCGACCGAGGTCGACGCCATTCAAGACCCTTAGACAGGTTTATTAAAAGCCAGATTATCTCTTAAATCGCGTCCACCGGTGAAGCCGCCGTTTAAAACGCGTCAGGGTCGCCAGACGCCATTCAACCCAGAAATCCAGATTGCAGAACCCTTAAACGGGGGCATTTCCTGCCTAAATGGCGTCATGATGGCTCGACGTCCTTCAGAAAGGCATCGTCCATCCATGACGTCATTTAGCGCCAGAACCCCTAACTCAAGAAACCTCGAACAGGGAGGTTTCTGCCCTAAAACGCGTCGTACTGACCCGACGTCTTTCGGAAAGGCGTCGACCAGGTACGACGCTATTTAGCGCCAGAAACCAGGTCTCCTGGTTTCAACCCGAGGGCTTCACCCTTGAACCCCGGGCACCCCGAAAAGCCCCAAAACCAAAAGGGAAGGAAGAGGAGCTCAACCACATAATCATGCTACGAATCCACGATCACAAACACCGCTATTCCCACAAGGAAACCCCCCTAAACATGCTCAATCTAGCCCCACACACGCCACATCATGCCAAGAAGCAAACGAGTAACACATGCAAGGTTTCGTCCCCTTACCGGTTCTTGAACTCCCCCAAGCTCCGTGCCGCCGTCCCGCTGCACCGCACACCGCCGCCGGTACCCTCGAGGACGCCGCCACTCCGCCGGGACGTCGGCCGCCGTCCGGAGAAGGGAACGCCGCGAAGGAGGTGGTGGAGGTAGAGGTGAGAAGTAAGGTGGTGTTGGAGTGGTGGAAGAGGAAGAAGAGGGAGGGAAGGGAAAGAAGAGCGTCGGAGAGGGCGGAGAGGGTGAGGAGAGAGAGTGTGAAGGTGAGAATGAGGGAAAGAAGGGGAGGCTCGCGGGGTAAACCAGAATTCCGCTAAAACGCGTCGATCGAGGCAGACGCCAATCAGTCTGACAGGACGGCCGTACTGACACCGCTCTGAAACGCGTCGCCCACTGCGGACGCCGTTCAGACGACAAGACAGGCCGTACTGACAACGCTCTGGCGCCGTACCATGACACCGCAGGTGTCGCAGTCTGAAACGCGTCGACCGAGCTGGACGCCGTTCAGACAAATCTGACAGGGGCCGTACTCTCGCGGCCCGAAACCCGCCCACGTGGCGCAACAACCAACAGACCCTGAATGGCGTCCACACAACCTGACGCCTTTTGAAAGGCGTCGAGCAGTGCTGACGCCATTCAGCCAGGAATCTCAAGACCCCTCACAGGGTCCAAACCAAGGGATTCGACCAGAACCCGACCCGAAAACAGAACCCGAAATCTCAGTCCTTACACATTCAGTGACTCCCAACTGGTCGTCAGCCAGATCACTGGCGAATACGAGGCTTGAGACGCCTTGATGGTGTCCTATCTATAGGTAACAAAAACTATCATTATGAATTCAAATTCTTCAGCATTCTGCGGATTCCTCGATACGAAAATACTCGGGCCGATGCCCTCTCTCGGCTGGCCTCCACTCATGATGGAGGAGGCCGAATGGGTCTTGTTGAAGAGCTCTCAGTTCCGAGCGTCCATCAGACTGAGGTGGTTATGCAAGCAGATAACTTAGAAGACTTGACCTTGATAACCCCCTTATTGCCCTTTATTCTCCGAGGAGAACTGCCGCCTGAAGAAAGAGAGGCAAGGTGTATTCAGTTACACTCCTCTCAATTCCTCTTGTTTGAAGGAATTCTATATAAAAGGTCTTTCGGCCGACCACTTCTCCGATGTCTCGGCCCCGCAGAAGCTGACTATGCACACACAGGGGGCCGATCCCTGGCGCACAAACTCATAAGACAAGGTTACTGGTGGAGAACCCTCCGCGAGGACACGACTGGTCTCGTCCGCCTCTGTGATCAATGCTAGAGATTCAGCTCTCTCATTCATCAGTCAGCAACCATACTGACACCACTATCGGACCCTTGGCCTTTTGCCCAATGGGGAATTGATATTCTCGGCCTATTTCCCATGGCCACCGGCCAAAGGAAATTTCTTATCGTGGCTATTGATTATTTCACCAAGTGGGTCGAGGCCGAACCCCTTGCGTCCATAGCTGACAATAATGCCTAGAATTTTGTATGGAAATCTATCATCTGCCGCTATGGTATCCCTCCGGCTATCATATTAGACAATGGCAAGCAATTTGATAGCAACCGGTTCAAGGGCAACTGCAAAAGCTTCGGTATCTTGCATAAAGTCACTTCGGTAGCCCATCTCCAGATGAACGGTCAAGCCGAAGTCACTAATCGAAGCATCTTACAGGAGTTGAAAAGCTGTATCGGTGAAGCCAAGGGATGATGGGTTAAAGAATTGCCGAGTGTGCTATGGGCCTATCGGACGACAAGCCGAGCCCCAACTGGGGAAACACCCTTCCGAATGGCATACGGAGTGAAAGCGGTTATCTCGGTTGAAATCCGCCTGCCTTCTCCAAGGGTCCTTGCATACCACGCAGAAAGCAACGACGAGGCCATAAAAGACCATCTTGATCTCATTGAAGAGACGAGAGATCTGGCTCGCATCCGACTAGCAGCGTATCAACAACACATGGCAAAGTATCATAATGCCCGAGTGAAGCCTCAGAGCTTTGAAGCCGGGGATCTAGTGGTACAGAATGCTCATGCCTCAAAGCTTGCCGAAGCCGTAGGGAAGCTATCCCTTAACTGGGAAGGGCCTTACCGAGTGAAGGAAGTTGTTCGATGAGGGGCTTATCGGCTAGAAACCCTCTCGGATCAACCTATCCCTCGCACTTGGAACGTAGAACGCGTTCGGCATTATTTTGTATAAAACCTCCTCTCAGATTTCGTCCGAAATGTAAATCATAGTCAATACAAAGGCGTTATTTGAGTAAATTTGAAGCACTGTATCCGGCACTATTCAAGTATGTATAAACTATACCGGGAGTGGCTTCGGCCATACAAACCGTACCGGGAGCGGCACTATTAAAGTCTATGTAAACTGTATCGTGAGTGGCTTCGGCCATGCAAACTGTATTGGGAGTGGCACTATTTAAGTCCGTGTAAACCGTATCGGGAGTGGCTTCGGCCATACAAACCGTACCGGGAGCGGCACTATTCAAGTCCGTGTAAACCGTATCAGGAGTGGCTTCGGCCACGTAAACCATACCGGGAGCGGCACTATTCAAGTCCGTGTAAACTGTATCGGGAGTGGCTTCGGCCATGCAAACCATACCGGGAGCACTATTCAAGTCCGCGTAAACTATATCAAGGCTTCGACCGTACCGAAGATACCGGGAGCTGCATAGTCTGAAGCCTAAATGAATCATTTCTGAGGGAAAATTTTTCCAAGTCCTAGAAGTTGCTCTCGGCCAAGAATGAAGAATGAAAGTTAAAACTCTGAGACAATATTTGAGATAGTACTTGAAAAAAAGGGGGGAGCAACTTTAATATATTAGAAAGCCTTACAAAAGGTATTGGCGGATACAAATAAACCAGGACATGCCCCGGCTCGCCGATCGCAAAAAGTATAGAAATACAAATTATTCGGCCAGCTCCCCCTCGTCCGAACTAAGAAGGGAGTTTCACGGAGTCACGGGAGTCGAAGGAGATGTGGCGTGCTCCGATGAAGGCGCGACCTCTTGAGCCTAGTGGCGGCAAATTCGAAATGGGACAATTGACGGGCAGGATTCCGAGACCTTTCGGCTACCTCCCCGGATGGGTGCCACGTGTCTTGGATTGAGGGCGCAGAGAGCCGAGAGGCGGGAATCTGGATAGGAACGGTCAATGGTCGAGATCTTCGGACCCTTCGGCTACCAACTCGGATGCTTGCCACGTGTCTCGAATTTCTTACACGGAATGCTGCTCGGTGAAAAATTCAAGATTATTGCCGCCTTTAGTTGGCGCCACCGATCTTGCAAGAACGTTTTAGTACATGGATCAACCCCTCGATTTTGGACGAGAGTCATCTTTAGTCCGCGAGGATTGGTCACAACCCCTTGGTTTCGGATAAGAGTCATCTTTAGTCTGCGAAGATTGGTCACAACCCCTCGGTTTCGGACGAGAGTCATCTTTAGTCCGCGGGGAGTGATCACAACTCCTCGGTTTCAGACGAGAGTCATCTTTAGTCCGCGAGGATTGGCCATAACCCCTCGGTTTCGGACGAGTCATCTTCAGTCCGCACGCTTTGGTCACATACCCTTGACTAAGGGCGATTGCTTGCCTTCCCAGGTATTCTTCCGAAGATTGACACCTTTAGGCACTTTTCCGTAAGGATTTGAATGTATTCTCAACATCTTACCTTATTGAAGCATGCCGAAAGTAGGGGGCCATGTGATGGGGGAAAACTCAATTGGGCCCAGAAGTTGGCCCCAGTCCCAATTCAAGAATGGGCTGAGCGCCATTCGTGTGTTATCGGAGGCCCAATATCGTACTGGGTGGAGATGTATCCGGCCTAATCATCAGACTAAGAAACATTCAACCCAGGTGCGTACTGGGCCGACATGGGTTCGGCCCAACTTAGTCAACTACTAATGGGCCTTCGGCTTACTGGGCACTTAGGATATTCTCGGGATTTCATCTTAAACTCCCAGGAATAGTCCTACATTGACCACCACTAGAAAGGAACCCTCATCCCCCGCTATAAAAAGAACACTATTCGGTACAATAAAGATACACACACTATTAAGCTTCCATCTCTCTCTCTCTTAGTACTAAAGTTTTCATTAAGTCCCTTGTTAACTTAACCATTGGAGGGGGTTCTCCTGGGCCGAAACCCGGGACCCTTCCTGATTGGCTCCTTCTTCCTGTAGGAGCTTCTGCCTTTATCCCCGACTCATTCTCGGCTTGGATCCCCCTCGGCTCTCGGTCGCCTGCTGGTTTTCGAATTCCGTCTCGGGAGTCCGACAGTGATTGCCTCGGCAACATCAGGTTGGATCAGACTCTTGCTAATGGGGATGAAGATTTCACTTCCTTCTTCTTGGCCAGCCAAAAGGAAGGAGACCCACATCAGAACTTGTTGGTAATCCCTACAATAAAATATAATTTCCAAAAAAAGAAAAAAGCTGATTAGCACTAATAGACATGTAGTAGTCATTCAAGAGAAATCCAATGACGCATGAAAGGTGACTTTGTGCTTGTCCAAACAGTGTAAGGAGGAGGTAGTCAAATATTTGGGGCACCCTCCATTCCCCTTTTTTAGGTGATACTCTCCTTTAAATCAAGCGTGGAAGGTCCTAAAATGCGTGGGTGAAGTGACACATGAGTGCATGGGTGCTATGGATGCATGCATGAAATGAAACAAATAAGAGAGGAGACGGTGACCTCTTGAACATCGTGAAGGTTGATGACGTAATTGATTCAGAAGTGACTTCCCCTTCTCCCTAATGCACTCTCTTGGCCCTCCTTGGTCCCAGCTTGTGCGGAAGAACAAACTCTTGGTCACTTTAGAGGATGGTGCGACTTTCTTTTTAGGAAAGAAACCTTCTAGATCTATTTTTGCACTAACCCCTCTAACCACACTTTAGAGACCCTTCAAGAGTTCAAGAGTTTGAATACAGTGAGAGTTATTTAAAATCCCACCTACAGGCACGCTTGCTTGAATTAGATTTGAAATTTCAAATTTGACTGGTAAAATGCGGTTAATCCTCGTCAAAGGGACTCTCACCAATGGGGAAGAACCAACATGGCCTTCTAGGAGGTTCCCTTGAACCTTCAGCTGTTATATGCTTAACTGAAACACCTTAATAATGAAATTAACTTAGCCCATTGGACCGTCTAACTAATTGTGGTAGCCCATTAACTTAGTTAAAAGCTTGGTTCAGGTACACATAACATAGGTCCAATAAAACATGAATATATTTTTCTAGAAACTTGGATTTTGACAAGGATGAATTTATTAGAAAGAAGACTTAGACATCTACAACTTTTTAGGAGAATTTTTTGCTAATTCTAACTTCTTGGGCATCAAAAGAATAGAAAATCAGGTGCATTTAGTTTTCCTGTGAGAAGGAGTCCGATATCAACTCAGATCAAACTTTCCATGATATGGGAGTTTTTCTCCCATGCAAGCTGCGTTCTAGGTAAGGAAAGGAAATTTGAGGAGGTTTGGAAAAGGTAAATCCTTTATGTAAACCATCCAATTTTGTGTAGCAAAAACCCCAGGAGGGGTAAGTTTAAGAGTGTTTTTTGAGAGAGAGAAAGGGGAGAGGATATTACTCATTGAGAACTCTTTGCTAACCCTAAGAACTTCTTCCAAGAATTCCAAAGGGTGTGAAAGGAGGTCTTGGAGGAGGCGACTTTGTTAGAGTTTGCTAGGAACTCTAGAAAGGCTGAAAAATAGAGATATCGTTAAAAAGGTAGGTGATGATTACCCTAAACATTATTAGACTTTAATTATATTTATTTTTTATTATTGTACGATTATTCAAAGTTAATCCAAGTTCACCCATGAGGAGGCCAGCTTGCTAGCTATCTGATCCATTAAACGGCCACTAAGGTGGCCATCTGAATTGTCAATTCTATACTTGTTCTGATGTTTTATTCACATTCATTTGAACTATGATTGACTTGAAGTTTTAAAACAATCCTTTATTTTAAATCTAAAACATGTCCTCAAATTTTTGAAATTTTATTACATCATCGGATATTATTTTCATGATTAGCTGAATTTTATCTTATTTCCAATGAAATAATTGCAAAAAATATGAACATTAATCCAAAAATTATGAAATTTATTCCCTACCTTTATAAATATATATTTGACCTTATGGAATAGATTTCACATGATTTTCACCTCCATATCATGATGCACATTAATATGACACTTTACACAACTGTATATGATTAAAGAATACTAAATCTATTTGACCTTGTAATTTGACTATAATTATATAATTGATCTCCATAAATTATATGCCATATAAATTTGTAAATATATGTGGACAAACAGTACCATCATGAGGTGAGTTTTTGGGCTGACCTTATAAGTACTCGCAGTATAGGTTAGAACCTATGGTCACCTGGTATATGGATGTTGTATCTGTGGTTCTACATAATAGTCTAGACATTAGCAGGTTCCCCACCGACCCAGTGACACATCAACAACGCCCCTTTCTTTTCTCTGATCATCAAGCCCCTAATTCTTTTCTTTGTCTTTCATCCCCCGTCCCGTTCTTTCTACTAAGAAAAAGGGGGGCAAAGGTTAGACCTGATCAAGTACGAATTCACATTCAAAAAGTTGCTAGTTGTATTGACATTTATGAGTCAATCAGCTACTATGAGAAAGTCGTTGCATTTCTATTCCCTCTCCTTACTTTGATAAGGCGAGTACTTTCTTTCAGAACCAGCAACCGTAGGTAGACATTGGCTAGGTACTTTTACATATGTAGGTTAGTCCTTATGTTACGGTTTGGATGCATGTTCGACATGTTTAAGTGAAAACATGATAAATGGGTATGATTTATTCTGACCAACTATGCTTATAACCTAGTAACGTATGTGTTGCCCAGGCTATGGATAACTAGGGGGATGAATGGGTAAACAAAAAAAAAAAAACTTAGACAACTAAGTGCAGTAGATAAGTATTAACAAGGAGGGAGAAACAATGAACAATCACACAAAGCACATAGAGATTTTTATACTGGTTCTATCCTAGGACTTGCATCCAATTCCCCAATTGACGGCTTGGGAGTTTTACTAGCACAACGGTTACACAAGGTACAAACCCCCTATAGGTTATACAATAGGCAACACATGCCTAGCCTCAGTTGGTCTTCCCTTCCCTCAAGAAGAGGTAACAAACACCCCACCTCAGCTAGTCTTCCCTCTCCCCCCCGCTAATCATTAGCGGAACAAACTAGATTCTCTCTGATCGCAATTAAACAGAAAATGCCTATGAAAAGGATACAATGTATACAATAAGCTCAAAGAAATAATCAACACTGAGAAAAAAAAGGGTGAATAGCTGAATCTTGATTAGTCAGTGAAGAGGCTGAGAGCTTCAAACAATATAGCAAATGTAGATGTAGTGGGAGCTGTGCTTGGAGTAGAAGCAAGCTCTCTAGGCACTTCTCTCCTTTTCCCTCTAAAGTTGGAGTGAGTTTGTGTACAAAGAGTGGAGTTCTTGAAATTCAAATTCACAAAAGCTGACTTCTTCTATCTGCTACCTCCAATATATAGAGAGATTCGAATTATTTAGGCTCATCTTCCCTCTCATTATCTCTGCGAGAGATTCGTGAATCTAATGTTAACTGTGTTGAGTCTACAGTTAACGAGAGTAAATCTTGCCGAGAGAGAGCTAGCATATAGGTTTGTCTTCATTTGTTGGAAGCTTCTATATGTTGTCTCCTGATTTTTCCAATTTGGCTGCACACTCTTCATCTAACCTTGTGGAATTGGTGAAATATAAAAGTTTCCATTTGGTGTACTGACCAGAGGGTAGGTGAGCTCTAGAGGATTTATAAAAACAGATCAAACAAATGGCAAACAATATATGTAGGTTAGCGAGAAGAAGATAAACAATGTCAGGCTAGTGAGTCGATTAGAGAGACCTGAGGAATTGATTAAATTCAAAGAAGTCGATTCAGATGATCGATTAATATCAAGGGAAATAGTTGATTAATCAATTTAACATGCATTCTTAATTTATGTTCAGTCGATCAAACTCAAATAGATAATCGATACATACAAAGCTTCATAATCGAATCACACATAATAGTTAATTGAATAAACAGAGAGAGAGATAATCGAAATGGTAGGCGTTGAGCATAATCACTTAAATCCTTCTAATCAATTAGATAGAGATCTCCAATTAGCCGATAACTTTTTAGTCAATTGATAACCGTAGTTGAGTGAGTCCATAATTGATTAGACAAAGCGATGTAGTCAACGTAGTGCATGGATTACTTGATAGACTTAATCTATTAGAGGGTGTGATCTAATTGATATAGCTAATTGATTGATTGGGACTTAGCAATGGTCGCTATCGAATAGATGTCATGACTTAATGAAGGGAATCCATTAGAAGTCTGTTTAGCCGCAACTGACTTTTTCACTAATGATCGGTTAGTGATGGAGACTTAGTCGAAGTTTCAGTGAGTCTACTTAATTGATATGAGAATGGACTCACCTGAAATCGGTAAGTCCTAGAACATACAATTCGATAACAGAAATAAATATAGTGATTCAGTCAACTTAAATCGATTAAATCACATGTTTAACTCAACCCAATATTGTCTAATCACTTCTCCATTTTCATTGTGTGGTATCACTAAAACATGGGGATCTAATAACTAAATAAATGGTTCAACAATCTACCCCTTTTTGATGATGACAAAACTTCTAAAAAAGTAGTATCAGAGTAGTAAAGTAATAAACATATAATGTAAGATAATGTTAAAGTATTAGAGCAAAAAGATATCGTAGTGAAGAAAATTGAGACATTAAGCTATCATAGTTAAAATGCTTGAAGATATCTCAATAACAATGCAAATGCAAGCATTTCATAGTGATCATGTAAATGATAGATACTGTTTCTAAAAAAGAAAAAATGTAAGATAGATTATTGTCTTCCCCTTATTGTCAATTACCAAAAAAAGCTACAAGGGAGTGAAAGAAAATAAGAAAGAAGGATGGAAGCTAGGATGGTGGAGGAAGATGAAAAGAATAGGTCTTGATGATCTCCCAAGTCTTCAACTCACTAGCCTTGAATATATGTACAAACTTTTCAAAGGAGTCAATAGCTGGCTGATTGGCTAAGCACATCTTTTCACAGTAAGTAGTGAAAGCCATTCGTACCCAAGCCATGTACTCATCCTTGCTCACGGTATCCTTTAGGAGAGGAAAAGTCTTAAGTATTACCCTTATACTGCATAAACACTTTGAACTTTACTAGATAGTTTAGATCTTCCTTAGTGAATTCTGCCTTCATCTGATAATATGCGTGGAACCTTTGTATCCACAACAGGTAGACATCATGATACAGGTCTATTGAATTGGCATCTCATACTCCTGAAGTGAGAGGACCTTCTTCCTAGCTATTTCATGCTCTCGTTTGCCTGCATTGAAGACCTCATACTGAGATGGATAAGCCTTGGCCCATTCTTCTACAAAGTATATGTTGGCTTCACTATATAGTTTGGCTAAGTCCATTTTTGAGAGATCCTCCTTTTGGCTTTCTTCATAAATTGTGAGAAGGATAATATCTATCTGTTCTTAGCCATTTGTCGAGCTCTAAACTTTGTGCATACCTTAATTACTTTATAACCATATGGTAAACTGGTTGCAAGAAAGTGTAGAGAGGAAAACCTATGGAATGGTTGTCCACTTGAAGAAGTTGCAGACAACTTGATATGCATGCGATGCGCATAGTTAAAACTCGTGCAACCAACTTCAAATTACCAGACTCACTATTGATTTGAGAATAGTTAAGTGGTGAGAACCAGGTCTATCCACGAAGAAATAGATTTTAATTTTAAAAACTGTGAATTTTTAATTCACAATCTTAAAAGAGAGAGAAAGTGAAAAGTTTGAAACAAATTAACCTACTTAACTCTAATCAATTTAAAATTTGAAACTAAAATTAAAATGCTAATTAACTGTGTGAAGGAAATTAATTGCCTATTTTGAATATTTTCTAAAACACCAAATTAACATTATCACTAAAACGCAACTTATTATCTAACGAAATTTAGCAAAATATGTAACCCTAACTAAATAACTTTAATTCTAAGAAAGAAATAAAATAACTGTACTCAGAATGAAGAAAGAGAGGGATTAAGAAATCATGGATTAAGTAATAATAACATAGTTGTTAACAAAAACACATCCACGGTAGAAAAGAATGCATGATTACAAAAGTTGAAATTACTATCCCTAAACATTCTAATTAAATTATAGAACTAATCAACTCTAAATTAACAAAACAAGAAAGAGAGAGAAAGAGAGAGGCAGCCGGTGTGCTTGACGTTGTGGAATAGGGTAGGCAGATCGGGCGCAGCACATTGCGTCGATGCTGCTAGCGGAAGGAGCCCATTGAGTGACACGTGGGCCAGGGCGGTGTAGTGGGCCGACTCGGGTGCTGGGACGGGTGCTGCAGAGGGCACTGTGTGCCATGTACAGTGGGCAGCGGCGAGGCAGGCGCACGTTGGGTCACAATGCGTGGTGGCGGCGGGGCCGATGCCTCTGCTATGCCCAGGCATAGGTGACAATGTGCCTGGCACGCGGCATTCGCGCGGACGACATGTGGGTCTCCTTGGCGTAGCGGGTGAGGCGGGAAGCGAGAGAGATAGAGAGAGCAGAGGAGAAGAGAGATAAAGAGAGCAGAGAGGAGGGATAAAGGGAGTAAGGAGAAAGAAAAGAGAAAGAGCGACATGAGGGGAGAGAGAAAGAAAGAGAGTTGCGCAGGCTGACAAGGGTAGAGAGAGAAAAGTGTGGGCACAGGAAGAGAGAGGGAGGAAGAGAGAAAAGGACAAAAGAAGAGGGAGAGAGAGCAGATGAGAGAGGGAAAACTGGGGAGAGAGAGTGCGATGGTGGAGAAGAGAGAGAAAATAGAGAGAGGTAGAGGAGAAAGAGAAAGAAAGAAGAAGAAGTAGAAGAAAGAGAGAAGAGTGTTCAGGTAGGAGAGAGGGGGGAGGAGAGAGAAGAAGAAGAAGAAGAAGAAGAAGAAGAAGAAGAAGGGGAAGAGAGGGAGAGAAATAGGAGAGAGAAAGAAAGGGGGTGTGTGGAGAGATAGAGAGAGAGAGAGAGAGAGAGAAAGAAGAGGGTGAGAGAAAGCAGGGGAGAGAGGATTCTTGAGAGAGGGAAAAAAGCGGTTTCTAAAAGAGGGAAGATAGAGAGAAAAGGAAAGAGAAAGAGAGAGGGCCGGCGGCTCCCTTGTGGCTTCCTTGGAGAGGAAGTTAGGGCATCCCTCTTAAGGTCACTTAATGACCATGTCCCCCTCCCTTATCTCGTTTGTAAAAATAATTTGCGTTATTACCGAGATTCAAACTCGGGTCACTCCCATAGGTGCTAAATGGTCCAACCAACTATGCCACATGCTTTTTATATCCTGTTCACACAAAAAAATTAAATTATTTTTCTGCAGTGAACAAAACAATAATTATGCCCAAATAAAATTATTTAGATATCTCTGTCTTTGCCGTAAAGTCATAAATGCACTAACACTTAGTTTTTCACATGAAATGATGGCGTTTTTAACAAAGAATTTAATAAACTTGGTATCGTTAGAAAAAGCACAAAATTATCTATCATTCTATGTGGTTTTGCACATTAAATCATGAGTATCATGTAGGAATTCTATCTTTTAATGTCTAAAAATATAAAGTCATCACACTCCCCAACTTACTCATTGATAGTCCCTTAGTAATATAAACGATGAAAAATTAAGACTACAATGACTTGTGGAAAATCAAGCTTCATTTAAAGTCTATCTGCCACAAATAATGGTACCAGTTAGTTCAATTAAAGTTCTCTTTATCCCTACTACACTTGGAGTCATGACTTGTGATTGTGCATAAAAAATTTGACATGCTTAGAGTATATTTTCATCCTTTCCAGTATATCATCGCCTGTAATGACCCTTGGGGAAGAACTACCTGGGGGAGAAAAGAGAAAAAGAAGTCTTCCGATCAGTCAGTAAGTATCGCTTTTCAGCTCTCGCCCTGATTCAACACTTTTCAGGACTTGGCCTTATTTTAGTACAAGGGACTTTTTGATTTAGTGCGGCTTTTTCATTTGGTTGCACTCTTGCCTTTAAGAGTACATACTTTTGGCCACCCTTTTTAATTTGCCTAAGGGGGAATGCGTACTCTTTGCCAACCTCCTTCCTTTGACTCTTCCTAAGCATATTTATTTGGTGTTTGATTTGCATACTTACTATTATCCCTATTTTGAGATGACTGCCTCTTTAGGGTATTGAGTGGGTTGGTCCCCTATTATGAATCTCGACCTTCCTTGCTTTCAACTAAAAAGAAAAATAGAAAGGTTGTCCTTCCCTTTAGGCCAACTTCAACAATTCTACACTTTTAGGGTCTTTCACTCATCCCAAGTTGCTGTGTGTATGTGTGACAATCTACCCTACCTTGGCTGCTTATGGAGGAGGTATATTCTGAACTTTTAAAGCTTTATCTAACTGACTAGCTCAAAACGGATTTGCTTAAGACTCCTTTAATGAAGCATGATCGAATAAAAGCTCAATTGGGATGTGAAAATGTAAAAAAATTGAAAAAAAATTAGATATAATTTTTATTAGTGAAAAATACCAGCTTTCTTCAAAAGATTTTACAAAAATATACAATGGTTGCTCCTCTAAACTTAAATGACATTATCCTTAATGGCATAAACAAAAAATATGAAGAAATTACAGTCAAAAGAAGTCAGGTAAGGAGATATACAACCTGAGCCATCAAGAATTTTTATCCACTTTACACCCAAGCCAATTTCCACTCGAATTAATGAAACCTATAAAGAAAATAAATAGACAACTTACTGTATTAACCTAAAAATATTAGGTTGCCTCTTAATAAGCGCTAAGTTTAACGTCTTCAACTAGACACAATGTGTACACTATCTAATTCCTGTTGGCACAAATTTCAGTGCATGCGTTTTAACAGTTGTTGGTTGGAGTGGCTCAAGCTTGACATGCATTTGATAATTCAGAGTATTATCACCAAAGCTCAAGATGAAAGAATCTTTCAACATGGTTGAGAGATTGGGTTCACTTGATTCAGAGGTCATGTCAATAATATTCCCCTCTTACTTTCCTTGAGTAGTTTCAAGGATTTGATCCTTAAGAAAAAGATCAAAAATTCCAAGAATGATGGAGCATTGATTCAAGGTCAGGGATGACTGCATGTTAAGAATGAGGAGATCAACAGACACGTGGCTCCTATCCACCTTTAGGATAATATCTTTGATCATGCCACGTGGCTGCTTAATGATTTGAGCAATTAATTGTCAAGCAACCAACGTGGGTTTTAATTCTCTGATTCTAAATTTCTCAAAGACATTAGTTGAGAGAATGTTCATTCAAGCTCTAAGTTTCAATAAGATCTGGTGAAAAATGATGTGTCAAATGTTGCAAGAATTGAGTAGGGCAACACATTGAGTTACTTTGAGAAAAAGGATGTTGATGTGGATTGGGCTTAATAATTTGATCATCTCCTTTATTTGGGCCAGCCTCTTGTTGCTATTGGGCTTGAGTTTCAAGGCACTAGGGAAGGAAACTTTGGATAGATGCATGCTCAGGTTCTCGACAAACTCCTTCTCTTTCCCGGCATCTCTCCCCAACTTATCCTTAATAGACTCTTCTTGATGATTAGCTAGGTCTATAGATTGAGTTTCCTCCTAATATAACTGTTCATGATTGTCCACTTTCTCCAATGGAAAGAGAAAAATTTCAAGGTTTAGATTAGCATGTGTATTTACTTCCTCTGTAGGAAAGAAAAAATACTCAAGGTCCAGACTAACATGTGTATCTACTTTCTTTGTGGGAAAGAAAAAATTCTTAAGATTTGGACTAGCATGAGTATCTACTTTCTTAATGGAAAATAGAAAGTGTTCAAAGTCTAGATCAATATCAAGAAAATCACTCACTTCCCCTTCTCCTTTTTCCTTTAAGCTCTCCTCAGGTTTGACTTTATTGATAGGTGTGATCATAGATTCTCTTTGTTGGTTAGTCTCACGATTTTCTATATTTATGGATTGATTTGTGCTAGCATTCCCTATTTCCTCCTAATAAGACTCCTTGAGATTCTCTTCATTTTCAAGGTCAGATATGATGTGGCCATTCTTGAGCTAGGAGACTTTAGGTTGAATTGGTGAATTGTTGGTCACAATCAGGGGATAGATCTTCCAGCTTTTTAATGGGCTTATTAGGCAATTGTTCAGAATCTATCTTCAAATTAGCTTCAGTTAAAAAGTCTACTATGGCCTGCATTCTACCAATAGTTTATTGTTGGGCCAGGACCATTTGCTCAAGTTGCATGAATTGTTCCTCCTCATATTGATTGGTCTGCTGAGAAGGTGGATTAATGAGCTGATACTCAGACTATTGAAGACAACATTGTGGAGAGTAAGATGAGAGAGAGTAAGTGGGTACAGAATATGTAGACTGTCCTCCATCGTGGGCCTGATCATGAAGATTGGTTTGGAGTTGGACCCAATTTTGATAAATTTGGGCAGGAGGACTTTGGACATGGGCATGTTGGGGTTCCCAAGACAAATGAGGGTGATTCCCTAAGCCCAGGTTATAGGTGTTTGGAAATGGGTTTTAATTGGGTAGGGAAAACCATTGAGCACTTTGGGCCTGCTCTTGGGTAGACAGAGGAAACTGGAGTCCATTTGGACAATCATTATCATAATAGGCCAGTCTGGCCCATTTGGAGCAACTCTCCTGATGGATATGGGGTGATGTGTAGGATGAGAAAGGCTCTGGGCCCAAGGCTAAAAATTTATCAATCTTATAGGCCAGGATGTCCAACTTATCTAATATGTGAGCCTAATCCATATGAGGTGGTGGAGGAAATGGTGTAAATGTTTTATGACATGGGCCGAAGAGTTGAGCCATTTGGGTCCACACCATGTTGGAATCTTTTTTTTCTTTTTTATTATGCAAACAAGTTAGCACATAATTATTCCTATGACTCCTATGGTTAAACTAACCTAATTGATGAATTTCTCACAAATTAATCTGGGTCCAACCTAAGTCCACCCTTACAATTGTCAATCGGCTAGGTAAGACGTGGGGTAGTGGGAGGCTCCCCTTACTCTCCTAGGGTCTTAATTAAATAACCACAAGCCCACTTAGGCATTTGCTATTTGACCTTTAGTCTTAGACACCGATCTTCAAAAGTGATAGTGGGCTCAAGCTAGGCCCAAATCTCTTTGTGAACCCTAGGGTTAATTCCTACTCAATTCTAGTAGGCTTAGGTTAGTGAAAGAGTGCAGGGGATGGTTGTTTTTGGGCCAAGGAAATGTGTTGAAATCCCCACCATATCTTGTTAATGGACATGCCCTTAAGATATTTTTATGTGAAGTGCACAACCAATTCAAACAAGAGGTTCTATGCAACCATGGAAATGCATGAGCATAGTGTTTAAGAAGGTTAGAGATCTCACCTTGTTCCCCACAATCTTCAACAAAAAAGAAACTATATAAGAAAGGCAACTTGCTAACAATGCAATCCAAAATGATGCATGCCCTAAACATGGAAAGTTTCTACTATTAAAATGAATATTTTTACTTTTAGATTTTTTAATTTTAATCAATGGAAACTTAAGTAGGAAACTAACTAAAACGAAAAAGAAAAAGAAAGGCAAGTAGGAAAACACGCACCAGGAGGAGGATTTTTTTTAATTCCTTTTTTTTAAACTTCTACATCCTTTTTTATTTTTTATGTACCTATAAAAATAAAAAAATATGTTAAGATGAGTATATACAATGAATGAAAAATTATTAAAACTAAAAATCTACTTCCCCAACAACAACACGAAAAATTGATATGCATGCGATGAGCGTCATTAAATGCTCGCGACAACCAACTTCAAATTACCAGACTCACTATTGATTTGAGAATAGTTAAGTCATGAGAACCGAGTAGATCTATGGAGAAATAAATTTTAATTTTGAAAACTGTGGATTTTTAATTCACAATGTTAAGAGAGAGAGAGAAAAGTTTGAAACAAATTAACCTACCTAACTCCAATCAATTGAAAATTTGAAACTAAAATTAGAATGCTAATTAGCTATGTGAAAGAAATTAATTGCCTATTTTGAATATTTTCTAAAACACCAAATTAACATTATCACCAGAACTCAACTTATTATCTAATGACATTTAGCAAAATATGTAACCCTAACTAAATAACTTTAATTCTAAGAAAGAAATAAAATCACTATACTTAGAACAAAGAAAGAGAGGGATTAAGAAATCAAGGATTAAGCAATAATTACATAGCTGTTACCAAAAATACATCCATGGTAGAAAAGAATGCATGATTACAAAATATGAAATTACTATCCCCTAAACATTCTAATTAAATTATAGCCCATCCTTAGTTGGATCTATCTTTTGTCAAGTCTTCTCTTATTTGTCAGTACGTGCAAAGAATTGCAGATATGAGATGTGTTGGGTTCTCGGGCTTCTCCGGATCTCCCCGCAGTGGAAATAAAATAAAAATGAAGATCCGTTCCCGTTTCAAAAAAACTAAAATCTCGATAATCGGATTATCGAATCTTACCGTGTGCGGATTCAAATCCGCAACCGTTCGGTTCCATCGGTGCGACAACGCAAGCCGCGCAAGCGCCCGGCTTCTAGCGGAGTCCACACGATCCTTCTCACGGTGGATATCCTCACATACCTCGTTCTTCGCAGCCACGAAACTTCCACCATTCGCCGCGACGATCGCCGCAACGCGCATACGATTTCCTGTCGAACGGAAGTCGGAGAAGCGGCGGAGCAGATCCGGGGATCCGGATCTTGCCTGGGGCGCCATAGTGAGAGTGGAAGAAAGGAGGGGCGGCTAGGGTTAGCAGAAGCTTGGCCTGCTCAGCCCATTCTCTACATTTTATACTAACCGCGCGGTTTTTCATAAAAACCCCCGGTTTATATAAAACCCGCTTATTTATCTATCGCCTTGAGAATCATTTGCGTGTGACCCTCTAGGCCCAATAACCAGTCCGATTAATGGCCCAATAAGTCCAGTGACTCCTTACTGGCTCGATTAATCAATTAATAACTCATATTAATTAATTAATCAATCGAATTGATGTCGCACATCGAATTCGATCGGGCCTCCGATCACGTTGGGTGCCAAGCAACGCCGCGTGAACCCGGAAGGTATCGGGGTTAAGTAACCCACTCTTGGAACCTTTCTGCCGACAGTTACCGCGTGGATATAATTCTTCATTCGTATAATGCTCTCGAGTCAACTCAAGGTATGGTATACTGTCAAACCCTAATCGGTCGACTCACTTGGATCGGATGCCGCTGATAAATATTAGAAAACTCATTTCCCGATATTATCGTCTGCCCTGGCCAAGGACTTTCGCGCATCCTTCCTAGAGCATTCTCTCTCATCATACCAAGAGCGAATGATTCCTTATTGACACTCAATTCCCTTCGACGGTATTCCGCTGTACCTGATCCTTGGCTGTTTAGAATCCCGTGGTTAGAGATTCATAAACCAAGGTCAAAGCACAGAAGTCCACCGACAAGGTGTTCTTAGTGTCTTAGGTCTGAGGACCATCCACGCAACTGCGACAATAGAATCAAGCTGGTTGACAGTGAGGTACAATACCATCCAGCGATTCAGTTGGATCAGTTCAGTGAACTCATTCTCTAATGAGCACCTATAGATTCGCCTTAGTATCTCCACACAAATAACTTATGAGATCGGTCACCCTCATCATATGAGCAGGAGTAATATGTACTAGTCTAACCGGATATCCGATGTCCTTCTCGGATATCCTCCGACTAGGAACGATTAAGAATATGTGTGTTTAAGTGATCAGTCTCATTAGTATGATCTCATCATAATCTGATCACCATAGCACATATTCACGGACTTCATTATGAAACGATAATTAATGCGATTTACACATAATGAATATTATGCCATTATATTAATAAATGAACGAGATTTACATAGTCAGATTGGCTTGTAGGCCACCTAAAACTAACAATCTCCCACTTGGACTAAAGCCAATCACCTTTATACAATAAGCCTATAGACTCTAGGTGACGCTCAAACACAATTTGAGCCAACGGCTTTGTCAGTGGATCTGCTAAATTGTCGACAGATGGAACTCTTTCCACCATTACATCTCCTCTTGATATGATCTCTCTGATAAGATGAAAGCGGCTCAGAATATGCTTCGATTTCTGATGAGACCGCGACTCTTTCGCTTGTGCAATGGCTCCATTGTTGTCACACAACAGGGGAATAGGTTCAGAGATGTTGGGAACTACGCCGAGGTCGGTGATGAATTTCCTCAACCACACTGCTTCCTTGGCGGCTTTAGCTGCAGCGATGTACTCAGCTTTAGTTGTCGAATCTATAGTGGTTGCTTGCTTGGAACTCTTCCAGCACACTGCGCCTCCATTCAAAGTAAACACTAATCCAGATGTAGACTTGCTATCATCTGGATCTGACTGGAAACTCGAGTCAGTAAAGCCTCGCAATTTCAAGTCACCTCTTCCATAGACACGAAACATATCCTTAGTTCTTCTCAATTCATTTCACTGCCTTTCCAGTACTCTTCGCTTGGATCAGCCTGAAATATGCTCGTAACACTTAGAGCATATGCAACATTAGGCCGTGTACATAGTATGGCATACATGATAGATTCTATGGCAGAGGCATAGGGTACTGATAAGTTGATAAGGTTGATCATTTAAGGGCAAGCACACGCATCATAATCACAATTTTATATGAAAAATAACAAGAAATGATAGAAAATTTCGTACCAATTCCAACGGTACCGATTTCGTCAAATTCTGACTTAAAAACATCGTCATTTCATGTGAATCAAGGAGTATAGTGCATTTGCAGTTTTTCAGCCAAACTGGGATATTAAATAAATTAATAAATGTGATATTCAGGATAAATGCCTAACTAACATTTATTTTTATGATAAGAGGACAAGAAGGCAAGGTGGCGCAATGGTTAAAGCCTTGGAGACTTGTGGGGAGGCCAGGAGTTCGAATCTAGGCAAAAATAACTTCATTTTGGCAAAAAGATCAAAGCAGGGGTAACATGGGTATTTATTACCCTAAAAAGAGTTGCCCTAATTCTTACCTAAGAAGGGGGCAAGAAGAGCAGCCGTCACCTCCTTTCCCTCCTTTCTCTATTTTGAAAATTTTCTCCCCTTTTTAAAGACATTTTTTCCCTTATTTGTCTCCCTGGAAAAATTCCCTCGCTCTTCATTTTTTTGTCTCTACTGCAGCTTTCTCTCTCTCTCTCTCGCTTTTGCTCTCTCCCATCCCTTTTCCCTCTCTCTCTCACGCATCTCCCTCCTTCTCTTTTCTGTTTCGTCTTCTTCTTCTTCGTCCTTTTCTTCCTCAATCTCTACCTTTTCTCTTTCTCTCTCCCATCCTTTTTTCCTCTCTATCTCACGCACCTCCCTCCTTCTCTTTTATGTTTCGTCTTCCCCTTCTTCGTCCTTTTCTTCCTCCCTCTCTACTTTTTCTTTTCCTCTCTCCCATCCCTTTTCCCTTTCTCTCTCACGCATCTCCCTCCTGACTTTTTCCCCCTCTCTTTCTCTCACCCGCAATCTCTCTCTCTCACTTTTTCGGGCTCGCCACAGCAGCAAGACGCACCCACCGCCGCCAGCTGCAGCACACGCGGCACCACGAGCGGATTCGCTCCACTCTGCCTCGTCGTCCACGCCCTGTGGGCGAGAAGCACGCCGCCAACCCAGCCATGCGGCTGCCTGGCCGCATTCGTCACCGCCAGCATCCTCGCCTGTGCCGCTTGGGGCGCCACTGCTGCGCCACGTGTTGGGCCGAGCAACGCGCCCCCACGTCCCAGCGCCGGTCCACCGCGCCCCTGCGCCCAGCGCATTCACAGAAGTCCCTGTTGCCCACCGGATCCCTTTTGCTGCATTATTATTATTATTATTTTTTATGTTAGTTGTTAAGCTTTCCTCTCATGTATTTAATTCATAGCATGTAACTAATTTGCAGAATTGTTTTAAGTCACTTAATAGAATAACATTTGTATTTCAATAGTTGAAAAAATTCTTTTAGGTGTGTTAGTATCGTTAAACTTGTGCATGTAATTAATTTTTAAATAGTTTCTTCATGTTGGAATTTAGAGCTAAACCCTTTAGAATAGATCTAACTAGATTGTTGTTTGATTGGGTAAATAGTTAAATAATGCAAATAGGTCAAGCTCTCATTTCTAGATTAATTAAAATCTAAGTTTTCAAAATCAAAAATTTATTTTCCTGTGGATTCGACCCATGCTCACCATGCTATTTGCTAAAAACATATGAGTTTGGATTAAATTAGATTGGCATTTTTACGAGTGTTTAACGACACACAATTTGGAACGATCAGGTACTTTATCCATGAATGCCCTCTCATCACGAGTCTTAGGAGACTGCTCCTTTGAGAGATTAATTTCATGTCTCAACGGTATGAGACATCTCTTGGAATTTTCCATGCCAAACCTTTTGACTATGGTATCTATGTACAAGGATCGGGTCATTCCAACCATCCTCTTTGATCTACCTCTATAGATCCGTATTCCCAATACGTAGGATGCTTCTCTCAAATTCTTCATGGAGAGGTTTTTCGATAACCAGATCTTTACCGATGACATCATAGTTACATCATTCCCAATGAGTAGTATGTCGTCTACGTAAAGAACTAAGAAGGTGACTACGCTCCCACTAGTGTTCTTGTATACACAAGGCTCATCTTCATTCTTAATGAAGTCATAAGACTTGACAGCCTCGTCAAATCTTATGTTACAGCTCCGGGAAGCTTGCTTCAGTTCATAAATGGACCTTTGAAGCTTGCACACTTTATCTGGAGATTCTTTGGATGTGAAACCTTCTGGTTGTATCATATATACCTCTTCCTCAAGATTGTCATTGAGGAAGGCAGTCTTCACATCCATCTACCAGATTTCGTAATCAAAATGTGCAACAATGGCGAGTAGAACTTTGATCGACTTTATCTTAGCAATTGGTGAGAAAGTCTCGTCAGAGTCAATTCCTTGCCTTTGACGATATCCCTTTGGCACTAACCTTACCTTATAAGTATTGATCCGTCCATTAGCACCGAGCTTTCTCTTAAAGATCCACTTGCATCCGATAGATACAATACCCTCGGGCAAGTTCTCCAAGTTCCAAACTTGGGTGGTGTACATGGACTGGATTTCTGAGTTTATGGCTTCTCGCCATTTCCTGGCTTCTCGGCCTTCTATGGCCTCCTGGTAGGTTTTAGGATCATCATCCTCATTATATTCTACCTTAGACTCACCTTTAGCGATATGTCCCACATATCGTTCGGGTAGTCTAGATAATCTACCAAATCTACGAGTCTCATCTGTGTATCTGAACATATTCAAGAACTGATATCTCATCTGATGATATTGCAGCTGTTTGGGGATCTGGAACCTCTTCCAGGACTATTTTACTCTTACTGTCCTCCTGGAGAAGGTATTATTCCTCTTCCAGGAAGACATCTTTCCTGGCGACAAACACCTTTTGTTCATCAGGATGGTAAAAGTAGTATCCAAAGGTTTCCTTTTGATATCCGACAAATCTGCATTTATCAGTTCGTGATTCTAGCTTGTCTGGATCATGCCTCTTTACATGAGCAGGACAACCCCAGACTTTAACATGTTTAAATTCTGGTTTTCTGCCTTTCCATATTTCATATGGAGTAGAGGTTATAGACTTGCTGGGTACTCTGTTCAGTAGGTATGCTGCTGACTCTAGAGCATACCCCCAGAGGGACACTGATAATCCTGAAAAGCTCATCATGGATCGCACCATGTCCAACAAGGTGCGATTTCTCCTTTCTGATGCACCATTCATTTGTGGTGTATATGGAGGGGTTAGCTGAGAAAGGATACCATTCTCCTTTAAGAATTGTGTGAAATTAGTACTCAAGTATTCTCCTTCTCGATCTGATCGAAGAGCTTTAATACTCTTTTCTGACTGCTTCTTTACCTCATTCTTGAACTTCTCAAATGCTTCCAACTTGTACTTCATTAAGTACACATAGCCGAATCTTGAGAAGTCATCGGTGAACGTGATGAAGTACGAAAAGCCACCTTTGGCTTGGGTGGGCATGGGACGACATACATCCGAATGTATTAGTTCTAAAATGTCCTTGGCACGTTCTCCATGTCCAGTAAATGGAGATTTTGCCATTTTTCCCATAAGTCAGGGTTCACATGTCGCAAACGATTCATAATCGAATGCATTTAAATATCTATGTTTGTGCAACTTTTGCAACTTGCTTTCACCAATATGTCCAAGTCTACAATGCCACATGTAGGCTTGGTTCACACAATTTTTGCTCTTCTTAAGAGCATTATCGATGTGAAGATTGTAATAAGAAACATCTAATAGATATAGACCGTTGACTAAAGATGTCGAAGCTATTGATTTATTACCATAATAAATCGAACAACTTTGATTCTCAATAGACAACCTATATCCTATCTTGTCCAAAGAAAATACTGATATGATGTTCTTTATTATGCTTGGAACATAATAATAATCTTCTAATGATAAGACGTTTCTTGTTGGAAGCCTGAGGTTTGTTGTCTCAACAGCAATCGCCGCAACTTTTGCGCCGTTTCTTAGCCTCAACTCCACCTCGCCTTTCCTTAGCTTGCGCTTACTTGTTAGCATTTGCACATCATGACAGATATGAGAAGCACATCTGGTATCTAATACCCAAGATGTTGAATCTCTAACTGACAAGTTGATATCTATCATATAGATATATGAAACTTTTGATAGCTTCACCTTACCATGAGCTTTATCGCTGAGGAACTCCTTGCAGTTCCTCTTCCAGTGACCATTCTGCTTACAGTAGAAGCAGTCACCATTTACTACTCTTTTGCCTTTGTCCTTCGATCTTTTATCATTAGTTATCATCTCTACTTCAGAGGCATCTAATGCCGGTTCAGAAAGAGGATCAGCATCAAGGGCGTAGACAATCTGCTCAGATCTGAAGACATTCTTCAAGTCCGAGGTTGGGAAGGTTGCAAACTCCTCCATACTCATCCAAGGTAAGTCTGACTGCAGGAGAGAGTCCTTTTGAAGCCCAAAACACCCTTAAACCTATTCCTATAAATACAACACCCTTTGGACCTTTGAAAAAGGTTGGCAATTCATGATTTTGAAGCTCAAGACAAGGTTTTTGAAGGCTCTAAAAGAGAAAAACGTAGACAGTAAAAGGAGATCCATCCTAGGCTTCTTCTTCTTCTTCATCTAATCACCTTTTGAAGCTTTTGAAGATCAAGGCTATGAAGGAGTCAACCAACCATCTTTTTCCTAAATTTCTTTCTAGTTTTTCTGTAATTTTATATAGTTTATTCAGTTATTCTTTTTATAGTTCATCATCATCAGTTCATGTTCACACACACTCATATCTTTCTACACCCACATTCATATTAGGGGTTTAAAGAATATCAATCAAGTGAGTAAATTAGTTTAGTTACATGATTGGATTTCTTGTTAGAATAGATACTACTCTCTACTTTAGTTCTAATTAGAATTTTTATTTTTGTGTTTAATTTTTTTTGCAAGGTACAATCAAGAAGAAAGAAGGAGAAAAGGAAATTCAAACTAGCAACAATCGAGAAATCAAAAGTAAGAACACATCAACAAAAAGGCTCTTTTTCTTTGGTCGGCCAAAGAAAGGGAATCAAGAACTCAATCTCCCTGTTTGAAAAGGTGAACGATCAATCTTTCTTTGAAACTTTTGAAAGTTTTTGGGGATCATGTTTTCTTTAGTTTTAATAGTTCTACTATTCATATAAACAACATAGATTCATGAATATCACACACATGATTTGAGCGTTCACAACTTTTTGGTGATCACAGTGGGACTTGATCTTGCCGTCTTTTAGCATTTGTTCTTGCTTTTTATCATCGGGCACCTATGGTGTACCACTTGTGTCCCTCGGACACTCCTTTCACCAATGGGTGATTTTAGTTACTATTATCCCTATGTTCACTACGTGCACACCCCTTTGTGGCAAAATTTTGCCCTCCTGTGATTGATTGGAAGCTGTTAGTGTGATAGGAGGTGTGTGGTTGATTGAATTCTATGTTCGTTTACATGATAATAAATCTGTTTGAACTAAGAATTTGCATGATCAGTTATATTTTTGTTTATCTTGATAACTTGGGAGGGGATTGTCCTCGAAATTGCTCTTTGTTTACAGTTTTCAGACTTTGAATAGCGTCTAGATAGGGAGACGCGATTCAAACCGCGTCGCTGTGCCAAGATGCCATTCATCCTCATATTCCTGTTGGCGCTGCTGCCTGAGGTTTTGTTAACAGAAGAAGCTTATGTCTTGAATATCGTCGGTGAACAGCGACGCGATTCAAATAGTTACTTCTTTTGCTCATCAGTCCTCAGATCTTTGATTTCTTTGTTATCTATATCTTATACTACATTATAGGCCATCCAGGCCGTAGGTCATCTGCACTGGGGCTCCCCCCCCCTTATAGGAACACTTTTCTTAGCATCTTCACCTCTCTCTGACTGGGTTGGTCCCTCGATCAGACTAGAGTGGTTGGTGTTAAGACCTTTATAAGTCCCCAAAAGCAAGGTATTCTTCCTTATTCATCGGGCTGGTTGTACCAATTGAAGTTCTAGTTAGTCATCCATACCGTTGTGAGAGAACCATAGAGTATAACGGTGGAAAAATTGAACTGAAACTAGGATCCCACCTCGTTGAGTGAATTTGTGTTTAAAAATTCAAATGATTCAATAAGGAATCCTAAGATAACGTAACCATCCACTTGTTTGCTAATCCTTTGCACAACTTGTTTGAATCTCTGTCAATATTTAATATCATAATACTCCGATCAGGTAGAACCGTCGGCATGGTTGCCATTGAACAAGAAGATGTGTTTGAATACGAGGGAGATGCTAATGCCCCTCGCAATTATGATTATCATTCTGAGAATGGGGGAGATGCTAATGCCCCCTACGACTCCAACTTATTTCACGCTGAGTACGAGGGAGATACTTATGTCCCTCATCAGGCCCAATTTATCCATGACCAGTATGATCTTGGTATCAATCACCCTCATGTCACGTAATCTCCAATCCCACTTATGAGGAGGCTCAAGATCAAGCTGAGCCTTTGTCTACCAACCCTCCTGATCTAGTTACCGTCTTGGGAGCTTTGGCTACCCACGTGAATCCTCAACAACTTGAGGCTATCCAGTCCATTCTCAAGGGGAAGACGCCCTTGCGTTCTGCCGAACCAAATCCTGTGGTTCCCCCTATTGTTCGTCAAGTTCCTCCCCCTCACCATATCCCCTATATTCATCAAGCCATGGATGGCCTTCATATTTCTACTCCCCGACCATCTGGGCCACATCAATCCTCCTTGAGATACTCGGCTAGACCACATACGCCAACTCACCAAAATGCCTTCGGGTATGGCGGAAGCGCTGCCAGACCTCAACCGTACTACCCCCGTTGCTCCAGTTACTCCAAGAGGCAAGCCTGTCATGCTCCATCATCTCCTCCTCCCCAAATCGATCTAGTGGCTCAGGCTCTACTCACGAAGATGGACCGGATGGACGAGCAATTCAACAATTTTAAGAAAATGATGGGAGTCAAGGCGGTACCTGTGATCACTCTTCCCAGTCTGTCGGTATTTCATCTGCCGCCTTCTGAAATGCCAGTGTATAGAAAGTACAAGGGTTTTGGTAACCTCTTCACCCATCTAAAGGAGTTTATGTACGAATCCTTCTTCTGGCAGAACGATAAAAGGTTGCTGGCATTTTTGTTCAGGAAATCATTAGAGGGACCAGCCCTCAAGTGGTTTTTCTCTTTGGATTCGTCTGATGTGGAGGATTATGAAATTGTGTCAAGAAAATTTATCCAGTGATACCAGGATAGAATCAGATTGTCCCTATCAATAACTGATTTAGTGGCTGAAAAGATGAAGCCTGATGAAGACTTTATCACCTTTGCTGATAGATAGAAGGTTATGGCAAAGAAGATAAAAGATCACATGTCTGAGTCAGAACAAGTAAAGATGATGATTGCCAACGCCACGCCCTAGTACAAGCTAGTCCTTACATTGAACAATTTGACTAGCATGGCGGAATTATATGAGAGGGCACGTTATTGCCAGAATGCTTACAAAGATTCAACCTTCTCCAGCATCTTTGACCCCCATAGACTCTACAGACCTCTACCTCGGAAGCCTGCAAAGCCAAATTCTCCTAGCATGGGTCCCACTACTGAGGGCATACTCTCCCATGAACAAATCAACACTATGAACAATAACCAACTGCAGTTCATGAGAAATCAATAGCAACAACCGCAATATACAGGGCAGAGGCCGCCGAATCAGCAGGACTTTAGGCCGCCTCAACAACCGTACCAGCTAGCCTACAATCAGCCTCAGCAGCAGTATCAGCAGACGTTCAACCAGCCACATCAGCAGCCAACAAACCATAACGTACCTCCCCCGGGTGATTACAACCAGCAAAGAAAACCTCTAGGCCCGAAGAGGGCATCTTATCCTCCACTCTTAGAGTCTCTATCGGACATCTTCAACGCCCTTATGGCAGCTAATGCTCTAGTATTGCCTAAGGAGAAAACCGTTTGACCCAGAATGCTGATGCCTCCATGTATTGTGTCTTCCATAGACAACCTGGGCATACAGTGGATGCATGTTTCCAATTCAGGGACTATCCATGATCTCAATGATCAAGGGGGTATTGATTGGGAAGAGATGAGAAAATACATTGGCGCCTTGAAGGTGAGAAGACCATAGCAACAACAGCAACAACAGCTGCAGCAACAGCAACAACAGATGCAAAGGGCACCACCACAGGCAGCGACACCACCAAACATGGGCATAGTGCAGAACCCGCTACCGGAGCATCAAAACCAGGTCGCCCCAATCCTTACCCATAGCCAGTCTGAGGCTAACAGGGGGAAGCAATGGAAGGTAGAGGAATCCTCCTCTGTCTATTCAACGGGCCACATCCCGAGTACCGCTGAGCAACCGCCTCGCCGCATTCTCCGTATACCTAAACCAGAAACCATAACCATCACTCCCATACCAACACCCACTTACCATAGACCCTAACCGCAATCCCAAACCCTTAAACCCGTTACCCCCATTCACTCACCTACCTTCCTTAAACCCATTACCCCCTCCACCACTACGCCCCCAGCAAATTGTTGGGTTTTCTAGGGTTTCTCCGGATCGCTCACGCAGCGGAAAATAAAATAAAACAGCGATCCGTGTTCCCGTTTTGAAAAACTAAAAACTACGATTATCAGATAATTGATTCTCACCATGTGCGGATTCGAATCCGCAACCGTTCGGTTCTGTCGGTGCGACACCGCAAGCCGCGCAACTGCCCGGCCTCTAGCGAAGTCCACGCGATCCTCCTCGCGATGGATATCCTTGCGTTCCTCGTTCTTCGCAGCCCACGAAACATCCGCGGGTCGCCGCAACGATCGCCGCAACACGCGGACGATTTCCCGTCGAACGGGATTCGGAGAAGCGGTGGAGCAGATCTAGATCTGTCTGGACGCCAGAGAGAGAGAGAAACTGAGGAGGGGCGGCTAGGATTAGCAGCAGCTTGGCCTGCTCAGCCCGTTCGCTATGTTTTATACTAACCGCGCGGTTTTTCATAAAAAAAACCCCCGGTTTGTATAAAACCCACTTATTTATCCATCGCCTTGAGAATCATTTGCGTGTGACCCTCTAGGCCCAAGTACCAGTCCAGTTAATGGCCCAACAAGCCTAGTGACTCCTCACTGACTTTATTAATCAATTAATAACCCCTTATTAATTAATTAATCAATCGAATTGATGTCGCACATCGAATTCGATCGGGCCTCCGATCACGTTGCGTGCTAAGCAACACCGCGTGAACCCGGAAGGTATTGGGGTTAAGTAACCCACTCTTGGAACCTTTCCGCCGACAGTTACCGCGTGGATATAATCCTTCATTGGTACAATGCTCTCGAGTCAACTCAGGGTATGGCGAGCTGTCAAACCCTAACCGGTAGACTCACTTGGATTGGATGCCGCTGATGAATATCGGAAAACTCCTTTCCCGATATTATCGTCCGCCCTGGCCAGAGACTTTCGCGCATCCTTCCTAGAGCATTCTCTCTCTAAGTACCGAGAGCGAATGATTCCTTATTGACACACAATTCCCTTCGACAGTATTCCGCTGTACCCAATCCTTGGCGTATTAGAATCCCGTGGCTAGAGATTCGTAAACCAAGGTCAAAGCACAGAAGTCCACCGACAAGGTGTCCTTGGTGTCTAAGGTCCGAGGACCATCCACGCAACTGTGACAATAGAATCAAGCTGGTTGACAGTGAGGTACAATACCATCCAGCGATTCAGTCGGATCAGTTCAGTGAACTCATTCTCCAATGAGCACCTACAGATTCGCCTTAGTGTCTCCACACAAGTGACTTATGAGACCAGTCACCCTCATCATATGAGCAGGAGTAATCTGTACTAGTCTAACCGGATATCCGATGTCCTTCTCGGATATCCTCCGACCAGGAACGATTAAGAATATGTGTGTTTAAGTGATCAGTCTCATTAGTATGATCTCATCATAATCTGATCACCATAGCATATATTCACGGACTTCATTATGAAACGATAATTAATGCGATTTACACATAATGAATATTATGCCATTATATTAATAAATGAACGAGATTTACATAGTCAGATTGGCTTGTAGGCCACCTAAAACTAACAATCTCCCACTTGGACTAAAGCCAATCACCTTTATACAATAAGTCTATAGACTCTAGGTGACGCTTAAACACAATTTGAACCAACGGCTTTGTCAGTGGATTTGCTATATTGTCGACGGATGGAACTCTTTCCACTACTACATCTCCTCTGTACAAGATGAAAGCGCCTCAGAATATCTTTCGATTTCTGATGAGACCACGGCTCTTTCACTTGTGCAATAGTCCCATGGTTGTCGCACAACAGCGGAACATGATAAAGGATACCGGGAACTATGTCAAGGTCGGTGATGAACTTCTTCAACCACACTATTTCCTTGAAAGCTTCAGCTACAGCGATGTGCTCAGCTTCAGTCGTCGAATCTGCAGTGGTTACTTGCTTGGAACTCTTTCAGCACACTGCGCCTCCGTTCAATGTAAATACAAATCCAGATGTAGACTTGCTATCATCTGGATCTGACTGGAAACTCGAGTCAGTAAAGTCTCGCAGTTTCAAGTCACCTCTTCTATAGACAAGAAACATATCCTTAGTTCTTCTCAAGTACTTAAGGATACATTTCACTGCCTTCTAGTGCTCTTCGCCTGGATCAGCCTGAAATCTGCTCGTAACACTTAGAGCAAATGCAACATCAGGCCGTGTACACAGTATGGCATACATGATAGATCCTATGGCAGAGGCATAAGGTATTCTATCCATGAATGCCCTCTCATTAGGAGTCTTAGGAGACTGTTCCTTTGAGAGATTAATTCCATGCCTCATCGTTATGAGACCTCTCTTGGAATTTTCCATGCCAAACCTTTTGACTATGGTATCTATGTATAAGGATTGGGTCATTCCAAGCATCCTCTTTGATCTATCTCTATAGATCCGTATTCCCAATACGTAGGATGCTTCTCTCAAATCCTTCATGGAGAAGTTTTTCGACAGCCAGATCTTTACTGATGACAGCATAGCTACATCATTCTCAATGAGTAGTATGTCATCTACGTAAAGAACTAGAAAAGTGACTGCACTCCCACTGGTCTTCTTGTACACACAAGGCTCATCTTCATTCTTAATGAAGTCATAAGACTTGACAACCTCGTCAAATCTTATGTTCCAGCTCCGGGAAGCCTGCTTCAGTCTATAAATGGACTTCTGAAGCTTGCACACTTTATCTGGAGATTCTTTGGATGTGAAACATTCTGGTTGTATCATATACACCTCTTCCTCAAGGTTACCATTGAGGAAGGCAGTCTTCACATCCATCTGCCAGATTTCATAATAAAAATGTGCAGCAATGGCGAGTAGAACTCTAATCGACTTTATCATGGCAACTGGTGAGAAAGTCTCGTCATAGTCAATTCCTTGCCTTTGACGATATCCCTTTGCCACCAACCTTACCTTATAAGTGTCGATCCGTCCATCAGCACTGATCTTTCTCTTAAAGATCCACTTGCAACCGATTGTACAATACCCTCGGGCAAGTCCTCAAAGTTCCAAACTTGGTTGGTGTACATGGACTGGATTTCTGAGTTCATGGCTTCTCGCCATTTCCCGGCTTCTGGGCCTTCTATGGCCTCCTGGTAGGTTTTAGGATCATCATCCTCATTATATTCTACCTTAGACTCACCTTCAGCAATATGTCCCACATATCGTTCGGGTAGTCTTGGTACTCTACCAGATCTACGAGGCTCATCTGTGTGTACCTGGACAGATTCAGGAACTGATATCTCATCTGATGATAATGTAGCTGTTTGGGGATCTGGAACCTCTTCCAGTACTATTTTACTCCCACTGTCCTCCTAGAGAAGGTATTCCTCTTCCAGGAAGACAGCTTTCTTGGCGACAAACACCTTTTGTTCACCAGGATGGAAAAAATAGTATCCAAAGATTTCCTTTGGATATCCCACAAACTTGCATTTATCAGTTCGTGCTTCCAACTTGTCTAGATCATGCCTCTTTACATGAGCAGGACAACCCCAGACTTTAACATGTTTAAATTCTGGTTTCTTGCCTTTCCATATCTTATATGGAGTAGAGGCCACAGACTTGCTGGGTACTCTGTTCAGTAGGTATGTTGCTGACTCTAGAGCATACCCCCAGAGGGACACTGGTAATCCTGAAAAGCTCATCATGGATCGCACCATGTCCAACAAGGTGCGATTCCTCCTTTCTAACACACCATTCATCTGTGGTGTATATGGAGGGGTTAGCTGAGAAAGGATACTATTATCCTTTAAGAATTGTGTGAAATTAGTACTCAAGTATTCTCCTCCTCGATCTAATCGAAGAGCTTTAATACTCTTTCCTAATTGCTTCTCTACCTCATTCTTGAACTCCTTGAACTTTTCAAATGCTTCCGAGTTGTACTTCATTAAGTACACATAGCCGAATCTTGAGAAGTCATCGGTGAACGTGATGAAGCAAGAAAAGCCACCTTTGTCTTGGGTGGACATTGGACCACATATATCTAAATGTATTAGTTCCAAATTGTCCTTGGCACGTTCTCCATGTCCAGTAAATGGAGATTTTGCCATCTTTCCCATAAGGCAGGATTCACATGTTGCAAACGATTCATGCAGTTAAGTAACCATACTTGTGCAACTTTTGCAACCTGCTTTCGCCAATGTGCCCAAGTCTACAATGCCACATGTAGGCCTGGTTCACACAATTCTTACTCTTCTTAAGAGCTTTATCAATTTGAAGATTGTAATAAGAAATATCTAAGAGATATAGACCATTGACTAAAGATGCTAAAGCTATTGATTTATTACCATAATAAATCGAATAACTTCTATTTCCAATAGTCAACCTATATCCTATCTTGTCCAAACAAGATACTAATATGATGTTCTTTATTATGCTAGGAACATAATAACAATCTTCTAATAGTAAGACATCTCTTGATGGAAGTCTGAGGTTTGCTGTCCTAACAGCAATCGCCGCAACTTTTGCGCCTTTTCCTATCCTCAATTCCACCTCGCCTTTTCTCAGCTTGCGCTTACTTGTCAGCATCTGCACATCATGGCAGTTATGAGAAGCACATTCGGTATCTAATACCCAAGATGTGGAATCTCTAACTGACAAGTTGATATCTATCATATAGATATCTGAAGCTTCAGACAACTTCACCTTTCTTTGAGCTTTATCGTTAAGGAACTCCTTGTAGTTCCTCTTCCAGTGACCATGCTGCTTATAGTAGAAGCAATCACCCTTTACTACTCTTTTGCCTTTGTCCTTCGATCTTTTATCGTTAGCTATCATCTTTGCTTCAAGGGCATCCAATGCCGGTTCAGCAGGAGGATCAGCTCTAAGGACATAGCCAATGTGTTCAGATCTGAAGACATTCTTCAGGTTTTTGAACCAATCCGAGTAGTACAGGCTAGTCAAAAGGGCATCAAGTATGCCACGGAGTGGGTTATTCGACGACATAATTCCCTACAGGAGATAAGTAAAATCTATTTAGCAGATGTTCAATTATTAAAATTTAAAACAAGACATGGTCTTTTATTCAAGTTTAACTCCCACTAATTTTCGACGGACTGTATAACCCTCAGTTATACAGAACGGGAGATGCCGACAGTCTCCTAGTGGGGATCAGAATCTCAATGACTTGCACTACAGCCTTGTGGATAGCACAACAAACTGTAATACATTCAAAGAGCACCCAACTCATGGGACTTGCAACTCCTTGCAATATCTGATCATGGCTTCGGTCCCCAGAGATTTAATGGCCTTGTGGATAGCACAACAAACCATTAATTCTGGTCTAAGCTAACCATCATTACGCGACGAGCATAGATTTGCATGCAGCCCTTGTGGATAGCACAACAAAGCTACATGGTTCCTTTACGCCGATCTATAGGCATCTAATGCCATAGCCACAGTTTCTCCTCCCAATTAAACAAGCCTTGTGGATAGCACAACAAACCTGCCTAAAGTGATTCGAATCCTATCACTATAACGATGGTGGACCACGCGGTAAGTTCTCAACTACTCGCGTTACGACTTAGAGTTTATCTGAGGGTATTTAGATAACTTTTATCTTGGTCTCTCCTAGGTGATAGTATATAAATATATCGTATATATTTACTAAATACTATACCTGCTTTGATTCATAATCAAAAGAAAATAATGCATCACATACATGTCGTTAGTGTGGTCATGGATAGCATAGTGGGTTTGACTGGAGCCAACAGTCAAACGCACACACAATCTAACATAACATTTACATTAGATAAACCTGCAAACACATAGGCAAGAGATCTCCATCTTTTCACCTTCCTAGTTGCAGTTGTGGATCGTCCTCGCTCCTTCCTCGGTTGCCTCGATCAGATTACATTAATTCTAAAATTACAAGTAAATTGAAGAAGGCCTTATGGCGAGTACAAGAGAGAGGGAGGTAGAAGTACATAGAGAATGAGAGAGGGAGAGATACACAGATCTCTATTTATTAACAATTAATAAACTTCCATCATTCATCCACGATCCACACAAACACATCATTCATCACATGAACAATTAAATAAATGCATATCTATGACCACGGTGTGTTTTAAACATTCCACACAAGATATAGCGCATCACATGGCTAAAATAAAAGAGTTTTCAAAATAAATAATTTTGACTTTCAAAAAACTGGGATCCAATCAAAATTGGTATTTAAATTTCGAAAACTCATTTTATTAATTTAACATGCAATCAAATCTAATTTAAAAGCATCAAAACACACATCACATGTGCACACACTCCAAATTAATAATTCCAAATTATTTCATGCAATTTAGAACACTTCTAATAATCTAACACTTAGATTAAACTCCATTAATAATCTAACAATTAGACTATTAATGACTAATCTAACTCTTAGATTAATCCAACAAAGTTAATTAATAATTTAACATTTAAATTAATAATCAACTATAATTAATTATTAACTACTAATCTAACACTTAGGTTAGCCAATTAATGTTAATTATTAATTTAACTCTTAAACTAATAATTAACACTAACTAATTAATAATTAATTAATCTAACTCTTAGATTAGATAATTAAAGTTATCATTAATTTAACTATTAAATTAATGACTAACAATAATTAGTTAAGGACTATTAATTTAACACTTAAATTAGTCATCCAAGTTAATTATTGATTTAATATTTAAATTAATAATTAACTTACAAATTAATTAACAATTAGTAGAATTATTAATCTAACATTTAGATTAATAAACATTAACCTCTAATTTAAACTCTTAAATTAGTTAGTTGAGGTTAACTATTAAATTAACACTTAATTTAATAATTAACCATAATTAGCTAATAACTAATTGTTAATTAAAGGATTCTAAATCATTCATTTTCAACTAATTAAAATTGAATAATAACTTTAATTCTCAAAACAATTTTGGACTTTTAAAATTAAAATTAAAATTAATTATAAAATGGGCAAGGGATTAAATAATTGAAAAAGGGGTTTAATCCAGCTCAATGGTTGAGCTAAGGCTCGGCCAGGGCTCGACCCTGGCCTGGCCCTGGGCTCGAACCCGGGCGCCCATCAGATGGGCTCCCGGTTCGGGCCCGGGCCGGCGCGGGCCAGCCCCTTGGCTCGGGCCCGGCCCGAGCCCAAGGGGTTCATCCCCTTGCTGCTGCTAGGGCAGAAAACCCTAGCCGCAGCAGGGAAACCCCCGGCCCCAGCCCGACGGCGACGCCGCCCGGCCGGCCCCCCCCGGCGCCGCAGGCTCCGGCCCGGTGACCCCTTGCCGCTGGCGACGGCCCGGCGCCGGCAAGGGCACCGGTTGAGGCATAAGAAGCCCCATTTGGAGCCCCAAAAAATCTAGTTTTTCACAAAAAACCGAAGAGGATGATGAAGAAGAGAAGGGTGCTGCCTTCCTCCAGCCTCTCCGGTGCCGGCGAGGAGCCCAACGAGGACTGGAGACTTTCTCCAGGAGGTTCTAAGGTCCGATTTACATCCCCAACATTTGAGATTGCACGAGCAAGGCCGCTAAAGACCTGTCGTTCTTCGTCCGACGAAGAACACGAAAATGCCCAAATAAAATTCTGAAAATAATAGAATTAAAATACTCAGATTATTTTAGTTCATCGTATGAACTAGGATTCATTTATTAACGGAATACATGCATGGAATAAATTCATGGAAATATTAAATCGGAGACCGAAACGGGACGAGAAACAGTGGAACCTGGCTCTGATACCACTGTTGGGTTTTCTCGGGTTTCTTCGGATCGCTCACGCAGCGGAAAATAAAATAAAACAGCCATCCGTGTTCCTGTTTCGAAAAACTAAAAACTACGATTATTGGATAATCGATTCTCACCGTGTGCGGATTCGAATCCGCAACCGTTCGGTTCCGTCGGTGCGACACCGCAAGCCGCGCAAGTGCCCGGCCTCTAGCGAAGTCCACGCGATCCTCCCCACGACGGATATCCTCGTGTTCCTCGTTCTTCGCAGCCCACGAAACCTCCGCCGGTTGCCGCAACGATCGCCGCAACACGTGGACGATTTCCCGTCGAACGGGATTCGGAGAAGCGGCGGAGCAGATCTAGATATGTCTGGACGCCAGAGAGAGAGAGAAACTGAGGAGGGGTGGCTAGGGTTAGCAGTAGCTTGGCCTGCTCAGCCCGTTCGCTATGTTTTATACTAACCACGCGGTTTTTCATAAAGAACCCCCGGTTTGTATAAAACCCACTTATTTATCCATCACCTTGAGAATCATTTGTGTGTGACCCTCTAGGACCAAATACCAGTCCAGTTAATGGCCCAACAAGCCCAGTGACTCCTCACTGACTTTATTAATCAATTAATAACCCCTTATTAATTAATTAATTAATCAATCGAATTGATGTCGCACATCGAATTCGACCGGACCTCCGATCACGTTGGGTGCCAAGCAACACCGCGTGAACCCGGAAGGTATTGGGGTTAAGTAACCCACTCTTGGAACCTTTCTGTCGACAGTTACCGCGTGGATATAATCCTTCATTGGTACAATGCTCTCGAGTCAACTCAGGGTATGGCGAGCTGTCAAACCCTAACCGGTCGACTCACTTGGATTGGATGCTGCTGATGAATATCGGAAAACTCCTTTCCCGATATTATCGTCCGCCCTGGCCAGGGACTTCCGCTCATCCTTCCTAGAGCATTCTCTCTCTAAGTACCGAGAGCGAATGATTCCTTATTGACACACAATTCCCTTCGACGGTATTCCGCTGTACCCAATCCTTGGCGTATTAGAATCCCGTGGCTAGAGATTCGTAAACCAAGGTCAAAGCACAGAAGTCCACCGACAAGGTGTCCTTGGTGTCTCAGGTCCGAGGACCATCCACACAACTGTGACAATAGAATCAAGCTGGTTGACAGTGAGGTACAATGCCATCTAGCGATTCAGTCGTATTAGTTCAGTGAACTCATTCTCCAATGAGCACCTACAGATTCGCCTTAGTGTCTCCACACAAGTGACTTATGAGACCAGTCACCCTCATCATATGAGCATGAGTAATCTGTACTAGTATAACCGGATATCCGATATCCTTCTCGGATATCCTCTGATTAGGAACGATTAAGAATATGTGTGTTTAAGTGATCAGTCTCATTAGTATGATCTCATCATAATCTGATCACCATAGCACATATTCACGGACTTCATTATGAAACGATAATTAATGCGATTTACACATAATGAATATTATGCTATTATATTAATAAATGAACGAGATTTACATAGTCAGATTGGCTTGTAGGCCACCTAAAACTAACACAAATAACCCTCCGCAACCCAACCACCAACCCCTTAAGCATTCTAAACCCCTGCTCCGCATTCCATTCCCAACATCACCTATACCAATTACCTACCCCAACACCATACAACCCGCTAAACCACTTATCCGCGTTCTAGCACCTCCACATAATAACCCACCATCATCTACATATGAACCCATTACCCCCTTTAAACCCCTCATCAATATGGCGATACTCAAGATATCACCTTCCAATGATGATCAGCACACGTTCCGAAGCAGGAGAATTTTCAACAAAGTCTTTCCTCAATCTACAATTAGAGACAGCCCATCCCAGCTGTCAGAAGAAATTCAGAATGAAGAGAGTGCATCTGGCACTCAATATGACTTGTTGAAGCACCTGGACAGAACACCGACACGCATTTTAGTACTTGAACAGATCAAAAGATCTAAAACCCATCAAGAGGCTTTGATGGAATATCTGCAGAGAGTAATGGTAAATGAAGATGTGCCGGTAGAAAAAATTACTACGCTGCTAGTTCCACAGGGGGATCAGTCCTCTATCTCATTTCACACATCTGAACTAGCACCACCAGCAGCCAGGAGCATGGCACTAAGCATCACAGTTAACATTTGCAAGAAGGTTGTGGATGCATATTTGGTTGACATAGGGGCCTCTATTAATGTACTATCACCGAAGACCCTGGAATTATGTGGTGTACCCAAGGAGAAGTGGTTGGCTTCTCCTATTTCTGTTACCGCCTACGACAACTCTACCCGTTCCCCTCTGGGAATGGTTTACTTGAAGATAGAGTTAGGTCCAATTTGTCATACCGAGGTCGAGTTCCACATCTTGGATATCGACTACTCTTTAAAAGGTCTCCTTGGCCGTACCTACATCAAATCCCTTGAGGCCATACCCTCTAGGAACCATCAATTCCTTAAGTTTTCTTATAAGGGACGGATTATTAAAGTAACGAGCATGCCAATCCTTGCTGCTGCTCATTCTTTGAACATCAAGCCGACTCCTTTACCTGGTCGACAACCCATTATGTCGGAATTACAGGTTTATTCTCCTTCGGCTGATCCTTTGGAAGCCATTATACCTGTTCCTTGTCCAGTCGATGTTGTGAAAGGGGGGAAGTGCGTGAGTACTCCTAGCTGGGATATCATGATGAAGGGTGATTATCAACTTGTAAAAGGCCTGGGCACACAATTGCAGGACAGAACCAATCCTATCAAAGACAATAGAAGGATACCTGGTAATGGTCTGGGCTATAGGCCAGTGAGGATGAAACGACACATTGCCCAGCAGCAGGAAGATGAAGACGGTTAAAAAATCTGGAAGACAATGATCACCCCGTACAAAGAAAACCGGGATCCCATATGTAAGGACTGAGGTTTTAGATCCGGTTTTGGTGTCAGACCCCTTGGTTTGGGCCCTTGTGGGGTTGGGGCATGGGCATTTTTTCGCATCGAGCTTGCGAGACGCGGTTCAAATGGCGTTGGGTTAGGGGGACGCTTTTTAGAATGTGCCACGTAGGCCGGTTTTGGGCCGCGAGAGTACAGCCCAAGTCTTATCGTCTGAATGGCATCTTGCATGGTTGACGCCATTCAGAGATTTGTCAGTGTACGATCCTATCTTATCGTCTGATTGACGTCGGTCTTGGACGACGTGATTTGGCACAATTTCGGTTGATACTCCAAAGCTCTCCTTTCTTTCTCTCATTCTCTCCATTTCTCTCTCTCTCCTCCCCCTCCTCTCCGAACGCTCCACCCCCATCCCCTTCTCCTTCCCTACCTCTCCCAATTCCTCCTCTCTTTCCACTCCATCAACCTCCTACCCCTCACCACTACCACCACCATCTCCTCCGCGATACATCTCTCTTCGGACGGCGGCCAACGTCCCGGTGGAGTGACGGCGTCCACGGTGGTACTGGTGGCGGCTTGTGGCGTAGCGGTTCGGCGGCTAGGAGCTCAGAGGAGTTCAAGTAACCAGTAGGGTGACGATCCTCGCGATGTTTTGTTTAAAACCATGATTTTTTCGCTTTGAAAGCATGCAATATGTGTGGATGCTTCTGGGGTAGAAAGCATGTTCTAAGGGGTTCTTTATGAAAATGATTACACTTCTCCCCTACCTTCTCCACTTTTGGTTTTTTGTGCGATTTTGGGGAGAAATCCTACTTTGTGACCTGGGGGAGCTCGGAGGAGGAACCTGTCTGCGAGTGCTAAATGGCGTCTGGTGACAGCGACGTCATTTTAAATGGCGGCTGCCACCAGAGACGCGATTTAGCCCAACTTGTTCCGAGGTTAGATCAGTTGGATTCTATCTCTGTATTGAATAGCGTCTGGAGATAGCGACGACATTTTAAATGGCGGCTGCCATAGGCGAAGCGATTCAAGACAGAACCTCATTAATCCATTCAATTAACATGTATTTATATTGTTAGATAGTTTGATTAAATGTATGCTTGAAAAACGTACTTCGAGGAGGAGGATTTCTAAGTGATCAGATCGCACTGTGTTGTGTTTTGTGCGACCGTGGACCTAGAGTGACAGTTGTTAGCGCTTAGGCACTCTGTGTCGGTGTGGGAGTGACACAGCGTCAGTGTGGGAGTGGTGGGGTGACGCCTATTGTAAGGATTGAGGTTTCGGATCCGATTATCGGGTTAGTTTTCGGGGTCGGATCCCGTAGTTTAGGCCCTGATGGGGCTGGGAGTCTGTTCTGTTTCGCGTCGAGCCAGGCTCGACGCGGTTTAAACGGCGTCCAGCAATGTAGACGCGTTTTAGGCTGTGCCACGTGGGCGCCACGTGGGCTGGCCTTGGGTTGCGAGAGTACGGCCCCGGTCATATCGTCTGAATGGCGTCTTGGATGGACAACGCCTTTCAGACTACGACCGTGACTTGTCAGTGTACGGCTCGGTCTTGTCATCTGAAAGACGTCGGGAGTGCACGACACGTTTTACCCAGCTTTTGGTTGACCCCGCGAGCCCTCCTTCCTTTCCCTCATTTTCTCCTTCCTCCTCTCTCTCCTCTCTTCCTCCGGCGACCCGACGGCGTTTTTCCCTTTCTCCTCATTTTCCTCCCACCATTTCCTCTCTTCCTCCACTTCATCGACCTCCTAACTCCTACCACTACCACCACCATCTCCTCCGCGGCGTTTTTCTCTCCGGACGGTGGCCGACGTCCCAGTGGAGTAACGGCGTCCACGGTAGTACCGGCGGCGGCATGGGGCGAGGCGGGTAGGCGGCTTGGAGCTTAGAGGAGTTCAAGTAACTGGTAGGGTGACGATCCCCATGGTGTTCCAACTTAAAACCATGTTTTCCCGCTTTTAAGCACGATGCGTGTATGGGGTTTTTGGGTAGAATAAGCATGTTTATAGGCTTTCTTGATGGATATGGTGGTCTCTATGAAAGTGGATTCGTGGGCTTTCCTGTGATGGATTGGTTTCCCTCTTAGTTTTTCCCTTCTTGGGTGTTTTTGGGGCAAATTTGGGGTTTAAGGGGACCCTCGGGTCGAGCTGCAGAAACCAGGTTTCTGGTGCTAAAAGACGTCGTGCTAGGATGACGCCATTCAGAATGGCGACGGGCTAGGACGACGCCGTTTAGGCAGAAATTGTAAGGACTGAGGCTTTCGGATCCGGTTTTCAGGGTCGGACCCTGTAGTTCAGGCTCCAGTGGGGCAGAGACTCTGTGATGTTTCGCGTATCGCGGGCTCGATGCGGTTTAAATGGCGTCCACCGTTGCAGACGCGTTTTAGGTTCTGCCACGTGGGCTGGCTTTGGGCCGCGAGAGTACGGCCCTGTCGTGTCGTCTGAACGGCGTCCGCATGGGACGACGCCTTTCAGACTGCGACTCTGGAATTGTCAGAGTACGGCCCTGACATGTCTCCTGAACGACGTCTGTGTAGAACGACGCATTTCAGAGTCCTGTCAGAGCGGCCGTCACGTCACCTGATAGGCGTCTGTCCATGTCGACGCGTTTTAGCCAATCTCTGGTTAACCACGCGAGCCCTTCTTCTTTCCCTCATTTTCTTCCTCCTCTCTTTTTCTCCTCCCTTCCGGCGATCCCGACGACAGCCACTTCTCCTCCCTCTTTTCCTCCCACCACTTCATCCTTTCCTCCACTCCATCACCCACCTAGCTCCCACCACTACCACCTCCACTTCCACTGCGGCGTTTTACTCTCCGGACGGCGGCCGACATCACGGTGGAGTGAGGACGACCACGGCGGTACCGGCGGCGGCGTGGGACGAGTCGGGTGGACGGCTTGAAGCTTGGAGGAGTTCAAGTAACCGGTAGGGTGACGATTCCCATAGTGTTCTATGTTCAAACCATGATTCTCCCTCTTGAAGCATGTTTTAGATCTATGGTTTTGGGGGTAGAACAAGCATGTTTAGGAGCTCTTCTTGTTGAAATGGGGGATTTCTATGAATATGGATTCGTGATGTTTGGGTTTGCCTCTCTTTATCCTCCGTTTCGGGTGATTTTGGGGTTTTTGGGGATGGAAAGGGGAGCCCTCGGGCTCATGACAGATCTGGTTCCTGGGGTTGAAAGACGTCGTGCATGGACGACGCCTTTTTGAAGGGCATCGGGCCGTCATGATGCCTTTTAGACAGGAACTGCTTTACTGAGGTTCTGTCGGTTCAGGGATTCTAGGACTAAAAGACGTCATGGGTGGGCGACGCGATTCGTAAAAGCGTCAGGTAACCATGACGCCTTTTTAGGCAGAAATCCCCTGATTAATGTTTTCAGCAAATCCTAGATTTCTGTGCTAAATGGCGTCTGAGGATGTTGACGCCTTTCAAAAGGCGACTGCTGGTGTCGACGCCTTTAGGCCAGATTCTGAGGCCGGTGTTTTATGAACCAGTACAGGGAGCCTGAATGGCGTCGGCCTTGGGCGACGCGATTCAAGACAGAACTACACTAATTCATGCCAGTAAAATGTGTTCATACTGCTAGATAGTTGGTTAATGCATGCTTTAGTGCACTCGATAATGATGGATTCTTCATGACCGGATGGCACTGCGTTGTGTGTCGTGCGATCGTGGGCTTTTCACGTGACCAGATCGTACTGTGCCGGGTTTTGTATTACTGTGGACATGGAGTGACAGTTGTAGCGCTTTATCACCCTGTGCTGGTGTGGGTGGAGCACAGCGCCGGTGGGGGTGTGGGTGGGGTGACGCCTAGTGAGAGAGGGTCACCTGGTGAACCCCGGGGTCAGCTAGTACCGGTGTGGGTGTGGTACTTTCGGAATGTCACTCATGCTGAGGGAAGGAGTAACCACCTGAGCCAGTTGGGCCGGAGTAGCTAGAGTGCTATCCGAGGGGTTACTGCTTGGTGTCGATGTTTTCCCCACTGTTGTTTGTGTGGTTGGCGTGTTCTGTCGAGACGGCGGTTGTGGGTTCCCTAGTCGTCTGGTTTAGAATTATGCATGTTTAATACATTTCGATTGCATGTGATTCGCATTAAGATCTAGGAATAGTAATTACCACTATGCTTGTTACTTTACCGTCAGCTGTATTCTTCACTTGTGGGTGTGTGCGTGGGCAGTGGGGATCGAAGGATCCCCACTGAGTCTTGTCTTTGAGACTCATCCCTGCGTTTTTCAGGTGAGGACTCCCGGCAGACCTAGCGAGGAGTGTGCGACTGTGTGTTGAGCGCCGACGGCTGTTGTTCCGGGGTATGCCCCGATGTAGTTGTTATTTTATTTCTGGCCTGTATGTTTAATTAATTCTCTTCTGTTAGAGTATGTAATTATTTGCTGTATCGAGTCGCATTGTAATAACTTTTAATTTCTGCATTTTCCTTTCAATTCAATGCGATGTGAATGTTTAGCTTAGTTTATCATTTATTTCCCAGACTTACTTAGATCCTGGTTTGGTTCCAAATTAATGATTCGGTACCCATTTAGTAATCGGATCCCCGATTATAGGGTGGCGGGTCGTTACAGTTGGTATCAGAGCATTCGGTCTGGCAAATAAATGAATAACTAGGTTAAATGTCGTGAGTCCGGCAAATAATTACATTATCCCGTACAGGCACGACGGTAGTATAGGTTTTAGGATTCTAACTAGAACTTTTCGATTTTGTGTCTGTAGGCGATTAGATGGCTCCTAGGAAGAGGATGCCGTTTATTCGAGAGTGGGGAGACGTCCCTAGTGGATCTGAGGCCGGGAGGCCGAGTGTAGAGCAGTTTATGGAGGCTATGATGGACACTATGGCTAGATACCAGACCCGAGACCCTAGTGAGAGTTCCAGTACTCGGGGAGGGTCTACAGCTACACTTGAGAGATTCCTGAAGCTGAGGCCACCTCACTTCACCGGTCGTCCCGACCCTGATGAGGCCGTTCACTGGCTTAGGGAGATAGAGAAGACTTTCGATACTATGGATTGTGCAGTAGTGGAGAGGACTCCGTTGGCTACCTTCATGTTGAAGGGTAGCGCCTATGATTGGTGGACCACTTTGAAGAGTTTGTCATATGAGGATAGGAGTCTCAGGGAGATTTCATGGGAGACTTTTGTAAAGGAATTCATTGCGCAGTATTTCCCTAGGCATGTCCAGGGGGCCAAGGAAAGGGAATTTATGGAGCTGACTCAAGGGAGTATGACAGTACTCGAGTACCAGACGAAGTTTGTTTTGCTTGGGAGGTTTGTGCCCTTCATCTCAGGGGACGAGGAGCAACGTACTGAGAGGTTTGTGGATGGGCTGAGGCTCAGTCTGAGGAACTTTGTGGCATCTCACTGTTGTACAGATTTGGGATCAGCAGTTAGGTGCGCAGCAGCAGTGGAGGCACAGCAGAACCAGTCAGCCTGGGAGAGAGGACTGACTGCCCAGGGACCAGTTCGTGGCAAGGGTAAGGCAGCGGCAGCGGCCGCTTCGTCCGGATCGGGATCGTCGTCACTCGGCTCCCGATTCAGGAGATTCTTTCGAGGCGGTGGCAGCAGTAGTGGAAGCAGCGGTAGCAGCAGGCCCAGGCAGGGTCAGCAGAGCCAGTCAGTATCCAGTGCACAGCAGGAGCCAGCTCAGAGGCTTCCGGCAGTTTGTCAGCACTGTGGTGGCGCCCATGGAGGGACTCAGTGTCCTACTCTTCCTAGGAGGTGTTTCACTTGCGGCCAGCAGGGCCATTTGGCGAGGCAGTGCCCGCAGGGGCATGGTCAAGGACAGGGTTCAGGTGATCAGAAGAAGCCGAGGACCCAGGGGAGAGTTCTAGCTATCACCAGGAGGGAGGCTCGCGCGTCCAACTTGGTGGAAGGTACACTTTCTGTCCTTGGGAACTCTGCACATGTGTTGATCGATTCGGGTGCTTCGCATTCTTTCATGTCTGAGCAGTTCATGGATATTCTTTCTGCACCCGTTGATGAGTTATTTGAAGGATTGATGGTAGAGGTTCCTTCTGGAGATTTCATGTTATCTTATAATTGTTTGAGGGATGTTCCCTTGACCATTGAGGGTCATGAGCTACCTGCCCAGTTGGTTGTACTTGCCATTCGTGACTTTGATATCATACTGGGCATGGATTGGTTGGAAGCTTTTTGTGCTGAGGTGGACTGCCACAGGAAGAGGGTGCGTTTCTCTATTCCGGACATCCCGACCTTCTATTTCCAAGGTATTAGGCTCTCTTCTTGAGGTATTCTCATTTCTGCCTTTAAGGCTCGGAGGTTGCTTGCTAGTGGTTGTGAGGCCTTCCTTGCCTCTGTTGTTGTTTCTAATGTCCGTGATAGTCCCAGTCCTTGGGAGGTGCCAGTAGTGTGTGACTTTGTAGATGTGTTTCCTTAGGAGCTACCTGGCCTTCCTCCTCAGCGAGAGGTCGAGTTTACCAAATAGCTTGCACCGGGTACGGCGCCCTTGTCTAAGGCCCCGTACCGGATGGCGCCAGCCGAACCCGCTGAGTTGAAGGCGCAGTTGCAGGAGTTGCTGGATAAGGGTTTCATCCGTCCCAGTACTTCTCCGTGGGGTGCTCCAGTTCTTTTTGTCGGGAAGAAGGATGGTTCTCTGAGATTGTGCATTGATTATAGGCAGCTGAACCAGGTGACGATAAAGAATAAGTACCCACTTCCAAGGATCGATGATCTGATGGATCAGCTGCAGTCTGTGAAGGTGTTTTCCAAGATTGACCTGAGATCTGGATATTATCAGATGAGGATCCGGGATGTTGATGTCAGTAAGACGGCTTTTAGGACTCGGTATGGACATTATGAGTTTTTGGTTATGCCTTTCGGCTTGACCAATGCTCCGGCGGCCTTTATGGATCTGATGAACCGAGTCTTCAGGACCTACCTGGACCAGTTTGTGGTGGTATTTATTGATGATATTTTAATATATTCTTCTTCTGAGGAAGAGCACGCCACTCATCTTCGAGTGGTGTTGCAGGTCCTGAGAGAGCACCAACTCTACGCCACTCATCTTCGAGTGGTGTTGCAGGTCCTGAGAGAGCACCAACTCTACGCCAAGTTTAGCAAGTGTGAATTATGGCTAGACAAGGTACACTTCCTTGGGCATGTCATTTCTGGTGAGGGCATTGCAGTGGATCCAGCCAAGATCGAGGCAGTGATGGATTGGAGCAGGCCAACTTCAGTGACTGAGATCAGAAGCTTTTTGGGGCTAGCAGGTTATTACAGGCGGTTTGTTCAGGGGTTTTCTTCGATAGCGGCTCCCTTGTCGAGGTTGACTCGAAAGGGAGTTCGTTTTGTATGGACCGAGGAGTGTGAGCGGAGTTTCATTGAGTTAAAAACTCGCCTCACGTCAGCCCCAGTGTTGGTGCTTCCATCTGGGTCAGGTGGGTTTGTGGTTTACTCAGACGCGTCCCGTTGAGGTTTGGGCGCTGTTCTAATGCAGCATGGCAGGGTAGTGGCTTATGCTTCTCGACAGCTGAAGAAGCATGAAGAGAACTATCCTACCAATGATTTGGAACTGGCAGCTGTGGTATTTGCACTTAAGATTTGGAGACATTACTTATACGGAGAGAAATTTCAGGTTTTTACTGATCACAAGAGCCTGAAGTATGTGTTCACTCAGAGAGACCTGAATTTGAGACAGCGAAGGTGGATGGAGTTCATTAAGGATTATGACTTTGACCTTTCTTATCATCCGGGCAAGGCGAATGTAGTGGCAGACGCCTTGAGTCGGAAAACGGTCATGTCATACCTTATGATTCAAGAATGGAAATTGTTCGAGCAGGTTGTGGAATCTTCCTTTAGGGTTCCACGTGAAGATGGTAGAGCCGTGTTGGTCAGCTTGACTGTGAGACCAGTAGAGTATCATGTTGTGATTGAGGCTCAGAGGGCAGATGTTGAGTTACCACAGATTCTCTAGAGGTCAGAGGTGGAGTTGTGGGATGACGGTACTGTCAGGTTCAGAGGTAGACTTTATGTTCCGACCGAGGAGGACGTGCGCAGGTGCGTACTTGATGAGGCGCACCGTTCTAGATATGCAGTACATCCCGGGACAACCAAGATGTATCATTGTTTGAGGAGGCACTTCTGGTTGCCTGGTATGAAGAAAGATGTGGCTAAGTATGTGGCTAGATGCATGACTTGTCAGCAGGTTAAAGCCGAGCATCAGAGACCTGGAGGGTTGTTGCAGCCCTTGCCGATTCCAGAATGGAAATGGGAGCACGTGACTATGGACTTTGTGATGGGATTACCTGCATCCCCTGGCAGGAAAGACGCTATCTGGGTTATTGTTGATCGGCTGACCAAGTCGGCACACTTCCTGGCTATTAGGAAGGACTGGTCAGTCGGTAAGCTAGCTAAGTTGTTTGTAGACCGGATCATCTCTCTGCACGGGGTACCTTTGTCTATCGTATCAGACCGAGATCCGAGGTTTACTTCCAGGTTCTGGAAGAGTTTTCAGAAGGCCTTGGTCACTCAGTTGGCTTTCAGTTCGGCCTACCATCCCGAGACTGATGGGCAGTCGGAGAGGACCATTCAGACTCTGGAGGATATGCTCAGGGCATGTTGCTTAGACTGGGGAGGTTCTTGGGAGCAACATTTGTCTACAGTGGAGTTTGCCTACAACAACAGTTACCATTCCAGTATCGGCATGGCGCCTTACGAGGCTTTGTATGGGCGACCGTGTCGATCTCCGGTGTGTTGGTCCGAGATTGGTGAAAGTCAGATAGCGGGACCAGAGTTAGTACAGCAGTGTGCTGAGATTGCCAGGATAGTTCAGCAGAGGTTGACCGCAGCTCAGAGTAGGCAGAAGAGTTATGCTGACGTCCGACGGAGACCGCTTGAGTTTGAGGTTGGGGACCACGTGTTTCTCCGAGTCTCACCCTCCAAGGGTGTGATGAGATTCGGGAAGCGAGGCAAGCTGAGTCCGCGATATATTGGACCTTTTCCCATTCTTGCTCGAATTGGGGAAACCGCGTATCAGCTGGCCTTGCCGTCCAGTCTTGCAGGGGTGCACGATGTGATCCATGTTTCCTTGCTGAGAAAGTATGTTCAGGATCTGTCCCATGTTTTAGATTTTTCAGAGTTGGAGGTCGCTGAGGACCTATCCTTTCCAGAGTTTCCAGTTCGTATTGAGGATCGCAGAGAACAGGTCCTGCGGAACAAGGTTGTGCCTTTGGTTAAGGTAATTTGGCAGTACCGCTCCGGGGACGAGGCAACCTGGGAGCGTGAGGACGAGATGCGGGAGCAGTTTCCTTACCTTTTCTCGTAAGTTATCTTGTGAGCTTGTATCTCTATGTTTTGACCTGATAATTATAGCAGGCAATTTCGGAGGCGAAATTCCTTTAAGGGGGGGAGAATGTAAGGATTGAGGCTTTCGGATCCGGTTTTCGAGGTCGGACCCTGTAGTTCAGGCTCCAGTGGGGCAGAGACTCTGTGATGTTTCGCGTATCGCGGGCTCAACGCGGTTTAAACGGCGTCCACCGTTGCAGACGCGTTTTAGGTTCTGCCACGTGGGCTGGCTTTGGGCCGCGAGAGTACGGCCCTGTCGTGTCGTCTGAACGGCGTCCGCATGGGACGACGCCTTTCAGACTGCGACTCTGGAATTGTCAGAGTACGGCCCTGACATGTCTCCTGAACGGCGTCTGTGTAGAACGACGCATTTCAGAGTCCTGTCAGAGCGGCCGTCACGTCACCAGATAGGCGTCTGTCCATGTCGACGCGTTTTAGCCAATCTCTGGTTAACCCCGCGAGCCCTCCTTCTTTCCCTCATTTTCTTCCTCCTCTCTTTCTCTCCTCCCTTCCGGCGATCCCGACGGCAGCCCCTTCTCCTCCCTCTTTTCCCCCCACCACTTCATCCTTTCCTCCACTCCATCACCCACCTAACTCCCACCACTACCAAATACACTTCCACTGCGGCGTTTTACTCTCCGGACGGCAGCCGACGTCACGGTGGAGTAAGGACGACCACGGCGGTACCGGCGGCGACGTGGGACGAGTCGGGTGGACGGCTTGAAGCTTGGAGGAGTTCAAGTAACCGGTAGGGTGACGATTCCCATAGTGTTCTATGTTCAAACCATGATTCTCCCTCTTGAAGCATGTTTTAGATCTATGGTTTTGGGGGTAGAACAAGCATGTTTAGGAGCTCTTCTTGTTGAAATGGGGGATTTCTATGAATATGGATTCGTGATGTTTGGGTTTGCCTCTCTTTCTCCTCCGTTTCGGGTGATTTTGGGGTTTTTGGGGATGGAAAGGGGAGCCCTCGGGCTCATGACAGATCTGGTTCCTGGGGTTGAAAGACGTCGTGCATGGACGACGCCTTTTTGAAGGGCGTCGGGCCGTCATGACGCCTTTTAGACAGGAACTGCTTTACTGAGGTTCTGTCGGTTCAGGGATTCTGGGACTAAAAGACGTCATGGGTGGGCGACGCGATTCGTAAAAGCGTCGGGTAACCATGACGCCTTTTTAGGCAGAAATCCCCTGATTAATGTTTTCAGCAAATCCTGGATTTCTGTGCTAAATGGCGTCTGAGGATGTTGACGCCTTTCAAAAGGCGACCGCTGGTGTCGACGCCTTTTAGGCCAGATTCTGAGGCCGGTGTTTTATGAACCAGTACAGGGAGCTTGAATGGCGTCGGCCTTGGGCGACGCGATTCAAGACAGAACTACACTAATTCATGCCAGTAAAATGTGTTCATACTGCTAGATAGTTAGTTAATGCATACTTTAGTGCACTCGATAATGATGGATTCTTCATGACCGGATGGCACTACGTTGTGTGTCGTGCGATCGCAGGCTTTTTGTTTGTTTAGGTGGCCTACAAGCCAATCTAACAATGTAAATCTCGTTCATTATTAATAAAATGGCATAACATTCATTATGTGTAAATCGCGTTAATTATCGTTTCATAATGAAGTCCGTGAATATGTGCTATGGTGATCAGATTATGATGAGATCATACTAATGAGACTGATCACTTAAACACACATATTCTTAATCGTTCATAGTCGGAGGATATCCGAGAAGGACATCGGATATCCGGTTAGACTAGTACAGATTACTCCTGCTCATATGATGAGGGTGACTGGTCTCATAAGTCACTTGTGTGGAGACACTAAGGCGAATCTGTAGGTGCTCATTGGAGAATGAGTTCACTGAACTGATCCGACTGAATCGCTGGATGGTATTGTACCTCACTGTCAACCAGCTTGATTCTATTGTCGCAGTTGCGTGGATGGTCCTCGGACCTGAGACACCAAGGACACCTTGGCGGTGGACTTCTGTGCTTTGACCTTGGTTTACGAATCTCTAGCCATGGGATTCTAATACGCCAAGGATTGGGTGTAGCGGAATACCGTCGAAGGGAATTGTGTGTCAATAAGGAATCATTCGCTCTCGGTACTTAGAGAGAGAATGCTCTAGGAAGGATGCGCGAAAGTCCCTGGCCAGGGCGGACGATAATATCGGAAAAAAGAGTTTTCCGATATTCATCAGCGGCATCCAATCCAAGTGAGTCGACCGGTTAGGGTTTGACAGCTCGCCATACCCTGAGTTGACTCTAGAGCATTGTACGAATGAAGGATTATATCCACGCGGTAACTGTCGGCGGAAAGGTTCCAAGAGTGGGTTACTTAACCCCAAATACCTTCCGGGTTCACGCGGTGTTGCTTGGCACCCAACGTGATCGGAGGTCCGGTCGAATTCGATGTGCGACATCAATTCGATTGATTAATTGATTAATAAAGGGTTATTAATTAATTAATAAAGCCAGTGAGGAGTCACTGGGCTTTTTGGGCCATTAACTGGACTGGTACTTGGGCCTAGAGGGTCACACGCACATGATTCTCAAGGCGATGGATAAATAAGTGTGTTTTATATAAACCGGGGGTTTTTGTGAAAAACCGCGCGGTTAGTATAAAACATAGCGAACGGGCTGAGCAGGCCAAGCTGCTGCTAACCCTAGCCGCCCCTCCTCCGTTTCTGTCTTCCTCTGACGTCCAGGCAGATCCAGATCTGCTCCGCCGCTTCTCCGAATCCCGTTCGACGGGAAATCGTCCGCGCACTGCGGCGATCGTTGCGGCGACCGGCGGAGGCTTCGTAGGCTGCGAAGAACGAGGAACTCGAGGATATCCGTCGCGGGGAGGATCGCGTGGACTTCGCTAGAGGCCGGGCACTTGCGCGGCTTGCGGTGTCACACCGACGGAACCGAACGGCTGCGGATTCGAATCCGCACACGGTGAGAACAGATAATCCGATTATCTCGTATTATGATCTCCGAAACGGGAACGGATCGCTGTAAATATTTTTGTTTTCCGCTGCGTGAGCGATCCGGAGAAACCGAGAAAACCCAACAGTGGTATCAGAGCCAGGTTCCACTGTTTCTCGTCCCGTTTCGGTTTCCGAAATTGATTTTTCTTGGGTTATTCCATGCGTTTAATCCTATTAAAATGACGGAATATTGTTCATAAGATGAACACAAATAATTTGATTAGTTTTCCGTAATTTTTCGAGATTATTTTGGGGGTTTTCGTGTTCTTCGTGAGACGAAGAACGGCGAGTTTACGGCGGCTTGAATCGGCCTCCCAAGCGTTGGGATGCACGGCCGAGACTCCAGATCCGTAGGTGATAGTCACCACTGCACATCCGGTATATTTGCCGGCGCCGGAGTGGCCTTGAAGAGCTTAAAAATTAAGCCCTAAATCGGGTTTAGAAACCCTGAAAAACCAGTTTTTGGGGATCTTTACAGGGCTGTTCCGGCTTGTTTTTGGCGCCGCCGGAGGGCTAGCCGGCGCCGGAGACGTCACCGGTGCCGGGGGCGACACCGGCGGGCACGGCGGGGCCCGGCGCCGGCCGCCGGGATGGCCTGCTCCTCCTTCCCGCCGCCGGCCTGCAAGTTTTAGGGTTCTGCAGATTTGGGGAGGCCGTCGGGTTGGAGACGGGCGGCTCAGGGGCCGGTCCGACCGGCCGGCCTAGGGGCCCCGGACCGGGCCCGCCCTGGCTCGGACCAGGGCGCTCCAGGTCCGAGCCCCTGGCCGAGCCAGGGCTCGCACCTGGCTCGAGCCAAGTGCTATATTGGGCTGAGCCCAGTTCTATCCTATTAAACCCCATTTAAAACCCCAAATAAGCCCATTTAAAATTCAGATAAAATTTGAATTAAATTTTAAATTTCAAAATTGTTTTTATATTTAAATTTATTATTCATTTTTATTAATTGGGCTTATTAATGATTTTTTGAATCAATTTTTGATTAACAACACGTTGTTAATTGATTAATGTTAATTGTTAGTTTAATAGTTAAACTAATAATTAATCTTAATAATACTAATTTAATAGTTAAATTAGTAATTAACAATTATTAATCTAATAGTTGGATTATTAATTGTTATTTCAACTAATTGTAAATTAATATTTGAGTTAGTTATTAATATAATTGTTAAATTAATAATTAACTTAAATGACTAATTTAAGTGTTAAATTAGTTGTATTTAATGATTAATTGTTAGTTATTAATTTAAGGGTTAAATTAATGATTAACGTTAATCTTGTAATCTAATTGTTAGATTATAGTTATTAATTGATTAGTGTTAATTAATAATTTAAATGTTAAATTACTAATTAACATTAATCAACTAATCTAAGAGTTAGATTAATAGTTAATTAATAATTAGAGTTAATTAATAATTTAAGTGTTAAATTATTAATTAATTTTGTTGGACTGGTCTAAGAGTTAGATTAGTCATTAATAGTCTAATTGTTAGATTATTAAAAGGGGTTTTGATCTAAGTGTTAGATCGTTAGAATTGTTCTAATTTGCATGGAATAATATGGAATTATTAATTCGGAGTGTGTGCGCATGTGATGTGTGTTTAATGCTTTTAAATTTAGATTTAATTGCATGTTAACTTAATAAAATGAGTTTTCGAAAATCAAATGCCAATTTTGATTGGATCCCAGTTTTTGAAAGCCAAAACTTATTTATTTTAAAAACTCATTTGTTTTAGCCATGTGATGCGCTGAATCATGTGTAGATGTTTAAAACACACCGTGGTCATGGATATGCACTTAATTTATTATTCATGTGATGAATGGATTGTGTGGATCGTGGATGTATGTTTGATTATTAATTGTTAATAAATAGAGGTCTGCGAACCTCTCTCTCTCTTACTCCGATGTATTTCTACCTCCCTCTCTCTCTTGTACTCGCCATAAGGCCTTCTTCAATTTACTTGTTAATTCTAGAATTAATGTAATATGATCGAGGCAACCGAGGAAGGAGCGAGGACGATCCACAGCTGCAACCAGGAAGGCGAACAGATGGAGATCTCTTGCCTATGTGATTGCAGGATATCTAATGTAAATGTTATAATTAGACTGTGTGTGCGTTTGACTGTTGGCTCCAGTCAAACCCACTGTGCTATCCATGACCACACTAATGACATGTATGAGATGCATTGTTGTTCTTTTGATTATGAATCAAAGCAGGTTATAGTATTTAGTAAATATATACGATATATTTATATACTATCACCTAGGAGAGATCAAGATAAAAGTTATCTAAATACCCTCAGATAAACTCTAAGCCGTAACGCGAGTAGTTGAGAACTTACCGCGTGGTCCACCATCATTATAGTCATAGGATTCGAATCACTTTAGGCAGGTTTGTTGTGCTATCCACAAGGCCTGCTTAATTGGGAGGAGAAACTGTGGCTATGGCATTAGATGCCTATAGATCGGGGTAGAGGAACCATGTAGCTTTGTTGTGCTATCCACAAGGGCTGCATGCAAATCTATGCTCGTCGCGTAATGATGGTTAGCTTAGACCAGAATTAGTGGTTTGTTGTGCTATCCACAAGGCCATTAAATTTCTGGGGACCGAAGCTATGATAAGATATTGCAAGGAGTTGCAAGTCCCATGAGTTGGGTGCTCTCTAATTGTATTACAGTTTGTTGTGCTATCCACAAGGCTGTAGTGCAAGTCATTGAGATTCTGATCCCCACTAGGAGACTGTCGGCGTCTCCCGTTCTGTATAACTGAGGGTTATACAGTCCGTCGAAAATTAGTTGGAGTTAAACTTGAACAAAAGACCATGTCTTGTTTTAAACTTTAATAATTGAACATCTGCTAAATAGATTTTACTTATCTCCTATAGGAACTATGTCGTCGAATAACCCACTCCGTGGCATACTTGATGCCATTTTGACTTACTTGATCTACTCGGATTGGTTCAGATTGAAGAATGTCTTCAGATCTGAGCACAATAACTTTGTCCCTGGAGCTGATCCTCTTGCTGAATCGGCATTGAATGCCCCTGAAGCAGAGATGATAGCTAACGATAAAGGATCGAAGGACAAAGGCAAAGGAGTAGTGAAGGGTGACTGCTTCTACTATAAGCAGTATGGTCACTGGAAGAGGAACTGCAAGGAGTTCCTTAACGATAAAGCTCATGGAAGAGTGAAGCTGTCTGAAGCTTCAGATATCTATATGATAGATATCAACTTATCAGTTAGAGATTCCACATCTTGGGTATTGGATACCGGATGTGCTTCTCATATCTGCCATGATGTGCAGATGCTGACAAGTAAGCGCAAGCTGAGACAAGGTGAGGTGGAATTGAGGCTAGGAAACGGCGCAAAAGTTGCGGCGATTGCTGTTGGGACTGCAAACCTTAGGCTTCCATCAGGAGACGCCTTATTTTTTGAAGATTGTTATTATGTTCCTATCATAATAAAGAACATCATATCAATATCTTGTTTGGACAAGATAAGATATAGGTTGACTATTGAGAATAGAAGTTGTTTGATTTATTATGGTAATAAATCAATAGCTTCGGCATCTTTAGTCAACGGTCTATATCTATTGGATGTTTCTTATTACAATCTTCAGATTGATAGTGCTCTTAAGAAGAGCAAGAATTGTGTGAACCAGGCCTACATGTGGCATTGTAGAGACACATTGGCAAAAGCAGGTTGCAAAAGTTGCACAAGCATGGTTATTTAACAGCATTCGATTATGAATCGTTTGCAATATGTGAATCCTGCCTTATGGGAAAGATGGCAAAATATCCATTTAGTGGACATGGAGAACGTGCCAAGGACATTCTGGAACTATTACATTCGGATGTATGTGGTCAAATGTCCACCTAAGCCAAAGGTGGCCTTTCTTACTTTATCACGTTCACCGATGACTTCTCAAGATTCGGCTATGTGTACTTAATGAAGTACAAGTCGGAAGCATTTGAGAAGTTCAAGGAGTTCAAGAATGAGGTAGAGAAGCAATTAGGAAAGAGTATTAAAGCTCTTCGATCAGATCGAGGAGGAGAATACTTGAGTACTAATTTCACACAATTCTTAAAGGATAATGGTATCCTTTCTCAGTTGACCCCTCCATATACACCACAGATGAATGGTGTATCTGAAAGGAGGAATCGCACCTTGTTGGACATGGTGCGATCTATATTGAGCTTTTTCGGGATTACCAGTGTCCCTCTGGGGGTATGCTCTAGAGTCAGCAGCATACCTACTGAATAGAGTACCCAGCAAGTCTGTGGCCTCTACTCCATATGAGATATGGAAAAGCAGGAAACCAGAATTTAAGCATATTAAAGTCTGGGGTTGTCCTGCTCATGTTAAGAGGCATGATCCAGACAAGCTGGAATCACGAACTGATAAATGTAGGTTTGTGGGATATCCAAAGGAAACCTTTGGATACTATTTTTTCCATCCTGATGAACAAAAAGTGTCTGTCGCCAGGAAAGATGTCTTCCTGGAAGAGGAATACCTTATCCAGGAGAACAGTGGGAGTAAAATAGTACTGTAAGAGGTTCCAGATCCCCAAACAGCTGCATTATCATCAGATGAGATATCAGTTCCTGAATCTGTTCAGATACACACAGATGAGCCTCGTAGATCTGGTAGAGTACCTAGACTACCCGAACGATATGTGGGACATATCGCTGAAGGTGAGTCTAAGGTACAATATAATGAGGATGATGATCCTAAAACCTACCAGGAGGCCATAGAAGGCCCAGAAGCCGGGAAATGGCGAGAAGCCATGAACTCAGAAATCCAGTCCATGTACACCAACCAAGTTTGGAACTTGGAGGACTTGCCCGAGGGTATTGTACCCATCGGTTGCAAGTGGATATTTAAAAGAAAGATCGGTGCTGATGGACGGATCGACACTTATAAGGCAAGGTTGGTGGCAAAGGGATATCGTCAAAGCCAAGGAATTGACTATGATGAGACTTTCTCACCAGTTGCCATGATAAAGTCGATCAGAGTTCTGCTCGCCATTGCTGCACATTTTGATTATGAAATCTGGCAGATGGATGTGAAGACTGCCTTCCTCAATGGTAATCTTGAGGAAGAGGTGTATATGATACAACCAGAAGGTTTCACATCCAAAGAATCTCCAGATAAAGTGTGCAAGCTTCAGAGGTCCATTTATGGACTGAAGCAGGCTTCCCGGAGCTGGAACATAAGATTTGACGAGGCTGTCAAGTCTTATGACTTCATTAAGAATGAAGATGAGCCTTGTGTGTACAAGAAGACCAGTGGGAGTGCAGTCACTTTTCTAGTTCTTTACGTAGATGACATACTACTCATTGGGAATGATGTAGCTATAATGTCATCAGTAAAGATTTGGCTGTCGAAAAACTTCTCCATGAAGGATTTGGGAGAAGCATCCTACGTATTGGGAATACGGATCTATAGAGATAGATCAAAGAGGATGCTTGGAATGACCCAATCCTTGTACATAGATACCATAGTCAAAAGGTTTGGCATGGAAAATTCCAAGAAAGGTTTCATACCGATGAGACATGGAATTAATCTCTCAAAGGAGCAGTCTCCTAAGACTCCTGATGAGAGGGCATTCATGGATAGAATACCCTATGCCTCTGCCATAGGATCTATCATGTATGCCATGCTATGTACACGACCTGATGTTGCATTTGCTCTAAGTGTTACGAGCAGATTTCAGGCTGATCCAGGCGAAGAGCACTGGAAGACAGTGAAGTGTATCCTTAAGTACTTGAGAAGAACTAAGGATATGTTTCTTGTCTATGGAGGAGGTGACTTGAAACTGCGAGGCTTTATTGACTCGAGTTTCCAGTCAGATCCAGATGATAGCAAGTCAACATCTGGATTCGTGTTTACATTGAACGGAGGGGGCAGTGTGCTGGAAGAGTTTCAAGCAAGTAACCACTGCAGATTCGACGACTAAGGCTGAGCATATCGCTGCAGCTGAAGCTTTTAAGGAAAAAGTGTGGTTGAAGATGTTCATCACCGACCTTGACATAGTTCCTGATATCCTTGATTATGTTCCGTTGTTGTGCGACAACAATGGGACTATTGCACAAGTGAAAGAGCCGTGGTCTCATCAGAAATCGAAAGATGTTCTGAGGCGCTTTTATATTATCCAGAGGAGATTTAGTAGTGGAAAGAGTTCCACCCGTCGACCAGGTAGCAGATCCACTGACAAAGCCGTTGGCTCAAATTGTGTTTGAGCATCACCTAGAGTCTATGGGCTTATTGTATAAAGGTGATTGGATTTAGTCCAAGTGGGAGATTGTTAGTTTAGGTGGCCTACAAGCCAATCTAACAATGTAAATCTCGTTCATTATTAATAAAATGGCATAACATTCATTATGTGTAAATCGCGTTAATTATCGTTTCATAATGAAGTCCGTGAATATGTGCTATGGTGATCAGATTATGATGAGATCATACTAATGAGACTGATCACTTAAACACACATATTCTTAATCGTTCATAGTCGGAGGATATCCGAGAAGGACATCGGATATCCGGTTAGACTAGTACAGATTACTCCTGCTCATATGATGAGGGTGACTGGTCTCATAAGTCACTTGTGTGGAGACACTAAGGCGAATCTGTAGGTGCTCATTGGAGAATGAGTTCACTGAACTGATCCGACTGAATCGCTGGATGGTATTGTACCTCACTGTCAACCAGCTTGATTCTATTGTCGCAGTTGCGTGGATGGTCCTCGGACCTGAGACACCAAGGACACCTTGGCGGTGGACTTCTGTGCTTTGACCTTGGTTTACGAATCTCTAGCCATGGGATTCTAATAAGCCAAGGATTGGGTGCAGCGGAATACCGTCGAAGGGAATTGTGTGTCAATAAGGAATCATTTGCTCTCGGTACTTAGAGAGAGAATGCTCTAGGAAGGATGGGCAAAAGTCCCTGGCCAGGGCGGACGATAATATCGGAAAAAGGAGTTTTCCGATATTCATCAGCGGCATCCAATCCAAGTGAGTCGACCGGTTAGGGTTTGACCGCTCGCCATATCTTGAGTTGACTCGAGAGCATTGTACGAATGAAAGATTATATCCATGCGGTAACTGTCGGCGGAAAGGTTCCAAGAGTGGGTTACTTAACCCCAAATACCTTTCGGGTTCACGCGGTGTTGCTTGGCACCCAACGTGATCGGAGGTCCGGTCGAATTCGATGTGCGACATCAATTCGATTGATTAATTGATTAATAAAGGGTTATTAATTAATTAATAAAGCCAGTGAGGAGTCACTGGGCTTTTTGGGCCATTAACTGGACTGGTACTTGGGCCTAGAGGGTCACACGCACATGATTCTCAAGGCGATGGATAAATAAGTGGGTTTTATATAAACCGGGGGTTTTTGTGAAAAACCGCGCGGTTAGTATAAAACATAGCGAACGGGCTGAGCAGGCCAAGCTGCTGCTAACCCTAGCCGCCCCTCCTCAGTTTCTGTCTTCCTCTGACGTCCAGGCAGATCCAGATCTGCTCCGCCGCTTCTCCGAATCCCGTTCGACGGGAAATCGTCCGCGGACTGCGGCGATCGTTGCGGCGACCGGTGGAGGCTTCGTAGGCTGCGAAGAACGAGGAACTCGAGGATATCCGTCGCGGGGAGGATCGGGTGGACTTCGCTAGAGGCCGGGCACTTGCGCAGCTTGCGGTGTCACACCGACGGAACCGAACGGCTGCGGATTCGAATCCGCACACGGTAAGAACAGATAATCCGATTATCTCGTATTATGATCTCCGAAACGGGAACGGATCGCTGTAAATATTTTTGTTTTCCGCTGCGTGAGCGATCCGGAGAAACCGAGAAAACCCAACACTTTTCACGTGACTGGATCGTACTGTGCCGGGTTTTGTGTTACTGTGGACCTGGAGTGACAGTTGTAGCGCTTTATCACCCTGTGCTGGTGTGGGTGGAGCACAGCGCCGGTGGGAGCGTGGGCGGGGTGACGCCTAGTGAGAGAGGGTCACCTGGTGAACCCCGGGGTCAACTAGTACCGGTGTGGGTGTGGTACTTTCGGAGTGTCACTCATGCTGAGGGAAGGAGTAACCACCTGAGCCAGTTGGGCCGGAGTAGCTAGAGTGCTATCCGAGGGGTTACTGCTTGGTCTCAGCGGGTCGATGTTTTCCCCACTGTTGTTTGTATGGTTGGCGTGTTTTGTCGAGACGGCGGTTGTGGGTTCCCTAGTCGTCTGGTTTAGAATTATGCATGTTTAATACATTTCGATTGCATGTGATTCGCATTGAGATCTAGGAATAGTAATTACCACTATGCTTGTTACTTTACCGTCAGCTGTATTCTTCACTTGTGGGTGTGTGCGTGGGCAGTGGGAATCGAAGGATCCCTACTGAGTCTTGTCTTTGAGACTCATCCCTGCGGTTTTCAGGTGAGGACTCCCGGCAGACCTAGCGAGGAGTGTGCGGCTGTGTGTTGAGCGCCGACGGCTGTTGTTCCGGGGTATGCCCCGATGTAGTTGTTATTTTATTTCTGGCATGTATGTTTAATTAATTCTCTTCTGTTGGAGTATGTAATTATTTGCTGTATCGAGTCGCATTGTAATAACTTTTAATTTCTGCATTTTCCTTTCAATTCAATGCTATGTGAATGTTTAGCTTAGTTTATCATTTATTTCCCAGACTTACTTAGATCCTGGTTTGGTTCCAAATTAATGATTCGGTACCCATTTAGTAATCGGATCCCCGATTATAGGGTGGTGGGTCGTTACAGTTGTTGTCCCGATAACGGTTTCTGTCAGAGTGGACTTCTGTTGTAAATGGCGTCCAGGGGCAGCGACGCGTTTTAAAAGACGACAACTGGGCACGATGCCCTTTTAGGCCATGTTCTGAGGCCGAGATTTCATGAACCAGTTTAGAAGACTTGAATGGCGTCGGCCTTGGGCGACGCGATTCAAGATAGAATCACATTAATTCATGCTGTTAACATATCTTCACACTGTTAGATAGTTTGGTTTATTGCATGTTTGAAATCGTATTCGAGGATAATGATTTTTATGTGATCGGATCGCACTGTGTTGTGCTTCGTGCGATTGTGGACCTAGAGTGACAGTTGTAGCGCTTGCCACCCTGTGTCGGTGTGGGAGGGACACAGTGCTGGTGTGGGAGTGGTGGGGTGACGCCTAGAGAGAGGGTCACCTAGTGTACCCCGGGGTTAGCTAGTACCGGTGCTGGAGTGGTACCTGTGGAGTGTCACTCGTGCTGAGGGAAGGAGTAACCACCTGAGCCAGTTGGGCCGGAGTGGCTAGCGTGCTATCCGAGGGGTAACTGTTTGATCTCAGCGGGTCAGTGTTTCCCACGTTTGGTTGTGTGGTTGGCGTGTTTTGCCGAGACGTTGGTTGTAGGTTCCCCGATTTCTGAGATATGCATGTTACATTTTGAATACACGTGGTTTATATCGAGAATTAGGAGTAGTAACTACTGCTTTACTTGCTTACTTTTCCTTTATCTGTGCTACTGCTCTTGTAGGTGCGTGAGTGGGCGGTGGGGATCGAAGGATCCCTACTGAGTCTTTTCGTTGAGACTCAGCCCTGCGGCTTTCAGGTGAGGGTTCCAGGCAGGCTTAGCGAGGGGAGTGCTGCTTAGAGTTACGCGCCAGTTGCTGTTGTTCCAGGGTATGCCCCCGTAGTTGTTATTTTATTTTTGGCCTGTACGCTTAAATTTTTTTTTTTTGTTGGAGTATGTAATTATTTGCTGTGTCTAGTCGCATTGTAATAACATTTAATTCTTGCACATCCTTTTCAATTCAATCCGATTTGAATGTTTAGCTTAGTTAATTATTTATTTCCCAGACTTATCTAGATCCTGGTTTGGTTCCAAGATAATTATTCGGTACCCATTTAGTAATCGGATCTTCGATTATAGGGTGGCGGGTCGTTACAGTTGGTATCAGAGCATTCGATCTGGCAAATAAATGAATAACTAGGTTAAATATTGTAAATTCGGTAAATAATTACATTATCCCGTACGGGCATAGCGGTAGTGTAGGTTTTAGGATTCTAATTAGAACTTTTCGATTTTTGTGATTGTAGGCGACTAGATGGCTCCTAGGAATAGGATGCCAGTTATTAGAGAGCGGGGAGATGTCCCTAGTGGATCTGAGGCCGGTAGGCCGAGTATGGAACATTTCATGGAGGCTATGATGGACACGATGGCTAGATACCAGACCCGAGACCCTAGTGAGAGTTCCAGTGCTTGGGGAGGGTCTTCGGCTGATGGATATAGGTGTCCTCTAAGCCAATCATGAGGCACCTATTTCAATCTGGTTCACTAATAAATGGCATTAAATTCATTATGTAGATTGGCATATTTATATTTACGCATAATGAAGTCCATGAATATGTGCAATAGTCATCAGATTATGATGAGATCATAATAATGAGACTGATGACTTATAAACACATATTCTCAATTGTTCCTAGTCGTAGGATGTTTGAGAAGGACATCAAACATCCGGTTAGACTAGTACAGGTTATTCCAGCTCATATGATGAGGGTGACTGATCTCGTTAGTTACTAGTGTGGAGACACAATGGTAAACCTGTAGGTGCTCATTGGAGAATGAGTTCACTGAACTGATCCGACATGAATCGCCGAATGGTAATTTACCTGACTGTCAATCGGCTTGATTCATCGTCACAGTGGCGTGGTTGATCCTTGGACTTGAGACACCAAAGACACCTTGTCGGTGGACTTCTGGACTTTGACCTTGACCTACGAATCCCTATCCACGGGATCTCTAATAGTCAAGGATCGGGTCCAGCGGAAGATCTTCGAAGGTGATTGTGTGTTCAATAGAGGATCGTTCGCTCTCAGGTAATTGGAGAGAGAATGCTCTAGAGTAGATCCGCAGGAGTCTCTGGCCAGAGCAGAAACAATATCAGAAAAGTGGTTTTCGGATATTGTACAGCGGAGTCTGATTCAAGTGAGTTAACAATCTAGGGTTTGACAGTTGACCATACCCTAGGTTAACTCGAGAGCATTGTGCGAACGAAGGATTATAGCCACGTTGTAACTGTGGACGGACAGGTTCCATGAGTGGGTTGCTGAACCCCATTACCTTCCGGGATCATGCGGTGTTGCTTGGCACCCAACTTGATCAGAAGTCCGACCGAATTTACATGCGATGATAATTCGGTTGAGTAATTAGTTAATATCTAGATATTAATTAATTACAATAAGTCAATAACTAGTTATTGGACTTAACGGGCTGAAAACCGGACTGGTGAATGGGCCTAGAGGGTCACACGCAATAAGATTCTCAGTCGGTGGTACATAAGTGGGATTTATATTAACTCGGGGACTTTTGTGAAAAGTCGCGTCGACTTAATATATATACACGCTGTTGAGAAACCCTGGGCCAAGCACCAGGATTTCCCTTGCTGGCCGTCACCCACCCTTTCTCTCTCCACCTCTGGGCGTCCCGTTCGGTACGCCAGAACAGCTTCCGTCTCCGCCTCGTATGATTCCTGAAAGTCGGGAATTACCGTCGGCGGGATTTCCACAATCGTTGCGGCGACGGATCTTCAGCGAGCGAGCTGAAACGGACGAGGGATCGAGGACGAACCACCGCGGAGGATTGCGTGGATACCGCTGGAGGCTGGACGCTTGTGCGGCTTGCAGCATCGCCTCGACGGAACCAAAACGGAAGCGGATTCGAATCCGCGCACGGTAATCAGATTTCAACCCGGTTTTTCGGTTTGTGTTTTTCGTTCCGAATCGGATCAGCGGGCATCGGGTGGGTTTAATTTTTTGTTCTTTGTTTCCGTTGCGTTCTTCGCGTCCCGTCCGGATCCCAACAGTGGTATCAGAGCCAGGTTCCGCTCTGATCCGCTCTGGAACGATAAAATTATTATTCTAAATTATTTCATGCATAAATTCGTTTTCCTCATAGATATTGTTCATGGGATGAACTTAGAATTTCGAATTTAATTTTTCTGTGCGAAAAACGAAATTTTTTTTGGGTTTCATCGCGTTCTTCATGGTGATGAAGAACCGGATTTGTGGACTTCAAAAGGGGATTAATGATGGTTGGACCTTCTCTGTGTGTTTGCTGGTATGACCAGGTACCCCTCGCCATCTCCAGAAAATTTCCATGGCGGCCGGTTGATCTTTTCTTCCCATAATTTTCAAGAGTTGAAAAGGATTGTGGAAAAAGCTGAAATCTGCGAAAATGCAGAAATCTCCAACTTTGGAGGTTCACCGGCGGCGAAGGAGTCGCCGTCCGGCCACCACCGCAGGGGGGAATGGAAGGGGTGACATCCCTCTGCAACTTCCGGCTATCCTCGCGGCCGGCGGCGGTGGCGGCGGCGCCCAAAACTAGCTTCAAACAGGGCCAAAAAACCCTAAAATCAGGGCTGGTCGAACTGCTGGAGATGGGCCTGGACCGGCCGGCCCCGAGCCGGTCGGAGCCGATTCGGCCGGGCGGCTTGGGCCTGGCCCGGGCGCGCCTGGCGCCGGACCTGGCTCGGCCAGGTCGCCCGAGCCAGGGCCCCAGCCTGGCTCGAGCCAGGGCCGGACCAGGGGCTGGGTCCTGGCTGAGCCCAGGGCCATCTGGCCCGAGCCAGGTGCCCCCTGGCTCGAGCCAGACGAGCCAGGTTCAGCCCTGGCTGCACTGGCTCGAGCCAAGGGGGCCTATTAAGCCCTGATTAGGCCCATTTAAGCCAATTTTGACCCAATTAAACCCAAAAACTCCTTATTTAATTAAAAAACCCCATCCTATTTAACTTGAAATTGAAATTAATAATGTTTAAAATTGTTTTAAACATTAAATTAATTATTTTGAGTTAAAAGGGGAGAGATAATTAAGATATGATCTTAATTATGGATTATTATTTTAATCAAACCTTTTGTGGGATTTATTAAGATATGATCTTAATAGTTAATTGCTTTTAACTAAATAAGATAGGATCTTAATGATTTTAATTAATTAATTAAATGAGTTATAGTTGAGATATGATCTTAATTATAAATAACTTTTAATTAGTTAATTAAAGGGGTTTATATTTAAGATATGATCTTAAATATATATAACAAATGTTGTTATTAATTTAAAATGGGATCTTAATTATTAATTGACAATTGTTGTCATTAATAATTAAGACAATGGTTTTTAATCTTAATTAACAATTGTTGTTAATTTATATTTAAGATTTGATCTTAAAACTTATATTAACAACATTTGTTATTTGATTATTAAGTAGTGACTTAAATTTTAATTATCAAATGTTGCTAATTAATCTTGGCCTTGTGATTAGATTATTTTAATTTCTTAGCAATTGTTGTTATGAAATTAAGTATTTGATTAAGGGACACTTAATAAAAGTTATTAAGCGTTTTATTAACTTTTAATAATAGTTATTAAAGAGTTAATTGTTTCTTGAGAATTAACCTTAATAAAAGTTATTAAGGATTAATTATTGCTTGCTAATAGTTATTAAGCTAATTAATATTCTCAAGGGTCCCTTAATTAAATTTTGAAGATCTAATCTACTTAATAATTAATCTTTTAATAAAATTTATTAAAAAGATTAAATTAAGTCTAAGATGTTAGACTATTTTAATTAGAAATGTTCTAATTATTATTTCTTAATAATTGTCATTGAGAAATATGATTTAATTAAGGGGTTTTAACAAGGAGTTGTTAAGGGGGTTAATAATATGAGTTGAAAATTCTTTTATAAATGTTATTTGGCAATTTTTAATTCTATCTAAATGTTAGATTATTTCGCATTAATAATTGTTATTAATGTGATTTAAAATTAATCTAAGTGTTAGATTAATTAATTTAGAATTGTTCTAAATTATGTATGGAATATTTTAGAATTTTAATTTTAGTTTTGTGTGCACATGTTGATGTGTTTGATGCTTTGAATTAGATTTATTGCATATTAGAAAATGAGATTTTCAAAAATTCAAATTATCCAATTTTGATTGGTACCCAGGTTTTAAGAAAGCCAAAATTATTATAATTTCAAAATTTTAGCCTTCATGTGATGTGTTTTATCATGTGTGGATGGTTAAAATTTGTGGTAGTCATGGACATGCACTTAGTTAAATTTCATATCATGTGATGGTGTGTGATTTTGTGGATTATTATGGAATGTGATGTTCATTAATTAAATGTTAATTAATGAGGCCTACGTGCCTCCCTGTCTCCATTCCATTGTAATTCTATCTCCCTCTGTTAATGTACTCGGCCATAAGACTTTCTCTTACAATTTATTTGTATTTGAAATTATTTCAAAATATATAATATTTGTATTTGATCGCGCCGACCGAGGAGAGGCGAGGATGATCCACAAATGCAACCAAGAAGGCGACAGGAGATGAGATCACCAGTGGCTATGCGTTTGCATGTTTAGATTATATAACTGTTATATAGTTTTGGTGATTAATTGTTTGGCTCCAGTTAATCACCGTGCTGTCCATGACCACATAATGAACATGTATGGATGATGCATGCTTTTTTGTTATTCATTATGAATCGATTGCTAATATCTAGGTATAGTTATATATATTCGATATATTTATAAACTATCACCTAGAATGAGACCAACTTAACATAAACAAAACCTTCAACATAAAGTCTAAGCCGGAGCGCGAGTAATTGAGAATGTACCGCGTGGCTCTCCATCAATATAGTTCTTAGAACTTGATTAAGTGATGACAGTTTCTACGTGTTTACTCGAGATCTGCCACCATCTGATGAAATGACTATTAACTATGACATTATGATGCCTTGAGATTGGAATAGAGGAACGGTGTAGCTATCCTCGCGTTTACCCGGGAGCTGCATTCTTACTCTACTCTGTCGCGTATTGATGGTAAAGCTTAGACCAGGTATAATGGTCTACTGTGTTTACCCGGGACCATTAAAGACCTGGGAGCCGAAATAAGATCGGATATTGCAAGGAGTTGCAATTACCATGAGATGGTTGCTCTAAGATAATGGTATGATACTATGTGTTTACCCGAGGTCATACTGTGATTCTTGGAGATTCTGATCCTCTCTAGGAGACCGTCGGAGTCTTCCATTCTGTATACCTGAAGGTTATACAGTCCGTCGTAAAATAGTGGGAAATAATTCAAGATAAAAGACCATAATTGAATTATCAGAACTATCTGCTTAAATCACGTTGTTTCCTTCGATCACTAAAATGTCGTCTATTTGAAATTTTGGCATGTTAGATGCCAATACTTCTCATAGTCAGACTGACTAGAAAACTTTGAAGAATGTCTTCAGAGCCAAGTGAAAGTCACTATCCTAATCAGATATCATGAATCCTCTTACTTGGATAGACCAAGATGAAGAGGTACTCATAGTATGCCTTATTGAAAGGCAATGATTGTCATGAAATCTTTTATTTGGATAGACCAAGATGAAGAGATATTTATGATATGCCTTTGAGAAAGGCAAGTGGTAAGATTTTAAACGGTCGAACCCACACCTGAAAGGATAAAGAAAAGTCAGCTGAGATAGAGAAGTAGCAGTTCTCCCACTACAACCAGTATAAGGATATTGGTAAAGGCAAAAAGAATATGGAACTTGAAAGAAGTTTCATATATTCTTATCATTGTCTTTTGCATGTCTATTGGAGAATTAGCGTATCCAATATGAGATATTGGAAATGATTCTTAGAGCTGCAATAGTGTGCAGACTTAGACAAGCAAAAGGAAATCGAGAAAATGTAAGTGTTGAGTTAGACTCAACTATTGTTCATGATATTCATAGATTACTGTTAGACAGTAAATCTTTGTATATCTATAAGAGTCAAATATGAAACTGAATAACTGTTATTTAGTTGCATATCAAGAATAACATTGATTGAGAAAGAATAATAGTTGTTTGAATCAGTTAATGTACTACAAATTCTTGAAGTGACATTTCATGTGATGAATGTTCACTAGTCTCCTATAGAAATGAACTGTGTGAGTCCTGATTATCTATGGTATTGTACATAGGGTTGTACAATAAGAAATTATTGATGCTGATGCATATTGATGTAAACAGCTCAAACGCCAAAGATAATTACTACTATTGACTTACCTTATAATTCACTCTTGGAATGATTCGACTGCATGTACTTACTGAAGTACAAGACAAATATATCTGAGAGATTAAGGTATAAGATCAATATGAAGTATTAGAATTTTTTATTTGATCAAGAAAACTGATACTTTAGTATATGATTCACATAAATCACAAAGAGGATAATTGTATCCTTACTCGATTAATCCTCATTATGCATCATAGCAATATGATAGAATGAGGGATTGCACCTTATTAAAATATGGTGCAATACATAATAAGATTTGCCTAATTCTTGTCTTTTTAAACAATAGTATGAATATTAGATGTCCATACTTTAAAGATGGTTCCAAATTAGTCAGTGTGTGTCCATATAAGATATGGAAACCAAATAATTCATATGAGATGTGAATTATGAACAAACATGATTTAAAAGTCAGGTATTATCGCGATGTGAATTTGTAAATGTCTAAAGAGTTTGGACATTACAGTTATTGGCCAGACGATAATGAAATAATTGTCGTCCTGAAAGTTGTCTTCTGTGAAGAGGAATATGTCCTCAAAGAAGACAGTGGGAGCTGATAAAATTAGAATATGTTCTAGATTCACAAGTTAACATAAGATTATTAGATAATCTTTAGTTGTTTGGAACCACTCATGACACATATCAGAGAGCTTCATAGATTTTTGGTATTCTCTCAGTGACTAAAAGGATATGTTTGACATATCTGATTTAGCAAGATGAGAGGAGCACAAAATAGATTATGATCTAAAATCTATGATAATGATGCTCTCTGTCATTACAACTTTGAGATTGATAAGTTTATTAGAGTTCCACTTGTCAATACTGCCTATCATGAGATGATGACAGTTGGATATTAAAAGCGTCCACTCAATGTGATTGAGGTAAAGATGTATATGATATACTTTTAAAGCTTTTAAAATGTCCAGGAAGCAAGTTATGATTTCAAAATTATTTTGAATCAAACTGAAGCTTCTTAAGTTGTAATAAAAGTTTTGACTTAATGGTCAAATATTATGTGATCATTAAGAATGATCATGGATTGTGTGTGTTCAAAGATGACAGTGGGAGCACGGTGGGGATATTATATTGACCTGTATGTCAAGATGTTTGGCATAAATTTCATGACAAGTCTCAATTGTTGAGATATGGAATTTATTCCTTTAAAGAAAAGATTCCTTAAAGGATAAATGAGTGAATTGCATCATTAAGCATTTGAGTAGTGTTAATGATGCATTCACGTATATGGAGAGAATGATTTGAAACTATGAGGTCACACTGACTCAAATTTCAAGTCAAATAATAGATTCAACCTTCTGGTAGAAAGGGATGGATTGGAATGGTTCTAATCCAAAACTCGATATTAAGATGACAACATAGACAAGTGATACTGTTATTGGAACAGTATGGATGAAAAGGTTCATCCCTGAACTAGAAATAGTTTTAAAAGGGTCTCTGATACCATCCTATCGTTGTAGGACAACAGTGGGAGCAATGAATTGTGTGATCGAGCCATGGTCTCTTCAGAAGTTACAGAACATTCTGAGGCTCTTTCACAGGTTCAGAGACAAAGGATTAAGAGGAAATAACGTAATGGAAATATTCCATCTATAGATAATTTAGCAGATCCCTGACCAAGTCTTAGTCACCAACTTTTTGTGAGCATCACCTAGATTTGATGGAGATCAAATGCGAAAGTGATTGGCTTGAGTCCAAGTGGGAGATTGATGGATATAGGTGTCCTCTAAGCCAATCATGAGGCACCTATTTCAATCTGGTTCACTAATAAATGGCATTAAATTCATTATGTAGATTGGCATATTTATATTTACGCATAATGAAGTCCATGAATATGTGCAATAGTCATCAGATTATGATGAGATCATAATAATGAGACTGATAACTTATAAACACATATTCTCAATTGTTAATAGTCGTAGGATGTTTGAGAAGGACATCAAACATCCGGTTAGACTAGTACAGGTTATTCCAGCTCATATGATGAGGGTGACTGATCTCGTTAGTTACTAGTGTGGAGACACAATGGTAAACCTGTAGGTGCTCATTGGAGAATGAGTTCACTGAACTGATCCGACATGAATCGCCGAATGGTAATTTACCTGACTGTCAATCGGCTTGATTCATCATCACCGTGGCGTGGTTGATCCTTGGACTGGAGACACCAAAGACACCTTGTCGGTGGACTTCTGGACTTTGACCTTGACCTACGAATCCCTATCCACGGGATCTCTAATAGTCAAGGATCGGGTCCAGCGGAAGACCTTCGAAGGTGATTGTGTGTTCAATAGAGGATCGTTCGCTCTCAGGTAACTGGAGAGAGAATGCTCTAGAGTAGATCCGCAGGAGTCTCTGGCCAGAGCAGAAACAATATCAGAAAAGTGGTTTTCGGATATTGTACAGCGGAGTCTGATTCAAGTGAGTTAACAATCTAGGGTTTGACAGTTGACCATACCCTAGGTTAACTCGAGAGCATTGTGCGAACGAAGGATTATAGCTACGTGGTAACTGTGGACGGACAGGTTCCATGAGTGGGTTGCTGAACCCCATTACCTTCCGGGATCATGCGGTGTTGCTTGGCACCCAACTTGATCAGAAGTCCGACCGAATTTACATGCGATGTTGATATCTAGATATTAATTAATTACAATAAGTCAATAACTAGTTATTGGACTTAACGGGCTGAAAACCGGACTGGTGAATGGGCCTAGAGGGTCACACGCAATAAGATTGTCAGTCGGTGGTACATAAGTGGGATTTATATTAACTCGGGGACTTTTGTGAAAAGTCGCGCCGACTTAATATATATACACGCTGTTGAGAAACCCTGGGCCAAGCTCCAGGATTTCCCTTGCTGGCCGTCACCCCCCCTTTCTCTCTCCACCTCTGGGCGTCCCGTTCGGCGCGCCAGAACAGCTTCCGTCTCCGCCGCGTATGATTCCCGAAAGTTGGGAATTCCTGTCGGCGGGATTTCCACAATCGTTGCGGCGACGGATCTTCAGCGAGCGAGCTTAAACGGACGAGGGATCGAGGACGAACCACCGCGGAGGATCGCGTGGATACCGCTGGAGGCCGGACGCTTGTGCGGCTTGCGGCATCGCCTCGACGGAACCGAAACGGAAGCGGATTCGAATCTGCGCATGGTAATCAGATTTCAACCCGGTTTTTCGGTTTGTGTTTTTCGTTCCGAATCGGATCAGGGGGCATCGGGCGGGTTTAATTTTTTGTTCTTTGTTTCCGCTGCGTTCTTCGCGTCCCGTCCGGATCCCAAGATCAGCTACACTGGAGAGATTCCTGAAGCTGAGGCCACCTCATTTCACCGGTCGTCTTGACCCTGATGAGGCTGTTCATTGGTTGAGGGAGATGGAGAAGGCTTTTGATACTATGGATTGTGCGGCAGTTGAGAGGACTCCGTTGGCTACCTTCATGCTGAAGGATGATGCCTACGATTGGTGGACAACTTTGAAGAGTTTGTCATATGCGGATAGGAGTCTCAGGGAGATTCCATGGGAGATTTTTGTGAAGGAATTCAATGCACAGTACTTCCCTAGGCATGTTCAGAGAGCTAAGGAGAGGGAATTTATGGAGTTTACCCAAGGAAGCATGACAGTTCTTGAGTACCAGATGAAGTTTGTTTCGCTTGGGAGGTTTGTGCCTTTTATCTCAGGAGACGAGGAGCGTCAGACTGAGAGGTTTGTGGATGGACTGAGGTCCAAGCTGAGGAGTTTTGTGGCATCCCACTGTTGTACAGATTTGGCTTCGGCGGTTAGGTGTGCCGCGGCAGTTGAGGCACAGCATGAGCAGTCAGCTCGAGAGAGGGGACTGACTACTCAGGGGCCAGCTCATGGCAGGGGAAAGACAGCAGTAGCAGCTCCTTCGTCCGAATCAGGATCGTCTTCACTCGGCTCTAGATTCAGGAGGTTCTTTTGAGGAGGTGGTAGCAGCAGTGGCAGCAGCGGCAGCAGCAGACCCAGGCAGAACCAGCAGAGTCAGTCGGTGTTCAGTGCTCAACAGGAGGCAGCTCAGACGCTTCCGGCAGCCTGGCGGCATTGCGGTGGCACTCACGGTGGGACTCAGTGTCCTGCTTTTTCGGGGAGGTATTACACTTGTGGCCAGCAGGGCCATTTGGCGAGGTTTTGCCCGCAGGGGCATGGTCAGGGGCAGGGACCAGGGGATCAGAAGAAGCCGAGGACCCTGGGGAGAGTCCTAGCTATCACCAGGAAGGAGGCTCGCGCATCCAACTTGGTGGAAGGTACACTTTCTATCCTTGGGAACTCTGCACATGTGTTAATTGATTCGGGTGCGTCGCATTCTTTCATTTCTAAGCAGTTCGTAGATGTTCTTTTTCCCCCCGTTGATGAGATATCTGATGGATTGATGGTAGAGGTTCCTTCTGGGGATTTCATGTTGTCTTATAACTGTTTGAGTGAAGTTCCCTTGACCATTGAGGGCCATGAGTTACCTGCCCAGTTAGTTGTGCTTGCCATTCACGATTTTGATGTTATCCTGGGCATGGACTGGTTGGAAGCTTATCATGCCGAGGTGGACTGCCACAGGAAGAGGGTACGCTTCTCTATTCCGGACATCCCGACCTTCTACTTCCAAGGTATTAGGCTCTCTTCTCGAGGTATTCTTATTTCTACCTTTAAGGCCCAGAGGTTGCTTGTTGGTGGTTGTGAGGCCGTCCTTGCCTCTGTTATTTTAGCTGATGTTAGTGGTAATCCCGGTCATTGGGAGGTGCCCGTAGTTTGTGACTTTGTAGATGTGTTTCCTGAGGAGTTGCCTGGCTTTCCTCCTCAGCGAGAGGTTGAGTTTACTATTGAGCTTGCACCGGGTACGGTGCCCCTGTCTAAGGCCCCGTACCGGATGGCGCCAGCCGAACTCGCTGAGTTGAAGGCGCAGTTGCAGGAACTTTTGGATAAGGGTTTCATTCGTCCCAGTACTTCTCCGTGGGGTGCTCCAGTTCTATTTGTCAAGAAGAAGGATGGTTCTCTGAGATTGTGCATTGATTATAGACAGCTGAACCATGTGACAATAAAGAACAAGTTCTCACTTCCGAGGATTGATGATCTGATGGATCAGTTGCAGTCTGCGAAGGTGTTTTCAAAGAGTGACTTGAGATTAGGGTTTTATCAGATGAGGATCTGTGAGGTTGATGTTAGTAAGACGGCCTTTATGACTCGGTATGGACATTATGAGTTTTTGGTTATGCCTTTTGGCTTGACCAATGCTCCGACGGCTTTTATGGATTTGATGAATCAGGTCTTCAGGGCCTATCTGGATCAGTTTGTGGTGGTATTTGTAGATGATATTTTGATATACTCTTCTTCTGAGGAAGAGCATGCCACACATCTTCAGGTGGTATTGCAGGTTTTGAGAGAGCACCAACTCTATGCCAAGTTTAGCAAGTGTGAATTCTGGCTAGACAAGGTGCACTTCCTGGGGCATGTCATTTCTAGTGATGGCATTGCAGTGGATCCAGCCAAGATTTAGGCAGTGATGGATTGGAGCAGGCCAACAACAGTAACCGAGGTCAGGAGCTTCTTGGGGCTAGCAGGTTATTACAGGCGGTTTGTTCAAGGTTTTTCTTCGATAGCGGCCCCCTTGTCGAGGTTGACTCGTAAGGGAGTTCGTTTTGTGTGGACCGAGGAGTGTGAGCGGAGTTTCATTGAGTTGAAGACTCGCCTCACTTCGGCTCCAGTGTTGGTGCTTCCATCAGGTTCAGGTGGATTTGTAGTTTATTCAGATGCATCACGTCGAGGTTTGGGTGCAGTTCTGATGCAGCATGGTAAGGTTGTGGCCTATGCTTCTAGGCAGTTGAAGAAGCATGAAGAGAAGTATCCCACTCATGACTTAGAGTTGGCAGCTGTAGTATTTGCATTGAAGATCTGGCGGCATTATTTGTATGGAGAGAAATTTCAGATTTTTACTGATCACAAGAGCCTGAAGTATGTATTCACGCAGAAGGATATGAACTTGAGGCAGCGCAGGTGGATGGAATTCATTAAGGATTATGACCTCGACCTTTCTTATCATCCGGGAAAGGCTAACGTGGTGGCAGACGCCTTGAGTCGGAAGACGGTCATGTCATATCTCATGGTTCGAGAATGGAGGTTATTTGAGCAGGTTGTGGAATCTTCCTTTAGGGTTCCGCGAGAGACTGATAGAGCCGTGTTGGCCAGCTTAACTGTGAGGCCAGCAGTGTACCATGCTGTAATTGAGGCGCAGAGGGTAGATGCAGAGTTACCGTAGATTCTCTAGAGACCAGAGATGGAATTGTGGGATGATGGTACAGTCAGGTTTAGAAGCAGACTCTATGTCCCGACCGAGGAGGACGTGCGCAGGAGTGTCCTGGATGAGGCGCACGGTTCTAGATATGCAGTGCATCCCGGAACGACTAAGATGTATCATTGTTTGAGGAGGCACTTTTGGTGGCCTGGTATGAAGAAGGATGTGGCTGATTATATGGCTAGGTGCATGACTTGTCAGCAAGTTAAGGCAGAACATCAGAGACCAAGAGGGTTGTTGCAGCCCTTGTCGATCCCGGAATGGAAATGGGAGCATGTGACTATGGACTTTGTGATTGGATTACCTGTGTCCCCTGGTAGAAGGGACACGATCTGGGTCATTGTTGATTGATTGACCAAGTCGGCACAATTCCTGGCTATTATGAAGGACTGGTCAGTCGGTAAGTTGGCTAAGCTGTTTGTGGACCGGATCATTTCTCTGCACGGGGTGCCCTTATCCATCGTATCAGACCGGGATTCGAGATTTACTTCTAGGTTCTGGAAGAGTTTTCATAAGGCTTTAGGCACGCAGTTGGCCTTCAGCTCGGCCTATCATCCCGAGACTGATGGGCAGTCAGAGAGAACCATTCAGACTTTGGAGGATATGCTCAGGGCATGTTGCCTAGACTGGGGAGGTTCTTGGGAGCAGCACTTGTTCACAGTGGAGTTTGCTTACAACAACAATTATCACTCTAGTATCGGCATGGCGCCTTATGAGGCATTGTACGGGCGACCGTGTCGATCCCCTGTGAATTGGTCCGAGATTGGCGAGAGGCAGATAGCAGGACCAGAGTTGGTACAACAGTGTACTGAGGTTGCCAGAGTGGTACAGCAGAGATTGATTGCAGCTCAGAGCAGACAGAAGAGTTATGCAGACATCCGTAGGTGACCACTTGAGTTTGAGGTTGGGGACCACGTGTTTCTCCGAGTCTCACCCTCCAAGGGTGTGATGAGATTCGGGAAGCGAGGTAAGCTGAGTCCGCGATATGTTGGGCCTTTTCCCATTCTGGCTCGAATTGGGGAAACGGCATATCAGCTAGCCTTGCCGCCCAGTCTTGCAGGGGTACACGATGTGTTCCATGTTTCTTTACTGAGGAGATATGTTCAGGATCCATCTCATGTTTTAGATTTTTCAGAATTGGAAATCGCTGAGGACTTGTCCTTTCCAGAGTTTCCAGTACGTATTGAGGATCATAGGGAGCAGGTCCTTCGGAACAAGGTCGTACCTCTGGTTAAGGTGATTTGGCAGTATCGCTCCGGGGGTAAGGCAACTTGGGAGCACGAGGATGAGATGCAGGAGCAGTTTCCCTACCTTTTCTTGTAAGTTCTCTTGTGAGCTTGTATCTTTCTTTTTCGCCCTTGTTAATTGTAGCAGGAAATTTCGGGGACGAAATTCTTTTAAGGGGGGAAGAATGTAAGGATTGAGGTTTCGGATCCGGTTATCGGGTTAGTTTTCGGGGTCGGATCCCTTAGTTCAGGCCCTGATGGGGCTGGGACTCTGTTTTGTTTCGCGTCGAGCCTGCTCGACGCGGTTTAAACAGTGTCCAGCAATGTAGACGCGTTTTAGGCTGTGCCACGTGGGCGCCACGTGGGCTGGCCTTGGGTTGCGAGAGTACGGCCCCGGTCATATCGTCTGAATGGCGTCTTGGATGGACGACGCCTTTCAGACTACGACCGTGACTTGTCAGTGTACGGCCCGATCTTGTCATCTGAAAGACGTCGGGAGTGCACGAAGCGTTTTACCCAGCTTCTGGTTGACCCCGCGAGCCCTCCTTCCTTTCCCTCATTTTGTCCTTCCTCCTCTCTCTCCTCTCTTCCTCCGGCGACCCGACGACGTTTTTCCCTTTCTCCTCATTTTCCTCCCACCATTTCCTCTCTTCCTCCACTTCATCGACCTCCTAACTCCTACCACTACCACCACCATCTCCTCCCAGGCGTTTTTCTCTTCGGACGGCGGCCGACGTCCCGGTGGAGTAACGGCGTCCACGGTGGTACTGGCGGCGGCATGGGGCGAGGCGGGTAGGCAGCTTGGAGCTTGGAGGAGTTCAAGTAACTGGTAGGGTGACGATCCTCGTGGTGTTCCAACTTAAAACCATGTTTTCCCGCTTTTAAGCACGATGAGTGTATGGTGTTTTTGGGTAGAATAAGCCTGTTTAGGGGCTTTCTTGATGGATATGGTGGTCTCTATGAATGTGGATTTGTGGGCTTTCCTATGATGGATTGGTTTCCCTCTTCGTTTTCCCTTTCTTGGGTGTTTTGGGGCAAATTTGGGGTTTAAGGGGACCCTCGGGTCGAGCTCCATAAACCAGGTTTCTGGCGCTAAATGACGTCGTGCTAGGACGACGCCATTCAGAATGGCGACGGGCTAGGACGAGGCCATTTAGGCAGAAATTGTCCCGATAACGGTTTCTGTCATAGTAGACTTCTGTTGTAAATGGCGTCCACGGGCAGCGACGCGTTTTAAAAGACGACGACTGGGCACGACGTCCTTTTAGGCCATGTTCTGAGGCCAAGATTTTATGAACCAGTTTAGGAGACTTGAATGGCGTCGGCCTTGGGCGCGCGATTCAAGACAGAATCACATTAATTCATGCTGTTAACATATCTTCACATTGTTAGATAGTTTGGTTTATTGCATGTTTGAAATCGTACTTGAGGATAAGGATTTTTATGTGATCGGATCGCACTGTGTTGTACTTCGTGCGATTGTGGACCTAGAGTGACAGTTGTAGTGCTTGCCACCCTGTGTCGGTGTGGGAGGGACACAGCGCCGGTGTGGGAGTGGTGGGGTGACGCCTAGAGAGAGGGTCACCTAGTGTACCCCGGGGTTAGCTCTTACTGGTGTTGGAGTGGTACCTGTGGAGTGTCACTCGTGCTGAGGGAAGGAGTAACCATCTGAGCCAGTTTGGCCAGAGTAGCTAGCGTGCTATCCGAGGGGTTACTGTTTGGTCTCAGCGGGTCGGTGTTTCCCACGTTTGGTTGTGTGGTTGGCGTGTTTTGCCGAGACGTTGGTTGTAGGTTCCCTGATAGAACAGTTTCTGAGATATGCATGTTACATTTTGAATACACGTAGTTTATATCGAGAATTAGGAGTAGTAACTACTGCTTTACCTGCTTACTTTACCTTTATCTATGCTACTGCTTTTGTGGGTGCGTGAGTGGGCGGTGGGGATCGAAGGATCCCTATTGAGTCTTTTCATTGAGACTCAGCCCTGCGGCTTTCAGGTGAGGGTTCCAGGCAGGCTTAGCGAGGGGAGTGCTGCTTAGAGTTACGCGCCAGCTGTTGTTGTTCCGGGGTATGCCCCGACGTAGTTGTTATTTTATTTCTGGCCTGTACGCTTAATTATTTCTTTTATGTTGGAGTATGTAATTATTTGCTGTGTCCAGTCGCATTTTTATAACTTTTAATTCTTGAACATCCTTTTCAATTCAATGCGATGTGAATGTTTAGCTTAGTTAATTATTTATTTCCCAGACTTATCTAGATCTTGGTTTGGTTCCAAGATAATGATTCGGTACCCATTTTGTAATCAGATCCTCGATTATAGGGTGGCGGGTCGTTACACCTAGAGAGAGAGGGTCACCTGGTGAATCCCGGGGTATAGCGAGTATCGGTGTGGGAGTGGTACATTCGGAGTGTCACTCGTGCGGGGGGGAGCATAAACACCTAGAGCTAGATAGGCTGGAGTAGCCAGTGCGCTATCCGAGGGGTTGCTGTTTGGTCCCAGCGGGTCGGTGTTTTCCACGTTCGGCCGCGTAGTTTGTGTGTTTAACCAGGACACTGGTTGTGGACTTCGTGGTGGAGTGGTTTCAGAGCTGTGCATGTTGTAATTACAAACGCATGTGTTTTATATCGGAATTTGAGAATCTTTGGGACTTGTGTTTATTGCTTTATTTATTTAGATTGCCTATATTAGTGTTGCTGCACTTGTAGGTGTGTGAGTGGGTGGTGGGGATCGGAGGATCCCTACTGAGTCCATTTCGATGAGACTCACCCCTGCGGTTTTCAGGTGAGGGTTACAGGCATGCGTAGCGTGGAGGATTTCGTCTTGGGTTGCACACTAGCAACTACTGGTCCGGGGTATGCCCCGATGTAGTTGTTATTTTCCTTTCAGACCTGTACGTTTAATTATTTCTTTTCAGTTAGAATAGGTAATTATTTACTGAGTCAAGTCGAATTGTGATAATTTTTAATTCCGACATTTCCTTTATAATTCGATGTGATGTGGGATGTTTAGCTTAACTTATCATTTATTTTTCAGACTTATCGAGATCCTGGTTTAGCTACAAATTTTAATTATTCGGTACCTATTTAGTAATCGGATCCCCGATTATAGGGTGGCGGGTCGTTACAGTTGGTATTAGAGCATTCGGTCTGGCAAATAGATGATAACTAGGTTAAATATCGTAAATTCAGCAAATAATTACATTATCCTGTATAGGCATGGCGGTAGTGTAGGTTTTGGGTTCTAATTAGAAATTTTCGATTCTTGTGATTGTAGGCGATAAGATGGCTCCTAGGGAGAGAGTTCCAGTTATTAGGGAGCAGGGAGACGTTACTAGTGGGTCTGAGGTTGGTTGGCCGAATATGGAGTGTTTTATGGAGTCTATGATGGACATGATGACTAGATATCAGACTCGGGACCTAGTGAGATTTCTAGTACTCCGGGAGGGCCTTCAGATGCTCTGGAGAGATTCCTGAAGCTGAAGCCGCCTCATTTTACCGGTCGTCCCAACCTTGATGAGGCCGTTCATTAGCTGAAGGAGTTAGAGAAGACTTTCGTTACCATGGATTGTGCGGCAGTTAAGAGGACTCCGTTGGCGATCTTCATGTTGAAAGATGATGCCTATGACTGGTGGACTACTTTGAAGAGCTTGTCTTATATAGATAGGAATCTCAGGGAGATTCCATAGGAGACGTTTGTGAAGGAGTTCTACGCGCAGTACTTCCCTAGGCATGTCCAGAAGGCCAAGGAGAGGGAATTTATGGAGTTGACCTATGGGAGCATGACAGTGCTTGAGTACTAGATGAAATTTATTTTGCTTGGGAGGTTTGTGCCCTTCATTTCAGGAGACGAAGAGCGTCGGGCCGAGAGGTTCGTGGATGGACTGAGGTCCAACTTGAGGAGTTTTGTGGCATCCCACTGTTGTACGGACTTGGCATCGGCGGTTAAGTGTGCCGCGGTAGTAGAGGCACAGTACGATCAGTCAGCTAGGGAGAGGGGACTGGCTACTCAGGGGCCAGCTTACGGCAAGGGGAAGACAACAACAACGGTAGCAGCTCCTTCGTCTGGATCAGGATCGTCTTCACTCAACTCCAGATTCAAGAGGTTCTTTTGAGGTGGTGGCAGCAGCAGCGGCAGCAGTGGTAGTAGTAGACCCAGGCAGACCCATCAAAGTTAGTCGGTGTCCAATGCTCAGCAGGAGGCAGCTCAAAGACTTCCAACAGTTTGTCATCATTGTGGTGGTACTCACGGTGGGACTCAGTGTCCCGCATTTTCTGGGAGCTGTTATACTTGTAGCCAGCAGGGCCATTGGGCGAGGTATTGCCCGTAGGGGCATGGTCAGGGGCAGGGACCGGGTGATCAGAAGAAGCCGAAGAGCCAGGGGAGAGTTCTTGCTATCACCAGGAAGGAGGCTCGTGCATCCAACATGGTGGAAGGTACACTTTTTGTCTTTGGGAACTCCGTGCATGTGTTGATTGATTCGGGTGCTTCGTATTCTTTTATTTCTGAATAGTTCGTAGATGTTCTTTTTGCACTCCTTGATGAGTTATCTAATGGACTGATAGTTGAGGTTCCTTCTGGGGATTTCATGTTGACTTATAACTATTTGAGTGAGGTTCCCTTGATCATTGAGGGTCATCAGTTACCTGCCCAGTTAGTTGTGTTTGCCATTCGTGACTTTGGTGTCATCTTGGACATGGACTGGTTGGAGGCTTATTATGCTGACGTGGACTGCCACAGGAAGAGGGTGCGTTTCTCCATTCTAGTAATCTCGGCCTTCTACTTCCAAGGTATTAGGCTCTCTTCTCGTGGTATTCTTATTTCTGCTTTTAAGGTCCTGAGGTTGCTTGTTGGTGGCTGTGAGGCTTTCCTTGCCTCAGTAGTTGTAGCTGATGTTAGTAGTGGTTCTAGTCCTTGGGAGGTGCCTATACTATGTGACTTTATTGATGTGTTTCCTGAGGAGTTGCCTGGCCTTCCTCCTCAGCGGGAGGTGGAGTTCACTATTGAGCTTGCACTGGGTACGTCGCCCTTGTCTAAGGCCCCGTATTGGATGGCTCTGGCCGAATTTTCTGAGTTAAAAGTGCAGTTGCAGGAATTGCTGGATAAGGGTTTTATTCGTCCTAGTACTTCTCCGTGGGGTGATCCAGTTCTATTTGTTAGGAAGAAGGATGGTTCTCTGAGGTTGTGCATTGATTATGGACAGCTGAACCAGGTGACAGTAAAGAACAAGTATCCACTTCCGAGAATCGATGATCTAATTGATCAGTTGCAGTCTGCCAAGGTATTCTCGAAGATTGACTTAAGGTCAGGGTATTACCAAATGAGGATCCGTCAGGTTGATGTGAGTAAGACGGCTTTTAGGACTCCGTACGGACATTATGAGTTTTTGGTTATGCTTTCGGCTTGACCAATGCTCCGGCGGCTTTCATGGATTTGATGAACCGGATCTTCAGGGCCTACATGGATCAGTTTGTGGTGGTGTTTGTAGATGATATTTGTAACGACCCGCCACCCTATAATCGGAGATCCGATTACTAAATGGGTACCGAATCATTAATTTGGAACCAAACCAGGATCTAAGTAAGTCTGGGAAATAAATGATAAACTAAGCTAAACATTCACATCGCATTGAATTGAAAGGAAAATGCAGAAATTAAAAGTTATTACAATGCGACTCGATACAACAAACAGTTACATACTCCAACAGAAGAGAATTAATTAAACATACAGGCCATAAATAAAATAACAACTACATCGGGGCATACCTCGGAACAACAACCGTCGGCGCTCAACACACAGCCGCACACTCCTCGCTAGGTCTGCCGGGAGTCATCACCTGAAAACCACAGGGATGAGTCTCAAAGACAAGACTCAGTAGGGATCCTTCGATCCCCACTGCCCACGCACACACCCACAAGTGAAGAATACAGCTGACGGTAAAGTAACAAGCACAGTGGTAATTATTATTCCTAGATCTCAATGCGAATCACATGCAATCGAAATGTATTAAACATGCATAATTCTAAACCAGACGACTAGGGAACCCACAACCGCCGTCTCGATAGAACACGCCAACCACACAAACAACAGTGGGGAAAACATCGACCCGCTGAGACCAAGCAGTAACCCCTCGGATAGCACTCTAGCTACTCCGGCCCAACTGGCTCAGGTGGTTACTCCTTCCCTCAGCATGAGTGACACTCCGAAAGTACCACACCCACACCGGTACTAGCTGACCCCGGGGTTCACCAGGTGACCCTCTCTCACTAGGCGTCACCCCGCCCACGCTCCCACCGGCGCTGTGCTCCACCCACACCAGCACAGGGTGATAAAGCGCTACAACTGTCACTCCAGGTCCACAGTAACACAAAACCCGGCACAGTACGATCCGGTCACGTGAAAAGCCCGCGATCGCACGACACACAACGCAGTGCCATCCGGTCATGAAGAATCCATCATTATCGAGTGTACTAAAGCATGCATTAACCAACTATCTAGCAGTATGAGCACATTTTACTGGCATGAATTAGTGTAGTTCTGTCTTGAATCGCGTCGCCCAAGGCCGACGCCATTCAAGCTCCCTGTACTGGTTCATAAAACACCGGCCTCAGAATCTGGCCTAAAAGGCGTCGACACCAACGGTCACCTTTTTAAAAGGCATCAACATCCTCAGACCACATTTAGCACAGAAATCCAGGATTTGCAGAAAACATTAATCAAGGGATTTCTGCCTAAAAAGGCGTCATGGTTACCCGACGCTTTTACGAATCGCGTCGCCCACCCGTGACGTCTTTTAGTCCCAGAATCCCTGAACCGACAGAACCTCAGTAAAGCAGTTCCTGTCTAAAAGGCGTCATGACGGCCCGACGCCCTTCAAAAAGGCGTCGTCCACGCACGACGTCCTTCAACCCCAGGAACTAGATCTGTCATGAGCCAGAGGGCTCCCCTTTTCATCCCCAAAAAACCCCAAAATCACCTGAAATGGAGGAGAAAGAGAGGCAAACCCAAACATCACGAATCCATATTCATAGAAATCCCCCATTTCAACAAGAAGAGCTCCTAAATATGCTTGTTCTACCCCCAAAACCATAGATCTAAAACATGCTTCAAGAGGGAGAATCATGGTTTGAACATAGAACACTATGGGAATCGTCACCCTACCGGTTACTTGAACTCCTCCAAGCTTCAAGCCGTCCACCCGACTCGTCCCACGCCGCCGCCGGTACCGCCGTGGTCGTCCTTACTCCACCGTGACGTCGGCCGCCGTGCGGAGAGTAAAACGCCGCAGTGGAAGTGGAGGTGGTAGTGGTGGGAGCTAGGTGGGTGATGGAGTGGAGGAAAGGATGAAGTGGTGGGAGGAAAAGAGGGAGGAGAAGGGGCTGTCGTCGGGATTGTGGACGGACAGGTTCCATGAGTGGGTTGCTGAACCCCATTACCTTCCGGGATCATGCGGTGTTGCTTGGCACCCAACTTGATCAGAAGTCCGACCGAATTCACATGCGATGTCAATTCGGTTAAGTAATTAGTTAATATCTAGATATTAATTAATTACTATAAGTCAATAACTAGTTATTGGACTTAACGGGCTGAAAACCGGACTGGTAAATGGGCCTAGAGGGTCACACGCAATAAGATTCTCAGTCGGTGGTACATAAGTGGGATTTATATTAACTCGGGGGCTTTTGTGAAAAGTCGCGCCGACTTAATATATATACACGCTGTTGAGAAACCCTGGGCCAAGCTCCAGGATTTCCCTTGCTGGCCGTCACCCCTCCTTTCTCTCTCCACCTCTGGGCGTCCCGTTCGGCGCGCCAGAACAGCTTCCGTCTCCGCCGCGTATGATACCCGAAAGTCGGGAATTCCCGTCGGCGGGATTTCCGCAATCGTTGCGGCGACGGATCTTCAGCGAGCGAGCTGAAACGGACGAGGGATCGAGGACGAACCACCGCGGAGGATCGCGTGGATACCGCTGGAGGCCGGACGCTTGTGCGGCTTGCGGCATCACCTCGACGGAACCGAGACGGATGCGGATTCGAATCCGTGCACGGTAATCGGATTACTTCTCGTAGTTTTCGGTTTGCGTTTTTCGTTCCGAATCGGATCAGCGGGCATCGGGCGGGATAAATTTTTGTTCTTCGTTTCCGCTGCGTTCTTCGCGTCCCGCCCGGATCCCAACAGGGATCACCGGAAGGTAGGAGAGAAAGAGAGGAGGAAGAAAATGAGGGAAAGAAGGAGGGCTCGCGGGGTTAACCAGAGACGGGCTAAAACGCGTCGACATGGACATACGCCTATCAGGTGACGTGACGGCCGCTCTGACAGGACTCTGAAATGCGTCGTTCTACACAGACGCCGTTCAGGAGACATGTCAGGGCCGTACTCTGACAATTCCAGAGTCGCAGTCTGAAAGGCGTCGTCCCATGCGGACGCCGTTCAGACGACACGACAGGGCTGTACTCTCGCGGCCCAAAGCCAGCCCACGTGGCACCCACGTGGCAGAACCTAAAGCGCGTCTGCAACGGTGGACGCCGTTTAAACCGCGTCGAGCCCGCGATACGCGAAAGATCACAGAATCTCTGCCCCACTGGAGCCTGAACTACAGGGTCCGACCCCGAAAACCGGATCCGAAAGCCTCAGTCCTTACAATATTTTGGTATATTCTTCTTCTGAGGAAGAACATGCCACGCATCTTCAGGTGGTTTTGTAGGTTCTGAGATAGCACCAACTCTATGGCAAATTTAGCAAGCGTGAATTCTGGCTAGATATGGTGCACTTCCTAGGGCATGTCATTTCTGGAGATGGCATTGCAGTGGATCCAGCCAAGATTGAGGCAGTAATGGACTGGGGCAGACCGACGACAGTAACTGAGATCAGAAGCTTCCTGGGGTTAGCAGGGTATTACAGACGGTTTGTCTAAGATTTTTCTTCAATAGCGACCCTCTTGTCGAGGTTAACTTGTAAGGGAGTTTGTTTTGTGTGGACTGAGGAGTGTGAGCGGAGCTTCACTGAGTTGAAGACTCGTCTCACTTCGGCTCCAATTCTTGTGCTTCTGTCTAGTTCTGGTGGATTCGTGGTTTACTCAGATGCATCTCGTCGAGGTTTGGGTGCGGTTCTGATGCAGCATGGTAAGGTTGTGGCCTATGCTTCTAGGCAACTGAAGAAGCATGAGGAGAACTGCCCCACTCATGACTTGGAGTTGGCGACTGTGGTATTTGCACTGAAGATCTGGCAGCACTATTTATATGGAGAGAAGTTTCAGCTTTTCACTGATCACAAGAACCTGAAATATGTATTCACGCAGAAGGATCTGAACTTGAGGCAATGCAGGTGGATGGAGTTTATCAAGGATTATGATCTCGACCTCTCTTATCATCCGGGCAAGGCGAACATGGTGGCGGACGCCTTAAGTCGGAAGGCAGTCATATCATATCTTATGATTCAGGAATGGAGGTTATATGAACAGGTTGTGGAATCTTCCTTTAGGATTCCACGAGAGGCTAATAGAGCCGTGTTGGCCAGCTTGACTGTGAGGCCGGCAGTACCATGCCGTGATCGAGGCTCATAGAGCGGATGTAGAGCTATCGCAGATTCTCCAGATATTAGAGGTGGAGTTGTGGGATGATGGCATGGTCAGATTTAGAGGCAGACTCTATGTTCTAGTTGAAGAAGTGCTGCGCATGAGTGTCCTAGATGAGGCGCACCATTCTAGATATGCAGTGCATCCCGGAACGACTAAGATGTATCATTATTTGAGAAGGCACTTTTGGTGGCCTAGCATGAAGAAGGACGTAGCTGAATTTGTGGCAAGGTGCCTAACTTGTCAGCAGGTTAAGGCACAACACCAGAGACCAGGAGGGTTGTTACAACCGTTACCGATCTTGGAGTGGAAATGGGAACATGTGACTATGGACTTTGTGATGGGATTACCTGTGTCACCCGGCAGAAGAGACGCGATCTGGGTCATTGTTGATCGATTGACCAAGTCAGTGCACTTTCTAGTTATTAGGAAGGACTGGTCAATTGGTAAGTTGGCTAGGTTGTTTGTAGACCAGATTATCTCTCTGCGTGGGGTGCCCTTGTCCATCGTGTCAGATCGGGATCCGAGATTTACTTCTAGATTTTGGAGGAGTTTTCAGAAGGCCTTGGGTACGAAGCTAGCTTTCAGCTCGACTTACCATCCTGAGACTGATGGACAGTTAGAGAGGACCATTCAGACACTGGAGGATATGCTCACGGCTTGTTGCCTTGATTGGGGAGGTTCTTGGGAACATCACTTGTCTACAGTGGAGTTTGCTTACAACAACAATTATCATTCTAGTATCGGCATGGCACCATATGAGGCATTGTACGGGCGGCCGTGTCGATCTCCTGTGAATTGGTCTGAGATTGGCGAGAGGCAGATGGCAGGGCTAGAGTTGGTACAACAGTGTGCTGAGGTTGCCAGAATGGTGCAGCAGAGGTTGACTACAGCTCAGAGCAGGCAGAAGAGTTATGCATATATCCGTAGGAGACCGCTTGAGTTCGAAGTTGGGGACCACGTGTTTCTCTGAGTCTCACCCTCCAAAGGTGTGATGATATTTGAGAAGTGAGGTAAGCTGAGTCCGCGATATATTTGGCCTTTTCCTATTCTTACTCGAATTGGGGAAATGGCGTATTAGCTAGCCTTGCCACCCAGTCTCGCAGGAGTTTACGAAGTGTTCCATGTTTCTTTATTGAGGAAGTATGTTCAGGATCCGTCTCATGTCCTGGACATCTCGGAGTTGGAGGTTGCTGAGGACTTGTCCTTTTCGGAATTTCCAGTACGTATTGAGGATCGTAGGGAGCAGGTCCTTCGGAACAAGGTTGTTCCTCTGGTTAAGGTGATTTGGCGGCATCGCTCCGGAGGCGAGACGACCTGGGAGCTAGAGGATGAGATGCGAGAACAGTTTCCCTACCTTTTATTGTAGGTTCTCTTGTGAGCTTGTACCATCATTTTCGTTCTCGTTATTTTTATAACAGCAATTTCGAGGACGAAATTCTTTTAAGGGAGGGAGAATGTAAGGACTGAGGTTTCGGATCCGATTTTGGTGTCAGACCCCTTGGTTTGGGCCCTTGTTCGGTTCAAACGGCGTTGGGTTAGGGGGATGCTTTTTACAATGTGCCACGTGGGCCAGTTTTGGGCCGCGAGAGTACGGCCCCGGTCTTATCGTTTGAATGGTGTCTTGCATGGTCGACGCCATTCAAAGATCTATCAGTGTACCATTGCGTCTTGTCGTCTGATTGATGTCGCTCTTGGATGATGCGATTTGGCGCAGTTTCGGTTGACGCTCCGAAGTTCTCCTCCATTTCTCTCATTCTCTCCATTTCTCTCTCTCTCCTCCCCCTCCTCTCCGAACGCTCTGCCCCCTTCCCCTTCTCCTTCCCTTCCTCTCCCCATTCCTCCTTTCCTTCCACTCCATCAACCTCCTACCCCTCACCACTACCACCACCATCTCCTCCGCGACACACCTTTCTCCGGACGGCGGCTGACGTCCCGGTGGAGTGATGGAGTCCACGGCGGTACTGGTGGCGGCTTGTGGCGTGGCGGTTCGGCGGCTAGGAGCTCGGAGGAGTTCAAGTAACCGGTAGGGTGACGATCCTTGCGGTGTTTTGTTTAAAACCATGATTTTCCCGCTTTGAAAGCATGCAATATGTGTGGATGCTTCTGGGGTAGAAAGCATGTTCTAAGGGGTTCTTTATGAAAATGATGAGGCTTCTCCCCTACCTTCTCTATTTTTTGGTGTTTTGTGCGATTTGGGGGAGAAATCCCACTTTGTGACTTGGGGGAGGCCAGAGAGGGAACCTGTCTGCGAGTGCTAAATGGCGTCTGGCGACAGTGACGCCATTTTAAATGGCGACTACCACCAGAGACGCGATTTAGCCCAACTAGTTCCGAGGCCAAATCAGTTGGATTTTGTCTCTGTATTGAATAGGGTATGGGGACAACGACGCCATTTTAAATGGCGGTTGCCAGGGGCGACGCGATTTAGGCCATCTTCCGAGGCCAGTTTCCGTGCTAACTAGTTTAGGGGTCTTGTATGACGTCGGCCACGGGCGACACGATTCAAGACATAACCTCATTAATCCATGCAATTAACATGTATTTACATTATTAGATAGTTTGGTTAAATGCATGTTTGAAAAACATACTTCGAGGATGAGGATTTCTTCATGATTGGATCGCACTGTGTTGTGTTTTGTGCGACCGTGGACCTAGAGTGACAGTTGTTAACGCATAGGCACCCTGTGTCTGTGTGGGAGTGACACGGCGCCGGTGTGGGAGTGGTGGGGTGACGCCTAGAGAGAGAGGGTTATCTGGTGTACCCCGGAATATAGCTAGTACTGGTGTGGGAGTGGTACATTCGAAGTGTCACTCATGCTAAGGGAAGCATAACCACCTAGAGCTAGACAGGCCGGAGTAGTCAGCGCGCTATTCGAGGGGTTGCTATTTGGTCCCAGCGGGTCGGTGTTTTACGCGTTCGGCCGCGTAGTTTGTGTGTTTAGCCGAGACACTGGTTGTGAACTTCATAGTGGAGTGGTTTCAGAGCTGTGCATGTTGTAATTACAAATGCATGTGTTTTATATCAGAATTTGAGAATCTTTGGGAGTTGTGTTTACTACTTTATTTATTTAGATTGCCTATATTAGTGTTGCTACACTTATGGGTGCATGAGTGGGTGGTGGGGATCGGAGGATCCCTACTAAGTCCATTTCGATGAGACTCACCCCTGCGATTTTCAGGTGAGGGTTATAGGCAGGTGTAGCGTGGAGGGTTTCGTCTCGGGTTGCGCGCCAACAGCTACTGGTCCGGGGTATGACTCGATGTAGTTGTTATTTTCCTTTCAAGCCTGTACGTCTAATTATTTCTTTTCAGTTGGAATATGTAATTATTTGCTGAGTCATGTCGAATTGTAATAATTTTTAATTCCTACACTTCCTTCACAATTCGATGTGATGTGGGATGTTTAGCTTAGCTTATCATTTATTTCCCAGACTTATCGAGATCCTGGTTTGGCTTCAAATTTTAATGATTCGATACCCATTTAGTAATCGGATCCCCGATTATAGGGTGGCGGGTCGTTACACCTTGATTTGGACCTTATATATACATTTCATTAAGGGACCCGTAATTAATCATGATAATGACAACACGGTGGTGATCACTTCCCACTTCGACCTACATGACATTTATGGAAGGGATTTAGCCAGACACTATTCGGAGTTGTGACATACCAATCCTTGGAGGCCCTATGGCCGATGAAGAGGAGGAAGATTCAAGATCTAGAATGCGAATGGTACCGCTGGTTCGATACATGGGACATTTATGGGAGGGATTTAGCTAGACACTATTCGGAGTTGTGACATACCAATCCTTGGAGGCCCTACGGCCGATGAAGAGGAGGAAGATTCAAGATCCATAATGTGAATGGTACCGCTGGTTCGATACATGAGACATGTACATTGTAGTCAATAGACAGTTCCTTGATCCCTTAGAACCGAAGTGGCCGCAACTAATAGGTGAACTGATCGAAGGGCCTGGGGCCATTTTTGATAAGAGAATCCTGTTGAGCGAGGAAACTGACGAAGGGGAGCTTGACGACTCTTACCAACTTGGATTCACCACTAATCTTCTTTGGGAGGGAACCTATCCCCATCATGTTTTCACCCTCCATACACTGTTCCGCACTCTGCTCCTGACCCCGACTTGGTCGGGGGTCATCACTGAAGATATACATCGGGCTCTGCCCATCACTATCACTCTGTCCCTACGGGACCTCCTCCCTCAGATCTCTCTCGACTCTGAGAGGATCTATGATCTGATCTGGGACATACTATTGTATGATCCCCCCAATCCTTTGGCCTTGGTGCCGTTACCTCGTCATTCTTCTCCTTTCAAGATTAACTCTTGTTTCATGATTAAAACTTAAAATCTCCAAAAAAAAAATGCCAGCTTGGCAACTTCCTCCTCCCAAATCCTCGTTGAGAAAACTTCATACTACTTGTTCGAATATACCCCATCACGTGGGTCATTCGGGTAAGATTCTCTTCTAGATCTGCTTTGCCCCTCCTCTCGGGAGGATTCACCTGTATCACATCCTGTATCCCTTGATTTTTATCCTTCTTGGTCTTTATTAGATCAGGATAGAGAGTCTAGTTGTAGGGAGTCTATTTCTAGACAGGTTAGTCAGGTTAGGAAGTCTAAGGGTAGACAAGTTCTAGATAGATACCTCCACGATCTAGCTTTAAGATGCCTTTCTTACTCTCAGATTCCCCAGATGTTAGAGAATCCCATCAGATGCCAGAAGAATGTGAAGTTGATGGGTTAGTCAATGACGGGTATGGGGTATATGAATTGTTACACGTGAAAGATCCATTACTGAAGATGAGGAAGATGACGAGGACGCGGCTGAGGTGTATGCTAGTAGAGTGAAGAGATTTGATGAACCCTTAGCTGTTGTAGAAGAGCCTACCAAAGAGATTAATCTAGGAACTGAAGACGAACCTAAAGTTGTCCTTATCAGTAAAAATCTTTCTTAAGCAGATGAGGAGGCCGTGGTCCAAGTTCTCAGAGATTACAAGGACACTTTCACTTGGATCTATGAAGATATGCCGGGGTTATATTCATCCCTAGCGGAGCACCGATTAATGTTGAAATCAAGAGCTAACCCGGTCAAGCAAAAATTAAGGCGATTCCACCCTCAAATGGCTTTGACGATAAAGAAAGAGGTCGATAAATTGTATAAAGCCAAATTATTTGAGTTGTTCTCTATCCAAAATAGGTGGCAAATATAGTCCCGATCATGAAAAAGGATGGGAAGGTCAGGATTTGCATTGAGTTTCGATATTTTAATCGGGCATGTCCTAAAGACGACTTTCCACTGCCTCACATAGATGTACTCATCGACAAAACAACTGGTTATGAAATGCTATCATTCATGGATGGATTCTCAGGGTATAATCAGATTCACTTGGCAGAAGAGGACCAAGAGAAGACGTCGTTCACTACACCTTGGGGCACTTATTATTATGTTGTTATGCCATTCGGACTGAAGAATGCTGGAGCCACTTATCAAAGGGCTATGATGGCTATATTCCATGACATGATGCACATTGATTTAGAAGTGTATGTGGATGATTTGTTAGTGAAATCCACGACTAAAGTTGAGCAACCTGGGGTATTGACGAGAGTTTTGGAAAGGTTAAGGGAATATCAATTGAAGATGAATCCCAAAAAGTGCGTATTCGGTGTATCATCAGGGAAGTTGTTAGGATTCATTATAAGCAAATGGGGCATTGAGATCGATCCCAACAAGGCTAAGGCTATCAGAGAGATGCCACCTCCCAAGAATTTGAAAGAACTGAGAGGATTGATTGGTAAGTTGCAATTTATTCGCCGCTTTGTCTCTCAGCATTTTACGAGCTTACTAAGACGAGAGTCAAGTTTGATTGGGACGATAAATGTCAGGAGGCATTCAATGGATTGAAGACATAACGAGCAAGTCCTCCTATCTTGAGACCACAATCTCTGGTCAAATCTTTGATTTTATACATTTCTGTCCTGGATGACGCGGTGGGTGATAAAGTGTTAAATTGATCATTTAAGGGTAATCATATGCATCATACTCATGTTTTTATCTGCAAAATAGCATGGAATGATAGATAATTGTGTACCAAGTCCAACGGTACCAATTTCGTCAAATTCTGACTTAAAAACATCGTCATTTCATGTGATTAAAGGAGTATAGCGTATTTGCGATTTTTCGACAAAACCGAGACGAAATAAATAAATATGATGATATTTTTATGATAATCTGCTAATTTATATTTATTTTATGTGAACAGGACATGCCGATGATGCAGTGCAGCTCGTGGAGTTTTTTGGAAATTTGGGGGAGGTCTAATGCTCGGATTTCAACTAAAGTAGGGGTAAAAATGCAATTTGATGTCCTAATATTGCTCTGATTCCTTCTTTCTCTGAAGTTTCCCAAAATTCTCTATTTCCTTCCTTCTCTCCAATTTCCCAACCACACCCTTTCCTTTCTTTATTTTAAAAACTCTCTCTCTTTTTAGAAATTCGAATCCTCTTCCTTCTCCAGTTTCCTCTTCCTCTCCAACTCCGAATCCTGTCCCTTCTCCAAGCCTCCCACGTTCCTTCTCCTCTTCCAATTTCTCCTATATATTCCCTCTCTCTCTCTCCCAGATTCGTCCTCTTCTCCTCCAACCTTTCTTCCCGCAGCCCTCTCCTTCTCCAACTCTCTCCACGAAGCTCTCTTCCTTTCTCTCCCTCTATTCTCTCTTTCACGGCTCTCGCTTCCTCTCCTTTCCAGCATCCCTCTCTCCGATTATCTCTCTCCCTTATTTCCTCTCTTCCCACGCACTCTTCCTCTCTGGGTTCCTCCTCTCCTCCCACGGAACTCCTCTCTAATTCCTCCTCTCTTCCTCTCCTTTCCAACAGCTTTCTCTCCCTCTCCCTAGTTATCCCTCTCTCGTTTTATCTCTTTCTCTTGTTCTGTTCTCTCTCTCTCTCGATTTATTCTCCACGCACGCCGGCTTCCACAGCACCTGTGCGAGCTCCATGGGTACACCAGCAGCCGGCCTTCATCTAGCCGGTCTCCAGCAAGCCCACGCCGCCCTTGCTCGTCCAGCATCTTCTCAGCCCCCTCCCACGCTTTCCAGCAGCTCGTCCATGTGCATGCAGCTCCTGCAAGTGCCCAACCAGCGGTTCTAGCAGCTCGTCCACGTGCATGCATGCTGCATCCCAGCACCGCACCTCCAGCGTCTCTTGCGTACCCAGCAGCAGCCAGCAAGCGCATGCATGCCTGCATGCATGTGCGTTGAACCACCAGCTCCTCCAGCCAGCAACCTGCACGCAGCCAGCGTCCACCTTCTGCTCTCCACATTGAAGCCTTCATCAACCAGTCCATGCGCCAGCTCCAATGCATGCAGGCACGTCTAAGTCCACAGCAGCAAGCTCCACGTTTCTCCTCCAGCCGCCAACTTCCAGCAGCGACAGCCATCAAGTTCCTCCTGCCCGGCACTTGTTGAAGCCTGCACCAGCACTCTCCAGCAGCTCCACACAGCAACCAGGCCTTCCTCCTCTCCATCCACGTGCCAACAACAACTCTTCATAGTTGCAGTAGCTGTCCCAGCTGAACCAAGGCCACCAGCAGCCCGGTCCATTGCGCCGGCAGCCCACAGATTGCTTTTACTCTATTCTTCCCCTTCCCCCATTAGTATAAAAGTTGTTTATTTAATTAGGATTAGTCATTTGTTATTTAATGTTTTGTTTATTTAGGATATTAAACCATTAAATGTTGTAAGTTGTTTCATGATTTTTAGTTAATTAATCATTTACACGTAGTTAAATTTCAATGTCTTTGTCATAACTTTTAGTTGTGCTTATTTTTTATATAGGTGTTTGTGTTTAATTCCTGAAAATGAAAAGAAAAGAAAAAATATTTTTTTAATTAAAGTAATTATATATTTTTTAAGTAGCATTAGTTAATTGAGTTTTAGCTTAATTAAGTAATTAGTTATTCAAATTCTCATCTATTTTTAGACAACTAAATTCCAAAGTTTTCAAAATTAAAATTCTATCTCCCTGTGGATCGACTCGGACTCACCACTATTAATTTTCAAATTTTGATTTGAGTGAGCCGGATAAATTTAGATTGAACGTTTTTATGAGTGTTTAACGACGCACAATTTGGAACGATCAGTGGGGGTTGTCCTAGCACAAGAAGATGAAGAAGGAAAGGAGAGGGCAGTCTATTATCTCTCTAAACTCCTCAACCCCGCAGAACAGAGATACACCGCGATGGAGAAAACATGTGCTGCATTAGTATGGGTGGTTCAGAAGCTGAAGCATTATTTCCTGGCCCATGAAGTCCATCTCATCGCTAGGATGAATCCAATCAAGTTCCTCCTTGAGAACTCCGTCCTCACAGATCGATTAGCGCGTTGGCAGAGCTTTCTATCTCAATTTGATATCATCTACATTTAGTAGAAAGCAATCAAATGCTATGCCATCGCATAACATCTTGCTCATCACCCTCTTCCTCGTTGTGATCTAGTCCGATCGGAGTTTCCGGATGAGGAACTGATGTCCATAGACAAAATCAAAGACGATTTGTGGACTCTGCATTTTGACGGAGCTGTGAACTCTCATGGTAAGGGTATCGACATTGTTTTGTTATTACCTGAAGGTGTCACCATTCCACAAGTCTTTCAGCTTGACTTCCATGTCACCAACAATATTGATAAATATGAGGCTCTTCTAGCCGGTCTCAAGGCTGCTCAGTTACATGGTGCCACTAAGCTCATGATTGTGAGTGATAGTCAGCTAATCCTTCACCAAGTGCTTACCAAATATCAAACTCTTGATCATAAACTCAAGCTTTATCAAGAACTCACTTCAACTTATGCCAAGCTTTTCACTAAATTAATCTTTGTCCATATTCCTCGAAATTTGAACATTCTAGCTGACACTCTAGCTTCTCTCGCATCATACCTGAATTTTTCAATCAGCAAAAAATATGAATCGATCATCGTCCATAGGCGTCTCTCACTCGCCGTAAAAGACCCTTCATTCGTTAAGATTAAGGAGAAATTGCTGAAGAAGGTTAGAGATGGAGATATTGTGGAGAAGAGAGAAATAATGTTATTGGAACTGCAAGAAGAGATGGATGATGAAGAGAAACCCTGGTATTTTGAGATTGCCAAATACTGTGAAGATCAATCATATCCTAAAGAAGCCACAACTGAGGAGAAAAGGGCTATCAGGAGAGTTGCTCAGAGATACACCATAGTTGGAGGAGCACTTTATAAACGAGGTTTTGACGGTGTTCTTCTGAGATGCTCTGACGGAGATGAGCTTTGGAAGATTATAGAAGGAGCTCATGCTGGAGTTTGTGGTGGCCACGTTAATAGACATATGTTATCAAAGAAGATCCTTAGACAAGGATTCTACTGGCCAACCATGGAAGAGGACTGTGTAGGATATGTTTGTAGGTGTGTTAAGTGTCAACTTTATGCCGACAAGATTTATTCCCTCGCATCTTCACTCCATCCTATTTCCTCCCCATGGCCTTTCTCCATGTGGGCTTTCGACATCATTGGACCCTTCGGTGATCTCAATTCCGGCATTAAGCAGAAATCCTTTATTCTTACGGCCACATAATACTTCACCAAGTGGGTAGAAGCTGAAGCTTACACGGAAGTCAAAGCGTCAACAGTCTGCAAGTTTATTTTGAAGCACATCATCATAAGATTCAGAATTTCAAGCACCATCGTCACCGACAATGGACCACAGTTCATATCACAAGAATTAAAGGACCTTTGTAACATGTACAAAATTGCATTGCATCATTCATCTCCTTATTATCCGCAAGGCAATGGCCAAGTAGAAGCAACTAACAAGACTTTGATAAAAATTATCAAGAAAACGTGTGAATCCAACAAGTTCTCCGACTGGCCAGCGAAATTAATGGAGGCTTTATGGGCATACCGAACTTCAGCCCGCACGCCCATTGGACAGACTCCATATTCCTTAACATTCGGAATGGAGGTGGTAGTTCCATACGAAGTCCTCATCCCGTCCTTAAGAGTACAATTGAATAAGGAGTTCTCTCTTGATGAGCATCGTTTAACGCTCTTAGGTCAATTAGAACTTTTAGACGAGAAAAGTTGGTCAGCCGCTAATCATGCGCGAGTAAATCAGAACAGATTAGTACGTTTTTATCAAAAGAAAGTCATCGAACGAAAATTCAAAGTTGGTGAAATAGTTGTTAAAAGAATCTTTATAAAACTTGGTGGTCCGTGTTCTAAGCTCCAACCCGATTGGGATATATGGCGCAAGGACCAGTGGAGTCCGAAAATTTGAAAACTCAAATTCCCTCGTTATTCTTTGACAATCTAATCTAAACCCATTATTGCTCACGCAAACACATTTGGTTCGTGAGTAACAAGAGATTGTAGACACGCTAATTTTTACATCATATTGAGTAAATTTCATGTCACAATGATAATGCTCCAAAATGGTCTGATGTTTAATCATTAATTAATTTTTATTGATTTTCTCAAAATTTGTTGAATCACGTCGCGTATACACGACGCCATTTTGATTCTTAGCAGAAATCAATTCGGAATTGAAAATCGTAAATTTAAGATGATTTAGATGAATAGCGTCGCCTTTATCCGACGCCTTTTGAGTCCTAATCCGCTTAGGTTTACTATTTCTAATTCTGGTTAATTTCCTAATTTATCTAAAGCACGTCGTGTATACAAGACGTCTTTCATGTTTCCTAATTATTTTCGGTTTCCCTTTTCGGATTTATTTCTGTTTTGGCCGTATTAATGAACTAAAAGGCGTCCCCCTTGAGCGACGTGTTTTAAGAGTTTCCTGATAAGCAAGATTTGGCCGAGATAATCCTGTTCCAGAGGTTAGAAGGGTTTTCAATTTTCATTATGATCGTCCAGAGCAAGTCCAAGCCGCGGGATAGTCCTTTTGAAGGCGAAACACCTTAAAATCACTTCATATAAATATATATGCACATTGGCCTTTGAAAGAGATTGGTTTTTAGAGGATTTGGAGCTCTCTACAAGGTGTTTGAAGGTCCTCAAGGGAGAAAACGTGGATAACAAGGAGTTCTTATTCCTTCATCTGCTTCCACCATTGAAGCTCAAGAAGATCAAGATTTCAAGGGGCCAAACCAACCGATTTCCTCTATAGTTTCTTTTTCATATAGTTTTTTTTTCATTGCATCAATTCATCTCACACACTCACTTCATGATTTCTAAACCTACACTTCTTAAGGGGGTTTAAAAAAACACAAAAAGTGAGTCTTTTTAGTTTAGTTGCATGTTTAGATTCTTAATTAGAATAGATACCATACTACTTTAGTTCTAATCATAGTTTTATTGTTTATTTATTTATTTTTGTACAAGGTACAAAAGAAGAACAAGAGTAAAGAAAGAGAAGGCTCTTTTCTTTCGGCCGGCCGAAAGAGAGGAACAAAAGACCCCACATTCTCCCAGTTTGCAAGGTTGGTAAGTGATCACTTTTCCTTTGAAACCCTCGGTTTCTGGCGATCACAATTATTTTCATATTGTTAATCATAGAGAACACATGATAACATGATGAACACACACTCTTTTTGAGCACTACAACTTTTTGGCGATCACGGTAGGACTTGTCTTGCCGTTTCTCTTTTTTTTTTTTACTCTTTTTGATTCCATTGGGCACCCTTGGTGCACCACTTGTGTCCCTCGGACACGTTTGATAGTTTGTTAGTTGGTTATTTGACTGTTATCCCCATGTGTACCTCGTGCACACCCACTTGTGGCAAAATTTTTCCCTCCTTTGATTGCCTTGAGAAGTGGTATTAGAAAGTGTGTTTGTTCATATTGATATCCATGTGTTGCATGATTGGTCTATATGTTCAAATTGTCGTCGCATGAGAAGTTGATTTCTTAGTCATCTTGTTGTTTGAAGAGTGGATTGCCCTTGATCTTGCTTCTTATTTGTTGCTTTTGGGACCTAAAGCGCGTCTGTACAGTGAGACGCGTTTTATTAAGCGTGTCACCCTAGCACGACGCGATTTAGTGTTAAGACCTCCGTAAGTCCCCAAAAGCAAAGAACTCCTCTTTGTTCATCGAGCTGGTTGTACCATTTGAAGTCCCGGGTAGTCGGCCATATCGTTGTGAGTGAAGCCGTAGAGCATAACGATGGAAATTGAATTGAAACTAGGATTTTACCCATTGAGAGAATTTGAACTTAAAAATTGAATTAACCCAACACGTAACTGTAAAAAAAACGTAAGCATCCACTTGGTTGTTAATCTGTGCAAACTTGATTGAAGTAATTGTCATCTTAACACAATGATGCTACATTCAGGTAGAACTGTCGACATGGTTGCCTTTGAACAAGAAGACCTGGTTGAGTACGAGGGAGATGCCTATGCCCCTCAGGTTCATGGTACATCCTATTCTGAAGATGAAAGAGACGCTTATGTCTCCGATTATCACGATCAATTCCAATATGTTCACGAGGGAGATGCTCATGCCCCTCAGTATCATGATGATCCGATCTACGGTAAATATCACCCGGATTTGGGCAATCATTCACATATTCATGTCATCTCTAATCCCACTGTTGAAAGAGCCCAAGACCAGACTGGGCCCTCTGTCGATCATCCTTATGATCTTGCTACTCTCATGGGAGCTCTGTCTAATCATGTGGATCCTCGTCAATTTGACGTCATTCAATCAATCTTAAAAGGGAAAGCTCCTTTGCATCCTTCTGAGCCAAGCCCTGTGGTTCATCCTGCTGCTTATCAAGCTCCTACTCAAGCCATGGAAGGTTCATCCTTCTGCTTATCAAGATTCTACCACCCAACTCCTTCTTAACAAGTTGTCCCAGATGGACGAGTGGTTCAAGAATCTTGAAAATAATATGGATAGCAAGGCTGCTCCTGAACTCTCTGTTCCTGATTTGCCAGTATTCCATCTCTTACCTTTTGAAATGCCAATTTACAAAAAGTACAATGGCACAGGCAATCCTTTCCTTCACATCAATGAATTTCTATATGAATCATCCTTTTGGCAGCACGATAAAAAAGCACTGGCATTCCTCTTCAGAAGGTCGTTAGAAGGATCGGCCTTGGAGTGGTTCTTCTCTTTAGACCCTAGTGAAGTAGAGAATTTCGACGTGGTGTCGAAGAGATTCCTACAATGGTACAAAGACAGGGTGGCACCTACCTTGTCCATCACTAACTTATTCAATGAGAAGATGAAGCCTGACGAAGACTTCATAGTGTTCGCCGATAGACGGCGAGGGATGGCTGAAAAGATAAGAGACCACTTGTCCGAACAATGGTAAAGATGATGGTTGCCAACGCCACTCCACAGTACAAGCTTGTGCTGACCCTAAATAACTTGAGTACCATGGCAGATCTGTATGAGAGAGCACGTTATGCTCAGAATGCATTCAAGGAATCCACCTTTGCTAGTGTCTTCGATCCTCATCGACCCAATAGACCTCCACCCTGGAAGTCTATTATCCCCAATTCTTCTATGGGTCCAACTACTGAAGGTACATTGTCCCATGAACAGGTCAGTACAATGAACAATAATCAACACCAGTTTATGAGAAATCAGCAGTAATATCAGTCACCCAGGCCCCAAAACCAGCAAGGTTATAGGCCTCCCACTCAGCAGCTTCAGCCATCACCATAGCCTTCTCATCAGCAAGTATACAATCCACCTCAGCAGCCGCCGAATTACACTCATGTTCCTCCTCCTAATGACTAGACACAGCAGAGGAAACCTCTTGGTCCCAGAAGGTCGATATACCCCCAATTACCAGAATCCCTTACAGATATATTCAATGCCCTCTTGGCGGTCAACACCTTAGCGTTGCCGAAGGAAAGGACCATCTGGCCATCAAATGTTGACATGGCCCGTTACTGCTTGTTCCATCGTCAGCCGGGACACATGGTGGATGCCTGCTTTCACTTTCGGGACTATATTCATGACCTCAATGATTAAGGAGAGATTGATTGGGAAGAGATGAAAAAGTACATAACCACCCTGAAGGCGAAAAGACCATATCAGCAACAACAACAGCCACAGCCACCACAGCAGCAACAACCGGTTCAAAGGGCCCCGGTACAGCAAGCAGCACCACAGAATATGGGCATAGTACAAGACTCGTTTCCAAAACATCAAAACCAAATTGCCCCCATTTTGACAGGTAACCAGTCTGAGGCTAGTAGAGGGCAACAATGGAAGGTGGAGGATTCTTCCTCTATCTATTCAGCAAGTCATATGTCAAGCATTGCCGAGCAATCGCCTCGCCGCATTCTCTGCATACCTAAACCACAACCTATCACCATTAAACCCATTCCACCCTCCACCACCACATCCTAACCAAGCAACCCTCCGTAAACCGACTATATACCCCTCATGCCATCCAGGCCATTACTCCATATGCCATTCCCAACATCACCTACGACAACCACCCACCCCGATACCCTACAACCCTCCAAACCACTCATCCGCACAGTCCCCCACCAAATAACCCATCGCCGTCACTTGCTCAACCCCAACCCTCTAGACCACTCATCCGAGTTCCCTTACCTCCACCAACACCCCCTCACCAAGCCACTACAGCTCCCAAACCACTCCTCAACATGGCAGTGCTCAAGATAACGCCTGGTGTAAGGATTGAGATTTCGGGTTCAATTTTCGGGTCGGTTTCGAGCCGAATTCCCTGGGTTGGGCCCTGATGGGTCTGGGGAGTACCTTCTAAATGACGTCTAGGGGGCACGACGCATTTTAAACGGCGTCTTGTTGGGTGGACGCCATTTAGCTAGGTTGCTGTTATGCTACGTGGGCGGGCTTCGGGCCGCGAGAGTACGGCCTCTGTCGTGTCGTCTGAACGGCGTCCTTGATGGACGACGCCATTCAGAGTACGGCCCTGGGTTGTCAGTGTACGGTGCCGGTCTCGTCGTCTGAACGGCATCTTTGGTAGGCGACGCATTTCAGAGCCTCAGTCGGTACGGCCCGTCCTGTCAGCTGATAGGCGTCTGTCTCGCACGACTTGTTTTACCCCGTTTCGGATTGATCCGTGAGCCTTCCCTCCTTTCCCTCATTTTCTCCCTCTCATTCTCTCTCTTCCCTCTCTCCGCCCCCTCCGATTCCTCTTTTCCCTTTCCCTTCCCCTTATTCCTCTTCCACCACTCCAGTACCTCTCTACCTCTCACCACTACCACCACCACTTCCTTCGCGGCACTTCATTCTCCGGACGGCGGCCGACGTCCCGGCGGAGTGACGACGTCTTTGGAGGTACCGGCGGCGGTCTGCGGTGCGGCGGTTCGGCGGCACGGAGCCAGGAGGAGTTCAAGAAACCGGTAGGGGGACGAAGCTTGCATGTATTGTAGTTGTTTCATCCGTGTTTTCCCGTGTAAATCATGATGCGTGTATGGGGATTTTGGGTAGAATGAGCATGTTAAGGGGGTTTCTTGGTGGAAATTGTTAGGAATCGCCATGAACGTAGCGGAAATAAAAATGATTCCATTGTATCGGTTGCTGGGGTCGTAAAACGGACATTGAAATCAACGCGGGAAGAACAGTTCTTCACCTTTGCGGGGTTTCGAATCTCCCGTGGATGATGCCGACTCGGTAATCGCGCACGCGCACGATCTCTAGAGGTATCCACACGAGTTCCCGTAGCAGACGCGATTTCCTCCTCGACTTGAGTGCTCCGACCATATCTCAAATCCACCATGCGCGGAGAGAGACAGATCCACTCCAAGAGAGAGAGAAGGAGAGAGAGAGAGGAGAAAGAGAATCTGGGTGTAAAATTCGTCCAACCAACTTTTTACCCCTTCCCCTTGGCCCTCCTTATATAGAAATAAGGATAAGCACAGGGAATAATCTTCATGATTATCCAAGAGTTTAACCTTAGATAATTCTCCATTAAATCTTCATGTTTATCCTGCGGCTTTTCATAAAAACCCAGATAAACATAAAATTTAACGTCTCTCACCGTCTGACGAGAACTCTTATGTGTGTGACCCTCTAGGCCCATATATCAGTCCAGTTGCAGGCCCATTAAACTTAGAATTGTTTCTTGAGTTTAATATTTATTAATTAACATTTAAACATCATATGTTAAATGATTAATTTAATAAACAAGTGAATTATCATCTGATGATCAAATCACTTGGCCTTCTGATCATGAACAGCACCAAACACTACCTTATGATCCCAGAAGATATAAGGGATACTGTTCCCTTTAATTGAACCTTTCCGTCTGCAGATACCGCACAGATATAATCCTTCACTCATGCAATGTCCCAATAACGCAAGGGTATGGTTTTATAGTCAAACCCTTTTTCGCATTATCCAGATGTATTCCAGTACACAGTTAATATCTAGAAAGACATCTCTTTCATTTGACCCTGGCCAGGGATTTCTGTGTACACATCCATAGCACATTCTCTCTCCAGTCTTATACCAAGAGTGAGTGATCCCTTATTGTTCACTCAATTACCTTCGCAAGCTTTCCACTGTATCTGAAAGACCGATTATGGTGGACTTAATGGTTAAAGTCCACGAATCAGAGAATCAAGATACAATGGTCCACAAACAAGGTATCATTGGTGACTCAGGTCAAAGGACCAACTGTGCTACTGCAACGATTGAATTCCCTGGTTGACTAATAGGTATAATTACCATCCATGAATTCTTATTTGGGTCTGTTCAGTGAACTCATTCTCTAATGAGCACCCACTTGTTTGTCTTAGTGTCACCACACGAGTGAATGTGAGATCATTCACCCTCATCACATGAGCAGACATAACTTGTGTCGATCTTATCGGATATTTAATGTCTATCTCAAATATCCTATGATCGAGAACTGTTTAAGACAATTGACTGAGGATATTGATCTCACTATCATGATCTCATCATGATTCAATATCCCATACATTTGTCTATGGACCTTCATTACGATAGTTACTTTGCGAGAACTATAAATGAAGAAATAATTGCCTTTATTAATAATTAGAACTAGAATCTACAATAATTGGCTTTGAGGCCACCAAATTCTAACATTCTCCCACTTGGACTATAGCCAATCACCCATGTGTCTAAGTCCCATAGACCTAAGGTGACGTTCTAAATTGTTTTGAGATAATGGCTTAGTAAAGGGATCTGCTACATTATCTTCAGATGAGACTTTCTCAACTACTATATCTCCTCGGGCGATGATCGCACGAATCAGATGAAATCGTCTCAGAATGTGCTTTGACTTATGATGTGATCTTGGCTCATTCGCTTGAGCTATTGCTCCATTGTTGTCACACAATAATGGAACATGATCTGAAATGCTTGGAACTACTCCAAGTGCTGAGATGAACTTCTTCATCCAAACCGCCTCCTTGGCCGCTTCAGCTGCAACAATGTATTCTGCTTCGGTCGTCGAATCTGCAGTTGTTTCCTGTTTGGAACTCTTCCAACTTAATGCACCTCCATTTAACATGAATACAAATCCAGACATGGATTTGCTGTCATCCATATCCGACTGGAAACTCGAGTAAGTAAATGCTCGAAGTTCCAAGTCGTTTCCTCCATAAACGAGAAATAGATTCTTAGTCCTTATAAAGTATCTAAGGATACATTTCACCGCCTTCCAGTGTTCCTCACCTGGATCAGCCTGATATCTACTGTTGACACCAAAATATTGTAAGGACTGAGGCTTTCGGATCCGGTTTTCGGGGTCGGAACCTGTAGTTCAGGCTCCAGTGGGGCAGAGACTCTATGATGTTTCGCGTATCGCGGGCTCGACGCGGTTTAAACGGCGTCCACCGTTGCAGACGCGTTTTAGGTTCTGCCACGTGGGTGCCACGTGGGCTGGCTTTGGGCCGCGAGAGTACGGCCTTGTCGTGTCTTCTGAACGGCGTCCGCATGGGACGACGCCTTTCAGACTGCGACTCTGGAATTGTCAGAGTACGACCCTGACATGTCTCCTGAACGGCGTCTGTGTAGAACGACGCATTTCAGAGTCCTGTCAGAGCGGCCGTCACGTCACCTGATAGGCGTCTGTCCATGTCGACGCGTTTTAGCCAGTCTCTGGTTAACCACGCGAGCCCTTCTTCTTTCCCTCATTTTCTTCCTCCTCTCTTTCTCTCCTCCCTTCCGGCGATCCCGACGACAGCCACTTCTCCTCCCTCTTTTCCTCCCACCACTTCATCCTTTCCTCCACTCCATCACCCACCTAGCTCCCACCACTACCACCTCCACTTCCACTGCGGCGTTTTACTCTCCGGACGGCGGCCGACGTCACGGTGGAGTGAGGACGACCACGGCGGTACCGGCGGCGGCGTGGGACGAGTCGGGTGGACGGCTTGAAGCTTGGAGGAGTTCAAGTAACCGGTAGGGTGACGATTCCCATAGTGTTCTATGTTCAAACCATGATTCTCCCTCTTGAAGCATGTTTTAGATCTATGGTTTTGGGGGTAGAACAAGCATGTTTAGGAGCTCTTCTTGTTGAAATGGGAGATTTCTATGAATATGGATTCGTGATGTTTGGGTTTGCCTCTCTTTCTCCTCCGTTTCGGGTGATTTTGGGGTTTTTGGGAATGAAAAGGGGAGCCCTCGGGCTCATGACAGATCTGGTTCCTGGGGTTGAAAGACGTCGTGCGTGGACGACGCCTTTTTGAAGGGCGTCGGGCCGTCATGACGCCTTTTAGACAGGAACTGCTTTACTGAGGTTCTGTCGGTTCAGGGATTCTGGGACTAAAAGACGTCATGGGTGGGCGACGCGATTCGTAAAAGCGTCGGGTAACCATGACGCCCTTTTTAGGCAGAAATCCCTTGATTAATGTTTTCTGCAAATCCTGGATTTCTGTGCTAAATGGCGTCTGAGGATGTTGACGCCTTTTAAAAGGCGACTGCTGGTGTCGACGCCTTTTAGGCCAGATTCTGAGGCCGGTGTTTTATGAACCAGTACAGGGAGCTTGAATGGCGTCGGCCTTGGGCGACGCGATTCAAGACAGAACTACACTAATTCATGCCAGTAAAATGTGTTCATACTGCTAGATAGTTGGTTAATGCATGCTTTAGTGCACTCGATAATGATGGATTCTTCATGATCGGATGGCACTGCGTTGTGTGTCGTGCGATCGCGGGCTTTTCACGTGACCGGATCGTACTGTGCCGGATTTTGTGTTACTGTGGACCTGGAGTGACAGTTGTAGTGCTTTATCACCCTGTGCTGGTGTGGGTGGAGCACAGCGCCGGTGGGGGCGTGGGCGGGGTGACGCCTAGTGAGAGAGGGTCACCTGGTGAACCCAGGGTCAGCTAGTACCGGTGTGGGTGTGGTACTTTCGGAGTGTCACTCATGCTGAGGGAAGGAGTAACCACCTGAGCCGGTTGGGCCGGAGTAGCTAGAGTGCTATCCGAGGGGTTACTGCTTGGTCTCAGCGGGTCGATGTTTTCCCCACTGTTGTTTGTGTGGTTGGCGTGTTCTATCGAGACGGCGGTTGTGGGTTCCCTAGTCGTCTGGTTTAGAATTATGCATGTTTAATACATTTCGATTGCATGTGATTCGCATTGAGATCTAGGAATAGTAATTACCACTGTGCTTGTTACTTTACCGTCAGTTGTATTCTTCACTTGTTGGTGTGTGCGTGGGTAGTGGGGATCGAAGGATCCCTACTGAGTCTTGTCTTTGAGACTCATCCCTGCGGTTTTCAGGTGAGGACTCCCGGTAGACCTAGCGAGGAGTGTGCGGCTGTGTGTTGAGCGCCGACGGCTGTTGTTCCGGGGTATGCCCCGATGTAGTTGTTATTTTATTTCTGGCCTGTATGTTTAATTAATTCTCTTCTGTTGGAGTATGTAATTATTTGCTGTATCGTCGCACTGTAATAACTTTTAATTTCTACATTTTCCTTTCAATTCAATGCGATGTGAATATTTAGCTTAGTTTATCATTTATTTCCCAGACTTACTTAGATTCTGGTTTGGTTCCAAATTAATGATTCAGTACCCATTTAGTAATCGGATCCCCGATTATAGGGTGGCGGGTCGTTACATAGTGGGTGTGCCACATCAAGCCTAGTACATAGCATTGCATACATGATAGATCCTATTGCCGAGGCATAAGGAACTCTATCCATGTATGCTCTTTCTTCAGGTGTCTTGTGAGACATTTCTTTAGAGAGATAAATTCCATGCCTCATTGGAACGAGGCCTCTCTTAGAATTTTCCATGCCAAACCTTTTGACTATGGTAGCTATGTACATAGATTGGGATAAGCCAAGCATCCTTTTGGACCTATCTCTATAGATCCTTATTCCCAGAATATAGGATGCTTCTCCCAAATCTTTCATGGAGAAGTTTTTGGATAACCAAGTCTTTACTGATGACAACATTCCTACCTCATTCCCAATGAGTAGAATGTCATCAACATAAAGTACCAAAAAGGTAACTGCGCTCCCACTAGCCTTTTTGTATACACAAGGTTCATCTTCATTCTTAATGAAGTCATAAGATTTGATTGCTTCATCAAATCTTAAGTTCCAAGTTCGGGATGCCTGCTTTAATCCATAGATGGATCTTTGCAGCTTGCATACCTTGCTTGAATGCTCTTTTGAAGTGAATCCTTCAGGTTGTATCATATACACCTCTTCTTGAAGGTTCCCGTTAAGGAATGCTGTTTTCACATTCATTTGCCATATTTCATAATCATAGAATGCGGCGATAGCAAGAAGTATTCTGATTGACTTAATCATGGCAACTGGAGAAAAGGTTTCGTCATAGTCAATGCCTTGCCTTTGACGATATCCTTTCGCTACCAGCCTTGCCTTGTATGTGTCAATCTGTCCATCTACCCCGATCTTTCTTTTAAAGATCCATTTACTGCCAATAGGTACTATATTTTCTGGCAGATCAACCAAGTTCCAAACTTGGTTGGCATACATGGACTGAATTTCAGAATTCATTGCATCTTGCCATTTTTCTGATTCTTGACTATTTATGGCTTCTAGGTAGGTTTGAGGATCATCATCCTCATTTAAGTGCATTTTTGGTTTGCCATCATCGATATGTCCAACATATCTTTCAGGCTGCTTAGGCACTCTACCTGATCTGCGAACCTTTTGTGTATCATCTTGAACAAGTTCTTGAGTCAATAGTTCAGTAGATGAACTAGTATTGATTTGTGAGTCTAGAATTTCTTCCAGTTCTATCTTGCTCCCACTGTCTTCTTTTGAAAGATATTCTTTCTCTAAGAAGACAGCCCTTTTTGCGACAAACACCCTTTGATCGCTGGGTTGATAGAAGTAATATCTAAAAGTCTCTTTTGGATATATCACAAATCTACATTTCTCTGTCCTGGAACCCAGTTTGTCTGGATCATGTCTTTTGACATGTGCAGGACAACCCCAGACTCTAACATGCTTAAAGTCTGGTTTCTTTCCTTTCCATATCTCATATGGAGTGGAAGGTACTGACTTACTGGGAACTTTGTTCAACAGATATGCAGCAGTCAACAGTGCATATCCCCATAAAGAGATTGGAAGTTTGGCATAACTCATCATGGATCGTACCATATCTAATAGAGTACGATTTCTCCTTTCCGATACACCATTTAACTGAGGTGTATAGGGAGGAGTCCACTGAGACAAAATACCATTATTCTTTAGATATTCTGTGAATTCTGTACTTAAGTATTCACCCCCTCGATCTGATCGAAGAGTTTTGATACTCTTTCCAGTCTGGTTCTCAACTTCGTTTTTGAACTCTTTAAATTTCTCAAAGACTTCTGACTTATATTTCATTAAATATATGTAGCCATATCTTGAGAAATCATCTGTGAATGAAACAAAGTATGAGTAACCACCCATAGCATGAGTGGACATTGGACCACATACATCACTATGTATTAGTTCCAATAAGTCCTTAGCTCTGTCTCCATGTCCTGAGAATGGAGCTTTGGTCATCTTTCCCATGAGACAAGCTTCACAGGTTGCAAATGATTCATAATCAAATGGATCAAGATATCCATTCTTTTGCAACCTTATGATCCTGTTCTCATTTATATGACCTAGCCTACAATGCGATAGGTACGAATTATTCACATCCTTATCTAATCGTTCAAGAGATTTATTTACCAGAAAAACATCATATGAAATATCAAGTAAATATAATCCATTCAATAAATATCCGGAAGCAAACAATTTGTCTCCTTGATAAATTGAACAACCTTTATTCTCTAGTTTCATAGAATATCCTTGTCTATCTAAACATGAAATAGATATCATATTCCTAATAATGGTCGGAACATAATAACAATCTATCAGTTCCAATGAGTCTCCTGACGGCATCTGAAGTCTTGCTGTCCCCACAGCTAACGCAGCAACTTTTGCTCCATTCCTGAGCCTCAGATCCACGTCTCCGCGGTTCAATCTTCTTTTACTTGTTAATACTTGCAAGTTATTGCAGATATGAGAAATACATCCAGTATCTAATACCCAGGATGTGGATTCTCTATAAGACAAGTTAAGATCGATCATGAGAATACCTGAAGCTTCACCAAGCTTCTCCTTTGCTTTTTCTGTAAGATAAATCTTGCAGTTTCTCTTCCAATGACCTTCTTTATGGCAGTGGAAACACTGACCTTTATCATTGACTTTAGCTTTGTCCTTTTGAACCGCCGGTTTGCTTTTCACTAGCTTCTTAGGCTTACCTTTCTTAAAGGTCTGTCCAGATTTCCTTTTCTTGTTGGTTTTACCAACAAGCATTACATTTGGCTTATCTTTCTGGATAGTGCCTTCTGCTGTCTTCAACATGTTGAGCAGCTCAGCTAGTGAAACTTCAATTTTGTTCATATTGAAGTTGATAATGAATTGTGAAAATGAATCTGGAAGGGACTGTAGGATTAAGTCGATGCTGAGGTCATTGTTCATAACAAAGCCAAGCACAGCAAGCCTCTCAATCCATTCTATCATCTTGAGCACATGAGTTTGCACAGATGTGCCCTCGCTCATTCTGGTCCTGAACAATTTCTTAGATATCTCATATCTTTCAGTTCTGGATTGTTCACCAAACAACTCTTGTAGGTGATTCAGAATGGTCTTAGGTTCCATGTTATCATGCTGTCGTTGCAGTTCATTGTTCATTGAACCAAGCATATAACACTGGACCTTGACAGAGTGCTCCTTCCAATTTTCATACATCATTAATTCATCTACGTTAGCATTATCACCGGGTTGCACTGGATCTGGTTGATCCAGGACATAGGCTAGCTTTTCACACCTGAGGACAATCTTCAGGTTGCGTAACCAGTCAATGTAATTTGGTCCTGTGAGTTTGTTTGCATCAAGTATGCAACGGAGGGGGTTAGGTGACAACATAGCGACCTACATGGAAATATATAATAATGAGCAGATAGTTCTTAAAATCAGATTTAGGACTTTTAATCTTGATTTATGCTCCCACTATTTTTCGGCGATCTGTATGACCCTCTAATATACAGAACGGGAGATTCCGGTGATCTCCTAGTGGGGATCAGAATCCTTCGGGCATCAAGCATGTGACCTTGTGGTAGCACAACAAATCACATCAAGTCCCTTAGGCAGTCAACTCTTGACAGTTGCAACATTTGCAATATCCGATCGATTTAACCCCTGAATCAGAATGACCTTGTGGTAGCACAACAAATCAAATGATTCAGTTAGGTTTATCCATCATTACTTAGATGACATGAATTCATAGTGCAATCCTTGTGGTAGCACAACAAAACTACACTATTTGTCCATTCATCTTAATGACATCACATGTCGTAGACCTAGGTTAATTTCTAAATCAAATAGACCTTGTGGTAGCACAACAAATCCATTTGAGATAAGAATTATCCTAAGATCTATAATGATGGTGGGTTACGTGGATTATTCTGAATATCTCACGTTTACAACTTAAGTTTTAAAAGAGGTTTTTTGATTTGATTTGTAAAAATCGTGCTATCAATAGTATTTCAATTTGAAGTATCATTATACTAAATAGAAATATATATATGATAGCATAGTCCACAAATATCACATATATGCAGAAAAATTAAATGGGGATGATCATGGACTGCTAAAGCTACTATGGAATCATCGGAGCCAAACGATGATCCATAATAGGATCCTAATGTGAAAACAGCAACACTGGTTCCATTTGATGCGAGTCCTCCCTCCAGAGGTGTCTTCAGAAGATCCCGTCCTCTTAGCTTAATCCGATACATTTAAATATGAAATTCAGGACTCGCAGGTCCACAAATGTACATTTAAACACTAAGAAACCTTGATCTTATCAAGGGGAGTACAATCTTATAGGAAGGTAGAAAGTACACTTGGATTAAGAGAAAGGAGGACACGCAGGTCCTATTTAACATACCAAATGAAATAAGCATCGCATTCATCCACATCATTCATCACATGAAAATACTAAGTCCATGATCATCCCACCATAAAACACATCACATGCATCACAATCATCACATAATTGCAGTTTGGTATTAAATAATTATAAATATAAAATTATAATACCAATTAGTTTTCGAAATAACATTTATTTCACCATTATCAATAATATTCAAAGCATTATTGACAAATAGATAACTAAACCATTCAGTTAAGCTAAATCTTAATTCAAACAATTTGAACAGTAAAATGTAATCAAGTTATGCATGAAATCAGTTTAAAACAATTTTAAACTAATTAATTTAACAGGGAAATTAATTATCTAAAACCATTTTAAATAATTAACTAACACCCTATTAATAACAAAGCCCTTTAATTGAATAACAGTTATTTAACACTTTAATAAGCTGTTAATAATCATAAAAATAATTAATAACATTTATTAATTATTCCTACAATTATACTGTTTTAAAACAATTTTAAAACGAGCTTAAATGGGCTAATAATGGGTTTAAAGGGGGTTTTAACATTTATTAAAAAGAATTTTTAATAAATCAAAAATGGGCCCAGCCCATTAGGGCCCAAATGGCCCGGGCCCAGGGCCCTGGCTCGGCCAGGGTCGAACCCTAGCTCGGCCAGGGTAGAGCCCTGGCTCGGCCAGGGCGTCTGGCCCAGCTAGACGCGAGCCCTTGCTCGGCCAGGGTCGAACCCTGGCTCGGCCAGGGTCGAACCCTGGCTCGGCCAGGGCGCCGCCCGGCCCCCGCCCGGTCCGACCGGGTCGGGACCGGGCGGTCCGGCCGTATCCACCTGCATTCGACCGGCCCTTCCTTTCCTGCAAACCCTAATCGCAGGCCGCCGGGAAGAAGCCATGGCAGCGCCGCCAGGCGCCGGCGCCGCCAGGCACCGCCGCCAGGCGCCGGCGCCGCCAGGCACCGCCGACGACGCCCCCACCGCCGGCGATCCGCCCGGCACCGGTGGGGCAGCCGGCGGTGGCCAAATGGCCCCTGGATCGAGCCCTTAAACTACCCCTAAAATCTGGTTTTTCCAGCGTAAAATCCGAATTAGGGCTTCAAATTTGTAGCTCTCCAAGGCCACTCGGGCGCCGGCAAATGTGTCGAATATGTAGTAGTGACTATCACCTAATGATCCAGACATCCTGGCTGCCATCCCAACACTTGGGAATCGTTAACAAAGCCGCTAAAGTACCCCGTTCGTCGTCCCACGAAGAACTCCGAAAAACCCAAATAAAATCCGAAAAATTACAGAAAAATAATCAAATTGTTTGTGTTCATCATATGAATACAATTATGTCATTTTTAATCGGATTAGACACAAGAACACGTACAATACGGGTTCCTCACACATAACGAGAAAAACACGCAAAACGATGCCGTTTTACGACCGAACCAGCAACCTGGCTCTGATACCACTGTTAGGAATCGCCATGAACGCAGCGGAAATAAAAATGATTCTATTGTATCGGTTGTTGGGGTCGTAAAACGGACATTGAAATCAACGCGGGAAGAACAGTTCTTCACCTTTGCGGGGTTTCGAATCTCCCGTGGATGATGCCGACTCGGTAATCGCGCACTCACACGATCTCTAGAGGTGTCCACACGAGTTCCCGCAGCAGACGCGATTTCCTCCTCGACTTGAGTGCTCCGACCAGATCTCAAATCCACCATGCGCGGAGAGAGACAGATCCACTCCAAGAGAGAGAGAAGGAGAGAGAGAGAGGAGAAAGAGAATCTGGGTGTAAAATTCGTCCAACCAACTTTTTACCCCTTCCCCTTGGCCCTCCTTATATAGAAATAAGGATAAGCACAGGGAATAATCCTCATGATTATCCAAGAGTTTGGCCTTGGATAATTCTCCATTAAATCTTCATGTTTATCCTGCGGCTTTTCATAAAAACCCAGATAAGCATAAAATTTAACGTCTCTCATCGTCTGACGAGAACTCTTATGTGTGTGACCCTCTAGGCCCATATATCAGTCCGGTTGCAGGCCCATTAAAGTTAGAACTGTTTCTTGAGTTTAATATGTATTAATTAACATTTAAACATCATATGTTAAATGATTAATTTAATAAACAAGTGAATTATCATCTGATGATCAAATCACTTGGCCTTCTGATCATGAACAGCACCAAACACTACCTCATGATCCCAGAAGATATAAGAGATAATGTTCCCTTTAATTGAACCTTTCTGTCTGCAAATACCACACAGATATAATCCTTCACTCATGCAATGTCCCAATAACGCAAGGGTATGGTTTTATAGTCAAACCCTTTTTCGCATTATCCAGATGGATTCCAGTACACAGTTAATATCTAGAAAGACATCTCTTTCATTTGACCCTGGCCAGGGATTTCTGTGTACACATCCATAGGACATTCTCTCTCCAGTCTTATACAAAGAGTGAGTGATCCCTTATTGTTCACTCAATTACCTTCGCAAGCTTTCCACTGTATCTGAAAGACCGATTATGGTGGAGTTAATGGTTAAAGTCCACGAATCAGAGAATCAAGATACAATGGTCCACAAACAAGGTATCATTGGTGACTCAGGTCAAAGGATCAACTGTGCTACTGCAATGATTGAATTCCCTGGTTGACTAATAGGTATAATTACCATCCAGGAATTCTTATTTGGGTCTGTTCAGTGAACTCATTCTCTAATGAGCACCCACTTGTTTGTCTTAGTGTCACCACACGAGTGAATGTGAGATCATTCACCCTCATCACATGAGCAGACATAACTTGTGTCGATCTTATCGGATATTTAATGTCCATCTCAAATATCCTATGATCGAGAACTGTTTAAGACAATTGACTGAGGATATTGATCTCACTATCATGATCTCATTATGATTCAATATCCCATACATTTGTCTATGGACCTTTATTACGATAGTTACTTTGCGAGAACTATAAATGAAGAAATAATTGCCTTTATTAATAATTAGAACTAGAATGTACAATGATTGGCTTTGAGGCCACCCAATTCTAACAGAAATGAGCATTTCTATGAATGATGAGTTGTGGGTTTTCATGTGATGGTTTGGTTTCCCTCTTCATTTTTCCCCTCTTGGGTGTTTTTGTGGTGAATTTGGAGTTAAAGGGGACCCTCGGGTCGAGCTGCAGAAACCAGGTTTTTGGCGTTAAATGATGTCGCGCTAAGACGACGCCTTTCAGAATGGCGACGGGCTAGTACGACGCCATTTAGGCAGAAATGTCCCAGAAGCGGTTTCTGTTAGAATAGATTTCCGTGGTGAATAGCGTCCAGGGACAGCGAAGCCTTTCAAAAAGGCGGCTTCCCAGGACGACACGTTTTAAGGAAATCAACCGTAGCCTGTCCTTGCTTCTGTCACTGTTAGGCGACGAAGGACAGCGACGTGTTTTAATAGGCGGCTACTTGCGACGACGCCTTTTAGGCTATGTTATGAGGCCGTATTTCACATGAACCAGTTTAGGAGGCTTGAATGGCGTCGGCCTTGTGCGACGCGATTTAAGACAGAACCACATTAATTCATGCTATTAATATGTATTTACACTGTTAGATAGTTCAGTTAATGCATGCTTTAAATTGTACTCGATGATGATGGATTCTATATGACCGGATCGCACTGCGTCGTGTTTCGTGCGACTGTGGACTTCTTACGTGACCGGATCGCACTGCGTTGTGTTTCGTGCGACCGTGGACTTCTTACGTGACCGGATTGCACTGTGTTGTGTTTTGTGTGACTGTGGACCTACAGTGACAGTTGTAGCGCTTGACACCCTGTGTCGGTGTGGGTGGGACACATCGCCGGTGGGAGCAGTGGCGGGGTGACGCCTAGTGAGAGAGGGTCACCTAGTGAACCCCGGGGTTAGCTAGTACCGGTGTCGGAGTGGTACCTGTGGAGTGTCACTCGTACTGAGGGATGGAGTAACCACTTGAGCCAGTTGGGCCAGAGTAGCTAGCGTGCTATCCGAGGGGTTACTGTTTGGTCTCAGCGGGTCGGTGTTTCTCACTTCGGTTGAGCAGTTGGCGTGTTTCCCACTTTCGGTTGTGTGGTTGGCGTGTTTTGCCGAGATGCTGGTTGTAGGCCCCTTGGTCGAATGATTCTAGAGCTATGCATGTTACATTTCGAATGCATGTGGTTTATATCGAGATTTAGGAGTAGTGTATTATAGCTTTACTTGCTTAATTGGCTTTATTTGTGTTATTATACTTGTGGGTGTGTGAGTGGGAGGCGGGGGATCGGATGATCCCTACTGAGCCCAATTCTGGTGTGGCTCACTCCCTACGGTTTCAAGTGTAGACCTCTTTGCGAGTGGAGGCGTGGTGCTCTCCTTGGTGTGCGGACCAGCAGCTATCTCAGTTCCAGGGTATTATCGATGTTGTTGTACTTTGCTTCTGCCTGTACTTATTTAATTCTTAGGACCATGTATTTATTGTTGGACTGTGTACGGGCATTATTAATTTCCTTCCTGCGCACTTGTAATTTCCTTGAAGTCCGTGTGATTGTTATATTTAGCCTTGTTTAATGCTTACTCCTCCAGACGTGTGTATGAGATCCGGGTGAGAGACCGTGGATAATGATTCGACACCCGTTTAGTGATCGGGTTTCCGATCATAGGGTGGCGGGTCGTTACACCTGGAGCTTCTACTATTGAAGAAAATACGCTCCGAAGCGGCCGAATATTCAACAAGGTGTTCCCTTAATCTACAGTGAGAGATGGCCCGTCACAGCCAGTGGAAGAAGTCCAGAACGAAGAAAGTATACCCGGTACCCATTATGACCTGTTGAAGCAGCTGGATAGAACACCAGCACGCATCTCCATATTAGAGTTGATCAAGAGATCTAAGGTCCATCAAGAAACCCTAATGGAATACCTACAACGGGTAATGGTCAGCGAAGATGTGCCAGTGGAAAAGATCACCGCATTGTTAGTACCCCAGGGGGATCAGCCCTCTATATCTTTCCATACCTCTGAACAGGCACCGTTAGCAGCAAGGAGCATGGCATTAAGCATAACTGTCAATATATGTAAAAAGGCTGTGGATACCTGTTTAGTAGACACTGGTGCATCTATCAATGTGTTGCCACTGAGAACGCTGGAGCTTTGTGGGGTCCCGAAAGAAAAATGGTTGCCTTCCCCCATTTCTGTTACAGCCTATGATAACTCTACCCGTTCTCCTCTGGGGATGGTCTATTTGAAGGTGGAGTTAGGTTCTGCTTGCCATGCTGAAGTTGAATTCCACATCCTCGAGATTGACCCTTCACTGAAAGGCATACTCGGTCGTCCTTACATCAAGTCACTTGAGGCGATTCCATCGACGAACCATCAATGCCTTAAGTTCTCCCACAAAGGACGTATCATCAAAGTTACTAGTATGCCTATCCTTGCTGCAACCCACTCACTGAATGTGAATCCCAACCTGGCCCCTCAAAGGCCAGTCATTTCCTTATGCCAGACCCACACCCTTTTGGCAGATCCTTTTGAGCATACTGTACTTACATCTTACCCCGTCAATGCTGTAAAACGGAAGAAGTTCATGAATACTCCAGGTTGGAACATCATGCTGAAAGTGGGGTATCAACCTGGAAAGGGTCTGGGTATCCGGCTGCAAGGAAGAATTAAATCGGTGACAGATGAGAGAAGAATACTTGGCAGCGGCCTAGGTTACAGGCCAGAGAAGGTGAGGCATAGCATTGTGGAACAACAAGAAGGTGAAGATGGTCAGAAAACATGGAAAACCATGATTACCCCCCTACAAAGAGAATCGGGATCCCTTGACTTGGACCTTGTCTACTCATTTTGTTAAAGGGCTCGTTATTGAACATGACCACAACAACAACATAGTGATCACCTCTCATTTTGACATGTATGACGTGTATGGGAAGGAGCTAGCTAGACATTGTTCTCCACTGCTGACATACCAGTCTCTAGAGGCTTTGCGGCCAATGAAAAAGAGGAAGACGCAAGATCTGGAATGTGAACCGTTGGTTTGGCATGTGGGACTTGTATATTGCACTGAGCAGACTTTTCTTGAACCCATCAGAACCAAAGTGGACGCCACTGGTAGATGAACTGATCGAGAGGCTGGGGCCATCTTCGACAAAAGGATTTTGCTGGCAGAAGAAACAGATGAAGGGGAGCCAGATGACCCCTATGAAGCCAGTTATACCACTGATCTCTTATGGAGGGGAACCTATCCCTCTCATGTTTTCACACTCCATACCTTGTTCAGCACTTTGCTCCTAACCCCGACTTGGTCGCGGGTTATTACTGAAGACGTTCCACGGGCTTCGCCCATTACTATTACTATATCCCCTCAGGATCTCATCCATCGGATTCCTCTTAATCTCGAGAGGATCTATGATCTAATTTGGGACATAATACTGTATGATCCCCCTAATCCCTAGGCACTGGTGCCGATACCTCCATCACTTCCTTCTCCCTCCATTTACATCCATTCTTGCTATATGTTAAACTCAAATAATTCATAAAAAAAATGCCAATTTGGCAACTTCTTCCTCCTAAATCCTCGTCGAGGAAACATCCTATTTATCCGACTATACCCCATCTCGGGGGTCATTCGGGCAAGATTCCCTTCTAGATCTGCTCTGCCCCTCCCCGCGGGAGGATTCACCTGTATTCCCACCTGTATCCCCTAATTTTTATCCTTCTTCGTCCTCATTAGGTTAGGATAGGGAGTCTAGTAAAGTTAGGGAGTCTAGTTCTAGGCAGGTCAATCAGGTTAGGAAGTTTGGGAAGTCTAAGGGTAGAGAAGTTCAAGATAGATACCTCTAGGAGTTAGCTTTAAGATGCCTTTCTTGCTCTCAGATCCCTCAGCTACTAGAAAATCCAATCCAGATGTCAGAAGAATGTGGAGCCGATGAGTTAGTCGATGATGGATACGGGGTATATGAGTTGTTACATGAGAAAGACCCCATTAATGAAGAAGGAGAAGACGACGAGGACGCGGCTGAGGCATATGCCAGTGGAGTGAAGAGATTTGATGAACCCTCAACCGCTGTAGAAGAGCCTACCAAAGAAATCAATCTAGGGACCGAAGATGAACCTATGGTTGTCCTCGTAAGCAAGAATCTATCAGAAGTAGATGAAGAGGCAGTGGTCCGAGTTCTTAAAGATTATAAGGACACCTTCGCCTGGAGTTACGAGGATATGCCGGGGCTAGACTCATCACTAGTGGAACATAGATTAACCTTAAAAGAAGGAGCGAGCCTGGTAAAACAAAAATTAAGGCGATTCCAAACTTAAATGGCTTTGAAAATGAAAGAAGAGGTCAATAAGCTGCATAAAGCCAAATTCATTAGAGTTGTCCTCTATCCGCAATGGGTGGCCAATATAGTCCCGATCATGAAAAAGGATGGGAAGGTCAGAATCTGTATTGACTTCTGAGATTTGAACCGGGCATGTCCTAAAGACGATTTCCCACTGCCTCACATAGATGTACTCATTGACAACACTGCTGGCTATGAAACTCTATCATTTATGGATGGGTTCTCGGGTTATAATCAGATTAAGTTTGTAACGACCCGCCACCCTATAATCGGGGATCCAATTACTGAATGGGTACCGAATCATTAAAATTTGGAGCCAAACCAGGATCTCGATAAGTCTAGAAAATAAGTTATAAACTAAGCTAAACATCCACATCACATTGAATTGTAAAGGAAGCGCAGGAATTAGAAATTATTACAATTCAACTTGACTCAGCAAATAATTACATATTCCAACTAAAAAGAAATAATTAAGTGTACAGGCCTGAAAAGAAATAACAACTACATCGGGGTATACCCCGGAACGATGGTTGCTGGCGCACAACCCGAGACAAAACCCTCCTCACTACGCTTGCCTGGAACCCTCACTTGAAAACCGCAGGGGGTGAGTCTCATCGAAATAGACTCAGTAGGGATCCTTCGATCCACACCACCCACTCACGCATTCACAAGTGCAACAACATGAATAAAGGCAATTTAAATAAATAAAGCAGTAAACACAACTCTGAAACCACTCCGCCACGGAGTCCACAACCAACGTCTCGGCTAAACACGCAAAGCACGCAGCCGAACGCAGAAAACACCAACCCGCTAAGACCAAACAGCAACCCCTCGAATAGCGCGCTGGCTACTCCGGCTTGACCTTGCTCAAGGTGGTTCTGCTTCCCCTAGTACGAGTGACACTTCGAATGTACCACTCCCACACCGGTACTAGCTATACCGCGGGGTACAACATGTGACCCTCTCTTTAGGCGTCAGCCTACCGCTCCCACACCGGCGCCGTGTCACTCCCACACTGACACAGGGTGCCTAAGCGCTAACAACTGTCACTCTAGGTCCACGATCGCAGAAAACGCAACACGGTACGATCCGATCATGTAGAAATCATCGTCCTCGAGTATGTTTTCAAACATGCATTTATCCAAGCTATCTAACAATGTAAACACATGTTAATTGCATGCTTTAATAAGATTTTGTCTTGAATCGCGTCGCCCAAGGCCGACGTCATTCAAGATCCCTAAACTGGTTCATGCGAAAACTAGCTTCGGAAGATGGCCTAAAACGCGGAGGGACACAGCGCTGACGGGAGCAGTGGCGGGGTGACGCCTAGTGAGAGAGGGTCACCTGGTGAACCCCGGGGTTAGCTAGCTTGTACCGGTGTCGGAGAGGTACCTTTGGAGTGTCACTTGTGCTGGGGGAAGGAGTAAGCACCTGAGCCAGTTGGGCCGGAGTAGCCAGCATGCTATCCAAGGGGTTACTGTTTGGTCTCAGCGGGCCGGTGTTTGCTGAGGGAAGGAGTGACCGCCGAGGTGGCCCGTGTGCTATCCGAGGGGTTACTGTTTGGTCTCAGCGGGTCGTTGTGTTTCCCACTCTCGTTGTGAAGTTGACGTGTTTTAAGGATACGCCGAATTACGAGTTTCCTGATAGATTAGAATTATGTATACTAGTTATACTTTGAATGCATGTGATTCATTTTGAGATATAGGCATGGAAATCATTGTCTCTTCATGGTTATTATATCCCTGCTGTACTTTTCACTTGTGTGTGTGTGTGTGTGTGGGTAGTGGGGATCGAAGGATCCCTACTGAGTCTTTTCGTTGTGACTCACCCCTGCGGCTTTCAGGTGAGGACTCCAGGCAGACCTAGCGAGGGTTGTGCGGCTGAGTGCTGAGCGTCGTCGACTGTTGTTCCGGGGTATGCCCCGATGTAGTTGTTATCTTTATTTCTGGCCTGTATGTATAATCATTTCTTTTTTGTTGGAGTATGTAATTATTTGCTGTATCGAGTCGCATTGTAATAACTTTTAATTTCTGCTTCTTTTCCCCTCAATTCAATGCGATGTGAATGTTTAGCTTAGTTGATTATTTATTTCCCAGACTCACTCGGATCCTGGTTTGGTTACAAGTTAATGATTCGGTACCCATTTAGTAATCGGATCCCCGATTATAGGGTGGCGGGTCGTTACAGGAGTAGCTAGCATGCTAGGTCTCAGCGGGTTGGTGTTTCCCGCGTTCGGTTGTGTGGTTGGCGTGTTTTGCCGAGACGCTGGTTGTAGGCTCCCTGGTAAAATGGTTTCAGAGTTGTGCATGTTACATCTCAAATGTATGTGTTTTATATCGGAATTTAGGAATTGTGTTACAGCTTTACTTGCTTATTCTACCTGTATTTGTGTTACTACACTTGTGGGTGCGTGGGTGGGCGGTGGGATCGAAGGATCCCTACTGAGTCTTTTCGTTGAGACTCACCCCTGCGGTTTTCAGGTGAGGTTCCCAGGCAGGCTTAGCGAGGAGAGTGCTGCTTTGGGGTTGCACGCCAGCAGCCGTTGTTCTGGGGTATGCCCCGACGTAGTTGTTATTTTATTTTCTGGCCTGTATGCTTAATTATTTCTTTTTAGTTGGAGTATGTAATTATTTGCTGTGTCGAGTCGCATTGTAATAACTTTTAATTCTTGCACTTCCTTTTTAATTCAATGCGATGTGAATGTTTAGCTTAGTTTATTATTTATTCCCAGACTTATCTAGATCCTGGTTTGGCTCAAATTTAATGATTCGCTACCCATTTAGTAATCAGATGCCCGATTATTGGGTGGCGGGTCGTTACATGGATGATAAGAAAGGTCGAGATCATAGTCCTTGATAAACTCCATCCATCTGCGTTGCCTCAAATTTAGATCCCTTTGAGTGAAAACATACTTCAGGCTCTTGTGATCAGTGAAGACCTGAAACTTCTCCCCATATAAGTAGTGCCGCCAGATCTTCAGAGCAAATACAACAACTGCCAATTCTAAGTCATGAGTGGGGTAGTTTTCCTCATGCTTCTTAAGTTGCCTAGAAGCATAGGCCACAACCTTACCATGCTGCATCAGAACAGCACCCAAACCTCGATGAGATGCATCGGAGTAAACCACGAATCCACCTGAACTTGATGGAAGCACCTGAACTAGAGTCGAAGTGAGACGACCCTTCAACTAAGTAAAGCTCTGCTTACACTGCTCGGTCCACACAAAACGAACTCCCTTATGAGTCAACCTTGACAAGGGGGTTGCTATCGAAGAAAAATCCTAGACAAACCGTCTGTAATATCCTGCTAACCTTAGGAAACTTTTGATCTCAGTCACAATTGTCAATCTTGGCTTGATCTATAGCAATACCATCTCCAGAAATGACATGTCCTAAGAAGTGCATCTTATCTAGCCAGAATTCACACTTGCTAAACTTGGCATAGAGTTGGTGCTCTCTCAGAACTTGCAATACCACCTGAAGATGTGTAGCATGCCCTTCCTCAAAAGAAGAATATATCAAAATATCATCTAAAAATACCACCATAAACTGATCCAGGTAGCCCTTGAAGACCCGGTTCATTAAATCCATAAAAGTTGCCGGAGCATTGGTCAAGCCGAAAGGCATAACCAAAAACTCATAATGCCCGTACTGAGTCCTAAAAGCCGTCTTACTCACATCAGCCTCACGAATCCTCATCTGGTAGTACCCTGATCTCAAGTCAATCTTCGAGAATACCTTGGAGACTGGAACTGATCCATTAAATCATCAATTCTCGGAAGTGGGTACTTGTTCTTTATAGTTATTTGGTTCAACTATCTATAATCAATGCACAGTCTTAGAGAACCATCCTTCTTCCTAACAAACAGAACTGGAGCATCCCACGGAGAAGTACTGGGATGGATAAAACCCTTATCCAGCAATTCCTGCAACTGTTCTTTCAACTCAGCAAGTTCAGCTGGAGCCATCCGATACGGGGCCTTAGACAAGGGTGCCGTACCTGGTGCAAGCTCAATAGTGAACTTAACCTCCCGCTAAGGAGGAAGGCCAGGCAACTCCTCAGGAAACACATCAACAAAGTCACATACTACAGGTATCTCCTAAGGACTGGAACCACTACTAACATTAACTACAACTACCGAGGCAAGGAAAGCCTCACAACCACCAATAAGCAATCTCTGGGCCTTAAAAGTAGAAATAAGAATACCACGAGAAGAGAGCCTAATACATTGGAAGTAGAAGGTCGGGATACCCGGAATGGATAAACACACCCTCTTCCTGTGGCAGTCTACCTCAACATAATAAGCCTCCACCCAGTCGATACCCAAGATGACATCAAAGTCTCGAATGGCAAGCACAACTAGCTGGGCAGGTAACTCATGACCCTCAATGGTTAAGGGAACATCACTCAAATAGTTATAAGACAACATGAAATCCCCAGAAGGAACCTCAACCATCAGTCCATCGGATAACTCATCAATGGGTGCAGAAAAAATATCTACGAACTGCTTAGAAATAAAGGAATGCGAAGCACCTGAATCAATCAACACATGCGCGGAGTTCCCAAGAACAAAAAGTGTACCTTCCACCAAGTTGGACGCACGAGCCTCCTTCCTAGTGATAGCAAGAACTCTCCCCTGGGTCCTCTGCTTCTTCTGATCACCTGGTCCCTGCCCTTGACCATGCCCCTACAGGATAAACCTTGCCAAATGGCCCTGCTGGCCACAAGTATAACACCTTCCAGAAAAAGCAGGACACTGAGTCCCACCATGAGTACCACCACTATGTCGACAAGCTGCCGGAAGCCTTTGAGCTGCCTCCTGCTGAGCGCTGGATGCCGACTGACTCGGCTGGCTCTGCCTGGGTCTACTACCACCACTGCTGCCATTGCTGCTACCACCGCCTCGAAAGAACCTCCTGAATCCGGAGCTGAGTAAAGAAGATCCCGATCCAGACGAAGGAGTTGCTGCTGCTGTCTTCCCCTTGCCGTAAGTCGGCCCTTGAGTAACCAGTCCCCTCTCCCGAGCCGACTGATCGTGCTGTGCCTCGACTCCACAAAACTCCTCAAGTTGTACCTCAGTCCATCCACGAACCTCTCAGTCTGATGCCCTTCGTCTTTTGAAATAAAGGGCACGAATCTCCCAAGAGAAACAAATTACATCTGGTACTCGAGCACTGTCATGCTCCCTTGGGTCAACTCCATAAATTCCCTCTCCTTGGCCTTCTGGACATGCCTAAGGAAGTACTGTACATAGAATTTCTCCACAAATGTCTCCCATGGAATCTCCCTGAGATTCCTATCTGCATAAGATAAGCTCTTCAAAGTAGTCCACCAGTCATAGGCATCATCCTTCAACATGAAGGTAGCCAACGGAGTCCTCTCAACTGCCGCACAATCCATGGTATCGAAAGTCTTCTCCAACTCCTTCAGCCAATGAATGGCTTCATCAGGGTTGGGACAACTGGTAAAATGAGGCGGCTTCAGCTTCAGAAATTTCTGCAAAGCAGCTGAAGGCCCTCCCCGAGCACTAGAACTCTCACTAGGGTCTCGAGTCTGATATCTGGTCATTGTGTCCATCATAGCCTCCATAAAATGCTCCATATTTGGCCTACCGGCCTTAGACCCACTAGGAACATCTCCCTGCTTCCTAATAACCGACACTCTCTTCCTAGGAGCCATCTAATCGCCTACAGTCACAAGAAAAAAAAAAAAAAATCTAATTAGAATCCAAAACCCACACTATCGTCGTGCCTGTATGGGATAATGCATTTATTTGCTGAAATTTCGGTATTTAACCTAGTTATTCATTTATTTGCCAGACCGAATGCTCTGATACCAATTATAACGACCCGCCACCCTATAATCGGGGATCTGATTACTGAATCGGTACCGAATCATTAAAATTTGAAGCCAAACTAACATCTCGATAAGTCTGGAAGTTAAATTATAAACTAAGCTAAACATCCACATCACATTAAATCGTAAAGGAAGTGCAGGAATTAGAAATTATTACAATTCAACTTGACTCAGCAAATAATTACATATTCCAACAAAAAAGAAGTAATTAAGCGTACAGGCCTTAAAAGAAATAACAACTACATCGGGGCATACCCCGGACCGATGGCTGCTGGCGCGCAACCCGAGACAATACCCTCCTCACTATGCCTGCTTGGAACCCTCACCTAAAAACCGCAGGGGGTGAGTCTCATCGAAATAGACTCAGTAGAGATCCTTCGATCCCCAACACCCACTCACGCACTCACAAGTGCAACAACATGAATAAAGGCAATTTAAATAAATAAAGCAGTAAACACAACTCTGAAACCACTCCACCACGGAGTCTACAACCAACGTCTCGGCTAAACACGCAAACCACGCAGCCGAACGCAGAAAACACCGACCCGCTGAGCCCAAACAACAACCCCTCGGATAGCGCGCTGGCTACTCCGGCCTGACCTGGCTCAAGGTGGTTCTATTTCCCCTAGTACGAGTGGCACTCTGAATGTACCACTCCCACACCGGTACTAGCTATACCCCGGGATACACCAGGTGACCCTCTCTCTAGGCGTCAGCCCACCGCTCCCACACCGGCGCCGTGTCACTCCCACACCGACACAGGGTGCCTAAGCGCTAACAATTGTCACTCTTGGTCCACGATCGCACAAAACGTAACACATTACGATCCGATCTTGTAGAAATCATCGTCCTCGAGTATGTTTTCAAATATGCATTTATCCAAGCTATCTAACAATGTAAACACATGTTAATTGCATGCTTTAATGAGATTCTGTCTTGAATCGCGTCGCCAAAGGCCGACGTCATTCAAGATCCCTAAACTGGTTCATGCGAATACTGGCCTCGGAAGATGGCCTAAAACGCGTCGTGCAAGGTAATTACCTTTTAAAAGGCGTCGCTGTCTCTCGTCACCTAATCATGACAGAAACAAAATTAGGCCTCGGGGTGATCCGAACTTAAATCGCGTCGTAGGAGGCAGCCGCCATTCAAAAAGGCGTCGCTGTCTCAAGACGCCATTTAACGTTCGCTAACATGTTTCCCCTAGGCTTCCTGGTGTAAAAAGTGGAATTTCTTCCCGAAAATCTCCTAAACATGCTCTAAAGCAGGAAAAATGTGGTTTTAATCAAAATACAGCGGAGATCGTCACCTTATCGGTTATTTGAACTCCTCCGAGCTTCAAGCTGCCGGACCGCCACGCCATAAACTGCCGCCGGTACCGCCGTGGACGCCGTTACTCCACTGGGACGTCGGCCGCCGTCCGGAGAGCAATACGCCGCGGAGGAAATGGTGGTGGTAGTGGTAGAAATTAGGGAGGGGCTTTGGTGGAGTGGAGGGAGAGAAAATGAATGAGAAGGGGGAGGGGAGAGCGAAGGGTTCGGAGAGAGGGAGGAGAGAGAAGAAAATGAGAAAAATGAGGGAAAGGAGGGAGGGTTCATAGGTTTAAACCGAACTTAGCTAAAATGCGTCATCCAACATCGACGCCATTCAAGTGACAAGATCGGGGCCGTACTCTTGAGGCCCAAAACTGGCCCACGTGGCGCTTACGTGGCACCGATGTAGCACACTCTGAAACGCGTCTTCCTATCAAGACGTTGTTTGAACCGCGTCGAGCTTGATCGACGCGATAAAGAACCTATGCTCCCAGCTCCACAAGAGCCCAAATCAAGGGGTCCGACACCGAAACTGACCCAATAACTGGATCCGAAACCTCAATCCTTACAAAGTTGGCAGAAGAGGATCAATAGAAAACATCATTCACTACACCTTGGGGAACTTATTGCTATGTTGTTATGCCATTTGGATTGAAAAATGCTGGAGCCACTTATCAGAGAGCCATTGTGGCGATATTCCTTGACATGACGCACATTAACTTAGAGGTGTTCATGGATGATCTGCTAGTGAAATCTAAGACAAAAGTTGAGCATGTTGGAGTTCTAGCAAAGGTTTTGGAGAGGTCGAGAGGATATCAGTTGAAGATGAACCCCAATAAATGTGTATTCAGGGTATCCTCAGGGAAGTTACTTGGATTCATTGTCAGTAAGCGGGGCATTGAGATCGATCCCAACAAGGCTAAGGCTATTAGAGAGATGCTACCTCCCAAGAATTTGAAGGAATTAAGAGGATTAATCGGGAGGTTGCAATTTATTCGCCGATTTGTCTCCCAACACTCGCAAAGGTACAAGCCGTTTTACGAGCTTACTAAACCGGGAGTCAAGTTCGTTTGGGACGATAAGTGTCAGGAGGCATTTGATGGATTGAAAAATTATTTAGCAAGTCCTCCTATTTTGAGACCACCATCTCCGGACAAACCTTTGATTCTATATATGTCAGTCTTGGATGATGTAGTGGTTGTTGTCCTGGCACAAGAGGATGAAGAAGGAAAGGAGAGGGCAACCTATTATCTCTCAAAACTTCTCAACCATACTGAACAGAGGTACACAGGGACGGAGAAAACATGTGCAGCACTTGTATGGGTGGTCCAGAAGTTGAAGCATTATTTCTTGGCCTATGAAGTTCATCTCATCGCTAGGATGAATCCCATTAAGTTCCTTATGGAGAAATCCATCCTTACTGATAGGTTGGCACGATGACATAGCTTTCTTTCCCAATTCGACATCACTTACATTCAACAGAAAGTGATTAAAGGCTATGCCATAGCAGAACATCTTGCTCATCACCCTCTTCCTCGATTTGATCCAGTCCGATCAGAGTTTCCGGATGAGGAATTGATGTCCATAAACAAAGTCAATGATGATATGTGGACTCTGCATTTTGACAGGGCTGTGAACTCTCATTATAAGGGTATCGGCATTGTTTTCCTATCACCTGAAGGTGTCACCATTCCACAAGCCTTTCAGCTTGACTTCTATGTCACTAACAACATAGCTGAGTATGAGGCTCTCCTTGCTGGCCTCGAGGCCGCTCATCTCCATGGTGCCATCAAACTGAGAATTGTGGGTGATAGTCAATTAATTCTTCGCCAAGTGCTTACCAAATATCGCACTCTTGATCCTAAACTCAAGCCCTATCAAGAACTCACCTCAGCTTATGCCAAGCTTTTCACCAAATTGATCTTTGTCCATATTCCCCGGAATCAGAGCATTGTAGCTGACGCTTTGGCTTCTCTCGCATCTTCCCTAAATTCCCGATCAGCAGGCAATCCGAGTCCATTACTGTCCATAGGCGTCTTTCTCCTGCCGTGAAAGACCCTTCTTTCCTTGAAGTTAAAGAGAAGTTGCTGAAGAAGGTTCGAGATGGGGATATTGTGGAGAAAAGAGAGATCATGCTGCTAGACTGGCAACAAGAAATGGAAGATGAGGATAAACCTTAGTATTATGAGATTGCTAAGTACTTTGAAGATCAGTCATACCCCGAAGAAGCCACTACTAAGGAGAAGAGAGCTATCAGGAGAGTTGCTCAGAGGTACACCTTAGTTGGAGGAACTTTATACAAACGTGGATTTGTTGGTGTTCTCTTAAGATGTCTAGATGAAGATGAGCTTTGGAAGATCATGGAAGGGGCTCATGCTAGAGTTTGTAGTGGCCATGTTAATGGACAAATGCTATCAAAGAAAATCCTTAGACAAAGATATTATTAGCCAACCATAGAACAAGATTGTGTAGGATATGTCCGTAGGTGTGCTAAGTGTTAGCTTCATGCCGATAAGATCCATTCCCTCGCATCTTCACTCCATCTTGTTTCATCCCCATGGCCTTTCTCCATGTGGGCATTCGACATCATTGGTCCCCTTGGTAATCCTGATTCTGCCACCAAGCAAAAATCTTTCATCCTCACGGCAACAGAATATTTCACCAAGTGGGTGGAAGTCGAATCATACACGGAGATCAAAGCATCAACGGTCTGCAAGCTCATCATGAGGAACATCATCACCAGATTTGGGATTCCATGCACCATCGTCACTGATAATGGACTGCAGTTCAACAGGTATGAAATTGCATTGCATCATTCATCTCCTTATTATCCGCAAGGCAATGGCCAAGCAGAGGCAACCAATAAAACTCTGATAAAAATTATCAAGAAAACGTGTAAGTCTAATAAGTTCTCGGACTGGCCAGAAAAATTAGTTGAGGCTCTATGGGCATACCGAACTTCAATCCGCACTCCCACTGGGCAAACTCTTTATTCCCTAACATTTGAAATGGAGGCGGTAGTTCTATATGAAGTCCTCATCCCATCATTAAGAGTACAATTGAACAAGGAATTTTCTATTAATGAGCATCGCTCTGCGCTCCTTGCTCAATTGGAACTCTTAGATGAGAAAAGATGATCAGTCGCCAATCATGCAAGAGTATATCAGAACAGATTAGCACGTTTTTACCAAAAGAAGGTCATTGAACGAAAGTTTAAAGTTGGTGAGATGGTTGTGAAAAGAATCTTTGTAAAACTTGGTGGTCCACGTTCTTAGCTCCAACCCAACTGGGAAGGACCGTGTCATATCACATGCTTTTCCTAGTAACGCTTATCGCTTAGTCAATGCAGAAGGACAAGAGCTAACTCACCCCTGTAATGGTCTGTATCTTAAGAAATACTACCCTTAGTGTAATTGATCAGCATGGTATAAGGATCAGTGGAGTTGAAAAATTCGAAAACTCAGATTCCCATATTAATCTTCGATAATCTAATCCAAACATATTATTACATACAAATACGTTTGATTTGTGAATAACAAGAGATGTGAAGCCCGAGGAACACCGAAAGCTTGACTAATAGTGGAAAAGTACAACTCATTATTTTCAAAACAAAACTCCTGTTTTTACTCTCGGCCCGCGATGATGGAATGAGACTTAGAATAGACTACTGACAATACCCGCCATCCTAGTAGGAAGCCGTCATAAAAAAAAGGGGGGAGATCCGCCCCGCAAAGACAAGAAAAAGCAAAAGCAAAAGCCAAACCAAATCAAAAGGCCACCCAATATTGCGAATGCTATTACAAAAGGCCACAAAATCAAATGAAAAGGGAGTGCAAGGTCATTAAATTCCCTGCAAAATAATAATGACCAAATCCCAACCAATAATAGGGTGGAAGGGACATCTTTCTGAGTCTCCGGAACCTTCTCGCGGGCTTTTTAAACCATTTCTTCCCTTCATTCTAAAGAGGCGTACCCCAAGCTTGAGGGATAGCCAAGGTCGACTAAGGGTCGGACATCGAATGGGATCACGATTCCAAACATAATTCAAGCATGATAAGTCTGGAGTAGGTCATTAAAAATTAATGTGGGAATTAAGTTGACGAATAGATACGCTCTTTTGATCCGAGTTCCATGTTGATCTTTAGTTTACTTAGTTAATTGAATATTGCAAAACCCAAAAAAATTGAATATTTCAAAACCCAAAAAAATTGAATATTTCAAAACCCAAAAAAAAATGAATATTTTAAAACCCAAAAAATTGAATATTTCAAAACCAAAAAAAAAATTGAATATTTCAAGACCAAAATTTTTGAATATGGCAAAACTTTGAAAATTGGATATTTCTAAATATGCAATTGCGAAACAAAAATATTTCAATTAGCATTTGTTTGTCACATCACGCGCGTGTTGCACCCTTTTACTTTCAGCGAGCATTTGCATGCTTGTATGTTACATTTTACTTCTTTTTAATTATCCTTATTCACCTTTGTTAAATAAAGGTTTCACCCCTTGACCCCTCTACCAAGGATAGGATTAAGTAACTGGCTACTTAACTGGGTTAGGGGCTAAGCCTGAACAGACATTTAATTTGTTTGTTATGCCATGCGCAGGAATGGAAAAGGAAAGGCAGCGAAAAACAACACCAAGCAACTCAAGCATGAAGAAAAGTCCTTTCATATATCACAAAAAGTCTGTACAATATGGAAGTCCATCCACAGGACTCTAAAACAAAAGAAAATACATAGTGGAAGCCCTCACGGCTGGCTCTCTCCCGCACCCACGTCCAGCTGGCTCTACGCCTCATCCTAGACATCTAGACCTCAAGCTAGTGGCGGCCGTGGTCCCATGACGCTTGGCCCTGCCTGGCCAGAGGATACTGCAATGCTGGTGGTGAAGGCACTCGCCTGTCCCCGCTCCAACGCCGTCTGGCACGCATGCTAGTAGCGAGCCTCAATGCTCTGGTGCTCGTGCTCCACCACCGATAGTCGTCCCTGGAGACTCTCCAACCGGGACCGGTCTTGATCCCTCTCCTCCGTCAAGACCTCCAGCCGAACCTAGAGACGTGCAAGCTCACGAGGGAGGTCGCCTGTGGAGAGTCTGGTCAGTTGCTCCTCCAGCTCTGCGACTCGGATTGCTGAGCTGCGGGCCTGCGCTAGCTCCGCATCCCTCTCCTCAAAAGCTATGTAGAGCTCCTGGACATGCAACAAAAGACATCATCAGCCAAGCAAGCAAACAAGTCAATGTTGAGATGAAAGGAAGCAAGTTGAAGACTTACCCGAACATCCTGCATAACATATTCAATTGATTAGAGGAGAGAATAACTTACTTGTAAGTTAGGATCTCGCCCACTTAGATGATCCTTCACCTAGAAAGCTTTTCAATCGCCTTTCTCGTCCTCTTGTTTGAAGAATCTTGTGTAGAATCCATCTTCCTTGATTTGATTTCCCTTGACTACTTTTTGTTCTTCACTTTTTTTTCCTTGAGCCTTGAAGAGAAATCTCTACCTTTCCCTCTTGATTGCTTGTTGTAAAGCTTTGATATGAAGAGAGGAGGAATTTATAGAGTGATTTGCGAAATTAGAAGTCCCTTTCCGAATTAGAGGAGGAATATGCATTAAGGCAAGCAGAGTTCGGATTGGAGTTAGAAAGGGAGCAGTTTCTGTAATTTAAAAGGCGTCTTGACGGGGCGATGTCATTTAAATGACGTCGGTGAACAGCGACGCGTTTTAAACAGGTTTCTGAATTTCTGTTATCTTGCTGAAAATCCATGATTTCATGATATACAATTTGCTTGAAGTTACTGACAAAATGCTGAGTGCAGGAAATACCGAGAGGTGAAAATGAAGCTGAAATTCCACTAAGGTCCCACTGTGGGAGTTTATGAGTCCCAGCCGTGACTAAAAAGACGGTTATCTCTACCCTGTACTCTTTTATGTAATTGATTTGCATTCACATTATTATATGATAAATAGTTATTAGATACATCAATGACCTTGTGGTTTTGATGAAACTAGAATTTGAGTTCCTCCCAACAAAAACAGTGATAATTTCAAAGGATTCTTAATCACATGGATAGGCCATTAGATTGTTAATTAATGGGGACGATGGTTCCACTTTTTGTGAAATAGTGCGTGGATAAATGAGCATCGGCTTAGCACTGAATTACAAGAACCGGTATCTAGACTCATTAATGATGATTTAACAATCCTTGATTAATTTATATTTTATTTTATTTTATATTTTTCTTTTAGCCGAGCATGCATCATGTAGGACTTTGATATAATTGTGATAAAGATTAGTTCCTGATTAAATTTCAGATCATTGATCCAATAAATCCCAATGTGATATGAAATATTCCATTCTGAGTTGAGTATCTTGATTATCTTTGAGGTTCGCTTGAAGATATGTTTGGAGTTCTATCCTTTTTTGGATCTCTCACCCAACATTTCTTGTTCCCTCTAAAGATCCGTCATGATTGCAGCACTTCCACATTGGCTGGTAACTGCTCTTCATGACGAAACCTGCATGGTTTGTGACCTAGGGTACTTCCCAATCGCGGAAGTTGATCGACCTTTTGTTTCATTTGTCTCTCTCATCCAGATAAGATTGATTCCATTGATCTCTTCAAGTTATCCTCACCGATTGTTGTGAAAAAGATTCCTATCACATGATGTTAAGAGTCACATCACACCTTGGCATCACCTTTTCAGTACATTTCACTCCCTTGCAAAGCCAATGCCAAGGTGGGGCAGCTGTGAAGTCCGAAGAATGCCAAAAGCTTAACTAAAGGTGTAAAAGTACAATTCATTATTTTCAAACAAAACTTCTATTTTTACTCTCGGCCTACGATGTCGGAACGAGGCTTAGAATAGGCTACTGAAAATACCCGCCATCTTAGTAGGATGCCGTCATAAAAAAAAAAAAGGGGAGATCCGCCCCACGAAAAGGCAAAAGAAAAACACAAATGGCAAAAAGCCAACAGAATCAAAAGGCCATTCGACATTGCAAACACTACATCAAAAGGCCGCAAAATCAATTGAAAACGGAGCACAAGGTCGATAAATACCCTGTAAAAGTGAAAATGACCGAACCCCACCGGATAATAGGGTAAAGGAAGGACATCTTTATGGGTCTCATGAACCCTCTCATGGGCTTTCTAAACCAATTCTTCCTTTCCTTCTAAAGAGACGTACTCTAAGCTTGAGGAATAGCCTAGGCTGACTAAGGGTCTGACCATCGAATTGGATCACGAGCATAAACATAACTCAAGCACGATGAGTCTAGATTAGGTCGTTGAAGAATGATTTAGGAATTAAGTTAATAAATAAACATACTCTTTTGATCCAAGTACCATGCTGGTCTTTAGTTTATTTAGTTGATGTCTTATTTCAAAACCACAAAAAAAAAAGGATATTTCAAAGCACAAAAAATTGAATATTTTAAAACCACAAAAAAAATTGGATATTTCAAAGCACAAAAAAATTGAATATTTCAAAACCACAAAAAAAATTGAATATTTCAAAACAAAAAAATTGGATATTTCGAAAATTGCAATTGCAAAACAAAAATATTTCAGTTAGCATTTGTTTGTCACATCGTGTGTGGTGCATCCTTCTTTAATTTTCACTGAGCATTTGCATGCTTGTATGTTGTATTTTACCATTTGTTTTCCCTTTAATTGTCTTTATTGCCTTCATTAAATAAAGGCTTTTCCCCTTGAGCCTTCTACCAAGGATAGCATCAAGTAGCTAGTTATATAACTGGGTAAGGCGCTAAGACATAACATATATTTAACTTGTTTGTTCAAGCCATGCGCAAGTATGAAATGAAAGTCAATAGAGAAGAGTACAAAGGCAACTCAAATATGAAGAAACTCCCTTCATATATATCAAAAAGCGTTCATATACAAGTGTAAGTCCATCTACAGGACTTCAAAATAAAAGCAAGATACAGCAAAACAAAAGAAGATACATCAACATCAGCAGCCCTCATAGCTGACTCTCTCCTGCACCCTCTTCATACTGACTCTGGGCCTCGTCAAGTCCATCTGGCCTACAAGTCGGCGGAGGAGGTGGTCCCATAGCACTTGGCCCAGCCTAGCCCGAAGAAATCGCGACGCTCGCAGTAAAGGAGCTCGCCTGTCCCCGCTCCTGAGCCCGCAGACGAGCACGTCGATAACGTTCCTCTATGTTGCGCCTCTCGTGCTCGGCAACTCCAAGGAGGACTCAGAGAGAGGACATTTCTATGTCAATCCAGTGCCTCTCCTGCTGCTTACGTTCCCTCTCCTCGGTGATAACCTCCAGGCGTGACCGGAGGCGTGAAAGCTCCTGAGGGAGATAACCTGTGGAGAGCCTCGCCAGCTGCTCCTGCAACTCAGTGACGTGAGCCGCTCTACCCCGAGCCTCCTCAAGAGCTTGACAGAGCTTTTGAACCTGCAGCGAAAGACACTATTACTCAACTAATCAAGCAAGCAAAGAATACCATGCAGAAATGAAGAAAGCAAGTTGAAGACTTACTTGGGTAGCAGCATCGTCCTTAGCCTGGGTGGCACGGCGGATGGCTAGGGCCAACTGACTCCGCAAGTCAGTAATAGCGGCCTCGTGAGCAGCACTGGAAGACGGGCCAGTAGCAGTAGAGAATGAAGGAGGAGCCGCGTGAGTGTAGGTGGCGTGTAAGGACTGAGGTTTCGGGTTCAGTTTTCGGGCCGGATCCCCTGGGTTGGACCTTGAGGGGCCTTGAGAGTTTCTTCTGAATGACGTCTACACTTCACGACGCCTTTCAAACGGCGTCTCGATAGGTGGACACCATTTAGATGAATTTCTGTTGTGCCACGTGGGCGCCACGTGGGCGGGTCTCGGGCCGCGAGAGTACGGCCCCTGTCTCGTCGTCTGAACGGCGTCCATGATGGACGACGCGATTCAGACTGCGACCCTGCGGTGTCAGTGTACGGTGCCTGACATGTCAGCTGAACGGCGTCCGTGGTGGTCGACACGTTTCAGAGAGCTGTCAGTACGGCCCGTCCTGTCATCTGATAGGCGTCTTTCTCGCTCGACGCGTTTTAGGCAGTTTCTGATTGACCCCGCGAGCCCTCCTTTCTTTCTCTCATTCTCACCATTTCACTCTCTCTCCTCTCCCTCTCCGCCTCCTCCGATCCCACTCTTCCCCTTTCCCTTCCTCTTCTTCCTCTTCCACCACTCCAACGCCTCCTTACCTCTTACCTCTACCACCACCACTTCCTTCGCGGCGTTCCATTCTCCGGACGGCGGCCGACGTCCCGGCGGAGTGGCGACGTCCTCGGAGATACCGGCGGCGATCTGCGGTGCGGCGGTTCGGCGACACGGAGCCAGGAGGAGTTCAAGTATCCGGTAGGGGGACGAACCTTGCATGTGTTGCTCGTGTTTTCCTAGGCATGATGTGACGTGTTTTGGGTTAGATTGAGCATGTTTAGGGGGTGTTCTTGTGGGTATGGCCGTGCTCGTGAATGTGGATTTGTAGCATGCTTGTGGTGGTTGAATCCCTCTTCCTCTCCCTTTCTGTTTTGGGGTATTTTCGGGGTATTTGGGGTTAAGGGAGGAACCCTCGGATCGAACCAGGGAACCAGGTTTCTGGCGCTAAACGGCGTCGTGCCTGGTCGACGCCTTTTAGAAGGACGTTAGGGCAGTACGACTCCTTTTAGGACCAGAAACCTCCCTGTTCGGGGTTTTACGAGTAAGGGGTTCTGACGCTAAATGACGTCATGGATGGGCGACGCCTTTCAGAAGGACATCGGGCCATCATGACGCCATTTATGCAGGAAATCACCCCGACTGAGGGTCTGTCAGTGCGGGGATTCTGGGACTAAAAGACGTCGTGGGAGGGCGACGCGATTCGTAAAAGCGTCGGGTAACCATGACGCCTTTTAAGGCAGAAATCCCCTGATTAATGTTTTCTGGAATTCCTGGATTTTCGGTGTGAATGGCGTCTGAGGACGTCGACGCCTTTCAAAAGGCGACCGCTGGTGTCGACACCTTTTAAGCCAGATTTCGTGGCCGGTGTTTTATGAACCAGTTTAGGGATCTTGAATGGCATCGGCCTTGGGCGACGCGATTCAAGACAGAACAACACTGATTCATGCCAGTAAAACGTGTTCATACTGCTAGATAGTTGGTTAATGCATGCTTTAGTGCACTCGATAATGATGGATTCTTCATGACCTGATGACACTGCGTTGTGTGTCGTGCGATCGCGGGCTTTTTACGTGACCGGATCTTACTATGCCGGGTTTTGGTGTTTTGTGTTACTGTGGACCTGGAGTGACAGTGTAGCGCTTTATCACCCTGTGCTGGTGGGGGCGTGAGCACAGCGCCGGTGGGGGTGTAGGCGGGGTGACGCCTAGTGAGAGAGGGTCACCTGGTGAACCCCGGGGTCAGTTAGTACCGGTGTCGGAGTGGTACATTCGGAGAGTCACTCGTGCTGAGGGAAGGAGTAACCACCTGAGCCAGTTGGTCCGGAGTAGCTAGCGTGCTATCCGAGGGGTTACTGTTTGGTCTCAGCGGGTCGATGTTTCCCACTTTCGGTTGTGTGGTCGGTGCTTTCCCACTTTCGGTTGTGTAGTTGGTGTTTCCCACTCTCGGAGGCGTGGTTGGCGTGTTTTGCCGAGACGCGAGTTGTAGGCTCCTTGATAGAATGATTCTAGAGATTTGCATGTTACATTTCGAATGCACACGTCTCATATTGAGATTTTAGGAGTAGTGTGTTACAGCTTTACTTGCTTTATCTCCTGTATCTTTGTTATTGCACTTGTGGGTGTGTGAGTGGGAGGCGGGGGATCGGATGATCCATACTGAGCCCAATTCTGGTGTGGCTCACTCCCTGCGTTTTCAGGTGTGGACCTTGTGGCGTGTGGCGGTGCGTGGTGTTCCCCTTGGTGTGCGGACCAGCAGCTATCTCTGTTCCCGGGGTATGCCCCGATGTTGTTGTACCTTATTTCTGCCTGTACTTAATTATTTGTTGGACATGTAATTATTGTTGGACTGTGGACGGATAGTATTACTTATTTCCTGCGCACTGTACTTCCTTGTGGTCCGTGTGAATGTTATATTTAATCTTGTTTAACGCTTACTCCTCCAGATGTGTGTATAAGATACGGGTGTGACCCTTCAGTTAATGGGCCGACATCCATTTAGTGACCAGGTCTCCGGTCATAGGATGGCGGGTCGTTACAATTGGTATCAGAGCTCAGTCTGGTCGAGTATGTGGTAAACTGGGTTAGATATCGTAGTCCAACAATAAGTACGAGTCTGTACAGGCGATGGCTGCTGGTGTAGAGTGATAGGTTTTGACGTGTTTGTGTTGATTTTCGCGTTCGTGAGGTAGTGATGGCGCCGAGGAAGAGAGTTTCGTTGGCTCGTGGTACGAGATCAGACGATGGTAGTTCGGGGGCAGAAGGGCATAATGTGGACCATTTCGTGGAGGCTGTGATTGGAGCTATGGGTAGATACCAGCAGGGAGACGGTAGTGAGGGATCCAATTCCCGAGGTGACCAGTTCACGGTATTGGAGCGGTTTTTGAGGTTGGAGACCCCTTCTTTCACAGGTCGACCAGTCCCAGACGAAGCAGCTCGTTGGATTAAGGAAGTAGAGAAGGCGTTTGATGTTTTAGAATGTGTTGAGAATGACAAGACCTTGTTGGCAACCTATTTGTTGAAAGATAATGCATATGAGTGGTGGGTTACCATCAAGACAAGGATGTTTGCAGATAGATCCTTGAGAGAGATCCCTTGGGAGGTGCTTGTGAGAGAGTTCAGTGGACAGTACTTTCCAAGGCTCGTCCAAGAGATCGAGGAAAGAGAGTTTATGGAATTGGTGCAGAATGACATGTCAGTTCTAGATTATCATACGAAGTTTGTGGCTCTTGGAAGATTTGTTCCACACTTATCTGAACATGAGAGATATAGAACAGAGAGATTTGTAGACGGGCTTCGATATGATCTAAGGACAATGGTGGCACCTCAGGGTTGTAGAGATCTGGCGTCAGCGGTTCGATGCGCGGCAGCGGTGGAGACTCAATTTCAGCAGATGGCGAAGGAGTTGGAGCGATCGGCACGAGGGAGGCAGCAAGGCAAGAGCAAATCAACGGCCCTCCCATCAGGCAGTTCGAGTTCCTTTGAATTCGGGTTCCAAGAGACGTCACGTGATGAAGATGAGGACGGTTCGGCCCAACAGATGCAGACTGTGGCTAGCAGGCAGCAGGGAAAGAGACATGATGCGGCAGATTATTGTCCCCGTTGTGGTAGGTATCACGGCAACCGGGTGTGTCCATTGGCCGCTGGTAGCTGTTTTGGCTGTGGCAGGAGGGGACATCTTGCGAGGAACTGTCCCCAGAAGAATAAGACAAGTCCGGGGCCGAGTGGTCAGTAGGAGCCCTGTACCTTATGTAGTGTTGTGTGTCCTTTTGGTGGAGGTCCGAGGTGCAGGGATAGATGAACACTCTTATCTTGCCTTATTAGGTAGTAGTTGTGAACTCTTATGGCGCTCTTTATGTATTTTGGGTCGTGGTGGTGATTTGGTATTGTAATGTGTACTTTGTAAGGTTATTATATTATGAGGTTGGTCTATCAATTCTGGCGGAATCATGGAACATAATTAATTTTGTATTGATCTGATTGACCGATTGCGTGTGAGGAGCTCCGTGTAAGAGTGCGATCGGTGAGGGCATTAGCAGGATTTCACCGACGGTTGGTCCAGGGGTCTTCTTCGATAGAGACCCCCCCCCCCCCCCCCCCCCCTTTTTGTTGAGGATGACTCGTAGGGGAGTTCGTTCCTTGGGGACCGAGGAGTATGAGCAGAGTTTCATTAAGTTGAAGACTCGCCTCACTTTGGCTCCAGTTTTGGTACTCCTATTAAGTTCCGGTAGAACTGTGAGGCGATGGTGCAGTCAGATTAGAGGTAGATTCGGTGATTTGACCGTGGAGGACGTGCGCAAGTGTGTCCTTTTTGGAGGCGCACTGTTCTAGACAAATAGTGCTTCCCGGATTGAGTAAGGCGTATAGATGGCTTAGTAGAAAGGAGGATAGGGCTGATTTTGTAATTGAATGCTTATATTGTCGGCAGGTTAGGGTGGAACATCAGAGTGGCGCAGCGGTACCGTGGTTGCAGTCCTTGCCGATCCCGGTGTGGAAACGGGAGCTTGTGACTTTGGACATGTATTAGGATTGTTTTATTCCCTGGTGGAGGGAGCGTGATATGGATTACCATTGAGCAATTGACCACGTCAGCACACTTCCTGGCTATCAGGAAGGACTGGTCGGTCGGTAAGTTGGCTGAGTTGTTTGTGAGTCGGATCATCTCTTTCTGCTCGATGTGCCCTTACCCATCATGTCGAATCGGGCTTTGAGACTTACTTCTTAATTGTGGGGAAGGTTCTTGGAAGGCCTCGAGTACGCGGTTAGCCTTCAGCCCGGCCTGTCATCCCGAGGCTGATGGACGGTCAGAGAGGGCCATTCAGATTCTGGAGGTTTTGCTCGTGGCATGTTGCCTAGACTGAGGAGGTTCTTGGGAGCAGCGTTGGGTTACAGTGGGGTTTTGTGTACCATAGTAGTTACTACTCTAAGCATTGGCATGGCGCCTTATGAGGCATTGTTTATGTAAGGACTGAGGCTTTCGGATCCGGTTTTCGGGGTTGGACCCTGTAGTTCAATCTCCAGTGAGGCTGAGACTCTATATTGATTCGCGTCGAGCCCGCGAGACGCTGTTTAAACGGTGTCCAGCTATGCAGACGTGTTTTAGCCTGTGCCACGTGGGCTGGCTTTGGGCCGCGAGAGTACGGCCCTGACATGTCGTCTGAACGGCGTCTGTGAGGCACGACGCCTTTCAGACTGCGACTCTGGGTTGTCAGAGTACGGCGCCAGTCTTGTCGACTGAACGGCGTCTTTCATGGAAGACGCGTTTCAGACCTCTGTCAGAGTGTTGCAGGGTGTTGTCAGAGCAGCCGTCACATCGACTGATAGGCGTCCGTACATCTGGACGCGTTTCAGCCAGTCTCTGGTTAACCCCGCGAGCCCTCCTTCTTTCTCTCATTTTCTCCTCCTTCTCTCTTCTCTCCTTCCTTCCGGCGACTCCGGCATTGACCCTTCCTCCTCCCTCTTTTCCTCCCACCACTTCATCCTTCCCTCCACTCCAACACTTTCTTACCTCTCACCTCTACCACCACCACTTCCTTCGCGGCGTTCCATTCTCCGGACGGCGGCCGACGTCCCGGCGGAGTGGCGGCGTCCTCGAGGGTACCGGCGGCGGTCTGCGGTGCGGCGGGACGGAGGCACGGAGTTTGGAGGAGTTCAAGAACCGGTAGGGTGACGGTTCCCACAGTGTTGTGTTCTAAATCATGTTTTTCCCCGTTTAAAGCATGCTATGGATCGATGGTTTTGGGGTAGAATGAGCATGTTAGGGGGTTTTTCCTTGATGGGAATGGGAGTTTCTGTGGATGTAAATTCTTGATACTTTGGTTACCCTCTTTCCCCTCTGTTTTTGGGGCTTTTTCGGGGTACTTGGGGTTAAGGGAGGAACCCTCGGATCGAACCAGGGAACCAGATTTCTGGCGCTAAACGGCGTCGTGCCTGGTCGACGCCTTTCAGAAGGACGTCAGGGCAGTACAACGCCTTTTAGACAGAAATCCCCCTGTTCGAGGTTTCAAGAGTCAGGGACTCTGGCGCTAAATGACGTCATGGATGGACGACGCCTTTCAGAAGGACGTCGGGCCATCATGACACCATTTAGGCAGGAAATCACCCCGACTGAGGGACTCAGTTCGAGGATTCTAGGACTAAAAGACGTCATGGGCGGGCGACGCGTTTTGGAATAGCGTCGAGCCACCATGACGCCTTTTAAGGCAAAAATCCCTCGATTAATGTTTTCTGGAATTCCTGGATTTTCGGTGTAAACGGCGTCTGAGGATGTTGACGCCTTTTAAAAGGCGACCACTGGTGTCGACGCCTTTTAGGCCAGATTCTGAGGCCGGTATTTTCATAAACCAGTTTAGGGTGCTTGAATGGCGTCGGCCTCGGGCGACGCGATTCAGGACAGAACTACATTAATCCATGCCAGTAAAATGTGTTTACACTGCTAGATAGTCGGTTAATGCATACAGTTAGTATACTCGATGAGGTGAACTCTTCGTGACCGGATGGCACTGTGTTGTGTGTCGTGCGACCGTGGACTTCTTCCGTGACCGGATCGCACCGTGCCGTGTTTTCTGTTTCGGTGGACCTAGAGTGACAGTTGTAGCGCTCTACATCCTGTGTCGGTGCGGAGGGACACAGCGCTGACGGGAGCAGTGGCGGGGTGACGCCTAGTAGAGAGGGTCACCTGGTGAACCCCGGGGTTAGCTAGCTTGTACCGGTGTCGGAGAGGTACCTTTGGAGTGTCACTCGTGCTGGGGGAAGGAGTAACCACCTGAGCCAGTTGGGCCGGAGTAGCCAGCGTGCTATCCGAGGGGTTACTGTTTGGTCTCAGCGGGCCGGTGTTTGCTGAGGGAAGGAGTGACCGCTGAGGTGGCCCGTGTGCTATCCGAGGGGTTACTGTTTGGTCTCAGCGGGTCGTCGTTTTTCCCACTCTCGTTGTGAAGTTGACGTGTTTTAAGGATACGCCGAATTACGAGCTTCCTGATAGATTGGAATTATGCATGTTAGTTATACTTTGAATGCATGTGATTCGTATTGAAAAGTAGGCATGGAAATCATTGTCTCTTCATGGTTATTATATCCCTGCTGTACTTTACACTTGTGGGTGTGTGTGTGGGCAGTGGGGATCGAAGGATCCCTACTGAGTCTTTTCGTTGAGACTCACCCCTGCGGCTTTCAGGTGAGGACTCCAGGCAGACCTAGCGAGGGTTGTGCGGCTGAGTGCTGAGCGTCGTCGACTGTTGTTCCGGGGTATGCCCCGATGTAGTTGTTATCTTTATTTCTGGCCTGTATGTATAATCATTTCTTTTCTGTTGGAGTATGTAATTATTTGCTGTATCGAGTCGCATTGTAATAACTTTTAATTTCTGCATTTTCCCTTCAATTCAATGCGATGTGAATGTTTAGCTTAGTTGATTATTTATTTTCCAGACTTACTCGGATCCTGGTTTGGTTTCAAGTTAATGATTCGGTACCCATTTAGTAATCGGATCCCCGATTATAGGGTGGCGGGTCGTTACAGTTGGTATCAGAGCATTCGGTCTGGCAAATAAATGAATAACTAGGTTAAATGTTATGAGTCCGGCAAATAATTACATTATCCCGTACAGGCACGACGGTGGTATAGGCTTTAGGATTCTAACTAGAACTTTTCGATTTTGTGTTTGTAGGCGATTAGATTGCTCCTAGGAAGAGGGTGCCCGTTATTCGAGAGCGGGGAGATGTCCCTGGCGGTTCTGAGGCCTGTAGGCCGAGTGTGGAGCAGTTCATGGAGGCTATGATGGATACCATGGCCAGATATCAGACCCGAGACCCTAGTGAGAGTTCTAGTGCTCGGGGTGGGTCTACGGCTACACTGGAGAGATTCCTGAAGTTGAGGCCACCTCACTTCACCGGTCGTCCCGACCCTGATGAGGCCGTTTACTAGCTTAGGGAGATAGAGAAGACTTTTGACACCATGGATTGTGCAGCAGTGGAGAAGACTCCGTTAGCTACCTTCATGTTGAAGGATAGCGCCTATGATTGGTGGACCTCCTTGAAGAGTTTGTCTTATGAGGATAGGAGTCTCAGGGAGATTTCTTGGGAGACTTTTGTGAAGGAATTCAATGCGCAATATTTTCCTAGACATGTTCAGAGGGCCAAGGAGAGGGAATTTATGGAGCTGACTCAGGGGAGTATGACAGTACTCGAGTACCAGGCGAAGTTTGTTTCGCTTGGGAGGTTTGTGCCATTCATCTCGGGGGACGAGGAGCGACGTACTGAGAGGTTTGTGGATGGGCTAAGGCTCGGTCTGAGGAACTTTGTGGCATCTCATTGTTGTAAGGACTTGGCATCAGCAGTTAGGAGTGCAGCAGCAGTGGAGGCACAGCTGAATCAGTCAGCCCGGGAGAGAGGACTGACTGCTCCTGGACCAGCTCGTGGCAGGGGTAAGGCAGCGGCAGCGGCCCCTTCGTCCGGATCGGGATCGTCGTCACTCGGCTCCCGATTCAGGAGATTCTTCCGAGGCGGTGGCAGCAGTAGTGGCAGCAGTGGTAGTAGCAGACCTAGGCAGGATCAGCAGAGCCAGTCGGTGTCCAGCGCCCAGCAGGAGCCAGCTCAGAGGCTTCCAGTGGTTTGTCAGCACTGTGGTGGTACTCATGGTGGGACTCAGTGTCCTGCTTTCTCTGGGAGATGCTATACTTGTGGCCAGCAGGGCCACGTGGCGAGGTTTTGCCCGCAGGGGCGTGGCCAGAGGCAAGGGCCAGCTGATCAGAAGAAGCCGAGGACCCAAGGGAGAGTGCTGGCTATCACCAGGAAGGAGGCTCGTGCGTCCAACTTGGTGGAAGGTGCACTTTCTGTCCTTGGGAACTCTGCACGTGTGTTGATTGATTCGGGTGCTTCTCATTCTTTCATTTCTGAGCAGTTCATAGATATTATTTCTGCACCCATTGATGAGTTAGCTGATGGATTGATGGTAGAGGTTCTTTCTGGGGATTTCATGTTATCTTATAATTGTTTGAGGGATGTTCCCTTGACCATTGAGGGCCATGAGTTACCCGCCCAGTTGGTTGTGCTGGCCATTCGTGATTTCGATGTCATCTTGGGCATGGATTGGTTGGAAGCTTACTATGCTGAGGTGGACTGCCACAGGAAGAGGGTGCGTTTCTCTATTCCGGACATCCCGATCTTCTACTTCCAAGGTATCAGGCTCTCTTCTCGAGATATTCTTATTTCTGCCTTTAAGGCTCAAAGGTTGCTTGCTGGTGGTTGTGAGGCCTTCCTTGCCTCTGTTGTTGTTTCCGATGCCCCTGACTGTCCCAGTCCCTGGGAGGTGCCAGTAGTGTGTGACTTTGCAGATGTGTTTCCTGAGGAGTTGCCTGGCCTTCCTCCTCAGCGAGAGGTCGATTTTACCATTGAGCTTGTACCGGGTACGGCGCCTTTGTCTAAGGCCCCGTATCGGATGGCGCCAGCCGAGCTCGCTGAGTTGAAGGCGCAGTTGCAGGAGTTGCTAGATAAGGGTTTCATTCGTCCCAGTACTTCTCCGTGGGGTGCTCCAGTCCTATTTGTCAGGAAGAAGGACGGTTCCTTGAGACTGTGCATTGATTATAGACAACTGAACCAAGTGACGATTAAGAACAAATCCCCGCTTCCTAGGATCGATGATTTGATGGATCAGCTGCAGTCTGCGAAGGTGTTTTCCAAGATTGACCTGAGATCTGGATATTATCAGATGAGGATCCGTGATGTTGACGTCAGTAAGACGGCTTTCAGGACTCGGTATGGACATTATGAGTTCTTGGTTATGCCCTTCGGTTTGACCAATGCTCCGGCAGCCTTTATGGATTTGATGAACCGAGTCTTTAGGGCCTATCTGGATCAGTTTGTGGTGGTATTCATCGATGATATTTTGATATATTCTTCTTCTGAGGAAGAGCACGCCACTCATCTTCGAGCGGTGTTGCAGGTCCTAAGGGAGCACCAACTCTATGCCAAGTTCAGCAAGTGCGAATTCTGGCTAGACGAGGTGCACTTACTTGGGCATGTCATTTCTGGCGAGGGAATCGCAGTGGATCCAGCCAAGATTGAGGCAGTGATGGATTGGAGCAGGCCAACTTCAGTGACTGAGATCAGGAGCTTCTTGGGGCTTGCCGGTTATTACAGGCGGTTTGTTCAGGGGTTTTCTTCGATAGCGGCCCCCTTATCGAGGTTGACTCGAAAGGGAGTTCGTTTTGTCTGGACTGAGGAATGTGAACGGAGTTTCACTGAGTTAAAGACTCGCCTCACTTCGGCCCCAGTGTTAGTGCTTCCATCTGGGTCAGGTGGGTTTGTGGTTTACTCGGACGCGTCCCGTCGAGGTTTGGGCGCAGTTCTAATGCAGCATGGCAGGGTAGTGGCTTATGCTTCTCTACAGCTGAAGAAGCATGAAGAGAACTATCCTACCCATGATTTGGAGCTGGCAGCTGTAGTATTTGCACTTAAGATTTGGAGACATTACTTGTATAGTGAGAAATTTCAGGTCTTTACTGATCACAAGAGCCTGAAGTATGTGTTCACTCAGAGAGACCTGAATTTGAGGCAGCGAAGGTGGATGGAGTTCATTAAGGATTATGGCTTTGACCTTTCTTATCATCCGGGCAAGGTGAATGTTGTGGCAGACGCCTTGAGTCGGAAGACGGTCATGTCATACCTTATGATTCGAGAATGGAAATTATTTGAGCAAGTTGTGGAATCTTCCTTCCGGGTACCACGTGAGGATGATAGACCCGTGTTGGCCAGCTTGACTGTGAGACCAGCTGTGTACCATGCTGTGATTGAGGCTCAGAGGGCAGATGCATAATTACCGCAGATTCTCCAGAGACCGGAGGTGGAATTGTGTGATGACGACACAGTTAGATTCAGAGGTAGACTTTATGTCCCGGCCGAAGAGGACATACGTAGGAGTGTCCTTGATGAGGCGCACCGTTCCAGATATGCAGTGCATCCCAGAACAACCAAAATGTATCAGTGTTTGAGGAGGCACTTCTGGTGGCCTGGTATGAAGAATGATGTGGCTGAGTATGTGGCTAGGTGCATGACTTGTCAGCAGGTTAAAGCCGAGCATCAGAGACCTGGAGGGTTGCTGCAGCCCTTGTCGATTCCGGAATGGAAGTGGGAACACGTGACTATGGACTTTGTGATGGGTTTACCTACATCCCCTAGCAGGAGAGACGCTATCTGGGTCATTGTTGACCGGCTGACCAAGTCGGCACACTTCCTAGCTATTAGGAAGGACTGGTCGGTCGGTAAGTTGGCCAAGTTGTTTGTAGATCGGATCATCTCTCTGCACGGGGTACCTTTGTCCATCGTATCAGATCGGGATCCGAGGTTTACTTCCAGGTTCTGGAAGAGTTTTCAGAATGCCTTGGGTACTCAGTTGGCTTTCAGTTCGGCATACCATCCCGAGACAGATGGGCAGTCGGAGAGGACCATTCAGACTTTGGAGGACATGCTCAGGGCATGTTGTTTAGACTGGGGAGGTTCTTGGGAGCAGCATTTGTCTACGGTGGAGTTTGCCTACAACAACAGTTATCATTCCACTATCGGCATGGCGCCTTACGAGGCTTTGTACGGGCGACCGTGTCGATCTCCTCTGTATTGGTCTGAGATTGGTGAGAGACAGGTTGCAGGACCTGAGTCAGTTCAGCAGTGTTCTGAGGTTGTCAGGACGGTACGGCAGAGGTTGACAGTAGCTCAGAGCAGGCAAAAGAGTTATGCTGATATCCGAAGGAGACCGCTTGAGTTTGAGGTAGGAGACCACGTGTTCCTCCGAATCTCACCCGCCAAGGGTGTGATGAGATTCGGGAAGCGACGCAAGCTGAGTCCGCGATATATTGGACCTTTTCCCATTCTCGCTCGGATTGGGGAAACCGCGTATCAGCTGGCCTTGCCACCCAGTCTTGCAGGAGTACACGATGTGTTCCATGTTTCCTTGCTGAGAAACTATGTTCAGGATCCATCCCACGTCTTGGATTTTTCAAAGTTGGAGATTGCTGAGAACTTGTCTTTTCCAGAGTTTCCAGTTCGTATTGAGGATCGCAGGGAGGAAGTCCTTCGAAACAAGATTGTACCTTTGGTCAAGGTGATTTGGCAGTACCGCTCCGGGGGCGAGGCAACCTGGGAGCGTGAGGACGAGATGCGGGAGCAGTTTCCTTACCTTTTCTCATAAGTTATCCTGTGAACTTGTATATCTATGCTTTGTCCTGGTTAATTCTAACAGGCAATTTCGGGGGCGAAATTCTTTTAAGGGGGGGAGAATGTAAGGACTGAGGCTTTCGGATCCGGTTTTCAGGGTTGGACCCTGTAGTTCAGGCTCCAGTGGGGCTGAGACTCTGTATTGTTTCGCGTCGAGCCCGCGAGACGCTGTTTAAACGGCGTCCAGCTATGCAGACGCGTTTTAGCCTGTGCCACGTGGGCTGGCTTTGGGCCGCGAGAGTACGGCCCTGACATGTCGTCTGAACGGCGTCTGTGAGGCACGACGCCTTTCAGACTGCGACTCTGGGTTGTCAGAGTACGGCGCCAGTCTTGTCGACTGAACGGCGTCTTTCATGGAAGACGCGTTTCAGACCTCTGTCAGAGTGTTGCAGGGTGTTGTCAGAGCAGCCGTCACATCGACTGATAGGCGCCCGTACATCTCGACGCGTTTTAGCCAGTCTCTGGTTAACCCCGCGAGCCCTCCTTCTTTCTCTCATTTTCTCCTCCTTCTCTCTTCTCTCCTTCCTTCCGGCGACTCCGGCATCGACCCTTCCTCCTCCCTCTTTTCCTCCCACCACTTCGTCCTTCCCTCCACTCCAACACTTTCTTACCTCTCACCTCTACCACCACCACTTCCTTCGCGGCGTTCCATTCTCCGGACGGCGGCCGACGTCCCGGCGGCGGTGTGCGGTGCGGCGGGACAGAGGCACGGAGTTTGGAGGAGTTCATGAACCGGTAGGGTGACGGTTCCCACAGTGTTGTGTTCTAAATCATGTTTTTCCCCGTTTAAAGCATGCTATGGATCGATGGTTTTGGGGTAGAATGAGCATGTTATGGGGTTTTTCCTTGATGGGAATGGGAGTTTCTGTGGATGTAAATTCTTGATACTTTGGTTACCCTCTTTCCCCTCTGTTTTTGGGGCATTTTCGGGGTACTTGGGGTTAAGGGAGGAACCCTCGGATCGAACCAGGGAACCACATTTCTGGCGCTAAACGGCGTCGTGCCTGGTCGACGCCTTTCAGAAGGACGTCAGGGCAGTACGACGCCTTTTAGACAGAAATCCCCCTGTTCGAGGTTTCAAGAGTCAGGGACTCTGGCGCTAAATGACGTCATGGATGGACAACGCCTTTCAGAAGGACGTCGGGCCATCATGACACCATTTAGGCAGGAAATCACCCCGACTGAGGGACTCAGTTCGATGATTCTAGGACTAAAAGACGTCATGGGCGGGCGACGAGTTTTGGAATAGCGTCGAGCCACCATGACGCCTTTTAAGGCAAAAATCCCTCGATTAATGTTTTCTGGAATTCCTGGATTTTTGGTGTAAACGGCGTCTGAGGATGTTGACGCCTTTTAAAAGGCGACCACTGGTGTCGACGCCTTTTAGGCCAGATTCTGAGGCCGGTATTTTCATAAACCAGTTTAGGGTGCTTGAATGGCGTCGGCCTCGGGCGACGCGATTCAGGACAAAACTACATTAATCCATGCCAGTAAAATGTGTTTACACTGCTAGATAGTCGGTTAATGCATACAGTTAGTATACTCGATGAGATGAACTCTTCGTGACCGGATGGCACTGTATTGTGTGTCGTGCGACCGTGGACTTCTTCCGTGACCGGATCTCACCGTGCCGTGTTTTCTGTTTCGGTGGACCTAGAGTGACAGTTGTAGCGCTCTACACCCTGTGTCGGTGCGGAGGGACACAGCGCTGACGGGAGCAGTGGCGGGGTGACGCCTAGTAGAGAGGGTCACCTGGTGAACCCCGGGGTTAGCTAGCTTGTACCGGTGTCGGAGAGGTACCTTTGGAGTGTCACTCGTGCTGGGGGAAGGAGTAACCACCTGATCCAGTTGGGCCGGAGTAGCCAGCGTGCTATCCGAGGGGTTACTGTTTGGTCTCAGCGGGCCGGTGTTTGCTGAGGGAAGGAGTGACCGCCGAGGTGGCCCGTGTGCTATCTGAGGGGTTACTGTTTGGTCTCAGCGGGTCGTCGTTTTTCCCACTCTCGTTGTGAAGTTGACGTGTTTTAAGGATACGCCGAATTACGAGCTTCCTGATAGATTGGAATTATGCATGTTAGTTATACTTTGAATGCATGTGATTCGTATTGAGAAGTAGGCATGGAAATCATTGTCTCTTGATGGTTATTATATCCCTGCTGTACTTTACACTTGTGGGTGTGTGTGTGGGCAGTGGGGATCGAAGGATCCCTACTGAGTCTTTTCGTTGAGACTCACCCCTGCGGCTTTCAGGTGAGGACTCCAGGCAGATCTAGCGAGGGTTGTGCGGCTGAGTGCTGAGCGTCGTCGACTGTTGTTCCGGGGTATGCCCCGATGTAGTTGTTATCTTTATTTCTGGCCTGTATGTATAATCATTTCTTTTCTGTTGGAGTATGTAATTATTTGCTGTATCGAGTCGCATTGTAATAACTTTTAATTTCTGCATTTTCCCTTCAATTCAATGCGATGTGAATGTTTAGCTTAGTTGATTATTTATTTTCCAGACTTACTCGGATCCTGGTTTGGTTACAAGTTAATGATTCGGTACCCATTTAGTAATCGGATCCCCGATTATAGGGTGGCGGGTCGTTACAGTTTAGATGGCTGTGTCAATCCCTTGTGATCTAGTCTGAGATTGGCAAGAGACAGTTAGCAGGATCAGGATTGGTATAGCAGGGTGCTTAGGTTGCCAAAGTTGTGCTATCATCGGTAAGAGACCGATTGAGTTTGAAGTTGGGGACCTCGTGTTTTTCCAAGTCTCGCCCTCCATGAGTGCGAGGAGATTTGAGAAGCAAGGTAAGCTGGATCCGCGCCGTGCTGGGCCTCTTCCCGTTCTTGCTTGAATTGGGGAAGATTACCAGCCAGCCTTGCCGTTCAATCTTGCGGGAGTGCACGATGCGTTTCGTGTTTCATTGCAGAGGAATGTTTTGGATCCACCCCAGGTGTTAGAATTTTCAGAACTTGAGGTCGCTGAGGATTTGTCCTTTCCAGAGTGCCTAGTGCGTTTTGAGAATCACTAGTGACAGGTCCTCCGAAACAAGGTTGTATCTGTGGACTGAGTATTTTGACAGTATCGCTCCGGGAGCGAGGCGACCTGGAGGCGCAAGATTGAGATGCTGGGAAGCAGTTCCCTGCCTTTTCTGGTAAGTTTCCATGTGAGTTGGCTGTGGAGGTATCTCGCCCTCGTTACTTGTGGCAGGCAATTTCGGGGACGAAATTCTTTTAAGGGGGGAAGAATGTAAGGACTGAGGTTTCGGGCCGGATCCCCTGGGTTGGACCTTGAGGGGCCTTGAGAGTTTCTTGTGAATGACGTCTACACTTCACGACGCCTTTCAAACGGCGTCTCGATAGGTGGACACCATTTAGATGAATTTCTGTTGTGCCACGTGGGCGCCACGTGGGCGGGTCTCGGGCCGCGAGAGTACGGCCCCTGTCTCGTCGTCTGAACGGCGTCCATGATGGACGACGCGATTCAGACTGCGACCCTGCGGTGTCAGTGTACGGTGCCTGACATGTCAGCTGAACGGCGTCCGTGGTGGTCGACACGTTTCAGAGAGCTGTCAGTACGGCCCGTCCTGTCATCTGATAGACGTCTTTCTCGCTCGACGCGTTTTAGGCAGTTTCTGATTTACCCCGCGAGCCCTCCTTTCTTTCTCTCATTCTCACCCTTTCACTCTCTCTCCTCTCCCTCTCCGCCTCATCCGATCCCACTCTTCCCCTTTCCCTTCCTCTTCTTCCTCTTCCACCACTCCAACGCCTCCTTACCTCTCACCTCTACCACCACCACTTCCTTCGCGGCGTTCCATTCTCCGGACGGCGGCCGACGTCCCGGCGGAGTGGGGACGTCCTCGGAGGTACCGGCGGCGGTCTGCGGTGCGGCGGTTCGGTGACACGGAGCCAGGAGGAGTTCAAGTATCCGGTAGGGGGACGAACCTTGCATGTGTTGCTCGTGTTTTCCTAGGCGTGATGTGACGTGTTTTGGGTTAGATTGAGCATGTTTAGGGGGTGTTCTTGTGGGTATGGCTGTGCTCGTGAAGGTGGATTTGTAGCATGCTTGTGGTGGTTGAATCCCTCTTCCTCCCCCTTTCTGTTTTGGGGTATTTTCAGGGTATTTGGGGTTAAGGGAGGAACCCTCGGATCGAACCAGGGAACCAGGTTTCTGGTGCTAAACGGCGTCGTGCCTGGTCGACGCCTTTTAGAAGGACGTCAGGGCAGTACGACGCCTTTTAGGACCAGAAACCTCCCTGTTCGGGGTTTTACGAGTAAGGGGTTCTGACGCTAAATGACGTCATGGATGGGCAACGCCTTTCAGAAGGACGTCGGGCCATCATGACGCCATTTAGGCAGGAAATCACCCCGACTGAGGGTCTGTCAGTGCGGGGATTCTGGGACTAAAAGACGTCGTGGGAGGGCGACGCGATTCGTAAAAGCGTCGGATAACCATGACACCTTTTAAGGCAGAAATCCCCTGATTAATGTTTTCTGGAATTCCTGGATTTTCGGTGTGAATGGCGTCTGAGGACGTCGACGCCTTTCAAAAGGCGACCGCTGGTGTCGACGCCTTTTAAGCCAGATTCCATGGCCGGTGTTTTATGAACCAGTTTAGGGATCTTGAATGGCGTCGGCCTTGGGCGACGCGATTCAAGACAGAACAACACTAATTCATGCCAGTAAAATGTGTTCATACTACTAGATAGTTGGTTAATGCATGCTTTAGTGCACTCGATAATGATGGATTCTTCATGACCGGAGGACACTGCGTTGTGCGTTGTGCGATCGCGGGCTTTTCACGTGACCGGATCGTACTATGCCGGGTTTTGGTGTTTTGTGTTACTGTGGACCTGGAGTGACAGTGTAGCGCTTTATCACCTTGTGCTGGTGGGGGCGTGAGCACAGTGCCGGTGGGGGCGTGGGCGGGGTGACGCCTAGTGAGAGAGGGTCACCTGGTGAACCCCGGGGTCAGCTAGTACCGGTGTCGGAGTGGTACATTCAGAGAGTCACTCGTGCTAAGGGAAGGAGTAACCACCTGAGCCAGTTGGGCCGGAGTAGCTAGCGTGCTATCCGAGGGGTTACTGTTTGGTCTCAGCGGGTCGATGTTTCCCACTTTCGGTTGTGTGGTCGGTGCTTTCCCACTTTCGGTTGTGTGGTTGGTGTTTCCCACTCTCGGAGGCGTGGTTGGCGTGTTTTGCCGAGACGCGAGTTGTAGGCTCCTTGATAGAATGATTCTAGAGATTTGCATGTTACATTTCGAATGCACACGGCTCATATTGAGATTTTAGGAGTAGTGTGTTACAGCTTTACTTGCTTTATCTCCTGTATCTTTGTTATTGCACTTGTGGGTGTGTGAGTGGGAGGCGGGGGATCGGATGATCCATACTGAGCCCAATTCTGGTGTGGCTCACTCCCTGCGTTTTCAGGTGTGGACCTTGTGGCGTGTGGCGGTGCGTGGTGTTCCCCTTGGTGTGCGGACCAGCAACTATCTCAGTTCCCGGGGTATGCCCCGATGTTGTTGTACCTTATTTCTGCCTGTACTTAATTATTTGTTGGACATGTAATTATTGTTGGACTGTGGACGGACAATATTACTTATTTCCTGCGCACTGTACTTCCTTGTGGTCCGTGTGAATGTTATATTTAATCTTGTTTAACGCTTACTCCTCCAGATGTGTGTATAAGATCTGGGTGTGACCCTTCAGTTAATGGGCCGACATCCATTTAGTGACCAGGTCTCCGGTCATAGGATGGCGGGTCGTTACATGGCGCGCTGTAACGAAGAAGAGATCAATGTCAGTGTGCAAGTGTCGAAAAAATTTAATAATAAAAGAATACATTCATAATTCATGCTTCGTTCATACATGTTGAACTTACCAGTTCATTCAACTCTTTTTGAACTTGTTCTAACTAGGCCTCTGCATCTTGGAGGTGGTATCGGAGGGTGATGATGGTGGCATCCCGCGCATTTTGCATATTCATTCCATATCATGTCATACATTCACAAATATAAGCAAGATAATTAATAAAATAAAAGAAACATTCATGTCATGCATATCATGTCACTTACATCGAGAGGACGGAGTAGCTGGAGATGGGCCGCGTAGTGGGTCTGGTAGTGCTGTAGGTAATGGTAGTGTTGCAGGTAAGCATCGCTGCTCATCGCCTGCGACTCTATCGGTATCCCATACCAATGCCAGTCATCCCGCTGATTCAGGAACTTGGCGCTTCAGTCGGTGCGGGCTTGCTTGCCCTGCATGGTCCTCCTGATCCCCTCTGGGATCTCCTCCTCCACCCACTTCTGATGCAGCCCCAATGTCGGCATCACCAGTCTCAGGCGCAGGAGGGCTATCTCGTTCATGCAGTGTAGCCACACCTGGCGCCCGAATCGGCCCCGCCCCTGTTCTATCTAAGGCTGTCCTACATTGTCCATACTTAGGTATGGACGCCGGATAACTTGCATTCATATAGGTTAGTTGCATTTCATTTCATATGAAAATAATGATAAATAAATTAATAAAACATTAAACAAGTCATGATAAACCTTTAAATCATCAATCAAATATTTAACAAATAAATATTAATTTAACAAATTTGTAAACATTCTAACAAAACAGTTAATCAATCTAACATTTAAATTGACAAGAAAAGAATTTTAAAACTTACCAACAACTCTGGGTAGTCTAAAAATTGTCGGCGGAGGGCCGTCAAATAGTGATGGTGTGGCGCTGTGTCCACTACCGGACGCCACCGTCTAGCCAACGGGATTGCCGCTGGCAGGAGAGAAGGCCTCGCCCGGCCCAGAGGAAAATAATAATATGTCCAGATCTGCATACATGAACATACATGTTAGAATCATCATATGCATTGCATTAAATAATAATAATAATGAAATGAACTTAAAAACAAATTAAATACCTGAAGAAACGGGGCGAAGCTGTTGATGGTGGTCATCTGGTTCGGCGTAACCGCGGAGACGTCGGTGAAAAGGTGAGCTAGAAGGGCTGCACCCCAGGACTACTCGCCTAGTCTATCTAGATCTACAAGGAGACTCAGGAAACGACAGTGGATGTAGTCGCCCTTCGTCTCGAACAGAATCCTACCAAAGAAAAACACTAAGAATTTCCTAAGATCTCTATCTACGCTAGGCCTATCACTCGGATCCTGGGAGTAGACTGCACTAGCTGCTCTAACCAGTCTCTCCTTCAACTTCTCCCGAGACTCGTTCGTCTGCTGCCTAAGCTCTACTAGTCCTAGGGATCTCTCGACGGCTGTCCTCAGGAGAGTCCGAGACTCTCGGCCCTCTATCCCTGTCACCTCTAAGCCTAGGAGCTCTAATGCTAATCCTCGATAATCAGGATACGTGATCCCGCTAACTGCCCAACCTTCCAGCCAAAGGCCGATGATCCTGGTGATGTCCTCGAGACTAGGGATCATGTGTCCCCAAGGCATCATAAATGCCCGGCTCTGGGCATGCCATCTCTCTCTCAATACCTGCAACAACACTAAATCTATCCAAAACGGCTCTATCTCTAAGATCTCCCTAAACCCCATCTTCGCCAACTGCGCCTTTTGAAAGTCCTGGATACTCTTGTAGGCGGCCACCACCAAGTCCCAGGAGATCTTGGTCCTCATCGTGCCCTGTGATTTTCGAATAATTGATCAGAATCATCGTTAGAACACTAATAATCAATTTTTAAATTAATTTTGAGGTTTAATCACCATTTTTTAATCACGTCTGGCTAGGCTGATGCGTTTCAAAATGCATCCCTGTCCCCAGCTGACTTTCACCACAGGTTCCGAGAACTTGTGGCTGAATTCCCTTTGCCCCAAAAATTGAAATCTTAATATAAATAGGGTGTTTTGGGAGTCTTACCAAATGTGGACCGGCTTCTTCGACCAGTGCCGCTGCCGCTCCGCCCTCTTCCGTCGCAAGAGGGGCATCTTCGACTTCCATGAAAGCCGCCACCTCCGCTAGTTCCACCGCCATCTCGCCGGCCACTCCGGGAGTTTCCTTGCCCTCGGTAATTTCTACCATCTTGATCGCCGCCACTCGGCGTTGCTTCCCGCCAAGATCGCTTGGCCCACCTTGTTCCATGGCAAGTATATAGAGAGAGAGAGCTAGAGAGAGAGGGTGAATGAGGAGGAGAAAGGAAAGGCCGGCGGTGGTGGAAGAGCTGCCGGTGATCGCCGGAGACGTCGAGGATGACCGGAGGAGAGGAAGATGGACGGAAACCGCCGCTGTCGCCGGAGAGGAGGAAGAAGATGAAGAGATAGAAAGTGAGAAGGAGAATGAGGGGAGAAGGGGTTCGAGCTCGCGTGCGCGACCCTGTTTGAATTCGTCAAATCACATATGAGAACAGCGACGCCATTCAGCGGCACACAAACTGAGGCGAGAACAGAAAATTTTTGAAATTTGTTAAACGCGTCTCCCGAGGCCGACGCCTTTTGGAATTAACCGCCTTTTTTGGTCAGGGCCATACCACGGAACTACAGAGTAATAAGAGATACGCGTCTCCTCAGGAGGACGCGATTTAGTGAATTAATGTTGGAAATCTCTAGAAAAATAGGAGAGAGAAGAGAATGGCATCTTAGTGATAAGACGCGATTTGTGCTTTTTAAGGATTTAATATTCATTTTCGAAAATTGAATTTGACTGAAACGCGTCTCTTTGAGTCGACACGATTTGGATTAATTAGCCCGAACCTTGGTATTTTGAAGAAAAACCACAGTTTTATTCGAGGAAAATTTAAGAAAAATTGCATAACATTAATGAATGATTTTATTGCAATAAAGGAATGATTTCTTCATTGGAAATAAAGCAAAATATATCAAGTTGGATGGAAGGATTAAGAACTTTCAAAGATGAATCTTCATAAGCTCTTTTACATATGATTTCCATAATTCTCGATTGACTTCATGAGAAAGTTTAACACAACGGGTGAATCCGATATTCCAAAGAGTAGCTATAAGCTCAGTCGTCTCAAAGTCTTTGTCAGTACCTAAAACCCACTTCTTGATTGGAGAAAGATAAGATACTTTAGGGAATTCGTAGCGCGGCATACCAAGTTGAGGATGACAGCGATGTGGATTATAGAGAATGAACTCGGTCTCTCCGATCAGTCGGAGTTCTGTACTAGCACCATGGCGTACTCGAATTGCCTTTTCCATTAGAGCAAGTGACGTGGATTCGAATCTAGTTATGGGCATAGTCTTGAAATAAGCGTGCCAGTCAGCTTGAGTCTTGAGGTTGGGCACTCGATTGGTCATGTTGTCATTAAACTTCACAATATTGGAGATATGGAAGATAGGACTTTGTTGGTACATTTGGGATATCCTTGGAACTTTTTCTTCATTGTGGTTGAACTTGAAGTGGAATTCCACCCATAGAGCTAAGAGAAGCATACTGCCATAAGGAGGTTGACCTGTAGAAACTGCAGAGAGCCCACTGTAGAGATAGGTTAGAACTGCCATGCTGATCTGCTTTCCTTCAAAAATCCCATTGATTGCGCTTATTTGATCATCTTCTAGAATATTATCTTGGGTAGGGAATAGTAGAGCTCCAGCCAAGTAGGTGATGAACACCTTCATCACGTTCTTTGTTTCTTAATTCTTGAGATCTTCCATCTTCTTCAAAGTCCATTCAGCTAATTTGGCAAGATTGATCTCCTTCTTAGTAAGACAACCTTGAATTTCCTTTAGATTCTTCATAATCTTTTCTAATAATTGTTGACCCATGATTCTTTCCCTCATGAGCATCATCTCAGTCAAATCAGGTTCATCATTATTGATCTTAAGCTTAGGAAGGCCCAATAAGAGTTCAGTTTCTTCAAGAATGATAGTGGTTTCGAATGTGGCAAAAAGAAAGGTATGAGTTTGCGGAGGCCACAGTTCGATTAAAGCGCCTATTGCAGCCTAATCCATGCATGCGCTCTTGTAATGTTTGGCATGGATGATTAACCTATGGATATGCCACTTGGATATGCATGATTGCATGGAGAGATTGATCTTGTTAATTAGCTTTTGGATCCATAGAAGTGAAGAAAATCTTCTTGGACCAGGGAAGAAAGGATATCTTTAGATGAAGAAAAGAAATTGGAATAGTTCTATCATGTCCATAAAGAATTGAAATATGGAGAACATGTGGAGAGTTGTATAAAAGAATAAAATAATTGATTAGAAGAGAGATTAGGTTACTTGTCAGTTAGGATCTCGCCCACTTAGATGATCTTTCACTTCAGAGAGTTTTTCAATCGTCCTTCTCATCCTCTTGTTTGAAGAGTCTTGTGAAGAATTCGCCATCCTCCTTGATTTCTTCTTGTTCTACCCCTCTTTCTCTTGAGCTTTGGAGAGAATCCTTTCACTTTCCCTCTTGATTGTGTATTGTAATGCTTTGTTATGAAGAAAGGGAGGTTTTATAGAAGGATTTGTGAGATTGAGGAGCCCTTTCCGAATTGGAAGAGGGATGTGCATTGAAGGAAAGTGGAGTTTGGATTGGAGTCAGAACAGAGGAGCAATTTCTGTAAGTTAAATGGCGTCTGGACGGGGCAACGTAGTTTAAATGACATCTGTGAACAGCGACGCAATTTTATGAGTTTTCTGAATTTTTGATACTTTTCCAAAATTCTATAATTGATGATATTTGATGTTGATTATCTATTTGCTTAAAGTTACTGATGAATTCTAAGTGCAGGAAATATCAAGAAATGAAAACGAAGTTGAAAATTTCAATAAGGTGCCACTGTGGGAGTTTAGGAGTCCTTACCATGACTAAAAAAAAAAAAGATGGTTATCTCTATCCCTATATTCTTTCTTGTAATTGATTAGCATTATTATATGATAAATATCTATTAGATATATCAAGGATCTTGTGGTTTTGATGAAACTGGAATTTGAGTTCCCTTTTAACAAAAATAGTGATAATTCCAAAGAATTCTTAATCGCACGGATAGGCTGTTTGATTGGTAATTGATGGGGACGATGGTTCCGCTTTTATGAAACGGTGCGTGGACAAACGAGCTTCGGCTTATCACTGAATTGCAAGATTGGTATCTTGACTTATCAATAATAATTTAACAATATTATCTTTGATTAATTTATATTTTATTTTATTCCAGCATGTATCATGTAGGACTTTGAAATCACTGTGATAAGAATTAATTCTTGATTAAATTTTAGACCATTGTTCTAATAAATCCCAACGTGATATGAAATATTCCACTCCGAATTGAGTATCTCAATTATCTTTGAGGTTTCCTTGAGGATATCCTTGGAATTCTATCCTTATTTGGATTCTTTATCCTAAATATTTCTTGTTTCCTTTTAAGATCCTTCATGGTTGTAGCACGTCCACATTGGTTGGTAATCACTCTCTATGATGAAACCTGCAGGGTTTGTGACGTAGGGTACTTCCTAATCGTGGAAATTGATCGTCCTTATTTTATTTCCTTTGTCCCTTTCATACAAACATGATTGATTCTATTGACATCTTTGAGACGTTTCATTGATCATTCTGAGAAAGATTCCTATCATATGATATTGAGAGCATATCTCATCATACCTTGGCATCACCTTTTCAGTACATTCCATTCAATTTCACTCATTTGCAAAGTCAATGCCAAGGTGGGGCAGCTGTAGACACGCTAATTTTGACCTCATATTGAGTAAATTTTATGTCATAATGATAATGCCCCAAAATGGTCTGATGTTTAATCATTAATTAATTTTTATTAATTTTTCTCGAAATTTGTTGAATAGTGTTGCCCATGGCTGACACCTTATAGATTTCTACTGAAATCAGTTCGAAATTAAATTCCTAAATTCAGATAGATTTAACTGATTAGCGTCGCTTAAGGGAGACGCCATTTAAGTCCTAATATGTCTGGATTTCCAATTTTTAATTCGAATTAATTTTCTAATTATCTAAAGCACGTCGCCCATCGGAGACGCGATTTAAGTTTCCTAATGTGTTTCGGTTTTCTTTTTGGATTTCCTTTCTATTTTGGCCGCTTTAATTAGTCAAATGGCGTCCCGTCTGGGCGACACGATTTTTGAATTTTTTGATAAACATGATTTGGCCGATATAATCTGGTTTCCGAGGTTGGGAAGGTTGCAAACTCCTCCATGCTTATCCAAGATAAGTCCGACTGGGGGAGATAGTCTTTTTGAACCCCAAAATCCTTAAGCGTATTCCTATAAATAAAACACCCTTTGGACCTTTGAAATAGGTTGGCAATTCATGATTTTGAAGCTCAAGATAAGATTTTTGAAGGTTCTAAATGAGTAAAATGTGGACAACAAAAGGAGATCCGTCCTAGGGTTCTTTTTTTTCATCCATTCACCTCTTGAAGCTTTTGAAGCTCAAGGCTATGGAGGAGTCAACCAACCATCTTCTTTCCTTAATTTCTTTATAGTTTTTCTATGATTTTATATAGTTTATTCACTGATTTTTTTTATAGTTCATCATCATCACTTCATGTTCACACACACTCATATCTTTCAACACCCACATTCATATTAGGGGTTTAAAGAATGCCAATCAAGTGAGTAAATTTGTTTAGTTACATGAATGGATTTCTTGGTAGAATAGATACTACTCTCTACTTTAGTTCTAATTAGAATTTTTATTTTTTTGTTTAATTTTTTTTTGCAAGGTACAATCAAGAAGAAAGAAGGAGAAAAGGAAATTCAAAGTAGCAACAATCGAGAAATCGAAAACAAGAACACATCAACAAAATGGCTCTTTTTCTTTGGCCGGACAAAGAAAGGGAATCAAGAACTCAATCTCTCAAGTTTGAAAAGGTAAGCGATCAATCTTTCTTTGAAACTTTTGAAAGTTTCTGGCGATTACGTTTTCTTTAGTTTTAATAGTTCTACTATTCATATAAACAACATAAATTCATGAATATCACACACATGATTTGAGCGTTCACACCTAGGGCGCCAGAGAGAGAGACGAAGAGAGGAGGGGGCGGCTAGGGTTAGCAACAGCTTAGCCTGCTCAGCCCGTTCGATAAATTTTATACTAACCGCGCGGTTTTTCATTAAAACGCCCGGTTAATATAAAACCCACTTATATATCTATCGCCTTGAGAATCATTTGTGTGTGACCCTCTAGGTCCAATAACCAATCCGATTAATGGACCAATAAGCCCAGTGATTCCTTACTGGCCCGATTAATCAATTAATAACTCATATTAATTAATTAATCAATCGAATTAATGTCGCACATCAAATTCGATCGGGCCTCCGATTACATTGGGTGCCAAGCAACACAGCCTGAACCTGGAAGGTATTGGGGTTAAGTAACCCACTCTTAGAACCTTTCCGCCGACAGTTACCTCATAGATATAATCCTTCATTCATATAATGCTCTCGAGTCAACTTAGGGTATGGTAAACCGTCAAACCCTAACCGGTTAACTCACTTGGATCGGATGTTGCCGAATAATATCGAAAAACTCTTTTCCCGATATTATTGTCCTTTCTGGCCAGGGGCTTCTGTGCATCCTTCCTAGAGCATTCTCTCTATAAGTACCGAGAACGAATGATTCCTTATTGACACTCAATTCCTTCGGCGGTATTCCGCTGTACCCGATCCTTGGCTATTTAGAATCTCGTGGATATAGATTCATAAACCATGGTCAAAGCACAGTAGTCCACCGACAAGGTGTCCTTGGTGTCTTAGGTCCGAGGACCATCCACGTAACTGCGGCAATAAAACCAAGTTGGTTGACAGTGAGGTACAATACCATCTAGCGATTCAGTCGGATCAGTTCAATGAACTTATTCTCTAATGAGTACCTACAGATTCATCTTAGTGTCCCTATACAAGTGACTATGAGATCAGTCACCCTCATTATATGAGCTGGAGTAATCTGTACTAGTCTAACCGGATATCCAATGTCCTTCTCGGATATCCTCCGACTAGGAACTATTAAGAATATGTGTGTTTAAGTGATCAGTCTCACTAGTATGATCTCATCATAATCTGATCACTATCACATATATTCACGGATTTCATTATGAGACAATAACAATACGAATTACACTTAATGAATATTATGCCATTTATATTAATAAACGAATGATATTTATATAGTCAGATTGGCTTGTAGGCCACCTAATACTAACAATATCCCACTTGGACTAAAGTAAATCACTTTTATGTACTAATCCTATAGACTCAAGGTGATGCTCAAACAAATTTTGAGCCAGTGGCCTCGTCAATGGATCTGCTACATTATCGGTAGATGGAACTCTTTGTACCACTACATCTCCTCTTGAAATGATCTCTCCAATGAGATGAAAAACGCCTCAGAATATCTTTCGATTTCTGATGAGACCGCGGTTCTTTCACTTGTGAATAGCCCCATTGTTGTCTCACAACATGGAACATGATCATAGATGCAGCGAACTATGCCAAGGTCAGTAATGAACTTCTTAAACCATACTGCTTCCTTGGCGGCTTCAGCTGCAGCGATGTGCTCAGCTTCAGTCGTCGAATCTGCAGTGGTTTCTTGCTTGGAACTCTTCTAGCATACTGTGCCTCCGTTCAGAGTAAACACAAATCCAGATGTAGACTTACTATCATCTGGATCTGACTTGAAACTCGAGTCAGTATAAGCCTCGCAGTTTCAAGTCACCTCCTCCATAGACAAGAAACATATCCTTAGTTCTTCTCAAGTATTTAAGGATACATTTCATTGCCTTCCAGTTCTCTTCGCCTGGATCAACCTGAAATATGCTCGTAACACATAGAGCATAGGCAACGTCAGGCTGTGTACATAGTATGGCATACATGATAGATCCTATGGCAGAGGTATAAGGTACTCTATCCATGAATGCCCTCTCATTAGGAGTCTTAGGGGACTGCTCCTTTGAAAGATAAATTCTATGTCTCATCGGTATGAGACCTCTTTTGAAAATTTTCATGCCAAACCTTTTGACAGTGGTATCTATGTACAAGCACTGGGTCATTTCAAGCATCCTCTTTGATCTATTTCTATAGATTCGTATTCCCAATACGTAGGATGCTTCTCCCAAATCCTTCATGGAGAAGTTTTTCGACAGCCAAATCTTTACCGATGACAACATAGTTATGTCATTCCCAATGAGTAGTATGTAATCTACGTAAAGAACTAAGAAATTGACTGCACTCCCACTGTTTTTTTTGTACACACAAGACTCATCTTTATTCTTAATAAAGTCATAAGACTTGACAGCTTCGTCAAATCTTATGTTCTAGCTCTGGGAAGCTTGCTTCAGTCCATAAATGGACCTCTGAAGCTTGCACACTCTATCTGGAGATTCATTGGATTTAAAATCTTCTGGTTGTATCATATACACCTCTGCATCAAGGTTATTGTTGAGGAAGGCAGTCTTCACATCCATCTGCCAGATTTCATAATGGAAATGTGCAGCTATGGAGAGTAGAACTCTGATCGACTTTATCATGGCAACTAGTGAGAAAGTCTCGTCATAGTCAAATCCTTGCCTTTGACAATATCCCTTTGCCACCAACCTTGCCTTATAAGTGTCGATCCATCCATCAGCACCTATCTTTCTCTTAAAGATCCACTTGCATCTAATGGGTACAATACCCTCGGGCAAGTTCTCCAAGTTCCAAACTTGGTTGGTGTACATGGACTGGATTTCTGAGTTCATGGCTTCTCGCCATTTCCCGGCTTCTGGGCCTTCTATGACCTCCTGGTTGGTTTTAAGATCATCATCCTCATTATATTCTACCTTAGACTCTCCTTCAGCGTTATGTCCCACATATCGCTCGGGTAGTCTAGGTACTCTACTAGATCTACGGGGCTCATCTATGTGTACTTGAACAGATTCAAGAACTGATATCTCATCCAATGATATTGCAATTGTTTGAGGATCTGGAACCTCTTCCAGTACTTTTTTACTCTCACTGTCCTCCTAGAGAAGGTATTCCTCTTCCAAGAAGACAACTTTCTTGGCGACAAACACCTTTTGTTCACCAGAATGGTAAAAGTAGTATCTAAAGGATTCCTTTGAATATCCCACAAACCTGTATTTATTAGTTTGTGATTCCAGCTTGTCTGAATCATGCCTCTTTACATAAGTAGGGCAACTCTAGACTTTAACATGTTTAAATTCTAGTTTTCTGCCTTTCTATATCTCACATGGAGTAGAGGTCATAGATTTACTGGGTACTCTGTTCAGAAGGTATGTTGCTGACTCTAGAGCATATCCCCAAAGGGACACTGGTAATCTCGAAAAGCTCATCATTGATCACACCATGTCCAACAAGGTACAATTCCTCCTTTCTGATACACCATTCATCTTTGGTGTATATAGAGGGGTCAATTGAGAAAGGATACCATTATTCTTTAAGAATTGTGTGAAATTAGTAAAGTAGTCTCCTATCCGATCTGGTCGAAGAGCTTTAATACTCTTTCCTAACTGCTTCTTTATCTCATTCTTGAACTCCTTGAACTTCTCAAATGCTTCCAACTTGTACTTCATTAAGTACACATAGCCGAATCTTGAGAAGTCGTCGATGAACGTGATAAAGTACGAAAAGCCACCTTTGGCTTAGGTGGACATGGGACCACATACATCTGAATGTATTAATCCCAGAATATCCTTGGCACGTTCCCCATGTTCAGTAAATGGAGATTTTGCCATCTTTTCTATAAGGCAAGTTGCACACGATTCATAATCGAATGTATTCACCAATATGCTCAACTTTTGCAACATGCTTTCACCAATATGCCCAAGTCTACAATGCTACATGTAGGCTTGGTTCACACAATTCTTGCTCTTTTTAAGAGCATTATCAATGTGAAGATTGTAATAAGAAACATCTAAAAGATATAGACCGTTGACTAAAGATGCCGAAGCTATTGATTTATTACCATAATAAATCGAACAACTTCTATTCTCAATAGACAACCTATATCCTATCTTGTGCAAACAAGATACTGATATGATGTTCTTTGTTATGCTAGGAACATAATGACAATCTTCCAATAATAAGGCATCTCCCGATGGAAGCCTGAGGTTTACTGTCCCGACAGCAACTGCCGCAACTTTAGCGCCATTTCCTAGACTCAGTTTCACCTTGCCTTTTCTCAGCTTGTGCTTACTTGTCAGCATCTGCACATCATGGCAGATATGAGAAGCACATCCAGTATCTAATACCCAAGATGTGGAATATCTAACTGACAAGTTGATATCTATCATATAGATATCTGAAGCTTCAGATAGCTTCACCTTTCGATGAGCTTTATCGTTGAGGAACTCCTTGCAGTTCATCTTCCAGTGACCATTCTGCTTACAGTAGAAGTAGTCACCTTTTACTACTCCTTTAACATTGTCCTTCTTCCTTTTATCATTAGCTATCATCTCTTCCTCAAGGGCATCCAATGCTGGTTCAGCAGGAAGATCAGCTCTAAGGAAGTGGACAATGTGCTCAGATCTGAAGACATTCTTCAGGTTTCTGAGCGAATCAGAGTAGTTCAGGCTAGTCAAAAGATTGGCATCAAGTATGCCACGGAGTGGGTTATTCGACGACATATTAACCTACAGGAGATAAAATCTATTTTAACAGATGTTCAGTTATTAAATATAAAACAATATATGGTCTTTTATTCAAGTTTTAACTCTCACTAATTTTCGACGGACTGTATAACTTTCAGCTATACAGAACGGGAGACGCCGACAGTCTCCTAGTGGGGATCAGAATCTCATTGACTTGCAGTACAACCTTGTAGATAGTACAAGGAAGTTGTAAAACAATCAAAGAGCACCAATCTCATGGGACTTGCAACTCCTTGCAATATCCGATCATAGCTTCAATCCCCAGAGATTTAATGGCCTTGATGATAGCACAACAAATCACTAATTCTGGTCTAAGCTAACCATCGTTATGCGACGAGTATAGATTTGTATGCAGCCCTTGTGTATAGCACAACAAAGCTACATGGTTCCTCTACCCCGATCATATAGGCATCTAATGATATAGCCCTAGTCTCTCCTTACAATTAAATAGGCCTTGTGGTAGCACAATAAACCTGCCTAAAGTAATTCGTATCCTATGACTATAACAATGGTGGACCACGCGGTAAGTTCTCAACTACTCACATTACAGTTTAGAATTTAGATGAGGGCATTTAGATAACTTTTATCTTGGTCTCTCCTAGGTGATAGTATATAAATATATCGTATATATTTAATAAATACCATACCTTCTTTGATTCATAATCAAACATAAAAATATTGTATCACATACATGTCAAGGGTAGTCATAGATAGCACAGTGGGTTTGACTGGAGCCAACAGTCAAACGCACACACAATCTAACATAACAATTACGTTAGACTACCCTGCAAACACATAGGCAAAGGATCTTCATCACATCGCCTTCCTAGTTTCATCTGTGGAATGTCCTCGCTCCTTCCTCGGTTGCCTCGATCAGATTACATTTTAATCTAAATTTACATGTAAACAGAAGAAGGCCTTATGGCGAGTACAAGAGAGAGGGAGGTAGAAGTACATCGGAGTATGAGACAGAGAGAGGTATGCAGGCCTCTATTTATTAACAATTTAATAAAAATCCATTCAACCATACATCTACGATCCACACATATCATTCATCAAATGAATAATTAAATAAGTACATATCCATGATCACGGTGTGTTTTAAACCATTCCACACATAATAAGCGCATCACATGGCTTAAACAAAAGAGTTTTTCAAAATAAATAACTTTGGCTTTCAAAAAGCTAGGTTCCAATCAAAATTCGCATTTGAATTTTGAAAACTCATTTTAATATCTTAAAATGCAATTAAATCAAATTTAAAAGCATAAAACACACATCACATGTGCACACTCTCCAAATTAATAATTCCAAATTATTCCATACAATTTAGAACATTTCTAAAATTAAAACAATCTAACATTTAGATTAAACTATATTAATAATCTAACAATTAGACTATTAATAATCAATAACTAATCTAACTCTTTAGATTAGTCAATTAAAGTAAATTACTAATTTAACGCTTAAATTAATAATCAACTATAATCAATTATTAACTACTAACCTAACACTTAGATTAGTCAATTAATACTAATTATTAATTTAACTCTTAAACCAATAATTAACACTAATAAATTAATAACTTCTAATCTAACCCTTAGATTAGTTAATTAAAATTAATTATTAGTTGAACACTTAAATTAACAATTAACTGTAATCAAAACATAACTACTAATTTAACAATTAAATTAGTCAATTAAAATTAATTATTAATTTAACACTTAAATTAATAATTAACTCTAATTAATTAACAATTAGTTGAATTAATAATTAATAATCGAACATTTAGACTAATAATTATTAACCACTAATTAAAATTTTAAATTAGTCAAAATAGGATTAATTATCAATTTAACACTTAAACTAATAACTAACTTGAATTCAATAACAACTAATTATTAATTAAATAATGATTCAAAATAATTAATGCCCAATTAAAAGAAATTGAATAATGATTTAATTTTCAAAATACTTTTGAATTCAAATTAAAATCCAATTTGAATTTAAATGGGCTTTTGGGGTTTTACTGGGGTTTTTTGGATTTAATGTATTGTAAATAAGGGAAGTAATAGGTTAATGGGCTCAACCCAATAGGGGGAGCTAGGCCCAGACCAGGTGCGAGCCTGGCGCTAGTAGTCCTGGCCCAGCTCGGGGCTGGTCCAGCCGGTCCGACTGGCTCGGGCCCGGTCCCGAGAACCGATTCACCCCCAATCTTCCCTATCCCCACATTCGAAACCCTAACCCTTTTGCATGTTTTGCAAGCAGCGGGGGAGAGCTGCAGGAGCGCCGGCCCCGCCGGTGACTACCCCGGCACCCCGGCGCCGGCGACGCCCCCGGTAGTGCACCAGCACCAACTGGCTAATGCGTATTTAAATGCCGTTGTTAAAACACAAATATCATCAATATTAAATTCCGAATCTCAATAAAGATAACAACATAGTGCTTGGTTAAGACCGGGTCGATTCACAAGGAAATAGAATTCTTATTTTGAAAACTTTGAGATTTTTAGCATAATTTACTAACATTTTTAAAAGTAAATCTAGAAAAGATAATTACCATAATTTACTAACATGTTTAAAACACCTAATTTTTGTTAAGAAACTACCACTTAAGACACTATTGATGAAATTAAACAAAATAGATGCACCTAACTAAATAATCTATGTCTAGAAAAGAAATAGGAATATCAACAAGAAATAATAAAATAACAACTTGATCACTATTAATGGAGTAACAAATATTACAATGGTTCTAAGAAAAAAATAAAATTAAATAACAAATATGTTAACTAATTGCTTAACACTTAAATAAACTAATTAAAGTGAATAACAGGGAACATGGGGCTTCTGTAGGCGCAATGGATAAGGCGCAATGCGCCGTTGGCCGCAGAGAGGGCGATGCTGGCGGGCGGGGTGCAGTGCGCTGCGTAGGGGCAGAAGCTGGCGGCTGGCGAGCAGGAACGTTCCTTAGTGCGCTGCGTGGCTGGGAACGCTCATCCCACAGGCTTGATCGACGAGGTAGGGGGCTGCGAAACGCCCAGCACTGCCCCGTGGCGGGCACGGGCGGCTGGCGCTGGCGTGCGACAACGAGTGGCCCTGGCGGGCCCCGACTTCTGGCGATTGGTGCGGCTGAGGAAGACGTGTGGCCCTGGTATTCTCGCCCAGTGGGTATAGGCGACAAAGAGGGTGGCGGTGAAGCTCCCTACAATGCCGTGTGGCAAAGCTGTTCGCCGCCCTCGAGCAGGCGGGCTTGGGCGACGATGTGTGGCGGCGCGAACTGCCGCGTGCCACTGCATGGCAAACAGTTCCCGCTCACAGGCGTGAGCGTCGAGGGCAAGGCAGGTGGCCGACGCGTGGCTCAGCGTTGGCGGGCGGCGAGGAAGAGAGAGTGCAGGCGGTAGAGAGAAAGATAGAGAGAGAAAAAAGTGGAGAGAGGGAGACAGACGCAAAAACAGGGAGAGAGAGAAAAAGTGAGAAAGAGGGAGAACTTGACAGAGAGAGAGGGAGTGTGCGGGTGAGAGAAAGAGAAAAAGTGAGAAAGAGAGAGAGAAGTTGACAGAGAGAGAGGGAGTGTGCGGGTGAGAGAAAGAGAAAAAGTGAGAAAGAGAGAGAGAACTTGACAGAGAGAGAGAGGGAGTGTGCGGGTGAGAGAAAGAGAAATAGGGAGAGAGAGAAAAAGTGAGAAAGAGAGAGTCGGCTAGGGGTAGATGAGAAGAAAAGAAAAATCCGAATATTAGCCACCCCCCCCCTTTGACCTCCCTCCTTGGTTTTATAGAAAAGAGGGGAGGATTTGAATTTCAAAAAGTAGCAAAAGAGGTTTTAAATTCCTTGCATTATGCTCCCCCTTGATTAGAGGATCCTCTTTAAAAATAATAAATGGTATTTTGAATTTTGAAATTGATATTCCTCTCTTTGAATCCAGAATTCCCTTCTCTCTCTTAATTATAGGATCATCTTTTAAGCCCATAAAAGTTATTTTGAATTTTTGAATTTTGAAATAAATATCTTTTTAGATTTCAGGATTCCCTCCTCCTCTCTCTCTTAGTTGGCATGTGGGCCCCAGTTGAAGCTAAAATACGAAAATGTTATTTCTACCCGGATTCGAACCCTAGTCACTTCGCTGAAGTCCAAGTGGTCTAACCACTTTGCCATCTGCTCCTTCATGTCCTGCATCCATATAAAATAACAGTTAAGGTCATGCGGCAATATAAGTTATTCAAATAAATAATTGCTGAGAAGATCTTATTTGAGAATAAAATTTCTACCCTTATTCAATCCATGGAGTGATGATATTTGAAATTCGAATCTTACAGAATTGATATGTTTGAAAGCACAATTGATTTATCTATCATTCCATGTGATTTTGTTCATTAAATTGATAGCAAAGTGTGTAAATTTCATCTGCTATTTATGTAAAATTGTGAACGTATCACATCCCCCAACTTAATCATTGCTAGTCCCTTAGCAATGCAATCATTTGAAAAATTAGGACTACCATGATTAGTAAAAAGACTCAAACTTCATTTTAAAGGATATCTATTGCAAATGGTAGGCAATTTGAATTCAAGTTTTCGTTCTCCCGCCCACTATACTTAGAATTAGGATAGGTGATTGTGCATATCATTTGAGGTGCTTGGAGTTTATTTCTATCCTGTTTGGTATATCGTTGCCTTCGCTGACCTTTAGTGAAGAACTACTCAGGGGAGAGAAAAGAAAAAGAGATCTCCGGATTAGTTGGCTAGGCCCGCTTTTCGGTTCTCGCACTAACTCAACACTTTTTAGGATTTGGTCTTATTTTGTTGTGAAAGACTTTTTGATTTAGCGCGATTATTTTTTATTTGTTTGTGCTTTGAGAGTGCGTACTTTTTGCCACCATCCTTCCTTTGGCTCTTTTAAAGCATATTTATTTTTTCATGCTTCTAATTGTCCTTTTTCGAAGTGACTGCCTCCTTAAAGTGTTAAGTGGTTTGATCTCCTATTACGAATCCTAACTTTCCGTTCGTTTGATCTAAAAGTAAAAATAGAATGGATAATCCTACACTTCGGATCAACTCCAGCAACTCTACATTTTCAGACTTTTCTACTGTTTCCAAGTTATTGTGTGTGTGTGAAAATCATCCCGTCATGATTCTTTGTAGAGAGGGGGGTTAATTCAAACTTTTACTCAACTTCCTATATCAATTTTGATCAAGATTCCGTAAATGAATTATGATAGATAAGAATTTCTGTTGGGGTGTGAAAGTGAAGAGATTTTTGAAAATTTTGTGTAAAAATGATGAAATTTTTCAAAAAAATTGTTCATTTAAAAGATTGTTCAATATTCATAATGATTTATTCAATATTAATCATGGTTCTCCTCCCCCCAACTTGACTAACATTGTCCTCAATGGTATAGAAATGCACAAAAATTATTTAATATGGAATTCATGTTGAGGAGAGATAGAACCGAGGTGTGACGAGGCTTCTCTCTGTTCTCCAAGGTGGATTTTCTGAGTTTTCTAAAAAGAAAAGAAAAAGAGAATAATCAGGATTACAAAAGAATGTGAAGATTGGGTTGCCTTCCAATAAGCGCTAAGCTTAACGTCTTCAGCCAGACGCATGCTTGTCTAGTTTGGATCACTCAGCTCTATAGATTCCAATGGACAATTCTGAATGTTTTCAATATATGGTTTTAGACGTTGCCCATTAACGGTAAATGTCTGTCTATTTTTTGGATCCATGATCTTGACTGCACCATGGTCAAAAGCTTTAATCACTAAGAATGGACCATCCCATCTTGATTTCAATTTCCTAGGAAACAATCGTAACCTAGAGTTAAATAGCTAGACTTTTTTATTAGGATTGAAGGATTTTCTCACAATATGTTTATCATGAAAAGCTTTAGTCTTGGCTTTATAGATTTTCGAGTTTTTATAGGCTTCATTTCTCATTTCATCTAGTTCGCTTAGTTGTATGGTTTTGTGTGAACCAGCTTTGACTAGATCAAAATTGACCTGTTTGATAGCCCAATAAGCTCTATGTTCTAATTCCACTAGGAGATGACAGGCTTTTCCAAAGACTAGACTATATGGTGACATGCCAATAGGAGTTTTGTAAGTAGTCCGATAGGCCCACAAAGCATCATCTAATCTTTCGGACCAATCTTTTCTATCGGGCCTAACGGATTTTTTCAAGATATTCTTTATTTCTCTATTGGATATCTCCACTTGGCCACTAGTTTGGGGATGGTAAGGAGTAGCAAGCTTATGAGTAATCCCATATCTTTTGAGCAATGCTCGAAATTGAGAATGAGTGAAGTGCGAACCCCCATTAATGATGGCCTTTGGCCATCCGAACCTAGAAAAGATATTCTTCTGCACAAATTTCATTGCCACCTTGTGATCATTGGTTCGGGTGGCTATTGCTTCAATCCATTTAGATACATAGTCCACTGCCACCAAGATGTATTCGCATCCAAAAGATGGTGGACAAGGGTCCATGAAATCTATTCCCCAAACGTCAAAAATTTCAACTACTGGGATTGGATTTAGTGGCATCATATCTCTTTTAGCCATATTACCAACAGCTTGACATCTTAAGTATGTTTTGCTGAATTCATAAGCATCCTTGAAGTGTGTGGGCCAATAGAAACACTTTGTAAAACCTTTGGTGCGGTTTTCTTTTCGGAGAAATGACCTCCACAAGCAAGGTTGTGGGAAAAGTTCAAAACACTTTGCTGTTCTTCTTCAGACACACATCTACGGATTATTTGATCTGGACAAATTTTGACGAGTTTAGGGTCTTCCCAAAAATAATACTTCTCTTGAGAGAAGAATTTATCTTTTTCATTTTTTGTCCATCCTTGTGGAATTTGGCCAGTCACCTTAAAATTCACAATATGTGCATACCATGGTGGTGACGTATGGGAAATGGCTAAGAGTTGTTCATCAGAGAATGAATATCTCATTGGTTCATTATTCGAAATGGGAATTCGGGATAGATGATCAGCTACCACATTTTCGGATCCCTTTTTGTCCCGAATATCCAAATCGAATTCTTGGAGAAGTAAGATCCATCTGATTAATCTTGGTTTGGCATCTTTCTTAGTCAACAAGTATTTTAATGCCGAGTGATCAAAATAAATAATCACTTTTGTCCCAAAAGGTAAGATCAAAATTTCTCCAGGGCAAAAACGGTTGCTAAAAATTCTTTTTCCGTGGTGGTATAATTCAATTGAGCATCTACAAGTGTCCGACTTGCATAACATATCACCACAGGCTTTTTATTTATCCTTTGTCCCAGTACTGTTCCTATAGCATAATCAGAAGCATCGCACATTATCTCAAAAGGCAAAGACCAATCAGGCAATTGGAGAATGAGAGCTTTGGTCAGAGCCTCTTTTAAAGATTTAAATGCTTCTAAGCAATTTTCATCAATATGGAATGGGAAATCTTTGGCTAAGCGAAGGGTTAATGGTCGGACAATTTGAGAGAAATTTTGAATAAACCGGCGAAAGAAACCGGCGTGGCCCAGGAATGATCGAATTTGCTTTACTGAAGTGGGTGGAGGAAGATTGAAGATTAGGCTAACCTTAGCTTTATCCACTTCGATACCTCTTCCAGACACTATATGGCCCAAAATTATGTCCTCTTTAACTATGAAATTGTTCTTTTCCCAACTTAGAACCAAATTAGTCTCTATACATCTTCCAAGTACGTTTTTCAAATTTCCTAGACAAATTTCAAACGAATCCTTGAATATTGAAAAATCATCCATGAATACTTCGAGGAATTCTCCTACCATATGTGAAAAGATGGCCAACATGCACCTTTGGAAAGTTGCTGGTGCATTACATAGTCCAAATGACATTCTTCAGAATGCAAATGTGCCAATTGGGCATGTGAATGTGGTTTTCTCTTGATCTTCTGGGTAGAGAGCCACTTGATTATATCCTGAATACCCATCTAAGAAATAGAAATGTTTCTGACCCGCTAGCTTTTCCAAAATCTGATCAATAAACGGGAGTGGGAAATGATCTTTCTTTGTCATTGTATTCAATTTTCTGTAATCAATACAAACTCTCCACCCCGTGGTTAGCCTAGTGGGCATTTCTTCACCTTTTTCATTTGTTACCACAGTTAAGCCAGACTTTTTTGGCACTACTTGGGTTGGGCTTACCCACTTGCTATCAAATATTGGGTATATGATACCCGCATCTAGCCATTTCACCACTTCTTTCTTAACCACTTCCATCATAATAGGATTCAATTTCCTTTGCATCTCTCTACTAGGTTTTGCATTATCTTCAAGATAAATATGATGCATGTATGTGGTTGGACTTATTCCTTTCAAATCAGCTACTGACTACCCTATGGCTTCTTTATGAGTTCAAAGAACTTCAATGAGTTGTTCCTTTTGGATAGGGTTAAGATCCTTAACTATGATCACAGGTAGAGTCTCGGACGGGCCCAAAAAGACATATTTGAGAGAGTCCGATAAAGGTTTGAGTTCCAACTGAGGAGGAACCTGGAGAGATGGAGGAGTAGGTTCTAGATTGAGTTTAGGTAGAGGTTCAACCTTATTGGGCCGCCAGGCCTTCTTATTCAAATCTGATATGGCCATTAACTCCTCTTCTTCTTCAAATTGGGCCAAAGAGGATGTATATAAAATGTTATCAATCACATCAATTGCAAAGCAATCTTCCCCATCCTGCATATGGCCAGAAGCTTTGAAAATATTGAGGGATAATTTGTGATCCCCAAATGAGATGTCCATTAACCCAGATTTGCAGTTAATGATGGCATTTGCAGTAGCCAGAAAAGGTCGGCCCAATATGATTGGGCTATTTCTCAAATGCTGAACGGGCTCCATGTCAAGGATGACAAAATCAACTGGGAAGTAGCAAGCATCAATCCTGACAATGACATCTTCCACCATTCCTTTCAGTGTTCTAAGAGATCTATCGGCCAATTGTAGGATCACCGGAGTTGGTTTCAATTCTCCTATCCCAAATTTTTCATAAACTGAGGTGGGTAATAGGTTCACACTTGCTCCAAGGTCCAATAGTGCCTTATCAAAGGTGGTTCCTTCAATAACACAAGAGATAAGTAGAGCTCCAAGATCTTTCATCTTTTTAGGCAATTGGTTGAGCAAAATGGCACTCACTTCTTCAGACAAAAAGACCTTCTTAGGATTTGTTTTAGGCTCTCTCTTATGAGTACAAAGTTCTTTTAAAAATTTGGCATAGGCCGGCACATGTTGGATTGCATCAACTAATGGTATGTTAATGCGGACTTGTTTAAATAAGTCCATTAACTGTTCATTTTTTGTTTAGATTTGATGCTTTCTTTTCTCTTTGCTTTTCTCTAAAGCTTGTGGAAAAGGGATTTTTAGTTTATAATTCTCAGGACATTCCTCCATTTTTCCTTTTCCTTGACTGATATTGTGTTGTTCATTCTCATCTTCATTTTCTTCTTCTTCTTCATTCTGTTCAGGATTGGGCTGACTAGATCCTTGGTTTAGGTAAGGATCCGGCAAGACTTTACCATTTCTTAAGGCCAAAATTGCTTTCGCATTTTCTAACTGTGGGCCTCTTGGTGGATTTGAGCCCATTTGAGGTTGGGCTTGAGGATTAGGTAGGATTGGTTGATGTTGGAAACCCGGAGGATAGTTTCGCGGGTTTACAATGGGTTGACTTGGTAATGGGCCCACTTCCCTCCTCATGGTTGTATCAGCGATTTGATGCAATTGGGCTTCGAATTTCAAAATGGATTGTTGTTGAGAGATGACCAATTGTTGCAATTGTTGCTGTTATGGTTGTTGATTTATGAGTAATTGTTGCAGTATATTGAATTTGTCATCACTTTGATTTGATGGCTGACGTTGTGGGATTTGATATGGAGGTTGAGAGAACATATTATGATTATTATTGGGTTGAGAGTAAGGAGCTTGAGCTTGGGATTGGATAGGTTGGCTTTTATTGAAAGATTGATTTGGATAGTAATTCTGTTGATGGGCCCTATTGTGAAAATTTTGTGTTTGTGGGTTCGGAGCTTGGACTTGTTGAGGTTTCTATGAAAAATTAGGATGATTCTTCCAGCCAGGGTTGTAGGTGTTAGAATATGGATCATGATTGGGCTTTGAATAACCTTAGGCTGCTCGGACTTGTTCTTGGATGAACGGTGGCAATTGGGCCGCCGTAGGACACTCACTGTAAGGATTCAGATTTCGGATCCGGTTATCAAGTCAGTTTCAGGGTCGGATCCCCTGGTGTGGGCCATGGTGGGGCTGGGGCATGTGGTTCTTTTTGCGTCGAGCTTACGAGACGCGGTTCAAACGGCGTCCAGTTTGATGGACGCATTTTAGGCTATGCCACGTGGGCACCACGTGGGCTGGCTTTTGGCCGCGAGGGTACGGCCCCGGTCACATCGTCTGAACGGCGTCCTGCATGGTCGACGCTATTCAGAGTACGGCCCTGGCATGTCAATGTACGACCGGTCTTATCGTCTGTTTGGCATCGGTCTTGGACAACGCGTTTTAACCGATTTCTGTTTGACCCCGCGAAGCCTCCCTCCTTTCCCTCATTTTCGCCTTCTCTCTCTCTCTCTCTCTCTCTCCTCTCTTCTCTCTAGCTCCAGCATCTCCTTTCCCCCTCTCCTTTCTTCCTCCTTTCCTCTCTCCATTCCATCTCTCCCTCCACCCCATCAACCTCCTAACTCCCACCACTACCACCACCACCTCCTTCGCGGCGTTTTTCTCTCCGGACGGCGGCCGACGTCCCGGTGGACTAACGGCGTCTTCGGCGGTACTCGCGGCGGCGTGTGGTGTGGCGGTTCAGCGGCTTGTACCTCGGAGGAGTTCGAGTAACCGGTAGGGTGACGATCCCTGTTGTATTCCGTTTAAAACCATATTTTTCCCCGCTTTGGAGCATGTTTAGGGGTTTTCTTGGGGTGAAAATACTAATTTCATGTAATGAGAAAATAGGTGTTTTTAAAGGGTATTTAGGTTCTTCTCCTCCTTCTCCACTTTTTAGTATTTTTACACGATTTGGGGGAGGAAATTCCACCCCGTAGATTGGGAGATGGTGGAGGAAGAACCTGTCTGTAAGGGTTAAATGGTGTCGGGGGACAGTGACGCCTTTTATAAAGGCGGTTTCCACCCATGACGTGATTTAGCCCAAATAACAGACTCTGTCTCTGGACTGATGAGCGTCCAGGGACAGCAATGCCTTTTGAACGGCAACTTCCATGCACGACGCGTTTTAAAGTTAAATCACCCCGAGGACTGTCTCTATTTTTGTCGTTATCAGGCGACTAGGAACAGTGACGCCTCTTAAAAGGCGGCTACATATGGCGATGCATTTTAGGCAATATCTGAGGCCCATTTTTTATATGAACCAGTTTAGGAAGCTTGAATAGCGTCGGCCGTAGGCGATGCGATTCAAGACATAATCACATTAATCCATGCTATTAACATGTATTTACATTATTAGATAGTTTGGTTAAATGCATGCTTGAAACCGTACTCGAGGATGAGGATTTTTACGTAATCGGATCGCACTGTGTTGTGTTTCGTGCGACTGTGGACCTACAGTGACAGTTGTAGCACTTAGGCACCCTGTATCGGTGTGGGAAGGACACGACGCCGGTGTGGGAGTAGTGAGGTGACGCCTAGAGAGGGTCACCTGGTGTACCCCAGGGTTAGCTAGTACCGGTGTAGGAGTGGTACCTTTGGAGTGTCACTCGAGCTAGGGAAAGCAGAAACCACCTAGAGCTAGTTGGGCCGGAGTAGCCAGCATGCTCTCCGAGGGGTTACTGTTTGGTCTCAGCGGGTCGGTGTTTCCCGCGTTCGGCCTTGTAGTTGGTGTGTTTCGCCGAGACGCTGGTTGTGGCTCCATAGTAGAATGGTTTCAGAATTGTGCATGTTATATTTTGAATGCATGCGTTTTATATCGAAATTTTGGAATTGTGTTTACTACTTTACTTGCTTAAATTATCTATATTTGTGTTGCTGCACTTGTGGGTGCGTGAGTGGGCGGTGGGGTTCGAAGGATCCCTACTGAGTCTTTTCGATGAGACTCACCCCTGCGGTTTTTAGGTGAGGGTTCCAGGCAGGCGTAGCGAGGAGTGTGTTGCTTTGGGTCGCGTGCCAGCAGCCGCTGTTCCGGGGTATGCCCCGATGTAGTTGTTATTTTATTTTCCGGCCTGTATGTTTAATTATTTCCTTTCAGTTGGAGTATGTAATTATTTGCTGAGTCGAATCGCATTATAATAATTTTTAATTCTTACAGTTCCTTTTTAATTCAATGCGATGTGAATGTTTATCTTAGTTTATTATTTATTTTGCAGACTTATCAAGATCCTGGTTTGGCTCCAAATTAATGATTCGGTACCCATTTAGTAATCGGATCCCTGATTATAGGGTGGCGGGTCATTACAATTGGTATCAGAGCCTTCGGTCAGGCAAATAGATGAATAACTAGGTTAAATATCATAATTTCGGCAAATAATTACATTATCCTGTACATGCACGGTGGTATTGTAGGTTTTGGGATTATAATTAGAACTTTTCGATTTTTGTGATTGTAGGCGATTAGATGGCTCCTAGGAAGAGGATGCCAATTATTAGAGAGCAGGGAGATGTTCCGAGTGGATCTGAGGCTAGTAGGCCGAGTATGGAGTGTTTCATGGAGGCGATGATGGGCAGGATGGCTAGATACCAGACCCGAGACTCTAGTGAAAGTTTTAGTGCTCGGGGAGGACCTTCAGCTGCTCTGGAGAGATTCCTAAAGCTGAAGCCACCTCATTTTACCGGTCGTCCCGACCCTGATGAGGCTATTCATTGGTTGAGGGAGTTGGAGAAGACTTTTGATACCATGGATTGTGCGGCGGTTGAGAGGGCTCCATTGGCCACCTTCATGTTGAAGGATGATGCCTACGACTGGTGGACCACTTTGAAGAGTTTGTCATATGCGGATAGGAATCTCAGGGAGATTCTATGGGAGACATTTGTGAAGGAATTCAATGCACAGTACTTCCCTAGTCATGTCCAGAAGGCCAAGGAGAGAGAATTTATGGAGTTGACCCAAGCAAGCATGTCAGTGCTTGTGTACCAGATGAAGTTTGTTTCGCTTAGGAGGTTCGTGCCTTTTATTTCAGGCGACGAGGAGCGTCGGACTGAGAGGTTTGTGGATGGACTGAGGTCCAATTTGAGGAGTTTTGTGGCATCCCACTGTTGTATAGTTTTGGCATCGGCGGTTAGGTGTACCGTGGCAGTAGAGGCACAGTATGATCAGTTAGCTCGAGAGAGGGGACTAACTACTCAGGGGCCAGTTCATGGCAGGAGAAAGACAGCAGCAGCAGCAGCTCCTTCGTTCGGATCAGGATCATCTTCACTCAGCTCTAGATTCAGGAGGTTCTTTCGAGGCGGTGGCAGCACGGTGGTATTGTAGGTTTTGGGATTCTAATTAGAATTTTTCGATTTTAGTGATTGTAGGTGATTAGATGGCTCCTAGGAAGAGGATGCCAATTATTAGAGAGCAGGGAGATGTTCCTAGTGGATTTGAGGCCAGTAGGCCGAGTATGGAGTGTTTCATGGAGGTTATGATGGACAGGATGGCTAGATACCAGACCCGAGACTCTAGTGAAAGTTCTAGTACTCGGGGAGGGCCTTCAGCTGCTTTGGAGAGATTCCTAAAGCTGAAGCCACCTCATTTTACCGGTCGACCCGACCCTAATAATGCTATTCATTGGTTGAGGGAGTTGGAGAAGACTTTTGATAGCATGGATTGTGCGGCGGTTGAGAGGACTCCATTGGCCACCTTCATGTTGAAGGATGATGCCTGCGACTGGTGGACTACTTTGAAGAGTTTGTCATATGCGGATAGGAATCTTAGGGAGATTCTATGGGAGACATTTGTGAAGGAATTCAATGCACAGTACTTTCCTAGGTATGTCCAGAAGGCCAAGGAGAGGGAATTTATGGAGTTGACCCAAGGAAGCATGTCAGTGCTTGAGTACCAGATGAAGTTAGTTTCGCTTGGGAGGTTCGTGCCTTTTATTTCAGGAGACGAGGAGCGTCGGACTGAGAGGTTTGTGGATGGATTGAGGTCCAATTTGAGGAGTTTTGTGGCATCCCACTGTTGTACAGATTTGGCATCGGCGGTTAGGTGTGCCGCGGCAGTAGAGGCACAGCATGATCAGTCAGCTCGAAAGAGGGGACTGACTACTCAGGGGCCAGTTCATGGCAGGAGAAAGACAGCAGTAGCAGCAACTCCTTCGTTTGGATCAGGATCATCTTCACTCAGCTCTAGATTCAGGAGGTTCTTTCGAGGCGGTGGCAGCAGCAGCGGTAGTACCAGACCCAGGTAGAGCTAGCAGAGTCAGTCGGTGTCCAGTGCTCTATAGGAGGCAGCTCAGAGGCTTCCGGCAGCTTGTCGACATTGCGGTGGTACTCATGGTGGGACTCAGTATCCTGTATTTTCTGGGAGGTGTTACACTTGTGGCCAGCAGGGCCATTTAGCGAGGTATTGCCCACAGGGGCAGGGACCAGGTGATCAGAAGAAGCCAAGGACCTATGGGAGAGTTCTAGCTATCACCAGGAAGGAGGCTCGTGCGTCCAACTTGGTGGAAGGTACACTTTCTGTCCTTGGGAACTCTACGCCTGTGTTAATTGATTCGGGTGCTTCGCATTCTTTTATTTCTGAGCAGTTCGTAGATATTCTTTCTGCACCTGTTGATGAGATATCTGATGGATTGATAGTAGAGGTTCCTTCTGGGGATTTCATGTTGTCTTATAACTATTTCAGTGAGGTTTCCTTGACCATTGAGGGCTATGAGTTACCTGCCCAATTAGTTGTGCTTGCCATTCGCGACTTTGATGTCATCTTGGGCATGGACTGGTTGGAGGTTTATTATGCCGAGGTGGAGTGCCACAGGAAGAGGGTGCGTTTCTCTATTCCGGATATTCCGACCTTCTACTTCCAAGGTATTATTCTCTCTTCTCATGGTATTCTTATTTATGCTCTTAAGGCCCAGCGGTTGCTTGTTGGTGGCTGTGAGGCTTTCCTTGCTGCTGTTGTTTTAGTTGGTATTGGTAGTGGTTCCACTCCTTGGGAGGTGCCTGTAGTTTGTGACTTTGCTGATGTGTTTCCTGAGGAGTTGACTGGCCTCCCTCCTCAGCGAGAGGTCGAGTTCACTATTAAGCTTGCACCAGGTACGGTGCCCTTGTCTAAGGCCCTGTGTCGGATGGCTCCGCCCGAACTCGTTGAGTTGAAGGCGCAGTTGCAAGAATTGCGGGTTAAGGGTTTTATTCGTCCTAGTACTTCTCCGTGGGGTGCTCCAATTTTATTTGTCAGGAAGAAGGATGGTTCTTTGAGATTGTGTGTTGATTATAGACAGCTAACCCAGGTGACGATAAAGAACAAGTACCCACTTCTGAGGATCGATGATCTGATGGATTAGTTGCAGTCTGCGAATGTGTTTTCAAGGATTGACTTGAGATCAGGGTATTATCAGATGAGGATCCGTGAGGTTGATGTTAATAAGACAACCTTTAGGACTTGGTATGGACATTATGAGTTTTTGGTTATGCCTTTTGGCTTGACCAATGCTTCGGCGGCTTTTATGGATTTGATGAACCGTGTCTTCAAGGCCTACCTAGATTAGTTTGTGGTGGTATTTGTAGATGATATTTTAGTATACTCTTCTTCTGAAGAAGAGCATGCCAAACATCTTCAGATGATATTGCAGGTACTGAGAGAGCACCAACTCTATGCCAAGTTTAGCAAGTGTGAATTCTGACTAGATAAGGTGCACTTCCTGGGGCATGTCATTTCTAGAGATGGCATTGCAGTGGATCCAGCCAAGGTTGAGGCAGTAATGGATTGGAATAGACCGACAACAGTAACTGAGATCAGGAGCTTCTTGGGGTTAGCAGGATATTACACACGGTTTGTCCAGATTTTTTCTTCGATAGCGACCTCCTTGTCGAGGTTGACTCGTAAGGGAGCTCGTTTTGTGTGGACCGAGGAATGTGAGCAGAGTTTCATTGAGTTGAAGACTCGCCTCACTTCGGCTCCAATGCTCGTGCTTCCATCAGGTTCCGGTGGATTTGTAGTTTATTCAGATGCATCTCGTCGAGGTTTGGGTGCGGTTCTGATGCAGTATGGTAAGGTCGTGGCCTATGCTTCTAGGCAACTGAAGAAGCATGAGGAGAACTATCCCACTCATGACTTAGAGTTGGCAGCTGTGGTGTTCGCACTAAAGATCTGACGACACTATTTGTATGGAGAGAAATTTCAGGTTTTTACCAATCATAAGAGCCTGAAGTATGTATTCACGCAGAGGGATCTGAACTTGAGGCAGCGTAGGTGGATGGAGTTCATCAAAGATTATGATCTCGACCTTTCTTATCATCCGGGTAAGGCTAACGTGGTAGCAGACGCCTTGAGTCGGAAGACGGTCGTATCATATCTTATGGTTCAAGAATGGAGGTTATTTGAGCAGGTTGTGGAATCTTCCTTTAGGGTTCCGCGAGAGGCTGATAGAGCCGTGTTGGCCAGCTTAACTGTGAGGCCAGTAGTGTACCATGTTGTAATCGAGGCTCAGAGGGTAGATGCAGAGTTACCGCAGGTTCTCCAAACACCAAAGGTGGAGTTGTGGGATGATGGTACAGTCAGATTTAGAGGCATACTCTATGTCCCAGCCGAGGAAGATGTGCGCATGAGTGTCCTGGATGAGGCGCACCGTTCTAGATATGCAATGCATCCCGGAACGACTAAGATGTATCAATGTTTGAGGAGGCACTTTTGGTGGCCTGGTATGAAGAAGGACGTGGCTGAGTATTTGGCAAGATGCTTGACTTGTCAACAGGTTAAGGCAGAACACCAGAGACTAGGAGGATTGTTGCAGCCTTTGTCGATCCTAGAATGGAAATGAGAACATGTGACTATGGACTTTGTGTTGGGATTACCTGTGTCCCCTGGCAGAAGAGACGCGATCTGAGTCATTGTTGATCGATTGACCAAGTCTGTGCACTTTCTAGCTATTAGGAAGGACTGGTCAGTCGGTAAGTTGGCTAAGTTATTTGTGGACCGGATTATCTCTCTGCACGGGGTGCCCTTATCCATCGTGTCAGACCGGGATTCGAGATTTACTTCTAGGTTCTGGAAGAGTTTTCAGAAGACCTTGGGCACACAGTTAGCCTTCAGCTCGGCTTATCATCCCGAGACTGATGGGCAGTCGGAGAGGACCATTCAGACACTAGAGGATATGCTCAGGGCATGTTGCCTAGATTGGGTAGGTTCTTGGGAGCAGCACTTGTCTACAGTAGAGTTTGCTTACAACAACAGTTATCATTCTAGTATCGGTATGGTGCCTTATGAGGCATTGTACAGGTGGCCGTGTCGATCTCCTACAAATTGGTTTGAGATTGGCAAGAGGTAGATAGCAGGGCCAAAGTTGGTTCAGCAGTGTGTTGAGGTTGACAGAGTGGTGTAGCAGAGGTTGACTACAGCTTAGAGTAGACAGAAGAGTTATGCAGACATCCGTAGGAGACCGCTTGAGTTTGAGGTTGGGGACCACGTGTTTCTCTGAGTCTCACCCTCTAAGGGTGTGATGAGATTCGGTAAGCGAGATAAGCTGAGTCAGTGATATGTTGGGCCTTTTCCCATTCTTGCTCGAATTGGGGAAACGGCGTATCAGCTATCCTTGCCGCCCAGCCTTGCAGGAGTGCACGATGTGTTCCACGTTTCTTTGCTGAGAAAATATGTTCAGGATCCATCTCACGTTTTGGATTTTTCAGAGTTGGAAGTCGCTGAGGACTTGGCCTTTCTAGAATTTCCAGTACGTATTGAGTATTACAGGGAACAGGTCCTTCGGAACAAGGTTGTTCCTCTAGTTAAGGTGATTTGGCAGCATTGTTCCGGAGGCGAAGATACTTGGGAACGAGAGGATGAGATGCGGGAGCAGTTTCCCTACCTGTTCTCGTAAGTTCTCTTGTGAGCTAGTAATATTATCTTCGATCTCGTTGTTTTTAGCAGGCAATTTTCGGGACGAAATTTTTTAAGGGGGGGAGAATGTAAGGATTCAGGTTTCGGATCCGGTTATCGGGTCAGTTTCAGGGTTGGATACCCTAGTGTGGACCCTAGTGGGGTTGGGGCATGTGGTTCTTTTCGTGTCGAGCTTGCTCGACGCGGTTCAAACGGTGTCCAGTTTGTTGGATGCGTTTTAGGCTATGCGACGTAGGTACCACGTGGGCTGGCTTTGGGCCGCGAGAGTATGGCTCCGGTCACATAGTCTGAATGGTGTCCTACATGGTCGACGCCATTCAGAGTACAGCCCTGACATGTCAGAGTATGACTGGTCTTGTCGTCTGTATGGCGTTGGTCTTGGACGACGCGTTTTAACCGGTTTCTGTTTGACCTCGCGAAACCTCCCTCCTTTCCCTCATTTTCGCCTTCTCTCTCTCTCTCCGCTCTTCCCTCCGGCTCCGGCGTCTCCTTTCCCCCTCTCCTTTCTTCATCCTTTCCTCTCTCCATTCCATCTCTCCCTCAACTCCATCAACCTCCTAACTCCCACCACTACCATCAACCACTACCTCCACGACGTTTTTCTCTTCGGATGGCAGTCGATGTCCCAGTGGAGTAACAGCATCTTCGGCGGTACCGGCGGCGGCGTATGGTGTGGCCGTTCAGCGGCTTGGAGCTCGGAGGAGTTCGAGTAACTGGTAGGGTGACGATCTTTAACGACCCGCCACCCTATAATCGGGGATCCGATTACTAAATGGGTACCGAATCATTAATTTGGAGCCAAACCAGGATCTAGATAAGTCTGGGAAATAAATAATTAAGTAAGCTAAACATTCACATCGCATTGAATTAAAAAGCAAGTGCAAGAATTAAAAGTTATTACAATGCGACTCGACACAGCAAATAATTACATACTCCAACTGAAAAGAAATAATTAAGCGTACAGGCCAGAAAATAAAATAACAACTACATCGGGGCATACCCCGGAACAACGGCTGTTGGCGCGCAACCCAAAGCAGCACTCTCCTCGCTAAGCCTATGATCGTTTCGAATTGTGCGTCGTTAAACACATGAAAACGTTCAATCTAAATTTATCCGGCTTACTCAAATAAAATTTTGGAAATTAATAGCGGTGAGTCCGAGTCGATCCACAGGGAGTTAAGATTTTAATTTTGAAAACCTTAGATTTTAATTATCTAAAAAAATTGGAAATTTGAATTGGTTAATTAACTATCTAATCAAATTAAACTAAATTTACGAATTAAACTATCCTAATTTTTAAAAGCACAAACACAACTATATTTAAAATTGAGAAGAGGGAGAAATTAACATGTTGTAAGAATAACAAAACTTCTAAGTTAAACTAAACAATTGTTATGCAACAAGAATTAATAAAACATTAACAATTTAACTAAACTAAATTAAACTAAAACAATCTAACAGATTATGCATTAGGAGCGGTGGAAGTATGAAAAAAAGAAACAAGTGTATGTGTGCTTTGTTGTTGCTGGCTTGTATGATGGAGAAGGGCTTGGACGGCTGCTGGGAGGCTGGCTTCATGCTTGGAAGAAGCTGGTTGCTGGTGTACGTGGCTGCTGCTGGTGCTGGCTATGTGGTACGTGGCTGCTGCTGGTGCTGGCTACGTGGAGAATAGGAGGAAGGCTGCCGTGTGGATCTTGCTAGCTTCAGGTTGCTGGTGCACCGGTGAACGCAGCTGGTGGGCTTGCCGCATGCGCCGCTGGGAGGTGCTTGCTGGCTGCTCGCTGGAGAGACGTGCTGGTGCTCGCTGGCTGGTGCGCTAATGGAGCTGGACGTGGGGAGCTACAGGTGCTGCGTGGAGGCATGCATGGAGAGGCTGCTGTTGCTTCAGGCGCAACAGCTGGCGGGTGGTGGTGTTGCTGGTTGGCGTGGAGGCTGCGCTGGTGTGCGTGTGGAACTGCTGGTGGAGGAGCTGCTGGAGCCGCTGCATGCAGGTTCTGGTGCCGAGGAAAGATGCTTGGCAGCTGCTGGAAGGTGGTTGGTGCAGCTGCTGGCGTGTGGAGCTCGGTTGGTGCTGGAGGAGGCCGGCATGCAGAGAGAAACCGAGAGAGGTGTGGAAGAGTCGGAGAGAGGGAGAGAAAGAGATAAACCGAGAGAGAGAGAACTGGAGGGAGGGAGAAAGGGCTGCTGTGAAAACAAACGAGAGAGAGAACCGGAGAGAGGGAGATATAGAGGGAGAAACTGAGAGAAACAGAGAGAGAGAACCTGGTGCGTGTGTGCGCTGGTGGAGAGGGAGAAGAAAGAGAGAGAGAGGCAGAGAAGTTGGAAAAGAAGAAGAAGAGAGGGATAACCGGGGAGAGGGAGAGCCCGGAGAGGAGTTGAGAAGAAGTAGGATTGCGGTTTGGGAAATTGGAGAGAAGGAAGGAAATAGTGGGTTTTGGGAAACTCCAGCGAAGGAAGGAATCAAATTGCATTTTTACCCCTGCTTTAGTTGAAATCCGCACACTAGACCTCCCCCAAATTTCCGGAAACTCCACCAGTTGCACTGCATCATCGGCATGCCTTGGTCACATAAAATAAATATAAATTAGCGCATTATCATAAAAATATCATCATATTTATTCATTTCGTCTCGGTTTTGTCGAAAAATCGCAAATGCGCTATACTCCTTTAATCACATGAAATGGCGATGTTTTTAAGTCAGAATTTGATGAAATTGGTACCGTTGGACTTGTTACACAATTATCTATCATTTCATACTATTTTGCAGATAAAAATATGAGTATGATGCATATGACTGCCCTTAAATGATCAATTTAACACTTTATCACACCCCCCAACTTACTCATTGCTAGTCCCTTAGCAATGCAAATAAGGAAAAGTTAGGACAAACAATGAATTATCATGCTTCATTTGTAGTATCTTTCACAATCAATTTAAGTGGTAGTCGATTGGTTAAGCTAAAAGTTTTCATATCCCACAATATTTTGATTCACGCCAGGTGATTGTGCATGAATTTTGACACACTTAGAACTCGTTTCCGACCTTTCTGGTATATTCTTGCCTTTACTACCCTTTAGATAAGACTACTTGGGGAGGAGAAGAGAATAAAAGATTTCCCGATCAGTCAGTGAGGGCCATTTTTCAGTTCCCGTCCCAACTCAGCACTTTTCACGACTTGGTCATATTTTTTGTACGATGGACTTTTTAGCGTGGCGTTTTCTCCATTTTATTGTACTTTTGCTTTTGAGAGTGCGTACTTTTTGCCACTCTCTTTGAATTGCCTGAGGGGTGGTGCGTACTTTTTGCCACCTACCTTCCTTTACCGCCTTCTATTGCCTTTAGTGTTTACAGCTGTCCATTTTAAATGACCGCCTCTTTTAAGGTGCTGAGTGGGACAGTCTCCTATTACGGATCCTACACATTCCTTTCGGTCAACCCAAAAGAAAAATTAGAATAAGTAGTCTTATCCTTGAGGTTAATTCCAGCAATTCTATACTTTTAAGATCTTCCATTTATTCTAAGTTGCCGTGTGTGTGTGAAAATCATCCTGCCGTGGACTTTTGTAAAGTGGGATATTTGAACTTTGAAGGTTCTTTAACCAATGTGACAACCAAAAAAACTGATTTGTTTAAAATTTACTTAATAAAACATGACTTTCATACAATTTTCCTAGGATGTGAAAAGAAGTTTTTGAAAAAATTAGACCATTTTTCAGTGAAAGATATCAGTTTTCTTCAAAAGATTTTCAATAAATGCATATAAAAAATGATTGTCCCACACCCCAACTTGATTGACTTTGTCCTCAATGGCATAAAAGATATGAAAAACACGCAACCAGAAGAGAATTTGTGAAGGAGCGAAACAACCTGTAATGACGAGGATGCGACATCTCCACGGCGATTGCTGCTCAGGGACCTAAAAGGAAAAGAAATACCAAAAACTGAAGTAAAATATTGGGTTGCCTCCCAACAAGCGCTAAGTTTATCGTCTTCAGCCAGACGGAAGTTCAGTTAGTGTGGATCACTCAGTTCTATGGATTCAGGTGGCTCATTTTGAAGATTTTCAATGAATGGTTTCAACCGTTGACCATTAACAGTGAAAGTGTTCCCACTCTGGGGATTCAGAATTTTAACGGCTCCATGATCGAAGGCTTTAACGACCACGAATGGTCCATCCCATCTGGATTTCAATTTTCCTGGAAATAAGCGGAGCCTAGAGTTAAATAGCCAAACTTTCTGATTTGGAAGAAAGGATTTTCTCACAATATGTTTATCATGAAAAGCTTTAGTTTTGGCTTTATAAATCTTTGAATTTTCATAGGCCTCGTTGCGCAACTCTTCCAGCTCACTCAGTTGTAAGGTTCGGTGGGAACCAGCTTGGGCTAGGTCCAGATTGACTTGTTTGATGGCCCAATAAGCCCTATGTTCCAATTCCACCGGAAGGTGGCACGCTTTTCCAAAATCCAGGCGATAAGGAGACATGCCAATAGGAGTTTTGTAAGCGGTCCGATAGGCCCATAAAGCATCATCCAATCTTTCAGACCAATCTTTTCTATCGGGCCTAACGGACTTTTGCAGAATATTCTTGATCTCCCTATTGGAAACTTCTACTTGGCCACTGGTTTGGGGGTAATAAGAGGTAGCTACTTTGTGATTAATCTCATATTTCTTAAGCCCGAAATTGGTAATTCGTGAAATGCGTTCCCCCATCACTTATGATAGCTTTAGGCCACCCGAACCGAGAAAAGATATTCTTCTGAACGAATTTAATGACCACTTTATGATCATTGGTTCGGGTGGCTACAGCTTCAATCCATTTTGAGACATAATCCACCGCTACCAGAATATATGTATGTCCAAAAGAGGGTGGAAAAGGTCCCATAAAGTCAATTCCCCAAACATCAAAGACTTCAACCACCAAGATTGGGTTGAGGGGCATCATATCCCTTTTCGCCATATTTCCTACGGCCTGACATCGGAGGCATGTTTTGCTAAATTCATGGGCATCTTTGAAAAGTGTGGGCCAGTAAAAACCACTTTGTAGGACTTTGGCTGCAGTTTTCTTTCCTGAGAAGTGGCCCCCACATGCCAGATTATGGCAGAAGTTAAGAACACTCTGTTGTTCTTCTTTAGGAACACATCGCCTAATGATTTGATCAGGACAAAATTTGAATAATTCAGGATCCTCCCAGAAATAATATTTTTTCTGAGAAAAGAATTTGTCCTTTTCACTTTTAGTCCATCCTTCCGGAAGCTGATTAGTCACCTTGTAATTGACAATATGAGCATACCAAGGTGCAGCAGTATGAGAAATGGTCAGTAGATGCTCATCTTGAAAGGAATCAGTGATTGGTGTACTTTCAGAGATCGGAATTCGGGATAGGTGGTCAGCTACCACATTCTCAGAACCCTTCTTATCCCGAATTTCCAAATCAAATTCCTGAAGGAGTAAGATCCATCTAATAAGTCTAGGCTTTGCATCCTTCTTGGTCAACAGATATTTCAGAGCTGAGTGATCAGAATAGATTAGGACTTTTGCCCCTAAAAGATAAGATCTGAATTTTTCTAGGGCAAAAACCACGACTAATAGTTCCTTTTCTGTGGTGGTATAATTCATTTGAGCATCGGCAAGGGTGCGACTTGCATAATAGATCACCACGGGACACTTGTTGATTCTTTGTCCCAAAACTGCACCGATAGCATAATCTGAGGCATCGCACATGATTTCGAAAGGTAAAGACCAATATGGAGATTGAAGAATCGGGGCTTTGGTCAAAGATTCCTTCAGAGAATTAAATGCCTTGATGCAAGATTCATCCATTTGGAAAGGAACGTCCTTAGCTAGGAGAAGAGTTAGAGGCCGGGCAATTTGAGAGAAATTGTGGATAAACCGGCGATAGAAACCGGCATGGCCAAGGAATGAACGGATCTGTCTGACCGAGGTGGGCGGAGGGAGATTGTATATGAGATCGATCTTAGCTTTATCTACCTCTATCCCCCTTTCAGACACAATGTGGCCTAGAACAATGCCCTCTCGAACCATAAAGTGGCTCTTTTCCCAGCTAAGTATCAGGTTGGTGTCTATGCATCTTGCTAGCACCTTTTTAAGATTTTCTAAGCAATTTTCAAAAGAATCCCCGAAGATTGAGAAATCATCCATGAAGACTTCGAGGAATTCTCCCACCATATCGGAGAATATAGCCATCATGCACCGTTGAAATGTGGCTGGTGCGTTACATAATCCAAATGGCATTCTCCTAAAAGCAAACGTGCCATAAGGGCACGTGAAGGTGGTCTTTTCTTGATCTTCCGGGTAAATAGCCACTTGATTGTACCCGGAGTACCCATCTAAGAAGCAAAAGTACTTCTCGCCCGATAACTTTTCTAGAATCTGATCCATGAATGGGAGTGGAAAGTGATCCTTCTTAGTCATTAGATTCAGCTTTCGGTAATCAATGCATACTCTCCATCCCGTGGTGAGCCTAGTGGGTACCTCTTCTCCATGATCATTCTTGATAACTGTTAATCTAGATTTCTTGGGTACCACTTGAGTTGGGCTGACCCATTTACTGTCTGATATGGGGTAAATGATACCCGCATCCAACCATTTCACAACTTCCTTCTTCACCACTTCTTTCATATTAGGATTAAGCCGCCTTTGCATCTCCCGACTGGGCTTAGAATTCTCTTCCATATAGATATGATGCATGCAAATGGACGGGCTAATTCCCTTTAAATCGGCCACCGACCATCTAATGGCACCCTTGTAATCTTTGAGGACCTCAGTTAATTGGGCCTCCTGCGGCGATGTGAGATTTGCCGCAATGATGACCGGGAGGGTTTGGTCCGGACCCAAAAAGATATACTTGAGAGACTCAGGTAATGGTTTGAGTTCAAGCTCAGGAGGGTCCTTTAAAGATGGCAAAGCGGACTCAGATTGTAAGGCTGGTAAAGGTTCAACCTTGGGCCAAGATGTTAATGGGCCAGGAGAGTCCTTTAAAGTGTTGGCTTCCTCCAAAAGGTCATATGTGGGCATCTCCTTTTTTTCAATCAGATTATCCAAGACATCAATAGTATGGCATTCTTTTTCATGATCTGGGTATTGAGATGCTTTGAAGACATTAATCTGGACCTTTTGACCCCCAAATGAAATGTGCATTATGCCAGTTTCACAATTTATATTAGCTTTGGCAGTGGCTAAGAATGGACGACCTAGGATGATCGGAGTGTGAATGAGTTCCTCAGGTAATGCCATATCCAGAATAAGAAAATCCACGGGAAAGTAGCAATCATGAACCTTCACAATAACATCCTCAATTAATCCCCGTGGAGTTTTCACAGACCTATCAGCCAACTGCAAGATGATGGGTGTGGGCTTTAATTCCCCAATATCAAATTTCTCATAAATGGCTGTTGGCAATAGATTCACACTAGCACCTTGATCCAATAAAGCTCTATCAAATGTAACTCCAGCTAAGTCACATGAAATTATAGGTGCTCCAAGATCTTTCAACTTCTTGGGTAAATGATTCATCACTATTGCACTAACATCCTCATAAAGCCGAACCTTTTCAGGTGCCATTCTAGATTCTCTTCGTGAAGTACATAATTCCTTGAGGAACTTAGCATAAGCTGGCACATGCTTGATGGCATCGAGGAGTGGAATATTAATTTGGACTTGTTTGAACAAATCCAACAACTCCTCATTATGGGCCAGTTTCTTCCTGGTATTGGGCTTAGCTAACAAGGCATTAGGAAATGGCACCCTAGGTTTATAAGAACTTGGGCCTTCATCAATCTTCCCTTTTCCTTTCAGATCCTCCTCCAATTTCTCCATGATGGGTTCATCTTCACTCTCACTTTCAACTTCCTGAGGCCCATCAGTGGAACCGTTGGCTAACTCTCCATCTGCATGTAGTTTTTCTAAACTTCTCCCACTCCTAAGGGCTGAAATGGCTTTAGCATTCTCAAATTGTGGCCCTTTAGGTTGTGGTACTGGGCCAGGCTAAGGTAAAAGGCCCGATTGCTGTGGAAAACTCGGAGGTTGATTCCTTGGATTGGCAATGGGTTGACTAGGAAGTTGGCCCACTTCTCTTCTCATCGTAGCCTCAGCTAGTTGGCCCATTTGACTTTCCAACTTAGCAATGGATTGTTGCTGGGTTAAAATCAGTTGTTGGAGTTGAGTGAATTTATCATCAAAGTTAGGTTGAGGAGGTTGTTGGTAAGTGGGTGGAGGATGGTATTGGGTTGGCTGTCCAGATTGGAATGAGTGGTAGTGGGCCGGTTGACCTGATTGATACTGGGCCGATTGACCTGATTGATACGGGGCCGGTTGAGAAAACTGGGCTTGAGATCCCCTAGCCTGAACATTTCCATAGAAATTAGATTACTGTTGGAATGAATTCTGTGGCTTTTGGGGTTGATGCATGGGAGGATTGGACATTGGTAATGGGGCCTGCTGATTCTTCCAAGAGAAATTAGGGTGGTTTCTCCAGCCCGGATTGTAAGTATTTGAGAATGGATCATTATTGGGCCTGGAGAATCCCTGGGCAGCCTGAACTTGTTCTTGAATGAATGGTGGAAGTTGGGCCGCAGTTGGGCATTCATTCATTTGATGGGTTGGACTTGCGCATAAGGCACAAATGTCATGATTAGCAGAGGATGGGCCTTCATATGGACTAGATTGTGTTGGGTAAGTAGGCTCTTGCTTGTTTAAGGCCAGGAGTTGGTCTAGTTTCTGGGCAATGATGTCTACCTTATCCAATTTCTGATTAATCAGATTTATGTCCATTCTAGATTCGGGCTCTCCACGGGCCTTAAGTTCATATATTCCAGTCCGTTTAGATGGCCCAACAGACCTTTCATAAGATGATGATGAGGCATGGTTGATGAAATTTTCACTTAACATCTCAAACATATCATAGGCCTCATCTTCATTTTTCATCATAAATGCCCCTCCACATGAAGCATCCACCATCTGTCTGAACTGTTCAGACAATCCTTCATAGAATGCTTGGACAATTTGCCATTTTGAAAGCCCATGATGAGGGTATTTTCTAAGCAATTCTTTCGGTCTTTCCCAAGATTCATGGATCAATTCCCCGGGAGTTTGGGTAAAACTCGTGATGGCCCTTCTCATGGTATTGGTCCGCCCGATGGGATAGAACTTTTTGAGAAATTCTTTCTGCATTTCTTCCCATGTCCTAATGGGCCTTCCTATAGTTCCCAACCAATATTTAGCCTTGTCCTTTAATGAAAAGGGAAATAAGGTCAATTTAAGGCCATCATCAGTGAAATTCTGGATCTTCACCGTGGAACATATTTCTAGAAATTCATCCAGATGCTTATAAGGATCTTCATTAGTATTCCCATAAAAGGATGGGAGCATCTGAATAGTGCTAGATTTGATTTCATATTGATTGGCTGGATTCTGAGGAAGATGAATACATGATGAAGGTTGATATCGATTTGGAATGAAATAGTCCTTCATTTGCTTTGGTGGATCCTGATTATCAGCCATTGGATCTTGTGGTGGATTTCTGATTCTTTCTATTTCAGCAAGTGGTCCTAGAAGGTTAGGATTTTGAGATCTCCTACCTTGCATGTACTAGGACTGATGGAGAGAGGATTTTGTTTTCTATTTCTTGTCTTTTTTTTTTTTTTTTTAAATGCATACAATTTTGACAAACAAATTATCCTAATGATCTAATGTTAACCTAGACTCTCTATGTGAATTTTCTTACAAGGTGAATGGAGTCCACCTCGAGTCACAACCACAATCAGTCAACGGCCAGGTAAGAGGTGGGGTAGTGGGAGGCTCCCCCTACTTTCGTAGGGACCTAATTAGAGAACCACTTTCCCGCTTAGACGTTTGCCTTTTTACCTCTAGCCTAGGCACCGTTGCCAAAAATAGAGGCAACCCGAGATTTTAACCACTCACGGTGTAAACCCTAGATTCTCTTTCGACTTGCTTTTAATTGGATTAGGAAATGCCAATACAAGGAAGGTAATTTGTGGGCTAAGCAAGGGTGATCAAATCCCTACCTTATGGGGTTAAAGTTGCTGCCCTTAAAGTCTTTTTGAATGCAATACAAGGCAACAAATCAATGCAAGGTGTGTTGATGCAATCATGAATGACTTGCTAAAATTGAAACAGGTACCTGTCCCTCGCAATCTTCAACAATTTATGGAAATAACTGTACAAGGAAACTATCTCATGCTTTCCTAGAATGATGAATGCCTAGCATGGAAGGTTTCTAATCTTGGAGATGAAATTTTTTTAACTTTGGATGTTCTTGTTTTTGTTTCTTTTTTAGTTAATGGAAACCTATCTAAACTAGCAACTACAAAATTGGAAACTAACTAAAGTAAGAAAATTGAAACATAGAAAGTTGGAACACACTGACCATGATTTTGCTTTCCTTGTTTTTTTTTTTTTTTTCAATATACCTGCAAAAATAAGAAAAATAAGGTTAGCTAAAGAATAATTACACTAAATCCAAGATAATCAAAATTAAAAATCTAACTTCCCCAGCAACGGCGCCAAAAATTGATCGTTTCGAATTGTGCGTCGTTAAATACATGAAAACGTTCAATCTAAATTATCCGGCTCACTCAAATCAAATTTTGGAATTTAATAGCGGTGAGTCCGAGTCGATCCACAGGGAGTTAAGATTTTAATTTTGAAAACCTTAGATTTTAATTATCTAAAATTGGAAATTTGAATTGGTTAATTAACGATCTAATCAAATTAAACTAAATTTACGAATTAAACTAACCTAATTTTTAAAAGCACAAACACAACTATATTTAAAATTGAGAAGAGGGAGAAATTAACATGTTGTAAGAATAACAAAACTTCTAAGTTAAACTAAACAATTGTTATGCAACAAGAATTAATAAAACATTAACAATTTAACTAAACTAAATTAAACTAAATTAAACTAAAACAATCTAACAGATTATGCATTAGGAGCGGTGGAAGTATGAAAAAAAGAAACAAGTGCATGTGTGCTTTATTGTTGCTGGCTCGTATGCATGGAGAAGGGCTTGGACGGCTGCTGGGAGGCTGGCTTCACGCTTGGAAGAAGCTGGTTGCTGGTGTACGTGGCTGCTGCTGGTGCTGGCTACGTGGAGAATAGGAGGAAGGCTGCCGTGTGGATCTTGCTAGCTTCAGGTTGCTGGTGCACCGGTGAACGCAGCTGGTGGGCTTGCCGCATGCGCCGCTGGGAGGTGCTTGCTGGCTGCTCGCTGGAGAGACGTGCTGGTGCTCGCTGGCTGGTGCGTTAATGGAGCTGGACGTGGGGAGCTACAGGTGCAGCGTGGAGGCATGCATGGAGAGGCTGCTGGTGCTTCAGGCGCAGCTGCTGGCAGGTGGTGGTGTTGCTGGTTGGCGTGGAGGCTGCGCTGGTGTGCGTGTGGAACTGTTGGTGGAGCTGCTGGAGCCGCTGCATGCAGGTGCTGGTGCCGAGGAAAGATGCTTGGCAGCTGCTGGAAGGTGGTTGGTGCAGCTGCTGGCGCGTGGAGCTCGGTTGGTGCTGGAGGAGGCCGGCATGCAGAGAGAAACCGAGAGAGGTGTGGAAGAGTCGGAGAGAGGGAGAGAAAGAGATAAACCGAGAGAGAGAGAACTGGAGGGAGGGAGAAAGGGCTGCTGTGAAAACAAACGAGAGAGGGAACCGGAGAGAGGGAGATATAGAGGGAGAAACTGAGAGAAACAGAGAGAGAGAACCTGGTGCGTGTGTGCGCTGGTGGAGAGGGAGAAGAAAGAGAGAGAGAGGCAGAGAAGTTGGAAAAGAAGAAGAAGAGAGGGATAACCGGGGAGAGGGAGAGCCCGGAGAGGAGTTGGGACAGAGGGGAGGAAGAAGGAGAGTGCGGCAGGAACGAGAGAGAGGGCTGGAGAAAGAGGAGGAGAGAAGCTGCGGGTCTGAGTTGGAAAAGGAGGAAAAACCGGCAGAGGTTGCTGCGGGAAGGAAGTTATTATAGAGAGGAGGAGAGGCGTGGGAAGGAAACTGGAGAAGAAGTAGGATTGCGGTTTGGGAAATTAGAGAGAAGGAAGGAAATAGTGGGTTTTGGGAAACTCCAGCGAAGGAAGGAATCAAATTGCATTTTTACCCCTGCTTTAGTTGAAATCCGCACACTAGACCTCCCCCAAATTTCCGGAAACTCCACCAGCTGCACTGCATCATCGGCATGTCCTGTTCACATAAAATAAATATAAATTAGCGCATTATCATAAAAATATCATCATATTTATTCATTTCGTCTCGGTTTTGTCGAAAAACCGCAAATGCGCTATACTCCTTTAATCACATGAAATGACGATGTTTTTAAGTCAGAATTTGATGAAATTGGTACCGTTGGACTTGTTACACAATTATCTATCATTTCATGCTATTTTGCAGATAAAAACATGAGTATGATGCATATGACTGCCCTTAAATGATCAATTTAACACTTTATCAGCCTGCTTGGAACCCTCACCTGAAAACCGCAGGGGTGAGTCTCAACAAAAGACTCAGTAGGGATCCTTCGATCTCTACCACCCACTCACGCACCCACACAAGTGCAGTAACACAGATAAAAGTAAAGTAAGCAAGTAAAGCAGTAATTACTACTCCTAATTCTCGATGTAAACCACATGCATTCGGAATGTAACATGCATATCTCAGAAAACATTCTACCAAGGAGCCCACCACCAGCGTCTCGTCAAAACACGTCAACCACACAACCAAATGTGGGAAACACCGACCCGCTGAGACCAAATAGTAATCCCTCAGATAGCATGCTAGCTACTCCGGCCCAACTGGCTCAGGTGGTTACTCCTTCCCTCAGCACGAGTGACACTCCACAGGTACCACTCCTACACCGGTACTAGCTAACCCCGGGGTTCACCAGATGACCCTCTCTCACTGGGCGTCACCCCGCCACTCCCACACCGGCGTTGTGTCCCTCCTACACCGACATGGGATGGCAAGCGCTAAAATTGTCACTCTAGGTCCACGGTCGCACGAAACACAACACAGTGCGATCCGATCACATAAAAATCCTTATCCTCGAGTACGATTTCAAACATGCAATGAACCAAACTATCTAACAGTGTGAAGATATGTTAACAGCATGAATTAATGTGATTTTGTCTTGAATCGTGTCGCCCAAGGCCGACGCCATTCAAGCCTCCTAAATTAGTTCATGAAATCTCGGCCTCAGAACATGGCCTAAAAGGCGTTGTGCTCGGTCGTCATCTTTTAAAACGCGTCGCTGTCCCTAGACGCCATTTACAACAGAAGTCCACTCTGACAGAAACCGTTACCGGGACGATTTCTGCCTAAATGGCGTCGTGCTGTCCCGTCGCCATTCTGAATGTCGTCGTCCTAGCACGACGTCATTCAGCGCCAGAAACCTAGTTTCTGCAGCTCGACCCGAGGGTCCCCTTTAGCCCCAAATTAGCCCCCAAAACACCCAAAAAGGGGAAAACGAAGAGGGAAACCAATCCATCACAGGAAAACCCACAAATCCACATTCATAGAAACCACCATATCCATCAAGAAAGCCCCTTAGCATGCTTATTCTACCCAAAAACCCCATACACGCATCATGCTTCAAAGCGGGAAAAATATGGTTTTAAGTTGAAACACCACGGGGATCGTCACCCTACCGGTTACTCGAACTCCTCCAAGCTCCGAGCCGCCAACCCGTCTCGCCCCACGCTGCCGCCGGTACCACCGAGGACGTCGTTACTCTACCGGGACGTCGGCCGCCGTCCGGAGAGAAAACGCCGCGAAGGAGGTAGTAGCGGTAGTGGTGGGAGTTAGGAGGTCAATGGAGTGGAGGGAGAGACGAAATGGTGGGAGGAAAAGAAGGAGGGGGAAGAGGGATCGCCGGAGCCGCCGGGGAAGAGAGGAGAGAGAAGAGGGAGGAGGAAATGAGGGAAAGGAAGGAGGGTTCGCGGGGTCAACCAGAAGCTGCGTAAAACGCGTCGTGTATGCCCGACGTCTTTCAGATGACAAGACCGGGCCGTACACTAACAAGCTAGGGTCGTACTCTGAATGGCGTCGTCCATCCAAGACGCCATTCAGACGATATGACCGGGGCCGTACTCTCGCGACCCAAGGCCAACCCACGTGGCGCCGACGTGGCCCAACCTAAAACGCATCTACACTGCTGGACGCCGTTTAAACCGCGTCGAGCCAGACAGAACAGAGTCTCAGCCCCATCAGGGCCTGAACTACGGGATCCGACCCCGAAAACTGACCCGATAACCGGATCCGAAAACCTCAATCCTGACACGATCCCCGTTGTATTCAGTTTAAAACCATGTTTTTCCCCGCTTTGAAGCATGTTTAGGGGTTTTCTTGAGGTGAAAACACTAATTGCATGTAATGAGAAATTAGATGTTTTTAAAGGGTATTTAGGTTCTTCTCCTCCTTCTCCACTTTTTATTGTTTTACACGATTTGGGGGAGGAAGAACCTGTCTGTGAGGGTTAAATGGCATCGGGGGACAGTGACGCCTTTTATAAAGGCGGCTTCCACTCGCGACGCGATTTAACCCAAATAACAGACTCTGTCTCTGGACTGATGAGCGTCCAGGGACAATGACACCTTTTGAATGACGACTTCCATGCGCGACGTATTTTAAAGTGAAATCACCCCAAGGTCGGTCTCTGTTTCTGTCGTTATCAGGCGACTAAGGACAGCGACGCCTTTTAAAAGGCGGCTACATATAGTGACGCGTTTTAGGCTATTTCTGAGGCCCATTTTTTATATGAACCAGTTTAGGAAGCTTGAATAACGTCGGCCGTGGGCGACGTGATTCAAGACAGAATCACATTAATCCATGATATTAACATGTATTTATATTATTAGATAGTTTGGTTAAATGCATGCTTGAAACCGTACTCGAGGATGAGGATTTTTATGTAATCGGATCGCATTGTGTTGTGTTTCGTGTGACCGTGGACCTAGAGTGACAGTTGTAGTGCTTAGGCACCCTGTGTTGGTGTGGGAGGGACACGACGCCGGTGTGGGAGTGGTGGGGTGACGCCTAGAGAGAGGGTCACCTGGTGTACCTTTGGGTGAGCTAGTACCGATGTAGGAGTGGTACCTTTGGAGTGTCACTCGTGCTGGGGGAAGAAGAAACCACCTAGAGCCAGTTGGGCCGGAGTAGCCAGCGTGCTATCCGAGTGGTTACTGTTTGGTCTCAGCGGGTCGGTGTTTCCCGCGTTCGGCTTTGTGGTTGGCGTGTTTTGCCGAGACGCTAGTTGTGGCTCCGTGGTAGAATGGTTTCAGAGTTGTGCATGTTATATTTTGAATGCATGCGTTTTAGATCGAAATTTTGGAATTGTGTTTACTACTTTACTTGCTTAAATTATCTATATTTGTGTTGCTGCACTTGTGGGTGCGTGAGTGGGCGGTGGGGATCAAAGGATCCCTACTTAGTCTTTTCGATGAGACTCACCCCTGCGGTTTTTAGGTGAGGGTTCCAGACAGGCGTAGCGATGAGAGTGTTGCTTTGGGTCACGCGCCAGCAGCCGCTATTCCGAGGTATGCCCCGATGTAGTTGTTATTTTATTTTTTGGCCTGTATGCTTAATTATTTCCTTTCGGTTGGAGTATGTAATTATTTGCTGAGTCGAGTCGCATTGTAATAATTTTTAATTCTTGTACTTCCTTTTTAATTCAATGCAATGTGAATGTTTAGCTTAGTTTATTATTTATTTCCCAGACTTATCAAGATCCTGGTTTGGCTCCAAATTAATGATTCGGTACCCATTTAGTAATCAGATCTCCGATTATAGGATGGCGGGTCGTTACACTCACTGACTTGGTGAGTTGGGCTGACACAAAGACTACATGCTTCTTGATAAGATGGAGAAGGTTCTGAGTATGGTCTTGATTGTGCATGGATATTAGATCCTTGATTATTCGAAGCTAGGACTTGGTCTAGCTTTGGGGCCATAAGATCCATTTTGCTCATTTGTTGGGCCAGAAGATCCACCTTATCCAACTTTTGGGCCAAGGCATTGATATCCATCCTAGGTTTAAATTCTCCTATATTTCTTATTTCATAAACTCCAGTCCGTTTGGATGTTCCTACAAATCTTTCATATGATGAAAGTGAGGCATGATTTATTGAATTTTCACTTAACATTTCAAACAAATCATAACCTTCTTCCTTACTTTTGCTCATGAATGCTCCTCCGCACGATGCATCTACCATTTGCCTGTATTGTGCATCTAAACCTTCATAGAATGCTTGCACAATTTGCCATCTAGACAATCCATGGTGTGGACATTTTCTCAGCAATTTTTTCAATCGTTCCCAAGATTCATGGATTTGTTCTCCTAGTAATTGTGAGAATCCAGTTATAGCCCTTCTCATGGCATTTGTTCTCCCAATAAGATAAATTTTTTTTAGGAATTCTTGTTGCATTTCGGGCCAAGTCCTAATGGGCTTCCCTATCGTTCCAAGCCAATATTTGGCTTTGTCCTTAAGTGAGAAAGGGAATAGGGTAAGTAGAAGGGCATCTTCCGTGAAATCTTGAATTTTCACGGTTGAACAAATCTCAAAGAATTCATCCAAATGTTTATATGGATCTTCATTGGTATTCCAATAGAAATATGGGAGCATTTGAATGGTACTTGGCTTGATCTCATAATGGCTAGCATGGACATTCGGCAATTGGATACAAGATGAAGGATTATAGTCTTTAGAAATGAAATATTCCTTCATTTGTTTAGGTATTTGTTGATTATTTCCAGCCATTTGATGTTGAATATTGGTTTGGTGATGTAGGTAACTCTCAATTTCTTGAATTGGATTGATAATTTCTGGATTTTGAGATCTTCTACCTAACATACACTAGACCAAGATGAGATGAGAATGGTTGTTTTTGTTATTTTTATATATTATTTTTTTATGTTTATTTATGCAAAGACAAACAAGTTAACAACAAATTCCTAATGACCTACGTGTACCCTAGACTTAAGAATGAGATTTCTCACAAAATGGCTAGAATTCACTATGAATCACCCCTACAATAGATCAATTAGCCAGGTAAGAGGTGGGATAGTGGGAGGCTCCCCCTACTTTCGTAGGGACCTAATTAACCACTTGTCCACTTAGGCGTTTGCCTTTGTAACCGGCCTAGACACCGTTGTCCAAAGTAGAAGTGAATTCAAAGATCGGTCCAATCATAGTGTGAACCCTAGGTGAAATTGCTATTTGATTTTTATTGGGCTTGGGGCAATGCAGGATGGAGTGTTTATGATTTGTGGGCCAAGGAAGGGTGATGAAATCCCCACCTTATCTTGTTATGAAGATGTCCGTAAATTATTTTATCAATGAAATGCACACCACAATTCAATCAAGTTTGTTTTGTGCAATAATGAAATGACAATGCATGAATATGTTATTTGCATAATTTGGAAAGACTCACCTTGCTTCCCACACTCTTCAACATGAATCAAATGACAAAAAAAAGAGTTAAATGGCTAATTCTAATGCAATTCTATATGATGCATGTCCTAAAATATGAAGGTTTGATTTCTAATCTTGAAATGCATATATATATATATATATATATATTTTTTTTTTTTTTCTGAATTTTTTTTCTTTTTAGTTAATGGATTCTATCACAATTCTAAAATCTGAAAATAAAAAGAAAATAGTTGAAACGTTCGAACAAACTCACCAAATTTCCTTTTCTCCTTCTTTTTTTCTTTAATTTTTAAAGTGCCTGCAAAAGAAGAGAATAAATGTGAGTATGGATATACACAAATGGACCTAAAATTATCAAAATTAAGAATCTAAATCCCCAACAACTGCGCCAAAAATTGATGCGTATTTAAATGCCGGCGTTAAAACACAAATATCATCAATCTTAAATTCCGAATCTCAATAAAGATAACAACGTAGTGCTTGGTTGAGACCGGGTCGATTCACATGGAAATAGAATTCTTATTTTGAAAACTTTGAGATTTTTAGCAAAATTTGTTCATAAGTGTGATTTTTAAAAGCAAATCTAGAAAAGATAATTACCAGAATTTACTAACATGTTTAAAACACCTGATTTTTGTTAAGAAACTACTACTTAAGACACTATTGATGAAATTAAACAAAATAGATGCACCTAACTAAATAATCTAAGTCTAGAAAAGAAATAGGAATAGCAACAAGAAATAATAAAACAACAACTTGATCAATACTAATGGAGTAACAAATATTAAAATGGTTCTAAGAAAAAAAAAAAAAAACAAATATGTTAACTAATTGCTTAACACTTAAATAAACTAATTAAAGTGAATAACAAGGAACCGAGGGCTTCTGTAGGCGCGATGGATAAGGCGCAATGCGCCGTTGGCTGCAGAGAGGGCGAAGGTGGCGAGAGGAGTGCAATGTGCTGCGTAGGGGCAGAAGTTGGCGGCTGGCGAACGGGAACGTTCCTTAGCGCACCGCGTGGCTGGGAGCGCTCATCCCACAGGCTTGATCGACGAGGTAGGGGGCTGCGAAATGCCCATCATTGCTGCGTGGCGGGCATGGGTGGCTGGCGCTAGCATGCGGCAACGCGTGGCCCTGGCGGGCCCCGACTTCTGGTGACTAGTGCGGCTAAGGAAGACGCGTGGCCCTAGCATTCCCGCCCAGTGAGCACAGGGGACAAAGAGGGCGGCGGCGCAGCTCCCTACGATGTTGCGTGGCAAAGCTGTTCGCCGCGCTCTAGCAGGCGGGCTCAGACGACGATGTGTGGCGGCGCGAACTGCCGCATGCCGCCTCGTGGCAGATAGTTCCCGCTCATAGGCGTGAGCGTCGAGGGCGAAGTAGGCGGCCGACACGTGGCTCAGCGCTGGCGGGCGGCGAGGAAGAGAGAGAGCAGGCGATAGAGAGAAAGATAGAGAGAAAAGTGGAGAGAGGGAGACAGACGCAGAAATAGGGAGAGAGAGAAAAAGTGAGAAAGATAGAGAACTTGATAAAGAGAGCGGGAGTGTGCGGGTGAGAGAAAGAGAAATAGGGAGAGAGAGAAAAGTGAGAAAGAGAGAGAGAACTTGACAGAGAGAGAGGGAGTGTGCACGTGAGGGAAAGAGAAACAGGGAGAGAGTGAAAAAGTGAGAAAGAGAGAGTCGGCTAGGGGTAGATGAGAAGAAAAATCCGAATATTAGCCACCCCCCCCCCCCCCCCCCCCCTTTGACCTCCCTCCTTGGTTTTATAGAAAAGAGGGGAGGATTTGAATTTCAAAAAGTAGCAAAAGAGGTTTTAAATTCCTTGCATTAAACTCCCCTTTGATTAGGGGATCCTCTTTAAAAATAATAAATGGTATTTTGAATTTTGAATTTTGAAATAGATATTCCTTTCTTTGAATTCCAGAATTCCCTCCTCTCTTAATTAAAGGATCATCTTTTAAGCCCATAAAAGTTATTTTGAATTTTTGAATTTCGAAATAAATATCTTTTTAGATTTCAAGATTTCGTCCTCCTCTCTCTTTTAGTTGGCATGTGGGGCCCAGTTGAAGCTAAAATACGAAAATGTTGTTTCTGCCAGGATTCGAACCCTGGTCACTTCGCTGAAGTCCAAGTGGTCTAACCACTTTGCCATCTGCTCCTTCATGTCTTGCATTCATATAAAATAATAGTTACGGTCATGCGGCAATCTAAGTTATTCAAATAAATAATTGCTGAGAAGGTCTTATTTGAGAATGAAATTGCTACCCTTATTCAATCTATGGAGTGATGATATTTGAAATTTGAATCTTACAGAATTGATATGTTTGAAAGCACAATTGATTTATCTATCATTCCATGTGATTTTGTTCATTAAATTGATAGCAAAGTGTGTAAATTTCATCTACTATTTATGTAAAATTGTGAACTATCACTGGTCGTCGGTGGCCCCCTTTATAGAAGTTGCAGGCCGAGCCCCTCTTTGCTTCCTATTTTTTTCTGGTTTTCAAAACCGAAGAGGAAGAAGAAGAAGGAGGCCCTTCCAATGGCCTCGCTGGCATCGGACAGGAGACCAGTGATGACCAGAGACATTTCCCAAATAATCTGGAGTCCTGGTTCTTTATCCCAACACTAGGGAGGCCCGAACGAAGCCACAGTAATCCCCGTTCTTCATCTCATGAAGCACCCCAAAAAATCCCCAAATAAATACGAAAATTGCAGAATTAAAATAATCAAATTATTTTATGTTCATCGTATGAGCACGGATTTGACAATTAATGGAACTCATACATGGAATAAATCATTGAAAAATATAATTTCGGAGCCCGAAACGGGACGAGAAATATTGGAACCTGGCTCTGATACCACTGTTGGGTTCTCGCGTTTCTCCGGATCGCTTACACAAGGAAATTAAAATCAAACCAGCGATCCGTTTTTCCCGTTTCGAATAAAACAAAATCGATAATCGGATTATAGATTCTTACCGCGTGTGGATTCGAATCCGCGATCGATTGGCTTCGTCGGTGTGACACCGCTAGCCGCGCAAATGCCTGGCCTCTAGCGAAGTCCACGAAATCCTCCTCGCAGTGGATATCCTCATGTTCCTTGCTCGTCGTAGCCCACGAACCCTTCGCCATTCGCCACAACGACCGCCGCAACGCGCGGTCGATTTCCCGTCGGATGGGAGTCGGAGAAGCGGTGGAGCAGACCTGGAGAACATATCCGGCCTGGGGCACCAGAGAGAGAGAGGAAGAGAGGAGGGGGCGGCTAGGGTTAGCAGTAGCTTGGTCTGCTCAGCCCGTTCCCTACATTTTACAGTAACCGTACGCTTTTTCATAAAAACCCCCGGTTAATATAAAACCCACTTATTTATCCATCGCCTTGAGAATCATTTGTGTGTGACCCTTTAGGCCTAATAACCAGTCCAGTTAATGGCCCAATAAGCCCAGTGATTCCTCACTGGCCTAATTAATCAATTAATAACTCATATTAATTAATTAATCAATCGAATTAATGTCGCACATCGAATTCGATCGGGCCTTTGATCACGTTGGGTGCCAAGCAACACTGCGTGAACCCGGAAGGTATCGGGGTTAAGTAACCCACTCTTGGAACCTTTCCGCCGACAGTTACCGCGTGGATATAATCTTTCATTCATACAATGCTCTCGAATCAACTCTAGGTATGGTAAACTATCAAACCCTAACCGGTCGACTCACTTGGATTGGATGCTGCCGAATAATATTGGAAAACTCTTTTCCCGATTTTATCGTCTACCCTGGTCAAGGACTTCCGCACATCCTTCTTAGAGCATTCTCTCCCTAAGTACTGAGAGCGAATGATTCCTTATTGACACTCAATTCCCTTCGATGGTATTCCGCTGTACCCGATCCTTGGCTGTTTAGAATCCCGTGGATAGAGATTCATAAACCAAGGTCAAAGCACATAAGTCCACCGACAAGGTGTCCTTGTTGTCTCAGGTCCAAGGACCATCCACGTAACTGCGACAATAGAATCAAGCTGGTTGACAATGAGGTACAATACCATCCAGTGATTCAGTCGGATCAGTTTAGTGAACTCATTCTCTAATAAGCACCTACAGATTCGCCTTAGTGTCCCCACACAAGTGACTATGAGATCAGTCACCCTCATCATATGAGGAGGAGTAATCTGTACTAGTCTAACCGGATATCCGATGTCCTTCTCGGATATCCTCCGACTAGGAACTATTAAGAATATGTGTGTTTAAGAGATCAGTCTTACTAGTATGATCTCATCATAATCTGATCACTATCGCACATATTCACGGACTTCATTATGAGACGATAACAATACGAATTACACATAATGAATATTATGCCATTTATATTAATAAACGAACAAGATTTATATAGTCAGATTGGCTTGTAGGCCACCTAAGACTAACACAAGATGCTACGGAGGGGATTAGACAACAACATGATGATCTGGATGAAAAATAAAAGACAATATTTTAGCTTGCGTTCAAGTTTCTAACTTAGATGTGGTTTTCTATCTTAGTTAGCTCCGCTATTTTGGGTTGAACTATATGACCCTCAATCATATAGAAAGGGAGATCACGTCGATCATCCTAGTGGGTTGGTGATCATCCTAGTGGGTCGGAATCCCAACAAGACTGAGGTGCGACCGTGTGGAAAGTACAACAAATCACATCCCATCTCTTGGGCAGTCAATAGCACTTGCATCCAATGCAATATTCGACTTTCAGCCCCCGAGCAGTCATCCCCTTGTGGAAAGCATACAAAGGATACTCCAAGTTAGATCGCACTACCATTACTACACAACAATGAGTTCATGACATCCCATTGAAGCAAAGCTTTAGGGTTAAGATCCTGCCACCAAATCATGAACCATGTGGAAAGCACAACAAATCCATGAAATAATGACATTCAGTCACCCTATAATGGTGGAGGGCCACGATGGCTTCTAAAGCCACGTTCACAGATCTAATATTTAATAAAGATGGAATTTTGATTTTATCTTGGTCTCACCTTAAGTGGTAGAATAAATATATTCAAGATATATATTTACTGTACCTAGTAATTGCTCAAAATAAATGCATCATATGCACATAAATAAGCCTGGGTGATCATGGACTCTAATAAAGCTATGTAGATATCTAGCCTACTTCCTAAGCAGCAGGATCATCCTCGTAGCTCGTCCTCCGTGCCTTCTAGCTCCATCCGCAACATTAATTACAAAAATTATACGGCTCGCAGGCCGGAAAACAAATTACATGCCAATAATTTCCAGCAGCCGTTAGGGTGGGTACATTCATCCGAGGAAGATAGAATTACATTGGAAACAGAGAGAGAAGGGAGGCTCACATGCCTCAAAAAAACTGAGTTAAGTTTATGATCACCTACCATTCTAAACACAATCATATCAATCACAGAAGGTTTATTTTAAAAATAATCCTTATATTATGATTGAGATTATGGGTTGTGCAAACGAGAAATTTTGGTCATGATTAGTTTTGAAAAACTCATCGTTACATTCAAAAGTAATATAATACAGACCAAAATGCCATACAGTAACATTCATGCTTAGAATTATTCCAAACATATAAAAGAATACATAGATGAATTTAAAATTTTAATTTAATCAATCATGACAATTAAGACAATCATGAAATTTAAATTCAAATTAATCATCCAATAATTACACTAAATAGAATGAAATTTAATTAAATGATCGTCTTCAATTATCTTTCATTAAAATTCACAATTTGATCCTTTATAAATTATCCAATAATTTTACAAATTCACAATTTGAATTTTAACGATAATCCTCTCAAAATTCGAATTAAAAAATTATCTAATAATTATAAATTTGAAAATCTGAATTTATACGTAATCTTCAATTAGACCCAAAATTTTCATGATAATTATCAGATTAATTAAAAATAAATTTCATTAACCCATTTTTTACAATTATCTTAATTTTGAGAAAAAAAATAATTTTTTAGGCCACTGCAGTGCACTGCACGCCACTGCAGGGGAGGTCCAGAGCAGTGTGCCACTAGTGGGAAAGAAAGAACAGCATCATATCTATTTTTAGAAATTAAAAATAGATGGACGGCGGGTCCATGTGCCTCACATGTGTGGAAGGCCACATAGTTGGCCGTCCACATGTGTGGACGGCCACAAGGTTGGTTGTCCACACCATGTGGACAACCACCATGTAGGCTGATAAGTTGATAGTTTTGATCGTTAAAAGAACAAATGCATGCACTATATTCATGATTTTATGTTTAAAAATATATAAAATGATAGATAATTTTGCACTGATTCCAACGGTACCAATTTTATCTTTTTCCGAGCTGAAAACATCATCATTTCATGTGACTAACTGAGTGTAGTGAATTTGCAGTTTTCTCAGCAAAATCGAGATAATAAATAAATTCATTTTAGCATAAATGTAATTTTATTCGTGATAATATCTTAATTTATATTTATTTTTAAGTAAACATGATATGAAGACGATGTGGTGCAATGGTTAAGTCTTTGGAGACTTATGGTAAGTTTAAGGTTCAAATCTCAACAAAAGCAACTACCTTTTTAGAAGCATTAATGGAGCAGGGGTAAAATGGGCTTTGACTGCTCTCTAAAGGTTGTCCTAATTTCTACTCAAGAAGGAGCCTTGGAGCAGCCGCCGCCACCTCTTTCTTCCCTTCTTTCCTCTTTTTGAAAATACCCTCTCCTTTTAAGAGAATCTCTTTCTTTCCTTCCTTTCTCTCTCCGTTGTTTTTCCTTTTTCTCCTTCCTATCTTCTCTCCCTCTGTCTCTCACTTTCTCCCTCTCTCTACTACAGTACCTGCATACTATAGCAGTCCCCTCTCTCTCTAGCTTTTGTTCTCTCTCTCTCTCTCTTTCTCTCTCTCTCTCTCTTGACATCTCTCTCAAACCAGTGGCTGCCAGGGGCAAGAGGTGGACTCGAGGCACTGCAACTGACTACTGAAAAGAGTCCAGGGCTACTAAGGATCCACGCGAAGGCCAACGACGGCTGCAAATACCTGTTTTATCTCTCCATCACCTCTCTCTCTAGTTTTTGAGTTCTCCATGCTACATTGTATTTTGAATATTTTATGTAAAAGTTTCCTTTTAAAAATCATGTTAGTTTTTTATTTTCAATGTCTCTGTAAAATTTCATGTAGTTCTATTAATGAATGATAGTAGCTCCTTTGAAAAAAATTATCTTTTCTCTCTCTTTTTGTTCTACAACTTTTATTTTTTCTTCTGTTGATACTACTCAAACTTTATATTCTACTTTTAATTAGTTCTTTAAAGGTAGTTTTAGTACAATATATGGTCTAATTATACTCGTTTAGGGGTGCTCTTTTTGTGAGTTCATAGTAAGTCCGATTAATTTCAATTTTTATCGATCAAATCATCATGCTCCCTCTTCTTTCTTCTCTGTTTTTCCTCTAAAAACTCAAGATTTTTAACTTTAAAAATTTATTTCCCTGTGGATTCGACCCAAACTAACCAATTGCTATTTTATAAATAATTACATGTGAAAATTGGAATTTTAAGATTGATGTTCGAATATACTTAACAACACATAATTTCGAGCGATCAATTTTTGGTGCCGTTGCCGGAGAATTATATTTTTAATTTTGATTATTTTGGATTTAGTGTAATTATTCTTTATCTCACCTTCTTTTTCTTATTTTTGTAGGTGCATTGAAAAAAAAAGGAGGGAAGCGAAATCATTGGTTAGTGTGTTCCAACTCTTCCTTTGCTATTTTTTTTTGTTTCTTTTTCTTAGTTAATTTTATTTTTTGTAGTTTCTAATTTAGATAGGTTTTCATTAATAAAAAAAAGGAAAAAAAGAAAGTTTTAAATTCAAATTTAAAAATCATCATTCCAAGATTAGAAACTATCCATATTAGGCATTCACAATTTTAGGAAACCGTGAATTAGTTTCCATTCTTAGTTATTTCCTTTTTCTGTTGAAGATTGCGGGGGAAAGGTACGTTTTTCATTTATAGCAAGTCATTCATGATTACATAAACACCCCTTGCTTGATTTGACTGTTGCATTGCATTGAAGAAGACTTTTAAGGGCAATTCCCATAAAAATATAAGGTGGAGATTTCATCACCTTTCCTTAGCCCACAAATCACCTTCCTTGCATTGGCATTTCCTTAACCTAATAATAGCAAGTCGAAAGGAACTTTAGGGTTCAAAGAAATCCACTTCAAGATCAAATGGCCAAGAATCATGATTCCCCGAAGCAAATGAAGGATTATTTCATTCCAAATCAATATCAACCTTCATCTTACATTCACCTTCCTTAGAATCCGGCCAATCAATATGAGATTAAATCAAGTACCATTCAGATGTTCCCATATTTTTATGGGAATACAAATGAAGATCCTTATAAGCATCTGGATGAATTTCTAGAGATCTGTTCTACGGTGAAAATCTAGAATTTCACCGATGATGCCCTTAAGTTGACCCTATTCCCCTTTTAACTGAAAGATAAGGCCAAATATTGACTGGGGACTATAGGCAGGCCCATTAGGACATGGGAAGAAATGCAAAAAGAATTTCTCAAGAAGTTATATCCCATAGGGCAGACCAATACCATGAGAATGACTATCACAGGTTTTACCCAGACTCCCGAGGAATTAATTCATGAGTCGTGGCTATCAAAATGGCAAATTGTCTAAACATTCTATGAAGGGTTGTCTGAACAATTCAGACAAATGGTGGATGCCTAATGTGGAGGGGCATTTATGATGAAAAATGAAGATGAGGCTTATGATTTATTTGAGATGTTAAGTGAAAATTCCATCAATCATGCCTCTCTCTCATCTGACGAGAGGTCTGTTGGGCTATCTAAATGGGCCGGAATGTATGAACTGAAGGCTCGAGAAGAGCCCGAATCCAGAATGGACATCTATTTGATTGATCAGAAATTGGATAAGGTAGACATTTTGGCCCAAAAGTTAGACCAACTCTTGGCCTTAAACAAACAAGAACCTACCTATCCAACACCATCTAGTCCATACGAGGGCCCATCTTGTTGGGATCGCTGTGTCGGGATCCGACAGAAAAACGCAGCGGAATAAAATTATTTCGGGATCGGATCCGTCCCGTTTCGATTAACAAAATAAAATCGGAGTAAATTAGATTTACCTTGCGCGGATTCAAATCCGCGTTCATTTTCCGGTTTCGTCAAAGCGATGCCGCAAGTCGCACAGATGCCTGACCTCTAGTGGTATCCATGCGGTTCTCCTCGCGATGGATCGTCATCGCTTCCTCGCTCGATTCGACGTTCGTGGATCCCGTCTGGCTTTACGTAATCCACCGCGACATGCGGATTAAGAATCTCACGTCGGACGGAAGGCGGAGCGGTCGGGAATTAAAGCGGAGCCTCTAGAAGGTCGGCCTCGTGTCGTGCCTTTAGAAGAGAGGATAGAGATGGAACGACGGCTAGGTTAGGGTTGCTGGCCCTCGACGTAGCATCCGTTCTTTTATAATAAGTCTGTTTGTGAGTTTTCGTAAAAACCCAGACTTATCCGAAACTCTGTCGGATTATGCATCGACCTGAAAACCTTTTGCGTTTGACCCTTTAGGCCCAAATACTAGTCCAGTTAATGGCCCGTTAAGCCCGATAACTCTTTACGGACCTACTGAATTAATTAATATCCTTATATTTAATTAATCGGTCGAATTTAATGTCCCACAATAAATTCGGACGGACTTCTGATCACGTTGGATGCCAAGCAACATCGCGTGATCCTGGATGGCACTGGGGTTATCGCAACCCTCTGTTGGAACCTTTCCATCATCGGTTAGTGCGCATATATAATCCTTCATCCGTGCAATGTTCCCGAATCGACCTAGGGTATGGTTTACTGTTAAACCCTATTCGATCGATTCACTTGAATCAGATGCCGCTTATCTGAATCCGATAACTCCTTATCGAACACAGAGTCCGCCCTGGCCATGGACTTTAAGCACATCATTCCTGGAACATTCTCTCTCAAACTACCGAGAGCGGATGATCTCGTATTGAACACACAATTACCTTCGAAGGCATTTTCCTGAACCCGATTGCTTGACTTATTCATAACCCATGGTTAGGGATTCGTTAGTCAAGGTCAAAGTCCAGAAACCTACCAGCAAGATATCTTTGGCGTCTTAGGTCCAATGATCATCTACGCAATCGTGACAAAAGAATCGAGCTGGTTAACAGTGAGGTGTTTACCATCCAGCGATTCATAGTCGGATCAGTTAAGTGAACTCATTCGCCAATGAGTACCTATAGGTCCAACATAGTGTCTCCACACAAGTGACTTATAGGATCAGTCACCCTCATCATATGAGCGGAAGTAACCTATACTAGTCTATCCGGATGTTCGATGTCCTATCTCAAACATCCTATGACTAGGAACAATTAAGAACATGTGTTTATAAGTGTTCGGTCCCGTAATTATGATCTCATCATAATCTGAAGACTTTTGCACATGTTCATGGACTTCATCGTGATACGATAAACATAAGTCGAATTAATTACACACAATGAATTATTGTCATTTATTAATAATCTGAATCAGTACATAGTATCGGATTCGCTTTGAGACCATCTAATACTAACAATCTCCCACTTGGACTAAAGCCAATCACTTTTATATAGAATACCTATATTCTTTAAGTGACGCTCAAAGACATTTGGAGACAAAGGCTTTGTAAGTGGATCTGCTATGTTGTCGGCTGAAGGAACTCTTTCCACCACGACATCTCCTAGAGCTATAATCTCTCTGATCAGATGAAAGCGCCGCAGAATGTGCTTCGACTTCTGATGTGACCTCGGCTCTTTCGCTTGAGCAATCGCCCCATTGTTGTCACACAGCAGTGGGACGGGACCAGATATGCTTACCACCACACCAGAATCGCCGATGAATTTCTTCATCCATACAGCTTCCTTGGCGGCTTCAGCAGCAGTAATATATTCGGCTTCCGTTGTCGAATCAGCAGTGGTTTCCTGCTTGGAACTTTTCCAACTTACTGCTCCCCCGTTGAGTATGAAAACAAAACCTGATGTTGACTTGCTGTCGTCAAGATCAGACTGAAAACTCGAGTCAGTGTATCCTTGCAGCTTTAAGTCTCCTCCTCCATATACTAGAAATAGATCCTTAGTCCTTCTCAAGTACTTAAGGATGCATTTCACAGCCTTCTAGTGTTCATCACCTGGATCTGCCTGATGTCTGCTCGTAATACTTAGAGCATGCTACATCAGGTCTAGTACATAGCATGGCATATATGATGGAGCCTATGGCAGAAGCAGAGGGGACTTTATCCATCACAACTCTCTCTTCAGGTGTCTTGAGAAACTGACATTTAGAGAGTGACATTCCATGTCTCATCGGTATGAGACCTGTCTTGGAATTTTCCATGCCAAATCTTTTGACAATGGTTTCTATGTACATGGATTGGGTTAAAGCTAGCATCTTCTTTGATCTATCTCTATAGATCCGTATTCCTAATACGTAAGATGCTTCTCCCAAATCCTTCATAGAGAAGTTCTTTGACAGCCATATCTTTACTGATGACATCATTCCTACATCATTCCCAATGAGTAGGATGTCGTCAACGTAAAGAATCAGAAATGTGATTGCGCTCCCACTGTTTTTCTTGTATATACATGGCTCATCTTCATTCTTAATGAAACCATAAGATTTGATTGCCTGATCAAATCTTATGTTCCAGCTTCGGGAAGCTTGCTTCAGTCCATAAATGGACCTCTGCAACTTGCATACCATGTCTAAAGATTCTTTGGATGTGAATCCTTCTGGTTGTATCATGTACACCTTCTCCTCAAAGTTTCCATTGAGGAAGGCAGTCTTCACATCCATTTGTCAGATTTCATAATCATGGTAGGCATCAATGGCGAGAAGAATTATGATAGACTTAATCATAGCAATGGGTGAAAAGGTTTCGTCATAGTCAACACCTTGTCTTTGACGATAGCCTTTCGCCACTAATCTTACTTTATAAGTATCAATATGTCCATCTGCATCGATATTTCTTTTAAAGATCCATTTGCAGTCAATAGGTACTATGCCATCGGGTAAATCTTTCAAGTTCCAAACTTGGTTGATGTACATGGACTGTATTTCAGAATTCATAGCTTCTCGCCATTTCCTAGCCTCTGGACTTTCAATGGCCTCCTGGTAAGTCTTAGGATCATCATCCTCATTATAGGGTATCTTTGAACCATTCAAATTAATATGTCCCACATATCTTTCTGGTGGTTTAAGTACTCTTTCAGACCTACGAGGTTCTTGTGTATCATTTTGAACAGGTTCAAAAACTGATGGTTCATCTGATGAACCAATTTGTGGGTCTGGAATTTCTTCCAGAGTTACTTTACTCCCATTGTCCTTTTGGAGAATATAATCTTCTTCCAGAAAGACATCTCTCCTGGCCACAAACACCTTTTGTTCGCCAGGATGATAAAAGTAATATCCATAAGTTTTCTTTGGATATCCCACAAATCTGCATTTGTCAGTTCTGAACTCCAGCTTATCTGCGTCATGTCTTTTAACATGAGCAGGACATCCCCAGACTTTAACTTGTTTAAGGTCTGGTTTCCTTCCATTCCTATCTCATATGGAGTGGTTTCAACATATTTGCTAGATACTTTGTTCACGATATACATAGCCGAGCTAAGTGCATATCCCCATAAGGACACTGGTAATTTGGACATGCTCATCATGGATCGCACCATTTCCATTAGTGTGCGATTTCTCCTTTCTGATACACCATTCATTTGAGGTGTATAAGGAGGTGTAAGCTGAGAAAGGATACTATTATCCTTTAAGTATTTAACGAACTCAGTACTCAAGTATTCACCACCTCGATCGGATCGGATGGTTTTTATACTCTTTCCTGTTTGTTTTTCTACTTCATTCTTAAATTCTCTGAATTTCTCAAAGGCTTCAGATTTATACTTCAATAAGTATATGTATCCAAACCTTGAGTAATCATCAGTGAATGTAATGAAGTATGAGAAACCACCAATTATTTGGGTTGACATAGGACCACACACATCTGAATGTATGAGTTCTAATATGTCTTTATCTCGTTCCCCAGTTCCACTAAATGAAGACTTAGCCATTTTACCCATTAAACATGACTCACAGTTTGCATATGATTCATAATCAAATGGATCTAAATATCCATCTTTATGCATCCTTTGGAGTCTGTTTTCACCAATGTGTCCAAGCCTACAATGCCACAAGTATGCTTTGCTCATTTCATACTTCTTTTAATTGAAGAACCGATGTGTAAATTTTCATGAGACACATTTAATAGATACAAACCATTGGATAATATAGCAGAAGCTATTAATTTATTTCCAAAATAAATTGAACAACTATTGTTCCCAAAATATAAATTGTATCCAATTTTATCTAAACATGAAATAGAAATAATGTTTCTTATTAAGCTTGGTACATAATAACAATCATCTAATGAAAAAGTGTCTCCGGATGCTAGCTTGAGCTTCACTGTCCCCACAGTGATTGCCGCAACTCTTGCGCCGTTACCTAGCCTTAGCTCCACCTCGCCGGTCCTCAGCTTACGTCTTCTTGTCAGTGCGTGCACAGAATTACAGATATGAGATACACATCTAGTATCTAATACCCATGATGTACAATCTCTTATTGACAAGTTTACATCTATCATATAGATACCTAAAGCGTCCTGCTGCTTCACAGTTCCTTGAGCCTTGTCCTTAAGGTAGTCTTTACAATTCCTCTTCCAGTGGCCCTTTTGGTGACAATAGAAGCAATCACCTTTCTCAACACTTTTACCTTTGTCTTTCTTGACAACCTTTGCCTTTTTCTGAACTTTGTTCTTACTTTTCCGAAAAGCTTGGACTACAAGTCTTTTTCTGTTGGTCTTACCAACTATGAGGACTTGGGGTTTATCCTTCACAAGGTTCCCCTCTGCAGTCTTTAACATGTTCAGTAGTTCAGCTAAGGTAGTCTGGATTTTGTTCATGTTAAAATTAACGATGAACTGAGCATATGACTGTGGAAGTGAAGATAACACGAGATCTGTGTGCATCTCCTTGGGAAGTGTAATCCCAAGAGCATCCAGCCTCTCTACCCATTCAATCATCTTCAGTACATGAGTCTGTACTGAGGTTCCCTCTGCCATCTGAGCCTTGAACAGATTCTTTGATATCTCATATCGTTCGATTCTACTCTGCTCACCAAATAGCTCCTTTAAATGGAGCATGATGGATCTAGCATCCATCTCCTCATGTTGCCTCTGCAACTCATTGCTCATAGAGGCTAACATGTAGCATTGGGCCATGGTGGAATCTTCCTTCCACTTTTCATACGCTATCATATCCTCCTCTAGGGCATCTAATGTTGGTTCAGTAGGAGGTTCATTATCCAAGACGTAGGCAATCTGCTCAGACCTGAGGATAATCTTCAGGTTCTTGAGCCAGTCTAAGTAGTTGGTTCCTGTCAAACGGTTGGCATCAAGTATGCCTCGCAATGGGTTATGGTGCGACATTCTAGCCTACATGAGATAATCAAATGATAATTAGCAGGTATTCAGATTAACTAAAACAAGATATGGTCTTTTATTATCTAGTTTTACTCCCACTAATTTTCGACGGACTGTATAACCTTCAAATATACAGAATGGGAGACGCCGACTGTCTCCTAATGGGGATCAGAATCTACAAGCATCACGATATAATCTCGGGTAAACACGTAGTATCATACCGCTATCTCAGAGCAATCATCTTATGATAATTGCAACTCCTTGCAATATCCGATCATATTTTGGCTCCCAGGTTATTAATGGTCCTGGATAAACACAGTAGACCATTATCCTCGGTCTAAGCATTACCATCAAAACGTGATAAAGTAGAGTAGAAATATAGTTCCCGGGTAAACATGTGGATGACTATATCGTTCATCTACTCTTATCCAAAGGCATCTAATGCCATGATCAATAGTCCTTTCATCAGTCAATGGCAAACCTCGGGTAAACACATAGTATCTGCCACCACTGAATTAAGTTTTATTAATCATATTGATGGAGAGCCACGCGGTGCATTCCAAATGACTCGCGCTCTGGCTTAGAATTTGTTACGAAGGTTTTACTTATTTAGTTTGGTCTCATCCTAGGTGATAGTATTAAATATATCGAATATATATATTTATACTAATAACCTAGCTAATTTGATTCACAATCAAAATAGAAACACACGCATCACATACATGTCATTAGTGTTGGGTTTTCTCGGGTTTCTCCGGATCGCTCACGCTGCGAAAAATAAAAAAATTTACAGCGATCCGTTCCCGTTTCGACGAACTAAAACATACGATTATCGGATAATCGATTCTCACCGTGTGCGGATTCGAATCCACAACCGTTCGGTTCCGTCGGTGCGACACCGCAAGCCGCGCAAGTGCCCGGCCTCTAGCGAAGTCCACACGATCCTCCCCGCGACGGATATCCTCACTTTCCTCGTTCTTTGCAGCCAACGAGACCTCCGCCGGTCGCCGCAACGATCGTCGCAGCACGCGAACGATTTCCCGTCGAACGGGATTCAATGAAGCGGCGGAGTAGATCTGGATATGTTTGGACGCCAGAGAGAGAGACAAACTGAGGAGGGGCGGCTAGGGTTAGCAGCAGCTTAGCCTGCTCAGCCCGTTCGCTATGTTTTATACTAACCGCGCGATTTTTCATAAAAACCCCCGATTTGTATAAAACCCACTTATTTATCTATCGCCTTGAGAATCATTTGCGTGTGACCCTCTAGGCCCAAGTACCAGTCCAGTTAATGGCCCAACAAGCCCAGTGACTCCTCACTGGCATTATTAATCAATTAATAACCCTTTATTAATTAATTAATCAATCGAATTGATGTCCCACATCGAATTCGACCAGGCCTCCGATCACGTTGAGTGCCAAGCAACACCGCGTGAACCCGGAAGGTATTCGGGGTTAAGTAACCTACTCTTGGAACCTTTCCGCCGACAGTTACCGGGTGGATATAATCCTTCATTAGTACAATGCTCTCGAGTCAACTCAGGGTATGGCGAGCTGTCAAACCCTAACCAGTCGACTCACTTGGATTGGATGCCGCTGATGAATATCGGAAAACTCCTTTCCCGATATTATCGTCCGCCCTGCCCAGGGACTTTCGCACATCCTTCCTAGAGCATTCTCTCTCTAAGTACCGAGAGCGAATGATTCCTTATTGACACACAATTCCCTTCGACGGTATTCCGCTGTACCCAATCCTTGGCGTATTAGAATCCCGTGGCTAGAGATTCGTAAACCAAGGTCAAAGCACAGAAGTCCACCGACAAGGTGTCCTTGGTGTCTCAGGTCCGAGGACCATCCGCACAACTGCGACAATAGAATTAAGCTGGTTGACAGTGAGGTACAATACCATCCAACGATTAAGCTGGATCAGTTCAGTGAACTCATTCTCCAATGAGCACCTACATATTCGCCTTAGTGTCTCCATACAAGTGACTATAAGATCACTTACCCTCATCATATGAGCAGGAGTAATCTGTGCTGGTCTAACTGGATATCCGATGTCCTTCTCGGATATCCTCCGACTAGGAACGATTAAGAATATGTGTGTTTAAGTGATCAGTCTCATTAGTATGATCTCATCATAATCTGATCACTATAGCACATATTCACGGACTTCATTATGAAACGATAATTAATGCGATTTACACATAATGAATATTATGCCATTTTATTAATAAATTAATGAGATTTACATAGTCAGATTGACTTGTAGGCCACCTAAAACTAACAATCTCCCACTTGTACTAAAGCCAATCACTTTTATACAATAAGCCTATAGACTCTAGGTGACGCTCAAACACAATTTGAGCCAACGGCTTTGTCAGTGGATCTGCTACATTGTCGATGGATTCTCTTTCCACTATTACATTTCCTCTGGATATGATCTCTCTGATAAGGTGAAAGCGCCTCAGAATATGTTTCGATTTCTGATGAGACCGCGGCTCTTTTGCTTGCGCAATCGCTCCATTGTTGTCGCACAATAGTGGAACAGGCTCAGAGATGCTGGGAACGACGCCGAGGTCGGTGATGAATTTCTTCAACCACACTGCTTCCTTGGCGGCCTCAGCTGCAGCGATGTACTCTACTTCAGTCGTCGAATCTGCAGTGGTTACTTCCTTAGAACTCTTCCAGCACACTGCCCCTCCGTTCAATGTAAACACAAATCCAGATGTTGACTTGCTATCATCTGGATATGACTGGAAACTCGAGTCAGTAAAGCCTCGCAGTTTCAAGTCACCTCCTCCATAGACAAGAAACATATCCTTAGTTCTTCTCAAGTACTTAAGGATGCATTTCATTGCCTTCCAGTGCTCTTCGCCTGGATCAGCCTGAAATATGCTCGTAACACTTAGAGTAAATGCAACATCAGGCCGTGTACATAGCATGGCATACATGATAGATCTTATGGCAGAGGCATAGGGTATTCTATCCATGAATGCCCTCTCATCAGGAGTCTTAGGAGACTGCTCCTTTGAGAGATTAATTCCATGTCTCATCGGTATGAGACCTCTCTTGGAATTTTTCATGCCAAACCTTTTGACTATGGTATCTATGTACAAGGATTGGGTCATTCCAAGCATTTTCTTTGATCTATCTCTATAGATTCGTATTCCCAATACGTAGGATGCTTCTCGCAAATCCTTCATGGAGAAGTATTTCGACAGCCAGATCTTTACTGATGACATCATAGCTACATCATTCCCAATGAGTAGTATGTCATCTATGTAAAGAACTAGAAAAGTGACTGCACTCCCACTGCTCTTCTTGTACACGCAAGGCTCATCTTCATTCTTAATGAAGTCATAAGACTTGACAGCCTCGTCAAATCTTATGTTCCAGCTCCGGGAAGCCTGCTTCAGTCCATAAATGGACCTCTGAAGCTTGCACACTTTATCTGGAGATTCTTTGGATGTGAAACCTTATGGTTGTATCATATACACCTCCTCCTCAAGGTTACCATTGAGGAAGGTAGTCTTCACATCCATCTACCAGATTTCATAATCAAAATGTGCAGCAATGGCGAGTAGAACTCTGATCGACTTTATCATGGCAACTGGTGAGAAAGTCTTGTCATAGTCAATTCCTTGCCTTTGACGATATCCCTTTGCCACCAACCTTGCCTTATAAGTGTCGATCCGTCCATCAGCACCGATCTTTCTCTTAAAGATCCACTTGCCACCGATGGGTACAATACCCTCGGGCAAGTCCTCCAACTTCCAAACTTGGTTGGTGTACATGGACTGGATTTCTGAGTTCATGGCTTCTCGCCATTTCCCGGCTTCTGGGCCTTCTATGGCCTCCTAGTAGGTTTTCGGATCATCATCCTCATTATATTGTACCTTAGACTCAGCTTCAGCGATATGTCTGACATATCGTTCGGGTAGTCTAGGTACTCTACCAGATCTACGAGGCTCATTTGTGTGTACCTGAACATATTTAGGAACTGATATCTCATCTGATGATAATGTAGTTGTTTGGGGATCTGGAACCTCTTCCAGTACTATTTTACTCCCACTGTCCTCCTGGATAAGGTATTCCTCTTCCAGGAAGACAGCTTTCCTGGCGACAAACACCTTTTGTTCACCAGGATGGAAAAAATAGTATCCAAAGGTTTCCTTTGGATATCCCACAAACCTGCATTTATCAGTTTGTGATTCCAGCTTGTCTAGATCATGCCTCTTTACATGAGCAGGACAACCCCAGATTTTAACGTGTTTAAATTCTGGTTTCCTGCCTTTCCATATCTCATATGGAGTAGAGGCCACAGACTTGCTGGGTACTCTGTTCAGTAGGTATGCTGCTGACTCTAGAGCATACCCCCAGAGGGACACTGGTAATCCTGAAAAGCTCATCACGGATCGCACCATGTCCAACAAGGTGCGATTCCTCCTTTCTAATACACCATTCATCTGTGGTGTATATGGAGGGGTCAGCTGAGAAAGGATATCATTATCCTTTAAGAATTGTGTGAAGTTAGTACTCAAGTATTCTCCTCCTCGATCTGATCGAAGAGCTTTAATACTCTTTCCTAACTGCTTCTCTACCTCATTCTTGAACTCCTTAAACTTCTCAAATGCTTCTGACTTGTACTTCATTAAGTATACACATAGCTGAATCTGAAGAAGTCATCGGTGAACGTGATGAAGTAAGAAAAGCCACCTTTGGCTTGGGTGGACATTAGACCACATACATCTGAATGTATTAGTTCCAAAATGTCCTTGGCACGTTCTCCATGTCCAGTAAATGGAGATTTTGTCATCTTTCCCATAAGGCAGGATTCACATGTTGCAAACGATTCGTAATCGAATGCAGTTAAGTAACCATGCTTGTGCAACTTTTGCAACCTGCTTTCGCCAATGTGCCCAAGTCTACAATGCCACATGTAGGCCTGGTTCACCCAATTCTTACTCTTCTTAAGAGCATTATCAATTTGAAGATTGTAATAAGAAACATCTAATAGATATAAACCGTTGACTAAAGATGCTGAAGCTATTGATTTATTACCATAATAAATCGAACAACTTCTATTCTCAATAGTCAACCTATATCCTATCTTGTCCAAACAAGATATTGATATGATGTTCTTTATTATGCTAGGAACATAATAACAATCTTCTAATAATAAGGCGTCTCCCGAGGGAAGCCTGAGGTTTGCTGTCCCAACAGCAATCGCCGCAACTTTTGCGCCGTTTCCTAGCCTCAATTCCACCTCGCCTTGTCTCAGCTTGCGTTTACTTGTCAGCATCTGTACATCATGATAGATATGAGAAGCACATCCGGTATCCAATACCCAAGATGTGAAATCTCTAACTGATAAGTTGATATCTATCATATAGATATCTGAAGCTTCAGACAGCTTCACTCTTTCATGAGTTTTATCATGAAGGAACTCCTTGCAGTTCCTTTTCCAGTGACCATACTGCTTATAGTAGAAGCAGTCACCCTTCACTACTCTTTTGCCTTTGTCCTTCGATCTTTTATCGTTAGCTGTCATATCTGCTTCAGGGGCATCCAATGCTGATTCAACAGGAGGATCAGCTCCAGGGACAAAGTCAATGTACTCGGATCTGAAGACATTCTTCAGGTTTCTGAACCAATCCGAGTAGATCAGGTAAGTCAAAAGGGCATCAAGTATGCCACGGAGTGGGTTATTCGACGACATAATTCCCTACAGGAGATAAGTAAAATCTATTTAGCATATGTTCAATTATTAAAATTTAAAACAAGACATGGTCTTTTGTTCAAGTTTAACTCCCACTAATTTTCGACGGACTGTATAACCCTCAGTTATACAAAACGGGAGACGCCGACAGTCTCCTAGAGGGGATCAGAATCTCAATGACTTGCACTACAGCCTTGTGGACAGCACAACAAACTGTAATACAATCAAAGAGCACCCAACTCATGGGACTTGCAACTCCTTGCAATATCTGACCATGGCTTTGGTCCCCAGAGATTTAATGGCCTTGTGGATAGCACAACAAACCACTAATTCTGGTATAAGCTAACCATCGTTACGTGACGAGCATAGATTTGCATGCAGCCCTTGTGGATAGCACAACAAAGCTACATGGTTCCTCTACCCCGATCTATAGGCATCTAATGCCATAGCCACAGTTTCTCCTCCCAATTAAGCAGGCTTTGTGGATAGCACAACAAACCTGCCTAAAGTGATTCGAATCCTATGACTATAACGATGGTGGACCACGCGGTAAGTTCTTAACTACTCGCGTTACTGCTTAGAGTTTATCTGAGGGTATTTAGATAACTTTTATCTTGGTCTCTCCTAGGTGATAGTATAAATATATCGTATATATTTACTAAATACTATAACCTGCTATGATTCATAATAAAAAAAAAACAATGCATCACATACATGTCTTTAGTGTGGTCATGGATAGTACAGTGGGTTTGGCTGGAGCCAACAATCAAACGCGTACACAATCTAACACAACAATTATATTAGATATCCTGCAAACACATAGGCAAGAGATCTCCATCTTTTCGCCTTCCTGGTTGCAGCTGTGGATCGTCCTCGCTCCTTCCTCGGTTGCCTCGATCAGATTACATTAATTCTAGAATTACAAGTAAATTGAAGAAGGCCTTATGGCGAGTACAAGAGAGAGAGGGAGGTAGAAATACAGCGGAGTATGAGAGAGAGAGAGGTGCGCAGACCTCTATTTATTAACAATTAATAAACAATCATACTTCATCCACGATCCACACAAACACATCATTCATCACATGAACAATTAAATAAGTGCATATCCATGACCACGGTGTGTTTTAAACATTCCACACATGATTCAGCGCATCACTTGGCTAAAATAAATGAGTTTTCAAAATAAATAAGTTTTGCCTTTCAAAAAACTGGGATCCAATCAAAATTGGCATTTGAATTTCGAAAACTCATTTTATTATCTTAACATGCAATTAAATCAAAATTTAAAAGCATTAAACACACATCACATGCGCACATACTCCAAATTAATAATTCCAGATTATTCCATGCAAATTAGAACATTTCTAATAATCTAACACTTAGATTAAACCCCATTAATAATCTAACAATTAGACTATTATAGATTAATCTAACTCTTAGATTAATCCAACGAAGTTAATTAAAAATTTAACACTTAAATTAATAATCAACCAAATTAATTATTAACTACTAATCTAACACTTAGATTAGCCAATTAATGTTAATTATTAATTTAACTCTTAAACCAATAATTAGCACTAACTAATTAATAATTAATTAATCTAACTCTTAGATTAGATAATTAAAGTTATCATTAATTTAACTATTAAATTAATGACTAACAATAATTAATTAAGGACTACTAATTTAACATTTAAATCAGTCATTAGAATTAATTATTAATTTAACTCTTAAATTAATAACTAACTCTAAATAATTAACAATTAGATATATTAATAACTAATAATCTAACAATTAGATTAATAATCATTAACCACTAATTTTAACTCTTAAAATTAGACAAATTAAGGTCAGCAATTAGTTTAACATTTAAACTAATATTAACCTCAATTAATCCACAACTAATTGCTAATAAATAAACCCTTAATTACATAATGATTTAAAATCATTACAACCCAATTTAATAAATTTGAATAATAATTAAAACTTTCAAAACAGATTTTTGAATTAAATTAAAATCCAATTCTAATTTTATTAAATGGGCTAATATGGAATAAAGGGGTTTAATAAAATTGGGATTTAAGGGGTTAGGGGCACAGCCCACTAGGGCCAAGCAGGGCCTGGGCTCGAGCTAGGCGCGCCTGGGCTCAGCCCCGGTCCGGCCAGGGGCCTAGCCCGGTCGGACCGGCCCGCCGGTCCACCCTCAACCTGCCGCCCTGCCCACCCGAAACCCTAGCCTCTCAACCTGGTTGCAGGTTGCAGGTGGCGGCTGGGTCTGCAAGCCGCCGCCGGCCGGCCCCCCCGGCGGCACAGGCCCCGACCGGCGGTGCCCCCGTCGCAGGCAGGGCCGCCGGCAGTGGCCAAAGCAACAGCCGGCCGAGCCCCCAAAGATCCCCAAATTTTTGATTTTGCAGGGTTTTAAATCCGATTTGGGGCTCGATTTTGTAGCTCTTCAAGGCCACCATGGCGCTGGCTATCATGTCCGGTGTGTAGTGGTGACTATCACCAAGAGATCCAGAGATCTAACCCGCCATTCCAACGCTTGGGAGGCATGTACGAAGCCGCTAAAGTACCCCGGTTCATCATCTCATGAAAAACTCTGAAAACCCAAATAAAATCCGAAAAATCACAGAAAAATAATCAAATTATTTGTGTTCATCTTATGAACGTCATTTTAATCAGATTAAACGCATGGAATAACTCATGAAAAATTAATTTAGAGATCCGAAACGGGACGAGAAACAGTGGAACCTGGCTCTGATACCACTGTTGGGTTTTCTCGGATTTCTCCGGATCGCTCACGCAGCGGAAAATAAAAAAATTTACAGCAATCCGTTCCCGTTTCGACGAACTAAAACTTACGATTATCGGATAATCGATTCTCACTGTGTGCGGATTCGAATCCGCAACCGTTCGGTTCCGTCGGTGCGACACCGCAAGCCGCGCAAGTGCCCGGCCTCTAGAGAAGTCCATGCGATCATCCCCGCGACGGATATCCACACTTTCCTCGTTCTTCGCAGCCCACGAGACCTCCGCCAGTCGCCGCAACGATCGCCGCAGCGTGCGGACGATTTCCCGTCGAACGGGATTCGGAGAAGCGGCGGAGCATATCTGGATCTGTCTGGACGCCAGGGAGAGAGAGAAACTGAGGAGGGGCGGATAGGGTTAGCAGCAGCTTGTCTTGCTCAGCCCGTTCGCTATGTTTTATACTAACCGCGCGATTTTTTATAAAAACCCCCGATTTGTATAAAACCCACTTATTTATCCATCGCCTTGAGAATCATTTGCGTGTGACCCTCTAGGCCCAAGTACCAGTCCAGTTAATGGCCCAACAAGCCCAGTGACTCCTCACTGGCTTTATTAATCAATTAATTACCCTTTATTAATTAATTAATCAATCGAATTGATGTCGCACATCGAATTCGACCGGGCCTCCGATCATGTTGGGTGCCAAGCAACACCGGAAGGTATTTGGGGTTAAGTAACCCACTCTTGGAACCTTTTCGCCGACAGTTACCGCGTGGATATAATCCTTCATTCGTACAATGCTCTCGAGTTAACTCAGGGTATGGCGAGCTGTCAAACCCTAACCGGTCGACTCACTTGGATTGGATGCCGCTGATGAATATCAGAAAACTCCTTTCCCGATATTATCGTCCGCCCTGGCCAGGGACTTTCGCGCATCCTTCCTAGAGCATTCTCCCTCTAAGTACCGAGAGCGAATGATTCCTTATTGACATACAATTCCCTTCGACGGTATTCTATTGTACCCAATCCTTGGCGTATTAGAATCCCGTGGCTAGAGATTCGTAAACCAAGGTCAAAGCACAGAAGTCCACCGACAAGGTGTCCTTGGTGTCTCAGGTCCGAGGACCATCCACACAACTGCGACAATAGAATCAAGCTAGTTGACAGTGAGGTACAATACCATCCAGCGATTCAGTCGGATCAGTTCAGTGAACTCATTCTCCAATGAGCACCTACATATTCGCCTTAGTGTCTCCACACAAGTGACTTATGAGATCAGTCACCCTCATCATATGAGCATGAGTAATCTGTACTAGTCTAACCGGATATCCGATGTCCTTCTCGGATATCCTCCGACCAGGAACAATTAAGAATATGTGTGTTTAAGTGATCAGTCTCATTAGTATGATCTCATCATAATCTGATCACTATAGCACATATTCACGGACTTTATTATGAAACGATAATTAATGCGATTTACACATAATGAATATTATGCCATTTTATTAATAAATGAACGAGATTTACATAGTCAGATTGGCTTGTAGGCCACCTAAAACTAACAATTAGTGTGGTCATGGACGGCACTGCGGTTTGAGTTTAGCCAGACAGTCAAACACTCACACAGACACAATATAACAATTTATATCATGAGTATGCAAACTCATAGATTTAATGAACTCCTTCATCTTCATCTGGTTGTAGTTGTGGATCATCCTCGCTCCGTGCGCAGCCGCCTCGATCAAATTACATCATAATTCATAATTACAAGATAATTTATAGAAGGAGGAAGTCTTTTGGCGATTACATCAAGGAGGGAGGTAGAAATACATTGGAATATGAGAGTGAGAGGTTCGCAGACTTCTATTTATTAACAATTAATAAATCACACAACCAGATTTCACATCCACAATTAATGCTCGTCCATGACCACCATGTGTTTTATTTAAACAATCCACACATGAATTGCACATCAAATGGCTAAAGAAATCTTTCGAAAATAACTAATTTTAGGTTTCATAAAACCAGGGACCAAGCAAAATTTAGATTTAGAATTTTTCAAAAAGATTTTACAGTTTAAACATGGTAATTTAAATCGAATTCAAACAAGCAGTCAACATACATCAAATGTACATCAAAATTCCAAAATATAACTTTCTAAAATATTCCATGCTAATTACAAATTAATCTAACAATTAGATTAATCAATATAAGTCATTTACTATTATCTCATATGAATCTAATAATTAGATCATAAAGTTAAAGTTAATTAACTATTTAACATTCAAATAAACAATTAACCATAACTATTAACAACATTTGTTAATTAGAATAATAATAAAAATGTTATGAGTTCCCAGAAAAATAATATTGAATAAAACTTCAATATCAATATAATTTTAAAACAATTTAAAAATTAATGTGGCTCAGCCCACAACCTGGCCGAATCATGGCTCAGCTGGGCTGAGCCATGGGCCCGGACCAGGGCGCCTGGCTTGGGCCAGGGGGGGTTGTGGGCTCAGACCCCGTCTGAGCCCGACCCCTTGGTCCGGTTGGACCATGCGGGTAGGGTTTCCTAGTCGCATGGGCCCGAGCCCTCCTCCCCAAAGCCCGGCGGCTCCTGCGTGCAGGAAACCGTAGGGGGAAGGGAGGGAGGCGACGGCCGGCGACCGCCCCAGCGCCGGGAGGGCGCCGGACCGTCGCCAGTCACCTTGCCGGCGCCAGATGGCACCTGGGGTGCTGCCTAATCCCTCAAAGGGATGCCCGAAAATCCCCAAAACCTGCGTCAAACCGAGGTGATGGGAAGGGCTATTCCGGCCGATCACCGCCGGCAACCCCACGCCGGTGCCAGAGGTGATGTCCGCGGCGGTTGGCAGGATCCTTTGGTCATACCAAAGCCCTACCTGGAAGCATCACATCACATGAGATTATCCGAATACCCCATCGAGCCACGTTCTTCGTCCCACGAAGAACACGAGAAACCCAAAAAAAAATACGATTTTCGCAGAAATAAAATTAATCGAATTAATTCCATCCATCTTATGAATATTATTTTTGCAATTGAATCGTAAAATATGCATGGAATATAACTAGAAAATTAAATTTCGGAATCCGAAACGGCGAAGAACATAGTGATAACCAGGCTCTGATACCACTGTAGGGATCGCTGTGTCGGGATCCGACGAAAAACGCAGCGGAATAAAATTATTTCAGGATTGGATCCGTCCTGTTTCGATTAACAAAATAAAATCGGAGTAAATCGGATTTACCTTGCGCGGATTCGAATCCGCATTCGTTCTCGGGTTCTGTCGAAGCGATGCCGCAAGTAGCGCAGATGCCCGACCTCTAGCGGTATCCACGCGGTTCACCTCGCGATGGATCGTTCTCGCTTCCTCGCTCGTTTTGACATTCGTGGATCCCGTCTGGCTTCGCATAATTCGCTGCGACATGCAGATTAAGAATATCCCGTCGGACGGAAGGCGGAGCAGTCGGGAATCAAAGCGGAGCCTCCAGAAGGCCGGCCTCGTGTCGTGCATCTAGAAGAGAGGATAGAGATGGAACGACGGCTAGGTTAGGGTTGTTGGCCCCCGACGTAGCATCTGTTCTTTTATAATAAGTATGTTTGCGGTTTTTCGTAAAAACCCAGACTTATCCGAAATTCTGTCGGATTATCCATCGACTTGAAAACTTTTTGCGTGTGACCCTCTAGGCCCAAATACCAGTCCAGTTAATGACCCGTTAAGCCTGGAAACTCTTTACGGACCTACTGAATTAATTAATATCCTTATACATAATTAATCAGCCGAATTTAATGTCCCATAATAAATTCGGACGGACTTCCGATCACGTTGGATGCCAAGCAACATCGCGTGATCGTGGATGGCACTGGGGTTATTGCAACCCTCTGTTGGAACCTTTCCATCATCAGTTAGCGCGCAGATATAATCCTTCATCCGTGCAATGTTCCCGAATCGACCTAGGGTATGGTTTACTGTTAAACCTTATTCGGTCGATTCATTTGAATCAGATGACGCTTATCTGAATCCGATAACTCCTTATCGAACACAGAGTCCGCCCTGGCCAGGGAGTTTAAGTGCATCATTCCCGGAACATTCTGTCTCAAACTACCGAGAGTGGATTATCCCGTATTGAACACACAATTACCTTCAAAGGCATTTTCCTGAACCCGATCGCTTGACTTATTGATAACCCATGGTTAGGGATTCGTTAGTCAGGGTCAAAGTCCAGAAACCTACCAGCAAGATATCTTTGGCGTCTCAGGTCCAAAGATCATCTACGCAACCGTGACAAAAGAATCGAGCTGGTTAACAGTGAGGTGTTTACCATCCAGCGATTCATAGTCGGATCAGTTCAGTGAACTCATTCCCCAATGAGCACCTACAGGTCCAGCATAGTGTCTCCACACAACTGACTTATAGGATCAGTCACCCTCATCATATGAGCTGAAGTAACCTATACTAGTCTATCCGGATGTTCGATGTCCTATATCAAACATCCTATGACTAAGAACAATTAAGAACATGTGTTTATAAGTGTTCGGTCCCATAATTATGATCTCATTATAATCCGTAGACTGTTACACACAATGAATTATTGCCATTTATTAATAATCTGAATTAGTACATAGTATCGGATTGGCTTTGAGACCATCTAATACTAACACATCTTCCATCTCTCATGACATTTGTGCTTTGTGCGCAAGTCCGGTCCATCAAGTAACTGAATGCCCAACTGCGGCCCAACTTCTACCATTCATTCAAGAACAAGTTCAGGCCGCCCATGGCTTCTCCAGGTCCGATAATGATCCATTTTCGAACACTTATAATCCTGGTTGGAGGAATCACCCTAATTTTGCGTGAAATAATCAACAAGATCCATCACAAATGTCCAATCCTTCCACGCACCAAGCCCAAAAGTCATAGAACTCCTTTCAACACCAGTCCAATTTCTATGGGAATACATTCGCAGGGGCTACGTGGAGGCCACATGCCCAATTCTCTCAACCAGCCCATTATCAATCTTTTCAATCAGGGCAATCAACCCAATACCCTCTTCCACCCACTTACCAACCACCTCCTCAGCCCAACTTTGATGACAAATTCACACAACTCCAACAACTTATCTTGACACAACAACAATCTATTTCTAAGTTGTAGAGTCAAATAGGCCAATTAGCTGAGGCAACTATGAGGAGGGAAATGGGCCAACTTCCTAGTCAACCCATTGCCAATCCGAGGAATCAGCCTCTGGGTTTTCCACCTCAATCGGACCTTTTACCTCAACCCGGCCCATTATCACAACCGAAAGGACCACAATTTGAAAATGCTAAAGCTATTTCGGCTCTTAGGAGTGGAAAGAGTTTGGAATACCCACAGAGAGATAGGGAAGTGGCAGAATAGCCCATTAATGGACCTCATGAGGTCGAAAGTGAGAGTGATGTTGAGCCTAATATGGAGAAGTTGGAGGGGAATTCCAAAGGGAAAGAGAAACTAGATGAAGGCCCAAGTTCATATCAACCAAGGGTGCCCTTCCCAAATGCTTTAACGGCCAAGCCCAATGCTAGGAAGAAACTGGCCCAGAATAAGGAGTTGATGGAATTATTCAAGTAAGTACAGATTAATATTCCACTCTTTGATGCCATTAAGCATGTGCCGGCTTATGCAAAATTCTTTAAGGAATTATGCACACCGCGAAGGAAATCTGGAATGGTACCCGAAAAGGTTAGACTTTCGGAGGATGTAAGTGCAATTGTGATGAATCATCTTCCCAAGAAGTTGAAGGACCTCGGGGCACATTTGATCTCATGTGAGTTTGGTGGAGTCACATTTGATAGAGCTTTATTGGACCTAGATGCCAGTGTGAACCTTTCGCCAACAGCCATTTACGAAAAATTTGATATTGGAGAACTAAAGCCCACATCCATCATCTTACAATTGGCTGAAGGTCTGTGAAGACTCCACGAGGATTGATTGAGGATGTCATTGTAAAAGTCCATGATTGTTATTTTCCCGTTGATTTTCTTATTCTGGATATGGTATCACCTGAGGAACTCATTCACACCCCGATCATCCTAGGACATCCATTCTTAGTCACTGCCAAAGCTAATATAAATTGTGAAACCAGCATGATGGACATATCCTTTGGGGGTCAAAAGTCAAGATTAATGTTGTAAGGATTGAGGTTTTCGGATCAGATTATCGGGTCAGTTTTCGGGGTTGGATCCCTTAGTTCGGGCCCTGATGGGGCTGAGAGTCAGTTATGTTTCGCGTCGAGCCTGCTCGACGCGGTTTAAACGGCCTCTAGCAATGTAGACGCGTTTTAGGCTGTGCCACGTGGGCTGGCCTTGGGTCGCGAGAGTACGGCTCCGGTCATATCGTCTGAATGGCGTCTTGGATGGACGACGCCTTTCAGAGTACGACCCTGGCTTGTCAGTGTACAGCCCGGTCTTGTCGTCTGAAAGACGTCGGGCGTGCACGACGCGTTTTACCTAGCTTCTGGTTGACCCCGCGAACCCTCCTTCCTTTCCCTCATTTTATCCTCCCTCCTCTCTCTCCTCTCTTCCTCCGGCGAGCCGACGGTTCTTTTTCCCCCTCCTTCCTTTTTCTCCCACCATTTCATCTCTCCCTCCACTCCATCGACCTCCTAACTCCCACCACTACCACCACCATCTCCTCCGCGGCGTTTTTCTCTCCGGACGGCGGCCGACGTCCCGGTGGAGTAACGGCGTCCACGGCGGTACCGACGGCGGGGTGGGGCGAGGCGAGTAGGCGGCTTGAAGCTTGGAGGAGTTCAAGTAACCGGTAGGGTGATGATTCCCGTAGTATTTCATTTAAAAACCATGTTTTCCCGCTTTGGAGCATGTTTAGGGGTGTTCTTGGGGTGAAAATACTAAATGCATGAAATGAGAAATTGGGTGTTTTAAATGGGTAGTTAGGTTCTTCTCCCCATTCATCATGTTTATCGTGTTTTTACACGATTTTGGGGAGGAAATCCCACCCCGTGGACCGGGAGATGGCGGAGAGAGAACCTATTTGTAAGGGTTAAATGGCGTCGGGGGACAACGACGCCTTTTAGAAAGGCGGCTTCCACCCGCAACGCGATTTAGCCCACATACTAGACTCTGTCTCTGGAACTGAATAGGCGTCCAGGGACAGCGACACCTTTCAAAAGGCGACTTGCTTGGGCGACGCTTTTTAGGCTATTTCTGAGGCCAGATTTCACATGAACCAGTTTAGGAGGCTTGAATGGCGTTGGCCTTGGGCGACGCGATTCAAGGCAGAATCACATTAATTCATGCTATTAACATATCTTCACACTGTTAGATAGTTTGGTTAATTGCATATTTGAAATTGTACTCGAGGATGAGGATTTTTACGTGATCGGATCGCACTGTGTTGTGTTTCGTGCGACTGTAGACCTAGAGTGACAGTTGTAGCGCTTGCCACCCTGTGTCGGTGTGGGAGGGACACGACGCCGGTGTGGGAGTGGTGCGGTGACGCCTAGAGAGAGGGTCACCTGGTGTACCCCGGGGTTAGCTAGTACCGGTGTGGGAGTGGTACCTGTGGAGTGTCACTCGTGTTGGGGGAAGCAAAAACCACCTAAAGCCAGTTGGGCCGGAGTAGCTACCATGCTATCTGAGGGGTTACTGTTTGGTCGCAGCAGGTCGATGTTTCCCGCGTTCGGCTGTGTGGTTAGCGTGTTTTGCCGAGACGCTGGTTGTAGGCTCCTTGGTAGAATGGTTTCGGAGTTGTGCATGTTACATCTCGAATACATGTGTTTTATATCGGAATTTAGAAATTGTGTTACTTGCTTATTCTACCTGTATCTGTGTTACTACACTTGTGGGTGCGTGAGTGGGCAGTGGGGATCGAAGGATCCCTACTGAGTCTTTTCGTTGAGACTCACCCCTACGGTTTTCAGGTGAGGGTTCCAAGCAGACTTAGCGAGGAGAGTACTGCTTTGGGTTGCGAGCTAGCAGCTGTTGTTCCGAGGTATGCCTCGACGTAGTTGTTATTTTATTTTCTAGCATGTACGTCTAGTTATTTCTTTTCAGTTGGAGTATGTAATTATTTGCTGTGTCGAGTCGCATTGTAATAACTTTTAATTCTTGCACTTCCTTTCAATTCAATGCGATGTGAATGTTTAGCTTAGTTTATTGTTTATTTCCCAGACTTATCTAGATCCTGGTTTGGCTCCAAACTAATGATTCGGTACCCATTTAGTAATCGGATCCCCGATTATAGGGTGGCGGGTCGTTACAAATGTCTTTAAAGCATCCCAATATCTAGATCATAAAGAAGAATGCCGCACCATTGATATCTTGGATAATTTGGTTGAAGAGTATGCGATCCTTACTTAGGACCTTTTAGAAGAAGCCAATGCTCTAAAGGATTCTCCTAAACCTTTAACATCTTGGCCCAAAGTGGAACCTTTACCTGCCTTGCAATATGAGCCCAGTCTGCCATCTTTAGAGGACCCACCAACACTCGAACTCAAGACTTTACCCGAGTCTCTTAAGTATGTCTTCTTAGGTCCCGACCAGACTCTTCCGGTCATCATCACGGCAAACCTTACCTCGCCGTAGGAGGCCCATCTAATTGAAGTCCTTAAAGCTCATAAGGGTGCCATTAGGTGGTCAGTTGTAGATTTAAAGGGGATTAGCCCATCTATTTGCATGCATCACATTTATATGGAAGAGAATTCCAAGCCAAGTCGGGAAATGCAAAGGCGGCTTAACCCAAATATGAAAGAAGTGGTAAAGAAGGAGGTTGTGAAATGGCTTGATGCGGGTATCATTTACCCCATATCAGATAGTAAATGGGTCAGCCCAACTCAAGTGGTACCCAAGAAGTCCGGATTGACCATGATTAAGAATGATCATGGGGAGGAGATACCCACTAGGCTCACCACGGGATGGAGAGTGTGTATTGATTACATAAAACTCAATATCATGATTAAGAAGGACCACTTTCCACTCCCATTCATAGATCATATCTTGAAAAAGTTATCGGGCCAGAAATTCTTCTACTTCTTAGATGGGTACTCTGGGTATAATCAAGTGGCTATTTACTCGGGAGATCAAGAAAAGACCACCTTCACATGCCCTTATGACACATTTGCCTTCAGGAGAATGCCATTTGGATTGTGCAATGCACCTGCCATATTTCAATGGTGCATGATGGCTATATTCTCCAACATGGTGGGAGAGTTCCTCGAAGTTTTTATGGATGATTTTTCGATATTCGGAGAATCTTTTGAACATTACCTAGAAAATCTGAAACAGGTGCTAACTTGTTGCAAAGAAACCAACCTGATACTTAGCTGGGAGAAGAGCCATTTTATGGTTCGAGAGGGCATTGTTCTAGGCCACATTATATTTGAGAGGGGGATAGAGGTAGATAAAGCTAAGATTGATCTCATATCTAATTTTCCTCCTCCCACCTCGGTCAGACAAATCCATTCATTTCATGGCCATGCTGGTTTCTATCGCTGGTTCATTTCTTGATTTAGAAATTTGGGATAAAAAGGGCTCTAAGAACATGGTAGCTGACCATCTGTCCCGAATTTTGATTTCTGAGAGTGAACCAATGACTGATTCATTCCTTGATGAGCATCTATTAGCCATTTCTCACACCATTACACCTTGGTATGCCCATATTGTCAACTACAAGGTAGCCAATCAGCTCCCGGAAGGATGTACCAAAGGTGAAAATGATAGATTCTTCACCCAGGAGAAGTATTACTTTTGGGAAGATCTTAAATTATTCAAATTCTATCCCGATCAAATCATCCGGCGATGTGTCCCCGAGGAAGAACAACAGAGTGTGTTGAATTTTTGCCACAATCTTTCTTGTGGGGGCCATTTTTCAGAAAAGAAAACTATTGATAAAGTGTTAAATTGATCATTTAAAGGCAATCATATGCATCATACTCATGTTTTTATCTGCAAAATATCATGAAATGATAGATAATTGTGTAACAAGTCCAATGGTACCAATTTCATCAAATTCTGACTTAAAAACATCGTCATTTCATGTGATCAAAGGAGTGTAGCGCATTTGTGGTTTTTCGACAAAACCGAGATGAAATGAATAAATATGATGATATTTTTATGATAAAGCGCTAAATTATATTTATTTGATGTGAACAAGACATGCCGATGATGCAGTGCAGCTGGAGGAGTTTCCGGAAATTTGGGGGAGGTCCAGTGTGCGGATTTCAACTAAAACAGGGGTAAAAATGCAATTTGATTCCTTCCTCCGCTGGAGTTTCCCAAAACCCACTATTTCCTTCCGTCTCTCCAATTTCCTAAACACATTCCTTCCTTTATTTTAAAAATCCTCTCTCTCTCTCTCTCGTTTTAGAAAGTTGAATCCTCTTTCTTTTCCAGTTTCCTTTTTCTCTCCAATTTTCCAATCCCAGTCCGACTTCTTCTCCAATTTCCTTCCCACGCCTATCTTCCTCTCTATATTAATCTCTCTCGGCATCCCACACGCCCTCCTCTCTTCTCTTTCTCTGACGCTCTCTCTCAGATTTCCTCTCCCACGGTTTCTCTTTCTCCCCCTTTGTGTCTTCTCTCTCTCCGACGGTTCCTTCTCCACTCTCCGCAGCCCTCTCCTCTTCTTTTCCAAACTCTCTTCCCGCAGCTTCTTCCTCCTCTCCCGTAACCTCTCCTCTTCTCTTTCTCTTCCTCCTTCACCCGCCTCCTCTCTCTCGTTTTTATTTTCCAGCAGCATCCCTCTCTCCCTCTCTTCGGTTCTCCTCTTCTCGGTTTTTCTCTTTCTCCCTCTCTTCTATTTCCTCTCCCTCTCCAGCGAACTCTCCACCAACAGCCAGCACCTGTCCACGCCGCCAGCCGGGTCTCCGCAGCACCACAGGTTTCCACGCGGTGAAGCTTTTCCTCCTGCCGTCACGTGCATGCACGCAACAACTGTGTACCCGGCATCAACCAGAAAAGCTCCATCACCGGCATCCACGCAGCTGCACGTAGCCATGCATATCCGGCGAAGCCCACCGCCCACACCTGCACGCACGCCGTCCATCACAGCACCTGAGCTGGTTCTCCGTTGAAGCCTGTGGTGAAGCTCTTCTCCCAGCAGCTTCACGGCCCCAGCACCCCTCCACGCAGCTCCAACCCTCCTCCAACGAAGCAGCAGCCGGCCACCCCCCCACACGGCAACCCTTGAAGCCGGCTTCCTCCCACGCTTGCCAGCAGCTCGTCCACATGCAAGCAGCTCTTTCATGCACCCAGCCACCAGCAACTCCACCATCCAGCAGCAGCTCTAAGCTCCAGCGGTTTCACAGCACATGCACACGGCCAGCATCAAGCGTCCGGTCCACTGCGCCAGTGCCTTGCAGCCTACTGTGCCGGCTTACTTGCCAGGAGCCCTATTTGTTACATGTTATTTCTTTTAGTCATTAGTTAGTTACTTGGTTAGATTTAATTATTTATTGAGATAGTACAACTAAGAATTTTGTAAGTTTATTTCATTTTTTTTTTAGCTAATTAATGATATTTTATTAAAATTGCAAATAGTTAAATAGCAATGTTCTTGTTAGCGAAGTGTCGTTTATTCTCCATGTGTGGTAGTGTTTAAATTCCGAAAGTAGTTCGTAGAATTAAATATCATTTTTTTTGTCTTGGGTATTTTTAGTTAATCGAGTTTTTGTCTAATTAGGTAATTAATTGGTCAGTTCAAATCCTCATTTGTTTTAGATAATCAAAATTCAAAGTTTTCAAAGTTAAAAATTTAACTCCCTGTGGATCGACTCGGACTCATCACTATTAAATTTCAAAAAATTTGATTTGAGTGAGCCAGATAAATTTAGATTGAACGTTTTCATGTGTTTAACGACGTACAATTCGAAACGATCAATTTTTGGCGCCGTTGCCGGGGAGTTAGATTTTTAATTTTGATTTTCTTGGATTTAGTGTAATTATTCTTTAGCTAACCTTATTTGTCTTATTTTTGCAGGTATATTGAAAAAAAAAGAAAAAAAGAAGGAAAGCGAAATCATGGTCAGTGTGTTCCAACTTTCTATGTTTCAATTTCCTTATTCTAGTTAGTTTCCTTTTTTGTAGTTTCTAGTTTAGATAGGTTTCCATTAACTAAAAAAAAAAGAAACAAAAAGAGGAACATCCAAATTTAAAAACCTTCATTGCCAAGATTAGAAACTTTCCATGCTAGGCATTCATCATCCTAGGAAAGCATGAGTTAGTTTCCTTTCACAGTTATTTCCATAAATTGTTGAAGATTGCGGGGGAAAGGTACGTGTTTCAATTTTAGCAAGTCATTCATGATTGCATCAACACACCTTGCATTGATTTGTTGCCTTGTATTGCATTCAAAAAGACTCTAAGGGCAGCAACTTTAACCACATAAGGTAGGGATTTGATCACCCTTCCTTAGCCCACAAATCACCTTCCTTGCATTGGCATTTCCTAATCCAATTAAAAGCAAGTCGAAAGAGAATTTAGGGTTTACACTGTGAGTGGTTTAAATCTCGGGTTGCCTCCATTTTTGGCAACGGTGTCTAGGCTAGAGGTAAAAAGGCAAACGTCTAAGCGGGAAAGTGGTTCTCTAATTAGGTCCCTACGAAAGTAGGGGGAGCCTCCCACTACCCCACCTCTTACCTGGCCGTTGACTAATTGTGGTTGTGACTCGAGGTGGACTCCATTCACCTTGTAAGAAAATTCACATAGAGAGTCTAGGTTAACATTAGATCATTAGGATAATTTGTTTGTCAAAATTGTTTGCATTTAAAAAAAACAAGAAATAGAAAACAAAATCCTCTCTCCATCAGTCCTAGTGCATGCAAGGTAGGAGATCTCAAAATCCTAACCTTTTAGGACCACTTGCTGAAATAGAAAGAATCTTACATCACAAAAATCCACCACAATATCCAATGGCTGATAATCAGGACCCACCAAAGCAAATGAAGAACTATTTCATTCCAAATCGATATCAACCTTCATCTTGTATTCATATTCCTCAGAATCCAGCCAATCAATATGAAATCAAATCTAGCACCATTCAGATACTCCCATCCTTTTATGGGAATACTAATGAAGATCCTTATAAGCATCTGGATGAATTCCTAGAAATCTGTTCCACGATGAAGATCCAGAATTTTACCGATGATGGCCTTAAATTGACCTTATTTCCCTTTTCATTAAAGGACAAGGCTAAATATTGGTTGGGAACCATAGGAAGGCCCATTAGGACATGGGAAGAAATGCAGAAAGAATTTCTCAAGAAGTTCTATCCCATCGGGCGGACCAATACCATGAGACGGGCCATCACGAGTTTTACCCAAACTCCCGGGGAATTGATCCATGAATCTTGGGAAAGACTGAAAGAATTGCTTAGAAAATGCCCTCATCATGGGCTTTCAAAATGGCAAATTGTCCAAGCATTCTATGAAGGATTGTCTGAACAGTTCAGACAGATGGTAGATGCCTCATGTGGAGGGGCATTTATGATGAAAAATGAAGATGAGGCCTATGATCTGTTTGAGATGTTAAGTGAAAATTCCATCAATCATGCCTCATTATCATCTTATGAAAGGTCTGTTGGGCCATCTAAACAGACTGGAATGTATGAACTTAAGGGCCGCGGAGAGCCCGAATCTAGAATGGACATAAATCTGATTAATCAGAAATTAGATAAGGTAGACATCTTGGCCCAGAAACTAGACCAACTCTTGGCCTTAAACAAGCAAGAGCCTGCTTACCCAACACAATCTAGTCCATATGAAGGCCCATCTTCTGTCAATCATGATATTTGTGCCTTATGCGCAAGTCCAACCCATCAAGTGAATGAATGCCCAACTGCGGCCCAACTTCCACCATTCATTCAAGAACAAGTTCAGGCTGCCCAAGGATTCTCCAGGCCCAATAATGATCCATTCTCAAATACTTACAATCCTGGCTGGAGAAATCACCCTAATTTCTCTTGGAAGAATCAGCAAGCCCCATTACCGATGTCCAATCCTCCCATGCATCAAGCCCAAAAGCCACAGAATTCATTTCAACAACAATCTAATTTCTATGCAAATGTTCAGGCTAGGGGATCTCAAGCCCAGTTTTCTCAACCGGCCCACTATCCATCAGGCCAACCGGCCCCTTATCAATCATTCCAATCGGGTCAACCGGCCCACTATCATTCATTCCAATCTGGACAGCCAACCCAATACCATCCTCCTCCCACTTATCCACAACCTCCTCAGTCCAACTTTGATGATAAATTCACTCAACTCCAACAACTGATTTTGACCCAGCAACAATCCATTGCTAAGTTGGAAAGTCAAATGGGCCAACTAGCTGAGGCCGCGATGAGAAGAGAAGTAGGCCAACTTCCTAGTCAACCCGTTGCCAATCCAAGGAATCAACCTCCGGGTTTTCCACAGCAATCGGGCCTTTTATCTCAGCCTGGCCCGGTACCACAACCTAAAGGGCCACAATTTGAGAATGCTAAAGCCATTTCAGCCCTTAGGAGTGGGAGAAGTTTAGAAAAACCACATGCAGATGGAGAGTTAGCTAAAGGTTCCACTGATGGGCCTCAGGAAATTGAAAGTGAGAGTGAAGATGAACCCATCATAGAGAAGTTGGAGGAGGATCTGAAAGGAAAATGGAAGATTGATGCAGGCCCAAGTTCTTATAAACCTAGGGTGCCATTTCCTAATGCCTTGTTAGCTAAGCCCAATACCAGGAAGAAACTGGCCCAGAATGAGGAGTTGTTGGATTTGTTCAAACAAGTCCAAATTAATATTCCACTCCTCGATGCCATCAAGCATGTGCCAGCTTATGCTAAGTTTCTCAAGGAATTATGTACTCCACGAAGAGAATCTAGAATGGCACCCGAAAAGGTTCGGCTTTCTGAGGATGTTAGTGCAATTGTGATGAATCATTTACCCAAGAAGTTAAAGGATCCTGGAGCACCTCTAATTTCATGTGACTTAGCTGGAGTTACATTTGATAGAGCTTTATTGGATCTAGGTGCGAGTGTAAATCTATTGCCAACAACTATTTATGAAAAATTTGATATTGGAGAATTAAAGCCCACATCCATCATCTTGCAGTTAGCTGATAGGTCTGTGAAAACTCCACGGGGATTAATTGAGGATGTCATTGTAAAGGTTCATGATTGTTATTTTCCCGTAGATTTTCTTATTCTGGATATGGCATTACCTGAGGAACTCATTCACACCCCGATCATCTTAGGTCGTCCATTCTTAGCCACTGCCAAAGCTAATATAAATTGTGAAACTGGCATAATGGACATTTCATTTGGGGGTCAAAAGGTCCAGATTAATGTCTTCAAAGCATCTCAATACCCAGATCATGAAAAAGAATGCCATACTATTGATGTCTTGGATAATCTGGTTGAAGAAAATGAGATGTCCACATATGACCTTTTGGAAGAAGCCAATACTCTAAAGGATTCGTCCGGCCCATTAACATCTTGGCCCAAGGTTGAACCTTTACCAGCCTTACAGTCGGAGCCCGCTTTGCCATCTTTAGAGGACCCTCCTAAGCTTGAACTCAAACCATTACCTGAGTCTCTCAAGTATATCTTTTTGGGCCCGGACCAAACTCTCCCGGTCATCATTGCGGCAAATCTCACATCGCCGCAGGAGGCCCAATTAACCGAGGTCCTCAAAGACCACAAGGGTGCTATTGGATGGTCGGTGGCATATTTAAAGCGAATTAGCCCGTCCATTTGCATGCATCATATCTATATGGAAGAGAATTCTAAGCCCAGTCGGGAGATGCAAAGGCGGCTTAATCCCAATATGAAAGAAGTGGTGAAGAAGGAAGTTGTGAAATGGCTGGATGCGGGTATTATTTACCCAATATCATATAGTAAATGGGTCAGCCCAACTCAAGTGGTACCCAAGAAATCTGGATTAACAGTTATTAAGAATGATCATGGAGAAGAGGTACCCACTAGGCTCACCACGGGATGGAGAGTGTGTATTGATTACCGAAAGCTGAATCTAATGACTAAGAAGGATCACTTCCCACTCCCATTCATGGATCAGATTCTGGAAAAATTATCGGGCCAGAAGTACTTTTGCTTCTTAGATGCGTACTCCGGGTACAATCAAGTGGCTATTTACCCGGAAGATCAAGAAAAGACCACCTTCACGTGCCCTTATGGCACGTTCGCTTTTAGGAGAATGCCATTCGGATTATGCAACGCACCAGCCACATTTCAACGGTGCATGATGGCCATCTTCTCCGATATGGTGGGAGAACTCCTCGAAGTTTTCATGGATGATTTCTCAATCTTCGGGGACTCTTTTGAAAATTGCCTGGAAAATCTTAAACAAGTGCTAGCAAGATGCATAGACACCAACCTGATACTTAGTTGGGAAAAGAGCCACTTCATGGTTCGAGAGGGCATTGTTTTAGGCCACATTGTGTCTTAAAGGGGGATAGAGGTAGATAAAGCTAAGATCGATCTCATATCCAATCTTCCTCCTCCCACCTCGGTCAGACAGATCCGTTCATTCCTTGGCCATGCCGGTTTCCATCGCCGGTTTATCCACAATTTCTCTCAAATTGCCCAGCCCCTAACTCTTCTCTTAGCTAAGGATGTCCCGTTCCAAATGGATGAATCTTGCATCAAGGCATGTAACTCTCTGAAGGAATCTTTGACCAAAGCCCCGATTCTTCAATCTCCAGATTGGTCTTTACCCTTCGAAATCATGTGTGATGCCTCTGATTATGCTATCGGTGCAGTTTTGGGACAAAGAATCAACAAGTGTCCCGTGGTGATATATTATGCAAGTCGCACCCTTGCCGATGCTCAAATGAATTATACCACCACAGAAAAGGAATTATTGGCTGTGGTTTTTGCCCTAGAAAAATTCAGATCTTATCTTTTAGGGGCAAAAGTCATAATCTATTCTGATCACTCAGCTCTCAAATACCTGTTGACCAAAAAAGATGCAAAGCCTAGGCTTATTAGATGGATCTTACTCCTTCAGGAATTTGATTTGGAAATTCGGGATAAGAAGGGTTCTGAGAATGTGGTAGCTGACCACCTATCCCGAATTCCGATATCTGAAAGTACACCGATCACTGATTCCTTTCCTGATGAGCATCTACTGACCATTTCCCACACTGTTGCACCTTGGTATGCTCACATTGTCAATTACAAGGTGACCAATCAGCTTCCGGAAGGATGGACCAAAAGTGAAAAGGACAAATTCTTTTCTCAGGAAAAATATTATTTCTGGGAGGATCCTGAATTATTCAAATTTTGTCCTGATCAAATCATTAGGCGATGTGTTCCCGAAGAAGAACAACAGAGTGTTCTTAACTTCTGCCATAATCTGGCCTGTGGGGGCCACTTCTCAGGAAAGAAAACTGCAGCCAAAGTCCTACAAAGTGGTTTTTACTGGCCCACACTTTTCAAAGATGCCCATGAATTTAGCAAAACTTGCCTCCGATGTCAGGCCGTAGGAAATATGGCGAAACGGGATATGATGCCACTCAACCCAATCTTGGTGGTTGAAGTCTTTGATGTTTGGGGAATTGACTTTATGGGACCTTTTCCACCCTCTTTTGGACATACATATATTCTGGTAGCGGTGGATTATGTCTCAAAATGGATTGAAGCAGTAGCCACCCGAACCAATGATCAGAAAGTGGTCATTAAATTCGTTCAGAAGAATATCTTTTCTCGCTTCGGGTGGCCTAAAGCTATCATAAGTGATGGGGGAACGCATTTCACGAATTACCAATTTCGGGCTTTGCTTAAGAAATATGGGATTAATCACAAAGTAGCTACCCCTTATCACCCTCAAACCAGTGGCCAAGTGGAAGTTTCCAATAGAGAGATCAAGAATATTCTGCAAAAGTCCGTTAGGCCCGATAGAAAAGATTGGATGATGCTTTATGGGCCTATCGGACCGCTTACAAAACTCCTATTGGCATGTCTCCTTATCGCCTGGTTTTTGGAAAAGCGTGCCACCTTCCGGTGGAATTGGAACATAGGGCTTATTAGGACATCAAACAAGTCAATCTGGACCTAGCCCAAGCTGGTTCCCACCGAACCTTACAACTGAGTGAGCTGGAAGAGTTGCGCAACGAGGCCTATGAAAATTCAAAGAGCTGTAAAAACAAAACTAAAGCTTTTCATGATAAACATATTGTCAGAAAATCCTTTCGTCCAAATCAGAAAGTTTGGCTATTTATTTCTAGGCTTCGCCTATTTCCTGGAAAACTGAAATCCAGATGGGATGGACCCTTCGTGGTCATTAAAGCCTTCGATCATGGAGCCGTTAAAATTCTAAATCCTAAGAGTGGGAACACTTTTACTGTTAATGGTCAACGGTTAAAACCATTCATTGAAAATCTTCAAAATGCACCACCTGAGTCCATAGAACTGAGTGATCCACGTTAACTGAACTTCCGTCTGGCTGAAGACAATAAACTTAGCGCTTGTTGGGAGGCAACCCAATATTTTACTTCAGTTTTTGTATTTCTCTTCCCTTTTAGGTCCCTGAGCAGCAGTCGCCGTGGGTATGTTGCCGCCTCGTCATTACAGGTTGTTTCGCTCCTTCACAAATTCTCTTCTGGCTGCATGTTTTTCAGATCTTTTATGCCATTGAGGACAATGTCAATTAAGTTGGGGGGTGGGACAATCAATTTAATATGTATTTATTGAAAATCTTTTGAAGAAAACTGATATCTTTCACTGAAAAATGGTCAAATTTTTTCAAAAATTTCTTTTCACATCCTAGGAAAACTGCATGAAAATCATGTTTCATTAAGTAAATCTTAAACAAATCAGTTTTTCTGATAGTCACAATGGTTAAAGAGCCTTTAAAATTTAAATATCTCACTTTACAAAAATCCACGGCAGGATGATTTTCACACACACACGGCAACTTAGAATAAATGGAAGATCTTAAAAGTATAGAATTGCTGGAATTAACCTCAAGGATAAGACTACTTATTCTAATTTTTCTTTTGGATTGAACGAAAGGAATGTGTAGGATCCGTAATAGGGGACTGTCCCACTCAGCACTCTAAAGAGGCAGTCATCTAAAATGGATAGCTGTAAACATTAAAGGCAAATGAAGGCGATAAAAGAGCTAAAGGAAGGTAGGTGGCAAAAAGTACGCACCTCCCCTCAGGCAATTCAAAGAGAGTGGCAAAAAGTACGCACTCTCAAAAGCAAAAGTACAATAAAATGAAGAAATGCCACGCTAAAAAGTCCATCGTACCAAAAATATGACCAAGTCGTGAAAAGTGCTGAGTTGGGACGGGAACTGAAAAACGGTCCTCACTGACTGATCGGGAAATCTTTTATTCTCTTCCCCTCCCCAAGTAGTCTTATATAAAGGGTAGTAAAGGCAAGAATATACCAGAAAGGTCGGAAACGAGTTCTAAGTGTGTCAAATTTCATGCACAATCACCTGTCTGAATCAAAATATTGTGGGATATGAAAATTTTTTAGCTCAACCAAACGGCTAACACTTAAATTGATTGTGAAAGATACTACAAATGAAGCATGATAATTCATTATTTGTCCTAACTTTTCCTTATTTGCATTGCTAAGGACTAGCAATGAGTAAGTTGGGGGGTGTGATAAAGTGTTAAATTGATCATTTAAAGGCAATCATATGCATCATACTCATGTTTTTATCTGAAAAATAGCATGAAATGATAGATAATTGTGTAACAAGTCCAACGGTACCAATTTCATCAAATTCTGACTTAAAAACATCGTCATTTCATGTGATCAAAGGAGTGTAGCGCATTTGCGGTTTTTCGACAAAACCGAGACGAAATGAATAAATATGATGATATTTTTATGATAAAGCGCTAAATTATATTTATTTGATGTGAACAAGACATGCCGATGATGCAGTGCAGCTGGAGGAGTTTCCTGAAATTTGGGGGAGGTCCAGTGTGCGGATTTCAACTAAAACAGGGGTAAAAATGCAATTTGATTCCTTCCTCCGCTGGAGTTTCCCAAAACCCACTATTTCCTTCCGTCTCTCCAATTTCCTAAACACATTCCTTCCTTTATTTTAAAAATCCTCTCTCTCTCTCTCTCGTTTTAGAAAGTTAAATCCTCTTTCTTTTCCAGTTTCCTTTTTCTCTCCAATTTTCCAATCCCAGTCCGACTTCTTCTCTAATTTCCTTCCCACGCCTATCTTCCTCTCTATATTAATCTCTCTCGGCATCCCACACGCCCTCCTCTCTTCTCTTTCTCCGACGCTCTCTCTCAGATTTCCTCTCCCACGGTTTCTCTTTCTCCCCCTCTATGTCTTCTCTCTCTCCGACAGTTCCTTCTCCACTCTCCGCAGCCCTCTCCTCTTCTTTTCCAAACTCTCTTCCCGCAGCTTCTTCCTCCTCTCCCTGTTACGTTTCCCCTCTCCCGCAACCTCTCCTCTTCTCTTTCTCTTCCTCCTTCACCCGCCTCCTCTCTCTCGTTTTTATTTCCCAGCAGCATCCCTCTCTCCCTCTCTTCGGTTCTCCTCTTCTCGGTTTTTCTCTTTCTCTCTCTCTTCTATTTCCTCTCCTTCTCCAGCGAACTCTCCACCAACAGCCAGCACCTGTCCACGCCGCCAGCCGGGTCTCCGCAGCACCGCAGGTTTCCACGCGGTTAAGCTTTTCCTCCTGCCGTCACGTGCATGCACGCAGCAACTGTGTACCCGGCATCCACCAGAAAAGCTCCATCACCGGCATCCACGCAGCTGCACGTAGCCATGCATATCCGGCGAAGCCCACCGCCCACACCTGCACGCACGCCGTCCATCACAGCACCTGAGATGGTTCTTCGTTGAAGCCTGTGGTGAAGCTCTTCTCCCAGCGGCTTCACGGCCCCAGCACCCCTCCACGCAGCTCCAACCCTCCTCCAACGAAGCAGCAGCCGGCCACCCCCCCACACGGCAACCCTTGAAGCCGGCTTCCTCCCACGCTTGCCAGCAGCTCGTCCACATGCAAGCAGCTCTTTCATGCACCCAGCCACCAGCAACTCCACCATCCAGCAGCAGCTCTAAGCTCCAGCGGTTTCACAGCACATGCACACGGCCAGCATCAAGCGTCCGGTCCACTGCGCCAGTGCCTTGCAGCCTACTGTGCCGGCTTACTTGCCAGGAGCCCTATTTGTTACATGTTATTTCTTTTAGTCATTAGTTAGTTACTTGGTTAGATTTAATTATTTATTGAGATAGTACAACTAAGAATTTTGTAAGTTTATTTCATTTTTTTTTTAGCTAATTAATGATATTTTATTAAAATTGCAAATAGTTAAATAGCAATGTTCTTGTTAGCGAAGTGTCGTTTATTCTCCATGTGTGGTAGTGTTTAAATTCCGAAAGTAGTTCGTAGAATTAAATATCATTTTTTTTGTCTTGGGTATTTTTAGTTAATCGAGTTTTTGTCTAATTAGGTAATTAATTGGTCAGTTCAAATCCTCATTTGTTTTAGATAATCAAAATTCAAAGTTTTCAAAGTTAAAAATTTAACTCCCTGTGGATCGACTCGGACTCATCACTATTAAATTTGAGTGAGCCGGATAAATTTAGATTGAACGTTTTCATGTGTTTAACGACGCACAATTCGAAACGATCAGCGAGGCAGCTGGCGGATGCGTGGATGGCTGCGCGGTGCGGGCTTCCCACGCAGGGGCTCGAGCGATGAGGTTCGCTCGGGCAAATCCTCTCATCGTGCCGCGTGGCGCTGACTTCTCCCTCACGGCGGGCGACTGGCGTTGAAGGTGATAGAATTGGGTGGCCTCAAAGCCAATCATTGTACATTCTAGTTCAGATTATTAATAAAGGTAATTATTTCTTCATTTATAGGTCTCGCAAATTAATTATAGTAATGAAGGTCCATAGACAAATGTATGGGATATGGAATCATGATAAGATCATGATAGTGAAATCAATATTCTTAGTCACTTGTCTTAAACAGATCTCAATCATAGTATATTTGAGATGGACATTAAATATTTGATAAGATCTACACAAGTTATTTCTACTCATACGATGAGGGTGAATGATCTCACATTCACTCGTGTGGTGACACTAAGACAAACTTGTGGGTGCTCATTAGAGAATGAGTTCACTGAACATATCCGAATAAGAATTCTTGGATAGTAATTATACCTACTAGTCAACAAGGGAATTCAATCGTTGCAGTAGCATAGTTGGTCCTTTGACCTGAGTCACCAATGATACCTTGCTTGTAGACCATTGTGTCTTGATTCTCTGACTTGTGGACTTTAACCATTAAGTCTATGATAGTCAGTCTCTCTGATACAGTGGAAAGCTTGCGAAGGTAATTGAGTGAACAATAGGGGATCACTCACTCTTGGTATAAGACTGGAGAGAGAATGTCCTATGAATGTGTACACAGAAATCCCTGGCTAGGGTCAACTGAAAGAGATGTCTTTCTAGAAGTTAACTGAGTACTGGAATCCATCTAAATAATGCAATAAAGGTTTGACTGTAAAACCATACCCTTGCGTTATTGGGACCTTGGATGAGTAAAGGATTTTATCTGTGCGGTATCTGCAGACGGAAAGGTTCAAATAAAGGGAACAGTATCCCTTATATCTTTTGGGATCATGAGGTAGTGTTTGGTACCGTTCATGGTCAGAAGGTCAAGTGGATTAATCATCAGATGATAAGCCACTTATTTATTGAATTAATTATTTAACATATGATGTTTAAATAATAATTAATAAATATTAGACTTTAGAATTAATTCTAAGTTTAATGGGCCTGAAACCAGACTGATATATGGGCCTGGAGGGTCACACACATAAGAGTTCTCGCAAGACGGTGATAGATGTTAAACATTATGGTTATCTAGGTTTTTGTGAAAAGCCGCAGGATAAACATGAATATTTAATGGAGAATTATCCAAGGCCAAACTCTTGGATAATCATAAGAATTAATCTTTGTGCTTATCCTTATTTCTTATATAAGGAGGCCAAGGGGAGGGGTGGAAGAAGTTGGACGTACACTACAGCATCTCGGAGTTTCTCTCTCCTCTCTCTCTCTCCTTCTCTCTCTTGAAGTAGATTTCTCTCTTTCCGCGCATGGTGGATTTGAGATCGGGTCGAAGTACTCAAGCCGAGGAGGAAATCGCATCTGCGTCGGGAGCTCGTGTAGATACCTCTGGAGATCGTACGCGTGCGCGATTACCGAATCGAACAAATCCACGGGAGATTCGAAACCCCGCAAAGGTGAAGAATAGTTCTTCCCGCATAATTATTTAATTGTCCATTTTATGATCCCAACAACCGATACACAGGAATCATTTACTTTCTGCTGCGTTTTAGGCGATTCCTAACAGTGGTATCAGAGCCAGGTTGCTGGTTCGATCGTAAAACGACTTTGTTTTGCCTGATTATTTCTCGTTATGCATGTAGAACTGTATTGTACACGTTCTTGGGCTTATTTTTCGGGGAAATTTTAAAGTTATTATCATATGATGATTAATAAAATTGTTCCCTAAATTAAATTGGTTCTAACATTGTTGTTAAAATTGTTTTAACACTACCAATTTAATATGCGGTTTTGGGGGTGTTCTTGCCACAGCAGTTAGTTCATAAAATGAACTAGACAAGGATTTAACTTTTGTTGAAAATCTTAATATGTTTACAGGATATCTAGAGTTGCCTAGATTAGCACAGATAGGTCTGGTGAACACTAGCATATCTACGGATTATCTAAGGGGTTTTTTCAATAGGGTCTTCCTTAGGGATGCTCCTGGTGGGTAGGTCTATATCTTGATTACTGTTTTGGGGAGGCTGTAGGGATTATGATCATATGGCCCTCTGGTTCGACCAAACTGGTCTCCGATAATTACTGGAGATTCCCTATAACAGGCAGCAAGTGGCGTTACCCCTTTATCCTTCCCAAGGCCATGCAAACGTTCAGGTTTCTTGCAGGGTTCAGGGTGGCGTCCGGCACCCACCGGCGTAACCGGCAACGTACGCCGGCGTCGGCAGCTCCGGTCGAGGCAAGCCCGGGCCCTGCCTAGACCGGCGGCGGCTTCCCCCCATCGATCTGCTCGTGCACCAGGCGTTTTTTATTCCCTGCGCATGCAAGCTTGGAGGGGCACGTCGGCGACATACTTTGGGGTTGCTAGCGATGTCCACCGACGCCGTAGGGATCGGTCGGAGCATGATTATAGGGTATTTGTTCATTATTTAAAATTGTTTTAAATTATTAGCTTCCCTATTAATCAATTAAGTTTAAAAATTATTTTTAAACTTATTTTTCATGCGTAACTTGATGTTCATTTTTATGTTCAAATTGTTTGAATTCTGTGATTAGTTAACTAAATAGTTTAGTTAAATCTTTTGTCAATAATATTATGAATACTTGTTGATTTAAACTTGAAATAAATGTTATTTCAAAACTTATGGTATTATATTTTATTTGTACATAAAATGATACCAACTATAATTATCTAATAATTATATGATGCATGTGATGTGAATGGTGGGATTATCATGGACTTAGATTAGTCATGTGATGGTTATTTTGTGAATGAATGCGATGCATGTTTCATTTGGTATTTTAAAATAGGACCTGCGTGTCCTCCTCTCTCTTAATCCAAGTGTACATTCTATCTTCCTCTAAGTTTGTACTCCCCTTGATAAGATCAATGTTTCTTATTATTATTTAAATGTACATTTATGGACCTGCGAGTCCTAAATTCATATTTAAATGTTGCGGATCAAGTTTAGAGGACGGGATCTCTTGAAAACACCTCTCGAGGAAGGACTCGCATCAAATGGAACCAGTGTTGCTGTTTTCACACTAGAATTTTATTATGGATCATCGTTTGGCTCCGATGATTCCTTAGTAGCTTAAGTAGTCCATGATCATCCCTATTTATTTTTTTGCATGTATGTGATATCTGTGGAATATGCTGTTAAATAGATATTTCTATCTAGTATAATGATACTTCAAATCGAAATATTATTAATAGCACGATTTTTATAAATCAACTTAAAAAACCCTCTTTCAAAATTTAAGTTGTAAACGTGAGATATTCAGAATAATCCACGTAACCCACCATCATTATAGATCTAAAGACAATTCTTATTTCAAATGGATTCGTTGTACTACCACAAAGTCTATTTGATTTAGAAATTAACCTAGGTCTATGACATGTGATGTCATTAAGATAAATGGACAAATAGTGTGGTTTTGTTGTGCTACCACAAGGATTGCACTACGAATTCATGTTATCTAAGTAATGATAGATAAACATAACTGAATCGTTTGATTTGTTGTGCTACCACAAGATCATTCTGATTCAGGAGTTAAATTCGATCGGATATTGTAAATGTTGCAATTGTCAAAAATTGACTGTCTAAGGGACTTGATGTGATTTGTCGTGCTACCACAAGATCACATGCATGATACCCGAAGGATTCTGATCCGCACTAGGAGATCATCGGAATCTCCAGTTCTGTATATTAGATGGTCATACAGATCGCCGAAAAATAGTGGGAGTATAAGAATCTAGATTAAAAGTCCTAAATCTGATTTTAGAACTATCTGCTTATTTCGTTATATTTCCTTGTAGGTTGCTATGTCGTCACCTAACCCTCTTCGTTGCATACTTAATGCAAACAAACTCACGAGACCAAATTACATTGACTGGTTACGCAACCTGAAGATTGTCCTCAGGTGTGAAAAACTAGCCTATCTCCTGGATCAACCTGATGCAGAACAACCTGGTGAAAATGCTAATGAAGATGAATTAATGATGTTTGAAAACTGGAAGGAGGACTCTATTAAAGTCCAGTGTTATATGCTTGGTTCAAAGAACAATGAACTACAACGACAGCATGATAACATGGAAGCTAAGTCCATTCTGAGTCACCTACAAGAGTTGTTTGGTGAACAATCCAGAACAGAAAGATATGAGATATTTAAGAAACTGTTCAGCAACCAGAATGAGCGAGGGCACAACTGTGCAAACTCATATGCTCAAGATGATATAATGGATTGAGAGGCTTGTAGTGCTTGGCTTTGTTATGAACAATGACCTAAGCATCGACTTAATCCTTCAGTCCCTACAAGATTCATTTTCACAATTCATCATCAACTTCAATATGAATAAGATTGAGGTTACACTGGCTGAGCTGCTCAACATGTTGAAGACAACTAAAGGCACTATCCATAAAGATAAGCCACATGTTATGCTTGTTGGTAAGACTAATAAGAAAAGAAAAGCTGGACAGACCTTTAAGAAAGGTAAGCCAAAGAAGCCAGTGAAAAGCAAACCAATGGTTCAAAAGGACAAAGCTAAAGTCAATGATAAATGTCAGTATTTCCACTGCCATAAAGAAGGTCACTGGAAGAGAAACTGCAAGATTTATCTAGCAGAAAAAGCAAAAGAGATGCTTGGTGAAGATTCAGGTATACTCATGATTGATCTTAACTTGTCTTATAGAGAATCAACATCTTGGGTATTAGATACTTGATGTGTTTCTCATATCTGCAATAACTTGCAGGTGCTAACAAGTAAAAGAAGATTGAATCGCGGAGACGTGGATCTGAGACTTGGGAATGGAGCAAAAGTTGTTGTGTTAGCTGTGGGGACAGCAAGACTTCAGATGCCGTCAGGAGACTCATTGGAACTAATAGATTGTTATTATGTTCCAACCATTATTAGGAATATCATATCTATTTCATGTCTAAATAAACAAGGATATTCTATGAAACTTGAGAATAAAGGTTGTTCCATTTATCAAGGAGACAAATTGTTTGCTTCTGGATATTTATTGAATGGTTTATATTTACTTGATATTTCATATGATGTTTGTCTAGTAAATAAGTCTCTTGAACGAATAGATAAAAATGTGAATAAATCATATCTATGGCATTGTAGGCTCGGTCATATAAATGAGAATAGGATCATTAAGTTGCAAAAGAATGGATATCTTGATCCATTTGATTATGACTCATTTGCAACTTGTGAAGCTTGTCTCATGGGAAAAATGACCAAAGCTCCATTTTCAGGACATGGAGAAAGAGCTAAGGAATTATTGGAACTAATGCATAGTGATGTATGTGGTCCAATGTTCACTCATACTATGGGTGGTTACTCATACTTCGTTTCATTTACAGATGATTTCTCAAGATATGGCTGTATATATTTAATGAAATATAAGTCAGAAGTCTTTGAGAAATTTAAAGAATTTAAAAATGAAGTTGAGAACCAAACTGGGAAGAGTATCAAGACTCTTCGATCAGGGGTAAATACTTAAGTACATAATTCATACAATATCTTAAGAATAATGGTATTCTATCTCAGTGGACTCCTCCCTATACACCACAATTGAATGGTGTATCGGAAAGGAGAAATCGTACTCTATTAGATATTGTACGATCAATGATGAGTTATGCTAAACTTTCCATTTCTTTATGGGAATATGCACTAATGGCTGCTGCATATCTGTTGAACAAAGTTCCTAGTAAGTTAGTATCTTCCACTCCATATGAGATATGGAAAGGGAAGAAACCAGATTTTAAGCATGTTAGAGTCTGGGGTTGTCCTGCACATGTCAAAAGACATGATCCAGATAAATTGGATTCCAGGATAGAAAAGTGTAGGTTTGTTGGATATCCAAAAGAGACTTTTGGATATTATTTCTATCAGCCCAGCGATTAAAGGGTGTTTGTCGCAAAAAGAGCTGTCTTCTTAGAGAAAGAATATCTTTCAAAAGAAGACAGTGGGAGCAAGATAGACCTGGAAGAAATTCCATACTCACAAATCAATGCTGGCTCATCTAATGATCCATTGACTCAATAACTTGTTCAAGACAATACACAAAAGGTTCGAAGATCTGGTAGAGTGCCTAAGCAGCCTGAAAGATATGTTGGACATATTGATGATGACAAACCAAAAGTGCACTTAAATGAGGATGATGATCCTCAGACCTACCAAGAAGCCATGAATAGTCAAGAATCAGAGAAATGACAAGAAGCAATGGATTCAGAAATTCAGTCTATGTATACGAACCAAGTTTAGAACTTGGTTAAACTGTCAGAAGGTATAGTACCTATTAGTACTAAATGGATCTTTAAAAGAAAGATCGGGGCAGATGGACAGATTGACACATACAAGGCAAGGTTGGTAGCGAAAGGGTATCGTCAAAGGCAAGGCATTGACTATGACGAAACTTTTTCTCCAGTTGCCATGATTAAGTCAATTAGAATACTTCTTGTTGTTGCTGCATTATATGATTATGAAATATGGCAAATGGATGTGAAAACAACATTCCGTAACGGGAACCTTCAAGAAGAGGTGTATATGATACAACCTGAAGGATTCACTTCCAAAGAGCATTCAAGTAAGGTATGCAGGCTGTAAAAATCTATTTATGGATTAAAGCAGGCATCCCGAACTTGGAACTTAAGATTTGATGAAGCAATTAAATCTTATGACTTCATTAAGAATGAAAATGAACCATGTGTTTACAAAAAGACTAGTGAGAGCGCAGTTACCTTTTTGATACTTTACGTTGATGACATTTTACTCATTGGGAATGATGTAGGAATGTGGTTATTAGTAAAGATTTGGTAATCCAAAAACTTCTCCATGAAGGATTTGGGAGAGGCATCCTACATTCTGGGAATAAGGATCTATAGAGATAGATCCAAAATGATGCTTGGTTTATCCCAATCCATGTATATAGACACCATAATCAAAAGGTTTGACATGAAAAATTCCAAGAGAGGTCTCGTTCCGATGAGACATGAAATTTATCTCTCTAAAGGAATGTCTCCCAAGACACCTGAAGAGAAAGCATACATGGATAGAGTTCCTTATGCTTCGGCAATAGGATCTATCATGTATGCAATGCTATGTACTAGGCCTGATGTGGCACACCCACTAAGTGTCACTAGTAGATATCAGGCTGATCCAGGTGAGGAACACTGGAAGGCGGTGAAATGTATCCTTAGATACTTAAGAAGGACTAAGGATCTATTTCTCGTCTATGGAGGAAATGACTTGGAACTTCGAGGGTGTACTGACTCGAACTTCTAGTCGGATATGGATGATAGCAAATCCATGTCTGGATTTGTGTTTATGTTAAATGGAGGTGCAGTAAGTTGAAAAAGTTCCAAACAAGAAACAACTGAAGATTCGATGACCGAAGCAGAATACATTGCTGCAGCTGAAGCGGCTAAGGAGGCGGTTTGGATGAAGAAGTTCATCTCTGCACTTGGAGCAGTTCCAAGCATTTCAGATCATGTTCCATTATTATGTGACAACAATGGGGCAATAGCTCAAGCAAAGGAGCCAAGATCGCATCAAAAGTCAAAGCACATTCTCAGACAATTTCATCTGATTCGTGAGATTATTGCCCAAGGAGATATAGTGTAACGACCCGCCATCCTATGACCCCAAGCACCAAGCACCCCGAAAAGTCACAAACCAGAAGGGGAGGAAGAGGAATTCAACCACCACAAGCATGCTATGAATCCACGATCACAAGCACAGCCATTCCCACAAGGAAACTCCCCTAAACATGCTCAATCTAGCCCAAAACACGTCATGTCACGCCAAAGAAAACACGAGCAACACATGCAAGGTTCGTCCCCCTACCGGTTCTTGAACTCCTCCAAGCTCCTCGCCGCCGACCCGCCGCACCGCAGACCGCCGCCGGTACCCTCGAGGACGCCGCCACTCCGCCGGGACGTTGGCCACCGTCCGGAGAAGGGAACGCCGCGAAGGAGGTGGTGGTGGTAGAGGTGAGAGGTAAGGAGGCTATGGAGTGATTGGAAGAGGAAGAAGAGAAAGGGAAGGGGAAGAAGAGAGTCGGAGGGGGCGGAGAGGGCGAAGAGAGAGAGAGTGAAGGCGAGAATGAGGGAAGGAATGGGAGGCTCGCGGAGTCAATCTGAATCCCGCTAAAACGCGTCGATCGAGGCAGACGCCAATCAGTCTGACAGGACAGCCGTACTGACAGCGCTCTGAAACGCGTCGCCCACCGTGGACGCTGTTCAGACGACAGGACAGGCCGTACTGACAACGCTCTGGCGCCGTACCCTGACATCGCAGAGGTCACAGTCTGAATCGCGTCGGCCAACCTGGACGCCGTTCAGACGATGTGACCGGGACCGTACTCTCGCGGCCCGAAACCCGCCCACGTGGCGCACACGTGGCACAACAACCTGCAGACCTAAATGGCGTCCACACAACCTGACGCCTTTTGAAAGGCGTCGAGCAGTGCTGACGCCATTCAGTCAGATATTTCAAGACCCCGCAGGGTCCAAACCAGGGGATCCGGCCCGAACCCGACCCGAAAAGAGAACCCAAAACCTCAGTCCTTACATATAGTAGTTGAGAAAGTCTCATCCGAAGATAATGTAGCAGATCCCTTGATTAAATCATTGTCTCAAAACAATTTAGAACGTCACCTTAAGTCTATGGGACTTAGACACATGGGTGATTGGCAATAGTCCAAGTGGGAGAATGATAGAATTGGGTAGCCTCAAAGCCAATCATTGTACATTCTAGTTCAGATTATTAATAAAGGCAATTATTTCTTCATTTATAGTTCTCGCAAATTAATTATCGTAATGAAGGTCCATAGACAAATGTATGGGATATTGAATCATGATGAGATCATGATAGTAAAATCAATATTCTTAGTCACTTGTCTTAAACAGATCTCAATCATATGATATTTGAGATGGACATTAAATATCTGATAAGATCTACACAAGTTATTTCTACTCATACGATGAGGGTGAATGATCTCATTCACTCGTGTGGTGACACTAAGACAAACTTGTGGGTGCTCATTAGAGAATGAGTTCACTGAACATATCCGAATAAGAATTCTTGGATAGTAATTATACCTACTAGTCAACAAGGGAATTCAATCGTTGAAGTAGCATAGTTGGTCCTTTGACCTGAGTCACCAATGATACCTTGCTTGTAGACCATTGTGTCTTGATTATCTGACTTGTGGACTTTAACCATTAAGTCTATGATAGTCAGTCTCTCTGATATAGTGGAAAGCTTGCGAAGGTAATTGAGTGAACAATAGGGGATCACTCACTCTTGGTATAAGACTGGAGAGAGAATGTCCTATGAATGTGTACACAGAAATCCCTGGCTAGGGTCAACTGAAAGAGATGTCTTTCTAGAAGTTAAGTGAGTACTGGAATCTATCTAAATAATGCGATAAAGGGTTTGACTGTAAAACCATACCCTTGCGTTATTGGGACATTGGATGAGTGAAGGATTTTATCTGTGCGGTATCTGCAGACGGAAAGGTTCAAATAAAGGGAACATTATCCCTTATATCTTATGGGATCATAAGGTAGTGTTTGGTGCCGTTCATGGTCAGAAGGTCAAGTGGATTAATCATCAGACGATAAACTACTTATTTATTGAATTAATTATTTAACATATGATGTTTAAATAATAATTAATAAATATTAGACTTTAGAATTAGTTTTAAGTTTAATGGGCCTAAAACCAGACTAATATATGGGCCTAGAGGGTCACACACATAAGAGTTCTCGTAAGACGGTGAGAGATGTTAAATGTTATGGTTATTTGAGTTTTTGTGAAAAGCCGCAGGATAAACATGAATATTCAATGGAGAATTATCCAAAGCCAAACTCTTGGATAATCATGAGAATTAATCCTTGTGCTTATCCTTATTTCTTATATAAGGAGTCCAAGGAGAGGGGTGGAAGAAGTTGGATGTACACTACACCATCTCAGAGTTTCTCTCTCCTCTCTCTCTCTCCTTCTCTCTCTTGAAGGAGATCTCTCTCTTTCCGTACATGGTGGATTTGAGATCGGGTCGAAGTACTCAAGCCGAGGAGGAAATCGCGTTTGCGTCGGGAGGTCGTGTGGGTACCTCTGGAGATCGTGCGCGTGCGCGATTACCGAATCGGACGAATCCACGGGAGATTCGTAACCCCGCAAAGGTGAAGAATAGTTCTTCCCGCGTAATTATTTAATTGTCTCTTTTATGATCCCAGCAACCGATACATAGGAATCATTTAATTTCCCGTTGCGTTATAGGTGATTCCTAACAGAAGAGAGGAAAGAGGAGAGAGAGAGAGAGAGTGCAGGGGAGGAGAGAAGAAAGAGAGAGACAGGAAGCGGGAGCAGGGAAAGAGAGAGACGTACAGAGAGGGATAAAAAGTGGGAGAGAGAAGGGGGAAAAGAGGGAGAGAGAAATGCAGGATGCGTGAGAGAGAAAGAGGAAAAAGTAGAGAGAGAGAGAAACACAGAGAAAAGGGGGAGAGAGAGCAGAGGAAAAGTCAGAGGGAGAGAGGAGTGCGGTGTAGAGAAGTGAGAGAGAGAGAGAGCGTGAGAGAGAAAGAGATGCGTCAAGAAAAAAAACTAGGTGGGGAAGAGAGAGAATAAAGCTGGAGAGCCCTAAAAGAAAGAAGAGATGTCTTTTTAAAAGGAGAGAAGTTTTCAAAATAGAGAAAGGAGGGAAGGGAGGTGGCGGCTACTCTTCTTGCCTTCTTCTTGGGTGAGAATTAGGGTAACCCTTTTTGGATAATAAATACCCATTTTACCCCTGCTTTAACCTTTTTGCCAAAATGAAGCTATTTTTGCCTAGATTCGAATGCTGGACCTTCCACAAATCTTCAGGTACTTAACCAACTGCGCCAGATCTTCTTTATGTCCTGTTAGCATAAAATAAATATAATTAATATTTATTCATGAATAATATTATAGTTATGCCGAAATAAAGTAATTCACTTTCTCAGTTTTGCTGAAAAACCGCAAATACACTACACTCCATTATTCACATGAAATGATGATGTTTTTAACTCAAAATTTGACAAAATTGGTACCGTTGGAATTAGTGCAAAATCATCTATCATTTCATACAGTTTAAAACATAAAATCATAAATATAGTGTATACATTTATTTTTTTAACGATCAAAACTATCAACTTATCACTTGCCACCTTCTTGTGGAATTAGAACATAGGGCGTATTGAGCCATCAAACAAGTTAATCTGGACCTAGCCCAAGCCGGTTCCCATAGAACCTTACAATTGAGTGAGCTAGAGGAGTTGCGTAATGAAGCATATGAGAATTCCAAGATTTATAAAGCCAAAACCAAAGCCTTTCATGACAAACACATTGTGAGGAAATTCTTCCATCCAAATAAAAAAGTTTGGCTATTTAATTCTAGGCTTCGAGTATTTCCAAGAAAACTGAAATCAAGGTGGGATGGGCCTTTCTTGGTCATTAAGCCCTTTGACCATGGAGCTGTTAAAATCATGGATCCAAAGACTTGACACACATTCAATGTTAATGGGCAACGGTTGAAGCCGTTTGTTGAAAATTTTCAAAATAGCCCACCTGAATCCATGACGTTGAGTGACCCACAATAATTGTACTTCCGTCTAGCTGAAGACGTTAAACTTAGCGCTTGTTGGGAGGCAACCCAGCATTTTAGATCATCTTTTGTTTTTCCTCTTCTTTAGGTTTTTGTGCAGTAGTTGGCTTTGGTAATGTCACATCTTCATGGCCACAGGTTGTTTCTCTCCTTCCCCATTTTCTTATGGCTAGCATTTTGTTCATTTCCTTTATGCCATTGAGGACAATGCCATTCAAGTTGAGGGGAGGCAATCAATATGCATTTTTTAAAACATCTTTTGAAAAAAACTGATATATTTTTTTTTACTGAGAAAATGGTCAAAAATTTTCAAAAACTTCTTTTTCACATCCCACGTAAGTTACCTAGAATCATGTTTCATTAGGTGAATCATAATCAAATCCATTTTATGTTAGCCAAATTGGATAGAGTTGTTAAAGTTCAGAATATCCCACTCTATAAGAAGCCACGACAAGAATGATTTTCACATACACACGACAACTTAGAATAAGTGAAAGACCTTAAAAGTATAAAATTGTTGGAATTAACCTTAAGGATAGGACTACCTATTCTAATTTTTTTCCTTTTTTAGGTTGAATGAAAAGAACATTATGATTCGTAATAGGGGACTGACCCACTCAGCACTCTAAAGAGGCGGTTATTTAAAAAGGGACATTTGTAAACATTTAATGCCAAATAAGGTGTCAAAAAGAGGTAAAGGAAGGCAGGTGGCAAAAAGTACGCACCGTACGCACCTCCCCTCAAGCAAATTAAAGAGAGTAGTAAAAAATACGCATTCTCAAAGGCAAAAGTGCAACTAAATGAAAAAGTCGCGCTAAATATAAAGTCCCTTATACTAAAAAATATACGACCAAGTCGTGAAAAGTGCTGGCAGGAGCTGAAAAACGATTCTCTCGGATTGATCGGGAAATCCCTTTTCTCTTCTCTTCCTCAGATAGTTTTATCTAGAGGGTTAGTAAAGGCGATGATATAACGGAAAGGGCAGAAACGAGTTCTAAGTATGCCAACTTACATGCATGATCACCTGTCGCGAACCAAAGTGTAGTGGGAAATGAGAACTTCAGCTTAACTGATCAGCTACCATTTAATTGATTGTGATAGATAACTACAAATGAAGCATGATAGTTCATTGTTGTCCCAATTTGTCTTCTATTTACATTGCTAAGGGACTAGTAATGAGTAAGTTGGGGAGTGTGAAAAGTTGATAGTTTTGATCGTTAAAAGAACAAATGCATACGCTATATTCATGATTTTATGTTTAAAACTACATAAAATAATAGATAATTTTGCACTGATTCCAACGGTATCAATTTTGTCAAATTCTGAGTTAAAAACAACATCATTTCATGTGAATAACGGAGTGTAGTATATTTGTGGTTTTCTCAGCAAAACCGAGATAATAAATAAATTTATTTCAGCATAAATGTAATTTTATTAATGATAATATCCTGATTTACATTTATTTTTATATAAACAGGATATGAAGACGATGTGGTGCAGTGGTTAAGTCTTTGGAGACTTATAGGAGGTCTAAAGTTTAAATCTAAACAAAAGCAACTACCTTTTTAGAAGAATTAATGGAGCAGGGGTACAATGGTCTTTGACTACTCTCTAAAGGTTACCCTAATTTATGCTCAAGAAGGAGTCTTGGATCAGCCGCTGCCTCTTTCTTCCCTCCATTCCCCTTTTTGAAAATACCCTCCCCTTTTAAAAGAATCTCCTTCTTTCCTTCCTTTCTCTCTTCCGTTGTTTTTCCTTCTTTTCCTTCCTGCCTTCTCTTCCTCTCTCTCTCACTTTCTCCCTCTCTCTGCTACGATACCTATGGGTACTGTAGCAGCTACAATACCCGCGTACTATAGCAACCCCCTCTCTCTCTAGCTTTTGTTCTCTCTCTCTCTCTTTCACTCCCTCTCTCTCTACATCTCTCTTAAACCAGAGGCTGCCAGGGGCAAGAGGTGGACTCGAGGCACTGCAACTGATTACTGGAAGGAGTCTAGGGCTGCCAAGGATCCGCACGAATGGCTACGACGGCTGCAAACACCAGTTTTCTCTCTCTAGTTTTTGAGTTCTCCATGTTACACTGTATTTCGAATATTTTATGTAAAAAATTTCTTATAAAAGTCATGTTATTTTTTTATTTTCAATGTCTCTATAAAATTTCATGTAGTTATGTTAATGAAGGACAATAGCTCCTTTGAAACAAGTTATCTTTTCTCCCTCTTTTTGTTCTACAACTTTTTTTTTTTTTTTTTTCTGTTGACACTATTCAAACTTTATATTCTACTTTTAATTAGTGTTTTAGAGATAGTATTAGTTCAATAGATGGTCTGATTATGCTCGTTTAGCGGTGCTCCTTTTGTGAGTTCATAGTAACTCCGGTTAATTTCAATTCTTATCTATCAAATCATCATGCTCCCTCTTCTTTCTTCTCTGTTTTTCCTCTAAAAACTCAAGGTTTTCAACTTTAAAAATGTATTTACCTGTGGATTCGACCCAATCTCACCACTTGCTATTTTTCAAATAATTATATGTAGAAATTATAATTTTAAGATTGATATTAGAATATACTTAACGACACAGAATTTTGAGCGATCATAGGCCGTTCAAATTCTAAAATCTTGACGGCCACTTCGAGTGTCGTTCGCATTCCGAATTTTTTTTGAAAATTCCCAAACGACCTGTGTTTTTGCCGTCCTAATTCCTATTGTCTCCGAAAAATTAATTTTTCATGGCCTAAAAATTAAAATTAAAATTGAAGAATACAGAATAATCCGAACATGATGTTATAACAGAGATTGTTCTTCTCAGTTGCATCAATAGGGGTCTAAACTTGGCTCTGATACAATTGTTGGGTTCAGTCGAAACTCCGGGAAATCGTAATAGCGGAAGAACATAAAATAAAATCGATTTCCCTAACTAGTTACGGGCTCCAATTGATGCAACAAAAACAATCAAAAAATCATACGGAGATTTTCACCTTGCATAGAATACGTTATTCTACAAAGATCGATGCCGAACACTCCTCGAAGCTAAGAGCCGCACAAGCGTACGGCCTCTAGAGTAGGTCCATACGAACTCTCTGCAGCAACGGAGTCCTTCTCCTTCAACCCGTACAAAAACCCTTCCTCAACGCTTGTGGGAAGAGTCTAACTCTTCCAATGCTTGATGGCAAGGTTTGGGTGAAAGGTTGGAATGGCATTCATTCTAGGTTCTGGGAGAAAGAAGGGTTATATATAGGATTGATTAGGCGGCAACTTGAATCGACCCTTTTAACCAATCCCCGTCTTTTACCTCCTTGGCAAAAGAAATCTTAAGGCATTTAATATATCAATATATTATTATTAACTTATTTATCAAATAAGCCTAATAATACATATATTATATGTACACCCTTTATACTATTGTATTTATACTTTTAAGCCATTTATAGATTTTTTTTCCGAAAGTATCAAATGCTTTAGTATATTATTCTATACAATAATATTATGTTCTGCAAGAGTTATTTGTGTGTGATCCTCTAGGCCCATTATCACTCTGGTTTAAAGATTTATTAACTTCTAATCTAATTAGAAGTAAATTAAACTGGTTATTCCCATTAACCATTTAATTTGTTCGGGACCTTTTGATCACTTGGGTCAAGAAAATCCGCGTGATCCTAGAGGATGCTGGATTCATCTTCACCCTGTTTGGCACCTGTAAGTCTTCAGTTACCATATCGCTATAATCCCTCGCTTATTCTATGAGTCCGATCCGATCGTGTGGCATGGTTATGTCAAACCACTAGTGATCATGTCGTCTGACCATGACCTCCTTAATAATTTCACGTTCATTACAAACGAACTAATACCATCTTGGCCAAGGGTTTAGTGGAGCGTCCATGTCATGACCCATTAACTGTCTGTGATATACCTGACAGTGAGCAATCTCCTCTTAACTATTAACGGTCTTCACATGTATTTTGATGTGGCTAATAATTCAGTGTTTCATAACTTATGGTTAAAGTCACTTAACCAAACATTAAACCACACTAGTCCTCACGTAAGACCCCATTAATGTCTCAGGTCAAAGGATCAACAATACTACTGAGACAGATGGATCTTTAGTTGACATTAGGTATAATTAACTATCTGAAGATCCATCAGCAGATCAATTCGGTGAACATCCTCCCAAGATGAACACCCACATATATGTGCTGGTGCCCCGCACCTGTGACTGTGAGATTGGTCATTTGCACATCATGTGTGCCGATTTACGAGTAATCAATGTCTCAGAGTGATTACTCTCTAATCGGGAACAATTAAGGTATGTGTCCATGTACAGTTAAACTCACATTCGAGATCCATCTCGAAATTGACTTGACAACTACATATCCTAGGGACAATGCAAAGCAATCCATAGATTACAAGTTTACACTATAATTATATATTGATCAAGATTGTATAACACATTGGGCCTACACAGCCCATAATTGTCCTGTAGGACACCCAAACACTAACACCAACTATGTTAGAATATCTTAGAATATCTTATTTAATTAAGAGAAAATTTTCTCCCCATGCCACCTCACTTGACACCTCATCTTATTCTAGAGGTTTTCATGGGACATCTATTTACATAATTATTATATTTACGCATAAGCTCCTATAATCTTTTGATATTACGAATAAATCCCCCTAATCTGACTATTTACAAACAAACCCTCCCAATCTACCGTGAATTAGTGAAAAGCCCCTAAAACATACAAATAAGTCCCTAAAAGTATTACAAATAAGCCCTTTTTTTAAGGGCTTATTTGTATGAAAGTTGTGATTATGGGGGTTTATTTGTAAATAGTCAGATTAGGAGGGCTTATTCGTAATATCAAAATATTATAGGGGCTTATGTGTAAAAAAATCTATTACATTTTGTCTTTATATGATAGTTATAAAAGACTCCTTGCAACCCTTATTTCCTAAACAGTTATGAGATTGCCATCTCATCACGTCACCTCGCTTGTGTAATGATGAAATGGACATCTCATAGGGACACATGTCATCCTCTAACTAGTCCTCTTCACCTATAAATTGGAGGGGTTTGGCCTTTATTCTCCTCCAAGCCTTTCCTAGGGCAAGAGAGATAGACAAAGGGAAAGATAGAAGGAGATAGAGAAAGAGATAGCATGAAAGAGACAAAGAGAAAGAGGGGGAGAGAGAGAAGAGTGGCTAGAAAAAGGGTGAGCTAAGAGGGGATTCCACTAGTAAGAGTATTCTATCATGATTCCCAACATCCAAGAAGGATGTTGACCTATGTCCTCGTCTAAAGAGAAGCTAAGGACATAGGAGGATGCTAGAAGTTCGCATGGATAGAGGTGCTTAAGCAGGACCTATTATCCTATAGAAACTTCGCTAGACAAGAGGTAGGCTGATAACTTCCTTAAGTATGACTACTTTGTAATATATTGTATTTTGATTTGTTTTAAGATTTTATTTAAAAATATAAGTAGATACATGAAAAGTGCTTTCATCTATGGATTCACTGATTTTACCACCTTTAAACCTATTTTAACCTAATTTACACTTTTGGCTATGCCATACTTTGAAACTAACACTTTTTACAATTATGTATATGTATCAAGATATCATCAAGCGATTAGACTAGACTTTTATTGTATTTGGCCATTATATCTACATGTTTAATTTCTAAGAAGATATAAGAAATGTTTACATGTTAATCCATCCGCATGGACGTTGCCATCTTAAGGACTACAAGGACCGATCTCAAGTAAGCATCTGATTGGGTAAGGTCCTCATGTACCGAGGGCAACGGGAGTGAAATCTAGGAGCCAAAATTTAGTTTGGTGGTTATGGTCAGATTGAGGTATCCCCGGTTCTACGCAGTAACCTAGACCTTAGCTCTAATTACCTAGGAGCTTTGGTGATAAGCATGATAAGTTGTTGTGGTTTAGATGCATGTCCGATATGCAAAGTGATCAAATTGTGATTGCATACATGACGTGATTTGATATTTAAGTTTATAATCATAATTGACAAGCCAAGATTTCCTAAGATCTGAAAATTGGCCGTACATGTTTGATCATGCAAGTTTATGATATGTTTCAAGTATAAGTCCATGAAATGGCTAGATCTTAGATCACGATACATAATTATGCTCAAGTTGTGTCAACCATGATAAGCCATGATATGTAGACTATACATGCATCAACATGCCATCGTGACATGTTTATAGGATTTATTATTGTTAATTATAGGTAGAACATGATATGATTTCATGATAACACGAATGTATCACTTGATTTTAGACTTACACTATATGATAACTCATGTGATGGGAGTTTGACGCCTATTGAGTTGTGAACGCATAGAATCCCAATAACCATTTTTCAGGAGATTTAGTTGAAGATTCAAATTGGAGAAAGCTATGGAGTTAAGGCAGATCTCGAGGGATTTGTCTTATATGTAGAGTTTAGTGTTTATTTTGTATTAGTAGAATCATGTAGTAGGATCTTAGTTGTGATGTACTATTTAAGAAGAGAGCTACATTTTTGCCATTTTAATAAGTTCTATGTGCTGAGTTTTGATGTTGGCAATAGAACTTGTGTTATTCTGATTATTTGGCTTTATGAGTGTTTGCCTTGTGAATTAGCTTATTTCTCATATGCATGCATGTATGTTGGATTTTTTCCACTGTTGCATCTCCAAATATGATGAAAGTAAGTTCGTACTAAAGCGAATTCATGGGTACCACACCCTACTCATTGAGGTCATACACTAAATCCTAGAATTGGAAGCAATTTTCTACAGTGTGGCTTGGTTGGCGATGGAACGAAGGTTCAATCAACACTGGAGTTCCACGCTAGCTTCTCTCTAAGGAGTTGTAGGGAATTTGTTGGTCATTAATGTAGTGAAGATAGCTCCTAGTGATTCGGAAAAGGGAGGGTAATTGGCTTCTTTTGGGTTTCATGGGTGGCCTGCATAGGGTATAATTAGCGGGTGATGGCATGTTATTGTATTGCTAGGGTTGTTGCTGTTGCTGGGGATACTGGAGAGCTTGTTGTTGCTGGGGTATTGGTGGACCTATTGTTGGAAAGGCGGACGAGCCTGGGCCTATTGTTGAGGGTATTGTTGTGGGAATTGAGGTGTAGGGTTGCCTTTTACAATTGGTGGAGGTGGGTTAGTGAAAGCCTGAAACTGCTCATTATTAATGGCTCCTATGATAGGACCATGATTCTTTCCTGAAATTCTTCCCCTTTACAAGATAAAATAGATAGTAAAGTGGGAAATCTTTTAACTGAGTCTAAATGAACCTTCCCATCTGATAATGTAATGCCTCGTGTTAGTCTTAGGTGGCCTACAAGTAAATCATATAGTGTATATTCTCGTTCACCTATTAATAAAATGGTATTATTTCATTATGTGTAATTCGTTTTATTATCGTTTCATAATGAAGTTCGTAAATATGTGCAATAGTGATCAGATTATGATGATATCATACTAATGAGACTAATCACTTATACACACATATTCTTAATTGTTCATAGCCGAAAGAAATCTAAAAAGGACATCAGACATCCAGTTAGACTAGTACAGATTACTCCTACTCATATGATGAGGGTGATTAATCTCATAGTAACTTGTGTGGAGACACCAGGGCAAATATGTATGTGCTCATTAGAGAATGAGTTCACTGAACTGATCCGACTGAATCACTGGATGGTGATGTACCTAGCTGTCAACCAGTTTGATTCAATTATTTACAGTTACGTGAATGGTCCTCGGACCTAAGACACGAAAGACACCTTGTCGGTGGACTTCTATGCTTTGACCTTGGTTTACAGGTTTCTATTCACGAGATTCCAAATAGTTAAGGATCGGGTTCAATGGAATATCGTCGAAAGGAATTGGGTGTTCAATATAGAATCATTCACTCTCGGTATTCAGAGAGAGAATGCTCTAAGTAAGATGCGTAGGAGTCCCTATCCGGGGCGAAAATAATATTTGGAAAAGAGTTTTCTGATATTATATGGAAGCATCCATTCTATGCCAGTCGTCCAATTAATGTTTGATAGTTTACCATAACTTGAGTTGACTCGAGAGGATTGCCCGAATGAAAGATTATATCTACGCGTTAAGAGTGTGTTGCTTAACTCTAAATCTTCCGGGTTCACGCGATGTTGCTTGGCACCCGACGTGATTAGAGGCTCGACCAAATTGTATGTGTGACATTAATTCAATTAATTAATTAATTAATATGAGATATTAATTGATTTATTAAGTCAATAAGGAGTTACTAGGCTTATTGGGACATTAAATGAATTGGTACTTGGGGCTAGAGGGTCACATACAAAAGACTCTCAAGGCGACGGATTAAAAGTCTGTTTTATACAATTTTTAGGGTTTTTATGAAAAATCACACAGTGAGTATAAAACATAGCCAAAGGGTTGAGTGGGCCAGCCATCTACTCATCCTTAGCCACTACCCTCCTCTCTCACTCTATATCTCTGGTGCCACTGGCCGGCCCCCTTTTATGGGCTCTGCTTCGTCGTCTTCTTCGAATCCCGTGAGATGGTAACTTGACCACATGTTGCTGCTATTTTGTCTCAGCAAACGGTAGTTTCTTTGAGCACTATGAGGAATGAGGAACGTGAGGAGATCTATCACGAGGAGAACCATGTGGACTCCACTAGAGGTCAGGTGTCTGCTCCGCGTCACACCGACGGAACCGTACGAACGTAGATTCAAATCTACGCAAGGTAATTGTTGATCATTGTTTTTGTGGTTTTATTCTTCGAAACGGACCAGGATCACTATAGAATAAATTTTATTTTGTTTCTACTGCGTTCGTGATCCCGTAACCGAGATCCTTATTGTAACTACCCATCACCCTATAATCGGTGATCCGATTACTAAATGGGTACTGAATCATTAAAATCTAGAGTCAAGCCAGGATCTCGATAAGTCTGAGAAATAAATGATAAACTAAGCTAAACAATCCACAACACATTGAATTGTAAATGAAGTGCAGGAATTAAAAATTATTACAATTCGACTTGACTCAGCAAATAATTACATATTCTAACTGAAAAAGAAATAATTAAGCGTATAGGCCTGAAAAGAAAATAACAACTACATCGGGGCATACCCCAGAACGATGGCTACTGACGCGCAACCCAAGAAGAGACCCCTCCACGCTACGCCTGCCAAAAACCCTCACCTGAAAATAGTAGGGGTGAGTCACACCGAAGTAGACTCAGTAGGGATCCTCCGATCCCCACCACCCACACACGCAACACAGTGCAACAAGAGTAGATATAGGCAATTAAAGTAAAGCAGTAAACACAACTCCCAAAGATTCCCAAATTCCGATATGAAACATATGCATTTGTATATACAGGCACAAGTTTGAAACCATTCCACCACAGAGTCCACAACTGGCCTCTCGGCTAAACACACAAACCACGTAGCCGAACGCGGAAAACACTGACCCGCTGGGACGAAATCGCAACCCCTCGGATAGAGCGCTCGCTACTCCGGCCTATCTAGTTCTAGGTGGTTTTGCCTCCTCCCAGCCACGAGTGACATTCTGAAGTGTACCACTCCTACACCAGTACTACCTATACCCCGGAGTACACCAAGTGACCCTCTCTCACTAGGCATCTCCCTACCACTCCCGCACCGGCACTGTGTCACTCCCATATCGACACAGGGTGTCAAGCGCTAACAACTGTCACTCTAGGTCCACGATCGCACAAAACACAACACAATGCGATCCGATTACGTAAAAATCCTCGACCTTGATGTATGATTTCAAGCATGCATTTAACCAAACTATCTAATAATGTAAACACATGTTAATTGCATGAATTAATGAGGTTCTATCTTGAATGGCGTTGCCTGTGGCTGACGTCATTAAAACCTCTAAACAGGTTCTATGTTCTGCAGTACTGGGACCAAGGGGATACTGGCTTGAATGGCATAGCCCATGGGTGACGCTATTTATCTCTTTATCCCCGCACTGGCCTCGGGGTCCGGGAAAATGGGCCGTAAATCGCAACGGCCATGGTCGACACCATTCTAAATGGCGTCACCTGGTCTCGACACCATTTAACGCCCGAAACCGATCATCTCTAGTCTCCACCGAGCCAAAATTGAGGGTTCCTCTTCTCCCCCAAAACACACAAAAACGTAAAAGAGACAAGGGGAGAAATCCAATAACCAATTTAACACCCAAAACCCATTTCATAAAAATGCTTATTTTCATTGAAAAGCCCCTTACAATATGCTTTCTACCCAACATTATCCATACACATCGCATGCTTCAAGTGGGAAAATCATGGTTTTAAATAAAACACAACAAGGATCATCACCCTACCGGTTTAGCTTGAACTCCTCTTTGCTCCTTGCCGCCGAACCGCCACGCCACAAGCCACCGCCGGTACTGCCATGGACGCTGTCACTCCACCGGGATGTCGGTTGCCGTCCGGAGAGTGTAGTGTCGTGGAAGAGATGGTGGTGGTAGCGGTGAGGGGTAGAGGGGAATCAGAGTGGTGGAGGAGGAAGAAGGGAAAGAGGGGGGAAGGAGAGCGTCAGAGGGATTCAGAGAGAGAGAAGAAAGGAGAGAATGAGAGAAAGGAGGGAAGGATCGGGCGTCAAATAGAACTAGTCTAAATTGCGTCGTTCTCAGATGACGCCATTCAAACAACAGGACGTGGGTCGTACACTAGCAGATCACTGAATGGCGTCTTGTATGGCCGACACCATTCAGACGATCATACCAGGGCCGTACACTCGCGCCCCAACACTCGCCCATGTGGCACCCCCGTATGGCTCCTAAATCGCGTCCCCCTAGGACGACGCCGATCGAAATCGGGTCTCGCAAGCTCGACGTAATAAAAAGCCCATGCCTCAGGCACACAAGAGCCCAAACAAAGGGGCCTGACCCGAAACCGACCCAACAACTAGATCTGAAACCTCAGTCCTTATACATATAGTGATATTAGAGCCAGGTTCCACTGTCTCTTTGTCCATTTCGTTCTCTAAAATCTATAGTTCTAGATTTTATTCCATGCATCATTTCAATTTTTCTTACATCAGATCTGTAGTCATAGGATGATTACTAAGATTAAATTGCTTATTTTACGAAAAAAAAAACTAAATATGTTTTGGATTTTTAGGGGTTCTTCATGTGATGTAGAACGGTGTTCTTGCGAGTGCCGTTTGGAGGTTCTTGGTGGCTGGTAAGGATGAGCTCCTAGTTTAAAGGCAAGTACATGGTTCCGTCTCGATGGTTATTTTCCTATCGCAAATGACTTGTTTTCAAACATGTATTTTCTTACAAATTTAAGTAGATGCTACTAAGCTGTTATACTGTCAAAATGACATAAGAGCTTAAATGGACTCTCAAACCATGCCTAAATTCTATTCTATAAGTCTCCCATGCATATATTTAGATATGTCATATGTATATGTTAAGATAATCAACCAACCGGTAGCTTGAGAACTAAGTGCCACGCAGGTCGCTATGGGAGGAAAGGGCTACCCTTAGAGGTGAAGCCGCCATAGTGTGGAGCCACCCCTTGAAGGAAAGGTCTACCTATGGAAAGGGTTACCGTAGCGTGGAGCCACCCCTTGGAGGAAAGGGTTACCCATGGAAATGGCTACCCGTAGAGGTAAATTTGCCATAGCGTGGAACCACCCCTTGAGCTTGTAGGGGACACCTCTAGAATCCTTTGTCTATCCGGTTAAACAAGTGATAAGATGATGACATGCATGATCATGTTCAGTTACCGTTCTCATAGTTCAGGTGGGATGGGTGGGTCCCCCTGCTGCGCAGTGGAAGCGCCAATGGGCATTTGCCTTACTGCTGGCTGCATGTCATGCCAACCTCCTCATGTTGTGGTTTGGATGCGTGTCTGTTAAATAAATGGAAAGATTCATGCTATTCATATGTTATATTTATTTATGACTTCATGCTATCCCATGATCTTTTAACCATGCCATGATGCAATGCCATGCCCCTATTATGCTTATATTCATGCCATGCCATGATGCTATGGCATGATCAAGTCAAGTCACGCCATGATGCCATGCCATGATCTTTACGTTTATACTCAAGCCATGTCATGCTATGCTATGATCTTTCAACCATGCCATGAATTGTCATGATCCCTATGTTAGCTGAAGCTTGCTATATTATATTTTATCATGACATGATTATATGGGATTATCATGTTTATTTTAATGTTTATATATGATAAGCCATGTAGTGGTATCATGTGCTTGCTAAGTCGGATGAGACTTACCCTTGCTCCCTAATATTTTTCAAGTAAAGAGAAGTAAAGGTTAAGCTACGGGACTAGGAGATTTAGAGCTTGAAGATTGAACTACTCTTTAAGTTATGTAATATGTGAATATGTTAAGAGATTCTGGGCAAGGATTGTATTTCACGTTAGTTGCTATTAGTGATAAATTTGTGGTTATGATGGTTGATTCATGGTGTTATGGATGTATTTATGTGCTCACTCTAGAGTAAGTATATGTTTGGGTTGTTCCCACTTTGGTGCGCTTGTTGGTTCGAAGTAAGCCGGCATGACTGAATTGGGTTAGCGGGTCGTTACAGAGAATGGTATAGAGCAATTCCAGATTGAGCGCATATGTATGATCAACCTGAGCCACTGAACTAAGAACATAGGCATAGGATTGTGAGGAATTAGGTTTAAGCGGATGGATTTACTTTTCTTTAAGGGGGAGAGCGACCCCACAGTGGTGAAGTGTAGAGGACAAGATAAGCCTGGCAAGTTATATGTTGCAGGAAAGAATTATAACAATTGATAAAGCAATGAGCTAGTTAATTACTTAAGTCCTTGCTTGAAATACTGTAGGACTTATGCACTATAGGGATTTGTAAGTTGATTTTTATTTAAGAAGACTAGAGCACTAATATTTGTTTATGTTACTTAGCAAAACTATGGTAAGCTAATTATATGGTAGCTGTAGATACCGTATAACTAGCTTATTCATAGTAGAATAGAAGAGTTCATACAGTCATTACCTGACAAGATAGATCTAGTTGAAACTCCAGTTCTTATGACTGCTTTTACTTCTGGAGGAGTTCTCTAGTCCCAAAAGTGCATTACCTCTCTCAAGGTAGAGATCGAAGGTAGGCAACTCTTCACTCAATTACATGTGCTTAAGATGAAAGACTTTGATGTCATTCTAGTGATGGATTGGCTAGAACGGCACCATGGGATGCTTGATTGTCGAAGGAAAAAGATTATTTTTAGAATAGCAGGGAAAGAAGAGTTTTCTCTTGAACTCTCCAAACTTGGAAAACAAATCATCTCAGCACTTAAAGCACGACGCTACATTGACGAAGGCTATTCAGCTTACTTAGTCAGTGTAGTTTCTTTCCCAAAAGAAAAGAAAGTCCTCTCTATCTTTGACATTGAAGTAGTTAGAGAATATCCAGATGAATTGTCAGGCCTGCTGCCAATAAGGGAGATCGAATTCTCAATTGAGCTTCTCCCAGGCACAATGCCCATCTCTAAGATTCCTTATCGTATGGCACCTGCTGAGCTAGTAGAATTAAAGAAGTAGCTTCAACAAGTATTAGATAAGAGATTTATTCGTCCTAGTGTGTCTCCATGGGGTGCTCCTGTTTTATTTGTTAGGAAGAATGATGGATCTCTGTCTCTGTGTAGATTATCGGAAGTTGAATCAAGTTACTATCAAGAATCGGTATCTACTGCCGTGAATTGATGATCTATTTGATCAATTACTAGGTGCCACCGTATTTTCAAAGATAGATCTTCGATCAGGATATCATCAATTAAGGATTAAAGAAGAAGACATTCCTAAAATAGCATTTCGGACTAGGTACGGACACTATGAATTTCTGGTCATGCCTTTTGGTTTAACCAATGTCCCTGCAAACTTTTATGGATTCAATGAACTGGGTATTCAAACTGTATTTGGACCATTTTGTAGTAGTATTTATAGATGATGTCCTAATATATTCTCCTACTGAGGAAACACACAAGGAAACCTAAAGATTATTCTGAAAATTCTCAGAACTTACAAGTTATATGCCAAATTCAGCAAGTGTGAGTTTTGGTTACAACAAATTCAATTCCTTGGCCATATTATTTCTAAAGAAGGTATATTTGTTAACCCTTCCAAGATTCAAGCTCTTAATTGGGAAGCACCCAAGACTCCAACTGAAGTTCGGAGTTTTCTAAGCCTAACTGGATACTACCGATGCTTTATAGAAGGATTTGCTACTCTAGCAGCCCCTCTAAGTTAATCCGGAAAGGGGTAAGATTTTGGTGGACAGAAGAATGTGAAAGGAGTTTTCAGGAGCTAAAGAAAAGATTAACTACGCCTCCAGTCCTTGACCTTCTTAGTGGAACCGAAGGTTTTGTCATCTATACTGATGCCTCAAGACAAGGTGTTGGTTGTGTGCTCATACAGCATGATAAGATAATTACTTATGCATCCCGCCAACTAAAGGATCATGAGCTAAATTATCTTACCCATGATCTTGAATTATCAACAGTAGTTCATGCACTCAAAATATGGAGGTATTATTTATATGGAATGCAATTTCAAGTCTCCACAAATCATCAGAGCTTTAAATATATTTTCTCTCATAAAGAGCTCAATCTTAGATAGAGGCGTTAGATAAAATTCTTAAAAGATTATGATTTTGAATTGAATTATCACCCAGGCAAGACAAATATTGTAGCTGATGCTCTTAGTAGGAAGTGGCTAATGATGATCAGAGACTGGAAGATGATACAGGAAGTTATTGCCTCCTTATCTCAGTTATCCATCCAATCTGCCATTGTGGAAAATATTTTTGAAGCTCAAAAGAATGACTTTAAGTTACAAGAACTAACTGATAAGCCTGAATTTAAAACAAATGATCATGGGGTTATTTCCAAGGTAGATTATGTGCTCCAGATGACCAAGAATTACGAAAGGAACTTTTGACCAAAGCTCATAGGTCAAAGTTTACTATTCATCCCAGAAGTACCAAGATGTTCCAAGATATGAAGCGTACTTTCTGGTGGCCAGGTGTGAAGAAAGATATTGTAGATTTTATTTCTAAATGCCTAGTCTGTCAATAGGTTAAGGCAGAACATCAGAGATCCTCTGGTCTTTTACAAAAAATAGAAATTCTAGAGTGGAAATCGGAACATATCACTATGGACTTTATCGTGGGTCAACTCTAGTCAGCACGTGGACATGATGCCATCTGGGTAATCATAGATAGATTCACAAAATCTACCCATTTCTTGCCGATTAAAATTTCACAATCAGTAGAAAGTTTGATCAAGCTGTACATAGATAATATCATAAAGTTGCATGGGGTTCTTAAGTCAATCATCTCCGATAGAGACTCTAGATTCACCTCTAAAATATGGAAAAGTCTCTAGGAAGCTTTAGGCACGTAATTAAAATTTAGTATTGCTTTTCATCCTCAGATCGACGATCAGTCAGAAAGAACTGTCCAGACTCTAGAAGATATGCTTAGAGCATGTAGTCTAGATTGGAGAGGAGATTGGGATAAAAATTTGCCGTTGGTAGAGTATGCCTATAACAATAGCTTTCATGCCAGTATTAAATGGCTCCTTTTGAAGCTTTATATGGGAGACCCTGCAGATCACCTATATGTTGGGAAGAGTTCGGAGAAAGACAAATAATAGGACCAGATATTGTGCAGGTCAGTACAGAGAACATTCAGCTTATCTATCAAAGGTTGATAGTTGCACAGAATAGACAAAAGAGTTATGTCGATCAGAGGAGAAAATATATCTCTTTTGAAGTTGGGGACCATATTTTTCTGAAAGTTTCCCCTTCAAAAGGAGTTGTCAGGTTAGGAAAGCAAAGCAAGCTTGCACCCTTCTATGTTAGTCCATTTGAAATTCTACAGAAGATTGGAGATGGAACATACTAGCTAGCCCTACCACCTGCTCTGGAAGGGGTTCACAACATTTTTCATGTTTCCATACTCAAGAAATATCTTTATGACCCATCCCATGTCATAAATTATGGTAAACTCTAGATCCAGCCAAATCTGAGTTATGAAGAACAACTTCTGCAAATCTTGGACTTCAAGACAAAGGAGCTCAGAAACAAGACAATTCCTTTAGTGAAAGTTCTATGGAGAAACCAGTCAACAGAAGAAGTTACATGGGAAATGGAATAAGAAATGAGGAGCAAGTATGCACATCTTTTCGGTAAGATCCTCACCATATTCAACAATTTATTCAATTAGATTTAAAATTCGAGGACGAATTTTGTTTAAGGGGGAGAGGATGTAAGGACTTAGAAGATTATAGTTACATACAAACATATACATAATTATGAAAAAGGGGCATATTTGCAAATACCGAAAAAATAAACACAATTTTAAAAAGTTCATATCCTATGATGCAATAGATGATTTTCATAAAGTCTTAAGTGTAATCTATAAGGCTTCTAGAAGCATCCTCAAAGCACCAAAAGAAGTTAAATTTGGTGAAGAAGTGTTGAACGAGAGTATAAAGTCAAATTATGAAAGATACATGAACTTAAATGTAAAAGTACTAAAAGATACTGCTAAAGGATATAAGATACTGGTAAAGGATAATGGTAAGATTTCTTGACCCCCAAGAAACCATGCCACATGTCACCTTTATCATAAAAGGGGAGGGACACTTGTCCCCATCCTAAGCCAAGCCATCCCCTATAAATAGGGGGGTAGCCCCTTCCATCTCCCCATCTCTTCTCCTCCCTCTTTGCCCACGTTTTAGAGAGAGAGTGGGAGATAAAGAGAGAGAGGGAGGTAGAAAGAAAGAGAGAAAGAGAGAAAAGAGAAAGAAAGAAAGATTTAGAGTGGGAATAGGAGTTCCGCATGAGGTTCTTCGCACGCGTGAGGAGGCTTGGAGGGTGGTGCAAGGAGGTTCTTGTCATGTCCAAGAGAGCTCCTGGTTTGAAGGCAAGTACATGGTTTCGTCTCCATGGTTATTTTCCTATCGCAAATGGTCTGTTTTAAAACATATATTTTCCTAAATTTAAGTAGATGCTACTAAGCTGTTATGCTGTCAAAATGACATAAGAGCTTAAATGGACTCCCAACCCATGCCTAAATTCTATTCTATAATCTCCCGTGCATATATTTAGATATGTCACATGTATATGTTAAAATGATTAACTAACTGGTAGCTTGGGAACTAAGTGCCACGCAGGTTGCTATGGGAGGAAAGGGCTACCTATGGAAAGGGCTACTCTTAGAGGTGAGGCCGCCATAGTGTGGAGCCACCCCTTCGAGGAAAGGGCTACTTACGGAAAGGGTTACCGTAGCGTGGAGCCACCCCTTAGAGGAAAGGGTTACCTATGGAAAGGGCTACCCGTAGAGGTGAATCTGCCATAGCGTGGAACCACCCCTTGAGCTTATGGGGGGCACCTCTAAAATCCTTTGTCTATCCGGTTAAACAAGTGATAAGATGATGATATGTATGATGACGTTCAGTTATGGTTCTCCTAGTCTAGGTGGAACTGGTGGGTCCCCCTGCTATGCAGTGGAAGCGTCAGTGGGCATGTGTCATACCGCTGGCTGCGTGTCATGCCAATCTCCTCATGTTGTGGTTTGGATGCGTGTCTGTTAAATAAGTGGAAAGATTCATGTTGTCTGTATGCTATATTTATTTATGACTTCATGCTATGTAACGACCCGCCATCCTATGACCGGAGACCCGATCACTAAATGGATGTCGGCCCATTAACTGCTGGTTCACACCCGGATCTCACACAACATATCTGGAGGAGTAAGCGCTAAACAAGGCTAAATATAACAATCAAACGGACTACAAAGATGTAACAAGTGCGCAGGAAGGAAGATAACAATGTCCGTATACAGTCCAACAATAATTACATGGTCCAACAAATTAAATAAGTACAGGCAGAAGTAAAGTACAACAACATCGGCGCATACCCCGGAACTGAGACAGCTGCTGGTCCGCACACCAAGAAGACACCACCCGCCGCCAAACGCCACGAGGTCCACACCTGAAACCGCAGGGAGTGAGCCACACCTCCGATCCCCTGCCTCTCACCCACAAGTGCAACAACACAGATATATGACAATTAAACAAAGCAGTAAACATAGCACCCAACCTGATATGAAACGTACGATAAGCAGTGTAGCAGGAACAGTTCTAAGCAACCTGAAGAACCCAACACAGAGTCACGTGTCACAGCCAAAGTCTACAAAGCGACTGAACCACACTGTCGACCGAAGTCAAACGTCGCCTCACAACACTACCACCACTACTCACGCCTGTCCGCCCCTACAGAGTTCCGGAGCACTGTAGGGTGAGGCAGTGAGTCAAACTAGGACTAGCTGGGACCAGTGTACCACCACTGCCCAGCTACGTGTGCACACAAGCAGTCTAGACTACTGTCCTACCGATCGGATTGCCTCCACGCTAGGCCTCAGCGCTTCAGGAGGGCCCTGGGGACCGGCGAACCCCCGTCAAGCCAAAGCTACATGAACTACCCACAACCCTAACCTCCCGGGCTGCGTCAGGCCAAAGGGCGAAGGGTACCACTCGTAACCTTGATCAAAGGTCACATTAGGCCCAATGGCTACAAGGGTAAAACAACTCCAACAGTACCACAACCAGCTCCACAACAAGAAATGCGCCGGAAGCTGTCACGACAAACAGAGAAAACCCCGACCCGCTGAGACCAAACAGCAACCCCTCGGATAGCACACTGGCTACTCCGGCCCGACGGGCTCAAGGTGGTTCTGCTTCCCTCAGCCAAAGGTAAAACACAACATGTACCCCTCCTCCCACCGGTACGGCACAATGCCTCACAGACACCATGACCTTGTCCCCATCGGTCCATGGTGACAAACGTAAACCACAGTTATTCCGATTCCATATTCGCATAAGCACATACACACATATAACATGATTCCATTCGCACAGTAAACCTCCGTCTTAGCGTACAGCTTAAAGCATGCATTTGAACCATCCAACAGGTTAACATATGTTAAAAACCAGGGTTTATGGAGTTCTGTCTTGAATCACGTCGACCAAGGTCGACGCCATTCAAGCTCCTCAAACAGGTTCATTTAAAGCCAGATTATTCCTTAAAACGCGTCCACCTGGGAAGCCGCCGTTTGAAACGCGTCAGAGCTCTCAGACGCCATTCACACCGAAATACCAGATTTGCAGACCCTCAGTCGGGGTGATTTCCTGCCTAAATGGCGTCATGATGGCCCGACGTCCTTCTGAAAGGCGTCGTCCATCCATGACGTCATTTAGCGCCAGAACCCCTAACTCGTGAAACCTCGAACAGAGAGGTTTCTTCCTTAAAAGGCGTCGTACTGCCCTGACGTCCTTATAAAAGGCGTCGACCAGGCACGACGCCGTTTAGCGCCAGAAACCTGGTTCCCTGGTTCAACCTGAGGGTTTCTCCTTTAACCCCAAACACCCCGAAAATGCCCCAAAACAGAAGGGGGAAGATAGGGAAATCAACTACTTCCAGCATGCTACAAATCCACGTTCACGAGCACGGCCATTCCCACAAGAAAACCCCCTAAACATGCTCATTCTAACCCAAAACATAACATGCCACGCCAAGGAAATCACGAGCAACACATTCACTGTCCATGCAAGGTTCGTCCCCCTACCGGTTCTTGAACTCCACCAAGCTCCGTGCCGCCGACTCGCCGCACCGCAGACCGCCGCCGGTACCCCCGAGGATGCCGCCACTCTGCCGGGACGTCGGCCGCCGTCCGGAGGATGGAACGCTGCGAAGGAAGTGGTGGTGGTAGAGGTGAGAGGTAGGGAGGTGTTGGAGTGGTGGAAGAGGAAGAAGAGGAAGGGAAGGGGAAAAGAGGGTCGGAGAGGGCGGAGAGAGCGAAGAGAGAGAGGGTGGAGGCGAAAATGAGGGAAAGAAGGGGAGGCTCGCGGGGTCAATCTGAATCTGGCTAAAACGCGTCGATCGAGACAGACGCCAATCTGTCTGACAGGACGGCTGTACTGACACCGCTCTGAAACGCGTCGCTCACCACGGACGCCGTTCAGACGATGTGACAGGCCGTACTGACAACGCTCTGGCGCCGTACTGACAACGCTCTGGCGCCGTACACTGACATCACAGAGGTCGCAATCTGAATCGCGTCGACCAACATGGACGCCGTTCAGACGACGAGACAGGGGCCGTACTCTCGCGGCCCGAAACCCTCCCACGTGGCGCACACGTGGCACAACAACAAGCAGACCTAAATGGCGTCCACACAACCTGACGCCTTTTGAAAGGCGTCGAGCAGTGCTGACGTCATTCTGTCAGAAATCTCAAGACCCCTCGGGGTCCAAACCAGGGGATCCGGCCCGAACCCGACCCGAATACTGAACCCGAAACCTCAGTCCTTACATGCTATCCCATGATCCTTTAACCATGCCATGATGCTATACCATGCCCCTATTATGCATATATTCATGCCATGTCATGATGCTATGCCATGATCAAGTCAAGTCACGCCATAATGTCATGCCATGATCTTTACGTTTATACTTACGCCATGCCATGCTATGCTATGATCTTTCAACCATGCCATGAATTGCCATGATCCCTATGTTAGCTAAAGCTTGCTATGCTATATTTTATCATGACATGATTATATGGGATTATCATATTTCTTTTAATGTTTATATATGATAAGCCATGTAGTGGTATCATATGCTTGCTAAATTGGATGAGACTTACCCTTGCTCCCTAACATTTTTCAAGCAAAGAGAAGTAAAGGTTAAGCTATGGGACTAGGAGATTTAGAGCTTGAAGATCGAATTACTCTTTAAATGATGTAATATGTGAATATGTTAAGAGATTTTGGGTAAGTATTGTAATTCACGTCATTTGCTATTAGTGATAAATTTGTGGTTATGATAGTTGATTCATGGTCTTATGGATGTATGTATGTACCCGCTCTGGAGTAAGTATATGTTTGGGTTGTTGCCACAGTAGCGCGCTCGTTGGTTCGAAGTAAGCCGGCATGACTGTACTGGGTCGCGGAGCGTTACATGACCAGCTTGCCTGGAATGTCCAGGCATCCTGGCTGGTCACCGTCAGCACCATGGCCACCACCGGAAGAGGTCGTCAGGGGGCAGGCTGGAGTCTTCTTCCACTTCTTCGTTGAGAACGGGGACAAGAAGGAGGAGGTCCGGTGTTCTTCGGGGCCTCCATTGGTACCTGGAGGGGCACCGGCACGATCGCCGAATGTGGCAGATGATAGCTGATGTCCAACTGAAGCCGGTGCCGCCGTCGGAAGGCGCAACCTGTTGGGATTTCTCGGTTTTCTCCGGATCGCTCACGCAGCGGAAATAAAAATAATACAGCGATCCGTTCCCATTTCGAAAAACTAAAAACACGATAATCGGATTATCGAAGTTCTCACCATGTGCGGATTCGAATCCGCAGCCGTTCAGTTCCGTCGGTGTGACACCGCAAGCCGGGCAAGCGCCCGGCCTCTAGCGAAGTCCACGCGATCCTCCCCGCGACGGATATCCTCGCGTTCCTCGTTCTTCGCAGCCCACGAAACCTCCGCCGGTCGCCGCAACGATCGCCGCAACGCGCGGACGAGTTCCCGTCGAACGGGATTCAGACAAGCGGCGGAGCAGATCTAGTTCTGTCTGGACGCCAGAGAGAGAGAGAAACTGAGGAGGGGCAGCAAGGGTTAGCAGCAGCTTGGCCTGCTCAGCCCGTTCGCTATGTTTTATACTAACCACGCGGTTTTTCATGAAAACCCCCGTTTTATATAAAACCCACTTATTTATCCATCGCCTTGAGAATCATCTGCGTGTGACCCTCTAGGCCCAAGTACCAGTCCAGTTAATGGCCCAACAAGCCCAGTGACTCCTTACTGGCTTTATTAATTAATTAATAACCCTTTATTAATCAATTAATCAATCGAATTGATGTCGCACATCGAATTCGACCGGGCCTCCGATCACGTTGGGTGCCAAGCAACACCGCGTGAACCCGGAAGGTATTTGGGGTTAAGTAACCCACTCTTGGAGCCTTTCCGCCGGCAGTTACCACGTGGATATAATCCTTCATTCGTACAATGCTCTCGAGTCAACTCAGGGTATGGCGAGCTGTCAAACCCTAACCGGTCGACTCACTTGGATTAGATGCCGTTGATGAATATCGGAAAAATCCTTTCCCGATATTATCGTCCGCCCTGGCCAGGGACTTTCGCGCATCCTTCCTAGAGCATTCTCTCTTTAAGTACCGAGAGAGAATGATTCCTTATTGACACACAATTCCCTTCGACGGTATTCCGCTGTACCCAATCCTTGGCGTATTAGAATCCCGTGGCTAGAGATTCGTAAACCAAGGTCAAAGCACAGAAGTCCATCGCCAAGGTGTCCTTGGTGTCTCAGGTCCGAGGACCATCCATGCAACTGCGACAATAGAATCAAGCTGGTTGACAGTGAGGTACAATACCATCCAGCGATTTAGTCGGATCAGTTCAGTGAACTCATTCTCTAATGAGCACCTATAGATTCGCCTTAGTGTCTCCACACAAGTGACTTATGAGATCAGTCACCCTCATCATATGAGCAGGAGTAATTTGTACTAGTCTAATCGGATATCCAATGTCCTTCTCGGATATCCTCCAACTAGGAACGATTAAGAATATGTGTGTTTAAGTGATCAGTCTCATTAGTATGATCTCATCATAATCTCATCACCAAAGCACATATTCACGGACTTCATTATGAAACGATAACTAATGCGATTTACACATAATGAATATTATGCCATTATATTAATAAATGAACGAGATTTACATAGTTAGATTGGCTTGTAGGCCACCTAAAACTAACATTCTCCCACTTGGACTAAAGCCAATCACCTTTATACAATAAGCCTAGAGACTCTAGGTGACACTCAAACACAATTTGAGCCAACGGTTTTGTCAGTGGATCTGCTACATTGTCGACGGATGGAACTCTTTCCACTACTACATCTCCTCTGGATATGATCTCTCTGATAAGGTGAAAGCGCCTCAGAATATGCTTCGATTTCTGATGAGATCGCGGCTCTTTCGCTTGCGCAATTGCTCCATTGTTGTCGCACAACAGTGGAACAAGCTCAGAGATGCTGGGAACTACGCCGAGGTTGGTGATGAATTTCTTCATCCACACTGCTTCCTTGGCGGTTTCAGCTGCAGCGATGTACTCAGCTTCAGTCGTCGAATCTGCAGTGGTTACTTGCTTGAAACTCTTCCAGCACACTGCGCCTCCATTCAAAGTAAACACGAATCCAGATGTAGACTTGCTATCATCTAGATCCGACTGGAAACTCGAGTCAGTAAAGCCTCGCAGTTTCAAGTCACCTCCTCCATAGACAAGGAACATATCCTTAGTTCTTCTCAAGTACTTAAGGATGCATTTCACTGCCTTCCAGTGCTCTTCGCCCGGATCAGCCTGAAATCTGCTCGTAACACTTAGAACAAATGCAACATCAGGCCGTGTACATAGCATGGCATACATGATAGATCCTATGGCAGAGGCATAGGGTATTCTATCCATGAATACCCTCTCATCAGGAGTCTTAGGAGACTGCTCTGAGAGAATAATTCCATGTCTCATCGGTATGAAACCTCTCTTGGAATTTTCCATGCCAAACTTTTTGACTATGGTATCTATGTACAAAGATTAGGTCATTCCAAGCATCCGCTTTGATATATCTCTATAGATCCGTATTCCCAATACGTAGGATGCTTCTCCCAAATCCTTCATGGAGAAGTTTTTCGACAGCCAGATCTTTACTGATGACATCATAACTACATCATTACCAATGAGTAGTATGTCATCTACGTAAAGAACTAGAAAAGTGACTGCACTCCCACTGGTCTTCTTGTATACACAAGGCTCATCTTCATTCTTAATGAAGTCATAAGACTTGACAGCCTCGTCAAATCTTATGTTCCAGCTCCGGGAAGCCTGCTTCAGTCCATAAATGGACCTCTGAAGCCTGCACACTTTATCTGGAGATTCTTTGGATGTGAAACCTTCTGGTTGTATCATATACACCTCTTCCTCAAGCTTACCATTGAGGAAGGCAGTCTTCACATCTATCTGCCAGATTTCATAATCAAAATGTGCAGCAATGGCGAGCAGAACTCTGATCGACTTTATCATGGCAACTGGTGAGAAAGTATCGTCATAGTCAATTCCTTGCCTTTGACGATATCCCTTTGCCACCAACCTTGCCTTATAAGTGTTGATCCTTCTATCAGCACCAATCTTTATCTTAAAGATCCACTTGCAACCGATGGGTACAATACCATCGGGCAAGTCCTCCAAGTTCCAAACTTGGTTGGTGTACATGGACTGGATTTCTGAGTTCATGGCTTCTCACCATTTCCCGGCTTCTGGGCCTTCTATGGCCTCCTGGTAGGTTTTCGGATCATCATCCTCATTATATTGTACCTTAGACTTACCTTCAGCAATATGTCCCACATATCGTTCGGGTAGTCTAGGTACTCTACCAGATCTACGAGGCTCATCTGTCTGTACCTGAACAGATTCAGGAACTGATATCTCATCTGATGATAATGTAGCTGTTTGGAGATCTGGAACCTCTTCCAGTACTATTTTACTCCCACTGTCCTCCTGGAGAAGGTATTCCTCTTCCAGGATGATAGCTTTCCTGGTGACAAACACCTTTTGTTCACCAGGATGATAAAAATAGTATCCAAAGGTTTCCTTTGGATATCCCACAAACCTGCATTTATCAGTTCGTGATTCCAGGTTGTCTGGATCATCCCTCTTTACATGAGCAGGACAACCCCAGACTTTAAGTTTATCCATTATTACTTAGATAACATGAATTCATAGTGCAATCCTTATGGTAGCACAACAAAACTACACTATTTGTCCATTTATCTTAATGACATCACATGTCGTAGACTTAGGTTAATTTCTAAATCAAATAGACCTTGTGGTAGCACAACAAATCAATTTGAGATAAGAATTATCCTAAGATCTATAATGATGGTGGGTTACGTGGATTATTCTGAATATCTCACGTTTACAACTTAAATTTTAAAAGAGGGTTTTTTTTTTTGAGTTGATTTATAAAAAATCGTGCTATCAATAGTATTTCGATTTGAAGTATCATAATACTTAATAGAAATATATATATATGATAGCAAGGTCCACAAATATCACATATATGCAGAAAAATTAAATAGGGATGATCATGGACTGCTTAAGCTACTATGGAATCATCGGAGCCAAGCGATGATCCATAATAGAATCCTAATGTGAAAACAGCAACACTGGTTCCATTTGATGCGAGTCCTTCCTCCAGAGGTGTCTTCAGAAGATCCCGTCCTCTAAACTTAATCCGAAACATTTAAATATGAAATTTAGGACTCGCAGGTCCATAAATGTACATTTAAAGCAATAAGAATCCTTGATCTTATCAAGGGAGTACAATCTTATAGGAAGGTAGAGACTACATCTGGATTAAGAGAGAGGAGGATACGCAGGTCCTATTTAAAATACCAAATGAAATAAGCATCGCATTCATCCACATCATTCATCACATGAAAATACTAAGTCCATGATCATCCCACTATAAAACACATCACATGCATCACAATCATCACATAATTGCAGTTTGGTATTAAATTTTATAAATATAAAATTATAATACCAATTAGTTTTCGAAATAACATTTATTTCAACATTATCAATAATATTCAAAGCATTATTGACTAATGAAATAACTAAACTATTCAGTTAATCTAAATACTAATTCAAACAATTTGAACTGATAAATAAAATCAAGTTATGCATAAAATCAGTTTAAAACATTTTTAAACTAATTGATTAATTAGGGAAGTCAATTATCTAAAATAATTTTAAATAATTAACTAACACCCTATTAACAATAAAGACCTTTAATTGAATAACAGTTATTAAACAGTTTAATAAGCTGTTAATAATCATAAAAATAATTAATAAGAATTATTAATTATTCCTATAATTTTTCTGTTTTAAAACAATTTTAAAACGGGCTGAAAAAGGGCTAAAATGGGCTAAAATATGGGTTATAGGGGGCTAAACAGTTATAAAACATTTTAATAATCATATAAAATGGGCCCAGCCCATTAGGGCTAAACGGCCCGGGCCCTGGCTCGGCCAGGGTCGAACCCTGGCTCGGCCAGGGGCTCTGGCCCGCCCAGACCCGAGCCCTGGCTCGGCCAGGGGGTCCGGCCCGGCCCCCGCCCGGTCCGACCGGGTCGGGACTGGCGGCCCACCATCTTCTTCCCAACCGACCGAGCCCCTCCCCTAAACCTGCAAACCCTAAACTAGAACAGGCCAGCGGCAGTGGGGTTGCAGGCGGCGCCGGTGGCCTCCCACCGGCGGCATAGGCCCCGGCCGGCGGTGCCCCCGGCGCCGACAACGTGCCCGGCGCCGGCAGGGCCGCCGGCGGTGGCCAAAACCTCATCCGGCCGAGCCCCAAAAGATCCCCAAAAATCTGATTTTTGCAGGGTTTTATATCCGATTTGGGGCTCGATTTTGTAACTCTTCAAGGCCACCATGGCGCCAGTTATCATGCCCGGTGTGTAGTGGTGACTATCACCAAATAATCCAGACATCCGGGCCGCCATCCCAACGCTTGGGAATCGCGTACGAAGCCGCTGAAGTAGCCCGATTCATCATCTCATTAAGAACTCCGAAAACTCCAAATAAAATCCGAAAAATCACAGAAAAATAATCAAATTATTTGTGTTCATCGTATGAACACTATTCCATCATTTTTAATCGGATTAAACGCAAGAAAACGTACAATACGGGTTCTTCATGCATAACGAGAAAAACACGCAAAACGATGCCGTTTTACCACCGACCCAGCAACCTGGCTCTGATACCACTTTAAGGAATCGCCAAGAACACAGCGGAGAATAAAAACGATTCCTATGTATTGGTTGCTGGGATCGTAAAACGGACATTAAAATAAACGCGGGAAGAACGGTTCTTCACCTTTGCGGGGTTTCGAATATCCCGTGGATGATTCCGACTCGGTAATCGCGCACGCGCACGATCTCTAGAGGTATCCACACGAGTTCCCGCTGCAGACGCGATTTCCTCCTCGACTTGAGTGCTCCAACCAGATCTCAAATCCACCATGCGCGGAGAGAGACACATCTACTCCAAAGGAGAGAGAAGGATAGAGAGAGAAGAGATAGAGAATCTGGGGTGTAAAATTTGTCCAACTAACTTTTTACCCCTCCCCCTTGGCCCTCCTTATATAGAAATAAGGATAAGCACAAGGATTAATCCTCATGATTATCCAAGAGTTTGGCCTTGGATAATTCTCCATTAAATCTTCATGTTTATCCTGTGGCTTTTCATAAAAACCCAGATAAGCATGAAATTTAACGTCTCTCACCGTTTGACGAGAACTCTTATGTGTGTGACCCTCTAGGCCCATATATCAGTCCAGTTACAGGCCCATTAAACTTAGAACTAATTCTCGAGTTTAATATTTATTAATTAACATTTAAACATCATATGTTAAATGATTAATTTAATAAACAAGTGGATTATCATCTGATGATTAATTCACTTGGCCTTCTGATCATGAACATCACCAAACACTACCTCATGATCCCAGAAGATATAAGGGATACTGTTCCCTTCAATTGAACCTTTCCGTCTGCAGATACCGCACAGATAAAATCCTTCACTCATGCAATGTCCCAATAACGCAAGGGTATGGTTTTATAGTCAAACCCTCTATCGCATTATTTAGATGGATTCCAGTACTCAGTTAATATCTAGAAAGACATCTCTTTCATTTGACCCTGGCCAGGGATTTCTGTGTACACATCCATAGGACATTCTCTCTCTCCAATCTTATACCAAGAGTGAGTGATCCCTTGTTGTTCACTCAATTACCTTCGCAAGCTTTCCACTGTATCTGAAAGACCGACTATCGTGGACTTAATGGTTAAAGTCCACAAGTCAGAGAATCAAGATACAATGGTCCACAAACAAGGTATCATTGGTGACTCAGGTCAAAGGACCAACTGTGCTACTGCAACGATTGAATTCCCTGGTTGACTAATAGGTATAATTACCATCCAAGAATTCTTATTTGGGTCTGTTCAGTGAACTCATTCTCTAATGAGCACCCACATGTTTGTCTTAGTGTCACCACACGAGTGAATGTGAGATCATTCACCCTCATCACATGAGCAGATATAACTTGTGTCGATCTTATCGGATATTTAATATCCATCTCAAATATCCTATGATCGAGAACTGTTTAAGATAAGTGACTGAGGATATTGATCTCACTATCTTGATCTCATCATGATTCAATATCCCATACATTTGTCTACGGACCGTCATTATGATAATTAATTTGCGAGAACTATAAATGAAGAAATGATTGCCTTTATTAATAATTTGAACTAGAATGTACAATGATTGGCTTTGAGGCCACCCAATTCTATCAAGAAGCACATCCGGTATCTAATACCCACGATGTGGAATCTCTAACTGACAAGTTGATATCTATCATATAGATATCTGAAGCTTCAGACAGCTTCACTCTTCCATGAGCTTTATCATTAAGGAACTCCTTGCAGTTCCTCTTCCGGTGATCATACTGCTTATAATAGAAGCAGTCACCCTTCACTACTCCTTTGTCTTTGTCCTTCGATCTTATATCATTAGCTATCATCTCTGCTTCAGGAGCATCTAATGTCGATTCAGCAGGAGGATCAGCTCCAGGGACAAAGTCAATGTGCTCAGATCTGAAGACATTCTTCAGGTATCTGAACCAATCCGAGTAGATCAGGTAAGTCAAAACGGCATCAAGTATGCCACGGAGTGGGTTATTCGACGACATAATTCTCTACAGGAGATAAGTAAAATCTATTTAGCAGATGTTCAATTATTAAAATTTAAAACAAGACATGGTCTTTTGTTCAAGTTTAACTCCCACTAATTTTCGACGGACTGTATAACCCTCAGTTATACAGAACGGGAGACGCCGACAATCTCCTAGTGGGGATCAGAATCTCAATGACTTGCACTACAGCCTTGTGGATAGCACAACAAACTGTAATACAATTAGAGAGCACCCAACTCATGGGACTTGCAACTCCTTGCAATATCTGATCATAGCTTCGATCACCAGAGATTTAATGGCCTTGTGGATAGCACAATAAACCACTAATTCTGGTCTAAGCTAACCATCATTACGCGACGAGCATAGATTTGCATGCAGCCCTTGTGGATAGCACAACAAAGCTACATGGTTCCTCTACCCCGATCATATAGGCATCTAATGCCATAGCCACAGTTTCTCCTCCCAATTAAGCAGGCCTTGTGGATAGCACAACAAACCTGCCTAAAATGATTCGAATCCTATGACTATAATGATGGTGGACCACGCGGTAAGTTCTCAACTACTCGCGTTACGGCTTAGAGTTTATTTGAGGGTATTTAGATAACTTTTATCTTGGTCTCTTCTAGGTGATAGTATATAAATACATCGTATATATTTACTAAATACTATAACCTGCTTTGATTCATAATCAAAAGAACAACAATGCATCTCATACATGTCATTAGTGTGGTCATGGATAGCACAGTGGGTTTGACTGGAGCCAACAGTCAAACGCACACACAATCTAACACAACAATTATATTAGATAACCTGCAAGCACATAGGCAAGAGATCTCCATCTTATCGCCTTCCTGGTTGCAGCTGTGGATCGTCCTCGCTCCTTCCTCGGTTGCCTCGATCATATTACAATAAATTCTAGAATTTACAAGTAAATTGAAGAAGGCCTTATGGCGAGTATAAGAGAGAGAGGGAGGTAGAAATACATCGGAGTATGAGAGAGAGAGGTGCGCAGACCTCTATTTATTAACAATTAATAAACAATCATACATCCACGATCCACACAGTTCATTCATCACATGAATAATAAATTAAGTGCATATCCATGACCACGGTGTGTTTTAAACATCCCACACATGATTCAGCACATCACATGGTTAAAACAAATGAGTTTTTCAAAATAAATAATTTTGGCTTTCAAAAAGCTGGGATCCAATCAAAATTGGTATTTGAATTTCGAAAACTCATTTTATTAAATTAACATGCAATTAAATCAAAATTTAAAAGCATTAAAACACACATCACATGTGCACACACTCCAAATTAATAATTCCAGATTATTCCATGCAAATTAGAACAATTCTAATAATCTAACACTTAGATTAAACCCCATCAATAATCTAACAATTAGACTATTTTAAAGACTAATCTAACTCTTAGATTAATCCAATAAAGTCAATTAATAATTTAACACTTAAATTAATAATCAACCAAATTAATTATTAACTACTAATCTAACACTTAGATTAGCCAATTAATGTTAATTATTAATTTAACTCTTAAACCAATAATTAACAATAATTAATTAATAATTAATTAATCTAACTCTTAGATTAAGTAATTAAAGTTAACATTAATTTAACTATTAAATTAATGATTAACAATAAATAATCAAGGATTACTAATTTAACATTTAAATTAGTTATTTAAGTTAATTATTAATTTAACAATTAAATTAATAACTAACTCAAATTAATAATTAACAATTAGATGTATTAATAATTAATAATCTAACAATTAGATTAATAATTATTAACCATTAATCTTAACTCTTAAAATTAGATAAATTAAGGTCAATAATTAATTTAACACTTAAACTAATATTAACCTCAATTAATCCACAACTAATTGCTAATTAATAAATCCTTAATTAACTTAATGATTCAAAATCATTAAATAAAAACCCAATTAAATACAATTGAATGATAAATTTAAATTCAAAACCTTTTTGAGTTTTCAAATTAAAATCCAATTTTAATTAAATGGGCACTTGGGGTTTGAATAGGGATTTAAAGGAATGGGCCCAGCCCAAAAGGTCCAGGCTGGCTCGGCCCTGCAGGCCCTGGGCTCGAGCCCGGTCCAGCCAGGGCCCCTTGCCCGGCCGGACCAGTCCGTCTGGACCGTCGCCCCCCCACCCGAGCCCTTGCTGCAAAACCCTAATGCACAATGCACTTGCAGGCTGGCGGCGGGAAGGAGGAGCAGGCCCGCCCGGCAGCCGGCGTCGCCCTCGGCACCGGCGACGTCTCCGGCGCCGGCTGGCCCTCCGGCGGCGCCAAAAACAAGCCGAAACACCCCCTTTGAAGATCCCCAAAAACTGGTTTTTCAGGTTTTTAACACCAAATATGGGCTCGATTTTGAAGCTCTTCAAGGCCACTCCGGCGCCGGCAAAATACCGGATGTGCTGTGGTGACTATCACCTAGAGATCCGGGCATCCGGACCGCCATCCCAACGCTTGCGAATCGCTTACGAAGCCGCCGAAAACACCCCGTTCATCGTCCCACGAAGAACTCCGAAAACCCCAAAATAAAATCCAAAAAATCACAGAAAAATAATCAAATTATTTGTGTTCATCCTATGAACACTATTCCATCATTTTAATCGGATTAAACGCATGGAATAACTCAAGAAAAATTAATTTAGAGATCCGAAACGAGACGAGAAACAGTGGAACCTGGCTCTGATACCACTGTTGGGATTTCTCGGTTTTCTCTAGATCGCTCACGCAGCGGAAATAAAAATAATACAGCGATCCGTTCCCGTTTCGAAAAACTAAAAACACGATAATCGGACTATCGAAGTTCTCACCGTGTGCGGATTCGAATCCGCAGCCGTTCGGTTCCGTCGGTGTGACACCGCAAGCCGCGCAAGCGCCCGGCCTCTAGCGAAGTCCACGCGATCCTCCCCTCGACGGATATCCTCGCGTTCCTCGTTCTTCGCAGCCCACGAAACCTCTGCCCGTCGCCGCAACGTGCGGACGATTTCCCATCGAACGGGATTCGGAGAAGCGGCGGAGCAGATCTAGTTCTGTTTGGACGCTAGAGAGAGAGTGAAACTGAGGAGGGGCGGCTAGGGTTAGCAGCAGCTTGGCCTGCTCAGCCCGTTCGTTATGTTTTATACTAACCGCGCGGTTTTTCATAAAAACCCCCGGTTTATATAAAACCCACTTATTTATCCATCGCCTTGAGAATCATATGCGTGTGACCCTCTAGGCCCAAATACCAGTCCAGTTAATGGCCCAACAAGCCCAATGACTCCTCACTGGCTTTATTAATTAATTAATAACCCTTTATTAATCAATTAATCAATCGAATTGATGTCGCACATCGAATTCGACCGGGCCTCCGATCACGTTGGGTGCCAAGCAACACCGCGTGAACCCGGAAGGTATTTGGGGTTAAGTAACCCACTCTTGGAGCCTTTCCGCCGGCAGTTACCACGTGGATATAATCCTTCATTCGTACAATGCTCTCGAGTCAACTCAGGGTATGGCGAGCTGTCAAACCCTAACCGATCGACTCACTTGGATTAGATGCCGTTGATGAATATCGGAAAAATCCTTTCCCGATATTATCGTCCGCCCTGGCCAGGGACTTTCGCGCATCCTTCCTAGAGCATTCTCTCTTTAAGTACCGAGAGAGAATGATTCCTTATTGACACACAATTCCCTTCGACGGTATTCCGCTGTATCCAATCCTTGGCGTATTAGAATCCCGTGGCTAGAGATTCGTAAACCAAGGTCAAAGCACAGAAGTCCATCGCCAAGGTGTCCTTGGTGTCTCAGGTCCGAAGACCATCCATGCAACTACGACAATAGAATCAAGCTGGTTGACAGTGAGGTACAATACCATCCAGCGATTCAGTCGGATCAGTTCAGTGAACTCATTCTCTAATGAGCACCTATAGATTCGCCTTAGTGTCTCCACACAAGTGACTTATGAGATCAGTTACCCTCATCATATGAGCAGGAGTAATCTGTACTAGTCTAACCGGATATCCAATGTCCTTCTCGGATATCCTCCCACTAGGAACGATTAAGAATATGTGTGTTTAAGTGATCAGTCTCATTAGTATGATCTCATCATAATCTCATCACCAAAGCACATATTCACGGACTTCATTATGAAACGATAACTAATGCGATTTACACATAATGAATATTATGCCATTATATTAATAAATGAACGAGATTTACATAGTTAGATTGGCTTGTAGGCCACCTAAAACTAACACGACCCAGCTGCCACAGACTCCCTGCTAAATAGAGTTCTGCGTACCTCTCCCTCTCTTATACTCTGATGTACCCTCCCTCCAATTTGTATTTTCTATAAGACCTTCTTCAATTCTACATGTAAATTTTGAATTTAATATAATTTGATCGAGACAATCAAAGAAAGAGCGATGATGATCCACTGCTACAACCAGAAAGGCCATTCGATGGAGATCTTTTTGCCTATGTATTTGCAGGTTATCTGATATAAGTGTTATATTAGATTGTGTGTGAGTTTGACTATTTGGCTCCAGTCAAACTACTGTAGCACACTTGACATGTATGTGATACATTGTTTTATATGTTTAATTATCAATTAAAGTAGATATAGTATGTAGTAAATATATACGATATATTTTATATACTATCACTTAGGAGAGACCAAGATAAAAGTTATCTAGAACCCTTAATAAATTGTAAGCCATAATTTGAGTAGTTGAGAACTTACCACGTGGTCCTCCATCGTTACAGTCATAGGACTCAATTACTTTAGGTAGATTTGTTGTGCTATCCATAAGGCTTGTCTATTCGTAAGGAGAGACTCTGGCTATGCATGAGATGCCTTCTGATTGAGGTAGAGGAACCGTGTAGCCTTGTTGTGTTATCCACAAGGACTGCATGCAGATTTATACCTGTCTTGTAAAGATGGTAACACTGACCAGAATGAATAGTTCGTTGTGCAATCTACAAGGCTATTAAATCTCTGGAGACTGAAACTATGATCAATGATAAAGTGTTAAATTGATCATTTAAAGGCAATCAAACGCATTATACTCATGTTTTTATCTATAAAAGAGCATGAAATGATAGATAATTGCGTACCAAGTCCAACGGTACCAATTTCGTCAAATTCTGACTTAAAAACATCGTCATTTCATATGATTAATAGAGTATAGCGCATTTGCGATTTTTCGACAAAATCGAGACGAAATAAATAAATATAATGATATTTTTATGATAATGTGCTAATTTATATTTATTTTATGTGAACAGGACATGCCGATGATGCAGTGCGGCTGGTGGAGTTTCCGGAAATTTGGGGGAGGTCTAGGGTTCGAATTTCGATAAATTCGACGTTATTTTGTCCAAAAGATTAAAGCAGGAGTAAAAACATCATTTGAGGCCCTAGTGTTGCCCTAATTCCACGGCCAAGAAGAACCCAAGAAGGGCCAGCCGCCTTCCTAAAGTCTACTTTCTTTTTAAAAAGACCCTCTGATTCCTTCTTTCTCTGGAGTTTCCCAAAACCCTCTATTTCCTTCCTTCTCTCCAATTTCCCAACCGCAGCCCTACTTCTTCTCTAGTTTCCTTCCCACGCCTCTCTTCCTCTCTATATTAGCCCTCCCACTCGGTTTTTCGGGGGTTCTTCGGCTTCTTCTTTTCCAACCTCTCTCCTTCACCCGCCTCCTCTCTCTCGATTTTTTTCCTGCAGCCGCGCTCCTCTTCTACTCCTTTTCCAACTCCTCTCCAACAGCCGTATCCCTCTCTTCTTCTCCTTTTCCAACCCCCTCCACAGCTCCTCTCTCTCGATTCCTCCTCTCCTCCGGCAGACTCTCCCTCTCTCTTTCTCCCACGCCTCTCTCTTCCTCCCTCTCTCTTCTCTTGTTTTTTTTTTACAGCGCCTTCTCTTTCTCTCGGTTTTTCTTTCTCTCCCTTATTCTCTCTCTCTCCGGCAGACTCCCTCTCTCCCCGTTTTCTCCTCGTCTTCTCAGCCTCTCCCTCGCTGTCTCTCTCTCTATCTCCTCTCCACCGCACCTTCACGTACCCGAAACCAGCCGCCTACAAGCTCCCACGTCCAGTGCACCCCTCGCACCGCCCCAGCAGCTCCACACGGCAGCGCTTCCAGCAGCAACATCCACACGCCAGCAGCTTCACAGCACTTGAAGCACGCTCCCACGCGCCTGCAAGCAGCTGCTGTGAAGCCGGTCTCCTCAATCAGATATTGCAAGGAGTTGAAATTCCTATGAGATGGGTGCTCTTTGATTGTATTACAACTTATTGTGCTATCCACAAGGCTGTACTATAAGTCATTGAAATTCCGATCTCTACTAGGAGAACGTTAGTGTCTCTCATTCTATATATCCGAGGGTTATATAGTCCATCGAAAGTTAGTGAGAGTTAAAACTTAATTGAAAGTCTATATCTTATTTTTAAATTTTAATAATTGAACATATGCTAATTAAATTTCATTTATCTCCTATAAGAAAGATGAATAACTCAATTCGTAGCATACTTGATGCCAATCGTTTGACAGGCCCGAACTACTCAGTTTGACTCAAAAACTTGAAGATTGACCTTAGGTTTGAACACATTGCCTATGTCCTTGAAGATGATCCTTCTGCTGAACGGACATTGGATGGCTTTGAGGTAGAGATGATCGCGTATGAAAAATGGAAGGAGGACTCTACTCTGGCATAATGTTATATGCTTGCCTCTATGAGCAATGCGTTATAGAGGCAGCATGAGAACATGGATGCCAAGGCCATCTTGCTCCATTTGCAGGAGTTGTTTGAGGAGCAAACCAGGGTAAGAAGATATGAGATATCTAAGTCTCTATTTAATGCTCAGATGGTAGAGTGATCTTCAGTGCAAACCCATGTATTGAGGATGATTGAGTGGATTGAGAGGTTGGAAGCTATTGGGGTTCCTTTACCCAAGGAGATGCATACTGACCTTGTTCTTGCCTCACTCCCTCCATCATATGCACCATTCGTTATTAACTTGAATATGAATAAGATACATGCTTCTTTGACAGAGATTCTTAATATGCTGAAAACTACAGAGGGTAACCTTGTGAAAGAAAAGCCTAATGTCCTCTTTGTTGGTAAGATCAATAAGAAGAGGAAGGCAGCAACTACCTTTAAGAAATGTAAGAGCAAGCACTAGAACAAGTCAAAGCCTATGCCAAATAAGGATAATGGCAAAGGAGTAGAAAAGGGTGACTACTTCTACTGCAAGTAAAAGAGCCATTAGAAGAGGAACTGCAAGGAGTACCTCAAGGACAAAGCTCAAGGAAAGGTGAAGCAACCAAAAGCTTTAGGTACCTATATAATAGATATAAACTTGTCAGTTAAAGATTCTACATCATGGGTATTAGATACTGGATGTGCTTCTCATGTCTGCCATGATGTGTAGGTACTGACAAGATGATACAAGCTGAGCAAAGGCGAGGTGGATCTGAGGCTAGGGAATGGCGCAAAGGTTGCGGCGATTGTCGTAGGGACAGTAAACATCAAGCTTCAATCTGGAGACGTCTTATCATTACCTGATTGTTATTATGTACCTAGCATAATAAATAATATCATTTCTGTTTCTTATTTGGAAAAGACTGAATATAAGTTGACTATTGAGAACAAAGGTTGATCAATTTATTATCGTAATAAATTAATTGCTTTTGCACATTTAGTCAATGGTCTATATCTTTTGGATGTTTCTTATTATAGTCTCCACATTGATAAAGCTCTTAAGAAGAGTAAGAATAGTGTAAACCAAACTTACATATGGCATTGTAGGATTAGACACATTGGTGAAAGTAGGCTGCAAAAGTTGCACAAACATGGTTATTTAAATGCATTCGATTATGAATCATTTGCAACATGTAAGTCCTACCTTATGAGAAATATAGCAAAGTCTCCATTTCCTGGACATGGAGAATGCGCCAAAGACATTTTGAAACTAATACATTTGGATGTGTGTGGTCCCATGTCCACCCAAGCCAAATGTGACTTCTCTTACTTCTATACGTTCACTGACGACTTCTCGAGATTCGGCTACGTATACTTAATGAATTACAAGTCGGAAGTGTTTGAGAAGTTCAAAGAGTTCAAGAATGAAGTTGAGAAGCAGACAAGGAAGAGTATTTGTTACGCCCCAAATCCTATTCAGTTTTTTTTTTTTTTTTTTTTATTCGGAATCCGACTATGTAATCTCAGAACAAATTCCACCATAACAAACATATATGAGAGCTAAACAACTACAAGAAAATTTAAATAAATGTCATAACCATCAACTAATCCAAAGTATCCAAACATAGCCAATACCAAAGTTCACAAATTACAATATCTATTCATTTGTAAATAAATTCTCAATCTCTCTAATAAAGAAAAATACATCAATCTCTCATTATCTCTACTACATCAAATCTAAGAAAGCTGTAAAATTTGAATATAAATAACCTCCTGAAGATGTCAAATGTCTCAATCAGAAGTCTCCTCAAATTCCAGGTTCTCGTCCTCAAACTCTGAAAATATTAATAGGATTTATGAGTACAACCACTCAGTAGGCTTCAAACAATCCACATGACTTAACACAGTAAATTTTTACAAATCACATTATACTAAACATGATCGTACATACTTCTACATATAGCTCAAATAATAACATGATACAAAACATAGTCAGATATAAACTTATCAGATCAAATTTTTACAAATCACATTATACTAAACATGACTTAACACAGTAAATTTTTACAAATCACATTATACTAAACATGATCGTACATACTTCTACATATAGCTCAAATAATAACATGATACAAAACATAGTCAGATATAAACTTATCAGATCAAATGTGTTTTCTAATAGCATAAATAGATCAATTAACATATAGCATATATAGCATGATCGAACTTATATCAGACATATTAAATTCTACTAGCTATGATCATAACGTATCACATATCGGAAAGAACATATCAAATTGTTAGGACGTTACTTATCGCCGTCCCCTGAGCACATCTCATATCAAATAACAAATATCATGGCATAGTAGGTTATCAAATCAGATTCTTATCATTGATCATATAGTTAAGACAAATTCATATGATTACAAAGAAATAACTAAATAGGATGATCAAATGATTTAAATAATTAAGCTGAATTCAAATGAACATATGGAGCAAATATTTTAGATTTATATGCCAATCAAATAAATTAAATCATATCATAACAGACATGCACTGAACCACAACATAAGGAGCCAAACAAAACAAATACCAAAGCATATAGGCAAATGATGTAAATGTCTTGGTCACTGTGCAGAATCGGGGAGTCTAAGTCCTACCCAACTCTAAACCATTAGGGCGTTACGTATCGCCATTCCCTGATTTTAGTTGGCCAGAAATCAAGATTCTACCCGTTTGCCATCGGGTTCCAAACAAAATATTCTATTCAATATGGATACTTATAGTAGAATCAGGCCAAATATCTCCTTAAGATGGCAATGTTCAAGCAAAGTCAAATAATTATGGCACAATCAGATTAATAGATATCAAATGATGACAAAAGATGAGTATAGATATGAAAATTGAATTATCAAATTGATACGTACATATAAGAGTTAAAATATATACTTTTATATATAAAATAACCACTTAGAGAGTCATCATGGTCATATATATGAAAAATCAAAGTAGACCTGATCAAAATAAGTTTTTGGACAAAAACTATAACCAAGGAAATTTTCTCAGAATTTTCAGAATAATAAACATATTTTTCGGCCATTAAGACTAATATTTAGAATTGAAAAGTCAACAAATAGGCCAAATAATATTAAAAAAAATTAGAAAATTATCAAACTTGATGAAATGTCCAATATATCATATGTAAAGTTTACACAAAGTTTCATCAATTTTTGGATGGGTATGATATGATTTTGGATTCTCACTTCGATTCTAGGAATCCGACTTAAATATAATTTCAGCAAATCAAAACAGAGGCCAAACTGAATAGCAAATGGAATCATAAAATTCTCCAACTTTTCATAGTAGTCAAGGATAGTATAACAAAGCTTTCTAAAAAATTTTATAGGATTTGGACATGAATCAAATACGATATAGGATCTATAAGTCAAGATTTCAAAACTATCTGAATAGATTGTATAGTTCGACAATCTAATTATGAAATAAGTAGCAAACGAGTTCATAAAATTATAAAATTTAGTGAGAATGAATCTAACATATAAAGTAAGCTTCTATCAAAGGTTTAGCTTAATTAGACATCGGACCACGGAGAACAAACATCTGTAACTCATGTGATCATATTTAGAAACAAAATAGATTGAATGGATAGATTGCATAGGCTGAGATAATAATCATGGAATAAATAGTAAATAAGATCACAAAAATATGAAACTTGATGATCATGAAATAGACATATAAATAAAACTTTTTAATAATTTATTAGCTTTCAAAATCTTTTGAAAATAATATAGTTTTTAATACAAAATAGATTATATGTATAGTTATCCACCTACCTGTTGAAGAAAGATCGATTCTTGGCTCCCCTATGACTTCCTTACTATTTATTAATGTCTTCTTATTACTCTAAACTCTTTTTCACATTCTCTAAACTCTTTTCCACGTTTTATAACTCTCCAATAACACAAAATATTGATTAGAATCAAATCTCCAAAAGAAATAACTATGAACAACTCTATTCTCTCAAGAACACTACATGAACTTATCATTTAGAAGAGAGTTGCATGCTATAGAGGTTCAGCATGATCCCAAGGCTCTATTTATGCTTATTTTCCCTCATAATATAACCACTAACATCTCCTTTATTTGCTGGAGTAGAACTCTTACTCTCCATAAGTTAATTTCCAAGTCAAACTCACTTTCTAGTGTAAATCGAACTCTGCTCACGCTACCTGCAGTTTTCTTTTCTGAAGACCTTTAAATTCAACTTTCTAAACATCCTAATTAAGAAATATTCTCTTCTACAAAGGTTTCTAACTTTTTCTTATCTTTCCAATGCCACCAATCTCATTATTTTTGGATATATATACAAAACGATATGCCAATTTTACTGACCTACTGTCCTGAGTACTCTGAACTCAGAAATATGACAGATTTCCTTCCTATCTAAAGATATCTTGATTTCGATTATGAAATGACTTATTTTAAAAATGTGTTCTTCATGAACTTCTATAATTTTGAGTCATAGTTCTAATGGAAGTTATCTTACTTAATTTAGAATTTTATACACGGAGTTATAGTTATAACACCGAGACTATATCAAATAAATCTATGTACAAAATCCTAATCTAAGTCGGATTCCAATTATGACTTGCTACACATTAATTAGAATCTTAATTATATTCAAATTTATTATGTTTTATTTTTAATCTAAGAAAAATATATACATAACTTTTAGGTCATAGTTAACATTAATTATACTATATTTTATTTTCTAATTCAAATCTTAATCCGATTAGGACTTGTTCTCTATGGGTAGTCCTTTATAAAATTGATCTTTGATATTTTTAGCTTCTAAAGTATCTGAATTTGTAAAAATGGTCTTCTTCAATGTTATAAATCTTTTTTATTCTCTTTCCAATGATATCAATTGTGCCTTAGTCATATTTTTTTATAGAAAGTCATTATTATTTACTATGTTGCTATTTAATACATCAACTCAGAATTTGAACTAAATTAGTAGACTATTCTTAGTAGTATAATTGGGCTATTGGGCTTTCATAATTAGGTTATTGGACTAAATTAAGTTACTTAAACTCAGTCGTAGATTCTTATAATTAGTTAATTAATCTAATTAACATTAATTAAATTTATTAATAGTTGTAAAAGTTCGGAGTATAACAGTATTAAAGTTCTTCGATCTGATCCGAGAGGAGAATACTTGAGTACTAGTTTCATACAGTTCTTAAAGGATAATGGTATCTAGCTGACCCCTCGATATATACTACAGATGAATGGTGTATTAGAAAGGATAAATTGCACCTTATTGGAGATGGTGCAATCTATGATGAGCCTTTCAGGTTTACCAGTCTCCCTTTGGGGATATGCACTAGAATCAGCAACATACTTACTGATCAAAGTACCCAGCAAGTTTGTGACCTCTACTCCATATGAGATATGGAAGAACAGGAAACTATAATTTAAACATGCTAAAGTCTGAGGTTGTCCTGTTCATGTAAAGAGGCATGATCCAAACAAGTTGAAATCTAGAACTAATAAATACAGGTTTTTAAGATATCCAAAGGAGCCATTTAAATACTATTTTTACCAGCCTAGTGAACAAAATGTGTTTCTAGTTAGGAAAGCTATCTTCCTATAAGAAGAATACCTTCTCAAGGAGGACAGTGAGAGAAAAATATACTGGAAGAAGTTTCAGATCTCCAAATAGTTGCAATCTCATCGGATGAGCTATCAGTTCCTAAACATGTTCAGGTACACACAGATGAGTCTCGTAGATCTGGTAAAGACTACCTGAACGATATGCATGACATATCGTTGAAGGTGAGTCATGTAAGGATTGAGGTTTTGGATCTAGTTATTGGGTCAGTTTCGATGTCGGACCCCTTAATTTGGGCCCTTGTAGGGCTGGGAGCATAGGTTCCGTATCGCTCGACACGGTTCAAACGGCATCTTGATAAGAAGACGCGTTTTAGAGTGTGTTACGTCGGTGCCACGTAGGCGCCACGAGGGCCAGTTTCGGGCCGCGAGAGTACGGCCCTGGTCTTGTCACTTGAATGGCGTCGGTGTTGGGCGACACGTTTTAGCTAAGTTTAGTTTAAACCCACGAACCCTTCCTCCTTTCACACATTTCTCTCATTTTCTTCCCTCTCCTCCCTCTCTCCGAACCCTTCGCTCTCCCTTCCCCCTTCTCCTTCATTTCCTCTCCCTCCACTCCATCAAACCCCCCACCCTAATTTCTACCACTACCACCACCATTTCCTCTACGACGTATTGCTCTCCGGACGGCGACCGACGTCCCGGTGGAGTAACGGCGTCCATGGCGGTACCGGCGGTGGTTTGTGGCGTGGCGGTCCGGCTGCTTGAAGCTCGGAGGAGTTCAAGTAACCGGTAGGGTGACGATCTCCGTTGTATTTTGATTAAAACCATGTTTTTCCTGCTTTAGAGCATGTTTAAGAGATTTTCGGAAAGAAATTCCACTTTTTATACTCGAAAGGCTGGGGGAAACCTGTTAGCGAACGTTAAATGGCGTCTTGGGACAGCGACGCCTTTTCGAATTGCGGCTGCCTCCCACAACGTGATTTAGTTTGGATCACCCCGAGGCCTAATTCTATTTTTGTCATGATTAGGCGACGAGAGATAGCGACGCCTTTTAAAAGGTGACGACCTTGCACGACGCATTTTAGGCCATCATCCGAGGTCAGTTTTCACATGAACCAGTTTAGGGGTCTTGAATGACGTCGGCCTTGGGCGACGCGATTGAAGATAGAATCTCATTAAAACATGCAATTAACATGTGTTCCATTGTTAGATAGTTTGGATAAATGCATGTTTGAAAACAAACTCGAGGACGATGATTTCTATATGATCGGATCGCACCGTATTGCGTTTTGTGCGATCGTGGACCTAGAGTGACAGTTGTTAGCACTTAGGCACCCTGTGTCGGTGTGGGAGTGACACAGCGCCGGTGTGGGAGTGGTAGGCTGACGCCTAGAGAGAGGGTCACTTGGTGTACCCCGGGGTATAGCTAGTACCGGTGTGGGAGTGGTACATTCGGAGTGTCACTCGTGCTGGGGGAAGCAAAACCACCTTGAGCCAGGTCAGGCCGGAGTAGCCAGCACGCTATCCGAAGGGTTACTGTTTGGTTTCAGCGGGTCGGTGTTTTTTGCGTTCGGCTGCGTGGTTTGCATGTTTAGCCGAGACGTTGGTCGTGGACTCCGTGGTGAAGTGGTTTCAGACATATGTTTACTGCTTTATTTATTTAAATTGCCTTTATTCATGTTGTTGCACTTGTGAGTGTGTGAGTGGGCGGTGGAGATTGAAGGATCCGTACTGAGTCTATTTCAATGAGACTCACCCCCTGCGATTTTCCGGTGAGGGTTCCACGCAGGCATAGCGAGGAGGGTTTTGTCTCAGGTTGTGGGCCAACAGTCATCGTTCCGGTGTATGCCCCGATGTAGTTGTTATTTCTTTTTAGGCATGTACGCTTAATTACTTCTTTTTAGTTGGAATATATAATTATTTGTTGAGTCAAGTTGAATTGTAATAATTTTTAATTCCTGCACTTCCTTTACAATTCAATGTGATATGGATGTTTAGCTTAGTTTATCGTTTATTTCCCAGACTTATCGAGATCCTGGTTTGGCTCCAGATTTTAATGATTCGATGCCCATTTAGTAATCAGATCCTCGATTATAGGGTGGCGGGTCGTTACAAGTCTAAAGTGGAATACAATGAGGATGATGATCCTAAATCTTACCAGGAGGCCATTGAAGGCCCAGAAGCTAGGAAGTGGCGAGACGCCATGAACTCTGAAATCCAATCCATGTATACCAACCAAGTGTAAAACACGGAGGATTTGTTCGAGGGTATTGTATCCATTGGGAGTAAGTAGATCTTTAAGAGAAATATCAGTGCAGACGTACCGATTGCACTTATAAGGCAAGGTTGGTGGCAAAAGGATATCGTCAAAGACATTGAATTGATTATGACGAGACTTTCTCACTAGTTGACATGATAAAGTCGATTAGAACTTTATCGCTATAACAGGATACTACGATTATGAGATCTAGAAGATTGATGTGAAGACTGCCTTCCTTAATGGTAACCTTGAGGGAGAGGTGTATATGATACAACTAGAAGGTTTCACATACAATGAGTTTCCAGACAAAATGTGCAATCTTCAAAGGTTTATCTGTGGACTGAAGCTGGCTTCCCGGAGCTAGAACAAAAGATTTGACAAGCCTATCAAGTCTTATGACTTCATTAAGAATGAATATGAGCCTTGTGTGTACAAGAAGACTAGTGGGGGCACAGTCATCTTCTTAGCTGTTTACATGGATGACATTCTGCTCATTGGTAATGATGTAGCTATATTATTATCAGTAAAGGTTTGGCTGTCGAAGAACTTCTCTATGAAGGATTTGGGAGAAGCATCTAACGTATTGGGAATACAAATCTATAGAGATAAATCAAAGAGGATGCTCGGAATGACCCAATCCATGTACATAGATACCATCGTCAAAATATTTGGCATGAAACATTCTAAGAGAGGTCTCATACCGATGAGACATGAAATTTATCTCTCAAAAGAGTAGTCTCTTAAGACTCCTAAGGAGAGGGGATTCATGGATAGAGTACCCTATGCCTCTACCATAAGATCAATCATGTATGCCATGCTATGTATTAGGCTTGATATAGCATATGCTCTAAATATTACAAACAGATTGCAGACAGATCCAAATGAAGAGCACTAGAAGGAATGAAATGTATCCTTAAGTATTTGAGAATAACTAAGGATATGTTTCTTGTCTCTAGAGGAGGTGACTTGAGACTACGAGGCTTTACTGACTCGAGTTTTCAATCGGACCTAAATGATAGCAAGTCTATATCTGGTTTGTGTTCACTTCGAACAGAAGTGCAGTGTGCTAGAAGAGTTCCGAACAGAAAACCACTGCAGATTCTACGACAGAAATTGAGTACATCACTGTAGCAGAAGCTGCCAAGGAAGCAGTGTGGTTGAAGAAGTTCATCACTAACTTTAGCATAGTTCCCAGTATCTCTGATCATGTCCTACTATTGTGCAACAATGGGGCGATTGCTCAAGCGAAAGTGCCATGGTCTCATCAGACATCGAAGCATATTCTGAGGTGCTTTCATCTTATCAGAGAGATCATTGCCAGATGAGATGTAGTAGTGAAAAGAGTTCCATCTACCGATAATGTAACAGATCCACTGTCGAACCTATTGTCTCAAATAGTGTTTGAGCGCCACTTAGAGGCTATAGGTATCTTGCATAAAGGTGATTGACTTTAGTCCAAGTGGGAGATTATTAGTCTTAGGTGGCCTACAAGTCAATCAGACAGTGTATAATCTCGTTCATTTATTAATAAAATGACATTATTTCATTATGTTTAATTCATTTTATTATCATTTCATAATGAAGTCTATGAGTATGTGCAATAGCGATCAGATTATGAGGAGATCATATTAATGAGACTGATCACTTATACACATATTCTTAATTTTTCCTAGTCGGAAGGTATCTGAGAAGGACATTAGAGATTTGGTTAGACTAGTACAGAGTATTCCTACTCATATAATGAGGGTGACTGATCTCATAGTCACTTGTGTGGAGATATTAAAGTGAATCTATAGGTGCTCATTAGAGAATGAGTTCACTGAGTGGATCTAACTAAATCCCTAGATGGTAGTTTACCTAACTTCAATTAGTTTGATTCAATTGTCACAGTTGCGTGAATGGTCATCGGACCTGAGACACCAATGAAATTAGTTTGATTCCATTGTCACAGTTGCATGAATGATCCTTGGACCTGAGACGCTAATGACACCTTGTCGGTGGACTTCTGTGCTTTGACCTTGGTTTACGGATCTCTATTCATGGGATTTCAAATAGCTAAGGATCGGGTATAGCGCAATACTGTCGAAGGGAATTCAGTAATCAACATGGGATCATTCACTCTCGATATTTAGAGAGAGAATGCTCTAGGTAAGATGCGCAGGAGTCCCTAGCCAGGGCGGACAATAATATCGACAAAGGAGTTTTCCGATATTATACAGCAATATCTAATCCAAACGAGTCAACCAGTTAGGGTTTGACAGTTTATTTTACCCTCAGTTGACTCGAGAACATTGTGTAAATGATCTATCGACAGAAAGGTTCCATGAGTGTGTTGCTTAACCCTAATGCCTTCTGGGTTAACGCGGTGTTGCTTGGCACCCAATGTGATTAGAGGCCCGGCCGAATTGTATGTGCAACATTAATTAAGTTAATTAATTATATTAATATTAATTAATTAAGTCAGTAATGAGTTACTAGGCATATTGGGCCATTCACTAGACTGAAATTTAGACCTAGAGGGTCATACGCAAAATATTCTCAAGGCAAAGGATTAAAAGTGGATTTTATACAATTTTTGGGATTTTTATGAAAAATCATGTAGTGAGTATCAAACATAGCGAGAGGGCTGAGCGGGCCAGGCATCTGCTCAACCCTGGCCACCCCCCTTCTCTCTCCCTCTCTCTCTCTCTAGCGCTGTTACGCCCCGGATTCGGTTCACTTTTTTTAAAAAAAATTTAAACTCGGAATCCGACCACATAATTTCAGAACAAATTCCACCATAATGAACATATATGAGAGCTAAACAACCACAAGGCGATTTTAAATAAATGCCATAACCATCATGTAACCCAAAATATCCAAATATAGCCAACACTAAAGTTCAAAAATTACAATTTCCATCAATTGTGTAAAAATTCTCAATCTCACCAAATAAATAAAAATACATCAATCTCTCATCATCTCTATTACATCAAGTCTAAGAAAGTTGTAAATTCAATCTAAATAACATCATGATGATGTCAAATGCCTCAATCAGAAGTCTTCTCAGATTCTAGATTCTCTTTCTCTGACTCTGAAAATGTTAATATGATTTATGAGTACAACCACTCAGCAGGCTTCAAACAATCCATATGACTTAACATATAGTAAACTTTACGAATCACATTATACAATTATACTAAACATGATCTTACACAGTTCTACATATAGCTCAAATAAGAACATGATACAAATTATGGTCAGATATAAACTTATTAAATGAAATGTATTTTCTAATAGCATGAATAGATTAATTAACATAACATATATGGCATGATCGAATTCATATCAGACATATCAAATTCTACTAGTCGTGATCAGAACGTATCACATAACATATCAAATTATTAGGGCATTAGGTATCGCCGTCTCCTGAGTACATGTCATATCAAATAGCAAATATCATGGCGTAGTAGCTTATCAAATCTGATTCATATTATGGATCACATATTTAAGACAGATTCATATGATTGCAAAGGAATAGCTAAATAGGATGATTAAAAGATCCAAATGACTAAGCTGAATTCAAATGAACATATGGAGTAAGGATTTCAGATTTATGTGCCAATCAAACAAATCAAATCATATCATAACGGACACGCACCCAAACCACAACATAAGGAGCTAAACAAAACAAATACCAAAGTATCTAGGCAAATGATGCAAAGGTCTAAGTCACTGCGCAGAACCAGGGAGTCTAAGTCCCACCCAACTCCAAATCGTCAGGGTGTTACATATCGTCGTCTCCTGGTTTTAGTCGGCCGGAAATCAGGATTCCACCCGTTTGTCATCGGGTTCCAAACAAAATACCCTATCCAATATGGATGCTTATAATGGAATCGAGCCAAATATCTCCTTAAGATGGCAATGTCCAAGAAAAGTCAAATAATTATGGCACAATTAGATTAACAGAGATCAAATGATGACAAAAGATGGGTATATATCTGAAAATTGAATTATCAAATTGATAAGTACATATAAGAGTTAAAATACATACTTTTATATATAAAATAGCCACTTAGAGAGTCATCATAGTCATATATATGAAAAATCATAGTAAGCTGATCAAAATAGGTTTCTGGATAGAAAATATAGTCAAAGGAATTTTCTTAGAATTTTCAGAATAAAAAATATATTTTTCGGCCATCAAAAATGATTTTCAGAGCTAACAAATCAACAAATAAGCCGAATAATATCAAAAAGATTCATAAAATTATCAAACTTTAAGAACATGTCCAAGAGGTCATATTTAAATTGTGGACAAAGTTTCATCAATTTATGAATTGGTTTGATATGATTTTGGATTCTCATTTTGATTCGGAGAATCCAACTTAAATAGAATTCCAGCAAATCAAAACAGAGGGTAAACTGAATACCAAACGAAGTCATAAAATTATAAAACTTGACAGAGAAGTCAAATATAATATAAAAAATGTATCTAAAAAATTTGGTATGATTTGGATTTGAATCAAATAAGATATAGGATTCACAAGTTGAGATTTCAAAACTGTCTGAGCAGATTGTATAGTCTGAAAATAATATTATGAAATAAATATAAAACAAACTCTGAAAATTATGAAATTTATTGGGAATTAATATAATATAAAAAATAAACGTTATTCAAAATTTAATATCAATTTAGCATCTGACCAAGGAGAACAAATATCTGTAATTCGTAAGATCATAATTAGAAATAGAACAGATTGAACGGACAGATTACATAGGCTGAGACAATAATCATGTAATAAATAGAAATTAAGATCACAAAAATCTGAAACTTTAATATCATGAAGTATACATATAGATAAAAGTTCTTACCAATTGATTTACTTTTTAAAGCTTTCGAAAATAACATAGTTTTGTAATACAAAATAGATCATATGTACAGTTATCCACCTACCTCTTGATGAAAGACCGGCTCTTGATTCTCCTATAGCTTCATCGCTATTTATCCATGATTTTTTCTTCCTCTAAATTCTTTTCCACATTCTCTAAGGTCTTTCTTAGGTTCTCTAAGCCTCTAATAATATAAAATATTGATTAGAATCAAACCTCCAAAAGAAATAACCACGAACAACTCTATTCTCTCATAAACACCACATGAACTTACCCCTTTAGAAGAGAGCTGCATGTTATAGAGGTTGAGCACGACCCAAGACTCTATTTATGCTTATTTACCCTCCTAATATAACCACCAACAATCCCTTTCTTTGCTAGAGTCGAACTCCTACTCCCCATAATTTAATCTCCAAGTAAAAGTCACTTCCTAGTTTAAATCGGACTCTGCTCACGCTATCTGCAGGTTTCCTTTTTGAAGACGTTTGAATGCATCCCCTTAAACATCCGAATTAATAAAACCTTTCTTCTACAAAGTTTTAAAAAGTTTTATTACCTTTATCATGCAAATAATCTCACTATTTTTAGACTTCTATAAAAAAAGATATTATTATTGTACTGACCTGCTGTCCTGTGTACTCCGAACTCAGAAATCTGGCAGATTTCCTTCATGTCTAAAGATGTCCTGATTCCGATTAGTAAACAACTTATTTTAAATATGTGTTCTTCATAAAACTTCTATACCTTTGAGTCATAGTTCTAATGGGAGTTGTCTTACTTAATTATGAATTTTATGCACGGAGTTATACCTAAAATACTAGAGTTATGTCAAGTAAATCTGTGTACAGAATCCTAGTCTAAGTAGGATTCCTATTATGTTTCTATCCATTAATTAGAATATTAATTATATTCAAATTTATTATGTTTTACTTCTAATCTAAGTAAAATATGTTATACATAACTTTTTAGGTCGTAGTTAATATTAATTGTACCATCTTTTGTTTCCTAATTCAAATCCTAATCCGATTAGGACTTGCTCTCTATGAGTAGTCATTTCTAAAACTGATTTTTGATATTTTTGACCTCTAAAACATCTGAACTAGTAAAAATAGTCTTCCACAAAGTTATGGATATTTTTATTATCTTTCCAATGATATCAATTATGCCTTAATCCAAATTTTTTATAGAAAGTGATAATTATTTTACTTTGTTACTGTCTAATACATCAACATAGAATTTGAACTAAATTAGTAGGCTATTCTTAGTAGTATAATTTGGGTTATTGGACTTTCATAATTGAGTTAATTGGACTAAATTAAGTTACTTAAGCTCAGTCATAGACTTTTATAATTAGTTAATTGGTTTAATTTAAATTAATTAAATTTATTAGTAGTTGTAAAAGTACAAGGTATAACATCCTCTCCTCCTTAAAGAAATTTCGTCCTCAAAATTTGATAGATTCTAATAATCTATCTTTGTATTAATAGACTTTTCATAATAATTTCTAAGGCCATAGAATACGATTAAAGGCTTACTCAATCAAGATCTGGTCACTACGACAAATAGATCCATACTTGTGTAGTATTTGTAATATGATTAATATACACTTTTGATTTAATGTGTCTATAGACTTGAGATCCAATTTAGTTAATCAACGTAATTAATCCATAGATAAATTTATACTGGCATCGCTAATGACATAGGGTGAAAAGAGATCGATGATTAACTAACTCTCACATAGTTGAGTAGGTACCAAGATAATTAGAATATAGATTATCATCATATCAACCTTATCATGGCTTATAATTACTCTCTAAAAATATTTTGAATATCATAAGAGTATATTAATTAATTCTTATGGATATTTTCAACTTGAGATACATAAGCGTCCTAAAATCACATTACATTGCTAAAACTCATCTATACATCAAACAATCACAATATTTTTGAGATCTAATGGAAATCATGAGTCATTAATGTTCTGCTTCCAATTTGATAGCTTTAAGAAGATGATCTAGTCCCTAATAAGGATAATGTGTTTAGCTCCCAAATATTCTTCATAGATCTACTCTCCTAACTAATTTACATATTATATATGTTTAGTAAATTTACTCATCACAGAACTAGAAGAATTTATATTTATATTTAAAGGTAAAGCCTAAAGGAGAGTATACAAGGACTTAAGTATATGCCTATAGGTGGCCTAATGGATCACTTAGAAAGGATTGTGTACACGTCTCTAAGTATCTTCTTAGTGTTTTAATAAATTACGATGATACATTTATGGTATAGTATTACTATTAAATGAACTCATATACAATGTGGTCTTCATACTTTATCGTACAAGTATTAATGATCAATGACATAGTATGATTTGACTTACTTACCCCAAAATAGATCCTCAATATTCAACTAGACATATATCATAGACTTAAATAAGTGTCATTTATGAAATTTAAGGGTACTAACTTATCTTAACATTTTAAAGTGTTAACTAACTCTTTCTAGTTTTCAAGCAATATAAGTAAATGTAGATGAATAAAAAACATTAATTAAATCTATGAATGTATGTTTTGGTCAAGACATCCATCCCTTAGTACAAATAAAAAAAAAAATCAGGAGTAAGAATAGGTCAATTTTTAATGGGTTAAACCTAGTGGAAAGATGTAAGTGGTAGGAATAAATACATCATGTACCTTGCTCTCCCCCTTAAAAAGATGAAACTTAATCCTTTTAATCCACATCCACACTAAGAATCCCCTTTGTATAAGTCTAATTGTTAGAATAAGCTAAATGTGACATCTACAATCACCTCCTTACTATAACTATAAACTAGATATAATCTAAATTTCTAATCTGACCCAAGATCATACTAATCTTAAACTTCATCATATCCTTTAAAATCGATCGGTAAGGCTTATGATCAGATGGTTGTGGATGTTTAAACTCTCAAAATTGTTCTGATACCATATTGTTACGCCCCGGATTCGGTTCTTTTTTTTTCTTTTCTTTTTAAATTCTAAATCCGACCACGTAATCTCAGAACAAATTCCACCATAACGAACATATATGAGAGCTAAACAACCACAATGCGATTTTAAATAAATGCCATAACCATCATATAACCCAAAATATCCACATATAGCCAACACCAAAGTTCAAAAATTACAATTTCCATCAATTGTATAAAAATTCTCAATCTTACCAAATAAATAAAAATACATCAATCTCTCATCATCTCTATTACATCAAGTCTAAGAAAGTTGTAAATTCAATCTAAATAACCTCATGATGATGTCAAATGCCTCAATCAGAAGTCTTATCAGATTCTAGATTCTCTTTCTTTGACTCTGAAAATGTTAATTGGATTTATGAGTACAACCACTCAGTAGGCTTTAAACAATCCCCATGACTTAACATATAGTAAATTTTACGAATCACATTATACAATTATACTAAACATGATCTTACACAGTTCTACATATAGCTCAAATAAGAATATGATACAAATTATGGTCAGATATAAACTTATCAAATCAAATATGTTTTCTAATAGCATGAATAGATTAATTAACATATAGCATATATGACATGATCGAACTCATATCAGACATATTAAATTCTACTAGCCATGATTAGAACGTATCACATAATATATCAAATTATCAGGACGTTACATATCGACGTCCCCTGAGCATATGTCATATCAAATAGCAAATATTATGGCGTAGTAGCTTATCAAATCTGATTCATATCATGGATCATATAGTTAATACAGATTCATATGATTGCAAAGGGATAGCTAAACAGGATGATCAAAAGATCCAAATGACTAAGCTAAATTCAAATGAACATATGGAGTAACGGATATGCACCCAAACCACAACATAAGGAGCCTAACAAAACAAATACCAAAGCATCTAGGCAAATGATGCAAAGGTCTTAGTCACTGCGCAGAACCGAGGAGTCTAAGTCCCACCCAACTCCAAACCGCCAGGGCATTACGTATCGCCGTCCCCTAGTTTTAGTCGGCCGAAAATCAGGATTCCACCCGTTTGCCCTCGGGTTCCAAACAAAATACCCTATCCAATATGGATGCTTATAATGGAATCGAGCCAAATATCTCTTTAAGATGGCAATGTCCAAGCAAAGTCAAACAATTATGGTACAATCAGATTAACAGAGATCAAATGATGACAAAAGATGGGCATAGATCTGAAAATTGAATTATCAAATTGATAAGTACATATAAGAGTTAAAATATATACTTTTATATATAAAATAGCCACTTAGAGAGTCATCATGGTCATATATATGAAAAATCAAAGTAAACTGATCAAAATAGGTTGCTGGATATAAAATATAGTCAAAGGAATTTTTTTAGAATTTTCGGAATAACAAACATATTTTTTGGCCATAAAAGCTGATTTTCAGAGCTAACAAATCAACAAATAAGCTGAATAATATCAAACAGATTCATAAAATTATCAAACTTTAAGAACATGTCCAAAAGGTCATAGTTAAATTGTGGATAAAGTTTCATCAATTTATGTATTGTTTCGCTATGATTTTGGATTCTCACTTTGATTCGGATAATCCAACTTAAATAGAATTCCAACAAATCAAAACAGAGGGTAAACTGAATACCAAACGAAGTCATAAAATTATAAAACTTCACATAGAAGTCAAATATAATATAAAAAAGGTCTCTAAAAAATTTGGTATGATTTGGATTTGAATCAAATGAGATATAGGATTCACAAGTTGAGATTTGAAAACTGTCTGAGTAAATTGTATAGTCTGAAAATAGTATTATGAAATAAATATCAAACAAACTCTGAAAATTATGAAATTTATTTGAAATTAATATAATATAAAAAATAAACGGTTTTCAAAAGTTAAGCTCAATTAAGCATCGGACCAAGGATAAAACATATCTGTAATTCGTATGATCATAATTAGAAATAGAACAGATTGAACGGACAGATTACATAGGCTGAGATAATAATCATGAAATAAATAGAAAATAAGATCACAAAAATTTGAAACTTGAATATCATGAAGTAATCATATATATAAAAGTTTTTAACAATTGATTTACTTTTGAAAGCTTTCTAAAATAACATAGTTTTGTAATACAAAATAGATCATGTGTACAGTTATCCACCTACCTCTTGATGAAAGACCGGCTCTTGATTCTCCTATAGCTTCATCGCTATTTATCCATGATTTTTTCTTCCTATAAATTCTTTTCCACATTCTCTAAGGTCTTTATTAGGTTCTCTAAGCCTCCAATAATATAAAACATTGATTAGAATCAAACCTCCAAAAGAAATAACCACGAACAACTCTATTCTCTCATGAACACCACATGAACTTACCCCTTTAGAAGAGAGCTGCATGTTATAGAGGTTGAGCACGACCCAAGGCTCTATTTATGTTTATTTACCCTCCTAATATAACCACCAACACTCCATTTCTTTGCTAGAGTCAAACTCTTACTCCCCATAACTTAATCTCCAAGTAAAAGTCACTTCCTAGTCTAAATCGGACTCTGCTTACGCTATCTGTAGGTTTCCTTTTTGAAGACGTTTAAATTCATCCCCTTAAATATCCGAATTAATAAAACATTTCTTCTATAAAGTTTTAAAACTTTTTATTACCTTTCTAATTAAACTAATCTCACTATTTTTAGACTTCTATAAAAAAAGATATGATTATTTTACTGACCTGCTGTCCTAAGTACTCCGACCTCAGAAATATGGCAGATTTACTTCATATCTAAAGATGTCCTGATTACGATTAGGAAACAACTTATTTTAAATATATGTTCTGAATAAAACCTCTATACCTTTGAGTTATAGTTCTAATGGGAGTTGTCTTACTTAATTATGAATTTTATGCACGGAGTTATACTTAAAATACTAGAGCTATGTCAAGTAAATCTGTGTACAGAATCCTAGTCCAAGTAGGATTCCTATTATGTTTCTACCTATTAATTAGAATATTAATTATATTCAAATTTATTATGTTTTACTTCTAATATAAGTCAAATATATTATACATAACTTTTTAGGTCGTGGTTAATATTAATTGTACCATCTTTTATTTCCTAATTCAAATTCTAATCCGATTAGGACTTGTTCTCTATGAGTAGCCCTTTCTAAAACTGATTTTTGATATTTTTGACCTCTAAAACATCTGAATTAGTAAAAATAGTCTTCCACAAAGTTATGGATCTTTTTATTATCTTTCGAATGATATCAATTATGCCTTAATCCAAATTTTTTATAGAAAGTTATAATTATTTACTATGTTGCTGTTTAATACATCAACATAGAATTTGAACTAAATTAGTAGGTTATTCTTAGTAATATAATTTGGGTTATTGGGCTTTCATAATTGAGTTAATTGGACTAAATTAAGTTACTTAAGCTCAGTCATAGACTTTTATAATTATTTAATTGGTCTAATTTAAATTAATTAAATTTATTAGTAGTTGTAAAAGTATAGGGTATAACAAGCGCCCCTGGCCGGCCCCCTTCTACGGGCTCTACTTCGCGGTGTTCTTTGAATCTTATGAGGCGGGAACTTGGTTGCATGTTGCTGCGATCGTCTCGGCAAATGGTAGTTTCTTCGAGAGCTGTGAGGAATGAGGAACGTGAGGAGATTCGTTATGAGGAGAATCGCATGGACTCCGCTAAAGGCTGGACGTTTGCCGACGGAACCGTATGAACACAGATTCGAATATGCGCATGGTGATTGTTGATCACCGTTCTTGTAATCTTATTCTTCAAAATGGACCGGGTTCACTGTAGAATAAATTTATTTTGTTTCTGCTGTGTTCGCGATCCTGTAACCGAGATCCTTACACCGCGAACCCCATATCTGGTCATATTTGACTTTCAGTGGAATTTGGAGATAGTACATATGAAAGGATAGCATAAACATATCGTAATTGAGAGTATGAGAGTCCACAAAGCAATAAACTGTAATGCCATCTATCATATAAATTCAAATAATAAGCCAAACAAAGTGCACTAACAAGTCTGATGACAAATAACTATTTCTGACACACATAAACTAGCTCTCAAACTCATTCAGGATCTTCCAAATTAGATCATAAACTCTAGATACTTCCTCCTACATCAATCTACTAAATTAAAGACTCAATTACTAGAAACTAATTCTTAAGTTAGGAAAGAGTTCGAACAATCTACTCCTCATGATCTGAGTCAAAAGTCACCTCGCTAGCTAATTCTCTTGAAGATTCAGTTAGCAATTAAATGAGTATAAAACTTAGTAGGCATTATACCCATCACAGGCTAAACATATAATAATTGAAAATTCAAATGCTAAATAATAGATAACATGGAGAATTAACAATTCTATATATAACTTAATTAAGAGAATGTGTAAGGACTAAGGTTTCAGGTTCAGTTATCAGGACGGTTTTTGGCGTCGGACTCCTTGGTTTGAGCTCTTGTGGACCTGGGACATAGGCTCTTTATCGCGTTGAGCTTGCGAGATGCGATTTTGAACTGCGTCGGCCTTGGGGGACACGATTTAAGAGCCATGCGGGGGTGCCACGTGGGTGAGTGTTGGGGCACGGGTATACGGCCCCAGTCTGATCGTCTGAATGGCGTCGGCCATGCAAGACATCATTCAGAGATCTGCCAGTGTATGACCCCTATCCTGTCGCCTGAATGGCATCTTCCTAGAACGACGTGATTTAGGCTAGTTCTATTTGACGCCCGAGCCTTCCCTCCTTTCCCTCATTTCTCTCATTCTCTCTCTTCCTCTCTCCGAATCCCTCCGACCCTCTCTTTCCCTCCCTCTTTTCATTATTCCTCTTCCTCCACTCCAAAACCCCCCCACCTCTCACCACTACCACCACCATTTCCTTCGCGCCACCTTGCTCTCCAGACGGCGGCCGACATCTTAGTGGAGTGACAGCGTTTACGGTGGTACCGACGGCGGCTCGTGGCATGACGGTTCGCCGGCTAGGAGCAAGGAGGAGTTCAAGTAACCGGTAGGGTGATGATCCTCGTTGTGTTTTGTTTAAAATCAAGATTTTCCCGCTTTGAAGCATGCGATGTGTATGGAGGTTTTTTGGGTAGAAAGCATGTTCTAAGGGGCTTTTTAATGAAAATAAACATTTTTATGAAATGGATTTTGGGTGTTAAATTGGTTATTGGATTTCTCCCCTTGTCTCTTTTATATTTTTGTGTGTTTTAGGAGAGAAGAGGGACCTCGGTTTTGGCTCGGTGGATGCCGGAAGATCCCTCAGTTTCGGGCGTTAAATGTGGTCGAGACCAAGTGATTCCATTTAGAATAGTGTCGACTATGGCCGACGCGATTTACTGCCCATTTTCCTAGACCCCGAGGCCAGTGGGCGGATAAAGAGCTGAATAGTGTCGCCTATGGGCAACACCATTTAGGCCAGTATCTGTTAGGTCCCAATGCAGCAAAACTCATAACCTATTTAGAGGTCTTGAATGACGTCGGCCACAGGCGACGCCATTCAAAACAGAACCTCATTAATTCATGCAATTAACATGTGTTTACATTGTTAGATTGTTTGGTTAAATACATGTTTGAAATCGTACATCAAGGCTGAGGATTTCCATGTGATCAGATCATATTGTGTTGCGTTTTGTGCGATCGTGGACATAGAGTAATAGTTGTTAGCACTTGACAACCCGAGACAAAACCCTCCATGCTATGCCTGCCTGGAACCCTCACCTGAAAACCGTAAGGGTGAGTCTCATCAAAATGGACTCAGTAGGGATCCTCCGATCCCTACCACACACTCACGCACCCACAAGTGCTACAACTCGAATATAGGCAATTAAATAAGTAAAGCAGTAAATACAACTCCCAAAGATTCCCAAATTTCCGATATAAAACACATGCATTTGTAAATGCATTATACATAACTCTGAAACCACTCCACTACGAAGTCAACAACCAGTGTCTCCGCTAAACACACAAACCACGCAGCCGAACGCGGAAAACACCGACCTGTTGGGATCAAACAGCAACCCCTCGGATAGCTTGTTGGCTACTCCGGCCTATCTAGCTCTAGGTTGTTCTGCTTCCCCCAACACGAGTGACACTCCAAATGTACCACTCCTACACCGGTACTAGCTATACCCTGGGGTACACCAGGTGACCCTCTCTCTAGGCACCACCCCACCACTCCCACACCAGTGCCGTGTCACTCCCACACCGACACAGGGTGCCTAAGCACTAACAACTGTCACTCTAGGTCTACAGTCGCACAAAACACAGCACAGTGCGATCCGATCATGTAGAAATCCTCGTCTTCGAAGTATGTTTCCAAGTATGCATTTAACCAGACTATTTAACAATGTAAACACATGTTAATTTCATGAATTAATGAGGTTCTGTCTTGAATCGCATCACCCGTGGCCGATGTCATTCAAGACCCCTAAACGGGTTCACACGAAAAACTAGCCTTAGAAGATGGCCTAAATCGCGTCGCCCCTAGCAGCCGCCATTTAAAATGGTCTATAACGACCCGCCACCCTATAATTGGAGACCCGATTACTAAATGGGTATCGCATCATTATCTACAGGTTTACACCCGGATCTCAAACGACACGTCCAGAGAAGTAAGCGTTAAATAAGGCTAAATATAACAATCTCACGGACCTTAAAGAAAGTACAAGTGTGCAGGAAGTAAAATAATAATGTCCGTACACTGTCAAACAATAATTACAAGTCCAAGGAATTAAATATGTATAGGCAGAAGAAAAGTACAACAACATTGGGGCATACCCCGGAACTGAGATAGCTGCGCCCTTACACCAAGGAGAACACCACATGCCAACACACGCCGAGAAGTCCACACCTGAAACTGCAGGGAGTGAGCCACACCAAAATTGTGCTCAATAGGGATCACCCGATCCCCGCCTCCCACACTCGCACCCACAAGTGTAGCAATACAAAATGAAGGCAATTTAAGTAAACCAATAAACACAGCTCCCAAATCATATACATTCGTAATGCAACAGGCACAGTTCTAAGCAATTCAAGTAACCCAACTCAACACCACAGTTTGTAACCAAAGATCCGGCTGAACACACAAACCACACTGCCGAATGCGTATAAACGGCGCCTCACAACACCACCAACACCTACGCCTGTCCACCCCTACGATATTCCAGACACCGTAGGGTGAGGCAGTGAGTTAAACTATGACTAACTGGGACTAGTGAATCAACACCACCCAGTCACGTGTGCACACAAGCAGTGTAGACCACTGTCCTATCGACCGGACTTCCCTCAACGCCAAGCCTAGGCACTTCACAAGGGCCCTGGGGACGGGTGAAACCCTCCTCAAGCCGAAGCTATAGGGACTAGCTGTAACCCTAACCTCTCGGGTCACATCAGGCAAAAGGGCGAAGGGTACCACTCGTAACCTCGATATCTTAGGTTACATCAGGCCTAGTGGCGAAAGGGTAAACTCCAACAGCACCAAACCTGGCTCCATAGTAAGAAACATGCCGGAAACTGCCACAACAAACTAGAAAAACACCGAACCGCTGGGACCAAACAACAACCCCTCGGATAGCGCTGGCTACTCTGGCCTGTCTAGCTCTAGGTAGTTCTACTTCCCCCAGCCACAAGTGTAACACTAACATGTAACCCTCCCACACCGGTACGGCAACAATGCCACATAGACACCGCGTCCCTCCCACACCGACACGAGGTGTCAAACACAAACCACAATCATTCTAGCTCCACAATTGCATAAACACATACACACACAATGCGATTCCGATCATATAGAAATCCTCGGCCTCAATGTAAGATTTCAAACATGCATTCAATCGAACTATCTAACAATGTAAACACATGTTAATTTCATGGATTAATGGGGTTCTAGCTTAAATGGCGTCGTTGTCCCCAGATGCCATTCAAAATAGAACTCATTCCCATAGAAACTGCTCCCGGGACAAATCTGGCCTAAATGGCGTCGCCCTAGCCCGTCACCATTTCAAATGGCGTCGCCTTAGCCAGACGCTATTTAAAGCCCAAAATCTGGTTTCCTACAACCTCTCCCGAGCCTCAAAATGGGGTTTCCTCTCCCCCAAAATTACCCAAAAGATACCCAAAAATAGGAAATGAAGGGGAGAATTCAATTAACCACTTGAAATGCACTAATTCCCATTTCATAAAAATGACCATTTTCATTAAAAAGCCGTTTAAACATGCTCATTCTACCCAAATCTCCACACACGTTGCATGCTTCAAGCGGGAAAACATGCATAAAACAACTAAATCACGTATAAGGATCATCCCCCTATCGGTCACTTGAACTCCTCCTAGCTCCGTGCCGCCCAACCGCCGCACTGCAAACTGCCGCCGGTACCGCTGTGGATGCCGTCACTCTGCCGGGACGTCGGCCACCGCCCGGAGAATGAAGTGCCGCGGAGGAGGTGGTGGTGGTAGTGGTGAGAGGTAGAGAGGTGTTGGAGTGGTGGAAGAGGAAGAAGGGGAAGGAGAAAGGAAAGGGGGAAACAGAGGGGATCGGAGAGAGGGAAGAGAGAGAGTGAGAAGGAGAGAATGAGAGAAAGGAGAGAAGGTTTGGGGTGTCAAACCGAAATAGATGAAATCGCGTCGTCCTAGACAGACGCCATTCAGCCGACAGGACGGGGGTGTACTCTGACAGAATGTTTGAATCGCGTCGTCAATCCAAGACGCCGTTCAGACGACATGACCGGGTCTGTACACACGTGCCCCAATGCCCGTCCACGCGGCACAACAGCAGGCTACCTAAATGGTGTCCGTATAGCCCGACGCCATTCTAAAGGCGTTGTGCACCCTAGACGTCGTTTAGAAGGCACGCCCCTGACCCACCGGGGCCCAAACCAAGAAGTCCGGCTCCGAAACCGACCTGATAACTGTACCCGCAACCTCATTCCTTACATACTCCCCCGTTAAGAAAATTTCATCCTCGAAATTGTAATCCCTCAAACGACAACCACTGTCGACAATTCCACACCGGTAACACGGATCCCATCAATCACCCTCACTGATCACACTCCTCCACGGGGCTCTGTATAGTCGGTCGATCTCATCAACACTAGGCTAACCACATTCTATGATTCTGCCAATATTGATGGACTAATACAACCATTCAATAGCCTTACAAGGCACATATTACAAAATTGATTATCCACCATGTCCAAAATACATAAAAAGTGCCATAAGAGCTCACAGCTACAAACTAAAAGATAAGACAAAAGTGTTCATCTAGCCCAGCATCTCGGACCTCTTCTAAGAGGACACACAACACCGCTCTAGGTCCTGGGCTTCTTCTGACCACTCGGCTCCTGACCTGACCTATTCTTCTGGGGACAGTTTTTACAAGATGTCCCTTCTTACTACAGCCAAAATAGCAACCAGTGACCAATGGACATATCTGATCATCATGCTGTCTACCACAACGGGGACAATGATCTGCCACATCATGTTCTGCTTCCTGCTATATGCTACGCATGTTAGAATTGGGTGGCCTCAAAGCCAATCATTGTACATTCTAGTTCAAATTATTAATAAGGGCAATCATTTCTTTATTTATAGTTCTCGCAAATTAACTATCGTAATGAAAGTCTGTAGACAAATGTATGGGATATTGAATCATGATAGTGAGATCAATATCCTCAGTCACTTGTCTTAAACAGTTCTCGATCATAGGATATTTAAGATGGACATTAAATATCCGATAAGATCGACACAAGTTATGTCTGCTCATGTGATGAGGGTGAATGATCTCACATTCACTCGTGTGGTGACACTAAGACAAACATGTGGGTGCTCATTAGAGAATGAGTTCACTGAACTGACCCAAATAAGAATTCCTGGATGGTAATTATACCTATTAGTCAACAAGGGAATTCAATCGTTGCAGTAGCACAGTTGGTCCTTTGACCTGAGTCACCAATGATACCTTGTTTGTGGACCATTGTATCTTGATTCTCTGACTTGTGGACTTTAACCATTAAGTCCACGATAGTCGGTCTTTCAGATACAGTGGAAAGCTTGCGAAGGTAATTGAGTGAACAACAAGGGATCACTCACTCTTTGTATAAGATTGGAGAGAGAATGTCCTATGGATGTGTACACAGAAATCCCTGGCTAGGGTCAAATGAAAGAGATTTCTTTCTAGATATTAACTGAGTACTTGAATCTATCTGGATAATGCAATAGAGGGTTTGACTATAAAACCATACCCTTGCGTTATTGGGACATTGCATGAGTGAAGGATTATATCTGTGCGGTATCTGCAGACGGAAAGGTTCAATTGAAGGGAACACTATCCCTTATATCTTCTGGGATCATGAGGTAGTGTTTGGTGCTGTTCATGATCAGAAGGCCGAGTAAATTAATCATCAGATGATAATTCACTTGTTTATTAAATTAATCGTTTAACATGTGATGTTTAAATGTTAATTAATAAATATTAAACTCTAAAATCAGTTCTAAGTTTAATGGTCCTGAAACCGAACTGATATATGGGCCTAGAGGGTCATACACATAAGAGTTCTCGTCAGACGGTGAGAGACGTTAAATTTCATGCTTATCTGGGTTTTTACGAAAAGCCGCAGGATAAACATGGAGATTTAATGGAGAATTATCCAAGGCCAAACTCTTGGATAATCATGAGGATTAATCCTTGTGCTTATCCTTATTTCTATATAAGGAGGCCAAGGGGGAGGGGTAAATACGTTGGTTGGACGAATTTTACATCCCAGATTCTCTATCTCCTCTCTCTCTCTCCTTCTCTCTCTCTTGGAGTAGATCTGTCTCTCTCCGCGCATGGTGGATTTGAGATCTGGTCGGAGCACTCAAGTCGAGGAGGAAATCGCGTCTGCAGCGGGAGCTCGTGTGGATACCTCTAGAGATCGTGCGCGTGCGCGATTACCGAGTCGGAATCATCCACGGGAGATTCGAAACCCCGTAAAGGTGAAGAACCGTTCTTCCCGCGTTTATTTTAATGTCCGTTTTACGATCCCAGCAGCCGATACATAGGAATCATTTTATTCTCCGCTGCGTTCTTTCCGATTCCTTACAGTGGTATCAGAGCCAGGTTGCTGGTTCGATCGTAAAACGACATCGTTTTGCGTGTTTTTCTCGTTATGCGTGAAGAACCCATATTGTACGTGTTCTTGGGCTAAAAATTATTTTAATAATCTGGGAATCGTTCCCACGTTCTTAGAATGTCTAAAACTTATTGGGAATTGATCCCGGATTTAAATTTGGGGTTTTCGGAGTTCTTCATGTGATGATGAACCGGGGTTTTTCGGCGACTTCGTACTCACTTCCCAAGCGTTGGGATGGCCGGCCGAATCTCTAGATCTCTTGGTGATAGTTACCACTTCACATTGGGCATCATGATCGGCGCCGGAGTGCTCATGTAGGGCTGCTAAATCAAGCCCCAAAACACGGTTTGAAACCTGCAAAATTCAGAATTTTGGGATTTTTGGGGCTTGGCCGGATGTGTTTTTGGCCACCGCCGGCGACCCTGCCGGCGTCGGGCACGTCGCCGGTGCCGGGGGGCATGGCCGGCAGGGCCGGCGCCCGCCGGGGGGTGGCCGGAGCTCGGCGGCGCCGCCGCTGGGGTGGGAATCCTAGGGTTCTTGCAACTGCTGCTTCGGCTGGGAAGAAGATGCGGCCGGGCCGCCGGTCTCGACCCGGTCGGAACGGGCGGGGGCCGGGACGGACCCCTGGCCGAGCCAGGGTTCGACTTGGCCGAGCCAGGGCTCGGGTCTGGCCGGGCCAGACACCCTGGCTGAGCCAGGGCTCGACCCTGGCCGAACCAGGGCTCGGGTTCGGGCCAATTGGGCCCTAATGGGCTGGACCCATTTCAAATAATTTTTAAATTGTTTTTAATAACTGTTAAACCCCCTTTAAACCCATTATTAGCCCAATTTAGCCCTTTTTCAGCCCGTTTTAAAATTGTTTTAAAACAGAATAATTATAGGAATAATTAATAAATGTTATTAATTATTTTAATGATTATTAACAGTTTATTAAACCGTTTAATAACTGTTATTCAATTAAAGGGCTTTATTGTTAATAGGATGTTAGTTAATTATTTAAAATTGTTTTAGATAATTAATTTCCCTATTAAATCAATTAGTTTAAAAATGTTTAAACTGATTTCATGCATAACTTGATTATATTTTACTGTTCAAATTGTTTGAATTAGTATTTAGATTAACTGAATAGTTTAGTAATTTAATTTGTCAATAATGTTTTGAATATTATTGATTATATTGAAATAAATGTTATTTCGAAAAACTTATTGGTATTATAATTTTATATTTATAAAATTTAATACCAAACTGCAATTATGTGATGATTGTGATGCATGTGATGTGTTTTATGGCGGGATGATCATGGACTTGGTATTATCATGTGATGATTGATGTGAATGAATGCGATACTTAGTTCGTTTGGTATTTTAAATAGGACCTGCTGTAGACACGCTAATTTTGACGTCATTTCGAGTAAATTTCATATTATATAATAATGCCTCAGAATGTTCTGATATTTAATCATTGATTAATTTTTATTGATATTTTTGAGTGTCGGGTTTAACAGACATGTTTAAGTTAATCAATTAAATTGATTTTGGCTCAAATTTCAGTTAAAATATGAAGAAGTCTAAAAAAACGTCGACCTGTGTGGACGCGATTTAGAGTTTATTCCTGTTTTAACGTTTAAATTTGAATTTTAATCAAATTGATTAATTAGCAAAAAGGCGTCTGCAAGGGTCGACGCGTTTTAGGCTATTTTAACTTCTCTCCCGGATGTTTATCCTTATCTTAATTAGTGTAAAAGACGTCTACACATGTAGACGCGTTTTAGGTAATAAAGATAAAGATAAGTTTTCCCGGATATTTATCCTTATCTTAATTAATCTAAAAGGCGTCAGCCATGGTGGACGCGTTTTAGATAATTACAGATAAAGATGAATTAATCAGTATTTATCTGTCGGTTAAGATGGATAAATCCTAGATTTTTCTATGTTAATCGCGAACGCAGAAAAAGCTTATAAATACCTTACATCTTGAAGAGTAAAAAATGTTGAGCCATATTGAGCCTCATTGAAAAAAGTGTGAAGCGTAATCTTGAGTTAATTGAGCGATAGCGAGTTGAAGATCGGAGCAACAACGTCGGAACGCCGGAGCGCTGCCATTTCCAGAAGTCGGCATCCTTTTCAAGAATCTTCATCCTTTCAAGGCTTCAACCCATTGGGCATAAGTGTTTCAATTCTGCATTTTTATTCTACATCTTCAATTAATCTTTCATTCTTCATATTCACTTCATGCAACACACACCACAGCATAATCTTTCAAAACCTATTTGTTTTAAGGGGTTTCAAAGCCATTTAAACAAGTAAGTTTGTTGTTCAATTGTATGCTTAAAATCATGATTAGTTTGGATATTGCTTCTACTTAAAATTCTCATCATCATTGTTTCTTTATTTTCTCTTTTTTCTGTCTCTGCTGCACTCAACAACAACAAGAGAACAAAAGGGGAAATCAAGCACAAAGCTAAAAGAACTTCTGAACGATCCTCAACCTCAAACTCAACAGCAAGAACAAAAGAACAAAGAAAGGGCTCTCTTTCTTCAGCCGGCTGAAGGAGGGGAATCAAGGACTCAACATCTTCCGCGTTCAAACAGGTAGGCGATCAAAACTCTCTTTTGAAACTTTTAAGTCAAAAGTTTCTGACGATCACTGCACTTAGTTGCTATTTTTAATAGGTTAGTTTACACTAAACAACATAGATTTTTCATGTTAATCACACGAGCATTTTAAGCACCTACAGCTCTTTTGGCGATCACGGTGGGACTTGGTCTCGCCATCTTTTAGTTTCTTTTTGTTCTTGCTATCATCAATCGGGCACCCACGGTGCACCACTTGTGTCTCTCGACACGTCCTCACCAATTGGTGAGTGTTTTAGTTTAATTAGTTTCCCTCGTGCACCACGTGCACACCTGATAAAGTGCTAAATTGATCATTTAAGGGCAACCATATGCATCATACTCATATTTTTATCTGCAAAATAGCATGAAATGATAGATAATTGTGTAACAAGTCCAACGGTACCAATTTCATCAAATTCTGACTTAAAAACATCGTCATTTCATGTGATCAAAGGAGTGTAGCGCATTTGCGGTTTTTCGACAAAACCGAGACGAAATGAATAAAAATTATGATATTTTTATGATAATGCACTAAATTATATTTATTTGATGTGAACAGGACATGCCGATGATGCAGTCCCAGCATCTCTCTCAGCCGCACTCCTTCTCCCTCTCCAGTTTCTCAGCATCCCCCTCTCTCTCGGTATCCCACACGCCCTCTCTCTTCTCTTTCTCTCCCTCCATAGCTCTCTCTCTCTCTCGTTCCTGCCGTCTCTCTTCCACGCCAACTAGCAACCCCTGCGCCCCACGCGTAGCCAACAACTCCTCCCAGCGGTGCGTGCAGCAACATCTCTAGCGGCAGCAACCGGCTCCCACGTCCAAGTTCTCCTTCCTCCAACGCAGCAGCACCAACCAGCAGTTCCTCCTGCAAGTTGAAGCCGCATGCAGTCCTCCTTCTCCAGCTTCCCTACTCGGCCAGCAACTCTCCAACAACGCACCAGCTGCTGCCTCTTCAGCAACCCTCCACGCATCCAGCAGCACCTGCATGCAGCCACGTGGTACCAGCATCCTTCCAACCTTCAAGCGGTTCCAGCGTTCGCAGAAGCTCCTCCTGCATGCCGCACCAGTAGCAGCCGTCAATGTGAAGCCTCCTCCACGGCTTCCTCCTTCATCCAGCATCCCTCCACGCATCCAGCAGCACCTGCATGCAGCCACGTGGTACCAGCATCCAACAACCCTCCAGCAGCAGCTCGTCCACGTGGTGAAGCCAGCAGCTGCATGCAGCCACGCACCTCCAGCAGCCGGCTTCTACGAGCAGCAGTTTCACCAGCAATAACCTCCTGCTGCACATCCTGCATGCACAGCCACGCGCACAGCAGCTGCGGTGAACCCTCCTCCACGCATTGTCCAAGCTGCAGCCAGCAAGCCTTCACATGCGCCTGAAGCACCGCCAGCCTCTCCATACATCAACCTGGTGCCACCGGGGCCTTCAACTGCATTAAGTTGTTTTAGTTGTTAAACAATAAGTATTTAGGGTTATTTATTTCTTAAAGAAATTTCAATTCAAAAGTTTGCAATTCTATATCAGAATTTTAGGTGTTTAATAATGTTGTCTTGAATTTTTGATTAAGAATTATTGGTGTTTTAGCATAGATTTTCCATAGATTAGGCATTTAATTAATGAATGATATTTAGATTTTTTTTTAACTAATTTATTTCACATGTTTTGTTGGCCATCTAATTTTCAATTTTCTAGTTTCATTTGAAATCAAATACTTCATATCTTCTAATTTTTAAAACAAATTCAAGATTTTCAAAGTTAAAATTTTATCTCCTTGTGGATCGACTCGGTTCTCACCATTTAGTATTTGTAAATCAATTGTGAGTCTGGTAATATTTGAAGTTGATTATCGTGAGCGTTTAACGACGCGTATCGCGTATAGATCAATTTTTGGCGCCGTTGCCGGGGAGTTAGATTTTTAATTTTGATTATCTTGAATTTAGTGTAATTATTCTTTAGCTAACCTTATTTGTCTTATTTTTGCAGGTATATTGAAAAAAAAAAAAAAAGAAGGAAAGCGAAATCATGGTCAGTGTGTTCCAACTTTCTATGTTTCAATTTCCTTATTCTAGTTAGTTTCCTTTTTTGTAGTTTCTAGTTAGATAGGTTTCCATTAACTAAAAAAAAAAAAAGAAACAAAAAGAGGAACATCCAAATTTAAAAACCTTCATTGCCAAGATTAGAAACTTTCCATGCTAGGCATTCATCATCCTAGGAAAGCATGAGTTAGTTTCCTTTCACAGAGGAACATCCAAATTTAAAAACCTTCATTGCCAAGATTAGAAACTTTCCATGCTAGGCATTCATCATCCTAGGAAAGCATGAGTTAGTTTCCTTTCACAGTTATTTCCATAAATTGTTGAAGATTGCGGGGGAAAGGTACGTGTTTCAATTTTTAGCAAGTCATTCATGATTGCATCAACACACCTTGCATTGATTTGTTGTCTTGTATTGCATTCAAAATGACTCTAAGGGCAGCAACTTTAACCACATAAGGTAGGGATTTGATCACCCTTCCTTAGCCCACAAATCACCTTCCTTGCATTGACATTTTCTAATCCAATTAAAAGCTAGTCGAAAGAGAATCTAGGGTTTACACCGTGAGTGGTTTAAATCTCGAGTTGCCTCCATTTTTGGAAACGGTGTCTAGGCTAGAGGTAAAAAGGCAAACGTCTAAGCAGGAAAGTGGTTCTCTAATTAGGTCCCTACGAAAGTAGGGGGAGCCTCCCACTACCCCACCTCTTACCTGGCCGTTGACTGATTGTGGTTGTGACTCGAGGTGGACTCCATTCACCTTGTAAGAAAATTCACATAGAGAGTCTAGGTTAACATTAGATCATTAGGATAATTTGTTTGTCAACATTGATTGCAAAAAAAAAAAAAAAAAAAAAAAAAATAGAAAACAAAATCCTCTCTCCATCAGTCCTAGTGCATGCAAGGTAGGAGATCTCAAAATCCTAACCTTCTAGGACCATTTGCCGAAATAGAAAGAATCCTACATCAAAGAAATCCACCACAAGATCCAATGGCTGATAATCAGGACCCACCAAAGCAAATGAAGGACTATTTCATTCCAAATCGATATCAACCTCCATCATGTATTCATCTTCCTCAAAATCCAGCCAATCAATATGAAATCAAATCTAGTACCATTCAGATGCTCCCATCCTTTTATGGGAATACTAATGAAGATCCTTATAAGCATCTGGATGAATTTCTTGAAATTTGTTCCACGGTGAAAATCCAGAATTTCACCGATGATGGCCTTAAATTGACCTTATTTCCCTTTTCATTAAAGGACAAGGCTAAATATTGGTTGGGAACCATAGGAAGGCCCATTAGGACATGGGAAGAGATGCAGAAAGAATTTCTCAAGAAGTTCTATCCCATCGGGCGGACCAATACCATGAGACGGGCCATCACGAGTTTTACCCAAACTCCCGTGGAATTGATCCATGAATCTTGGGAAAGACTGAAAGAATTGCTTAGAAAATGCCCTTATCATGGGCTTTCAAAATGGCAAATTGTCCAAGCATTCTATGAAGGATTGTCTGAACAGTTCAGACAGATGGTGGATGCCTCATGTGGAGGGGCATTTATGATGAAAAATGAAGATGAGGCCTATGATCTGTTTGAGATGTTAAGTGAAAATTCCATCAATCATGCCTCATTATCATCTTATGAAAGGTCTGTTGGGCCATCTAAACGGATTGGAATGTATGAACTTAAGGCCCGCGGAGAGCCCGAATCTAGAATGGACATAAATCTGATTAATCAGAAATTGGATAAGGTAGACATCTTGGCCCAGAAACTAGACCAACTCTTGGCCTTAAACAAGCAAGAGCCTACTCACCCAACACAATCTAGTCCATATGAAGGCCCATCCTCTGTTAATCATGATATTTGTGCCTTATGCGCAAGTCCAACCCATCAAGTGAATGAATGCCCAACTACGGCCCAACTTCCACCATTCATTCAAGAACAAGTTCAGGCTGCCCAAGGATTCTCCAGGCCTAATAATGATCCATTCTCAAATACTTACAATCCTGGCTGGAGAAATCACCCTAACTTCTCTTGGAAGAATCAGCAAGCCCCATTACCGATGTCCAATCCTCCCATGCGTCAAGCCCAAAAGCCACAGAATTCATTTCAACAACAATCTAATTTCTATGGAAATGTTCAGGCTAGGGGATCTCAAGCCCAGTTTTCTCAACCGGCCCACTATCCATCAGGCCAACCGGCCCCTTATCAATCATTCCAATCGGGTCAACCGGCCCACTATCATTCATTCCAATCTGGACAGCCAACCCAATACCATCCTCCACCCACTTATCCACAACCTCCTCAGTCCAACTTTGATGATAAATTCACTCAACTCCAACAACTGATTTTGACCCAGCAACAATCCATTGCTAAGTTGGAAAGTCAAATGGGCCAACTAGCTGAGGCCGCGATGAGAAGAGAAGTAGGCCAACTTCCTAGTCAACCCGTTGCCAATCCAAGGAATCAACCTCCGGGTTTTCCACAGCAATCGGGCCTTTTACCTCAGCCTGGCCCGGTACCACAACCTAAAGGGCCACAATTTGAGAATGCTAAAGCCATTTCAGCCCTTAGGAGTGGGAGAAGTTTAGAAAAACCACATGCAGATGGAGAGTTAGCTAAAGGTTCCACTGATGGGCCTCAGGAAATTGAAAGTGAGAGTGAAGATGAACCCATCATAGAGAAGTTGGAGGAGGATCTGAAAGGAAAAGGGAAGATTGATGAAGGCCCAAGTTCTTATAAACCTAGGGTGCCATTTCCTAATGCCTTGTTAGCCAAGCCCAATACCAGGAAGAGACTGGCCCAGAATGAGGAGTTGTTGGATTTGTTCAAACAAGTCCAAATTAATATTCCACTCCTCGATGCCATCAAGCATGTGCCAGCTTATGCTAAGTTTCTCAAGGAATTATGTACTCCACGAAGAGAATCTAGAATGGCACCCGAAAAGGTTCGGCTTTCTGAGGATGTTAGTGCAATTGTGATGAATCATTTACCCAAGAAGTTAAAGGATCCTGGAGCACCTCTAATTTCATGTGACTTAGCTGGAGTTACATTTGATAGAGTTTTATTGGATCTAGGTGCGAGTGTAAATCTATTGCCAACAGCTATTTATGAAAAATTTGATATTAGAGAATTAAAGCCCACATCCATCATCTTGCAGTTGGCTGATAGGTCTGTGAAAACTCCACGGGGATTAATTGAGGATGTCATTGTAAAGGTTCATGATTGTTATTTTCCCGTGGATTTTCTTATTCTGGATATGGCATTACCTGATGAACTCATTCACACCCCGATCATCTTAGGTCGTCCATTCTTAGCCACTGCTAAAGCTAATATAAATTGTGAAACTGGCATAATGGACATTTCATTTGGGGGTCAAAAGGTCCAAATTAATGTCTTCAAAGCGTCTCAATACCCAGATCATGAAAAAGAATGTCATACTATTGATGTCTTGGATAACTTGGTTGAAGAAAATGAGATGTCCACATATGCCCTTTTGGAAGAAGCCAATACTCTAAACGATTCGCCCGGCCCATTAACATCTTGGCCCAAGGTTGAACCTTTACCAGCCTTACAGTCTGAGCCCGCTTTGCCATCTTTAGAGGACCCTCCTGAGCTTGAACTCAAACCATTACCTGAGTCTCTCAAGTATATCTTTTTGGGCCCGGACCAAACTCTCCCGGTCATCATTGCGGCAAATCTCACATCGCCGCAGGAGGCCCAATTAACCGAGGTCCTCAAAGACCACAAAGGTGCTATTGGATGGTCGGTGGCCGATTTGAAAGGAATAAGTCCGTCCATTTGCATGCATCACATCTATATGGAAGAGAATTCTAAGCCCAGTCGGGAGATGCAAAGGCGGCTTAACCCCAATATGAAAGAAGTGGTGAAGAAGGAAGTTGTGAAATGGCTGGATGCGGGTATTATTTACCCAATATCAGACAGTAAATGGGTCAGCCCAACTCAGGTGGTACCCAAGAAATCTGGATTAACAGTTATCAAGAATGATCATGGAGAAGAGGTACCCACTAGGCTTACCACGGGATGGAGAGTGTGCATTGATTACCGAAAGCTAAATCTAATGACTAAGAAGGATCATTTTCCGCTCCCATTCATGGATCAGATTCTAGAGAAGTTATCGGGCCAGAAGTACTTTTGCTTCTTAGATGGTTACTCCGGGTACAATCAAGTGGCTATTTACCCGGAAGATCAAGAAAAGACCACCTTCACGTGCCCTTATGGCACGTTTGCTTTTAGGAGAATGCCATTCGGATTATGCAACGCACCGGCCACATTTCAACGGTGCATGATGGCCATCTCCGATATGGTGGGCGAATTCCTCGAAGTTTTCATGGATGATTTCTCAATCTTCGGGGACTCTTTTGAAAATTGCCTGAAAAATCTTAAACAGGTGCTAGCACGATGCATAAACACCAATCTGATACTTAGCTGGGAAAAGAGCCATTTTATGGTTCGAGAGGGCATTGTTCTAGGCCACATTGTGTTTGAAAGAGGGATAGAGGTAGATAAAGCTAAGATCGATCTCATATCCAATCTTCCTCCTCCCACCTCGGTCAGACAGACCCGTTCATTCCTTGGCCATGCTGGTTTCTATCGCCGGTTTATCCACAATTTCTCTCAAATTACCCGACCTCTAACTCTTCTCCTAGCTAAGGACGTTCCTTTCCAAATGAATGAATCTTGCATCAAGGCATTTAATTCTCTGAAGGAATCTTTGACCAAAGCCCCGATTCTTCAATCTCCAGATTGGTCTTTATCCTTCGAAATCATGGGTGATGCCTCTGATTATGCTATCGGTGCAGTTTTGGGACAAAGAATCAACAAGTGTCCCGTGGTGATATATTATGCAAGCCGCACCCTTGCCGATGCTCAAATGAATTATACCACCACAGAAAAGGAATTGTTAGCTGTGGTTTTTGCTCTAGAAAAATTCAGATCTTATCTTTTAGGGGCAAAAGTCATAATCTATTCTGATCACTCAGCTCTGAAATACCTGTTGACCAAGAAGGATGCAAAACCTAGGCTTATTAGATGGATCTTACTCCTTCAGGAATTTGATTTGGAAATTCGGGATAAGAAGGGTTCCGAGAATGTGGTAGCTGACCACCTATCCCGAATTCCGATCTCTGACAGTACACCAATCACTGATTCCTTTCCTGATGAGCATCTACTCACCATTTCTCACACTGCTGCACCATGGTATGCTCATATTGTCAATTACAAGGTGACTAATCAGCTTCCGGAAGGATGGACTAAAAGTGAAAAGGACAAATTCTTTTCTCGGGAAAAATTTTATTTCTGGGAAGATCCTGAATTATTCAAATTTTGTCCTGATCAAATCATTAGGCGATGTGTCCCTGAAGAAGAACAACAGAGTGTTCTCAATTTCTGTCATAATCTGGCGTGTGGGGGCCACTTCTCAGGAAAGAAAATTGCAGCCAAAGTCCTACAAAGTGGTTTTTACTGGCCCACACTTTTCAAAGATGCCCATGAATTTAGCAAAACTTGCCTCCGATGTCAGGCTGTAGGGAATATGGCGAAAAGGGATATGATGCCACTCAACCCAATCTTGGTGGTTGAAGTCTTTGATGTTTGGGGAATTGACTTTATGGAACCTTTTCCACCCTCTTTTGGACATACATATATTCTGGTAGCGGTGGATTATGTCTCAAAATGGATTGAAGCAGTAGCCACCCGAACCAATGATCATAAAGTGGTCATTAAATTCGTTCAGAAGAATATCTTTTCTCGGTTCGGGTGGCCTAAAGCTATCATAAGTGATGGGGGTACGCATTTCACGAATTACCAATTTCGGGCTTTGCTTAAGAAATATAGGATTAATCACAAAGTAGCTACCCCTTATCACCCCCAAACCAGTGGCCAAGTGGAAGTTTCTAATAGGGAGATCAAGAATATTCTGTAAAAGTCTGTTAGGCCCGATAGAAAAGATTGGTCTGAAAGATTGGATGATGCTTTATGGGCCTATCGGACCGCTTACAAAACTCCTATTGGCATGTCTCCTTATTGCCTAGTTTTCGGAAAAGCGTGCCACCTTCCAGTGGAATTGGAACATAGGGCTTATTGGGCCATCAAACAAGTCAATCTGGACCTAGCCCAAGCTGGTTCCCACCGAACCTTACAACTGAGTGAGCTGGAAGAGTTGCGCAACGAGGCCTATGAAAATTCAAAGATCTATAAAGCCAAAACTAAAGCTTTTCATGATAAACATATTGTCCGAAAATCCTTTCGTCCAAATCAGAAAGTTTGGCTATTTAATTCTAGGCTTCGCCTATTTCCTGGAAAACTGAAATCCAGATGGGATGGACCCTTCGTGGTCGTTAAAGCCTTCGATCATGGAGCCGTTAAAATTCTGAATCCTAAGAGTGGGAACACTTTTACTGTTAATGGTCAACGGTTGAAACCATTCATTGAAAATCTTCAAAATGAGCCACCTGAATCTATAGAACTGAGTGATCCACACTAACTGAACTTCCGTCTGGCTGAAGACGATAAACTTAGCGCTTGTTGGGAGGCAACCCAATAGTTTATTTCAGCTTTTGTATTTCTTTCCTTTTAGGTCCCTAAGCAGCAGTCGCCGTGGGTATGTCGCAGCCTCTTCATTACAGGTTGTTTCGCTCATTCACAAATTCTCTTCTGGCTGCATGTTTTTCATATTTTCTTTATGCCATTGAGGACAATGTCAATCAAGTTGGGGGGTGGGACAATCAATTTGATATGCAAAATCTTTTGAAAAAATCTGATATCTTTCACTGAAAAATGGTCAAATTTTTAAAATTTCTTTCAAAAATTTCTTTTCACATCCTATGAAAATTACATGAAATCATGTTTCATTAAGTAAATCTTAAACAAATCAGTTTTCTGTTAGTCACATTGGCTAAAGAGCCTGTAAAGTTTAAATATCCCACTCTACAAATATCTACGGCAGGATGATTTTCACACACACACGGCAACTTAGAATAAATGAAAGATCTTAAAAGTATAGAATTGCTGGAATTATCCTCAAGGATAAGACTACTTATTCTAATTTTTCTTTTGGGTTGAACGAAAGGAATGTGTAAGATCCGTAATAGGGGACTGGCCCACTCAGCACTCTAAAAGAGGCGGTCAGTTAAAATGGACAGCTGTAAACACTAAAGGCAAAAGAAGGCGATAAAAGAGCTAAAGGAAGGTAGGTGGCAAAAAGTACGCACCTCCCCTCAGGCAATTCAAAGAGAGTGGCAAAAAGTACGCACTCTCAAAAGCAAAAGTACAATAAAATGAAGAAAACGCCACGCTAAAAAGTCCATCGTACCAAAAATATGACCAAGTCGTGAAAAGTGCTGAGTTGGGACGGGAACTGAAAAACGGTCCTCACTGACTGATCGGGAAATCTTTTATTCTCTTCCCCTCCCCAAGTAGTCTTATCTAAAGGGTAGTTAAGGCAAGAATATACCAGAAAGGTCGGAAACGAGTACTAAGTGTGTCAAATTTCATACACAATCACCTGTCTGAATCAAAATATTGTGGGATATGAAAACTTTTTACCTCAACCAAACGGCTACCACTTAAATTGATTGTGAAAGATACTACAAATGAAGCATGATAATTCATTACTTGTCCTAACATTTCCTTATTTGCATTGCTAAGGGACTAGCAATGGGTAAGTTGGGGGGTGTGATAAAGTGTTAAATTGATCATTTAAGGGCAACCATATGCATCATACTCATGTTTTTATCTGCAAAATAGCATGAAATGATATATAATTGTGTAACAAGTCCAACGGTACCAATTTCATCAAATTCTGACTTAAAAACATCGTCATTTCATGTGATCAAAGATGTGTAGCGCATTTGCGGTTTTTCGACAAAACCGAGACGAAATGAATAAAAATTATGATATTTTTATGATAATGCACTAAATTATATTTATTTGATGTGAACAGGACATGCCGATGATGCAGTGCAGCTGGAGGAGTTTTCGGAAATTTGGGGGAGGTCTAGTGTGCGGATTTCAACTAAAACAGGGGTAAAAATACAATTTGATTCCTTCCTTCACTGGAGTTTCCTAAAACCCACTATTTCCCTCCGTCTCTCCGATTTCCTAAACACATACCTTCCTTTATTTTAAAATCCTCTCTCTCTTTCTCGTTTTAGAAAGTCGAATCCTATTTCTTTTCCAATTTCCTCTTCCTCTCCAGATCCAAATCCTGTCCCTTCTCCAAGTCTCCCACATATCCTCCTCCTTTTCCAACTCAAACCCGGCAGCCTCTCCTCCTTCTCCTCTCTATAAATCTCTCCTCTCCTGCTCTCCTCCGGGAATTCCAACCTTCTCCCCGCAGTCTTCTATTCCTCTCTCGGTTTTCCACGGTTCTCTCCTCCTCTCCTCTCTCCCAGCATCTCTCTCAGCCGCACTCCTTCTCCCTCTCCAGTTTCTCAGCATCCCCCTCTCTCTCGGTATCCCACACGCCCTCTCTCTTCTCTTTCTCTCCCTCCATAGCTCTCTCTCTCTCTCGTTCCTGCCGTCTCTCTTCCACGCCAACCAGCAACCCCTGCGCCCCACGCGTAGCCAACAACTCCTCCCAGCGGTGCGTGCAGCAACATCTCTAGCGGCAGCAACCGGCTCCCACGTCCAAGTTCTCCTTCCTCCAACGCAGCAGCACCAACCAGCAGTTCCTCCTGCAAGTTGAAGCCGCATGCAGTCCTCCTTCTCCAGCTTCCCTACTCGGCCAGCAACTCTCCAACAACGCACCAGTTGCTGCCTCTCCAGCAACCCTCCACGCATCCAGCAGCACCTGCATGCAGCCACGTGGTACCAGCATCCTTCCAACCTTCAAGCGGTTCCAGCGTTCGCAGAAGCTCCTCCTGCATGCCGCACCAGTAGCAGCCGTCAATGTGAAGCCTCCTCCACGGCTTCCTCCTTCATCCAGCATCCCTCCATGCATCCAGCAGCACCTGCATGCAGCCATGTGGTACCAGCATCCAACAACCCTCCAGCAGCAGCTCATCCACGTGGTGAAGCCAGCAGCTGCATGCAGCCACGCACCTCCAGCAGCCGGCTTCTACGAGCAGCAGTTTCACCAGCAATAACCTCCTGCTGCACATCCTGCATGCACAGCCACGCGCACAGCAGCTGCGGTGAACCCTCCTCCACCCGTTGTCCAAGCTGCAGCCAGCAAGCCTTCACATGCGCCTGAAGCACCGCCAGCCTCTCCATACATCAACCTGGTGCCACCGGGGCCTTCAACTGCATTAAGTTGTTTTAGTTGTTAAACAATAAGTATTTAGGGTTATTTATTTCTTAAAGAAATTTCAATTCAAAAGTTTGCAATTCTATATCAGAATTCTAGGTGTTTAATAATGTTGTCTTGAATTTTTGATTAAGAATTATTGGTGTTTTAGCATAGATTTTCCATAGATTAGGCATTTAATTAATGAATGATATTTAGATTTTTTTTTAACTAATTTATTTCACATGTTTTGTTGGCCATCTAATTTTCAATTTTCTAGTTTCATTTGAAATCAAATACTTCATATCTTCTAATTTTTAAAACAAATTCAAGATTTTCAAAGTTAAAATTTTATCTCCTTGTGGATCGACTCGGTTCTCACCATTTAGTATTTGTAAATCAATTGTGAGTCTGGTAATATTTGAAGTTGATTATCGTGAGCGTTTAACGACGCGTATCGCGTATAGATCAACACCCTAGTGGCAAGATCTTGCCCTCCCCTTGATTAGTTCAAAAAGCTGTTTTTGTGATAAAAATGATGTGTGATTGATTGATTTCCTAATTGTTTAGTCAGTAAATCATCCTGTTAAAACCTGGAACTAAAAAAAATTTGCATGAGTCGAATGTTTACTGCTTTTTATCCTGTTTGAGGAGGATTCAACCCAGAAAATCCTCCTGCAAAACTGTTTCTGCGAACTGAAAAGCGTCCAGGAGCACTGACGCGTTTCAAAACCGCGTCAACACCCCTAGACCCCTTTTAGTCTTCACAGTTTCTCTGTTGTCTGCGTCTGTTTCTGCGAAAAAATTAAGTTCTGTTTTGAATAGCGTCGACTACCATCGACGCGATTCAGACAGTTTCTTAATTATTTTTCAGTTCCCAGATTTCTGTGGTTTGAGTGCTAGCTACCCATTATTTATTAAGCATTAGAGGCCATCCAGGCCGTAGGGCATATGCATTGAGGCGAATACCCTCCTTTTCTTAGGAACACACTACTCGACGTCAGCAACTCTCTCTGATTGGGTTGGTCCCTTGATCAGACTAGAGAAGTTGACGTTGAGACCTCCATAAGTCCCCAAAATCAAGGTATTCCTCCTTGATCATCGGGCTGGTTGTACCAATTGAAGTCCCGGCTAGATTCCAAAAGCGTTGTGAGAGAAAGCCCTAGAAAATAACGGTGGAAATCGAACTGAAACTAGGATCCTTTCCCTGAGCAAATTTGTGGTTTAATCCAATTCAAATAACTCAACAAGGAACCCTAAAATCACGTTAAGCATCCACTTGTTTGATTAATCTCTGTGCAACTTGTTTGTTAAATCTTTGAAAAGGGAATCTAACATCATGCTGCTGCGATCAGGCAGGGACTTGAGTATGGCTCAAGACGCCATCATCAACTATGAGGAAGATGCTAATGCCCCTCGCGATTCGGACTACAACTATGAGAACGGGAGAGATGCTGATGCCTCCCGTAATTCTGCCCCCATTCCCTATCGACAAGATGGGAATGTTCGGACACCTCTCTTTCATCCACAGGATCGATATCCTAATCTTCCCCCGCATGAATATGCGATTCCTAGTCCCGATCTAGAGGGGGACATGAATCAGAATGATCCCTCACCCTCTGATCCTTCGGATCTGGTCAACGCCCTGGGAGTTCTTGCCTCCCAACTGGACCCTCAGTAGTTCGAGGCGATCCAGTCTATTTTGAAGGGGAAGGCACCCGTACAGCCTGCTGAGCCGAACCCCCCTGTTGTTACTCAACAACCTCCTCTTCCTCCTCCTTATATCCATCAGGCCATGGAAGGCCTTCATATTACTTCTCGGCCAGCTAGGCCACAGCTTTCATCATCTAGGCAACCGGCTAGACCGCAAATGCCTATTTATCAAAATTCCCTCGGGCATGGCGGAAGCTTTGCCGGACCTCCTCTTTATTGTCCTCCCTGTCCAACGTACTCTAGGCAGCAGGCCTATCAAGTACTTCCACCTCCTCCTCCTCCCCAGGCAGATCTGACCACGCAAGCTTTGCTGGCCAAGATGGAGCGCATGGATGAACAGTTCAACAACCTCCAAAAGATGATGGGGGTTAAAGCTGTGCCAGAGATCAGTTTACCGAGCCTGCCAGTATTCTATCTGCCACCCTCTGAGATGCCAGTGTACCGGAAGTACAACGGTACTGGTAACCCCTTCACACATCTGAAGGAGTTCATGTACGAATCATCTTTCTGGCAGAACGACAAGAGGTCATTGGCCTTTTTGTTCAGGAGATCTCTAGAGGGACCAACCCTCGAGTGGTTCTTTTCTCTGGAACCCTCCGAAGTAGAGGATTACGGTATCGTTTCACGCAAATTTATCGAACGATACCAGGACAGAGTTGCACCCTCCTTGTCTATCACGGACCTCATTGCAGAAAAGATGAAACCGGATGAGGAGTTTGTCAGTTTTGCTGACAGGTGGCGGGGGCTGGCCGAAAAGGTGAAGGATCACTTGTCCGAATCTGAGCAAGTGAAAATGTTAATTTCTAACGCCACGCCCCAGTTCAAGCTAGTCCTCTCCTTGAACAATTTGACCAACATGGCAGAGCTCTATGAAAGAGCACGGTACTGCCAAAATGCCTTCAAGGATGCTACATTCTCTAGCGTCTTTGATCCTTACAGACCTAGCAGGCCTCCACCTCGGAAGCCTGCAGTGCCAAATTCTCCCAGCACAGGTCCGACTACTGAGGGCACGCTCTCTCACGAGCAAGTCAGTAGCATGAACAATAACTCGTCCCAGTTCGTGAGGAACCAGCAGCAGTACCAGAGGCCACCGTAGCCGAACCAACAAGGGTATAGGCAGCAGCAGAACCCCCATTATCAGCAACAGTATCAGCGGCGCCAGTAGCCGAATCAGAACCAGCAACAGCTACAACAACAGCCGCAACGGCAACAGCAGTACCAGCAGCCCCAACAGCAGCAATATCAGCAGCAGCAACAGCTACAGTATCAGCCGCGTGCACCGCCGGCGTACCATAATGTTTCTCCTCCTGGTGACTACAACCAGCGGAGAAGACCTCCAGGCCCCAAGAGGGCAAAATACCCGGCCCTCCCAGAATCTTTGGCAGATATCTTCAGCGCTCTAATGGCAGCTAATGCCTTAGTTTTGCCAAGGGAAAAGGCCGTCTGGCCTCAAAATGCCGATACGTCCAGGTATTGCTACTTCCATAGGCAACCTGGGCATACCATTGACACCTGCTTCCAGTTCAGAGATTATATTCATGATCTCAATGAGCAGGGCGGCATAGACTGGGAGGAGATGAAAAAGTACATATCAGCCCTAAGGGCGAGAAGACCACAGCAGCAGCAGCAGCAAGCAAGACCACCAGCACAAGCAGCAGCACCACCCAACATGGGCATAGTGCAGAATCCACTCCCAGAGCACCAGAACCAAAACCAAGTTGCTCCCATTTTGACGAACAGCCAGTCTGAGGCTGGTCGTGGGCAACAGTGGAGAATAGAGGACTCTTCCTCTCTTTGTTCAACGGGTCACGTTCCAAGTACCGCAGAGCGACCACCACGCCGCACCATCCACATACCTAGGCCGCAACCCATTACCATCACCCCTCTACCGACACCCACATATCACTCGCCCACACCTAATAACCCATTACCCCTACCCGCCTTCCTCAAGCCCATCACGCCCCGCACTCCTACGCCCCCATCATATAACCCACCGCAAACCAATAACGCGCCCCTCCTACCATCTAGGCCATTACTACGCATACCATTTCCTACTTCACCCGCTACCACTACCATCTACCCAGATATCCCCTTACCATCCAGACCGCTATTACGCGTACCATTCCCTACATCGCCAACCACTTACCCATCCACCATCCAACCCTCTAGTCCTCTAATCCGCACCGCGCCATCACCACCTAGCCCTACGCCATCACCTACATACCAGCCCTCTACGCCATCCGCACCATCCAACCCTGCGGTACTTAAGGTGTCACCCGGATCCTCCACGGTTGAGGAACACGCGCTCCGGAGTGGAAGGATTTTCAACAAAGTCTTTCCTCAGTCTACGGTTAGAGACGGCCCATCACAGCCGACTGAGGAAGCCCATAATGAAGAGAGTGCACCAGGCACTCAATATGACTTGTTGAAACATCTGGACAGAACACCGGCACGGATCACTATACTCGAATCGATCAAAAGATCCAAGATTCACCAAGAAGCTTTAATGGAATATCTACAGAAGGTGATGGTCAATGAGGACGTGCCGGTAGAAAAAATTGCAGCACTACTAGTTCCTCAGGGGGATCAGCCCTCCATTACATTTCACACATCGGAACTAGCACCGCCGGCAGCCAGAAGCATGGCTCTGAGCATCACGGTCAACATCCGTAAGAAGGCCGTGGATGCATGCCTGGTCGACACAGGGGCTTCGATCAATGTTTTACCTCCGAAGACCCTGGAGCTGTGTGGTGTGCCCAAAGAAAAATGGCTGCCCAGCCCCATCTCTGTGACAGCATATGACAATTCTACCCGTTCCCCTCTGGGAATGGTCTATTTGAGGGTGGAGCTGGGCCCTGTAAGTCATGCAGAGGTCGAATTTCACATCCTAGAAATTGATCCTTCTATAAATGCCATTTTGGGTCGTCCTTATATTAAAACTCTTGAAGCGATTCCCTCTATGAATCACCAATGCCTCAAATTCCCTTACAAAGGACGAATTATTAAAGTGACGAGCATGCCGATCCTTGCTGCTGCTCATACCTTAAATATTAAATCTGCTGTCTTACGTGGCCGACAACCTTTTCTGTCGGTATTACAGGTCTACTGTCCAGTGGCTGATCCTCTAAAAGCCGCCACTATTTCTCCATACCCGTTAGATGCTATCAAAAGGGGGAAGTGTATGAGTACCCCAGGATGGAGGATTATGATGAAGAACGGCTACGAGCCTGGGAAGGGTCTGGGCACACAGTTGCAAGGCAGGACCACTCCTGTTAAAAATCATCGAGCAGCACCTGGAAGTGGTCTGGGCTATAGGCCAAGAAGACTGAAGCAAGATCTGGTTCAGCAAGCAGAGATCGAAGAAGGTCCGAAAATCTGGGAGGCAATGTCTACACCACCCAAAGAAGGCCGAGATCCCCTAACATGGACCCTGTGTACGCACTTTGTGAAAGGGCCCATACTTAGCCACGACAACACGGTGGTCATTACTTCGTGTTTTGACTTCCATGATATATACGGGAGGGACTTGGCCAGACATTGCTCTGAACTAGTTACGTACCAATCCTTGGAGGCTCTGCGGCCTATGAAAAGGAGAAAATTCCATGATCCCGAATGCGAATGGTACAGGTGGTTCGATCTGAGAGACCTTTATATTGCACTGAACAGACTATTCCTAGATCCTGCAGAACCTAAGTGGCCGCCGCAGATTGATGAGCTGATTGAAAGCCCTGGTGCCATATTTGACAAGCGGATATTGCTGTCTGAAGAGACCGATGAAGGAGAGCCAGATGACCCCTATGAAGCTAGTTACACTACAGATCTGCTCTGGAGGGGGACATATCCTTCACATGTCTTCATGCTCCATACTCTATTTCGTACACTGCTCTTGACCCCGACTTGGTCGCGGGTCATTATCGAAGATATCCCACGGGCTCCGCCCGTCATGATTACTCTGTCCCCTCGGGACCTTATACCACAACCTCCTCTCGATCTAGAGAGGATGTATAATTTGATCTGGGACATATTGCTATATGATCCCCCTAATCTCCTGGCCTTGGTGCCACTTCCTCCATCTGATTCTCCTCCCATTTATATTCACTCCTGCTTCATGTTTAATTCCTCTGATATAAAAAAAAAAACGCCAATTTTACAACTTCTCAAATCTTTATCGAGGAAACATCTTACTTGTCCGATTGCACCCCGCCGCGCGGGTCCTTCGGTCAAGATTCTCTCTTAGATCTACTCTGTCCCTCCCCTCGGGAGGATTCTCTAGTATTTCCACTTGTACCCCAGGATTCCTATCCTGCTTCATCTTCGTTAGGTTATAATAGGGAGTTTAGTGAAGTTAGGCAGTCTAGTTTTAGGCAGATTAGTCAGGTTAGGAAGTTTAGGAAGCCTAAGGGTAGGCGAATTCCAGATAGATACCTCCAGGACTTAGCTGATAAATGCTTTTCTTGTTCTTTGATCCCTCAGTTTTTAGAAAATCCAATTCAGATGCCAGAAGACTGTATGAATGATGAGTCAGTCAATGATGGGTACGGGGTATATGAATTAGTGCATGAAAAGGACCCCATTGTTGAAGAGGAAGATAACGAGAATGCGGCTGAGGCATATGCCAGTGGAGTGAAGAGATTCGATGAACCCTCAGCTGCCGTAGAAGAGCCCACCAAAGAAATCAATTTAAGACTAAAGACGAACCTAAGGTTGTCCTCGTCAGCAAAAATCTTTCTACAGAGGATGAGAAGGCAATGGTACAAGTACTAAAGGACTATAAGGACACTTTCGCCTAGAGTTATGAAGATATGCCGGGGTTAGACTCATCTTTAGTTGAACATAGATTGACGTTAAAGGATGGAGCTAGCCCTGTCAAGCAGAAATTAAGGCGATTCCACCCACAAATGGCTTTAGAGATGAAGGAAGAGGTCGACAAATTGCATAAAGCCAAATTTATTAGAGTTGTCCTTTATCCACAATGGGTGGCCAACATAGTCTCGGTTATGAAGAAGGACGGGAAGGTCAGAATTTGCATTGACTTCCGCGATTTGAACCGGGCGTGTCCTAAAGATGATTTTCCATTGCCTCATATTGATGTACTTATTGATAATACTGCTGGCTATGAAACTCTATCGTTTATGGACGGATTTTCAGGATATAATCAAATTAAGCTGGCAGAAGAGGATCAAGAGAAAACATCATTCACTACACCTTGGGGAACATACTGTTATGTTGTCATGCCATTTGGATTAAAGAATGCTGGAGCCACCTATCAGAGGGCCATGATGGCAATATTTCATGACATGATGCACATAGATTTGGAAGGGTATGTGGATGATTTATTGGTTAAATCTAAAACAAAGGCTGAGCACGCCAAAGTTTTGGCAAGTGTATTAGAGAGATCGAGAGAATATCAGTTAAAGATGAACCCCAAGAAATGTGTATTCGGGGTATCTTCAGGAAAATTACTTGGATTTATTGTCAGCAAACGGGGAATTGAGATCGATCCCAACAAGGCGAAGGCTATTAGAGAAATGCCACCTCCCAAAAACTTGAAAGAGTTGAGAGGATTAATCGGGAGGTTACAATTTATTCGCCGCTTTGTCTCCCAGCACTCGCAAAGGTGTAAGCCGTTTTACGAGCTTACCAAGCCGGGAGTCAAATTCGATTGGGACGATAAGTGTTAGGAGGCATTCGATGGATTAAAGAACTATTTAGCAAGTCCTCCTGTTTTGAGACCACCATCTCCAGGCAAACCATTGATACTTTACATTTCAGTCCTAGATGATGCAGTGGGGGCTGTCCTAGCACAAGAAGATGAAGAAGGAAAAGAGAGGGCAGCCTACTATCTCTCTAAACTTCTCAACCCCGCTGAACAGAGATATACGGCGATGGAGAAAACATGTGCAGCATTGGTCTGGGTCGTGCAGAAATTAAAGCATTATTTTCTAGCCCATGAAGTCCATCTCATCGCTAGGATGAATCCGATCAAATTCCTTCTGGAGAAATCTGTTCTTACTGATAGGTTAGTGCGATGGCAAAGCTTTCTATCTCAATTTGACATCATTTATATTCAGCAGAAAGCGATCAAGGGCTATGCCATAGCAGAACATCTCGCTCATCATCCCCTTCCTCGATTTGATCCAGTGCGATCAGAGTTTCCGGATGAGGAACTGATGTCCATAAATCAAATCAGAGATGATATGTGGACTCTGCATTTTGACGGAGCTCTAAATTCTCATGGAAAAGGGATATGTATTGTTCTATTATCACCTGAAGGTGTCACCATTCCACAAGCCTTTCAGCTTGATTTTCCAGTCACCAACAATATAGCTGAATACGAGGCATTCCTTGCTGGTCTCGAGGCTGCTCATTTCCATGGTGCCACCAAACTCAGGATTGTGGGTGATAGCCAACTGATTCTTCGCCAAGTGCTGACCAAATATCGAACTCTCGATCCCAAGCTCAAGCCTTATCAAGAACTTACTTATGCTTACTCAAAGCTTTTTACGAAATTGATCTTTGTCCATATCCCTAGGAATCAGAACATCTTAGCTGACGCTCTAGCTTCACTTGCAACTTCTCTTGATTTTCCAATCAACAAACAATCCGAATAAACATAGTTCATAGGTGTCTTTCACCCGCCGTGAAAGATCCTTCATTCCTTAGAACTAAGGAGAAGTTGCTGAAGAAAGTCAGGGACGGAGATATCATTGAGAAAAGAGAAATCATGTTGGTGGAGCTGTTAGAAGAGATGGATGATAAACAGAAGCCATGGTATTATGAAATTGCAAAATATTGTGAAGATCAATCGTATCCTGAGGAAGGTACAACTGAGGAGAAGAGAGCTATCAGGAGAATTGCTCAACGATACACCCTAGTTGGGGGAGCATTGTACAAGAGAGGTTTTGATGGAGTTCTTCTGAGATGTCTAGATGAAGATGAGCTTTGGAAGGTTATGGAAGGAGCTCATAGTGGAGTTTGTGGTGGCCATGTCAATGGACAGATGCTAGTAAAGAAGATCCTTAGACAAGGATTTTATTGGCCAACCATGGAAGAAGATTGTGTAGGATATGTACGTAGGTGTGCTAAGTGTCAACTTCACGCCGACAAAATTCATTCTCCTGCATCTTCACTCCATCCTGTTTCTTCCCCATGGCCTTTCTCCATGTGGGCTTTCGACATTATTGGACCTCTTGGTAACCCAGATTCCGGCATCAAGCAAAAATCTTTCATTCTCACGGCAACAGAATACTTCACCAAGTGGGCAGAAGCTGAAGCGTACGTGGAGATCAAAGCATCAACCGTCTGCAAGTTCATCATGAGGAACATCATCACTAGATTTGGAATTCCAAGCACTATCGTCACCGACAATGGACCGCAGTTCGTGTCACAAGAATTGAAGGATCTCTGTAACAGGTATAAAATTGCATTGCATCATTCATCTCCTTATTATCCGCAAGGCAATGGCCAAGCAGAGGCAACAAATAAGACTTTGATAAAAATCATTAAAAAGACGTGCAAATCTAATAAATTCGCAGATTGGCCAGAAAAATTAGTTGAGGCTCTATGGGCCTACCGAACTTCAATCCGCACACCCACTGGACAAACTCCTTATTCCTTAACATTTGGAATGGAGGCGGTAATTCCATATGAGATCTTCATACCGTCATTAAGAGTACAATTGAATAAGGAATTTTCCATTGATGAACATCGTTCAACACTCCTTGCTCAATTGGAACTTTTAGACGAGAAAAGATGGTCAGCTGCTAATCATGCAAAAGTTTATCAAAACAGACTAGCACGTTTTTATCAAAAGAAAGTCATTGAACGTAAGTTCAAAGTCGGTGAAATGGTCGTTAAAAGGATTTTTGTAAAACCTGGTGGTCCGCGTTCCAAGCTCCAACCCAACTGGGAAGGACCTTATGTTGTATCGCACGCTTTTCCTGGTAATGCTTATCGTCTTGTTAATGTAGAAGGAGAAGAGCTAAATCATCCATGGAATGGTTTACATCTTAAGAAATACTACCCTTAGGTTAAAGAGTCGATCAGTATGGTACAAAGACCAGTGGAATCATAAAATTTATAAACTCAAATTTCCTTATCAGTCTGGATAACTTAATTTCAAGCCCATTATTGCACACACTGACACGTTTGATTCGTGAGTAACAAGAGATGACAAGTCCTAAAGAATATCGAAAGCTTGACTAAAAGTGTAAAGTACAAATCATTCGTTTTAAAAAAAAATTATATTTTAAACTCGGCCCATGATGTAGGAACGAGGCTTAGAATAGACTACCAAGAATACCCGCCATCTTAGTAGGAGGCCGTCATAAAAAAAAGGGGGAGATCCATCCCGAAGAAAAAAAAGAAAAGCAAAAGCAAAAAGGCAAAAGCCAAATGTCAAATCAAAAAGGCCATTACATTACAAATGTTACGTCAAGGCCGTGAAATGAAATAAAAGGGAACGCAAGGTCGATAAATACCCCGGAAAGAAATGACCAAACCCCAACGGATATTAGGGTAGGAAAGGGACATCTTTTTAAGTCTCCGAAACCTTCTCATGGGCTTTCTAAACTTATTCATCTCTTCTTTCTAAAGAGTACTCCAAACTTAAGGAATGACTTACATTGACTAAGGGTCGAATCATCAAATAGGATCACGAATGGAAACACAAGTTCAAACACGATGGGTTTTAAGTTAAGTTGTTAAAGAACAATTTGGAAATTAAGTTAATAAATGAATATGATCTTTTGATCTAAGTACCATGCTGATCTTTTAGTCAAAAATTCAAAAAAAAAATACATGTCAAAAACCCAAAAAAATACATATGTCAAAAATTCAAAAAAAATACATATGTCAAAAATTAAAAAAAAAATACATACGTCAAAAATTCAAAAAAATACATATGTCAAAAATCCAAAAAAAAATACATATGTCAAAATTCAAAAAAAAAAACATATATTTCAAAACCCCAAACAAAAATGAATATTTCAAAACAAAAATATTTCAATTAGCATTTGCTTGTTGCATTTAGTATGTCTCATTCCTTTTATTTCAGTGAGCATCTGTTTGCTTGCATGTTGCATTTTGCTTAAGTTTGATTATTCTCATTACCTTTGTTAATAAAGGCTATGCCCCTTGACCCTTCTACCAAGGATAGAATCAAGTAGTCGGTTACTTAATCAGGCAAGGGGCTAAGCCTAAACAGATACTTAACATGTTTGTTCAAGTCATATACAGGACACAAGGCATTGGTAAAGTTGGAATCCAAATAGAGAACAGCCAGAAACCTGTTTCTGTGAGTAAAAGACGTCAAGGAGCACCGCCGCGTTTCAAGATTGAATGGCGTCTTCACGACATGACGCGTTTCAGCCTTTCTGTGATTTATTCGAAATTCTGTGGGTTTTGATGTTTAAATTGAATATTTGTTTGGAATTATTAATGATTTGATTGCAGGAAATTCAAGAAAACCTGAGTAAAGCTGAAAATGTCAAGAAGATCCACTGTGGGAGTCAAGAAGTCCTGACCGTGGCTAAAAAGACGGTTATTTCTACCCCTGTATTATTTCATGTAAATCATTCGCATTACTATATGTTAAATATTTATTAGAGTATATCAAGGACCTTGTGGTTTTGATGAAACTGGAATTTGAGTTCCCCTTCAACAAAAACAAAAACAATGATAATTCCAGAGGATTCTTATTCGCGCGGATAGGCCGTTGGATTGTTAATTAGTGAGGACGATGGTTCCACTTTTGTGAAACGGTGCGTAGATAAACGAGCTTCGGCTTAGCACTGGATTACAAGAATTGGTGTCTTGACTCATTAATGACAATTTAACAATATTATCCTTGATTAATTTATATTTTATTTGACTTTATATTTTTCTTTTAGCCCAGCATGCATCATGTAGGACTTTGAAATCATTGTGATAAGGATTAATTATTGATTAAGTTTCAGACCATTAATTAAATAATCTCAAACATGATATGAAATATTCCATTCTAAATCGAGTATCTTGATTACCTTTGAGGTTCGCTTAAAGATATCCTTGGAATTTTATCCTTTCTTGGATTCTTTATCCAATATTTCTTGTTTTCTTTTAAGATCCATCTTGGCTGCAGCACGTCCACATTGACTGGCAAACGCTCCCCATGATGAAACCTACAGTGTCTATGACCTGGGGTACTTCCCACTCTGAGGAGGTTGATCGACCTTATTTTATTTCCTTGTCTACCTCATCCAGACAGGATTGATTCCTTTGGTTTCCTTGAGCTATTCTTCATTGATAATTTCGAGAAAAATTCCAATCATATGATGTTAAGAGCGTGTCTCATCACACCTTGGCATCACCTTTTCAGTACATTCCATTTCATTTCACTCCCTTGCAAAGACGATGCCAAGGTGAGGCAGCTGTAGACACGCTAATTTTGACGTCATTTCGAGTAAATTTCATATCATATAATAATGACTCAGAATGGTCTGATATTTAATCATTGATTAATTTTTATTGATATTTTTGAGTGTCGGGTTTAACATAGATGTTTAAGTTAATCAATTAAATTGATTTTAGCTCAAATTTCAGTTAAAATATGAAGAAGTCTAAAAAAACGTCGACCTGTGTGGACGCGATTTAGAGTTTATTCCTGTTTTAATGTTTAAATTTGAATTTTAATCAAATTGATTAATTAGCTAAAAGGCGTCTGCAAGGGTCGACGCGTTTTAGGCTATTTTAACTTCTCTCCCGGATGTTTATCCTTATCTTAATTAGTGTAAAAGACGTCTACACATGTAGACGCGTTTTAGGTAATAAAGATAAAGATAAGTTTTCCTGGATATTTATCCTTATCTTAATTAATCTAAAAGGCGTCAGCCATGGTGGACTCGTTTTAGATAATTACAGATAAAGGTGAATTAATCAGTATTTATCTGTCGGTTAAGATGGATAAATCCTAGATTTTTCTATGTTAATCGCGAACGCAGAAAAAGCCTATAAATACCTTACATCTTGAAGAGTAAAAAATGTTGAGCCATATTGAGCCTCATTGAAAAAAGTGTGAAGCGTAATCTTGAGTTAATTGAGCGATAGCGAGTTGAAGATCGGAGCAACAACGTCGGAACGCCGGAGCGCTGCCATTTCCAGAAGTCGGCGTCCTTTTCAAGAATCTTCATCCTTTCAAGGCTTCAACCCATTGGGCATAAGTGTTTCAATTCTGCATTTTTATTCTACATCTTCAATTAATCTTTCATTCTTCATATTCACTTCATGCAACACACACCACAGCATAATCTTTCAAAACCTATTTGATTTAAGGGGTTTCAAAGCCATTTAAACAAGTAAGTTTGCTGTTCAATTGTATGCTTAAAATTATGATTAGTTTGGATATTGCTTCTACTTAAAATTCTCATCATCATTGTTTCTTTATTTTCTCTTTTTTCTGTCTCTGCTGCACTCAACAACAACAAGAGAACAAAAGGGGAAATCAAGCACAAAGCTAAAAGAACTTCTGGACGATCCTCAACCTCAAACTCAACAGCAAGAACAAAAGAACAAAGAAAGGGCTCTCTTTCTTCAGCCGGCTGAAGGAGGGGAATCAAGGACTCAACATCTTCCGCGTTCAAACAGGTAGGCGATCAAAACTCTCTTTTGAAACTTTTAAGTCAAAAGTTTCTGGCGATCACTGCACTTAGTTGCTGTTTTTAATAGGTTAGTTTACACTAAACAACATAGATTTTTCATGTTAATCACACGAGCATTTTAAGCACCTACACCTGCGTGTCCTCCTCTCTCTTAATCCAGATGTACTATCTACCTTCCTATAAGATTGTACTCCCCTTGATAAGATCAAGGTTTATAATTGTTTGAATGTACATTTTTGGACCTGCGAGTCCTGAATTTCATATTTAAATGTTTCGGATTAAGCTTAGAGGACGGGATCTTCTGAAGACACCTCTGGAGGAAGGACTCGCATCAAATGGAACTAGTGTTGCTGTTGTCACATTAGGATCCTATTATGGATCATCGTTTGGCTCCGATGATTCCATAGTAGTTTTAGCAATCCATGATCATCACTATTTAATTTTTCTGCATATATGTGATGTTTGCGGACTATGCTATCATATATATATTTCTATTAAGTATAATGATACTTCAAATCGAAATACTATTGATAGCACGATTTTTATAAATCAACTCAAAAACCCTCTTTTAAAATTTATGTTGTAAACGTGAGATATTCAGAATAATCCACGTAACCCACCATCATTATAGATCTTAGGATAATTCTTATCTCAAATGGATTTGTTGTGCTACCACAAGGTCTATTTGATTTAGAAATTAACCTAGGTCTACGACATGTGATGTCATTAAGATGAATGGACAAATAGTGTAGTTTTGTTGTGCTACCATAAGGATTGCACTATGAATTCATGTCATCTAAGTAATGATGGATAAACTTAACTGAATCATTTGATTTGTTGTGCTACCACAAAGTCATTTTGATTCAGGGGTTAAATCGATCGGATATTGCAAATGTTGCAACTGTCAAGAGTTGACTGCCTAAGGGACTTGATGTGATTTGTTGTGCTACCACAAGGTCACATGCATGATGCCCGAAGGATTCTGATCCCCACTAGGAGATCACCGGAATCTCCCGTTCTATATATTAGAGGGTCATACAGATCGCCGAAAAATAGTGGGAGCCTAAATATAGATTAAAAGTCTTAAATCAGATTTTAAGAACTATCTGCTCATTTTTCCATATATATTTCCTTGTAGGTCGCTATGTCGTTACCTAACCCTCTCCGTTGCATACTTGATGCAAACAAACTCACGGGACCTAATTACATTGACTGGTTACGCAACCTGAAGATTGTCCTCAGGTGTGAAAAGCTAGCCTATGTCCTGGATCAACCAGATCCAGTGCAACCCGGTGATAATGCTAACGAAGATGAATTAATGATGTTTGAAAACTGGAAAGAGGACTCTGTCAAAGTCCAGTGTTATATGCTTGGTTCAATGAACAATGAACTGCAACGACAGCATGATAACATGGAACCTAAGACCATTCTGAATCACCTACAAGAGTTGTTTGGTGAACAATCCAGAACATAAAGATATGAGATATCTAAGAAATTGTTCAGGACCAGAATGAGCGAGGGCACATCTGTGCGAACTCATGTGCTCAAGATGATAGAGTGGATTGAGAGGCTTGCAGTGCTCGGCTTTGTTATGAACAATGACCTAAGCATTGACTTAATTCTACAGTCCCTTCCAGATTCATTTTCACAATTCATTATAAAATATGAACAAAATTGAAGTTACACTGGCTGAGTTGCTCAACATGTTGAAGACAACAAAAGGCACTATCTAGAAAGATAAGCCAAATGTAATGCTTGTTGGTAAGACCAACAAGAAAAGAAAAGCTGGACAAACCTTTAAGAAAGGTAAGCCTAAGAAGCTAGTGAAAAGCAAACTGATGGTTCAAAAGGACAAAGCTAAAGTCAATGATAAAGGTCAGTGTTTCCACTGCCATAAAGAAGGTCATTGGAAGAGAAACTGCAAGATTTATCTAGCAGAAAAAGCAAAGGAGAAGCTTGGTGAAGCTTCAGGTATTCTCATGATCGATCTTAACTTGTCTTATAGAGAATCAACATCATGGGTATTAGATACTGGATGTGTTTCTCATATCTGCAATAACTTGCAGGTGTTAACAAGTAAAAGAAGATTGAACTGCGGAGACGTGGATCTGAGGCTCGGGAATGGAGCGAAAGTTGCTACGTTAGCTGTGGGGACAACAAGACTTCAGATGCCGTCAGGAGACTCATTGGAACTAATAGATTGTTATTATGTTCCGACCATTATTAGGAATATCATATCTATTTCATGTTTAGATAGACAAGGATATTCTATGAAACTAGAGAATAAAGGTTGTTCCATTTATCAAGGAGACAAATTGTTTGCTTCCAGATATTTATTGAATGGATTATATTTACTTGATATTTCATATGATGTTTGTCTGGTAAATAAATCTCTTGAACGATTAGATAAGGATGTGAATAATTCGTACCTATGGCATTCTAGGCTAGGTCATATAAATGAGAACAGGATCATAAGGTTGCAAAAGAATGGATATCTAGATCCATTTGATTATGAATCATTTGCAACCTGTGAAGCTTGTCTCATGGGAAAAATGACCAAAGCTCCATTCTCAGGACATGGAGAAAGAGCTAAGGACTTATTGGAACTAATACATAGTGATGTATGTGGCCCAATGTCCACTCATGCTATGGGTGGTTACTCATACTTTGTTTCATTTACAGATGATTTCTCAAGATATGGCTACATATATTTAATGAAATATAAGTCATAAGTCTTTGAGAAATTTAAAGAGTTTAAAAATGAAGTTGAGAACCAGACTGGAAAGAGTATCAAAACTCTTCGATCAGATCGAGGGGGTGAATACTTAAGTACAAAATTCACAGAATATCTTAAGAATAATGGTATTTTGTTTCAGTGGACTCCTCCCTATACACCACAATTAAATGGTGTATCAGAAAAGAGAAATCGTACTTTATTAGATATGGTACGATCAATGATGAGTTATGCCAAACTTCCAATCTCTTTATGGGGATATGTACTATTGACTGCTGCATATCTGTTGAACAAAGTTCCCAGTAAGTCAGTATCTTCCACTCCATATGAGATATGGAAAGGAAAAAAACCAGACTTTAAGCATGTTAGAGTCTGGGGTTGTCCTGCACATGTCAAAAGACATGATCCAGACAAACTGGATTACAGGATAAAGAAATGTAGATTTGTGGGATATCCAAAAGAGACTTTTGGATATTATTTCTATCAGCCCAGCGATCAAAGGGTGTTTGTCGCAAAAAGAGTTGTCTTCTTAGAGAAAGAATATCTTTCAAAAGAAGACAGTGGGAGCAAGATAGAACTGGAAGAAATTCTAGACTCACAAATCAACACTAGTTCATCTACTGAACCATTGACTCAAGAACTTGTTCAAGATGATACACAAAAGGTTCGTAGATCAGGTAGAGTGCCTAAGCAGCCTGAAAGATATGTTGGACATATCGATGATGGCAAACCAAAAGTTCACTTAAATGAGGATGATGATCCTCAAACCTACCTAGAAGCCATAAATAGTCAAGAATCAGAAAAATGGCAAGAAGCAATGAATTCTGAAATTCAGTCCATGTATGCCAACCAAGTTTGGAACTTGGTTGATCTGCCAGAAGATATAGTACCTATTGGCCGTAAATGGATCTTTAAAAGAAAGATCGGGGCAGATGGACAGATTGACACATACAAGGCAAGGCTGGTAGCAAAAGGATATCGTCAGAGGCAAGGCATTGACTATGACGAAACCTTTTCTCAAGTTGCCATGATTAAGTCAATCAGAATACTTCTTGCAATCGCTGCATTCTATGATTATGAAATATGGCAAATGGATGTGAAAACAGCATTCCTTAACGGGAACCTTCAAGAAGAGGTGTATATGATACAACCTGAATGATTCACTTCCAAAGAGCATTCAAGCAAGGTATGCAAGCTGCAAAGATCCATCTATGGATTAAATCAGGCATCCCGAACTTGGAACTTAAGATTTGATGAAGCAATCAAATCTTATGACTTCATTAAGAATGAAGATGAACCTTGTGTATACAAAAAGGCTAGTGGGAGCGCAGTTACCTTTTTAGTACTTTACGTTGATGACATTGTACTCATTGGGAATGATGTAGGAATGTTGTCATCAGTAAAGACTTGGTTATCCAAAAACTTCTCCATGAAAGATTTGGGAGAAGCATCCTATATTATGGGAATAAGGATCTATAGAGATAGGTCCAAAAGGATGCTTGGCTTATCCCAATCTATGTACATAGATACCATAGTCAAAAGGTTTGGCATGGAAAATTCCAAGAGATGCCTCGTTCCAATGAGGCATGGAATTTATCTCTCTAAAGAAATGTCTCCCAAGACACCTGAAGAGAAAGCATACATGGATAGAGTTCCTTATGCCTCGGCAATAGGATCTATAATTTATGCAATGCTATGTACTAGGCTTGATGTGGCACACCCACTAAGTGTCACTAGTAGATATCAGGCTGATCCAGGTGAGGAACACTGGAAGGCGGTGAAATGTATCCTTAGATACTTAAGAAGGACTAAGGATCTATTTCTCGTCTATGGAGGAAACGACTTAGAACTTCGAGGGTTTACTGACTCGAGTTTCCAGTCGGATACGGATGATAGCAAATCCATGTCTGGATTTGTGTTCATGTTAAATGGAGGTGCAGTAAGTTGGAAAAGTTCAAAATACGAAACAACTGCAGATTCGACGACCGAAGCAGAATACATTGCTGCAGCTGAAGCGGCCAAGGAGGCGGTTTGGATGAAGAAGTTCATCTCGGCACTTGGAGTAGTTCCAAGCATTTCAGATCCTGTTCCATTATTGTGTGACAACAATAAGGCAATAGCTCAAGCGAAGGAGCCAAGATCACATCAGAAGTCAAAGCACATTCTGAGACGATTTCATCTGATTCGTGAGATCATCGCCCGAGGAGATATAGTAGTTGAGAAAGTCTCATCTGAAGATAATGTAGCAGATCCCTTGACTAAGCCATTGTCTCAAAACAATTTAGAATGTCACCTTAAGTCTATGGGACTTAGACACATGGGTGATTGGCTATAGTCCAAGTGGGAGAATGTTAGAATTTGGTGGCCTCAAAGTCAATCATTGTACATTCTAATTCAAATTATTAATAAAGGCAATCATTTCTTCATTTATAGTTCTCACAAATTAACTATCGTAATGAAGGTCCGTAGACAAATGTATGGGATATTGAATCATGATGAGATCATGATAGTGAGATCAATATCCTCAGTCACTTCTCTTAAACAGTTCTTGATCATAGGATATTTAAGATGGATATTAAATATCCGATAAGATCGACACAAGTTATGTCTGCTCATGTGATGAGGGTGAATGATCTCACATTCACTCGTGTGGTGACACTAAGACAAACATGTGGGTGCTCATTAGAGAATGAGTTCACTGAACTGACCCAAATAAGAATTCCTGGATGGTAATTATACCTATTAGTCAACCAGGAAATTCAATCGTTGCAGTAGCACGGTTGGTCCTTTGACCTGAGTCACCAATGATACCTTGTTTGTGGACCATTGTATCTTGATTCTCTGACTTGTGGACTTTAACCATTAAGTCCACGATAGTCGGTCTTTCAGATACAATGGAAAGCTTGCGAAGGTAATTGAGTGAACAACAAGGGATCACTCAGTCTTGGTATAAGACTGGAGAGAGAATGTCCTATGGATGTGTACACATAAATCCTTGGCCATGGTCAAATGAAAGAGATGTCTTTCTAGATATTAATAGAGTACTGGAATCCATCTGGATAATGCAATAGAGGGTTTGACTATAAAACCATACCCTTGCGTTATTGGGACATTGCATGAGTGAAGGATTATATCTGTGCGGTATCTGCAGACGGAAAGGTTCAATTGAAGGGAACACTATCTCTTATATCTTCTGGGATCATGAGGTAGTGTTTGGTGCTGTTCATGATCAGAAGGCCGAGTAAATTAATTATCAGATGATAATTCACTTGTTTATTAAATTAATCGTTTAACATGTGATGTTTAAATGTTAATTAATAAATATTAAACTCTAGAATCAGTTCTAAGTTTAATGGGCCTGAAACCGGACTGATATATGGGCCTAGAGGGTTACACACATAAGAGTTCTCGTCAGACGGTGAGAGACGTTAAATTTCATGCTTATCTGGGTTTTTACGAAAAGCCGCAGGATAAACATGGAGATTTAATGGAGAATTATCCAAGGCCAAACTCTTGGATAATCATGAGGATTAATCATTGTGCTTATCCTTATTTAATTATAAGGAGGCCAAGGGGGAGGGGTAAATAGGTTGGTTGGACGAATTTTACACCCCAGATTCTCTATCTCCTCTCTCTCTCTCCTTCTCTCTCTCTTGGAGTAGATCTGTCTCTCTCCGCGCATGGTGGATTTGAGATATGGTCGGAGCACTCAAGTCGAAGAGGAAATCGCGTCTGCAGCGGGAGCTCGTGTGGATACCTCTAGAGATCGTGCGCGTGCGCGATTATCGAGTCGGAATCATCCACGGGAGATTCGAAACCCCGCAAAGGTGAAGAACCGTTCTTCCCGCGTTTATTTTAATGTCCGTTTTACGATCCCAGCAGCCGATACATAAGAATCATTTTATTCTCTGCTACGTTCTTGCCGATTCCTTACAACCCACAGTCTGCATCTGTCGAACCGAGCCACCATTCCCCTCAGATCGGACCGGAGTCCATCTACAAATCTCTCAGTTCCACGTTCCTCATGCTCAGATATGTGCGGAATGAACCTTCCGAGAGCCACAAACTTCATCTGATATTCTAGAACTGACATATCACTCTGCAAAAATTCCATAAACCCCCTTTCCTTGGCCTTCCGAACGTGCCTCGAAAAGTACTGTCCACTAAACTCTCTCACGAATACCTCCCAAGGAATCTCTCTCAAGGACCTACCGAAAACATCATTCTCTTGATGGTAATCCATCAATCATAGGCATCGTCTTTCAACAAGTAGGTTGCCCACAAAGTCTTGTCATTCTCAGCACATTCAAGAACATCGAATGCCTTCTCCATCGCCTTAATCCAATGAGCTACCTCGTTTGGTACAGGATGACCTGTGAAAGAAGGGGTCTCCAACTTCAAGAACCATTCCATCACCATGGCTGACCACCTCGAGAGTTGGATCCCTCACTACCATCTCTTGGTTGGTATCTAGACATTGCCCAAATCATAGCCTCCATGAAATGATCCACATTATACCCATCTACCCCCGAACTACCATCGTCAGTTCCCGTACTACGTGTTAGTCTTAGGTGGCCCACAAGCCAATCTCGTTCACATTTATTAATATAATGGCATAATATTCATTGTGTGTAAATCGTATTAATTATCGTCTAATAATGAAGTCCGTGAATATGTGCGATAGTGATCAGATTATGATGAGATCAAACTAATGAGACTGATCACTTAAACACACATATTCTTAATCGTTCCTAGTCGGAGGATATCCGAAAAGGACATCGGATATCCGGTTAGACTAGTACAGATTACTCCTGCTCATGTGATGAGGGTGACTGATCTCATAAGTCACTTGTGTGGAGACACTAAGGCGAATATGTAGGTGCTCATTGGAGAATGAGTTCACTGAACTGATCCGACTGAATCGCTGGATGGTATTGTACCTCACTGTCAACCAGCTTGATTCTATTGCTGCAGTTGCATGGATGGTCCTCGGACCTAAGACATGAAGGACACCTTGTCGGTGGACTTCTGTGCTTTGACCTTGGTTTATGAATCTCTAACCACGGGATTCTAAACAGCAAAGGATTGGGTATAGCGGAATACCATCGAAGGGAATTGTAACGACCCGCCATCCTATGACCGGAGACCCGGTCACTAAATGGATGTCGGCCCATTAACTGTGGGTTCACACCCGGATTTCACACAACACATCTGGAGGAGTAAGTGCTAAACAAGGCTAAATATAACAATCTCACGGACTACAAAGGTAAGCAAGTGCGCAGGAGGGAAAATAACAATGTCCGTATACAGTCCAACAATAATTACATGTCCAACAAATTAAATAAGTACAGGCAGAAGGAAAGTACACCAACATCGGGGCATACCCCGGAACAGAGACAGTTGCTGGTCCGCACACCAAGTAGGCACCACACGCCGCGAAGTCCACACCTGAAACCGCAGGGAGTGAGCCACACCAGAATTGGGCTCAGTAGGGATCATCCGATCCCCTGCCTCCCACTCACACACCCACAAGTTCAACAACATGAGTAATTGGTAATTAAGTAAAGCAGTAAACATAGCACCCAAATCTGATATGAAACGCACGATAAGCAGTGTAGCAAGAACCATTCTAAGCAACCTGAAGAACTCAACACAGAGTCACGTCTCATAGCCAAAGTCTACGAAGCGACTGAACCACACTGTCGACCGAAGTCAAACGTCGCCTCCCAACACTACCACCACTGCTCACGCCTGTCCACCCCTACAGTGTTCCGGGGCACTGTAGGGTGAGGCAGTGAGTCAAACTAGGACTAGCTGGAACCAGTGTACCGCCACTGCCAGCTACGTGTGCACACAAGCAGTCTAGACTACTGTCCTACCGACCGGATTGCCTCCACGCTAGGCCTCAGCGCTTCAGGAGGGTCCTGGGGACCGGCGAACCCCCGTCAAGCCGAAGCTACAGGAATTACCCACAACCCTAACCTCCCGGGCTGCGTCAGGCCAAAGGGCTAAGGGTACCACTCGTAACCTTGATCAAAGGTCACATCAGGCCCAGTGGCTACAGGGGTAAAACAACTCCAACAGTACCACAACCAGCTCCACAGCAAGAAACGCGCCGGAAGCTGCCACGACAAACAGGGAAAACCCCGACCCGCTGAGACCAAACAGCAACCCCTCGGATAGCACACCGGCTACTCCGGCCCGACGGGCTCAAGGTGGTTCTGCTTCCCTCAGCCAAAGGTAAAACACAACATGTACCCCTCCTCCCACCGGTACGGCACAATGCCTCACAGACACCATGACCCTGTCCCCATCGGTCCATGGTGACAAACGTAAACCACAGTTATTCCCATCCACAATCGCATAAGCACACACACACATATAACATGATGTAACTCCATTCACGCAGAAGTCCTCAGTCTCAGTGTACAACGTAAAGCATGCATTTGAGTCGTCCCACAATGAAACACATGATAAAACCAGGATTACACAGTTCTGTCTTGAATCGCGTCGACCGAGGTCGACGCCATTCAATCCCCTCAGACAGGTTCATTAAAAGCTAGATTTATTCCTTGAAACGCGTCGTCATAGGGAGTCGCCCATTTAAAACGCGTCCAGGTCCACAGACGCCATTCACACCGAAATTCCAGATTTACAGACCCTCAATCGGGGAGATTTCCTGCCTAAATGGCGTCATGATGACCCGACGTCCTTCCGAAAGGCGTCGTCCATCCATGACGTCATTTAGCGCTAGAACCCCTACTCGTAAAACCTCGAACAGGGAGGTTTCTGCCCTAAAAGGCGTCGTACTGCCCTGACGCCCTTCTGAAAGCCGTCGACCAGGCACGACGCCGTTTAGCACCAGAAACCTGGTTCCCTGGTTCGATCCGAGGGTTCTCCCTTAACCCCAAATACTCCGAGAAAGCCCCAAAACAGAAGGGGAAGGAAGAGGAATTCAACCACCACAAGCATGCTACAAATCCACGTTCACGAGCACGGCCATACCCACAAGAACACCCCCTAAACATGCTCAATCTAGCCCAAAACACGTTATATCACGCCTAGGAAAACACAAGCAACACATGCAAGGTTCGTCCCCCTACCGGTTCTTGAACTCCACCAAGCTCTGTGCCGCCGACCCGCCGCACCGCAGACCGCCGCCGGTACCCTCGAGGACGCCGCCACTCCGCCGGGACGTCGGCCTCCGTCCGGAGAATGGAACGCCGCGAAGGAAGTGGTGGTGGTAGAGGTTAGAGGTAGGGAGGTGTTGGAGTGATGGAAGAGGAAGAAGAGGAAGGGAAAGGGGAAAAGAGGGTCGGAGAGGGCGGAGAGGACGAAGAGAGAGAGGGTGGAGGCGAGAATGAGGGAAAGAAGGGGAGGCTCGCAGGGTCAATATGAATCCAGCTAAAACGCGTCGATCGAGGCAGACGCCTATCAGTCTGACAGGACGGCTGTACTGACAGCGGTCTGAAACGCGTCGCCCACCGCGGACGCCGTTCAGACGACAGGACAGGCCGTACTGACAACGCTCTGGCGCCGCACACTGACATCGCAGGTGTCGCAGTCTGAATCGCGTCGGCCAACCTGGACGCCGTTCAAACGATGTGACAGGGGCCGTACTCTCGCGGCCCGAAACCCGCCCACGTGGCGCACACGTGGCACAACAACCAGCAGATCTAAATGGCGTCCACACAACCTGACGCCTTTTGAAAGGCGTCGAGTAGTGCTGACGCCATTCAGTCAGAAATCTCAAGACCCTCCTCAGGGTCCAAACCAGGGGATCCGGCCCGAACCCGACCCGAATACTGAACCCGAAACCTCAGTCCTTACAGGAATTGTGTGTCAATAAGGAATCATTCGCTCTCGTTACTTAGAGAGAGAATGCTCCAGGAAGGATGCGTGAAAGTCCCTGGCCAGGGCGGACGATAATATCGGGAAAGGAGTTTTCCGATATTCATCAGCGGCGTCCAATCCAAGTGAGTCGACCGGTTAGGGTTTGACAGCACGCCATACCCTGAGTTGACTCGAGAGCACTGTACGAACGAAGGATTATATCCACGCAGTAACTGTCGGCGGAAAGGTTCCAAGAGTGGGTTACTTAACCTCGATACCTTCTGGGTTCACGCGGTGTTGCTTGGCATCCAACGTGATCGAAGGCCTGGTCGAATTCGATGTGCGACATTAATTCGATTGATTAATTAATTAATAAAGAGTTATTAATTGATTAATAAAGCCATTAAGGAGTTACTGGGCTTATTGGGCTGTTAACCGAACTGGTAATTGGGTCTAGAGGGTCACATGCAAATGATTCTCAAGGCGATGGATAAATAAATGGGTTTTATATAAACTGGGGGTTTTTATGAATAACCGCGTGGTTAGTATAAAATATATCAAACGGGCTGAGCAGGCCATGTTGCTGCTAACCCTAGCCGCTCCCTCCTCTATTTCTCTCTCTCTCTCTGGCGCCCCAGGCCAGATTTGGATCCCTGAATCTGCTCCGCCCCTTCTCCGCCTCCCGTTTGACTGAAAATCGTCCGCGCGTTGCGGCGATCGTTGCGGCGACTGGCAGAGGTTTCATGGCTGCGAAGAACGAGGAACGTGAGGATATCCGTCGCGAGGAGGATCGCGTGGACTCCGCTAGAGGCCGGGCGCTTGCGCGGCTTGCGGTGTCGCACCGACGGAACCGAACGGTTGCGGATTCGAATCCGCGCACGGTAAGACCTTGATAATATGATTATCGGTTTTATTTATTCGAAACGGGAAAAACGGATAGCTGTTTTTATTTTATTTTCCGCTGCGTGAGCGATCCGGAGAAACTCGAGAATCCAACAATGGTATTAGAGCCAGGTTCCACTGTTTCTCATCCCGTTTCAGTTTCAAAAGTTAATATTTTATGCGTTATTCCATGCATATATGTTTGATTAATTGCTAGATCTGTGTTCATACGATGTGCATGGTTAATTTGATTTTTTTTTGCAATTTTTTGAATTTTATTTTGGGGTTTTTGGTGTTCTTCATGAGATGATGAACCGTGGCTTTTCGGGGACTTCGTACACGCTTCCCAAGCATTGGGATGGCGGGCATGGATCCCGGAACCCTAGGGGATAGTCCCCACTTTCCACCGAGTATCTTCGACGGCACCGGAGTGGCCATGGAGAGCTACATATTCGAGACCTAATTTGGATTTAAACCCTAAAAAAATCGGATTTTGGGGGTTTTAAAGGGGCTCGACCGGCTATTGTTTGGCCACCGCCGGCGGCCCTACCGGCGCCGGGTACGTTGCCAGCGCCGGGGGGCTCGAGCTAGGCACTTGAATGGGTTGGGCCCATTTTTCTTTTATTTTCCCTTTTAACCCATGTAAACCCCATGCTCAATTAATGAAATTAAAATCTGATTTTAATTTAAAATTCAAAAGTGTTTTGATATTTAAATTTATTAATCAATTTTAATTATTTGGGCATAATGATATTAAATCATGTTAATTAACAATTAGTTTTAATCAATTAAAGTTAATTATTAGATTAAATGTTAAACTAATAATTAATTTTGATTTAACTGATTTATCTGTTAAATTAGTGATTAATGTTTATTAATATAAATGTTAGATTATTAACTATTATTTCATCTAATTGTTAATTAATAAATGATTTAATTATTAATTTAATTGTTAAATTAATTATTAACCTAGATGACTAATTTAAGTGTTAAATTAGTAGTCCTTAATTAATTATTGTTAGTCATTAATTTAATAGTTAAATTAATGATAACTTTAATTATCTAATCTATGAGTTAGATTAATTAGTTATTAATTAATTAGTGTTAATTATTGGTTTAAGAGTTAAATTGATAATTAACATTAATTGACTAATCTAAGTGTTAGGTTAGTAGTTAATAATTAATTATAGGTGATTATTAATTTAAGTGTTAAATTATTAATTAACTTTGTTAGACTAGTCTAAGAGTTAGATTAGTTATTAATAGTCTAATTGTTAGATTATTAATGTGATTTAATCTAAGTGTTAGATTGTTTATTTATTAGAAATGTTCTAAATTGCATGGAATAATATGGAATTATTAATTTAGAGTGTGTGCACATGTGATGCGTGTTTTGATGCTTTTAAATATGATTTAAATTGCATGTTAAATTTATTAAAAGAGTTTTCGAAAGTCAAAAGCCAATTTTGATTGGATCTCAGCTTTTTGAAAGCCAAAATTATTTAATTTTGAAACTCTTTTATTTTAGCCATGTGATGCGCTATATCTTGTGTAGAATGTTTAAAACACACCGTGGTCATGGATATGCACTTATTTAATTATTCATGCGATGAATGGATTGTGTAGATCGTGGATGTATGGCTATTTATTAATTGTTAATAAATAGAAGTCTACGTACCTCTCCCTCTCTTGAACTCCGATGTACTTCTACCTCCCACTCTCTTGTACTCGCTGTAAGGCCTTCTTCTATTTACATGTAAATTATGAATTTAAATGTAATATGATCGAGGCAACCGAGGAAGGAGCTAGGACGATCCACAGCTGCAACCAGGAAGGCGAAAAGATGAAGATCCTTTGCTTATGTGTTTGCAGGTTTATCTGATATAAATGTTACGTTAGATTGTGTGTGCGTTTGACTGTTGGCTCCAGTCAAACCCACTGTGCTATTTATGACCACACTAGACATGTATGTGATGCATTGTTTTTAATGTTTAATTGTGAATCAAAGCAGGTATAGTATTTAGTAAATATATACGATATGTTTATATACTATCATCTAGGAGAGACCAAGATAAAAGTTATCTAAATACCCTCATATAAACTCTAAGCCGTAAAGCGAGTAGTGTTGTCACCAAAAAATTGAACAAGAAGAAGAGCCTAAAGATCAACAAAGAAGGCCCAAATCAAAGAGAACTAAAAGGAAGAACCGAGCCCATTAATTCAAGCAAGAAAGGTCTAAGCAATTTTTCAAAGAAAGCTCAAGTGAAGAAGAATTAATAGACAACAGTCATGTCTATTTTACAAGCCAAATGAATAAAAAAAGGGGCCACTCTAGGGCCCAAATGGTGAAGCAATCCAATAGCACAACCAGGCCCCTTATCCCAAGTAAAGGAGGTCCAAACAATTGTGCAAAGATTGTCCAAGAAGGCCCAAATGAAGAAAATTTAAGGGGCAGCAGCTAAGCCCAATTTTGCAAGCCAAATGAATCAAAAAGGGGCTACTCGAGGGCCCAAATGGTGAAGAAATCCAATGGCACAACCAGGCCCATTATCTCAAGCAAAAGAGGTCCAAGTAATTTTTCAAAGAAAGCCCAAGTGAAGAAAAGTTAATGGATAGTTGTCATGCCCATTCTTGCAAGCCCAAAGAAGTCAAAAAGGGGTTACTTTCAGCCCAAATGATGATGAAATCTAAGGGGGCAGGCTTAGGCCCATTATCTCAAGCAAAAGAAGCTCAATAGGGCCAATTTGGGCCCAAAAAGTAAAAGCCAAAGCCCAATTTCGTGGCAACCTTTAAAAAGGCCCAAATGGTCCTCCCCATGGCCTTTCTTATCCCTTTGGCCCATAGTCAAATCTGCCTAAAGGAGGATAAGAAGAAAAGTAAGTAGTCCCCCCTCAAGATTCTTCTAGAAGAGGGTAGGTGAAAAGCAAAAGGAGAAACCAATCATGATTCTCCAAGTGTTGTGGCCTCATTGGAGGGCTCTCAAGAGGGGTTTCTTATCCCTAATCCAAGGCTAATGGATGCCTAATCTACCCCCTAAAAGTAACCCAACTTTATCTATAAAAGAACCCCCATCTTCTACAAGAAAAAGTTGGAGACAAAAATCCCAAAAAAGAGAAAAGAGAAGAAGAAAGGTGAGAGAGCTTGGAGGAGCACGTCTCCCTCCTTCTTCCCCTCCATTTCCTGCATCCCAAGAGAGAAAAAAGAGTTAGAGAAGAAGAGAAAAAGAAAGGAAGAGTGCTAGAGAAGAAGAGAGCAAAAGTGTAGGCTTCAAGAGCCATTCTCCCTTCTCATCCCCTTCATGCCATGACCCTTCATGAAGATCTTAAACCTTTTCATTGGGTTTTCCTAATGAAAGGTTGAAATTCAACTTGGAATTACTATATTGAGCATTTTCAATGCTTTATAAAGTGACCCAAGAAGAATGGGATAAACATGAAGAAATCATGTCATTTGAAAAATCCACACAAGAACCATTCTTTGAAAAGGCCTCATGTAGCCATACTCAACTTCTGAGATTTTTCAGTGTTATCCTCCCCAAATTTGTGGTGATTCTTGGGTCACTTCAAGTTGAAAGAAGTATAAACCTGAAATTATGCTTAGATTTTGAATATGCGTACCTATAACTATGAAAATTTGATTGGGAATGGGGTACAATCTGTTTTCCTCGACTCCGGATTTCATATTCTAACTTTAATGGTTGAAACTAACCCCTTGATGGATTTAATTGCAGCTTGGACTATGCAGGAAACTCAAAAATCAAATTTCAGACTTGAGTCTGCGCCACTGTCCTGAGTCTGCGCACCCTTGCGCAGACTCAACTCAAAATTATCAAAGAGGCCTTGCATGGGCTGATAGACTCATTTATGGTTCATATAACTCAAACAATTAAAGTTAATTCATTCAAAAAAGGTTTAAGATAGCATCTTCTATTTTAAATAAACACAAAATTTTAAACTTAAAGTTGAGTCTGCACACCTATCATAAGCTCATTTCAAATGAAAAAATCAACTAAAAAAAAAATAAAATTGATTATATCATTTGCAATCATATATCAAACACTCCATACCATTTAAATAAACATCCATTTACAAAAAGGATCCAAATCCCCTCAAAATAAACCAAAATTACAAGTTCAGCTGAGTCTGCGCACCCCTTGCGCAGACTCAAACTCAATTTTCTTGTCTCCTTGATCCTTGAAGCTCCCTAGCTCTTTGAAACTCTTGGAATTCTCCTCAACCTTAGGAGGTTCCATCTTTTCAAGAATCTTGCTCAAATCCTCTTTGAACTTGAGTCTGCACATCAATCCTAAGGCCAAAACCTCATCTCTTGGCCCTCAAATCATGCCCGCAGCTCCAAATCTGTAAATCATCACCAAACAAAACATAAAATCAAGTTATCTCACCAAAAATCCAATAAAATAACTCACAAATAAAAATCCACAATTCAGACTTGAGTCTGCGCATCCTGGTGCAGACTCAGCCCTGAAATTCACAAAAAATAAAAAATCAACCTCCTGACCACTAAAAGATGATCTAAAACCGTCTAGAAATCAAGTTTATTCTTATCTATCAGAATATAAAATAAAAACACCAAGTTATTCTTGAGAAAATGTAAAAAATAACTAAAAACACTTTGGTGACAAATGAGTTTGCGCTACCCAGCGCAGACTCAACCCTGAAATCCCAAATTTGCCCCTTTTGACCTTAATTCCCCTCCAAATTAAATCCAAAAAATTTACATAAAAACTTCATACTTTATATAAGTCAAAAACCTAAATAAAAGCTTAAAAATCCTTTCACAAAAAATATAAAAAATACTAAACACTTTGATAAACAATGAGTCTGCGCTCTATAGCGCAGACTTAACCTTAAATCCAAAATCTCTTCACTCCAAAACTGAAAAAACACAATAATAAATGTTGACTTCCTTGATAAAAAATGTCATCTAATTCAAGTAAAATGCCATAAAAAAGATCTTCAATCCTCTCACAAATTAAAAATCAAAATAAGTACAAACATTCTCATTGGTAACAAATGAGTCTGCGCATCCTTGTGCAGACTCAACTTCATATTCGCTCCCAAACATAAAAAATTCAACAAATCTTCAATGCATCCACATAAATCAATCCAAAAAGACTAAAAAATGTCTCTCATTATTATCCATCAATAAAAATCAATAAATCAAGTCTTGCGCAGACTCAACTTTAAACTAAAAAATAAGCTTTCTTCTCAAATAAAAATTGAAATGAATTCATTTTTCGAATGCAATCTTGTATATCTTATTCATATCATTTTAAAGGGTGTTATTCTATTCTTCCGACGATTAATCAAGGGTTTTCCTCTTAGGAGGATGTAATTAACGCTATTCCATTTATGGGTTGCGGGATCGGGTCGAAGAACTACGCATTCATCTGATTGAGTTAGGTAAAGCGCACAAATAACAAATCCAAATCAAAATAAAAAAATCAAGATCAAGTGCATTTTTTCTCTAAAAAATGTACGACAAGTAGTTAAGAACTTACCGCGTGGTCTACCATCGTTATAGTCATAGGATTCGAATCACTTTAGGCATGTTTGTTGTGCTATCCACAAGGCCTGTTTAATTGGGAGGAGAAACTGTGGCTATGGCATTAGATGCCTATATGATCGGGGTAGAGGAACTATGTAGCTTTGTTATGCTATCCACAAGGGCTGCATGCAAATCTATGCTCGTCGCGTAACGATGGTTAGCTTAGACCAGAATTAGTGATTTTTTGTGCTATCCATAATGCCATTAAATCTCTGGGGACCGAAGCTATGATCAGATATTTCAAGGAGTTGTAAGTCCCATGAGTTGGGTGCTCTTTGATTGTATTACAGTTTGTTGTGCTATCCACAAGGCTGTACTGCAAGTAATTGAGATTCTGATCCTCACTAGGAGAGTGTCAGCGTCTCCTGTTCTGTATAACTGAGGGTTATACAGTCCGTCGAAAATTAGTGGGAGTTAAAACTTGAACAAAAGACCGTGTCTTGTTTTATACTTAATAATTGAACATCTGCTAAAAGAATTTTATTCATCTCCCGTAGGGAATTATGTCGTCGAATAACCCACTCCGTGGCATACTTGATGCCCTTTTGACTTTTCTGATCTACTCGGATTGGCTTAGACACTTGAAGAATGTCGCAGATCTGAGCAGATTGCCTACGCCCTCAATGCTGATCTTCCTGCTGAATCGACATTAGATGCCCCTGAAGCAGAGATGATAGCTAACGATAAAAGATCGAAGGACAAAGACAAAGGAGTAGTTAAGGGTGACTGCTTCTACTGTAAGCAGAATGGTCGCTGGAAGAAGAACTGCAAGGAGTTCCTTAACGATAAAGCTCATAGAAAGGTGAAGCTATCTGAAGCTTCAGATATCTATATGATAGATATTAACTTGTCAGTAAGAGATTCCACATCTTGGGTATTAGATACCGGATGTGCTTCTCATATCTGCCATGATGTGCAGATGCTGACAAGTAAGCGCAAGCTGAGAAAAAGCGAGGTGGAATTGAGGCAAGGAAATGGCACAAAAGTTGTAGCGATTGCTGTTGTAACAGTAAACCTCAGTCTTCCATCGGGAAACGTCTTATCATTAAAAGATTGTTATTATGTTCCTAACATAATAAAGAACATCATATCAGTATCTTGTTTGGACAAGATAAGATATAGGTTGTCTATTGAAAATAGAAGTCGTTCGATTTATTATGGTAATAAATCGATAGCTTCGGCATCTTTAGTCAACGGACTATATCTCTTAGATGTTTCTTATTACAATTTTCACATTGATTATGCTCTTAAGAAGAGAAAGAATTGTGTGAACCAAGCCTACATGTGGCATTGTAGACTTGGTCATTTTGGTGAAAGTAGGCTGCAAAAGTTGCACCGACATGGTTATTTAACATCATTCAATTCTGAATCGTTTGCGACATGTGAATCCTTCTTTGTGGGAAAGATGGTAAAATCTCCATTTATTGGGCATGGAGAACGTGCCAAGGATATTTTGGAACTAATACATTCGGATGTATGTGGTCCAATGTCCACCCAAGTCAAAGGTGGCTTTTCTTACTTCATCACCTTCATCGATGACTTCTCAAGATTTGGCTATGTGTAGTTAATGAAGTACAAGTCAGAAGTGTTTCAGAAGTTCAAGGAGTTCAAGAATGAGGTAGAGAAGCAATTAGGAAATAGTATTAAAGCTCTTCGATAAGATCGAGGAGGAGAATACATGAGTACTAATTTCACACAATTCTTAAAGGATAATTGTATCTTTTCTCAGTTGATCCCTCCATATACACCACAGATGAATGGTGTATCAGAAAGGACGAATCGCACCTTGTTGGACATAGTGCGATCCATGATGAGATTTTCAGGATTACCAATGTCCCTCTGGGGGTATACTCGAGAGTCAGCAGCATACCTACTTAATAGAGTACCCAGCAAGTCTGTGGCATCTATTCCATATGAGATATGGAAAGGCATGAAACTAGAATTTAAACATGTTAAAGTCTGAGGTTGTCCTACTCATGTAAAGAGGCATGATCCAGACAAGCTGGAATCACGAACTGATAAATGCAGGTTTGTGGGATATTCAAAGGAAACCTTTGGATACTATTTTTATCATCCTGGTGAACAAAAGGTGTTTGTCGCCAGGAAAGCTGTATTCCTAGAAGAGTAATACCTTCTCCAGGAGGACAATGGGAGTAAAATAGTACTGGAAGAGGTTCCAGATCCCCAAACAGCTACATTATCATCAGATGAGATATCAGCTCCTGAATCTGTTCAGGTACAGACAGATGAGCCTCGTAGATCTGGTAGATTACCTAGAATACCCGAACGATATGTGGGACATATCGCTAAAGGTGAGTCTAAGGTAGAATATAATGAGGATGATGATCCTGAAACCTACCAGGAGGCCATAGAAGGCCCAGAAGCCGGAAAATGGTGAGAAGCCATGAACTCAAAAATCCAGTCCATGTATACTAACCAAGTTTGGAACTTGGAGGACTTGCCCGAGGGTATTGTACCCATCGGATGCAAGTGGATCTTTAAGAGAAAGATTGGTCCTGATGGACGGATCGACACTTATAAGGTAAGGTTGGTGGCAAAGGGATATCGTCAAAGGCAAGGAATTGACTATGACGAGACTTTCTCACTAGTTGCCATGATAAAGTCGATCAGAGTTCTACTCGCCATTGCTGCACATTTTGATTATGAAATCTGGCAGATGGATGTGAAGACTGCCTTCCTCAATGATAACCTTGAGGAACAGGTGTATATGATACAACCAGAAGGTTTCACATCTAAGGAATCTCCAGATAATGTGTGCAAGCTTTAGAGGTCCATTTATGGACTGAAGCAAGCTTCCCGGAGCTGGAACTTGAGATTTGACGAGGCTGTCAAGTCTTATGACTTCACTAAGAATGAAGATGAGCCTTGTGTGTACAAGAAGACCAGTGGGAGTGCAGTCATCTTCTTAGTTCTTTATGTAGATGACATACTACTCATTAGGAATGATATAACTATAATATCATCAGTAAAGATCTGGTTGTCGAAAAACTTCTCCATGAAGGATTTGGGAGAAGCATCCTATGTATTGGGAATACGGATCTATAGAGATAAATCAAAGAGGATGCTTGGAATGACCCAATCCTTGTACATAAATACCATAGTCAAAAGGTTTGGCATGGCAAATTCTAAGAGAGGTCCCATACCGATAAGACATGGAATTAATCTCTCAAAGGAGCAGTCTCCTAAGACTCCTGATGAGAGGGCATTCATGGATAGAGTACCCTATGCTTCTGCCATAGGATCTGTCATGTATGCCATGCTATGTACAAGACATGATGTTGCATTTGCTCTAAGTGTTACGAGCAGATTTTAGGCTGATCCAGGCGAAGAGTACTGGAAAGCAGTGAAATGTATCCTTAAGTACTTAAGAAGAACTAAGGATATGTTTCTTGTCTATGGAGGAGGTGACTTGAAATTGTGAGGCTTTACTGACTCGAGTTTCCAGTCAGATCCAGATGATAGCAAGTCTACATCTGGATTCGTGTTTACTTTGAACGGAGGCGCAATGTGCTAGAAGAGTTCCAAACAAGCAACCACTGTAGATTCGACGACTGAAACTGAGTACATCGCTGCAACTGAAGCTTTCAAGGAAGTAGTGTGGTTGAAGAAGTTCATCACCGACCTCGACATAGTTCCCTTTGATCATGTTCCGCTGTTGTACGACAACAATGGGACTATTGTACAAGTGAAAGAGCCGCGGTCTCATCAGAAATCGAAAGATATTATGAGGCGCTTTCATCTAATCAGATAGATCATATCCGAAGGAGATGTAATGGTAGAAAGAGTTCCAACAGTCGACAATATAGGAGATACACTGACAAAGCCGTTAGCTCAAAATGTATTTGAGCGTCACCTAGAGTCTATAGGTTTAATGCATAAAGGTGATTGGCTTTAGTCCAAGTGGGAGATTGTTAGTCTTAGGTGGCCTACAAGCCAATCTGACTATGTAAATCTCGTTCACATTTACTAATATAATGGCATAATATTCATTGTGTGTAAATCGTATTAATTATCATCTCATAATGAAGTCCGTGATTATGTGCGATAGTGATCAGATTATGATGAGTTCATACTAATGAGACTGATCACTTAAACACACATATTCTTAATCGTTCCTAGTCGGAGGATATTCAAGAAGGATATCGGATATCCGGTTATACTAGTACAGATTACTCCTACTCATATAATGAGGGTGATTGATCTCATAAGTCACTTGTGTGGAGACACAAAGACGAATCTGTAGGTGCTCATTGGAGAATGAGTTCACTGAACTGGTCCGACTGAATAACTGGATGGTATTGTACCTCACTGTCAACCAGCTTGATTCTATTGTCGCAGTTGCATGGATGGTCCTCGGACCTAAGACACCAAGGACACCTTGTCGGTGGACTTCTATGCTTTGACCTTGGTTTATGAATCTCTAACCATGGGATTCTAACAGCCAAGGATTGGGTACAGCGGAATACCGTCGAAGGGAATTGTGTGCCAATAAGGAATCATTCGCTTTTGGTACTTAGAGAGAGAATGCTCTAGGAAGGATGCGCGAAAGTCCTTGGCCAGGGCGGACGATAATATCGGGAAAGGAGTTTTCCGATATTCATCAGCGGCGTCTAATCCAAGTGAGTCGACCGGTTAGGGTTTGACAGCACGCTATATCCTGAGTTGACTCGAGACCATTGTATGAATGAAGGATTATATCCACGCGGTAACTGTCGGCGGAAAGGTTCCAAGAGTGGGTTACTTAACCCCGATACCTTCCAGGTTCACGCGGTGTTGCTTGGCACCCAACGTGATCGGAGGCCCGGTCAAATTCGATGTGCAACATCAATTCGATTGATTAATTAATTAATAAAGAGTTATTAATTGATTAATAAACCTAGTAAGGAGTTATTAGGCTTATTGGGCAATTAATCGGACTGGTAATTGGGCCTAGAGGGTCACATGCAAATGATTCTCAAGGCGATGGATAAATAAGTGAGTTTATATAAACCGGGGGTTTCTATGAAAAAATGCTCGGTTAGAATAAAATATAGCGAATGGGCTAAGCAGGCGAAGCTGCTGCTAACCCTAGCCGCTCCCTCCTCTATTTCTCTCTCTCTCTGGCACCCCAGGCCAGATCCGGATCCCCAGATCTGCTCTGCCGCTTCTCGGACTCCCGTTTGACGGGAAATTGTCCGCTCGTTGCGGCGACCGGCAGAGGTTTCGTGGCTACGAAGAACGAGGAACGTAAGGATATCCTTCGCGAGGAGGATCGCGTGGACTCCACTAGAGGCCGGGCGCTTGCGAGGCTTACGGTGTCACACCAGTGGAATCGAACGGTTGCGGATTCGAATCCGCACACTGTAAGACCTTGATAATATGATTATCGGTTTTATTTATTCGAAACGGGAAAAACGGATCATTGTTTTTATTTTATTTTCTGCTGCATGAGTGATCCGGAGAAACTCGAGAACCCAACACTACGAACCAACGGAACTCTCCTCTTCGGTGCCATCACTACTCTATAAACACAAAAATCAAAACAAGCACATCAAAACCTATTAATCTATGCCAGCAGCAATTGCCCGTACAGACTCGTACTTCTTGTTGGACTATGATATCTAACCTAGTTTATCACATACTCGACCAGACTGAGCTCTGATACCATCTGTACGACCCGCCACCCTATAATCGGAGACTCGATTACTAAATGGGTATCGGATCATTATCTACGAGTTCACACCCGGATCTCAAACGACACGCCTGGAGAAGTAAGCATTAAACAAGGCTAAAGATAACAATCTCACGGACCTCAAAGAAAGTACAAGTGCGCAGGAGGTAAAATAATAATGTTCGTATACTGTCCAACAATAATTACAAGTCCAAGGAATTAAATAAGTATAGGCAGAAGAAAAGTACAACAACATTGGGGCATACCTCGGAACTGAGATAGTTGCTGGCCTGCACACCAAGGAGAACACGACACGCCAACACTCGCCGAGAAGTCCACACTTGAAACTGCACGGAGTGAGCCACACCAAAATTGGGCTAAGTAGGGATTACCCGATCCCCACCTCCTACACACGCACCCATAAGTGCAGCAATACAAAATGAAGGTAATTTAAGTAAAGCAGTAAACACAGCTCCCAAATTCCAATATGTGACATGCATTCGTAATGCAACAGGCACAGTTCTAAGCAATTCAAGTAACCCAACTCAATACCACAGTTTGTAACTAAAGATCCGGCTAAACACACAAACCACACTGTCGAACGCGTATAAACGGCGCCTCATAACACCACCAACACCCACGCTTGTCCACCCCTACGATGTTCCAGACACCGTAGGGTGAGGCAGTGAGTTAAACTAGAACTAATTGGGACTAGTGAATCACCACCACCCAGTCACGTGTGCACACAAGCAGTCTAGACCACTGTCCTGTCAACCGGACTTCCCTCAACAATAGGCCTAGGCACTTCACGAGGGCCTTGGGGACCGGCGAACCCCCCCTCAAGCTGAAGCTATAGGGAGTACCCATAACCCTAACCTCTCGGGTCACATCAGGCCAAAGGGCGAAGGGTACCACTCGTAACCTCGATATCTTAGGTTACATCAGGCCTAGTGGCGAAAACGTAAACTCCAGCAGCACCAAACCCGGTTCCACTGTAAGAAACAAGCCAGAAACTGCCACGACAAACTAGGAAAACACCGACCCGCTGGGACCAAACAACAACCCCTCGGATAGCATGCTGGCTACTCCGGCCTATCGTGTAACGACCCGCCACCCTATAATCGGAGACCTAATTACTAAATGGGTATGAGATCATTATCTACGGGTTCACACCCGAATCTCAATGACACGTCTAGAGAAGTAAGCGTTAAACAAGGCTAAATATAACAATCTCATGGACCTCAAAGAAAGTGCAAGTGCGCAGGAAGTAAAATAATAATGTATGTACATAGTCCAACAATAAATACACGGTCCAAAGAATTAAATAAGTACAGGCAGAAGCAAAGTACAACAACATCGGGGCATACCCCGGAACCGAGATAGCTGCTGGTCCGCACACCAAGGAGAACACCACACGCCAACACTCGCCGAGAAGTCCACACCTGAAACCGCAGGGAGTGAACCACACCAAAATTGGGCTCAGTAGGGATCACCCGTTCCCTACCTCACACACACACACCCACAACTGCAACAATACAAAATGAAGGCAATTTAAGTAAAGCAGTAAACACAGTTCCCGAATTTCTATATGAGACATATGCATCCGTAATGCAATAGGCACAGTTCTAAGTAATTCAAGTAACCTAACTCAACATCACAGTTCGTAACCAAAGATCCGGCTAAACACAAAAACCACACTGTCGAACGCATATAAACGGCACCTCACAACACCACCAACACTTACGCCTGTCCACCCCTATGATGTTCCGGACACCGTAGGGTGAGGCAGTGAGTCAAACAAGGACTAATTAGGACTAGTGAACCACTACTGCCCAGTTACGTGTGCACACAAGCAGTCTAGACCACTGTCCCATCGACCGGACTTCCCTCAACGCCAGGCCTAGGCGCTTTACGAGGGCCCTGGGGACTGGCGAAACCCCCTCAAGCCGAAGCTATAAGGACTACCCGTAACCCTAACCTCCCGGGTCACATCAGGCCAAAGGGCGAAGGGTACCACTCGTAACCTCAATATCTCAGGTTACATCAGGCCCAGTGGCAAAAGGGTAAACTCCAGCAGCACCAAACCCGGCTCCACAGTAAGAAACACGCCGGAAACTGCTACGACAAAGTAGGAAAACACCGACCCACTCGGACCAAACAGCAACCCCTCGGATAGCACACTGGCTACTCCGGCCTGTCTAGCTCTAGGTGGTTCTGCTTCCCCCAGCCACAAGTGAAAACACTATCATGTACCCCTCCCACACCGGTGCGACAACAATGCCACATAGACACCGCGTCCCTCCCACACCGACACAAGGTGTCAAACGCAAACCACACGAATTTAATCGAACTATCTAAAAGTGTAAACACATGTTAATAGCATGAATTAATGAGGTTCTGTCTTGAATTGCGTGGCCCATGGCTGACGTTATTCAAGACCCCAAAACTGGTTCATACGAAAGACTGGCCTCAGAATATGGCCTAAAATGCGTCGTCCCTTGAAGCCGCCGTTTAAATGGCGTCGCTGTCCCTGGACTCCATTTAAAATAGAACTCTTTCTTACAGAAACTGCTCACGGGACAATTCTGGCCTAAATGACGTCATCCTAGTCCGTCACCATTTTAAATGGCGTCGCCCTAGCCAGACGCCATTTAGGGCCCAATATCTGGTTCCCTTACAACCTCTCCTCCAAAATTACCCCAAAAACACCCAAAAATAGGAAATGACGGGGAGAATCTAATTTACCACTTGAAACACACTAATTCCCATTTCATAGAAATGACCATTTTCATTAAAAAGCTCCTTAAACATGCTCATTCTACCTAATTCTCCACACACGTCGCATGCTTCAAGAGAGAAAACATGGATAAAACAACCAAATCACGTATAAGGATCGTCCCCTTACCGATCACTTGAACTCGTCCTAGCGCCGTGCCTTCGAACCGCCGCACCGCAAACTACTGCTAGTACCGCCGTGGACGCCGTCACTCCGCTTGGACGTCGGCCGCCGCCCAGAGAATGAAGTGTTGTGGTGGAGGTGGTGGTGGTAGTGGTGAGAGGTAGAGAGGTGTTGGAGTGGTTGAAGAAGAAGAAGGGGAACGAGAAAGGAAAGGGGGAAACGAAGAGGATCAGAGAGAGGGAAGAGAGAGAGTGAGAAGGAAAGAATGTGAGAAAGGAGGGAAGGTTTGGAGTGTTAGACTGAAACAGATGAAATCGCGTCGTCCTAGACAGATGCCATTTAGACGACATGACCGGGGTGGTACACACGTGCCCCAACGCCAGTCCATGCGGCACAACAACAAGCTACCTAAATGGCATCCGTATAGACCGACGCCATTCGAAGGGCGTCGTGCACCCTAGATGTCGTTTAGAAGGCATGCCCCTAACCCACCAGGGCCCAAACCAAGGGGTCCGGCTCCGAAACAACCCAATAACTATACCCGAAACCTCAATCCTTACATTCTCCCCCCTTAAAAGAATTTCATCCTCGAAATTGTAACCGCTCGAACGACAACGACTGTCGATAATTCCACACCGGTAATACGGATCTCATGAATCGCCCTCACTGATCACACTCCTCCACGGGGCTCCGTATAGGCAGTCGATCTCATCAACACTAGGCTAACCACGTTCTATGATTCTGCCAATATTGATGGACTAATACAACCATTCATTAGCCTTACGAGGCACATATTACAAAATTGATTCTCCACCATGTCCAAAATACATAAAAAGTGCCATAAGAGCTCACAACTACAACCTAAAAGATAAGACAAAAGTGTTCATCTAGCCCAGCATCTCGGACCTCTTCTAAGAGAACACACAACACCGCTCTAGGTCCTGGGCTTCTTCTGACTACTCGGCTCCTGACCTATCCTATTCTTCTGGGGACAGTTCCTCATAAGATGTCCCTTCTTACCACAGCCAAAACAGCTACCAGTGACCAATGGACATATCCGAACACCATGCTATCTACCACAATGGGGACAATGATCTGTCACATCATGTCCCGCTTCCTACTGTCTGCTAGCCACAGTTTGCATCTACCGAACCGAGCTGTCTTTGTCCTCATCATAAAGCATCCCTTGGAACCTAGACCCAAAGGAACTTGAACCGTCTGTCAAAAGAATCGCTGATTAGTTCTTGCTTTGTTGCTGCCCTCGTACTGACCGCTCCAACTCTTTCGCCATTTGTTGGAACTGAGTCTCCACTACTGCTGCGCACCGAACTGTTGATGCAAGATCACTACAAAAATGAGATGCCACCATTACCCTTCGATCGTATCGGCGTCCGTCCACAAATCTCTTCGTTTGACGTTCCTCATGCTCAGATATGTGCGGAACGAACCTTCCGAGAGCCACAAACTTCATCTAATATTCCAGAACTCACATATCACTCTGCACCAATTCCATAAAGTCCTTTTCCTTGGCCTTCCGAACATGCCTCAAAAAGTATTGTCCACTAAACTCTCTCACGAATATCTCCCAAGGAATCTCTCTCAAGGACCTATCCGAAAACATCATTCCCTTGATGGTAACCCACCAATCATAGGCATCGTCTTTCAACAAGTAGGTTGCCCACAATGTCTTGTCATTCTCAGCACATTCAAGAACATCGAATGCCTTCACCACCTCCTTAATCCAATGAGCTGCCTCGTCTGGGACAGGTTGACCCATGAAAGAAGGGGTCTTCAACTTCAAGAACCGTTCCATCACCGTGGATTGACCACCTCGAGAGTTGGATCCTTCACTACCATCTCTTGGTTGGTATCTAAACATTGCCCCAATCATAGCCTCCATGAAATGATCCACATTAAGCCCATCTGCCCCCGAACTACCATCGTCAGTTCCTGTACTACGAACCAACGGAACTCTCCTCTTCGGTGCCCCCACTACTATATAAACCCGAAAATCGAAACAAGAACGTCAAAACCTATTAATCTATGCCAGCAGCCATGACCCGTAAAGACTCGTACTTATTGTTGGACTATGATATCTAACCTAGTTTATCACATACTTGACCAGACTGAGCTCTGATACCATCTGTAACGACCCGCCACCCTATAATTAGAGACCCGATTACTAAATGGGTATCGAATCATTATCTACGGGTTCACACCCGAATCTCAAACGACACATCAGGAGAAGTAAGCGTTAAACAAGGCTAAATATAACAATCTCACAGACCTCAAAGAATGTACAAGTGCGTAGGAACTAAAATAATAATGTCCGTACACATTCCAACAATAATTATATGGTCCAAAGAATTAAATAAGTACAGACAGAAGCAAAGTACAACAACATCGGGGCATACCCCGAAACCGAGATAGCTACTGGTCTGCACACCAAGGAAAACACCACACGCCAACACTCGCCGAGAAATCCACACCTGAAACTGCAGGGAGTGAGCCACACCAAAATTGGGCTCAATAGGGATCACCTGATCCCCGCCTCCCACACACACACCCACAAGTGTAGCAATAAAAAATGAAGGCAATTTAAGTAAAACAGTAAACATAATTCCCAAATTTCGATATGAGACATATGCATCCGTAATGCAACACGCACATTTCTAAGCAATTCAAGTAACCCAACTCAACACCACAGTTCGTAACCAAAGATCCGGCTAAGCACACAAACCACACTGTCGAACGCATATAAACAGCGCCTCACAACACCACCAACACCTACTCCTCTCCACCCCTACGATGTTCCAGACATCGTAGGGTGAGGCAGTGAGTCAAACTAGGACTAACTGGGACTAGTGAACCACCACCGTCCAGTTACGTGTGCACACAAGCAATCTAGACCACTGTCCTATCGACCAGACTTCCCTCAACGCCAGGCCTAGGCATTTCACGAGGGCCCTGGGGAGCGGTGAAACCCCCTCAAGCCGAAGCTATAGGGACTACCCATAACCGTAACCTCACGGGTCACATCAAGCCAAAGGGCGAAGGGTACCACTCGTAACGTCGATATCTCAGGTTACATCAGGCCCAGTGGCGAAAGGGTAAACTCCAGCAACACTAAACCCCGCTCCATAATAAGAAACACGTCAGAAACTGCCACGACAAGCTAGGAAATCACCGACCCGCTGGGACCAAACAGCAACCCCTCGGATAGCACACTGGCTACTCCGGCCAGTCTAGCTCTAGGTGGTTATGCTTCCCCCAACCACAAGTGAAAATACTATCATGTACCCCTCCCACACCGGTACGGCAACAATGCCACATAGACACCGCATCCCTCCCACACCGACACAAGGTGTCAAACGCAAACCACAATCGCATAAACATATGCACACACAATGCGATTCCGATCATATAGGAATCCTTGGCCTCGATGTACGATTTCAAGCATGCCTTTAATCAAACTATCTAAAAATGTAAACACACGTTGATAGCATGAATTAATGAGGTTCTATCTTGAATCGCATCGTCTATGGCTGACGTTATTCAAGACCCCTAAATTGGTTCATACGAAAGACTGGCCTCAGAATATGGCCTAAACCGCATCATCCCTGGAAGCCGTCGTTTAAATGGCGTCGCTGTCCTTGGACGCCATTTAAAACAAAACTCTTTCTTACAGAAACTGCTTCTGGGAAAAATCTGGCTTAAATGACATCGTCCTAGCCCGTCACCATTTCAAATGGCGTCGCCCTAGCCAGACGCCATTTAGAGCCCAATATCTGGTTCCCTTACAACCTCTCCCCCAAAATTACCCCAAAACAATAAAAAATAGGAAATGACGGGGAGAATCCAATTTACCACTTGAAAAACACACTAATGCCCATTTCATAGAAATGACCATTTTCATTAAAAAGCCCCTTAAACATGCTCATTCTACCTAATTCTCCACATACGTCGCATGCTTCAAGAGGGAAAACATGGATAAAACAACCAAATCATGTATAAGGATCGTCCCCCTACCGATCACTTGAACTCCTCCTAGCGCCGTGCCCGTCGAACCGCCACACCGCAAACTGCCGCCGGTACTGCCGTGGACGTCGTCACTCCGCCTGGATGTCGGCCACCGCCCGGAGAATGAAGTGCCGCGGTGGAGGTGGTGGTGGTAGTGGTGAGAGGTAGAGAGGTGTTGGAGTGGTGGAAGAGGAAGAAGGGGAAGGAGAAAGGAAAGGGGGAAACAGAGAGGATCGGAGAGAGGGAAGAGAGAGAGTGAGAAGGAGAGAATGAGAGAAAGGAAGGAAGGTTCGGGGTGTTAAACCGAAATAGATGAAATCGTGTCATCCTAGACAGACACCATTCAGACGACATGACCGGGGCCGTACACACGTGCCCAACTCTCGTCCACGCGGCACCACAGCAAGCTACCTAAATGGCGTCTGTACATACCGACGCCATTCGAAAGGCGTTGTGCACCCTAGACGTCGTTTAGAAGGCATGCCCCTGACCCACCAGGGCCTAAACTAAGGGGTCTGGCTACGAAACCGACCCAATAACTGTACCCGAAACCTCAATCCTTACATGTCTAGCTCTAGGTAGTTCTGCTTCCCCCAGCCACAGGTGAAACACTAACATGTACCCCTCCCACACCGGTACGGCAATAATGTCACATAGACACCGCGTCCCTCCCACACCGACACAGGGTGTCAAATGCAAACCACAATCATTCTAGCTCCACAGTCGCATAAACACACACACATAGTGTGATTCCGATCATGTAGAAATCCTCGGCCTCGATGTACGATTTCAAGCATGCATTTAATCGAACTATCTAACAATGTAAACACATGTTAATTTCATGGATTAATGGGGTTCTGACTTAAATGGCGTCGTCCTAGCCAGTCACCATTTCAAATGGCATCGCTCTCCCCAGACGCCATTCAAAAGAGAACTCATTCCCACTAAAATTGCTCCCGGGACAAATCTGGCCTAAATGGCGTCACCCTAGCCCGTCACCATTTCAAATGGCGTCGACCTAGCCAAACGCTATTTCGAGCCCAAAATCTAGTTTCCTGCAACCTATCCTGAGCCTCAAAACGGGGTTTCCTCTCCTCGTAAATTATCCCAAAAATACCTAAAAATAGGAAATGAAGGGAAGAATCCAATTTACCACTTGAAAGACACTAATTCCCATTTCTTAAAAATGACCATTTTCATTAAAAAGCCCCTTAAACATGCTCATTCTATCCAAATCTCCACGCACGTTGCATGCTTCAAGGGGGAAAACATGGAGAAAACAACCAAATCATGTATAAGGATCATCCCCCTACCGGTCACTTGAACTCCTTCTAGCTCTGTGCCGCCGAACCGCCGCACTGCAAACCGCCGTCGGTATCGCCGTGGACGCCGTCACTCCACCGGGACGTCGTCCGCCGCCAGGAGAATGAAATGCCGTGGAGGAGGTGGTGGTGGTAGTAGTCAGAGGTAGAGAGGTATTGGAGTGGTGTAAGAGGAAGAAGGGGAAGGAGAAAGGAAAGGGGGAAACAGAGGGGATCGGAGAGAGGGAAGAGAGAGAGTGAGAATGAGAGAATGAGAGAAAGGAGGGAAGGTACGGGGCATCAAACCGAAACAGATGAAATCGCGTCGTCCTAGACAGATGCCATTAAGCTGACAGGACGGGGGCGTACTCTGACAAAATGTCTGAATCGCGTTGTCCATCCAAGACGCCGTTCAGACGACATGACTGGGGCCGTACACACGTGCCCCAATGCCCGTCCACGTGGCACAACAACAAGCTACCTAAATGGCGTTCGTACAGCCCGACGCCATTCTAAAGGCGTCGTGCACCCCAGACGTCGTTTAGAAGGCACGCCTCTGACCCACCGGGGCCCAAACCAAGGGGTCTTGCTCCGAAACCCATCCGATAGTTGTACCCGAAACCTCATTCCTTACAGCGTCTGTAAGGATTGAGGTTTCGGGCTCTGTATTCGGGTCGGGTCCGGGTCGGATCCCCTGGTTTGGACCCTGTAGGGGGTCTTGAGATTTCTGGCTGAATGGCGTCAGCACTTCTCGACGCCTTTCAAAAGGTGTCGGGGTGTGTGGACGCCATTTAGGTTTGTAGGTTGTTGTGCCACGTGTGCGCCACGTGGGCGGGTTTCGGGCCGCGAGGGTACGGCCTCGGTCACATCATCTGAACGGCGTCGTGCTTGGTCGACGCGATTCAGACTGTGACCTCTGCGATGTCAGGGTGCGGCGCCAGAGAGTTGTCAGTACGGCCTGTCCTGTCGTCTGAACAACGTCCACGGTGGGCGACGCGTTTCAGACCGCTGTTAGTACGGCCGTCCTGTCAGACTGATAGGCGTCTGCCTCGATCGACGCGTTTTAGCGGGATTTTGGTTGACCCCGCGAGCCTCCCCTTCTTTCCCTCATTTTTGCCTTCTCACTCTCTCTCTTCACCCACTCCGCTCCCACCGCCCTCCTTCCTCCCTTCCCTTCCTCTTCTTCCTCTTCCATCACTCCATAGCCTCCCTACCACTCACCTCTACCTCCACCACTTCCTTCGCGGTGTTACACTCTCCGGATGGCGGCCGACGTCCCGGCGGAGTGGCGGCGTCCTCGAGGGTACCGGCGGCGGTGTGCGGTGCGGCGGGACGGCGGCACGGAGCTTGGCGGAGTTCAAGAACCGGTAGGGGGACGAAACCTTGCATGTGTGCTCGTTTGCTTCTTGGCGTGATGTGGCGTGTTTGGGGTTAGATCGAGCATGTTTAGGGGGATTCCTTGTGGGAATGGCGGTGTTTGTGGACGTGGTTTCATAGCATGATCGTGGTGCTTGACGTTCTCATCTTCCCCCTTTTGGTTTTGGGGATTTTCGGGGTGCTTGGGGTTCAAGGGTGTGACCCTCGGGTCGAACCAGGAAACCTGGTTTCTGGCGCTAAATGGCGTCGTGCCTGGTCGACGCCTTTCCGAAAGACGTCGGGTCAGTACGACGCGTTTTAGGGCAGAAACCTCCCTGTTCGAGGTTTTCTGAGTTAGGGGTTCTGGCGCTAAATGACGTCATGGATAGACGACGCCTTTCTGAAGGACGTCGAGCCATCATGACGCCATTTAGGCAGGAAATGTCCCCGTTTAAGGGTTCTGAAATCTGGATTTTTGGGTTGAATGGCGTCGGGCGACCATGACGCGTTTTAAACGGCGGCTTCACTGGTAGACGCGTTTTGAGGATAATCTGGCTTTTAATAAACCTGTCTAAGGGTCTTGAATGGCGTCGACCTCGGTCGACGCGATTCAAGACAGGAATGCTCAATTCTGTTATATTCATGCATGTTTCACGTTGGGATGGTTCAAATGCATGCTTTGGGTTGTATACTGAGACGGAGGACTTCTGCGTAAGTGGAATTATATCACCTGTGTGTGTGTGCGTGCTTTAGCTATATACTGAGACTGAGGTTTACTGTGCGAATGGAATCATGTTATATGTGTGGTTGTGTTATGCGAATATGGATCGAGTTAACTGTGGTTTACGTCTGTCACCATGGGCCGATGGGAGAAGGGCCATGGTGTCTGTGGAGTGGGGCATGTTGTGTTTTACCCTTAGCTGAGACAAGCAGAACCACCTTGAGCCCGTCGGGCCGGAGTAGCTAGTGTGCTATCCGAGGGGTTGCTGTTTGGTCTTAGCGGGTCGGGGTTTCCCTTGGTTGTCGTGACAGCTTCTGGCGTGTTTCTTGCTGTGGATCTGGTGGTGTTACTGGTGGGAGTTGGTTTACCCTTTAGCCATTGGGCCTGATGTGACCTTTGATCAAGGTTACGAGTGGTACCTATAGCCCTTGGCCTGACGCAGCCCGGGAGAGTTGGGTTTGTGGGTAGTTCCTATAGCTTCGGCTTGACGGGGGTTCGCCGGTCCCCAGGGCCCTCCTGAAGCGCTGAGGCCTAGCGTGGAGGCAATCCGGACGGTAGGACAGTAGTCTAGACTGCTTGTGTGCACACGTAGCTGGCAGTGGCTGTACACTAGTTCCAGCTAGTCCTAGTTTGACTCACTGCCTCACCCTACAGTGCCCCGGAACACTGTAGGGGCGGACAGGCGTGAGCTGTGGTGGTAGTGTTGGGAGGCGACGTCTGACTTCGGTCGACAGTGTGGTTCAGTCGCTTCGTGGACTTTTGCTGTGAGTCGTAACTCTGTGTTGGGTTCTTCGGGTTGCTTAGAATGGTTCTTGTTACACTGCTTACCGTGCGTTTCATATCAGAGTTGGGTGCTGTGTTTACTGCTTTACTTAATTGCCATATATTCTAGTTGTTACACTTGTGGGTGTGTGAGTGGGAGGCAGGGGATCGGATGATCCCTACTGAGCCCATTTCTGGTGTGGCTCACTCCCTGCGGTTTCAGGTGTGGACCTCGAGGCGAGCGGAAGCGTGGTGTCTTCTTGGTGTGCGGACCAGCAGCTGTCTTAGTTCCGGGGTATGCCCCGATGTTGTTGTACTTCCTTCTGCCTGTACTTATTTAATTGTTTGGACATGTAATTATTGTTGGACTGTATACGGACATTGATATTTTCCTTCCTGCGCACTTGCTTATCTTTGTAGTCCGTGAGATTGTCATATTTAATCTTGTTTAGCACTTACTCCTCCAGACGTGTTGTGTGAGATCCGGGTGTGACCCCGCAGTTAATGGGCCGACATCCATTTAGTGACCGGGTCTCCGGTCATAGGATGGCGGGTCGTTACAGCGTCGTTGTCCCCAGACGCTCTTCACGACAGAGACATAATCCCCTGATTTAGGCTAAATCGCGTCTCGGGTGGAAGCTGCCATTTAAAATGGCGTCGCTTTCCCTAGACGCCATTTAGCACTCACAGATAGTTTCCCCCCTCTGGCCTCACCGAGTCACAAAGTGGGATTTCTTCCCTAAATCGCACAAAAAACGTCAAAATGGAGAATGTAGGAGAAAAGCCTAATTATTTTCATAAAGAACCCCTTAGAACATGCTTTCTACCCCAGAAGCACCCACACATATTGCATGGTTCAAAGCAGGAAAAATCATGGTTTTAAACAAAACACTGTGAGGATCGTCACCCTACTGGTTACTTGAACTCCTCCATGATCCTAGCCGCCGGTCCGCAACACTGCAAACCGTTGCCGGTACCGCCGTGGATGCCGTTACTCCACCAGGACGTCGGCCGCCGTCTGGAGAGAAATGGGCCGCGGAGGAGATGGTGGTGGTAGTGGTGAGGGGTAGGAGGTTGATGAAGTGGAGGAAGATGAGGAATGGGGAGAGGAAGGGAGGGAGAAGGGGAAGGGGGAGTGGATGGGTCAGAAAGAGGGAGGAGAGAGAAGAGAATGAGAGAAATGAGGGAAAGGAGGGAGGGTTCGCGAGGTCAAATCGAAAGTAACTAAAATGCGTCGTCCAAGACTGACGTCAATCAGACGACAGGACGGGATCGTACACTGATAGATCTCTAAATGGCATCGTCCATGCAAGACGCCATTCAGACGATAAGACCATGGCCGTACTCTCGCGGCCCAAAACCAGCCTACGTGGTACATTCTAAAACGCATCCCCATAACCGGACGCCGTTTGAACCGCGTCTCGAAAGCTCTACGCGAAAAAGAACCCATGCCCCAGCCCCACAAGGGCCCAAACCAAGGGGTCCGACATCGAAACTAAACCGATAACCGGATCCGAAACCTCAATCCTGACACCGTGGTAGAGTGGTTTCAAAATTGTCCCTATTGCAAATTACAAATGCATGTGTTTCATGTAGAAAATTGTGAATCTTTGGGAGTTGTGTTTACTGCTTTATTTTAATTGCCTATATCTAGTCTTGATGCACTATGGTTGCGTGTGTGGGTGGTGGGGATTAGAGGATCCCTACTAAGTCTATTTTGGTGTGACTCACCCCTACGATTTTCAGGTGAGAGTTCCTGGCAGACGCAGCGTGGTGGGGTCTTGTATCGGGTTGTGCCCCAGCAACCATCATTCTGGGATATGCCCCGATGTAGTTGTTATTTCCTTTTTAGGCCTGTACACTTAATTATTTCTTTTTCAGTTGGAATATGTAATTATTTGCAGAGTCGAGTCGAATGTAATAATTTTTAATTCCTGCACTTCCTTTACAATTCGATATATTGTGGATTATTTAGATTAGTTTATCATTTATTTCTCAGACTTATCGAGATCCTGGCTTGGCTCTAGATTTTACCCATTTAGTAATCGGATCCCCGATTATAGGGTGACGGGTCGTTACAGAATGATACTAAAACGTAGTCTCAGATATGTCATATTGAATTACATGTGTTTCCTGATAGAATTAAGTGGCCTCAAAGCCAATCTTTGTACATTCTGGTTCAACATAAAGGCAATTATTTCTTCATTTATAGTTCTTGCAAATTAACTATCGTAATGAAGGTCCGTAGAGAAATGTATGGGATATTGAATCATGATGAGATTATGATAGTGAGATCAATATTCTTAGTCACTTGTTTTAAACAATTGCCGATCATAGGATATTTGAGATGGACATTAAATATCCGATAAGATTGACACAAGTTATTTCTATTCATGCGATGAGGGTGAATGATCTCACATTTACTCATGTGGTGACACTAAGACAAACTTGTGGGTTCTCATTAGAGAATGAGTTCACTAAACAGATTCGAATAAGAATTCCTGGATGGTCATTATACCTAATAGTCAACCAGGGAATTCAATCGTTGCAGTAGCGCAGTTGGTCCTTTGACCTGAGTCACCAATGATACATTGTTTGTAGACCATTGTGTCTTGATTCTCTGACTTGTGGACTTTAACCATTAAGCCTACGATAGTCAGTCTCTCAGACACAGTGGAAAGCTTGCGAAGGTAATTGAGTGAACAACAGGAGATTACTCACTCTTGGTATAAGACTGGAGAGAGAATGTCCTATGGATGTGTACACAGAAATCCCTGGCTAGGGTCAACTGAAAGAGATGTCTTTCTAGAAATTAATTGAGTACTGGAATCCATCTAAATAATGCGATCGAGGGTTTGATTGTTAAACTATACCCTTGCGTTATTGGGACATTGGATGAATGAAAGATTTTATCTGTGCGGTATCTGCAGACGGAAATGTTCAAATAAATGAAACAATATCCCTTATATCTTCTGGGATCATGAGGTAGTGTTTGGTGCCGTTCATGGTCAGAAGGTCAAGTGGATTAATCATCAGATGATAAACTACTTATTTATTGAATTAATTATTTAACATATGATGTTTAAATAATAATTAATAAATATTAAACTTTATAATTAGTTATACGTTTAATGGGCCTGAAACCGGACTGATATATGGGTCTGGAGGGTCACACACATAAGAGTTCTCGTAAGATGGTGAGAGATGTTAAATATTACGGTTATCTGAGTTTTTGTGAAAAGCCGCAGGATAAACATGAATATTTAATAGAGAATTATCCAAGGCCAAGCTCTTGGATAATCATGAGAATTAATACTTGCACTTATCCTTATTTCTTATATAAGGAGGCCAAGGGGCGGGGTGGTTAGAGTTGGACGTACAACACACCCTTGGAGTTTCTCTCTCCTTCTCTCTCTCTTGAAGTAGATCCCACTCTCTTCTCAACTGCATGGTGGATTTGAGACCGGGTCGAAGCACTCAAGCCGAGGAGGAAATCGCGTCGGCGTCGGGAGCTCGTGTGGATACCTCTGGAGATCGTGCACGTGCGCGATTGCCGAAACGGTTGAATCCATAGGAGATTCGAAACCCCGCAAAAGTGAAAAACAGTTCTTCCCGTTTAAATTATAATTGTCCCTTTTACGATCCCAACAAACGATACACATGGAATCATTTAATTTTTCGTTAAGTTTTAGGCGATTCCTAACAGTGGTATCAGAGCCAGGTTGCTGGTTCGATCGTAAAACGGCTTCGTTTTGCGTAATTATTTCTTGTTATGCGTGTAGAACTATATTGTACACGTTCTTGGGCTTATTTTTCGGGAAAATTTTAAAGTTATTATCATGTGATGATTAATAAATCGTTCCCTATTTTAAATTGGTTCTAATGTTGCTGTTAAAATTGTTTTAACACTACCAATTTAATATGCGGTTTTGGGAGTGTTCTTACCACAACAGTTAGCTCATAAGATGAACTAGACTAGGATTTAACTTTTGATGAAAATCTTAATATGTTTCCTGGATGTCTAGAATTGTCTAGATGAACACTGATAGGTCCAGTGAATACTAGGTTATCTACGGATTATCTATAGGGTTTTCAATCTCTCTTAGGGCTGCTCTTGGTGGGTAGGTTATATATATTGATTCTTGTTTTGGGGTAGCCGCAGGGATTATAATCTTTTGGCTCTCTGGTTTGATGAGAATGGTCTCCGATGATTTCCGGTGATTCCCCATAATAGGAAGCAATCGGTGTTACTCCTTTATCCTTCCAAGGCCATGCAAACGTTGTACAGGTTACTTGCAGGGTTCAGGGAGATGTCCGGCACCCACCAGCGTAGCCTGCGACGTCCGTCGGCGTTGGCAGCTCCATCCGCGCCAAGCCCGGACCCCACCTAGACCGGCGGCGACTTCCCCCCGCCGATCTACTCGCGCACCAGGCGCTTTTATTCCCTGCGCATGCAAGCTTGGAGGGGCACGTCGGCGATGTGCTTTGTGGTTGTCGGCGACTTCCACCGGCGCCGTAGGGACCGGCCGGAGCCCCGCCGCCCATCGCCTGGGCCGGTGCTGGCCTCCCCTCGCCGGTGGGGGGGGGGGCTTACCAGGCGCGTGCAAACCCTAACGGGCGGCGGGGATGAAGCTGCACGTGGGCCACCGGGGCCACCCGATAGGATTTGGGGACCCGCGCCCAACCCGAAGTTGCCGGACCCGACCGAAATCCCCCCCAGACCCATTAACCCCCTATTAACCCCTTTTAAGCCCATTTTAATTGCTTAAACCCATTTCTTTGCAATTGAAAAATCTGTTTAAATTGTAAAATTTTTAATTGGCAGATTGTTAAATAGTTTAATGGCTGTTAGTTAAAATCAAAGGGTTTTAATGATTATAGGGTATTAGTTAATTATTTAAAATTATTAGCTTCCCTATTAATCAATTAAGTTTAAAAATTATTTTTAAACTTATTTTTCATGCATAACTTGATGTTCATTTTTATGTTCAAATTGTTTGAATTCTGTGATTGGTTAACTAAATAGTTTAGTTAAATCTTTTGTCACTAATATTATAAATACTTGTTGATTTAAACTTGAAATAAATGTTATTTCAAAACTTATTGTATTATATTTTATTTGTACATAAAATGATATCAACTATAATTATCTGATAATTATACGATGCATGTGATGTGAATGGTGGGATGATCATGGACTTAGTTTAATCATGTGATTATTAATGTATGTTAATGTAATGCATGTTTTATTTGGTCATCATAAATACAGCCTGTGTAACGATCCGTCACCCTATAATCGGAGATCCGATTACTAAATGGGTACCGAATCATTAATTTGGAACCAAACTAGGATCTAAGTAAGTCTGGGAAATAAATGATAAACTAAGCTAAACATTCACATCGCATTGATTTGAAAGGAAAATGTAGAAATTAAAAGTTATTACAATGCGACTCGATACAGCAAATAATTACATACTCCAACAGAAGAGAATTAATTAAACATACAGGCCAGAAATAAAATAACAACTACATCGGGGCATACCCCGGAACAACAGCCGTCGGCGCTCAACACACAGCCGCACACTCCTCGCTAGGTCTGCCGGGAGTCCTCACCTGAAAACCGCAGGGATGAGTCTCAAAGACAAGACTCAGTAGGGATCCTTCGATCCCCACTGCCCACGCACACACCCACAAGTGAAGAATACAGCTGACGGTAAAGTAACAAGCACATTGGTAATTACTATTCCTAGATCTCAATGCGAATCACATGCAATCGAATTGTATTAAACATGCATAATTCTAAACCAGGCGACTAGGGAACCCACAACCGCCGTCTCGATAGAACACGCCAACCACACAAACAACAGTGGGGAAAACATCGACCCGCTGAGACCAAGCAGTAACCCCTCGGATAGCACTCTAGCTACTCCGGCCCAACTGGCTCAGGTGGTTACTCCTTCCCTCAGCATGAGTGACACTCCGAAAGTACCACACCCACACCGGTACTAGCTGACCCCGGGGTTCACCAGGTGACCCTCTCTCACTAGGCGTCACCCCGCCCACGCCCCCATCGGCGCTGTGCTCCACCCACACCAGCACAGGGTGATAAAGCGCTACAACTGTCACTCCAGGTCCACAGTAACACAAAACCTGGCATAGTATGATCCGGTCACGTGAAAAGCCCGCGATCGCACGACACACAACGCAGTGCCATCCGGTCATGAAGAATCCATCATTATCGAGTGCACTAAAGCATGCATTAACCAACTATCTAGCAGTATGAACACATTTTACTGGCATGAATTAGTGTAGTTCTGTCTTGAATCGCGTCGCCCAAGGCCGACGCCATTCAAGCTCCCTGTACTGGTTCATAAAACACCGGCCTCAGCATCTGGCCTAAAAGGCGTCGACACCAGCGGTCGCCTTTTGAAAGGCGTCAACATCCTCAGACGCCATTTAGCACAGAAATCCAGGATTTGTAGAAAACATTAATCAGGGGATTTCTGCCTAAAAAGGCGTCATGGTTACCCGACGCTTTTACGAATAGTGTCGCCCACCCATGACGTCTTTTAGTCCCAGAATCCCTGAACCGATAGAACCTCAGTAAAGCAGTTCCTGTCTAAAAGGCGTCATGACGGCCCGACACCCTTCAAAAAGGCGTCGTCCATGCACGACGTCTTTCAACCCCAGGAACCAGATCTGTCATGAGCCCGAGGGCTCCCCTTTTCATTCCCAAAAACCCCAAAATCACCCGAAACGGAGGAGAAAGAGAGGCAAACCCAAACATCACGAATCCATATTCATCGAAATCCCCCATTTCAACAAGAAGAGCTCATAAACAAGCTTGTTCTACCCCCAAAACCATAGATCTAAAACATGCTTCAAGAAGGAGAATCATAGTTTGAACATAGAACACTCTGGGATTCGTCACTCTACCGGTTACTTGAACTCCTCCAAGCTTCAAGCTGTCCACTCGACTCGTCCCACGCCGCCGCCGGTACCGCCGTGGTCGTCCTTACTCCACCGTGACGTCGGCCGCCGTCCGGAGAGTAAAACGCCGCAGTGGAAGTGGAGGTGGTAGTGGTGGGAGCTAGGTGGGTGATAGAGTGGAGGAAAGGATGAAGTGGTGGGAGGAAAAGAGGGAGGAGAAGGGGCTGCCGTCGGGATCGCCGGAAGGGAGGAGAGAAAGAGAGGAGGAAGAAAATGAGGGAAAGAAGGAGGGCTCGCGGGGTTAACCAGAGACAGGCTAAAACACGTCGACATGGACAGACGCCTATCAGGTGACGTGACGGCCGCTGTGACAGGACTCTGAAATGCGTCGTTCTACACAGACGCCGTTCAGGAGACATGTCAGGGCCGTACTCTGACAATTCCAGAGTCGCAGTCTGAAAGGCGTCGTCCCATGCGGACGCCGTTCAGACGACACGACAGGGCCGTACTCTCGCGGCCCAAAGCAGCCCACGTGGCAGAACCTAAAACGCGTCTGCAACGGTGGACGCCGTTTAAACCGCGTCGAGCCCGCTCGACGGGAAACATCACAGACTCTCTGCCCCACTGGAGCCTGAACTACAGGGTCCGACCCCTAAAACCGGATCCGAAAGCCTCATTCCTTACATTCTCCCCCCCTTAAAAGAATTTCGCCCCCGAAATTGCCTGCTAGAATTATTAGGTCAAAACATAGAGATACAAGCTCACAAGATAACTTACGAGAAAAGGTAAGGAAACTGCTCCCGCATCTCGTCCTCACGCTCCCAGGTTGCCTCGCCCCCGGAGCGGTACTGCCAAATTACCTTAACCAAAGACACAACCTTGTTCCGCAGGACCTGTTCTCTGCGATCCTCAATACGAACTGGAAACTCTGGAAAGGACTGGCCCTCAGCGACCTCCAACTCTGAAAAATCTAAAACATGGGACGGATCCTGAACATACTTTCTCAGCAAGGAAACATGGAACACATCGTGCACCCCTGTAAGACTGGGCGGAAAGGCCAGCTGATACGCGGTTTCCCCAATTCGAGCAAGAATGGGAAAAGGTCCAATATATCGCGAACTCAGCTTGCCTCGCTTCCCGAATCTCATCACACCCTTGGAGGGTGAGACTCGGAGAAACACGTGGTCCCCAACCTCAAACTCAAGCGGTCTCCGTCAGACGTCAGCATAACTCTTCTGCCTACACTGAGCTGCGGTCAACCTCTGCCGAACTATCCTGGCAATCTCAGCACACTGCTGTACTAACTCTGGTCACGCTATCTGTCTTTCACCAATCTCGGACCAACACACCGGAGATCGACACGGTCGCCCATACAAAGCCTCGTAAGGCGCCATGCCGATACTGGAATGGTAGCTGTTGTTGTAGGCAAACTCCACTGTAGACAAATGTTGCTCCCAAGAACCTCCCCAGTCTAAGCTAATGCCCTGAGCATATCCTCCAGAGTCTGAATGGTCCTCTCCGACTACCCATCAGTCTCGGGATGGTAGGCCGAACTGAAAGCCAACTGAGTGCCCAAGGCCTTCTGAAAACTCTTCCAGAACCTGGAAGTAAACCTCGGATCTCGGTCTGATACGATGGACAAAGGTACCCCGTGCAGAGAGATGATCCGGTCTACAAACAACTTAGCCAGCTTACCGACTGACCAGTCCTTCCTAATAGCCAGGAAGTGTGCCGACTTGGTCAGCCAAACAACAATAACCCAGATAGCATCTTTCCTGCCAGGGGATGCAGGTAATCCCATCACAAAGTCCATAGTCACGTGCTCCCATTTCCATTCTGGAATCGGCAAGGGCTGCAACAACCCTCCAGGTCTCTGATGCTCGGCTTTAACCTGCTGACAAGTCATGCATCTAGCCACATACTCAGCCACATCTTTCTTCATACCAGGCCACCAGAAGTGCCTCCTCAAACAATGATACATCTTGGTTGTCCCGGGATGCACTGCATATGTAAGGACTGAGGTTTCGGGTTCAGTATTCGGGTCGGGTTCGGGCCGGATCCCCTGGTTTGGACCCTGGGGGGGTCTTGAGATTTCTGACTGAATGACGTCAGCACTTCTCGACGCCTTTCAAAAGGCGTCAGGTTGTGTGGACGCCATTTAGGTCTGCTTGTTGTTGTGCCACGTGTGCGCCATGTGGGCGGGTTTCGGGCCGCGAGAGTACGGCCCCTGTCTCGTCGTCTGAACGGCGTCCATGTTGGTCGACGCGATTCAGACTGCGACCTCTGTGATGTCAATGTACGGCGCCAGAGCGTTGTCAGTATGGCCGTCCTGTCAAACTGATTGGCGTCTGCCTCGATCGACGCGTTTTAGCTAGACTCAGACTGACCCCGCGAGCCTCCCCTTCTTTCCCTCATTCTCGCCTCCACCCTCTCTCTCTTTGCCCTTTCCGCTCCCTCCGCCCTCCTTCCTCCCTTCCCTTCCTCTTCTTCCTCTTCCATCACTCCAACACCTCCCTACCTCTCACCTCTACCTCCACCACTTCCTTCGCGGCGTTCCATTCTCCGGACGGCGGCCGACGTCCCGGCGGAGTTGCGGCGTCCTCGAGGGTACCGGCGGCGGTCTGCGGTGCGGCGGGTCGGCGGCACAGAGCTTGGAGGAGTTCAAGAACCGGTAGGGGGACGAACCTTGCATGGACTGTGAATGCGTTGCTCGTGATTTCCTTGGCGTGGCATGTTATGTTTTGGGTTAGAATGAGCATGTTTAGGGGGTTTTCTTGTGGGAATGGCCGTGCTCGTGAACGTGGATTTGTAGCATGCTGGAAGTAGTTGATTTCCCTATCTTTGCCCTTCTGTTTTGGGGCATATTCGGGGTGTTTGGGGTTAAAGGAGAAACCCTCGGGTTGAACCAGGGAACCAGGTTTCTGGCACTAAACGGCGTCGTGCCTGGTCGACGCCTTTTAGAAGGACGTCAGGGCAGTACGAAGCCTTTTAGGGCAGAAACCTCCCTGTTCGAGGTTTCACGAGTTAGGGGTTCTACAAATCTGGAATTTCAGTGTCTGACGCATTTCAAACGGCGACTTCCTAGGTGGACGCGTTTTAAGGAATAATCTGGCTTTTAATGAACCTGTTCGAGGATCTTGAATGGCGTCGACCTCGGTCGACGCGATTCAAGACAGAACTGCATAAACCCTGATTTTTAACACATGTTTCATGGTTGGAAGGTTCAAATGCATGCTTTAAGTTGTACGCTGAGACGGAGGTTTACCGTGCAAATGGAATCATGTTATATGTGTGCATGTGCTTATGCGAATATGGAATCGGAATAACTGTGGTTTACGTTTGTCACCATGGACCGATGGGGACAGGGTCATGGTGTCTGTGAGGCATTGTGCCGTACCGGTGGGAGGAGGGGTACATGTTGTGTTTTACCTTTGGCTGAGGGAAGCAGAACCACCTTGAGCTCGTCGGGCCGGAGTAGCCGGTGTGCTATCCGAGGGGTTGCTGTTTGGTCTCAGCGGGTCGGGGTTTTCCCTGTTTGTCGTGGCAGCTTCCGGCGCGTTTCTTGCTGTGGAGCTGGTTGTGGTACTGTTGGAGTTGTTTTACCCCTGTAGCCACTGGGCCTGATGTGACCTTTGATCAAGGTTACGAGTGGTACCCTTCGCCCTTTGGCTTGACGCAGCCCGGGAGGTTAGGGTTGTGGTTAGTTCCTGTAGCTTCGGCTTGACGGGGGTTCGCCGGTCCCCAGGGCCCTCCTGAAGCGCTGAGGCCTAGCGTGGAGGCAATCCGGTCGGTAGGACAGTAGTCTAGACTACTTGTGTGCACACGTAGCTGGGCAGTGGTGGTACACTGGTCCCAGTTTGTCCTAGTTTGGCTCACTGCCTCACCCTATAGTGCCCCGGAATACTGTAGGGGAGGACAGGCGTGAGTAGTGGTGGTAGTGTTGTGAGGCGACGTTTGACTTCGGTCGACACTGTGGTTCAGTCGCTTTGTGGACTTTGACGGTGAGACGTGACTTTGTGTTGGGTTCTTCGGGTTACTTAGAACTGTTCCTGCTACACTGCTTACGCGCTTGTTTCATATCAAGATTTGGGTGCTATGTTTACTGCTTTACTTAATCGCCATATATCTGTGTTGTTGCACTTGTGGGTGTGTGAGTGGGAGGCAGGGGATCGGATGATCCCTACTGAGCCCAATTCTGGTGTGGCTCACTCCCTGCGGTTTCAGGTGTGGACCTCGTGGCGTTCAGCGGCGGGTGGTGTCTTCTTGGTGTGCGGACCAGCAGCTGTCTCAGTTCCGGGGTATGCGCTGATGTTGTTGTACTTTACTTCTGCCTGTACTTATTTAATTTGTTGGACCATGTAATTATTGTTGGACTATATACGGACATTGTTATCTTCCTTCCTGCGCACTTGTTACATCTTTGTAGTCCGTGTGATTGTTATATTTAGCCTTGTTTTGCGCTTACTCCTCCAGATGTGTAGTGTGAAATCCGGGTGTGAACCCGCAGTTAATGGGCCGACATCCATTTAGTGATCGGGTCTCCGGTCATAGGATGGCGGGTCGTTACAGTTGGTATCAGAGCCCAATCTGGTCGAGTATGCGGTAAACTGGGTTAGATATTATAGTCCAACAATAAGTACGAGTCTGTACAGGCGATGGCTGCTGGTATAGATTGATAGGTTTTGACGTGCTTTGGTTCGATTTTCGTGTTTGTGGGGTAGTGATGGCACCGAAGAGGAGAGTTCCGTTGGCTCGTGGTTCGAGAGCAGATGATGGTGATTCGAGGGCAGAAGGACATAATGTGGATCGTTTCATGGAAGCTGTGATTGGGGCTATGTCTAGATATCAGCAGGGAGATGGAAGTGAGGGGTCCGATTCTCGAGGTGGCCAATCCATGGTGATGGAGCGGTTCTTGAAGCTGAAGCCCCCTTCTTTCACGGGTCAACCTGTTCCAGATGCGGCAGCTCATTGGATTGAGGAAGTGGAGAAGGCGTTTGATGTTCTAGAATGTGCTGAGAGTGACAAGACCTTGTTGGCAACCTACGTGCTGAAGGACGATGCTTATGATTGGTGGGTTACCATCAAGGGGTTGATGTTTCCAGATAGGTCCTTGAGAGAGATTCCTTGGGAAGGCTTTGTAAGAGAGTTTGGCGGGCAATACTTTCTGAGGCACGTTCGTAGGGCCAAGGAAAGGGAGTTTATGGAATTGGTGTAGGATGGTATGTCAGTTCTAGAATATCAGATGAAATTTGTAGCTCTGGGAAGATTTGCTCCACACATATCTGAGCATGAGGATAGAAGGACGGAGAAATTCGTGGATGGACTTCGGCATGATCTGAGGGAGTTTGTGGCAGGCCATTGTTGTAAGGATATGGCGTCAGCAGTTCGGTGCGCGGCAGCGGTGGAGATGCAGTTCCAACACACGGCGAAGGAGTCGGAGCATTCAGCGCAAGGGAAGCAGCAAAGCAGGGATAGATCAGCGGTCTTTTCGTCAAGTGGTTCGAGTTCCTTTGAGGTCGAGTTCCAGGAGGTGCCTTGTGATGAAGATGAAGATGGTTCGGTTCAGCAAATGCAGACGGAGGTCAGCTGGCAACAGGAAGAGAGGCGGGACGTTGCGGATCGTTGTCCCCGTTGTGGCAGGTTTCATGGTAATCGGATATGTCCTTTGATCACTAGTAGTTGTTTTGGCGGTGGCAGGAAGGGACATCTCGTGAGGAACTGTCCCCAGAAGAATAAGGCAGGTTAGGAGCCGAGTGGTCAGTAGGAGTTCGAGACGTTGAGTGTTGTTGCGTCTCTTAGTGGAGGTCCGAGCGGTTGGGCTAGATGAACACTTTTATCTTGTCTTATTCAGAGGTGGTTGGGAACTCTTGTGGCACTTTTTTGTATTTGGGTTTGGTGGAGAATCGGTTTTGTAAGATGTGCCTTGCTAGTGTGTGGTTATTTTGATCTTTCAGCTTTTTGTCAGAATCGAGAATCTTGGTTAGCTTGGTGTGAATTTGATTGGCTAATTATGTGGAACCCTGTATGTGTGATTGGTGAGGATGATTGTTGTGATCGGTGTGCCGACATGTGATGGTTAGCCGAGTTTTGCGTTGAGCGGTTGCAAATTTCGAGGACGAAATTCTTTTAAGGGGGGGAGAATGTAAGGACTGAGGTTTCGGGTTCAGTATTCGGGTCGGGTTCGGGCCGGATCCCCTGGTTTTGACCCTGGGGGGGGGGGGGGGGGTCTTGAGATTTCTGACTGAATGACGTCAGCACTTCTCGACGCCTTTAAAAAGGCGTCAGGTTGTGTGGACGCCATTTAGGTCTGCTTGTTGTTGTGCCACGTGTGCGCCACGTGGGCGGGTTTCGGGCCGCGAGAGTACGGCCCCTGTCTCGTCGTCTGAACGGCGTCCATGTTGGTCGACGCGATTCAGACTGCGACCTCTGTGATGTCAGTGTACGGCGCCAGAGCGTTGTCAGTACGGCCGTCCGGTCAGACTGATTGGCGTCTGCCTCGATTGACGCATTTTAGCTAGGTTCAGATTGACCCCGTGAGCCTCCCCTTCTTTCCCTCATTCTCGCCTCCACCCTCTCTCTCTTCGCCCTTTCCGCTCCCTCCGCCCTCCTTCCTCCCTTCCCTTCCTCTTCTTCCTCTTCCATCAACTCCAACACCACCCTACCTCTCACCTCTACCTCCACCACTTCCTTCGCGGCGTTCCATTCTCCGGACGGCGGCCGACGTCCCGGCGGAGTGGCGGCGTCCTCGAGGGTACCGGCGGCGGTCTGCGGTGCGGCGGGTCGGCGGCACGGAGCTTGGAGGAGTTCAAGAACCGGTAGGGGGACGAACCTTGCATGGACTGTGAATGCGTTGCTCGTGATTTCCTTGGCGTGGCATGTTATGTTTTGGGTTAGAATGAGCATGTTTAGGGGGTTTTCTTGTGGGAATGGCCGTGCTCGTGAACGTGGATTTGTAGCATGCTGGAAGTAGTTGATTTCCCTATCTTTCTCCTTCTGTTTTGGGGCATTTTCGGGGTGTTTGGGGTTAAAGGAGAAACCCTCGGGTTGAACTAGGGAACCAGGTTTCTGGCACTAAACGGCGTCGTGCCTGGTCGACGCCTTTTAGAAGGACGTCAGGGCAGTACGACGCCTTTTAGGGTAGAAACCTCCCTGTTCGAGGTTTCACGAGTTAGGGGTTCTGGCGCTAAATGACGTCATGGATGGACGATGCCTTTCAGAAGGACGTCGGGCCATCATGACGCCATTTAGGCAGGAAATCACCCCGACTGAGGGTCGGCAAATCTAGAATTTCAGTGTGAATGGCGTCTGAGAGCTCTGACGCGTTTCAAACGGCAGCTTCCCAGGTGGACGCGTTTTAAGGAATAATCTGGCTTTTAATGAACCTGTTCGAGGAGCTTGAATGGCGTCGATCTTGGTCGACGCGATTCAAGACAGAACTGCATAAACCCTGATTTTTAACACATGTTTTACGGTTGGAAGGTTCAAATGCATGCTTTAAGTTGTACGCTGAGACGGAGGTTTACCGTGCGAATGGAATCATGTTATATGTGTGTATGTGCTTATGCGAATATGGAGTCGGAATAACTGTGGTTTACGTTTGTCACCATAGACCGATGGGGACAGGGTCATGGTGTCTGTGAGACATTGTGCCGTACCGGTGGGAGGAGGGGTACATGTTGTGTTTTACCTTTGGCTGAGGGAAGCAGAACCACCTTGAGCCCATCGGGCCGGAGTAGCCGGTGTGCTATCCGAGGGGTTGCTATTTGGTCTCAGCGGGTCGGGGTTTTCCCTGTTTGTCGTGGCAGCTTCCGGCGCGTTTCTTGCTGTGGAGCTGGTTGTGGTACTGTTGGAGTTGTTTTACCCCTGTAGCCACTGGGCCTGATGTGACCTTTGATCAAGGTTACGAGTGGTACCCTTCGCCCTTTGGCCTGACGCAGCCCGGGAGGTTAGGGTTGTGGGTAGTTCCTGTAGCTTCGGCTTGACGGGGGTTCGCCGGTCCCCAGGACCCTCCTGAAGCGCTGAGGCCTAGCGTGGAGGCAATCCGGTCGGTAGGACAGTAGTCTAGACTGCTTGTGTGCACACGTAGCTGGGCAGTGGTGGTACACTTGTCCCAGTTAGTCCTAGTTTGGCTCACTGCCTCACCCTACAGTGCCCCGGAACACTGTATGGGCGGACATGCGTTAGTAGTGGTGGTAGTGTTGTGAGGCGACGTTTGACTTCGGTCGACAGTGTGGTTCAGTCGCTTTGTGGACTTTGACGGTGAGACGTGACTTTGTGTTGGGTTCTTCGGGTTACTTAGAACTGTTCCTGCTACACTGCTTACGTGCTTGTTTCATATCAAGATTTGGGTGCTATGTTTACTGCTTTACTTAATCGCTATATATCTGTGTTGTTGCACTTGTGGGTGTGTGAGTGGGAGGTAGGGGATGGGATGATCCCTACTGAGCCCAATTCTGGTGTGGCTCACTCCCTGCGGTTTCAGGTGTGGACCTCGTGGCGTTCGGCGGCGGGTGGTGTCTTCTTGGTGTGCGGACTAGCAGCTGTCTCAGTTCCGGGGTATGCCCCGATGTTGGTGTACTTTACTTCTGCCTGTACTTATTTAATTTGTTGGACCATGTAATTATTGTTGGACTGTATACGGATATTGTTATCTTCCTTCCTGCGCACTTGTTACATCTTTGTAATCCGTGTGATTGTTATATTTAGCCTTGTTTAGCGCTTACTCCTCCAGATGTGTTGTGTGAGATCCGGGTGTGAACCCGCAGTTAATGGGCCGACATCCATTTAGTGATCGGGTCTCCGGTCATAGGATGGCGGGTCGTTACAGCATATCTAGAACGGTGCGCCTCATCAAGTACTCACCTGCGCACGTCCTCCTCAGTCGGAATATAAAGTCTACCTCTGAACCTGACAGTACCGTTATCCCACAACTCCACCTCTGACCTCTGGAGAATCTGTGGTAACTCAACATCTGCCCTCTGAGCCTCAATCATAGCATGATACACTGCTGGTCTCACAGTCAAGCTGACCAACACGGCTCTATCATCTTCACGTGGAACCCTAAAGGAAGATTCCACAACCTGCTCGAACAATTTCCATTCTTGAATCATAAGGTATGACATGACCGTCTTCCGACTCAAGGCGTCTGCCACTACATTCGCCTTGCCCGGATGATAAGAAAGGTCAAAGTCATAATCCGTAATGAACTCCATCCACCTTCGCTGTCTCAAATTCAGGTCTCTCTGAGTGAATACATACTTCAGGCTCTTGTGATCAGTAAAAACCTGAAATTTCTCTCCGTATAAGTAATGTCTCCAAACCTTAAGTGCAAATACCACAGCTGCTAGTTCCAAATCATGGGCAGGATAGTTCTCTTCATGCTTCTTCAGCTGTCGAGAAGCATAAACCACTACCCTGCCATGCTGCATTAGAATAGTGCCCAAACCTCGACGGGATGCGTCTGAGTAAACCACAAACACACCTGACCCAGATGGAAGCACCAACACTGGGGCTGACGTGAGGCGAGTTTTTAACTCAATGAAACTCCGCTCACAGTCCTCGGTCCATACAAAACGAACTCCCTTTCGAGTCAACCTTGACAAGGGGGCCGCTATCGAGGAAAACCCATGAACAAAACGCCTGTAATAACCTGCTAGCCCCAAAAAGCTTCTGATCTCAGTCACTGAAGTTGGCCTGCTCCAATCCATCACTGCCTCGATCTTGGCTAGATCCACTGCAATGCCCTCACCAGAAATGACATGCCCAAGGAAGTGTACCTTGTCTATCCAGAATTCACACTTGCTAAACTTGGCGTAGAGTTGGTGCTCTCTCAGGACCTGCAACACCACCCGAAGATGAGTGGCGTGCTCTTCCTCAGAAGAAGAATATATTAAAATATCATCAACAAATACCACCACAAACTGGTCCAGGTAGGTCCTGAAGACTCGGTTCATCAGATCCATAAAGGCCGCCGGAGCATTGGTCAAGCCGAAAGGCATGACCAAAAACTCATAATGTCCATACCGAGTCCTAAAAGCCGTCTTACTGACATCAACATCCCGGATCCTCATCTGATAATATCTAGATCTCAGGTCAATCTTGGAAAACACCTTCGCAGACTGCAGCTGATCCATCAGATCATCGATCCTTGGAAGTGGGTACTTATTCTTTATCGTCACCTGGTTCAGCTGCCTATAATCAATGCACAATCTCAGAGAACCATCCTTCTTCCTGACAAAAAGAACTGGAGCACCCTACGGAGAAGTACTGGAACGGATGAAACCCTTATCCAGCAACTCCTGCAACTGCGCCTTCAACTCAGCGAGTTCGGCTGGCGCCATCCGATACGGGGCCTTAGAGAAGGGCGCCGTACCTGGTGCAAGCTCGATGGTAAACTCGACCTCTCGCTGAGGAGGAAGGCCAGGCAGCTCCTCAGGAAACACATCTACGAAGTCACATACTACTGGCACCTCCCAAGGACTGGGACTATCACGGACATCAGAAACAACAACAGAGGCAAGGAAGGCCTCACAACCACCAGCAAGCAACCTCCGAGCCTTAAAGGCAGAAATGAGAATACCTCGAGAAGAGAGCCTAATACCTTGGAAATAGAAGGTCGGGATGTCCGGAATAGAGAAACGCACCCTCTTCCTGTGGCAGTCCACCTCAGCATAAAAAGCTTCCAACCAATCCATGGCCAGGATGATATCAAAGTCACGAATGGCAAGTACAACCAACTGGGCAGGTAGCTCATGACCCTCAATGGTCAAGGGAACATCCCTCAAACAATTATAAGATAACATGAAATCTCCAGAAGGAACCTCTACCATCAATCCTTCAGATAACTCATCAACGGGTGCAGAAAGAATATCCATGAACTGCTCAGAAATGAAAAAATGCGAAGCACCCGAATCGATCAACACATGTGCAGAGTTCCCAAGGACAGAAAGTGTACCTTCCACCAAGTTGGACGCACGAGCCTCCCTCCTGGTGATAGCTAGAACTCTCCCCTGGGTCGTCGGCTTCTTCTGATCACCTGAACCCTGTCCTTGACCATGCCCCTGCGGGCACTGCCTCGCCAAATGGCCCTGCTGGCCGCAAGTGAAACACCTCCTAGGAAGAGTAGGACACTGAGTCCCGCCATGGGCGCCACCACAGTGCTGACAAACTGCCGGAAGCCTCTGAGCTAGCTCCTGCTGTGCACTGGATACTGACTGGCTCTGCTGACCCTACCTGGGCCTGCTGCTACCGCTGTTGCCACCGCCTCGAAAGAATCTCCTGAATCGGGAGCCGAGTGACGACAATCCCGATCCGGACGAAGGGGCCGCTGCTGCTGCCTTACCCTTGCCACGAACTGGTCCCTGGGCAGTCAGTCCTCTCTCTCGGGCTGACTGGTTATGCTGTGCCTCCACTGCTGCTGCACACCTAACTGCTGATGCCAAGTCTGTACAACAGTGAGATGCCACAAAGTTCCTCAGACTGAGCCTCAGCCCATCCACAAACCTCTCAGTACGTCGCTCCTCGTCCCCTGAGATGAAGGGCACAAACCTCCCAAGTGAAACAAACTTCGCCTGGTACTCGAGTACTGTCATACTCCCCTGAGTCAGCTCCATAAATTCCCTTTCCTTGGCCCTCTGGACATGCCTAGGGAAATACTGCACATTGAATTCCTTTACAAAAGTCTCCCATGAAATCTCCCTGAGACTCCTATCCTCATATGACAAACTCTTCAAAGTGGTCCACCAATCATAGGCGCTATCCTTCAACATGAAGGTAGCCAACGGAGTCCTCTCCACTGCTGCACAATCCATAGTATCGAAAGTCTTCTCTATCTCCCTAAGCCAGTGAACGGCCTCATCAGGGTCGGGACGACCGGTGAAGTGAGGTGGCCTCAGCTTCAGGAATCTCTCAAGTGTAGCTGTGGACCCTCCCCGAGTACTGGAACTCTCACTAGGGTCTCGGGTCTGGTATCTAGCCATAGTGTCCATCATAGCCTCCATAAACTGCTCTACACTCGGCCTCCCGGCCTCAGATCCACTAGGGACATCTCCCCGCTCTCGAATAACCGGCATCCTCTTCCTAGGAGCCATCTAATCGCCTACATATACAAAATCGAAAAGTTCTAGTTAGAATCCTAAAACCTATACTACCGTCATGCCTGTACGGGATAATGTAATTATTTGCCGGACTCACGACATTTGACTTAGTTATTCAATTATTTGCCAGACCGAATGCTCTGATACCAACTGTAACGACCCGCCACCCTATAATCGGGGATCCGATTACTAAATGGGTACCGAATCATTAATTTGGAACCAAACCAGGATTTAAGTAAGTCTGGGAAATAAATGATAAACTAAGCTAAACATTCACATCGCATTGATTTGAAAGGAAAATGCAGAAATTAAAAGTTATTACAATGCGACTCGATACAGCAAATAATTACATACTCCAACAGAAGAGAATTAATTAAACATACAGGCCAGAAATAAAATAACAACTACATCGGGGCATACCCCGGAACAACAGCCGTCGGCGCTCAACACACAACCGCACACTCCTCGCTAGGTCTGCCGGGAGTCCTCACCTGAAAACCGCAGGGATGAGTCTCAAAGACAAGACTCAGTAGGGATCCTTCGATCCCCACTGCCCACGCACACACCTACAAGTGAAGAATACAGCTGACGGTAAAGTAACAAGCCAGTGGTAATTACTATTCCTAGATCTCAATGCGAATCACATGCAATCGAATTGTATTAAACATGCATAATTCTAAACCAGGCGACTGGGGAACCCACAACCGCCGTCTCGATAGAACACGCCAACCACACAAACAACAGTGGGGAAAACATCGACCCGCTGAGACCAAGCAGTAACCCCTCGGATAGCACTCTAGCTACTCCGGCCCAACTGGCTCAGGTGGTTACTCCTTCCCTCAGCATGAGTGACACTCCGAAAGTACCACACCCACACCGGTACTAGCTGACCCCGGGGTTCACCAGGTGACCCTCTCTCACTAGGCGTCACCCCGCCCACGCCCCCACCGGTGCTGTGCTCCACCCACACCAGCACAGGGTGATAAAGCGCTACAACTGTCACTCCAGGTCCACAGTAACACAAAACCCGGCATAGTACGATCCGGTCACGTGAAAAGCCCGCGATCGCACGACACACAACGCAGTGCCATCCGGTCATGAAGAATCCATCATTATCGAGTGCACTAAAGCATGCATTAACCAACTATCTAGCAGTATGAACACATTTTACTGGCATGAATTAGTATAGTTCTGTCTTGAATCGCGTCGCCCAAAGCCGACGCCATTCAAGCTCCCTGTACTGGTTCATAAAACACCGGCCTCAGCATCTGGCCTAAAACGCGTCGACACCAGCGGTCGCCTTTTGAAAGGCGTCAACATCCTCAGACGCCATTTAGCACAGAAATCCAGGATTTGCATAAAACATTAATCAGGGGATTTCTGCCTAAAAAGGCGTCATGGTTACCCGACGCTTTTACGAATAGCGTCGCCCACCCATGACGTCTTTTAGTGTCAGAATCCCTGAACCGACAGAACCTCAGTAAAGCAGTTCCTGTCTAAAAGGCGTCATGACGGCCCGACGCCCTTCAAAAAGGCGTCGTCCATGCATGACGTCTTTCAACCCCAGGAACCAGATCTGTCATGAGCACGAGGGCTCCCCTTTTCATCCTCAAAAACCCCAAAATCACCCGAAACGGAGGAGAAAGAGAGGCAAACCCAAACATCACGAATCCATATTCATAGAAATCCCCTATTTCAACAAGAAGAGCTCCTAAACATGCTTGTTCTACCCCCAAAACCATAGATCTAAAACATGCTTCAAGAGGGAGAATCATGGTTTGAACATAGAACACTATGGGATTCGTCACCCTACCAGTTACTTGAACTCCTCCAAGCTTCAAGCCGTCCACCCGACTCGTCCCACGCCGCCGCCGGTACCGCCATGGTCGTCCTTACTCCACCGTGACGTCGGCTGCCGTCCGGAGAGTAAAACGCCGCAGTGGAAGTGGAGGTGGTAGTGGTGGGAGCTAGGTGGGTGATGGAGTGGAGGAAAGGATGAAGTGGTGGGAGGAAAAGAGGGAGGAGAAGGGGCTGCCGTCGGGATCACCGGAAGGGAGGAGAGAAAGAGAGGAGGAAGAAAATGAGGGAAAGAAGGAGGGCTCACGGGGTTAACCAGAGACTGGCTAAAACGCGTCGACATGGACAGACGTCTATCAGGTGACGTGACGGCCGCTGTGACAGGACTCTGAAATGCGTCGTTCTACACAGACGCCATTCAGGAGACATGTCAGGGCCGTACTCTGACAATTCCAGAGTCGCAGTCTGAAAGGCGTCGTCCCATGCGGACGCCGTTCAGACGACACGACAGGGCCGTACTCTCGCGGCCCAAAGCCAGCCCACGTGGCACCCACGTGGCAGGACCTAAAACGCGTCTGCAATGGTGGACGCCGTTTAAACCGCGTCGAGCCCGCTCGACGCGAAACATCACAGAGTCTCTGCCCCACAGGAGCCTGAACTACAGGGTCCGACCCCGAAAACCGGATCCGAAAGCCTCAGTCCTAACAGCCTGCATGTCCTCCTCTCTCTTAATTCTTATGTACATTCTATCATCCTTTTAATTTGTACTCCCCTTGATAAGATCAAGGTTTCTATTCATTAATTAAATGTACATTTCTGGACCTGCGAGTCCTATGTTCATTCTTAAAATAGTTGTTGACATTAAGAGAACGGGATCTTTTGAAGACACCAATGGAGGATGGAATCGCTTTAGATGGAACCTGCGTTGCTACATTTACAATAGGTTTTCTTTATGGATCATCGTTTGGCTTCTTTGATTCCATAACTGATTTAGCAATCCATGATCATCCCTATTAATTTTTTCTGCATATATGTGATATCTGTGGGATATGCTATTACATATATACTTCTATTAAGTATTATGATACTTCAAATCGAAATATTATTAATAGCACGATTTTTATAAATCAACATAAAAACCCTCTTTCAAAATTTAAGTTGTAAACGTGAGATATTCAGAATAATCCACGTAACCCACCATCATTATAGATCTAAGGATAGTTCTTATTTCAAATGGATTTGTTGTGCTACCACAAGGTCTATTTGATTTAGAAATTAATCTAGGTCTACGACATAAGATGTTTTTATAGATAAATGGGCAAATAGTGTAGTTTAGTTGTGCTACCACAAGGATTGCACTACGAATTCATGTTACCTAAGTAATGATGGACAAACTTAACTGAATCGTTTGATTTGTTGTGCTACCACAAGATCACTTTGATTCAGGGGTTAAATTTGATTGGATATTGCAAATATTGCAATTATTAAGAGTTGACTGCCTAAAGGACTTGATGTGATTTGTTGTGCTACCACAATATCACATGCATGATACCCGAGGGATTCTAATCCTTACTAGGAGATCACCGGAATCTCCCGTTCTATATATTAGAGGGTCATACAGATCACCGAAAAATAGTGAGAGTATAAATCTAGATTAAAAGTCATAAATCTGATTTTAAGAACTATCTACTTATTTTTTGTTATATTTCCTTGTAGGTCGCTATGTCGTCACCTAACCCTCTACGTTGCATACTTGATGCTAACAAACTCATGGGACCAAATTACATTGACTGGTTGCGCAACCTGAAGATTATCCTCAGGTGTGAAAAACTAGCCTATGTCCTAGATCAACCTGATCCAGAACAACTTGGTGAAAATGCTAATGAAGATGAATTAATGAAGTATGAAAACTGGAAAGATGACTCAATTAAAGTCCAGTGTTATATGCTTGGTTCAATAAACAATGAACTACAACGACAGCATGATAACATGGAAGCTAAGTCCATTCTGACTCACCTACAAGAGTTGTTTGGTGAACAATCGAGAACAGAAAGATATGAGATATCTAAGAAACTGTTCAAAACCAGAATGAGCGAGGGCACATCTGTGCAAACTCATGTGCTCAAGATGATAGAATGGATTGAGAGGCCTGCAGTGCTTGGTTTTGTTATGAACAATGACCTAAGCATCGACTTAATCCTTCAGTCCCTACCATATTCATTTTCACAATTCATCATCAACTTCAATATAAACAAGATTGAGGTTACACTGGCTGAGCTGCTCAACATGTTGAAGACAGCTGAAGGTACTATCCAGAAAGATAAGCGACATGTGATGCTTGTTGGTAAGACCAATAAGAAAAGAAAAGCTGGACAGACCTTTAAGAAAGGTAAGCCAAAGAAGCCAGTGAAAAGCAAACCAGCGGTTCAAAAGGACAAAGCTAAAGTCAATGATAAGGGTCAGTGTTTCCACTGCCATAAAGAAGGTCACTAGAAGAGAAACTGCAAGATTTATCTAGCAAAAAAAGCAAAGAAGAAGCTTGGTGAAACTTCAGGTATACTCATGATTGATCTTAACTTGTCTTATAGAGAATCAATATCTTGGGTATTAGATACTGGATGTGTTTCTCATATCTGCAATAACTTGTAGGTGCTAACAAGTAAAAGAAGACTGAATCGCAGAGACGTAGATCTGAGACTTGGAAATGGAGTAAAGGTTGTTGCATTAGCTGTGGGGATAGCAAGACTTCAAATGCCATCAGAAGACTTATTGGAACTTAATGATTGTTATTATGTTCCAACTGTTATAAGGAATATCATATCTATTTTATGTTTAGATAAACAAGGATATTCTATGAAACTTGAGAATAAAGGTTGTTCCATTTATCAAGGAGACAAATTGTTTGCTTTTGGATATTTATTGAATGGTTTATATTTACTCGATATTTCATATGATATTTGTCTAGTAAATAAGTCTCTTGAATGAATAGATAAAGATGTGAATAAATCATACCTATGGCATTGTAGGCTCGGTCATATAAATGAGAATAGGATCATTAAGTTGCAAAAGAATGGATATCTTGATCCATTTGATTATGAATCATTTGCAACTTGTGAAGCTTGTCTCATGGGAAAAATGACCAAAGTTCCATTTTCAGGACATGGAGAAAAAGCTAAGGAATTATTGGAACTAATACATAGTGGTGTATGTGGTCCAATGTTTATTCATGCTATGGGTGATTACTCATACTTCGTTTCATTGACAGATGATTTCTCAAAATATGGCTGCATATATTTAATGAAATATAAGTCAGAAGTCTTTGAGAAATTTAAAGAATTTAAAAATGAAGTTGAGAACCAAACTGAAAAGAGTATCAAAAGTCTTTGATCAGATCGAGGGGGTGAATACTTAAGTACATAATTCATACAATATCTTAAGAATAATGGTATTATGTCTCAGTGGACTCCTCTCTATACACCACAGTTAAATGGTGTATCGGAAAGGAGAAATCGTACTCTATTAGATATGGTACGATCAATGATGAGTTATGCTAAACTTCCAATTTCTTTATGTGGATATGCACTAATGACTGCTGTATATCTGTTGAACAAAGTTCCCAGTAAGTCAGTATCTTCCACTCCATATGAGATATGGAAAGGGAAGAAACCAGACTTTAAGCATGTTAGAGTCTGGGGTTGTCCTGCACATGTCAAAAGACATGATCCAGATAAACTGGATTTCAGGACGGAAAAGTGTAGGTTTGTGGGATATCCAAAAGAGACTTTTGGATATTATTTCTATCAGCCCAGCGATCAAAGGGTGTTTGTCGCAAAAAGAACTGTCTTCTTAGAGAAAGAATATCTTTCAAAAGAAGACAGTGGGAACAAGATAGAACTGGAAGAAATGTCAGACTCACAAATCAATGATGGCTCATCTCATGAGCTATTGACTCAAGAGCTTGTTCAAGATAATACACAAGCAATTCGCAGATCTGGTAGAGTGCCTAAGCAGCATAAAAGATATGTCGGACATATCGATAACGGCAAACCAAAAGTGCACTTAAATGAGGATGATGATCCTCAAACCTACCAAGAAGCCATAAATAGTCAAGAATCAGAGAAATGGCAAGAGGCAATGAATTCAGAAATTCAGTCCATGTATGCCATCCAAGTTTGGAACTTGGTTAATTTGATAGAAGGTATAGTACCTATTGGCAATAAATGGATCTTTAAAAGAAAGATCGGGACAGTTGGACAGATTGACACATACAAGGCAAGGCTGGTAGCGAAAGGGTATCGTCAAAGACAAGGCATTGACTATGACGAAACTTTTTCCCTAGTCGCTATGGTTAAGTCAATTAGAATACTTCTTGCCATTGCTGCATTCTATGATTATGAAATATGGCAAATGGATGTGAAAACAGCTTTCCTTAACGGGAACCTTCAAGAAGACGTGTATATGATACAACCTGAAGGATTCACTTCCAAAGAACATTCAAGTCAGGTATACAGGCTGCAAAGATCCATTTATGGATTAAAGCAGGCATCTCGAACTTGGAACTTAATATTTGATGAAGCAATCGAATCGTATGACTTTATTAAGAATGAAGATGAACTTTGTGTATACAAAAAGACCAGTGAGAGCGCAATTACCTTTTTGGTACTTTACGTTGATGACATTCTACTAATTGGGAATGATATAGGAATGTTGTCATCAGTAAAGATTTTGTTATCCAAAAACTTCTCCATTAAGGATTTGGGAGATACATCCTATATTCTGGGAATAAGGATCTATAGAGATAGATCCAAAAGGATGTTTGGCTTATCCCAATCCATGTACATAGACACTATAGTCAAAAGGTTTGGCATGAAAAATTCTAAGAGAGATATCGTTCCGATGAGACATGAAATTTATCTCTCTAAAGGAATGTCTCCCAAGGCACCTGAAGAGAAAGCATACATGGATAGAGTCCCTTATGCTTCGGCAATAGGATCTATCATGTATGCAATGCTATGTACTAGGCCTGATGTGGCGCACCCACTAAGTGTCACTAGCAGATATCAGGCTGATCCAGGTGTGGAACACTGGAAGGCGGTGAAATGTATCCTTAGATACTTAAGAAGGACTAAGGATCTATTTCTCGTCTATGGAGGAAACGACTTGGAACTATGAGGGTTTACTGACTCGAGCTTTTAGTCGGATATGGATGATAGCAAATCTATGTCTGGATTTATATTCATGTTAAATGGAGGTGCAGTAAGTTGGAAAAGTTCCAAACAAGAAACAACTGCAGATTCGATGACCGAAGCAAACTACATTGCTGCAACTGAAGCGGCTAAGGAGGCGGTTTGGATGAAGAAGTTCATCTCTGCACTTAGAGTAGTTCCAAGCATTTCAGATCATGTTCTATTACTGTAACGACCCGCCATCCTATGACCGGAGACCCGATCACTAAATGGATGTCGGTCCATTAACTGCGAGTTCACACCCGGATCTCACACAACACATCTGGAGGAGTAAGCGCTAAACAAGGCTAAATATAACAATCACACGGACTACAAAGATATAACAAGTACGCAGGAAGGAAGATAACAATGTCCGTATACAGTCCAACAATAATTACATGGTCCAACAAATTAAATAAGTACAGGCAGAAGTAAAGTACAACAACATCGGGGCATACCCCGGAACTGAGACAGCTACTGGTCCGCACACCAAGAAGACACCACACGCCGCCACACGCCACGAGGTCCACACCTGAAACCGCAGGGAATGAGCCACACCAGAATTGGGCTCAGTAGGGATCATCCGATCCCCTGCCTCCCACTCACACACCCACAAGTGCAACAATACGGATATATGGCAGTTAAGTAAAGCAGTAAACATGGCACCCAAACCTGATATGAAACATACGCATAAGCAGTGTAGCAGGAACAGTTCTAAGTAACCCGGAGAACCCAACACAAAGTCACGTCTCACAGCTAGAGTCCACAAAGCGACCGAACCACACTGTCGATCGAAGTCAAACGTCGCCTCACAACACTACCACCACTACTCACGCCTGTCCGCCCCTACAGTGTTCCGGGGCACTGTAAGGTGAGGCAGTGAGTCAAACTAGGACTAGCTGGGACCAGTGTACCACCACGGCCCAGCTACGTGTGCACACAAGCATTCTAGACTACTGTCCTACCGACCGGATTGCCTCCACGCCAGGCCTCGGCGCTTCAGGAGGGCCCTGGGGACCGGCGAACCCCCGTCAAGCCGAAACTATAGGAACTACCCACAACCCTAACCTCCCGGGTTGCGTCAGGCCAAAGGGCGAAGGGTACCACTCGTAACCTTGATCAAAGGTCACATCAGGCCCAGTGGCTACAGGGGTAAAACAACTCCAACAGTACCACAACCAGCTCCACAGCAAGAAACGCGCCGGAAGCTGCCACGACAAACAGGGAAACCCCGACCCGCTGAGACCAAACAAAAACCCCTCGGATAGCGCACCGGCTACTCCGGCCCGACGGGCTCAAGGTGGTTCTGCTTCCCTCAGCCAAAGGTAAAACACAACATGTACCACTCCCCCACCGGTACGGCAACAATGCCTCACAGACACCATGGCCCTTCCCCATCGGCCCAAGGTGACAACATAAACCACAGTTATTCCGATTCCATATCCGCATAAACACACACATACATGATGTAATTCCATTCACGCAGAAGTCCTCAGTTTCAGTATAGAACTTAAAGCATGCATTTGAACCATCCAATCGTGAAACATGTACTAAATAACAGGAGTTAAGCAGTTCTGTCTTGAATCGCGTCGACCGAGGTCGACGCCATTCAAGCCCCTCAAACAGGTTCAATTAAAACATATTATGCCTTAAAACACGTCCACCCGGGAAGCCGCCCTTTTAAAACGCGTCAGAACCCAAAGACACCAATCACCCCAGAATTCCAGATTTTGCAGAAGCCTCAGTCGGGGTGATTTCCTGCCTAAAAGGCGTCATGATGGTCCGACATCCTTCTAAAAGGCGTCGTCCATACATGACGTCTTTTAGCGTCAGAACCCCGTACAACGAAACCTCGAACAGGGAGGTTTCTGCCCTAAAAGGCGTCGTACTGCCCTGACGTCCGTCTAAAAGGCATCGACTAGGCACGACGCCGTTTAGCGCTAGAAACCTGGTTCCCTGGTTCAACCCGAGGGTTTCTCCCTTAACCCCAAACTCCCCGAAAATGCCCCAAAACAGAAGGGGGAGGGAAGGGAAATCAACTACCACAAGCATGCTACAATTCCATAATCCCTAACACGGCCATTCCCACAAGAAAACCCCCTAAACATGCTCATTCTAACCCAAAACATAACATGCCACGCCAAGGAAATCACGAGCAACGCATTCACAGTCCATGCAAGGTTCGTCCCCCTACCGGTTCTTGAACTCCTCCAAGCTCCGTGCCGCCGACCCGCCGCACCGCAGACCGCCGCCGGTACCCTCGAGGACGCCGCCACTCCGCCGGGACGTCGGCCGCCGTCCGGAGAATGGAACGCCGCGAAGGAAGTGGTGGAGGTAAAGGTGAGAGGTAGGGTGGTGTTGGAGTGATGGAAGAGGAAGAAGAGGAAGGGAAAGGGGAAAGGAGGGCGGAGAGGGCGAAGAGAGAGAAGGTGGAGGCGAAGAATGAGGGAAAGAAGGGGAGGCTTGCGGGGTCAATCTGAATCTGGCTAAAACGCATCGATCGAGATAGACGCCAATCAGTCTGATAGGACGGGCCGTACTGACAGCGCTCTGAAACGCGTCGCTCACCACAAACGCCGTTCAGACGACAGGACAGGCCGTACTGACAACGCTCTGGCGCCGTACACTGACATCGCAGGGGTCGCAGTCTGAATCGCGTCGACCAACATGGACGCCGTTCAGTCGATGCGACAGGGGCCGTACTCTCGCGGCCCGAAACCCGCCCACGTGGCGCATACGTGGCACAACAACAAGCAGACCTAAATGGCGTCCACACAACCTGACGCCTTTTGAAAGGCGTCGAGCAGTGCTGACGTCATTCAGTCAGAAATCTCAAGACCCCTCAGGGTCGAAACCAGGGGATCCGGCCTAAACCTGATCCGAATACTGAACCCGAAACCTCAGTCCTTACAATTATTGTGTGACATGTTGGGTTCGGTTGTAACCCCCGGAAAATCACAGCAGTGGAAGAACATAAAACAAAACGATTTCCCAAACCGGTTCGTGCTCCGATTAATGCAACAAAAACGATTTAAATAAATCGCACGAGATTTATCACCTTGCACAGAATATGTTATCCTGTAAAAATCGATGCCGTACTCCTCGAAGCTTTGAGCCGCACAAACGTCCGGCCTCTAGAGCTTAATCCACACCAATCCGCACAGCGACAGAGCTCTTCTTCTCCAAAACCCGCACAAACCCTCTTACCTCAAGAACTTGGGAAGAGTCCAACTCTTCCTTTTCCACTTGACGGCCAACTTTTTGAATGGATTGATTTCTTAGGTTACGAGTTGGAGAATAAGTTGGTTATATATAGGAATGTTAAGGCGGCAGCTTGAACCGCCTCGTTTAACCAAACCCATCTTTTACTACCGCAGTTAAAGTAAACCCCAAGGTATATTATGTTGGGATCGCGGTGTCGGGATCCGACTGAAAAACGCAGCGGAATAAAATATTCGGGATCGGATCCATCCCGTTTCGATGAACAAAACAATATCGAAGTAAATCGGATTTACCTTGCGCGGATTCGAATCCGCGTTCGTTTTCCGGTTCCGTCAGAGCGATGCCGCAAGTCGCGCAGATGCCCGACCTCTAGCGGTATCCACGCGGTTCTCCTCTCGATGGATCATCCTCGCTTCCTCGCTCGCTGCAGCGTTCGTAGATCCCGTCTGGCTGCGCGTAATCCACCGCGACATGCGGATTCTGAATCTCCCGACGGATGGAAGGCGGAGCAGTCGGGAACCGCACGCCCATAAGAGAAATAAAGAGAGAAAAAACGAATGACGGCTAGGTCAGGGTTGCTAGCCCCGGACGTACAATCTGTTCTTTTATAATAAGTCAGTTTGCGGTTTTTCATAAAAATCCATACTTATCCGAAATCTTGTCGGATTATCCATCGACTTGAAAACCATTTGCGTGTGACCCTCTAGGCCCAAATACCAGTCCAGTTAATAGCCCATTAAGTCCAGTAACCCTTTACTGACCCACTGAATTAATTAATATCCTTATATTCAATTAATCAGCCGAATTTAATGTCCCACAATAAATTCGGACGGATTGCCGATCACGTTGGATGCCAAGCAACATCGCGTGATCCTGGATGGCACTGGGGTTATCGCAACCCTCTATTGGAACCTTTCTGTCATCGATTAGCGTGCGGATATAATCCTTCATCTGTGCAATGTTCCCGAATCGACCTAGGGCATGGTTTACTGTTAAACCCTATTTGGTCGATTCACTTGAATCAGATGCCGCTAATCTGAATTCGATAACTCCTTATCAATTACAGAGTCCGCCCTGACCAGGGACTTTAAGCGCATCATTCCCGGAACATTCTCTCTCAAACTACTGAGAGCGGATGATCCCGTATTGAACACACAATTACCTTCGAGGGCATTTCCCTGAACCCGATCGCTTGACTTATTGATAACCCATGGTTAGGGATTCGTTAGTCAAGGTCAAAGCTCAGAAACCTACCAACAAGATATCTTTGGAGTTTCAGGTCCAAGGATCATCCACGTAACCGTGACAAATGAATCGAGCTGGTTAACAGTGAGGTGATTACCATCCAGTGATTCATAGTCGGATCAGTTCAGTGAACTCATTCACCAATGAGCACCTTTAGGTTCAGTATAGTGTCTCCACACAAGTGACTTATGGGATCAGTCACCCTCATCATATGAGCTGAAGTAACCTATACTAGTCTATCCGGATGTTCTATGTCCTATCTTAAACATCCTATGACTAGGAACAATTAAGAACATGTGTTTATAAGTCTTCGATCCCGTAATTATGATCTCATCATAATCCGAAGACTGTTGCACATGTTCATGGACTTCATCGTGATACGATAAACACAGATCGAATTAATTACACACAATGAATTATTGCCATTTATTAATAATCTGAATAAGTACATAGTATCGGATTGGCTTTGAGACCATCTAATACTAACAATCTCCCACTTGGACTAAAGCCAATCACTTTTATACAGAATACCCATATTCTCTAAGTGACGCTCAAAAACATTTTGAGACAATGGCTTTGTAAGTGGATCTGCTATGTTGTCGGCTGAGGGAACTCTTTCCACCACGACATCTCCTCGAGCTATAATTTCTCTGATCAAATGAAAGTGCCGCAGAATGTGCTTCGACTTCTGATGAGACCTCGGCTCTTTCGCTTGAGCAATTGCCCCATTGTTGTCACACAGCAGTGGGACGGGACCAGATATGCTTTCCACTGCACCAAGATCGCCGATGAATTTCTTCATTCATACAGCTTCCTTGGCGGCTTCAGCAGCAGCAATATACTCGGCTTCCGTTGTCGAATCAACAGTGGTTTCCTACTTGGAACTTTTCCAGCTCACTGCTCCCCCGTTGAGTGTGAAAACAAAACCTTATGTCGACTTGTTGTCATCAGGATCAGACTGAAAACTCGAGTCAGTGTATCCTTGCAGCTTTAAGTCTCCTCCTCCATAGACTAGAAATAGATCCTTAATCCTTCTCAAGTACTTAAGGATGCATTTCACAGCCTTCCAGTGTTCATCACCTGGATCTGCCTGATGTCTGCTCGTAACACTTTGAGCATATGCTACATCAGGTCTGGTACATAGCATGGCATACATGATGGACCATATGGCAGAAGCATAGGGGACTTTATCCATCACTGCCCTCTCTTCAGGTGTCTTGGGAGACTGACCTTTAGAGAGTGAAATTCCATGTCTCATCAGTATGAGGCCTCTCTTGGAATTTTCCATACCAAACCTTTTGACAATGGTTTCTATGTACATGGATTAGGTTAAATCTAGCATCTTCTTTGATCTATCTCTATAGATCCGTATTCCCAATACGTAAGATGCTTCTCTCAAATCCTTCATGGAGAAGTTCTTTGACAACCATATCTTTATTGAAGACATCATTCCTACATCATTCCCAATGAGTAGAATGTCGTCAACGTAAAGAACCAGAAATGTGATTGCGCTCCCACTGTTTTTCTTGTATACACAGGGCTCATCTTCATTCTTAATGAAGCCATAAGATTTGATCGCCTCATCAAATCTTATGTTCCAGCTTCGAGAAGCTTGCTTCAGTCCATAAATGGACCTTTGCAACTTGCATACCATGTCTGGAGATTCTTTGGATGTGAATCCTTCTGGTTGTATCATATACACCTCCTCCTCAAGGTTTCCATTGAGGAAGGTAGTCTTCACATCCATCTGCCAGATTTCATAATCATGGTAGGCAGCAATGGCGAGAAGAATTTTGATGGACTTAATCATAGCAACAGATGAAAAGGTTTTATCATAGTCAACACCTTGTCTTTGACGATAGCCTTTCGCCACTAATCTTGCTTTATAAGTCTCAATACGTCCATTTGCACCGATCTTTCTTTTAAAGATCCATTTGCAGCCGATAGGTATTATACCATCGGGTAAATCTACCAAGTTCCAAACTTGGTTGATGTACATGGACTGTATTTCAGAATTCATGGCTTCCCGCCATTTCCCGGCCTTTGGACTTTCAATGGCCTCCTGGTAAGTCATAGGATCATCATCCTCATTATAGAATATCCTTGAACCATCCAAATTAATATGTCCTACATATCTTTCTGGTGGTTTAGGTACTCTTTCAGACCTATGAGGTTCCTGTGTATCATTTTGAACATGTTCAGAAACTGACGGTTCATTTGATGAACCATTGCCAGTTTGTGGGTCTGGAATTTCTTCCATAATCACTTTGCTCCCACTGTCCTTCTGGAGAATATAATCTTCTTCCAGAAAGACAGCTCTCCTAGCCATAACACCTTTTGTTCGCCAGGATGATAAAAGTAATATCCATAAGTTTCCTTTGGATATCCCACAAATCTGCATTTGTCAGTTATGGATTCCAGCTTATCCGTGTCATGTCTTTTAACATGAGCAGGACATCTCCTGTAACGACCCGCCACCCTATAATCGGGGATCCGATTACTAAATGGGTACCGAATCATTAATTTGGAACAAAACCAGGATCTAATCAAGTCTGGGAGATAAATAATAAACTAAGTTAAACATTCACATCGCATTGAATAGAAGTAAAAGTGCAGGAATTAAAATTATTACAATGCGACTCGATACAGCAAATAATTACATTTTCCAACAGAAATGAAATAATTAAACGTACAGGCCAGAAATAAAAATCACAACTACGTCGGGGCATACCCCGGAACAACTACTGACGGTGCTCAACTCACGGCCGCACTCTCCTCGCTAGGTCTGCTGAGAGTCCTCACCTGAAAACCGCACGAGGGGTGAGTCTCAAAGACAAGACTCAGTAGGGATCCTTCGATCCCCACTGCCCACGCACACACCCACAAGTGCAAGGTACAGCTAACGGTAAAGTGATAAGCACAAGAGGTACAATTCCTAATTCTTAACGTGAAATTACATGCAATCGTAATATAATAAACATGCATATATTAAACCAGCCGATTAGGAAATCCACAACTGTCGTCTCGATAGAACTCGCCAACCACACAACAACGGTAGAGAAACCTCGACCCGCTGAGACCAAACATTAACCCCTCGGATAGCACACTAGCTACTCCGGCCCAACCGGCTCAGGTGGCTACTCCTTCCATCAGCATGAGTGACTCTCCGAATGTACCACTCCGACACCGGTACTAGCTGACCCCGGGGTTCACCAGGTGACCCTCTCTCACTAGGCGTCACCCCGCCCACGCCCCCACCAGAACAGGGTTATAAAGCGCTACAATGTCACTCCAGGTCCATAGTAACACAAAACCCAACAAGTACGATCCGGTCACGTGAAAAGTCCGCGATCGTATAACATACATGTAGCATCGTCCGGTCATAAAGAATCTACCTCTACCAGGTACACTAAAACATGCAATAACTATCCGTCTAACAGTATGAACACATTTTACTGGCATGAATTAGTGAGGTTCTGTCTTGAATCGCGTCTCCCAAGGTCGACGCCATTCAAGCTCCATGTACAGGTTCATGTAAAACAGTCTTCAGAATCAGGCCCTAAAAGGCGTCGACACCAGTGGTCGCCTTTTAAAAGGCGTCGACATCCTCAGACGCCATTTAACACAGAGATCCGGAAATTTCAAGGCCCTTACTCAGGGAATTTCAGCCTTTAAAAGGCGTCATGGTTAACCGACGCCATTCGAAAACGCGTCGTTCACCCATGACGTCTTTTAGTCCCAGAATCCCCGAACTGGCAGACTCTCTGTCAGGCGATTCCTGTCTAAAAGGCGTCGTGATGGCTCGACGCCCTTCAAAAAGGCGTCGTCCATGCACGACGTGTTTCAACCCCAGGAACCAGAGTCGCCTGAGCCCGAGGGCTCCCATTCCAACCCCAAAATTCACCCAAAAATGGAGGGAAAAGAGGAATAATACTATCCATAGGCAACACATTCATGGAAATCCCCCATGTTATCAAAAGAACTCCTAATCATGCTCATTCTACTCCCAAAACCAAAGATCCAAACAAGCTTAAATGGGGTAAACATGGTCTAAAACGCGATGCTAAGGGGAACCGTCACCCTACCGGATACTTGAACGCCTCCGAGCCTCAAGCCGTCCACCCGACTCGCCCTACGCCGCCGCCGGTACCGCCGTGGTCGTCCTTGCTCCTCCGTGACGTCGGCCGCCGTCCGGAGAGTAGAACGCCGCAGTGGAAGTGGAGGTGGTAGTGGTAGGAGCTAGGTAGAGGATGGAGTGGAGGGAGAGATGAAACGGTGGGATGAAAAGAGGGAGGAGGAGGGATCGCCGCCGAGTTCGCCGGAAGGGGAAAGAGAGGAAGAGAGGAGAAAATGAGGGAAAGAAGGAGGGCTCGCGGGGTTAACCAGAGACTGGCTAAAACGCGTCGACATCCGCGGACGCCATTCAGTTGATGTGACAGCTGCTCTGACAAGACTCTGAAATGCGTCGTTCAAGGCAGACGCCGTTCAGACGATATGTCAGGGCCGTACTCTGACAAACCCAGAGTCGCAGTCTGAAAGGCGTCGACACATGTGGATGCCGTTCAGGTCGACAACACAGGGCCGTACCCTCGCGGCCCGAAACCAGCCCACGTAGCACCCACGTGGCAGAACTTGAAATGTGTCTGCGATGGTGGACGCCGTTTAAAACGCGTCTCGATGTCCTGACGCGAATCAACTCAGAACCTCCGCCCTCACTAAGGTTAGAACTACAAAGTCCGATCCCGAAAACCGGATCCGAAGGTCACGATCCTTACAATCTCCCCCCCTTAAAAGAATTTCGTCCCCGAAATTGACTGCTTAGAATTAACAAGGTCAAACAGGGATACAAGTTTACAAGGAAACTTACGAAAAGAGGTATGGGAACTGCTCCCGCATCTCATCCTCTCGCTCCCAGGTTGCCTCACCTCCGGAGCGGTACTGCCAAATCACCTTGACCAACGGTACAATCTTGTTCCGCAGGACCTGTTCTCTGCGATCCTCAATACGAACAGGATATTCTGGAAAGGACAGGTCCTCAGCGACCTCCAACTCTGAAAAGTCCAGGACATGGGACGGATCCTGAACATATTTCCTCAGTAAGGAAACATGGAACACATCGTGCACCCCTGCAAGACTGGGCGGCAAGGCCAGCTGGTATGCGGTATCCCCAATCCGAGCAAGGATGGGAAAAGGCCCAATATAGCGCGGACTCAGCTTGCCTCGCTTCCCGAATCTCATTACACCCTTGGAGGGTGAGACTCGGAGAAACACGTGGTGCCCAAATTCAAACTCAAGCGGTCTCCGTCGGATGTCAGCATAACTCTTCTGCCTACTCTGCGCTGCGGTCAACCTCTGCCGAACTAACCTGACAATCTCAGCACACTGCTGTACTAATTCGGGTCCTGCTATCTACCTTTCACCGATCTCGGACCAACATACAGGAGATCGACACGGTCGCCCATACAAAGCCTCGTAAGGCGCCATGCCGATACTGGAATGGTAACTGTTGTTATATGCAAATTCCACTGTGGACAAATATTGCTCCCAAGAACCTCCCCAGTCTAGACAACAAGCTCTGAGCATATCTTCCAAGGTCTGAATAGTCCTCTCCGACTGTCCGTCAGTCTCGGGATGGTAGGCTGAGCTGAAAGCCAACTGAGTGCCTAATGCCTGCTGAAAGCTCTTCCAGAATCTGGAAGTAAACCTTGGATCTCGATCTGATACGATAGACAAAGGCACCCCGTGCAGAGAGATGATCCGGTCTACAAACAACTTTGCCAGCTTGCCGACTGACCAATCCTTCCTAATAGCTAGGAAGTGTGCCGACTTGGTCAGCCGATCAACGATGACCCAGATGGCATCTCTCCTGCTAGGGGATGTAGGCAATCCCATCACGAAGTCCATCGTCACATGCTCCCATTTCCACTCTGGAATCGGCAAGGGCTGTAGCAATCCACCAGGTCTCTGATGCTCGGCCTGGACCGGCTGACAAGTCATGCATCTGGCCACATATTCAGCCACATCTTTCTTCATACCGGGCCACCAGAAGTGCCTCCTCAAACAATGATACATCTTAGTCGAGCCCGGATGCACTGCATATCTCGAACGGTGCGCCTCATCAAGAACACATCTGCGCACGTCGTCCTCTGTCGGAACATAAAGCCTACCTCTGAACCTGACCGTACCGTCGTCCCATAACTCCACCTCTGACCTCTGGAGGATCTGTGGTAGCTCAACATCTGCCCTCTGAGCTCAATTACTGCATGATCCACAGCTGGTCTCACCGTCAAACTGACCAGCACGGCTCTGTCATCATCACGTAGAACCCTAAAAGAAGATTCCACCACCTGCTCTGTAACGACCCGCCATCCTATGACCGGGGACCCGGTCACTAAATGGATGTCTGCCCATTAACTACGGGTTCACACCCGGATCTCACACAACACATCTGGAGGAGTAAGCGCTAAACAAGGCTAAATATAACAATCACACGGACAACAAAGGAAAGCAAGTGCGCAGGGAAGAAGGATAGCAATGTCCGTATACAGTCCAACAATAATTACATGTCCAACAGTTAAATAAGTACAGGCAGAAGGAAAGTACAACAACATCGGGACATACCCCGGAACAGAGACAGCTGCTGGTCCGCACACCAAGAAGACACCACGCTACCGCCGCGCCACTCTGATCCGCACCTGAAACCGCAGGGAGTGAGCCACACCAGGATTGGGCTCAGTAGGGATCATCCGATCCCCTGTCTCCCACTCACACACCCACAAGTGAAGCAACAGTAATATATAGACAATTAAGCAAGGCAGTAAACACAACAGCCAACTCCAGTACGAAACGTACGACAACAGTGAAGCAGGAACAACTCTGAGTAACACGAAGGACCCAACACAGAGCCACGTCTCACGACCAAAGTCCACAAGGCGACTAAACCACACAGTCGACCGAAGTCAAACGTCGCCTCCCAACACTACCACCAGCGCTCACGCCTGTCCACCCCTACAGCGTTCCGGGGCACTGTAGGGTGAGGCAGTGAGCTGTACTAGGACTAGCTGGACTCAGTGTACCGCCACTGCCAGCTACGTGTGCACACAAGCAGTCTAGACTACTGTCCTACCACCGGTTTGCCTCCGCGCTAGGCCTCAGCGTTTTCCTGGAGGGTCCTAGGGACCGGGAACCCCCGTCAAGCCGCAGCTATAGGAAACTACCCGCAAACCCAACTCTCCCGGGCTGCATCAGGCCAAGGGCTACAGGTACCACTCGTAACCTTGATCAAAGGTCACATCAGGCCCAATGGCTAAAGGGTAAACCAACTCCCACCAGTAAAACCCACCAGCTCCACAGCAAGAAACACGCTGGAAGCTGTCACAACAAACAAGGGAAACCCCGACCCGCTGAGACCAAACAGCAACCCCTCGGATAGCACACTAGCTACTCCGGCCCGCCGGCTCAAGGTGGTTCTGCTTCCCTCAGCTAAAGGTGAAACGCCACAAGCACCCCTCCTCACAGACACCATGACCCTGTCCCCACCGGTCCATGGTGACATAGGAAACCATTGTCACGTCGATCCACAGTCGTATAAGCACACACACACAAAAATCATATGTCGTCACTCCAGTCACACAGTAAACCCCAGTCTCAACGTACAGTTAAAGCATACACACTCACAGATGATGAAATCCCAGTCATGCAGAAGTCCTCAGTATCAGTACACAACGTAAAAGATGCCTTGAACCGTCCCGCAGTGAAACACGGACTAAAAACCAGCAATATACAGCTCTGTCTTGAATCGCGTCGACCGAGGTCGACGCCATTCAAGCTCCACAGATAGGTTTATTAAAAGACCAGAATATCCCTTAAAACGCGTCCACCGCTGAAGCCGCCTATTAAAAACGCGTCTGGATGGCCTGACGCCATTCAACCCAGAAAACCAGATTTCAGAACCCTTAAATGGGGCAAATCCCGCCTAAATGGCGTCATGGTGGCTCGACGTCCTTCTGAAAGGCGTCGACCACCCATGACGTCATTTAGCCTCAGAACCCCTCGAACAGTGGGGAGTTTCTGTCCTGAAACGCGTCGTACTGACCCGACGTCCTTCTAAAAGGCGTCGAGCAGGTACGACGCTTTTCAGAGCCAGGAACCAGGTTCCCTGGTTCGAACCGAGGGCTACTCCCTTGAACCCCAAACACCCCAAAACCCAAAAACAAGGAGAAGATAAGGAGGAACACAACCACCATATGCATACGACGAATCCACGATCTCAAGCACGCCAACTCCCACAAGAAAATCCCCTAAACATGCTCGATCTAGCCCCACACATATCACGTCACGCCGATAATCATACGAATATCACAAGCAAGGTTCGTCCCCCTACCGGTTCTCGAACTCCGCCAAGCTCCTCGCCGCCGACCCGCTCGCCCCACGCCGCCGCCGGTACCTTCGGGGACGCCGCCACTCCGCCGGGACGTCGGCCGCCGTCCGGAGAGTGGAACACCGCGAAGGAAGTGGTGGAGGTAGAGGTGAGAGGTAGGGAAGCTATGGAGTAGTTGGAAGAGGAAGAAGAGGAAAGGAGGGGAGGAAGATCGCCGGAGAGGCGGAGGGGAGTGAGGGGAGTGAGGAGAGAGAGTGTGAGGGTGAGAAATGAGGGAAAGAAGGGGAGGCTCGCGGGGTCTATCCGAAATCAGGTAAAACGCGTCGATCGAGGCAGACGCCATTTAGTCTGACAGGACGGCCGTACTGACACCGCTCTAAAACGCGTCACCCACCGTGGACGCCGTTCAGACGATGTGACCGGCCGTACTGACAGCGCTCTGGCGCCACACCCTGACACGCAGGTGTCGCAGTCTGAAACGCGTCGACCGAGGTGGACGCCGTTCAGACAAATCTGACAGGGGCCGTACTCTCGCGGCCCGAAACCCGCCCACGTGGCGAACAACCAACGGACCCTGAATGGCGTCTACACACCCTGACGCCTTTTGTAAGGCGTCGAGCACTGTTGACGCCATTCAGTCAGCAATCTCAAGACCCCTCCAGGGTCCAAACCAGGGGATCCGGCCCGAACCCGACCCGAATACAGAACCCGAAACCTGGGTCACTACAATCTCCCCCCCTTAAAAGAATTTCGTCCTCGAAATTAGCAACCGCTCAACGCTCAAATCGGCTAGCCACCACAAACCGACACACCGATCACAACCAACAACCTCACCAGACACACACACGAGGCTCCACAGAAATAGCCAAACAATTCCCATCAATCTAACCAAGATTCTCAAATCCACACAAAGCTGAAAGGTCAACGATAACCACACACTAGCAAGGCACATATTACAAAATCAATTCTCCACCAAACCCAAATACACACAATTGCCACCAGAGTCCACAACCACCCTTACACAAGACAAGATAAAAGTGCCCATCTAGCACAGCCACTCGAACCACCACAAAGAGACGCGACTCCAATCACGCCTCAACCACCTACTGACCACTCGGCTCCTGACCTGCCTTCTTCTTCCGGGGACAGTTCCTCGCGAAATGTCCCTTCCTGCCACAATCAAAACAGCTACCAGTGATCATGGGACATATCCTGTCGCCATGAAACCTGCTACAACGGGGACAACGACCTGCAGCGTCCCGCCTCGCCTCCTGCTGCCAGCCGACCTCTGACTGCATCTGCTGAGCTGAACCATCCTCATCCTCGTCACAAGGAACCTCCTGAAACTCGACCTCGAACGAACTCGAACCACCTGCCGAAAAAGCCGCTGACTGATCCCTGCTATGTTGCTCCTCCTGTGCTGAATGCTCCGATTCCCTTGCCGTGTGTTGGAACTGCATCTCCACTGCTGCCGCGCGCTGAACTGCTGATGCCAAATCCCTACAACAATGGGCTGCCACAAACTCCCTCAAATTATGCCGAAGTCCATCCACGAATTTCTCCGTCCTGAGATCCTTACGCTCGGATATGTGTGGAGCAAATCTTCCTAGGGCCACAAATTTCATCTGATAGTCTAGAACTGACATATCACCCTGCACCAATTCCATAAACTCCCTTTCCTTGGCCCTGCGGACATGCCTCGGAAGGTACTGCCCACTAAACTCTCTCACAAAGCCTTCCCAAGGAATCTCTCTCAAAGATCTGTCTGGAAACAACAATCCTTTGGTGGTAACCCACCAATCGTACGCATCGCCCTTCAGTAAGTAGGTTGCCAACAAGGTCTTGTCACTCTCAGCACACTCTAGAACATCAAACACCTTCTCCACTTCCTTAATCCACTGAGCTGCCGTATCTGGAACAGGTTGACCCGTGAAAGAAGGGGGCTTCAGCTTCAAGAACCGCTCCATCACCCCGGATTGGCCACCTCGGGAACTGGACCCCTCAGTTCCATCTCTCTGCTGATACCTAGCCATAGCTCCAATCATAGCCTCCATGAAACGATCCACATCCTGACCTTCTGCCCTCGATTCACCGCCACCTGCTCTCGAACCACGAGCCAACGGAGCTCTCCTCTTCGGCGCCATCGCTACCCCACAAACACGCAAATCGAATCAAAACACGTCAAAACCTACCAATCTACACCAGCAGCCATCGCCTGTACAGACTCGCACTTATTGTTGGACTATAATATCTAACCTAGTTTATCACATACTCGACCAGACTGAGCTCTGATACCATCTGTAACGACCCGCCATCCTATGACCGGGGACCCGGTCACTAAATGGATGTCGGCCCATTAACTACGGGTTCACACCCGGATCTCACACAACACATCTGGAGGAGTAAGCGCTAAACAAGGCTAAATATAACAATCACACGGACAACAAAGGAAAGCAAGTGCGCAGGGAAGAAGGATAGCAATGTCCGTATACAGTCCAACAATAATTACATGTCCAACAGTTAAATAAGTACAGGCAGAAGGAAAGTACAACAACATCGGGACATACCCCGGAACAGAGACAGCTGCTGGTCCGCACACCAAGAAGACACCACGCTACCGCCGCGCCACTCTGATCCGCACCTGAAACCGCAGGGAGTGAGCCACACCAGGATTGGGCTCAGTAGGGATCATCCGATCCCCTGTCTCCCACTCACACACCCACAAGTGAAGCAACAGTAATATATAGACAATTAAGCAAGGCAGTAAACACAACAGCCAACTCCAGTACGAAACGTACGACAACAGTGAAGCAGGAACAACTCTGAGTAACACGAAGGACCCAACACAGAGCCACGTCTCACGACCAAAGTCCACAAGGCGACTAAACCACACAGTCGACCGAAGTCAAACGTCGCCTCCCAACACTACCACCAGCGCTCACGCCTGTCCACCCCTACAGCGTTCCGGGGCACTGTAGGGTGAGGCAGTGAGCTGTACTAGGACTAGCTGGACTCAGTGTACCGCCACTGCCAGCTACGTGTGCACACAAGCAGTCTAGACTACTGTCCTACCACCGGTTTGCCTCCGCGCTAGGCCTCAGCGTTTTCCTGGAGGGTCCTAGGGACCGGGAACCCCCGTCAAGCCGCAGCTATAGGAAACTACCCGCAAACCCAACTCTCCCGGGCTGCATCAGGCCAAGGGCTACATGTACCACTCGTAACCTTGATCAAAGGTCACATCAGGCCCAATGGCTAAAGGGTAAACCAACTCCCACTAGTAAAACCCACCAGCTCCACAGCAAGAAACACGCTGGAAGCTGTCACAACAAACAAGGGAAACCCCGACCCGCTGAGACCAAACAGCAACCCCTCGGATAGCACACTAGCTACTCCGGCCCGCCGGCTCAAGGTGGTTCTGCTTCCCTCAGCTAAAGGTGAAACGTCACAAGCACCCCTCCTCACAGACACCATGACCCTGTCCCCACCGGTCCATGGTGACATAGGAAACCATTGTCACGTCGATCCACAGTCGTATAAGCACACACACACAAAAATCATATGCCGTCACTCCAGTCACACAGTAAACCCCAGTCTCAACGTACAGTTAAAGCATACACACTCACATATGATGAAATCCCAGTCATGCAGAAGTCCTCAGTATCAGTACACAACGTAAAAGATGCCTTGAACCGTCCCGCAGTGAAACACGGACTAAAAACCAGCAATATACAGCTCTGTCTTGAATCGCGTCGACCGAGGTCGACGCCATTCAAGCTCCACAGATAGGTTTATTAAAAGACCAGAATATCCCTTAAAACGCGTCCACCGCTGAAGCCACCTATTAAAAACGCGTCTGGATGGCCTGACGCCATTCAACCCAGAAAACCAGATTTCAGAACCCTTAAACGGGGCAAGCTCGATGGTGAATTCGACCTCTCGCTGAGGAGGAAGGCCAGGCAGCTCCTCAGGAAAAACATCTATAAACTCACATACAACAGGTACCTCCCCAGGGCTGAGACTATCCCGGACATCAGAGACAACAACAGAGGCAAGGAAAGCCTCACAGCCACCATCAAGCAACCTCCGTGCCTTAAAGGCAGAAATAAGAATACCTCGGGAAGAAAGCCTAATACCTTGGAAAAAGAAGGTCGGGATGTCCGGAATGGAGAATCGCACCCTCTTCCTGTGGCAGTCCACCTCTGCATAAAAGGCTTCCAACCAATCCATACCCAGGATGACATCAAAGTCTCGAATGGCAAGCACAACCAACTGGGCAGGGAGCACATGACCCTCAATGGTCAAGGGAACATTCCTCAAGCAGTTATAAGATATCAAATAGTCTCCAGAAGGAACCTCCACCATCAAACCATCAGATAACTCAACAACGGGCGCAGAAAGGATATCTAAGAACTGCTCAGAAATAAAAGAATGCGAACCGCTCGAATCAATCAGTATGTGTGCAGAGTTCCCAAGGACAGAAAGTGTACCTTCCACCAAGTTGGACGCGCGAGCCTCCCTCCTGGTGATAGCTAGCACTCTCCCCCGGGTCCTTGGCTTCTTCTGCTCACCTGAACCATGTCCCTGACCGTACCCATGTGGGCACTGCCTCGCCAAGTGGCCCTGCTGGCCGCAAGCGAAACATCTCCTGGGAAGAGTGGGACACTGAGTCCCACTATGGGTACCCCCACAGTGCTGACAGACTGCCGGAAGCCTCTGAGCTGGCCCCTGCGGTGCACTGGATACAGATTGACTCTGCTGACCCTGCCCGGGCCTGTTGCTGCCGCTACTGCCACTACTGCTGCCACCACCCCTGAAGAATCTCCTGAATCGGGAGCCGAGTGACGACGATCCCGATCCAGCAGAAGGGGCCGCTGCCGCTGCCTTACCCCTGCCACGAACTGGGCTCTGAGCAGCCAGTCCTCTCTCCCGGGCCGACTGGCTCTGTTGAGCCTCCACTGCTGCCGCACATCTAACCGCGGAAGCCAGATCAGTGCAACAGTGAGACGCCAAGAAGTTCCTCAAGCTGAGCCTCAGTCCGTCAACGAATCTCTCAGTACGACGCTCCTCGTCCCCAGATATGAAAGGCACGAACCGACCTAGCGAAACAAACTTCGCCTGGTACTCAAGTACTGTCATGCTCCCCTGCGTCAGATCCATAAACTCCCTCTCCTTGGCCCTCTGTACATGTCTAGGGAAATACTGTGCGTTGAATTCCTTAACAAATGTCTCCCATGGAATTTCCCTACGACTCCTGTCCTCGTAGGACAAACTCTTCAAGGTGGTCCACCAGTCGTAGGCGCTATCCTTCAGCATGAAGGTAGCTAACGGGGTCCGCTCTACTGCAGCACAATCCATGGTGTCAAAAGTCTTCTCTATCTCTCTAAGCCAGTGGATGGCCTCGTCAGCGTCGGGACGACCGGTGAAGTGAGGTGACCTCAGCTTTAGAAACCGCTCAAGTGTAGCAGTGGGCCCTCCCCGCGCACTGGAACTCTCACTAGGGTCTCGTGTCTGATAACGAGCCATAGTGTCCATCATCGCCTCCATGAACTGCTCAACACTCGGCCTCCCGGCCTCGGACCCACTAGGGACATCACCCTGCTCTCGAATAACTGGCATCCTCCTCCTGGGAGCCATCTACTCGCCTACAATTACAAAATCAAAAAGTTCTAATTAGATTCCTAAAGCCTATGCTACCGCCGTGCCTGTACGGGATAATGTATTTATTCGCCGAATTTAGGATATTTAACCTAGTTATTTATTTATTTGCCAGTCCGTATGCTCTGATACCAACTGTAACGACCCGCCACCGTATAATCGGGGATCCGATTACTAATGTGTACCGAATCATTAATTTGGAACCAAACCAGGATCTAATCAAGTCTGGGAGATAAATAATAAACTAAGCTAAACATTCACATCGCATTGAATAGAAGTAAAAGTGCAGGAATTAAAATTATTACAATGCGACTCGATACAGGAAATAATTACATTTCCCAACAGAAAGGAAATAATTAAACGTACAGGCCAGAAATAAAAATCACAACTACGTCGGGGCATACCCCGGAACAACTGCTGACGGTGCTCAACTCACGGCCGCACTCTCCTCGCTAGGTCTGCTGAGAGTCCTCACTTGAAAACCGCAGGAGGGGTGAGTCTCAAAGACAAGACTCAGTAGGGATCCTTCGATCCCCACTGCCCACGCACACACCCACAAGTGCAAGGTACAGCTAACGGTAAAGTGATAAGCACAAGAGGTACAATTCCTAATTCTTAACGTGAAATTACATGCAATCGTAATATAATAAACATGCATATATTAAACCAGCCGATTAGGAAATCCACAACTGTCGTCTCGATAGAACTCGCCAACCACACAACAACGGTGGAGAAACCTCGACCCGCTGAGAACAAACAGTAACCCCTCGGATAGCACACTAGCTACTCCGGCCCAACCGGCTCAGGTGGCTACTCCTTCCCTCAGAATGAGTGACTCTCCGAATGTACCACTCCGACACCGGTACTAGCTGACCCCGGGGTTCACCAGGTGACCCTCTCTCACTAGGCGTCACCCCGCCCACGCCCCCACCGGCGCTGTGCTCACGCCCCCACTAGCACAGGGTGATAAAGCGCTACAATGTCACTCCAGGTCCATAGTAACACAAAACCCAACAAGTACGATCCGGTCACGTGAAAAGTCCGCGATTGTATAACATACATGTAGCATCGTCCGGTCATGAAGAATCTACCTCTACCGGGTACACTAAAACATGCAATAACTATCCATGTAACAGTATGAACACATTTTACTGGCATGAATTAGTGAGGTTCTGTCTTGAATCGCGTCTCCCAAGGTCGACGCCATTCAAGCTCCATGTACAGGTTCATGTAAAACAGTCTTCAGAATCAGGCCCTAAAAGGCGTCGACACCAGTGGTCGCCTTTTAAAAGGCGTCGACATCCTCAGACGCCATTTAACATAGAGATCCGGAAATTTCAAGGCCCTTACTCAGGGAATTTCAGCCTTTAAAAGGCGTCATGGTTAACCGACGCCATTCGAAAACGCGTCGTTCACCCATGACGTCTTTTAGTCCCAGAATCCCCGAACTGGCAGACTCTCTGTCAGGGGATTCCTGTCTAAAAGGCGTCGTGATGGCTCGACGCCCTTCAAAAAGGCGTCGTCCATGCACGACGTGTTTCAACCCCAGGAACCAGAGTCGCCTGAGCCCGAGGGCTCCCATTCCAACCCCAAAATTCACCAAAAAACGGAGAGAAAAGAGGAATAATACTATCCATAGGCAACACATTCATGGAAATCCCCCATGTTATCAAAAGAACTCCTAATCATGCTCATTCTACTCCCAAAACCAAAGATCCAAACAAGCTTAAACGGGGTAAACATGGTCTAAAACGCGATGCTAAGGGGAACCGTCACCCTACCGGATACTTGAACGCCTCCGAGCCTCAAGCCGTCCACCCGACTCGCCCTACGCCGCCGCCGGTACCGCCGTGGTCGTCCTTGCTCCTCCGTGACATCGGCCGCCGTCCGGAGAGTAGAACGCCGCAGTGGAAGTGGAGGTGGTAGTGGTAGGAGCTAGGTAGAGGATGGAGTGGAGGGAGAGATGAAACGGTGGGAGGAAAAGAGGGAGGAGGAGGGATCGCCGCCGAGTTCGCCGGAAGGGGAAAGAGAGGAAGAGAGGAGAAAATGAGGGAAAGAAGGAGGGCTCGCGGGGTTAACCAGAGACTGGCTAAAACGCGTCGACATCCGCGGACGCCATTCAGTTGATGTGACAGCTGCTCTGACAAGACTCTGAAATGTGTCGTTCAAGGCAGACGCCGTTCAGACGATATGTCAGGGCCGTACTCTGACAAACCCAGAGTCGCAGTCTGAAAGGCGTCGACACATGTGGACGCCGTTCAGGTCGACAAGACAGGGCCGTACCCTCGCGGCCCGAAACCAGCCCACGTGGCACCCACGTGGCAGAACTTGAAATGCGTCTGCGATGGTGGACGCCGTTTAAAACGCGTCTCGATGTCCTGACGCGAATCAACTCAGAACCTCCGCCCTCACTAAGGTTAGAACTACACAGTCCGATCCCGAAAACCGGATCCGAAGGTCACGATCCTTACATCTCCAGACTTTAACATGTTTAAGGTCTGGTTTCCTTCCATTCCATATCTCATATGGAGTGGTTTCAACATATTTGCTGGGTACCTTGTTCAGGATATACATAGCCGAGCTAAGTGCATATCCCCATAAGGACACCGGTAATTTGGACATGCTCATCATGGATCGCACCATTTCCATTAATGTGCGATTTCTCCTTTCTGATACACCATTCATCTGAGGTGTATAAGGAGGTGTAAGCTGAGAAAGGATACCATTATCCTTTAAGTATTTAATGAACTCTGTACTCAAGTATTCACCACCCCGATCAGATCGGATGGTTTTTATACTCTTTCCTATTTATTTTTCTACTTCATTCTTAAATTCTCTGAATTTCTCAAGGGCTTCAGATTTGTACTTCAATAAGTATATATATCCAAACCTTGAGTAATCATCAGTGAATGTAATGAAGTATGAAAAACCACCAATGGCTTGGGTTGACATAGGACCACATACATCTGAATGTATGAGTTCTAATATGTCTTTGGCTCGTTCTCCAGTTCCACTAAATGGAGACTTAGCCATTTTACCCATTAAACATGACTCACAGGTTGCATATGATTCACAATCAAATGGATCCAAATATCCATCTTTATGCATCCTTTGGAGTCTGTTTTCACCAATGTATCCAAGCCTACAATGCCACAAGTAGGCTTTGTTCATTTCATACTTACTTCTTTTAATTGAAGAACCGATATGTAAATTATCATGAGACACATTCAATAGATACAATCCATTGGACAAAATAGCAGAAGCTATTAATTTATTTCCGAAATAAATTGAACAACTATTGTTCCCAAAATTTAAATTGTATCCAATTCTATCTAAACATGAAATAGAAATGATGTTCCTTATTATGCTAGGTACATAATAACATTCACCTAATAAAAATGTGTCTCCGAATGGTAGCTTGAGCTTCACTGTCCCCACAGCGATCGCCGCAACTCTTGCACCGTTACCTAGCCTAAACTCCACCTCGCCGGTCCTTAGCTTACGCCTTCTTGTCAGTGCCTGCACAGAATTGCAGATATGAGATACACATCCAGTATCTAATACCCATGATGACAAGTTTACATCTATCATATAGATACATGAAGCGTTCTGCTGCTTCACAGTTCCTTGAGCCTTGTCCTTGAGGTATTCTTTACAATTCCTCTTCCAATGCCCTTTCTACTGACAGTAGAAACAATCATCTTTCTCAGCACTTTTACCTTTGTCTTTCTTGGTAACCTTTGCCTTTCTCTGAACCTTGTTCTTATTCTTTCGAAAAGCTTGGACTGCAAGTCTTTTTCTGTTGGTCTTACCAACCATGAGGACTTGGGGTTTATCCTTCACAAGGTTCCCCTCAGCAGTCTTTAACATGTTCAGCAGTTTGGCTAAGGTTGCTTGGATCTTGTTCATGTTAAAATTAACGATGAACTGAGCATATGACGGTAGAAGTGAAGACAACACGAGGTCTATGTGCATCTCCTTGGGAAGTGTAATCCCAAGAGCATCCAGCCTCTCTACCCACTCAATCATCTTCAGCACTTGATTATGTACTGAAGTTCCCTCTGCCATCTGAGCCTTGAACAGATTCTTCGATATCTCATATAGTTCGATTCTGCTTTGCTCACCAAAGAGCTCCTTCAAATGGAGCATGATGGATCTAGCATCCATCTCTTCATGTTCCCTCTGCAACTCATTGCTCATAGAGGCTAACATGTAACATTGGGCCATGGTGGAATCTTCCTTCCATTTTTCATACGCTATCATTTCCTCCTCTCGAGCATCCAATGCTGGTTCAGCAGGAGGTTCATGATCCAAGACGTAGGCAATCTGCTCAGACCTGAGGACTATCTTTAGGTTTCTAAGCCAATCTGAGTAATTGGTGCATGTCAAACGGTTGGCATCAAGTATGCCTCGCAACGGGTTATGGTGCGACATTCTCGCCTACAGGAGATAATCAATTGATAATTAGCAGATATTCAGATTAACTAAAACAAGATATGGTCTTTTATTATCTAGTTTTACTCCCACTAATTTTCAACGAACTGTATAACCTTCAGATATACAGAACATGAGACACTGACTGTCTCCTAGTGGGGATCAGAATCTCCAAGTATCATAGTATGACCTTGGGTAAACACGTAGTATCATACCGCTATCTCAGAGCAATCATCTCATGATAATTGCAACTCCTTGCAATATCTGATCATATTTCGGCTCCCAAGTTTAATGGTCCTGGGTAAACACAGTAGACCATTATCCCCGGTCTAAGGTTTACCATCAATACGTGACAGAGTAAAGTAGAAATATAGTTTTCGGGTAAACACGTAGATAACTATATCGTTCCTCTACTCTTATCCAAATGCATCTAATGCCATGATCAACAGTCCTCTCCACAGACAATAGCAGACCTCGGGTAAACACATAGTATATGCCATGACTGAATTAAGTTTTATTGATCATATTGATGGAGAGCCACGCGGTGCATTCTCAATGACTCGTGCTGCGGCTTAGAGTTTGTTACGAAGGTTTTACTTATTTAGTTTGGTCTCATCCTAGGTGATAGTATTAAATATATCGAATATATTATAAATACTAATAACCTAGCAAATATAAAGAACACGCATCACATACATGTCATTAGTGTGGTCATGGACGGCACTGCGGTTTGACTTGAGCCAGACAGTCAAACACACACACATACACAATATAACAACTTATATCATGAGTCTGCAAACCCATGGATTCAATGAACTCCTTCATCTGGTCAGCAGTTGTGGATCATCCTCGCTCCGCGCGCAACTGCCTCGATCAAATTACATCATAATTCTCAATTACATGATAATTTAAATGAGGAAGCTTTATGGCGATTACATCAAGGAGGAAGGTAGAAGTACAATGGAATATAAGAGGGAGAAGTTCGTAGACCTCTATTTATTAATACACAATAAACCACACAATCACATTCCATATCCACAATTAATGCTCGTCCATGACCACCATGTGTTTTATTAAACAAACCACACATGAATTGCACATCAAATGGCTAAATAAAATTTTCGAAAATAATAATATTTTCAGGTTTCATAAAACCAGGGACCAATCAAAATCGGATTTAGAATTTTCAAAAAAATTTCAATAAGTTTAAGCATGCCAATTTAAATCTAATTTAAATAAGCAAACTAATGCATATTGTTAAAACAAAATTAAACAAGCAATTAATAACACATCAAATGTGTATGAAATCTAAAAAATAATGGCTTTAGAAATATTCCATGCTCAATTTGAACAATTCAAATAATTATGGGAGTATTTAACAATTAAATACAACAATTAATCTAACACCTTAGATTAATAATTAGTATTAACAACATTTGTTAATATGATAATGAAAAACTCATATTTTATTATTATGACCCAAAAATTAAAATTTTAATGTCAAAATCAAATTTTAACAATAAAATAAAATAAATTTTTAACAGGGCCACTAATATATAAAAATAAAAGATATGGGGTTTTAAGAAGGGGTCAGCCCGGCTGAACCCCTGGCTCGGGCCAGGGCCCAGCTAGGGCTCGGACCCAGGCCCGCAGGCCTGGTCCGGGCCTTGCTGGGCCCTGGCTCGGGCCGCCTGGCTCGAGCCAGGGTCCAGTCAGGCTGGACCCTGTCGGCGGCTAGGGGAAACCCTAGCCGCCCGACAGGGGGCCGCCCGACGGTTCCCTGCATTGCAGGGAACCAGACGGCTGCAACCTCGGCGGGGTTCCCTTCCGGCGCCGGCACCGGTGCCGTCCGGCCACCGGCGACCGTCTGCCGGTTCCGGCGACGTCGCCGCTGCCATCCGGCGGCCGGGGCAGGCCCGTGAAGGGCTCCGGTGGCCCCATTTTTTTAAAAAAAAAAAAATCTTTCCTTCACCCCCCCCCCCCCCCCCCCCCTTTTTTTTTTTTTACAGCGGTTTCAAAAACCCAAGAGGAAGAAGAAGGCCATGGCCAGCGGTACCTGGATCCCCTTGCTGCCGGCATCGTTCACAACGATCAAACCCCCCAAAGATCCATCTCATGGATTCGATTCTATCAAAAATACCCCGTTCTTCGTCCAACGAAGAACACGACGAAAAACCCCCAAAAATAATTTTTTCTTCAGATTTAAATCGGAATCTTATCGCAGTAATCATCTAATGAATTTAAATCTTTCAAGAAAACAAATTTAAGCATGGAATAAATTCAAAAACCATAATTTTTAGAGACCGAAACGGCGAAAACACAATGGAACCTGGCTCTGATACCACTGTTGGGATCGCTGTGTCGGGATCTGACCGAAAAACGCAGCGGAATAAAATATTCGGGATTGGATCCATCCCGTTTCGATGAACAAAACAATACCGGAGTAAATCGGATTCACCTTGCACGGATTCGAATCCGCGTTCGTTTTCTGGTTCCGTTGGAGCGATGCCGCAAGTCGTGCAGATGCCCGACCTCTAACAGTATCCATGCGGTTCTCCTCTCGATGGATCATCCTCGCTTCCTCGCTCGCTGCGGCATTCGTAGATGCCGTCTGGCTGTGCGTAATCCGCCGCGACATGCGGATTCTGAATCTCCCGTCGGACGGAAGGCGGAGCAGTCGGGAACCGCATGCCCAGAAGAGAAAGAAAGAGAGAAAGAACGAATGACGGCTAGGTCAGGGTTGCTGGCCCCGGACGTAGAATCCATTCTTTTATAATAAGTCAGTTTGCGATTTTTCATAAAAACCCATAGTTATCCGAAATCCTGTCGGATTATCCATTGACTTGAAAACCATTTGCATGTTACCCTCTAGGCCCAAATACCAATCTAGTTAATAGCCCATTAAGTCCAGTAACCCTTTACTGACCCACTGAATTAATTAATATCCTTATATTCAATTAATCAGCCGAATTTAATGTCCCACAATAAATTCGGACGGACTGCCGATCACGTTGGATGCCAAGCAACATCGCGTGATCCTGGATGGCACTGGGGTTATCGCAACCCTCTATTGGAACCTTTTTGTCATCGGTTAGCGAGCGGATATAATCCTTCATCTGTGCAATGTTCCCGAATCGACCTAGGGCATGGTTTACTGTTAAACCCTATTTGGTCGATTCACTTGAATCAGATGCCGCTAATCTGAATTCGATAACTCCTTATCGATTACAGAGTCTGCCCTGGCCAGGGACTTTAAGCGCATCATTCCCGGAACATTCTCTCTCAAACTACCGAGAGCGGATGATCCCGTATTGAACACACAATTACGTTCGAGGGCATTTCCCTGAACCTGATCGCTTGACTTATTGATAACCCATAGTTAGGGATTCGTTAGTCAAGGTCAAAGCTTAGAAACCTACCAACAAGATATCTTTGGAGTCTCAGGTCCAAGGATCATCCACGCAACCGTGACAAATGAATCGAGCTGGTTAACAGTGAGGTGATTACCATCCAGCGATTCATAGTCGGATCAGTTCAGTGAACTCATTCACCAATGAGCACCTATATGTTCAACATAGTGTCTCCACACAAGTGACTTATGGGATCAGTCACCCTCATCATATGAGCTGAAGTAACCTATACTAGTCTATCCGGATGTTCGATGTCCTATCTCAAACATCCTATGACAAGGAACAATTAAGAACATGTGTTTATAAGTCTTCGGTCCCGTAATTATGATCTCATCATAATCCGAAGACTGTTGCACATGTTCATGGACTTCATCGTGATACGATAAACACAGATCGAATTAATTACACACAATGAATTATTGCCATTTATTAATAATCTGAATAAGTACATAGTATCGGATTGGCTTTGAGACCATCTAATACTAACATATTATATATCAATATATTATTATTAGCTTATTTATCAAACAAGCCTAATAATACATATATTATATATATGCCCTTTATATTATTGTATATAAAGAATTTAATGCGTTAGTATATTTTTCCATACAATAATATTCTGTTCTGCAAAAGTTATTTGTGTATGATCCTCTAGGCCCATTATCACTCTGGTTTAAAGATCCATTAACTTCTAATCTAATTAGAGGTAAATTAAACCGATTGTTCCCAATAACCGTTTAATTTGTTCCGGACCTTTTTGATCACGTTGGGTCAAGCAAATCCGCGTGATCCTAAAGGATGCTAGGTTCATCTATACTCTATCTGGCACCTGTAAGTCATCAGTTATCGTATCGTTATAATCTCTCGCTCATTCTATGAGTCCGATCCGATCATGTGGTATGGTTTCGTCAAACCACTAGTGATCGTGTCGTCTGACCATGACCTCCATAATAATTTCACGTTTGTTCCAAACGAACTGATACCACCCTGGCCAGGGATTTAGTGGAGCGTCTATGTCATGACTCATTAACTGTCTGTGATATACCTGATAGTGAGCGATCCCTTCTTGACCATTAACGGTCTTTGCATGTATCTCGATGCGGCTAATAATTCAGTGTTTCATGACTTATGGTTAAAGTCACTTAACCAAACATTAAACCACACCAATCCTCATACAAGATCACATTAATGTCTCAGGTCAAAGGATCAATGATACTAATGAGACAGATGGATCTTCTGTTGACATTAGGTATAATTAACCATCTGAAGATCCATCAGCGGATCAGTTCAGTGAACATCCTCCCAGGATGAACACCTACACATATGTGCTGGTGCCCCGCACCTATGACTGTGAGATTGGTCATCTACACATCATGAGTGCTGATTCACAAGTAATCAATGTCCCAAAGTGATTACTCTCCAATTATGAATAGTTTAAGGTATACGTCTATGTATAGTCAAACTCACATTCGAGATCCTATCTCGAAATTGACCTTACAACCACATATCCTAGGGACAACGCAAAGCAATCCACATACTACAAGTTTACGCTCTAAATACCATTTAAATATATTGAACAAGATTGTACATCACATTGGGCCTACACGACCCATAATTGGTCTGTAGGACACCCAAAAAACTAACATAACAACAATGGGGCAATAGCTCAAGCGAAGGAGCCAATATCGCATCAGAAGTCAAAGTACATTATAAGACGATTTCATCTAATTCGTGAGATTATCACCCGAGGAGATATAGTAGTTGAGAAAGTCTCATCCGAAGATAATGTAGCAGATTCCTTGACTAAGTCATTGTCTCAAAACAATTTAGAACATCACCTTAAGTCTATGGGACTTAGACACATGGGTGATTGGCTATAGTCCAAGTGGGAGAATGATAGAATTAGGTGGCCTTAAAGCCAATCTTTGTGCATACTAGTTCATAATAAAGGCAATTATTACTTCATTTATAGTTCTCGCAAATTAACTATCATAATGAAGGTCCGTAGACAAATGTGTGGGATATTGAATCATGATGAGATCATGATAGTAGGATCAATATTCTTAGTCACTTGTCTTAAACGGTTCTCGATCATAGGATATTTGAGATGGACATTAAATATCCGATAAGATTGACACAAGTTATTTCTGCTCATGCGATGAGGGTGAATGATCTCACATTTACTCATGTGGTGACACTAAGACAAACTTGTAGGTGCTCATTAGCGAATGAGTTCATTGAACAGATCCGACTAAGAATTCTTGGATGGTCATTATACCTAATAGTCAACTAGAGAATTCAATCGTTACAGTAGCGCAGTTGGTCCTTTGACCTAAGTTACCAATGATTCCTTGCTTGTAGACCATTGTGTCTTGAATCTCTGACACAGTGGAAAGCTTGCGAAGGTAATTGAATGAATAATAGGGGATCACTCACTCTTGGTATAAGACTAGAGAGAGAATGTCCTATGGATGTGTATACAGAAATCCTTGACCATGGTCAACTAAAAGAGATGTCTTTTTAGAAATTAACTGAGTACTGTAATCCATCTAAATAATGCGATAGAGGGTTTGACTATTAAACCATACCCTTGCGTTATTGGGACATTGGATGAGTGAAGGATTTTATTTGTGCGGTATCTGTAGACGGAAATGTTCAAATAAAGGAAACAATATCCCTTATATCTTCTGGGATCATGAGGTAGTGTTTGGTGCCGTTCATGGTCAGAAGGTCAAGTGGATTAATCATCAAATGATAAACTACTTATTTATTGAATTAATTATTTAACATATGATGTTTAAATAATAATTAATAAATATTAAACTTTAGAATTAGTTATAAGTTTAATGGGATTGAAACCGGACTGATATATGGGTCTGGAGGGTCACACACATAAGATTTCTCGTAAGATGATGAGAGATGTTAAATATTACGGTTATCTGGATTTTTGTGAAAAGACGCAGGATAAACATGAATATTTAATGGAGAATTATCCAAGGCCAAGCTCTTGGATAATCATGAGAATTAATCCTTATGCTTATCTTTATTTCTTATATAAGGAGGCACAGGGGAGGGGTGGTTAGAGTTGGACGTACAACACACCCTTGGAGTTTCTCTCTCCTCTCTCTCTCTCCTTCTCTCTCTCTTGAAGTAGATCCCTCTCTCTTCTCAACTGCATGGTGGATTTGAGATCGGGTTGAAGCACTCAAGCTGAGGTGAAAATTGTGTCTGCGTCGGGAGCTCATGTGGATACCTCTGGAGATCGTGCATGTGCGCGATTGCCGAAATGGTTGAATCCACGGGAGATTCAAAACCCCGCAAAGGTGAAGAACAGTTCTTCCCATTTAAATTATAATTGTCCTTTTTACGATCCCAACAACCGATACACATGGAATCATTTAATTTTCCGCTGCATTTTAGGCGATTCCTAACATTTCCTAATAAGCATGATCAAATTTGATAACATACATATTGCATATCATATAAGAACAATTTCTTACATAAATCATAATTCCATATAAATTAAACTATTAGCTATGACATAAACTTATCACATAACCCACATCATAGTGAAGGATCATGAATCATGTTACTTATGTCATATAACATGGCTAACAACAAATTCACATTGTATTATGTTTCAAATTTCAGATTTCATATGTGTAAATCATGTATTTTCATGGTTAAGGATAATTCCATAAACCAATGATCTCATGGCTTAGCTTAAAGTCTAAAACTAGCAATTTAAATCAAATTTCATATATGGATTACACGAACAAGTCCAAAATAGATTTCAAAGGGGTCGTAATAGGTTCAAATCGTGTTTATCATCTGCCAACTTATCATATTTCACATATTTAAGCAAGCAAGCATCCTAACCACAACATAAGGGGCCATACATATACATATATTAGGCACCTAAGTAATAGTACCAAGTCTTGGTTACCGTGGAATTGAGGATCACACGTATCCTACCACTATGTCATACTAAAGTTGTCTTTATGGATTTTACCCATTGCTCCTTGGGTTCACGTAATGTCCTATCCAACAAGGATGCATATATTAGGATTGGACCCTATAATCCCCTTAACATTGTTGATCGGGCTATGAAGAACTCAGATGGGGGTGAATGGATTTAAAACAACAAAATTAAATCTAATCGGGAAAGCTAAGATAATTGTAAAGAAAGAGAGAGATACAAGGAAAGCAATCACACAAAAATACAAGGAATTATACTAGTTCAGTCTATCTAGACCTTTGTCTAGTCTCCAAGTGGCCTCTTGAGAGATCCATTAACACAAGGTATCAACCCTTTGCAGGTTTAATACAACCACCAGACACAGTTGGTCTTCCCTTCAACCTAGAAGGGGAATAAAACTACCTGATAACCTTCAAGTCTTCTCTTCACAGCAGGAAGAGGAAAGCAATAACACTAATTTGGTACAAAGGACAAAGTGCCTATTAAGTAGGCTGATAAGACAATGTAAAACAATAAAGCACAATCAAGACTTAGAGTAGAGAGAATGAAGTTGCAGATCTTGATCTGATTGCAGTTAAGTCTGAGAGCCTTAAATGCAGTAGTTGAATGTTTTAGCCCTCACATTATGTTAGATGTGCTCACAGGAGGGATGGAAGCCATTTGCCGTAATGAGTTCACTCTATATATGTATCTCTAGATCACTCTCGATTTTCAGTTACTTGGCTAGCTGTCTAGAATACCTTCAAGAAGGATGAGCTCTCTTATATATATGGCAGATTTAAATACAGCTTCTTTTTGAATTTCAACTGGATTCCTTTAGAGTAACGACTTCCTTCATGAATCTAACGTTAATTTTCACAAGTCTTAGTGTTAAATACTTCAGTCAGTCTAAGAGAGTGACTTGTCTTTTTCTTTTTGGAAACATGCAAGAGTGGTCATTGTCCATTTTCAAATTTAGCATGCAGATCTTCCTAAATCCTATTAAAGAACTAAGAATAGAAAGTTCCCATCTAGTTGACCAACCAGAGGAGAGGTGAGATTTGTAAAAAGGTGCCTTAGACAGAGTGTGGTGGCAGGTCTATCATATGGTAGACATGTCATGCGACAATGCAAAAAAAAAGCTTACCAGACATATAAGATTGCATTGAGTAAATATATTATAATAAGCTCAGTAAAAAGTTGAACACAATATGTCAAAAGAAGATCACATATGCATGAAAATAATAAAATAAGCTTATCATCTAAAAATGTGCACAAACCATTGCCTAAATCAATTTGAAAATCAGCAAACAATCCATGCAAATAATCGTTGGAAAAGTAATGCCATAAAAGATTACATAATCATTGAATAATCGATTTAACAAGTGAGCACAATCGAGTTACAAAAGACTTGTTAATTGATCCTAAGGAAAGATGAGACAATTGATTTAGAAGTCTTAGGTTAATCAGAAAAAGAAATATGCAGTTAATCGATAATCGATAAGGAGATAATCGATTGCAAGTACAAGCGGTTAATTAATTAACACTGAAATTGGTGAGTACTTAGAAGACAATTAATCGATTAGCTCAGTAATGCTTAATTGAAAAGTGCTTAATTGGAAGTTGCATATGGCATGCAACTGATTACAGAACATATAAGGTAGCTAATTGATTACAAGGTCGACGATCGATTACGATGCTATTAATCGATTACGAGGTCAAAGATCTATTATGACGTTGTTAATCAATTACGAGGCCGAAGATCGAGTACCATGCTGTTAATCAATTACACAGACCATATGGTAGTCGAAAAGACAATGAGTTGTTTAATCGATTATAAGGAATCATTTAATTGCTTAGAGAGATAACTAATAATCGGAGCTCTTAATCGATTAAAGTTTTCAACTTCGGACATAATCAACTAATAAACATAAAATTGATGAAGGAGATGATCGATAGAAATAATTGAACATTTGTTAGCATTTAATTGAGCAACTTTTAATCGATTAGCTAGCAATTAACAAAGCATCTCTTAATCGATTAGCCAGCAATTAACAAAGTAATTCTTAATCAATTACCCAGTGATTAACAGTATGAATGAAAGACGTATGCTAATCGATAACGAACCTTAGTAGTTCTTAAGATAAACCACTGTTAATCGATTAACGATAGGAATTTAATCGATTTCTCAGTAATCTTTTAATCGAAAGGATCAAGTAGTTTACTAAAAAATGACTAAGTCCAAGACTAACTACTTAGCAGATAATCAATCCATTCTATAACTTATCTCAAGCAAAGAAGTTATCACTAGAAAGCATTTAATAAATTCTCAAAATAATTTAAGTAAAAAATATGATTAAAAGAAATTTTCAGAGTGTATTATCACAAAAATATGGGGATTAACAAAGATGTAAAAAGGAGCTCAACAAAGATGGCAATGTCCATATCAAACATCTTATCATTAATGGCACATGTCTTGTAGTGAATACAATTTATCATATTTCTGAAAATTCCAATATCCATATTGCTAATAGTACAAATATACTAAAAATAAAACCTTTGAATGAAATCAAGTATTTTAAAGGCAAATCAGTTTATTCTTGTAAAAAATAAGATGAACAGCTTCTAATAGGTCAAACAGGTATTTTAGATATTATTGGGAATTTTTCGAAAATTTCAAAATAAGATTCAGATTTTTCCAACATGGAAACCTTAATTTCCAAGCTGAAATTCATTATTTACTATAATTAATCTTTTTTTTTTTTTTAAAGCAATAGCCTAAGGGAAGTAGCTAGGAGAGTACACCCTTTCCCAAAAGGATTGGATGTTCTCACTCTTTTAGTACTGTCCCATAGGTAAATTTTATTCATAAGATAATAAAGTTTACATCGAACAAGGGGGCAAACCGCTGATAAAATACGGACAAATTGCAATGTAATGGATGGAAAGCCCAATCTGTCTACTCGAATACAGCCTCGAATTGAAATTGGGACAGAGTGTTCTGAGTTAAAGAAAGAATTTGATTGCTCATCACAAGCGAAATTTGTAAGTCTATCAGCAGGACTATTTCCTTCCCGAAAGATGTGCCTCAGATCTAGTAGCATTAGTATGAAGTAGATGCAGCCATAATTCTTCAATAAATGGTAGCAATCTCCATGGGCGCTTAACCAACTTCACAAGAAGCTCTGAATCACTTTCAATGATGGAATACCACAGACTATCTATCATAGCTCTAGTCTCTGCCACTAGACTATAACATAGAGAATAATAGTGACAAAAGGCAAAGAGACGAACACCATTAGAATCCTTAAATAGTTAGGGAAATTTGTCATCACGATCTGGATCCATTTTTAAGGAAATATGAAGCCCAAAGAGATTGAGGAGCCGTCAACGACTTGCAAGGAAGTTTTGCACGAAAAAGTAGTCTGCATATCCTTCAAAGAAGTCACTCCTAAACCACCACTCGCCAAGGGTTTGCATGTCCTATCCCAGGATTTCCAATGTCATTTCTTAGACCCCTCACAAGGATTTAAAAAATGACCAAACATGGCAGATACAATGAAAATGTCATATGAAAAGTGTCTGCAAAGTTTCATCACAATTTGGATCCATTTGACCTAAATTTTAACTTCTATGGCATGGTCAACTCAAGTTACATGCGGCAGGTGTGAATGTAATGCCAAATTAAACATCAAATGAAGGATAAAAATTACTGAATTTTGTAGGCAAATTAAAAACATAGTGATGAAAGTTTTTCAAAGTTTTAGGTCAATTAGACATCAAATGAAGGAGAACAGATCCCCAGAAGTTGAATTAGGAAATCCAAAAAAAATCTAGATAGGGAGCATGATATGGCTAGCCGTTTGATGCTCCAAACGGCCAAAATTGTTGGCTGTCTGGTCCTCCAGATGGCTAGATAGCTGGCCATCTAATATCATCAGACAGCTAGGGACCTAGTTCTCTAATGGCCACATGGCCATCGCCTTGGCCGTCTAGTGCTAACGGCCACCGTAGTGGCTGTCAGGCCACCAGACGCATAGTAACACATGGACAATGGGATTTTTAAGGTTTTTGACAAATGAAGAGGGTTTCATGATGACTTAATATATACTTACACAAATTTATTCCTTGAAAATATCAAAACATTTCAATTTTTCTATATACAAATTAAATCGTGGTGGTTAGGTAATCATCACCTGCCTCTCAAACAATGAACCAAAATTCCAATATCTCCAAAAATATTTGAATTGCACCACAAACACAAGATCTTCTATTCTTCTCCCACATCCTCCAGACATCCTAGAGGGACAACAAGTCATAGAACATTAGCCTCCAAGCTTAGAACCTCCCTTCCTTGTCTAAGAACCAAACAGGAACCCAAAAACTAACTTTTCTCAAACTTGTGTGGCAGCTAGGTCTCCTGCATGAATTCAAGCCCTCTATAAATATTAATTACTCTGAATTTTAGCCTTAATCGACCTCCACATCCCCTTTTGGGTCGAAGTTATCAAAATCAACCACCCCTTCCAAGAACAAGGAAGATCCTTGTCCAACTCAAATTTCTACTCATGAAGTCCCACTTTCTTTAACTGAAAATTCAATTTTTCAACCTAGTTAATGACTGATTCAGTGAAAATGGTTAGCCATAAAGTTGTATATCTTCGAATCCTCTTTCCGAAAGTACCAACCATGCATTTTTCTAAGTTCTATATTGAAAGTTATCACAGTTTCACGAACCCACTATCTAGTGTACCCGAATCCAGAAATTTGACGAAGTTAATAGGCTAATTTAGCGTATTTAATTAAATTAGTGGGCTTCACTGAATAATCAAAATCGACCCTATCGAATTGATTATAATAATCCTTTGTTTATAAAATGCTGGATAATAATACATAGAGTTCTTGAAATGTAGAGACATTATTTATGGCCAAAATACTCCTAAGCTGAGGACTAGTGTTGGACATAATGAGCTTAACTTGCTTAGACTTAGACAACATGTCTTTCACCTTCTCAGCCATACTTCTCCATCTATCAACAAATTGGACAAAGTCCTCATTTGGCTTCAACTCTTTGCCTGTTCTTCCATCTGAGTGAAATGACTAAGAAAACCTATGATTATAAGATGTAGGAGCTAAGGCAGAGCTCTCCTTAGATGGCACAGTGTATGTAGGGAAGAAGCTCTTGGGTTGTGGCATAGTTGGAGCTGCAGGAGAGGTCAAGAACATGGTGACTTGTGGTGTAGTGTAAATTGGGATCAAATTTATGGGAGCCTCTATGGCTGGATAACCCTGAGTTTGATCAAATTAAGAAATTGTGAATGAAGAGGTGGATTGCCCCTGACCAAGATAATTGATCGACACCCCATAGGGTTGAACAAGGTAGGGGTAGAAGAGAGTTGCTTCCCCTTTAGAATGGATTGGATATCCATGATCTACTGTGTACTGATGTTAGGATTGGCTACCCGCAAGGAAGTCCAATAATCAGTTGATGGAGTAGATTGGGCTGGAGGTGGAACTGAGATAGATGGATTCTTATCATTACTTGTTTGGGCTGTTAATAGGAGTGTTTGGGTCTTCATGAATTACAGAGACTTGGGCAGACCCAAAACTAGGAGTGAGAAAATATGCGTTGTTAAAGTTTGACTTGTGGGAAGAGAATCAATTAGAATATTGCATTTTGAAAATATAAGATTATTCTTCAATTATTTGGAAGCAATTTCTAACTATTTCCTCCTTGACTCAAATTAGTTATGTATGTCCGTTAAGCCAATCATATAACTATTATGTATAGTTTTGTTCTTACTTGTTCTTAGTCGGTGGGTTTTTGAGAAGGACATAAAATAATCAGTAAGACTAGCACATGTTACTCTTGCTCATAAGATGAGGATGACTAGTCTCATAGTCACTTATGTGGAGATACTGAGACAAATTTGTTGGTGCTTATTAGAGAATGAGTTCACTTAACTTATCTAGTTTTGAATCACTGGAGGGTAATTTACCTAACTAGCAACTAATTGATTCATTGTCATAGTAGAATGGTTGGTCCTTGGATCTTAGACACCAAAGACATCTTCTTGATGGACTTCTTAGTTTTGATCTTAGCTCCATGATCTTTAGCCATGGGATCTTAAATAGTTAAGTAATTGGATTCAACGAAATATCTTTGAAGGTAATTGTGTGGTCTACATGGTATCATTTTCTCTCGATAATTAGAGATAGAATGCTTTATGGTGTGATGCCTAGGAGTCCTTGGCCAGCGCCGGACAACATATCAGAAAGGGTGTTTTTTGATGATGCTTTGAGTCATCCAATCTATATGAGTAAAGGAATTAGTGTTTGACCGTTAATCATACCCTAGGTTCACTTGATAGCATTGTAATGGATGAAGGATTAAAGTCACGTGGTAACTGATTACAAAAAAGGTTCATTGAGTGGGCTACCGAGCCCTAATGCCTTTCAAGATTATGCGGTGTTGCTTGGTATCCAACTTGATCGAAGGCATGAGATGATAAATTGATTAAGTACTTACTTGATATTAGATATTAAATAAATTACTTTAAGTCAATAAAGGGTTACTGGTTTTAATGGGCTTGAAATTGGACCGACAATTAGGCCTAAAGGGTAGCACGTACAAGGTTTTTCATCGATGAGAATTAAGTGATTATTTATATTAATTTAAGGACTTTTTATGAAAAGTCGTCAGAAATTAATATAAATACACGTCAAAGAGAACGTAGCCAAGATCCAGGTTACTCCACCTGGCCGGCCCCCTTTCTCTCTCTCCTTTGGCTAGCCCTCTTTATAAGGGGGGTTCTATCTCTCTTGCTCATTTCATTTCTGCCTTGCTTGAAGACATTGTTCGCATGTTGCAGGCACTTGTGACAAGAAGCAAGAAGAAAGGCCACAAATCATATGGATCTTGTTGAGGAGATGAAGACAATACATCAACTAGAGGACCATGTGGATATCGTTGGAGGCTGGCACCTGCACGACTAGCAATATCGCTCCACCGAAACCGATCGAACGTGGATCCGATTCTACGCAGGGTTAGATTCGGATCTCCGAATAAATTTTATTTATGTCGAAATGGGCTAGGAACACATGGAGATTTATTAATTCCGCTGCATTCATGTCGTTTATACTTTTATACTGCATCTCCTCGTGCGATCCTACACTGGTATTAGAGCAAGGTTCTGCTTTGATCCATTATCGTCCAAAATATATTATAGATTGATTCTATATGTAAAAGATTTTTTTTTTTTTTGTCGTATGCGATTCATGTTCATGTATGATGGCAAAAAAATTCCAATGCATGCAAAAAAACTATGCCAGAATAGTTCTGGGTGGATCTACTGCATTTTCTGGATTGTGCAAAAGGCGCTAGGAAGAAACCCAGCGTATCCAGGTGGCCATAGCTAGCCTCACTAGTGGCAGCAATGGTGACGATTGGCCTAGCCACTCCCTCGCGAGTTGCGTTGACCGGTGGTGCTAGCCTCTCCTCCTCTCGGCCGCCGCCCCTCTATGGAGGGAGTACTTGTTCGAAGAGAGTTGGGGGGGGGGGGCAGCTGGCTTGGCTTGGCCAATAGGTTGGGCTTGGCCCAGGCCCAGGCCAGGACTGGGTTTGGTCGGCCAAGCCGGTCGGGTCCCAAAGGCCCACTAAAATAAGTTTTTTATTTTAAAATTACTTTAAAATAAAAAATTAACATATTTGTTTATTGGGCCTTGTTATATATTCATGTTCTTATTAGGGTTTTAGATTTATAAACATTGTTTAAGCTTAAATTGAGGTATTAATAGTTTAATTCAATATTTATGTTTTTGCCATATATAATAGTGTATTAATCTAAAGGTTTTATGAAAACCAACTTATTTTATTTCATGAAAATAAACCCTCATAATGTTAATTTCGTGAGTGTAATTGATTAAAAGGTAATCAAGTGGTCATGAACAAATACTTAAAATATTCATGTCATGTGATTATGTAAATGTGGATGTGAATTTATTGTGTGGAGTGGTTACTAATTTGATTATTATTGAGGCCTACGTAGCTTCATCTCTCTCTACACTCCGATGTAATTCTACCTCCCTCCTTTAATGTACTTTCTATAAGGCTTTCTCTAATTATATGTATATTTTGGGATGATCCACAATTGCAAGTAGAAGGACTTTAGGGGATGTAATCACTTCATTATGTGATGGTTGACTTTAATCTAATTGTTATATTAATTATTTGGTAATAAAATGTGTGACTCCAATTTGGTCATTGTGCTGTCCATGACCTACCCTAATAACATGTATGGTGATGCATGCTATAACTTAAGTAGAAATGCGAGGATAAACTAAGACTATAGGATGATGATGCCTTAAATAGGGTAGAAGAATGGTATAGCCTTGTTGTGCTATTCACAAGGACTGCATCTAAATCTATGCTCATTAAGTAATGATGGTATAGCTTAACTTGACTCTAATGGCTTGTTGTAATGTCCACAAGGTTATTAAAGTCTAAGGGTCAAAGTACAATTAGATATTGTAAGGAATTGCAAGTATCAAAAGTTGACTACTCTCTGATTATGATGTGGCTTGTATTATCATAAGACCACATGCATGAGTCAGTAAGATTCTAATCCCCGTTAAGAGACCATCGATGTCTCCTATTTTGTATATATGAGGGTTATATAGTTCGATGAAAATTAGTGGGAGTTAATCATGATAAACATTTAACAAATTCGGGGCATATTGGATGCCAACAAACTAACAAGCCCAAACTACTTGGATTGGCTCAGAAACATGAAAATTATCCTCAACTTTTAGTAGATTGCCTATGTCCTTGAGGATTATGCATGGCCTGAACCACTGCTTGATGCACCTTAAGGGGAAATGATCACTTATGAGAAGTGGAAGGAGTATTCCACTCTAACCTAATACTACATGATAGCCTTAATGAGCAATGAGTTACAAAATCTATCATGCTCTATGTGAAAGACCTATTTGAGGAGCAAAGTAAGACAGAGAGGTATAAGATATTTCAAAACTTGTTCAGGGCTTGCATGGCATACGGGTCTTCAATGCAGATCCATGTTCTAAAGATGATAAAGTGGTTAGAGGGGCTCACTGTGCATGATTTTGTCCTAGACAAAGACCTAAGCATTGATCTCATCCTTTAGTTACTGTCTGATCCATTTTCCCAATTCATAGTTAACTTAAACATGAATAAAATTAAGGTGAGTTGGGTTGAGTTACTTAAGATGCTCAAGACTGTCAAAGGCAACCTTCAGAAGGAGAAGCTCACAGGCTTCAAAAGTCGTATTATAATGGATACTTAGATCCATTTGATTATGAATCACATGTGAGTTATGACTCTTATTTGATGGGAAAATTGGTTAAAGCTATTTACTGGACATGGAGAGAAGGCCAAAGATATTTTGCAACTAATACATTCTAATGTACGTGGTCTTGTGACTACCTAAGTCAAAGGTGCTTCTCATGCTTCATTACCTTCATTGATGACTTCTCGAGATTTAGCTATATCTACTTAATTAAATACACAGCTGAAGTATTTGAGAAGTTCAAGAAATTCAAGAATGAAGTAGAGAAACAAACTAGGAAGAGTATTAAAACTTTTTAATCAGATTAGTGGGTGAATACTTGACTGTAGAATTCATACAATTCTTGAACGATAATGATATCCTTTCTCAATGGACAACTTTTTATACATCCTAGAAGAACGACGTATCTAAAAGGAGAAACATGACATTATTAGGTTTGGTGCAATCGATGATGAGCTACTCTAAGCTACCAGTGTCTTTGTAGGGATATGTCCTACAGTCAATAGCATATCTATTGAACATGCTTCCCAGTAAATCAGTGTATGCCACTCCAATGAGATATGAAAGGATAAAAGCCTAACTTTGAACATATTAAAGCCTGGGGTTGCCCCACCCATATGAAAAGGCATGATCTAGATAAACTAGAATCTAGATCCGAAAGGTACAAGTTTGTAGGATACCCAAAAGAGACTTTACGGTTCTACTTTTATGATCTTAGATTACAAAAGGTGCTTGTTGCCAAGAGAGTTGTCTTCCTAGAAGTGGTATACATCCTTGAGCAGCATAGTGGGAGTAAAGTAAATCTATAAGAAGTTCCAGATCCACATGCTATACCAGGCCATCAGATGAGCGTTTGCCTCTGGAACCTATTAAGAAACATAGGCATGAACTGCATAGGTCTGGAAGGGTACCTAGACAACCTGAATGATATGTGAGGCATATAAGAGTAAAGGTTCATTTAGCACACCATTCAATGAGGATGATGATCCTAAGACTGACTAAAAGGCCATTGAGAGCCTAAAATCTAGGAAATGATGAGAAGTCACGAATTTTGAGATATAGTCCATGTGCACCAATAGAGTTTGAAACTTATAGGACTTGCCAGAAGGTATTATACTAATTGGCTACAAGTAGATCTTTAAAAAAAAGATCGCTGCAGATGGACAAATTGACACTTATAAGGCAAGGTTGGTGGTAAAGGGGTATCGTCAAAGACGAGGAATTGACTATAACGAGACTTTCTCACTAGTTGCCATGATAAAGGCAATTAAAACTCTTCTTTCCATAACTGCATACTATGATTATAAAATCTGATAGATGGATATGAAAATTACTCAATGGAAACTTTGAGGAAGAGATGTATATGATACAACCTACGCATTTTACATCCAAGGAGCATCAAGACAAAGTGTGCAAGCTTTATGGATTCATTTATAAGTTGAAGCAAGATATCCGAAGTTAGAACATAAGATTTGATGAGGTGAGCAAATCTTATGACCTCATTAAGAATGAAGATGAGCCATGTGTGTGCATAAAGACCAGTGGAAGTGCAATCACATTCTTGGTACTTTACATTGATGATATCATACTTATCGGGAATGATGTAGTAATGTTGTCATCAGTTAAAGTATGGTTGTCTAAGAACTTCTCTATAAAGGATTTGGGAGAAGCATCCTGTATGTTGGGGATCAGGATCTATCGAGATAGATTCAAGAGGATGCTTGGTTTAGCCCAATCCATGTACATAGACATGATTGTCAAAAGATTTTGGCACAAAAAATTCCAAGAGGGGTTTCATATTGATGAGACATGGAACTAATCTCTCTAAAGAGAAATCCCTTAAAACTCTTGAAGAAAGAGAGTGCATGAATAGAGTTCCCTATATGTCTATGATAGGGCCTATCATATACCCCATGCTATGTACAACGCCTGATGTGGCGTTCGCTCTAAGTGTTGCGAACAAATATAAGGCAAATCTTGGTGATGCACATTGGAAGGCCGTGAAGTGTATGTTGAGCTATTTTTTGCGTAATTTAATCCTTATATTTTGGTAATAACGCATAATGAAAATGAAGAAATTAGTAGCTTGTTAACTCAATTAAATGATTAAATTAATTGATTACAAGCTAACAAACTCATTGTATCGAGAACGTATTATTCTAGACTTAGTCGATCTTAGGAAGTCTTGACTCAAATCGATTAAAGACCCACTAAAATCTTGATTACATCTCTATCGCTAATTGATTAACAGTAAGTAAACTAGTTGCCACAGCAAACTACAAACTTATTAGAGTACCATTTATATCGTCCTTTTAATCACTATACTAACTGATTAAGTCTACCGCTAACGCTAAATCGATTAGCCCATTGACTAGGGAGCTATCGCTAATTGATTAAAGTCTATTTGATAATCATTATCACTAGCCGATTGAGTTAGTCGCTAAGGCCAAATCGATTAGCCGTATCGATTAGAATAGCTTCACTAAATGATTAAGTCTATCACTTAGCCAAGTGATACTTCGATTAAGTTCCTTTCGAATCGATTACAAGACATTTCAATTATGGTTATTGACTGACTGATAAGTAATCGATTAATCAATTACTTCTATCTAATAGATTAGAAAGACTTAAGCAATTTCATTTAGCAACTGCCAATCAATTATTTATCTATTTTGCACTCGATTATCAGTGTTTGTTAAATCGATTAACTATTTAATATTTAATTGATTATTACTTGTTTAGAACTCGATTATCTATGCCTGTTTAAGCGGGTAACTGCTCAATAATGAATTGATTACCAGTTCATTTTGAACCCATTCTCTTTATTTGTTGAATCAATTATCTGATCATAATTGGTTTGATTACTTGTTTTCCCTTTGAATCGATTTGTTGATAATGACATTTCTATCATCTGGTTTATTGTGAATCGATTATTACAATGCTCCCCTTGATTGATTATACAGTAGCATGATGATTCGATACATTCTCTTAAAATATTTGTGCGCTAGCTTATATGCTACTGTTTAGAATTTCTATGCTTCTATATTTTGTACTTTCATAGACTTCTGCTACAAGGCGAATCTCTATTGACAAATTGGGCAGAAAGTCCAGTTACCTTTTAGTTTTTTATTGGTGTATAAAGCTATCAGAGATCTTTTATGTTACCTAAATGAGGATGTAAGGATCGTGACCTTCGGATCCAGTTTTCGGGATCGGACTTTGTAGTTCTAACCTTAGTGAGGGCGGAGGTTCTGAGTTGATTCGCGTCAGGACATCGAGACGCGTTTTAAACGGCGTCCACCATCGCAGACGCATTTCAAGTTCTGCCACGTGGGTGCCACGTGGGCTGGTTTCGGGCCGCGAGGGTACGACCCTGTCTTGTCGACCTGAACGGCGTCCACATGTGTCGACGCCTTTCAGACTGCGACTCTGGGTTTGTCAGAGTACGGCCCTGACATATCGTCTGAACGGCGTCTGCCTTGAACGACGCGTTTCAGAGTCTTGTCAGAGCAGCTGTCACATCAACTGAATGGCGTCCGCGGATGTCGACGCGTTTTAGCCAGTCTCTGGTTAACCCCGCGAGACCTCCTTCTTTCCCTCATTTTCTCCTCTCTTCCTCTCTTTCCCCTTCCGGCGAACTCGGCGGCGATCCCTCCTCCTCCCTCTTTTCCTCCCACCGTTTCATCTCTCCCTCCACTCCATCCTCTACCAAGCTCCTACCACTACCACCTCCACTTCCACTGCGGCGTTCTACTCTCCGGACGGCGGCCGACGTCACGGAGGAGCAAGGACGACCACGGCGGTACCGGCGGCGGCGTAGGGCGAGTCGGGTGGACGGCTTGAGGCTCGGAGGCGTTCAAGTATCCGGTAGGGTGACGGTTCCCCTTAGCATCGCGTTTTAGACCATGTTTACCCCGTTTAAGCTTGTTTGGATCTTTGGTTTTGGGAGTAGAATGAGCATGATTAGGAGTTCTTTTGATAACATGGGGGATTTCCATGAATGTGTTGCCTATGGATAGTATTATTCCTCTTTTCCCTCCGTTTTTGGGTGAATTTTGGGGTTGTTTGGGGTTGGAATGGGAGTCCTCGGGCTCAGGCGACTCTGGTTCCTGGGGTTGAAACACGTCGTGCATGGACGACGCCTTTTTGAAGGGCGTCGAGCCATCACGACGCCTTTTAGACAGGAATCGCCTGACAGAGAGTCTGCCAGTTCAGGGATTCTGGGACTAAAAGACGTCATGGGTGAACGACGCGTTTTCAAATGCCGTCGGTTAACCATGACGCCTTTTAAAGGCAGAAATTCCCTGAGTAAAGGCCTTGAAATTTCAGGATCTCTGTGTTAAATGGCGTCTGAGGATGTCGACGCCTTTTAAAAGGCGACCACTGGTGTCGACGCCTTTTAGGGCCTGATTCTGAAGACTGTTTTACATGAACCTGTACATGGAGCTTGAATGGCGTCGACCTTGGGAGACGCGATTCAAGACAGAACCTCACTAATTCATGCCAGTAAAATGTGCTCATACTGTTAGACGGATAGTTATTGCATGTTTTAGTGTACCCGGTAGAGGTAGATTCTTCATGACCGGACGATGCTACATGTATGTTATACGATCGCGGACTTTTCACGTGACCGGATCGTACTTGTTGGGTTTTGTGTTACTATGGACTTGGAGTGACATTGTAGCGCTTTATCACCCTGTGCTGGTGGGGGCGTGAGCACAGCACCTGTGGGGGCGTGGGCGGGGTGACGCCTAGTGAGAGAGGGTCACCTGGTGAACCCCGGGGTCAGCTAGTACCGGTGTCGGAGTGGTACATTCGGAGAGTCACTCATGCTGAGGGAAGGAGTAGCCACCTGAGCCGGTTGGGCCGGAGTAGCTAGTGTGCTATCCGAGGGGTTACTGTTTGGTCTCAGCGGGTCGAGGTTTCTCCACCGTTGTTGTGTGGTTGGCGAGTTCTATCGAGACGACAGTTGTGGATTTCCTAATCGGCTGGTTTAATATATGCATGTTTATTATATTACGATTGCATGTAATTTCACGTTAAGAATTAGGAATTGTACCTCTTGTGCTTATCACTTTACCGTTAGCTGTACCTTGCACTTGTGGGTGTGTGCATGGGCAGTGGGGATCGAAGGATCCCTACTGAGTCTTGTCTTTGAGACTCACCCCTCCTGCGGTTTTCAGGTGAGGACTCTCAGCAGACCTAGCGAGGAGAGTGCGGTCGTGAGTTGAGCACCGTCAGCAGTTGTTCCGGGGTATGCCCCGACGTAGTTGTGATTTTTATTTCTGGCCTGTACGTTTAATTATTTCCTTTATGTTGGAAAATGTAATTATTTGCTGTATCGAGTCGCATTGTAATAATTTTAATTCCTGCACTTTTACTTCTATTCAATGCGATGTGAATGTTTAGCTTAGTTTATTATTTATCTCCTAGACTTGATTAGATCCTGGTTTGGTTCCAAATTAATGATTCGGTACCCATTTAGTAATCGGATCCCCGATTATAGGGTGGCGGGTCGTTACAGTTGGTATCAGAGCATACGGTCTGGCAAATAAATAAATAACTAGGTTAAATATCCTAAATTCGGCAAATAAATACATTATCCCGTACAGGCACGGCGGTAGCATAGGCTTTAGGAATCTAATTAGAACTTTTTGATTTTGTAATTGTAGGCGAGTAGATGGCTCCCAGGAGGAGGATGCCAGTTATTCGAGAGCAGGGTGATGTCCCTAGTGGGTCCGAGGCCAGGAGGCCGAGTGTTGAGCAGTTCATGGAGGCGATGATGGACACTATGGCTCGTTATCAGACACGAGACCCTAGTGAGAGTTCCAGTGCGCGGGGAGGGTCCACCGCTACACTTGAGCGGTTTCTGAAGCTGAGGCCTCCTCACTTCACCGGTCGTCCCGACCATGACGAGGCCATCCACTGGCTTAGAGAGATAGAGAAGACTTTTGACACCATGGATTGTGCTGCAGTAGAGCGGACCCCGTTAGTTACCTTCATGCTGAAGGATAGCGCCTACGACTGGTGGACCACCTTGAAGAGTTTGTCCTACGAGGACAGGAGTCTTAGGGAAATTCCATGGGAGACATTTGTTAAGGAATTCAATGCACAATATTTCCCTAGACATGTCCAGAGGGCCAAGGAGAGGGAGTTCATGGATCTGACGCAGGGGAGCATGACAGTACTTGAGTACCAGGCGAAGTTTGTTTCGCTAGGTCGGTTCGTGCCTTTCATATCTGGGGACGAGGAGCGTCGTACTGAGAGATTCGTAGACGGACTGAGGCTCAGCTTGAGGAACTTCGTGGCGTCTTACTGTTGCACTGATCTGGCTTCCGCGGTTAGATGTGCGGCAGCAGTGGAGGCTCAACAGAGCCAGTCGGCCCGGGAGAGAGGACTGGTTGCTCAGAGCCCAGTTCGTGGCAGGGGTAAGGCAGCGGCAGCGGCCCCTTCTGCTGGATCGGGATCGTCGTCACTCGGCTCCCGATTCAGGAGATTCTTCAGGGGTGGTGGCAGCAGTAGTGGCAGTAGCGGCAGCAACAGGCCCGGGCAGGGTCAGCAGAGTCAGTCTGTATCCAGTGCACCGCAGGGGCCAGCTCAGAGGCTTCCGGGAGTCTATCAGCACTGTGGGGGTACCCATGGTGGGACTCAGTGTCCCACTCTTCCCAGGAGATGTTTCACTTGCGGCCAGCAGGGCCACTTGGCGAGGCAGTGCCCACAGGGGTATGGTCAGGGACATGGTTCAGGTGAGCAGAAGAAGCCAAGGACCCAGGGGAGAGTGCTAGCTATCACCAGGAGGGAGGCTCGTGCGTCCAACTTGGTGGAAGGTACACTTTCTGTCCTTGGGAACTCTGCACACATACTGATTGATTCGGGCGCTTCGCATTCTTTTATTTCTGAGCAGTTCTTAGATATCCTTTCTGCGCCCGTTGTTGAGTTATCTGATGGTTTGATGGTGGAGGTTCCTTCTGGAGACTATTTGATATCTTATAACTGCTTGAGGAATGTTCCCTTGACCATTGAGGGTCATGTGCTCCCTGCCCAGTTGGTTGTGCTTGCCATTCGAGACTTTGATGTCATCCTGGGTATGGATTGGTTGGAAGCCTTTTATGCAGAGGTGGACTGCCACAGGAAGAGGGTGCGATTCTCCATTCCGGACATCCCGACCTTCTTCTTCCAAGGTATTAGGCTTTCTTCCCGAGGTATTCTTATTTCTGCCTTTAAGGCATGGAGGTTGCTTGATGGTGGCTGTGAGGCTTTCCTTGCCTCTGTTGTTGTCTCTGATGTCCGGGATAGTCTCAGCCCTGGGGAGGTACCTGTTGTATGTGAGTTTATAGATGTTTTTCCTGAGGAGCTGCCTGGCCTTCCTCCTCAGCGAGATGTCGAATTCACCATCGAGCTTGCACCAGGTACGGCACCCTTGTCTAAGGTCCCGTATCGGATGGCGCCAGCTGAACTCGCTGAGTTAAAGGCACAGTTGCAGGAGCTGCTGAATAAGGGTTTCATTCGCCCCAGTACATCTCCATGGGGTGCTCCAGTCATGTTCGTTAGAAAGAAAGATGGTTCTCTGAGGTTGTGCATTGACTATAGGCAGCTGAACCAGGTAACGATAAAGAATAAATACCCACTTCCAAGAATTGATGATTTGATGGATCAGCTGCAGTCCGCGAAGGTATTTTCCAAGATCGACTTGAGATCCGGGTATTATCAGATGAGGATCCGGGATGTTGATATTAGCAAGACGGCTTTCAGAACTCGGTATGGACATTATGAGTTTTTGGTTATGCCCTTTGGCTTGACCAATGCTCCGGCGGCCTTTATGGAGCTGATGAACCGAGTCTTCAGGACTTACCTGGATCAGTTTGTGGTTGTGTTTATTGATGATATTCTGATCTAGTCTTCTTCTGAGGAAGAGCATGCCACCTATCTTCGGGCTGTATTGCAGGTCCTGAGGGAGCATCGACTTTATGCCAAGTTCAGCAAGTGTGAGTTTTGGCTAAACGAGGTGCATTTCCTTGGGCATGTTATTTCTGGCAATGGTATCGCAGTGGATCCAGCCAAGATCGAGGCGGTGATGGATTGGAACAGGCCGACTTCAGTAACTGAGATCAGGAGCTTTCTGGGGCTTGCCGGTTATTACAGACGGTTTGTTCAGGGATTTTCTTCGATAGCAGCCCCCTTGTCGAGGTTGACTCGAAAGGGAGTTCGCTTTGTGTGGACCGAGGATTGTGAGCGGAGTTTTATTGAGTTAAAGACCCGTCTCACGTCAGCCCCTGTACTGGTGCTTCCATCTGGATCAGGTGGATTTGTGGTTTACTCTGATGCGTCCCGTCGAGGTTTGGGCGCAGTTCTAATGCAGCATGGCAGGGTAGTGGCTTATGCGTCTCGACAGCTGAAGAAGCATGAAGAGAACTATCCTACTCATGATTTGGAGCTGGCAGCTGTGGTATTTGCACTCAAGATCTGGAGGCATTATTTATATGGGGAGAAATTCCAGGTTTTCACGGATCACAAGAGTTTGAAATATGTGTTCACTCAGAGGGATCTGAATTTGAGGCAGCGAAGGTGGATGGAGTTCATTAAAGATTATGACTTTGACCTTTCTTATCATCCGGGCAAAGCGAATGTAGTGGCAGACGCTTTGAGTCGGAAGACGGTCATGTCGTACCTTATGATTCAGGAGTGGAAATTATTCGAGCAGGTGGTGGAATCTTCTTTTAGGGTTCCACGTGATGATGACAGAGCCGTGCTGGTCAGTTTGACGGTGAGACCAGCTGTGTATCATGCAGTAATTGAGGCTCAGAGGGCAGATGTTGAGCTACCACAGATCCTCCAAAGGTCAGAGGTGGAGTTATGGGACGACGGTACGGTCAGGTTCAGAGGTAGGCTTTATGTTCCGACAGAGGAGGACGTGCGCAGATGTGTTCTTGATGAGGCGCATCGTTCGAGATATGCAGTGCATCCGGGCTCGACTAAGATGTATCATTGTTTGAGGAGGCACTTCTGGTGGCCCGGTATGAAGAAAGATGTGGCTGAATGTGTGGCCAGATGCATGACTTGTCAGCAGGTCAAGGCCGAGCATCAGAGACCTGGTGGATTGCTACAGCCCTTGCCGATTCCAGAGTTGAAATGGGAGCATGTGACGATGGACTTCGTGATGGGATTGCCTACATCCCCTAGTAGGAGAGATGCCATCTGGGTCATCGTTGATCGGCTGACCAAGTCGGCACACTTCCTAGCTATTAGGAAGGACTGGTCAGTCGGCAAGCTGGCAAAGTTGTTTGTAGACCGGATCATCTCTCTGCACGGGGTGCCTTTGTCTATCGTATCAGATCGAGATCCAAGGTTTACTTCCAGATTCTGGAAGATCTTTCAGCAGGCATTAGGCACTCAGTTGGCTTTCAGCTCAGCCTACCATCCCGAGACTGACGGACAGTCGGAGAGGACTATTCAGACCTTGGAAGATATGCTCAGAGCTTGTTGTCTAGACTGGGGAGGTTCTTGGGAGCAATATTTGTCCACAGTGGAATTTGCATATAACAACAGTTACCATTCCAGTATCGGCATGGCGCCTTACGAGGCTTTGTATGGGCGACCGTGTCGATCTCCTGTATGTTGGTCCGAGATCGGTGAAAGGCAGATAGCAGGACCCGAATTAGTACAGCAGTGTGCTGAGATTGTCAGGTCAGTTCGGCAGAGGTTGACCGCAGCGCAGAGTAGGAAGAAGAGTTATGCTGACATCCGACGGAGACCGCTTGAGTTTGAAGTTGGGGACCACGTGTTTCTCCGAGTCTCACCCTCCAAGGGTGTAATGAGATTCGGGAAGCGAGGCAAGCCGAGTCCGCGCTATATTGGGCCTTTTCCCATCCTTGCTCGGATTGGGGATACCGCATACCAGCTGGCCTTGCCGCCCAGTCTTGCAGGGGTGCACGATGTGTTCCATGTTTCCTTACTGAGGAAATATGTTCAGGATCCGTCCCATGTCCTGGACTTTTCAGAGTTGGAGGTCGCTGAGGACCTGTCCTTTCCAGAATATCCTGTTCGTATTGAGGATCGCAGAGAACAGGTCCTGCGGAACAAGATTGTACCGTTGGTCAAGGTGATTTGGCAGTACCGCTCCGGAGGTGTGGCAACCTGGGAGGGAGAGGATGAGATGCGGGAGCAGTTCCCTTACCTCTTTTCGTAAGTTTCCTTGTAAACTAGTATCCCTGTTTGACCTTGTTAATTCTAAGCAGTCAATTTCGGGGACAAAATTCTTTTAAGGGGGGGAGATTGTAAGGATCGTGACCTTCGGATCCGGTTTTCGGGATCGGACTTTGTAGTTCTAACCTTAGTGAGGGCGGAGGTTCTGAGTTGATTCGCGTCAGGACATCGAGACGCGTTTTAAACGGCGTCCACCATCGCAGACGCATTTCAAGTTCTGCCACGTGGGTGCCACGTGGGCTGGTTTCGGGCCGCGAGGGTACGGCCCTGTCTTGTCGACCTGAATGGCGTCCACATGTGTCGATGCCTTTCAGACTGCGACTCTGGGTTTGTCAGAGTACGGCCCTGACATATCGTCTGAACGGCGTCTGCCTTGAACGACGCGTTTCAGAGTCTTGTCAGAGCAGCTGTCACATCAACTGAATGGCGTCCGCGGATGTCGACGCGTTTTAGCCAGTCTCTGGTTAACCCCGCGAGCCCTCCTTCTTTCCCTCATTTTCTCCTCTCTTCCTCTCTTTCCCCTTCCGGCGAACTCGGCGGCGATCCCTCCTCCTCCCTCTTTTCCTCCCACCGTTTCATCTCTCCCTCCACTCCATCCTCTACCTAGCTCCTACCACTACCACCTCCACTTCCACTGCGGCGTTCTACTCTCCGGACGGCGGCCGACGTCACGGAGGAGCAAGGACGACCACGGCGGTACCGGCGGCGGCGTAGGGCGAGTCGGGTGGACAGCTTGAGGCTCGGAGGCGTTCAAGTATCCGGTAGGGTGACGGTTCCCCTTAGCATCGCGTTTTAGACCATGTTTACCCCGTTTAAGCTTGTTTGTATCTTTGGTTTTGGGAGTAGAATGAGCATGATTAGGAGTTCTTTTGATAACATGGGGGATTTCCATGAATGTGTTGCCTATGGATAGTATTATTCCTCTTTTCCCTCCGTTTTTGGGTGAATATTGGGGTTGGAATGGGAGCCATCGGGCTCAGGCGACTCTGGTTCCTGGGGTTGAAACACGTCGTGCATGGACGACGCCTTTTTGAAGGGCGTCGAGCCATCACGACGCCTTTTAGACAGGAATCGCCTGACAGAGAGTCTGCCAGTTCGGGGATTCTGGGACTAAAAGACGTCATGGGTGAACGACGCGTTTTCGAATGCCGTCGGTTAACCATGACGCCTTTTAAAGGCAGAAATTCCCTGAGTAAGGGCCTTGAAATTTCCGGATCTCTGTGTTAAATGGCGTCTGAGGATGTCGACGCCTTTTAAAAGGCGACCACTGGTGTCGACGCCTTTTAGGGCCTGATTCTGAAGACTGTTTTACATGAACCTGGACATGGAGCTTGATTGGCGTCGACCTTGGGAGACGCGATTCAAGACAGAACCTCACTAATTCATGCCAGTAAAATGTGCTCATACTGTTAGACGGATAGTTATTGCATGTTTTAGTGTACCCGGTAGAGGTAGATTCTTCATGACCGGACGATGCTACATGTATGTTATACGATCGCGGACTTTTCACGTGACCGGATCGTACTTATTGGGTTTTGTGTTACTGTGGACCTGGAGTGACATTGTAGCGCTTTATCACCCTGTGCTGGTGGGGGCGTGAGCACAGCGCCGGTGGGGGCGTGGGCGGGGTGACGCCTAGTGAGAGAGGGTCACCTGGTGAACCCCGGGGTCAGTTAGTACCGGTGTCGGAGTGGTACATTCGAAGAGTCACTCATGCTGAGGGAAGGAGTAGCCACCTGAGCCGGTTGGGCCGGAGTAGCTAGTGTGCTATCCGAGGGGTTACTGTTTGGTCTCAGCGGGTCGAGGTTTCTCCACCGTTGTTGTGTGGTTGGCGAGTTCTATCGAGACGACAGTTGTGGATTTCCTAATCGGCTGGTTTAATATATGCATGTTTATTATATTACGATTGCATGTAATTTCACGTTAAGAATTAGGAATTGTACCTCTTGTGCTTATCACTTTACCGTTAGTTGTACCTTGCACTTGTGGGTGTGTGGGTGGGCAGTGGGGATCGAAGGATCCCTACTGAGTCTTGTCTTTGAGACTCACCCCTCCTGCGGTTTTCAGGTGAGGACTCTCAGCAGACCTAGCGAGGAGAGTGCGGCCGTGAGTTGAGCACCGTCAGCAGTTGTTCCGGGGTATGCCCCGACGTAGTTGTGATTTTTATTTCTGGCCTGTACGTTTAATTATTTCCTTTCTGTTGGAAAATGTAATTATTTGCTGTATCGAGTCGCATTGTAATAATTTTAATTTCTGCACTTTTACTTCTATTCAATGCGATGTGAATGTTTAGCTTAGTTTATTATTTATCTCCCAGACTTGATTAGATCCTGGTTTGGTTCCAAATTAATGATTCGGTACCCATTTAGTAATCGGATCCCCGATTATAGGGTGGCGGGTCGTTACAGAGGATGTACTCAAGTGCATATATGGAAACTTGTGTCTAAATCAAGAGGTTGATAGAAGATGGCCAAGATAGATGAAGAATTGGATTAGACAGTTCAAGGAGCTTTCCAATTTAAATGTTAGACACAGCTAAATCTATTATGTCTAATGTTTCCTTCAAGAGTCCAATGGGTAGAATTTGAGCGGTCAACCTATATATATTGGACTCTAGTTTCGCATGAAGAAAAAATAGAAAATAGAAGAATAGAGACTATCAAGTGAAATTCAAATTTAGAAGAGCTCCATTCTTAGTGCAAAAACTCCCTTGTGTTCTAAAAGAAAAAAATAAGAGAGAAAAGGGCCTAAGAGCATACATCAATCTTGAAGAAAAATGTGATTGCTTCACTCTCCATTGTGCAACCTGATACTCTCTAGCCTCTTCATCAATTGATTGAGACACTGGACTCTAAATCTTTTCCTGTGTGTCTTGATCTTTGTTTGAGTTTTTCATTGTACACTTATCAGCTTACTGAGATGCATTTTCTTGTGTATCTTTAATCAGACAAACATCTAATTGCTACCCCTTCCTATAGATAAAGGGAGGACATACATGGCAAGAGGCTGTGCCTCTTCCTGAGGAAAGAGATGACCAATTGTAGCTAGAGGTTTGTTTGTCGTAACCTACAAGGGGTTAATACCTTTTGTAGCTAGTTCGGCTAGTGGAACTCCCAAGCATTGCTTGGGACTGGATGTAGGTCTATGGACCAAATCATTATAAAATTATTGTGTCCTTGTGTGTTTGCTCCTTGTTTCCTTCTCTTTCTTGTGCTCTTCATATCTATTGCAATTAGCTTCTATAGATTATTTACATTTTTTTATAACCATTCAACCCCTTAGGTTCTCCATAGTTTGGGCAACAAGTGGTATCATAGCTTGATCTCTCGTTGCATAGACGTAACGATCTTAGAGTAAGATGGATATGGTTTTAATTGTTACAATGAAGGTCACTCTGTCAACTGCTTTCCATTGTTAGAAGGAGAGGATTACTCCCACTAGTAGTGTCGGATGGAGTTCTTACCAAGGGGGTCGACTTCGATCTTTGAAATGTGTTTGTGGATTGACTACATTGTCATCAAACCTAGACATCAATAGATTAATAAGACAAACGTTTGATCTGTTTGAATAATAGGGTAAAGAGCATCTTGTGTTGTGTTCTGTTAAAGAAAGAATCCAACAGAATCTCTGCATGCACAATAGCACGAGAAATGTGGAACAAGCTACAACTCACATATGTAGGAACCGAGAAAGTGAAGGAGACTAAGATCGACATCTTAGTCTCATAATATGAGAAGTTCAGAATGGAGCCCAATGAGACTATCACCCAAATGTACAGTAGATTCACAGTCATAGGAAATGAGTTAGTCTCTGTTGGAAAAGAGTGTAGTACTGGCGACATGGCAAGAAAAATTCTCAGGTCTTTCGGCAGTCAATGGACTCCCAAGATGACTACTATTGAGGAAGCCAATGACTTCATTAGCATGAGCCTCAAGAAGCTCATTGGGTCTCTTATGGCCTATTAGATCAATATGAAAAGGCTGGGAGAAAGTGTTGGAAATAGGTGTCCTTAAAGCCAATCATTAGGGACCAATATATATTATGATTCACTAATAAACAGCAATTAATTCATTATGAAGATTAGCATTTAACTAATTATGCATAATGAAGTATGTGGGATAATATTTGAATATTGAATCATAGTGAGATTGTGATAATGAGACCAATACTTCCTATATACACGCTATTTTTGACATCTCATTGAGTACATTTCATATCATACTACAACACCTCAAATGATCTTCATTTGAGTTGTTTAACTAGTTTTACCTACACTTATGTAGTTTTCTACAATTTCTTATTCGTGTCATACCCATTTGATGCATTCTCAACTGTCTTGAAGGCGTTGGACCTCCTTGATGTGATTAAGCTTCCTGGTCCCAGTCGCATTCCAATTTAAATCTCAGTCAAAATTCAAAATCTACTTATTCGTGCCAACATACCCTGACGTGAATTAAGTTTTTCAATTTGTCATTTCCTTTTTCTACGGATTTTCTTCCCTTATCTGATTTTCTTATTCATGTCAGGCGGGTCTGATGCGATTTTGAATCACATCAGTTCGATATGACGCGTTCATAGTTCCTTAGCCACCAAGAACCGAACTGCTCGCAAACAAGAATTTCTCTTTAGATTCAAGTTATATGATGCAAAAACCTCCTCCTGTGGATGGGTTCTATCTTTGGGAAGAGTTTGAAGGCAACTTTTCTTCTTGTTGTTGCTTGGAATTTAAGTTTATGATTTAATTGTGATTTATTGCGAGAATTAGCCATCCTATATATAATACACCTCTTGGAGCTTCAAAGAGGTTGGTCACTGAGAGATTAGTGAATCCACCTCGAGAGAATAATTCCTAGTTCTCTGAGCATGAAAATAGCCTTCTTTTCTACCTCTCTTGCTTTCTAGAAGGAGTTCTTCATCCATAGAGAGAGGCGATTGAAGCTTGGTGTCTACACGGGGCCAAATCTTTTCTTCTTTCTCATTCTCTTCATTAATCATCAACTATTTTGCACATCCGAATATAGCTTAGTTCATGCATCATTAATTTTTAATCACTAAAGCTACTTTTTAAATCATAGCATCCATATTTCCTACCCACTGCATATAGGGATTAAAGACAAAAACATAAAAAAAGTGAGTCTTTTGGTTTAGTTACATGTTCTTTTGCATATTAGAGTAGATAGTACACTAAGTCTCTAATCTATCTTCTTTGTTCATTTTGGTGTCTTTGATTGCAAGGCGAAAGAAAGAAGGAAAGAACATAACTTGGACGATCCTCAAAGTAGAAGTCGATTGAATCACACATCAAAGAGGGTAGAAAGATAAAGAGAAGAACTTCATCTTCGGCCGATCGGAGAGGAAGAAAATTGAGTCCACATCATCTCAGTTTACTCTAGGTGAGTTGAATTCACGCAATCACTTTATTTATTTCATATAGAATTTCATTCTCTGGCAATCACGATCACATTCTTCACTTAATCTTTTAAATTTTTTTCATTCAAAGCATTCTGCTATCCTCATCTTTTGGTGATCAAGCTGGGACTTCTCTTGCTTGTCTTTTTATCTTTAGTACCCTCCTTATATTACACTTTGACAGCCTCGGTGTCATCCATTTTGCACCCTCGTGTGCACTCCCTTTGTGCTCCTCGAGCACATTCAATTGTTGTTTTACTCTCCCCTGTGAGCCATGTGCACTCCTTGCTGCAAGAGTTGTCTTATTTTGGTCATCCAATTAAGTTGGTTATTGCATTATCGTGCCTTGTTCGAAAGCGTGCTTTAGTGTTGAAGTGATTGTTTGAATTTTTCTCATCTGGATACCTCTGGTTGTTATGGATTTTTATCATATAACGACCCGCAACCCTATCATCAGAGACCCGATTACTAAATGGGTATCGGATCATTATCTACAGGTTCACACCCATATCTCAAACACCACGTCTGGAGAAATAAGCGTTAAACAAGGCTAAATATAACAATCTCACGGACCATAAGAAAAGTACAAGTGCGCAGGAAGCACAATATAACGTCCATATACAGTCCAACAATAATTACAAGGTCTATAGAAATTAAGCATGTATAGGTAAAGGAAAAAAGTACAACAACATCTGGTCATACCTAGGAACTAAGATAGCTACTGGCCCGCACACAAGGAAGAAAGTCACACGCTAATGCTCGCCGAGAGGTCCACACCTAAAACGCTAGGGAGTGAGCCACACAAAAATGGGCTCAGTAGGGCTCACCCAATCCCCACCTCCCAAAAACAGTACCAAGTAACTGTAGATATAAAGGAAAACTGTAAACAAAGGCAGTAAAACTACCACCACCAACAGCGAGAGTAAATGGGACGAGTCCCAGCAGTAGTAAACACACGCATTCGCAAATGCAACATGCACAACTCCAAAGTAACTCAATCGACCAAACTCAACATCGGAGTCCACAACCAACGTCTCGGCTAAAAACACAAACACGCAGCCGAACGTGGGAAAACACTGACCCGCTGGGTCAGAGCAGCAACCCCTCGGATAGCGCGCTGGCTACTCCGGCCTGTCTAGCTCTAGGTAGTTCTGCCTCCTTCCAGCACGAGTGACACTTCAAATGTACCACTCCAACACCGGTACTAGCTATATCCCGGAGTACACCAGGTGAACCTCTCCAGCCAGGCGTCACCCTGCCACAACCACACCAGCACTGTACCCCCCCCCCTGCCCCCACCAATGCAGGGTGCCTAAGTGATAACAACTATCACTCTGGGTCCACAGTCGCACAAAACTCGTGACCGCATCAATGTATGATTCCAAGCATGCAATTAACCACATTATCTAACAAGATACACACATGATAATTTCAGGAATTAACGGGGAACTATCTTGAATCGCATCTCTCGTGGCCGACGTCATTCATGACCCCCAAATAGATTTGGTTACTCACAGGCGTTGGGACCTGGGGATACTGGCCTGAATGGTGTCGCCCGTGGCCTACGTCATTCAACTCTTTATCCCGCGCTAGCCTCAGGAACTGGAAAAGTGGGCCGTTAAATAGCAACGACCATGGTTGACTCCATTTAAATTGCGTCACCTGGTCTCGACACCATTTAACGCCCGAAACCGACCTCTACCGAGCCAAAACCAGGGGTCCCTCTCCTCCCCAAAACACTCAAAAAAGTCAAAAATGAAGGAAGCAGGGGAGAATCCAAACAACTGATTAAAGATCACACCGAACCCCATTTCATAAAAATGACCGTTTTCATCGAAAACCCCCCACCCCTAAACATGCTTGTTCTACCCAAAATTTCCACGCACACAACATGCTCTAAAGCAGGAAACATGGATAAAACAATTAAATCATGTGCAAGGATTTTCCCCCTACCGGTTTAGCTTGAACTCCTCCTTGCTTCTTGTTGCCGAACCGCCGCACCACAAGCCACCGCCGGTACCGCCGTGGGTGTCGTCACTCCGTTGGGACGTCAGCTGCCATCTGGAAAGTGATATACCATGGAGGAGATGGTGGTGGTAGTGGTGGGAGATAGAGAGGCATTGGAGTGGTGGAAGAGGAAGAAGGGGGGAGGGGAAAGGAATGGGATTGGAGGGAGTCAGAGGGGAGCGAAGAGAGAGGGAGTGAAGGAGGGAGGGCTCGGAGCGTCAATCGAAACTTCGTTAAATCGCATCATTCCCAGACGACACCGTTCAGACGATGGGATAGGGTCCTACACTAGCAAACCACTGAATGGCATCGGTCATGCAAGACGCCTTTCAGACAATCAGATCGGGGCCGTACACTTGTGCCACAACGCTCACCCATGTGGCAGCCCTGCATGGTTTCTAAATGGCATCCCCCTAGGCAAATGTTGTTCAAAATCGCGTTGAGGTACAAACCAAGGGGTCTGACACCAAAAATCGACCCGATAATCAGATCCGAAACCTGAATCCTTACATATCACCTTGTTCCCTGTCTGGCTGAAAGGAGAGTCCCCTTTTGAGTTACAGTACACCCTCTAATCGCGTCACACACTGTTGACACAAATAAGAATTGGCGTCCTTATATCTTGACACCTTCTTGCGCCAGGTTGATTGCTACTTGACATAGGTTCAAGAACAGTAACACTCTGCTAAATCACGTCATAGACAGTTGACGTGATTAGCCATTGGCGTCATAGTACCTTGATGCGTTTCACATCTGTTTAATAGTTGTTATTGTTTTGCTCTATATTTAGTTTTGCATTGGCTATCGGTTTTCACCGAGCCACAGGTCATCCAGGGTGCGAGCCATATCTCCCCTCACTTCTAGGAGTCGTACACCCCTCTTGTTGCTTGTAAGACCTTTTGGTTGAAGTGATCCCTCTCTTTCATATTTGAATTATACGCATCAAGGCCTTCGTGAGCCCCCAAAAGCAAGGGAATCCCTCCTCGCTCATCAGGACGGTTGTACCATTGAAGTTATGGGTTAGATCATCGATATGCAATGAGTGGTGTGGAACCATAGAGAATAACGGTGTACATTGAACTGAAACTAGGGTCCTAGTTACTCGGGTGTTTTCTTACTCCTATTTATACTCACCTAATCCAACACATAACCCAAATGTTCTGATTGACCATTGTTTGCAAAATTGTCTGGATGTATCTCTCATTGTGTTTAAATATGATGCTTCATTCAGGAAAGGTTGTTGGAGGCTATGAATATGAGAATGTGTTTGATTATGAGGATAACACTTTCCATTATCAATCTCAACCCAATCTTGAAGAACCTCAGTTCGATCAACACGATCCTACTTTGGGATATTACATTCACTCTTAGGTTCAGGCTCTAGATTCCGAACCAAATCTAAACTCTTCTAATGAGGCTCAAGAATCCAATGAGCACTCATCCTCTACCTTGCCAGTAGATCTTGTCCCTACATTAGGCATTCTCGCCACCCATTTGGATCTTTAACAAGTTGAAGCCATCCAACCATCAAATCAATCTATTCAAACTCCCATCAATCATCTACTCAAGCAATTGAGAACCTTCGTATCTCTTCCTCTCAGCAACAAGCACGTCAACAACAACCCACTTTTTGATACCCCTTAGGAGTCTAGAGTCCCATAATTCAAAAGGCCTCCGCACAGGGTAGAAACTCTGCCGACAAACCCTACTACCCGGCATGTCCTCAATACTACCCCTAGGGGTCCAAAAGGCTTCCTTACTATCAATTTCCTCAGCCTTAGAATGATCAACTAACTCAGCCACTCCTTAACAAGCTCAATTAGATGGACAAACAATACAAGAATTTAAAGAAGATGATTAACATGAGGGCTACTCTCGAGGTTTCATTTCCAGTCCTCCTCGTCTTTCATTTGCCTCCATCTGAGATGCCAGCCTATAGAAAATATAGTGGGACCAAGAATTCGTTCATACATCTCAAGGACTTTCTCTATGAGTATTCTTTCTGGCAAAGTAAGAAGAGGTCCTCGGCTTACTTATTCAGAAGATCCCTTGAGGGTGCGGCTTTGGAATGGTTTTTCTCATTGGAATCATCCGAAGCCGAGGATTTTGATATTGTTCAGAAAAAATTCCTCCATGTCTCATAGGTATGAGACCTCTTTTGAAATTTTCCTACTGGAATCTCCTAAGTATAATATCTATGTACATGGATTGGGATAATCCTAACATCCTCTTTGATCTATCACAATAGATCCTTATGCCCAGCAAAGAGGATGCTTCTCCCAAATCCTTCATGGAGAATGTCTTGGACGACCAAGACTTTGTTGATGTCAACATTCTTACATCATTCCCAATGAGTAAGATGTCATCAACATAGAGGACTAAGAAGGTCACTAAGCTCCCACTGACCTTCTTGTAAACACAGGGTTCGTCTTCATTCTGAATGAAGTCGAAAGATTTAATAACTTCATCAAATCTCAAATTCCAACTTCTGCCTCAATCCATAAATAGATTTTTGAAGCTTGCATACCTTATTGAGATGCAGCTTAGATGTGAATCCATTAGGTTGTACCATGTACACCTCTTCTGACAAGTTTCTGTTAAGGAAGGTTGTCTTTACATCCATCTGCCAGATCTCATAATCTAGGTATGCAGCAATGGCAAGGAGGATTCTTATTGACTTTATCATTGCCACTGGTGAAAATGTTTCGTCATAGTCATTTCCTTGTCTTTGACGATATCCCTTGGCCACCAGTCGAGCCTTATAAGTGCCAATTTGTCCATCTACTCTAATCTTCCTCTTGAAGATCCATTTGCAGCCGATAGGGATCTTCCCTTCAGGTATGTCAACCAAGTTCCAAACTTGATTTGTAACGATCCGCCACCCTATAATCGGGGATCCGATTACTAAATGGGTACCGAATCATTAACTTATAACCAAACCAGGATCCGAGTAAGTCTGGGAAATAAATAATCAACTAAGCTAAACATTCACATCGCATTGAATTGAAAGGAAAATGCAGAAATTAAAAGTTATTACAATGCGACTCGATACAGCAAATAATTACATATTCCAACATAAAAGAAATGATTATACATACAGGCCAGAAATAAAGATAACAACTACATCGGGGCATACCCCGGAACAACAGTCGACGACGCTCAGCACTCAGCCGCACAACCCTCGCTAGGTCTGCCTGGAGTCCTCACCTGAAAGCCGCAGGGGTGAGTCTCAACGAAAAGACTCAGTAGGGATCCTTCGATCCCCACAGCCCACACACACACACCCACAAGTGGAAAGTACAGCAGGGATATAATAACCATGAAGAGACAATAATTTCCATGCCTACATCTCAATAAGAATCACATGCATTCAAAGAATAACTAACATGCATAACTCTAATCTATCAGGAAACTCGTAATTCGGCGTATCCTTAAAACATGTCAATTCCACAACGAGAGTGGGAAACACAACGACCCGCTGAGACCAAACAGTAACCCCTCGGATAGCTCACGGGCCACCTCGGAGGTCACTCCTTCCCTCAGCAAACACCGGCCCGCTGAGACCAAACAGTAACCCCTCGGATAGCACGCTGGCTACTCCGACCCAACTGGCTCAGGTGGTTACTCCTTCCCCCAGCACGAGTGACACTCCAACGGTACCTCTCCGACACCGGTACAAGCTAGCTAACCCCGGGGTTCACCAGGTGACCCTCTCTACTAGGCGTCACCCCGCCACTGCTCCCGTCAGCGCTGTGTCCCTCCGCACCGACACAGGGTGTAGAACGCTACAACTGTCACTCTAGGTCCACCGAAAACAGAAAACACGGCACGGTGCGATCTGGTCACGGAGGAAGTCCACGGTCGCACGACACACAACGCAGTGCCATCCGGTCACGAAGAGCTCATTACATCGAGTATACTAACTGTATGCATTAACCGACTATCTAGCAGTGTAAACACATTTTACTGGCATGGATTAGTGTAGTTCTGGCTTGAATCGCGTCGCCCGAGGCCGACGCCATTCAAGCACCCTAAACTGGTTCAGAAAATACCGGCCTCAGAATCTGGCCTAAAAGGCGTCGACACCAGTGGTCGCCTTTTAAAAGGCGTCAACATCCTCGGACGCCGTTCACGCTGAAAAACCAGGAATTCGAGAAAACAACAATGGAAGGATTACTGCTCTAAAAGGCGTCATGGTGGCTCGACGCTATTCAAAACGCGTCGCCCACCCATGACGTCTTTTAGTCCCATAATCCTCAAACTGAGTCCCGTTATCGGGGTGATTTTCTGCCTAAATGGCGTCATGGTGGCTCGACGTCCTTCTGAAAGGCGTCGACCACCCATGACGTCATTTAGCGCCAGAACCCCTAGCCTGATAAACCTCGAACAGGGGAGGTTTCTGCCCTAAAACGCGTCGTACTGCCCCGACGTCCTTCTAAAAGGCGTCTACCAGGCACGACGCCGTTTAGAGCCAGAAACCTGGTTCCCTGGTTCGATCCGAGGGATCCTCCCATAGCCCCAAATACCCCGAAAAAGCCCCAAAAACAGAGGGGGAAAGAGGGCAACCAAAGTATCCATAATTCACATCACAGAAACTCCCATTCCCATCAAGGAAAAACCCCCTAACATGCTCATTCTACCCCAAAACCATCGGTCCATAGCATGCTTTAAAACGGAGAAAAACATGATTTAGAACACAACACTGTGAGAACCGTCACCCTACCGGTTCTTGAACTCCTCTAAGCTCCGTGCCTCCGACCCGCCGCACCGTAGACCGCCGCCGGTACCCTCGAGGACGTCGCCACTCCACCGGGACGTCGGCCGCCGTCCGGAGAGTGGTACGCCGCGAAGGAAGTGGTGGTGGTAGAGGTGAGAGGTAGGGAAGTATTGGAGTGGAGGGAAGGACGAAGGGTCGATGTCGGGGTCGCCGGAAGGAAGGAGAGAAAGAGAGAAGGAGGAGCAAATGAGAGAAAGAAGGAGGGCTCTCGGGGTTAACCAGAGACTGGCTGAAACGCGTCGAGATGTACGGACGCCTATCAGTCGATGTGACGGCTGCTCTGACAACCCTCTGCGCAACGCTCTGACAGAGGTCTGAAACGCGTCTTCCATGAAAGACGCCGTTCAGTCGACAAGACTGGCGCCGTACTCTGACAACACAGAGTCGCAGTCTGAAAGGCGTCGTGCCTCGCTGACGCCGTTCAGACGACATGTCAGGGCCGTACTCACGCGACCCAAAGCCAGCCCACGTGGCACAGGCTAAAACGGGTCAGCATAGCTGGACGCCGTTTAAACCGCGTCGAGCCCGCTCGACGCGAATCCGACCAGAGTCTCAGCCCCACTGGAGCCTGAACTACAGGGTCCAACCCCGAAAACCGGATCCGAAAGCCTCAGTCCTTACATGATTGGTATACATGGATTGGATTTCCGAATCCATAGCTTCCTTCCATTTCTCGGAGTCAGAATTACGAATTGCCTCCTGATAGGATTGAGGATCATCATCCTCATTTATCTGTACCTTAGACGAACTGTCAGAGACATGTCCAACATATCCCTTAAGTTCTGTAGGTACCCTACCAGATCTTCGCAATATCTGTATTTCATTTTGAGCATTTTTCATAAGTGGCGTCTCATCCAATGAGACTGTGTCCCCAGTTTGTAGTTCATGGACCTCATCCAGTTCTATCTGACTCCCACTATTTTTCTTGAGGACATATTCCTTCTTTAGGAATACAACTCTCTTGGCCATTAAGACCCTTTGCTTAGAAGGGTGATAGAAATAATATCCAAGTGTCTCTTTTAGATATCCCAAAAACCAATACTTGTCTATTCTCGACTCTAGCTTATCTGCGTCATTTCTCTTCACATGGGCAGGACACTCGTAAACTTTAATATGATTAAAGTTCGGTTTTCTTCACTTTCATATCTCATATGGTGTGGTAGGAACTGACTTATTTCAAACCTTGTTTAACAAGTAGGTTGTTGTCTCTAAGGCATACCCCCATAGAGACAATGGTAATTTTGACAAGGACATCATGGAACGGACCATGTCCAATAAGGTCCTATTTCTCCTTTCAGATACACCATTATGCTGTGGCGTACATGGTGGGGTCCACTGAGAAATTATTCCATTGTCCTTTTGTAATGATTGAGGTTTTCGGATTCGGTTATCGGGTCAATTTTCGGGGTCGGATCCCTTAGTTCCAGCCCTGATGGGGCTGAGACTCAGTTCTGTTTCGCGTCGAGCCAGGCTCGACACGGTTTAAACCGCGTCCAGTAATGTAGACGCGTTTTAGGCTGTGCCACGTGGGCTGGCCTTGGGTCACGAGTGTATGGCCCCAGTCATATCGTCTGAATGGCGTCTTGGATGGACGACGCCTTTCAAAGTACGACCCTAGCTTGTCAGTGTACGACCCGGTCTTGTCGTATGAAAGATGTCGGACATGCAGGACGCGTTTTACCTAGCTTCTGGTTGACCCTGCGAACCCTCCTTCCTTTCCCTCATTTCCTCCTCCCTCTTCTCTCTCCTCTCTTCCTCCGGCGAGCCGACGGCTCTTTTTCTCCCTCCTTCCTTTTCCTCCCACCATTTCATCTCTCCCTCCACTCCATCGACCTCCTAACTCCCACCACTACCACTATCATCTCCTCCGCGGCGTTTTTCTCTCCGGACGGCGGCCGACGTCCCGGTGGAGTAACGGCGTCCACGGCGGTACCGGCGGCGGCGTGGGGCGAGGCGGGTAAGCGGCTTGAAGCTTGGAGGAGTTCAAGTAACCGGTAAGGTGACGATTCCCGTAGTGTTTCATTTAAAAACCATGTTTTCCCGCTTTGAAGCATGTTTAGGGGTGTTCTTGGGGTGAAAATACTAAATGCATGAAATGAGAAATTGGGTGTTTTGAATGGGTAATTAGGTTCTTCTCCCCATTCTCCATGTTTTCGTGTTTTTACACGATTTTGGGGAGGAAATTCCACCCCATGGGCCGGGAGATGGCGGAGGGAGAACCTATTTGTGAGGGTTAAATAGCGTCGGGGGACAGCGACGCCTTTTAGAAAGGCGGCTTCTACCCGCGACGCGATTTAGCTCAAATACCAAACTCTGTCTCTGGAACTGAATGGCGTCCAGGGATAGCGACGCCTTTCAAAAGGCGACTTGCATGGGCGACGCTTTTTAGCCCATTTCCGAGGCCAGATTTCTCATGAACCAATTTAGGGGGCTTGAATGGCGTCGGCCTTGGGCGACACTTCAAGGCAGAATTACATTAATTCATGCTATTAACATATCTTCATACTGTTAGATAGTTTGGTTAATTACATGTGTCGAAATTGTACTCGAGGATGAGGATTTTTACGTGATCGGATCGCACAGTGTTGTGTTTCGTGCGATTGTGGATCTAGAGTGACAGTTGTTAGTCCTTAGGCACCCTGTGTCGGTGTGGGAGTGACACGGCGCCGGTGTGGGAGTGGCGGGGTGACGCCTAGAGAGAGGGTCACCTGGTGTACCCCGGAGTTAGCTAGTACCGGTGTGGGAGTGGTACCTGTGGAGTGTCACTCGTGCTGGGGGAAGCAGAAACCACCTAGAGCCAGTTGGGCCGGAGTAGCTAGCGTGCTATCTGAGGGGTTACTGTTTGGTCTCAGCGGGTCGGTGTTTCCCGCGTTCGGCTGTGTGGTTAGGGTTTTTTGCCGAGACGCTGGTTGTAGGCTCCCTGGTAGAATAGTTTCGGAGTTGTGCATATTACATCTCGAATACATGTGTTTTATATCAGAATTTAGGAATTGTGCTACTTGCTTATTCTACCCGTATCTGTGTTACTGCACTTGTGGGTGCGTGAGTGGGCGGTGGGATCGAAGGATCCCTACAGAGTCTTTTTGTTGTGACTTACCCCTGCGGTTTTCAGGTGAGGGATCCAGGCAGGCTTAGCGAGGAGAGTTCTGCTTTGGGTTGCGCGCCAGCAACTGTTGTTCCGGGGTATGCCCCGACGTAGTTGTTATTTTATTTTCTGGTCTGTACGCTTAATTATTTCTTTTCAGTTGGAATATGTAATTATTTGTTGTGTCGAGTCGCATTATAATAACTTTTAATTCTTGCACTTCCTTTTCAATTCAATGCAGTGTGAATGTTTAGCTTAGTTTATTATTTATTTCCCAGACTTATCTAAATCCTGGTTTGGATGCAAACTAATGATTCAGTACCCATTTAGTAATCGGATCGCCGATTATAGGGTGGCGGGTCGTTACACCATCACTAAGAAGCGAATTCAAAACTTAAGTATTCACCTCCTTGATCCGATTGAAAAGTTTTAATATTTTTACCAGTCTGCTTTTCTACTTCATTCTTATATTCCTTAAACTTCTCAAAAACTTGTAATTTATATCTCACTAAATATATACAGCCATACCTAGAGAAGTCATCAATAAAAGAAATGAAATAGAGATATCCTCCATTAGCCTCTATTGACATGGGTCCACATACATCTGTGTGTATGAGTTGTAGAAGCTCAACAACACTTTCACCATGTCCACTAAAAGGAGCTTTCATCATCTTCCCCATGAGACACGACTCACAAGTATCAGATGATTTGAATTCGAATGAATTTAAGTATCCATTTGAACATAGGTGAGAAATCCTCTTCTCTTCGATATGATCAAGTCTGCAATGCCAAAGATATGTAGGATTCACTTCTTCTGTCTTATCACTAGAAATATACATTACATCATTACATGTATCCAATACATATAACCGATTGAACAAATAACCATTAGCTATAATGAAATGATTATTGATAATAGAGCACCCAGTGCTAGTTATCGTCAAAGAGTAACCAACATTGTTTAAGCAGGAAAAAGATACAATGTCTCTGATAATTTCTGGAACAAAATAACACTCTGTTAACTTCAGAATTATCCCAGAAGGTAAACTAAGACGAACAGTCCCCACAGCTTTAGCAGGAACTATAGCTCCATTGCCCATCCTTAGTTGGATTTCTCTTTTGTCAAGTCTTCTCTTATTTGTCAGTACTTGCAAAGAATTGCAGATATGAGATGCGCATCCAGTATCCAATACCTATGATGTGGATCTCATAAGTGACAAATTTAAGTCGATGACAAAAATACCTTCATTTAGAATTGCCTTGCAATTCCTTTTCTAGTGACCTGTTTGTCCACACTGAAAGCATGTGCTGTCTTTTTCATCCTTCTTGCCCTTGCCCTTACCTGCCTTGGTGATTTGATTACCTTTGTTCGGTTTCTTTCCTTTCTTGTTATTAGGTGTCTGGGTGGCCTTCCTTTTCTTGTTGGTCCGACCAACAATCATTACAGAAGATGGTTTCTCCTTTTGCATGGTCCCTTCAGCACTCTTTAACATGTTTAGGAGTTCTGGTAGAGAAACCTCAATCCTATTTATGTTAAAGTTCATGATGAAGGGAGAAAATGATTCAGGCAATGATTGGAGAATGAGATCAATACTAAGTTCAAGATCCAACTTGAACCCTATCCCATTGAGTGTCTCTATCCACTCCATTATTTTCAGTACATGAGCCTGCACTGAAGCACCCTCAGACATCCTAGTCCTGAAATTTTTCTTGGAGACCTCATACCTCTCTATCCTACCGTGCTCCCCAAAGAGCTCGCGTAGTTGGAGAAGTATAGCTCTACAATCTATCTTTTCAAATTGCTTCTACAGCTCGGGAGCCATAGAGGCCAGTATATAACATTGCGCAAGGGAAGAATCTTCCGACTGTGAGTGCTCAAATAGTGGTGTGTGATTATCATAAAAATTTATGTTGTTTATATGACAAATAAAACCTGTTAAAAACTAAGTGAATGTGATCGCCAGAAACTTTTGACTAAAAAGTTTCAAAAGACAAAGATTGATCGCTTACCTATTTTAGAATTGGGAGATGTTGGAGTCCTTGATTCTCTTCCTTCAGCCGGCTGAAGGAAAAGAGCCCTTCTCACTTTGTTGTTGCTTTGGATGCTTATGGGGGTTTGAGGATCGTCCAGATTTTCTTGTTGTTGATTTTCTCCTCTTGATCTTCTTTTGTACCTTGCAAAAAGTGGAAAGAAAGAGAACAATAAGAACTCAAATAGCAGTAGTATCTATTCCAGTGATAATTCTAATCATGCAGCTTAAACAAATGAACTCACTTGTTTGTAGTCTTGAAATCCCTTAAAATATGGATTGGAAATTATATGCTAGTGAGTATATGTTGCATGGAGTGATATGATGAAATTATGATGCTAATATGCTGAAAATATGAGAAAGATGTAGAAATTAATTAAGAACTAAGTTGGATGGCCCCTTGAAAGCCTTGGTTCTTGAATAGATCTTGAAAGGACGAAGAAAGAATGAAGAAAGGATGAAGCTTGCTTCAAGACTCCTGGAAGTAGTAGTAGCGCCTCAATCCTTCAGCGTTTGGATGACGTCTTTCTCAAAAATCCTTAACTTTCTAATGGCCAAGGACTTGGGTATTTATAGACTTAAGTTCACGTATCCGCGGTTACTTAAAAATTAATATGAAGGAATTTGAAGCCAATCCAACCAAGAAATAAATAAATACAGCTTGATTCATCATTATCTGTAATTAACTAAAACGCATCGCCCCCGAGAGACGTCTTTTATCTTAATTAAGATAAGGATAAACATCGGGAAGAATAAGCAGAATTAGTTTAGGAAACCTAAATGGCGTCGTGTAAGGCAGACGTCTTTTAGTTTATTAACAAATTAATTAAAAATCAGATTAAAAATCAAAATAAGAATAAAACCCTAAATGGCGTCATCACATGTAGACGTCTTTTAGAATCTTTCATATTTGATAAAAAAATTTGAGTTAAAATGAATTTCATTAATAAACTTAAATTATGTCTATCTGACCTGATGTCATTTAGACAATTAATCTAGAAAGACAATAAAAATTAACTAATGATTAAATATCAGACCATTTTGAGGCATTATTATATGTTATGAAATTTACTCAAAGTGATGTCAAAATCAGCGTGTCTACAGCTGCCTCACCTTGGCATCGTCTTTGCAAGGGAGTGAAATGAAATTGAACGTATTGAAAAGGTGATGCCAAGGTGTGACGAGACATGCTCTCAACATCACATGTTTGGAATTTTTCTTAAAATCATTAATGAAGATAACTCGAAGGGACCAATGAAATCAATCATGTCTTGATAAAATAGACAAGGAAATAAAATAAAGTCGATCCACCTCCACGATTGGGAAGTACCCTAGGTCACAAACCTTGCAGGTTTCATCATGGGGAGCAATTGCCAGCCAATGTGGATGTGCTGCAACCATGATGGATCTTAAAAGAAAACAAGAAATGTTTGAGCTAAAGAGTCCAAGAAAGGATAAAATTATAAGGATATCTTCAAGCGAACCTCAAAGATAATCACGATACTCAATTCAGAATGAAATATTTCATATCATGTTGGAATTATTTGATCAATGGTCTGAAACTTAATCAATAATTAATTCTTATCACAATTATATCAAAGTCCTACATGATGCATGCTGGACTAAAAGAAAAATATAAAGTGAAATAAAATATAAATTAATCAAGAAGAATATTGTTAAATTGTCATTAATGAGTCAAGATACCAATTTTGCAATCTAATGCTAAGCTGAAGCTCGTTTATCCACACACCGTTGTACAAAAGTGGAATCATTGTCCTCATTAATTAACAATCCAACGGCCTATCCGTGCGATCAAGAATTCTCTGGAATTATCATTGTTTTTATTAAAAGGGAACTCAAATTCCAGTTTCATCAAAACCACAAGATCCTTGATATACTCTAATAAATATTTAACATATAGTAAATGATAATACAAATCAATTACATGAAAGAATACAGGGGATAGAGATAACTGTCTTTTTAGTCACGGTCGGGACTCATAAACTCCCACAATAGGATCTTCTTGAAATTTTCAACTTTGCAGTCACTTCTTTGAATTTTCTGTACTTAGAAATCATTAGTAACTTCAAACAAGTATATTAAAATCTAGATAAACATGGCTTTTAAGGCAAATAATAGAAAATTCATGAAACGCGTCGTGTCGAGCCGACGCTATTAATATCAACAAAACACGTCACTGTTCAACGACACATTTCAGTCGCAGAAACATGTTCTGGCTGTGTTCAATCCAGATTCCAACTCTTTCCATGCACATCCTTTCTCCAATCTAGAAAAGCCTTCCTAGAATCGCAATTCTCTCTATATAAACTTCATTAACTTGTATCAAGGCAATCCTAACACAATCTAGAGATTGAAAGCAAGAGATTTTCTCCAAAGTTCAAGGATTTTCAAGGTTTTCAAAGTTTCAAGAAGAAGAAGCTCAAGAACAAGTTGGATTCTTCAAGCAAAAAGATGAAGAAGACGCTCGAGAAGCTCTCCGACGTGAAAGATCATCTAAGTGAAAGAGATCCTAACTTCTAAGTAAGTTAAATCATTTTCAATTCTTCTTTCTTCAATTTCAAATTCCCTTTTTCTTCAATGTTCTTTAAGTCCTTCATAGCAACTCTCTCTTTTATTCTTCTAGGCATATCCTTTGTTTCTCGGCCTAAGAAAATTTACATCTCTTCCTTGGATTCGTAAGCTTGCTAAAAGTATCACTATTTCCATGCAAGTTTTTGTTTCCAAGTGGAACATCCAAGGTTTAGTAGTTTATGCAAAGCATTACAAGAGTTCAAACTTGGACTGGGCGGCTATGGATGCTTTGATTGAATTGTGACATCCTCAAACCCATACTTTCCTTTTTCCTGAATTTGAATGCACTATTCTTCTAGAAGAGGCTGAACTCCTATTGGGCATTCCTAAGATCAAGTTGAACAACAATGAAGTGATCTAGAATAAGATGGCTCTGATGAGGGAGAAGATCACAGGTCAACAATTGTTGATGAAGATTATGAAGGATCCAAAAGAAGTTAAAAGATGCCTCACCAAGAAAGGAATCAATCTTGCAAAGCTAGCAAAGTGGACTTTATACGAGATTGAAGATCTTAGAGAGGATGACACTGAGAACGTGATGAAAGCATTCACCATGTGCCTAGCTGGAGGTCTATTCTTTCCTACTCAAGACAACATACTAGAGGATGATCAAGTCAATGCAATCTGCGAGATCTTTGAGGGAAGACAAATTGGCACAGCGATTCTAGCTTATCTCTACAGTGGGCTTTCTGCAGTATCTACAGGTCAGCCTCCCTATAGTTGCATACTTCTCTTCGCTCTGTGGGTTGAGTTGCACTTCAAATTTGAATATCACACTAGAAATTCTGTAAGACCATATCAAATATATCAGAATAGTCCTATCTTCTATATTTCCAATATTGTGAAATTCAATGAGAGGATGATCAATCGAGTACCCAAACTCAAGACTCGAGCTGATTGGAGAGATTATCTGAGGACAATGCCATCATATGGGTTCGACTCTTCACCACTTGCTCTAGTAGGAAAACCAATTCGAGTACGCCATGCAACGGGTGCAAAGCTTAAACAGATTGGGGCTACTGAATTCATTCTATACAATTCTCATCGATGTCATACTCAACTCAGCCTGCCTCGCTATGAACTTCCTTAGTTTTCCCATACATCTCCAATCAAGAAGCGTGTCTTGGAATCCAATGAAGACTTTGAAGCCACTGAACTTATAGTTACACTGTGGAATATTAGCTTCAATCATCGTGTAAAATCCTCTCAAGAAACAAATAGAGGATTATCATATCCATATATAATGGGACTTCGGGAAATCCTTCCTTGAAAGCTCTCTTTCTATGTAATTAAGAATTTATTTCCAATAAAGAATTGTTCCTTTATGCCTTGAAATTCATCTTTAATCTTTTGTGACTTGTCCAAGATTTATCCTTAAGTAAAACCATGATTTCTACTTAAAATATTTCAATTCGGTTTTACTTAACGCAAAACGCGTCCACTCAGAAAGATGCCTTTCAACCATAATTTATTTTTCAAAAATCATAGATTTATTCCTTAAAACCCGAATTTATTTAGAAAACGCGTCCACATATGTAGACGCCGTTCAATCAAAAATCATTTTCTCAAAATCATAGATTAATCCTTAAAATCCCGAATTATCCTTAAAACACGTCCACTGTAGTAGACGTGTTTCAATTCTCTCTCTTACTTTTCCATAGAATTCTGCCATTAATTGTGCGATTAATCACCGAAACGCGTCGTTTAGAGAAGACACCTTAAATCATTGACCGTGGTACGGCTCTGTACAGAATTGGCGATTGAACTTTAAACGCGTCTGCCCTTATGGACGCTTTTTAGTAAATTTCAAACGCCTGGCTTGCCGCCTCAGTTTATGTGCCCTAAAGGACGTCGCTATGCCTCGACACGATTTAACTTTTCCAAAAAGAAGCCGCGAAGACCCCTCTTTCCTCCTCATTCTCCCATGTTTCTCCTCTCTCTTCACCGTCTCCGGCGATCACTCCTTCAACTCCGGTGATCCTCTTCCTAACTCCAGCGACCTACAAGCCTCCCGGCGATCACCTTCCGCCGCCCTCTCTTTCATCCTTTCTCTCTTTTTCCGGCTAACTCTCTTTCTCAAACAGCCCCCTCTCATTCTCCTTCCCTCATTTACTATGGAGCCCGGCGAAGGATCAAGGGGGAAACATCGCCGTGCCGCTCACATGACGAGGAGCGCGAACGAGCCCGAAGCAGTCCCTCCCGAGGAAGCTATGGTTTGAGAAGTGGCGGAGGCGATCCTCGGTGAAGAAATTCCTCCATCGGCAGCGATCGAGGGAGGAGAAGAAGAAGAAGAAGAGGCCCTACATTTGGTAAGCTCTATGTGGGATTGATTTATGAATGAAGAAAGGGGAAAAAAGGGGGCTTTTGGAAAAGCCCGACATCGGCTTTGACGGCGTCCAGACCAGGTGACGCCTTTCAAAAGGCGTCCCCTTGGTCTGACGCCATTCAAAGGAAAATTCGATTTATAATTAGATTAGAAAATAGGTTGAAATGGCGTCAAATGGACGTCCATGTAGCTCGACGCCTTTCAATTTTTATTGATTTTCTATATTTATTAATTGATGAACTTCTTGTTTTATTTGCAGGAAACAATGAGGGCCAGACTTTCACGGGACTTGGTAGTAAGGGCATATCAGGGACTCCCGGACTTCTAGAAGGCGCGCCTGCGCCAGATGGGGTTTGCGGAGATTCTAGAGGTCGAGCTATTTTCGCTCGACTTGGTACTCCTGCAGGTGCTGCGGGAGAGGTGGCATGCGGAAAGCAGAGCTTTCCTAATGCCCTGGGGACATATGATCCCCAGTTTAAAGGATGTGGCTAGGATTACAGGTCTCAGGGTAGAGGGTCGACCGATGAGCGGGGTGACTTACCCCGATTATCGTGGGATGGCTGAGGCTTTACTAGGGATAAAGGTATCTACCTTAGATAGGGAGGCTAGGATAGTTCCTAGGGTGAAGGTAGAGGCCGCTCTAGGTTTAGTAGAGCCACGGCGTCAGTCAAACGAGACTCGGGAGGAGTTTAGGAGTAGGTTAGCTGAGTCCTCCTCTGCCGTCTACTATAGTGACCTTGATCAGGTAGAGGAGGTAGATAGGAAGCTCAGAGTCTTCTTTGTCTTTTTCTTTGGTCGGTTGTTCTTTGGTACGAAGGGCGTCTATATCCACTGTAGGTTCCTTTTTCTTCTAGACGACCTAGAGAATCTCCATAAGTACGCCTGGGGTGCGGCCCTCTTGGCCCACCTCTTTGCCGATCTCTCCGCGGTCACGCCGGACCGGGAGACTACCGTCAGCGGCTTCTCTTCGTTTCTCCAGGTATTAAGTTACTTTTTAATTATTTGTTTATGATATGATGCTTTTCTAACTTATATGTTCATGTGTGCAGGTGTGGAGCTACTAGTACTTCCCGCTCGGTCGAGTGCGGATTGTGAGGCCGGATGCTGTCCCGTTTGCTCGCCGTTGGCAGCCAATCGTGGATACGGCCCCACAGCACCATCAGCTAACGGCCCTCCGCCGTCAGTTCCTTGATTACCCGGTGCTCCTAGTAAGTTATTTGTTCAATTTTGTTCGTTGAATGCAATCTTTCATTTATTAATGCAATTTATTTATATGAATGCATCTAACCTATATGCAGGTGATTTGGCGCCCATACTTCGGCATGGGCGAGGAGGGCCAGCCATGGGTGACGGCTGGTCGGAGACGGTTCGGTCGGCAGATGTGCCTCCACTACCTGAACGAGATCGAGCCGCTCCGCTTCTGTCTAGTGATGAGTACGCTGGGCCTCCATCAAGAATGGATTGAAAAGGAGGTCCCGGAGGGCATCGGGAGGAGCATGAGGGGCAAGCAGGCCCTCACAGACTGGCAAGCCAAGTTCCCTGAGCAGTACGAGGATTGGCACCGCCACGGCGTACGAGTAGAGTCTCATGCGGAGGATAGCACCGCCTACCTCAAGCAATACCGGACCTACTACGCCGACCAGCTACGGCTTCTCCGACCTCTCGATGTAAGTATGATTTTATGCTTCTTTCATTTTATTATTATTTTTGTTTATATTTGTGAATGAATGTGTGTATGTATGGTATGTAGGATGTGCGAGATGCAGTGATCATCGACCTCCGGGCCCGCCTACATGATGCGGAGGTCAAGTTGGAACAAGTCCAGAAGGAGCTCTTCGACTTGGTATGTACGTATGTTATGTATGAATATTTTAATAAATTAATTCGTTTTGACGATTAGCCACTTTTAGTTAGTCTTTTGGTACAGCGAGCCATCTATACCCAGGCGGCTCCCCCTTCATATGGAGCCTCATCTTCTTCAGCTGCTCACGAGGCCGTCCTCGCTGACCTCCAGAGTCAACTTGCCTCTGCCATCCACCGAGCCTCTCTCGCGGAGGAGGATCGGGCTGCTCGAGTAGGTTCCATCCTTCTTCTTCCATTATTGAAGTTGATTTACTTGATTATCTTGAACTGACAGTGTCTCCTCTAGTAGGTCGCTGAGCTTCAGGAGGCCCTTCAGAGGGCTGAGGTGGAGTTGGAGCATTCTCGTGCAGCGGCTGCTCGTGCTGAGGCCGATGCTGCCTGCATCAGGGCTTTGGAAGAGCAGCTGGCACGCCTCTCCAGCGACGATCTTCCTCGAGAGCTTACACATCTCCAGTCCCGACTGGAGTTCATCAGTGAGGAGAGGGAGCGCGAGCGGCAGGAGCGACAGCGGATGGACACAGAGCTGTATTCTCTCCGGGTTCAGTTGGGTATTATCGAGCACGAGCGCTAGAGTGTCGAGGAGCGATATAGACGTGCTTGGCAACGGGCTCAAAAGCGCGGTCAGGCGAGTGCTTTTACCGCCAGTGTGGCCATCTCCTCAAGTTACGCTGGCCCGAGTGCCATGGGCCAACCGCCGCCGCCGTCTAGAGCTCCAGCGCCAGAGGCCCAGGATGAAGCCCAGAGTCAGTTTGACGAGGGGGCAGGAGAGTCAGCCTGAGGGCTGCATCATGTACTTTTTTTTTTTTTTTGTGAGCCCTGATGATGATGGACTCTTCATGTATATGTAAAACACACTCTGATGATATACTTGAAACTTTTTGTCTTCAACTTTGTGCCTTGTGCCTTTAACCCTGTGCCCTGTACATGACTTAGCAAACAGGTTAAGTATCTATTTAGGCTTAGCCCCTTGCCCAGTTTAGTAACCGACTACTTGATCCTATCCTTGGTAGAAGGGTCAAGGGGCATAGCGTTTATTAACAAAGGTAATAATAATTGAACTGAAGGAAATAACGGAGTAAGATGCAACATACAAGCATGCAAATGCTCACAAAAAATAAAGGAATGAAGCACACCAAATGCTACAAGCAGATGCTAATTGAAATATTTTTTTTGATTTTTTTCAAATATTCATTTTGTTTGGGTTTTGGAACATATATTTTTTTTTTTGGATTTTGGATTTTGAAATATGTATTTTTTTTGGATTTTGAAATATGTATTTTTTTGGATTTTGAAATATGTATTTTTTTGGATGTATTTTTTTTAGATTTTGAAATATATAATTTTTTTTGGATTTTGAAATATGTATTTTTTTCGGGTTTCTATTTTTTTGAGTTTTGAAATATCTATTTTTTCTTTTTTTTTGAAATTTGGAATATTGTGCAAATTAAAAGACCAGCATGGTACTCAGATCAAGAGAATATATTCATTTATTAACTTAATTCCTAAATTGTTCTTCAATAATCTAACTTTGACCCATCGTGCTTGAACTTGTGTTTTCATTTGTGATCCCATTTGATGGTCTGACCCTTAGTCAATCTAAGCCGTTCCTTAAGTTTAGAGTACGCCTCTTCATAAAGGAGGGAAGAATTTCCTTAGAAAGCCCACTAGAAGGTTCCGGAGACCCAAAAAGATGTCCCTTTCTTACCCTAATATCTGTTGGGGTTTGATCACTTCCTTTTCGGGGTATTTATCCACCTTGCATTCCCTTTTATTTTACTTCATAGCCGTTTGTAATGTAATGGGCTTTTGATTTGATATTTGGCTTTTGCCCTTTTAATTTTTCTTTTTCTTTTCATGGGACGGATCTCCTCTTTTTTTTTTTATGACGGTCTCCTACTAAGATGGCAAGTATTCTTGGTAGTCTATTCTAAGCCTCGTTCCGACATCGTGGGCCGAGTGTAAAAAACAGAATTTTTTTGTTTAAAAAGAATGATTTGCACTTTTACACTCTCGGTCAAGCTTTCGGTATTCCTTCGGACTTCACATCTTTTGTTACTCACGAAGCAAACGTGTCAGTATGTGTGTAATGTGTTTGAATTAAATTATCCAGACTTATAAGGGAATTTGAGTTTCTAAATTTTCTGATTCCACTGGTCTTTGCATCATGCTGATCGACTCTTTAACCTATGGGTAGTATTTCTTAAGATACAAACCGTTCCAGGGGTGAGTTAACTCTTGTCCTTCTGCATTAACTAGACAGTAAGCGTTACCAGGAAAAGCATGCGATACAACATATAGTCCTTCCCAATTGGGTTGGAGCTTAGAACGCAGACCACCAGGTTTTACAAAGATTCTTTTGACGACCATTTCACTTACTTTGAACTTGCGTTCAATGACTTTCTTTTGATAAAAACGTGTCAATCTATTTTGATAAACTCTTGCATGATTAGCACCTGACCATCTTTCTTGTCTAAGAGTTTCAATTGAGCAAGGAGTGTTGAGCGATGCTCATCAATGGAGAATTCCTTATTCAATTGTACTCTTAATAACGGTACGAGGATCTCGTATGGAACTATCACCTCCATTCCAAATGTTAAGGAATAAAGAGTATGCCCAGTGGGCGTGCGGATTGAAGTTCGGTATGCCTATAGAGCCTCAATCAATTTTTTCTGGCCAATCTGTGAATTTATTAGATTTGCACGTCTTTTTGATGATTTTTATCAAAGTCTTGTTAGTTGCCTCTGTTTGGCCATTGTCTTGCGGATAATATGGAGATGAATGATGCAATGCAATTTTGTACCTGTTGCAGAGGTCCTTCAGTTCTTGTGACACGAACTGCGGTCCATTGTCGGTGACGATGGTGCTTGGAATTCCAAATCTTGTGATAATATTCTTCATGATGAATTTGCAGACGGTTGATGCTTTGACTTCCGTGTATGCTTCGGCTTCCGCCCACTTGGTGAAGTATTCCGTTGCCGTGAGAATGAAGGACTTCTGCTTAATGCCAAAATCAGGATTGCCAAGGGGTCCAATGATGTCGAAAGCCCACATAGAGAAAGGCCATGGGGAGGAAACATGATAGAGTGAAGATGCAGGAGAATGGATCTTGTCGACGTGAAGTTGACACTTGACACACCTATAACATATCTTACACAATCTTCTTCCATGGTTGGCTAATAGAATCCTTGTCTAAGGATTTTATTTGCTAGCATTTGTCCATTAACATAGCCACCACAAACTCTAGTATGAGCTCCTTCCATGATCTTCCAAACATCTTAAAAGAACTCCATCAAAACCTCTTTTGTATAGTGCTCCCCCAACTAGGGTGTATCTCTGAGCAACTCTCCTGATAGCCATCTTCTCCTCAGCTGTGGCTTCCTTAGGATATGATTGATCCTCACAATATTTGGCGATTTCACAGTACTATGATTTCTGTTCATCATCCATCTCTTCTAACAGCTCCATTAACATAATCTCTCTCTTTTCCACAATATTTCCATCTTTGACCTTCTTCAGCAGCTTCTCCTTAGTTCTAAGAAATGAAGGGTCATTCACGGCGGGTGAAAGACGCCTATGAACAATGATCGAGTCGGATTGTCTACTAATTGGAAAATCGAGGGATGATGCAAAGGAAGCTAGAGCATCAGCTAAGATGTTCTGATTCTGAGGAACATGGATGAAGATCAATTTAGTGAAAAGCTTAGCATAAGTAGAGGTGAGTTCTTGATAAGGCTTGAGCTTGGGATTAAGAGTTCGATATTTGGTTAGCACCTGGCGAAGAATCAATTGGCTATCACTCACAATTCTGAGTTTGGTGGCACCATGGAGATGAGCAGCCTCGAGGCCAGCAAGGAGTGCCTCGTATTCAGCTATATTGTTAGTGACTGGAAAGTCAAGCTGAAAGGCTTGTGGAATGGTGACACCTTCAGGTGATAACAGAATAATGCCGATACCCTTTCCCTGGGAATTCAAAGCTCCGTCAAAATGCAGAGTCTACATCTCATCTTTGATTTGGTCTATGGACATCAGTTCCTCATCCGGAAACTCCGATCGGACTGGATCAAAACGAGGAAGGGGATGATGAGCAAGATGTTCTGCGATGGCATAGCCTTTGATCGCTTTCTGCTGAATGTAAGTGATATCAAATTGAGATAGAAAGCTTTGTCATCGTGCTAACCTATCAGTAAGGATAGATTTCTCAAGGAGAAACTTGATCGGATTCATCCTAGCGATGAGATGAACTTCATGGGATAGAAAATAATGCTTCAATTTCTGAACCACCCATACAAGTGTCGCACATTTTTTCTCCATCGCTGTGTATCTTTGTTCAGTAGGGTTGAGAAGTTTAGAGAGATAGTAGGCTGCCCTCTCCTTTCCTTCTTCATCCTCTTGTGCTAGGACATCCCCCACCGCATCATCCAGGACAGAAATATATAGTATCAATGGTTTGCCCGGAGATGGTGGTCTCAAAATAGGAAGACTTGCCAAATAATTCTTCAATACATCAAATGCCTCCTGACACTTATCGTCCCAATCGAATTTGACTCCCGGCTTGGTAAGCTCGTAGAACGGCTTACACCTTTGTGAGTGCTGGGAGACAAATTGACGAATAAACTGCAACCTCCCGATCAATCCTCTTAACTCTTTCAAGTTATTGGGAGGTGGCATTTCTCTAATAGCCTTTGCCTTGTTGGGATCGATCTCAATTCCCCGTTTACTGACAATGAATCCAATTAATTTCCCTGATGATACCCTGAATACACATTTCTTAGGGTTCATCTTCAACTGATATTCTCTTGATCTTTCTAACACTCTTACCAAAACTTTGGCATGCTCAACCTTAGTCTTAGATTTTACTAACAAGTCATCCACATACACTTCTAGATCGATATGCATCATGTCATGAAATATTGCCATCATAGCCCTCTGATAACTAGCTCCAGCATTCTTTAATCCAAAAGGCATGACGACATAACAATATGTCCCCTATGGTGTAGTGAATGATGTCTTTTCTTGATCTTCTTCTGCCAACTTGATTTGATTATATCTTGAGAATCCATCCATAAATGATAGAGTTTCATAGCCAGCTGTGTTATCGATGAGTACATCAATGTGAGGCAGTGGAAAATCATCCTTAGGACAAGTCCGGTTCAAATCTCGAAAGTCAATACAGATTCTGACCTTCCCATCTTTCTTTATAATTGGGACTATATTGGCCACCCATTGTAGATAGAGGACAACTCTAATGAATTTGGCTTTATGTAACTTATCGACCTCTTCCTTTATTTTCAAAGCCATTTGTGGGTGGAATCGTCTTAACTTCTATTTAACCGGGCTAGTTCCATCCTTTAATGTCAACTTGTGTTCCACTAGTGATGAGTCTAACCCCGGCATATCTACATAACTCTAGGCGAAAGTGTCCTTATAATCCTTAAGGTCCCGTTTGGTATCGGGATAGAACGGGGATAGGGATGGATTATACCCGTTTTGCGTTTGGTATGCCAAAAATATGTGAGAATAAGGGGGGGTAAGAAGAATAGGGTTATCCCTAATAATGAGGTTAAGATTGGGGATAACTCATTCCACGTTTTAGGTGGAATGAGTTAATCCCATTTTTTCATCCCCATTTTTCTCTCCTCTGCCCCTCTGCCCGTACCCCGACGCCCCTCCCGTACCCCCGACGCCCCTCCGACGAGCAGCACGGCCGACCCCGGCATCCTGCCTCCTTCCCGGCGGCGACTCCGGCACCCGGTGGCATCCCCATTTCTCTCGACCCCGACGATCTTTTTCCTCTCCTCTGCCTGTACCCCTGACGCCCCTCTGCCCTTCCCTTCTAAACCCTAGACAACTCCGACGAACAATGAGTCGACGGCGGCGACTCCGGCATTCTGCCTCCTTCCCGGCGGCATCTCCTTCCCGCGGCGACCTCGGCATCCCGTCTCCTTCCCGGTGGCATCCCGCCTCCTTCCCGACGGTGAGTGTTTCTCGGCGGCGACCCCGGCATCGCGTCTCCTGGCCCGCGGCATCTCGCCTCCTTTCCGGCGGTATCTCCTTCCCGTTGGCATCCCGCCTCCTTCCCCGCAGCATCTCGCCTCCTTTCCGGCGGCATCTCCTTCCCGGCGGCATCTCGCCTCCTTCCCGGCGGCAAGGTCTTCTCTTCCCCTCTGTTTGTTGGTTCTCTGCGTCTCGTGGCAAGGTGTTTCCTTCCCTTTCCTCTATTGGTTGCTCCTTTGCTCCTGTGCATCACGTGTTCTTCGGATTTTTCCTTCCATGTTCCTGCAAACAATATATATGGCTATCATTTTTTCCTTCCCTGTTTTTGAACATGATGCTCCTATTTTATTTTCCCCTGCTATAGGCGATCGGCTGTGGTTGTGCAGCAATTATATGGTGCTTTCCTCGTTTTCTCCTTTCCTCTTCCTGAACATGATGCCCGTATTATTTTTTTATGTTGGGAATTTGTTGCTCCTTCTCTGTTGAAATTTGCTGCATTTTCTGTTTGTAATGTGCTGGTTCTTCTCTGTTGTGAATGAGCTGGTCCTTCTATGTTATGAAGGTGCTGCTCGTTTCTGTTGGCACTGTGCTGTTGAAAGCATGTGATTACTCATTCCCTCATGTTTCCACATAGCATATGGCGCTATTGCTCCTTCTCGATGTCGCTTGTGGTTCCACATAGCATTCCACATACTCATTCCCTCTGTCGCTTGTGGTTCCTCCTCACTTGTATGTTTTTTATGTTTCCTCATTGCACGCGTCTGATTGCTCCATTGATATACACACATATACGTTTTCTTATGATTTTACATTGATCTCATTATTTTATCTTTCTTTGTATTCAATAATCCTCCCTGGTAAAGAATGAGTCAGTCTAAGGATGGTAAAAGTAGAGTGGCTAATTGAAGTATCGAAGTTGATCGTACCTTGGTAGATCTTCTTGTAGAGCACAGGGTTAACAACGATGGATTTGCCAATGGCAATTTTACGAAAGAGGCTTGGAAGTCCACTGTTGTTAAATTCAATTCCATTTCTAAGCTGGGCTATTCACTCCATCATTTGAAGAATCGTTTCAAAAACCTGAAGAAATTGTATTCCCTATATCTTAATCTTAAGAATAGGACGTCAGGTTGGGGTTGGGATGATGAAAAACATGTGCCTGTCCCAGGCAACCGAGAGACTTGGGAGGATCTGATAGCGGTATGTGAGTGGGTGTTGTATGACGAGTTTTTCATTTCATTACTTTCAGTCATTCATCACTAATAACATGAGCAAATGTTACATTTTTTTCAGTGTAATAAAGAATATAAACAAATACAAGGAAAGCCTTTCTACTTCATGGAACAAATGCACCTGATTTGTTCCACTTCTTTGGCTAGGGGAGATAATGCTGCACCTAATTCGGGTACCTCATACCTAGATATACGAAGTGAAACTGGAGATGATGATGAAGTGACGGATGTGGACCTAGGCTTAGACTTCAATTTAAATTGCTTCAATTTAGAGGGTGAAACATCCGAATATAATGTCCGGCATGAAGAAATGCCAACTCCCACACCTAACATGAATGAGGAGGCTACTCCTCCACGGAGAAACACTTCCACTTCCACTAATGCTAATAGAAAGAGGAAGCGGGCTACTGATCTTGGTAATGAGCAGATGGATAGGCTAGTCAAGTTGGGTGAGGAAAGACTCAAATTGACAAGGGAGATTGTGGAGCATCAAAAAATGTCAGCTCCGTCCATTGCAACAGCTCTTCAGGAGTTGATGAAAGTCACTGGAATTCCTCAAGAGTCTTTTTATAAAGCTGTTGATTTGCTGAAGCCTGTCGATGATCGTTCTATCTTTTTATCTCTACCGGATGAATTGAGGCTTGGGTGGATAATGACCCGCCTAGGCTACTATTGATATCCTTTAATTTGTTTTTTTAAATGTGATTTCTGTTGTTATTTTTATGTGCAAAACATGATCATTTCATACTTGTATAACATAGGATCTTATCTTTTGACAACATGGAATTCGCTGCTATGAACCCTCCTGCCTTTGACATTCTTACATTTATGATGGAAGAGGAAGAGTATTGGGAACAAGTTGAACACATGGTCATACTTCATTTGTTATCGTCGTCATTTCACACTCATGGTCCTAGTAGGCCAATGCACACTGATAGGTCGAGGGAATAGGTGGGTAAATGAGTTGATGGCAGGCCATGTGGGAAGGTCATATTCCAGTTTTCGGGTGCACCCATGGTTGTTTTTAAGACTGAGAGATAATCTCATGGAGCGGGGTGCCCTACAAGACACAAAGAACATGTCTGCTACTGAACAATTAGCCATATTTTTGCTTGAGGTTGGCCATGGTATTGGGAATAGGTTGCTTCGTGAATGGTTTCAACACTCAGGGGAGACCATAAATCGTCATTTTAACAATGTGCTCATGGCAATATTGTCAATACGTCGTGACTACATTAAGGGCCCTACTTCCGATGAACCGGTGCACCCAAAGATTCGTCGTGATCCAAAGTATTATCCTTTTTTCAAGATCATATTATTTACCGTACACACCTAACATTCTTATCTATGTATGTTTGTGTCGTCATGTGTTTGATTAACTTTATTTCCTATGCCAATAGAATGTTGTAGGTGCAATTGATGGCACACATGTTTCTGCAAAGGTCCCACATATTGACCAGCCTCGATTTCGAAATAGAAAGGGTGAAACCTCCCAGAATGTCATGGGTTGTGTGAATTTTGATCTAATGTTCACATATATTGTTGTTGGCTGGGAGGGTTCTGCTGCAGATATGAAGGTCTTGAGGTGGGCAATGGAGAGTGGAGGTTTTTGATGCTAAACAATAGCTACAACTTGTATCGTAGGGAAATATTACTTGGTCGATGCTGGGTATGCAAACACCCCTCAATTCTTAGCGCCGTACCGCGGCAGTCGATACCATTTGTCTGAGTATAATTCTTCAAGAAGGAATCGTCTAACATATAGAAGTAAGAAGGATCTGTTCAATCATAGGCATGCTCAGCTACGTAATGTTGTTGAGCGTGCCTTTGGGGTATTGAAAGCCCGATTCACAATTTTAGTAAAACGACGAAATTATCCCATTAAGACTCAGGCAAAGATTGCAATGGCTTCTTGTGTCTTACACAACTTCATTAGGAAGGAACAAGGCCTTGATTTAATTTTCCAACAAGGAGAATGTGATTTGATGATGGAGGGAGACAATGAAGTAAACGAAGAGGATAATGTTAATGGCACAGAGGCTGCTATAGGGGAGAGATTCAGAAACCAAATGGCTACTCGTCTTTGGGCACAACACACTAGGCGAGGGTACAAATTGCTATACATATCTTGTTTTACATTGGTTATTATTGTATTCATTTTCAAATGTGGTATATGACTGCACACCCATTGTCAATTGCAGGCACGGGGAAGAGGAAGGAGGGAATGATCAATGACATTTCATATGTTGTATTTTCGATATGTTTACATTTTATTTTCGATGCGTGGATTTTTTTTCTTTTGCAATACATGCACATTTCATATGTTGTAATGCTACATTTATGTTATCTTTGTTCTACCCCCTGCGAGTGCCATAGGTTGAACCTTAATATTTCCTTGACATTGACATAGATATATGGTGGAAGCAAATGGTTTCAGTTTGGGTTGAACTGATAGCTGCCTTATACATATGTGGAAGCAAATGGTTTCTTTTTGGGTTGAACTGATAGCTGCCTTATACATATGTGGAAGCAAATGGTTTCATTTTGGGTTGAACTTATGGTTTGAACTTATGGCTACCTTATACACGGATAGAAGCAAACGGTTTCATTTTGGGTAGACAATCATGACTGTTATGTCCTACTTGGTGTTTCTTGTAAATATAAACATGTGCATGTCTTTTATGTCCTACTTGGTCTTTCTTGTTCTTGTTCTTGCAGATTTCTTCTTATATGCACAGGTTTATATGCTTCAGTTGTTCTTTCTTTTGGTTAAGTTGTTTTTTCAGTGGGCTGTAAATATAAACATGCATGTGTTTATATGCCCCAGTCTATTTTATTTTTATTTTCTGTGGATTGGGCTATAAATATAAACTGATGCACAGGTTTATATGCCTCACTTGTTCTTTCTTTTGGTTAACTTGTTTTTTTCAATGTTCTTGTAGATTTCTTCTTACATGCACAGGTTTATATGCCTCACTTGTTCTTTCTTTTGGTTAAGTTGTTTTTCAATGGGCTGTAAATATAAACATGTGCATGTGTTTATATGCCCCAGTTTTTTTATTATTATTTTTATGTGGATTGGGCTGTAAATATAAACCGATGCACAGGTTTATATGCCTCACTTGTTCTTTCTTTTGGTTAACTTGTTTTTTTCAATGTTCTTGCAGATTTCTTCTTATATGCACAGATTTATATGCCTCACATGTTCTTTTTTTTGGTTAAGTTGTTTTTCAATGGGTTGTAAATATAAACATGTGCATGTGTTTATATGCCCCAGTTTTTTTTAATTTTTTTTTCTGTGGATTGGGCTGTAAATATAAACCGATGCACATGTTTATATGCCTCACTTGTTCTTTCTTTTGGTTAACTTGTTTTTTTCAATGGGCTGTAAATATAAACAGGTGCATATTAAGGGGCAGTGATGATGGGAAGGACAATTCAATTGATGCAAAATGCATGTGAAGGTCTCACAACAACCCTGCTCATTCAATTCAGGGTGAGTCAAATGGTTGGTTTGTGATGGCAACATATGCATTGCAGGTGATTTTAAAAAAAAAAAAAAGGAGAATTGACCATATGAGCCTCCATTGGGAGTCTCTCACATAATGTGCTGGTTTCTACCTCCCATAGGTATGCATTGTGATGACTGTTAGTTTAGGTGGCCTACAAGCCAATCTAACAATGTAAATCTCGTTCATTATTAATAAAATGACAAAATATTCATTATGTGTAAATCGCATTAATTATCGTTTCATAATGAAGTCCGTGAATATGTGCTATGGTGATCAGTTTATGATGAGATCATACTAATGAGACTGATCACTTAAACAAACATATTCTTAATCGTTCCTAGTCGGAGGATATCCGAGAAGGACATCGGATATCCGGTTAGACTAGTACATATTGCTCCTGCTCATATGATGAGGGTGACTGGTCTCATAAGTCACTTGTGTGGAGACACTAAGGCGAATCTGTAGGTGCTCATTGGAGAATGAGTTCACTGAACTGATCCGACTGAATCGCTGGATGGTATTGTACCTCACTGTCAACCAGCTTGATTCTATTGTCGCAGTTGCGTGGATGGTCCTCGGACCTGAGACACCAAGGACACCTTGGCGGTGGACTTCTGTACTTTGACCTTGGTCTACGAATCTCTAGCCACGGGATTCTAATACGCCAAGGATTGGGTACAGCGGAATACCGTCGAAGGGAATTGTGTGTCAATAAGGAATCATTCGCTCTCGGTACTTAGAGAGAGAATGCTCTACGAAGGATGCGCGGAAGTCCCTGGCCAGGGCGGACGATAATATCGGGAAAGGAGTTTTCCGATATTCATCAGCGGCATCCAATCCAAGTGAGTCGACCGGTTAGGGTTTGACAGCTCGCCATACCCTGAGTTGACTCGAGAGCATTGCACGAATGAAAGATTATATCCACGCGGTAATTGTCGACGGAAAGGTTCCAAGAGTGGGTTACTTAACCCCAAATACCTTCCGGGTTCACGCGGTGTTGCTTGGCACCCAACGTGATCGGAGGCCCGGTCGAATTCGATGTGCGACATCAATTCGATTGATTAATTGATTAATAAAGGGTTATTAATTAATTAATAAAACCAGTGAGGAGTCACTGGGCTTACTGGGCCATTAACTGGACTGGTACTTGGGCCTAGAAGGTCACACGCAAATGATTCTCAAGGCGATGGATAAATAAGTGGGTTTTATACAAACCGGGGGTTTTTGTGAAAAACCGCGCGGTTAGTATAAAACATAGCGAACGGGCTGAGCAGGCCAAGCTGCTGCTAACCCTGGCCGCCCCTCCTCAGTTTTTGTCTTCCTCTGGAGTCCAAGCAGATCCAGATCTGCTCAGCCGCTTCTCCGAATCCCGTTCGACGGGAAATCGTCCGCCCACTGCGGCGATCATTGCGGCGACCAGCGGAGGCTTCGCGGGCTGCGAAGAACGACGAACTCGAGGATATCCGTTGCGGGGAGGATCGCGTGGACTTCGCTAGAGGCCGGGCGTTTGCGCGGCTTGCGGTGTCGCACCGACGGAACCGAACGGCTGCGGATTCGAATCCGCACACGGTGAGAAAAGATAATCCGATTATCTCGTTTTAGTCTCCGAAACGGGAACGGATCGTCTTAAATATTTTTGTTTTCCGCTGCGTGAGCGATCCGGAGAAACCGAGAAAACCCAACAGTGGTATCAGAGCCAGGTTCCACTGTTTCTCGTCCCGTTTCGGTTTCCGAAATTGATTTTTCTTGAGTTATTCCATGCGTTTAATCCGATCAAAATGACGGATTAGTGTTCATGAGATGAACACAAATAATTTGATTATTTTTCCATGATTTTTCGAGATTATTTTGGGGGTTTTTCGTGTTCTTCGTGAGACGAAGAACGGCGACTTTACGGCGGCTTGAATCGGCTTCCCAATCGTTGGGATGGCCGGCCGAGACTCCGGATCAACTGGTGATAGTCACCACTCAACATCCGGTATTTTTCCGGCGCTAGAATGGCCTTGGAGAGCCGCAAAAAATTAGCCCCAAATCGGATTTAACTCTGCAAAAACCAGAAATTTTGGGCTTTTAGGTCTTCGGATTGCATATCTTAGAAGCCCTCGCCGGCGCCGGGGTGCCCACCGGTGATGGGGGGGTCACCGGAGTGACCTGCCGGCATCGGGGCCCGGCCGCCGGGCGGCGCCGCACTGGGTAGCCGCCGGCCACCAACCTGCAAAACCCTTTTAGGGTTTCGGTTGTGTCGGGTGTTGCAAGGTGGAAGGAGGGGCCGGCCCGACCGGTTCGACCGGCCGGGTCGAGCCTGGGCCGGGCCCGAGCCCTGGGCTCTGGTCCAGGCGAGCCCAGGTGCGCCTGGTTCGGACCCAGGCACGCCTGGCTCGAGCCTAGGCCCTGCTGGGCCCTGGCCAGCTTGGCCCAATTGGGCTGAGCCCTTCTTTGAAACCCCACTAGACCCAATTAAACCCTAAATAAAACCCCTTTGACCTAATTAAATTCTAATTAGATTTTAAATTTAAAATCAAAATTGTTTTTGAAATTAAATCTTTATCTAATTTTATTTAATTGGGTTATTAATGATTTGTGAATCATTTTAATTAACATTTAGTTGTTAGTTGATTAACATTAACTGTTAGTTTAATGGTTAAACTAATAGTTAATTTTAATAATACTAATTTAATGGTTAAATTAGTAATTAATAATTATTAATCTAATAGTTAGATCATTAATTGTTATTTCAACTAATGGTTAATTAGTAATTGAGTTAGTTATTAATTTAATTGTTAAATTAATAATTAACTTAAATGATTAATTTAAGTGTTAAATTAGTTGTATTTAATGATTATTGTTAGTTATTGATTTAAGGGTTAAATTAATGATTAACTTTAATCTTCTAATCTAATTGTTAGATTATAGTTATTAATTGATTAGTGTTAATTAATAATTTAAATGTTAAATTACTAATTAACATTAATCAACTAATCTAAGAGTTAGATTAGTAGTTAATTAATAATTAGAGTTAATTAATAATTTAAGTGTTAAATTGTTAATTAATTTTGATGGATTAATCTAAGAGTTAGATTAATCTTTAATAGTCTAATTGTTAGATTATTAAAGGGGTTTGATCTAAGTGTTAGATTATTAGAATTGTTCTAATGGGCATGGAATAATCTGGAATTATTAATTCGGAGTGTGTGCGCATGTGATGTGTGTTTATTGCTTTTAACTTTGATTTAATTGCATGTTAAGTTAATAAAATGAGTTTTCAAAATTCAAATACCAATTTTGATTGGATCCCAGCTTTTTGAAAGCCAAAATTTATCTATTTTTGAAAACTCATTTGTTTTAGCCATGTGATGCGCTGAATCATGTGTGGATGTCTAAAACACACCGTGGTCATGGATATGCACTTAATTTATTATTCATGTGATGAATGGCTTGTGTGGATCGTGGATGTATGATGTTTATTAATTGTTAATAAATAGAGGTTTGCGCACCTCTCTCTCTCATACTCCGATGTATTTCTACCTCCCTCTCTCTCTTGTACTCGCCATAAGGCCTTCTTCAATTTACTTGTTAATTCTAGAATTAATGTAATATGATTGAGGCAACCGAGGAAGGAGCGAGGACGATCCACAGCTGCAACCAGAAAGGCGAAAAGATGGAGATCTCTTGCCTATGTGTTTGCAGGTTATCTAATGTAAATTTTATGATTAGATTGTGTGTGCGTTTGACTGTTGGCTCCAGTCAAACCCACTGTGCTATCCATGACCACACTAAAGACATGTATGTGATGCATTGTTTTTCTTTTGATTATGAATCAAAGTAGGTTATAGTATTTAGTAAATATATACGATATATTTATATACTATCACCTAGGAGAGACCAAGATAAAAGTTATCCAAATACCCTCAGATAAACTCTAAGCCGTAACGCGAGTAGTTGAGAACTCACCGCGTGGTCCACCATCGTTATAGTCATAGGATTCGAATCACTTTAGGCAGGTTTGTTGTGCTATCCACAAGGCATGCTTAATTGGGAGGAGAAACTGTGGCTATGGCATTAGATGCCTATAGATCGGGGTAGAGGAACCATGTAGCTTTGTTGTGCTATCCACAAGGGCTGCATGCAAATCTATGCTCGTCGCGTAATGATGGTTAGCATTAGACCAGAATTAGTGGTTTGTTGTGCTATCCACAAGGCCATTAAATCTCTGGGGACCGAAGCTATAATCAGATATTGCAAGGAGTTGAAAGTCCCATGAGTTGGGTGCTCTCTGATTGTATTACAGTTTGTTGTGCTATCCACAAGACTGTAGTGCAAGTCATTGAGATTCTGATCCCCACTAGGAGTCTGTCGACGTCTCCCGTTCTGTATAACTGAGGGTTATACAGTCCGTCGAAAATTAGTGGGAGTTAAACTTGAACAAAAGACCATGTCTTGTTTTAAACTTTAATAATTGAACATCTGCTAAATAGATTTTACTTATCTCCTGTAGGAACTATGTCGTCGAATAACCCACTCCGTGGCATACTTGATCCCATTTTGACTTACCTGATCTACTCGGATTGGTTCAGAAACCTGAAGAATGTCTTCAGATCTGAACGCAATAACTTTGTCCCTGGAGCTGATCCTCCTGCTAAATCGGCATTGGATGCCCCTGAAGCAGAGATAACAGCTAATGATAATGGATCGAAGGACAAAGGAGAAAGAGTAGTGAAGGGTGACTGCTTATACTATAAGCAGTATGGTCACTGGAAGAGGAACTGCAAGGAGTTCCTTTATGATAAAGCTCATGGAATAGTGAAGCTGTCTGAAGCTTCAGATATCTATATGATAGATATCAACTTATCAGTTAGAGATTCCACATCGTGGGTATTAGATACCGGATGTGCTTCTCATATCTGCCATGATGTGCAGATGCTGACAAGTAAGCGCAAGCTGAGACAAGGTGAGGTGGAATTGAGGCTAGGAAACGGCGCAAAAGTTGCGGCGATTGCTGTTGGGACAGCAAACCTCAGGCTTCCATCGGGAGACACCTTACTTTTAGAAAATTGTTATTATGTTCCTAGCATAATAAAGAACATCATATCAATATCTTGTTTGGACAAGATAGGATATAGGTTGACGATTGAGAATAGAAGTTGTTCGATTTATTATGGTAATAAATCAATAGCTTCGGCATCTTTAGTCAACGGTCTATATCTATTAGATGTTTCTTATTACAATCTTAAAATTGATAATGCTCTTAAGAAGAGCAAGAATTGTGTGAATCAAGCTTACATGTGGCATTGTAGACTTGGGCACATTGGCGAAAGCAGGTTGCAAAAGTTGCACAAGCATGGTTATTTAACAGCATTCGATTATGAATCGTTTGCAACATGCGAATCCTGCCTTATGGGAAAGATGACGAAATCTCCATTTACTGGACATGGAGAACGTGCCAAGGACATTATGGAACTGATACATTCGGATGTATGTGGTCCCATGTCTACCCAAGCCAAAGGTGGCTTTTCTTACTTCATCACGTTCACCGATGACTTCTCAAGGTTCGGCTATGTGTACTTAATGAAGTACAAGTCGGAAGCATTTGAGAAGTTCAAGGAGTTCAAGAATGAGGTGGAGAAGCAGTTAGGAAAGAGTATTAAAGCTCTTCGATCAGATCGAGGAGGAGAATACTTGAGTACTAATTTCATACAATTCTTAAAGGATAATGGTATCCTTTCTCAGCTGACCCCTCCATATACACCACAGATGAATGGTATATCAGAAAGGAGGAATCACACTTTGTTGGACATGGTGCGATCTATGATGAGCTTTTCAGGATTACCAGTGTCCCTCTGGGGGTATGCTCTAGAGTCAACAGCATACCTACTGAACAGAGTACCCAGCAAGTCTGTGGCCTCTACTCCATATGGGATATGGAAAGGCAGGAAACCAGAATTTAAACATGTTAAAGTCTGGGGTTGTCCTGCTCATGTAAAGAGGCATGATCCAGACAAGCTGGAATCACGAACTGATAAATGCAGGTTTGTGGGATATCCAAAGGAAACCTTTGGATACTATTTTTACCATCCTGGTGAACAAAAGGTGTTTGTCGCCAGGAAAGCTGTCTTTCTGGAAGAGGAATACCTCATCCAGGAGAACAGTGGGAGTAAAATAGTACTGGAAGAGGTTCCAGATCCCCAAACAGCTGCATTATCATCAGATGAGATATCAGTTCCTGAATCTGTTCAGGTACACACAGATGAGCCTCGTAGATCTGGTAGAGTACCTAGACTACCCGAACGATATGTGGGACATATCGCTGAAGGTGAGTTTAAGGTACAATATAATGAGGATGATGATCCTAAAACCTACCAGGATGCCATAGAAGGCCCAGAAGCCGGGAAATGGCGAGAAGCCATGAACTCAGAAATCCAGTCCATGTACGCCAACCAAGTTTGGAACTTGGAGGACTTGCCCGAGGGTATTGTACCCATCGGTTGCAAGTGGATCTTTAAAAGAAAGATCGGTGCTGATGGACGGATCGACACTTATAAGGCAAGGTTGGTGGCAAAGGGATATCGTCAAAGGCAAGGAATTGACTATGACGAGACTTTCTCACTAGTTGCCATGATAAAGTCAATCAGAGTTCTACTCGCCATTGCTGCACATTTTGATTATGAAATCTGGCAGATGGATGTGAAGACTGCCTTCCTCAATGGTAATCTTGAGGAGGAGGTGTATATGATACAACCGGAAGGTTTCACATCCAAAGAATCTCCAGATAAAGTGTGCAAGCTTCAGAGGTCCATTTATGAACTGAAGCAAGCTTCCCGGAGCTGGAACATAAGATTTGACGCGGCTGTCAAGTCTTATGACTTCATTAAGAATGAAGATGAGCCTTGTGTGTACAAGAAGACCAGTGGGAGTGCAGTCACTTTTCTAGTTCTTTACGTAGATGACATACTACTCATTGGGAATGATGTAGCTATGATGTCATCAGTAAAGATCTGGCTGTCGAAAAACTTCTCCATGAAGGATTTGGGAGAAGCATCCTACGTATTGGGAATACAGATCTATAGAGATAGATCAAAGAGGATGCTTGGAATGACCCAATCCTTGTACATAGATACCATAGTCAAAAGGTTTGGCATGGAAAATTCCAAGAGAGGTTTCATACCGATGAGACATGGAATTAATCTCTCAAAGGAGCAGTCTCCTAAGACTCCTGATGAGAGGGCATTCATGGATAGAATACCCTATGCCTCTGCCATAGGATCTATCATGTATGCCATGCTATGTACACGGCCTGATGTTGCATTTGCTCTAAGTGTTACGAGCAGATTTCAGGCTGATCCAGGCGAAGAGCACTGGAAGGCAGTGAAATGTATCCTTAAGTACTTGAGAAGAACTAAGGATATGTTTCTTGTCTATGGAGGAGGTGACTTGAAACTACGAGGCTTTACTGACCCGAGTTTCCAGTCAGATCCAGATGATAGCAAGTCAACATCTGGATTCGTGTTTACATTGAACGGAGGGGCAGTGTGCTGGAAGAGTTCCAAGCAAGTAACCACTGCAGATTCGACGACTGAAGCTGAGTACATCGCTGCAGCTGAAGCCGCCAAGGAAGCAGTGTGGTTGAAGAAATTCATTACCGACCTCGGCGTAGTTCCCAGCATCTCTGAGCCTGTTCTACTGTTGTGCGACAACAATGGAGCGATTGCGCAAGCGAAAGAGCCACGGTCTCATCAGAAATCGAAGCATATTCTGAGGCGCTTTCACCTTATCAGAGCGATCATATCCAGAGGAGATGTAGTAGTGGAAAGAGTTCCATCCGTCGACAATGTAGCAGATCCACTGACAAAGCCGTTGGGTCAAATTGTGTTTGAGCGTGACCTAGAGTCTATGGGCTTATTGTATAAAGGTGATTGGCTTTAGTCCAAGTGGGAGATTGTTAGTTTAGGTGGCCTACAAGCCAATCTAACAATGTAAATCTCGTTCATTATTAATAAAATGGCAAAATATTCATTATGTGTAAATCACATTAATTATCGTTTCATAATGAAGTCCGTGAATATGTGCTATGGTGATCAGATTATGATGAGATCATACTAATGAGACTGATCACTTAAACACACATATTCTTAATCGTTCATAGTAGGAGGATATCCGAGAAGGACATCGGATATCCGGTTAGACTAGTACAGATTGCTCCTGCTCATATGATGAGGGTGACTGGTCTCATAAGTCACTTGTGTGGAGACACTAAGGCGAATCTGTAGGTGCTCATTGGAGAATGAGTTCACTGAACTGATCCGACTGAATCGCTAGATGGTATGGTACCTCACTGTCAACCAGCTTGATTCTATTGTCGCAGTTGCGTGGATGGTCCTCGGACCTGAGACACCAAGGACACCTTGGCGGTGGACTTTTGTACTTTGACCTTGGTCTACGAATCTCTAGCCACGGGATTCTAATACGCCAAGGATTGGGTACAGCGGAATACTGTCGAAGGGAATTGTGTGTCAATAAGGAATATTCGCTCTCGGTACTTAGAGAGAGAATGCTCTAGGAAGGATGCGCGGAAGTCCCTGGCCAGGGCGGACGATAATATCGGGAAAGGAGTTTTCGGATATTCATCAGCGGCATCCAATCCAAGTGAGTCGACCGGTTAGGGTTTGACAGCTCGCCATACCCTGAGTTGACTCGAGAGCATTGCACGAATGAAAGATTATATCCACGTGGTAACTGTCGACGGAAAGGTTCCAGGAGTGGGTTACTTAACCCCAAATACCTTCCGGGTTCACGCGGTGTTGCTTGGCACCCAACGTGATAGGAGGCCCGGTCGAATTCGATGTGCGACATCAATTCGATTGATTAATTGATTAATAAAGGGTTATTAATTAATTAATAAAGCTAGTGAGGAGTCACTGGGCTTACTGGGCCATTAACTGGACTGGTACTTGGGCCTAGAGGGTCACACGCAAATGATTCTCAAGGCGATGGATAAATAAGTGGGTTTTATACAAACCGGGGGTTTTTGTGAAAAACCGCGCGGTTAGTATAAAACATAGCGAACGGGCTGAGCAGGCCAAGCTGCTGCTAACCCTGGCCGCCCCTCCTCAGTTTTTGTCTTCCTCTGGAGTCCAGGCAGACCGTTCGACGGGAAATCGTCCGCGCACTGCGGCGATCATTGCGGCGACCAGCGGAGGCTTCGCGGACTGCGAAGAACGACGAACTCGAGGATATCCGTCGCGGGGAGGATCGCGTGGACTTCGCTAGAGGCCGGGCGTTTGCGCCGCTTGCGGTGTCGCACCGACGGAACCGAACGGCTGCGGATTCGAATCCGCACACGGTGAGAAAAGATAATCCGATTATCTCGTTTTAGTCTCCGAAACGGGAACGGATCGCCTTAAATATTTTTGTTTTCCGCTGCGTGAGCGATTCGGAGAAACCGAGAAAACCCAACAATGACAGCCTATGCATTGCATAGGTCTATATGTCCGACTTCTTTGTGTTATTTTTGATGGAATTGTAATGTGATGATGGGCAATGATGATGGTAAGAACAGTTCAATTGATGCAAAATGCATATGAAGGTCTCACAACAACCCTGCTCATTCAATTCAGGGTATGTCAGATGGTTGGTTTGTGATGGCAACATATGCATTGCAGGTGATTTTTAAAAAAAAAAGGAGAATTGACCATATGAGCCTCCATTGGGAGTAATGATGGGAATGACAATTCAATTGAGGCGAAATGCATATTAAGGTCTTACGGCAACTCTTGAGTCGATTGGCTGGTTTGTGATGGCAACATATGCATTGCATGTGATTTTTTTTTTAAAAAAAGAGAACTGACCATCTGAGCCTCCATTGGGAGTCTTCCACATATTGTGTTGGTTTCTATCTCCGATAGGTATGCATTGTGATGGCAGCCTATGTCTATATGTCCGATTGTTTGTTTTGATTTTTTTTTTTGAATTCTAATGTGATAATGGGCAGTGATGATGGGAAGGATAGTTCAATTGAGGCACAATGCATATGAAGGTCTCACGGCAACCCATGAGTCGATTTTTTTGGTTTCTATCTCTGATAGGTATGCATTGGAACAATACTTGCTGCACAGCCGTGCTGTATATTCCACATACCTTCCGAGAAGGGTAAAAAAAACCACTATTTCAACAATTTGAACAAGAAAGAAGAATCACGAGTCCTCTGCTAGGGCATTTAGCAGACTAGCTCATTCAATCACCTTGTCAGTATGAAGGAAGGCACCCTATTTGCAGTTCTACTTCTGTCAGTATGAGCCCAGATCAGTCCTAAAAAAATGAAAAATATTTTTTACAACATATAATAAGGATGTTTTAATTTAGAAGGACACTACTTCAAAATTGCCACCTGCTGCAATCCCTTTTCTTAAAAAAATAAAAAATGTTGAACTGGTCAGAATTGGGCCCAAACTCATCTACATTGGCCTAGGATTGGGCGAGTCTTTTGGCTATTCCAGCTTGGTTCCTACTAAAAAGGTGTGGGGTTGGGGTGTTCAGCTTGGTTCCTGGTTGGGGTGTGGGATTGAATTTGTCTGACCATTCAGCTTGGTCCCTGGTTATCCCTTGAGATGAGCATCACCTTCTTGAAGACCTTCTATTCAAATCTTCATTACGATCTCCCAAGACTTATAACAGAAGGATGGCCAAGTTATGGTGGCCCAAAGCCAAGTTTTGTTACCTCCCTTTGGCCAATGCACATGAGTCTCTCCTTAACAACAGCAACTTGCTGTTTGCCTTCAATTGCTATTGGAGTACAGTGAATCTCAAAGGACCCATAAGTCTCAAACCAAAAGCCCATTATAGAATAAGCTTATTCTAAAATGATAGGGAGGAAATAATAGAGGACTCCGAACTCATAGGCTTGTGAAAGCCTATTCTTCAGTGGTGGATCAGCCTGAGGGAGTGTTGAATGATAAGAAAAGGAGCAGAGAATTCCTTATTGAAGCATCTTGAATTTCTTTCCTTCCAAACATCCCAAATAAAAGCCCAAGTGGCATATTCCATGTATTCTTGTCTGAGTTGTCAGGAAGTAGATCTGCCCAATTGGTAAATTTACAGAATGTGGAGGAGGGATGAGTCCATATCAGACCAAGGCATCTGAATAAGGCTGACTAAACAACAGAAATAATGTCACATTGTATGAATAAATGATCCACAGTTATGAATTGCTTATATCTAGGTAGAATAAGCAATTTTAGCCTTTTTGTCTAAATTGCTTATTCCCTCTTATTCTGAATTGCTTATGGCCTCATCGGAGGCTAGCAATGGAAGGAGGCTGCCAAGAATGAGATAGATTCTGTCAATTTTAATGACATATGGAGCTAGTGCATCTACCTCCTGATTGTATGACCATAGTATGTAAATGGTTGTTTAAAGAGAAATTAAAACTCAGTGGGCCAGTGGACAAGCTTAAAGCCAGAGTCTTTGCTATCTATTTCAATATTTATTCTCGTCTTACCAGGATGTCTGCTATCTATGTGCTTTTGGAATTGGTATCCATTCATCATCTTGAAGTCTACCAAATGGATGTAAGGTTGCCTTCCTTATATTAGGAAAGTGTTAGAGAATTTTTGCTATAGTAAATGTTTAATTTGCTCAATCTAAGCCCAAATAAGCTCAGTCCTATTACCTTTCAGCCCAGCAAATCTAATCTACATCACTCAGTTTTTCCCATATGGTCCATCTATGAACCTGCTTCACTCCCAGTAGGCTGTGACCTGAGGAGCAGCAAGAGTGGTGACTCCTTTGCTAGCCTATATGTTATACAATGTAAGATTGTGTATTATGCTACTTTTTCTCATCTATCTTTGGAAATTTTCTATTCATAACATAGTGCCAGCATCATTATCATCATCATCATCATCATCATTATCATTAGGAGTAAAGGTTGCTGCACCGGCAGCTAGTCCTGCACCAGCAAACTCTCAAGCCATCATCAATTCATCACCTATCAGTCTGGAAAGGAAGTTGACTGAAAAGATACCTGAACTGCTCCAAACCCATCTCCTTCTATCCTCCTGATTTGCATTCTGTTTAATCCCATGAAGGATACTCAGCAGATAAAGAAGTTCCTCAAATTCCGTCTGAGTAGAATTTCTTCTAAGTTTCAAATTCCACTACAGCCTGTTACCTCTTGAGTACAATTGAGGTAGACTCTTCCCCTTGTCTAAAACAATCTGATACAAATTTCTGAACAAAGTAGAAAAGGGCAGGTCTGAGCACCATCTATCCTCCCAAAATCTGATCCACTGACCATTCCCAACACAAAACATAATACCCGGTGTTATTAGGTGCATCACATTCACATTCACATTCACTATATTTGGAGAAAATGATATAGGGAATGCCAAATTTATCGACTGGAAGTGGTGCCCTTCATGTACCGAAAGAAGCTCAATTGCTGTTGCAAATTGCAACTTTAAGCTGTACATCCTCACCATTCAGTTCAACATTAGATACTAGTAAGAGGTACTGGTTAGCACTCGTTTCTCAATTAGACAACAATTTTTTTTTCCTAGGGAAAAAAAAAATCTGAGGTTTCATAGAACAGATAATACCCCGGGAAGGATCACAGGCTGAAAAATTTTATAACAGAATATATCGTCTGTCAAAATCATTCTCTGTCCAGTCAGTTAAGGTCAAAATCCTTGAGTCGATTGAGTGGTTTGTGATGGCAACATATGCATTGCATGTGATTTAAAAAAAAAAGAAGGAACTGACCATCTGAGCCTTTATTGGGAGTCTCCCACATATTGTGTTGGGTTCTACCTCCCATAGGTATGCATTGTGATGGCAGCCTATGTCTCCCGATTGTTTGTTTTGTTTTTGTTTTTTTGAATTCTAATGTGATAATGGGCAGTGATGATGGGAATGACAGTTCAATTGAAGCACAATGCATATGAAGGTCTCACGGCAACCCTTGAGTCGATTGAGTGGTTTGTGATGGCAACATATGCATTGCATGTGATTTAAAAAAAAAAAAAGGAACTGACCATCTGAGCCTTTATTGGGAGTCTCCCACATATTGTGTTGGGTTCTACCTCCCAAAGGTATGCATTGTGATGGCAGCCTATGTCTATATGTCCGATTGTTTGTTTTGTTTTTGTTTTTTTGAATTCTAATGTGATAATGGGCAGTGATGATGGGAATGACAGTTCAATTGAGGCACAATGCATATGAAGGTCTCACGGCAACCCTTGAGTCGATTGAGTGGTTTGTGATGGCAACATATGCATTGCATGTGATTTAAAAAAAAAAAAAAGGAACTGACCATCTGTGCCTTTATTGGGAGTCTCCCACATATTGTGTTGGGTTCTACCTCCCATAGGTATGCATTGTGATGGCAGCCTATGTCTATATGTCCGATTGTTTGTTTTGTTTTTGTTTTTTTGAATTCTAATGTGATAATGGGCAGTGATGATGGGAATGACAGTTCAATTGAGGCACAATGCATATGAAGGTCTCACGGCAACCCTTGAGTCGATTGAGTGGTTTGTGATGGCAACATATGCATTGCATGTGATTTAAAAAAAAAAAAAAGGAACTGACCATCTGAGCCTTTATTGGGAGTCTCCCACATATTGTGTTGGGTTCTACCTCCCATAGGTATGCATTGTGATGGCAGCCTATGTCTATATGTCCGATTGTTTGTTTTGTTTTTGTTTTTTAGAATTCTAATGTGATAATGGGCAGTGATGATGGGAAGGACAGTTCAATTGAGGCACAATGCATATGAAGGTCTCACGGCAACCCTTGAGTCGATTGAGTGGTTTGTGATGGCAACATATGCATTGCATGTTATTTAAAAAAAAAAAAAGGAACTGACCATCTGAGCCTTTATTGGGAGTCTCCCACATATTGTGTTGGGTTCTACCCCCCATAGGTATGCATTGTGATGGCAGCCTATGTCTGTATGTCCGATTGTTTGTTTTGTTTTTGTTTTTTTGAATTCTAATGTGATAATAGGCAGTGATGATGGGAAGGACAGTTCAATTGAGGCACAATGCATATGAAGGTCTCTCGGCAACCCTTGAGTCGATTGAGTGGTTTGTGATGGCAACATATGCATTGCATGTGATTTAAAAAAAAAAAGAAAGAACTGACCATCTGAGCCTCTATTGGGAGTCTCCCACATATTGTGTTGGGTTCTACCTCCCATAGGTATGCATTGTGATGGCAGCCTATGTCTATATGTCCGATTGTTTGTTTTGTTTTTGTTTTTTTGAATTCTAATGTGATAATAGGCATTGATGATGGGAAGGACAGTTCAATTGAGGCACAATGCATATGAAGGTCTCACGGCAACCCTTGAGTCGATTGAGTGGTTTGTGATGGCAACATATGCATTGCATGTGATTTAAAGAAAAAAAGAAAGAACTGACCATCTGAGCCTCTATTGGGAGTCTCCCACATATTGTGTTGGCTTCTACCTCCCATAGGTATGCATTGTGATGGCAGCCTATGTCTATATGTCTGATTGTTTGTTTGTTTGTTTGTTTTTTTTTTAAATTCTAATGTGATAATAGGCAGTGATGATGGGAAGGACAGTTCAATTGATGGGCGCAGGGATTTGGGAAACACTTTGTAAACTGCTATCCTCTATCCAAGTATCCTTCTAAAATCAAGTTTTTGATCCATTGCAAGTCTTTATGATGACACCTCTCTAGGTCTAGTCAGCAGGTCTGAGAATGCTTCCAAATGGTTTGTTTTTTTTGTCCGACTAGTTTGTATGTCCGACTAGTTTGTTTTGTTTTTTTTGTATATTAATGTTTCTAATAAGAATAGGCAGTGATGATAGAAAGGATAAATCAATTGATGCAAAATGCGAAGGTCTTACAAAGGTCTCAAAAGGTAAGTATTATTTTAAATAATATCATATATCTTTTGCTTGTTATTGAACATTTTTTTCCCTTTTTCAGCATGGTGATAATTGTCCGTTCACTTGGTGGTGTCTATGTGAGCGGAAATAGCGGGTGGTCATACAAACTTTGGAGCTGAACAAGTGAAGGCATTTTGAAGACGTTTCTACTTATTGTTATTTGATGAATGTAAATTTGAAACATGTTCATTTCTTATGAATGTCATGTACTAAAAAGAGACCTATGTACGTTATGTTTTTAAATATTAATGTAAATGAAATTTTTATATCCCATTACATGTAGATGTGTTCAATTTATTGTTTAAATTGTCTTTAAAATCAATGTGAGAGGACCACGCCGAATATGGTAAATTTATAAATTAATATATGTGAAAAAAAGAGTCACGTCAAATATGTTTTGTTTATGTGTCAATTAATACAAATATACAAATAAGGGGTCAAGCCAAATAAAATATAAAGTTGTATAATAAATTTTATAATATGTAATATACATAGAATAAATTTAATGTTATTAGTTGAAGTATCTCAATTATTTTAATAAATTTGTGTAATGGGAAATAGACAAATTTGAGATGTTTTAATTAATGACATAGAATAATATCTCACCAAATGTATGAAGTGTTCGAATTTTTTTTGAATATATGTGCGTTTAAAATTAATATGAAAGAAGCAAGCTAAATATGATACATTTGATAATTTTAAAAATATGCTCTATTTGTAGAAATTTTTTTATGAAAAATTAATATAAATATACAAATAACGCAATTTATTGTTTAAATTGTCTTTAAAATCAATGTGAGGGGACCACACCGAATATGGTAAATTTATAAATTAATATGTGTGAAAAAAAGAGTCACGTCAAATATATTTTGTTTATGTGTCAATTAATACAAATATACAAATAAGGGGTCAAGCCAAATAAAATATAAAGTTGTATAATAAATTTTATAATATGTAATATACATAGACAAAATTTAATGTTATTAGTTGAAGTATCTCAATTATTTTAATAAATTTGTGTAATAGAAAATAGACAAATTTGAGATGTTTAAAATTAATATGAAAGAAGCAAGCTAAATATGATACATTTGATAATTTGTATAACAAGTTTTTTAAACTAATAACAATTTTTTTAAATTTGTCTATATTTGTATAACAAATTTTTTAAACTAATAAAATTACATAAACAATGTAGTATTCTAAAATTTTTAAACTAATAAAATTACATAAACAATGTAGTATTCTAAAATTTTTAAACTAATAAAATTACATTAACTAATATGCAATTGCAGTACCTCAAATTTTTCTAAGTCCCATTATGACATGCCAAACGGAGAATAAGTTTGCCCTTGCATTTTTGGAATAAGGAGGGCATTACTGTCTTTTTTAGTCACTTATTCCCGCTACTATCCTCATGCGTACCAAACGAAGAATAAACTTACTTTTTGCTCTTAATCCAGTTTGTACCAAACGCACGCAAGATTAAGAATAGGGATAATTTGTTCTAGGATGACTTAAACCTATTCTGTTGAGATGTTATCCCGATACCAAACAGGACCTAAGAACTTGGACCACTGCCTTTTCATCCATTTCAGAAAGATTTTTGCTAACGAGGACAACCTTGGGTTTGTCTTATGTCCCTAGATTGATCTCTTTGGTGGGCTCTTCTATGATAGTTGAGGGTTCATCGAATCTTTTTACTCCATTGGGGATGCCTCAGCTGCGTCCTCGTCATCTTCCTCATCTTCAACAATGGGGTCTTTTCCGTGTATCAATTCATGCACCCCATATCCATCATTGATTGACTCATCATCTATACAATCTTCTGACATCTGAATAGGATTTTCTAATAGCTGAGGGATCATAGAGCAAGAAATGCATTTAAATGCTAAATCCTAGAGGTATCTATCTGGAATTCGTTTACCCTTAGATTTCCTAGACTTCCTAACCTAATTAACCTGCTTAGAACTAGACTCTCTAACTTTACTAGACTCCCTATCCTGACCTAATGAGGATGAAGAAGGATGAGATTTATAGGATACATGAGGAAATACAGGAGAATCTTCCCGAGGGGAGAGACAGAGTAGATGTAGGAGAGAATCTTGACCGAATGACCTGTGCGGTGGGGTACAATCGGACAAGTAGGAAGTTTCCTAGTGAGGATATGGGAGAAGGAAGTTGCCAAATTGGCATTTTTTTTTTGGAGAAAAGCTGAATTAATCATAAAACAAGAATGTAGATGAATAGGAGGAGAATGGGATGGAGGGAGCGACACCAAGGCCAAAGGATTGGGGGGATCATATAGTAGTATGTCCCAGATTAAATCATAAATCCTCTCTAGATCGAGAGGAGGTTGAGGGATAAAGTCCCGTGGGGACAGAGTGATCATGATGGGCAAAGCCCGTGAAATATCTTCAGTGATGACCCGCGACCAAGTGGGGGTCAGAAGCAGAGTGCGGAATAAGGTATGGAGTGTGAAAATGTAAGAGGGATAAGTCCCCCTCCAAAGAAGATCTGTGGTATAACCAACTTCATAGGGGTCATCTTGCTCCCCTTCATATGTTTTCTCAGACAACATAATTCTTTTGTTAAAGATGGCACCAGGCCCTTCAATCAGCTCATCTATTTGTGGCGGCCACTTTAGTTCTAAGGGATCAAGAAATAGTTTGTTTAATGAAATGTACAGATCTCTCAAGTCAAACCTTCGGTACCATTCACACTTAGGATCTTGGAACTTCCTCCTTTTCATTGCCCGCAGAGCCTCCAAAGACTGGTACGTCAACAATTCTGAACAATGTCTGGCCAGGTCTCTTCCATATATGTCATGGAGATCAAAATAGGAAGTGATAACCACCGTGTTATCATGACTGATAACAGGCCCCTTGACGAAATGTGTGTATAAGGTCCATGTTAAAGGGTCCCGACCTTCTTTACACGGTGTGGACATTGTTTCCCAGACCTTCTGGCCGTCTTCATTTTCTTCCTGCTGAATAATGTCGTGCCTCACTTTTCTTGGCCTATAGCCCAAGCCATTTCCAGGTGTCCTTCGGTTGTCTTTGAGGGGCGTGGTTCTGCCTTGTAATTGTGTGCCTAGGCCCTTTCCAGGCTGATAACCACCCTTCATCATTATTTTCCAACTAGAGGTACTCATGCACTTCCTCCACTTTATGGCATCTAATGGATAAGGAGTAAGAGTGGCGGCCTTTAAAGGATCAGCCACAGGATGGTAGACTTGTAATACCGACAAAAAAGGTTGTCGGCCAGGTGGAGGAGTTGGCTTGATATTCAAGGAGTGAGCAGCACCAAGGATTGGCATGCTCGTAACTTTAATGATTCGTCCTTTGTAGGAAAATTTGAGGCACTGATGATTCGTACGCCTCAAGGGTTTTAATGTAAAGACGGCCCAAAATAGCCTTCAAGGAAGGATCGATTTCTAAGATGTGAAATTCGACCTCGGCATGACATACAGGGCCTAACTCTACTTTTGAATAGACCATTCCCAGAAGGGAACGGGTGGAGTTATTATATGCTGTAACAGAAATGGGGCTAGGCAGCCATTTTTCCTTGGGTACACCACATAGTTCAAGGGTTTTCGGAGACAGGACATTCATTGAAGCTCCCGTGTCAACCAGGCATGTGTCTACGGCCTTTTTGCAGATATTGACCGTAATATTCAGAGCGATGCTCTTGGCTGCTAGTTGTTCTAGTTCCGAAGCATGAAATAAGATAGAGGGCTGATCCCCCTGCGGAACTAGTAGTGCGGTGATCTTCTCCACCGGCACGTCTTCGTTGACCATTACTTTTTGTAGGTATTCCATTAGTGCTTCCTGATGGGTCTTCGATCTCTTGATCAACTCAAGCACAGAGACTTGTGCCGATGTTCTATCCAGTTGCTTCAGCAGGTCATATTGAGTGCCTGATGCACTCTCATCGTTATGCGCTTCCTCTGATGGCCGTGATGGGCCGTCTCTGACTGTAGATTGAGGAAAGACCTTATTGAAGATCCTCCCACGCCGGAGTGCATGTTCTTCACTAGTGGAAGGGCCAGGTGATAACTTGAGCACCGCAGGGTTGGTAGATGGCGTAGATGGTGTGGATGGTTGGTATACGGGTGATGGCATGGGGTTAGTTGATGATGGCATGGTACGAATGAGGGGTTTAGAGGGTTGAATAGTGGCGTGGTAAGTGGTTGGCATAGTTGAAGTGGGGAATGGTACGCAGAGTAATGGTTTGGATCGCTGTATGGTATTTGGGTACGCGGTGGTGGTGGTAGACGATGTGGGGAATGGTACGCGGAGCAACGGTTTGGATGGCATGAGGGGTGCATAATTAGCTTGTGGTAGGTTGTTTCATGAAGGTGTGGTGGCGTGGGGGGTAATGGGTTTAAAGAAAGCGGGCAGTGGTGATGGGTTAATGGGCGTGGGTAAACGGTATGCGGGTGTTGGTACTGGTGTGATGGTAACGGGTTGTGGTTTAGGTACGTGGAGGGTGCGGCATGGTGGTTGCTCAGCGGTGCTCGGAGTGTGACCCGTTGAATAAATAGAGGAAGAGTTCTCTATCTTCCACTGTTGCCCTCTATTAGCCTCAGACTGTCTATTTGTTAAAATGGGGGTAACTTGATTCTGGTGCTGGTGTTCCGGAAGTGGGTTTGCACTATACCCATGTTTGGAGGTGCTGCCGCCTGTGCTAATGCTCTTGGTTGTTGTTGTTGTTGTTGGGGTTGCTGCTGTTGTTGCTAAGGCCTTCTCGCCTTCAAGGCGGATATATACTTCCTTATTTCTTCCCAATCAATGCCTCCCTGCTCGTTGAGATCATGGATATAATCTCAAAATTGGAAGCAAGCACTTGTTGTGTGTCCAGGTTGTCTATGGAAGTAACAATACCTGGAAGTGTGGGCATTTTGGGGCCAAACTGTTTTTTCTCTTGATAAAACCAAGGTATTGGCTGCTATTAAAGCATTAAAGATATCTGACAAGGATTCTGGTAGGACAGGATATTCTGCCCTTTTCGGTCCTGGAGGCTTCCTCTGCTGGTTATAATCAGTAGGAGGAGGTACATTATGGTATGCCGGCAGTGCGCGCGGCTAGTACTGTTGTTGTTGTGGGGGCTGGTACTGTAACTGCCGATATGGTTGCTGCTGTGGGTGCTGTTGTGGCTGCTGGTTCGGCTGCTGTGGCCGCTGGTACTGTGGCTGTTGATATTGTGGATTTGGCTGCTGGGGTTGCTGATACTATGGCTGTTGTTGTCTGTCACCCTGCTAGTTCGGTGGTCTTTGGCCTGCGAACTGTGATGGTGGCTGGTTCCTCACGAACTGGAGCTGATTGTTGTTCATGGTGCTAATCTGCTCATGAGAGAGCGTGCCCTTAGTTGTTGGACCCGTACTAGGAGAATTTGGCACGGCTGGCTTCCGAGGTGGAGGCCTGCTAGGTCGGTGAGGATCAAAGACACTAGAGAATGTAGCATCCTTGAAAGCATTTTGACAGTAACGCACCTTTCATAGAGCTCTGCTATGCTGGTCAAGTTACTCAGGCGAGGACTAGCTTAAACTGAGGTGTAGCATTGGAAATCAACATCTTTACTTGCTTAGACTCTGATAGATGATCTTTAACTTTTTTTGTCATGCCCCTCCATCTATCAGCAAAACTGACGAATTCCTCGTCAGGCTTCATTTTTTCGGCTATCAGGTCAGTAATGGACAAAGAGGGTGCAACTCTATCCTGGTATCGTTGAATGAATTTTCGTGATACGATACCATAGTCCTCTACTTCGTATGGCTCTAAGGAAAAGAATCATTCGAGGGCTGGTCCCTCCAAGGATTTCCTGAACAAAAATGCCAACGACCTCTTGTCGTTCTGCCAGAAAGATGACTCGTACATGAACTCCTTCAAATGAGAGGGGTTACCAGTACCATTGTACTTTCGGTACATTGGCATTTCGGAGGGCGGCAAATGGAACACGGGCAGACTTGGCAGGTTAATCTCAGGTGCAACTTTAACTCCCATCATTTTCTGAAAATTATTGAACTGCTCATCCATACGTCCATCTTCGCGAGCAAAGATTGAGTCGTCGGATCGACTAAAGGAGGGGGAGGTGGGGGTACATGATAGGCCTGTTGCCTAGAGTATGTGGGGCAAGGGGGACAATAGGGTTGAGGTCCGGCAGCGCTTCCGCCATACCCGAGGGCATTTTGATAAGTTGGCGTAGGCAGTCTAGCCGGTTGCCTCGAGGAGGACAGTTGTGGCCCAGCTGGCCGAGAAGTTGAAACCTGAAGGCCTTCCATGGCCTGGTGAATGAAGGAAGCATGATGGGGAGGTGGTTGATGAATAATAGGAGGAGTCGCAGGATTTGGCTTGGCAGACTGCATGGGCGTCTTCCCCTTCAAAATAGACTGGATCGCCTCGAGCTGGTGAGGATCCAGATGAGAGTCCAGAACTCCTAGAGCATTGACTAGACCGGAGGGATTGGATGATGAGGGTTCATTCGGGTTCATGGTGCCCTCAAAGATAAGATTAGAAACTGCATGCACATGCGGAGTAAGATCAGTGCCAGAATTATGTTGATCGTGGACAAAAGGAGGAGGGATATGAAGATTTCCCTCATGTTCAGATGGATAAGAATGAGGATCATGGGGGGTATTAGCATCTCCCCCATTTTCATAGTGATAGTTAGATTCAAGAGGGGCATTAGCATCTCCTTCATAGTTGACCATAGCTCCCGAAGCCATGTTCAAATCCCTACCTGATCGAAGTAACATGATGTCAGATTTTTTTTTTTTTCAAAGATTTGCAGACAGGTTGTACAGAGATTAAGCAAATAAGTGGATGTTTAATGTTATTTTACGATTCCTTATTGGGTTATTTGGATTCAATTAATCACAAATTCATTCAAAGGATAAGATCCTAGTTTTAGTTCAATTTCCACCGTTATACTCTACGGCTTTCTGTCACAACGTTATGAAAATCTAACTAGGACTTCGATTTGTACAACTACTGATGAACAAAGAGGAATACCTTGATTTTGGGGACTTACGGAGGTCTTTAACGCCAACCACTCTAGTTTGATCGAGGGACCGACCCAATCAGAGAGAGGTGAAGACGTCAAGAAAGGTGTTCCTATGAGAAAAGGGGGGTGTTAGCCCCAGTGCGTATGACCTGTGGCCGGGATAGCCTCTAATGCTTAATATGTAATCTGTAGTAACAAGCAGATCAGAAATCTGAGAACTGAAGAAAAAAAATAAGAAACTGTCTGAATCGCGTCGCTGTGCCTAGACGCTATTTAATACAGAACCTTATTTTTCTCGCAGAAGCTCAGGCAGCAGACGGCAGAGAATTTGGCCTGAAAGGCGTCGTTGTTAGGCGACGTGGTATGAAACGCATCGCTGTTCCTGAATGCTTTTCACGTCGCAGAATCAACAATTTAGAAGGAATTTCTGGATCAATTCCTCCTTAAACTAGCAGGATAAAGCAGTAAATAATTGGCTCATGCGAATCTTTTTTTATTTCAATTTTTTAACAGGATGATTTATCATGTAAACAACAAAAACATTCAATCAATCACATATGCTTCTTATCACAATCACAACTCTTCAATCAATCAAACAGAGAGGGCAAGATCTTGCCGCAAGCGTGTGCACGTGGCGCATGTGGGATAACAACTGAACTAAAAAACTTACCGATCGGTGAGGGCGTGTTGAGAGACACAGGTGGTGCACCGTGAGTGCCCGATTGACAAAAAGTAAGAACAAAGATTGAAAGATGGCGAGACCAAGTCCCACCGTGATCGCCAAAAAGCTGTGAGTGCTCAAATAGTGGTGTATGATTATCATGAAAATTTATGTTGTTTATGTGACAATAGAACCTGTTAAAAACTAAGTGAATGTGATTGCCAGAAACTTTTGACTAAAAAGTTTCAAAAGACAAAGATTGATCGCTTACCTATTTTAGAATTGGGAGATGTTGGAGTCCTTGATTTTCTTCCTTCAGCCGGTTGAAGGAAAAGAGCCATCATGACTTTGTTCTTCCTTTGGATGCTTATGGGGGTTTGAGAATGATCCAAATTTCCTTGTTGTTGATTCTCTCCTCTTGATCTTCTTTTGTACCTTGCAAAAAGTCGAAAGAAAGAGAACAATAAGAACTCAAATAGCAGTAGTATCTATTCCAGTGATAATTCTAATCATGCAGCTTAAACAAATGAACTCACTTGTTTGTGGTCTTTGAAACCCCTTAAAACATGGATTGAAAATTATATGCTAGTGAGTGTGTGTTGCATAGAGTGATATGATGAAATTTTGATGCTAATATGTTGAAAATATGAGAAAGATCTAGAAATTAATTAAGAACTAAGTTGGATGGCCCCTGGAAAGCCTTGGTTCTTGAATAGATCTTGAAAGGACGAAGAAAGAATGAAGAAAGGATGAAGCTTGCTTCAAGACTCCTGGAAGTAGTAGTAGCGCCTCGATCCTTCAGCGTTTGGACAACGTCTTTCTCAAAAATCCTTAATTCTTTAATGGCCAAGGACTTGGGTATTTATAGACTTAAGTTCACGCATCCGCGGTTACTTAAAGATTAACATGAAGGAGTTTGAAGCCAATCCAACCAAGAAATAGATAAATACAGCCTGATTCATCATCATCTGTAATTAACTAAAACGCTTCACCCTTGGGAGACGTCTTTTATCTTAATTAAGATAAGGATAAACATCGGGAAGAAAAAGCAGAATTAGTTTAGGAAACCTAAATGGCGTCGTGTAAGGCAGACGTCTTTTAGTTTATTAACAAATTAATTAAAAATCAGATTAAAAATCAAAATAAGAATAAAACCCTAAATGGCATTTTCACATGTCGACGTCTTTTAGAATCTTTCATATTTGATAAAAAAATCTGAGTTAAAATAAATTTAATTAATAAACTTAAATTATGCCTGTTTGACCTGATGTTATTTAGACAATTAACCCAGAAAGACAATAAAAATTAACCAATGATTAAATATCAGACCATTTTGAGGTATTATTATATGATATGAAATTTACTCAAAATGATGTCAAAATTAGCGTGTCTACACCGACCATTTTGCATAATTTAATAGATCACCCTCCTCGGCATTAGCGAGAGGCTCAGGTTGAATCATGTCTAACACGTACATAATCTTTTCGGCTGTTAAGACAATTCGCAGATTACGCAGCCAGTCTTGATAATTAGGTCCAGTCAATTTGTTCGCATCTAAGATGCTACAGAGGAGATGTGACAACAACATAATGATCTGGATGAAAAATAAAAGCCAATATTTTAGCATGCATTCAAAGTTCTAACTTAGATGTTGTTTTCTATCTTAGTTAGCTCCACTATTTTGTGTCGAACTATATGACCCTCAATCATATAGAACAGGAGATCATGGTGATCATCCTAGTGGGTCAGAATCCCAACAAGACTGAGATGCGACCTTGTGGAAAGCACGACAAATCACATTCCATCTCTTGTGTAGTCAATAGCACTTGCATCCAATACAATATCCGACTTTCGGTCCCAGAGCAGTCATCCCCTTGTGGAAAGAACAACAAAGGATACTCCCAATTAGATCGCACCACCATTACTACACAACAATGAGTTCGTGACCCGACCCTTGTGGAAAGCATAACAAGGCCAAGTTTAGTCCTTCATCCAATTGAAGCAAAGCATTAGGGTTGAGATCCTGCCACCAAATCATGAACCTTGTGGAAAGCACAATAAATCCATGAAATAATGACATTCAGTCACCCTATAATGGTGGAGGTCCACGGCGGCTTCTAAAGGCACGTTCACAAATCTAATATTTAATAAAGAGGGAATTTTGCTTTTATCTTGGTCTCACCTTAAGTGGTAGAATAAATATATTCGAGATATATATTTATAGTACCTAATAATTGCTCAAAATAAATGCTTCCCATGCAAATAAATAAGCCTGGGTGATCATGGACTCTAAATAAAGCTACGCAGATATCCAGCCTACTTCCTAAGCAACAAGATCATCCTCACAGTTCGTCCTCTATGCCTTCAAGCTCCATCCGCAGCATTAATTACAATAATTACACGGCTCGCAAACCGGAAAATGAATTACATGCCAAATAATTTGCAGTAGTCTTTAGGGCGAGTACATTCATCGGAAGAAGATAGAATTACTTTGGAAATTAAATAGAGAGAGAAGGGAGGCTCGCAGGCCTTAAACAAACTGAGCTAAGTCCATGATCACCCACCATTCTATATAGAATCATATCAATCATAGAAGGATTATTTTGAAAATAATCCTTATATTTGGATTGAAATCATGGGTTATGCATACGAGAAATCATGGTCATGATTAGTTTTGAAAAACACATCATTACATTCAAAATTAATCTAACGGAGACCAAAATGGCATTCCAGTAACATTTATGCTTAGAATTATTCCATACGTATAAGAGGATACATACATACATGAATTTAAAACTTAAATTCAATCAATCACGACAATCATGAAATTTAAATTCAAATTAATCATCCAATGATTAAATTAAATAGAATGGAAATTTAATTAAATGATCTTCTTCAATTATTTTTCATTAAAATTCACAATTTGATCATTTGAAATTATCCAATAGTTTTACAAATTTAAAATTTGAATTTTACCGATAATCCTGTCAAAATTCGAATTTAACAATTATCTAATAATTAGAAATTCAATAATCTGAATTTATACATAATCTTAAATTAGACCCAAAATTTTCATGATAATTATCAGATTAATAAAAAACATTTAATTAATCCATTTCCAACAATTATCTTAATTTTGAGAAAAAAATTATTTTTTTAGGACAATGCAGTGCACTGCACGCCAGTGCAAGGTCCGAAGCAGTGCGCCTACCAGTGGGAAAAAAAAACCAGCATTATATCTATTTTTAAAATTAAAAAAATAGACGGACGGCAGGGCCATGTGCCTTCCACTATGTGGAAGGCTACATGGTTGGCCGTCCACACCAAGGTGTGGATGGCCACCATGTTGGGCGTCCACATGGTGGACGGCCACAAGCTTGGCTATTTAAGTGCCGATAGCCACTCTGAGTGCCGTTTACAATATGGAGAAATTCCGAAAAATTCCAGACTTCCCACTGTCTCTGAAAATAAATTTTTCATGGCCCAGAAAATTAAAAATTAAATTGAAGAACATTGAATAATGCGAACACAATGTCATAACAGAGACAACTCTTCTCAGTTGCATCAACAGGAGCCTAAACGTGGCTCTGAATCACTGTTGGCTTCGGTCATAACCCCCGGAAAATCGTAACAGCGGAAGAACAAAAATAAAACCGATTTCCCAAACCAGTTCGAGCTCCGATTGATGCAACAAAAATAGTCTAAATAAATCATACGAGATTTTTCACCTTGGACATAACACGCTATCTTGTGAAAATCGATGCCGAACTCCTCGAAGCTTTGAGCCGCACAAACGTGCGCTAGAGCTGATCCACACTGACCCTTGCAGCAATGGAGATCAACTTCTCCAAACTCACACAAAAACCCTTCCTCAGCGCTTCTGGGAAGAGTCTAACTCTTCCAATACTTGACGGCAAGGTTTAGGTGAAAAGGTTGGAATGGCTTTCGTTCCGGGTTCTGGGAGAATAAAGGGTTATATATAGGATTGATTAGGTGGCAGCTTGAACCAACCCTTTCAATGAATCCCTGTCTTTAACTGCCTTCGCTAAAGAAACCTTAAGGCATTTAATATATCAATATATTATTATTAGATTATTTATCAAATAATCATAATAATACATATATTATATATATGCCCTTTATATTATTGTATTTATACTTTTAAGCCATTTATAGATTCTTTTTCTAAAAGAATCAAATGCTTTAGTATATTATTCCATACAACAATATTCCGTTTTGCAAGAGTTATTTGTGTGTGATCCTCTAGGCCCATTATCACTTTGGTTTAAAGATTCATTAACTTCTAATTTAATTAGAAGTAAATTAAATCGGTTATTCCCAATAACTGTTTAATTTGTTCCGGACTTTTTGATCACGTTGGGTCAAGCAAATCCGCGTGATCCCAAAGGATGTCGGGTTCATCTTCACCCTGTCTGGCATGTCGGGTTCATCTTCACCCTATCTGGCATGTCGGGTTTCATCTTCACCCTGTCTGGCACCTGTAAGTCTTCAGTTACTGTATCGATATAATCCCTCGCTCATTCTATGAGTCTGATCTGATCGTGTGGTATGATTTCGTCAAACCACTAGTGATCGTGACGTCTGACCATGACCACTATGTTGGATTTTCTCGGTTTCTCCGGATCGCTGACGCAGCGGAAAACAAAATTATTTACAGCGATCCGTTCCCGTTTCGGAGACTTAAAATACGATAATCGGATTATCGAAGTTCTCACCGTGTGCGGATTCGAATCCGCAGCCGTTCGGTTCCGTCGATGTGACACCGCAAGCCGCGCAAGCGCCCGGCCTCTAGCGAAGTCTACGCGATCCTCCCCGCGACGGATATCCTCGAGTTCGTCGTTCTTCGCAGCCCGCGAAGCCTCCGCTGGTCGCCGCAATGATCGCCGCAGTGTGCGAACGATTTCCCGTCGAACGGGATTCGGAGAAGCGGCGGGGCAGATCTGGATCTGCCTGGACTCCAGAGGAAGACAGAAACGGAGGAGGGGCGGCTAGGGTTAGCAGCAGCTTGGCCTGCTCAGCCCGTTCGCTATGTTTTATACTAACCGCGCGGTTTTTCACAAAAACCCCCGGTTTGTATAAAATCCACTTATTTATCCATCGCCTTGAGAATCATTTGCGTGTGACCCTCTAGGCCCAAGTACTAGTCCAGTTAATGGCCTAGTAAGCCCAGTGACTCCTCACTGGCTTTATTAATTAATTAATAACCCTTCATTAATCAATTAATCAATCGAATTGATGTCGCACATCGAATTTGACCGGGCCTCCGATCACGTTGGGTGCCAAGCAACACCGCGTGAACCCGGAAGGTATTTGGGGTTAAGTAACCCACTCTTGGAACCTTTCCGCCGACAGTTACCGCGTGGATATAATCCTTCATTCGTACAATGCTCTCGAGTCAACTCAGGGTATGGCGAGCTGTCAAACCCTAACCGGTCGACTCACTTGGATTGGATGCCGCTGATGAATATCGGAAAACTCCTTTCCCGATATTATCGTCCGCCCTGGCCAGGGACTTTCGCGCATCCTTCCTAGAGCATTCTCTCTCTAAGTACCGAGAGCAAATGATTCCTTATTGACACACAATTCCCTTCGACGGTATTCCGCTGTACCCAATCCTTGGCGTATTAGAATCCCATGGCTAGAGATTCGTAGACCAAGGTCAAAGTACAGAAGTCCACCGCCAAGGTGTCCTTGGTGTCTTAGGTCCGAGGACCATCCACGCAACTGCGACAATAGAATCAAGCTGGTTGACAGTGAGGTACAATACCATCCAGCGATTCAGTCGGATCAGTTCAGTAAACTCATTCTCCAATGAGCACCTACAGATTCGCCTTAGTGTCTCCACACAAATGACTTATGAGACCAGTCATCCTCATCATATGAGCAGGAGTAATCTGTACTAGTCTAACCGGATATCCGATGTCCTTCTCGGATATCCTCCGACTAGGAACGATTAAGAATATGTGTGTTTAAGTGATCAGTCTCAGTAGTATGATCTCATCATAATCTGATCACCATAGCACATATTCACGGACTTCATTATGAAACGATAATTAACGCGATTTACACATAATGAATAGTATGCCATTTTATTAATAATGAACGAGATTTACATTGTTAGATTGGCTTGTAGGCCACCTAAACTAACAATCTCCCACTTGGACTAAAGCCAATCACCTTTATACAATAAGCCCATAGACTCTAGGTGACGCTCAAACACAATTTGAGCCAACGGCTTTGTCAGTGGATCTGCTACATTGTCGACGGATTGAACTCTTTCCACTACTACATCTCCTCTGGATATGATCTCTTTGATAAGGTGAAAGTGCCTCAGAATATGCTTCGATTTCTGATGAGACCGCGGCTCTTTCGCTTGCGCAATTGCTCCATTGTTGTCGCACAACAGTGGAACAGGCTCAGAGATGCTGGGAACTACGCCGAGGTCGGTGATGAATTTCTTCAACCACACTGCTTCCTTGGCGGCTTCAGCTGCAGCGATGTACTCAGCTTCAGTCGTCGAATCTGCAGTGGTTAATTGCTTGGAACTCTTCCAGCACACTGCCCCTCCGTTCAATGTAAAGACGAATCCATATGTTGACTTACTATTATCTGGATCTGACTGGAAACTCGAGTCAGTAAAGCCTCGCAGTTTCAAGTCACCTCCTCCATAGACAAGAAACATATCCTTAGTTCTTCTCAAGTACTTAAGGATACATTTCACTGTCTTCCAGTGCTCTTCGCCTGGATCAGCCTGAAATCTGCTCGTAACACTTAGAGCAAATGCAACATCAGGCCGTGTACATAGCATGGCATACATGATAGATCCTATAGCAGAGGCATAGGGTATTCTATCCATGAATGCCCTCTCATTAGGAGTCTTAGGAGACTGCTCCTTTGAGAGATTGATTCCATGTCTCATCGGTATGAAACCTCTCTTGGAATTTTCCATGCCAAACCTTTTGACTATGGTATCTATGTACAAGGATTGGGTCATTCCAAGCGTCCTCTTTGATCTATCTCTATAGATCCGTATTCCCAATACGTAGGATTCTTCTCCCAAATCTTTCATGGAGAAGTTTTTCGACAGCCAGACCTTTACTGATGACATCATAGCTACATCATTCCCAATGAGTAGTATGTCATCTACGTAAAGAACTAGAAAAGTGACTGCACTCCCACTGGTCGTCTTGTACACACAAGGCTCATCTTCATTCTTAATGAAGTCATAAGACTTGACAGCCTCGTCAAATCTTATGTTCCAGCTCCGGGAAGCTTGCTTCAGTCCATAAATGGACCTCTGAAGCTTGCACACTTTATCTGGAGATTCTTTGGATATGAAACCTTCTGGTTGTATCATATACACCTCCTCCTCAAGGTTACCATTGAGGAAGGCAGTCTTCACATCCATCTGCCAGATTTCATAATCAAAATGTGCAGCAATGGCGAGTAGAACTCTGATTGACTTTATCATGGCAACTGGTGAGAAAGTCTCGTTATAGTCAATTCCTTGCCTTTGACGATATCCCTTTGCCACCAACCTTGCCTTATAAGTGTCGATCCGTCCATCAGCACTGATCTTTCTCTTAAAGATCCACTTGCAACCGATGGGTACAATACCCTCGGGCAAGTCCTCCAAGTTCCAAACTTGGTTGGTGTACATGGACTGAATTTTTGAGTTCATGGCTTCTCGCCATTTCCCGGCTTCTGGGCCTTCTATAGCCTCCTGGTAGGTTTTCGGATCATCATCCTCATTATTTTGTACCTTAGACTCACCTTTTGCGATATGTCCCACATATCGTTCGGGTAGTCTAGGTACTCTACCAGATCTACGAGGCTCATCTGTGTGTACCTGAACAGATTCAGAAACTGATATCTCATCTGATGTTAATGCAGCTGTATGGGGATCTGGAACCTCTTCCAGTACTATTTTACTCCCACTGTCCTCCTGGAGAAGGTATTCCTCTTCCAGGAAGACAGCTTTCCTGGCGACAAACACCTTTTGTTTACCAGGATGGAAAAAATAGTATCCAAAGGTTTCCTTTGGATATCCCACAAACCTGCATTTATCAGTTCGTGATTCCAGCTTGTCTGGATCATGCCTCTTTACATGAGCAGGACAACCCCAGACTTTAACATGTTTAAATTCTGGTTTCCCACCTTTCCATATCTCATATGGAGTAGAGGCCACAGACTTGCTGGGTACTCTGTTCAGTAGGTATGCTACTAACTCTAGAGCATACCCCCAGAGGGACACTGGTAATCCCGAAAAGCTCATCATGGATCGCACCATGTCCAACAAGGTGCGGTTCCTCCTTTCTGATACACCATTCATCTGTGGTGTATATGGAGGGGTCAGCTGAGAAAGGATACCATTATCCTTTAAGAATTGTGTGAAATTAGTACTCAAGTATTCTCCTCCTCGATCTGATCGAAGAGCTTTAATACTCTTTCCTAACTGCTTCTCCACTTCATTCTTGAACTCCTTGAACTTCTCAAATGCTTCTGACTTGTACTTCATTAAGTACACATAGCCGAATCTTGAGAAGTCATCGGTGAACGTGATGAAGTAAGAAAAACCACCTTTGGCTTGGGTGGACATGGGACAACATACATCCGAATGTATTAGTTCCAAAATGTCCTTGGCACGTTCTCCATGTCCACTAAATAGAGATTTTGCCATCTTTCCCATAAGGCAGGATTCACATGTTGCAAACGATTCATAATCGAATGCTGTTAAATAACCATGCTTGTGCAACTTTTGCAACCTGCTTTCGCCAATGTGCCCAAGTCTACAATGCCACATGTAGGCCTGGTTCACACAATTCTTGCTCTTCTTAAGAGCATTGTCAATCTGAAGATTGTAATGAGAAACATCTAATAGATATAGACCGTTGACTAAAGATGCTGAAGCTATTGATTTATTACCATAATAAATCGAACAACTTCTATTCTCAATTGTCAACCTATATCCTATCTTGTCCAAACAAGATATTGATATGATGTTCTTTATTATGCTAGGAACATAATAACAATCTTCCAATAGTAAGGTGTCTCCCGATGGAAGCCTGAGGTTTGCTGTCCCAACAGCAATCGCCGCAACTTTTGCGCCGTTTCCTAGCCTCAATTCCACCTCACCTTGTCTCAGCTTGCGCTTACTTGTCAGCATCTGCACACCATGGCAGATATGAGAAGCACATCCGATATCTAATACCCAAGATGTGGAATCTCTAACCGACAAGTTGATATCTATCATATAGATATCCGAAGCTTTAGACAGCTTCACTTTTCCATGAGTTTTATCGTTAAGGAACTCCTTGCAGTTTCTCTTCCAGTGACCATACTGCTTATAGTATAAGCAGTCACCTTTCACTACTCTTTTATCTTTGTCCTTCGATCCTTTATCGTTAGCTATCATCCCTGCTTCAAGGGCATCCAATGCCGATTCAGCAGGATGATCAGCTCCAGGGACAAAGTCAATGCGCTCAGATCTGAAGACATTCTTCAGGTTTCTGAATCAATCCGAGTAGATCAGGTAAGTCAAAAGGGCATCAAGTATGCCACGGAGTGGGTTATTCGACGACATAATTCCCTACAGGAGATAAGTAAAATCTACTTAGCAGATGTTCAATTATTAAAGTTTAAAACAAGACATGGTCTTTTGTTCAAGTTTAACTCCCACTAATTTTCGACGGACTGTATAACCCTCAATTATACAGAACGGGAGACGCCGACAGTCTCCTAGTGGGGATCAGAATCTCAATGACTTGCACTACAGTCTTGTGGATAGCACAACAAACTGTAATACAATCAGAGAGCACCCAACTCATGGGACTTGCAACTCCTTGCAATATCTGATCATAGCTTCGGTCCCCAGCGATTTAATGGCCTTGTGGATAGCACAACAAACCACTAATTCTGGTCTAAGCTAACCATCATTACGCGACGAGCATAGATTTGCATGCAGCCCTTGTGGACAGCAAAACAAAGCTACATGGTTCCTCTACCCCGATCTATAGGCATCTAATGCCATAGCCACAGTTTCTCCTCCCAATTAAGCAGGCCTTGTGGATAGCACAACAAACCTTTCTAAAGTGATTCGAATCCTATGACTATAACGATGGTGGACCACGCGGTAAGTTCTTAACTACTCGCGTTACGGCTTAGAGTTTATCTGAGGGTATTTGGATAACTTTTATCTTGGTCTCTCCTAGGTGATAGTATAAATATATCGTATATATTTACTAAATACTATAACCTGCTTTGATTCATAATCAAAAGATAAACAATGCATCACATACATGTCATTAGTGTGGTCATGGATAGCACAGTGGGTTTGACTGGAGCCAACAGTCAAACGCACACACAATCTAATCATAACAATTACATTAGATAACCTGCAAACACATAGGCAAGAGATCTCCATCTTTTCGCCTTCCTGGTTGCAGCTGTGGATCGTCCTCGCTCCTTCCTCGGTTGCCTCAATCACATTACATTAATTCTAGAATTAACAAGTAAATTGAAGAAGGCCTTATGGCGAGTACAAGAGAGAGAGGGAGGTAGAAATACATCGGAGTATGAGAGAGAGAGGTGCGCAGACCTCTATTTATTAACAATTAATAAACATCATACATCCACGATCCACACAAACCATTCATCACATGAATAATAAATTAAGTGCATATCCATGACCACGGTGTGTTTTAAACATCCCACACATGATTCAGCGCATCACATGGCTAAAACAAATGAGTTTTCAAAATAAATAATTTTGGCTTTCAAAAAGCTGAGATCCAATCAAAATTGGCATTTGAATTTCGAAAACTCATTTAATTAACTTAACATGCAATTAAATCAAATTTAAAAGCAATAAACACACATCACATGCGCATACACTCCGAATTAATAATTCCAGATTATTCCATGCCAATTAGAACAATTCTAATAAACTAACACTTAGATTAAACCCTATTAATAATCTAACAATTAGACTATTAAAGATTAATTTAACTCTTAGATTAATCCATCAAAATTAATTAACAATTTAACACTTAAATTATTAATTAACTCTAATTATTAATTAACTAATAATCTAACTCTTAGATTAGTTAATTAATTTTAATTAGTAATTTAACATTTAAATTATTAATCAACACTAATTAATTAATAATTTTCATCTAACACTTAGATTAGTTAACTTGAAATTAATCATTAATCTTAACACTTAAAATCAACAATTAACTCTAATTAACTGATAATTACTAATTTAACATTTAAATTAGCTATCAGAATTAATTATTAATTTAACTCTTAAATTAATAACTAATTCTAAATAATTAACAATTAGATGATTAAATAATTAAAAATCTAACATTTAGATTATAACTATTAACCACAAACTATAATTTCTTAAATTAGTCATATAAAGGTTAATAATTAATTCAACAATTAAATTAATATTAACCTTAATTAATTAACAACTGATTGCTAATTGATTAACCCTTAAATGACTTAATGATTCAAAATCATTAAAGCACCAATTAAGTAAGATAGAAAAATGATTTAAATTTCAAAACACTTTTGAATTTTAAAATTAAAATTCTATTCTAATTTAATTGGGTCATTAAGGGTTTAAACATGGGGTAATAACAGAATGAGTTCAGGGGGCTTATTAAAAGAAATGGGCCCAGCCCTAAAACTGACCCAGGGCTCGGCCAAAAGGCTGAGCCAAGGCCAAACCAGGCCCCTGGGCTCGAGCCAGGGCTCGAGTCCCTGGCTCAGCCAGCCCAGGCCCGGTCCAACCGGAACCGGCCCGGTCCAACCGGCTTCTTCCACCTCTAACCTGCATCAGCCCGACGCCCTAACAGCAAGAACCCTAGCCGGGTTGCAGGCCGCCGCCGGCAGGCCCCCCGGCGCCGCCGGCCCCGGCCGGCGATGCCCCCGGCGCTAGCGACGTGCCCGGCGCCGGTAGGGCCGCCGGTGGTGGTCAACGAGCAGCCAGCCGACCCCTTTAAAAACCCCCAAAATCTGATTTTTGCAGGGTTTAAATCCGATTTGGGGCTAGATTTTGTAGCTCTTCAGGGCCACCATGGCGCCGGCCATCATGCCCGGTGTGTAGTGGTGACTATCACCAAGAGATCCGGGCATGCGGGCCGCCATCCCAACGATTGGAAAGCGAGAACGAAGTCGCCGAAAAGCCCCGGTTCATCATCACATGAAGAACTCCGAAAACCCCCAAATAAAATCCGAAAAATCACAGAAAAATAATCAAATTATTTGTGTTCATCTTATGAACACGATTCCGTCATTTTAATCGGATTAAACGCATGGAATAACACAAGAAAAATCAATTTCGGAAACCGAAACGGGACGAGAAACAGTGGAACCTGGCTCTGATACCACTGTTGGATTTTCTCGGTTTCTCCGGATCGCTGACGCAGCGGAAAACAAAATTATTTACAGCGATCCGTTCCCGTTTCGGAGACTTAAAATACGATAATCGGATTATCGAAGTTCTCACCGTGTGCGGATTCGAATCCGCAGCCGTTCGGTTCTGTCGATGTGACACCGCAAGCCGCGCAAGCACCCGGCCTCTAGCGAAGTCCACGCGATCCTCCCCGCGACGGATATCCTCGAGTTCGTCGATCTTCGCAGCCCGCGAAGCCTCCGCTGGTCGCCGCAATGATCGCCGCAGTGTGCGAACGATTTCCCGTCGAACGGGATTCGGAGAAGCGGCGGGGCAGATCTGGATCTGCCTGGACTCCAGAGGAAGACAGAAACGGAGGAGGGGCGGCTAGGGTTAGCAGCAGCTTGGCCTGCTCAGCCCGTTCGCTATGTTTTATACTAACCGCGCGGTTTTTCACAAAAACCCCCGGTTTGTATAAAATCCACTTATTTATCCATCGCCTTGAGAATCATTTGCGTGTGACCCTCTAGGCCCAAGTACTAGTCCAGTTAATGGCCCAGTAAGCCCAGTGACTCCTCACTGGCTTTATTAATTAATTAATAACCCTTTATTAATCAATTAATCAATCGAATTGATGTCGCACATCGAATTTGACCGGGCCTCCGATCACGTTGGGTGCCAAGCAACACCGCGTGAACCCGGAAGGTATTTGGGGTTAAGTAACCCACTCTTGGAACCTTTCCGCCGACAGTTACCGCGTGGATATAATCCTTCATTCGTACAATGCTCTCGAGTCAACTCAGGGTATGGCGAGCTGTCAAACCCTAACCGGTCGACTCACTTGGATTGGATGCCGCTGATGAATATCGGAAAACTCCTTTCCCGATATTATCGTCCGCCCTGGCCAGGGACTTTCGCGCATCCTTCCTAGAGCATTCTCTCTCTAAGTACCGAGAGCAAATGATTCCTTATTGACACACAATTCCCTTCGACGGTATTCCGCTGTACCCAATCCTTGGCGTATTAGAATCCCATGGCTAGAGATTCGTAGACCAAGGTCAAAGTACAGAAGTCCACCGCCAAGGTGTCCTTGGTGTCTTAGGTCCGAGGACCATCCACGCAACTGCGACAATAGAATCAAGCTGGTTGACAGTGAGGTACAATACCATCCAGCGATTCAGTCGGATCAGTTCAGTAAACTCATTCTCCAATGAGCACCTACAGATTCGCCTTAGTGTCTCCACACAAATGACTTATGAGACCAGTCATCCTCATCATATGAGCAGGAGTAATCTGTACTAGTCTAACCGGATATCCGATGTCCTTCTCGGATATCCTCCGACTAGGAACGATTAAGAATATGTGTGTTTAAGTGATCAGTCTCAGTAGTATGATCTCATCATAATCTGATCACCATAGCACATATTCACGGACTTCATTATGAAACGATAATTAACGCGATTTACACATAATGAATATTATGACATTTTATTAATAATGAACGAGATTTACATTGTTAGATTGGCTTGTAGGCCACCTAAACTAACACTCTATAATAATTTCACGTTCGTTCCAAACGAACCGATACCACCCTGGCTAGGGATTTAGTGGAGCGTCCATGTCATGACCCATTAACAATCTATGATATACTTGACAGTAAGTGATTCCCTCTTAACCATTAACGGCTTTCGCATGTATTCCGATGTGGCTAATAATTCGGCGTTTCATGACTTATGATTAAAGTCACTTAACCAAACATTAAACCACACCAGTCCTCACGCAAGACCCCATTAATGTCTTAGGTCAAAGGATCAACGATACTACTGAGGCAGATAGATCTTCAGTTGACATTAGGTATAATTAACCATCTGAAGATCCATCAGCGGATGAGTTCAGTGAACATCCTCCCAGGATAAACACCCACACATATGTACAGGTGCCCCGCACCTATAACCGTGAGATTGGTCATCTACACATCATGCGTGCTGATTTACTAAAAATCAATGTTCCAGAGTGATTACTCTCCAATCAGGAATAGTTTAAGGTATGTGTCCATGTACCGCCAAACTCACATTCGAGATCTCATCTCGAAATTGACTTTACAACCACATATCATAAGGACAATGCAAACCAATCCACAGATTACAAGTTTACGCTCTATTTACCACTTAATTATATTGAACAAGATTATACAACACATTGGGCCTACACGTACCAAAATTGTCTATAGGACACCCAAAAACTAACAGTATACAAGTTACAAAGTTCTATTTATGAACTGAAGCAAGTATCCCGGAGCTGGAACATAAGATTTGATTAGGCAATCAAATTTTATGACTTCATTAAGAATGAAGATGAGTCTTGTGTGCATAGGAAAAATAATGGGAGGCAATCACATTCCTAGTCCTTTACATTGACGACATCCTACTCATTGGGAATGATGTAGGGATAATGTCATTAGTAAAGGTTTGGCTGTCTAAGAATTCCTCCATGAAGGATTTGGGAGAAGCATCTTATGTATTGGGAATACAGATCTATAGAGATAGATCAAAGAAGATGTTTGATTTAATCCAATACATGTACATAGAAACCATTGTCAAAAGGTTTGGCATGGAAAATTTCAAGAAAGGTCTTAGACGGATGAGACATGAAATTTATCTCTCTAAAGGTCAGTCTCCAAAGACTCCTGAAGAGAGGGCAATGATGGATAAAATTCCTTATGCTTCAACCATAGGTTCCATCATGTATGCCATGCTATGTACTATACCTGATGTAGTATATGCTCTAAGTGTTACGAGTAGACATCAGGAAAATCCAGGTAATGAACACTGGAAGGCCGTGAAATGTATCCTTAAGTACTTGAGAAGAACTCAGGATATGGTTCTAGTCTATGGAGGAGGAGACTTAAAGCTGCAAGGATATATTGATTCGAGTTTTCAGTCTGATCCGGATGACTGCAAGTCAACATCAGGATTTGTCTTTACACTTAACGGAGGAGCAGTGAGCTGGAAAAGTTCCAAGCAAGAAAACACTGCTGATTCGACAACAGAAGCTGAGTACATTGTTGTTGCTAAAGCCACCAAGGAAGTAGTATGGATGAAGAAATTCATCAGCGATCTTGGTGTAGTGGAAAGCATCTCTAGTCCCGTCCCACTGCTATGTGACAACAATGAGGCGATTGCTCAAGCGAAAGAGCCGAAGTCTTATCAGAAGTCAAAGCACATTCTGCAACGCTTTCACTTGATCAAGAAAATTATAGCACGAAGAGATGTCATGGTCAAAAAGGTTCCTTCAACCGAGAACGTCGCAAATCCACTAACGAATCAATTATCTCCAAATGTATTTGAGCGTCACTTAGAGAATATGGGTATTCCGCACAAGAATGATTGGCTTTAGTCCAAGTGGGAGATTGTTAATATTAAGTTGCCTACAAGCCAATCCGATACTATGTAATATTCAATTTATTAATATAATGGCATAATTTAATTGTGTAATTAATTCGATCTTTACTTGTCGTATAACGATGAAGTCCATGAATATGTGCAATGGTCTTCGGATTATGATGAGATCATAATTACGGGACCGAAGACTTATAAACACATGTTCTTAATTGTTCCTAGTCGGAGCATATTTGAGAAGGACATCAAACATTCGAATAGACTAGTACAAGTTTCTTCAGCTCATATGATGAGGGTGACTGATCCTATAAGTCACGTGTGGAGACACTATACTGGACCTGTAGGTGCTCATTGGTGAATGAGTTTACTAAACTGATCCGACCATGAATCGCTGGATGGTACCTACCTAACTATTAACCAGCTCGATTCTTTTGTCACGGTTGCGTGGATGGTCCTTGGACATGAGACACCAAGGATACCTTGTTGGTAGGTCTTTGAACTTTGACCTTGATTAATGATTCCCTAACCATAAGTTATCTATAAGTCAAGTGATCAGGTTCAGAGAGATACCCTCGAAGGTAATTATGTGATCAACACGGGATCATCCGCTCTCGGTAATAGGAGAGAGAATGTTCCAGAAATGATGCACTTAAGTCCCTAGTCAGGGTGGGCTTTATATTAAATAAAGAGTTATCTGATATAGATTAGTGGCATCTGATTCAAGTGAATTGACCGGCTAGGGTTTAATAATAAACCATACCCTAGGTTGAATCTAGAACATTGTACGGACGAATGATTATATCCACGTAGTAACCGATGACGGAAAGATTCCTATAGTGGGTTGCATAAGCCACAATGCCTTCCGGAATCACACGGTGTTGCTCGGCACCCAACGTGATCGGAAGTCCGTTCGAATTCATTGTGGGACATTAAATTCGGCTAATTAATTAATATAAGTATATTAGTTAATTTAGTGGATCCGTAAAGAGTTACTAGACTTAATGGGCCATTAACTAGATTGGTATTTAGACCTAGAGGGTCACACGCAAATAGTTTTCAAGTCAATGGATATTTTGACGGGGTTTCAGATAAGTGTGGATTTTTCTGAAAAATTGCAAAGCCACTTATTATAAAAGTACCGCTGCTAGGTCGGGGGCTAGCAACCCTGACCTAGCCGCCGCCCCCCCTCTCTCTCTCTTGGGCGCCCCCTTTTGTGGCTGGCCCCCTGGAGGCTAAGCTCCGACTCCCGCCCACTTTGCATCTCGTCCGACGGGAATTTTGAAACCGCATGTCGCAGAGGATTACGCACAACTAGACAGGATCTGCGGACATTGAACCGAGCGAGAAAGCGATGACGATCCATCGAGAGGAAGACCGCATAGATACCGCTAGAGGCCGGGCACCTGCGCAGCTTGCGGCATCATAGCGACAGAACCGGAGGAACGGATTCGAATCCGCGCAAGGTAAAATCTGATTTTACCGTTTTAACTTTTTGTATCCGAAACAGCACGAATCTGATTTTATTTTCCGCTGCGTTTCCCTCGGATCTGACACAGAAAACCCAACAATATGGTGTCTTCTTGAGTATTTACCAAATCATTGTTGTGTTGATGATATAGCAGGCTGTGTTGATTGCTTCAACCCATAAGTATCTTGGTAAATTGCTTTCCGATAGTATAGTTCTAGTCATATCCAACAATGTTCTATTCTTTCTTTCTACTACATCATTTTACTGTGGAGTTCTTAGTGGTAAAAGAATATGCTGAATTCTATTTTCTTCACAGAACTTGGTGAATTCTGCATTTTAAAGTTCTCCACCATGGTCAGATCTAATTACAATAATGCTTAGCTTCTACTCTTTCTGCACCACTTTGTTGAACTTGAGAAAGACTTCAAATATGTCAAACTTTCTTTCCAAGAAGGCCATCTAGGTGCGGCTAGAGTAGTCATCGACAATGACAAACCCATAGACTTTGCCACTTTGGCTGGCTATCCTCATAGGCCCAAACAAGTCCATATGTATCAGCTTTAGAGGCTTGGACGTTGTTACAATGGTCGGACTAAAATAAAGTCATCGTCTGCTTGCCTTTGGCACATGCTTTACAGATGCTTGATGTCTTCATCTTCAACTTGGATAGACCAACCACCAACTCATGCTTGATCAGCTTGTGAATTGCTCCTTGGCTTGCATGACCCAACCTTCTATGTCATAGATGTGCTTCCTCTGACCTGTTAGCTGCTAGGTACACATCTTTATCTTTAAGCTCATTTAAATGAAGGATATAACGATTCTTCTCCCTATGAGCTTTAAAGATTGTTTTATCTTCCTTAGTGACAGTGCACTCTACTCTGAGGCTTCAAAGATCACTTTGTATCCCTTGTTACAAAATTGGCTAATACTGATCAAGTTGTACTTTAGACCATTCACAAATAGTACATCATCTATTAGATCTACTAACTTGTTGCCCATTGTACCACAACCAACTACTTTGCCTTTTCCATTGTCCCCATAGGTAACTGTGCCATTTTCTGATTTGAAAGATTTGAACAAAGTACATCTCCTATCATATGCCTGGAGCGTCTACTGTCCATGTACCATTTTGATACTCCCAAGCCTACCTGCAATTATCACTTGACAGTTTTAGGTACCCAAATCCTTTTGGGTCCTTTAAGGTTAGTGGCAAGTGTAGATCCTTTATGTATCCAAATCCACTTCCTCCACTTACAAGTTTTGAAAGTGTGTCTCAATCTACCACAGTGTGAACAACAATCTATATGAGGAGCTTTTGACTATGAGCTAGTTTTCGTTTTGGATTTTATGAATCTAGGAGTACGATACTTATCTGAGGGTTTTACCTTTGCAGAGGCTTTTGATGGAACATAACCAAGTCCATCTTTTCTATTATCAGCCAAAATTCCTTTCAAGCAAAAGTGTAAAGATGGTTTACCCCTACTTAACTTTTCAAGAGAGGATTTTAGGTATTGATTTTCTTTAATTAATTCCTCTTCTTCTGTTTTATCTTCATTAACAATCATCTTTCCTTTGATTACCTTTCACAGTTCAGAATGTAATTCTTGAAGCTTAGTGCCTTTTGTTTTATTTGCCTCACCAAGGTGTGTATTTTCAGATTTTAGTCTTTCATTAGTTTGAACAAATTTTGAGTTTTTAGATTTTAGAGAAACACTCATAGCACTTAATCTTTTATAGTTTATTTTTAAGTGTTTTGAGTTCCTTCGAGAGTAGTTTAAATTTTTTATTAAAGGCTTCCTCAAAAGATAACTCTTCATTAGAATCATAAAAAAAATCATAAGTTGAGTAAAAAGTTACCTACTCATCATATTGATGAGAACTTGTTGCTATGAGAGTAAAATTTGCAGTCTCCTTTTCCTATTTTGAGCTTGAGGAAGAGGATGAGCTTTCTTCATTGTCCCAGGCAGTCTGTCATTGCCTTCTTTTTGAAGGATTTCTTGAACCTTTTGGTATGCTCTTTCTTCTTAAGCTCCTTCTTCTTAAGCAATGGACATTCAGATCTCAAATGTCCAAGCTGATTGCATTCATAGCAGGTTAACTCCTACTTCTTGTCTTTGGCGAACTTCTTTTTGTAGTGCTTCTGTCCTAAACCACTTTGGAAATTCTTCTTTTGAAGAATTCTTAGAAGTCTTTGAAATATAAGAGTTTCTTCTTCTTCGTTGTTAATTTTAGTTTTCTCACTTGAGGAATATTCATCAGAGTTGGGGAAGCTTGTTCTTAGTGCTGTGTAGACTTTCTTTTTGGACGTACTCTCTCCTAGCCTTTTCATATTGATCTTATGGGCCATAAGGGACCAATAAGTTTCTCAAGGCTTAGACTGCTGAGGTCATTTGCTTTCTTAATTGTAGTTACCTTTGGAGTCCACTGTCTTAGGGAGATCCTAGAATTTTTCTAACTAGTTCTCTAATATTGTACTCTTTCTCGAGAGCCATCAATCCATTTGTGATATCTGTGAATCAGTTGTATATTTAGGAGATGGTCTCTAAAGGCTCCAGCTTGAACTTCTCATATTGAGTAACTAGGATGTCAATCCTAGTTTTTTTTTTTTTTTTTTACTATCAGTTCCTTCATAAATCAGCTCTAGTTTCTTCCACATATCTTGAGCTGATCTATAGGTAGAAATTCAGTTGAACTCCTTTCCAATTGCACAACGTAATACACTTCTGACCCTATTATTCAAAGAGATCAAACATTTGTCATTATCTGTCTATCTTTCTTTAGGAACAATAATGATATAGTCACCATCCTCAAACATACTCTATAGATCAAGGTCCACCCCCTTAAGGAAATATTCTATACGACATTTCCAATAGGAGTAGTCTTTTCCATCAAACAGTGGACGGCGGTTGATAAACTGACCTTCAGCATAACTATTTGTTATAGCCATTACTCACTTGATTGTTAGGTCAAATAAATGAGAGACCGGGCTCTGATACCACTTCTTACCCAAGGCTAGACTAACCTAGAGGGAATGGGTAATTAAAATTGCTCAAATAGAAATTAAATGTGGAAACTAATAAATGGACAGAAGTCGATGAAAATAAAGAAACAATCACACAATAAATGCACAAGAAATTTATACTAGTTCAATCTATCCAAACCTACGTCCAGTCCCTTAGAAACCACTCAGGAGTTCCACTAACAATAAGGTATAAACCCCTTGTAGGGTATACAACAACCTCCTGCAACTATAGGCCCTCTCTTTAATAAGAAGAGGAACAACCTCCTACTTCCAGTAGGCCATCTTTTCCATAAGAAGAGGAACAACCTCCTACTTCCAGTAGGCCTTCTTTTCCATAAGAAGAGGAATAACCTCCTGCTTCCAGCATACCCTTTCTTCCACAACCAGGAAGAGGAACAACCTCCTGCTCCAGCAGGCACTCCCTTCTACAAGCAGGAAGAGGAGCAAAGCGAGACAAGAATACAGAAAGTGCCCAAGAAATAGACAAGTGTTCACAAAGAATACAGTACATATCAAGATAGAAAATAAACAACTATACTGCACAGGTCTTGATCTGAAAAGGATCTCCAAGATCTTCTTCTAAGAGTGATGAAGCAAAACTCTTGAGATCTTCAAGAGTAAGCTAGGCGTGTTGGCTCTTGCTCACACTTAGATGAATATTTCTTTTGTGTATTTCTTTGTTCGATGATTTCTCAGTGATCTATATCTTCAGTGAAGGGGTTCTCTTTATATCCCTTCTTCAAAATCAATCCGTTAGACTGGTTTTCTATAAGAAGGCTTCTTCTCGCCTGTGTCTAATATTCAAATTTTCAAGAGAGAAGCTAGAGAGAGAGCATGGCTGGTCTGCAACGTTGCTAGAACTCGAGGTCACATGAATTAATACATGGAAGCTTCCTCAAGTAAGGATCTTATGCTGTCAGGTCAGACCTACGAAAAGCACAAACACTAGAAAGGCAAGATTGCTTTTTTCTGCCATTGTGTCAATTTCTAGCAAAAGTCTATGATGATAGTCCAAGGTGTATAGAAACTCTAATAAATCTGTTCGACAAAGATATGGCATAGATCACAAATAAAAAGTACACATAAAATATAGCCTGACAGTACCGACCAATTTGAATTGAATTCAGTCAAGTAAACGCTAGCTGAAATTACAGATTAATCAGAATGTCAATTCTTCAATATAAGTAAAAAACGAGTGCTAATTGAAGTGAGACTTTGACCATTAATCGAAGCCAGTAAGTGAGTGTCAATCTGACTCACAAAAGACTGTTAATTTGAAGTATAGGTGGCTCTCACATAGATTAGAGGAATGACTTAACTTAAAATGCACGAAATAGTTAATCGAAGTGATAACTTCAAACATTAATCGAAGCAACGCTGGTAAGATTAATTGAAGTGAAACTTATAATGTTACTCGAAGTGAAGTTCGAGAGCAAAACTTCAATTAGCATTACAATAGTATCAAAAAGATATCTCAGAATGCTAATCGAAATGAAACTTAAAACTCTACTTTTATTAAGACACAAAATGTAAATCTAAGTTGAGTTTCGATTAACGTTATCAAAGTGGTTGCTCAAACGTCAATCGGAGTCAGACTTAGATAGATTTAAAGTGAACACTTTAGACGGTAATCGAATGCGGCTTTGAAATGTTAATCGATAAAGAACTTAAAACGCTAATCAATAGAAGACTTATAAAGCTAACCGATAGAGAACTTTAAGTTATTTGCTGAACATTAGTCGATGTGAAACTTAGTCACTTAATCGATAGAACACTTAAAGAAACTGGTCCGATTAAACCAGAGAGTGATGTTTTGATTAGTACTGAATTGAGTACAAGTTGCTTGAAGTTCTAAAGCTTAATCGTAGTTCTAGTTAGCTTCTTTTATTGTAAAAGTTGAAGAACTCTAAAGGCGATTAAGACACAGAGCTTTCACAACTTATGACAGAAACTATCAGCAACTAAACAATGACATCTCTCTCACTCTCATAGAAACAAAGTCCTGTCATTTTCATAGTATGTTATCACCCAAACATGGGGAATATGAAAATACAAATTACTCAACATTATAGGCATATATTACAATGACGCACACTAAGTAAGAAATCAAGGCAATAAAACTAGAGTGTAAACAGAGGTCTTGATTTTGTTTGCTGGTGTCCCAAGAGCTTGAAAGTCACAATAGACTGATGCTTCTAGCTCTCAGGATCTTACTTTCTATCTCTTGTTATAAAAGGAAAAAAGATGAAAGCTAAGATTGATGCTTTTAGCTCTTTTCTCTCTTTTTGGCCTTTTGTGAGCTACACTATGGATTGTGCGTTGTGGCTCTCTTACTCTTTCTATGTTCACTCTGTACTCTGGTCTCTTATTATTTTGTATTGCCCTCTATTATTTTCTTCTTCTCCTGGAAATCTGGTATTTATAGACAAATTTGAATTTCCAGATTCCCTCCTTTTACTGTAATGTCTCTTGTTTGAGTCTAACATTAATTAGACCGAGTCTAACATTAACCAGCTTCAGTCAAGATACAACGTTAGCTTGTACAGTAATACACTTGAGAGGAAATCTTCTATCAGGTCAATTCAGTTGTATTTTCTCTGTTTTCTTTGTTGCCCATGTCATTCTGTCAGTTCTCACCTAACCCTGCAAACAAAGACTAAGAAGGGAAGGTTCCATTTGGTGCTCAAACCAGTGGGTAGGTGGATCCAAAAAAATACAATACTGACAGATATCCCTGCGACGATATCTTTTGTTTGCCGTTAGAAGATCAATAGTGTCACGTGAAATTTTACTGAGAATTAATTATAAAGCTACAAGTGATATAATTTAATCCATTCTTATACAGCTTGAAATATGAAGCTTGACACTAAATAAATATTCAATTTACTTAGGACAATCAAATATTAAAATAATGAATTTACTGTAAATAATTAAAGACTAGATGTGTAGTTAATTGCTTAAGTGAAAGACATGTTACTTGACTTCAGCTGAATACGCTTAATCGATTTAGTTATGCAAAGCATAATTGAAGTACATATATGTAAATGTTCGGCGGATGACTGAATGATTAATTGATTAGAGAAGCAAAATAAGTGTGAGCGAAGTTCAATATGCACTTGAGTGAAAGACACATTACTTGACTTCAGCTGAATATGCTTAATCGATTTAGTTATCTAAAGCATAATCGAAGCACATGTATGTGAATGAACGGCAAATGAGTAAATGATTAATCACTTAGACAAGTAGAATAGGTGAGAGTGAAGTTCAGTCTACTAATCGATTAACAACACTTGGAAAATCGATTGAAGAGTTGAGATAGATAATTGATGTAGAATTATTCAAGTAATCGAATCCAAGAGTTCGTGCCATGATCGATTGCAGAACACTCACAACAATTGATCTTAAGGTTGAACAAGTACTCGATTAAAAAAACTGAACAAGTTATCGTTTCAAGCTAAAAACTAATAATCGATTTTATAAATAGTGAAGATAATCGATCTCAAGAGTAGGTAAGTAATCGATAATGAAAACATGTAATTGATTAAAGACATGCTAATAATCGAACTAGTAACAGTTCAGAAGAGTCATAATTGATGAGTGCAAACAATTCGATCAAGGCTTAGAAGCTGTGAATAATCAATAATGCAAAGGAGATGATTGATTAAATCTTATGAAGGTGACCCGATTAGCCTTTAAGAAGTAAGTGATAGACTTAATCGAACAACTGATGTCATCAGATAATCGATAAGGCTTAATCGATCTGTCTTTTTCTATTGTAATCGATAACACCATCGATTTATCAAGGTATTTTCTTTAATTGGTGGCATTAGCAATTTTCATGACTTCTCCTCAGATCGATTAGCATAGTGATTATCTATGTAACTCTATAATCGATTAGCGATATGTAGGCACTCAATATGTTTAACCAATCAGGCATATAAGTTTAATCTGTTAGCGATAGAGATTACTTCAAGAAATAAAGGTATTGTTAATCGATTATGAGTCTTAACCATTTTGAAAGTATAACACTGTTAATCATTTAGCGATAGAGGAGTTAATCAATTTCCCAGATAGATTTTTTGAAGTACTGAGAAATGATTAAGTCCATGATTTGAACAGTGTTCTCACTAGTAGTTAATCGATCAATTCCATGGCTTAACTTTATGTTAATCGATTTCTAGGTGATATCTATAAAGTTTGAATATACTAACAAACTTGTCAGAATATAATCTTATCTAAAATAAGCTTTATGTTATATCTAGAATGTGTCACCACAAGAACATGTTAATTGATTACTATGTGATATTTGTGAACTTATATTACTTAGAATATACATATATCTAAAGTAAATTTTCTGTTATACCAGAAGTGTGTCATGACCACAATGTGTTATGTCATCATAATATAGGGAATTTGGAATTTCCAAAATAACACAAGAAATGGTTAAACATAGGGTTAAGGTAGTCTTTTACTTAATTGGGCAAGGGGATAAGCCGAAACAGATAAACTAATTTGTTTTCTAAAGTGTGTTCACAGGGACAACAATTCAAACGAAAGAAAGCACAAGTACAAGAAAGCCATATTTCGATTCCAGTCCGAAGACTATTCATGTACACTAGATAAATCCTCACAAGATCATCATCATGATCATATTACAACATATCATCATCACAAGATCAAAGATCAAACATCATATCATGATTACATCAAAAGTCCACATCAGAATACATCATCGTAATACTCTCTCTCACATCTCTCCCTGACTCTCATCAACCCTTCTCTAGACCTCGTCATTGGGTGCTGGCTCTCCGGCTGGTGGCTATAGCGGTCTCATGGATGTTTGGGAGGTCTCCCCTCTAGCCTCTCTCTCTCGGTGCTTTATCCCCACGGAAGGTGCTACGGTGCTGGGGGTAAAAACACTGTTGTGACCGCCTCGCCTAGCATGGTCACGTGCTCTCTGGTAATTCTCCTCAGCATGCCTCCTGAGCTCCTCCTCCACACCCAGACTAACAATATAGGAAAAGATCTCCTACTCTACTTTCTTTCTCTCTTCCTCTACCTTCTTCCTTTCTTCTCATTCCTTGTCCCTATCTTGTTCAAATCATTTCAAGCCAGATCTCTAAGATTGCCATCTCCGTGGAAAAGTCACCTACAACTCATTTAACTGGCTCCTCCTCCAGCTCTCGGATGCGGGGAGCCCTCTGTGCAGATTCCTCCCTCGTAGTCGTGGCCTCACCTCGAGCCTGGGCCAAATGCTCGTCTAGCTCCAGCACCTGGGTGCCACGCTGGACCATGTAACTTTGAGCGTTCCTAGCATTGGCCCGGTTGATGATTCATAGCGCTCTGACATCCTGCATCCATGCATTATCTTATGTGCATGTCATACAATTGCATCATATAGAAATAATCATAACATTCATATCATGCACTTACCATCGTGGGCCCAAATCAGCACAAATGGTCATCGTACTAAGTCGAGTATCTCAAAAGGTAGAACTTACTGCTCTATACATGAGACTCTATCGCGGTCCCTATGGTTTGCCAACTCTCGTCTGATCTTTGAACCTCACCCACCAGTCCCACTCCTTGCCCTTTCCTCTGGTCTTCCTTCCCACTCTCTTTCTTGGCATGGGCAGCTCTAACCACTCCTGATGCAGCCCCATCTTGCGCATTGCCAATCTCATACACAGTGGGTGAATCTCATTGATGCAATTGACGTACAGGTCCCGTCTAAACCTGGGCCTACCTTCCTCCACTCTTGGTTGGGCATCGTCCATGCGCAGATATGGCTGCCATACCACCTGCGTCATCACATTCACGTTAGTTAATTCATGCACAATTCAAAGCAAGGAACAAAAAATATATAAGCATGGCATAGCATGAATACCAACTCTGGGGGGTAGCCTACTATCTCCTTTTGAAGGGCCTCCAGTTGATAGTGCATTGCCGCGTTGCTCGTGGAAGGCGCCCACCAACTAGCTAACGGGAGTGCCCTCCGGTCTATTACTCTTGCTCTCCATGTGGAAAGTAATAGTACCTCCATACTTGCACATGCATCATATAGGTTAGACACATCCATTCATTTCATTCATATTTAAAACAACAATTTTTTTTGCATTGTATTACCTAAAGAAATTGTGTGAAGCCCCTAACAGTAGTCTCTCTACCGAAACCAGTGGATAAATCATCAAAGAGGTGAGCTAGCAAAGCCGCACCCCACACATAACTACCAATTGTGCTTACCAGAATCTGTAAGGATTGAGGTTTTCAGATCCGGTTATCGGATCAGTCTTCAGGGTCGGATCTCGTAGTTTGAGCCCTGGTTGGTCTGAGACTTGGTTCTTGTTTCACGTCGAGCCTGTCTCGACGCGATTTAAACGGCGTCCAGCAATGTAACGTGTTTTAGGCTGTGCCACGTGGGCTGGTCTTGGGGCGCGAGAGTACGGCCCCGGTCTTATCGTCTTAATGGCGTCTTGGATGGACGACGCCATTTAGGGTACGACTCTGGTTTGTCAGTGTACGGCCCGGTCTTGTCGTCTGAAAGACGTCGGGCGTGCATGACGCGTTTTACCCAGCTTCTGGTTGACCCCGCGAACCCTCCCTCCTTTCCCTCATTCTCTCCTCCCTCTTCTCTCTCCTCTTTTCCTCCGGCGAGCCGGCGATCCTTTCTCCCTCTCCTTCCTTACCTCCCTCCATTCCATCTCTCCCTCTACTCCATCAACCTCCTAACTCCGACCACTACCACCACCATCTCCTCCGTGGCGTTTTCTCTCCGGACGGCGGCCAACGTCCTAGTGGAGTAACGGTGTCCATGGCGATACCGGCGGCGGCGTGTGGCGAGGCGGGTTGGCGACTTGGAGCTAGGAGGAGTTTGAGTAACCGGTAGGGTGACGATCCCTGTTGTATTTCATTTCAAAACCATGTTTTCCCGCTTTGGAGCATGTTTAGGGGTTTTCTTGGGGTGAAAATACTAAATGCATGTAATGAGAAATTGGATGTTTTAATGGGTATTTAGGTTCTTCTCCTCATTCTCCACATTTTTCGTGTTTTCACACGATTTTGGGGAGGAAATCCCACCCCGTGGATCGGGAGATGGCGGAGGGAGAACCTGTCTGTGAGGGTTAAATGGCGTCGGGGGACAGCAACGCCTTTTAGAAAGGCGGCTTCCACCCGCGATGCGATTTAGCCCAAATAACATACTCTGTCTCTGGACTGATGAGCGTCCAGGGACAGCGATGCCTTTTCAAAAGGCGACTTGTGTGGACGACACATTTTAAGTGGAATCACCCCGTCGCCTGTCTCTTCTTCTGTTGTTATCCGGCGACTAGGGACAGCAACGCCTTTCAAAAGGCAACTGCATGTGACGACGCGTTTTAGGCCATTTCCGAGGCCATATTTCACATGAACCAGTTTAGGAGGCTTGAATGGCGTCGGCCTTGGGCGACGCGATTCAAGACAGAATCACACTAATTCATGCTATTAACATATCTTCACACTGTTAGATAGTTTGGTTAATTGCATGTTTGAAATCGTACTCGAGGATGAGGATTTGTACATGATCAGATCGCACTGTGTTGTGTTTCGTGCGACCGTGGACCTAGAGTGACAGTTGTAGCACTTGCCACCCTGTGTCGGTGTAGGAGGGACACAGCGCCATTGTAGGAGTGGTGGGGTGACGCCTAGAGAAAGGGTCACCTGGTGTACCCCAGGGTTAGCTAGTACTGGTGTAGGAGTGGTACCTGTGGAGTGTCACTCGTGCCGGGGGAAGTAAAAACCACCTAGAGCCAGTTGGACCGGAGTAACTAACGTGCTATCCGAGGGGTTACTATTTGGTCTCAGCGGGTCGGTGTTTCCTGCGTTCGGCTGTGTGGTTGGCGTGTTTTGCCGAGACACTGGTTGTAGGCTCTCTGGTAGAATGGTTTCAGAGTTGTGCATGTTACATCTCGAATGCATGTGTTTTATATCGGAATTTAGGAATTGTGTTACAGCTTTACTTGCTTATTCTACCTGTATATGTGTTACTGCACTTGTAGGTGCGTGAGTGGGTGGTGGGGATCGAAGGATCCCTACTGAGTCTTTTCGTTGAGACTCACCCCTGCGGTTTTCAGGTGAGGGTTCCAGGTAGGCTTAGCGAGGAGAGTGTTGCTTTGGGGTTGCGCGCCAGCAGCCGTTGTTCCGGGGTATGCTCCGACGTAGTTGTTATTTTATTGTTTGGCCTGTACGCTTAATTATTTCTTTTCAGTTGGAGTATGTAATTATTTGCTGTGTCGAGTCGCATTGTAATAACTTTTAATTCTTCCACTTCCTTTTTAATTCAATGTGATGTGAATGTTTAGCTTAGTTTATTATTTATTTCCCAGACTTATCTAGATCCTAGTTCGGCTCAAATTTAATGATTCGGTACCCATTTAGTAATCGGATCCCCGATTATAGGGTGGCAGGTCGTTACAGTTGGTATCAGAGCATGCGGTCTGGCAAATAAATGAATAACTAGGTTAAATATCGTGATTCCGGCAAATAATTACATTATCCCGTACAAGCACGACGGTAGTGTAGGTTTTAGGACTCTTATTAGAACTTTTCGATTTTTGTGATTGTAGGCGATTAGATGGCTCCTAGGAAGAGGATGCCAGTCGTTAGAGAGCGGGGAGATGTCCCTAGTGGATCTGAGGCCGGTAGGCCGAGTATGGAGCATTTCATGGAGGCTATGATGGACACGATGGCTAGATACCAGACCCGAGACCCTAGTGAGAGTTCCAGTGCTCGGGGAGGGTCTTCAGCTACACTAAAGAGATTCCTGAAGCTGAGGCCACCTCATTTCACCGGTCGTCCCGACCCTGATGAGGTTGTTCATTGGTTGAGGGAGATGGAGAAGACTTTTGATACTATGGATTGTGCGGCGGTTGAGAGGACTCCGTTGGCTACCTTCATGTTGAAGGATGATGCCTACGACTGGTGGACCATTTTGAAGAGTTTGTCATGTGCGGATAGGAGTCTCAGGGAGATTCCATGGGAGACCTTCGTGAAGGAATTCAATGCACAGTACTTCCCTAGGCATGTCCAGAAGGCCAAGGAGAAGGAATTTATAGAGCTGACCCAAGGAAACATGACCGTGCTTGAATACCAGACAAAGTTTGTGTCGCTTGGGAGGTTCGTGCCTTTTATCTCAGGAGACGAGGAGCGTCGAACTAAGAGGTTTGTGGATGGACTGAGGTCCAATCTGAGGAGTTTTGTGGCATCCCACTGTTGTACAGATTTGGCATCGGCGGTTAGGTGTGCCGCGGCAGTAGAGGCACAGCATGATCAGTCGGCCCGGGAGAGGGGACTGACTACTTAGGGGCCAGTTCGTGGCAGGGGAAAGGGAGCAGCAGTAGCTCCTTTGTCCGGATATGGATCGTCTTCACTTGGCTCCAGATTCAGGAGATTCTTTCGAGGCAGTGACAGCAGCAGCAGCAGCAACGGTAGTAGCAGACCCAGACAGAGCCAGTAGAGTCAGTCAGTGTCCAGTGCTCAGCAGGAGACAGTTCAGAGGCTTCCCGCAGCTTGTCGACATTGCGGTGGTACTTACGGTGGGACTCAGTGTCCTGCTTTTTCTGGAAGGTGCTACACTTGTGGCCAGTAGGGCCATTTGGCGAGGTATTGCCCGCAGGGGCATGGTTAGGGGCAGGGGCCAGGTGATCAGAAGAAGCCGAGGACCCAGGGGAGACTTCTAACTATCACTAGGACGGAGGCTCGTGCATCCAACTTGGTGGAAGGTACACTTTCTGTCCTTGGGAACTCCGCGCATGTGTTAATTGATTCGAGTGCTTCGCATTCTTTTATTTTTGAGCAGTTCGTAGATGTTCTTTCTGCACCCGTTGATAAGATATGTGATGGATTGATGGTAGAGGTTCCTTCTGGAGATTTCATGTTGTCTTATAACTGTTTGAGTGAAGTTCCTTTGACTATTGAGGGCCATGAGTTACCTGCCCAGTTAGTTGTGCTTGCCATTCGTAACTTTGATGTCATACTAGGCATAGACTGGTTGGAGGCTTATTATGCCGAGGTGGACTGCCACAGGAAGAGGGTGCGCTTCTCTACTCCGGACATCCCGACCTTCTACTTCCAAGGTATTAGGCACTCTTCTCGAGGTATTCTTATTTCTGCCTTTAAGGCCCAGAGGTTGTTTGTTGGTGGTTGTGAGGCCTTCCTTGCCTCTGTTGTTTTAGCTGATGTTAGTGGTAGTCCCAGTCCTTAGGAGGTGCCTATAGTTTGTGACTTTGTAGATATGTTTCCTGAGGAGTTGCCTGGCCTTCCTCCTTAGCGAGAGGTTGAGTTTACTATTAAGCTTGCACCGGGTACGGCGCCCCTGTCTAAGGCCCCGTATCGGATGGCACCAGCCGAACTCGCTGAGTTGAAGGCGCAGTTGCAGGAAGTACCGGATAAGGGTTTCATTCGTCCCAGTACTTCTCCGTGAGGTGTTCCAGTTCTATTTGTCAGGAAGAAGGATGGTTCTCTGAGGTTGTGTATTGATTATAGACAGCTGAACTAGGTGACGATAAAGAACAAGTACCCACTTCCGAGGGTCGATAATCTGATGGATCAATTACAGTCTGCGAAGGTGTTTTCAAAGATTGACTTGAGATCAGGGTATTATCAGATGAGGATCCGTAAGATCGATGTTAGTAAGACGGCCTTTAGGACTCGGTATGGATATTATGAGTTTTTGGTTATGCCTTTTGGCTTGACCAATGCTCCAACAGCTTTTATGGATTTGATGAATCGGGTCTTCAGGGCCTATCTGGATCAGTTTGTGGTGGTATTTGTGGATGATATTTTGGTATACTCTTCTTCTGAAGAAGAGCATGCCACACATCTTCAGGTGATATTGCAGGTTCTGAGAGAGCACCAACTCTATGCCAAGTTTAGCAAGTGTGAATTCTGGCTAGATAAGGTGCACTTCCTGGGGCATGTCATTTCTGGCGATGGCATTGCAGTGGATCCAGCGAAGATTGAGGCAGTAATGGATTGGAGCAGACCAACAACAGTAATTGAGATCAGGAGCTTCTTGGGGTTAGCAGGTTATTACAGACGGTTTGTCCAGGGTTTTTCTTCGATAGCGACCCCCTTGATGAGGTTGACTCGTAAGGGAGTTCGTTTCGTGTGGACCGAGGAGTGTGAGCGGACTTTCATTGAGTTGAAGACTCGCCTCACTTCAGCTCCAGTGTTGGTACTTCCATCAGGTTCCAGTGGATTTGTGGTTTATTTAGATGCATCACGTCGAGGTTTGGGTGCGGTTCTGATGCAGCATGGTAAGGTTGTGGCCTATGCTTCTAAGCAGCTGAAGAAGCATGAGGAGAACTATCCCACTCATGACTTAGAGTTGGCAGCTATGGTATTTGCATAGAAGATCTGGAGGCACTATTTGTATAGAGAGAAATTTCAGGTTTTTACTGATCACAAGAGCCTAAAGTATGTATTCACGCAGAAGGATCTGAACTTGAGGCAGCGTAGGTGGATGGAATTTATCAAGGATTATGACCTCGACCTCTCTTATCATCCGGGCAAGGCTAATGTGGTGGAAGACGCCTTGAGTCGGAAGACGGTCGTGTCATATCTCATGGTTTGAGAATGGAGATTATTTGAGCAGGTTGTGGAATCTTCCTTTCGGGTTCCACGAGAGGCTGATAGAGCCGTGTTGGCCAGCTTAACTGTGAGGCCAACAGTGTACCATACCGTAATTGAGGCTCAGAGGGCAGATGCATAGTTACCGCAGATTCTCTAGAGACCAGAGGTGGAATTGTGGGATGATGGTACAGTCAGGTTTAGAAGCAGACTCTATGTTCTGACCGAGGAGGACGTGCGCAGGAGTGGCACACCGTTCTAGATATGCAGTGCATCCCGGAACAACAAAGATGTATCATTGTTTGAGGAGGCACTTTTGGTGGCCTGGTATGAAGAAGGACGTGGCTGAGTATGTGGCAAGGTGCCTGACTTGTCAACAGGTTAAGGCAGAACATCAGAGACCAGGAGGGTTATTGCAGCCTTTGCCGATCCCGGAATGGAAATGGGAGCATGTGACTATGGACTTTGTGATGGGATTACCTGTATCCCCTGGCAGAAGGGACGCGATCTGGGTTGTAAGGATCGAGACTTTCGGATCCGGTTTTCGGGTCAGACTTTGTTGTTCTAACCCTTGTGGGGGGCGGAAGCTCTGAGTTGAATCGCGTCAAGACCTGGAGACGCGTTTTAAACGGCGTCCACCTTGGCAGACGCGTTTTAGGTGCTGCCACGTGGGTGCCGCGGGGGGTTGGCCTTGGGCCGCGTGGGTACGGCCCTGTCAGGTCGACTGAACGGCGTCTGCGAAGGACGACGCCTTTCAGACTGCGACTCTAGGTGTGTCAGAGTACGGCCCTGACAAGTTGTCTGAATGGCGTCTGTGTAGGACGACGCGTTTCAGAATCTTGTCACAGCGGACGTCTTGTCACCTGATAGGCGTCCGTAGATGTCGACGCGTTTTAGCCAGTTCCTGGTTACCCCCGCGAGCCCTTCTTCTTTCCCTCATTTTTCTCCTACTCTCCCTCTCTCCTCCTCCTCCGGCGACCGGCGGCGACCACCTCTTCCTCCCTCTTTTCCTCCCACCATTTCGTCTCTCCCTCCACTACATCCTCCACCTAACTCGTACCACTACCACCTCCACTTCCACTGCGGCGTTCTACTCTCCGGACGGCGGCCGACGTCACGGTGGAGCAAGGACGACCACGGCGGTACCGACGGCGGCGTGGGGCGAGAAGGGTGAACGGCGTGAAGTTTGGAGGAGTCCGAGTGTCCGGTAGGGTGACGTTCCCCGTGACGATGTGTTTAAACCATGTTCCCCTCGACATGCATGTGGTAGATCTTCGGTTTTAGGGGTTAGAATGAGCATGTTTAGGTTCTTTATGGGGGTGTTTGCCTTTGAATTATCTTGCTCTTCGTTTCCCTCCAGTTTGAATGATTTTTGGGGTTGTTTGGGGTCGGAAAGGGAGCCCTCGGGTTTAGGGCGTTCCTGGTTCCTGGGACTAAAAGACGTCGTGCATGGACGACGCCTTTTTGAATGGCGTCAAGCCAGCACGACGCCTTTTAGACAGGAATTGACTGACAGACAGTCTGCCAGGTTGAGGTTTCTGTGGCTGAAACACGTCATGGGTAAGCGACGCGTTTTTGAACGGCGTCGTTCATCCATGACGCGTTTTAACCGCAGAAATCCCTTGGATAAGGCCTTGGGAATTCCGGATTTCGGTGTTGAATGGCGTCTGAGGATGTCGACGCCTTTTTAAAAGGCGACCAAGGGGGTCGACGCCTTTTAAGGCCAGATTCTGAAGACTGATTTATTTAAACCTGTGTTTGAAGCTTGAATGGCGTCGACCTTGGTCGACGCGATTCAAGCCAGAATCTCACTAATGCATGCCAGTAAAACGTGTTCATATTGCTAGATAGACGATTAGCACATGTTTTAGTACACCCGATAGAGATGGATTCCTCACGATCGGATGGTTCTACGTGTGTTATGCGATCGCGGCCTTTTCACGTGACCGGATCGCACTGTGTTGGGTTTTCAGTTACTGTGGACCTGGAGTGACATTGTAGCACTTTATCACCCTGTGCTGGTGGGGGCGTGAGCACAGCGCCGGTGGGGGCGTGGGCGGGGTGACGCCTAGTGAGAGAGGGTCACCTGGTGAACCCCGGGGTCAGCTAGTACCGGTGTCGGAGTGGTACATTCGGAGAGTCACTCATGCTGAGGGAAGGGGTAGTCACCTGAGCCAGTTGGGTCGGAGTAGCGAGCGTGCTATCCGAGGGGCTACTCCTTGGTCTCAGCGGGTCGAGGTTTTTTCCCACCGTTGTTTGTACGGTCGGCGAGTTCTGTAGGGACTACAATTGTGGATTTTCTAGCGGCTGGTTTAGAATGTGCATGTTTATTACGTTTCGACTGCATGCGTTCTCACGTAGAGAATTAGATATTGTACCTGCCACTACACTTGTTACTTCACTGTTAGCTGTACTTTACACTTGAGGGTGCGTGCGTGGGCAGTGGGGATCGAAGGATCCCTACTGAGTCTTATTCTTGAGACTCACCCCTGCGGTTTTCAGGTGAGGACTCCCAGCAGACTTAGAGCGGCGTGTGCGGCCGTGTGTTGTACTTCTTCGGCAGTTGTTCCGGGGTATGCCCCGATGTAGTTGTCATTTATTTCTGGCCTGTATGTTTAATTATTTCCTTTCAGCTGGAATATGTAATTATTTGCTGTAATCGAGTCGCATTGTAATAATTTTAATTTCCTGCACCTTCATTTCAATTCAATGCGATGTGAATGTTTAGCTTAGTTTATTATTTATTTCCCAGACTTACTAGATCCTGGTTTGGTCCCAAATTAATGATTCGGTACCCATTTAGTAATCGGATCCCCGGTTATAGGGTGGCGGGTCGTTACATGGGTCATTGTTGATCGATTGACCAAGTCGGCACACTTCCTGGCTATTAGGAAGGACTGGTCAGTCAGTGAGTTGGCTAAGCTGTTTGTGGATCGGATCATCTCTCTGTACGGGGTGCCCTTATCAATCGTATCAGATCGGGATCCGAGATTTACTTCTAGATTATGGAAGAGTTTTTAGAAGGCCTTGGGCACGCAGTTAGCCTTCAGCTCGGCCTATCATCCCAAGACTGATGGGCAGTCGGAGAGGACCATTCAGAGTTTGGAGGATATGCTCAGGGCATGTTGCCTAGACTGGGGAGGTTCTTGGGAGCAGCACTTGTCTACAGTGGAGTTTGCTTACAACAACAGTTTCCATTCTAGTATCAGCATGGCGCCTTACGAAGCATTGTACGGGCGGCCGTGTCGATCCCCTGTGAATTGGTCCTAGATTGGCGAGAGGCAGATAGCAGGACCAGAGTTGGTACAGCGGTGTGCTGAGGTTGCCAGAGTGGTACAGCAGAGATTGATTGCAGCTCAGAGCAGATAGAAGAGTTATGCAGACCTCTGTAGGAGACCGCTTGAGTTTGAGGTTGGGGACCACGCATTTCTCCGAGTCTCACCCTCCAAGGGTGTGATGAGATTCGGGAAACGAGGTAAGCTGAGTCCGCGATATGTTGGGCCTTTTCCCATTCTTACTCAAATTGGGGAAACGGCGTATCAGCTAGCCTTGCCGCCCAGTCTTGTAGGGGTGCACGATGTGTTCCTTGTTTCTTTGCTGAGGAGATATGTTTAGGATCCATCTCATGTCTTGGACTTTTCAGAGTTGGAAGTCACGGAGAACTTGTCCTTTCCATAGTTTCCAATACGTATTGAGGATCGCAGGGAACAGGTCCTTCGGAACAAGGTTGTACCTCTGGTTAAGGTGAGTTGGCAGTATCGCTCCGGGGGCGAGGCGACCTGGGAGCGCAAGGACGAGATGCGGGAGCAGTTTCCCTACCTTTTCTCGTAAGTTCTCTTGTGAGCTTGTATCTTTATGTTTCAACCTCGTTAATTATAGCAGGCAATTTCGGGGACGAAATTCTTTTAAGGGGGGGAGAATGTAAGGATTGAGATTTTCGGATCCTGTTATCGGGTCAGTCTTCGGGGTCGGATCCCGTAGTTTGAGCCCTGGTGGAGCTGAGACTTGGTTCTTGTTTCGCGTCGAGCCTGCGAAATGCAGTTTAAACATCGTCCAGCAATGTGGACGTATTTTAGGTTGTGCCATGTGGGCGCCACGTGGGTTGGTCTTGGGGCGCGAGATTACGGCCCCGGTCTTATCGTCTGAATGGCGTCTTGGATGGACGACGCCATTTAGAGTACGATTCTAGTTTGTCAGTGTACGGCCCGGTCTTGTCGTCTGAAAGATGTCGGGCGTGCACGACGCGTTTTACCCAGCTTCTGGTTGACCCCGCGAACCCTCCCTCCTTTCCATCATTCTCTCCTCCCTCTTCTCTCTCCTTTTTTCCTCCGGCGAGCCGGCGACCCTTTCCCCCTCTCCTTCCTTTCCTCCCTCCATTCCATCTCTCCCTCCACTCCATCAACCTCCTAACTCCGACCACTACCACCACCATCTCCTCTGCGGCATTTTCTCTCCAAACAGCGGCCGACGTCCTAGTGGAGTAACGGCGTCCACGGCGGTACAGGCGGCGGCGTGTGGCGAGGCGGGTTGGCGACTTGGAGCTAGGAGGAGTTCGAGTAACCGGTAGGGTGATGATCCCAGTTGTATTTCATTTCAAAACCATGTTTTCCCGCTTTGGAGCATGTTTAGGGGTTTTCTTGGGGTGAAAATGTTAGTTTTAGGTGGCCTACAAGCCAATCTGACTATGTAAATCTCGTTCATTTATTAATATAATGGCATAATATTCATTATGTGTAAATTACATTAATTCTCGTTTCATAATGAAGTCCGTGAATATGTGCTATAGTGATCAGATTATGATGAGATCATACTAATGAGACTGATCACTTAAAAACACATATTCTTAATCATTCCTAGTCGGAGGATATCCGAGAAGGACATCAGATATCCGGTTAGACTTGCTCATATGATGAGGGTGACTGATCTCATAAGTCACTTGTGTGGAGACACTAAGGCGAATCTGTAGGTGCTCATTGGAGAATGAGTTCACTGAACTGATCCGACTGAATCGCTGGAGGGTATTGTACCTTACTGCCAACCAGCTTGATTCTATTGTTGCAGTTGCGTGGATGGTCCTCGGACCTGAGACACCAAGGACACCTTGTCGGTGGACTTCTGTGCTTTGACCTTGGTTTACGAATCTCTAGCCACGGGATTCTAATACGCCAAGGATTGGGTACAGCGGAATACCGTCGAAGGGAATTGTGTGTCAATAAGGAATCATTCGCTCTCGGTACTTAGAGAGAGAATGTTCTAGGAAGCATGCGCGAAAGACCCTGGCCAAGGCGGACGATAATATCGGGAAAGTAGTTTTCCGATATTCATCAGCGACATCCAATCCAAGTGAGTCGACCGGTTAGGGTTTGACAGCTCGCCATACCCTGAGTTGACTCGAGAGCATTGTACGAATGAAGGATTATATCCACGCAGTAACTGTCGGCGGAAAGGTTCCAAGAGTGGGTTACTTAACCCCAATACCTTCCGGGTTCACGCGGTGTTGCTTGGCACCCAACGTGATCGGACGCCCGGTCGAATTCGATGTGCGACATCAATTCGATTGATTAATTAATTAATAAGGGGTTATTAATTGATTAATAAAGTCAGTGAGGAGTCACTGTACTTGTTGGGCCATTAACTGGACTGGTACTTGGGCCTAGAGGGTCACACGCAAATGATTCTCAAGGCGATGGATAAATAAGTTGGTTTTATACAAACCGGGGATTTTTATGAAAAACCGCGCGGTTAGTATAAAACATAGCGAACGGGCTGAGCAGGCCAAGCTGCTACTAACCCTAGCCGCCCCTCCTCTGTCTCTCTCTCTCTGGCGTCCAAACATATCCAGATCTGCTCCGCCGCTTCTCCGAATCCCGTTCGACGGGGAATCGTCCGCGCGTTGCGGCGATGGTTGCGGCGACCGGCGGAGGTTTCGTGGGCTGCGAAGAACGAGGAACGCGAGGATATCTGTCGAGGGGAGGATCGCGTGGACTTCGCTAGAGGCCGGGCACTTGCACGGCTTGCGATGTCGCACCGACGGAACCGAACGGTTGCGGATTCGAATCCGCACACGGTAAGAACTTCGATTATCCGATAATCGATTTTTGATTTTCAAAACGGGAACGGATCTCTGTTTTTATTTTATTTTTCGCTACGCGGGAGATCCGGAGAAACCCGAGAAACCCAACAGTGGTATCAGAGCCAGGTTCCCACTGTTTCTCGTCCCGTTTCGGTTTCCGATTTAATATTTCCATGTATTATTCCATGCTTATAATCCAATTGTAACAACAGAAAAGTGTTCATAAGATGAACATAAATAATAAGATTATTTTTCTGTTATTTTTCAGATTTTATTGGGGTGTTTCCTGTTCTTCATGTGATGAAGAACAACGGGATTTTAGCGACTTCAATCTGGCATCCCCATACGGTGGGGAAGAAATCCGTGGCCCTGGTATGACCAGGAATATCCCCTTCGCCACTGGGCATCCTTTCCGGCGTCGGAATGGCCGCTGGTGATGGCAACCATATGGAGGGGAGGGCCCTCTCTTTCTTCTTCCCAGGGTGCAAAAACCAGTAATTAGGAACCTGAAAATCTGATTTTGGGGAGAAAGGAGGGACTCGACCTGCCTTGGAGTAGATCCGGGCCACCGCCGGCGAGCACGCCGGCGCCGGAGGCATCGCCGGCAGGGCTGGGCACCGCTAGGGAGGGGCTGCTGCCGGACGTCGCCGCCGTCGGGCAGCACCTGCAACATGGGAATTAGGGTTTGCAGGTTATGGGGGCGGCTGGGTTGAAGGAGGCCCAGGGCCGGTCCCGAGCTGGTCCGACCGGTTGGGCCGGATTGGGCCGGGCCGGACTGGCTGGGACCTAGCCCTGTGCCAGGGCTCGAGCCAGTCCCCCCCTTGGTTCGAACCCTGGCCGAGCCAGGGCTAGGGCCTTTTGGCTGAGCCCATTTGTATAGTTCCCTATTAAACCCCTTTAGCCCATTTAAGAGTTAAAATTTGAATTTCAGTTTTAATATTCAAAAGGAGTTTTGAAATTAATTTTTTTGTCTAATTTTATTTATTTGGGCTTAATTAATGATTATGAATCATTATTAACAATTAGTAATCATATAATTAGAGTTGATTATTAGATTGAAAGTTAACCTAATAATTAACTTTAATTAACTAATTTAATTGTTAGATTAGTGATTAATAATTAATAATTTAATTGTTAAATTATTAATTATTAAAATATCTAATTGTTAATTGATAATTAGAATTAGTTATTAATTTAATTGTTAAATTAATAATTAATTTTAATTAACTAATTTAAGGGTTAAATTACTAGTCCTTGATTAATTACAGTTAGTCATTAATTTAATAGTTAAATTAATGATAACTTTAATTATCTAATCTAAGAGTTAGATTAATTAATTATTAATTAGTTAGTGTTAATTAATGGTTTAAGAGTTAAATTAATAGTTAACATTAATTGACTAATCTAAGTGTTAGATTAGTAGTTAATAATTAATTATAGTTGATTATTAATTTAAGTGTTAAATTATTAATTAACTTTATTGGACTAGTCTAAGAGTTAGCTTAGTTATTAATAGTCTAATTGTTAGATTATTAATGGGGTTTCAATCTAATTGTTAGATTGATTATTAGAAGTGTTCTAATTTGCATGGAATAATCTGGAATTTATTAATTCGGAGTGTGTGCACATGTGATGTGTGTTTTAATGCTTTTAAATTAGATTTAATTACATGTTAAGTTAATTAAAAGTGTTTTCGAAATTCAAATACCAATTTTGATTGGATCCCAGCTTTTTGAAAGCCAAAATTATATATTTTGAAAACTCTTTTATTTTAGCCATGTGATGCGCTGAATCATGTGTGGGATGTTTAAAACACACCGTGGTCATGGATATGCACTTATTTAATTGTTCATAAGATGAATGATGTGTTTGTGTGGATCGTGGATGAATGATGGATGTTTATTAAATTGTTAATAAATAGAGATCTGCGTATCTCTCCCTCTCTCATTATCCAATGTATTTCTACCTCCCTCTCTCTTGTACTCGCCATAAGGCTCTCTTCTAATTACATGTAATTCTAGAATTAATGTAATCTCATCGAGGCAACCGAAGAAGGAGCGAGGATGATCTATAGCTGCAACCAGGAAGGCAAAAAGATGGAGATCTCTTGCCTATGTGTTTGCAGGATATCTAATATAATTGTTGTATTAGATTGTGTGTGCGTTTGACTGTTGGCTCCAGTCAAACCCACTGTGCTATCCATGACTACACTAATGACATGTATGAGATGTATTATTTTCTTTTGATTATGAATCAAAGCAGGTATAGTATTTAGTAAATATATATGATATATTTATATACTATCACCTAGGAGAGACCAAGATAAAAGTTATCTAAATACCCTCAGATAAACTCTAAGCCGTAACGCGAGTAGTTAAGAACTTACCGCGTGGTCCACCATCGTTATAGTCATAGGATTCGAATCACTTTAGGCAGGTTTGTTGTGCTATCCACAAGGCCTGTTTAATTGGGAGGAGAAACTGTGGCTATGGCATTAAATGCCTATATGATCGGGGTAGAGGAACCATGTAGCTTTGTTGTGCTATCTGTTGGGATCCGGGCGGGACGCGAAGAACGCAGCGGAAACGAAGAACAAAATTTATCCCGCCCGATGCCCGCTGATCCGATTCGGAACGAAAAACGCAAACCGAAAACTACGAGAAGTAATCCGATTACCGTGCGCGGATTCGAATCCGCATCCGTCTCGGTTCCGTCGAGGTGATGCCGCAAGCCGCACAAGCGTCCGGCCTCCAGCGGTATCCACGCGATCCTCCGCGGTGGTTCGTCCTCGATCCCTCGTCCGTTTCAGCTCGCTCACTGAAGATCCGTCGCCGCAACGATTGCGGAAATCCCGCCGACGGGAATTCCCGACTTTCGGGAATCATACGCGGCGGAGACGGAAGCTGTTCTGGCGCGCCGAACGGGACGCCCAGAGGTGGAGATAGAAAGGGGAGGTGACGGCCAGCAAGGGAAATCCTGGAGCTTGGCCCAGGGTTTCTCAACAGCGTGTATATATATTAAGTCGGCGCGACTTTTCACAAAAGTCCCCGAGTTAATATAAATCCCACTTATGTACCACCGACTGAGAATCTTATTGCGTGTGACCCTCTAGGCCCATTTACCAGTCCGGTTTTCAGCCCGTTAAGTCCAATAACTAGTTATTGACTTATTGTAATTAATTAATATCTAGATATTAACTAATTACTCAACCGAATTATCATCGCATGTAAATTCGGTCGGACTTCCGATCAAGTTGGGTGCCAAGCAACACCGCATGATCCCGGAAGGTAATGGGGTTCAGCAACCCACTCATGGAACCTGTCCGTCCACAGTTATCACGTGGCTATAATCCTTCGTTCGCACAATGCTCTCGAGTTAACCTAGGGTATGATCAACTTTCAAACCCTAGATGGTCAACTCACTTGAATCAGACTCCGCTGTACAATATCCGAAAACCACTTTTCTGATATTGTTTCTGCTCTGGCCAGAGACTCCTGCGGATCTACTCTAGAGCATTCTCTCTCCAGTTACCTGAGAGCGAACGATCCTTTATTGAACACACAATCACCTTCGAAGGTCTTCCGCTGGACCCGATCCTTGACTATTTGAGATCCCGTGGATAGGAATTCGTAGGTCAAGGTCAAAGTCCAGAAGTCCACCGACAAGGTGTCTTTGGTGTCTCAAGTCCAAGGATCAACCACGCTACTGTGACGATGAATCAAGCCGATTGACAGTCAGGTAAATTACCATTCGGCGATTCATGTCGGATCAGTTCAGTGAACTCATTCTCCAATGAGCACCTACAGGTTTACCATTGTGTCTCCACACTAGTAACTAACGAGATCAGTTACCCTCATCATATGAGCTGGAATAACCTGTACTAGTCTAACCGGATGTTTGATGTCCTTCTCAAACATCCTACGACTAGGAACAATTGAGAATATGTGTTTATAAGTCATTAGTCTCATTATTATGATCTCATCATAATCTGACGACTATTGCACATATTCATGGACTTCATTATGCGTAAATACAAATATGCCAATCTACATAATGAATTTAATGCCATTTATTAGTGAACCAGATTGAAATAGGTGCCTAATGATTGGCTTAGAGGACACCTATATCTATCAATCTCCCACTTGGACTCAAGCCAATCACTTTCGCATTTGATCTCCATCAAATCTAGGTGATGCTCACAGAAAGTCTGTGACTAAGACTTGGTCAGGGATCTGCTAAATTATCTACAGATGGAATATTTCCATTACGTTATTTCCTCTTAATCCTTTGTCTCTGAACCTGTGAATGAACCTCAGAATGTTCTGCAACTTCTGATGAGACCATAGCTCGATCACACAATTGATCGCTTCCACTTGTAGGTGCTGAAAATTTGCTCGTGTGATTAATGTGATAAACTATGTTGTTTAGGGTAAATTAACCTATTAAAAAAATGCAACTAATGTGCTGTGATCGCCAGAAACTTTTAACTAAAAAGCTTCAAAAGAGTTTGATCGCCTACCTGTTTAAACGCGGAAGAATGAGTCCTTGGTTTCCCTTCTTCAGCCGGCTGAAGAAAGAGAGCCCTTTCTTGTTCTTTTGTTCTTGCTGTTGAATGTTGAGGTTGAGGATCGTCCAGAAGTTCTCCTGGCTTCGTGCTTGATTTCCCTCTTTTTGATTTCTTGTTGTTGTTGTTGAGTGCAGCAGAGACAGAGAGACAGAAACAATAAAGAAGAAATAGTGATGAGAATCTAAATGGAAATAATATCAAATTTAACTATGATCAGAAACATGTATAAACAGCAACTCACTTGTTTAGATGGCTTTGAAACCCCTTAAGAACAGATGGGTTTTGGAGAATTAATGATGTGGTGTGTGTTGCATGAAGTGAGTATGAGAGAATGAAACTAATAAATGAAAATGAAATTTAGATATGAAAAACTTATGCCCAGTCCAGTTGGTTGAAGCTTTGAAGGAGATGAAGATCTGGAATAAGGATGCCGACTTCTGGAAATGGCAGCGCTCCGGCGTGGTTGCTCCGATCTTCAAATCGCTATAACGCTGAGGCTCAATAATTCTCTCTCTTTTTTTTTTTTAACTCCTTGAGATGCAAGGTATTTATAGGCATTTTCTACGTTCGCGATTAACATAGAAAAATCTAGGATTTATCTACTTTAATCGACAGATAATTACTGATTAATTCATCTTTATCTGTAATTATCTAAAACGCGTCCACCTTGGATGACGTCTTTAAGAATAAATTAAGATAAGGATAAATATCCGGGAAAAGTTATCTTTATCTTTATTAGCTAAAACGCGTCCACCTTGGTAGACGTCTTTTACTCTAATTAAGATAAGGATAAACATCCGGAAGAGAAGTTAAAACAGCTTAGGAAACCTAAATCGCGTCGACTTTCACAGACGCCTTTCAGCTAATAAATCAATTAATTAATATTCAAATTTAAACGTTAAAATACGAATAAACTCTAAATAGCGTCCACATGGGTCGACGCCGTTTAGACTTTTTTCATATTTTAACTGAAATTTGAGTTAAAATCAATTTAATTGATTAACTTAATAATGTCTGTTCGATCCGACACTCAAAAGATGAATAAAAATTAATCAATGATTAATTATCAGACCATTCTGAGGCATTATTATATGATATGAAATTTACTCAAAATGATGTCAAAATTAGCGTGTCTACACCACTATTGTCCTACAACGATAGGATGGTATCAGAGACCTTTTAGAACTACATCTAGTTCATGGATGAACCTTTTTCATCCATACTGTTCCAATAACAATATCACTTGTCTATGTCGTCATCTTAACATCGAGTTTTGAATTGGAACCATTCCAATCCATTCATTTCTACTAGAAGGTTGAATCTATTATTTGACTTGAAATTTGAGTCAGTGTGACCTCATAGTTTCAAATCATTCTCTCCATATACGTGAATGCACCCTTAGCACTTCTCAAGCGCTTAATGATGCATTTCACTCATGTACCCTTTAAGGAACCTTTTCTTTAAAGGAATAAATTCCATATCTCAACAATTGAGATTTGTTATGAAATTTATGTCAAACATCTTGACATACAGGTCAATGTAATATCCCCACCGATCTATCTTAATAGATTCGTATTTCCAATACGTAGGATATTATAACTAAATCCATTATGGAGAAAAACATGGTTAACAATGCTTTCACTAATAGTAACATCCTGAAGTCATTCTTAATGACTTTGATGTTATCATCATAAAGCATTATTAAAACGACCGTGCTCCCACTGTTCTTTTTGAACACACACAATCCGTGATCATTCTTAATGATCACATAATATTTGACCATTAAGTCAAAACTTTTATTACAACTTAGGAAGCTTCAGTTTGATTCAAAATGATCTTTGAAATCATAACTTGTTTCCTAGATATTCTAAAAACTTTAAAGGTGTATCATATACATCTTTACCTCAATCACATTGAGTGGACGCTTTTAATCCAACTGTCATCATCTCATGATAGGCAGTATTGACAAGTAGAATTCTGATAAACTTATCAATCTTAAAGTTGTAATGACAGAGAGCATCATTATCATAGATTTCAGATCATAATCTATTTTGAGGTCCCCTCATCTTGCTAAATTAGATATGTCAAACATATCCTTTTAGTCACTGAGAGAATCTCAAAAATCTATGAAGCTCTTTGTATGTGTGTCATGACCGGTTCCAAACAACTAAAGATTATCTAATAATCTTATGTTAGCTTGTGAATCTAGAACATCTTCTAGTTTTATCAGCTCCGACTGTCTTCTTTGAGGACATATTCTTCTTCACAGAAGACAGCTTTCAGGACGACAATTATTTCATTATCGCCTGGCCAATAATTGTAATGTCTAAACTCTTTGGACATTCACAAATTCACGCCACGGTAATACCTGACTTTTAAATCATGTTTGTTCATAATTCACATCTCATATGAATTATTTGGTTTCCATATCTTATATGGATACACACTAACTTATTTGGAACCATCTTTAAAGTATGGACATCTAATATTCATACTTATGTTCAAAAGGACAAGAATTAGGCAAATCTTATTATGTATTGCACCATATCTTAATAAGGTACAATTCCTCATTCTATCATATTGCTATGATGCACAATGAGGACCAATCGAGCGAGGATACAATTATCCTCTTAATGATTTATGTGAATCATATACCTAAGTATTAGTTTCTTTGATCAAATCAAAAATTCTAATACTTCATATTGATCTTATACCTTAATCTCTCATATATATTCGTCTTGTACTTCAGTAAGTACATACAGTCGAATCATTCCAAGAGTGAACTATAAGGTAAGTCAATAGTAGTGATTATCTTTTGGCCTTTGAGCTGTTCACATCAATATGTATCAGCATCAATGATTTCTTATTGTACAACCCTGTGTACAATACCATAGATAATCAGGACTCACATAGTTCATTTCTATAGGAGACCAGTGAACATTCATCACATGAAATGTCACTTCAAGAATCTATAATGCATTGACTGATTTGAACAACTATTATTCTTTTCAATCAATGTTATTCTTGATTTCTTATGCAACTAAATAACAATTATTTAGTTTCATATTTGACTCCTATAGATATACAAAGATTTACTGTCTAACAGTAATCTATGAATATCATGAACAATAGTTGAGTCTAACTCAACACTTACATTTTCTCGATTTCCTTTTACTTGTCTATGTCTGCACACTATCGCAGCTCTGAGAATCATTTCCAATATCTCATATTGGATACGCTAATTCTCTAATAGACATGCAAAAGACAATAATAAGAATACATGAAACTTCTTTCAAGTTCCATATTCCTTTTGCCTTTACCAATATCCTTATATTGGTTATAGTGGGAGAACTGCTACTTCTCTATCTCAGCTGACTTTCCTTTATCCTTTCAGGTGTGGGTTCGACCGTTTAAAATCTTACCACTTGCTATCTCAAAGGCACATCATAATATCTCTTCATCTTGGTCTATCCAAATAAGAGATTTCATGATAATCATTGCCTTTCAATAAGGCAGACCATGAGCACCTCTTCACCTTGGTCTATCCAAGTAAGAGGATTCACGATATCTGATTAGGATAGTGACTTTCACTTGGCCCTGAAGACATTCTTCTGAGTTTTCTAGTCAGTCTGAGTATGAGAAGTATTGGCATCCAATATGCCAACTACTCGAATAGACGACATATTAGTGATCGAAGGAAATAACATGATTTAAGCAGATAGTTCTGATAATTCAATTATGGTCTTTTGTCTTGAATTATTTCCCACTATTTTTCGACGGACTGTATAACCTTCAGGTATACAGAACGGAAGACTCCGACGGTCTTCTAGTGAGGATCAGAATCTCCAAGAATCACAGTATGACCTCGGGTAAACACATGGTATCATACTATTATCTTAGAGCAACCATCTCATGGTAATTGCAACTCCTTGCAATATCCGATCTTACTTCGGCTCCCAGGTCTTTAATGGTCCCGGGTAAACACAGTAGACCATTATACCTGGTCTAAGCTTTACCATCAATACGCGACAGAGTAGAGTAAGAATGCAGCTCCTGGGTAAACGCGAGGATAGCTACACCGTTCCTCTATTCCAATCTCAAGACATCATAATGCCATAGTTAATAGTCCTTTCATCAGATGGTGGCAGATCTCAGGTAAACACGTAGTATCTGTCATCACTGAATCAAGTTCTAAGAACTATATTGATGGAGAGCCACGCGGTACATTCTCAATGACTCGCGCTCCGGCTTAGACTTTATGTTGAAGGTTTTGTTTATGTTAAGTTGGTCTCATCCTAGGTGATAGTTTATAAATATATCGAATATATATTTAACTATACCTAGATATTAGTAATCGATTCATAATCAAAAACTAAAAGCATGCATCATCCATACATGTTCATTATGTGGTCATGGACAACACGGTGATTAACTGGAGCCAAACAATTAATCACCAAAACTATATAACACTTATATAATCTAAACATGCAAACACATAGCCACTGGTGATCTCATCTCCTGTCGCCTTCCTGGTTGCATTTGTGGATCATCCTCGCCTCTCCTCGGTCGGCGCGATCAATTACAAATATTATATACTTTGAAACAATTTCAAATACAAATAAATTGTAAGAGAAAGCCTTATGGCCGAGTACAGTAATAGAGGGAGATAGAATTACAATGGAATGGAGAGAGGGAGGCACACAAGCCTCATTAATTAACATTTAGTTAATAAACATTCACATTCCATAACAATCCACAAAATCACACACCATCACATTATATGAAATTTAACTAAGTGCATGTCCATGACCACCACAAATTTTAACCATCCACACATGATAAAACACATCATATGAAGGCTAAAATTTTAAAAATATAATAATTTTGGCTTTCTTAAAACCTGGGTACCAATCAAAATTGGATAATTTGAATTTTCGAAAATCTTATTTTCTAACATGCAATAAATCTAATTTAAAGTATTAAACACATCAACATGTGCACACAAATCGAAAATTAAAATTCTAAAATATTCATACATAATTTAGAACAGTTCTAAATTAATTAATCTAACACTTAGATTAATTTCAAATCACATTAATAACAATCATTAATGCGAAACAATTTAACATTTAGACAGACTTAAAAATTCCTAAATAACATTTATAAAAGAATTTTCAACTCAAATTATTAACCCCTTAACAACTCCTTGTTAATAAACCCCTTTTATTAAATCTTATTTCTCAATAACAATTATTAAGAAATAATAATTAGAACATTTCTAATTAAAATAGTCTAACATCTTAGACTTAATCCTAACTTTTAATAACTTTTATTAAAAAGTCAATATTTCAAGTAGATTAGATCCACAATAAAGTTTAATTAAGAGATTTATGAGAATAATGATTAACTATCTCAATAACAATTATTAAGAGTGAATTAAATACCTTAATAACTTGTTTATTAAGGAGTATTCTCAAAAGATAATTAACTATTAATAACCTTTACTAATAGTTAATTAATCACCTAATAACTCTTATTAAGTGTCTCCTAATTAAATCAATAATTTCATAACAACATTTGTTAAGAAATTAATATATATTTATCTAATCACTTAAATGATTAACAACGATTGTTAATAAATTTTAAGATCCCATCTTAAATATAAGTTAACAACATTTGTTAATTATAAATTAAGATCACGTCTTAACTCATAATCCCCTTTTAAACTTAAAATTATAAATTTAAGTATAAAACACTTTTAAATAAAATTTATTTTAATTTTAAGGTAAAGGGAATCATGTCAACCCTTTATGTAAGATCATATCTTACATAAGTTAAACCCAATTGACTATTAAGATCAAATCTCAATAAGTTCATAATTAACTGGAAAAATAATATTAAAACAATTTTAAATTATTTAACTTCAATTCCAGTTAATAGGGGTTGGGGTTTAGGGGTTTAAATAAGGGGTTAAATAGATTAAATGGTCTGGGGTTAAATAGGCCCAATTGGCCTATTAAATTGGGCCCAGGGCCTGGTCTGGCTCGGGCTGGGGCAACCTGGCCCAGCCCCTGGTCCGGCCCTCGCTCGAGCCAGGCAGGGCCCTGGCTCGGGCGACCTGGCCGAGCCAGGTCGGGCGCCTGGTGCGCCCGGGCCAGGCCCAGGCCGCCCGGCCGAACCGGCTCGGGACCGGCCGGTCCAGGCCCATCTGCTGCAGGTTCGACCAGTTCAGATTTTAGGGTTTTTCAGCCCTGTTTGAAGCCTGTTTTGGGCGGCGCCGCCGCCGCCGCCGGCCGCGAGGGTGGCCGGAATTCGCAGAGGGATGTCACCACTTCCACTTCCCCCACCGGTGGTGGCCGGACGGCGACACCTTCGCCGCCGGTGAACCTCCAAAGTTGGAGATTTGTGCTGTTTCGCAGATTTCAGCTTTTCCTCGATTCTTTTTCAACTTTTGAAAATTATGGGAAGAAAAGCTCTACCGGCCGCCATGGAAATTTTCCGGGGATGGTGAGGGGTATCTGTTCATACCAGCAAACCCACAGAGATGGTCCAACCATCATTAATCCCCTTTTGAAGCCCACAAATCCGGTTCTTCATCACCATGAAGAACGCGATGAAACCCTCAAAAAATTTCGTTTTTCGCACAGAAAAATTAAATTCGAAATTCTAAGTTCATCCCATGAACAATATCTATGAGGAAAAACGAATTTATGCATGAAATAATTTAGAATAATAATTTCATCGTTCCGGAGCGGATCAGAGCGGAACCTGGCTCTGATACCACTGTTGGGATCCGGGCGGGACGCGAAGAACGCAGCGGAAACGAAGAACAAAATTTATCCCGCCCGATGCCCGCTGATCCGATTCGGAACGAAAAATGCAAACTGAAAACTACGAGAAGTAATTCGATTACCGTGCGCGGATTCGAATCCGCATCCGTCTCGGTTCCGTCGAGGTGATGCCGCAAGCCGCACAAGCGTCCGGCCTCCAGCAGTATCCACGCGATCCTCCGCGGTGGTTCGTCCTCGATCCCTCGTCCGTTTCAGCTCGCTCGCTGAAGATCCGTCGCCGCAACGATTGCGGAAATCCCGCCAATGGGAATTCCCGACTTTCGGGAATCATATGCGGCGGAGACGGAAGCTGTTCTGGCGTGCCGAACGGGACGCCCAGAGGTGGAGAGAGAAAGGGGGGGTGACGGCCAGCAAGGGAAATCCTGGAGCTTGGCCCAGGGTTTCTCAACTGCGTGTATATATATTAAGTCGGCGCGACTTTTCACAAAAGTCCCCGAGTTAATATAAATCCCACTTATGTACCACCGACTGAGAATCTTATTGCGTGTGACCCTCTAGGCCCATTTACCAGTCCGGTTTTCAGCCCGTTAAGTCCAATAACTAGTTATTGACTTATTGTAATTAATTAATATCTAGATATTAACTAATTACTCAACCGAATTATCATCGCATGTAAATTCGGTCGGACTTCCGATCAAGTTGGGTGCCAAGCAACACCGCATGATCCCGGAAGGTAATGGGGTTCAGCAACCCACTCATGGAACCTGTCCGTCCACAGTTATCACTTGGCTATAATCCTTCGTTCGCATAATGCTCTCGAGTTAACCTAGGGTATGGTCAACTTTCAAACCCTAGATGGTCAACTCACTTGAATCAGACTCCGCTGTACAATATCCGAAAACCACTTTTCTGATATTGTTTCTGCTCTGGCCAGAGACTCCTGCGGATCTACTCTAGAGCATTCTCTCTCCAGTTACCTGAGAGCGAACGATCCTTTATTGAACACACAATCACCTTCGAAGGTCTTCCGCTGGACCCGATCCTTGACTATTTGAGATCCTGTGGATAGGAATTCGTAGGTCAAGGTCAAAGTCCAGAAGTCCACCGACAAGGTGTCTTTGGTGTCTCAAGTCCAAGGATCAACCACGCTACTGTGACGATGAATCAAGCCGATTGACAGTCAGGTAAATTACCATTCGGCGATTCATGTCGGATCAGTTCAGTGAACTCATTCTCCAATGAGCACCTACAGGTTTACCATTATGTCTCCACACTAGTAACTAACGAGATCAGTTACCCTCATCATATGAGCTGGAATAACCTGTACTAGTCTAACCGGATGTTTGATGTCCTTCTCAAACATCCTACGACTAGGAACAATTGAGAATATGTGTTTATAAGTCATTAGTCTCATTATTATGATCTCATCATAATCTGACGACTATTGCACATATTCATGGACTTCATTATGCGTAAATACAAATATGCCAATCTACATAATGAATTTAATGCCATTTATTAGTGAACCAGATTGAAATAGGTGCCTAATGATTGGCTTAGAGGACACCTATATCCATCACTATCCACAAGGGCTGCATTCAAATCTATGCTCGTCGCGTAACGATAGTTAGCTTAGTCCAGAATTAGTGGTTTGTTGTGCTATCCACAAGGCCATTAAATCTCTGGGGACCGAAGCTATGATCAGATATTGCAAGGAGTTGCAAGTCTCATGAGTTGGGTGCTCTTTGATTGTATTACAGTTTGTTGTGCTATCCACAAGGCTGTAGTGCAAGTCATTGAGATTCTGATCCCCACTAGGAGACTGTCGGCGTCTCCCGTTTTGTATAACTGAGGGTTATACAGTTCGTCAAAAATTAATGGTAGTTAAACTTGAACGAAAGACCATGTCGTGTTTTATATTTAATATTTGAACATATGCTAAAATAGAACGTATCTCCTATAGGGAATAATGTCGTCGAATAACCCACTCTGTGGCATTCTTCATGCCAAACGTTTGACTAGCCTGTACTACTCAGATTGGTTCAGAAACCTGAAGAATGTCTTCAGATCTGAACACATTGGCTATGTCCTTGGAGCTGATCCTCCTGCTGAACCGGCATTGGATGCCCTTGACGCAGAGATGATAGCTATCGATAAAAGATCGAAGGACAAAGGCAAAGGAGTAGTAAAAGGTGACTGCTTCTACTGTAAGCAGTATGGTCACTGGAAGTGGAACTGCAAGGAGTTCCTTAACGATAAAGCTCATGGAAAGGTGAAGCTGTCTGAAGCTTCAGATATCTATATGATAGATATCAACTTGTCAGTTAGAGATTCCACATCTTGGGTATTAGATACCGGATGTGCTTCTCATATCTGCCATGATGTGCAAACGCTGACAAGTAAGCGCAAGCTGAGACAAGGCGAGGTGGAATTGAGGCTAGGAAATGGCGCAAAAGTTGCGGCGATTGCTGTTGGGACAGCAAACCTCAGGCTTCCATCAGGAGACGCCTTAATATTAGAAGATTGTTATTATATTCCTAGCATAATAAAGAACATCATATCAGTATCTTGTTTGGACAAGATGGGATATAGGTTGACTATTGAGAATAGAAGTTGTTCGATTTATTATGGTAATAAATCAATAGCTTCGGCATCTTTGGTCAACGGTCTATATCTATTAGATATTTCTTATTACAATCTTCAAATTGATAATGCTCTTAAGAAGAACAAGAATTATGTGAACCAAGCTTATATGTGGCACTGTAGACTTGGGCACATTGGCGAAAGCAGGTTGCAAAAGTTGTACAAACATGGTTACTTAACAGCATTCGATTATGAATCGTTTGCAACATGTGAATCCTGCCTTATGGGTAAGATGGCAAGATCTCCATTTACTGGACATGGAGAATGAGCCAAGGACATTTTGGAACTAATATATTCGGATGTATGTGGTCCCATGTCCACCCAAGCCAAAGGTGGCTACTCATACTGATGGATATAGGTGTCCTCTAAGCCAATCATAAGGCACCTATTTCAATCTGGTTTACTAATAAATGACATTAAATTCATTATGTAGATTGGCATATTTATATTTGCGCATAATGAAGTCCATGAATATGTGCAATAGTCATCATATTATGATGAGATCATAATAATGAGACTGATGACTTATAAACACATATTCTCAATTGTTCATAGTCGTAGGATGTTTGAGAAGGACATCAAACATCCGGTTAGACTAGTATAGGTTATTCCAGCGCATATGATGAGGGTGACTGATCTCGTTAGTTACTCGTGTGGAGACACAATGGTAAACCTATAGGTGCTCATTGGAGAATGAGTTCACTGAACTGATCCGACATGAATCGCCGAATGGTAATTTACCTGACTATCAATCGGCTTGATTCATCGTCACAGTGGCGTAGTTGATCCTTGGACTTGAGAGACCAAAGACACCTTATTGGTGGACTTCTGGACTTTGACCTTGACCTACGAATCCCTATCTACGGGATCTCTAATAGTCAAGGATCAGGTCTAGCGGAAGACCTTCGAAGGTGATTGTGTGTTCAATATAGGATCGTTCGCTCTCAGGTAACTGGAGAGAGAATGCTCTAGAATAGATCCGCAGGAGTCTCTGGCCAGAGCAGAAACAATATCAGAAAAAGAGGTTTTCGGATATTGTACAGCGGAGTCTGATTCAAGTGAGTTGACCATCTAGGGTTTGAAAGTTGACCATACCCTAGGTTAACTTGAGAGCATTGTGCGAACGAAGGATTATAGCCACGTGGTTACTATGGATGGACAGGTTCCATGAGTGGGTTGCTGAACGCCATTACCTTCTGGGATCATGCGGTGTTGCTTGGCACCCAACTTGATCGGAAGTCCGACCGAATTTACATGCGATGATAATTCGGTTAAGTAATTAGTTAATATTTAGATAATTAATTACAATAAGTCAATATCTAGTTATTGGACTTAACGGGCTAAAAATCAGACTGGTAAATGGGCCTAGAGGGTCATACGCAATAAGATTCTCAGTCGGTGGTACATAAGTGGGATTTATATTAACTCGGAGACTTTTGTGAAAAGTCGCGCCGACTTAATATATATACGCGCTGTTGAGAAACCCTGGGCCAAGCTCCAGGATTTCCCCTTACTGGCCGTCATCCCCTCCTTTCTCTCTCCTCCTCCGGGCGCCCCATTCGAGGCGCCGGGATTGTCTTCATCTCCGCCGCGTGTGATTCCCGAACGTCGGAAATTCCCGTCGGCGGGATTTCAGCAATCGTTGTGGCGACGGATCTTCAGCGAGCGAGCTGATATGGACGAGAGATCGAGGACGAACCACTGCGGAGGATCGCGTGGATATGGCTGGAGGCCGGTTGCTTGTGCGGCTTGCGGCATCGCCTCGATGGAATCGAGATGGAAGCGGATTCGAATCCGCGCACGGTAATCAGATTACTTCTCGTTGTTTTCGGTTTTAGTTTTTCGTTCTGAATTGGATCAGCGGGCATCGGGCGGGATAAAATTTAGTTCGTCGTTTCCGCTGCGTTCTTCGCATCCCGCCCGAATCCCAACAGTGGCATCAGAGCCAAGTTCCGCTCTGATCTGCTTCGGGATGACGAAAATTATTGTTCTAAAATTATTTCCATGCAATGATTCGTTATTCTCTGAGAAATTGTTCATGTGATGAACATTAAATATTAGATTTAATTTTTCCATGAAGAAAACGAATTTAATTTTGGGGTTTTTCGTCGTGTTCTTCATAATGATGAAGAACCGAATTTTGTGGTCCTCGAAATACCTTCGATGGAGTTTGGCCACCTCCATGGTGAAGACTGGTATGGCCGGCAGCCTCTGCAAACCCCCTTTGACCTCTGCTAGGCAGTGGTAATCGGAGGAGAACTCCCCTTTCTCTTTGATTAATGTTGGAAGTAAAAGGGGAGAAAAACCAAAAGGGGGCATATCCAGTCCAAACCGGCATCTTTGGGGGGCCACCGGCGGCTAAGGGGACCGCCGGCTGGCGACCACTGGCGCTGGGGACGAAGGAGGTACCCCCCCCCCCTTGCAGGTTCCGACCGGCCTCGCCTCTAACGCCGGCGGCGGTGCCGCCTAGATGACCTGCAAAGGGGGTTTGAAACCCTAGCAGGAGGTCAGTCGAACCAGGCGCCGGCTGCCTGGACCGACCGGCCCCGCACCGGCTGAACCAGGGGGCGCTGGGCACAGGCCAGGCGCGCCAAGCGCCCACCCAGCCTGGGTCAGGTCCGGGCCAGACCCGAGCCAGAAGCCTCCGTAGCTCGAGCTAGCGGCCTGGCCCGAGCCCTAGCCCAGGGCCTAATGGGCCATGCCCATTTAAACCCCTTAACCCAGCCCATTTAACCCCTATTTCCCATGACCCTTTTATTATTATGAACCCCACCCATTTAAATTGAATAACATAATTAATTTTTTGTTTAAAACAGTTTTAAAATTAAATTTCTTATTTCAGTTAAATGGGTTTGTTAAGATTTGATCTTAATGATAGGTTAATTTATTAAGATATGATCTCAATTTATTAACCAACAAATGTTGTTACAAATTGTTAAGATATGATCTTAATAAAGGGGATTATGATTTAAGATTTGATCTTAAATAAAGGGGCATTAATTATTTAAGATATGATCTTAATTTAATTAACAATTGTTGTTAATTTAATATATTTGATATGAGTGATTAAAAGGGGGTTAATTAAGATGAGATCTTAATTTAGTTATTAACAATTGTTGTTAATATCTTTTCATTAAATGATAAAGGAGCTTAATTTTAAGATGTGACCTTAAACAAAATTAACATGATTTGTTGATTTACCTTTAATTAAAGTAATTAAAGGGGTTAATATGTAAGATTTTGATCTTAAATTATAATTAACAAGTGTTGTTCTGATTAAGTTATGACTTTAAAATTAATCAACAAATGATGTTAATTATTTAAGTGATTAGATTATTTTAATTTCTTAGCAATTGTTGTTAGAAATTAATTATTTGATTAAGGGACATTTAATAAAAGTTACTAAGTGTTTTATTAACTTTTAATAATAGTTATTAAAGATTTAATTGTTTCTTGAGAATTAACCTTAATAAAAGTTATTAAGGATTAATTAAAGCTTACTAAGAGTTATTAAGCTAATTAATATTCTCAAGAATCCCTTAATTAAATTTTGATGATCTAATCTACTTAGAATTTAATCTTTTATAAATGTTATTAAAGGATTAAATTTAGTCTAAAATGTTAGACTATTTTGATTAGAATTGTTCTAATTAATTTTTCTTAATAATTGTTATTGAGACATATTAATTAATAAAGGGGTTAATTAACAAGGAGTTATTAATGGATTATAATTGGAATTATAAACTCTTCTATAAGTGTTATTTAGGAATTTTTAATTCTATCTAAATGTTAGATTGTTTCGTATTAATAATTGTTATTAATATGATTTGAAATTAATCTAAGTTTTAGATTAATTAATTTAGAATTGTTCTAAATACTGCATGGAATATTTTAGAATTTTAATTTTAGCTTTGTTTGTACATGTTGATGTGTTTAATGCTTTAAATTAGATTTATTGCATGCTAGAAAATAAGATTTTCGAAAATTCAAATTATCCAATTTTGATTGGTACCCAAGTTTTAAGAAAGCCAAAATTATTATATTTTAAAAATTTTAGCCTTCATGTGATGTGCTTTATCATGTGTGGATGGTTAAAATTTGTGGTGGTCATGGACATGCACTTAGTTAAATTTCATATCATGTGATGATGTGTGATTATGTGGATTGTTTTGGAATGTGATGTACATTAATTAAGTGTTAATTAATGAGGCCTACGTGTCTCCCTCTCTTTCTCATTCCATTGTAATTCTATCTCCCTCTGTCATTGTACTCGACCATAAGGCTTTCTCTTACAATTAATTTGTATTTGAAAATGTTCCAAATTCTATTTTATATTTGTAATTGATCGCGCCGACCGAGGAGAGGCGAGAATGATCCATAAGTGCAAACAGGAAGGCGACAGGAGATGAGATCACCAGTGGCTATGTATTTGCATGTTTAGATTATATAAATGTTATATAGTTTTGGTGATTAATTGTTTGGCTCCAGTTAATCACCGTGTTGTCTATGACCACATAATGAACATGTATGGTTGATGCATGCTTTTAGTTATTGATTGTGAATCGATTGCTAATATCTAGGCATAGTTAAATATATTCGATATATTTATAAACTATCACCTAGGATGTGACCAACTTAATATAAACAAAACCTTCAACATAAAGTCTAAGCCGGAGCGCGAGTCATTGAGAATGTACCACGTGACTCTCCATCAATATAGTTTTTAGAACTTGATTCAGTGATGACAGTTTCTATGTGTTTATCCGAGATCTGCCACCATCTGATGAAAGGACTATTAACTATGGCGTCTTGATGCCTTGAGATTGGAATAGAGGAACGGTGTAGCTATCCTCGTGTTTACCCGGGAACTGCATTCTTACTCTACTCTATCACGTATTGATGGTAAAGCTTAGACCAGGGATAATGGTCTACTGTGTTTACCCGGGACCATTAAAGACCTGAGAGCCGAAATAAGATCAGATATTGCAAGGGGTTGCAATTACCATGAGATGGTTGCTCTAAGATAATGGTATGATACTATGTGTTTACCCGAGGTCATACTATGATTCTTGGAGATTCTAATCCTCACTAGGAGACCGTCGGAGTCTTCCGTTCTGTATACCTGAATGTTATACAGTCCGTCGAAAAGTAGTGTGAAATAATTCAAGATAAAAGATCATAATTGAATTATAAGAACTATCTGCTTAAATCACGTTATTTCCTTCGATTCACTGAAATGTCGTCTATTCGAGAAGTTGGTACATTGGATGCCAACACTTCTCATACTCAGACTGACTAGAAAACTCTAAAGAATGTCTTTAGGGGTGAGTGAATGTCACTATCATAATCAGATATCATGAATCTTCTTACTTGGATAAACCAAGGTGAAGAGATACTCATGGTATGGCTTTTTGAAAGGCAATGAATGTCATGAAATCTCTTATTTGGATAGATCAAAATGAAGATATATTCATGATATGTCTTTGAGAAAGACAAGTGTTAAGATTTTAAACGATCGAATCTACACCTGAAAAAGATAAAGAAAAGTCACCTGAGATAGAGAAGTACCAGTTCTCCCACTGCAACCAATATAAGGATACTGGTAGAGGCAAAATGAATATGAAACTTGAAAGAAGTCTCATATAATCTTATTATCAACTTTTGCATGTCTATTGGAGAATTAGCATATCCAGTATGAGATATTGGAAATGATTCTCAGAACTGCGATAGTGTGCAGACTTAGACAAGTAAAAGGAAATCAAGAAAATGTAAGTGTTGAGTTAGACTCAACTATTATTCATGATATTCATAGATTACTGTTAGACAGTAAATCTTTGTATATCTATAGGAATAGAATATGAAACTAAATAATTGTTATTTAGTTGCATAAGAAATCAAGAATAACATTGATTGAAAAGAATAATAGTTGTTCGAATCAGTCAATGCACTATAGATTCTTGAAGTGACATTTCCTATGATGAATGTTCACAAGTCTCCTATAGAAATGAACTGTGTGAATCCTGATTATCTATGATATTGTACATAGGGTTGTACAATATGAAATTATTGATGCTGATGCATATTGATGTAAACAGCTCAAAGTCCAAAGATAATCACTACTATTGACTTACCTTATAGTTTACTCTTGGAATGATTCGACTGTATGTACTTACTGAAGTACAAGACGAATGCATCTGAAAGATAAAGGTATAAAATCAATATGAAGTATTAGAATTTTTTATTTGATCAAAGAAACTAATACTTAGGAATATGATTCACATAAATCATTAAGAGGATAATTGTATCCTCGCTCGATTAATCGTCATTGTGCATCATAGCAATATGATAGAATGAGGAATTGCAGCTTATTAAGATATGGTGCAATGCATAACAAGATTTGCCTAATTCTTATCCTTGTGAATATGAGTATGAACATTAGATGTCCATGCTTTACAAATGGTTCCAAATAAGTCAGTGTATGTCCATATAAGATATGGAAACCAAATAATTCATATGAGATGTGAATTATGAACAAACCTGATTTAAAAGTCAGGTATTACCGTGGTGTGAATTTGTGAATATCTAAAGAGTTTGGACATTACAATTATTGGCCAGGCGATAATGAGATAATTATCGTCCTGAAAGCTATCTTCTATGAAGAGGAACATGTCCTCAGAGAAGACAGTAGGAGCTGATAAAACTAGAAGATGTTCTAAATTCACAAGTTAACATAAGATTATTAGATAATCTTTAGTTGTTTGGAACCACTCATGACACACATCAGAGAGCTTCATAGATTTTTTGAGATTCTCTCAGTGACTGGAAGGATATGTTTGACATATCTGATTTAGTAAGGTGAGAGGAGCTCGAAATAGATTATGATCTAAAATCTATGATAATGATGCTCTCTGTCATTACAACTTTGAGATTGATAAGTTTATTAGAATTCTACTTATCTATACTGCCAATCATGAGATGATGACAGTTGGATATTAAAAGCGTCCACTCAATGTGATTGAGGTAAAGATGTATATGATACACCTTTAAAGCTTTTAAAATGTCCAGAAAGCAAGTTATGATTTCAAAAAGATTATTTTGAATCAAACTAAAACTTTCCAAAGTTGTAATAAAAGTTTTTGACTTAATTGTCAGAAATTACGTGATCATTAAGAATGATCACAGACTGTGTGTGTTTCAAAAGGGACAGTGGGAGTACGGTCGCTTTAATAATGCTTTATAATAATAACATCAAAGTCATTAAGAATGACTTCGGGATGTTACTATTAGTGAAAGCATTGTTAACCATGGTTTCCTCCATAATGGATTTAGTTATAATATCCTACGTATTGGAAATATGAATCTATTAAGATAGATCGGTGGGTATATTATATTGACCTGTATGTCAAGATGTTTGACATAAATTTCATAACAAATCTCAATTGTTGAGATATGGAATTTATTCATTTAAAGAAAAGATTCCTTAAAGGATACAGGAGTGAAATACATCGTTAAGCGCTTGAGAAGTGCTAAGGATGCATTCACGTATATGGAGAGGATAATTTGAAACTATGAGGTCACACTGACTCAAATTTCAAGTCAAATAATGGATTCAACCTTCCAGTAGAAAGGAATGGATTGGAATGGTTCCAATCCAGAACTCGATATTAAGGTGACGACATTAATAAGTAATACTGTTATTAGAACAGTATGGATGAAAATGTTCATCCCTGAACTAGATGTAGTTCTAAAAGGTCTCTGATACCATCCTATCGTTGTAGGACAACAGTGGGAGCAATGAATTGTGTGATCAAGCCATGGTCTCTTCAGAAGTTACAGAACATTCTGAGGCTCTTTCACAGGTTCAGAGACAAAGGATTAAGAGGAAATAACGTAATGGAAATATTCCATCTATAGATAATTTAGCAGATCCCTAACCAAGTCTTAGTTACAAACTTTATGTGAGCATCACCTAGATTTAATGGAGATCAAATGCGAAGGTGATTGGCTTGAGTCCAAGTAGGAGATTGATGGATATAGGTGTCCTCTAAACCAATCATAAGGCACCTATTTCAATCTGGTTCACTAATAAATGGCATTAAATTCATTATGTAGATTGGCATATTTATATTTGCGCATAATGAAGTCCATGAATATGTGCAATAGTCATCAGATTATGATGAGATCATAATAATGAGACTGATGACTTATAAACACATATTCTCAATTGTTCCTAGTCGCAGGATGTTTGAGAAGGACATCAAACATCCGGTTAGACTAGTACAGGTTATTCCAGCTCATATGATGAGGGTGACTGATCTCGCTAGTTACTCGTGTGGAGACACAATCGCCGAATGGTAATTTACCTGACTGTCAATCGGCTTGATTCATCGTCACAGTGGCGTGGTTGATCCTTAGACTTGAGACACCAAAGACACCTTGTTGGTGGACTTCTGGACTTTGACCTTGACCTACGAATCCCTATCCACGGGATCTCTAATAGTCAAGGATCGGGTCCAGCGGAAGACCTTCGAAGGTGATTGTGTGTTCAATATAGGATCGTTCGCTCTCAGGTAACTGGAGAGAGAATGCTCTATAATAGATCCGCAGGAGTCTCTGGCCAGAGCAGAAACAATATCAGAAAAAGAGGTTTTCGGATATTGTACAGCGGAGTCTGATTCAAGTGAGTTGACCATACCCTAGGTTAACTCGAGAGCATTGTGCGAACGAAGGATTATAGCCACGTGGTTACTGTGGACGGACAGGTTCCATGAGTGGGTTGCTGAACCCTATTACCTTTCGAGATCATGCGATGTTGCTTGGCACCCAACTTGATCGGAAGTCCGACCGGATTTACATGCGATGATAATTCAGTTAAGTAATTAGTTAATATTTAGATATTAATTAATTAAAATAAGTCAATAACTAGTTATTGGACTTAACGGGCTAAAAATCGGACTGGTAAATGGGCCTAGAGGGTCACACGTAATAAGATTCTCAGTCGGTGGTACATAAGTGGGATTTATATTAACTCGGGTACTTTTGTGAAAAGTCGCGCCGACTTAATATATATACGCACTATTGAGAAATTATGGGCCAAGCTCCAGGATTTTTCCTGGCTGGCCACCATCCCCTCCTTTCTCTCTCCTCCTCTGGGCGCCCCGTTCGAGGCGCTGGGAGTGTCTTCATCTCCGCCGCGTGTGATTCCCGAAAGACGGGAATTCCCGTCAGCGGGATTTCAGCAATCGTTGCGGCGACGGATCTTCAGCGAGCGAGCTGATACGGACGAGGGATCGAGGATGAACCACCGCGGAGGATCGCGTGGATACCGCTGGAGGCCGGACGCTTGTGCGGCTCGCGGCATCGCCACGACGGAACTGAGACGGAAGCGGATTTGAATTCGCGCACGGTAATCGGATTACTTCTCGTTGTTTTTGGTTTTAGTTTTTCGTTCCGAATCGGATCAGCGGGCATCGGGCGGGATAAAATTTTGTTCGTCGTTTCTGCTACGTTCTTCGCATCCGCCCGGATCCCAACACATACTTCATCACGTTCATCGATGACTTATCAAGATTCTGCTACGTGTACTTAATGAAGTACAAGTCGGAAGCATTTGAGAAGTTCAAGGAATTCAAGAATGAGGTAGAGAAGCAGTTAGGAAAGAGTATTAAAGCTCTTCAGATCGAGGAGGAGAATACCTGAGTACTAATTTCACACAATTCTTAAAGGATAATGATATCCTTTCTCAGCTAACCCCTCCATATACACCACATATGAATGGTGTATCAGAAAGGAGGAATCGCACCTTGTTGGACATGGTGTGATGCATGATGAGCTTTTCGGAATTACCAGTAACCACTGAACAGAATACCCAAACATCTGGGGGTATGCTCTAGAGTCAGTAGCATACCTACTGAACAGAATAGCCAACAAGTCTGTGGCCTCTACTCTATATGAGATATGGAAAGGCAGAAAACCAGAATTTAAACATGTTAAAGTTTGGGGTTGCCTGCTCATGTAAAGAGACATGATCCAGATAAGTTGGAATCACGAACTGATAAATGCAGGTTTGTAGGATATCCAAAGGAAACCTTTAGATACTATTTTTTCCATCCTGGTGAACAAAAGGTATTTGTCGTCAGGAAAGCTGTCTTCCTAGAAGAGGAATACCTTCTCCAGGAGAACAGTGGGAGTAAAATAGTACTGGAAGAGGTTCTAGATCTCCAAACAACTGCATTATCATCAGATGAGATATCAGTTCCTGAATCTGTTCAGGTACACACACATGAGCCTCGTAGATCTGGTAGATCACCTAGACTACCCGAACGATATGTGGGACATATCACTGAAGGTGAGTCTAAGGTAGAATATAATGAGGATGATGATCCTAAAACCTACCAGGAGGCCATAGAAGGCCCAGAAGCCGGGAAATGGCGAGAAGCCATGAACTCAGAAATCCAGTCGATGTACACCAACCAAGTTTGGAACTTTGAGGACTTGCCCAAGGGTATTGTATCCATCGGTTACAAGTGGATCTTTAAGAGAAAGATTGGTGTTGATGGACAGATCGACACTTATTAGGCAAGGTTCGTAGCAAAGGGATATCGTCAAAAGCAAGGAATTGACTATGACAAGACTTTTTCACCAGTTGCCATGATAAAGTCGATCAGAGTTCTACTCGCCATTGCTGAACATTTTGATTATGAAATCTAGCAGATGGATGTGAAGACTGCCTTCCTCAATGGTAACCTTGAGGAAGAGGTGTATATGATATAACCAGAAAGTTTCACATCTAAAGAATCTCCAGATAAAGTGTGCAAGCTTCAGAGGTCCATTTATGGACTGAAGCAGGCTTTCCGGAGCTGGAACATAAGATTTGACAAGGCTGTCAAGTCTTATAACTTCATTAATAATGAAGATGAGCCTTGTGTGTACAAGAAGACCAGTGGGAGTGCAGTCACTTTTCTAGTTCTTTACATAGATGACATACTACTCATTGGAAATGATATAGCTATGATGTCATCAGTAAAGATCTGGCTGTCGAAAAACTTCTCTATGAAGGATTTGGGAGAAGCATCCTACGTATTGGGAATACAGATCTATAGAGATAGATCAAAGAGGATGCTTGGAATGACCCAATACTTGTACATAGATACCATAGTCAAAAGGTTAGGCATGGAAAATTCCAAGAGAGGTCTCATACCGATGAGACATGGAATTAGTCTCTCAAAGGAGCAGTCTTCTATGACTCCTAATAAGAGGGCATTCATGGATAGAATACCCTATGCCTCTACCATAGGATCTATCATGTATGCCATGCTATGTACACGGCCTAATGTTGTATTTGCTCTAAGTGTTACGAACAGATTTCAGGCTGATCCAAGCGAAGAGCACTAGAAGGCAATGAAATGTATCCTTAAATACTTGAGAAGAACTAAGGATATGTTTCTTGTCTATGGAGGAGGTGACTTGAAACTGCGAGGCTTCACTGACTTGAGTTTCCAGTCAGATCCAGATGATAGCAAGTCTACATCTGGATTCGTGTTTACTTTGAATGGAGGCGCAGTGTGCTAGAAGCGTTCCAAGCAAGCATCCACTGTAGATTCGACGACTAAAGCTGAGCACATTGCTGCAGCTGAAGCTTTCAAGGAAGTAGTGTGGTTGAAGAAGTTCATCACCGACCTTGACATAGTTCCCTATATCCTTGATCATGTTCCGCTATTGTGCGACAACGATGGGACTATTGCACAAGTGAAAGAGCCGTGATCTCATCAGAAATCGAAAGATATTCTGAGGCGCTTTCATCTTATCCAGAGGAGATGTAGTAGTGGAAAGAGTTCCATCCGTCGACAATGTAGCAGATCCACTAACAAAGCCGTTGGCTCAAATTGTGTTTGAGCGTCACCTAGAGTCTATAGGCTTATTGTATAAAGGTGATTGGCTTTAGTCCAAGTGGGAGATTGTTAGTTTTAGGTGGCCTACAAGCCAATCTGACTATGTAAATCTCGTTCATTTATTAATATAATGACATAATATTCATTATGTGTAAATCGCATTAATTCTCGTTTCATAATGAAGTCCGTAAATATGTGCTATAGTGATGAGATTATGATGAGATCATACTAATGAGACTGATCACTTAAACACACATATTCTTAATCGTTCATAGTCGGAGGATATCCGAGAAGGACATCGGATATCCGGTTAGACTAGTACATATTACTCCTGCTCATATGATGAGGGTGACTGATCTCATAAGTCACTTGTGTGGAGACACTAAGGTGAATCTGTAGGTGATCATTGGAGAATGAGTTCACTGAACTGATCCAACTGAATCGCTGGAGGGTATTGTACCTTACTGTCAACCAGCTTGATTCTATTGTCGCAGTTGCGTGGATGGTCCTCGGACCTAAGACACCAAGGACACTTTGTTGGTGGACTTCTATGCTTTGACCTTGGTTTACGAATCTCTAGCCACGGGATTCTAAAACGCCAAGGATTGGGTACAGCGGAATACCGTCGAAGGGAATTGTGTGTCAATAATGAATCATTCGCTCTCAGTACTTAGAGAGAGAATGCTCTAGGAAGGATGCGTGGAAGTCCCTGGCTAGGGCAGACGATAATATCCGGAAAGGAGTTTTCCGATATTCATCAGCGGCATCCAATCCAAGTGAGTCGACCGGTTAGGGTTTGACAGCTCGCCATATCCTGAGTTGACTCGAGAGCATTATACGAATGAAGGATTATATCCACGCGGTAACTGTCGGCAGAAAGGTTCCAAGAGTGGGTTGCTTAACCCTGATACCTTCCGGGTTCACGCAGTGTTGCTTGGCACCCAATGTGATCGGAGGCCCGGTCGAATTCGATGTGCAATATCAATTCGATTGATTAATTAATTAATAAAGGGTTATTAATTGATTAACAAAGCCAGTGAGGAGTCACTGGGCTTATTGGGCCATTAACTGGACTGATAATTGGGCCTAGAGGGTCACACGCAAATGATTCTCAAGGCGATGGATAAATAAGTGGGTTTTATATAAATCGGGGGTTTTTATGAAAAATTGCGCGGTTAGTATAAAATATAGCGAACGGGCTGAGCAGGCTAAGTTGTTCTTAACCCTAGCCGCCCCTCCTCTATTTCTCTCTCTCTCTAGCGTCCAGACAGATCTAGATCCGCCGCTTCTCCGGATCCCGTTTGATGGGAAATCGTCCGCGCGTTGCGGCGATCATTGTGGCGACCGGCGGAGGTTTCGTGGGCTACGAAGAACGAGGAACGTGAGGATATCCGTGGCGAGGAGGATCGCGTGGACTTCGCTAAAGGCCGGGCACTTGCGCGGCTTGCGGTGTCGCACCGACGGAACCGAACGGTTGCGGATTCGAATCCGCACACGGTAAGAACTTCGATTATCCGATAATCGATTTTTGATTTTCGAAACAGGAACAAATCTCCGTTTTTATTTTATTTTCCACTGCGCGGGAGACTCGGAGAAACCCGAGAAACCCAACAGAAAATACTAAATGCATGTAAGGAGAAATTGGTTGTTTTAATGGGTATTTAGGTTCTTCTCCTCATTCTCCACGTTTTTCGTGTTTTCACACGATTTTGGGGAGGAAATCCCACCCCGTGGATCAGGAGATGGCGGAGGGAGAACCTATTTGTGAGGGTTAAATGGCGTCGGGGGACAGCGACGCCTTTTAGAAAGGCGGCTTCCACCCGCGACGCGATTTAGCCCAAATAACAGACTCTGTCTCTGGACTGATGAGCATCTAGGGACAGCGACGCCTTTTCAAAAGGCGACTTGCGTGGACGACGTGTTTTAAGTGGAATCACCCCGTAGCCTGTTTCTGCTTCTGTCTCTATCCGGCGACTAGGGACAGCGACGCCTTTCGAAAGGCGGCTGCTTGTGATGACGCGTTTTAGGCCATTTCCGAGGCCAGATTTCACATGAACCAGTTTAGGAGGCTTGAATGGCGTCGGCCTTGGGCGATGCGATTCAAGACAGAATCACACTAATTCATGCTATTAACATATCTTCACACTGTTAGATAGTTTGGTTAATTGCATGTTTGAAATCGTACTCGAGGATGAGGATTTTTACATGATCGGATCGCACTGTGTTGTGTTTCGTGCGACCGTGGACCTAGAGTGACAGTTGTAGTGCATGACACCCTGTGTCGGTGTGGGAGGGACACAGCGCCGATGTAGGAGTGGTGGGGTGACGCCTAGAGAGAGAGTCACCTACTGTACCCCGGGGTTAGCTAGTACCGGTGTAGGAGTGGTACCTGTGGAGTGTCACTCGTGCTGGGGGAAGCAAAAACCACCTAGAGCCAGTTGTGCAGGAGTAGCTAGCGTGCTATGCGAGGGGTTACTGTTTGGTCTCAGCGGGTCAGTGTTTCCCACGTTCGGCTGTGTGGTTGGCGTGTTTTGCCGAGACGCTGGTTGTAGGCTCCTTGGTAGAATGGTTTCAGAGTTGTGAATGTTACATCTCGAATGCATGTGTTTTATATCAGAATTTAGGAATTGTGTTATAGCTTTACTTTCTTATTCTACCTGTATCTGTGTTACTGCATTTGTGGGTGCGTGAATGGGCGCTGGGGATCGAAGGATCCATACTAAGTCTTTTCGTTGAGACTCACCCCTGCGGTTTTCAGGTGAGGGTTCCAGGCAGGCTTAGCGAGGAGAGTGCTGCTTTGGGGTTGCGCGCCAGCAGCCGTTGTTCCGGGGTATGCCCCGACGTATTTGTTATTTTATTTTCTGTCCTATACGCTTAATTATTTCTTTTCAGTTGGAGTATGTAATTATTTTCTGTGTCGAGTCGCATTGTAATAACTTTTAATTCTTACACTTCTTTTTCAATTCAATGCGATGTGAATGTTTAGCTTAGTTTATTATTTATTTCCCAAACTTATCTAGATCCTGGTTTGACTCAAATTTAATGATTCGGTACCCATTTAGTAATTGGATATTCGATTATAGGGTGGCGGGTCGTTACAGAATCTCTATAAATCGACAATGAATTTCATCACCCTTTGTGCCAAGCAACAACCTCCCAACATGAAGAACATAAATCTCCTCAAGTCTCTATCAGCTCGAGCAATATCGTTCTCATCTTGGCAAAACTTCCTGGATGCTACTCTCTTCATGCGCCTTATGAAGTCCACATGCTCTTCACCTACTCGGATCCGAGCATCTATTAGCCCACTCCCTCCATATCTATGATCCTGCTCAGTGTGACGTCCAGATCACTACCAATATCATATCCAAGTAGCTCTGAAGTCAGGCCTCTATAATCAACGTAAGTCATCCCGCTTATGGCCTCTCCATGCACCCGAAGGCCTGTGATCCTCACTACATCCTCGAGGCTTAGAACCATGTGACCCTATGGCATCAAGAAGCTTCGGCTCTCTGGGTCCCATCGCTCTCTCAATACCTGAACCAAAGCATGATCAATAAAGAAGGACTCTATGTTCAAGAATTCTTCAAAGCTTATCTCTTTTAGTCCCCTCTTCTAAAAAGCCTACAGTCCTCTGTATACTACTCAGACTAAGTCTCATGAAATCCTTGCTCGTATAGCTCCCTACATATCAAGGAATCATGGTAGATCGAGAGCCACATTCAAATCAATCAAGGAAAATGTACTTTAACCAAAATCTATTAACTGTGCTTATTCACGTCAAGGCCAGGTAACGCATTTCAAAATGTGTCACCCTCCCCTGACGTGATTTAAGATGTTCCGCTAGGTTCAGATCCACAAGTCTTCACTCTTCCTGGGCTTTTCAAAATTCATCAAGTATACTAAAGGGATATCTGGGGAATGATTTACCCACTTTATTTCTTCTTCCCGGGCTTCCTCCTTGATGGCCGATGTTGTCTCCATAGCTGGAGTGGCTGGCGCCACCACCGATGCACTTTCTACGGCCTCCGTTGATGCTGAGAGTGTTGGGGGCACTGTTGCTGCTCCTTCTTCTCTTCCTGTACCTACCCCTGCTTCTGTCGACCCCACTGTCGCCTCTGGTGCCGGAGATGATGCCCCCACTTTCTCTTCCATAGCTACTGTCGACGGTGGCACGTCACCTTCCCCTACAACATTTTTGCTACTATCCGAGGAGCCATTGCTGGTGGTCCGCTCCTACTCGCCCCCTATCATGGGCTCGATTGGCACATCTGTCCCCTCCTCCTCAAGTTGATCGACACCGGGGCATGCACCCGGTGCCGTTTTATTGGCTGTGAGCTTTCTTCCATTTAGATCACAAGAAAGTAAAGAAGGAGGAGAGATGAGAGAGACCAAAGAAAGAGGTGAGGGCTTAGGAAAGAAGAAGAGATAGAGAAATGTCCATCCTAGATGAAGGAAACTAGAATTGTGTAGAATAAATGAGGTAGAGGGAGAAAATAGGGTTTTAAGGTGGTTCTGGCAAGGAAGTTTAATCACGTCACACTCAGGTGACACATACAAAGAATTTTGGCACACAATTTAAGGCAAAAGAAGTCCAGAAGGCTAGAAGAACTTGCTTGAAAGTGTTAGGAGGGTTTGATGCGAATTGATGAAGGCATCAAGGGTCCATGACACCTTTAAGGATGGGATTTTATTGAAAATTTTGAGGAAAATCTTATTGAGATCATGTCGGGTTGATGCATTTAAGAATATTTGCCTTTTTGGAAGAAATTCGGGAAAAATCATGAAGGCGTCAATTGTTCTTTACGTGTCTAATAACTGTCAGCTAGGTTGATGAAATTTTGATATTTTGAGCTATTTAATTCAAGGGTAAACATAAGCATCAAGGAATGAATTTGTTTACTTGTAAATGGTCAATTTTACTGACATAAAATTCGGATTACATTAGAGATCAAGCTTTGGGTACCTACGGCCTAAGTTTCCTAACTTGTTTCACATAAGCCTTCCATAATTCTTTGTGTTCCTCATTATGCATCGCAATCCTACATGGAATGCTTGTCTTCCATAATGCTGCTATACTCTTCACTTCTTCCAAATCTTGGGTTGTGCCCAAGAATCTCTTTTTGACGGATGGTCGGTGAGAGAGCTCGGGGAACTCATACTGAGGAAGAACAATTTGAGAATGAACCCGGTGAGCATTGTAAAGCTTTATTTCGGTCCACGAATGAGGTAGAGGTCCACACCAGTTGAGAAGCGCACTTGGAGATTCTTCTTGAGTAAAGCATATGGTGCATGAGTGAAAAATTCCTGACCCTTTAAGTGTTTGCTCAAGTCCTTATGCTTTTTGAGCTTTGGAACTCAGTTAGTCTTATGATCATTAAAGTTCACCACATTGGCTATGGTGTAAATTGGACTTCTATTGAGGATCCTGGATATTCTTGGAGTTTCTTCTTAGCTATAATCGAACTTGAAATGTAGATCAATCCATAGAGCCAATAGTAGGATGCTGCCATATGGAGGTCGTCTAGTAGAAGCTATAGTGAGCCCACTGTAGAGATATGCTAGCATGACAGGAGATATCTAACTTAAATTTTCTAACATATCCCAGGTGCCTTCAAATATCCGAAAAGGGATGATTATGGATTACTTGTGAAGAAGTTAATGAATAGGGATATGTAAGCAATTATTCTCCAAGATAGGTATGTGTGTAAGTGCTGCCACCTCATTCCCTTCTGGGGATTGCCATACATGCCACCTCATATCATCTATATAGAATTCTCCTCCTAGAGAATATCATAAAATATATGATCCAACTATGTTAGAATATCCTAGAATATCCTATTTAATTAAGAGAGAAATTTCTCCCCATGCCACTCACCAGATACCTCATCCTATTCTAGAGGTTTCCAAGGGATACCTATTTGTGCAATTATTATATTTTGTCTTCATGTGATAATTATAAAGGACACCTTTAAACCCTCATTTTCTAAGCAATTATGAGATTGCCATCTCATCACGCCACCTCACTTGTGTAATGATGAAATGGACACCGCATAGGGACACATGTCATCCTCTAACTAGCCCTCTTCACCTATAAATAGGAGGGGTTTGGCCTTTATTCTCCTCCAAGCCTTTCCTTCTTAGGGCAAGAGAAATAGAGAAAGGAAAAGATAGAAAGAGATAAAAAGAAAGAGAGAGAGAGAGAGGGAGAGACAGAAGAGTAGGCTAGAAAAAGGGTGAGCAAAGAGGGGATTCCACTAGTAAGAGTATTCTATCACGATTTGCGACATCCAAGAAGGTTGTTGATCTTCGTCCTCGTCTTAGAAGAAGCTAAGGATATAGGAGGAGGCTAGAAGTTCGCAAGGATAAGGGTGCTTAAGTAGGACCTATTATCCTGTAGAAGCATTGCTATAGAAGAAATAAGCTGATAACTTCCTTAAGTATAAATACTTTGTAATATATTGTATTTTTATTTGTTTTAAAGTTTTCTTTAAAAATATAAGTGGATACATTGGCTCACATAATGTAGAGGCTCACACCTGCCCTACTCAAGTGAAGCAGCCCATGTAGCAAAGCAGAGCTAAGATTGGACGAGGGGGTTGGCCGACGGGGTGTAGTGAGCATGTCGGTTTCAACTCTTTGGGAGTTTATATGTTTAGCTGTTAGTACTGAGAGAACCATTGTACATATATCAGCTCTCATGTATATTTTTGAGGCTGGCATGTAATATAATTTCTCTGCATGGTGTATATTTATTCCAACAGCATATGAGAATGTATTTCGCTTTTGCTTCTGTTATTTTCCTTTTTGTCCTTTATACATTTCTTGGCAATAACGTAATAAACCTCCAACATAATTTGGTACAAGGGGTTTCCTTTTCCCCACTCCCACACCTTGATGTTATGATTATCATAATAGTTATTGATTTGCGATCAGAGCCAGTTAGACCATTGCTATGTTTTGCATGTTGTTGGGATATGTACACTGGCTTGTAAAATGCCTAAAAATCTATCTGTTACAATCACACAAAAGTATTTGTTGCCTTGCATATAACTTTGTCCTCTTGAATATTTTAGATACATGACTAGTAGGGGAACAAGGAGAGGAGTCAACCAGCTGTGGTACCTCCTGCTCATGAACAAGCAGGAGCTGCAGATACTGGAGGGCACTCGAGCTCCACGGGTGTACCTCTGTAGGGGTTTGGAGATTTCTTGCACACCTTACAGGGATGGGCACAAACCATACAACATCAGGCCCAGACCCAGCCATGGCTGCAAGCTGAGATGTGTAGGCCCTTGTTGTTGCCCGACTTCTTGTGCTGGACCGGTTGGCGGGAGTTACTCTCATGGAGAAATTCCGTAAGATGGGCCTCCGTGTTTTAAGGGGGGAGCTAGCCTGAGGTAGCGGAAAGTTGGATTTGAAATGCAATGGAGTGGCTGCGAGGAAACACCAAAATCAGATTTAAAGCAAGTCTCACATCATTAACACATGATAGATTAGGAGTGACCGAATCAGTGCTCTATTGGGTTTGAACTCTTCGGAATTTGGGTCCAGAATTGACTGAAATTGCGCTTGGTTCAAAACATGGGCTCGCAAAGGTGTGCCATAACAGGTGAGCAGGTTCAAAAGAGGGTGTGGGTCTGGTCCACAGGGCAAAGAAGTTAATTATTAGGCTTGGGGTTAGGTGGACAGGTTCGGTTTAAAAGTGGGCACATGTGTTGAGTGTTTTTTGTTGTTCTAGGAAATCAAAACTAAGGTTTTGGTTGGCTTGGTGTGGTTCCCTATCAAGTAATGGGCTATGGGCAAGGGGAAAATGGGCTGGTTTTCAAGGGGTTTAGGTTTTGGTGACATGTGACTTTGGTTGGCTCTTATTTGGTTTTTTAGTTTTGTCCCCTAACCTGGACTGGACACGGAAAGGAGAGTGAGATTAGACTTGAATCGGTAGGCTGCAATCGGTGGGCTGGACTGGACAGGGAAAGGAGAGTGAGACTAGACATGAATCGGTAGGCTGCAATCATAGGACTGGCATTGGTAGTGTGGGTTAGGATCTGATCATGGCCTAGGTGGAGAAATAGGCACTACAAGAAACGTGGCTTTTTGGGCGACAGATGCTTGATCCAAATAATATTATTTGAGACGGACATGTAAAGTCGTCCCAAAAAAGAAACTATTTGCAACGAAGGATGATAGCCGTTCCAAATAGTTACTACTTCCGACGGCCACAACATAATCGTCGTCAATGTAAGACATTTTGGGACGAGTCTAACAGTGCGTCGGAAATAGTTCATCGGTGAACTTTTTGGGATGATTGGGATGATCGACTCAAAAGTTAAACATTTTAGGACAACTAAGAATCTTTTTGGGACCAGGATTAATATTCTTTTTGCGACAATTGCAATAATTGTCACAATAAATTAAGAATAATTTTTTTAAACTCATACAATAATTTGCGACACACAACATTGTTGTCCTAAAATGTTAAACTTTTTTGGACCACTTTTATTTTCTGCGACTAGTGAAGAAAGATCTCTTGCGTCACTATGTTTGGTCGTCCCAAATAATTGTACATAAAAAATCTAACATAATTAATATGCATAGTTAATGATAATATAAAATTACATCATGTAATAAATGATGCTTATTAATAAATAACGCTAATATTTGAATGTATCTACATACAAAGTTTAATTACTACAATTGAGAAAGGGTCAAAGTCATCTCTCTGTATATGTCTAGATGTACGTACGTACGTACCCAATTAGTATGCTTATATACATTAAACTAGTATGTGCATATATAACTAAAAATAATATATTTTCATTAGAACTATATATACTTATAAAAATATATCTAAACACATAGTTTAATTACTAAGATTGAGAAAGGGTGAAAGTCATCTCTCTCTCCATCTTTATGTATGTACGTATGTATATTTATGCCAGTGGACCCCATGCCACTATCAAAGTGAAACCCCCCTTATTCTGGTGTAAGCAATCAAGTATGGGTAATTCCAAATAGTCCATTCTGCTATCAAAGTGGGGCATAGTGTATATATGTCCCATAACATCTCTCCCTTGAAAGTATGTATGTAATTGATCGTACATGTGCAAACTAGCTATTTATCTATATTTTTGACAATCTAATTCTCTCTCTTTTCCTCTCTCTCTCTATCTCTCTCTCTCAAGATATAAGGAGCCATTTTTCAATATTCAAAGGTTTTAATGGATTAAAAATTAAAAAACCATTAAAGGCATAGTGCTAAAAGACTACTTTAAATGAGATAAGCTTAATTTAAGTGTCTTTAATTTTCTTAAAGAATGGTTTTTTTCACATGATTAAAATATATTCCACATTACAAACTATATAGTACATAAAATAGAACACTTATAGTACTATTCTCCTTTTAGTTAAAATTCACTTGAAAGATGAGAACAATAGTAAATTAAATCTCTCTCTCTCTCTCTCTCAATCTTGAGTGTTTTTGTGTGCGTGCACAAGCGCATGTGTTTGTCGTTGCTGCTTTTCTCTATCTGTATGTATGTGTATGCCTCTGTTGATGCGCATAGGTGCATGTATGAGTCTACGCGTATATGTGTCCTACAACCTCTCTATCATTCTTTAGAGTATGTGTGTGCAATTGATCACATTTGTGCCGCTAGGGTTACACACGAGTCAGAAACGGAAACAAAATTAGCTCATTCTGCCTCAGTTTCTTATAAGATTTATTAGAGAGAGAAACATAAATGAGTGTTTCTGTTTTCACATCTATTTCCACTTTAAATCAAAAATAAAAATAAAAGTAAATGAAAGTTTTCACTATCGCCATCACTATAATATGAAGTTATTTTAAATCATTATTATTATTTACTTCCAAATAAACTTTCTTCTAATAATTGAAACTTCCAAACTTACAAGCTTTTAATTTATGTAAATCCTTACAATCTATGAACTTTGAACTTTGGGATCTATTTGAATTATGCCTGCTGCATTGAAGGTCAATGCAGTGGACAAAAAAAATTATTTATGAATTTTTTTTGGTAGACCTCGAGATGCCTACACGTCTGTACACGTCAATTTCCGATTAGACGACCCAAAAAATCTGAAAAATAAAAAACTAAGTCCTACTTAACAATAAAAATGCCTTTAATGGGCCGAGTCCAATAATAGTTTTTGATTTTTTAGATTTTCTGGACCGTCTAATTAGAGATCGGCCGACGTATAGGATACGTCGGGGCCCACTTAAAAAATCAAAAAATATTTTTATATGATATTTAGTAATAAAAATTTTAATTTTATATATAATATTCTATGACATTTAAGTAGTAAAAATTTTATTTTAATTCAATAATATTGTATATTAAACAGAAAGTATTAAACGTTTTATGTTATATGTGAATCGGTGTGGTGTACGAAGTACCCCAATTAATTATATACTTATAATACTATATTTAACTATATGCTACCTCGCTTTATGTTTTTTAAATAAAAATAAATGAAAAAAGATGCTCCAGCAACCCTTCGATGAAAAGTGATCAAACGGCTGCTGCTGGGCATTTATGCAAATCCAAAGGACAATTGGAATTCTCGATGGGACTTGGAAGTTATGAAGATACATCTACGGTTGTATGCACCGAAGGATAAGTCTAAATTTCCATCAGCTCTTTATTCAATGACTAATGCTAAGAAAGAGGCTATATGTTCGTATATAAAGAACATCAAAGTTCTAGATGGATATTGTTCTAATATTTTAGGATGTGTTGAACAGTGAAAGATAACATGACTAAAAAGTCATGATTATCATGTTCTTATATAGGTACTAGTTCCTTTGGCAATTCGTGGACTTGTTCTCAAAGATGTGGTCGGCCCGATTATTGAATTGAGTCAATATTTTAAAGTCGTTTGTTCTAAAGTTCTGAATATGGAAAGTCTAATAAAGTTGGAAAGGGATATTGTAGTGATCTTATATAAATTAGAACAAATCTTTCCACCTTCGTTTTTTGATGTTATGGTTCACTTAACCATTCATTTGGCATATGAGGCACGAATTGCTGGTCAAGTACAATATCAATGGATATGTCCTACTGAAAGGTACATGAGGAAATTGAAAAGCTATGTAAAGAATAAAGTACGTCTGGATGGTTCAATTGCATAAGGATATCTCATAGAGGAGTGTCTCACATTCTGTTCGATGTATATGCAAGGAATTGACATGCACTTCAATCGACATGAGAGAAATTATGATGGTAGTCTGCATGATACTCAAGAGGGACTATTAACTATCTTCATTAAATCTAGCTGACCATTGCAAGGTGCTAGAAGACAACGCAGGTTGACAGAGGAGGAAAGTGATTTCAAGTTGAGGATGTTGATCAATTTCGTTTAGAGCATAAGCAAGGACTTGAGAGTGGTCAAGATTTGAAGAGAAATTTTCTAAAGTGGTTTAGACAACATGTCAATGACCAAAAAAAATTAAATGATCCTCGTTGTACTCTAGAAATTGAAGCATTGTCAAGAGGTCCATCAAGATTAGCATCCTCATATAAAGGCTAGATTCTAAATAATTTCAGATTTCGTAAAAGGAAGGTCGATGATACAAAGAGAACTCAACCTATAATGGTTACTATGAATGGTGTCGTTGCTACTTCAGAACTTGACTCAGCTTGTAATGGTTACTATGAAAAATTAATTGATGTTGTGAAAATATGTTTTGGTGCTCGACAATAGGTCATACTATTTCAATGTGATTGGTATGATGTATATAATGAGAGAAGGTAATTTAAATTCGACAAATATGGTTTTATCAGTTTTAACAAGCATAAAAGACTTTCCATAAATGAACCATTTGCACTCGCTTGTCAAGTAGAACAAGTATTTTATGTTCCTGACAATACTGCAACAGGTTGGGAAATAACTATTAAGTCACCACCAAAAGATTTCTATAATATGTCAACAGTGTAGCTGATAATAACGCAAAGGTTTATCAAGAATCATTGGTGGATGTTCCTATCGCTTTAAACAAATGATGTAGATGTTAGTATAGATGGCCTTAGAGGACAAGAACATATCGAGGTTGATGAAATATGAATATGTGCAATATTGATGACAAAGGAGTTTGTAAGTTTTGAAGTTCTAGTGTGAATTTTGGTGAATTTTTGTATTTTAGAAAAACATCTATTTATTCAATATTTTTAATTGAATAGATGTCGAGTCAAGGTCGAAAATGTCATCGTAGAATAACTTCTGGAGGTCAGAGGTCATAACTATCACCTACAGTTGTCAGTTCTTCTTCTCAGGCATCCCTTCCACCCACTCAGCAAATACACACTTCTCAGACTCCAGGGACTTCGTCTCCTTGTATTAAAGGTATCATAGTTTAATAATATTTAATTGTCAACATTATATATATATATATATATATCTTTATATGATTTAACGATTTCTTTTGAATTTGTTACAGTTAAACGAGATAGGGGTCTAGCTAAAGCAAAATATCTTGTGAATTTAGATGATGGAAAGTCTATCGATGTAGAAGTCACGAGTGGAGGGGGTGTAGGCCCTAATGGTCATTCTTTCACAAATTACTTGGGAATTCTTGGTAAATTGCATTGTAAAATATGGCAAAAGGATTTCAGAAAGTTACCTTTAGAAATCAATGCTGCAATCTTTAAAGATTTAATGGTAATATATTTTTAAAATATGTTTTTTGTAATTTAGCATTATTGATAGTGTTTCTTAACATTAGTAATTGTCTTATAATATGTAGCAATATTTTACTTTTTCGCAGAGTGAAGAGATAGATAATCAAATTTTGAGAAAAATTGACGATCAGCATCACAAGCATCGTTGAAATCTTAAATAGAAAATGATTATATTTATATTTTTATTTAAAGTATTATTTTTATATTATTTGGCTCTCTGTGTATATTTCATTTATTTGTAACAATACTTTGAATATTTGACTTTCGAGGAAGCAATTAGAAATGTACCTCTAGAAATAAATGTTGCTGAGTGGCGAAGGATGTGTGAGCTTTGGATTACAGAGGATGATAATGTAAATAATTATTGAGCTGAAATATTTACTTATAATTTTATATTATATAATTATTATAAAATTATTTATAACTGACTTTGTTCAATGATTGCAGGACATTGGTAAGAAGAATAAAAAAAATCGTTCTCATCTTATCTATACTTATAGAAAAGAGCGAACAAGTATAAATTAGCTGCATTATACCTTCGTAAGTAATATTATTTGATTGTTGTTATAGTCAGTATCATCATCGATTTCAATTGATAACATTTGTTTGTTTTGAAATTTTTAAACAGGGGAAGAATGAAGGTCGTGATCTTACACGTCCAAAAAATTCACATGACTCGTTGTAGGAAACAGAGTAATGGAACTGAATTGTGGGTTGATGATCAAAGTAAGGAGAATATGGTAAGAAATCTATAAACTTATTTCAAATTTATATTTATTTATTAAGGTTGTTATTTAAACATAATATTTTATATGATATAGGAAAGATGACACAGTTGATGGATCCTCCTTCAAATAGTAGTGATGCTACTGGTCCTCCACTCACACCAGATGAGACTTTTGTAAGAGTTATGGGACAAGATCGACCTGGTCGCATTCGATGCGGAGGACGAGGCTAAATATTGACAATATAATATAACTCTTTGCAAGGAGAAAGCAGCAGTGGGGCGGGCAACTTTGTAACAACTTGAGACTCAAATTAGTGAATTGAAAGTTGTCATTGTTGAGCAATTAGAGCAGGCTGCTGCACGAGTAAGCTTACAAGCACAATTAAAGATGCAACAACAACATATGAAGACGATGGAGTGCCGACTCCAAGAGATACTTGCTGTTCAACTTCCACCCATCGAGGAGAATCTAGAGGAGGAGGGGGATGAGGAGGGAGATAAGGAAGAGGATGAGGAGGCCTAGGATGATGTTCAAACTGATTTCTGATGACTTATAATTAATTTTTATTTGATCAGATGATTGTATTAACTTTTTATTTCATTATGTGACTATACTTGGGATGATGTTAGACTAATTTGTGATGACTTTTATGTTGTTTGGTAGACATTTGAATTTTTATGATGGTAATTGAATCGATGATGATTAGTGGTACGCAGTGGCGAACACAAGAATTTGGTCTAGTGGGGTCCTCGGATTGAGTACTGCGGGTCAAGTTGGAAGGAGGATAACTAAGGATTCAAACGGGTCGGATTCGGTGCGGATCTAACGTAGATCCATGACTGTATCCATTAATTTTTTGGTATAGAACTATTATCCGTTAACGATCTGATAAGCTAATAATTGGTTGGATAATTAAATCTTAGTATATTACATGTATTCGATAAAAAACAAGCTGAGCGGTTGGGCTTGTGAAACTGCAAAAGGTCAGTGGGTCCTATAGTGAGTCAGTGGGGTCCTAGGCACCCAAACTTGGAGTGGGCCTGTGAAAGTGCAAAAGTTTAGTAGGTCAGTGGGGTCCTGGGAACCCAAACTTTGAGTGGGCCTGTGAAATTGCAAAATTTCAGTGGGGTTCTGAGACTCCACAGCCCAAAGGCTAGATCTGCCACTGGTGGTACGTGTATTGTTTTTATACTAAATAGGTTTGAATTTTTATGATGGTAATGGAATGGATGATTATTATTTGTATATGTATATTATGTGGTATTATTTCTACGGCAAATAGGTTTTCATACATGTTATAAAGTTGTGAAACATATTGTAAAATATTATAATAAAATATCAAATATATTTTAGTTAAGACTTTTTTGGGATGGTTGATAGTCATCTCGAATAATCATACGAAATATTTTTGGATGGACATTACTCATCTCAAATAATTATAGAAAAAAAATTTGGGACCATCAACAGTCGTCTCAAATGATAAACACGACTATTTGAGACGAGTCATAGTTATCTCACAGATGCAATTGTCCCAAAAACTTAAAGCTAATTATTTGAGACGATTGACTAGTTGTCTCAAATGTTTAAATATTTTTTGAAATTGTTATAATTATTTTAAGAAATAAAATAATTTATATAATTTTTATTTAAAAATAATATTTGAGACAATTATATCCATCGCAAAATAGGTAAATTGTTTAAAATAAATTATTGAGACGTGCTTTTTGGAATGGTTACATTCGTCGCAATTAATTTTTTGGGACAAGACTCATCTCCGTCTCAAATGGTATTTTTTGGTATGAATTAAATATCCGTCGCAAATAACCAGTATTTAAGACAAGTCTTATAGCCGTCCCAAAAGAGACGTTTTGCGACGATTGTAACCGTCGCAGATTATTTATGACGGAGTTTTTTGAGACGGCTGGTGCGACGGTTGATAGCCGTCTCAAAAAAGTTTTTGTGATGGATATTGATGTTTTGAGACGACTTTTCAGCTGTCGTTAGTTCTCAATTTTCTTGTAGTGAGGTTATGATCCTCAACCGTTGGACTAAAAGGTATCAGATTTTATGAGCAGAAGGCTTCTAGAAGTCTCCTTGTGGAGAGAGGGAAACAAAGAGAGGTGTGGAGCTGCTGGCTCTTCTCACCAAATGGAGCTGGATGTGCTGCTAGGTGGCTGTGGAAGATGGAGCACCACTAGCTGCGCCTGTGCAATATAAGAAAGATTTGTGCGGGGCGTAGATGGGCAGTTTATTTTAGTTGGAGCTTCTAGGCATGCATGGTGATGCAGTTGGCAGTCATGGAGGAGGTGATAGTTGCAGGCCGAGGACGATAGGATGGTGGCGGGTTGCAACCGGTGAAGATGGCGTTGGCATCGCTGCAGCTGCATGGCAAGTGTTAACAGATGGATGTGGGAGGAAGAATGATCACAGAATTCTTTTTTTCAATTTTTCTTCTGAAACAAACTGCACTTACGACAATGATAAAAGAAATTATACAAAATGCGGACACAATGATTTTTATTTTAAAGAGTAATGTTGAAGGTAGTACGTGCAAAACCTAAATCATTAACATGCATGGCTAAAAAGCAAATTTCATCTATGGTGACTTGTTAAAAAGATGAAAACAAAACTACCTAAAGAGAAGAAAAAGAAGATAATTTCAAAAAGAGTGAAGGGAAGAAATCACGACAATAAAGTTGGCATGGATGTCCTATTGTGATAGCTAGGCTGTCGGACTGCAATTTTGGCTCTCTAAAAAGTGAAAAAATCGGAGATATTAAGCAAAGAAACATACCTTCGTTTTTAGTTTGATCTGACTCAGAGTTGACCGTAATCGCCACCCATCTATCATGACATGGAAAAATTAGATGTTTTGTAGGAGAAACGGTTCCATTCCACTTCAACTTTCGGCCGGCTGAGGTTGAAGGCTCTCTACCATGTGATTTTCTTCCCTTAAAAAACAAGTCACTTATGAGGTATCGATCACATAGTTGTAGCAACTGTAAATTTTTTCAAAAAAATAAATCGGAATAAAAAATGACAATGATTAGAGAGTGAACATATGTAGCATCTATTCTATTAAATCCATAGATGAGGAATGATAAGAAACAAATACTAACCTTTTTTTAATTTTTCTAAGAACCTCTTGTTTGGGAAAAGAAAATAAAAAAGGATAATATGCATACATGGATAATATGAGGGTGATGAAAATGATAAGAAACATGTGAATCATAAAAAGGAAAAGCAAGAAAAGGACAATAATTCCCTTGGATGACAATGGAGATCCTCATTAACGTAGCCCTTGTAAGAAGCGGGTGGGGCACGAAGAACGTAACGGAATATAAAATTAAATTATATCCTACCATCAGCGATCCGTTTCGATAAAAATACAAAGCGGCGATTCAAAAATCACCTTACGTGAATTCGAATCTGCATTCGATTTGCTTCGAACGACCGATGTCGTCAGCCGCATAGATGCCCGGACTTTAGCGGTATTCATGCGGTCCTCTGTTGTGGGATTGTCTGTTAGTTTCTCGTGGTTTCTACGGATCGCAAAAATGCAGCGAAAAATAAAGATTAAAACCTGCGATCCGTGTCCGTTTCGAATCACTAAAACCGATAATTGGTTTATCGATTTTTACCGTATGCGAATTTGAATCCGCAACCGATCGGTTCCGTCGGTGCGACATCGCAAGCCGCATAAGCGCCTGGCCTCTAGCGGAGTCCACGCGATCCTCCTCGTGACGGATATCCTCACGTTTCTCGTTCTTCATAGCCCACAAAACCTCCACCATTCGCCGCAACGATCGCCGCATCGCGCGGACGATTTCCCGTCGAACGGGAGTCGAAGAAGCAGCGGAGCAGATCCGAGGATCCCGATTCGTCTGGGGTGCCAGAGAGAGAGGAAGAGAGGAGGGGACAATTAGGGTTAGCAGCAGCTTGGCCTGCTCAGCCCGTTCGCTACATTTTATATTAACCGCGCGATTTTTCATAAAAACCCTCGATTTATAAAAAACCAACTTATTTATCCATCACCTTGAGAATCATTTGCGTGCGACCCTCTAGGCCCAATAACCAGTCCGGTTAATGACCCAATAAGCCCAGTGACTCATCACTGACCTGATTAATCAATTAATAACTCATATTAATTAATTAATCAATCGAACCAATGTTGCACATCAAATTCGATCGGGCCTCCGATCACGTTGGGTGCCAAGCAACACCGTGTGAACCCGAAAGGTAACGGAGTTAAGTAACCCACTCTTGGAACCTTTCCGCCGACAGTTACCGCGTGAATATAGTCCTTCATTTGTACAATGCTCTCGAGTCAACTCAGGGTATGGTGTACTGTCAAACCCAAACCGGTCGACTCACTTAGATCGGATGCTACCGTATAATATCAGAAAACTCATTTCCTGATATTATCGTCCACCCTGACCAGGGACTTCCGCGCATCCTTCCTAGAGCATTCTCTCTCTAAGTACCGAGAGCAAATGATTCCTTATTGACACTCAATTTTCTTCAACGGTATTCCGCTATACCTGATCCTTAGCTGTTTAGAATTCCTTGGTTAGAAATTCATAAACTAAAGTCAAAACACAAAAGTCCACCGACAAGGTGTCCTTGGTGTCTCAGGTCCGAGGACTATCTATACAACTGCGACAATAGAATCAAGCTGGTTGACAGTGAGGTACAATACCATTTAGGGATTCAGTCGGATCGGTTCAGTGAACTCATTCTCTAATGAGCACCTACAGATTCGCCTTAGTGTCTCTACACAAGTGATTATGAGATTAGTCACCCTCATCTTATGAGCATGAGTAATCTGTACTATTCTAACCGGATATCCGATGTCCTTCTCGGATATCCTCCGACTATGAACTATTAATAATATGTGTGTTTAAGTGATCAGTCTCACTAGTATGATCTCATCATAATCTGATCATTATCGCATATATTCACGAACTTCATTATGAGACGGTAATAATACGAATTATACATAATGAATATAATACCATTTTATTAATAAATAAACGAGATTACAAAGTCATATTGGCTTGTAGGCCACCTAAGACTAACAATCTCTCACTTGGACTAAAGCCAATCACCTTTATGTACTAAGCTTATAGACTCTAGGTAATGCTGAAACACATTTTAAGCCAATGGCTTTCTCAGTGGATCTGCTACATTGTCGACAAATAGAACTCTTTCCACCACTACATCTCCTCTAGAAATGATTTATCTGATTAGATGAAAGTGCCTCAGAATATGCTTTGATTTCTGATGAGACCACGACTCTTTCGCTTGTGCAATGGCTCCATTGTTGTCGCACAACAGCGGAACAGGTTCAGAGATACTGGAAACTACACCAAGGTCGATGATGAATTTCTTCAACCACACTGCTTCCTTGGCGGCTTCAGCTGCAGCGATGTACTCAGCTTCAGTTGTCGAATCTGTCGTGGCTGCTTGCTTGGAACTCTTCCAGCACACTGCGCCTCCGTTCAAAGTAAACACAAATCAAGATGTAGACTTGCTATCATCTGGATCTGACTGAAAACTCGAGTCAGCAAAGTCTCGTAGTTTCAAGTCATCTCCTCCGTAGACCAGAAACATATCCTTAGTTCTTCTTAAGTACTTAAGGATACATTTCACTGCCTTCTAGTGCTCTTCGTCTGGATTAGTCTGAAATCTGCTTATAACACTTAGAGCATATGCAACATCAGGCCTTGTACATAGCATGGCATACATGATAGACCATATGGCAAAGGCATAGGGTACTCTATCCATGAATGCCCTCTCATCAGGAGTCTTAAGAGACTGTTCTTTTGAGAGATTAATTTCTTGTCTCATCGGTATGAGACCCCTTTTAGAATTTTCCATGCCAAACCTTTTGACTATGGTATCTATGTATAATGATTAGGTCATTCCAAGCATCCTCTTTGATCTATCTCTATAGATCCGTATTCCCAATACGTAGGATGCTTCATCCAAATCCTTCATGGAGAAGTTTTTCAATAGCTAGATCTTTACTGATGCATCATAACTATATCATTCATAATGAATAGTATGTCATCTACGTAAAGAACTAAGAAGGTGACTGCACTACCACTAGTCTTCTTGTATACATAAGGCTCATCTTCATTCTTAATGAAGTCATAAGACTTGACAACCTCATCAAATCTTATTTTCCAGCTCCAGAAAGCTTGCTTCAGTCCATAAATGGACCTTTGAAGCTTGCACACTTTATCTGGAGATTCCTTAGATGTGAAACCTTCTGGTTATATCATATACACCTCTTCCTCAAGATTACTGTTAAGGAAGGCAGTCTTCACATCCATCTACCAGATTTCGTAATCGTAGTGTGCAGCTATGGCGAGTAGAACTCTGATCGACTTTATCACGGCAACTGGTGAGAAAGTCTCGTCATAGTCAATTCCTTTCCTTTGACGATATCCCTTCGCCACCAATCTTGCCTTATAAGTGTCGATCCGTCCATCAGCACCGATCTTTCTTTTAAAGATCCACTTGCACCCGATGGGTACAATACCCTCGGGCAAGTCCTCCATGTTCCAAACATAGTTGGTATACATGGATTGGATTTTTAAGTTCATGGCTTCTCGCCATTTTCCGGCTTCTAAGACTTCTATGGCCTCATGGTAGGTTTTAGGATCATCATCCTCATTATATTCTACCTTAGACTCTCCTTCAACAATATGTCCCACATATCGTTCAGGTTGTCTAAGTGATCTACCAGATCTTCGGGATTCATCTGCGTATATCTGAACAGATTCAGGAACTGATATCTCATCCGATGATATTGTAGCTGTTTTGGGATCTGGAACCTCTTCCAGTACTATTTTACTTCCACTCTCCTCTTGGAGAAGGTATTCCTCTTCCAGGAAGACAACTTTCCTAACGACAAACACCTTTTGTTCATCAGGATGATAAAAATAGTATCCAAAGGTTTCCTTTGGATATCCCACAAACCTACATTTATCAGTTCATGATTCTAGCTTGTCTGGATCATGTCTCTTTACATGAGCAGGACAACCCCAGACTTTAATATGTTTAAATTCTGGTTTCCTGCCTTTCCATATCCTATATGGAGTAGAAGCCACAGATTTGCTGGGTACTCTGTTCAGTAGATATACTGCTGACTCTAGAGCATACCCCCAGAGGGACACTAGTAACCCTAAAAAGCTCATCATGGATCGTACCATGTCCAACAAGGTGCGATTCCTCCTTTTAGATACACCATTCATTTGTGGTGTATATGGAGGGGTCAACTGAAAAAGGATACCATTATCCTTTAAGAATTGTGTGAAATTAGTACTCAAGTATTCTCCTCCTCAATCTGATCGAAGAGCTTTAATATTCTTTCCTAAATGCTTTCCTACCTCATTCTTGAACTCTTTGAACTTCTCAAATGTTTCCAACTTGTACTTCATTAAGTACACATAGCTGAATCTTGAGAAGTCGTTGGTGAACGTGATGAAGTATGATAAGTCACTTTTGGCTTGGGTGGACATGGGACCACATACATCTGAATGTATTAATCCTAGAATGTCCTTGGCACGTTCTCCATGTCCAGGAAATGGAGATTTTGCCATCTTTCCCATAGGACATGACTCACATGTTGCAAACGATTCATAATCGAATGCATTAAAATATCAATGTTTGTGCAACTTTTGCAGCCTGCTTTCACCAATATGTCCAAGTCTACAATGCCACATGTAGGCTTGGTTCACACAATTCTTGCTCTTCTTAAGAGCATTATCAATATGAAGATTATAATAAGAAACATCTAATAGATATAGTCTGTTGACTAAAGATGTCGAAGCTATTTATTTATTACCATAATAAATCGAACAACTTCTATTCTCAATAGTTAACCTATATCCTATCTTGTCCAAACAAGATACTGATATGATGTTCTTTATTATGCTAGGAACATAATATCAATCTTCTAATGGTAAGACGTCTCCTGATGGAAGCCTGAAGTTTGTTGTTCCAATAGCAACCGCCGCAACTTTTGCGCCGTTTCCTAGCCTTAATTCCACCTCGCCTTTTCTCATCTTGTACTTGCTTGTCAACATCTACGCATCATGACAAATATGAGAAGTACATCCGGTATCTAATACCCAAGATGTGGAATCTCTAACTAACAAGTTGATATCTATCATATAGATATCTGAAACTTCAGACAGCTTCACCTTTCCATGAGCTTTATCACTGAGGAACTCCTTGCAGTTCCTATTCCAATGACCATTCTGCTTATAGTAGAAGCAGTCATCTTTTACTACTTCTTCGCCTTTGTCCTTTGATATTTTATCGTTAGCTATTATCTCTGCGTCAAGGGCATCCAATGCCGGTTCAGCTGGAGGATCAACTCCATAGACATAGTCAATGTGCTCAGATCTGAAGACATTATTTAGGTTTCTGAACCAATCCGAGTAGTTCAGGCTAGTCAAACGTTTGGTATCAAGTATGCCACGGAGTGGGTTATTCGACAACATATTTCCCTATAGGAGATAAATAAAATATATTTAGCAAATGTTCAATTATTAAATTTAAAACAAGACATGGTCAAGTTTTAACTCCCACTAATTTTCGACGGACTGTATAACCCTCAATTATACAGAACGAGAGACGCCGACAGTCTCCTAATGGGGATCAGAATGTCAATGACTTGCAGTACAACCTTGTGGATAGTACAAGAAAGCTGTATAACAGTTAAAGAGCACCCATCTCATAGGACTTGCAACTCCTTGCAATATCTGATCATAACTTCGGTCCCTAGAGATTTAATGGCCATGTGGATAGCACAACAAGCCACTAATTCTGATCTAAGCTAACCATCTTTACGCGACGAGCATAGATTTGCATGCAGCCCTTGTGGATAGCACAACAAAGCTACATGATTCCTCTACCCCGATCATATAGGTATGTAATGCCATAGTCATAGTCTCTCCTCACAATTAAACAGGCCTTGTGGTAACACAACAAACTTGCCTAAAGTGATTCGAATCTTATGACTATAACGATGGTGGACCACGCGGTAAGTACTTAACAACTCACGTTACAGCTTAGAGTTTAGACGAGGGTATTTGGATAACTTTTATCTTGGTCTCTCCTAGGTGATAGTATATAAATATATCGTATATATTTAATAAATACCATACCTGCTTTCATTCATAATCAAAATTAAAACAATGCATCTCATACACGTCAAATGTGGTCATAGATAGCACAGTGGGTTTGACTGGAGCCAACAGTCAAACGCACATACAATCTAACATAACATTTACATTAGACTACCTTGCAAACATGCAGGCAAAGGATCTCCATCACATTGCCTTCCTGGTTGCATCTGTGGATCGTCCTCGCTCCTTCCTCGGTTGCCTCGATTAGATTACATTTAAATTTAAATTTACATGTAAACATAAGAAGGCCTTATGACGAGTACAAGAGAGAGGGAGGTAGAATTACATCGGAGTATGTAGAGAGAGAGAGAGAGGTACACAGACCTCTATTTATTAACAATTAATAAATATTCATTCAACTATACATCTACGATCCACACAATCCATTCATCACATGAATAATTTAAAGGTGCTTATCTATGACCACAGTGTGTTTTAAATAATCTACACATGATAAGCTCATCACATGGCTAAAATAAAAGAGTTTTTCAAAATTAAATAATTTTGGCTTTCAAAAAGTTGAGTTCTAATCAAAATTGACTTTTAAATTTCAAAAACCCTTTTAATATCTTAAGCATACAATTAAATCAAATTTAAAAGTATAAAATCACATATCACATGTGCACACACTTCAAATTAATAATTCCATAATATTCCATACAAATTAGAAAATTTCTAATAATTAAAAAATCTAACATTTAGATAAACTAATATTAATAATCTAAGAATTAGACTATTAATAAGTAATAACTAACCTAACTCTTAGACTAGTCCATAATAGTTAATTACTAATTTAACACTTAAATAAATAATCAACTATAATTAACTATTAACTTACAATTTAACTTTTAGATTAGTTAATTTAAAATTAATCATTAACTTAACCCTTAAATTAACAATTAACTCTAATTAACTTAAAGTGCTAATCTAACTCTTAGATTAGATAATTAATGATAACTATTAATTTAACTCTTAAAATAATAATTATCATTAATTAACTGATAACTAATAACTTAACACATAAATTAATAACTAACTCATTAATTAACAATTATATGAATTAATAATTAATAATTAATAATCTAACACTCAGATTAATAAATATTAACCACTAGTTTAACTCTAAAATTAGTTAAATTAAGATTAATTATTAATTTAACATTTAAACTAATAATTAGCCTAATTTATTAACAACTAATTGTTAATTAAAATGATTCATAATCATTTTAAAAGTTCACTTTTAGTTAATAAGTAACTATAATCAATTGACAACTATTTGTTAATTTTAATGATTCCATAATCATTAGTGCCCAAATAAATAAACATGAATAATAAATTTATAATTTAAAATATTTTTGAATATTTTAAACTTAAAATCCAATTTTATCTATTTTAAATGGGCTAGGGGTTAAAAGGAAATGGGGTTGGGGATAAACAGGGAAATCCGAATGGGCTAAGCCCATAAGGGCACCTGGCTCGAGCCCCTGGCTCAAGTAGGCTCGAGCCCAGTATGCCCCCTGGCTCATGGCCTGGTCCAGCCGCCTTGGACTGGCTCGGGGCCGCCCCCCTTCTTCTCCAACCCAGCACCAGAACTATAAAAAAACCCTAGCCCCTTGCAGGTTCATGGCCGGCGTTGCAGCGCCGCCGCCGGCTGGCCCCTGGCGCTGTTGGCCCCGGCCGCCGATGCCCCCGGCGCCGGTAGGGCCGCCGGTGGTGGCAAAATAAGCTCCCACCCGAGCCCTAAAAAAACTGGTTTTTGAAGCTTTTCTAAAACGTGGGAAGAATATGACCGGCCATTCGCAAATCCCCTTCCTTCTCCGGTGCTGGTGACTAGAGCCGGTGGTGAACGGGAGGTCCCTGGTCATACCAAGTCCCTCGGCCACCTCCCCATCACATGAGGACACTGGATCAAAGCCACAAAAACCCATCGTTCTTCCTCCCACGAAGAACACGAAAAACCCCAAATATAAATCTGATTTTTACAGAAATATAATCTAATTATTTGTGTTCATCTCATGAACACTTTTCTATGATTATAAATGGATTATATGCATGGAATAATACATGAAAAATTAATTTTGGAGACCGAAACGGGACAAGAAACAGTGGAACCTAGCTCTGTTACCACTGTTGGTTTCTCGTGGTTTCTCCGGATCGCAAAAACACAGCGGAAAATAACGATTAAAACCTGCGATCCGTTCCCGTTTTGAATAACTAAAACCGATAATCGGATTATCGATTCTTACCGTGTGCGGATTCGAATCCGCAACCGATCGGTTCCGTCGATGCGACATCGCAAGCCGCATAAGCATCCGACCTCTAGTGGAGTCCACGCGATCCTCCTCGTGACGGATAGATATCCTCACATTCCTCGTTCTTCGCAGCCCACAAAACCACCGCCGTTCGCCGCAACGATCGCCTCATCACGTGGACGATTTCCCGTCGAACGGGAGTCGGAGAAGCGGCGGAGCAGATCCGGGGATCCTGATTCATCTGGAGCATCAGAGAGAGAGAGGAAGAGAGGAGGGGGCAGCTAGAGTGAGCAACAGCTTGGCCTGCTCAGTCCGTTCGCTACATTTTATATTAATTCTACGGTTTTTCATAAAAATCATCGGTTTATATAAAACCCACGTATTTATCCAGTGCCTTGAGAATCATTTGTGTATGACCCTTTAGGCCCAATAACCAGTCCGGTTAATGGCCCAATAAGCCCAGTGACTCCTCACTAGCCTGATTAATCAATTAATAACTCATATTAATTAATTAATCAATCGAATCAATGTCGCACATCAAATTCGATCGGGCCTCTGATCACGTTGGGTGCCAAGCAACACCGCGTGAACCCGGAAGGTATCGGGGTTAAGTAACCCACTCTTTGAACCTTTCCGCCGACAGTTACCGCGTGGATATAGTCCTTCATTCGTACAATGCTCTCGAGTCAACTCAGGGTATGGTGTACTATCAAATCCTAACCAGTCGACTCACTTAGATCGGATGCTACCATATAATATCGGAAAACTCCTTTCCTGATATTATCGTCCGCCTTGGCCAGAGACTTCTGCGCATCCTTCCTAGAGCATTCTCTCTCTAAGTACCGAGAGTGAATGATTCCTTATTGACACTCAATTCCCTTCGACGGTATTCCGCTATACCCGATCCTTGGCTGTTTAGAATCTCGTGGTTAGAGATTCATAAACCAAGGTCAAAATACAGAAGTCTACCGACAAGGTGTCCTTGGTATCTCAGGTCCGAGGACCATCCATGCAACTGCGATAATAGAATCAAGCTGGTTGATAGTGAGGTACAATACCATCCAGTGATTCAATCGGATCAGTTCAGTGAACTCATTCTCTAATGAGCACCTACGGATTCGCCTTAGTGTCTCTACACAAGTGACTATGAGATCAGTCACCCTCATCTTATGAGCGAGAGTAATCTGTAGTAGTCTAACCGGATATCCAATGTCCTTGTCGAATATCCTCCGACTATGAACTTTTAAGAATATGTGTATTTAAGTGATTAGTCTCACTAGTATGATCTCATCATAATCTGATCACTATCATACATATTCACGGACTTCATTATGAGACGATAATAATACGAATTATACATAATGAATATAATGTCATTTTATTAATAAATAAAAGAGATTACAAAGTCATATTGGCTTGTTGGCCACCTAAGACTAACATCGTCCTCATCTCCATACTCAAATCGGCAGCCATGTCGTGCTTCTGAATCTGTTGAGATCGTCACGACATGCGGACGAACAAATCCCATTGAGCGGGAATCAGAACGTGGAGAAGACGAGAGCCGAAGAGCCACCCTGGGGGGGGCACCCAGAGCACACAGAGAGAGAGAGGGGGCGGCTAGGGCTACTCTCGAGCTTGGCCTAGGGTAGTCCTCTCTGTTATCTTTTATATTAAGTCCGGCGATTTTTCATGAAAACCCCCAATTAATATAAAACACACTTATATATCCTGAACCGAGAGCTCATTTGTGCGTGACCTTCTAGGCCCAAACATCAGTCCGATTTTCGATGCAATAAGCCCAATAACTCCTTATTGGCTTATTGTAATTAATGAATTTCTTATATTCAAATAATCACAAAATCAATTACCGTCTCACGGTAATTGTCTAGAACTCTGATCATGTTGAGTGCCAAGCAACACCGCATGATCCTAAAAGGTGATGGGATTTCGTAATCCGCTCTTGGAACCTGTCCGTAGATAGTTACCACGTGAATTTAATCCTTCATCCGTACAATGCTCCCGGGTTAACCTAGGGTATGGTTAATTGTCAAACCCTAACTGGTTATCCTAGTCGGCATGAATGCGCGCTTATTCAATATCAGAAAACTTCTTTCATGATGTTAAGTCTGCCTGGCCAGGGACTTCCACGCATTTAACCTAGAGCATTCTCTCTCTAATTATTGAGAGCAGATGATTCCTTATTGACATACAATCGCTTTCGAAGGTCTTCCGCTGAGATAGACTACATGACTTTCTAGAATCCCATGAATAGGAATCCATAAGTCATGGTCAAAGCCCAGAAGTCCACCGGTAAGGAGTCTTTAATGTCTCAGGTTCGAGGACCATCTATGCTACTGTGATGATGGATTAGGTTAGTTGACAATCAAGTAACTTACCATCCAGCGATCCATGTCGGATCAGTTCATGAACCCATTCCCCATTGAGCACCTACAGGATCAACAAAGTATCTCCACACAAGTGACTATGAGACCAGTCACCCTCATCATATGAGCTTGAGTAACCTGTACTGGTCTAACCAGAGGTCTGATGTCCTTCTCAGATATTCACTGACTAAGAACAATTAAAAATGCATGTTTATAGATTGTCAGTCTCATTATTGTGATCTCATCATAATCTAAAAAACATTGCATGCATTCATGGACTTCACTATAATATGATTAATATTAAAAGAGATGATTTACACATAATGAGTATTTATTGTCATTAATAAATGAACAAGAATAAGTCTTTGTTGCTTGGACTATATGGAAGGCTAGATGTTCAGTCAGATTTGACCAATCTGCTTGTAGCAAAGATCATATCTTAAGACAGGCCATTCTTCTCATCAGAGACATTGCCTCTTTGTTTCATCCTAAGAGGGTATCATCATCTACTGAGAGAGCCTCTCTGCAGGCCTTGGGCTTAACTGATAAGTTTTCTCCTACTCGTCTCTCTCTTGTTTATTGGATGCCTCCCCCCAGATTATATGTCAAGCTTAATACTGATGGCTATTGTAGATGCAATCCAAGTTTATCTGCAGGTGCTGCTAATCTCAGGGATGACATACGCTCTTTTATTTCAGCTTCCTGTGGTTAGTTTGATATTACTTGCAGTATATTTCAGAGATCACGGCTATGCTTATTTGTTTACAGATGTGCTGTCAATTGGGGATTTCTTCTATCATACTGGAGTATGATTGCAAGGTTTTAATTATGCTCCTTCTTTCTAGTGGCAAGACTATTCCATAGATTCTTCCTCCTTGGTGGGATATGCTCTGCTCTTTAAAGGGCTCTATGCATATACAGTTCTAGCATGTGGTTAGAGAGTGTAATAAGGCAGCTGATGCATTGGCCAACTTCTCATGCTCCTCTCATACTTCTCAGGCATTTTCTTCAGCTACTACTTTGCCTCCTACTATTAGAGGAGAGTTGACTATGGACAAATCTGGACATCCTCATTTTCGTTTTTGATTGGTTATTATACCTGGGGGTCTGTTTTACTTTCTTTATTATTGTTTCTCCCTGGGGTAAAGTGGCATGTCCCCCCCATGTATTTTGATTTGATTTAATCAATAAAATTCCAAAGGCCAGCCCAGAGTCCTAGATAAGGTTCTGGGCTCAAAAAAAAAAAAAAGTAAGAATAAGTCTAATTGGCTTATAGGCCATACACAGAACTAACAATCTCCCACTTGGACTAAAGTCAATCACCCCTGTGTTGTATCCCCATACCATGTAGATGACGCTCGAACACAATCTTGTTAGTATTTGGTGGTCTGAAAGCCCATCCAATACTATGTATCATTCAGTTTATTAATATAATGGCATTAATTCATTGTGTGTAATTAGTTCGATCTATGATTATCGTATCACAATGAAGTCCATGAACATGTGCAACAATCTTCGGATTATGATGAGATCATAATTATGGGACCGAAGACTTATAAACATATGTTCTTAATTATTCCTAGCCAGAGGATGTTTGAAATGGACTTCAAACATCCGGATAGACTAGTACAGGTTTCTTCAGCTCATATGATGAGGGTGACTGATCCTATAAGTCACTTGTGTGGAGACACTATGCTGGACCTATAGGTGCTCATTGGAAAATGAGTTCACTGAATTGATCAGACCTATAATCGCTAGATGGTATATACCTCACTGTTAACCAGCTCAATTCTTTTGTCTCGGTTGCATAGATGATCCTTAGACCTGAGACACCAAAGATACCTTGATGGTACGTCTCTGAGCTTTGAGTTTGACTAACGAATCCTTAACTACGGGTTATCAATAAGTCAAATGATCGGGTTCAGAGAAATGCCCTCGAAGGTAATTGTGTGTTCAATATGGGATCATCCGCTCTCAGTATTATGAGAGAGAATGTTCTGGGAATGATGCGCTTAAGTCCCTGGCCAGGGCGGACACTGTATCAGATAAAGAGTTATCCGATATATATTAGCAGCAACTAATTCAAGTGAATCGACCGGCTAGGGTTTAATAGTAAACCATACCCTAGGTCGATTTGGGAACATTGCACAGATGAAGGATTATATCCGCGTGCTAACCAATGACGGAAAGGTTTCAATAGAGGGTTGCGATAACCCCAAATCCATCCAGGATCACGCGATGTTGCTTGGCATCCAACGTGATCGAAAGCTCGTCCGAATTTACTGTACGACATTAAATTCGCCTGATTTAATATACGGATATTAATTAATTCAGTGGATCCGTAAAGAGTTACTGGGCTCAATAGGCCATTAACTGGACTGGTATTTGGGCCTATAGGGTCACACACAAAAGGTTTTCAAGTCGATGGATAATCCGACGGGATTTTGGATAAGTATGGGTTTTCATGAAAATCGCAAATATGCTTATTATAAAAGAACGGCCGCTAAGTCGAGGGCCAACAACCCTGAACTAGCCGCCGCCTTCTTTATCTCTCCTCTCTCCTGGGCGTACGACACGAGGCTGCCATCTAGAGGCTCCGCTTCGACTCCCAACAGCTTCGCCTTCCGTCCGACGGGAGTTTCCGAATCCACATGTCGCGGCGGATTACACGTAGCTAGACGGAATCCACGAATGCCGCATCGAGCGAGGAGGCGAGGACGATCCATCGCAAGGAGAACTACATGGATACCGCTAGAGGTCAGGCACCTAGGCGGCTTGCGGCATCGCTCCGACGGAACCAGAGAACGAATGCGGATTCGAATCCATGCAAGGTAAATCAGATTTCCCAATTTATTTTGTTGAAAGAAACGGGACGGATCCGATCCCAAATAATTTATTTCCGCTGCATTTTCGGTCAGATCCGGGTACAGTGAACCCAACAGTGGTATCATAGCCAGGTTCCACTGTGTTCTTCGCCGTTTCGGTCTCTAAAATTGTGGTTTTCGAATTTATTCCATGCTTGAATTTATTTTCTTACTAGATTAATTTTCATGAGATGTTCACCGCGATGAGATCGCGATATTAATCTGTAGAAAATATTTTAATTTGGGGTTGTTCGTCGTGTTCTTCGTTGGACAAAGAACGATGTGTTCTTGAGGGATTCAGATCCATAAGATGGATCTTTGGGGCTATGATCACTGTAAACTATGCCCACTTGCGTTGGACGAGATGTCCGCGGCGTGGGGAGAAGGGTACGGCCGGCCATGGCCTTCCTTCTTCTTCCTCCTGCGTTTTTGAAAACGCCATGAAAGAGGATTTGAAGGGAGGGATTTTTTTTTTTTTTAGGCCACGGAGCCCTTCTTGTGCCTGCTCCGGTCGCCGGACGGCACCGGCAACGTCGCCGTTGACGGCGGATGGGCGCCGGTGCTCAGCCGGCGCCGGAAGGGAACCCCAAAGGGGGTTGCCGCCGTCGGGTTCCCTGCGCAGCCGGGAACCCTCGGACGGCCCCTATCGGTGGCTAGGGAAACCCTGGCTCGAGCCAGGGCCTAGCAAGGCAGACCAAGCCTGCGGGCCTGGGTCCAAGCCCTGGCTGGGCCCTGGCCCGAGCCAGGGGATCAGCTGGGCTGAGCCCCTTAAACCCCCCCTTCCCTTTTATGTTCTTATATTATTGGGGCCCATTAAAATATTAAAATACATTTATTTTATTGTTAAAATATGATTTTGATAATAAAATTTGAAATTATTAATTTTTGTGTCCTAATAATAGGATTATGAATTTTCATAATTTATTAACAAATGTTGTTAATTCTAGTTATTAATCTAAGTTGTTAGATTAATCATTAGATTTAATTGTTAAATTACCCCATATATTTGAATTGTTCATATGAAGCATGGAATATTCCTAAACCATTATTATTATTTTTTTAAACATTCTACGCATATGAAGTGTTATTATTGCTTGTTTAAATTTGATTTAATGAGCATAAGACAACTGATAATGTTTTTTCAAAAAATTCTATTTCCCCAAATTTTGTTTGGTCCCTGGTTTATGAAACCAAAATATTATTTGTTTTCGAAAAATTTTATTAAGCCATGAGATGTGCACTACATGTGTAGTTTGTTTGATTAAAAACTACATGATGGTCATGGATAAGCACTTAATATTTAGATTGTGGATGTGAATCGATTATGGATATGATTGTGTGGTTTATTGTTTATTAATAAATAGCGGTTTGCGAACCTCTCCCTCTCATATTCTATTGTATTTCTACTTCCCTCCCTTTGTATTCGCCTTAAGGCTTCTTCCTTTAAATTATTGATATAATTTGATCGAGGCGGCTGAGCGTTGAGCGAGGATGATCCACAACTGTAACCAAGAAGGATAAGAAAGAGTTCCATAAGCCCATGAGTTTGCGGACTCATAATATAAATTGTTAAAATATGTATGTGTGTGTTTGACTATTTGTCTCGAGTCAAACCACTGTGCTATCCATGACCACACTAAAGACATGTATGTGATGCGTGTGTTTTTTTTTTATTATGAATCAAATTACCTAGGTTATTAGTATATGCAGTATATTCGATATATTTAATACTATCACCTAGGATGAGACCAAAGTAAATAAATAAAACCTTCGTTACAAAATCTAAGCCGTAGCGCGAGTCATTGAGAATGTACCGCGTGGCTCTTCATCAATATGATTAATAGAATTTAATTCAGTAATGGCAGATACAATGTGTTTACCCGAGATTTGTCATCGTTTGTTAAGAGAACTATTAATCATGGCATTAGATGCCTTTGGATAAGAATAGAAGAACGATATAGTTATCCACGTGTTTACCCAGGAACTATATTTCTACTCTACTCTATCACGTATTGATGATAATGTTTAGATCTGGGATAATGGTCTACTATGTTTACCTGGGACCATTAATGACCTGGGAGCCGAAATATGATCGGATATTGCAAGGAGTTGCAATTATCATGAGATGATTGCTCTGAGATAGCGGTATGATACTACGTGTTTACCCGAGGTCATACTGTGATGCTTAGAGATTTTGATCCCCACTAGGAGACAACCGGCGTCTCTCGTTCTGTATATCTGAAGGTTATACAGTCCGACGAAAATTAGTGGGAATAAAACTAGATTAACAAAGTCTATGCCTTGTTTTTAAATTAATTGATTGAATGTCTGTTAATTGTAATATAATTATCTCCTATAGGCTAAAATGTCGCACCATAACCCGTTGCGTGGCATACTTGATGCCAATCGTTTGACAAACCCGAATTACTCAGACTGGCTCAGGAACCTGAAGATTGTGCTCAGGTCTGAGCAAATTGCTTATGTCCTGGATGATGAACCTCCTACTGAACCAGCATTAGATGCCCCAGAGGAGGACATGCTGACATATGAAAAATGGAAGGAAGATTTCACCCTGGCCCAATGCTACATGCTGGCCTCTATGAGCAATGAGTTGCAGAGGCAGCATGAGGAGATGGATACTAGATCCATCATGCTCCATTTGAAGGAGATGTTTGGTGAGTAGAGTAGGATCGAGAGATATGAGATATCTAAGAATATGTTCAAAGCTCAAATGGCAGAGGGATCTTCAGTACAGACTCATATGTTGAAGATGATAGAATGGGTGGAGAGGCTGGATGCTCTTGGAGTTCCACTCCCCAAGGAGATGCATGATGGATATAGGTGTCCTCTAAGCCAATCATAAGGCACCTATTTCAATCTGGTTCACTAATAAATGGCATTAAATTCATTATGTAGATTGACATATTTATAATTACACATAATGAAGTTTATGAATATGTGCAATAGTCATCAGATTATGATGAGATCATAATAATGAGACTGATGACTTATAAACATATATTCTCAATTGTTCCTAGTCGTAGGATGTTTGAGAAGGACATTAAACATCCGGTAAGACTAGTACAGGTTATTCCAGCTCATATGATGAGGGTGACTGATCTCGTTAGTTACTCGTGTGGAGGCACAATGGTAAACCGGTAGGTGCTCATTGGGGAATGAGTTCACTGAACTGATCCGACATGAATCGCCGAATGGTAATTTACCTCACTGTCAATCGGCTTGATTCATCGTCACAGTGGCTGTGAGTGCTCAAATTAGGATGTGATTATCATGAAAATTTATATTGTTTATGTGACAAATAAATCTATTAAAAACTAAGTGAATGTGATCGCTAGAAATTTTTAACTAAAAAGTTCCAAAAGAAAAGATTGATCGCCTACCTGTTTCAGAATTGGGAGATGTTGGAGTCCTTGATTCCCCTCGTTCAGCCGGCTGAAGAAAGAGAGCCCTTCTGACTTTGTTCTTACTTTGAATGCTTATTGGACTTTGAGGATCATCCAGCTTGATTCTCTTGTTGTTGATTCTCTCCTCTTGATCTACTTTCATACCTTTGAACCTTGCAAAAAAGTAGAAAGAAAGAAAGAGAGAACAATAAGAACTCAAATAGATGTAGTATCTATCCCAGTAATAATTCTAATCATGCAACTAAACAAATAAACTAACTTGTATGTGGTCTTTGAAACCCCTTTAAAATATGGATTGAAAATTATATGCTAGTGAGTGTGTGTTGCATGGAGTGATGTGATGAAATTGGGATGCCAATGTGATAAAAATATGAAAAAGATGCAAAAATCAATTAAGAACTAAGTTGGATGGCCCTTGGAAAGCCTTGGTCTTGAATGGATCTTGAAAGGACGAAGAAGCGATGAAGAAAGGATGCAGACTTCTGGAAGTAGCAGCGCTTCGATCATTCAGCGTTTGGACGTCGTCTCTCTCAAAGAATCGCTCAACTTTCAAGAATTATCACTTTAATCACTAATATCACTGATAATCACTAACTTTTTAATCACCAAGGGGTTGGGTATTTATAGGCTTTAAGTTTACGCATCCGCGGTTACTTAAAGATTAACATGAAAGATTTTGAAGTTTATCCAACTAATAAACAGATAAACACAGATTAATTCATCATTATCTGTAATTATCTAAAACGCGTCGCCCAAGAGAGATGTCTTTTAGACTAATTAAGATGAGGACAAACATCAGTAAGAAGAAGCATAAACATATTAGGAGACTTAAATGGCGTCGTGCCAGGCAGACATTTTTTATCTAATTAATCAATTAATTTAAATTTAAATTTAAATATCAAAATAGTAATAAACTCTAAATGATGTCTACACATGTCGACGTCTTTTAGAGTTTTTGATATTTGATTAAAATTTGAGTTAAAATCAATTTAATTAATTAACTTAAATTATGTATATCTGACCCGATACTATTTAAATAATTAATCCAAAAAGATTAATAATGATTAAATATCAGACCACTTTGAGGTATTATTATATGATATGAAATTTACTCAAAATGATGTCAAAATTAGCGTGTCTATAGCTGCCTCACCTTGGCATCGTCTTTGCAAGGGAGTGAAATGAAATGGAATGTACTAAAAAGGTGATGCTAAGGTGTGATGAGACACGCTCTTAACATCACGTGATTGGAATTTTTCGCAAAATCATCAATGAAAATAACTCAAGGAGATCAATGGAATCAATCATGTATGGATGAGATAGACAAGAAAATAAAATAAGATCGATCAACCTCCACAGATTGAGAAGTACCCCAGGTCATAGACACTGCAGGTTTCATCATAGGGAGCGATTGCCAGCCAATGTGGACATGCTGCAACCATGATGGATCTCAAAAGAAAACAAAAAATGTTGGATAAAGAATCCAAGAAATGATAGAATTCCAAGGATATCTTCAAGTGAACCTCAAAGATAATTAAGATACTCACTTCATAATGGAAAATTTCATATCATATTGGAATTATTTGATCAATGGTCTAAAACTTAATCAATAATTAATTATTATCACAATTATATCAAAGCCCTACATGATGCATGCTGGGCTAAAAGAAAAATATAAAGTTAAATGAAATATAAATTAATTAAGGATAATATTGTTAAATTGTTATTAATTAGTCAAGATACCAACTCTTGTAATTCAATGCTAAGCCGAAGCTTGTTTGTCCACACACTGTTTGACAAAAAGTGGAACCATCGTCCTCATTAATTAACAATCCAACAGTCTATCCGTGCGATTAAAAATTCTATAGAATTATCACTGTTTTTGTTGAAGGGGAACTCAAATTCCAATTTCATCAAAACCACAAGATCCTTGACATAGTCTAATAAATATTTAACATATAGTAATAATGATGCAAATTAATCACATGATAGAACACAAGGGATAAAGATAACCATCTTTTTAGCCACGGTCGGGACTCATAAACTCCCACAGTGGGATCTTCTTTGAATTTTCAACTTTATTTGGATTTCTTTTGAATTTCCTGCACTAAAAAATCATCAGTAACTTTAAGCAAGCATTTAATTAAGCATCAAGATATAGATAAACAGTGAATTTCAGGCAAATAACAGAAAATCCTGAAACGCGTCGTGTCGCGTCGACGCTATTAAGGGAACTAAAACACGTCGCTGTTCAACGACGCTTTTCAGTCGCAAAAACAAGTTCTGGTTAACTTCTACCCGGATTCTAACTCTCTCTATGCTTATCCCTTCTCCAATCCAAAAAATCCTTCCTAGAATCGCAAATCCCTCTATATAAACTTCATTAACTTGTATTAAGGTAATTCCAACACAATCTAGAGATTGAAGCAAGGGATTTTCTTCAAAGTTCAAGGATTTTCAAGGTTTCAAGAAGGAAAAGCTTCAAGAACAAGATAGATTCTTCAAGCAAGCGGGTGAAGAAGACACTAGAGAAGCTCTCCGATGTGAAAGTTCATCTAAGTGGAAGAGATCCTAACCTCCAAGTAAGTTAAATCCTCTTTTCCTTCAATCATTTTTCTTCAATTTCCTTTTTTCTCCATGTTCTTCAAATTTTTCATAGCAATTCTCTTTTTATTTTCTAGGCATATCCTTTATTTCCCGGTCCGAGGAAATTTACATCTCTTCCTTAGATTCCTAAGCTTGCTAAAAGTATTACAATCTCCATGTAATCCTTTGTTTCCAAGTGGAACATCCAAGGTCTAGTAGTTCATGTAAAGCACTACAAAGGTCCAAACGTGGACTAGATGGCTATGGGTGCTTTGATTGAGTTGTGGCATCCTCAAACCCATACTTTTCTTTTTCCTGAATTTGAATGCACTATTCTTCTAGAAGAGGTTGAACTCCTATTGGGCCTTCCCAAAATCAAGTTGAACAGTAACAATGAAGTGATCCAAAATAAGATGGCTTTGATGAGGAAAAAGATCACAGGTCAACAATTGTTGATTAAGATCATGAAGGACCCAAAAGAAGTTAAAGGATGCCTCACTAAGAAAGGAATCAATCTTGCAAAGCTAGCAGAGTAGACTTTATATGAGATTGAAGATCTTAGAGAGGATGACACTGAGAACGTGATGGAAGCATTCACCACGTGCCTAGCTGGAGCTTTATTCTTTCCTGCCCAAGATAACATACTTGAAGATGATCAAGTCAGTGCAATCTGTAAGATTTTTGAGGGAAGACAAATCGGCACAGTGATTCTAGCCTATCTCTACAGTGGGCTCTCTGCAGCGTCTACAGGTCAGCTGATAAAGTGTTAAATTGATAATTTAAGGGCAATCATATGCATCATACTCATGTTTTTATCTGCAAAATAGCATGAAATGATAGATAATTGTGTAACAAGTCCAACGGTACCGATTTCGTCAAATTCTGACTTAAAAACATCGTCATTTCATGTGATTAAAGGAGTATAGCGCATTTGCGGTTTTTCGACAAAACCGAGACGAAATAAATAAATATGATGATATTTTTATGATAATGTGCTAATTTATATTTATTTTATGTAAACAGGACATGCCGATGATGCAGTGCAGCTGGTGGAGTTTCCGAAAATTTGGGGGATGTCTAGTATTCGAATTTCGATAAATTCGACGTCATTTTGTCCAAAAGATTAAAGCAGGGGTAAAAATGTAATTTGATGTCCTAATATTATCCTAATTCCATGCCTAAAAAGGACCAGCCGCCTTCCTAAAATCCACTTTCCTTTTTGTAAAAAACCTTCCTTCCCGAACTCAATTCTCTCTGTTTCCTTCTCTCCTCTCTATTTCCTTTTTGTCTCTAATTCCTTCCTTCTCTCCAGTTTCCTTTCCCACGTCTCTTTTCCTCTCTATATATTTCCCCCTCCTCTCTTCTCAGCGGGCAACTCTCTCTCTATTTTCCTAGTCTCTCCTCCTTCTTTCCGGTTTTCTTCTCCTCTTCTCCTCTCTTCCTCCCGAAATCTTTTCTTCCTCCTCCTTTTCCAACTCAAACCTCCGCAGCCCTCCTTCTCTCTCCAGTCTTCTCTTCCTCCTCTCAACCTTCAGCAACCTCTCTCCCTCTCTCGTTCTCTCCTCTGGTTTCTCTCGTCCTCCCTCTCTGTTTCTCTCGGCTTCTCCGTTCATTCCCAGCAGTCCCATCATCAACCTCCCAGCAGCTGCTTGTCCAGAATCTTCCCAGCAGCGCGTGCAGCAACTCCTCCCAGCAGCTGCTCGTCCAGCAAGCTTGTGCACCTCCACCAGCAGCAGCTCCACGTCGGGCTTCCACCAAGCACCCTGCTGCAGGCACCGGCCCAGCAGCAGCCTTTCTCCACCAGCTGGGTCTTCTCCATGCATGCCCAGCTGCATCTTTCACGCACCTCCAGCATGTCCCCTGCCGCCAAGCACCTCCCATACGCGTAGCCGCTGAAGCCTCCACGTGCAGCCATGCATGCTTGAAGCTTCCAGCGCATGCCCGCAAGCATCCAGCAGCAGCTTCAGCAAGCTACAGGGAATTGTTTGTTAGAAGTTTTTGTTTATTTCAATCATGTTGTTGTTTCTTACATTTGATCTAATGATTAGTTAATTAAGTACTAGTAGTTCAAGTATTTTTATTTCTTATCATTAAATATTTGCATATTAGCGTTAATTTGATTGTTTAGATAGTTGCATGAACAGTACATCACTATTCACCTCTAAGTTCCAGAATTTTATTCTTCCAATGTAAAATCTTTTTATTCAAATCAATCGATATCTAGTACTTGTTTTGATTTAAATTTTATTTAAAAAATGTTTTAAAAAATAAAATAAAATAAAAAAATCTTTTGATGAATAGTAACAAGGGGGTATGTGGCTAAGTTTGATTGGGCTCTATCATTATGCATGCGTATACAGGGGCCTTGATTGAGTGCTATTTTCCTTGCACCTTTTAATTTTGTCATTTGTATTAATACCCTTGTTTAATTAGTTAAAGTTAGTTGATTCCATTAGTTTTTTTTTAACATTGTAAAAAAGATATCTAAATTTTCAAAATCCAAAGTTTTCAAAGTTAAAAATTTAACTCCCTGTGGATCGACTCGGACTCACCACTGTTAATTTTTAAAATCTGATTTGAGTGAGCCGGATAAATTTAGATTGAACGTTTTCATGTGTTTAACGACGCACAATTCGAAACGATCAATTTTTGGCACCGTTGCCGGGGAGTTAGATTTTTAATTTTGATTATCTTGGATTTAGTGTAATTATTCTTTAGCTAACCTTCTTTTTCTTATTTTTGCAGGTATATTGAAAAAAATAAATAAAAGGAAAGCGAAATCATGGTAAGTGTGTTCCAACTTTCTATGTTTTAATTTCCTGACTTTAGGTAGTTTCTATTTTTGAAGTTTCTAGTTTAGATAAGTTTCTATTAACTAAAAAAAAGAAACATAAAGAAGAACATCCAAATTTAAAAATCCTCATTTCCAATATTAGAAACCTTCCATGTTAGGTCATGCATCATTTAGGACTGCATTTTTAGACTGTTTCCTTTCTTGAAAATTTCCATTTTGTTGAAGATTGCGGGGGACAAGGTGAGATTTCTACATTCCTTAAATACCATGTTCATCCATTTCCATGATTGCATAGAACCCCTTTTTTGAATTGGTTGTGCACTTCACATAAAAACATCTTAAGGGCAAGTCCATTAACAACATAAGGTGGGGATTTGACTACCTTCCTTGGCCCAAAAACAACCATCCCTTGCACTCTTTCACTAACCCAAGCCCATTAAAAGTTAGTAGGAATTCAATTTAGGGTTCACAATGAGATTTGGGTCTGGCTTGAGCCCACTATCACTTTTGGAGACCGGTGTCTAAGGCTAGAGGTCAATGGCAAACGCTTAAGTGGGTCGGTGGTTCTTTAATTAGGTCCCTACGAAAGTAAGGGGAGCCTCCCACCACCCCACCTCTTACCTGGCCGATTGATAATTGTGAGGGTGGACTTGAATTAAACCTAGATTAATTTGTGAGAAACACATCATGTAGGCTAGTTTAACCATAGTTGTCTTAGGAATAATTGTGTGATAACTTGTTTGCTTCATTAATAGAAAAATAAAAAAAAAATAAAAAGATTTTCAGCATGGAGTGGACTCAAATGAACCAATTTCTTGGCCCATGTCTTAATACCATCACACCTTTCCCTCCACCACCTAATATGGATTTAGCTCACAGATTAGCTAAGCTAGACAAGTTGGCCCACACAATTGATCAATTTCTAGCTTTGGGCCCAGAACCGTCCTCATATCCCACACAATCATATACCTATCAAGAGAGATGCCCCATTTGGGCCAATCAGGACCATTATGATACCCCACCTGCTCTTCAATTTCCACCTCACCAGGCCCAAGCTCCAAGTCTAGTTATCCAAGACTTCTCGGATTGGCCCCAATTCCAAGTCTACTCTAGTGGTTTGGCCCACAATCATGGACACTCCGATTATGCATTGTCCACAAGCTCTTGTCCACCTTGCTTCCAATCAAATTATTCGACATATTCTTCGCAGTATGATTATCAGCCCAATTATCCGCATTCTCAAGATGATCAATTCATGCAACTTGAACAAATAGTCTTGGCCCAACAACAAACCATTGGTAGAATGCAGGCCCTAGTTGACTGTTTGACTTAAACTAATCTAAGGATGGATTTAGAAGAAGTGCTTAGCAAGCCCATTGAAAATCTGCAATCTTTTTCACCTGATTTTGACCAACAAATCAACTCACAAATTCAACTTGACATCGTCCAATCCGGTAATGGTCACATCATGCCTGATCTTGAAAACGGAGTGTATCTTACGGAGTTGCATCAGGTGAGAATAGGGAATGCTAGCATGAATCAATCTATGAAAAATCCTGAGACTGGTCAACAAGATGCATCCATGATTATACCTGTCTGTCCTGAGGAAAGCTTAAGTGATAGAAAAGGAGAAGGGGAAGTGAGTGATCTTTTAGAGGTTAATCCGGATTTTGAACACTTCATATTCCCCACAGTGGAAGTCAATATGCATGCTAGTCCGAACCTCGAATATTTTTTCTTCCCAATAGAGAAAGTGGATATTCTAGAAGATATATACCCGGTGGATAGAAAGAAGATGGAAAACCCTCAGACTGACCAGCAAAGTGAAGTCACGTTCACACCTATCTCTCTTGAGGTAAGCTTGAAGGAAAAAGGAGAAGGAGAAATGAGTGATTTGCTGGATATTGAGCTGGACTTTGAACACTTTGTATTTCCCACAGAGGAATTAAATACACATGATGGTCCGGATCTTGAATATTTCTTCTTCCCAATGGATCAGAAAGTGGATAATCTTGAGGAATTGCATCAAGAGAAAATTGAAGCCATAGACTTAGCTAATCATCAAGAAGAGCCTAGTGAGGGTCAGTTGGAGGGAGATGAAGGAGACGAGAAGGATTCTAGTAAGAGCCCAGATATTCACCTACCTATGATCCGTTTCCCGAATGTTAGAGAATCTAAGCCCAATAGCCTCCAAAAGCTGGCCCGACTCAAGGAGGTGATGGAATTATTGGGCCAAGTCCACATCAACAACCATTTTCTCAAACAAACTCACTGTGTTGCCCAACTCAATTCTTACAATATCGATAACATCAATCTTTACTGGATTTTATTGAAATTTGAGGCCAAACTGAACCTGTTCTCAGTCTTTATCTTTGAGAAATTTGGAATCCACAAATTAAAGTGCACGTCGGTTGCTTTGCAGTCAATTGATCATTTCATTAAGCAACCACATGACATGATCCAAGATACTCTTATTCAGGTGGATAGGAGCCACATATTTGTTGATTTCTTCATCTTCGACATTGGATCATCCCCTACATTGAATCAATGTCCCATCATTTTAGGAATTTCTGATATTTTTCTAGGGGATCAAATGCTTCAGTTCAGTCAAGGACAAGAAGCAGGGTATGTAGTTGACATGGCCTATGAATCAAGTAGAACCAATATCCCATTGACCATATGGAAAAATTCTTTTCTTTGGAATCTCAATGATAACATTCTGACTCATCAGCTACATGCAATGCTAAGTGCACTCCAACCAACAAATTTTAAAATGCATGCACTGAAATTTGTGCTAGTAGGCATTGGATAGTGTGTACATTCCGTCTGGCTGAAGACGATAAACTTAGCGCTTGTTGGGAGGCAACCCAATATTTTACTTCAGTTTTTGTATTTCTTTCCTTTTAGGTCCCTAAGCAGCAATCGCCGTGGGTACGTCTCATCATCTTCATTACAGGTTGTTTCGCTCCTTCACAAATTCTTTTCTGGCTAACATGTTTTCCATATGTTTTATGCCATTGAGGACAATGTCAATCAAGTTGGGGGGTGGGACATTCAATTTGATATGCATTTATTGGAAATCTTTTGAAGAAAACTGATACCTTTCACTAAAAAATGGTCAAATTTTTAAAACTTCTTCTCACATCCTATGAAAATTGCATGAAAATCATGTCTCATTAAGTAAATCTTAAACAAATCAGTTTTCTGTTAGTCACATTGGTTAAAGAGGCTTTAAAGTTCAAATATCCCACTTTACAAAAATCCATGGCAGGATGATTTTCACACACACACGGCAACTGAGAATAAATACAAGGACTTAAAAGTATATAAATGCTGGAATTAACCTCAAGGATAAGACTACTTATTCTAATTTTTCTTTTGGGTTGAACGAAAGGAATGTGTAGGATCTGTAATAGGGGACTGTCCCACTCAGCACTCTAAAAGAGGCGGTCATTTAAAATAGACAGCTGTAAACACTAAAGGCAATAGAAGGCGTTAAAAGAGCTAAAGGAAGGTAGGTGGCAAAAAGTACGCACCTCCCCTCAAGCAATTCAAAGAGAGTGGCAAAAAGTACGCACTCTAAAAAACTAAAGTACAATGAAATGAAAGAAAATGCCACGCTAAAAAGTCCATCGTGATAAAAACATGACCAAGTCGTGAAAAGTGCTGAGTTGGGACGGGAACTGAAAAACGGTCCTCACTGACTGATCGGGAAATCTTTTATTCTCTTCTCCATCTCAGGTAGTCTCATCTACAGGGTAGTAAAGGCAAGAATATACCAGAAAGGTCGGAAACGAGTTCTAAGCGTGCCAATTTTCATGCACAATCACCTGTCGTGAATCAAAATATTGTGGGGCATGAAAAACTTTAGCTTAACCAAACGGCTACCACTTAAATTGATTGTGAAAGATAATACAAATGAAGCATGTTAATTCATTGTTTGTCCTAACTTTTCCTTATTTGCATTGCTAAGGGACTAGCAATGAGTAAGTTGAGGGGTGTGATAAAGTGCTAAATTGATAATTTAAGGGCAATCATATGCATCATACTCATGTTTTTATCTGCAAAATAGCATGAAATGATAGATAATTGTGTAACAAGTCCAACGGTACTGATTTCGTCAAATTCTGACTTAAAAACATCGTCATTTCATGTGATTAAAGGAGTATAGCGCATTTGCGGTTTTTCGACAAAACCGAGACGAAATAAATAAATATGATGATATTTTTATGATAATGTGCTAATTTATATTTATTTTATGTAAACAGGACATGCCGATGATGCAGTGCAGCTGGTGGAGTTTCCGAAAATTTGGGGGATGTCTAGTATTCGAATTTCGATAAATTCGACGTCATTTTGTCCAGAAGATTAAAACAGGGGTAAAAATGTAAATTGATGTCCTAATATTATCCTAATTCCATGCCTAAAAAGGACCAGCCGCCTTCCTAAAATCCACTTTCCTTTTTGTAAAAAACCTTCCTTCCCGAACTCAATTCTCTTTGTTTCCTTCTCTCCTCTCTATTTCCTTTTTGTCTCTAATTCCTTCCTTCTCTCCAGTTTCCTTTCCCACGTCTCTTTTCCTCTATATATATTTCCCCCTCCTCTCTTCTCAGCGGGCAACTCTCTCTCTATTTTCCTAGTCTCTCCTCCTTCTTTCCGGTTTTCTTCTCCTCTTCTCCTCTCTTCCTCCCGAAATCTTTTCTTCCTCCTCCTTTTCCAACTCAAACCTCCGCAGCCCTCCTTCTCTCTCCAGTCTTCTCTTCCTCCTCTCAACCTTCAGCAACCTCTCTCCCTCTCTCGTTCCCTCCTCTGGTTTCTCTCGTCCTCCCTCTCTGTTTCTCTCGGCTTCTCCGTTTATTCCCAGCAGTCCCATCATCAACCTCCCAGCAGCTGCTTGTCCAGAATCTTCCCAGCAGCGCGTGCAGCAACTCCTCGCAGCAGTGCGTGCAACAACTCCTCCCAGCAGCTGCTCGTCCAGCAAGCTTGTGCACCTCCACCAGCGGCAGCTCCACGTCGGGCTTCCACCAAGCACCCTGCTGCAAGCACCGGCCCAGCAGCAGCCTTTCTCCACCAGCTGGGTCTTCTCCATGCATGCCCAGATGCATCCTTCACGCACCTCCAGCATGTCCCCTGCCGCCAAGCACCTCCCATACGCGTAGCCGCTGAAGCCTCCACGTGCAGCCATGCATGCTTGAAGCTTCCAGCGCATGCCCGCAAGCATCCAGCAGCAGCTTCAGCAAGCTACAGGGAATTGTTTGTTAGAAGTTTTTGTTTATTTTAATCATGTTGTTGTTTCTTACATTTGATCTAATGATTAGTTAATTAAGTACTAGTAGTTCAAGTATTTTTATTTCTTATCATTAAATATTTGCATATTAGCGTTAATTTGATTGTTTAGATAGTTGCATGAACAGTACATCACTATTCACTTCTAACTTCCAGAATTTTATTCTTCCAATGTAAAATCTTTTTATTCAAATCAATCGATATCTAGTACTTGTTTTGATTTAAATTTTATTTAAAAAATGTTTAAAAAAATAAAATAAAATAAAAAAATCTTTTGATGAATAGTAACAAGGGGGTACGTGGCTAAGTTTGATTGGGCTCTATCATTATGCATGCGTATACAAGGGCCTTGATTGAGTGCTATTTTCCTTGCACCTTTTAATTTTGTCATTTGTATTAATACCCTTGTTTAATTAGTTAAAGTTAGTTGATTCCATTAGTTTTTTTTTTACATTGTAAAAAAGATATCTAAATTTTCAAAATCCAAAGTTTTCAAAGTTAAAAATTTAACTCCCTGTGGATCGACTCGGACTCACCACTGTTAATTTTTAAAATCTGATTTGAGTGAGCCGGATAAATTTAGATTGAACGTTTTCATGTGTTTAACGACGCACAATTCGAAACGATCATCAGCCTCCCTATGGTTGCATGCTACTCTTCGTTTTGTGGGTCGAGTTGCACTTCAAGTTTAAATATCACACTAGGAATTCAGCAAGACCATCTCAAATCTATCAGAATAGCCCTATCTTCCATATTTCCAATATAGTGAAATTCAATGAGAAGATGATCAATCGAGTGTCAAAACTCAAGACTCGAGCTGATTGGAGAGACTATCTGAGAACAATGTCAGCAAATGGGTTCGACTCTTCACCTCTTGCTCTTGTAGGAAAACCCATTCGAGTGCACCGTGCAGCGGGTGCAGAACTTAAACTGATCAGTGCAACTGAATTTGTGCTGTACAATCCTCATCGATGTCATATCCAACTCAGCCTGCCTCGCTATGCAAGCGTGCTACCGATGAAGATTATGAAGCCACTGAACTTATAGTTACACTGTGGAATATTAGTTTCAATCATCGTGTAAAATCCTCTGAGAATAGAGATAGAGGATTATCTTATCCATATATAATGGGACTTCGGGAATTCCTTCCTTGAATGTTCTCTTTTTTTCTTTTATGATGTAATTAAGAATTTATTTCAATAAAAAATTGTTCCTTTATGTCTTGAAATTCATCCTTAATCTTCTGTGACTTATCCAAGATTTTTCCTTGAGTAAAAACTTGATTTTTCCTTAAAATATGACAATTCGGGTTTACTTAATGCAAAACGCGTCCACTCATAAAGACGCCTTTTAACCATAATTCATTTTCCAAAAATCAGAGATTAATCCTTTAAAATCCCGAATTATTATTAAAACGCGTCCAAGTGTGTAGACGACATTAAGTCAAAAATCCTCTTCCAAAAATCTAAGATTAATTCTGAAAACCCCGAATTATGCTGAAAACGCGTCTTAATGTGTACACGCCTTTCAATTCTCTCTCTTACTTTTCTCCAGAATTCTGCCATTAATTTTGTTATTAATCTACTGAAACGCGTCGTGAAATGTAGACGCGTTTAATCATCATGCCTTGTACTGCTCTGACCAAAATTGGCGGTTTAAACTAAAACGCGTCGTTATGTGAAGACGCTTTTTGATCAATTTCAAACCTCTGTCCTTTGCCGCCTCAGTTTATGTGCCTCGAATGGCGTTGTTGTACCACGACACGTTTCAACTTCTCCAAACAGAAATCGCGAAAGCCCTCTTTCTTCCTCATTCTTCCAAAACTTCACTTCTCTCTCGTCTCTCCGACGATCTCCACTTCCGGCGACTCCCCTGTCTCTCCGGCGACCATCCACGATCACCGGCGACCCCTTCTCTCAAACTCTCTCTGTCGAGCTTTCTCTCTAAAACTCTCTCTTCCGAGTTCTCTTCCTCTCTCAAACTCTCCTTCCGAGTTCTCTTCCTCTCTCAAACTCTCTCTTCCGAGTTCTCTTCCTCGCTCACGGATGGAACGAGGCGAAGGATCATGCAAAGCTAAGGCCGTAGCAAAGAGGCGGCGGACGGCCTCCCTCACGGTGGTGCTGGCAGAAGAGGTCCACGAGGAGGTGCCGGTCGATCTCGCAGTGGTAGCGGCCTTCTTGGAGGAGGAAGAAGCTCCCCCGGCGCCCATGGCCGAAGAGGAAGGCGGGGAAGAGGCTCTACACCTGGTAAGTTCTCTATGTGATGAATTTTTGATTGAATGGAGTGAAGGAAATGGGAGAAAAAGGGGTTCTTTGGAAGAACCCGAAACCGGATTTGAATGGCGTCTAGACCAGGTGACGCCTTTCAAAGGGCGATGCCATGGTCCGACGCCATTTAGTCCAAAATTTGATTTTTAAATAGATTAGAAAATGGGTTTAAATGGCGTCAAGGGTGGTTAACGCGTTTCAATGGGCGTCCATCTTGCTCGACGCCTTTCAATTATAGCATTTTTATTGATTTTTCATGTCCACTAACTGATGGAATTTTCTGGTTTTATTTGAAAGGGACGATGAGGGCCCGCATCTCCTGGGACTTAGTTGTAGGGGCATACCGAGGTCTACCTGACTTCTAGAAGGCGCGCTTGCACCAGATGGGGTTTGGAGAGCTTCTAGACATTTAGCCATTTTGGCTCGATCTGGTACTGCTGCAGGTGCTCAGAGAGAATTGGCATGCAGAGAGTCGGGCATTCCTAATACCCTTGAGCCAAATGGTCCCAAGTTTGGAGGATGTGGCCAGGATTACTGGCCTTAGAGTAGAGGGTAGACCGGTGAGCGGGGCGAGTTACCCTGATTATCGTGGGATGGCTGAGGCCCTGCTAGGGATAGAGGTATCTAGCCTAGATAGGGAGTCTAGGATAGTTCCTAGGGTGGAGGTAAAGGCTGCCCTAGGATTAGTTGAGCCCCGGCGTCACTCTGACGAGACCCGAGAGGAGTTTAGGAGTAGGCTAGCTAAGTCCTCCTCCTCTATCTACTGTAGTGACCCTAGCCAGGCAGATGAGGTAGATAGACAGTTGAGAGTCTTTTTAGTTTTCTTTTTTGGTCGGCTGCTCTTCGACATGAAGGGCGACCATATCCATTGTAGATTCCTTAGCCTTTTAGATGATCTAGATAGACTGCATGAGTATGCATGGGGTGCGGCCCTCTTGGCCCATCTCTTTGCTGATCTTTCCGCGGTCACGCTGGACCGCGAGACCACCGTCAGCGGCTTTTCGCCGTTTCTTCAGGTATAACTTATTTTATTATTTGTTCATGATATGAAATGCAATGATATAATGCTTTTCTAACTTACATGTTCATGTATGCAGGTGTGGAGTTATCTCTACTTTCCGCTCGGCAGAGTGAGGATTGTGAGGTCGGATGCTATCCCTTTGGCTAGCCGCTGGCAGCCCATCGTGGACACTACAGCACCATCAGCTGACGGCCCTCCGCCGTCAGTTCCTTGATTACCCGGAGCTCCTGGTAAGTCTTTTAATTTATTCAATGTTGTTTATTAAATGCAATCTTTCATTTATTAAATGTAATTTATTTATGTGAATGCATCTAACTTATATGCAGGTGATCTGGCGCCCATATCTGGGCATAGGGGATGAGGGCAAGCCGTGGGTGACGGCTGGCCAGAGACGGTTCGGGAGGCAGATGTGGCTCCACTGCCTTAATGAAATCAAGCCGCTCCGCCTCCGCCTAGTGATGAGGACGCTGGGCCTCCATCAAGAATGGATTGAAGAGGAGGTCCCGAAGGACGTTGGGAGGAGCATGAGGGGCAAGCAGGCCCTCACGGATTGGCGTGCCAAGTTCTCAGAGCAGTACGAGGATTGGCACTGCTGCGGCGTACGGGTGGAGTCCCATGCGGAGAGCAGCGAGGCTTATCTCCAGCAATACCGGGCCCACTACGCCGATCAACTACGGCTCCTCCGACCACTTGATGTAAGTATGATTTATGTGTCTTTCATTTTATTATTATCTTTAACTTATATTTGGTGAATGAATGTATGCATGTGTGGTACGCAGGATGCACGAGATGCCGTGATCATCGACCTCCGGGCCCACCTCTAGGATGCCGAGGCCTAGCTGGAGTAGGTCCAGAAGGAACTCTTTGACCTGGTATGTATGCATGCTTATGAAATGAATATTTTAATTAATTAGTTTTGACAATTAGCCGCTGACAGTTAGTCTTTTGGTATAGCGAGCCGTCTATACCCAGGCGGCTCCTATGGAGCTTCATCATCTGCACTACCTGCTAGTTATGAGGCCACCCTGGCTGACCTCCAGAGTCAGCTTGTGTAAGGATTGAGGTTTCGGATCCGGTTATCGAGTCAGTTTCGATGTCGGATCCCTTAGTTTGGGCACTGATGGGGCTGAGACTTAGTTTCTTTTTCCCGTCGAACTTGCTCGACGCGGTTCAAACGACGTCCAACAATGTGGACATGTTTTAGGCTGTGCCACGTGGGCGCCACGTGGGCTGGCCTTGGGGCACGAGAGTACGGCCTCGGTTATATCGTTTGAATGGCGTCTTGGATGGACGACGCCATTTAGAGTACGACCCTGGTTTGTCAGTGTACGGCCTGGAGTTGTCATCTAAATGACGTCGGGCTTGCACGACGCATTTTACCCAGCTTCTGTTTGACCCCACGAACCCTCCCTCCTTCCCCTCATTGTCTCCTTTCTCTTCTCTCTCCTCTCTTCCCTCCGATCTCCGGCGACCCCTCCCCCTCTCCTTGCTTTCCTCCCTCCATTCCATCTCTCCCTCCACTCCATCAACCTCCTAACTCCGACCACTACCACCACCATCTCCTCCGCGGAGTTTTTCTCTCCGGATGGCGGCCGACATCCCGGTGGAGTAACGGCGTCCACGGCGGTACCGACGGCGGTGTGTGGTGAGGTGGGTTGGCGGCTTGGAACTAGTAGGAGTTCAAGTAACCAGTAGGGTGACGATCCCCATTGTATTTCGTTTAAAAATCATGTTTTTATCGCTTTGGAGCATGTTTAGGGGTTTTCTTGGGGTAAAAATACTAAATGCATGTAATGAGAATTTCGGTGTTTTCATGGGTATTTAGGTTCTTCTCCTCCTTCTCCACTTTGTTTGTGTTTTTACACGATTTAAGGAGGAAATCCCACCCCGCATATTAGGAGATGGCAGAGGAAGAACCTGTCTGTGAGGGTTAAATGGCATCAGGGGACAGCGACGCCTTTTAGAAAGGCGGCTTCCACCCGCGACGCTAAATAGCCCAAATAACATACTCTGTCTCTGGACTGATGAGCGTCCAGGGACAGCGTCGCCCTTTTGAACGGCGACTTCCATGCACGACGCCTTTTAAGAAAATCACCCCGAGGTCTGTCTCTGTTTCTGTCGTTATCAGGCGACTACTAGGGACAGCGACGCCTTTTGAACGGCGACCTTTATAGACGACGCGTTTTAGGCCATCTTCCGAGGCCAGTTTTCACATAAAGTAGTTTAGGAAGCTTCAATGACGTCGGCCTTGGGCGACGCGATTCAAGCCAGAATTCCATTAATCCATGCAATTAACACATGTTTACATTATTAGATAGTTTAGTTAATTGCATGTGTAGAAATGTATTCGATGACATTGGATTCTATGTGATCGGATCACACCGTGTTGTGTTTTGTGCGATCGTGGGCCTAGAGTGACAGTTGTTAGTGCTTAGGCACCCTGTATCGGTGTGGGAGTGACACGGCGCCGGTGTGGGAGTGGCGGGGTGACGCCTAGAGAGAGGGTCACCTGGTGTACCCCGGGGTATAGCTAGTACCGGTGTGGGAGTGGTACATTCGGAGTGTCACTCGTGCTGGGGGAAGCAGAACCACCTGGAGCCTGTCAGGCTGGAGTAGCCAGCGTGCTATCCGAGGGGTTGCTATTTGGTCTCAGCGGGTCGAAGTTTCTCGCGTTCGGCTGTGTGGTTGGCGTGTTTTGCTGAGACGCTGGTTGTGGGCTCCGTGGTAGAATGGTTTCAGAATTGTGCATGTGTTTTATATCGAAATCTAGGAGTTATATTTACTGCTTTACTTGCTTAAATTATCTATATTTCTGTTGCTGCACTTGTGGGTGTGTGAGTGGGCGGTGGGGATCGAAGGATCCCTACTGAGTCTTTTCGATGAGATGCACCCCTGCGGTTTTCAGGTGAGGGTTCCAGGTAGGCGTAGCGAGGAAAGTGTTTCTTTTAGGTCACGCGCCAGCATCCGTTGTTCCGGGGTATGCCCCGATGTAGTTGTTATTTTATTTTCTGGCATGTATGCTTAATTATTTCTTTTCAGTTGGAGTATGTAATTATTTGTTGTGTCGAGTCGCATTGTAATAATTTTAATTCTTGCCCTTCCTTTTTAATTCAATGCGATGTGAATGTTTAGCTTAGTTTATTATTTATTTCCCAGACTTATCTAGATCCTGGTTTGGCTCCAAATTAATAATTCGGTATCCATTTAGTAATCGGATCCTCGATTATAGGGTGACGGGTCATTACAGCTTGCCTCCGCCATCCACCGAGCTTTTATTGCGGAGGAGGACCGGGCTGCTCGAGTAAGTTCTGTTCATCCTTGACTTTCTTTATTCAATTTTGGTTTACTTGATTATCTTGAACTGACAGTGCCTCCTTTTATTGGTTGCTGAGCTTCAGGAGGCCCTTCAGAGGGCTGAAGCGGAGTTGGAGCATTCTCGTGCAGCAGCTGCTCGTGCCGAGGCCGATGCTGCACGTATCAGAGCCTTAGAGGAGCAGTTGACACGCCTCTCTAGCGACGATCTTCCTCGTGAGCTGACACGCCTCCGGATCCATCTGGAGATGCTTACTGAGGACCGAGAGCTGGAGTGGCAGGAGCAACAGCGGGTCGATGCCGAGGTGACTTCCCTCCGGGTCCAGCTTGGCGTCGCGGAGCATGAGCGACGTAGCGTGGAGGAGCATTACCGACGTGCCTGCCAGCGACCGCAGGAAAGAGGGCACGGAAGTACGTTCACCGCGAGCGTGGCCATATCATCGGGCCAAGCTGGTTCGAGTCTAATGGGACCACCACCTCCGCCCAGTCGAGGACCAGCACCGGGTGCTCCTGATGAGGCTCAGAGCCAGTTTGATGAAGGGGCCGGGGAGAGTCAGCCATGAGGGTTACTTCTGTATTTTCTTCTTTTTGTGAGTCCTGTACAAAAACAGATTTTGATATATATATGAAACTTTTGCCTTCAACCTTATGCCTTGACTTTTATATCTGTGTCCTGTACATGACTTAGCAAACAGGTTAAGTATCCATTTAGGCTTAGCCCCTTGCCTGGTTAAGTAACTGGCTACTTGATTCTATCCTTAGTAGAAGGGTCAAAGGGCATAGCCTTTATTTGTTAGTTTTAGGTGGCCTACAAGCCAATCTGACTATGCAAATCTCGTTCATTTATTAATAAAATGGCATAATATTCATTATGTGTAAATCGCATTAATTATCGTTTCATAATGAAGTCCGTGAATATGTGCTATAGTGATCAGATTATGATGAGATCATACTAATGAGACTGATCACTTAAACACACATATTCTTAATCGTTCCTAGTCGGAGGATATCTGAGAAGGACATCGGATATCCGGTTAGACTAGTACAGATTACTCTCGCTCATAAGATGAGGGTGACTGATCTCATAGTCACTTGTGTAGAGACACTAAGGCGAATCTGTAGGTGCTCAGTAGAGAATGAGTTCACTGAACTGATTCGACTGAATCGCTGGATGGTATTATACCTCACTGTCAACCAGCTTGATTCTATTGTCGCAGTTGCGTGGATGGTCCTCGGACCTGAGACACCAAGGACACCTTGTCGGTGGACTTCTGTGCTTTGACCTTGGTTTACGAATCTCTAGCCACGGGATTCTAATACGCCAAAGATTTGGTACAGCGGAATACCGTCGAAGGGAATTGTGTGTCAATAAGGAATCATTCGCTCTCGGTACTTAGAGAGAAAATGCTCTAGGAAGGATGCGCGGAAGTCCCTGGCCAGGGCGGACAATAATATCGGGAAAGGAGTTTTCTTATATTCATCAGCGGCATCCAATCCAAGTGAGTCGACCGGTTAGGGTTTGACAGCTCGCCATACCCTGAGTTGACTCGAGAGCATTGTACGAATGAAGGATTATATCCACGCAGTAACTGTCGGCGGAAAGGTTCCAAGAGTGGGTTACTTAACCCCAATACCTTCCGGGTTCACGCGGTGTTGCTTGGCACCCAACGTGATCGGAGGCCCGGTCGAATTCGATGTGCGACATCAATTCGATTGATTAATTAATTAATAAGGGGTTATTAATTGATTAATAAAGTCAGTGAGGAGTCACTGGACTTGTTGGGCCATTAACTGGACTGGTACTTGGGCCTAGAGGGTCATACGCAAATGATTATCAAGGCGATGGATAAATAAGTGGGTTTTATACAAACCGGGGATTTTTATGAAAAACCGCGCGGTTAGTATAAAACATAGCGAACGGGCTGAGCAGGCCAAGCTGCTACTAACCCTAGCCGCCCCTCCTCTGTCTCTCTCTCTCTGGCGTCCAGACAGATCCAGATCTGCTCCGCCGCTTCTCCGAATCCCGTTCGATGGGGAATCGTCCTCGCGTTGCGGCGATCGTTGCGGCGACCGGCGGAGGTTTCGTGGGCTGCGAAGAACGAGGAACGCGAGGATATCTGTCGCGGGGAGGATCGCGTGGACTTCGCTAGAGGCCGGGCGCTTGCGCGGCTTGCGGTGTCGCACCGACGGAACCGAACGGTTGCGGATTCGAATCCGCACACGGTGAGAATCGATTATCCGATAATCATAGTTTTTAGTTTTTCGAAATGGGAACGGATCACTGTTTAATTTTTTTTTTTCCGCTGCGTGAGCGATCCGGAGAAACCCGAGAGAACCCAACAGTGGTATCAAAGTCAGGTTCCACTGTTTCTCGTCCCGTTTCGATCTCCGAATTAATTTTTTCATGAGTTATTCCATGCGTTTAATCCGATTAAAATAACAGAATAGTGTTCATAAGATGAACACAAATAATTTGATTATTTTTCTGTGATTTTTTGGATTTTATTGGGGGGTTTCGGAGTTCTTCATGAGTTGATGAACCGAGGCTTTTCGGCGAGTTCATACGAGCTTCTCAAGTGTTGGGATGGCCGCCAAGACTCCGGATCCATAGAGGATAGTCACCACTATCCACCGGTCACCGAGATCGGTGATGGAGTGCCCATGGAGGGCTGCTAAATCAAGCCCCAAAACACGGTTTGGAACTTGCAAAAATCAGATTTTTGGGGGTTTTTATTAAGGGCTCGGGCCATGTTTTCCAGTATCTCCGGTGAGCCACCGGCGCCGGGGGGGGTTGCCGGAGTCGGAGATGATCGCCGGCGAAGGCTGGGCACCGCCGGAGGTCGGCCACCGGCACCGCCTGCAACTCCAGCCGCCGTCGCCCACCTGCGTTTAGGGCATCGGGTGTCTGCTGGAAGGTGCCAGGCGGGCCGGTCCCGAGTCGGTTCGGACGGGCTCGGCCGGACCCGGTTGGGGCTAGGGACAGCCAAGCCATGGCTGCACCCTGGTCCAGACCCTGGCTAAGCTAGGGTCCGAACCCATGGCTGGGCTGAACCCCTTTTTCCTTTTGTCCTATTTATAAACCCCTTTTAACCCCTATTTAACCCCAATGGCCCATTTAATAAATGAAGTCTGGATTTTAATTTAAGTTTAAAATATGTTTTAAAATTTATATTATTATCCAGTTTTATTTATTTGGGCATAATGATAATATATAATGTTAATTAACAATTAGCTCTAATCAATTAAAGTTAATTGTTAGATTAAATGTTAATCCAATAATTAATTTTGATTTAACCAATTTAAATGTTAAATTAGTTATTAATAGTTATTAGTCTAATTGTTAGATTATTAACTATTATCTCAGCTAATTGTTAATTAATATTTGAGTTAGTTATTAATTTAATTGTTAAATTAATAATTAACTTAAATGACTAATTTAAATGTTAAATTAGTAGTTCTTAATTAATTACTGTTCGTGATTAATTTAATAGTTAAATTAATGATAACTTTAATTATTTAATCTAAGAGTTAGATTAATTAATTAAATTAACTACTTAATGTTAATTATTAATTTAACAGTTAAATTAACAATTGACATTAATTGTCTAATCTAAATGTTAGGTTAGTAGTTAATAATTAATTTGGGTTGATTATTAATTTAAGTGTTAAATTATTAATTGAGTTTATTGGATTAATCTAAGAGTTAGATTAGTCTTTAATAGTCTAATTGTTAGATTATTAATGGGGTTTAATCTAAATGTTAGATTATTAAAATTGTTCTAATTTGCATGGAATAATTTGGAATTATTAATTCGGAGTGTGTGCGCATGTGATGTGTGTTTATTGCTTTTAAATTTGATTAAATTGCATGTTAAGTTAATAAAATGAGTTTTCGAAATTCAAATACCAATTTTGATTGGATCCCAGTTTTTGAAAGTCAGAACTTATTTACTTTGAAAACTCATTTATTTTAGCTATGTGATGCGCTGAATCATGTGTGGAATGTTTAAAACACACCGTGGTCATGGATATGCACTTAATTTATTTGTTCATGTGATGAATGGATTGTATGGATCGTGGATGTATGATTGTTTATTAATTATTAATAAATAGAGGTCTGCGCACCTCTCTCTCTCATACTCCGATGTATTTCTACCTCCCTCTCTCTCTTGTACTCGCCATAAGACCTTCTTCAATTTACTTGTAAATTCTAGAATTTATTGTAATCTGATCGAGGCAGCCGAGGAAGGAGCGAGGACGATCCATAGCAGCAACCAGGAAGGCGAAAAGATGAAGATCCTTTGCCTATGTGTTTGTAGGTTTATCTAATGTAAATGTTATGTTAGATTGTGTGTGCGTTTGAATGTTGGCTCCAGTCAAACCCACTCTGCTATCCATGACCACACTAGACATGTATGTGAGGCATTGTTTTCTTTTGATTATGAATCAAAGCAGGTTATAGTATTTAGTAACTATATACAATATATTTATACTATCACCTAGGAGAGACCAAGATAAAAGTTATCTAAATACCCTCAGATAAACTCTAAGCCGTAACGCAAGTAGTTAAGAACTTACCGCGTGGTCCACCATCGTTATAGTCATAGGATTCTAATCACTTTAGGCAGGTTTGTTGTGCTATCCACAAGGCCTGCTTAACTGGGAAGAGAAACTGTGGCTATGGCATTAGATGCGTATAGATCGGGATAGAGGAACCATGTAGCTTTGTTGTGCTATCCACAAGGGCTGCATGCAAATCTATGCTCGTCGCGTAACGATGGTTAGCTTAGACCAGAATTAATGGTTTGTTGTGCTATCCACAAGGCCATTAAATCTCTGGGGACCGAAGCTATGATCAGATATTGCAAGGAGTTGTAAGTCCCATGAGTTGGGTGCTCTTTGATTGTATTACAGTTTGTTTTGCTATCCACAAGGCTGTAGTGCAAGTCATTGAGATTCTGATCCCCACTAGGAGACTGTCAGCGTCTCCCATTCTGTATAACTGAGGGTTATACAGTCCGTCGAAAATTAGTGGGAGTTAAACTTGAACAAAAGACCATGTCTTGTTTTAAATTTTAATAATTGAACATCTGCTAAATAGATTTTACTTATCTCCTATAGGGAATTATGTCGTCGAATAACCCACTCTGTGGCATACTTGATGCCCTTTTGACTTACCTGATCTACTCGGATTGGTTCAGAAGCCTGAAGAATGTCTTCAGATTTGAGCACATTGACTTCGTCCCTGGAGCTGATCCTCCTGCTGTACCGGCATTGGATGCCCTTGAAGCAGAGATCATAGCTAACGATAAAAGATCGAAGGACAAATGCAAAAGAGTAGTAAAGGGTGACTGCTTCTACTATAAGCAGCATGGTCACTGGAAGAGGAACTGCAAGGAGTTCCTTAACGATAAAGCTTATGGAAGAGTGAAGTTGTATGACGCCTCAGATATCTATATGATAGATATCAACTTGTCAGTTAGAGATTCCACATCTTGGGTATTGGATACCGGATGTGCTTCTCATATCTGTCATGATGCACAGATGCCTACAAGTAAGCGCAAGCTGAGACAAGGCGAGGTGGAATTGAGGCTAGGAAACGGCGCAAAAGTTGCGGCGATTGCTGTTGGGACAGCAAACCTCAGGCTTCCATCAGGAGACGTGATAAAGTGTTAAATTGATCATTTAAAGGCAATCATATGCATCATACTCATGTTTTTATATACAAAATAGCATGAAATGATAGATAATTTTGTAACAAGTCCAACGGTACCAATTTCATCAAATTCTGACTTAAAAACATCGTCATTTCATGTGATCAAAGGAGTGTAGCGCATTTGCGGTTTTTCGACGAAACCGAGACGAAATGAATAAATATGATGATATTTTTATGATAATGCGCTAAATTATATTTATTTGATGATGCAGTGCAGCTGGTGGAGTTGTCGGAAATTTGGAGGTCCAGTGTGCGGATTTCAACTAAAACAGGGGTAAAAATGCAATTTGATTCCTTCCTCCGCTGGAGTTTCCCAAAACCCACTATTTCCTTCCGTCTCTCCACTTTCCTAAACACATTCCTTCTTTTATTTTAAAAAAATCCTCTCTCTCTCTCTCGTTTTAGAAATCTGAATCATATTCCTTCTCTAGTTTCCTTTTTCCTCTCCTTCAAATCTCTTTCCTTTTCTAAAAATTCGATTCGCCCTTCCTCTCTATAAAATCCCCTCTCTTCCTCTCTCCCGGATTCTCCAACTCTCTTTTACGTTTCCCTCTTTCTCCCGCTCTGTGCCCCCTTCTCTTTCTCACCTCTCCCGCAGCTCTTCTCAGCATCTCCTTCCCTCTCCCTCTCTTAGTTTTTCTCTTTCTCTCTCTATTATTCTTCTCTCTCGTCCTCCCTCTCTGTTTTTCTCTGGCTTATTCTTCCTCTCCGCAGCTCTCTTCTCTTCCTCTCTCCCAGGACTTCTCTTTCTCTCCCTCTGTTCTCTCTCTCGTTCCGGTTTTCTTTTCCTCTTCTCAGCATCTCTTTCCCTCTCCCTCGGTCTCTCTCTGCAAGAGCTCCCATAATCGGTGCATCCCCAGCAGCGAACCTACACGCGTTACTTTGCAAGCCGGTGAAGGTTCTCAGCTCCTCTCCAAACTCCAGCACGCCTCCACGTTCCTCCCACTGCACCAACGCGCTCTAGTGCGCCACCAGCGTGAAGCTTCAGCAGCCGCCGCACGTCCAGCATGCGTGGCCAGCTGCTTCCCCACGTCCGGCACGCACCCAGCCAGCAGCAGCCGCACCACCACACGCTCCAGCGTGCCTACGCGTAGGCATGCACGTCCCCAGCGAACGTCCGGTGAAGCTCCCTGCACTGCTCCACGCGTAGCCAGCTGTCCCGCCGCTCACGCACGTCTGTTGAAGCTCTCCACGTCTCTCCAGCGAGCAGTTGCCAGGTGCACCTCCAGCGGCTCCAGCAGCTCCACGCGCATGCCGGCAAGCATCCCTCAGACGCCGGCATCAGCTCCCATGCGCTGTGCTTGAAGCAAGCTCCTCAACGCACTGCCAGCAGCTGTTCGTGCAGCATCGCCCCAGCAGCTCCACATAGGCGGCATCGCACCAGCAACATCCCGGCACCTCCACGCGCATGCGAGCCTGCGGCAGTGTTCCAGCACACCCAGCAGCAGCTGCACCTGCTTCTTCCACCGCACAGCCTGCATGCGGTAAAGCTCCACGTGCCAACAACTTCAGCAATAGCAGCAAGTCCTCTTCAGCGGTCCACTGCGCCGTCTCCTCTCCGGCCCGGTCTATTGCGCCGAAGCCCAGCAGAAGCTTCTCCAAGTCTTATTTGATTGCATATAGTTGTTTATTTAGATTATCATTAATTACTTCTGTTAGTTAAACGATTAGTGGTTAATGAAAACTTTATTCAATTTTTATTTAGTTAAACGTTTATTTCCTCATTATATTAAGGTGTTTACTTGTTATTTAGAATTAGTTTAATTAATTTGATTTTTTTTAGTTAAGTAGCTTGTGTATGGTTTCATTAGGTAATTAATTATTTAGTATAATTAGTTAATTCAGGTTATTGTTATTTTTAGAATAATTGAATTCTAGAGTATTAAAAATCATAAACAATCATTAATTTTTTTTATTAGATTAAATAAAGTCTAAAGTTTTCAAAATTAGAATCTTAACTCCCTGTGGATCGACTCGGACTCACCACTATTAAATTTTCAAAATCTGATTTGAGTGAGCCGAATAAATTTAGATTGAACGTTTTCATGTGTTTAACGACACACAATTCGAAACGATCAAGACGCCTTACTTTTAGAAGATTGTTATTATGTTCCTAGCATAATAAAGAACATCATATCAATATCTTGTTTGGACAAGATAGGATATAGGTTTACTATTGAGAATAGAAGTTCTTCGATTTATTATGGTAATAAATCAATAGCTTCGGCATCTTTAGTCAACGGTCTATATCTCTTAGATGTTTCTTATTACAATCTTCATATTGATAATGCTCTTAAGAAAAGCAAGAATTGTGTGAACCAAGCATATATGTGGCATTGTAGACTTGGGCACATTGGCAAAAGCAGGTTGCAAAAGTTGCACAAGCATGGTTACTTAACTGCATTCAATTACGAATCGTTTGCAACATGTGAATCCTACCTTATGGGAAAGATGGCAAAATCTCCATTTACTGGACATGGAGAATGTGCCAAGGACATTTTGGAACAAATACATTTGGATGTATGTGGTCCAATGTCTACCCAAGCCAAAGGTGGCTTTTCTTACTTCATCACATTCACCGATGACTTCTCAAGATTCGGCTATGTGTACTTAATGAAGTACAAGTCAGAAGCATTTGAGAAGTTCAAGGAGTTCAAGATTGAGGTAGAGAAGCAGTTAGGAAAGCGTATTAAAGCTCTTCGATCAGATCGATGAGGAGAATACTTGAGTACTAATTTCACACAATTCTCAAAGGATAATGGTATCCTTTCTCAGCTAACCCCTCCATATACACCATAGATAAATGGTGTATCAGAAAGGAGGAATCACACCTTATTGGACATGGTGCGATCCATGATGAGCTTTTCAGGATTACTAGTGTCCCTCTGGGGGTATGCTCTAGAGTCAGCAGCATACCTACTGAACAGAGTACCCAGCAAGTCAGTGGCCTCTACTCCATATGAGATATGCAAAGGCAGGAAACCAGAATTTAAACATGTTAAAGTCTGGAGTTGTCCTGCTCAAGTAAAGAGGCATGATCCAGACAAGCTGGAATCACGAACTAATAAATGCAGGTTTGTGGGATATCCAAAGGAAACCTTTGGATACTATTTTTACCATCCTGGTGAACAAAAGATGTTTGTCGCCAGGAAAGCTGTCTTCTTGGAAGAGGAATACCTCATCCAGGAGAACAGTGGGAGTAAAATAGTACTAGAAGAGGTTCCAGATCCCCAAACAGCTGCATTATCATCAGATGAGATATCAGTTCCTGAATCTGTTCAGGTACACACAGATGAGCCTCGTAGATCTGGTAGAGTACCTAGACTACCCGAACGATATGTGGGACATATTGCTGAAGGTGAGTCTAAGGTAGAATATAATGAGGATGATGATCCTAAAACCTACCAGGAGGCCATAGAAGGCCCAGAAGCCAGGAAATGGCGAGAAGCCATGAACTCAGAAATCCAGTCTATGTACACCAACCAAGTTTGGAACTTGGAGGACTTGCCCGAGGGTATTGTACCCATCGGTTGCAAGTGGATCTTTAAGAAAAAGATCAGTGCTGATGGACGGATCGACACTTATAAGGCAAGGTTGGTGGCAAAGGGATATCGTCAAAGGCAAGGAATTGACTATGACGAGACTTTCTCACCAGTTGCCATGATAAAGTCGATCAGAGTTCTACTCGCCATTGCTGCGCATTTTGATTATGATATATGGCAGATGGATGTGAAGACTGCCTTCCTCAATGGTAACCTTGAGGAAGAGGTGTATATGATACAACCAGAAGGTTTCACATCCAAAGAATCTCTAGATAAAGTGTGCAAGCTTCAGAGGTCCATTTATGGACTGAAGCAGGCTTCCCGGAGCTGGAACATAAGATTTGACGAGGCTGTCAAGTCTTATGACTTCATTAAGAATGAAGATGAGCCTTGTGTGTACAAGAAGACCAGTGGGAGTGCAGTCACTTTTCTAGTTCTTTACGTAGATGACATACTACTCATTGGGAATGATGTAATTATGATGTCATCAGTAAAGATCTGGCTGTCGAAAAACTTCTCCATGAAGGATTTGGGAGAAGCATCCTACGTATTGTAAATACGGATCTATAGAGATAGATCAAAGAGGATGCTTGGAATAACCCAATCCTTGTACATAGACACCATAGTCAAAAGGTTTGGCATGGAAAATTCCAAGAGAGGTCTCATACCGATGAGACATGAAATTAGTCTCTCAAAGGAGCAGTCTCCTAAGACTCCTGATGAGAGGGCATTCATGGATAGAATACCCTATGCCTCTGCCATAGCATCTATCATGTATGCCATGCTATGTACACGGCATGATGTTGCATTTGCTCTAAGTGTTAGGAGCATATTTCAGGCTGATCCAGGCGAAGAGCACTGGAAGGCAGTGAAATGTATCCTTAAGTACTTGAGAAGAACTAAAGATATGTTTGTTGTCTATAAGGGAGGTGACTTGAAACTACGAGGCTTTACTGACTCGAGTTTCCAGTCAGATCCAGATGATAGCAAGTCAACATCTGGATTCGTGTTTACTTTGAATGGAGGCGCAGTGTGCTGGAAGAGTTCCAAGCAAGTAACCACTGCAGATTCGACGACTGAAGCTGAGTACATCACTGCAGCTGAAGCCGCCAAGGAAGTAGTGTGGTTGAAGAAATTCATCACCGACCTCGGCGTAGTTCCCAGCATCTCTGAGCCTGATCCACTATTGTACAACAACAATGGAGCCATTGCGCAAGCGAAAGAGCCGCGGTCTCATCAGAAATCGAAGCATATTCTGAGGCGCTTTCACCTTATCAGAGAGATCATATCCAGAAGAGATGTAGTAGTGGAAAGAGTTACATCCGTCGACAATGTAGCAGATCCACTGACAAAGCCATTGGCTCAAATTGTGTTTGAGCGTCACCTAGAGTCTATAGGCTTATTGTATAAAGGTGATTGGCTTTAGTCCAAGTGGGAGATTGTTAGTTTTAGATGGCCTACAAGCCAATTTGACTATGTAAATCTCGTTCATTTATTAATAAAATGGCATAATATTCATTATGTGTAAATCGCATTAATTATCGTTTCATAATGAAGTCCGTGAATATGTGCTATAGTGATCAGATTATGATGAGATCATACTAATGAGACTGATCACTTAAATACACATATTCTTAATCGTTTCTAGTCGGAGGATATCCGAGAAGGACATCGGATATCCGGTTAGACTAGTACAGATTACTCCTGCTCATATGATGAGGGTGACTGGTCCCATAAGTCACTTGTGTGGAGACACTAAGGCGAATCTGTAGGTGCTCATTGGAGAATGAGTTCACTGAACTGATCCGACTGAATCGCTGGATGGTATTAAACCTTACTATCAACCAGCTTGATTCTATTGTCGTAGCTGCATGGATGGTCCTCGGACCTGAGACACCAAGGACACCTTGTCGGTGGACTTCTGTGCTTTGACCTTGGTTTACGAATCTCTAGCTACGGGATTCTAATACGCCAAGGATTGGGTACAGCGGAATACTGTCGAAGGGAATTGTGTGTCAATAAGGAATCATTCGCTCTCGGTACTTAGAGAGAGAATGCTCTAGGAAGGATGCGCAGAAGTCCCTGGCCAGGGCGGACGATAATATCGGGAAAGGAGTTTTCCGATATTCATCAGCGGCATCCAATCCAAGTGAGTCGACCGGTTAGGGTTTGACAGCTCGCCATACCCTGAGTTGACTCGAGAGCATTGTACAAATGAAGGATTATATCCACGCAGTAACTGTCGGCGGAAAGGTTCCAAGAGTGGGTTACTTAACCCCAATACCTTCCGGGTTCACGCTGTGTTGCTTGGCACCCAACGTGATCGGAGGCCCGGTCGAATTCGATGTGCGACATCAATTCGATTGATTAATTAATTAATAAGGGGTTATTAATTGATTAATAAAGTCAGTGAGGAGTCACTGGGCTTGTTGGGCCATTAACTGGACTGGTACTTGGGCCTAGATGGTCACACGCAAATGATTCTCAAGGCGATGGATAAATAAGTGGGTATTATACAAACCGGGTTTTTTTTTGAAAAACCACGCGGTTAGTATAAAACATAGCGAACGGGCTGAGCAGGCCAAGCTGCTGCTAACCCTAGCCGCCCCTCCTCTATTTCTCTCTCTCTGGCGTCCAGACAGATCCAGATCTGCTCCGCCGCTTCTCCGAATCCCATTCGACGGGAAATTGTCTGCACGTTGCGGCGATCGTTGCGGCGACCGGCGGAGGTTTCGTGGGCTGCGAAGAACGAGGAACGCGAGGATATCCGTCGCGGGGAGGATCGCGTGGACTTCACTAGAGGCCGGGCGCTTGCGCGGCTTGCGATGTCGCACCGACGGAACCGAACGGTTGCGGATTCAAATCCGCACACGGTGAGAATCAATTATCCAATAATCGTAGTTTTTAGTTTTTCGAAACGGGAACGGATCGTTGTTTAATATTTTATTTTCTGCTGTGTGAGCAATCCGAAGAAACCCGAGAAAACCCAACATTATTAACAAAGGTAACATGAATAATCAAACTGTAAGCAAAAATGCAACATGCAAGCAGACACATGCTCTATGAAAATAAAAAGAATGAAACACACTAGATGTGATAAGCAGATTGAAATATTTTTGATTTTGAAATATTCCTTTTTATTTTGGTTTTGAAAAATATATTTTTGGATTTTGACATTTCTATGTTTTTTGGATTTTGAGATATGTACTTTTTTTTTTGGATTTTGAAATATGTACTTTTTTTGGATTTCGAATTCATGTATTTTTTTGGATTTTGAATGTATGTACTTTTTTTGGATTTTAAAATATGTATTTTTTTGGATTTTGAGATATATACCTTTTTTTGAATTTTGAAATATGTATTTTTCTGGATTTTGGGAATATTGTGCAAACTAAAAGACCAACATGGTACTCAGATCAAAAGATCATATTCATTTATTAACTTAATTCCCAAATTGTTCTTCAATAATCTAACTTAGACCGATCGTGCTTGAACTTGTGTTTCCATTCGTGATCCAATTCGATGATTTGATCCTTAGTCAATCTAGTCCGTTCCTTAAGCTTGGAGTACACCTCTTTAGAAAAAAAAGAAGAATTGGTTTAGAAAGCCCACGAGAAGGTTCTGGAGACCTAAAAAGATGTTCCTTTCTTACCCTAATATCTGTTGGGGTTCGGTCATTTTCTTTCCGGGGTATTTATCGACCTTGCGTTCCCTTTTCATTTCATGGCCTTGATGTAACGTTTGTAGTGTAATAGCCTTTTGATTTGACATTTGGCTTTTGCCTTTTGCTTTTTCTTTATCTTTTCATGGGACGAATCTCCCCCTTTTTTTTTTATGACAGCCTCCTACTAAGATGGCGGGTATTCTTGGTAGTCTATTCTAAGCCTCGTTTCGACATCATGGGCTGAGTGTAAAAACAGAATTTTGTTTAAAAATAATGAATTGTACTTTACACTTTTAGTCAAGCTTTCGGTATTCCTTCGGACTTGGCATCTCTTGTTACTCACGAACCAAACGTGTCAGTGTGTGTAGTAATGCATTTGAATTAAATTATCCAGATTGATAAGGGAATTTGAGTTTCTAAATTTTCTGATCCACTGGTCTTTGTACCATGCTGATCGACTCTTTAACCTAAGGGTAGTATTTCTTAAGATACAAACCATTCCAGGGGTGAGTTAATTCTCGCCCTTCTGCATTAACTAGATGGTAAGCGTTACCAGGAAAAGCATGCAATACAACATATGGTCCTTCCCAATTGGGTTGGAGTTTAGAACGTGGACCACCAGATTTTACAAAAATTCTTTTGACAACCATTTCACCAACTTTGAACTTATGTTCAATGACTTTCTTTTGATAAAAACGTGCTAATCTATTTTGATAAACTCTTGCATGATTAGCAGCTGACCATCTTTTCTCGTCTAAGAGTTCCAATTGAGCAAGGAGTGCTGAACGGTGTTCATCAATGGAAAATTTCTTATTCAATTGTACTCTTAATGGCGGTATAAGGATCTCGTATGGAACTACCGTCTCCATTACAAATGTTAAGGAATAAGGAGTCTGCCCGGTGGGCGTACGGATTGAAGTTTGGTAGGCCCATAGAGCCTCAATCAATTTTTCTGACCAGTTTGTAAATTTATTAGACTTGCATGTTTTTTTGATGATTTTTATCAAAGTCTTGTTAGTTGCCTCTACTTGGCCATTGCCTTACGGATAATATGGAGATGAATGATGTAATGCAATTTTGTACCTGTTGCAGAGGTCTTTCAGTTCTTGTGACACGAACTGCGGTCCATTATCGGTGACGATGGTACTTGGAATTCCAAATCTCGTGATGATGTTCTTCATGATGAACTTGTAGACAGTTGATGCTTTGACTTCCGTGTACGCTTCAGCTTCCGCCTAGTTGGTGAAGTATTCCGTTGCCGTGAGGATGAAGGACTTCTGCTTAATACCGGAATCAGGATTGCCAAGGGGTCCAATGACATCGAAAGTCCACATGGAGAAAGGCCATGGGGAGGAGACAGGATGGAGTGAAGATTCAGGGGAATGAATCTTATCGCCGTGAAGTTGGCACTTGGCACACCTACGGACATATCCTACACAATCTTCTTCCATGGTTGGCCAATAGAATCCTTGTCTAAGGATTTTCTTTGCTAGCATATGTCCATTAACATGGCCCTCACACACTCCAGCGTGAGCTCCTTCTATAACCTTCCAAAGCTCATCTTCGTCTAAACATCGTAGAAGAACTCCATCAAAACCTCTTTTGTATAATGCTCCCCCAACTAGGGTGTATCTTTGAGCAACCCTCCTGAAAGTCCTTTTCTCCTCAGCTGTGGCTTCTTCAGGATATGATTGATCTTCACAATATTTAAAAATTTCACAGTACCACGGTTTCTGTTCATCATCCATCTCTTCTAATAGCTCCATTAACATAATCTCTCTCTTTTCCACAATATTTCCATCTCTGACCTTCTTCAGCAGCTTCTCCTTAGTCCTAAAGAATGAAGGGTCTTTCACGGCAGGTGAAAGACACCTATGAACGATAATCGACTCGGCTTGTCTACTGATTGGGAAATTGAGGGACGATGCAAGTGAAGCTAGAGCGTCAGCTAAGAGATTCCGATTCCGAGGAACATAGACGAAGATCAACTTTGTGAAAAGCTTTGCATAAGCAGAAGTGAGTTCTTGATAACGCTTGACCTTGGGATCAAGAGTTCGATATTTGGTTAATACTTGGCGAAGAATCAATTGGCTATCACCTACAATTCTGAGTTTGGTGGCACCATGGAGATGAGCAGCCTCGAGGCCAGCAAGGAGTGCCTCGTATTCAGCTATATTGTTAGTGACTGGAAAGTCAAGATGAAAGGATTGTGGAATGGTGACACCTTTAGGTGATAACAGAACAATGCCAATACCCTTTCCATGGGAATTCAGAGCTCCATCAAAATGCAAAGTCCACATATCATCTTTGATTTGGTCTATGGACATTAGTTCCTCATCCGAAAACTCCAATCGGACTGGATCAGAATGGGGAAGGGGGTGATGAGCGAGATGTTCTGCTATGGCATAACCTTTGATCGCTTTTTGTTGAATGTAAGTGATATCAAATTGAGATAGAAAGCTTTGCCATCGTGCTAACTTATCAGTAAGGACAGATTTCTCAAAGAGAAACTTGATTGGATTCATTCTAGCGATAAGATAGACTTCATGGGTTAGAAAGTAATGCTTCAATTTCTGAACAACCCATACTAATGTTGCTCATGTTTTCTCTATCGCTGTGTATCTCTATTCAGCGGAGTTGAGAAGTTTAGAGAGATAGTAGGCTGCCCTCTCCTTTCCTTCTTCATCATCTTGTGCTAGGACGGCCCCCACTGCATCATCCAGGAATATATCTGTAACGACCCGCCACCCTATAATCGGGGATCCAATTACTAAATGGGTACCGAATCATTAATTTGGAAACAAACCAGGATCTAAGTAAGTCTGGGAAATAAATAATAAATTAAGTTAAACATTCACATCGCATTGAAATGAAAGGAAAATGCAGGAATTAAAAGTTATTACAATGTGACTCGATACAACAAATAATTACATACTCCAACAGAAAAGGGATAATTAAACATACAGGCCAGAAATAAAATAACAACTACGTCGGGGCATACCCCTGAATAACAGCTGACGGCGCTCAACACACAGCCGCACTCTGCCCGCTAGGTCTGTCGGGAGTCCTCACCTGAAAACCGCAGGGTTGAGTCTCAAGGACAAGACTCAGTAGGGATCCTTCGATCCCCACTGCCCACGCACACACCCACAAGTGAAAAATACAACTGACGGTAAAGTAACAAGCACAGTGGTAATTACTATTCCTAGATCTCAATGCGAATCACATGCAATCGAAATGTATTAAACATGCATATTTCTAAACCAGACGACTAGGGAACCTACAACCACCGTATCGATAGAATACGTCAACCACACAAACAACAGTGGGGAAAACATCGACCCGCTGAGACCAAGCAGTAACCCCTCGGATAGCACTCTAGCTACTCCGGCCCAACTGGCTCAGGTGGTTACTCCTTCCCTCAGCATGAGTGACACTCCGAAAGTACCACACCCACACCGGTACTAGCTGACCCCGGGGTTCACCAGGTGACCCTCTCTCACTAGGCGTCACCCCGCCCACGCCCCCACCGGCGCTGTGCTCCACCCACACCAGCACAGGGTGATAAAGCGCAACAACTGTCACTCCAGGTCCACAATAACACAAAACCCGGCACAGTACGATCCGGTCACGTGAAAAGCCCGCGATTGCACGACACACAACGTAGTGCCATCCGGTCATGAAGAATCCATCATTATTGAATGCACTAAAGTATGCATTAACCAACTATCTAGCAATATGAACACATTTTACTGGCATGAATTAGTGTAGTTCTGTCTTGAATCTCGTCGTCCAAGGCCGACGCCATTCAAGCTCCCTGTACTGGTTCATGAAACACCGGCCTCAGAATCTGGCCTAAAAGGCGTCGACACCAGTGGTCGCCTTTTGAAAGGCGTCAACATCCTCAGACGCCATTTAGCACAGAAATCCAGGATTTGCAGAAAACATTAATCAGGGGATTTCTGCCTTAAAAGGCGTCATGGTTACCCGACGCTATTACGAATCGCGTCGCCCACCCATGACGTCTTTTAGTCCCAGAATCCCTGAACCGACAGAGCCTTAGTAAAGCAGTTCCTGTTTAAAAGGCGTCATGACGGCCCGACGCCCTTCAAAAAGGCGTCGTCCATGCACGACGTCTTTCAACCCCAGGAACCAGATTTGTCATGAGCCCGAGGGCTCCCATTTTCATCCCCAAAAACCCCAAAATCACCTAAAACGGAGGAGAAAGAGAGGCAAACCCAAACATCACGAATCCATATTCATAGAAATCCCCCATTTCATCAAGAAGAGCTCCTAAACATGCTTCTTCTACCCCCCAAAACCATAGATCTAAAACATGCTTTAAGAGGGAGAATCATGGTTTGAACATAAAACGCTATGAGAATCGTCACCCTACCGGTTACTTGAACTCCTCCAAGCTTCAAGACGTCCACCCGACTCGCCCCACGCCGCCGCCGGTACCGCCGTGGTCGTCCTTACTCCACCGTGACGTTGGTTGCCGTCCGGGCAGTAAAACACCGCAGTGGAAGTGGAGGTGGTAGTGGTGGGAGCTAGGTAGGGGATGGAGTGGAGGGAAGGATGAAATGGTGGGAGGAAAAGAGGGAGGAGAAGGGGCTGCCGTCGGGATCGCCGGAAGGGAGGAGAGAAAGAGAGGAGGAAGAAAATGAGGGAAAGAAGGAGGGCTCGCGGGGTTAACCAGAGACTGGCTAAAACGCGTCGACATGGACAGACGCCTATCAGGTGACGTGATGGCCGCTCTGACAGGACTCTGAAATGCGTCGTTCTACACAGACGCCGTTCAGGAGACATGTCAGGGCCGTACTCTGACAATCCCAGAGTCGCAGTCTGAAAGGCATCGTCCCATGCGGACGCCGTTCAGACGACACGACAGGGCCGTACTCTCGCGGCCCAAAGCCAGCCCACGTGGCACCCACGTGGCAAAACCTAAAACGCGTCTGCAACGGTGGACGCCGTTCAAAACGCATCTCGAGGTCTTGACGCGAAACGTCACAGGGCCTCAGCCCCCACTAGGGCCAGAACTACAGGGTCCGACCCCGAAAACCGGATCCGAAAGTCTCGATACTTACATTCTCCCCCCCTTAAAAGAATTTCGCCCCCGAAATTGTCTGCTATAATTAACAACGTCAAAAAGTAGGGATACATGTTCACAAGGAGACTTACGAAAAGAGGTATGGAAACTGCTCCCGCATCTCATCCTCCCACTCCCAGGTTGCCTCACCTCCGGAGCGGTACTGCCAAATCACCTTGACCAAAGGCACAACCTTGTTCCGCAGGACCTGTTCTCTGCGATCCTCAATACGAACATGAAACTCTGAAAAGGACAGGTCCTCAGCGACCTCTAACTCTGAAAAATCTAAAACATGGGACAGATCCTGAACATACTTTCTCAGCAAGGAAACATGGAACACATCGTGCACCCCTGCAAGACTGGGCGGCAAGGCCAGCTGATACGCGGTTTCCCCAATTCGAGCAAGAATGGGAAAAGGTCGAATATATCGCGGACTCAGCTTGCCTCGCTTCCCGAATCTCATCACACCCTTGGAGGGTGAGACTCGGAGAAACACGTGGTCCCCAACCTCAAACTCAAGCGGTCTCCGTCGGACGTCAGCATTACTCTTCTGCCTACTCTAAGCTGCGGTCAACCTCTGCCGAACTGTCCTGGCAATCTCAGCACACTGCTGAACTAACTCTGGTCCCGCTATCTGTCTTTCACCAATCTCGGACCAACACACCGGAGATCGACACGGTCGCCCATACAAAGCCTCGTAAGGCGCCATGCCGATACTGGAATGGTAACTGTTGTTGTAGGCAAACTCCACTGTAGACAAATGTTGCTCCCAAGAACCTCCCTAGTCTAAGCAACATGCCCTGAGCATATCCTCCAGAGTCCGAATGGTCCTCTCCGACTGCCCATCAGTCTCGGGATGGTAGGCCGAACTAAAAGCCAACTGAGTGCCCAAGGCCTTCTGAAAACTCTTCCAGAACCTGGAAGTAAACCTCGGATCTCGATCTGATACGATGGACAAAGGTACCCCGTGCAGAGAGATGATCCGGTCTACAAACAACTTAGCCAATTTACCAACTGACCAGTCCTTCCTAATAGCTAGGAAGTGTGCCGACTTGGTCAGCCGATCAACAATGACCCAGATAGCGTCTCTCCTGCTAGGGGATGTAGGTAGTCCCATCACAAAGTCCATAGTCACGTGCTCCCATTTCCATTCTGGAATCGGCAAGGGCTGCAGCAACCCTCCAGGTCTCTGATGCTCGGCTTTAACCTGCTGACAAGTCATGCATCTAGCCACATACTCAGCCACATCTTTTTTCATGCCCGGCCACCAGAAGTGCTTCCTCAAACAATGATACATCTTGGTTGTCCCGGGATGCACTGCATATCTCGAACGGTGCGCCTCATCAAGTACACACCTGCGCACGTCCTCCTCGGTCGGAACATAAAGTCTACCTCTGAACCTGACAGTACCGTCATCCCACAACTCCACCTCTGACCTCTGGAGAATCTGTGGTAACTCAACATCTGCCCTCTGAGCCTCAATCACAGCATGATACACTGCTGGTCTCACAGTCAAGCTGACCAACACGGCTCTATCATCTTCACGTGGAACCCTAAAGGAAGATTCCACAACCTGCTCGAACAATTTCCATTCTTGAATCATAAGGTATGACATGACCGTCTTCCGACTCAAGGCGTCTGCCACTACATTCGCCTTGCCCGGATGATAAGAAAGGTCAAAGTCATAATCCTTAATGAACTCCATCCACCTTCGCTGTCTCAAATTCAGGTCTCTCTGAGTGAACACATACTTCAGGCTCTTGTGATCAGTAAAAACCTGAAATTTCTCTCCGTATAAGTAATGTCTCCAAATCTTAAGTGCAAATACCACAGCTGCCAGTTCCAAATCATGGGTAGGATAGTTCTCTTCATGCTTCTTCAGCTGTCGAGAAGCATAAGCCACTACCCTGCCATGCTGCATTAGAACAGCGCCCAAACCTCGACGGGACGCGTCTGAGTAAACCACCAACCCACCTGACCCAGATGGAAGCACCAACACTGGGGCTGACGTGAGGCGAGTTTTTAACTCAATGAAACTCCGCTCACATTCCTCTGTCCACACAAAACGAACTCCCTTTCGAGTCAACCTCGACAAGGGGGCCGCTATGGAAGAAAACCCCTGAACAAACCGCCTGTAATAACCGGCAAGCCCCAAGAAGCTCCTTATCTCAGTCACTGAAGTCGGCCTGCTCCAATCCATCACTGCCTCTGTAACGCCCCGCCATCCTATGACCAGAGACCCGATCACTAAATGGATGTTGGCCCATTAACTGCGGGTTCACACCCGGATCTCACACAACACATCTGGAGGAGTAAGCGTTAAACAAGTGCGCAGGAAGGAAGATAACAATGTTCGTATACAGTCCAACAATAATTACATGGTCCAACAAATTAAATAAGTACAGGCAGAAGTAAAGTACAACAACATCGGGGCATACCTCGGAACTGAGACAACTGCTGGTCCGCACACCAAGGAGACACCACACGCCGCCACACGCCACGAGGTCCACTCCTGAAACCGCAGGGAGTGAGCCACACCAGAATTGGGCTCAGTAGGGATCATCCGATCCCCTGCCTCCCACTCACACACCCACAAGTGCAACAATACGGATATATGGCAATTAAATAAAGCAGTAAACATAGCACCCAAACCTGATATGAAAAGTACGCATAAGCAGTGTACCAGGAACAATTCTAAGTAACCCGAAGAACCCAATACAAAGTCACGTCTCACAGTCAAAGTCCACAAAGCGACTGAACCACACTGTCGACCGAAGTCAAACGTCGCCTCACAACACTACCACCACTACTCACGCCTGTCCGCCCCTACAGTGTTCCGGGGCACTGTAGGGTGAGGCAGTGAGTCAAACTAGGACTAACTGGGACCAGTGAACCACCACGGCCCAGCTACGTGTGCACAAAAGCAGTCTAGACTACTGTCCTACCGACCGGATTGCCTCCACGCCAGGCCTCGGCGCTTCAGGGGGGCCCTGGGGACCGGCGAACCCCCGTCAAACCGAAGCTACAGGAACTACCCACAACCCTAATCTCCCGGGCTGCGTCAGGCCAAAGGGCGAAGGGTACCACTCGTAACCTTGATCAAAGGTCACATCAGGCCCAGTGGCTATAGGGGTAAAACAACTCCAACAGTACCACAACCAGCTCCATAGCAAGAAACGCGCCGGAAGCTGCCACGACAAACAGGGAAACCCCGACCCGCTGAGACCAAACAGCAACCCCTCGGATAGCGCACCGGCTACTCCGGCCCGACGGGCTCAAGGTGGTTCTGCTCCCCTCAGCCATAGGTAAAACACAACATGTACCCCTTCTCCCACCGGTACGGCACAATGCCTCACAGACACCATGGCCCTGTCCCCATCGGCCCATGGTGACAACGTAAACCACAGTTATTCCGATTCCATATTCGCATAAGCACATACATAACATGATTCCATTCGCACAGTAAACCTCCGTCTCAGCGTACAGCTTAAAGCATGCATTTGAACCATCCAACCGTGAAACATGTGTTAAATAACAGGAGTTAAGCAGTTCTGTCTTGAATCGCGTCGACCGAGGTCGACGCCTCGGTCGACGCGATTCAAGCCCCTCAAACATGTTCATTTAAAACAGCTCATGCCTTAAAACACGTCCACCTGGGAAGCCGCCCTTTTAAAACGCGTCAGAACCCAAAGACGCCATTCACCCTAGAATTCTAGATTTGCAGAAGCCTCAGTCGGGGTGATTTCCTGCCTAAAAGGCGTCATGATGGTCCGACGTCCTTCTGAAAGGCGTCGTCCATACATGACGTCTTTTAGCGCCAGAACCCCGTACAACGAAACTTCGAACAGAGAGGTTTCTGCCCTAAAAGGCGTTGTACTGCCCTGACGTCCTTCTAAAAGGCGTCAACCAGGCACGACGCCATTTAGCGCCAGAAACCTGGTTCCCTGGTTCGATCCGAGGGTTCCTCCGTTAACCCCAAACACCCCGAAAATGCCCAAAACAGAAGGGGGAGAAAAGAGAAATCAACTACCACAAGTATGCTACAATTCCACAATCTCGAACACGGCCATTCCCACAAGAAAACCCCCTAAACATGCTCATGTCTATCCCAAAACATATCATGCCATGCCAAGGAAATCATAAACAAGATAATCACGATTCATGCAAGGTTCGTCCCCCTACCGGTTCTTGAACTCCTCCAAGCTTCGTGCCGCCAACTCGCCGCACCGCACACCGCCGCCGGTACCCTCGAGGACGCCGCCACTCCGCCGGGACGTCGGCCGCCGTCCGGAGAATGGAACGCCGCGAAGGAAGTGGTGGAGGTAGAGGTGAGAGGTAAGGAGGTATTGGAGTGATGGAAGAGGAAGAAGAGGAAGGGAAAGGGGGAAAGAGGGCGGAGGGGGCGGAGAGGGGGAACAGAGAGAGGGTGGCGGCGAAAATGAGGGAAAGCAGGGGAGGCTCGCGAGGTCAATTTGAATCTGGCTAAAACGCGTCGATCGAGACAGACGCCAATCAGTCTGATAGGACGTGCCGTACTGACAGCGCTCTGGCGCCGTACACTGACATCGCAGGGGGTCGCAGTCTGAATCGCGTCGACCATCATGGACGCTGTTCAGACGATGTGACAGGGGCCGTACTCTCGCGGCCCGAAATCCGCCCACGTGGCGCACACATGGCACAACAACAAGCAGACCTAAATGGCGTCCACACAACCTGACGCCTTTTAAAAGGCGTCGAGCAATGCTGACGTCATTCAGTCAGAAATCTCAAGGCCCCTCAGGGTCGAAACCAGGGGATCCGGCCCGAACCCGACCCGAATACTGAACCCGAAACCTCAGTCCTTACAGCCTCGATCTTGGCTGGATCCACTACGATACCTTCGCCAGAAATGACATGCCCAAGGAAGTGCACCTCGTCTAGCCAAAATTCACACTTGCTAAACTTGGCGTAAAGTTGGTGCTCTCTCAGGACCTGCAACACCACCCGAAGATGAGTGGCGTGCTCTTCCTCAGAAGAAGAATATATTAAAATATCATCAACAAATACTACCACAAACTGGTCCAGGTAGGTCCTGAAGACTCGGTTCATCAGATCCATAACGGCCGCCGGAGCATTGGTTAAGCCGAAAGGCATAACCAAAAACTCATAATGTCCATACCGAGTCCTAAAAGCCGTCTTACTAACATCAACATCCCGGATCCTCATCTGATAATATCCAGATCTTAGGTCAATCTTGGAAAACACCTTCGCAGACTGCAGCTGATCCATCAAATCATCGATCCTTGGAAGTGGGTACTTATTCTTTATCGTTACCTGGTTCAGCTGTCTATAATCAATGCACAACCTCAGAGAACCATCCTTCTTTCTGACAAAAAGAACTGGAGCACCCCACGGAGAAATACTGGGACGAATGAAACCCTTATCCAGCAACTCCTGCAACTGCACCTTCAACTCAGCGAGTTCGGCTGGCGCCATCCGATACGGGGCCTTAGACAAGGGCGCCGTACCCGGTGCAAGCTCGATGGTAAACTCGACCTCTCGCTGAGAAGGAAGGCCAGGCAGCTCCTCAGGAAACACATCTACAAAGTCACACACTACAGGCACCTCCCAAGGACTGGGACAATCACGGACATCAGAAACAACAACAGAGGCAAGGAAGGCCTCCCAACCACCAGCAAGCAACCTCCGAGCCTTAAAGGCAGAAATGAGAATACCTCGAGAAGAGAGCCTAATACCTTGGAAATAGAAGGTCAGGATGTCCGGAATAGAGAAACGCACCCTCTTCCTGTGGTAGTCCACCTCAACATAAAAAGCTTCCAACCAATCCATGCCCAGGATGATATCAAAGTCACGAATGGCAAGTACAACAGACTGGGCAGGTAGCTCATGACCCTCAATGGTCAAGGGAACATCCCTCAAACAATTATAAGATAACATGAAATCTCCAGAAGGAACCTCTACCATCAATCCTTCAGATAACTCATCAACGGGTGCAGAAAGAATATCTATGAACTGCTCAGAAATGAAAGAATGCGAAGCACCCGAATCGATCAACACATGTGCAGAGTTCCCAAGGATAGAAAGTGTACCTTCCACCAAGTTGGACGCGCGAGCCTCCCTCCTGGTGATAGCTAGAACTCTCCCCTGGGTCCTCGGCTTCTTCTGATCACCTGAACCCTGTCCTTGACCATGCCCCTGCGGGCAGTGCCTCGCCAAATGGCCCTACTGGCCGCAAGTGAAACACCTCCTAGGAAGAGTAGGACACTGAGTCCCGCCATTGGCGCCACCACAGTGCTGACAAACTGCCGGAAGCCTCTGAGCTGGCTCCTGCTGTGCACTTGATACTGACTGGCACTGCTGACCCAGCCTGGGCCTGCTGCTACCGCTGCTGCCACTACTGCTGCCACCGCCTCGAAAGAATCTCTTGAATCGGGAGCCGAGTGACGACGATCCCGATCCGGACGAAGGGGCCGCTGCCGCTGCCTTACCCTTGCCACGAACTGGTCCCTGGGCAGTCAGTCCTCTCTCCCGGGCTGATTGGTTCTGTTGAGCCTCCACTGCTGCTGCACACCTAACCGTTGATGCCAAATCTGTACAACAGTGGGACGCCACGAAGTTCCACAGACTGAGCCTCAGTCCGTACACAAACCTCTCAGTACGACGCTCCTCGTCCCCAGATATGAAAGGCACAAACCTTCCAAGCGAAACAAACTTCGCCTGATACTCGAGTACTGTCATACTTTCCTGTGTCAGATCCATAAACTCCCTCTCCCTGGCCCTCTGGACATGCCTAGGGAAATACTGTGCATTGAACTCCTTAACAAAAGTCTCCCATGAAATTTCCCTAAGACTCCTATCCTCATATGACAAACTCTTCAAGGTGGTCCACCAATCATAGGCGCTATCCTTCAGCATGAAGGTATCCAACGGAGTCCTCTCCACTGCTGCACAATCCATAGTATCGAAAGTCTTCTCTATCTCCCTAAGCCAGTGAACGGTCTCATCAGGGTCGGGACGACCGGTGAAGTGACGTGGCCTCAGCTTCAGGAATCTCTCAAGTGTAGTTGTAGACCCTCCCCGAGCACTGGAACTCTCACTAGGGTCTCGGGTCTGGTATCTAGCCATAGTGTCCATCATAGCCTCCATAAACTGCTCTACACTCGGCCTCCCGGCCTCATATCCACTAGGGACATCTCCCCACTCTCGAATAACCGGCATCCTCTTCCTAGGAGCCATCTACTCGCCTACAATCACAAAATCGAAAAGTTCTAATTAGAATCCTAAAACCTATACTACCGCCGTGCCTGTACGGGATAATGTATTTATTTGCCGGACTCACGACATTTAACCTAGTTATTCATTTATTTGCCAGACCAAATGCTCTGATACCAACTATAACCACCCGCCACCCTATAATCGGGGATCCGATTACTAAATGGGTACCGAATCATTAATTTGGAACCAAACCAGGATCTAAGTAAGTCTGGAAAATAAATAATAAATTAAGTTAAACATTCACATCGCATTGAAATGAAAGGAAAATGCAGGAATTAAAAGTTATTACAATGCGACTCGATACAACAAATAATTACATACTCCAACAGAAACGGGATAATTAAACATACAGGCCAGAAATAAAATAACAACTACGTCGGGGCATACCCCGGAATAACAGCTGACGACGCTCAACACACAGCCGCACTCTCCTCGCTAGGTCTGCCGGGAGTCCTCACCTGAAAACTGCAGGGGTGAATCTCAAGGACAAGACTCAGTAGGGATCCTTCGATCCCCACTGCCCACGCACACACCCACAAGTGAAAAATACAGCTGACGGTAAAGTAACAAGCACAGTGGTAATTACTATTCCTAGATCTCAATGCGAATCACATGCAATCGAAATGTATTAAACATGCATATTTCTAAACCAGACGACTAGGGAACCCACAACCGCCGTCTCGATAGAACACGCCAACCACACAAACAACAGTGGGGCAAACATCGACCCGCTGAGACCAAGCAGTAACCCCTCGGATAGCACTCTAGCTACTCCGGCCCAACTGGCTCAGGTGGTTACTCCTTCCCTCAGCATGAGTGACACTTCGAAAGTACCACACCCACACCGGTACTAGCTGACCCCGGGCTTCACCAGGTGACCCTCTCTCACTAGGCGTCACCCCGCCCACGCCCCCACCGGCGCTGTGCTCCACCCACACCAGCACAGGGTGATAAAGCGCTACAACTGTCACTCCAGGTGCACAGTAACACAAAACCCGGCACAGTACGATCCGGTCACGTGAAAAGCCCGCGATTGCACGACACACAACGTAGTGCCATCCGGTCATGAAGAATCCATCATTATCGAATGCACTAAAGTATGCATTAACCAACTATCTAGCAATATGAACACATTTTACTGGCATGAATTAGTGTAGTTCTGTCTTGAATCGCGTCGCCCAAGGCCGACGCCATTCAAGCTCCCTGTACTGGTTCATGAAACACCGGCCTCAGAATCTGGCCTAAAAGGCGTCGACACCAGCGGTCGCCTTTTGAAAGGCGTCAACATCCTCAGACGCCATTTAGCACAGAAATCCAGGATTTGCAGAAAACATTAATCAGGGGATTTCTGCCTTAAAAGGCGTCATGGTTACCCGACGCTATTACGAATCGCGTCGTCCACCCATGACGTCTTTTAGTCCCAGAATCCCTGAACCGACAGAGCCTCAGTAAAGCAGTTCCTGTTTAAAAGGCGTCATGACAGCCCGACGCCCTTCAAAAAGGCGTCGTCCATGCACGACGTCTTTCAACCCCAGGAACCAGATCTGTCATGAGCCCGAGGGCTCCCCTTTTCATCCCCAAAAACCCCAAAATCACCCAAAACGGAGGAGAAAGAGAGGCAAACCCAAACATCACGAATCCATATTCATAGAAATCCCCCATTTCATCAAGAAGAGCTCCTAAACATGCTTCTTCTACCCCCCAAAACCATAGATCTAAAACATGCTTTAAGAGGGAGAATCATGGTTTGAACATAAAACGCTATGAGAATCGTCACCCTACCGGTTACTTGAACTCCTCCAAGCTTCAAGACGTCCACCCGACTCGCCCCACGCCGCCGCCGGTACCGCCGTGGTCGTCCTTACTCCACCGTGACGTTGGTTGCCGTCCGGGCAGTAAAACACCGCAGTGGAAGTGGAGGTGGTAGTGGTGGGAGCTAGGTAGGGGATGGAGTGGAGGGAAGGATGAAATGGTGGGAGGAAAAGAGGGAGGAGAAGGGGCTGCCGTCGGGATCGCCGGAAGGGAGGAGAGAAAGAGAGGAGGAAGAAAATGAGGGAAAGAAGGAGGGCTCGCGGGGTTAACCAGAGACTGGCTAAAACGCGTCGACATGGACAGACACCTATCAGGTGACGTGACGGCCGCTCTGACAGGACTCTGAAATGCATCGTTCTACACAGACGCCGTTCAGGAGACATGTCAGGGCCGTACTCTGACAATCCCAGAGTCGCAGTCTGAAAGGCGTCGTCCCATGCGGACGCCGTTCAGACGACACGACAGGGCCGTACTCTCGCGGCCCAAAGCCAGCCCACGTGGCACCCACGTGGCAGAACCTAAAACGAGTCTGCAACGGTGGACGCCGTTCAAAACGCGTCTCGAGGTCTTGACGCGAAACGTCACAGGGCCTCAGCCCCCACTATGGCCAGAACTATAGGGTCCGACCCCGAAAACCGGATCCGAAAGTCTCGATCCTTACAATATCCCCCAAGGTGTAGTGAATGATGTCTTTTCTTGATCCTCTTCTGTCAATTTGATCTGATTATATCCTGAAAATCCATCCATAAATGATAAGGTTTCATAGCCAGCAATATTATCGATGAGTACATCAATGTGAGGCAAAGAAAAATCATCCTTAGGACACGCCCGATTCAAATCTCGGAGGTCAATACATATTTTGACCTTCCCATCTTTCTTCATAACTAGACTATATTGGCCACCCATTGTGGATAGAGGATAACTCTAATGAATTTGACTTTATGCAACTTATCGACCTCTTCCTTCATGTTCAAAGTCATTTGTGGGTGGAATCGCCTTAAATCTATGTTTAACCGGGCTAACTCCATCCTTTAGTGTCAACCTGTTTTCCACTGGTGACGAGTCTAACCTCGGCATATCCTCATAACTCCAGGCGAAAGTGTCCTTATAATCCTTAAGAATTTGTACCATTGCCTTCTCATCCATTTCATAAAGATTCTTGCTAACGAAAACAACCCTAGGTTCTTCTTCAGTCCCTAGATTGATCTCTTTGGTACGCTCTTCTACGGCAGCTGAAGGTTCATCGAATCTTTTTACTCCACTGGCATATGCCTCAACTGCGTCCTCGTCATCTTCCTCATCTTTAATAATGGGGTCTTTTTCGTGTATCAATTCATACACCCCATATCCACCATTAATTGATTCATCATGTAACGACCCGCCAACCTATAATCGGGGATCCGATAACTAAATGGGTATCGAATTATTAATTTGGAACCAAAACAGGATCTAGATAAGTCTGGGAAATAAATAATAAGCTAAGCTAAACATTACATCGTATTGAATTGAAAGGAAAGTGCATGAATTAAAAGTTATTACAATGCGACTCGACACAGCAAATAATTACATATTCCAACTGAAAAGAAATAATTAAGTGTACATGCCTGAAATAAAGATAACAACTACGTCGGGGCATACCCCGGAACAACAGCTGACGGCGCGCAACTCACAGCAGCACACTCCTCGCTAAGTCTGCCTGAAACCCTCACTTGAAAACCGCAGGGATGAGTCTCAACGAAAAGACTCAGTAGGGATCCTTCGATCCCCACTACCCACTCACACACCCACAAGAGCAGAACATAGCTGAAGGTAAAATAAGCAAATAAAGCAGTGATTACTACTCCTAGATCTTGATATAAAACACATGCATTCGAAATATAACAAGCGTATCTCTAAAACCAGTCTATCAGGGAGCCCACAACCAACGTCTCGGCAAAACACGCTAATCACACGAACGAAGGTGAGAAACACCGACCCGCTGAGACCAAACAGTAACCCCTCGGATAGCACGCTAGCTACTCCGGCCCAGCTGGCTCAGGTGGTTACTCCTTCCCCCAGCATGAGTGACACTTCATAGGTACCACACCCACACCGGTACTAGCTAACCCCGGGGTTCACCAGGTGACCCTCCCTCACTAGGCGTCACCCCGCCACACCCACACCGGCGCTGTGCTCCACCCACACCAGTATAGACACGCTAATTTTGACGTCATTTTGAGTAAATTTCATATCATATAATAATGCCTCAGAATGGTCTGATATTTAATCATTGGTTAATTTTTATTGATCTTTTTAAGTGTCGGGTCAAACAGACATGTTTAAGTTAATCAATTGAATTGATTTTAGCTCAAATTTCAGTTAAAATATGTAGAAGTCTAAAAGACGTCGACCTCTGTGGACGCCATTTAGAGTTTATTCTTATTTTAACGTTTAAATTTGAATTTTAATCAATTGATTAATTAGCTAAAAGGCGTCTGTGAGTACTGACGTGTTTTAGGTTTCCTAGGCTATTTCCACTTCTCTTCCGGATGTTTATCCTTATCTTAATTAGTTTAAAAGACGTCTACACATGTAGACGCTTTTTAGCTAATAAAGATAAAGATAAGTTTTCCGGATATTTATCCTTATCTTAATTAATCTGAAAGGCGTCAGCCATGGTGGACGCGTTTTAGATAATTACAGATAAAGATGAATTAATCAGTATTTATCTGTCAGTTAAGATAGATAAATCCGAAGTTTTTCTATGTTAATCCGCGAACGCAGAAGAGGTCTATAAATACCTTACATCTTGAAGAGTTAAAAATGTTGAGCGCCATTAAAAGTTAAGTGTAATCTCTAGCGAGTTGAAGATCGAAGCAACAACGTCGGAACGCCGAAGCGCTGCCATTTCCAGAAGTCGGTGTCCTTTCAAGATTCTTCATCCATTCAAGAATTCAACCATTAGGCATAAGTCTTTTATTTCTGCATTTTCATTTCATTTAGTTCTACATTCTTCATCATTCACTCCATGCAACACACACACCACATTCATTCTTTTCAAAACCTATTTGATTAAGGGGTTTCAAAAGCCATTAAACAAGTAAGTTTGCTGTTTAATTGCATGTTTAACATCATGATTAGAATAGATACTGCTTTTGTTTAAAGTTCTCATCATTGTTTCTTCATTTATTTTCATTCTATTCTGCTGCACTCAACAAGAGAATCAAAGGGGAAAACAAGCACAAAGTCAAAAGGATTTCTAGACGATCCTTAACCTCAAATTCAACAGCAAGAACAAAGAACGAGAAGGGCTCTCTTTCTTCAGCCGGCTGAAGGAGGGGAACCAAGGATTCAATATCTTCCGCATTCAAACAGGTAGGCGATCAAAACCCTCTTTTGAAACTTTTTAGTCAAAAGTTTCTGGCGATCACTGTACTTAGTTTCTGTTTTTAATAGGTTTATTTTGCACTAAACAACCTAGATTTTTCATGATAATCACACAAGCATTTTAAGCACCTACAGCTTTTTTGGCGATCACGGTGGGACTTGGTCTCGCCATCTTTTAGTTTTTTTGTTCTTGCTATCATCAATCGGGCACCCACGGTGCACCATTTGTGTCTCTCGACACGTTCCCACCAATTGGTGAGTGTTTTAGTTTAGTTAATTTCCCTCGTGCACCACGTGCACACCGTAGTGGCAAGATCTTGCCCTCCCCTTGATTAGTTTAAAAAGCTGTTTTTGTGATAAAAATGATGTGTGATTGATTGACTTTCTAGTTGTTTAGTTAGTAAAATCATCCTGTTAAAATCTGGAACTAAAAAAATCTGCATGAGTTGATTATTTACTGCTTTTTATCCTGTTTGAGGAGGATTCAACCCAGAAAATCCTCCTGCAAAACTGTTTCTGCGAACTGAAAAGCGTCTAGGAGCACTGACGCGTTTCAAACCGCGTCAATACACCCAGACGCCTTTCAGTCTTCATATCTTCTCTGCTGTCTGCATTTGTTTCTGCGAAAAAATTAAGGTTCTGTTTTGAATAGCGTCTACTACCATCGACGCGATTCAGACAGTTTCTTAGTTATTTTTCAGTTTCCAGATTTTTGTGGCTTGAGTGCTAGCTACCCATTATTATTAAGCATTAGAGGCCATCCAGGCCATAGGACATACGCATTGAGGCGAATACCCTCCTTTTCTTAGGAACACACTACTTGACGTCAGCAACTCTATCTGATTGGGTTGGTCCCTTGATCAGACTAGAGAAGTTGACGTTAGGGCCTCCATAAGTCCCCAAAATCAAGGTATTCCTCCTTGATCATCGGGCTGGTTGTACCAGTTGAAGTCCCGGCTATATTCCCAAAGCGTTGTGAGAGAAAGCCCTAGAGAATAACAGTGGAAATTGAACTGAAACTAGGATCCTTTCCCTGAGCGAATTTGTGGTTTAATCCAATTCAAATAATTCAACAAGGAACCTTAAAATCACGTTAAGCATCCACTTGTTTGATTAATCTCTGTGCAACTTGTTTGTCAAATCTTTGAAAAAAGGGAATCTAACATCATGCTGCTGCGATCAGGCAGGGACTTGAGTGTGGCTCCATACGCCATGGTCAATTATGAGGGAGATGCTAATGCCCCTCGGGATTCTGATTACAACTATGAGAGCGGGAGAGATGCTGATGCCTCCCGTAATTCCGTCCCCGTTCCGCTTCGACATGATGGGAACGTCCGGACCCCTCTCTTTCATCCCCATAATCGATATCCTGATCTTCCCCTGCATGAATATGCGATTCCTAATCCCGATCTTGAGGGGGACATGAATCATAATGATCCCTCATCCTCTGATCCTTCGGATCTCGTCAACGCTTTGGGAGTTCTTGCCTCCCGACTGGACCCTCAGCAGTTCGAGGCGATCCAGTCTATTCTGAAGGGGAAGGCACCCGTGCAGCCTGCTGAGCCGAACCCTGTGGCTCCCCCTGTTGTTACCCAACAACCTCCTCTTCCTCCTCCTTACATCCATCAGGCCATGGAAGGCCTTTATGTCACTTCTCGGCCAGCTGGGCCGCAGCTTTCATCCTCTAGGCAACCGGCTAGACCGCAAACGCCTGTTTATCAAAATGCCCTCGGGCATGGCGGAAGCTCTGCCGGACCTCCTCTTTATTGTCCTCCATGTCCAACGTACTCTAGGCAGCAGGCCTATCAAGTACCTCCACCTCCTCCACCTCTCCAGGCAGATCTGACCACGCAAGCGTTGCTGGCCAAGATGGAGCGCATGGATGAGCAGTTTAACAACCTCTAGAAGATGATGGGGGTTAAAGCTGCGCCAGAGATCAATTTGCCGAGCCTGCCGGTATTCCACCTACCACCCTCTGAGATGCCAGTGTACCGGAAGTACAACGGTGCTGGTAACCCCTTCACACATCTGAATGAGTTTATGTACGAATCGTCTTTCTGGCAGAACGACAAGAGGTCATTGGCCTTTTTGTTCAGGAGATCTCTAGAGGGACCAGCCCTCGAGTGGTTCTTTTCTCTGGAACCCTCCGAAGTAGAGGATTACGGTATCGTCTCTCGTAAATTCATTCAACGATACCAGGATAGAGTTGCACCCTCCTTGTCCATCATTGACCTCATTGCAGAAAAGATGAAACCTGATGAGGAGTTTGTCAGTTTTGCTGACAGGTGGCGGGCCCTGGCCGAAAAGGTGAAGGATCACTTGTCCGAATCTGAGCAAGTGAAGATGTTAATTTCCAACGCCACGCCCCAGTTCAAGCTAGTCCTCTCCTTGAACAATCTGACCAACATGGCAGAGCTCTATGAAAGAGTACGGTATTGCCAGAATGCCTTCAAGGACGCTACGTTTTCCAGCGTCTTTGATCCTCACAGACCTAGTAGGCCTCCACCTCGGAAGCCTGCAGTGCCAAACTCTCCCAGCACAGGTCCGACTACTGAGGGCACGCTCTCTCACGAGCAAGTCAATAGTATGAATATTAACTCGCCCCAGTTCGTGAGGAACCAGCAGCAGTACCAGAGGCCACCGCAGCCAAACCAGCAGGGGTACAGGCAGCAACAGAACCCCCATTATCAGCAACAGTATCAACGGCCCCAGCAGCCGAATCAGAACCAGCAACAACAACAGCTACAGCAGCCGCCGCAACGGCAACAGCAGTACCAGCAACCCCAACAGCAGCAATATCAGCAACAGCAACAGCTACAGTATCAGCCGCGCGCACCGCCGGCATACCATAATGTCCCTCCTCCTGCTGACTATAATCAGCAGAGAAGACCTCCAGGCCCTAAAAGGGCAGAATACCCGGCCCTCCCAGAATCCTTGGCAGATATCTTCAGCGCTCTAATGGCAGCTAATGCCTTAGTTTTGCCAAGGGAAAAGGCCGTCTGGCCTCAAAATGCCGACACGTCCAGGTATTGCTACTTCCAAAGGCAACTTGGGCATACCATCGACACCTGCTTCCAGTTCAGAGATTATATTCATGATCTCAACGAGCAGGGCGGCATAGACTGGGATGAGATGAAAACGTATATATCAGCCCTGAAGGCGAGAAGACCACAGCAGCAGCAGCAAGCAAGACCACCAGCGCAAGCAGCGCCACTACCCAATATGGGCATAGTGCAGAATCCACTCCCGGAGCACCAGAACCAAAACCAAGTTGCTCCCATTCTGACGAACAGCCAGTCTAAGGCTGGTCGTGGACAATAGTGGAGAATAGAGGATTCTTCCTCTCTTTATTCGACGGGTCATATTCCAAGTACCGCAGAACGACCACCACGCCGCACCATCCACATACCCAGGCCACAACCCATTACCATCACCCCTCTACCGACACCCACATATCACTCGCCCACACCCAATAACCCATTACCACCACCCCCCTTCCTTAAGCCCATCACGCCCCGCACTCCTACGCCTCCATCATATAACCCACCTCAAACCAACTACGCGCCCCTCCTACCATCCAGACCGCTATTACGCGTACCATTTCCTACTTCGCCTGCTACCACTACCACCTACCCAGATACGCCCTTACCATCCAGACCGCTATTACGCGTGCCATTCCCCACTTCACCAACCACTTACCCATCCACCATCCAACCATCTAGGCCTCTAATCCGCACTACGCCATCACCACCTAGCCCTACGCCATCACCTACATACCAACCCTCTACATCATCCGCACCATCCAACCCTACGGTACTTAAGGTGTCACCCGGATCCTCCACGGTCAAGGAACATGCGCTCCGGAGTGGAAGAATTTTCAATAAAGTCTTTCCTCAATCCACAGTTAGAGACGGCCCATCACAGCCGACTGAGGAAACCCATAATGAAGAGAGTGAACCAGGCACTCAATATGACTTGTTGAAACATCTGGACAGAACACCGGCACGGATCACCATACTTGAATTGATCAAAAGGTCCAAGATTCACCAAGAAGCCTTAATGGAATACGTACAGAAGGTGATGGTCAATGAGGACGTGCCGGTAGAAAAAATTGCAGCACTACTAGTTCCTCAGGGGGATCAGCCCTCCATTACATTTCACACATCGGAACTAGCACCGCCAGCAGCCAGAAGCATGGCTCTGAGCATCACGGTCAACATCTGTAAAAAGGCCGTGGATGCATGCTTGGTAGATACAGAGGCTTCGATCAATGTTTTACCTCCGAAGACCCTGGAGCTGTGCAGTGTGCCCAAAGAAAAATGGCTGTCTACCCCCATCTCTGTGACAGCATATGACAATTCTACCCGTTCCCCTCTGGGAATGGTTTATTTGAAGGTGGAGCTAGGCCCTGTAAGTCATGCAGAGGTCGAATTTCACATCCTAGAAATCGACCCTTCTATAAATGCCATTTTGGGTCGTCCTTACATTAAAACTCTTGAGGCGATTCCCTCTACGAATCACCAATGCCTCAAATTCCCTTTCAAAGGACGAATTATTAAGGTGACGAGCATGCCGATCCTTGCTGCTGCTCATACTTTGAATATTAAATCTGCTGCTTTACCTGGCCGACAACCTTTTCTGTCAGTATTACAGGTCTATCATCCAGTGGCTGATCCTCTAAAGGCCGCCACTATTTCTCCTTACCCGTTAGATGCCATAAAAAGGGGGAAGTGCATGAGTACCCCAGGATGGAGAATTATGATGAAGAACGGCTACGAGCCTGGGAGAGGTCTGGGCACACAGTTGCAAGGCAGGACCACTCCTGTTAAAGATCATCGAGCAGCACCTGGAAGTGGTCTGGGCTATAGGCCAAGAAGACTGAAGCAAGATCTGGTTCAGCAAGCAGAGATTGAAGAAGGTCGGAAAATCTGGGAGACAATGTCTACACCACCCAAAGAAGGCCGAGATCTCCTAACATGGACCCTGTATACACACTTTGTGAAGGGGCCCATACTTAGCCACGACAACACAGTGGTCATTACTTCGTGTTTTGACTTCCATGACATATATGGGAGGGACTTGGCCAGGCATTGCTCAGAACTACTTACGTACCAATCCTTGGAGGCTCTGCGGCCTATGAAAAGGAGAAAATTTCATGATCCTGAATGCGAATGGTACATGTGGTTCGATCTGAGAGACCTTTACATTGCACTGAACAGATTGTTCCTAGATCCTGTAGAACCCAAGTGGCCGCCGCAGATTGATGAGCTGATTGAAAGCCCTGGTGCCATCTTTGATAAGCGGATATTGCTGTCTGAAGAGACCGACGAAGGGGAGCTAGATGACCCCTATGAAGCTGGTTACACTACATATCTGCTCTGGAGGGGGACATATCCTTCCCATGTCTTCATGCTCCATACTCAGTTTCGTACACTGCTCTTGACCCCGACTTGGTCGCGGGTCATTATTGAAGATATTCCACGGGCTCCGCCCGTTATGATTACTCTGTCCCCTCGGGACCTTATTCCACAACCTCTCGATCTAGAGAGGATGTATGATTTGATCTGGGACATATTGCTATATGATCCCCCTAACCCTCTGGCCTTGGTGCCACTTCCTCCATCTGATTCTCCTTCTATTTGTATCCATTCATGTTTCATGTTTAATTCCTCTGATATCAAAAAAAAAACGCCAATTTTACAACAAATTCTTCCAAGATCCTCATCGAGGAAACTTCTTACTTGTCCGATCGCATCCCGTTGCGCGGGTCCTTCGATCAAGATTCTCTCTTAAATCTACTCTGCCCCTCCCCTCGGGAGGATTCTCTTGTATTTCCACTTGTATCCCAGGATTTCTATCCCGCTTCATCTTCATTAGGTTATAATAGGGAGTTTAGTGAAATTAGGCAGTCTAGTTTTAGGCAGGTTAGTCAGGTTAGGAAGTCTAGGAAGCCTAAGGGTAGGCGAATTCCAGATAGATACCTCCAGGACTTAGCTGATAGATGCTTTTCTTGCTCTTTAATCCCTCAGTTTTTAGAAAATCCAATTCAAATGCCAGAAGATTGTATGAATGATGAGTCAGTCAATGATGGGTACGGGGTATATGAGTTAGTGCATGAAAAGGACCCCATTATTGAAAATGAGGAAGATGACGAGTACGTAGCCGAGGCATATGCCAGTGGAGTGAAGAGATTCGATGAACCTTCAGCTGCCGTAGAAGAGCCCACCAAAGAAATCAATTTAGGGACTGAAGACGAACCTAAGGTTGTCCTCGTCAGCAAAAATCTTTCTACAGAGGATGAGAAGGCAATGGTACAAGTACTTAAGGACTATAAGGACACTTTCGCCTGGAGTTATGAAGATATGCCAGGGTTAGACTCATCTTTAGTTGAACACAGATTGACGTTAAAGGAAGGAGCTAGCCCTGTCAAGTAGAAATTAAGGCGATTCCACCCACAAATGACTTTAAAGATGAAGGAAGAGGTCGACAAATTACATAAAGCTAAATTTATCAGAGTTGTCCTTTATCCACAATGGGTGGCCAACATAGTCCCGGTTATGAAGAAGGACGGGAAGGTCAGAATTTGCATTGACTTCCGCGATTGGAACCGGGCGTGTCCTAAAGATGATTTTCCATTGCCTCATATTGATGTACTCATTGATAATACCGCTGGCTATGAAACTTTATCATTTATGGACGGATTTTCAGGATACAATCAGATTAAGCTGGCAGAAGAGGATCAAGAGAAAACGTCATTCACTACACCTTGGGGAACATACTGTTATGTCGTCATGCCATTTGGATTAAAGAATGTTGGAGCCACTTATCAGAGGGCTATGATGGCAATATTTCACGACATGATGCACATAGATCTGGAAGTGTATGTGGATGATTTATTGGTTAAATCGAAGACAAAGGCTGAGCACGCCAAAGTTTTGGCAAGGGTATTAGAGAGATCGAGAGAGTATCAGTTAAAGATGAACCCCAAGAAATGTGTATTCGGGGTATCTTCAGGAAAATTGCTTGGATTCATCGTCAGCAAACGGGGAATTGAGATCGATCCCAATAAGGCGAAGGCTATCAGAGAAATGCCACCTCCCAAAAATTTGAAGGAGTTGAGAGGATTAATCGGGAGGTTACAATTTATTCGCCGCTTTGTCTCCCAGCACTCACAAAGGTGTAAGCTTTTTTACGAGCTTACCAAGCCGGGAGTCAAATTCGATTGGGACGATAAGTGTCAGGAGGCGTTCGATGGAATAAAGAACTATCTAGCAAGTCCTCTTGTTTTGAGACCACCATCTCCAGGCAAACCGTTGATACTTTACATTTCAGTCCTGGATGATGCAGTGGGGGCTGTCCTAGCACAAGAGGATGAAGAAGGGAAAGAGAGGGCAGCCTATTATCTCTCTAAACTTATCAACCCTGCTGAACAGAGATATACAGCGATGGAGAAAACATGTGCAGCATTGGTCTGGGTTGTGCAGAAATTGAAGCATTATTTTCTGGCCCATGAAGTCCATCTCATCGCTAGGATGAATCCGATCAAATTCCTTCTGGAGAAATCTGTTCTTACTGATAGGTTAGCACGATGGCAAAGCTTTCTATCTCAATTCGATATCACTTATATTCAGTAGAAAGCGATCAAGGGCTATGCCATAGCGGAACATCTCGCCCATCATCCCCTTCCTCGATTTGATCCAGTGTGATCAGAGTTTCCGGATGAGGAACTGATGTCCGTAAATCAAATCAGAAATGATATGTGGACTCTGCATTTTGACGGAGCTCTGAATTCTCATGGAAAAGGGATCGGTATCGTTCTGTTATCACCTGAAGGTGTCACTATTCCCCAAGCCTTTCAGCTTGATTTTCCAGTCACAAACAATATAGCTGAATACGAGGCACTTCTTGCTGGCCTCGAGGCTGCTCATTTCCATGGTGCCACCAAACTCAGGATTGTGGGTGATAGCCAACTAATTCTTCGCCAAGTACTGACCAAGTATCGAACTCTTGATCCCAAGCTCAAGCCTTATCAAGAACTTACTTCTGCTTACTCAAAGCTTTTCACGAAATTGATCTTTGTCCATGTCCCTAGGAAACATAACATCTTAGCTGACGCTCTAACTTCACTTGTATCATCTCTCGATTTTCCAATCAGCAAGCAATCCGAATCAATCATAGTTCATAGGCGTCTTTCACCTGCCGTGAAAGACCCTTCATTTCTTAGAATTAAAGAGAAATTGCTGAAGAAAGTCAGAGACGGAGATATTGTGGAAAAAAGAGAAATCATGTTAATAGAGCTGTTAGAAGAGATGGATGATGAACAGAAGCCATGGTATTATGAAATTGCAAAATATTGTGAAGATCAATCGTATCCTGAGGAAGCTACAACTGAGGAGAAGAGAGCTATCAGGAGAGTCGCTCAACGATACACCCTAGTTGGGGGAGCATTGTATAAGAGAGGTTTTGATGGAGTTCTTCTGAGATGTCTAGACGAAGATGAGCTTTGGAAGGTTATGGAAGGAGCTCATAGTGGAGTTTGTGGTGGCCATGTCAATGGACAGATGCTAGCAAAGAAGATCCTTAGACAAAGATTTTATTGGCCAACCATGGAAGAAGACTGTGTAGGATATGTCCGTAGGTGTTCTAAGTGTCAACTTCACGCCGACAAAATTCATTCTCCTGCATCTTCACAACATCCTGTTTCTTTCCCATGGCCTTTCTCCATGTGGGCTTTCGACATTATTGGACCCCTTGGCAATCCAGATTCCGCTATCAAGCAAAAATCTTTCATTCTCACGGCAACGGAATACTTCACCAAGTGGGCAGAAGCTGAAGCGTACGTGGAGATCAAAGCATCAACCATCTGCAAGTTCATCATGAAGAACATCATCACTCGATTTGGAATTCCGAGCACCATCGTCACCGACAACGGACCGCAGTTCGTGTCACAAGAATTGAAGGACCTCTGCAACAGGTACAGAATTGCATTGCATCATTCGTCTCCTTATTATCCGCAAGGCAATGGCCAAGCAGAGGCAATAAATAATGTTAGAATTGGGTGGCCTCAAAGCCAATCATTGTACTTTCTAGTTCAGATTATTAATAAAGGCAATTATTTCTTCATTTAATAGTTCTCGCAAACGACTATTGTAATGAAGGTCCATAGACAAATGTATGGGATATTGAATCATGATGAGATCATGATAGTGAGATCAATATCCTAAGGCAATTGTCTTAAATAGTTCTTGATCATAGGATATTTGTGATGGACATTAAATATCCGATAAGATCGACACAAGTTATGTCTGCTCATATGATGAGGGTGAATGATCTCACATTCACTCGTGTGGTGACACTAAGACAAACAAGTGGGTGCTCATTAGAGAATGAGTTTACTGAACAGACCCAAATAAGAATTCCTGGATGGTAATTATACCTATTAGTCAACCAGGGAATTCATTTGTTGCAGTAGCACAGTTGGTCCTTTGACCTGAGTCACCAATGATACCTTGTTTGTGGACCATTGTGTCTTGATTCTCTGACTTGTGGGCTTTAGCCATTAAGTCCACCATAATCGGTCTTTCAGATATAGTGGAAAGCTTGCGAAGGTAAATGAGTGAACAGCAAGGGATCACTCACTCTTGGTATAAGACTGGAGAGAGAATGTCCCATGGATGTGTACACTGAAATCCCTGGCCAGGGTCAAATGAAAGAGATGTCTTTCTAGATATTAACTGTGTACTAGAATCCATCTGGATAATGCGATAGAGGGTTTGACTATAAAACCATACCCTTGCGTTATCGGGACATTGCATGAGTGAAGGATTATATCTGTGCGGCATCTGCAGACGGAAAGGTTCAATTGAAGGGAACAATATCCCTTATATCTTATGGGAACATGAGGTAGTGTTTGGTGTTGTTCATGATCAGAAGGCCAAGTGATTTAATCGTCAGATGATAATTCACTTGTTTATTAAATTAATCATTTAACATGTGATGTTTAAATGTTAATTAATAAATATTAAACTCAAGAAACAGTTGTAAGTTTAATGGGCCTGCAACCGGACTGATATATGGGCCTAGAGGGTCACACACATAAGAGTTCTCGTCAGACGGTGAGAGATGTTAAATTTCATGCTTATCTGGGTTTTTGTGAAAAGCTGCAGGATAAACGTGAAGATTTAATGGAGAATTATCTAAGGCCAAACTCTTGGATAATCATGAGGATTAATTGTTGTGCTTATCCTTATTTCTATATAAGGAGGGCCAAGGGGGGAGTGGTAAAAAGTTAGTTGGACGAATTTTACTCCCCAGATTATCTCTCTCCTCTCTCTCTCTCCTTCTCGGAGTGGATCTGTCTCTCTCCGCGCATGGTGGATCTGAGATCTGGTCGGAGCACTCAAGTCGAGGAGGAAATCGCGTCTGCTGCGGGAACTCGTGTGGATACCTCTAGAGATCGTGCGCGTGCGTGATTACTGAGTCGGCATCATCCACGGGAGATTCGAAACCCCAGCAACCGATACAATGGAATCATTTTTATTTCCGTTGCGTTCTTGGCGATTCCTTACAGTGGTATCAGAGCCAGGTTCGCTGGTTCGGTTGTAAAACGGCACCGTTTTGTGTGCTTTCTCGTTATGCGTGAAGAACCTGTATTGTACGTGTTCTTGAGTATAATCCGATTAAAAATGACAGATTAGTGTTCATATGATGATCACAATCGATTTGATTATTTTTCTGTATTTTTAGGATTTTTATTTGGGTTTTTCGGAGTTCTTCATGTGATGATGAACTGGGGTACTTCGGCGGCTTCGCACGGGCATTCCAAGTGTTGGGATGGCGGCCCGGATGTCTGGATCTATTGGTGATAGTCACCACTTCACATTGGGCATGTAAATCGGCACTGGAGTGCCCTTGGAGGTGCTAAAAATCGAGCCCGAACTCGGGTTTTTAAACCTGGAAAATCAGATTTTCAAGGAGAGTTTAGGGCACGATTCAAGGGCCATTTGGCCACCGCCGGCTGCCCCACCGGTGCCGGGCTGACCGCCGGAGGTGGGGGCATCGCCGGCGGTGCCTGGCGGCGCCGTCGCCGGCACCTGGCAGCGCTGCCGTCGCTTCTTCCGCCGCCGGCCTGCATTTTTTAGGTTTCTGCAGGAAATGAAGGAGAGACGAGCCGGTCGAACCCTGGCTGGACGGGCCGGACCGCCCGGTCCCGACCCGGTCGGACCGGGCCGGGGGCCGGGCGGCGCCCTGGCCGAGCCAGGGTACGACCCTAGCCGAGCCAGGGTGCGCCCTGGCCGAGCCAGGGGGCCTGGGTCCGGGCCATTGGGCCCTAATGGGCTGGGCCCATTATTATTTTTATTAAAAATTGTTTTTAATTACTGTTTAGCCCCTTATAAACCCAATTTTAGCCCGTTTTAGCCTGTTTTAAAATTGTTTTAAAACAGAATAATTATAAGAATAATTAATAAATGTTATTAATTAATTTTTATGATTATTAACAGGTTATTAAAGTGTTTAATAACTGTTAGTCAATTAAAAGGCTTTGTTTTTAATAGGGTGTTAGTTAATTATTTAAAATTGTTTTAGATAATTAATTTCCCTGTTAATTTAATTAGTTTAAAACTGTTTTAAACTAATTTCATGCATAACTTGATTACTCTTAATGTTCAAATTGTTTGAATTTGGATTTAGATTAACTTAATAGTTTAGTTAGTTTATTTGTCAATAATGTTTTGAATATTACTGATTATGCTGAAATAAATGTTATTTCGAAAACTAATTGGTATTATAATTTTATATTTATAAAATTTAATACCAAACAGCAATTATGTGATGATTGTGATGCATGTGATGTGTTTTATGGTGGGATGATCATGGACTTAGAATTTTCATGTGATGAATGATGTGAATGGATGCGATGCTTATTTCATTTGGTATTTTAAAATAGGACCTGCGTGTCCTCCTCTCTCTTAATCCAAGTGTACTTTCTACCTTCCTATAAGATTGTACTCCCCTTGATAAGATCAAGGTTTCTAATTGTTTATATGTACATTTGTGGACCTGCGAGTCCTGAATTTTGTATTTAAATGTATCGGATTAAGTTTAGAGGACGGGATCTTCTGAAGACACCTCTGGAGGGAGGACTCGCATCAAATGGAACCAGTGTTGTTGTTTTCACATTAGGATCCTATTATGGATCATCGTTTGGCTCCGATGATTCCATAGTAGCTTTAGCAGTCCATGATCATCCCCATTTAATTTTTCTGCATATATGTGATATTTGTGGACTATGCTATCATATATATATTTCTATTAAGTATATTGATACTTCAAATTGAAATACTATTGATAGCACGATTTTTTACAAATCAAAATCAAAACCCTCTTTTAAAACTTAAGTTGTAAACGTGAGATATTAAGAATAATCCACGTAACCCACCATCATTATAGATCTTAGGATAATTCTTTTCTCAAACGGATTTGTTGTGCTACCACAAGGTCTGTTTGATTTAGAAATTAAACTAGGTCTACGACATGTGATGTCATTAAGATGAATGGACAAATAGTGTAGTTTTGTTGTGCTACCACAAGGATTGCACTATGAATTCATGTCATCTAAGTAATGATGGATAAACTTAACTGAATCAAAATGATTTGTTGTGCTACCACAAGGTCATTCTGATTCAGGGGTTAAATCGATCGGATATTTCAAACGTTGCAATTGTCAAGAGTTGACTGCCTAAGGGACTTGATGTGATTTGTTGTGCTACCACAAGGTCACATGCATGTTGCCCGAAGGATTCTGATCCCCACTAGGAGATCACCGGAATCTCCCGTTCTGTATCTTAGAGGGTAATACAGATCGCCGAAAAATAGTGGGAGCATAAATCTAGATTAAAAGTCCTAAATCTGATTTTAAGAACTATCTGCTCATTTTATATATTTCCATGTAGGTCGTTATGTCGTCACCTAACCCCCTCCGTTGCATACTCGATGCAAACAAACTCACGGGACCAAATTACATTGACTGGTTACGCAACCTGAAGATTGTCCTCAGGTGCGAAAAACTAGCCTATGTCCTGGATCAACCAGATCCAGTGCAACCCGGTGATAATGTTAACGAAGATGAATTAATGATGTATGAAAGTTGGAAGGAGGACTCTGTCAAGGTCCAGTGTTATATGCTCGGTTCAATGAATAATGAACTGAAGCGACAGCATGATAACATGGAACCTAAGACCATTCTGAATCACTTACAAGAGTTGTTTGGTGAACAATCCAGAACAGAAAGATATGAGATATCTAAGAAATTGTTCAGGACCAGAATGAGCGAGGGCACATCTGTGCAAACTCATGTGCTCAAGATGATAGAGTGGATTGAGAGGCTTGTTGTGCTGGGCTTTGTTATGAGCAATGACCTGAGCATTTATTTAATCCTACAGTCCCTTCCAGATTCATTTTCACAATTCATTATCAACTTCAATATGAACAAAATTGAAGTTTCACTAGCTGAGCTGCTCAACATGTTGAAGACAGCAGAAGGCACTATCCAGAAAGATAAGCCAAATGTAATGCTTGTTGGTAAGACCAACAAGAAAAGAAAAGCTGGATAGACCTTTAAGAAAGGTAAGCCTAAGAAGCAAGTGAAAAGCAAACCGGCGGCACAAAAAGACAAAGCTAAAGTCAATGATAAAGGTCAGTGTTTCTACTGCCATAAAGAAGGTCATTGGAAGAGAAACTGCAAGATTTATCTTGCAGAAAAAGCAAAGGAGAAGCTTGGTGAAGCTTCAGGTATTCTCATGATCGATCTTAACTTGTCTTATAGAGAATCAACATCCTGGGTATTAGATACTGGATGTGTTTCTCATATCTGCAATAACTTGCAAGTGTTAACAAGTAAAAGAAGATTGAACAGCGGAGACGTGGATCTGAGGCTCGGGAATGGAGCAAAAGTTGCTGCGTTAGCTGTGGGGACAGCAAGACTTCAGATGCCGTCAGGAGACTCTTTGGAACTGATAAATTGTTATTATGTTTCAACCATTATTAGGAATATCATATCTATTTCATGTTTAGATAGACAAGGATATTCTATGAAGCTAGAGAATAAAGGTTGTTCAATTTATCAAGGAGACAAATTGTTTGCTTCAGGGTATTTATTGAATGGATTATATTTACTTGATATGTCATATGATGTTTGTCTGGTAAATAATTTCTTGAACGCTTAGATAAGGATGTGAATAAATCGTACCTATGGCATTGTAGGCTAGGTCATATAAATGAGAACAGGATCATAAGGTTGCAAAAGAATGGATATCTTGATCCATTTGATTATGAATCATTTGCAACCTGTGAAGCTTGTCTCATGGAAAGATGACCAAAGCTCCATTCTCAGGACATGGAGAAAGAGCTAAGGACTTATTGGAACTAATACATAGTGATGTATGTGGTCCAATGTCCACTCATACTATGGGTGGTTACTCATACTTTGTTTCATTTACAGATGATTTCTCAAGATATGGCTACATATATTTAATGAAATATAAGTCAGAAGTCTTTGAGAAATTTAAAGAGTTTAAAAACGAAGTTGAGAACCAGACTGGAAAGAGTATTAAAACTCTTCGATCAGATCGAGGGGGAGAATACTTAAGTACAAAATTCACAGAATATCTTAAGGATAATGGTATTTTGTCTTAGTGGACTCCTCCCTATACACCTCAGTTAAATGGTGTATCGGAAAGGAGAAATCGTACTCTATTAGATATGGTACGATCAATGATGAGTAATGCTAACCTTCCAACCTCTTTATGGGGATATGCACTATTGACTGCTGCATATATGTTGAACAAAGTTCTGAGTAAATCAGTACCTTCCACTCCATATGAGATATGGAAAGGAAAGAAACCAGACTTTAAGCATGTTAGAGTCTGGGGTTGTCCTGCGCATGTCAAAAGACATGATCCAGACAAACTGGATTCCAGGACAGAGAAATGTAGATTTGTGGGATATCCAAAAGAGACTTTTGGATATTACTTCTATCAGCCCAGCGATCAAAGGGTATTTGTCGCAAAAAGAGCTGTCTTCCTAGAGAAAGAATATCTTTCAAAAGAAGACAGTGGGAGCAAGATAGAACTGGAAGAAATTCTAGACTCACAAATCAACACTGGTTCATCTACTGAACTATTGACTAAAGAACTTGTTCAAGATGATACACAAAAGGTTCGCAGATCAGGTAGAGTGCTTAAGCAGCCTGAAAGATATGTTGGACATATCGATGAAGGCAAACCAAAAGTGCACTTAAATGAGGATGATGATCCTCAAACCTACCTAGAAGCCATAAATAGTCATGAATCAGAAAAATGGCAAGAGGCAATGGATTCTGAAATTCAGTCCATGTATGCCAACCAAGTTTAGAACTTGGTTGATCTGCCAGAAGGTATGGTACTTATTGGCAGTAAATGGATCTTTAAAAGAAAGATCGGGGCAGATGGACAAATTGGCACGTACAAGGCAATGCTTGTAGCAAAAGGATATCGTCAAAGGCAAGGTGTTGACTATGACGAAACCTTTTCTCCAGTTGCCATGATTAAGTCAATCAGAATACTTCTTGCTATCGCTGCATTCTATGATTATGAAATATGGCAAATGGATGTGAAAACAGTATTCCTTAACGGAAACCTTCAAGAAGAGGTGTATATGATACAACCTGAAGGATTCACTTCCAAAGAACATTCAAGCAAGGTATGCAAGCTGCAAAGATCCATCTATGGATTAAAGCAGGCATCCTGAACTTGGAACCTAAGATTTGATGAAGCAATCAAATCTTATGACTTCGTTAAGAATGAAGATGAACCTTGTGTATACAAAAAGGTTAGTGGGAGCGCAGTTACCTTTCTGGTGCTTTATGTTGATGACATTCTACTAATTGGGAATGATGTAGCAATGTTGTCATCGGTAAAGGCTTGGTTATCCAAAAACTTCTCCATGAAAGATTTGGGAGAAGCATCCTATATTCTGGGAATAAGGATCTATAGAGATAGGTCCAAAAGGATGCTTGGCTTATCCCAATCTATGTACATAGATACCATAGTCAAAAGGTTTGGCATGGAAAATTCCAAGAGAGGCCTCGTTCCTATGAGGCATAGAATTTATCTCTCTAAAGAAATGTCTCCCAAGACACCTGAAGAGAGAGCATACATGGATAGAGTTCCTTATGCGTCGACAATAGGATCTATCATGTATGCAATGCTATGTACTAGGCTTGATGTGGCACACCCACTAAGTGTCACCAGTAGATATCAGGCTGATCCAGGTGAGGAACACTGGAAGGCGGTGAAATGTATCCTTAGATACTTGAGAAGGACTAAGGATCTATTTCTCGTTTATGGAGGAAACGACTTGGAACTTCGAGGATTTACTGACTCGAGTTTCCAGTCGGACATGGATGACAGCAAATCCATGTCTGGATTTGTGTTCATGTTAAATGGAGGTGCAGTAAGTTGGAAGAGTTCCAAACAGGAAACTACTGCAGATTCGACGACCGAAGCAGAATACATTGCTGCAGCTGAAGCGGCCAAAGAGGCGGTTTGGATGAAGAAGTTCATCTCGGCGCTTGGAGTCGTTCCAAGCATTTCAGATCCTGTTCCATTATTGTGTGACAACAATGGAGCAACAGCTCAAGCAAAGGAGCCAAGATCACATCAGAAGTCAAAGCACATCCTGAGACAATTTCATCTGATTCGTGAGATCATCGCCCGAGGAGATATAGTAGTTGAGAAAGTCTCATCTGAAGATAATGTAGCAGATCCCTTGACTAAGCCATTGTCTCAAAACAATTTAGAACGTCACCTTAAGTCTATGGGACTTAGACACATGGGCGATTGGCTATAGTCCAAGTGGGAGAATGTTAGAATTGGGTGGCCTCAAAGCCAATCATTGTACATTCTAGTTCAGATTATTAATAAAGGCAATTATTTCTTCATTTAATAGTTCTCGCAAACGACTATCGTAATGAAGGTCCATAGACAAATGTATGGGATATTGAATCATGATGAGATCATGATAGTGAGATCAATATCCTAAGGCAATTGTCTTAAATAGTTCTCGATCATAGGATATTTGTGATGGACATTAAATATCCGATAAGATCGACACAAGTTATGTCTGCTCATATGATGAGGGTGAATGATCTCACATTCACTCGTGTGGTGACACTAAGACAAACAAGTGGGTGCTCATTAGAGAATGAGTTCACTGAACAGACCCAAATAAGAATTCCTGGATGGTAATTATACCTATTAGTCAACCAGGGAATTCATTTGTTGCAGTAGCACAGTTGGTCCTTTGACCTGAGTCACTAATGATACCTTGTTTGTGGACCATTGTGTCTTGATTCTCTGACTCGTGGGCTTTAGCCATTAAGTCCACCATAATCGGTCTTTCAGATACAGTGGAAAGCTTGCGAAGGTAATTGAGTGAACAACAAGGGATCACTCACTCTTGGTATAAGACTGGAGAGAGAATGTCCCATGGATGTGTACACAGAAATCCCTGGCCATGGTCAAATGAAAGAGATGTCTTTCTAGATATTAACTGTGTACTAGAATCCATCTGGATAATGCGATAGAGGGTTTGACTATAAAACCATACCCTTGCGTTATCGGGACATTGCATGAGTGAAGGATTATATCTGTGCGGCATCTGCAGACGGAAAGGTTCAATTGAAGGGAACAGTATCCCTTATATCTTCTGGGATCATGAGGTAGTGTTTGGTGCTGTTCATGATCAGAAGGCCAAGTGATTTAATCATCAGATGATAATTCACTTGTTTATTAAATTAATCATTTAACATGTGATGTTTAAATGTTAATTAATAAATATTAAACTCAAGAAACAGTTCTAAGTTTAATGGGCCTACAACCAGACTGATATATGGGCCTAGAGGGTCACACACATAAGAGTTCTCGTCAGACGGTGAGAGATGTTAAATTTCATGCTTATCTGGGTTTTTGTGAAAAGCTGCAGGATAAACATGAAGATTTAATGGAGAATTATCTAAGGCCAAACTCTTGGATAATCATGAGGATTAATTGTTGTGCTTATCCTTATTTCTATATAAGGAGGGCCAAGGGGGAGTGGTAAAAAGTTAGTTGGACGAATTTTACTCCCCAGATTCTCTCTCTCCTCTCTCTCTCTCCTTCTCGGAGTGGATCTGTCTCTCTCCGCGCATGATGGATCTGAGATCTGGTCGGAGCACTCAAGCCAAGTCCTAAAGAATACCGAAGCTTGACTAAAAGTGTAAAGTACAAATCATTCATTTTAAAGTAAATATTCTGTTTTACACTCGGCCCATGATGTCCCGAAAAAAGAAAATAATAGAAAAAGTAAAAGCAAAAGGCAAAATCCAAATGTCAAATCAAAAAGGCCATCACACTACAAACATTACATCAAGGCCATGAAATGAAATGAAAGGGAACGCAAGGTCGATAAATACCCCGAAAAGAAAATGACCGAACCCCAACGGATACTAGGGTAACAAAGGAACATCTTTTTAAGTCTCCAGAACCTTCTTATGGGCTTTCTAAACTTATTCTTCTTTTCCTTCTAAAAAGATGTACTCCAAACTTAAGGAATGGCTTAGATTGACTAAGGGTCAAATCATCAAATGGGATCACGAATGGAAACACAAGTTTAAACACGATGGGTTTAAGTTAAGTTGTTAAAGAACAATTTGGAAATTAAGTTAATAAATGAATATGATCTTTTGATCTGAGTACCATGCTGATCTTTTAGTCAAAAATCCAAAAAATTTACATATGTCAAAAATCCAAAAAAATTACATATGTCAAAAATCCAAAAAAATATATATGTCAAAAATCCAAAAAATATATATGTCAAAAATCCAAAAAAATACATATGTCAAAAATCCCAAAAAAAAATACATATGCCAAAATCCCAAAAAAATACATATGTCAAAAAGCCAAAAAAATACATATGTCAAAAATTCAAAAAAAAATACATATGTGTCAAAATTCAAAAAATATATATATTTCAAAACCCAAACAAAAATGAATATTTCAAAACAACAAAAATATTTCAATTAGCATTTGCTTGTTGCACTTGGTGTGTCTCATTCCTTTTATTTTCAGTAAGCATCTGTTTGCTTGTATGTTGCATTTTGCTTAAGTTTGATTATTCTCATTACCTTTGTTAATAAAGGCCATGCCCCTTGACCATTTATTGAAGGAAAAGATTGATTGACCATATATTTGGTCAGGCAAGGGGCTAAGCCTAAATAAATACTTAACCTGTTTGTTGAGTGTTGTACAGGATACAAGACAAGCACAGGAACACAAGATTGGAGCCCAAAAGTTTCATGTATATCATCAAAAGGTGTTTTTGTACATGAAAAGAAAAGAAGATACATAAGCCCTCAAGGCTGGCTCTCCCCTCCGCCCTCATCCAACTGGCTCTGGGCCTCGTCAGGTGCATCTGGTGCTGGTCCTCGGTTGGGAGGTGGAGGTGGCCCCATCGTGCTCGGCACTGCCTGGCCGGAAGACACGGCAGCACTGGCGGTGAAAGCACTCGTCAAACCGCGCTCCTGCACACGCTGTCGAGCACGCCTGTACCTCTCCTCCACACTTTGGCGCTCATGCTCTGCAATGCCAAGCTGGACCCGAAGAGAGGCCATCTCTGAATCCATCTTCTGCCGCTCCTGCCTCTCCCGCTCTCACTCCTCGTTGATGAACCCCAGTCGAGACTGGAGGTGTGCAAACTCTCGAGGTAGATCTCCAGTGGAGAGACGGGCCACCTGCTCCTCCAAAGCGCGGATCCGCGCAGCATCAGTCTCAGCCCGAGCAGCCAGCTCCGCTTCAGCCCTCTGAAGGGCTTCCTGAAGCTCAGAAACCTACAGAGGAAGATTTTATTAGCCCAAGGCAATCAAGTAATCAAAATCAAGTTCAGGAATTTAAAGGGAAAGAACTTACCCGAGCAGCCCGGTCCTCCTCCGCAAGAGAAGCCCGGTGGATAGCAGAGACGAGCTGGCTCTAGAGGTCAGCTAGAGCAGCCTCGTGCGCAGCAGATGAGGAAGAAGATGAAGCTCCGAACGAAGGAGGAGCCGCCTGGGTGTAGACGGCTCGCTGCACCGAAAGACAATTGTCAGTGATGAATCGCCAAAACAATTAATTAATTAAAACATGCACTCATATTCATGCATACATACCAGATCGAACAGTTCCTTCTGGACTTGTTCTAGCTGGGCCTCCGCATCATGTAGGGGGGCCCGGAGGTCGATGATGACTGCGTCACGCGCATCCTACATATCACACATACATACATTCATTCACCAAACATGAATCAAGATAATAATAAAATTAAAGACGCATGAAAGCATACTTACATTGAGTGGTCGGAGGAGCCGAAGCTGATCGGCGTAGTGGGCCCGATACTGCTGGAGGTAGCCCTCGCTACTCTCCGCACGGGACTCCACCCATACGCCTCGGCGGTGCCAGTCCTCGTACTGCTCTGGGAACTTGGCACGCCAATCTGTGAGGGCATGCTTGCCCCTCATGCTCCTCCCGACGCCCTCCGGGACCTCTTCATCAATCCATTCTTGATGGAGGCCCAGGGTCCTCATTACGAGCCGGAGGCGGAAGGGCTCGATCTCGTTCATGCAGTGCAGCCACATCTGTCTGCCGAACCTCCTCCTGCCAGCCGTCACCCACGGCTGACCATCCTCGCCCATACCAAGGTACGGGCGCCAGATCACCTGCATATAGATTAGATGCATTCATAAATAATTTGTATTTAATGAATAAAAGATCGCATTTAATCAAACAAGTTAAAGACTCACCAGAAGCTCAGGGTAGTCCAAGAACTGACGGCGGAGGGCCGTCAACTGGTGGTGCTGTGGAGCCGTGTCCACGATCGGCTGCCAACGGCAGGCCAATGGGACGGCACTGGGCCTCGCAATCCGCGCTCTGCCGAGTTGGAAGTAATAGTAACTCCACACCTGCATTCATGAACATATAGGCAGCATATCATATTGCATATCATGAATAAATAACAAAACAATTTAATACCTGAAGAAACGGCGAGAAGCCGCTGACAGTGGTCTCACGGTTTGGCGTGACCGCGGACAGATCGGCGAAGAGGTGGGCCAGAAGGGCCGCACCCCAGGCATACTCCCCTAAGCTATCTAAGTCATCTAGTAAATAAAGAAACCTACAGTGGATGTGGTCGCCCTTCGTACCGAAGAGCAACCGACCGAAAAAGAAAACTAAAAAGACTCTAAGCTGCCTATCTACCTCCTCCCCCTGACTAAGGTCACTATAGTATACGGCGGAGGATGACTCTGCTAGTCTATCCTTAAACTCCTCTCGGGTCTCGTCGGACCGACGCCGGGGCTCATCTAGACCTAGAGCAGCCTCTACCTCCACCCTAGGGACCATCCTAGACTCTCTGCCTAGGCTGGACACCTCTATCCCTAATAGAGCCTATGCTAATCCCTGATAGTTGGGGTAAGTAACCCCACTCACAGGTCGGCCCTCTACCCTGAGGCCAGTAATCCTGGCCACGTCCTCTAGGGTGGGGACCATATGCCCCTACGGCATTAGGAAAGCACGGCTTTCCGCATGCCACCTCTCCCGCAGCACCTGCAGGAGGACCAAGTCGAGCCAAAATGGCTCGATGTCTAGTACCTCGCCGAATCCCATCCGGCGCAGGCGCGCCTTCTGGAAATCCGGGAGACCCCTATAGGCACCTATCACTAGGTCCCATGAGATTCTGGCCCTCATCACTCCCTGCAAATAAAAACATAAAAAAATAGCGGTCAATAATGAATAAAAATAGGAAAATCACTTCTGTTTTGAAAGGCGTCAGCACACACAGACGTTTTTCAAAACACGTCCACATGACCTGACGCAATTCAAAATTATTTTCTACCTAATTAAAAATTCGGAATTTACCTTGAAAGACGTCAGCCCAGGGGGACGCCTTTTGAATGGCGTCAGCTGGTCTGGACGCCTTTCAAACACACATTCCAGGTTCTTGAAGAACCCCTTTCTTCCCTCTTTATCTCCACCTCATTCAAACCATAGGGATCTTACCGTGTGGAGGTTGCCCTTCTCTTCTTCTTCCACCGCCATGGGTGCCGGTGGAGGGAGTTCCTCCTCCAAGAAAGCCGCCGCTTCGGCTAACGCAGCCGGAATCTCCTCGGGAGCTTCCTCCTCGCGCCTCCGCCGCCTCTTGGCCAAGGTCTTCAACTTCCTGGATCCTTCACCACGCTCCATAGCTCGGAAAGGAGGGGTCTTGACGGAAAGAAACCGAGATCGCCGAAGATCGCCGCCGGTGAAGGAGAGAGAAGATTTTTGTGAAAAGTGAGGAAGAAAGGGGGTCTTCGCGGGTCTGTAAACGAAAAGTTAATAGGCGTCGACTCAGACAGACGCGTTTTAGGGCGCATAAGTTGAGGCGGCAAGGACAGCTGTTTGAAATTGATTGAAAGACGTCCACATGTCTTGACGCGTTTCAAGATTATGGTCAGAGCCGTACAGAGGAAAATGATTAAAGGCGTCTTAAAGTGTTGACGCGTTTCAGGGAATTAATGGCAGAATCCTGGAAAAAGTAGGAGAGAGAGTTGAAAGGCGTCAACATGTTAAGACGCGATTTAAGGTTTAATCAGGTTTTTGAGGATTAAATTGAATTTATGGAAAAAAGAATTATGGTTGAACGGCGTCTTTCGGAGTGGACGCGTTTTGCATTTTACAGAACCGGAACTGTTGAATTTTTAGGAAAAATCCAATTTTTACTAGAGGAAAAATCATGTGCACATCACAGGAAGTTAAGAAATGTTTCAAGGCATGAAAAATACTTCTTTATTCAATGAAATTCTTTGTTACATCAAAAAAAAAAAAAAAGAGAAAGAGGACATTTAAGGAAGAATTTCATGAAGACCTTTAAGGTAAGGAAATTTCAATCCTCTATCTCTATCTTTAGAGGATTTTACACGGTAAGTAAAGCCAAGGTTCCATAGAGTGGTGATAATTTGTATGGCTTCATAATCTTCGTCGGATTCCAAGTCACGCTTCTTGATTGGGAGTGTGGGAGAGAACTCAGGGAATTCACGACGGCCTAAGCTAAGTTGAGTAAGGCACTGGTGTGGATTGTATAACACGAACTCAGTGGCTCCAATCAACTTAAGATCCGCTCCTGCTGCACGGCGCAACCAAACAGGCTTTCCAACAAGAGCGAGTGGAGACGAGTCGAATATGTCGGACGTCATGAGCTTTAAATACTCTCTCCAGTCGGCCCGAGTCTTGAGCTTTGGAACCTTGTTGACCATGTGCTCATTGAACTTTACAATGTTAGCAATGCAATGAATTGGGCTATTCAAGAAGATCTGAGATGGACTCAGAGGCCTTTTCTTATTGTACTCGAACTTAAAGTGAAGTTCAACCCATAAGGCAAAGAGTAACATGCACCCATAAGGAGGACGGCCCACAGATGCCGCAGAAAGCCCACTATAAAGATATGCCGAGAGTGCAGTGCTAATGGATTTACCTTCGAAGATTGCGCAGATGATACTAACTTGATCATCTTCTAAGATATTATCCTGCGCAGGGAAGAACAAGGCACTGGCAATGCATGTAACGAAAGCTTTCGTCACATCCTCCGCTTCGTCCTCCCTTAGATCATCAATTTCATACAAAGTCCACTCCGCAAGCTTTGCAAGATTGATTCCCTTTTTGGTGAGGCATCCTTTAGCTTCTGAAGGATCCTTCATGATTGATGTCAACAATTGTTGACCGGTGATCCTCTCTTTTGTCAAAGCTATCTTATCTTTATTCTCTTTGGTCTTTGGGAGACCTAATAGAAGCTCCGCCTCCTCCAAAAGGATTGTGCACTCGAAATCTTGGAAGAAGAACGTATGAGTTTGGGGATGCCACCACTCGATCAAGGCACCCATAGCCGCCCAATCTACGTTCAAACTTTTGTAATTTTTGGCAAGCACCACAAGACCTTGAAGATTCCACTTGGATATGAAAACTTGTATGGAAAGCTTAACACTTTTTGCAAGTTTACGAATCCAAGGGAGAGAGGTGAACTTCCTTGGGCCAGAAAACATGGGATAATTCTGAAAACCGAAAGGAGAGTAGTTTGAAGAACATGACAAAGAACATGATGAAGAATATGAAGAATATATGAACAAGAATTGAAGGGAAGTTGATTGAACTTACTTGAAGATTGGGATCTCTTCCATTGAGGTGATTTTCCACGTCGGAGAACTTCTCTAGAGACATCTTCATCCTCTTTTTTGAAGAATCCATCCTCTTTTTCGGAGTTCCTCCTTCTTGAAGCTAAGAAACCTTGGAAACTTTGAAGAAACCTTGAAACTTTGGAAGAAAACTCAACCTAGGATCTTTAGATTATGGTAGGATTGCTTGGGAACAACCTAAGGGTATTTATATAGAAGGAATTGTGATCCTAGGAAGACTTTTCCGGATTGGAAAAGGGATGTGCATTGATAGAGTTGGAATCCGAATAGAGAACAGCCAGAAACCTGTTTCTGTAAGTAAAAGGCGTCGAGGAGCACTGACGCGTTTCAATGTTAAATGGCGTCTGCGCGACATGACGCGTTTCAGCTCTTTCTGATATTTTCCAGAAATTCTATGATTTTTGATGTTTAAGTTGGATATTTTGTTTGGAATTATTAATAATTTTGATTGCAGGAAATTCAAGAAAACCTGAGTAAAGCTGAGGAAATATCAAGAAAATCCCACTGTGGGAATTTATGAAGTCTTGACCGTGGCTAAAAAGACGGTTATTTCTACTCTTGTATTATTTCATGTAATTATTTTGCATTCGCATTACTATATGATAAGTATTTATTAGAGTATATCAAGGACCTTGTAATTTTGATGAAACTGGAATTTGAGTTCCCCTTTAACAAAAACAGTGATAGTTCCAGAGGATTCTTAATCGCACGGATAGGCCGTTGGATTGTTAATTAGTGAGGACGATGGTTCCACTTTTGTGAAACGGTGCGTGGATAAACGATCTTCGGCTTAGCACTGGATTACAAGAGTTGGTATCTTGACTCATTAATGACAATTTAACAATATTATCCTTGATTAATTTATATTTTATTTGACTTTATATTTTTCTTTTAGCCCAGCATGCATCATATAGGACTTTGAAATCATTGTGATAAGAATTAATCACTGTTTAAGTTTCAGACCATAAATCAAACAACTCAAAACATGATATGAAATATTCCATTCTGAATTGAGTATTTTGATTATCTTTGAGGTTCGCTTGAAGATATCCTTGGAATTCTATCCTTTCTTGGATTCTTTATCCAATATTTCTTGTTTTCTTTTAAGATCCATCATGGTTGCAGCACGTCCACATTGGCTGGCAAACGCTCCTCATGATGAAACCTACAGTGTCTATGACCTGAGGTACTTCCCACTCCGAGAAGGTTGATCGACCTTATTTTATTTCCTTGTCTACCTCAACCAGACAGGATTGATTCTATTGATTTCCTTAAGCTATCTTCATTGATAATTTCGAGAAAAAATTCCAATCATGTGATGTTAAGAGCGTGTCTCATCACACCTTGGCATCACCTTTTCAGTACGTTCCATTTCATTTCACTCCCTTGCAAAGACGATGCCAAGGTGAGGCAGCTGTAGACACGCTAATTTTGACGTCATTTCGAGTAAATTTCATATCATATAATAATGTCTCAGAATGGTCTGATATTTAATCATTGGTTAATTTTTATTGATCTTTTTAAGTGTCGGGTCAAACAGACATGTTTAAGTTAATCAATTGAATTGATTTTAGCTCAAATTTCAGTTAAAATATGTAGAAGCCTAAAAGACGTCGACCTCTGTGGACGCCATTTAGAGTTTATTCTTATTTTAACGTTTAAATTTGAATTTTAATCAATTGATTAATTAGCCAAAAGGAGTCTGTGAGTCCTGACGCGTTTTAGGTTTCCTAGGCTATTTCCACTTCTCTTCCGGATGTTTATCCTTATCTTAATTAGTTTAAAAGACGTCTACACATGTAGACCGTTTTTAGCTAATAAAGATAAAGATAAGTTTTCCGGATATTTATCCTTATCTTAATTAATCTGAAAGGCGTCAGCCATGGTGGACGCGTTTTAGATAATTACAGATAAAGATGAATTAATCAGTATTTATCTGTCAGTTAAGATAGATAAATCCGAAGTTTTTCTATGTTAATCCGCGAACGCAGAAGAGGTCTATAAATACCTTACATTTTGAAGAGTTAAAAATGTTGAGCGCCATTAAAAGTTAAGTGTAATCTCTAGCGAGTTGAAGATCGAAGCAACAACGTCGGAACGCCGAAGCGCTGCCATTTTCAGAAGTCGGCATCATTTCAAGATTCTTCATCCATTCAAGAATTCAACCATTGGGCATAAGTCTTTTATTTCTGCATTTTCATTTCATTTAGTTCTACATTCTTCATCATTCACTCCATGCAACACACACAACACATTCATTCTTTTCAAAACCTATTTGATTAAGGGGTTTCAAAAGCCATTAAACAAGTAAGTTTGCTGTTTAATTGCATGTTTAACATTATGATTAGAATAGATACTGCTTTTCTTTAAAGTTCTCTTCATTGTTTCTTCATTTCTTTTCTTTCTATTCTGCTGCACTCAACAAGAGAATCAAAGGAGAAAACAAGCACAAAGTCAAAAGGATTTCTGGACGATCCTCAACCTCAAACTCAACAGCAAGAACAAAGAACGAGAAGGGCTCTCTTTCTTCAGCCGGCTGAAGGAGGGGAACCAAGGACTCAATATCTTCCGCATTCAAACAGGTAGGCGATCAAAACCCTCTTTTGAAACTTTTTAGTCAAAAGTTTCTGGCGATCACTGCACTTAGTTTCTGTTTTTAAAAGGTTTATTTTGCACTAAACAACCTAGATTTTTCATGATAATCACACGAGCATTTTAAGCACCTACAACCAGCACAGGGTGATAAAGCGCTACAACTGTCACTCTAGGTCCACAGTAGCACAAAACAAAGCACAGTAAGAAGTTCACGGTCGCACGAAATACAACGCGGTGCGATCCGGTCACAAGGAATCCTTCATCATCGAGTATAATTTAAAGCATGCATTTAACCAACTAACCAACTGTCTAACATTGTAAATATATTTTAATGGCATGGATTAGTGTGATTCTGTCTTGAATCGCGTCGCCCAAGGCCAACGCCATTCAAGCCTCCTAAACTGGTTCATAGAAACTCGCCCTCAGAACCTGGCGTAAAACGCGTCGCCACAGGTAGTCGCCTTTTGAAAGGCGTCTCTGTCCCTCGTCGCCTGTTAGCGACCGAAAACAGGGACAGGCCATGGGTGATTTCTACTAAAATGCGTTGTTCATGCAAGTCGCCTTTTGAAAGGCGTCGCTGTCCCTGGACGCTCAACAATCCAGAGACAGAGTTTGTAAATGGGGCTAAATCGCGTCGCGGGTGGGCGCCGCCTTTCTAAAAGGCGTCGCTTCACCTCGACGCCATTTAGTCCCGACAGACCGGTTCTCCCCTGCGTTTCCCCCAATCCATGAGGTGGGATTTCTCCCCCAAAACGCACAGAAAAGGGCACAAAACATAAAGGGGAAGGAGGAGAACCTAACTACCCATTAGAACACCCAATTTCTCATACATGCACTTAGCGTTTTCACCCCAAAAACACCCCTAAACAAGCTTCAAAGCGGGAAAATATGCTTTTTGATGAAAATACAATGGGAATCGTCACCCTACCGGTTGCTTGAACACCTCTGAGCTCCAAGCTGCCCACCCGTCTCGCCCCACGCCGCCGCCGGTACCGCCGAGGTCGTCGTTACCCCACCGGGACGTCGGCCGCCGTCCGGAGAGAAAACGCTGCGGAGGAGGTGGTGGTGGTAGTGGTGGGAGTTAGGAGGTCGATGGAGTGGAGGGAGAGATGAAATGGTGGGAGGATAAGAAGGAGGGGGAGGAGAGATCGCCGGAGCCGCCGGAGGAAGTGAGGAAAGAGAGAAGGGAAGAGAAAATGAGGGAAAGGAAGGAGGGTTCGCGGGGTCAAGCAGAGGCTGGGTAAAACGCGTCGTGCGGCACAGACGCCTATCAGTTGACATGACGGGCCGTACTGACAGAGACTCTAAAACACGTTGCCTAGCAAAGACGCCTTTCAGACGATAAAACTGGCGCCGTACATTGACAACCCAGGGTCGTACTCTGAATGGTGTCGTCCACTGAGGACGACGTTCAGACGACACGACAGTGGCCGTACTCTCGCGGCCCGAAGCCCGCCCACGTGGCGCCCACGTGGTACAGCCTAAAACACGTCTACATTGCTGGACGCCGTTTAAACCGCGTCGAGCCTGGCTCGACGTGAAACAGTACAAAATCTCAGCCCCATCAGGTCCTGAACTACGGGATCCGACCCCAAAAACTGACCTGATGACCGGATCCGAAACCTCAGTCCTTACATTCTACCCCCCTTAAAAGAATTTCGTCCCCGAAATTGCTTGCTACCACTAACGAGGTTGAAAAAGTAATGATACAAGCTTACAAGAGAACATACGGGAAAAGGTAGGGAAACTGCTCCCGCATCTCATCCTCGCGCTCCCAAGTCGCCTCGCCCCCGGAGCGATACTGCCAAATCACTTTAACCAGAGGAACAACCTTGTTCCGAAGGACCTGTTCCCTGCGATCCACAATACGTACTGGAAACTCTGGAAAGGACAAGTCCTCAGTGACCTCCAACTCTGAAAAATCTAAAACATGGGATTGATCCTGAACATATCTCCTCAACAAAGAAACATGGAACACATCGTGCACCCCTGCAAGATTGGGCGGCAAGGCTAGCTGATACGCCGTTTCCCCAATTCGAGCAAGAATGGGAAAAGGCCCAATATATCGCGGACTCAGCTTACCTCGCTTCCCGAACCTCATCACACCCTTGGAGGGTGAGACTCGGAGAAACACGTGGTCCCCTACCTCAAACTCAAGCGGTCGCCTACGGACGTCCGCATAACTCTTCTGCCTGCTCTGAGCGGCGATCAATCTCTGTTGTACCACTCTGGTAACCTCAGCACACTGCTGTACCAACTCTGGTCCTGCTATCTGCCTCTCGCCAATCACGGACCAACATACAGGGGATCGACATGGTCGCCCGTACAAAGCCTCGTAAGGTGCCATGCCGATACTAGAATGATAACTGTTGTTGTAGGCAAACTCCACTGTAGGCAAATGCTGCTCCCAAGAACCTCCCCAGTTTAGGCAACATGCCCTGAGCATATCCTCCAGAGTCTATATGGTCCTTTCCGACTGCCCATAAGTCTCGGGATGATTGGCCGAGCTGAAGGCCAACTGCGTGCCCAAGGCCTTCTGAAAATTCTTCCAGAACCTAGAAGTAAACCTCGGATCCCGGTCTGATACGATGGATAAGGGTACCCCGTGCAGAGAGATGATCCGATCCACAAACAGCATTGCCAAGTTACCGACTGACCAGTCCTTCCTAATAGCCAGGAAGTGTGCCGACTTGGTCAGTCGATCAACAATGATCCAGATCGCGTCTCTCCTGCCAGGGGATACAGGTAATCCCATCATAAAGTCCATAGTCACATGTTCCCATTTCCATTCTGGGATCGGTAAAGATTGCAACAACCCTCCTGGTCTCTGATGTTCTGCCTTAACCTGCTGACAAGTCAAGCACCTAGCCACATACTCAGCCACATCCTTCTTTATACTAGGCCACCAAAAGTACCTCCTCAAACAATGATACATCTTAGTCGTTCCGGGATGCACTGCATATTTAGAACGGTGCGCCTCATCAAGGACACTCCTGCGCACGTCCTCTTCGGCCGGAACATAGAGGCATCATCATCCCACAACTCCACCTCTGGTCTCTGGAGAATCTGCGGTAACTCTGCATCTGCCCTTTGAGCCTCAATCGTAGTATGGTACACTGCTGGCCTCACAGTCAAGCTGGCCCACACGGCTCTATCATCCTCACATGGAACCCGAAAGGAAGATTCCACAACTTGCTCAAATAATCTCCATTCTTGAATCATAAGATATGACACGACCGTCTTCCGACTCAAGGCGTCTGCCACCACATTCGCGTTTCCCGGATGATAAGAAATGTCGAGGTCATAATCCTTGATGAATTCCATCGACCTGTGCTGCCTCAAATTCAGATCCCTCTGCATGAATACATACTTTAGGCTCTTGTGATCAGTAAAAACCTGAAATTTCTCTCCATACAAATAATGTCTCCAGATCTTCAATGCAAATACCACAGCTGCTAACTCTAAGTCATGGGTGGGATAGTTCTCCTCATGCTTCTTTAGCTGTCTAGAAGCATATGCCACGACCCTACCATGCTGCATCAGAACTGCACCCAAACCTCGACGTAATGCATCTGAATAAACCACAAATCCACCTGAACCTGATGGAAGCACCAACACTGGAGCCAAAGTGAGGCGAGTCTTCAACTCAATGAAACTCCGCTCACACTCCTCGGTCCTCACGAAACGAACTCCCTTACGAGTCAACCTCGACAAGGGGGCCGCTATCGAAGAGAAACCCTGAACAAACCGCCTGTAATAACCTGCTAGCCCCAAGAAGCTCCTGATCTCAGTTACTGTTGTTGGCCTGCTCCAATCCATTACTGCCTCAATCTTGGCTGGGTCCACTGCAATGCCATCGCCAGAGATGACATGCCCCAATAAGTGTACCTTGTCTAACCAGAATTCACACTTGCTAAACTTGGCATAGAGTTGGTGCTCTCTCAGAACCTGCAATACCACCTGAAGATATGTGGCATGCTCTTCCTCAGAAGAAGAGTATATCAGAATATCATCTACAAATACCACCACAAACTGATCTAGATAGGCCCTGAAGACCTGATTCATCAAATCCATAAAAGTTGCCGGAGCATTGGTCAAGCCAAAAGGCATAACCAAAAACTCATAATGCCCATACCGAGTCCTAAAGGCCGTCTTACTAACGTCGACCTCACGGATCCTCATATGATAATACCTTGATCTCAAGTCAATCTTCGAAAACACCCTCGCAGACTGCAGCTGATCCATCAGATCATCAATCCTCGGAAGTGGGTACTTGTTCTTTATCGTCACCTGGTTCAACTGTCTATAATCAACGCACAACCTCAGAGAACCATCCTTCTTCCTGACAAATAGAACTGGAGCGCCCCACGGAGAAGTACTGGGACGAATGAAACCCTTATCCAGCAATTCTTGCAACTGTGCCTTCAACTCAGCGAGTTCGGCTGGCGCCATTCGATACGGGGCCTTAGACAGGGGCGCCGTACCCGGTGCAAGCTCAATAGTAAACTCAATCTCCCGCTGAGGAGGAAGGCCAGACAACTCCTCAGGAAACACATCTACAAAGTCACATACCACAGGCACCTCCCAAGTACTGGAACTTCCACTAACATCAGCTAGAACGACAAAGGCAAGGAAGGCCTCACGACCACCAACAAGCAACCTCTGGGCTTTAAAGGCAGAAATAAGAATACCTCGAGAAGAGAGTCTAATACCTTGGAAGTAGAAGGTCGGGATGTCCGGAATAGAGAAACGCACTCTCTTCCTATGGCAGTCCACCTCAGCATAATGAGCCTCCAACCAGTTCATGCCTAGGATGACATCAAAGTCACGAATGGCAAGCACAACCAATTGGGCAGGTAACTCATGGCCCTCAATGGTTAAGGGAACATCCCTCAATGGTTAAGGGAACATCCCTCAAACAATTATAAGATAACATGAAATCCCCAGAAGGAACCTCTACCATCAATCCATCAGATAGCACATGAACGGGTGTAGAAAGAACATCTATGAACTGTTCAGAAATGAAAGAATGCGAAGCACCCGAATCAATCAACACAAGAGCAGAGTTCCCAAGGACAGAAAGTGTACCTTCCACCAAGTTGGATGCACGGGCCTCCTTCCTGGTGATAGCTAGAACTCTCCCCTGGATCCTCGGCTTCTTCTGATCACCTGATCCCTGCCCCTGACCATGCCCCTGTGGGCAATGCCTCGCCAAATGACCCTGTTGGCCACAAGTGAAACACCTCCTAGGAAAAGCAGGACACTAAGTCCCACCGTGAGTACCACCGCAATGCTGACAAACTGCTGGAAGCCTCTGAGCTGATTCCTGCTGAGCACTGGACACCGACTAGCTCTGCTGACCCTGCCTGGGTCTGCTGCTACCGCTGCTGCCGCTACTGCTGCCACTGCCTCGAAAGAATCTCCTGAATCTGGAGCCGAGTGAAGACGATCCTGATCCGGACGAAGGAGCTGCTGCTGTTGCCTTTCCCCTGCCACGAGCTGGTCCCTGGGCAGACAGTCCCCTCTCCCGGGCTGACTGTTCCTGTTGTGCCTCTACTGCCGCGGCACACCTAACTGCCGATGCCAAATCTGTACAACAGTGAGATGCCATAAAACTCCTCAGACTGGACCTCAGTCCATCCACAAACCTCTCAGTCCGACGCTCCTCGTCTCCTAAGATAAAAGGCACAAACCTCCCAAGTGAAACAAAGTTCGTCTGGTAGTCGAGCACTGTCATGCTTCCTTGGGTCAGCTCCATAAATTCCCTCTCCTTGGCCCTCCGAACTTGCTTAGGGAAATACTGTGCATTGAAATCCTTCACAAAAGTCTCCGATGGAATCTCCCTGAGACTTCTATCCGCATAAGACAAACTCTACAGACTGGTCCACCAGTCATAGGCATCATCCTTCAACATGAAGGTAGCCAACGGAGTCCTCTCAACCGCCGCACAATCCATAGAATCCTAAAACCTAAAACCTATACTACCGTCGTGCCTGTACGGGATAATGTAATTATTTGCCGGAGTTACAACATTTAACCTAGTTATTCATTTATTTGCCAGACCGAATACTCTGATACCAACTGTAACGACCCGCCACCCTATAATCGGGGATGCGATTACTAAATGGGTACCGAATTATTAATTTGGAACCAAACTAGGATCTAGATAAGTCTAGGAAATAAATAATAAGCTAAGCTAAACATTACATCGCATTGAATTGAAAGGAAAGTGCAGGAATTAAAAGTTATTACAATGCGACTCGACACAGCAAATAATTACATATTCCAACTGAAAAGAAATAATTAAGCGTACAGGCTTGAAATAAAGATAACAATTACGTCGGGGCATACCCCGGAACAACAGCTGACGGCGCACAACTCACAGCAACACACTCCTCGTTAAGTCTGCCTGGAACCCTCACCTGAAAACCGTAGGGATGAGTCTCAACGAAAAGACTCAGTAGGGATCCTTCGATCCCCACTGCCCACTCACACACCCACAAGAGCAGAACACAACTGAAGGTAAAATAAGCAAATAAAGCAGTGATTACTACTCCTAGATCTTGATATAAAACACATACATTCAAAATATAACAAGCGTATCTCTAAAACCAGTCTACCAGGGAGCCCACAACCAACGTCTCGGCAAAACACGCCAATCACACGAACGAAGGTGAGAAACACCGAACCGCTGAGACCAAACAATAACCCCTCGGATAGCACGCTAGCTACTCCGGCCCACCTGGCTCAGGTGGTTACTCCTTCCCCCAGCACGAGTAACACTTCACAGGTACCACACCCACACTGGTACTAGCTAACTCCGGGGTTCACCAGGTGACCCTCCCTCACTAGGCGTCACCCCACCACACCCACACCGGCGCTGTGCTCCACCCACACCAGCACAGGGTGATAAAGCGCTACAACTGTCACTCTAGGTCCACAGTAGCACAAAACATAGCACAGTAAGAAGTTCACGGTCGCACGAAACACAACACGGTACGATCGGGTCATAAAGAATCCATCATCATCGAGTATAATTTAAAGCATGCATTTAACCAACTAACCAACTGTCTAACAGTGTAAATATATTTTAATGGCATGGATTAGTGTGATTTTTTCATGAATCGCGTTGCCCAAGGCCAACGCCATTCAAGCCTCCTAAACTGGTTCATAGAAACTCGCCCTTAGAACCTGGCGTAAAACGCGTCGCCATAGGTAGTCGCCTTTTGAAAGGCGTCTCTGTCCCTCGTCGCCTGTTAGCGACCGAAAACAGGGACAGGCCATGGGGTGATTTCTACTAAAATGCGTCGTTCATGCAAGTCGCCTTTTGAAAGGCGTCGCTGTCCCTGGACGCTCAACAGTCCAGAGACAGAGTTTGTAAATGGGGCTAAATCGCATCGCGAGTGGGCGCCGCCTTTCTAAAAGGCGTCGCTTCACCTCGACGCCATTTAGTCCCGACAGACCGGTTCTCCCCTGCGTTTCCCCCAATCCATGAGGTGGGATTTCTCCCCCAAAACGCACAGAAAAGGGCACAAAACATAAAGGGGAAGGAGGAGAACCTAACTACCCATTAGAACACCTAATTTCTCATACATGCACTTAGCATTTTCACCCCAAAAACACCCCTAAACATGCTTCAAAGCGGGAAAACATGCTTTTTGATAAAAATACAATGGGAATCGTCACCCTATCAGTTGCTTGAACTCCTCCGAGCTCCAAGCCGCCCACCCGTCTCGCCCCACGCCGCCGCCGGTACCACCGAGGTCGTCATTACCCCATCGGGACGTCGGCCGCCGTCTAGAGAGAAAACGCCGCGGAGGAGGTGGTGGTGGTAGTGGTGGGAGTTAGGAGGTCGATGGAGTGGAGGGAGAGATGAAATGGTGGGAGGATAAGAAGGAGGGGGAGGAGAGATCGCCGGAGCCGCCGGAGGAAGTGAGGAAAGAGAGAAGGGAGGAGAAAATGAGGGAAAGGAAGGAGGGTTCGCGGGGTCAAGCAGAGGCTGGGTAAAATGCGTCGTGCGGCACAGACGCCTATCAGTTGGCATGACGGGCCGTACTGACAGAGACTCTAAAACGCGTCGCCTAGCAAAGACGCCTTTCAGACGATAAGACCGGCGCCGTACATTGACAACGCAGGGTCGTACTCTGAATGGCATCGTCCACCGAGGACGCTGTTCAGACGACACGACGTGGCCCCACGTGGCACAGCCTAAAACGCGTCTACATTGCTGGACGCCGTTTAAACCGCGTCGAGCCTGGCTCGACGCGAAACAGAACAGAGTCTCAGCCCCATCAGGGCCTGAACTATGGGATCCGACCCCGAAAACTGAGCCGTTGACCGGATCCGAAACCTCAGTCCTTACACATCATCTACAAAATCTTCTGGCATCTGAATAAGGTTCTCTAACAGTTGAGGGATCATAAAGCAAGAAAGGCATTTATCCTGGAGGTATCTATCTGGAATTTGTTTACCCTTAGATTTTCTAGACTTCTTAACCTGACTAACCTGCCTAGAACTAGACTCCCTAACTTCGCTAGACTCCCTATCCTGACCTAATGAGGACAAAGCAGAATGAAAATTATAGGATACATGAGGAAATACAGGAGAATCCTCCCGAGGAGACGGGTAGAGTAGATCTAGAAGAGAATCTTAACCGAATGACCCGCGCGATGGGATATAATCGGACAAGTAGGAAGTTTCCTCAATGAGGATTTGGGAGAAATTTGTTGCCAAATTGGCATTTTTTTTTGGAGAAAAGATGAATTAATCATAAAACAAGAATAAAGGTGAATAGGAGGAGAATGGAATGGAGGAAGTGGCACCTGTTAGTTTTAGGTGGCCTACAAGCCAATCTGACTATGTAAATCTCGTTCATTTATTAATATAATGGCATAATATTCATTATGTGTAAATCGCATTAATTATCGTTTCATAAAGAAGTCCGTGAATATGTGTTATAGTAATCAGATTATGATGAGATCATACTAATGAGACTAATCACCTAAACACACATATTCTTAATCGTTCATAGTCGGAGGATATCCGAGAAGGACATCAGATATCCGGTTAGACTAGTACAGATTACTCCTGCTCATATGATAAGGGTGACTGATCTCATAAGTCACTTGTGTGGAGACACTAAGGCGAATCTATAGGTGCTCATTGGAGAATGAGTTCACTGAACTGATCCGACTGAATCGCTGGATGGTATTGTACCTCACTGTCAACCAGCTTGATTCTATTGTCGCAGTTGCGTAGATGGTCCTCGGACCTGAGACACCAAGGACACCTTGTCGGTGGACTTTTGTACTTTGACCTTGGTTTACGAATCTCTAGCCACGGGATTCTAATACGCCAAGGATTGGGTACAGCGGAATACCGTCGAAGGGAATTGTGTGTCAATAAGGAATCATTCGCTCTCGGTACTTAGAGAGAGAATGCTCTAGGAAGGATGCGTGAAAGTCCCTGGCCAGGGCGGACGATAATATCGGGAAAGGAGTTTTTCGATATTCATCAGTGACATCCAATCAAGTGAGTCGACCGGTTAGGGTTTGACAGCTCGCCATACCCTGAGTTGACTCGAGAGCATTGTATGAATGAATGATTATATCCACGCGGTAACTGTCGGCGGAAACGTTCCAAGAGTGGGTTACTTAACCCCAATACCTTCCGGGTTCACACGGTGTTGCTTGGCACCCAACGTGATCGGAGGCCCGGTCGAATTCGATGTGCGACATCAATTTGATTGATTAATTAATTAATAAAGGGTTATTAATTGATTAATAAAGCCAGTGAGGAGTCACTGGGCTTGTTGGGCCATTAACTGGACTGGAACTTGGGCCTAGAGGGTCACACGCACATGATTCTCAAGGCGATGGATAAATAAGTGGGTTTTATATAAACCGGGGGTTTTTATGAAAAATCACGCGGTTAGTATAAAACATAGCGAACGGGCTGAGCAGGCCAAGCTGCTGCTAACCCTAGCCGCCCCTCCTCAGTTTCTCTCTCTCTATGGCATCCAGACATATCCAGATCTACTCCGCCGCTTCTCCGAATCCCGTTCGACGGGAAATCGTCCGCGCGTTGCGGCGATCGTTGCGGCAACCGGCGGAGGTTTCGTAGGCTGCGAAGAATGAGGAACGCGAGGATATCCGTCGCGGGGAGGATCGCGTGGACTTCTCTAGAGGCCGGGCGTTTGCGCGGCTTGCGGTGTCGTACTAACGGAACCGAACGGTTGCAGATTCGAATCCGCACACGGTGAGAATCGATTATCCGATAATCGTTATTTTTAGTTTCTCGAAATGGGAAAACGGATCGCTGTTTTATTTTATTTTCCGCTGCATGAGCGATCCGGAGAAACCCGAGAAAACCCAACAATGGTATTAGAGCCAGGTTCTACTGTTTCTCGTCCCGTTTTGATCTCTAAATTAATTTTTCATGAGTTATTCCATGCATTTAATCCGATTAAAATGACGGAATAGTGTTCATAAGATGAACACAAATAATTAAATTATTTTTCTGTGATTTTTTAGATTTTATTTTGGGGTTTCCGGAGTTCTTCATGAGATGATGAACCGGGGCTTTTTGGCGGCTTCGTAAACGATTCCCAAGCGTTGGGATGGCAGCCCGGATGCCCGGATCTCTAGGTGATAGTCACCACAACACATCCCGTATCTATGCCGGCGCCGGATTGCCCTTGGAGGGCTGCGAAATCAAGCCCTAAATCGGTTTTAAAACTGGAAAATCAGGTTTTAAGGGGAAGTTTTAGGGGCTCGGGTTGCAGCTTCGGGGGTACTGCCGGCGGGCATGCCGGCACCGGACACGTCGCCGGCGCCGGGGGCATCGCCGGCTTGTGCCAGTCGACACCGGGGGCCGGCCGGCGGCGGCGCCGGATACTCCCAGCCGCCAGTTGCTGCAGAAACTAGGGTTCTGCAGGTTGGGGCCGTCGGGTTGGGGGTGGCCTTGAACCGGCCGGTCCATCCGGGCCGGACCGGGGCGCCATGTTGGCTGGGCCAGGCCAGGATGAGCCTGGCTATGAACCAAGGTTCAATCCTGGTTCGCCCCAGGCCGAACCATGGGCTGGGCCCATTCATTTTAAACCCTATTTTCTCAATAAAACCCCCCAATGGCCCATTTAATAAATGAAGACTGGGTTTTAATTTAAATTTAAAATTTGTTTTAAAATTTAAATTTTTATTCAGTTTATTTATTTGGGCATTATAATATTATATCATGTTAATTAACAGTTAGCTTTAATCAATTAAAGTTAATTGTTAGATTAAATGTTAATCCAATAAATAATTTTGATTTAACCAATTTAAATGTTAAATTAATTATTAATAGTTATTAGTCTAATTGTTAGATTATTAACTATTATCTTAGCTAATTGTTAATTAATATTTGAGTTAGTTATTAATTTAATTGTTAAATTAATAATTAACTTAAATGACTAATTTAAATGTTAAATTAATTCTTAATTAATTACGGTTAATCATTAATTTAATGGTTAAATTAATGATAACTTTAATTATTTATTCTAAGAGTTAGATTAATTAATTATTAATTACTTAGTGTTAATTATTAGTTTAAGAGTTAAATTAATAATTAACATTAATTGGCAAATCTAAGTATTAGATTAGTAGTTAATAATTAATTTGGTTGATTATTAATTTAAGTGTTAAATTATTAATTAACTTTGATGGACTAGTCTAAGAGTTAGATTAGTCATTAATAGTCTAATTGTTAGATTATTAGTAGGGTTTAATCTAAGTGTTATATTATTAGAAATGTTCTAATTTGCATGGAATAATCTGGAATTATTAATTTGGAGTGTGTGCTCATGTGATGTGTGTTTAATGCTTTTAAATTTTGATTTAATTGCATGTTAAGTTAATAAAATGAGTTTTCGAAATTCAAATACCAATTTTGATTGGATCCCAGTTTTTGAAAGACAAAACTTATTTATTTTGAAAACTCATTTGTTTTAGCCATGTGATGCGCTGAATCATGTGTAATGTTTAAAACATACCGTGGTCATAGATATGCACTTATTTAATTATTCATGTGATGAATGGATTGTGTGGATCGTGGATGTATGATTGTTTATTAATTGTTAATAAATAGAGGTCTGCGCACCTCTCTCTCTCATACTCCGATGTATTTCTACCTCCCTCTCTCTCTTATACTCGCCATAAGGCCTTCTTCAATTTACTTGTAAATTCTAGAATTTATTGTAATCTGATCAAGGTAACCGAGGAAGGAGCGAGGACGATCCACAGCTGCAACCAGGAAGGCGAAAAGATGAAGATCCTTTGCCTATATGTTTGCAGGTTTATCTAAAGTAAATGCTATGTTAGATTGTGTGTGCGTTTGACTGTTGGCTCCAGTCAAACCCACTGTACTATCAATGACCACACTAGACATGTATGTAATGCATTATTTTCTTTTGATTATGAATCAAAGCAGGTTATAGTATTTAGTAAATATATACGATATATTTATACTATCACCTAGGAGAGACCAAGATAAAAGTTATCTAAATACCCTCAGATAAACTCTAAGCCGTAACGCAAGTAGTTAAGAACTTACCGCGTGGTCCACCATCGTTATAGTCATAGGATTCGAATCACTTTAGGCAGGTTTGTTGTGCTATCCACAAGGCCTGCTTAATTGGGAGGAGAAACTGTGGCTATGGCATTAGATGCTTATAGATCGGGATAGAGGAACTATATAACTTTGTTGTGCTATCCACAAGGGTTGCATGCAAATCTATGCTCGTCGCGTAACGATAGTTAGCTTAGACCAGAGTTAGTGGTTTGTTGTGCTATCTACAAGGCCATTAAATCTCTGGGGACCGAAGCTATGATCATATATTGCAAGGAGTTGCAAGTCCCATGAGTTGGGTGCTCTTTGATTGTATTACAGTTTGTTGTGCTATCCACAAGGCTGTAGTGCAAGTCATTGAGATTTTGATCCCCACTAGGAGACTGTCGACGTCTCCCGTTCTATATAACTGAGGGTTATACAGTCCGTCGAAAATTAGTGGGAGTTAAACTTGAACAAAAGACCATGTCTTGTTTTAAATTTTAATAATTGAACATCTGCTAAATAGATTTTACTTATCTCCTGTACGGAATTATGTCGTCGAATAACCCACTCCGTGGCATACATGATGCCCTTTTGACTTACCTGATCTACTCAGATTGGTTCAAAAACCTGAAGAATGTCTTCAGATCTGAGCACATTGACTTTGTCCCTGGAGCTGATCCTCCTGCTGAATCGGCATTGGATGCCCCTGAAGCAGAGATAATAGCAAATGATATAAGATCGAAGGACAAAGGCAAAGGAGTAGTGAAGGGTGACTGCTTCTATTATAAGTAGTATGATCACTGGAAGAAGAACTGTAAGGAGTTCCTTAACGATGAAGCTCATGGAAGAGTGAAGCTGTCTGAAGCTTCAGATATCTATATGATAGATATCAACTTGTCAATTAGAGATTCCGCATCTTGGGTATTAGATATCGGATGTGCTTCTCATATCTGCCATGATGTGCAGATGCTGACAAGTAAGCGCAAGCTGAGACAAGGTGAGGTGGAATTGAGGCTAGGAAACGGCGCAAAAGTTGCGGCGATTGCTGTTGGGACAGCAAACTTCAAGCTTCCATCGGGAGACACCTTACTATTAGAAGATTGTTATTATGTTCCTAGCATAATAAAGAACATCATATCAATATCTTGTTTGGACAAGATAGGATGTAGGTTGACTATTGAGAATAGAAGTTGTTCGATTTATTATAGTAATAAATCAATAGCTTCAACATCTTTAGTCAACAGTCTATATCTCTTAGATGTTTCTTATTACAATCTTCAAATTGATAATGCTCTTAAGAAGAGCAAGAATTCTGTGAACAAAGCCTACATGTGGCATTGCAGACTTGGGCACATTGGCGAAAGCAGGTTGCAAAAGTTGCACAAGCATGGTTACTTAACTGCATTCGATTACGAATCGTTTGCAACATGTGAATCCGGCCGTATGGGAAAGATGGCAAAATCTTTCTTTACTAGACATGAAGAACATGCCAAGGACATTCTGGAACTAATACATTCGGATGTATGTGGTCCTATGTCTACCCAAGCCAAATGTGGCTTTTCATACTTCATCACGTTCACCGATGACTTCTCAAGATTCGGCTATATGTACTTAATGAAGTACAAGTCGGAAGCATTTGAGAAGTTCAAGGAGTTCAAGAATGAGGTAGAGAAGAAGTTAGGAAAGAGTATTAAAGCTCTTCGATCAGATCGAGGAGGAGAATACTTGAGTACTAATTTCACACAATTCTTAAAGGATAATGGTATCCTTTCTCAGCTGACCCCTCCATATACACCACAGCTGAATGGTGTATCAGAAAGGAGGAATCGCACCTTGTTGGACATGGTGCGATCCATGATGAGCTTTTCAGGATTACCAGTGTCCCTCTGGGGTATGCTCTAGAGTCAGCAGCATACCTACTGAGCAGAGTACCCAGCAAGTCTGTGGCCTCTACTCCATATGAGATATGGAAAGGTAGGAAACTAGAATTTAAACATGTTAAAGTCTGGGGTTGTCCTGCTCATGTAAAGAGGCATGATCCAGACAAGCTGGAATCACGAACTGATAAATGCAGGTTTCTGGGATATCCAAAGGAAACCTTTGGATACTATTTTTTCCATCCTGGTGAACAAAAGGTGTTTGTCGCCAGGAAAGCTGTCTTCTTGGAAGAGGAATACCTTCTCCAATAGAACAGTGGGAGTAAAATAGTACTGGAACAGGTTCCAGATCCCCAAACAGCTGCATTATCATCAGATGAGATATCAGTTCCTGAATCTGTTCAGGTACACACAGATGAGCCTCGTAGATCTAGTAGAGTACCTAGACTACCCGAACGATATGTGGGACATATTGCTGAAGGTGAGTCTAAGACGGAATTTAATGAGGATGATGATCCTAAAACCTACCAGGAGGCCATAGAAGGCCCAGAAGCCGAGAAATGGCGAGAAGCCATGAACTTAGAAATCTAGTCCATGTACACCAACCAAGTTTGGAACTTGGAGGACTTGCCCGAGGGTATTGTACCCATCGGTTGCAAGTGGATCTTTAAGAGAAAGATCGGTGTTGATGGACGGATTGACGCTTATAAGGCAAGGTTGGTGGCAAAGGGATATCGTCAAAGGCAAGGAATTGACTATGACGAGACTTTCTCACCAGTTGCCATGATAAAGTCGATCAGAGTTCTACTCTCCATTGCTGCACATTTTGATTATGAAATCTGGCAGATGGATGTGAAGACTGCCTTCCTCAATGGTAAGCTTGAGGAAGAGGTGTATATAATACAACCAGAAGGTTTCACATCCAAAGAATCTCCAGATAAAGTGCAAGCTTTAGAGGTCCATTTATGGACTGAAGCAGGCTTCCCAGAGCTGGAACATAAGATTTGACGAGGCTGTCAAGTCTTATGACTTCATTAAGAATGAAGATGAGCCTTGTGTGTACAAGAAGACCAGTGGGAGTGCAGTCACTTTTCTCGTTCTTTACGTAGATGACATACTACTCTTTGGGAATGATGTAGCTATGAACTCATCAGTAAAGATCTGGCTGTCGAAAAACTTCACCATGAAAGATTTGGGAGAAGCATCCTACGTATTGGGAATACGGATCTATAGAGATAGATCAAAGAGGATGCTTGGAATGACCCAATCTTTGTGTTGGGTTTTCTCGGTTTCTCCGGATCGCTCACGCAGCGGAAAAACAAAAATATTTACAGCGATCCGTTCCCGTTTCGGAGACTAAAATACGAGATAATCGGATTATCTGTTCTCACCGTGTGCGGATTCGAATCCACAGCCGTTCGGTTCCGTCGGTGCGACACCGCAAGCCGCGCAAGCGCCCGGCCTCTAGCGAAGTCCACGCGATCCTCCCCGCGACGGATATCCTCGAGTTCGTCGTTCTTCGCAGCCCGCGAAGCCTCCACTGGTCGCCGCAATGATCGCCGCAGTGCGCGGACGATTTCCCGTCGAACGGGATTCGGAGAAGCGGCGGAGCAGATCTGGATCTGCCTGGACTCTAGAGGAAGACAGAAAACGAGGAGGGGCGGCTAGGGTTAGCAGCAGCTTGGCCTGCTCAGCCCGTTCGCTATGTTTTATACTAACCGCGTAGTTTTTCACAAAAACCCCCGGTTTGTATAAAACCCACTTATTTATCCATCGCCTTGAGAATCATTTGCGTGTGACCCTCTAGGCCCAAGTACCAGTCCAGTTAATGGCCCAGTAAGCCCAGTGACTCCTCACTGGCTTTATTAATTAATTAATAACCCTATATTAATTAATTAATCAATCGAATTGATGTCGCACATCGAATTCGACCGGGCCTCCGATCACGTTGGGTGCCAAGCAACACCGTGTGAACCCAGAAGGTATTTGGGGTTAAGTAACCCACTCTTGGAACCTTTCCGTCGACAGTTACCGCGTGGATTTAATCCTTCATTCGTACAATGCTCTCGAGTCAACTCAGGGCATGGCGAGCTGTCAAACCCTAGCCGGTCGACTCACTTGGATTGGATGCCACTGATGAATATCGGAAAACTCATTTCCCGATATTATCGTCCGCCCTGGCCAGGGACTTTCACGCATCCTTCCTAGAGCATTCTCTCTCTAAGTACCGAGAGCGAATGATTCCTTATTGACACACAATTCCCTTCGACGGTATTCCGCTGCACCCAATCCTTGGCGTATTAGAATCCCGTGGCTAGAGATTCGTAGACCAAGGTCAAAGTACAGAAGTCCACCGCCAAGGTGTCCTTGGTGTCTCAGGTCCGAGGACCATCCATGCAACTGCGACAATAGAATCAAGCTGGTTGACAGTGAGGTACAATACCATCCAGCGATTCAGTCGGATCAGTTCAGTGAACTCATTCTCCAATGAGCACCTACAGATTCGCCTTAGTGTCTCCACACAAATGACTTATGAGACCAGTCATCCTCATCGTATGAGCAGGAGCAATCTGTACTAGTCTAACTGGATATCCGATGTCCTTCTCGGATATCCTCCGACTAGGAACAATTAAGAATATGTGTGTTTAAGTGATCAGTCTCATTAGTATGATCTCATCATAATCTGATCACCATAGCACATATTCACGGACTTCATTATGAAACGATAATTAAAGCGATTTACACATAACGAATATTATGCCATTATATTAATAAATGAACGAGATTTACATTGTTAGATTGGCTTGTAGGCCACCTAAACTAACAATCTCCCACTTGGACTAAAGCCAATCACCTTTATACAATAAGCCCATAGACTCTAGGTGACGCTCAAACACAATTTGAGCCAACGGCTTTGTCAGTGGATCTGCTATATTGTCAACCGATGGAACTCTTTCCACTACTACATCTCCTCTGGATATGATCTCTCTGATAAGGTGAAAGCGCCTCAGAAAATGCTTCGATTTCTGATGAGACCGTGGCTCTTTCGCTTGCGCAATCGCTCCATTGTTGTCGCACAACAGTGGAACAGGCTCAGAGATACTGGGAACTACGCCGAGGTCGGTGATGAATTTCTTCAACCACACTGCTTCCTTGGCGGCTTCAGCTGCAGCGATGTACTCAGCTTCAGTCGTCGAATCTGCAGTGGTTACTTGCTTGGAACTCTTCCAGCACACTGCCCCTCCGTTCAATGTAAACACGAATCCAGATGTTGACTTGCTATCATATGGATCTGACTGGAAACTCGAGTCAGTAAAGCCTCGCAGTTTCAAGTCACCTCCTCCATAGACAAGAAACATATCCTTAATTCTTCTCAAGTACTTAAGGATGCATTTCACTGCCTTCCAGTGCTCTTCGCCTGGATCAGCCTGAAATCTGCCCGTAACACTTAGAGCAAATGCAACATCAGGCCGTGTACATAGCATGGCATACATGATAGATCCTATGGCAGAGGCATAGGGTATTCTATCCATGAATGCCCTCTCATCAGGAGTCTTAGGAGACTGCTCCTTTGAGAGATTAATTCCATGTCTCATCGGTATGAAACCTCTCTTGGAATTTTCCATGCCAAACCTTTTGACTATGGTATCTATGTACAAGGATTGGGTCATTCCAAGCATCCTCTTTAATCTATCTCTATAGATCTGTATTCCCATTACGTAGGATGCTTCTCCCAAATCCTTCATGGAGAAGTTTTTCGACAGCCAGACCTTTACTGATGACATCATAGCTACATCATTCCCAATGAGTAGTATGTCATCTACGTAAAGAACTAGAAAAGTGACTGCACTCCCACTGGTCTTCTTCTACACACAAGGCTCATCTTCATTTTTAATGAAGTCATAAGACTTGACAGCCTCGTCAAATCTAATGTTCCAGCTCCGGGAAGCTTGCTTCAGTCCATAAATGGACCTCTGAAGCTTGCACACTTTATCTGGAGATTCTTTGGATGTGAAACCTTCTGGTTGTATCATATACACCTCCTCCTCAAGTTTACCATTGAGGAAGGCAGTCTTCACATCCATCTGCCAGATTTCATAATCAAAATGTGCAGCAATGGCGAGTAGAACTCTGATCGACTTTATCATGGCAACTGGTGAGAAAGTCTCGTCATAGTCAATTCCTTGCCTTTGACGATATCCCTTTGCCACCAACCTTGCCTTATAAGTGTCGATCCTTCCATCAGCACCGATCATTCTCTTAAAGATCCACTTGCAACCGATGGGTACAATACCCTCGGGCAAGTCCTCCAAGTTCCAAACTTGGTTGGTGTACATGGACTGGATTTCTGAGTTCATGGCTTCTCGCCATTTCCCGGCTTCTGGGCCTTCTATGGCCTCCTGGTAGGTTTTAGGATCATCATCCTCATTATATGCTACCTTAGACTCACCTTCAGCAATATGTCCCACATATCGTTCGGGTAGTCTAGGTACTCTACCAGATCTACGAGGCTCATCTGTGTGTACCTGAACAGATTCAGGAACTGATATCTCATCTGATGATAATGTAGCTGTTTGGGGATCTGGAACCTCTTCCAGTACTATTTTACTCCCACTGTTCTCCTGGATAAGGTATTCCTCTTCCAGAAAGACAGCTTTCTTGGCGACAAACACCTTTTGTTCATCAGGATGGTAAAAATAGTATCCAAAGGTTTCCTTTGGATATCCCACAAACCTACATCTATCAGTTCGTGATTCCAGCTTGTCTGGATCATGCCTCTTTACATGAGCAGGACAACCCCAGACTTTAACATGTTTAAATTCTGGTTTCCTGCCTTTCCATATCTCATATGGAGTAGAGACCACAGACTTGCTGGGTACTCTGCTCAGTAGGTATGCTGCTGACTCTAGAGCATACCCCCAGAGGGACACTGGTAATCCCGAAAAGCTCATCATGGATCGCACCATGTCCAACAAGGTGAGATTCCTCCTTTCTGATACACCATTCATCTGTGGTGTATATGGAGGGGTCAGCTGAGAAAGGATACCATTATCCTTTAAGAATTGTGTGAAGTTAGTACTTAAGTATTCTCCTCCTCGATCTGATCGAAGAACTTTAATACTCTTTCCTAACTGCTTCTCCACCTCATTCTTGAACTCCTTAAACTTCTCAAATGCTTCCGACTTGTACTTCATTAAGTACACATAGCCGAATCTTGAGAAGTCATCGGTGAACGTGATGAAGTAAGAAAAGCCACCTTTGGCTTGGATGGACATGGGACCACATACATCCGAATGTATTAGTTCCAAAATGTCCTTGGCACGTTCTCCATGTCCAATAAATGGAGATTTTGCCATCTTTCCCATAAGGCAGGATTCGCATGTTGCAAACGATTCATAATCGAATGATGTTAAGTAACCATGCTTGTGCAACTTTTGCAACCTGCTTTCGCCAATGTGCCCAAGTCTACAATGCCACATGTAGGCCTGGTTTACACAATTCTTACTCTTCTTAAGAGCTTTGTCAATCTGAAGATTGTAATGAGAAACATCTAATAGATATAGACCGTTGACTAAAGATGCCGAAGCTATTGATTTATTACCATAATAAATTGTACAACTTCTATTCTCAATTGTCAACCTATATCCTATCTTGTCCAAACAAGATATTGATATGATGTTCTTTATTATGCTAGGAACATAATAACAATCCTCCAATAGTAAGGTGTCTCCCGATGGAAGCCTGAGGTTTGCTGTCCCAACAGCAATCGCCGCAACTTTTGCGCCGTTTCCTAGTCTCAATTCCACCTCACCTTGTCTCAGCTTGCGCTTACTTGTCAGCATCTGCACATCATGACAGATATGAGAGGCACATCCGGTATCCAATACCGAAGATGTGGAGTCTCTAACTGACAAGTTGATATCTATCATATAGATATCTGAAGCTTCAGACAGCTTCACTCTTCCATGAGCTTTATCGTTAAGGAACTCCTTTATGTTTCTCTTCCAGTGACCATACTGCTTATAATAGAAACAGTCACCCTTCACTACTCTTTTACCTTTGTCCTTCGATCCTTTATCGTTCGCTGTTATCTCTGCTTCAGGGGCATCCAATGCCGATTCAGCAGGAGGATCAGCTCCAGGAACAAAGTTATTGCGTTCAGATCTGAAGACATTCTTCAGGCTTCTGAACCAATCCGAGTATATTAGGTAAGTCAAAAGGGCATCAAGTATGCCACGGAGTGGGTTATTCGATGATATAATTCCCTACAGGAGATAAGTAAAATCTACTTAGCAGATGATCAATTATTTAAAGTTTAAAACAAGACATGGTCTTTTGTTCAAGTTTAACTCCCACTAATTTTTGACGAACTGTATAACCCTCAGTTATACAGAACGGGAGACGCCGACAGTCTCCTAGTGGGGATCAGAATCTCAATGACTTGCACTACAGCCTTGTGGATAGCACAACAAACTGTAATACAATCAGAGAGCACCCAACTCATGGGACTTGCAACTCCTTGCAATATCTGATCATAGCTTCGGTCCCCAGAGATTTAATGGCCTTGTGGATAGCACAACAAACCATTAATCCTGGTCTAAGCTGACCATCATTACGCGACGAGCATAGATTTGCATGCAGCCCTTGTGGATAGCACAACAAAGCTACATGGTTCCTCTACCCCGATCTATAGGCATCTAATGCCATAGCCACAGTTTCTCCTCCCAATTAAGCAGGCCGTGTGGATAGCACAACAAACCTGCCTGAAGTGATTCGAATCCTATGACTATAATGATGGTGGACCACGCGGTAAGTTCTTAACTACTCGCGTTACGGCTTAGAGTTTATCTGAGGGTATTTAGAAAACTTTTATCTTGGTCTCTCCTAGGTGATAGTATATAGATATATCGTATATATTTACTAAATACTATAACCTGCTTTGATTCATAATCAAAAGATAAACAATGCATCACATACATGTCATTAGTGTGGTCATGGATAGCACAGTGGGTTTGACTGGAGCCAACAGTCAAACGCACACACAATCTAATCATAACATTTACATTAGATTACCTGCAAACACATAGGCAAGAGATCTCCATCTTTTCGCCTTCCTGGTTGCAGCTGTGGATCGTCCTCGCTCCTTCCTCGGTTGCCTCAATGACATTACATTAATTCTAGAATTAACAAGTAAATTGAAGAAGGCCTTATGGCGAGTACAAGAGAGAGAGGGAGGTAGAAATACATCGGAGTATGAGAGAGAGAGGTGCGCAGACCTCTATTTATTAACAATTAATAAATAATCATACATCCACGATCCACACAATCCATTCATCACATGAACAATAAATTAAGTGCATATCCATGACCACGGTGTGTTTTAAACATCCCACACATGATTCAGCGCATCACATGGCTAAAACAAATGAGTTTTCAAAAATAGATAAATTTTGGCTTTCAAAAACTGGGATCCAATCAAAATTGGCATTTGATTTTCGAAAACTCATTTTATCATCTTAACATGCAATTAAATCAAATTTAAAAGCAATAAACACACATCACATGTGCACACACTCCGAATTAATAATTCCAGATTATTCCATGCAAATTAGAACATTTCTAATAATCTAACACTTAGATTAAACCCCATTAATAATCTAACAATTAGACTATTAACAACTAATCTAACTCTTAGACTAGTCCAACAAAATTAATCATTAACTTATCACATAAATTAATGATTAACTCTAATTTGTTATTAATTATCAATCTAACAATTAGACTAAAAGATTAATGTTAATCATCAATTTAACCCTTAAATTAATAACTAACATTTAATAATTAAAGACTACTAATTTAACACTTAAATTAGTCATCTAAGTTAATTATTAATTTAACTCTTAAATTAAGAATTAACATAGATTTTAATTAACAATTATTTGAAATAATAATTAATAATCTAACTGTTAGATTAATAATTATTCATAACTAATTTAACCCTTAAATTAGTTTAATTAATATTAATTATTAGTTTGACAATTAAACTTTTAATTAACATTAATAAACTAACAACTAAAAGTTAATCCTTAATGATTCAATAATCATTATGCCCTGATTAAATAAAATTGGAAAAATAATTTTAGTTTCAAAACATCTTTTGAATTTCAAAATTAAATTTCAATTAATAATCAATTGGGCAATTTGGGGTTTAAATAGGGTTTTAAATTCAAAACAGGGCTCAGCCCCATAGGGCCTGCTGGCTCGAGCCAGTGGCTAGGCCTGGTTCGAACCTGGCTCGAGGCTAAGCCTAGCCAGGGCTAGCCCGGCCAGACCAACTGACCGGACCGGCCCAGCCGGTCATACCGGCTCGGGACCGGCCGGTTCGGCCTCTTCCTCCGCAGCAGAAACCCTAAAGCTGATGCAGCAGGCCGGCTGCGGTTGCAGGGCTGGGGCGCCGGCGGACGTGCCCCCCGGCGGCACAGGCCCCGGCCGGCGGTGCCCCCGGCGCCGGCGACGTGTCCGGCGCCGGCAGGGCCGCCGGCGGTGGCCAAGAACACATCCGGCCGAGGCCAAAAAGGACCCTCAAAAATCTGATTTTTCAGGAATTTTAATCGGATTTGGGGCTCAATTTAGCAGCCCTTCAAGGCCACCATGGCGCCGGCTATCATGCCCGGTGTGTAGTGGTGACTATCACCAAGAGATCCGGGCATCCAGGCCGCCATCCCAATGATTGGGAAGCGAGTACGAAGTCGCCGAAGTACCCCGGTTCATCATCACATGAAGAACTCCGAAAACCCCAAATAAGATCCGAAAAATCACAGAAAAATAATCAAATTATTTGTGTTCATCTCATGAACACGATTCCGTTATTTTAATCGGATTAAACGCATGGAATAACACAGGAAAAATCAATTTCGGAAACCGAAACGGGACGAGAAACAGTGGAACCTGGCTCTGATACCACTGTTGGGTTTTCTCGGTTTCTCCGGATCGCTCAAGCAGCAGAAAAACAAAAATATTTACAGCGATCCGTTCCCGTTTCGGAGACTAAAATACGAGATAATCGGATTATCTGTTCTCACCGTGTGCGGATTCGAATCCGCAGCCGTTCGGTTCCGTCGGTGCGACACCGCAAGCCGCGCAAGCGCCCGGCCTCTAGCGAAGTCCACGCGATCCTCCCCGCGACGGATATCCTCGAGTTCGTCGTTCTTCGCAGCTCGCGAAGCCTCCACTGGTCGCCGCAATGATCGCCGCAGTGCGCGGACGATTTCCCGTCGAACGGGATTCGGAGAAGCGGCGGAGCAGATCTGGATCTGCCTGGACTCCAGAGGAAGACAGAAAACGAGGAGGGGCGGCTAGGGTTAGCAGCAGCTTGGCCTGCTCAGCCCGTTCGCTATGTTTTATACTAACCGCGCAGTTTTTCACAAAAACCCCCGGTTTGTATAAAACCCACTTATTTATCCATCGCCTTGAGAATCATTTGCGTGTGACCCTCTAGGCCCAAGTACCAGTCCAGTTAATGGCCCAGTAAGCCCAGTGACTCCTCACTGGCTTTATTAATTAATTAATAACCCTTTACTAATCAATTAATCAATCGAATTGATGTCGCACATCGAATTCGACCGGGCCTCCGATCACGTTGGGTGCCAAGCAACACCGCGTGAACCCGGAAGGTATTTGGGGTTAAGTAACCCACTCTTGGAACCTTTCCGTCGACAGTTACCGCGTGGATATAATCCTTCATTCGTACAATGCTCTCGAGTCAACTCAGGGCATGGCGAGCTGTCAAACCCTAGCCGGTCGACTCACTTGGATTGGATGCCGCTGATGAATATCGGAAAACTCATTTCCCGATATTATCGTCCGCCCTGGCCAGGGACTTTCGCGCATCCTTCCTAGAGCATTCTCTCTCTAAGTACCGAGAGCGAATGATTCCTTATTGACACACAATTCCCTTCGACGGTATTCCGCTGCACCCAATCCTTGGCGTATTAGAATCCCGTGGCTAGAGATTCGTAGACCAAGGTCAAACTACAGAAGTCCACCGCCAAGGTGTCCTTGGTGTCTCAGGTCCGAGGACCATCCACGCAACTGCGACAATAGAATCAAGCTAGTTGACAGTGAGGTACAATACCATCCAGCGATTCAGTCGGATTAGTTCAGTGAACTCATTCTCCAATGAGCACCTACAGATTCGCCTTAGTGTCTCCACACAAATGACTTATGAGACCAGTCATCCTCATCGTATGAGCAAGAGCAATCTGTACTAGTCTAACCGGATATCCGATGTCCTTCTCGGATATCCTCCGACTAGGAACAATTAAGAATATGTGTGTTTAAGTGATCAGTCTCATTAGTATGATCTCATCATAATCTGATCACCATAGCACATATTCACGAACTTCATTATGAAACGATAATTAAAGCGATTTACACATAACGAATATTATGCCATTATATTAATAAATGAACGAGATTTACATTGTTAGATTGGCTTGTAGGCCACCTAAACTAACACTTTGTACATAGATACCATAGTCAAAACGTTAGTCTCTCAAAGGAGCAGTCTCCTAAGACTACTGATGAGAGGGCATTCATGGATAGAATACCCTATGCCTCTGCCATAGGATCTATCATGTATGCCATGCTATGTACACGGCCTGATGTTGCATTTGCTCTAAGTGTTAGGAGCAGATTTCAGGTTGATCCAGGCGAAGAGCACTGGAAGGCAGTGAAATGTATCCTTAAGTACTTGAGAAGAACCAAGGATATGTTTCTTGTCTATGGAGGAGGTGACTTGAAACTATGAGGCTTTACTGACTCGAGTTTCCAGTCTGATCCAGATGATAGCAAGTCTACATCTTGATTCGTGTTTACTTTGAACGGAGGCGCAGTGTGCTGGAAGAGTTCCAAGCAAGTAACCACTGCTGATTCGACGACTGAAGCTGAGTACATCGCTGCAGCTGAAGCCGCCAAGGAAGCAATGTGGTTGAAGAAATTCATCACCGACCTCGGCGTAGTTCCCAGCATCTCTAAGCCTGTTCCACTGTTGTGCGACAACAATGGAGCTATTGCGCAAGCGAAAGAGCCACGGTCTCATCAGAAATCGAAGCATATTCAGAGGCGCTTTCACCTTATCAGAGAGATCATATCCAGAGGAGATGTAGTAGTGGAAAGAGTTCCATCCGTCAACAATGTAGCAAATCCACTGACAAAGCCGTTGGCTCAAATTGTGTTTGAGCGTCACCTAGAGTCTATAGGCTTATTGTATAAAGGTGATTGGCTTTAGTCCAAGTGGGAGATTGTTAGTTTTAGGTGGCCTACAAGCCAATCTGACTATGTAAATCTCGTTCATTTATTAATATAATGGCATAATATTCATTATGTGTAAATCACATTAATTATCGTTTCATAATGAAGTCCGTGAATATGTGCTATAGTGATCAGATTATGATGAGATCATACTAATGAGACTGATCACTTAAACACACATATTCTTAATCGTTCCTAGTCGGAGGATATCTGAGAAGGACATCGGATATCCGGTTAGACTAGTACAAATTACTCCTGCTCATATGATGAGGGTGACTGATCTCATAAGTCACTTGTGTGGAGACACTAAGGCGAATCTGTAGGTGCTCATTGGAGAATGAGTTCACTGAACTGATCCGACTGAATCGCTGGATGGTATTGTACCTCACTGTTAACCAGCTTGATTCTATTGTCGCAGTTGCGTGGATGGTCCTCGGACCTGAGACACCAAGGACACCTTGTCGGTGGACTTCTGTGCTTTGACTTTGGTTTACGAATCTCTAGCCACGGGATTCTAATACGCCAAGGATTGGGTACAGCGGAATACCGTCGAAGGGAATTGTGTGTCAATAAGGAATCATTCGCTCTCGGTACTTAGAGAGAGAATGTTCTAGGAAGCATGCGCGAAAGTCCCTGGCCAAGGCGGACGATAATATCGGGAAAGGAGTTTTCCGATATTCATCAGCAACATCCAATCCAAGTGAGTCGACCGGTTAGGGTTTGACAGCTCGCCATACCCTGAGTTGACTCGAGAGCATTGTACGAATGAAGGATTATATCTACGCAGTAACTGTCGGCGGAAAGGTTCCAAGAGTGGGTTACTTAATCCCAATACCTTTCGGGTTCACGCGGTGTTGCTTGGCACCCAACATGATCGGAGGCCGGGTCGAATTCGATGTGCGACATCAATTTGATTGATTAATTAATTAATAAAGGATTATTAATTGATTAATAAAGCCAGTGAGGAGCCATTGGGCTTGTTGGACCATTAACTGGACTGGTACTTGGGCCTAGAGGGTCACACGCACATGATTCTCAAGGCGATGGATAAATAAGTGGGTTTTATATAAATCGGGGGTTTTTATGAAAAATCGCACGGTTAGTATAAAACATAGCGAACGTGCTGAGCAAGACAAGCTGCTGCTAACCCTAGCCGCCCCTCCTCAGTTTCTCTCTCTCTCTGGCGTCCAGACAGATCCAAATATGCTCCGCCGCTTCTCTGAATCCCATTCGAGGGGAAATCGTCCGCGCGTTGCGGCGATCGTTGCGGCGACCGGCAGAGGTTTCGTGGGCTGCGAAGAATGAGGAACGCGAGGATATCCGTCGCGGGGAGGATCGCGTGGACTTCTCTAGAGGCCGGGCGTTTGCGCGGCTTGCGGTGTCACACTGACGGAACCGAACGGTTACGGATTCAAATCCGCACATGGTGAGAATCGATTATCCGATAATCGTTGGTTTTAGTTTTTCGAAACGGGAAAACGGATCGCTGTTTTATTTTATTTTCCGCTGCGTGAGCGATCCGTAGAAACCCGAGAAAACCCAACAGCACCAAGGCCAAAGGATTGGGGGGATCATATAGTTGTATGTCCCAGATTGAATCATAAATCCTCTCTAGATCGAGAGGAGGTTGAGGGATAAAGTCCCATGGGGACAGGGTGGTCATGATGGGCGGAGCCTGTGGAATATCTCCAGAAATTACTCGCGACCAAGTCGGGGTCAGAAGCAGAGTGCGGAACAAGGTTTGTAGTGTGAAAATGTAAGAGGGATAAGTCCCCCTCCAAAGAAGATCCGTGGTATAACCAGCTTTATAGGGGTCATCTGGCTCCCCTTCATCTGTTTCCTCAGACAGCAGTATTCTTTTATCAAAAATGGCACCAGGCCCTTCAATCAGTTCATCTATTTGTGGCAGCCACTTCGGCTCTGAAGGATCAAGAAACAATCTATTCAATGCAATATACAGATCCCTTACGTCAAAACATCTGTACCATTCACACTCAGGGTCTTGTAACTTCCTCCTTTTTATTGGCCACATAGCCTCCAAGGATTGGTACGTCAATAATTCTGAACAATGTTTTGGCCAGGTCTTTTCCATATATGTCATGGAGATCAAAATAGGAAGTGATGATCACTGTGTTGTCATGACTGATCACGGGCCCCTTGACGAAATGTGTGTATAGGGTCCATGTTAAAGGGTCCCGGCCTTCTTTGCATGGTGTAGACATTGTCTCCCACACCTTCTGGCCGTCTTCATTTTCTTCCTGCTGAGTAATGTCATGCTTCACTTTTCTTGGCCTATAACCCAGGCCATTTCCAGGTGTCCTTCGGTTATCCTTGAGGGGCGTGGTTCTGCCTTGTAATTGCGTGCCTAGGCCCTTCCCAAGCTGATAACTGTTGGGATCCGGGCGGGACGCGAAGAATGCAGCATAAACGAAGAACAAAAATTAAACCCGTCCGATGCCCGCTGATCCGATTCGGAACGAAAACGCAAACCGAAAAACCGGGTTGGAATCTGATTACCGTGCGCGGATTCGAATCCGCTTCCGTTTCGGTTCCGTCGAGGTGATGCCGCAAGCCGCACAAGCGTCCGGCCTCGAGCGGTATCCACGCGATCCTCCGCGGTGGTTCGTCCTCGATCCCTCGTCCGTTACAGCTCGCTCGCTGAAGATCGGTCGCCGCAACGGTTGTGGAAATCCCGCCGACGGGAATTCCTGACTTTCGGGAATCACACGCGGCAGAGACGGAAGTTGTTCTGGCGCGTCGAACGGGACGCCCAGAGGAGGAGAGAGAAAGGGGGGGATGACGGCCAGCAAGGGAAATCCTGGAGCTTGGCCCAGGGTTTCTCAACAGCGTGTATATATATTAAGTCGGCGCGACTTTTCATCAAAGTCCCCGAGTTAATATAAATCCCACTTATGTACCACCGACTGAGAATCTTATTGCGTGTGACCCTCTAGGCCCATTTACCAGTCCGGTTTTCAGCCCGTTCAGTCCAATAACTAGTTATTGACTTATTGTAATTAATTAATATCTAGATATTAACTAATTACTCAACCGAATTATCATCGCATGTAAATTCGGTCGGACTTCCGATCAAGTTGGGTGCCAAGCAACACCGCATTATCCCGGAAGGTAATGGGGTTCAGCAACCCACTCATGGAACCTGTCCGTCCACAGTTACCACGTGCCTATAATCCTTCGTTCGCACAATGCTCTCGAGTTAACCTAGGGTATGGTCAACTGTCAAACTCTAGATGGTCAACTCACTTGAATCAGACTCCGCTGTACAATATCCGAAAACCACTTTTCTGATATTGTTTCTGCTCTGGCCAGAGACTCCTGCGGATCTACTCTAGAGCATTCTCTCTCCAGTTACCTGAGAGCGAACGATCCTCTATTGAACACACAATCACCTTCGAAGGTCTTCCGCTGGACCCGATCCTTGACTATTAGAGATCCCGTGGATAGGGATTCGTAGGTCAAGGTCAAAGTCCAGAAGTCCACCGACAAGGTGTCTTTGGTGTCTCAAGTCCAAGGATCAACCACGCCACTGTGACGATGAATCAAGCCGATTGACAGTCAGGTAAATTACCATTCGGCGATTCATGTCGGATCAGTTCAGTGAACTCATTCTCCAATGAGCACCTACAGGTTTACCATTGTGTCTCCACACTAGTAACTAACGAGATCAGTCACCCTCATCATATGAGCTAGAATAACCTGTACTAGTCTAACCGGATGTTTGATGTCCTTCTCAAACATCCTACGACTAGGAACAATTGAGAATATGTGTTTATAAGTCATCAGTCTCATTATTATGATCTCATCATAATCTGATGACTATTGCACATATTCATGGACTTCATTATGCGCAATTATAAATATGCCAATCTACATAATGAATTTAATACCATTTATTAGTGAACCAGATTGAAATAGGTGTCTAATGATTGGCTTAGACGACACCTATATCCATCAATAACCACCCTTCATCATTATTTTCCAACCAGGGGTACTCATGCACTTCCTCTGCTTTATGGCATCTAGTGGATAAGGAGTAAGAGTGGCGGCTTTTAAAGGATCAGCCACCGGACGGTAGACCTGTAATACCGACAGAAAAGGTTGTCGGCCAGGTGAAGAAGTTGGCTTGATATTCAAGGAGTGAGCAGCAGCAAGGATCGGCATGCTCGTAACTTTAATGATTCGTCCTTTGTAGGGAAATTTGAAGCACTGATGATTCGTAAAGGGAATTGCCTCAAGGGTTTTAATATAAGGACTACCCAAAATAGCATTCAAGGAAGGATTGATTTCCAAAATGTGAAATTCGACCTCAGCTTGACATATAGGGCCTAACTTTACTTTTTAATATACCATTCCCAGAGGGGAACGGGTGAAGTTATCATAAGCTGTAACAGAGATAGGGCTAGGCAACCATTTTTCTTTGGGTACACCACACAATTCAAGGGTCTTCGGAGGTAGGACATTAATTGAAGCCCCCGTATCGACCAGACATGCAGATATTGACCGTAATACTCAGAGCCATGCTCCTGGTTGCTAGTGGTGCTAGTTCTGAGGCATGAAATAAGATAGAGGGCTGATCCCCCTGAGGAACTAGTAGTGCGGCGATCTTCTCTACCGGCACGTCTTCGTTGACCATCACTTTTTGTAGATACTCCATCAGAGCTTCCTGATGGGTCTTCGATCTTTCGATCAACTCAAGCATAGGGATTCGTGCCGATGTTCTATCCAGTTGCTTCAGCAGGTCATATTGAGTGCCTGGTGCACTTTCATCATTATGCGCTTCCTCCGGCTGATGTGATGGGCCGTCTCTGACTATTGATTGAGGAAAGACCTTATTGAAGATCCTCCCACTCCGGAGTGCATGTTCTTCACTAGTGGAAGGGCTAGGTGATAACTTGAGCACCGTAGGGTTAGTGGATGATGTGGATGGTGTGGAGGGTTGGTTTGCGGGCGATGGTGTGGGGTTAGTTGGTGATGACATGGAACGGATGAGAGGCTTAGATGGTTGAATGGTGGAGGGGTGAGTGGTTGGTGTGGATGAAGTGGGGAATGGCATGCGGAGTAGAGGTTTGGATGGTTATATGGTATTTGGGTAGGTGGTGGTGTTGGTGGGGGATGTGGGGAATGGTACGCGGAGCAATAGTTTGGATGGCATGAGGGGTGCATAATTAGCTTGCGGTAGGTTATTTGATGGAGGTGTGGTGGTGTAACGACCCGCCACCCTATCATCGGGGATCCAATTACTAAATGGGTACCGAATCATTAATTTGGAGCCAAAACTAGGATCTAGATAAGTCTGGGAAATAAATAATTAACTAAGCTAAACATTCACATCACATTGAACTGAAAAGGAAGTGCAAGAATTAAAAGTTATTACAATGCGACTCGACATAGCAAATAATTACATACTCCAACAGAAAAGAAATAATTAAGCGTACAGGCCAGAAAATAAAATAACAACTACGTCGGGGCATACCCTGGAACAACAGCTGTTGACGCGCAACCCAAAGCAGCACTCTCCTCACTAAACCTGTATGGAACCCTCACCTGAAAACCGCAGGGGTGAGTCTCAACGAAAAGAATCAGTAGGGATCCTTCGATCCCCACCGCTCACTTACGCACCCACAAGAGCAGTAGCACAGATAAAGGTAAAGTAAGCAAGTAAGCAGTAATTACTACTCCTAATTCTCGATATAAACCACGTGCATTCGAAATGTAACATGCATATCTTAGAAACCATTCTACCAGGGAACCTACAACCAACGTCTCAACAAAACACGCCAACCACACAACCAAACGTGGGAAACACCGACCCGCTGAGACCAAACAGTAAGCCCTCAGATAGCACGCTAGCTACTCCGGCCCCACTGGCTCTGGTGGTTACTCCTTCCCTCAGCACGAGTGACACTCCACAGGTACCACTCCTACACCGGTACTAGCTAACCCCAGGGCTCACCAAGTGACCCTCTCTTACTAGGCGTCACCCCGCCACTGCTCCCACCGGCGCTGTTTCCCACCCACACTGACACAGGGTGTCAAGCGCTACAATTGTCACTCTAGGTCCACAGTCGCACAAAACATAGCGCAGTGCGATCCGGTCACGTAAGAAGTCCACGGTCACACGAGACACAACATAGTGCGATCCGGTCACATGGAATCCATCATCATCGAGTACAATAAAAGCATGCATTTGATTGAACTATCTAATAGTGTAAGCACATATTAATAGCATGAATTATTGTGATTCTGTCTTGAATTGCGTCGCCCAAGGCCGACGCCATTCAAGCCTCCTAAACTGGTTCATGTGAAATCTGGCCTCAGAACATAGCCTAAAAGGCGTCGCCATAGGTAGCCGCCTATTAAAACGCGTCGCTGTCCTTCGTCGCCTAACAGCGAGAAAAGCAGGGACAGTGCTACGGGGTAATTTTCACTAAAACGCGTCGTCCATGCAGGTCGCTTTTTTAAAAAGGCGTCGCTGTCCCTAGACGCTTGTCAGTCCAGAGACAAAGTCTGTTAATGGGGCTAAATCGCGTCGTGGGTGGGAGCCGCCTTTCTAAAAGGCGTCCCTATCCCTCGACGCCATTTAGCCTTAACAGACAGGTTCTCCCCTCCGCTTCCCCCAATCCACAAGTTGGGATTTCTCCCCCAAAACGCATAGAAACGCCACAAAGCATAGAGGGGAAGGAGGAGAATCTAACTACCCATTAGAACACCCAATTTCTCATTCATGCATTTAGCGTTTTCACCCCAAAAACGCCCCTAAACATGCTTCAAAGCGGGAAAACATACATGCTTTAAAGCGGGAAAACATGATTTTTAAATGAAATATAATGGGAATCATCACCCTACCGTTACTCGATCTCCCCCAAGTTCCAAACCGCCAACCCGTCTCGCCCCCACGCCGCCGCCGGTATCGCCGAGGACGTCGTTACTCCATCGAGACGTCGGCCGCCGTCCGGAGAGAAAACGCCGCGGAGGAGGTAGTGGTGGGAGTTAGGAGGTCGATAGAGTGGAGGGAGAGACGAAATGGTGGGAGGAAAAGGAGGAGGGGGAAGACGGATCGCAGGAGCCGTCGGGGAAGAGAGGAGAGAGAAGAGAGAGGAGAAAATGAGGAAAAGGAAGGAGGGTTCGCGGGGTCAACCAGAAGCTGGGTAAAACGCGTCGTGTGGCACAGACGCCTATCAGTTGACATGACAGGCCATACTGAGTCTCTGAATCACGTCGCCTATCCAAGACGCCGTTCAGACGACAAGACCGGTGCCGTACACTGATAACCCAGGGTCGTACTCTGAATGGCGTCGTCCATCAAAGACGCCGTTCAGGAGACACAACGGGGGCCGTACTCTCGCGGCCCGAAACCCGCCCACGTGGCACAATGGCAACCAAACTAAATGGCGTCCACCCAGCAAGACGCCGTTCAAAACGCGTCGTGCATCCTAGACGTCATTTAGATGGCACTCCCCTAACCCATCAGGGCCTAAACATGGGGATCCGACCCAGAAACTGACCCGATAACAGGATCCGAAATCTCAATCCTTACAATCTCCCCCCCTTAAAAGAATTTCGTCTCCGAAATTGCCTGCTATAATTAACAAGGTCGAGACATAAAGATACAAGCTCACAAGAGAACATACGAGAAAAGGTAGGGAAACTGCTCCCGCATCTCATCCTCACGCTCCCAGGTTGCCTCGCCCCCAGAGCGATACTGCCAAATCACCTAAACCAGAGGTACAACCTTGTTCCGAAGTACCTGCTCCCTACGATACTCAATATGTACTGGAAACTCTGGAAAGGACAGGTCCTCAGCGACCTCCAACTTTGAAAAATCTAAAACATGAGATGGATCCTGAACATATCTCCTCATCAAAGAAACATGGAACACATCGTGCACCCCTGCAAGACTGGGCGGCAAGGCTAGCTGATACGCCGTTTCCCCAATTCGAGCAAGAATGGGAAAAGGCCCAACATATCGCGGACTCAGCTTACCTCGCTTCCCGAACCTCATCACGCCTTGGAGGGTGAGACTCGGAGAAACACGTGGTCCCCAACCTCAAACTCAAGCGGTCTCCTATGGATGTCTGCATAACTCTTCTGTCTGCTCTGAGCTGCAATCAATCTCTGCTGTACTACTCTAGCAACCTCAGCACACTGCTGTACCAACTCTGGTCCTGCTATCTGCCTCTCGCCAATCTCGGACCAATTCACGGGGGATCGACACGGTCGCCCGTATAACGCCTCGTAAGGCGCCATGCTGATACTAGAATGGTAACTGTTGTTGTAAGCAAACTCCACTGTAGACAAGTGTTGCTCCCAAGAACCTCACCAGTCTAGGCAACATGCCCTGAGCATATCCTCAAGAGTCTAAATGGTCCTCTCCGACTGCCCATCATTCTCGGGATGATAGGCCGAGCTGAAGGCCAACTGCGTGCCCAAGGCCTTCTGAAAACTCTTCTAGAACCCAGAAGTAAATCTCGGATCCCGGTCTGATACGATGGATAACGGTACCCCGTGCAGAGAGATGATCTGATCTACAAACAGCTTAGCCAACTTACCGACTGACCAGTCGTTCCTAATGGCCAGGAAGTCTGCCGACTTGGTCAATCGATCAACAATGACCCAGATCGCGTCTCTTCTGCAAGGGGATACAGGTAATCCCATCACAAAGTCCATAGTCACATGCTCCCATTTCCATTCCGGGATCGGCAAACACTGCAACAACCCTCTCGGTCTCTGATGTTCTGCCTTAACCTGTTGACAAGTCATGCACCTAGCCACATTCTTCTTCATACCAGGCCACCAAAAGTGCTTCCTCAAACAATGATACATCTTAGTCGTTCCGGGATGCACTGCATATCTAGAACGGTGCGCCTCATCAAGGACACTCCTGCGTACGTCCTCCTCGGCCGGAACATAGAGTCTGCCTCTAAATCTGACTGTGCACAATTCTACCTCTAGTGACTGGAGAATCTGCGATAACTCTGCATCTGCCCTCTGAGCCTCAATTACGGCATGGTACACTGTTGGCCTCACAGTTAAGCTGGCCAATACAGCTCTATCAACCTCACGTGGAACCCGAAAGGAAGATTCCACAACCTGCTCAAATAATCTCCATTCTCGAACCATGAGATATGACACGACCGTCTTCCGACTCAAGGCATTTGCCACCACATTCGCCTTGCCCGGATGATAAGAAAGGTCGAGGTCATAATCCTTGATAAATTCCATCCACCTACGCTGCCTCAAGTTCAGGTCCCTCTACGTGAACATATACTTCAAGCTCTTGTGATCTGTAAAAACCTGAAATTTCTCTCCATACAAATAATGCTGCCAGATTTTCAATGCAAATACCACAGCTGCCAACTCTAAGTCATGAGTGGGATAGTTCTCTTCATGCTTCTTCAGCTGTCTAGAAGCATAGGCTACAACCTTACCATGCTGCAGCAGAACTGCACCCAAACCTCGACGTGAAGCATCCGAATAAACTACAAATCCACCTGAACCTGATAGAAGCACCAACATTGGAGCCGAAGTGAGGCGAGTCTTCAACTCAATGAAACCCTGTTCACACTCCTCGGTCCACACGAAACGAACTCCCTTACGAGTCAACCTTGTTAAAGGGGCCTCTATCGAAGAAAAACCGTGAACAAACCGCTTGTAATAACCTGCTAGCCCCAAGAAGCTCCTGATCTCAGTTACTGTCGTTGGCCTACTCCAATCCATCACTGCCTCGATCTTGGCTGGATCCACAGTAATGCCATCGCCAGAGATGACATGCCCCAAGAAGTGCACCTTGTCTAACCAGAATTCACACTTGCTAAACTTGGCATAGAGTTGGTGCTCTCTCAGAACCGGATCCGAAACCTTAGTCCTTACAATCTCCCCCCCTAAAAAGAATTTCGTCCCAGAAATTGCCTGCTACAATTAACAAGGTCGAGACATAAAGATACAAGCTCATAAGAGAACTTACGAGAAAAGGTAGGGAAACTGCTTCTGCATCTCATCCTCGCGCTCCCAGGTTGCCTCGCCCCAGGAGCGATACTGCCAAATCACCTTAACCAGAGGTACAACCTTGTTCTGAAGGACCTGCTCCCTACGATCCTCAATACGTACTGGAAACTCTGGAAAGGACAGGTCCTCAACGACCTCCAACTCTGAAAAATCTAAAACATGAGATGGATCCTGAACATATCTCCTCAGCAAAGAAACATGGAACACATCGTGCACCCCTGCAAGACTGAGGGGCAAGGCTAGCTGATACACCGTTTCCCCAATTAGAGCAAGAATGGGAAAATGCCCAACATATCGCGGACTTAGCTTACCTCGCTTCCTGAACCTCATCACGCCCTTGGAGGGTGAGACTCGGTGAAACACGTGGTCTCTAACCTCAAACTCAAGCGGCCTCCTACGGATGTCTGCATAACTCTTCTGTCTGCTCTGAGTTGCAATCAATCTCTGTTGTACTACTCTAGCAACCTCAGCACACTGCTGTACCAACTCTGGTCCTGCTATCTGCCTCTCGCCAATCTCGGACCAATTCACAGGGGATCTACACGATCGCCCGTACAACGCCTCGTAAGGCGCCATGCCGATACTAGAATGATAACTGTTGTTGTAAGCAAACTCTACTGTAGACAAGTGTTTCTCCCAAGAACCTCCCTAGTCTAGGCAACATGCCCTGAGCATATCCTCAAGAGTCTGAATGGTCCTCTCCGACTGCCCATCAGTCTCGAGACGATAGGCCGAGCTGAAGGCCAACTACGTGCCCAAGGCTTTCTGAAAACTCTTCCAGAACCTAGAAGTAAATCTCGGATCCATATCTGATATGATGGATAAGGGTACCCTGTGCAGAGAGATGATCTGATCCACAAACAGCTTAGCCAACTTACCGACTGACCAGTCCTTCCTAATAGCCAGGAAGTGTGTCGACTTGGTCAATCGATCAACAATGACCCAGATCGCATTTCTTCTGCCAGGGGATACAGATAATCCCATCACAAAGTCTATAGTCACATGCTCCCATTTCCATTCCGGGATCGGCAAAGGCTGCAACAACCCTCCTGGTCTCTGATGCTCTGCCTTAACCTATTGACAAGTCATGCACCTAGCCACATACTCAGCCACATCCTTCTTCATACCAGGCCACCAAAATTCCTCCTTAAACAATGATACATCTTAGTCGTTTCGAGATGCACTGCATATCTAGAATGGTGCGCCTCATCAAGGACACTCCTGCGCACGTCCTCCTCGGCCGGAACATAGAGTCTGCCTCTAAATCTGACTGTGCCATCATCCTACAATTCTACCTCTGGTGACTGGAGAATCTGCGGAAACTCTGCATCTGCCCTCTGAGCCTTAATTACGGCATGGTACACTGATGGCCTCACAGTTATGCTGGCCAATACAACTCTATCAACCTCACGTGGAACCAGAAAGGAAGATTCCACAACCTGCTCAAATAATCTCCATTCTCGAACCATGAGATATGACACGACCGTCTTCCGACTCAAGGCATCTGCCACCACATTCACCTTGCCCGGATGATAGGAAAGGTTGAGGTCATAACCCTTGATAAATTCCATCCACCTACGCTGCCTCAAGTTCAGGTCCCTTTGCATGAACACATACTTCAGGCTCTTGTGATCAGTAAAAACCTGAAATTTCTCTCCATACAAATAATGCCGCCAGATTTTCAATGCAAATACCACACCTGCCAACTCTAAGTCATGAGTGGGATAGTTCTCTTCATGCTTCTTCAACTGTCTAGAAGCATAGGCCACAACCTTACCATGCTGCATCAGAACTGCACCCAAACCTCGATGTGAAGCATCCGAATAAACTACAAATCCATCTGAACCTAATGGACGCACCAACACTGGAGCCGAAGTGAGGCGAGTCTTCAACTCAATGAAACTCTGTTCACACTCCTCAATCCACACGAAACGAACTCCCTTACGAGTCAACCTTGATAAAGGGGCCGCTATCGAAGAAAAACCCTGAACAAACCGCCTGTAATAACCTGCTAGCCCCAAGATGCTCCTGATCTCAGTTACTGTCGTTGGCCTACTCCAATCCATCACTGCCTCAATCTTGGCTGGATCCACAGCAATGCTCGCCTGAGATGACATGCCCCAATAAGTGCACCTTGTCTAACCAGAATTCACACTTGCTAAACTTGGCATAGAGTTGGTGCTCTCTCAGAACCTGCAATACCAGCTGAAGATGTGTGGCATGCTCTTCCTCAGAAGAAGAGTATATCAGAATATCATCTACAAATACCACCACAAATTGATCCAGATAGGCCTTGAAGACCCGGTTCATCAAATCCATAAAAGCTGCCTGTAGACACGCTAATTTTGACGTCATTTCGAGTAAATTTCATATCATATAATAATGCCTCAGAATGGTCTGATATTTAATCATTGGTTAATTTTTATTGATCTTTTTAAGTGTCGGGTCAAACAGACATGTTTAAGTTAATCAATTGAATTGATTTTAGCTCAAATTTCAGTTAAAATATGTAGAAGTCTAAAAGACGTCGACCTCTGTGGACGCCATTTAGAGTTTATTCTTATTTTAACGTTTAAATTTGAATTTTAATCAATTGATTAATTAGCTAAAAGGCGTCTATGAGTCCTGACGCGTTTTAGGTTTCCTAGGCTATTTTCACTTCTCTTCTGGATGTTTATCCTTATCTTAATTAGTTTAAAAGATGTCTACACATGTAGACGCTTTTTAGCTAATAAAGATAAAGATAAGTTTTCCGGATATTTATCCTTATCTTAATTAATCTGAAAGGCGTCAGCCATGGTGGACGCGTTTTAGATAATTACAGATAAAGATGAATTAATCAGTATTTATCTGTCAGTTAAGAAAGATAAATCCGAAGTTTTTCTATGTTAATCCGCGAACGCAGAAGAGGTCTATAAATACCTTACATCTTGAAGAGTTAAAAATGTTGAGCGCCATTAAAAGTTAAGTGTAATCTCTAGCGAGTTGAATATCGAAGCAACAACGTCGGAACGCCGAAGCGCTGCCATTTCCAAAAGTCGGCGTCCTTTCATGATTCTTCATCCATTCAAGAATTCAATCATTGGGCATAAGTCTTTTATTTCTGCATTTTCATTTCATTTAGTTCTACATTCTTCATCATTCACTCCATGCAACACACACACCACATTCATTCTTTTCAAAACCTATTTGATTAAGGGGTTTCAAAAGCCATTAAACAAGTAAGTTTGCTATTTAATTGCATGTTTAACATCATGATTAGAATAGATACTGCTTTTCTTTAAAGTTCTCATCATTGTTTCTTCATTTCTTTTCTTTCTATTCTGCTGCACTCAACAAGAGAATCAAAGGGGAAAACAAGTACAAAGTCAAAAGGATTTATGGACGATCCTCAACCTCAAATTCAACAGCAAGAACAAAGAACGAGAAGGGCTCTCTTTCTTCAGCCAGTTGAAGAGGGGAACCAAGGACTCAATATCTTCCGTGTTCAAACAGGTAGGCGATCATACCCTCTTTTGTAACTTTTAAGTCAAAAGTTTCTGGCGATCACTACACTTAGTTTCTGTTTTAATAGGTTTATTTTGCACTAAACAATATAGATTTTTCATGTTAATCACACGAGCATTTTAAGCACTTACAGCTTTTTTGGCGATCACGGTGGGACTTGGTCTCGCCATCTTTTAGTTTTTTTGTTCTTGCTATCATCAATCGGGCACCCACGGTGCACCATTTGTGTCTCTCGACACGTCCTCACTATTTAGTGAGTGTTTTAGTTTAGTTAATTTCCCTCGTGCACCACGTGCACACCCCAGTGGCAAGATCTTCCCCTCCCCTTGATTAGTTTAAAAAGCTGTTTTTGTGATGAAAATGATGTGTGATTGATTGATTTTCTAGTTGTTTAGTTAGTAAATCATCATGTTAAAATCTAGAACTAAAAAAAATCTGCATGAGTTGATTATTTACTACTTTTCAGCCTGTTTGAGGAGGATTCAACCCAGAAAATCCTCCTGCAAAACTGTTTCTGCGAACTGAAAAGCGTCCAGGAGCACTGACGCGTTTCAAAACCGCGTCAACACCCCTAGACCCCTTTTAGTCTTCACAGTTTCTCTGTTGTCTGCGTCTGTTTCTGCGAAAAAATTAAGTTCTGTTTTGAATAGCGTCGACTACCATCGACGCGATTCAGACAGTTTCTTAATTATTTTTCAGTTCCCAGATTTCTGTGGTTTGAGTGCTAGCTACCCATTATTTATTAAGCATTAGAGGCCATCCAGGCCGTAGGGCATATGCATTGAGGCGAATACCCTCCTTTTCTTAGGAACACACTACTCGACGTCAGCAACTCTCTCTGATTGGGTTGGTCCCTTGATCAGACTAGAGAAGTTGACGTTGAGACCTCCATAAGTCCCCAAAATCAAGGTATTCCTCCTTGATCATCGGGCTGGTTGTACCAATTGAAGTCCCGGCTAGATTCCAAAAGCGTTGTGAGAGAAAGCCCTAGAAAATAACGGTGGAAATCGAACTGAAACTAGGATCCTTTCCCTGAGCGAATTTGTGGTTTAATCCAATTCAAATAACTCAACAAGGAACCTTAAAATCACGTTAAGCATCCACTTGTTTGATTAATCTCTGTGCAACTTGTTTGTCAAATCTTTGAAAAAAGAGAATCTAACATCATGCTGCTGAGATCAGGCAGGGTGTAAGGATCGTGACTTTCGGATCCGATTTTCGGGGTCGGACCCTATAGTTTTGACCTTAGGGAGGGCCGAGGATCTGTGACGATTCGCGTCAGGACATCAAGACACGTTTTGAACGGCGTCCACCGTTGCAGACGCGTTTCAGGTCCTGCCACGTGGGTGCCACGTGGGCTGACTTCGGGCCGCGAGAGTACGGCCCTGTCGTGTCGCCTGAACGGCGTCCACGTGTGTCGACGCCTTTCAGACTGCGACTCTGGGATTGTCAGAGTACGGCCCTGACAAGTCGTCTAAACGGCGTCTGCCTCGAACGACGCGTTTCAGAATCTTGTCAGAGTAGCCGTCACGTCACCTGATAGGCGTCCGTTGATGTCGACGCGTTTTAACCAGTCTCTGGTTAACCCCGCGAACCCTCCTTCTTTCCCTCATTTTCCTTCCCTCTTTCTCACCTTCCCTTCCGGCGAGCTCGGCGGCGATTCCTCCTCCTCCCTTTTCTCCTTCCACCGTTTCATCTCTCCCTTCACTCCATCCTCTACCTAGCTCCAACCACTACCACCTCCACTTCCACTGCGGCTTTCTACCCTCCGGACGGCGGCCGACGTCACGGTGGAGTAAGGACGACCACGGCGGTACCGGCGGCGGCGTGGGGCGAGACGGGTGGACAGCTTGAAGCTCAGAGGCGTTCAAGTATCCGGTAGGGTGACGGTTCCCTTAGTTTTGTGTTCAAACTAAGTTTTCTCCGTTTGATCTTGCTATGGATCTTTGGTTTGGGGGGTAGAACAAGCATGTTTAGGGATTCTTCTTGATGTTATGGGGGATTTCTATGAATGTGATTTCCTGTGAATTGAATTACCCCTCTTTCTCCTCCGTTTTTGGGTGATTTTGGGGTTGTTTGGGTTGAAAAGGGAGCCCTAGAGCTCATGCAGACTCTGGTTCCTGGGGTTAAAAGACGTCGTGCATGGGCGACGCCTTTTTGAAGGGCGTCGGACCATCGCGACGCCTTTTAGGCAGGAATCGCCTTGCTGAGAGTCTGCCAGTTCGGGGATTCTGGGACTAAAAGACGTCATGGATGGACGACGCGATTTGAATGGCGTCGGGTAGCCATGACGCCTTTTAAGGCAGGAATCCCCTGGGTAATGTTTTCTGGAAATTCCTAGATTTCTGTGCTAAATGGCGTCTGAGGATGTCGACGCCTTTCAAAAGGCGACCACTGGTGTCGACGCCTTTTAGAGCCTGATTCTGAAGACAGTAATTTTACATAAACCAGTACATGGAGCTTGAATGGCGTCGGCCTTGGGCGACGCGATTCAAGACAGAACAGCACTAAATCATGACAGTAAAACGTGTTCATACTGCTAGATAGTGGGTTAATGCATGCTTTAGTGCGCTCGTTAATGCTAGATTCTTCTTGACCGGATGGCACTGCGTGGGTGTCGTGCGATCGCGGGCTTTTCTCGTGACCGGATCGTACTGTGCCGGGTTATGGTGTTTTGTGTTACTGTGGACCTGGAGTGACATTGTAGGGCTTTATCACCCTGTACTGGTGGGGGCGTGAGCACAGCGCCGGTGGGGGCGTGGGCGGGGTGACGCCTAGTGAGAGAGGGTCACCTGGTGAACCCCGGGGTCAGCTAGTACCGGTGTCGGAGTGGTACATTCGGAGAGTCACTCATGCTGAGGGAAGGAGTGACCACCTGAGCCGGTTGGGCCGGAGTAGCTAGTGTGCTATCCGAGGGGTTACTGCTTGGTCTCAGCGGGTCGAGGTTTTCCCACAGTTGTTGTGTGGTTGGCGAGTTCTATCGAGACGACAGTTGTGGGTTCCCTAGTCGGCTGGTTTAAAATATGCATGTTTATTATATTTCGACTGCGTGTGATTTCACGTTAAGAATTAGGATTTGTACCTCATGTGCTTATCACTTTACCGTTAGCTGTACCTTGCACTTGTGGGTGTGTGCGTGGGCAGTGGGGATCGAAGGATCCCTACTGAGTCTTGTCTTTAAGACTCACCCCCTGCGGTTTTCAGGTGAGGACTCTCAGCAGACCTAGCGAGGAGAGTGCGGCCGTGTGTTGAGCACCGTCAGCAGTTATTCCGGGGTATTCCCCGACGTAGTTGTTATTTTATTTCTGGCCTGTACGTTTAATTATTCCCTTTCTGTTGGAGTATGTAATTATTTGCTGTATCGAGTCGCATTGTAATAATTTTTAATTCCTGCACTTCTATTTTAGTTCAATGCGATGTGAATGTTTAGCTTAGTTTATTATTTATCTCCCATACTTGATTAGATCCTGGTTTGGTTCCAAATTAATGATTTAGTACCCATTTAGTAATCGGATCCCCGATTATAGGGTGGCGGGTCGTTACAGTTGGTATCAGAGCATACGGTCTGGCAAATAAATAAATAACTAGGTTAAATATCGTAAATTCGGCAAATAAATACATTATCCCGTACAGGCACGGCGGTGGCATAGGCTTTAGGACTCTAATTACAACTTTTTGATTTTGTAATTGTAGGCGAGTAGATGGCCCCCAGAAGGAGGATGCCAGTTATTCGAGAGCAGGGAGACGTCCCTAGTGGATCCGAGGCCGGGAGGCCGAGTGTAGAGCAGTTTATGGAGGCTATGATGGACACTATGGCTCGATACCGGACGCGAGACCCTAGTGAGAGTTCCAGTGCGCGGGGAGGGTCCACAGCCACACTTGAGAGGTTTCTGAAGCTGAGGCCACCTCACTTCACCGGTCGTCCCGACCCTGACGAGGCCATTCACTGGCTTAGAGAGATAGAGAAGACTTTTGATACCATGGACTGTGCAGCAGTAGAGCGGACCCCGTTGTCTACCTTCATGCTGAAGGATAGCGCCTATGACTGGTGGACCACATTGAAGAGTTTGTCTTATGAGGACAGGAGTCTTAGGGAAATTCCATGGGAGACATTTGTTAAGGAGTTCAATGCACAGTATTTCCCTAGACACGTCCAGAGGGCCAAGGAGAGGGAGTTTATGGATTTGACGCAGGGGAGTATGACGGTACTCGAGTACCAGGCGAAGTTTGTTTCGCTGGGTCGGTTTGTGCCTTTCATATCTGGAGACGAGGAGCGTCGTACTGAGAGGTTCGTGGACGGACTGAGGCTCAGTCTGAGGAACTTCGTGGCGTCTCACTGTTGCACGGATCTGGCTTCTGCGGTTAGATGTGCGGCAGCAGTGGAGGCTCAACAGAGCCAGTCGGCCCGGGAGAGAGGACTGGCTGCTCAGAGCCCAGTTCGTGGCAGGGGTAAGGCAGCGGCAGCAGCCCCTTCATCCGGATCGGGATCGTCGTCACTCGGCTCCCGATTCAGGAGATTCTTCAGGGGTGGTGGCAGTAGTAGTGGCAGCAGCGGAAGCAACAGGCCCGGGCAGGGTCAGCAGAGTCAGTCAGTATCCAGTGCACCGCAGGGGCCAGCTCAGAGGCTTCCGGCAGGCTGTCAGCACTGTGGAGGTGCCCATGGCGGGTCTCAGTGTCCCACTCTCCCCAGGAGATGTTTCACTTGCGGCCAGCAGGGCCATTTGGCGAGGCAGTGCCCGCAGGGGCATGGTCAGGGACAGGGTTATGGTGATCAGAAGAAGCCGAGGACCCAGGGAAGAGTCTTAGCCATCACCAGGAGGGAGGCTCACGCGTCCAACTTGGTGGAAGGTACACTCTCTGTCCTTGGGAACTCTGCACACGTATTGATTGATTTGGGTGCTTCGCATTCCTTCATTTCTGAGCAGTTTCTAGACATTCTTTCTGCACCCGTTGATGAATTATCTGATAGTTTGATGGTGGAGGTTCCTTCTGGAGACTTTATGATATCTTATAATTGTTTGAGGAATGTTCCCTTGACCATCGAGGGTCATGTGCTACCTGCCCAGTTAGTTGTTCTTGCCATTCGTGACTTTGATATCATCCTGGGCATGGATTGGTTGGAAGCCTTTTATGCGGAGGTGGACTACCACAGGAAGAGGGTGCGATTCTCCATTCCGGACATCCCGACCTTCTTCTTCCAAGGTATTAGGCTTTCTTCCCGAGGTATTCTCATTTCTGCCATTAAGGCACGGAGGTTGTTTGCTGGTGGCTGTGAGGCTTTCTTTGCCTCTGTTGTTGTCTCTGATGTCCAGGATAGTCTCAGCCCTGGGGAGGTACATGTAGTATGTGAGTTCATAGATGTGTTTCCTGAGGAGCTGCCTGGCCTTCCTCCTCAGCGAGAGGTCGAATTTACCATCGAGCTTGCACCAGGTACGGCGCCCTTGTCTAAGGCCCCGTATCGGATGGCGCCAGCCGAACTCGCTGAGTTGAAGGCGCAGTTGCAGGAGTTGCTGGATAAGGGTTTCATTCGTCCCAGTACATCTCCATGGGGTGCTCCAGTTCTGTTTGTTAGAAAGAAGGATGGTTCTCTGAGATTGTGCATTGATTATAGGCAGCTGAACCAGGTAACGATAAAGAATAAGTACCCACTTCCAAGGATCGATGATTTGATGGATCAACTGCAGTCCGCAAGGGTATTTTCCAAGATCGACTTGAGATCTGGATATTATCAGATGAGGATCCGGGATGTTGATGTTAGTAAGACGGCCTTTATAACTCGGTATAGACATTATGAGTTTTTTGTTATGCCCTTTGGCTTGACCAATGCTCCGGCGGCCTTTATGGAGCTGATGAACCGAGTCTTCAGGACCTACCTGGACCAGTTTGTGGTTGTATTTATTGATGATATTCTGATCTATTCTTCTTCTGAGGAAGAGCATGCCACCCATCTTCGGGCTGTATTGCAGGTCCTGAGGGAGCACCGACTTTACGCCAAGTTTAGCAAATGTGAATTTTGGCTAGACGAGGTACACTTCCTTGGGCATGTTATTTCTGGCAATGGTATCGCAGTGGATCCAGCCAAGATCGAGGCGGTGATGGATTGGAGCAGGCCGACTTCAGTGACTGAGATCAGGAGCTTTCTGGGGCTTGCCGGTTATTACAGGCGGTTTGTTCAGGGGTTTTCTTCGATAGCAGCCCCCTTGTAGAGGTTGACTCGAAAGGGAGTTCGCTTTGTGTGGACCGAGGATTGTGAACAGAGTTTTATTGAGTTAAAGACCCGTCTCACATCAGCCCCAGTGCTGGTGCTTCCATCTGGATCAGGTGGATTTGTGGTTTACTCTGATGCGTCCCGTCGAGGTTTGGGCGCAGTTCTAATGCAGCATGGCAGGGTAGTGGCTTATGCTTCTCGACATCTGAAGAAGCATGAAGAGAACTATCCTACCCATGATTTAGAGCTGGCAACTGTGGTATTTGCACTTAAGATCTGGAGGCATTACTTATATGGGGAGAAATTTCAGGTTTTCACCGATCATAAGAGTATGAAATATGTGTTCACTCAGAGAGACCTGAATTTGAGGCAGCGAAGGTGGATGGAGTTCATTAAAGATTATGACTTTGACCTTTCTTATCATCCGGGCAAGGCGAATGTGGTGGCAGACGCTTTGAGTCGGAAGACGGTCATGTCATACCTTATGATTCAAGAATGGAAATTGTTCGAGCAGGTTGTGGAATCTTCCTTTAGAATTCTACGTGAGGATGATAGAGCCGTGTTGGTCAGCTTAACTGTGAGACCAGCAGTGTATCATGCTGTGATTAAGGCTCAGAGGGCAGATGTTGAGTTACCACAGATCCTCCAGAGGTCAGAGGTGGAGTTGTGGGATGACGGTACTGTCAGGTTCAGAGGTAGACTTTATGTTCCGGCTGAGGAGGACGTGCGCAGATGTGTTCTTGATGAGGCGCACCGTTCGAGATATGCAGTGCATCCTGGGACAACAAAGATGTATCATTGTTTGAGGAGGCACTTCTGGTGGCCCAGTATGAAGAAAGATGTGGCTGAATATGTGGCTAGATGTATGACTTGTCAACAGGTTAAAGCCGAGCATCAGAGACCTGGAGGGTTGCTGCAGCCCTTGCCGATTCCAGAGTGGAAATGGGAGCATGTGACGATGGACTTCGTGATGGGATTGCCTCCATCCCCTAGCAGGAGAGACGCTATCTGGGTCATCGTTGATCGGCTGACCAAGTCGGCACACTTCCTAGCCGTTAGGAAGGACTGGTCAGCCGGCAAGCTGGCAAAGTTGTTTGTAGACCGGATCATCTCTCTGCACGGGGTACCCTTGTCCATTGTATCAGATCGAGATCCGAGGTTTACTTCCAGGTTCTGGAAGAGCTTTCAGCAGGCATTAGGCACTCAGTTGGCTTTCAGCTCAGCCTACCATCCCGAGACTGACGGACAGTCGGAGAGGACCATTCAGACCTTGGAGGATATGCTCAGGGCTTGTTGTCTAGACTGGGGAGGTTCTTGGGAGCAGTATTTGTCCACAGTGGAATTTGCCTATAACAACAGTTACCATTCTAGTATCAGCATGGCGCCTTACGAGGCTTTGTATGGGCGACCGTGTCGATCTCCAGTATGTTGGTCCGAGATCGGTGAAAGGCAGATAGCGGGACCCGAGTTAGTGCAGCAGTGTGCTGAGATTGCCAGGACAGTTCGGCAGAGGTTGACCGCAGCTCAGAGTAGGCAGAAAAGTTATGCTGACATCCGACGGAGACCACTTGAGTTTGAAATTGGGGACTACGTGTTTCTCCGAGTCTCACCCTCCAAGGGTGTGATGAGATTCGGGAAGCGAGGCAAGCTGAGTCCGCGATATATTGGGCCTTTTCCCATCCTTGCTCGGATTGGGGAAACCGCGTACCAGCTGGCCTTGCCGCCCAGTCTTGCAGGGGTGCACGATGTGTTCCATGTTTCCTTACTGAGAAAGTATGTTCAGGATCCGTCCCATGTCTTGGATTTTTCAGAGTTGGAGGTCGCTGAGGACCTGTCCTTTCCAGAGTATCCTGTTCGTATTGAGGATCGCAGAGAACAGGTCCTGCGGAACAAGATTGTACCGTTGGTCAAAGTGATTTGGCAGTACCGCTCCGGAGGTGAGGCAACCTAGGAGCGAGAGGATGAGATGCGGGAGCAGTTCCCTTACCTCTTTTCGTAAGTTTCCTTGTTAACTTGTATCCCTGTTTTGACCTTGTTAATTCTAAGCAGTCAATTTCGGGGGCAAAATTCTTTTAAGGGGGGGAGATTGTAAGGATCGTGACTTTCGGATCCGGTTTTCGGGGTTGGACCCTGTAGTTCTGACCTTAGGGAGGGCCGAGGTTCTGTGACGATTCGCGTCAGGACATCAAGACGCGTTTTGAACGGCGTCCACCGTTGCAGACGCGTTTCAGGTCCTGCCACGTGGGTGCCACGTGGGCTGGCTTCGGGCCGCGAGAGTACGGCCCTGTCGTGTCGCCTGAACAGCGTCCACGTGTGTCGACGCCTTTCAGACTGCGACTCTGGGATTGTCAGAGTACGACCCTGACAAGTCGTCTGAACGGCGTCTGCCTCGAACGACGCGTTTCAGAATATTGTCAGAGTAGCCGTCACGTCACCTGATAGGCGTCCGTTGATGTCGACGCGTTTTAGCCAGTCTCTGGTTAACCCCGCGAACCCTCCTTCTTTCCCTCATTTTCCTTCCCTCTTTCTCACCTTCCCTTCCGGCGAGCTCGGTGGCGATTCCTCCTCCTCCCTTTTCTCCTTCCACCGTTTCATCTCTCCCTTCACTCCATCCTCTACCTAGCTCCAACCACTACCACCTCCACTTCCACTGCGGCTTTCTACCCTCCGGACGGCGGCCGACGTCACGGTGGAGTAAGGACGACCACGGCGGTACCGGCGGCGGCGTGGGGCGAGACGGGTGGACAGCTTGAAGCTCGGAGGCGTTCAAGTATCCGGTAGGGTGACAGTTCCCTTAGTTTTGTGTTCAAACTATGTTTTCTCCGTTTGATCTTGCTATGGATCTTTGGTTTGGGGGGTAGAACAAGCATGTTTAGGGATTCTTCTTGATGTTATGGGGGATTTCTATGAATGTGATTTCCTGTGAATTGAATTACCCTTCTTTCTCCTCCGTTTTTGGGTGATTTTGGGGTTGTTTGGGTTGAAAAGGGAGCCCTCGAGCTCATGCAGACTCTGGTTCCTGGGGTTAAAAGACGTCGTGCATGGGCGACGCCTTTTTGAAGGGCGTCGGACCATCGCGACGCCTTTTAGGCAGGAATTGCCTTGCTGAGAGTCTGCCAGTTCGGGGATTCTGGGACTAAAAGACGTCATGGATGGACGACGCGATTTGAATGGCGTCGGGTAGCCATGACGCCTTTTAAGGCAGAAATCCCCTGGGTAATGTTTTCTGGAAATTCCTGGATTTTTGTGCTAAATGGCGTCTGAGGATGTCGACACCTTTCTAAAGGCGACCACTGGTGTCGACGCCTTTTAGGGCCTGATTCTGAAGACAATAATTTTACGTAAACCAGTACATGGAGCTTGAATGGCGTCGGCCTTGGGCGACGCGATTCAAGACAGAACAGCACTAAATCATGACAGTAAAACGTGTTCATACTACTAGATAGTGGGTTAATGCATGCTTTAGTGCACTCGTTAATGCTAGATTCTTCTTGACCGGATGGCACTGTGTGGGTATCGTACGATCGCGGGCTTTTCTCGTGACCGGATCGTACTGTGTCGGGTTATGGTGTTTTGTGTTACTGTGGACCTGGAGTGACATTGTAGCGCTTTATCACCCTGTGCTGGTGGGGGCGTGAGCACAGCGCCGATGGGGGTATGGGCGGGGTGACGCCTAGTGAGAGAGGGTCACCTGGTGAACCCCGGGGTCAGCTAGTACCGGTGTCGGAGTGGTACATTCGGAGAGTCACTCATGCTGAGGGAAGGAGTGACCACCTGAGCCGGTTGGGCCGGAGTAGCTAGTGTGCTATCCGAGGGGTTACTGCTTGGTCTCAGCGGGTCGAGGTTTTCCCACCGTTGTTGTGTGGTTGGCGAGTTCTATCGAGACGACAGTTGTGGGTTCCCTAGTCGGCTGGTTTAAAATATGCATGTTTATTATATTTCGACTGCATGTGATTTCACGTTATGAATAAGGATTTGTACCTCCTGTGCTTATCACTTTACCGTTAGCTGTACCTTGCACTTGTGGGTGTGTGCGTGGGCAGTGGGGATCGAAGGATCCCTACTGAGTCTTGTCTTTAAGACTCACCCCCTGCGGTTTTCAGGTGAGGACTCTCAGCAGACCTAGCAAGGAGAGTGCGGCCGTGTGTTGAGCACCGTCAGCAGTTATTCCGGGGTATGCCCCGACGTAGTTGTTATTTTATTTCTGGCCTGTACGTTTAATTATTCCCTTTCTGTTGGAGTATGTAATTATTTGCTGTATCGAGTCGCATTGTAATAATTTTTAATTCCTGCACTTCTATTTCAGTTCAATGCGATGTGAATGTTTAGCTTAGTTTGTTATTTATCTCCCAGACTTGATTAGATCCTGGTTTGGTTCCAAATTAATGATTCGGTACCCATTTAGTAATCGGATCCCCGATTATAGGGTGGCGGGTCGTTACACGGGGACTTGAGTGTGGCTCCAGACGCCATGGTCAATTATGAGGGAGATGCTAATGCCCCTCGGGATTCTGATTACAGCTATGAGAGCGGGAGAGATGCTGATGCCTCCCGTAATTCCGTCCCCGTTCCGCTTCGACATGATGGGAACGTCCGGACCCCTCTCTTTCATCCCCATGATCGATATCCTTACCTTCCCCCGCATGAATATGCGATTCCTAATCCCAATCTTGAGGGGGACATGAATCAGAATGATCCCTCATCCTCTGATCCTTCGGATCTCGTCAACGCTTTGGGACTTCTTGCCTCCCGACTGGACCCTCAGCAGTTCGAGGCGATCCAGTCTATTCTGAAGGGGAAGGCACCCGTGCAGCCTGCTGAGCCGAACTCTGTGGCTCCCCCTGTTGTTACCCAACAACCTCCTCTTCCTCCTCCTTACATCCATCAGGCCATGGAAGGCCTTTATGTCACTTCTTGGCCAGCTGGGCCGCAACTTTCATCCTCTAGGTAACTGGCTAGACCGCAAACGCCTGTTTATTAAAATGCCCTCGGGCATGGCGGAAGCTCTGCCGGACCTCCTCTTTATTGTCCTCCCTGTCCAACATACTCTAGGCAGCAGGCCTATCAAGTACCTCCACCTCCTCCTCCTCCCCAGGCAAATCTGACCACGCAAGCGTTGCTGGCCAAGATGGAGCGCATGGATGAGCAATTCAACAACCTCCAGAAGATGATGGGGGTCAAAGCTGCGCTAGAGATCAATTTGCCGAGCATGCCGGTATTCCACCTACCACCCTCTGAGATGCCAGTGTACCGGAAGTACAACGGTACTGGTAACCCCTTCACACATTTGAAGGAGTTTATGTATGAATCATCTTTCTGGCAGAACGATAAGAGGTCGTTGGCCTTTTTGTTCAGGAGATCTCTAGAGGGACCAGCCCTCGAGTGGTTCTTTTCTCTGGAACCCTCCGAAGTAGAGGATTACGGTATCATCTCTCGTAAATTCATTCAACGATACCAGGATAGAGTTGCACCCTCCTTGTCCATCACTGACCTCATTGCAGAAAAGATGAAACCTGATGAGGAGTTTGTCAGTTTTGCTGACAGGTGGCGGGGCCTGGCCGAAAAGGTGAAGGATCACTTGTCCGAATCTGAGCAAGTGAAGATGTTAATTTCCAACACCACGCCCCAGTTCAAGCTAGTCCTCTCCTTGAACAATCTGACCAACATGGCAGAGCTCTATGAAAGAGCACGGTATTGCCAGTATGCCTTCAAGGACGCTACGTTTTCCAGCGTCTTTGATACTCACAGACCTAGTAGGCCTCCACCTCGGAAGCCTGCAGTGCCAAACTCTCCCAGCACAGGTCCGACTACTGAGGGCACGCTCTCTCACGAGCAAGTCAGTAGTATGAATAATAACTCGCCCCAGTTCGTGAGGAACCAGCAGCAGTACCAGAGGCCACCGCAGCCAAACCAACAGGGGTACATGCAAGAGCAGAACCCCCATTATCAGCAACAGTATCAAAGGCCCCAGCAGCCGAATCAGAACCAGCAACAGCAACAGCTACAGCAGCCGCCGCAACGGCAACAGCAGTACCAGCAACCCCAACAACAGCAATATCAGCAACAGCAGCAATACCAGCCGCGTGCACCGCCGGCATACCATAATGTCCCTCCTCCTGCTGACTATAATTAGCAGAGAAGACCTCCAGACCCTAAAAGGGCAGAATACCCGGCCCTCCCAGAATCCTTGGCAGATATCTTCAGTGCTCTAATGGCAGCTAATGCCTTAGTTTTGCCAAGGGAAAAGGTCGTCTGGCCTCAAAATGCCGACACGTCCAGGTATTGCTATTTCCATAGACAACCTGGGCATACCATCGACACCTGCTTCCAATTTAGAGATTACATCTATGATCTCAATGAGCAGGGCGGCATAGACTGGGAGGAGATGAAAAAGTATATATCAGCCCTGAAGGCGAGAAGACCACAGCAGCAACAGCAGCAACAAGCAAGACCACTAGCACAAGCAGCAGCACCACCCAACATGGGCATAGTGCAGAATCCACTCCCCGAGCAGCAGAACCAAAACCAAGTTGCCCCTATCTTGACAAACAGCCAGTCTGAGGCTGACCGTGGGCAACAGTGGAGAATAGAGGACTCTTCCTCTCTTTATTCGACGGGTCATATTCAGAGTACCGCAGAACGACCGCCACACCGTACCATCCACATACCTAGGCCGCAACCAATTACCATCACCCCACTGCCGACACCCACATATCATTCACCCGCACCCAATAACCCATTACCACCACCTGCCTTCCTTAAGCCCATTACGCCCCACACCACTACACCTCCATCATATAATCCCCCGCAAACCAATTACGCGCCCCTCCTACCATCCAGACCGCTATTACGCGTACCATTTCCTACCTCACCCGCTACCACTACTGCTTACCCAAACACCATTCAACCATCCAGACCGCTATTACGCGTGCCATTCCCCACTTCACCAACCACTTACCCATCCACCATCCAACCCTCTAGGCCTTTAATCCGCACCGCGCCATCACCACCTAACCCTACGCCATCACCTACATACCAGCCCTCTACATCATCCGCACCATCCAACCCTGCGGTACTTAAGGTGTCACCCGGATCCTCCACGGTTGAGGAACATGCGCTCCGAAGTGGAAGGATTTTCAACAAAGTCTTCCCTCAGTCCACAGTTAGAGACGGCCCATCACAGCCGACTGAGGAAGCCCATAATGAAGAGAGTGCACCAGGCACTCAATATGATTTGTTGAAACATTTGGATCGAACACCGGCATGGATCTCCGTACTTGAACTGATCAAAAGGTCGAAGAGTCACCAAGAAGCCTTAATGGAATATCTACAGAAGGTGATGGTCAACGAGGACGTGCCGGTAGAAAAAATTGCAGCACTACTAGTTCCTCAGGGGGATCAGCCCTCCATTACATTTCACGGTCAACATCTGTAAGAAGGCCGTGGATGCATGCCTGGTAGATACAGGGGCTTCGATCAATGTTTTACCTCCGAAGACCCTGGAGCTGTGCGATGTGCCCAAAGAAAAATGGCTGCCTAGCCCCATCTTTGTGACAACATATGACAATTCTACCCGTTCCCCTCTGGGAATGGTTTATTTGAAGGTAGAGCTAGGCCCTGTAAGTCATGCAGAGGTCGAATTTCACATTCTGGAAATCGACCCTTCTATAAATGCCATTTTGGGTCGTCCTTATATCAAAACTCTTGAGGCGATTCCCTCTACGAATCACCAATGCCTCAAATTCCCTTTCAAAGGACGAATTATTAAAGTGACGAGCATGCCGATCCTTGCTGCTGCTCATACCTTGAATGTTAAATCTGCTACTTTACCTGGCCGACAACCTTTTCTGTCGGTATTACAGGTCTACCATCCAGTGGTTGATCCTTTGAAAGCCGCCACTATTTCTCCATACCCGTTAGATGCCATAAAAATGGGGAAGTGCATGAGTACCCTAGGATGGAGAATTATGATGAAGAATGGCTACCAGCCTGGGAGAGGTCTGGGCACACAGTTGCAAGGCAGGACCACTCCTGTTAAAGATCATCGAGCAGCACCTGGAAGTGGTCTGGGCTATAGGCCAAGAAGACTGAAGCAAGATCTGGTTCAGCAAGCAGAGATTGAAGAAGGTCGGAAAATCTGGGAGACAATGTCTACGCCACCCAAAGAAGGCCGAGATCCCCTAACATGGACCCTGTATACACACTTTGTGAAGGGGCCCATACTTAGCCACGACAACACGGTGGTCATTACTTCATGTTTTGACCTCCATGACATATATGGGAGGGACTTGGCCAGGCATTGTTCACAACTACTTACGTACCAATCCTTGGAGGCTCTGCGGCCTATGAAAAGGAGAAAATTTCATGATCCTGAATGCGAATGGTACATGTGGTTCGATCTGAGAGACCTTTACATTGCACTGAACAGATTGTTTCTAGATCCTGCAGAACCCAAATGGCCGCCGCAGATTGACGAGCTGATTGAAGGTCCAGGTGCCATCTTTGATAAGCGGATATTGCTGTCTGAAGAGACCGACGAAGGGGAGCCAGATGACCCTTATGAAGCTGGTTACACTACAGATCTGCTCTGGAGGGGGACATATCCTTCTCATGTCTTCATGCTCCATACTCTGTTTCGCACACTGCTCTTGACCCCGACTTGGTCGCGGGTCATTATTGAAGATATTCCACAGGCTCCGCCCGTTATGATTACTCTGTCCCCTCGGGACCTTATTCCACAACCTCCTCTCGATCTAGAGAGGATGTATGATTTGATCTGGGACATATTGCTCTATGATCCCCCTAATCCTCTGGCTTTGGTGCCACTTCCTCCATCTGATTCTCCTTCTATTTGTATTCATTCCAGTTTCATGCTTAATTCCTCTGATATTAAAAAAAAATGCCAATTTTACAACGAATTCTTCCCAGATCCTCATCGAGGAAACATCTTACTTGTCCGATCGCACCCCGTCGCGCGGGTCCTTCGGTCAAGATTCTCTCTTAAATCTACTCTGTCCCTTCCCTCGAGAGGATTCTCCTGTATTTCCACTTGTATCCCAGGATTTCTATCCTGCTTCATCTTCATTAGGTTATAATAGGGAGTTTAGTGAAGTTAGGCAGTCTAGTTTTAAGCATGTTAGTCAAGTTAGGAAGTCTAGGAAGTCTAAGGGTAGACGAATTCCAGATAGATACCTCCAGGACTTAGCTGATAAATGCTTTTCTTGTTCTTTGATCCCTTAGTTTTTAGAAAATCCAATTCAAATGCCAGAAGATTGCATGAATGATGAGTCAGTCAATGATGGGTACGGGGTATATGAGTTAGTGCATGAAAAGGACCCCATTATTGAAAATGAGGAAGATGACGAGGACGCAGCTGTGGCATATGCCAGTGGAGTGAAGAGATTCGATGAACCTTCAGTTGCCGTAGAAGAGCCCACCAAAGAAATCAATTTAGGGACTGAAGATGAACCTAAGGTTGTCCTCGTCAGCAAAAATCTTTCTACAGAGGATGAGAAGGGAATGATACAAGTACTTAAGGACTACAAGGACACTTTCGCCTGGAGTTATGAATATATGCCAGGGTTAGACTCATCTTTAGTTGAACACAGATTGACATTAAAGGAAGGAGCTTGCCCTGTCAAGCAGAAACTAAGGCGATTCCACCCACAAATGGCTCTAAAGATGAAGGAAGAGGTCGACAAATTACATAAAGCTAAATTTATCAGAGTTGTCCTTTATCCACAATGGGTGGACAACATAGTCCCGGTTATGAAGAAGGACGGGAAGGTCAGAATTTGCATTGACTTCCGCGATTGGAACCGGGCGTGTCCTAAAGATGATTTTCCATTGCCTCATATTGATGTACTCATTGATAATACCGCTGGCTATGAAACTTTATCGTTTATGGACGGATTTTCAGGATACAATCAGATTAAGCTGGCAGAAGAGGATCAAGAGAAAACGTCATTCACTACACCTTGGGGAACATACTGTTATGTCGTCATGCCATTTGGATTAAAGAATGTTGGAGCCACTTATCAGAGGGCTATGATGGCAATATTTCACGACATGATGCACATAGATCTGGAAGTGTATGTGGATGATTTATTGGTTAAATCGAAGACAAAGGCTGAGCACGCCAAAGTTTTGGCAAGGGTATTAGACCTGGCGTCAGCAGTTCAGTGCGCGGCAGCAGTGGAGATGCAGTTCCAACACACGGCGAGGGAATCGGAGCATTCGGCACAGGGGAAGCAGCAGAGTAGGGATAGATCGACAGCCTTCTCGTCAGATGATCCGAGTTCCTTTGAGGTCGAGTTCCAGGAGGTACCTTATGGCGAGGAGGAGGATGGTTCGGTTCAGCAGATGGAGACAGAGGTCGGCTGGCAGCAGGAGGCGAGGCGGGGCACTGCAGATCGTTGCCCCCGATGTAGCAGGTTTCATGGCAACCGGATATGTCCCTTGATCACTGGTAGCTGTTTCGCTTGTGGTCGGAAGGGACATCTCGCGAGGAATTGTCCCCAGAGGAACCAGGCAGGTCAGGGACCGAGCGGTTAGTGAGTGCTCGAGGTGTGATTGGAGTCGCGTTTCCTTGTGGAGGTCCGAGGGGTTGTGCTAGGAGAGCACTTTTATTTTGTCTTTTTAGTGGTGGTTGTGAACTCGTGTGGCACTTGTATGTATTCGGGATGGTGGAGAAATCGGTTTTGTAAATTGTGCCTTGTTAATGTATGGTTGTTTTAATCTATCAGCTCTTGTCAGAATTGAGAATCATAGTTAGCTTGGCGTGTATATGTTGGAACCCTGTGTGGGTGATTGGTGAGAATGATTGTTGTTATTGGTGTGTGTCGGCATGTGTGGGCTAGCCGAGTTAAGCATTGTGCGGTTGCAAATTTCGAGGACGAAATTCTTTTAAGGGGGGGAGATTGTAAGGACTGAAATTTCGGGTTCTGTTTTCGGGTCGGATCCCTTGGTTTGGACCCTGTGAGGGGTCTTGAGATTCCTGGCTGAATGGCGTCAGCACTGCTCGACGCCTTTCAAAAGGCGTCAGGTTGTGTGGACGCCATTTAGGTCTGCAGGTTGTTGCGCCACGTGGGCGGGTTTCGGGCCGCGAGAGTACGGCCCCGGTCACATCATCTGAACGGCGTCGTGCTTGGTCGACGCGATTCAGACTGTGACCTCTGCGATGTCAGGGTGCGGCGCCAGAGCGTTGTCAGTACGGCCTGTCCTGTCGTCTGAATGGCGTCCACGGTGGGCGACGCGTTTCAGACCGCTGTCAGTACGGCCGTCCTGTCAGACTGATAGGCGTCTGCCTCGATCGACGCGTTTTAACGGGATTCTGGTTGACCCCGCGAGCCTTCCCTTCTTTCCCTCATTCTCGCCTTCACTCTCTCTCTCTTCGCTCTCTCCGCCCTCTCCGACGCTCTTCTTCCCTTTCCCTTCCTCTTCTTCCTCTTCCACCACTCCAACACCACCTTACCTCTCACCTCTACCTCCACCACTTCCTTCGCGGTGTTCCACTCTCCGGACGGCGGCCGACGTCCCGGCGGAGTGGCGGCGTCCTCGAGGGTACCGGCGGCGGTGTGCGGTGCGGCGGGACGGCGGCACAGAGCTTGGCGGAGTTCAAGAACCGGTAGGGGGACGAAACCTTGCATGTGTGCTCGTTTGCTTCTTGGCGTGATGTGGCGTGTTTGGGGTTAGATTGAGCATGTTTAGAGGGATTCCTTGTGGGAATGGCGGTGTTTGTGGACGTGGTTTCATAGCATGATCGTGGTGCTTGACGTTCTCATCTTCCCCCTATTGGTTTTGGGGCTTTTCGGGGTGCTTGGGGTTCAAGGGTGAGACCCTCGGGTTGAACCAGGAAACCTGGTTTCTGGCGTTAAATGGCGTCGTGCCTGGTCGACGCCTTTCCGAAAGACGTCTGGTCAGTACGACGCGTTTTAGGGCAGAAACCTCCCTGTACGAGGTTTCCTGAGTTAGGGGTTCTGCGCTAAATGACGTCATGGATGGACGACGCCTTTCAGAAGGACGTCGGGCCATCATCACGCCATTTAGGCAGGAAATGCCCCCGTTTAAGGGTTTTGCAATCTGGATTTCTGGGTTGAATGGCGTCTGGCGACCCTGACGCGTTTTAAACGGCGGCTTTACTGGTGGACGCGTTTTAAGGGATAATCTGTCTTTTAATAAACATGTCTGAGGATCTTGAATGGCGTCGACCTAGGTCGACGCGATTCAAGACAGGAATGCTTTAATTCTGTTATCTCATGCGTGTTTTACGGTGGGATGGTTCAAATGCATGCTTTGGGTTGTATACTGAGACGGAGGACTTCTGCGTGAGTGAAATTGCATCACCTGTGTGTGTGTGTGTGTGTGTATGTGCTTTAGCTATATACTGAGACTGAGGTTTACCGTGCGAATGGAATCATGTTATATGTGTGGTTGTGTTATGCGAATGTGGATCGGAATAACTGTGGTTTACGTTTGTCACCATGGACCGATGGGGACAGGGTCATGGTGTCTGTGAGCTGTACCGGTGAGAAGGGGTAAATGTGTGCTTTACCTTTGGCTGACGGAAGCAGGATCGCCTTGAGCCCGACGGGCCGGAGTAGCCGGTGTGCTATCCGAGGGGTCGCTGTTTGTCCTCAGCGGGTCGGGGTTTCCCTGTTCGTCGTGACAGCTTCCGGCGTGTTTCTTGCTGTGGAGCTGGTTGTGGTACTGGTGGGAGTTGGTTTACCCTTTAGCCATTGGGCCTGATGTGACCTTTGATCAAGGTTACGAGTGGTACCCTTAGCCCTTTGGCCTGACGCAGCCCGGGAGAGTTGGGTTTGTGGGTAGTTCCTGTAGCTTCGGCTTGACGGGGGTTCGCCGGTCCCCAGGGCCCTCCTGAAAGCGCTGAGGCCTAGCGTGGAGGCAATCCGGACGGTAGGACAGTAGTCTAGACTGCTTGTGTGCACACGTAGCTGGCAGTGGCGGTACACTGGTTCCAGCTAGTCCTAGTTTGACTCACTGGCTCACCCTACAGTGCCCCGGAACACTGTAGGGGTGGACAGGCATGAGCTGTGGTGGTAGTGTTGGGAGGCGACGTTTGACTTCGGTCGACAGTGTGGTTCAGTCGCTTCGTGGACTTTGGCTGTGGGACGTTACTCTGTGTTGGGTTCTTCGGGTTGCTTAGAATGGTTCTTGTTACACTGCTTATCGTACGTTTCACATCTGACTGGGGTGCTATGTTTACTGCTTTACTTAATTGCCATATATTCCTGTTGTTACACTTGTGGGTGTGTGAGTGGGAGGCAGGGGGGATCGGATGATCCCTACTGAGCCCATTTCTGGTGTGGCTCACTCCCTGCGGTTTCAGGTGTGGACCTCGAGGCGAGCGGTAGCGTGGAGTCTCCTTGGTGTGCGGACCAGCAGCTGTCTTAGTTCCGGGGTATGCCCCGATGTTGTTGTACTTCCTTCTGCCTGTACTTATTTAATTGTTGGACATGTAATTATTGTTGGACTGTATACGGACATTGTTATTTTTCCTTCCTGCGCACTTGCTTACCTTGTAGTCCGTGTGATTGTTATATTTAGCCTTATTTAGCACTTACTCCTCCAGACGTGTTGTGTGAGATCCGGGTGTGAACCCGCAGTTAATGGGCCGACATCCATTTAGTGACCGGGTCTCCGGTCATAGGATGGCGGGTCGTTACAAAGTAAGACGTATCATTGTTAAAGTGGTCTAGTAGGAAGGAGGACAGAGTTGATTTTGTAATTGAATGTTTAATTGTCGGCAGGTTAGGGTGGAATATCAGAGTGGCGCAGCGGTAGCGTAGTGGCAGTCCTTGCCGATCCCGGTGTGGAGACGGGAGCTTGCGACTTGAGGCATGTATTAGGATTGTTTTATTCCCTGGTGGAGGGAGCGTGATCTGGATTACCATTGAGCAACTGACTACGTCAGCACACTTCCTGGCTATCAGGGAGGACTGGTCAGTCGGTAAGTTGGCTGAGTTGTTTGTGAGTCGGATCATCTCTTTCTGCTCGATGTGCCCTTACCCATTATGTCGGATCGGGCTTTGAGATTTACTTCTTAATCGTGGGAAGAGTCTTTGGAAGACTTTGAGTACGCGGTTAGCCTTCAGCCCGGCCTATCATCCCGAGGCTGATGGGCGGTCTGAGAGGACCATTCGGATTTTGAAGGTTTTGCTCGTGGCATGTTGCCTAGACTGAGGAGGTTCTTGGGAGCAGCGTTAGTTTACAGTGGGGTTTTGTGTACCATAGCAGTTATCACTCTAGCATTGCCAGGGCGCCTTATGAGGCATTGTTTAGATGGCTATGTCGATCCCTTGTGATCTAGTCTGAGATCGACTAGAGACTGTTAGTAGGGTCAGGGTTGGTACAGCGGTGTGCTTAGGTTGCCAGAGTTGTGCTATCATCGGTGAGAGACCGACTGAGTTTGAATTGGGGACTTCGTGTTTTTCCAAGTCTCGCCCTCCATGGGTGTAAGGAGATTTGAGAAGCAAGGTAAGCTGGGTCCGCGCCGTGCTGGGCCTCTTCCCGTTTTTGCTTGAATTGGGGAAGATCGCCAGCCAGCCTTGCCGTTCAATCATGCGGGAGTACACGATGCGTTTCGTGTTTCGTTACAGAGGAATGTTCTGGATCCGCCCCAGGTGTTGGAATCTTCAGGACTTGAAGTCGCTGAGGACTTGTCCTTTCCAGTGTGTCTAAATGCGTTTTGAGAATCACTAGTGATAGGTCCTCCGAAACAAAGTTGTATCCTTGGGTTGAGTGTGTTGACTGTTGGGTTTTTCTAGGTTTCTCCAGATCGCTCACGCAGCGGAAAATAAAACTTTTACAGCGATCTGTTTCCCGTTTCGAAGAACTAAAATACGATAATCGGATTATCGAAGTTCTCACCGTGTGCGGATTCGAATCCACAGCCGTTCGGTTCCGTCGGTGTGACACCGCAAGCCGCCCAAGCACCCGGCCTCTAGCGAAGTCCACGCGATCCTCCCCGGGACGGATATCCTCGAGTTCGTCGTTCTTCGCATCCCGCGAAGCCTCCGCTGGTCGCCGCAATGATCGCCGCAGTGCGCGGATGATTTCCCGTCGAACGGGATTCGGAGAAGCGGCGGAGCAGATCTGGATCTGCCTGGACTCCAGAGGAAGACAGAAACTGAGGAGGGGCGGCCAGGGTTAGCAGCAGCTTGGCCTGCTCAGCCCGTTCGCTATGTTATATACTAACCGCGCGGTTTTTCATAAAAACCCCCAGTTTGTATAAAACCCACTTATTTATCCATCGCCTTGAGAATCATTTGTGTGTGACCCTCTAGGCCCAAGTACCGGTCCAGTTAATGGCCCAACAAGCCCAGTGACTCCTCACTGGCTTTATTAATTAATTAATAACCCTTTATTAATCAATTAATCAATCGAATTGATGTCGCACATCGAATTCGACCGGGCCTCCGATCACGTTGGGTGCCAAGCAACACCGCGTGAACCCGGAAGGTATTTGGGGTTAAGTAACCCACTCTTGGAACCTTTCCATCGACAGTTACCGCGTGGATATAATCCTTCATTCGTACAATGCTCTCGAGTCAACTCAGGGTATGGCGAGCTGTCAAACCCTAACCGGTCGACTCACTTGGATTGGATGCCGCTGATTAATATCGGAAAACTCCTTTCCCGATATTATCATCCGCCCTGGCCTGGGACTTCCGCGCATCCTTCCTAGAGCATTCTCTCTCTAAGTACCGAGAGCGAATGATTCCTTATTGACACACAATTCCGTTCGACGGTATTCCGCTGTACCCAATCCTTGGCGTATTAGAATCCCATGGCTAGAGATTCGTAGACCAAGGTCAACGTACAGAAGTCCACCGCCAAGGTGTCTTTGGTGTCTCAGGTTCGAGGACCATCCACGCAACTGCGACAATAGAATCAAGCTAGTTGACAGTGAGGTACAATACCATCCAGCGATTCAGTCGGATCAGTTCAGTGAACTCATTCTCCAATGAGCACCTACAGATTCACCTTAGTGTCTCCACACAAATGACTTATGAGACCAGTCATCCTCATCATATGAGCAGGAGCAATCTGTACTAGTCTAACCGGATATCCGATGTCCTTCTCGTATATCCTCCGACTAGGAACGATTAAGAATATGTGTGTTTAAGTGATCAGTCTCATTAGTATGATCTCATCATAATCTGATCACCATAGCACATATTCACGGACTTCATTATGAAACGATAATTAACGCGATTTACACATAATGAATATTATGCCATTTTATTAATAATGAACGAGATTTACATTGTTAGATTGTCTTGTAGGCCACCTTAAACTAACAATCTCCCACTTGGACTAAAGCCAATCACCTTTATACAATAAGTCTACAGACTCTAGGTGACGCTCAAGCACAATTTGAGCCAACGGCTTTGTCAGTCGATCTGCTACCTGGTCGACGGGTGGAACTCTTTCCACTACTAAATCTCCTCTGGATAATATAAAAGCGCCTCAGAACATCTTTCGAGTTCTGATGAGACCACGGCTCTTTCACTTGTGCAATAGTCCTATTGTTGTCGCACAACAGCGGAACATGATCAAGGATATCGGGAACTATATCAAGGTCGGTGATGAACATCTTCAACCACACTTTTTCCTTGAAAGCTTCAGCTGCAGCGATATGCTCAGCCTTAGTCGTCGAATCTGCAGTAGTTACTTGCTTGGAACTCTTCCAGCACACTGCCCCTCCGTTCAATGTAAATACGAATCTAGATGTTGACTTGCTATCATCTGGATCTGACTGAAAACTCAAGTCAATAAAGCCTCGCAGTTTCAAGTCACCTCCTCAATAGACAAGAAACATATCCTTAGTTCTTCTCAAGTACTTAAGGATGCATTTCACTGCCTTCCAGTGCTCTTCGCTTGGATCAGCCTGAAATCTGCTCGTAACACTTAGAGCAAATGCAACATCAGGCCGTGTACATAGCATGGCATACATGATAGATCCTGTGGCAGAGGCATAGGGTATTCTATCCATGAATGCCCTTTCATCAGGAGTCTTAGGAGACTGCTCCTTTGAGAGATTAATTTCATGTCTCATCGGTATGAAACCTCTCTTGGAATTTTCCATGCCAAACCTTTTGACTATGGTATCTATGTACAAGGATTGGGTCATTCCAAGCATCCTCTTTGATCTATCTCTATAGATCCGTATTCCCAATACGTAGGATGCTTCTCCCAAATCCTTCATGGAGAAGTTTTTCGACAGCCAGACCTTTACTGATGACATCATAGCTACATCATTCCCAATGAGTAGTATGTCATCTACGTAAAGAACTAGAAAAGTGACTGCACTCCCACTGGTCTTCTTGTACACACAAGGCTCATCTTCATTCTTAATGAAGTCATAAGACTTGACAGCCTCGTCAAATCTTATGTTCCAGCTCCGGGAAGCTTGCTTCAGTCCATAAATGGACCTCTGAAGCTTGCACACTTTATCTGGAGATTCTTTGGATGTGAAACCTTCTAGTTGTATCATATACACCTCTTCCTCAAGATTACCATTGAGGAAGGCAGTCTTCACATCCATCTGCCAGATTTCATAATCAAAATGTGCAGCAATGGCGAGTAGAACTCTGATCGACTTTATCATGGCAACTGGTGAGAAAGTCTCGTCATAGTCATTTCCTTACCTTTGACGATATCCTTTTGCCACCAACCTTGCCTTATAAGTGTCGATCCGTCCATCAGCACCGATCTTTCTTTTAAAGATCCACTTGCAACCGATGGGTACAATACCCTCGGGCAAGTCCTCCAAGTTCCAAACTTGGTTGGTGTACATGGACGGGATTTCTGAGTTCATGGCTTCTCGCCATTTCTCGAATTCTTGACCTTCTATGGCCTCCTGGTAGGTTTTAGGATCATCATCCTCATTATATGCTACCTTAGACTCACCTTCAGCAATATGTCCCACATATCGTTCGGATAGTCTAGGTACTCAACCAGATCTACGAGGCTCATCTGTGTGTACCTGAACTGATTCAGGAATTGATATCTCATCTGATGATAATTGTAACGACCCGCCATCCTATGACCGGAGACCCGGTCACTAAATGGATGTCGGCCCATTAACTGCGGGTTCACACCCGGATCTCACACAACACGTCTGGAGGAGTAAGTGCTAAACAAGGCTAAATATAACAAACACACGGACTATAAGGAAAGCAAGTGCGCAGGAAGGAAAATAACAATGTCCGTATACAGTCCAACAATAATTACATGTCCAACAATTAAATAAGTACAGGCAGAAGGAAGTACAACAACATCGGGGCATACCCCAGAACAGAGACAGCTGCTGGTCCGCACACCAAGAAGGCACCACACGCCTCCACACGCCGCGAGGTCCACACCTGAAACCGCAGGGAGTGAGCCACAACAGAAATGGGCTCATTAGGGATCATCCGATCCCCTGCCTCCCACTCACACACCCACAAGTGTAACAACAGGAATATATGGCAATTAAGTAAAGCAGTAAACATAACACCCAACTCTGATATGAAACGTACGATAAACAGTATAGCAAGAACCATTCTAAGCAACCCGAAGAACCCAACACAGAGTAACGTCTCATAGCCAAAGTCCACGAAGCGACTGAACCACACTGTCGACCGAAGTCAAACGTCGCCTCCCAACACTACCACCACTGCTCACGCCTGTCCACCCCTACAGTGTTCCGGGGCACTGTAGGGTGAGGCAGTGAGTCAAACTAGGACTAGCTGGAACCAGTGTACCGCCACTGCCAGCTATGTGTGCACACAAGCAGTCTAGACTACTGTCCTACCGTCCGGATTGCCTCCACGCTAGGCCTCAGCGCTTCAGGAGGGCCCTAGGGACCGGCGAACCCCCGTCAAGCCGAAGCTACAGGAACTACCCACAAACCCAACTCTCCCGGGCTGCGTCAGGCCAAAGGGCTAAGGGTACCATTCGTAACCTTGATCAAAGGTCACATCAGGCCCAATGGCTAGAGGGTAAACCAACTCCCACCAGCTCCACAGCAAGAAACGCGCCGGAAGCTGCCACAACAAACAAGGAAAACCTCGACCCGCTGAGGACAAACAGCGACCCCTCGGATAGCACACCGGCTACTCCGGCCCGTCGGGCTCAAGGCGATACTGCTTTCCTCAGCCAAAGGTAAGAACACAACATGTACCCCTTCTCCCACCGGTACAGCTCACAGACACCATGACCCTGTCCCCATCGGTCCATGGTGACAAACGTAAACCACAGTCATTCCGATTCCATATTCGCATAAGCACACACACACACAACATGATCCCATTCACACAGGAGTCCTCAGTCTCAACGTACAACGTGAAGCATGCAATTGAAATCATCCCACGGTGAAGCACATGGTGAAAATCAGGATTCACATCTCTGTCTTGAATCGCGTCGACCGAGGTCGACGCCATTCATGTCCCTCAGACAGGTTCATTTAACAGACAGAATATTCCCTGAAACGCGTCGTCATAGGGAGTCGCCTAGCTAAAACGCGTCCAGGTCCACAGACGCCATTCACACATAAATTCCAGATTTACAGACCCTCACTCGGGGTGATTTTCCTGTCTAAATGGCGTCATGATGGCCCGACGCCCTTCTGAAAGGCGTCGTCCATCCATGACGTCATTTAGCGCCAGAACCCCTAACATAGGAAACCTTAAACAGGGAGGTTTCTGCCCTAAAAGGCGTCGTACTGCCCTGACGTCCTTTGAAAAGGCGTCGACCAGGCACGACGCCGTTTAGCACCAGAAACCAGGTTTCCTGATTCAACCCGAGGGTTCCTCCCTTAGTCCTAAGTACCCCGAAAAGCCCCAAAACCAAAGGGGGAGGAAGAGAAATCCAACCATCACAAGCATGCTACGAAACCAAGTCCACAAACACCGCCATTCCCACAAGGAATCCCCCTAAACATGCTCAATCTAGCCCCAAACACGTCACGTCACGCCAAGAAACATACGAGCAACACATGTAAGGTTCGTCCGCCTACCGGTTCTTGAACTCCGCCGAGCTCCGTGCCGCCGTCCCGCCGCACCGCACACCGCCGCCGGTACCCTCGAGGACGCCGCCACTCTGCCGGGACGTCGGCCGCCGTCCGGAGAGTGGAACACCGCGAAGGAAGTGGTGGAGGTAGAGGTGAGAGGTAAGGTGGTGTTGGAGTGGTGGAAGAGGAAGAAGAGGAAGGGAAGGGGAAGAAGAGCGTCGGAGAGGGCGGAGAGAGCGAAGAGAGAGAGAGTGAAGGCGAGAATGAGGGAAAGAAGGGAAGGCTCGCGGGGTCAACCAGAATCCCGCTAAAACGCGTCGATCGAAGCAGACGCCTATCAATCTGACAGGACGGCCGTACTGACAGCTGTCTGAAACGCGTCGCCCACCGTGGACGCCGTTCAGACGACAGGACAGGCCGTACAGACAACGCTCTGGCGCCGCACCCTGACATCGCAGAGGTCACAGTCTGAATCGCGTCGGCCAACCTGGACGCCGTTCAGACGATGTGACCGGGGCCGTACTCTCACGGCCCGAAACCCGCCCACGTGGCGCAACAACCAGCAGACCTAAATGGCGTCCACACAACCTGACGCCTTTTGAAAGGCGTCGAGCAGTGCTGACGCCATTCAGCCAGGAATCTCAAGACCCCTCACAGGGTCCAAACCAACGGATCCGACCCGAACCCGACCCGAAAACAGAACCCGAAATCTCAGTCCTTACAATCTCCCCCCCTTAAAAGAATTTCGTCCTCGAAATTTGCAACCGCTCAATGCTCAACTCGGCTAACCCACACATGCCTGGTTCTTCTGGGGACAATTCCTCGCGAGATGTCCCTTCCGACCACAAGCGAAACAGCTACCAGTGATCAAGGGACATATCCGGTTGCTATGAAACCTGCTACATCGGGGGCAACGATCTGTAGTGCCCCGCCTCGCCTCCTGCTACCAGCCGACCTCTGTCTCCATCTGCTGAACCGAACCATCCTCCTCCTCGCCATAAGGTACCTCCTAGAACTCGACCTCAAAGGAACTCGGATCATCTGACGAGAAGGCTGTCGATCTATCCCTGCTCTGCTGCTTCCCCTGTGCCGAATGCTCCGATTCCCTCGTCGTGTGTTGGAACTGCATCTCCACTGCTGCCGCGCACTGAACTGCTGACGCCAAGTCCTTACAACAATGGGCCGCCACAAACTCTCTCAGATCATGCCGAAGTCCATCCACAAATTTCTCCGTCCTCAGATCCTCACGCTCAGATATGTGTGGAGCAAATCTTCCCAGAGCTACAAATTTCATTTGATACTCTAGGACGGACAAATCATCCTGCACCAATTCCATAAAATCCCTTTCCTTGGCCCTACGAACGTGCCTCGGAAAGTACTGTCCACTAAACTCTCTCACGAAGCCTTCCCAGGGAATCTCTCTCAAAGGCCTATCTGGAAACATCAACCCCTTGATGGTAACCCACCAATCATAAGCATCGCCCTTCAGCAAGTAGGTTGCCAACAAGGTCTTGTCACTCTCAGCACATTCTAGGACATCAAACACCTTCTCCACCTCCTTAACCCACTGAGCTGCCGCATCTGGGACAGGTTGACCCGTGAAAGAAGGGGGCTTCAGCTTCAAGAACCGCTCCACCACCGTGGATCGGCCACCTCGGGAACTGGACCCCTCACTTCCATCAACCTGCTGATATCTAGACATAGCCCCAATCAAAGCTTCCATAAAGCGATCCACATTATGGCCTTCTGCCCTCGAACCACCACCATCTGCTCTCGCACCCCGAGCCACCGGAGCTCTCCGCTTCGGCACCATCCCTGCTCCACAACACGCAAATCGAACCAAAACACGTCAAATCCTATCGATCTACACCAGCAGCCATCGCCTGTACAGACTCGCACTTATTGTTGGACTATAATATCTAACCCAGTTTATCACATACTCGACCAGACTGAGTTCTGATACCAACTGTAACGACCCGCCATCCTATGACCGGAGACCCGGTCACTAAATGGATGTCGGCCCATTAACTGCGGGTTCACACCCGGATCTCACACAACACGTCTGGAGGAGTAAGTGCTAAACAAGGCTAAATATAACAAACACACGGACTACAAGGAAAGCAAGTGCGTAGGAAGGAAAATAACAGTGTCCGTATACAGTCCAACAATAATTACATGTCCAACAATTAAATAAGTACAGGCAGAAGGAAGTACAACAACATCGGGGCATACCCCGGAACAGAGACAGCTGCTGGTCCGCACACCAAGAAGGCACCACACGCCTCCACACGCCGCGAGGTCCACACCTGAAACCGCAGGGAGTGAGCCACAACAGAAATGGGCTCAGTAGGGATCATCCGATCCCCTGCCTCCCACTCACACACCCACAAGTGTAACAACAGGAATATATGGCAATTAAGTAAAGCAGTAAACATAACACCCAACTCTGATATGAAACGTACGATAAACAGTATAGCAAGAACCATTCTAAGCAACCCGAAGAACCCAACACAGAGTAACGTCTCATAGCCAAAGTCCACGAAGCGACTGAACCACACTGTCGACCGAAGTCAAACGTCGCCTCCCAACACTACCACCACTGCTCACGCCTGTCCACCCCTACAGTGTTCCGGGGCACTGTAGGGTGAGGCAGTGAGTGAAACTAGGACTAGCGGAACCAGTGTACCGCCACTGCCAGCTACGTGTGCACACAAGCAGTCTAGACTACTGTCCTACCGTCCGGATTGCCTCCACGCTAGGCCTCAGCACTTCAGGAGGGTCCTGGGGACTGGCGAACCCCCGTCAAGCCGAAGCTACAGGAACTACCCACAAACCCAACTCTCCCGGGCTGCGTCAGGCCAAAGGGCTAAGGGTACCATTCGTAACCTTGATCAAAGGTCACATCAGGCCCAATGGCTAGAGGGTAAACCAACTCCCACCAGCTCCACAGCAAGAAACGCGCCGGAAGCTGCCACGACAAACAAGGGAAACCTCGACCCGCTGAGGACAAACAGCGACCCCTCGGATAGCACACCGGCTACTCCGGCCTGTCGGGCTCAAGGTGATCCTGCTTTCCTCAGCCAAAGGTAAGAACACAACATGTACCCCTTCTCCCACCGGTACAGCTCACAGACACCATGACCCTGTCCCCATCGGTCCATGGTGACAAACGTAAACCACAGTCATTCCGATTCCATATTCGCATAAGCACACACAGACACAACATGATCCCATTCACACAGGAGTCCTCAGTCTCAACGTACAACGTGAAGCATGCAATTGAAATCATCCCACGGTGAAGCACATGGTGAAAATCAGGATTCACATCTCTGTCTTGAATCGCGTCGACTGAGGTCGACGCCATTCAAGTCCCTCGGACAGGTTCATTTAACAGACAGAATATTCACTGAAACGCGTCGTCATAGGGAGTCGCCTATCTAAAACGCGTCCAGGTCCACAGACGCCATTCACACATAAATTCCAGATTTACAGATCCTCACTCGGGGTGATTTTCCTGTCTAAATGGTGTCATGATGGCCCGACGCCCTTCTGAAAGGCGTCGTCCATCCATGACGTCATTTAGCGCTAGAACCCCTAACATAGGAAACCTTAAACTGGGAGGTTTCTGCCCTAAAAGGCGTCGTACTGCCCTGACGTCCTTTGAAAAGGCGTCGACCAGGCACGACGCCGTTTAGCGTCAGAAACCAGGTTTCCTGGTTCAACCTGAGGGTTCCTCCCTTAGTCCCAAGCACCCCGAAAAGCCCTAAAACCAAAGGGGGAGGAAGAGAAATCCAACCATCACAAGCATGCTACGAAACCAAGTCCACAAACACCGCCATTCCCACAAGGAATCCCCCTAAACATGCTCAATCTAGCCCCAAACACGTCACGTCACGCCAAGAAACATACGAGCAACACATGTAAGGTTCGTCCGCCTACCGGTTCTTGAACTCCGCCGAGCTCCGTGCCGCCGTCCCGCCGCACTGCACACCGCCGCCGGTACCCTCGAGGACGCCGCCACTCCGCCGGGACGTCGGCCGCCGTCCGGAGAGTGGAACACCGCGAAGGAAGTGGTGGAGGTAGAGGTGAGAGGTAAGGTGGTGTTGGAGTGGTGGAAGAGGAAGAAGAGGAAGGGAAGGGGAAGAAGAGCGTCGGAGAGGGCGGAGAGAGCGAAGAGAGAGAGAGTGAAGGCGAGAATGAGGGAAAGAAGGGAAGGCTCGCGGGGTCAACCAGAATCCAGCTAAAATGCGTCGATCGAGGCAGACGCCTATCAGTCTGACAGGACGGCCGTACTGACAGCTGTCTGAAACGCGTCGCCCACCGTGGACGCCGTTCAGACGACAGGACAGGCCGTACTGACAACGCTCTGGCGCCGCACCCTGACATCGCAGAGGTCACAGTCTGAATCGCGTCGGCCAACCTGGACGCCGTTCAGACGATGTGACCGGGGCCGTACTCTCGCGGCCCGAAACCCGCCCACGTGGCGCAACAACCAGCAGACCTAAATGGCGTCCACACAACCTGACGCCTTTTGAAAGGCGTCGAGCAGTGCTGACGCCATTCAGCCAGGAATCTCAAGACCCCTCATAGGGTCCAAACCAAGGGATCCGACCCGAACCCGACCCGAAAATAGAACCCGAAATCTCAGTCCTTACAATAATGCAGCTGTTTGTGGTTCTGGAACCTCTTCCAGTACTATTTTACTCCCACTGTCCTCCTGGAGAAGGTATTCTTCTTCCAGGAAGACAGCTTTCCTAGCGACAAACACCTTTTGTTCATCAGGATGGAAAAAATAGTATCCAAAGGTTTCCTTTGGGTATCCCACAAACCTGCATTTATCAGTTCGTGATTCCAGCTTGTCTGGATCATACCTCTTTACATGAGCAGGACAACCCCAGACTTTAACATGTTTAAATTCCGGTTTCCTGCCTTTCCATATCTCATATGGAGTAGAGGCCACAGACTAGCTGGGTACTCTGTTCAGTAGGTATGCTGCTGACTCTAGAGCATACCCCCAGAGGGACACTGGTAAGCCTGAAAAGCTCATCATGGATCGCACCATGTCCAACAAGGTGCGATTCCTCCTCTCTGATACACCATTCATCTGTGGTGTATATGGAGGGGTCAGCTGAGAAAGGATACCATTATCCTTTAAGAATTGTGTGAAATTAGTACTCAAGTATTCTCCTCCTCGATCTGATCGAAGAGCTTTAATACTCTTTCCTAACTGCTTCTCCACCTCATTCTTGAACTCCTTAAACTTCTCAAATGCTTCCGACTTGTACTTCATTAAGTACACATAGCCGAATCTTGAGAAGTCATCGGTGAACGTGATGAAGTAAGAAAAGCCACCTTTGGCTTGGATGGACATGGGACCACATACATCCGAATGTATTAGTTCCAAAATGTCCTTGGCACGTTCTCCATGTTAGTATTAGATGGTCTCAAAGCCAATCCGATACTGTGTACATATTCAGATTATTAATAAATGGCAATACTTCATTGTGTGTAATTAATTCGATCTGTGTTTATCGTATCACGATGAAGTCCATGAACATGTGCAATAGTCTTTGGATTATGATGAGATCATAATTACGGGACCGAAGACTTATAAACACATGTTCTTAATTGTTCCTAGTCATAAGATGTTTGAGATAGGACATCGAACATCCGGATAGACTAGTATAGGTTACTTCAGCTCATATGATGAGGGTGACTGATCCCATAAGTCACTTGTGTGGAGACACTATGCTGAACCTATAGGTGCTCATTGGTGAATGAGTTCACTGAACTGATCCGACTATGAATCGCTGGATGGTAATCACCTCACTGTTAACCAGCTCGATTCAATTGTCACGGTTGCGTGGATGATCCTTGGACCTGAGACTCCAAGGATACCTTGTTGGTAGGTTTCTGAGCTTTGACCTTGACAAACGAATCCCTAACCATGGGATATCAATAAGTTAAGCGATCGGGTTCAGGGAGATGCCCTCGAAGGTAATTGTGTGTTCAATACGGGATCATCCGCTCTCGGTTGTATGAGAGAGAATGTTCCGGGAATGATGCGCTTAAAGTCCCTGGCCAGGGCGGACTCTGTAATCGATAAGGAGTTATCGGATTCAGAATAGCAGCATCTGATTCAAGTGAATCGACCAAATAGGGTTTAACAGTAAACCATGCCCTAAGTCGATTCGGGAACATTGTACGGATGAAGGATTATATCCGCGCGCTAACCGATGACAGAAAGGTTCCAATAGAGGGTTGCGATAACCCCAGTGCCATCCAGGATCACGCGATGTTGCTTGGCATCCAACGTGATCGGCAGTCCGTCCGAATTTATTGTGGGACTTTAAATTCGGCTGATTAATTGAATATAAGGATATTAATTAATACAGTGGGTCAGTAAAGGGTTACTGGACTTAATGGGCTATTAACTGGACTGGTATTTGGGCCTAGAGGGTCACACGCAAATGGTTTTCAAGTCGATGGATAATCCGACAGGATTTCGGATAAGTCTGGGTTTTTGTGAAAAACCGCAAACTGACTTTTTATAAAAGAACGGATTCTACGTCCGGGGCCAGCAACCCTGACCTAGCCGTCATTCGTTCTTCCCACTTTCTCTCTCCTCTGGGCGTGCCGTTCCCAACTGCTCCACTTCCCGTTCGACGGGGAATCTGGATCCGCATGTCGCGGCGGATCACGCGCAGTCAGAAGGGATCTTCGAGCGCCGCAGCGAGCGAGGAAGCGAGGACGATCCATCGCGAGGAGAACCGCGTGGATACCGCTAGAGGTCGGGCATCTGCGCGACTTGCGGCATCGCTCCGAAGGAACCGGAAAACGGACGCGGATTCGATTCCGCGCAAGGTAAATCGATCTACATCGGTTTTTGTTTTAACGACCGAAACGGGACAGATCCGATCCCGAACTTCTTTATTCCGCTGCATTTTAGGATCGGATCTCGACACAGCGATCCCAACAGTGGTATCAGAGCCAGGTTCCACTGTGTTTTCGCCGTTTCGGTCTCTAAAATTTATGGTTTTTGAATTTATTCCATGCTTAGATTTATGTTCTTGAAAGATTTATAATCATTAGATGATTACTGCGATGAGATCGTGATTTAAATCTGAAGAAAAATTTATTTTTGGGGGTTTTTCGTCGTGTTCTTCGTTGGACGAAGAACGGGGCGTTTTTGATGTGGTCGGATCCATAGAGATGGATTTTAAGGGGTTCTAATCGCTGTAGATCATGCCCAATGACCCTGGTCGAGTTGTTGGTGGCATGGGAAGCCGTGGAAGAGCGGCCATGGACCTTCTTCTTCCTCCCCACGGGTTTGAGAAACCTGCAAAACCAGATTTTTTGGAGGAAATAAGGGGGCGAATAAATCCCTTTCCGGATGACCTCCAGGGCCACCGCCGGTCACCGGACCTCGCGGGAGCTAAGGGGTTCGCCGGCGGCATGGTGCGGTGCCCTGCCGACGCCGGGATCGGCGCCGGAGAAGACCCCAAAGAGGGGGCGGCGCCGTCGGGTTCCCTGCGTTGCAGGGAACCTCGGGCGGTTCGGCCGGGCGGCTAGGGTTTCCCTAGCCGCCGACCGGACCGGGCCCGGCTGGGCCCTGGCTCGTGCCAGGCGGCCCGAGCCAGGGCGCAGCAGGGCTCGGACCTGGGTCCGAGCCCTGGCTGCGCCCTGGCTCGGCCCTGGCCCAAGCCAGGGGCTCAGCAGGGCTGAGCCCTTTAGGGGGCCCAGTTGATTAAAATTTTTTTGGTTTTAAAATTTTAATTATAAAATTGGTTTAATAATTATCTGTAAAATAGGATTTTACTGTTTTTATTAAATTCAATTTTGATTGGGCCCTTATTAAGGTTTATTATGTTAATTAATTAACAAAAGGTTGTTAATTGAATTAATTCTAAATGTTAGATTAAACCTTATGCAATCTAATTGTTAGATTAACCCCATAAATATTTGAATTGTTCAAATTGAGCATGGAATATTTCTGAAGCCGTTAATTTTAGATTTTAATGCATTTATTGATGTGCATTTATTTGCTTGTTTAAATTAGATTTAAATTAGCATGTTTGAAATAAATACTAAAGTTTTCGAAAATCCTAAATCCAATTTTGATTGGTCCCTGGTTTTATGAAACCAAAATTATAAGTTATTTTCGAAAATTTTATTTAGCCATTTGATGCACAATTCATGTGTGGTTTGTTTAATAAAACACATGGTGGTCATGGACGAGCATTAATTGTGGATGTGGAATGTGATTGTGTGGTTTATTGTGTATTAATAAATAGAGGTCTGCGAACCTCTCCCTCTCATATTCCATTGTACTTCTATCTTCCACCTCGATGTAATCGCCATAAGGCTTCCTCATTTAAATTATCATGTAATTGAGAATTACGATGTAATTTGATCGAGGCGGATGCGCGCGGAGCGAGGATGATCCACAACTGCTGACCAGATGAAAATGAAGGAGTTCATTGCATTCATGGGTTTGCAGACTCATGATATAAGATGTTATATTGTGTGAATGTGTGCGTTTGACTGTCTGGCTCAAGTCAAACCGCAGTGCCGTCCATGACCACACTAATGACATGTATGTGATGCGTGTGCTTTATATTTGCTAGGTTATTAGTATTAATAAATATATTCGATATATTTAATACTATCACCTAGGATGAGACCAAATTAAATAAGTAAAACCTTCGTTACAAACTCTAAGCCGTAGCGCGAGTCATTGAGAATGTACCGCGTGGCTCTCCATCAATATGATTGATAGAACTTAATTCGGTGGTGGCAGATACTATGTGTTTACCCGAGGTCTGTCATTAACTGATGAGAGGACTGTTGATCATGGCATTAGATGCCTTTGGATAAGAGTAGAGGAACGATATAGTCATCCACGTGTTTACCCGGGAACTATGTTTCTACTTTACTCTGTCACGTATTGATGGTAAAGCTTAGACCGGGGATAATGGTCTACTGTGTTTACCCGGGACCATTAAACTTGGGAGCCGAAGTACGATCGGATATTGCAAGGAGTTGCAATTATCATGAGATGATTGCTCTGAGATAGCAGTATGATACTATGTGTTTACCGGAGGTCATACTGTGATGCTTGGAGATTCTGATCCCCACTAGGAGACAGTCGGCGTCTCCCGTTCTGTATATCTGAAGGTTATACAGTCCGTCGAAAATTAGTGGGAATAAAACTAGATAATAAAAGACCATATCTTGTTTTAGATAATCTGAATATCTGCTAATTATCGATTGATTATCTCCTGTAGGCGAGAATGTCTCACCATAACCCGTTGAGAGGCATACTTGATGCCAACCGTTTGACAGGCACCAATTACTCAGATTGGCTCAGAAACTTGAAGATAGTCCTCAGGTCTGAGCAGATTGCCTACGTCTTGGATACTGAACCTCCTGCTGAACCAGCATTAGATGCTCCAGAGGAGGAAATGATAGCGTATGAAAAATGGAAGGAGGATTCCACCATGGCCCAATGCTATATGTTAGCCTCTATGAGCAATGAGTTGCAGAGGCAACATGAAGAGATGGATGCTAGATCCATCATGCTCCATTTGAAGGAGCTCTTTGGTGAGCAGAGCAGAATCGAACGATATGAGATATCGAAGAATCTGTTCAAAGCTCAGATGGCAGAGGGAACTTCAGTACAGAATCATGTGCTGAAGATGATTGAGTGGGTGGAGAGGCTGGATGCTCTTGGGATTACACTTCCCAAGGAGATGCACACAGACCTTGTGTTGTCTTCACTTCCACCTTCATATGCTCAGTTCATCGTCAATTTCAACATGAACAAGATCCAGGCGACCTTAGCTGAACTGCTGAACATGTTAAAGACTGCTGAGGGGAACCTTGTGAAGGACAAACCCCAAGTCCTAATGGTTGGTAAGACCAACAGAAAAAGACTTGCAGTCCAAGCTTTTCGAAAGAATAAGAACAAGGTTCAGAGAAAGGCAAAGGTTGTCAAGAAAGACAAGGGTAAAAATGCTGAGAAAGGTGATTGCTTCTACTGTCACCAGAAAGGGCATTGGAAGAGGAATTGCAAGGAATACCTCAAGGACAAGGCTCAAGGAACTGTGAAGCAGCAGGACGCTTCAGGTATCTATATGATAGATGTAAACTTGTCAATAAGAGATTGTACATCATGGGTATTAGATATTGGATGTGTATCTCATATCTGCAATTCTGTACAGGCACTGACAAGAAGACGTAAGCTGAGGACCGGAGAGGTGGAGCTGAGGCTAGGTAACGGCGCAAGGGTTGCGGCGATCGCTGTGGGGACAGTGAAGCTCAAGCTACCATCCGGAGGCACATTTTTATTAGATGATTGTTATTATGTACCTAGCATAATAAGGAACATCATTTCTATTTCATGTTTAGATAGAATTGGATACAATTTAAATTTTGGGAACAATAGTTGTTCAATTTATTTCAGAAATAAATTAATAGCTTCAGCTATTTTGTCCAATGGATGGTATCTATTGAATGTGTCTCATGATAATTTACATATCGGTTCTTCGATTAAAAGAAGTAAGTATGAAATGAACAAAGCCTACTTATGGCATTGTAGGCTTGGACACATTGGTGAAAACAGACTCCAAAGGTTGCATAAAGATGGATATTTGGATCCATTTGATTATGAATCATATGCAACCTGTGAGTCATGTTTAATGGGTAAAATGGCTAAGTCTCCATTTAGTGGAACTGGAGAACGAGCCAAAGGCATATTAGAACTCATACATTCAGATGTATGTGGTCCTATGTCAACCCAAGCCATTGGTGGTTTCTCATACTTCATTACATTCACTGATGATTACTCAAGGTTTGGATATATATACTTATTGAAGTATAAATCTGAAGCCTTTGAGAAATTCAGAGAATTTAAGAATGAAGTAGAAAAACAAACAGGAAAGAGTATAAAAACCATCCGATCTGATCGGGGTGGTGAATACTTGAGTACTGAGTTCATTAAATACTTAAAGGATAATGGTATCCTTTCTCAGCTTACACCTCCTTATACACCTCAAATGAATGGTGTATCAGAAAGGAGAAATCGCACATTAATGGAAATGGTGCGATCCATGATGAGCATGTCCAAATTACCAGTGTCCTTATGGGGATATGCACTTAGCTCGGCTATGTATATCCTGAATAAGGTACCCAGCAAATCTGTTGAGAACACTCCATATGAGATATGGAATGGAAGGAAACCAGACCTTAAACATGTTAAAGTCTGGGGATGTCCTGCTCATGTTAAAAGACATGACGCAGATAAGCTGGAATCCAGAACTGACAAATGCAGATTTGTGGGATATCCAAAGGAAACTTATGGATATTACTTCTATCATCCTAGCGAACAAAAGGTGTTTGTGGCCAGGAGAGCTGTCTTTCTGGAAGAAGATTATATTCTCCAGAAAGACAGTGGGAGTAAAGTAATTCTGGAAGAAGTACCAGACCCACAAACTAGCAATGGTTCATTAGATGAACCGTTAGTTTCTGAACCTGTTCAAAATGATACACAGGAACCTCGTAGGTCTGAAAGAGTACCTAAACCACCAGAAAGATATGTGGGACATATTAATTTGGATGGTTCAAGGATATTCTATAATGAGGATGATGATCCCAAGACTTACCAGGAGGCCATTGAAAGTTCAGAGGCCGGGAAATGGCGGGAAGCCATGAATTCTGAAATACAGTCCATGTACATCAACCAAGTTTGGAACTTGGTAGATTTACCCGATGGTATAGTACCTATCGGCTGCAAATGGATCTTTAAAAGAAAGATCGGTGCAGATGGACGTATTGAGACTTATAAGGCAAGATTAGTGGCAAAAGGCTATCGTCAAAGACAAGGCGTTGACTATGACGAAACTTTTTCACCCGTTGCTATGATTAAGTCCATCAGAATTCTTCTTGCCATTGCTGCCTACCATGATTATGAAATCTGGCAGATGGATGTGAAGACTGCCTTCCTCAATGGAAACCTTGAGGAGGAGGTGTATATGATACAACCAGAAGGATTCACATCCAAAGAATCTCCAGACATGGTATGCAAGTTGCAGAGGTCCATTTATGGACTGAAGCAAGCATCCCGAAGCTGGAACATAAGATTTGATGAGGCGATCAAATCTTATGGCTTCATTAAGAATGAAGATGAGCCCTGTGTATACAAGAAAAATAGTGGGAGCGCAATCACATTTCTGGTTCTTTACGTTGACGACATCCTACTCATTGGGAATGATGTAGGAATGATGTCATCCGTAAAGATATGGCTGTCAAAGAACTTCTCCATGAAGGATTTGGGAGAAGCATCTTACGTATTAGGAATACGGATCTATAGGGATAGATCAAAGAAGATGCTGGCTTTAACCCAATCCATGTACATAGAAACCATTGTCAAAAGGTTTGGCATGGAAAATTCCAAGAGAGGTCTCATACCGATGAGACATGGAATTTCACTCTCTAAAGGTCAGTCTCCCAAGACATCTGAAGAGAGGGCAGTGATGGATAAAGTCCCCTATGCTTCTGCCATAGGGTCCATCATGTATGCCATGCTATGTACCAGACCTGATGTAGCATATGCTCTAAGTGTTACGAGCAGACATCAGGCAGATCCAGGTGATGAACACTGGAAGGCTGTGAAATGCATCCTTAAGTACTTGAGAAGGACTAAGGATCTATTTCTAGTCTATGGAGGAGGAGACTTAAAGCTGCAAGGATATACTGACTCGAGTTTTCAGTCTGATCCTGACGACAGCAAGTCAACATCAGGTTTTATTTTCACACTCAACGGGGGAGCAGTGAGCTGGAAAAGTTCCAAGCAGGAAACCACTGCTGATTCGACAACAGAAGCCGAGTATATTGCTGCTGCTGAAGCCGCCAAGGAAGCTGTGTGGATGAAGAAATTCATCAGCGATCTTGGTGTGGTGGAAAGCATATCTGGTCCCGTCCCACTGCTGTGTGACAACAATGGGGCGATTGCTCAAGCGAAAGAGCCGAGGTCTCATCAGAAGTCGAAGCACATTCTGCGGCGCTTTCATCTGATCAGAGAGATTATAGCTCGAGGAGATGTCGTGGTGGAAAGAGTTCCCTCAGCCGACAACATAGCAGATCCACTTACAAAGCCTTTGTCTCAAAATGTTTTTGAGCGTCACTTAGAGAATATGGGTATTCTGTATAAAAGTGATTGGCTTTAGCCCAAGTGGGAGATTGTTAGTATTAGATGGTCTCAAAGCCAATCCGATACTGTGTACATATTCAGATTATTAATAAATGGCAATAATTCATTGTGTGTAATTAATTCGATCTGTGTTTATCGTATCACGATGAAGTCCATGAACATGTGCAATAGTCTTTGGATTATGATGAGATCATAATTACGGGACCGAAGACTTATAAACACATGTTCTTAATTGTTCCTAGTCATAGGATGTTTGAGATAGGACATCGAACATCCGGATGAGACTCCAAGGATACCTTGTTGGTAGGTTTCTGAGCTTTGACCTTGACAAACGAATCCCTAACCATGGGATATCAATAAGTTAAGCGATCGGGTTCAGGGAGATGCCCTCGAAGGTAATTGTGTGTTCAATACGGGATCATCCGCTCTCGGTTGTATGAGAGAGAATGTTCCGGGAATGATGCGCTTAAAGTCCCTGGCCAGGGCGGACTCTGTAATCGATAAGGAGTTATCGGATTCAGAATAGCAGCATCTGATTCAAGTGAATCGACCAAATAGGGTTTAACAGTAAACCATGCCCTAAGTCGATTCGGGAACATTGTACGGATGAAGGATTATATCCGCGCGCTAACCGATGACAAAAAGGTTCCAATAGAGGGTTGCGATAACCCCAGTGCCATCCAGGATCACGCGATGTTGCTTGGCATCCAACGTGATCGGCAGTCCGTCCGAATTTATTGTGGGACTTTAAATTCGGCTGATTATTTGAATATAAGGATATTAATTAATACAGTGGGTCAGTAAAGGGTTACTGGACTTAATGGGCTATTAACTGGACTGGTATTTGGGCCTAGAGGGTCACACGCAAATGGTTTTCAAGTCGATGGATAATCCGACAGGATTTCGGATAAGTCTGGGTTTTTGTGAAAAACCGCAAACTGACTTTTTATAAAAGAACGGATTCTACGTCCGGGGCCAGCAACCCTGACCTAGCCGTCATTCGTTCTTCCCACTTTCTCTCTCCTCTGGGCGTGCCGTTCCCAACTGCTCCACTTCCCGTTCGACGGGGAATCTGGATCCGCATGTCGCGGCGGATCACGCGCAGTCAGAAGGGATCTTCGAGCGCCGTAGCGAGCGAGGAAGCGAGGACGATCCATCGCGAGGAGAACCGCGTGGATACCGCTAGAGGTCGGGCATCTGCGCGACTTGCGGCATCGCTCCGAAGGAACCGGAAAACGGACGCGGATTCGATTCCGCGCAAGGTAAATCGATCTACATCGGTTTTTGTTTTAACGACCGAAACGGGACAGATCCGATCCCGAACTTCTTTATTCCGCTGCGTTTTAGGATCGGATCCCGACACAGTGATCCCAACACTCCATGTCCAATAAATGGAGATTTTGCCATCTTTCCCATAAGGCAGGATTCGCATGTTGCAAACGATTCATAATCGAATGTTGTTAAGTAACCATGCTTGTGCAACTTTTGCAACCTGCTTTCACCAATGTGCCCAAGTCTACAATGCCACATGTAGGCCTGGTTTACACAATTCTTGCTCTTCTTAAGAGCTTTGTCAATCTGAAGATTGTAATGAGAAACATCTAATAGATATAGACCGTTGACTAAAGATGCCGAAGCTATTGATTTATTACCATAATAAATTGTACAACTTCTATTCTCAATTGTCAACCTATATCCTATCTTGTCCAAACAAGATATTGATATGATGTTCTTTATTATGCTAGGAACATAATAACAATCCTCCAATAGTAAGGTGTCTCCCGATGGAAGCCTGAGGTTTGCTGTCCCAACAGCAATCGCCGCAACTTTTGCGCCGTTTCCTAGTCTCAATTCCACCTCACCTTGTCTCAGCTTGCGCTTACTTGTCAGCATCTGCACATCATGACAGATATGAGAGGCACATCCGGTATCCAATACCCAAGATGTGGAGTCTCTAACTGACAAGTTGATATCTATCATATAGATATCTGAAGCTTCAGACAGCTTCACTCTTCCATGAGCTTTATCATGAAGGAACTCCTTACAGTTCCTTTTCCAGTGACCATACTGCTTATAGTAGAAGCAGTCACCCTTCACTACTCTTTTACCTTTGTCCTTCGATCCTTTATCGTTAGCTATCATCCCTGCTTCAGGGGCATCCAATGCCGATTCAGCAAGAGGATCAGCTCCAGGGACAAAGTTATTGCGTTCAGATCTGAAGACATTCTTCAGGCTTCTGAACCAATCTGAGTAGATCAGATAAGTCAAAAGGGCATCAAGTATGCCACAAAGTAGGTTATTTGATGACATAATTCCCTACAGGAGATAAGTAAAATCTATTTAGCAGATGTTCAATTATTAAAGTTTAAAACAAGACATGGTCTTTTGTTCAAATTTAACTCCCACTAATTTTCGACGAACTGTATAACCCTCAGTTATACAGAACGGGAGACGCCGACAGTCTCCTAGTGGGGATCAGAATCTCAATGACTTGCACTACAGCCTTGTGGATAGCACAACAAACTGTAATACAATCAGAGAGCACCCAACTCATGGGACTTGCAACTCCTTGCAATATCTGATCATAGCTTCGGTCCCCAGAGATTTAATGGCCTTGTGGATAGCACAAGAAACCACTAATTCTGGTCTAAGCTAACCATCATTACGCGACGAGCATAGATTTGCATACAGCCCTTGTGGATAGCACAACAAAGCTACATGGTTCCTCTACCCCGATCTATAGGCATCTAATGCCATAGCCACAGTTTCTCCTCCCAATTAAGCAGGCCTTGTGGATAGCACAACAAACCTGCCTAAAGTGATTCGAATCCTATGACTATAACGATGGTGGACCACGCGGTAAGTTCTTAACTACTCGCATTACGGCTTAGAGTTTATCTAAGGGTATTTGGATAACTTTTATCTTGGTCTCTCCTAGGTGATAGTATTTAAAAATATTGTATATATTTACTAAATACTATAACCTGCTTTGATTCATAATCAAAAGAACAACAATGCATCTCATACATGTCATTAGTGTGGTCATGGATAGCACAATGGGTTTGACTGGAGCCAACAGTCAAACGCACACACAATCTAGCCAACAGTCAAACGCACACACAATCTAACACAACAATTACATTAGATATCTGCAAACACATAGGCAAGAGATCTCCATCTTTTCGCCTTCCTGGTTGCAGCTGTGGATCGTCCTCGCTCCTTCCTCGGTTGCCTCCATCATATTACATTAATTCTAGAATTAACATGTAAATGGAAGAAGGCCTTATGGCGAGTACAAGAGAGAGAGGGAGGTAGAAATACGTCGGAGTATGAGAGAGAGAGAGGTGCGCAGACCTCTATTTATTAACAATTAATAAACAAACATACATCCACGATCCACACAATCCATTCATCACATGAATAATAAATTAAGTGCATATCCATGACCACGGTGTGTTTTAAACATCCACACATGATTTAGCGCATCACATGGCTAAAACAAATGAGTTTTTCAAAATAGATAAGTTTTGGCTTTCAAAAGGCTGGCATCCAATCAAAATTGGCATTTGAATTTTGAAAACTCATTTAATTATCTTAACATGCAATTAAATCTCAATTTAAAAGCATTAAACACACATCACATGCGCACACACTCCAAATTAATAATTCCATATTATTCCATGCAAATTAGAACATTTTTAATAATCTAACACTTAGATTAAACCTCATTAATAATCTAACAATTAGACTATTAACAACTAATCTAACTCTTAGACTAGTCCAACAAAATTAATCATTAACTTATCACATAAATTAATAATTAACTCTAATTTGTTATTAATTATCAATCTAACAATTAGACTAGATAATTAATAAGTGTTAACCACTAATTTAACCATTAAACTAATAATTAACACAAATTAACAGTTAAGCATTAATCTAACTCTTAGATCAGTGGATAAAATTAATTATTAGTTTAACTCTTTAAACTAATAACTAATTACTCCTTATTAAACCATTGTATTAATTAATTAAAATTAATCATCAGTTTAACAATTAAACTAACAATTAATTTCAATTAATTAATAACTACTAATTTAACATTTAAATTATTTATTTAAGTTAATTATTAATTTAACTCTTAAATTAATAACTAACTATAATATTAATTAACAATTAGATGTTTTAATAGATAATAATCTAACATTTAGATTATTAAATATTAATCACTAATTTAACAATTAAATTAGTCAATGTAAGTTAATTATTAGCTTAACTATTAAACTAATAATTAACTCTATATAACAACTCATTTATTAATGATGATTCAAAATCATAAAAGAGTTAATTAAATAAAATTGGACAATAATTAAAAATTTTAAACAATTTTAAAATTTAAATTAAGTCCAAATTTAATTTAATTAACAAGGCAAAAGGGATTAATTATGGGGTTTTGGTTTGAAAGAAAAAGGGCCCAGCCCTTTAAAACCCCACTAGCTCGGGCCCTGTACGGCCTGGGTCCGAACCAGGTGCGCCTGGGCCCGAGCCAGGCGCACCTGGCTCGTGCCAGCCTCAGGCCCGGTCCAACCGGGACCTGACCGGCCGGCCCAACCCCGAACCGGTCGTCTTCTTCCCTGCACAACCCGATGGCCCCTTAACCAGAAAACCCTAGAAACCCTAGGCGGCGGCAGGGCTCCACGGCGCCGCCCGGCTGCCACCCAGCGTCGCCCGGCCCCCGGCCGGCGATGGCCCAGCGCCGGTGATGCCGCCGGCACCAGCAGGGCCGCCGGTGAGGCCAAATAAAGGATCGGTTGCCTCCAAAAACACCCCAAATTTCTGGTTTTTTGTGTTAACCGTGGACATGGAGAAGAAGGGGCTCCCTCCGGCCAACTCCTTGCTGCCCGATGGTTCCCAGCAACCCCGTGGATCATCCAGGGTATTGGCCATGCCTCTCCAACATTTGGGGATGCATTTCCGAAGCCCAAACGGCCGCCGTTCTTCGTCAAACGAAGAACACCATAAACCCCAATAAAATTCCGAAAAATTGCAGAATCATAATCTAATAATTACTGTTCATCTCATGAACACAAATCCAGCAAAAAAAATTGACTTTTAAGCATGGAATTAAATCATGGAAAAATTAATTTGAAGACCGAAACGAGACGAGAAACAGTGGAACCTGGCTCTGATACCACTGTTGGGTTTTTCTCGGTTTCTCCAGATCGCTCACGCAGCGGAAAATAAATTTTTTACAGCGATCTGTTTCCCGTTTCGAAGAACTAAAATACGATAATCGGATTATCGAAGTTCTCACCGTGTGCGGATTCGAATCCGCAGTCGTTCGGTTCCGTCGGTGTGACACCGCAAGCCGCGCAAGCGCCCGGCCTCTAGCGAAGTCCACGCGATCCTCCCCGCGACGGATATCCTCGAGTTCGTCGTTCCTCGCAGCCCGCAAAGCCTCCGCTGGTCGCCGCAATGATCGCCGCAATGCGCAGACGATTTCCCGTCGAACGGGATTCGGAGAACCGGCGGAGCAGATCTGGATCTGCCTGGACACCAGAGGAAGACAGAAACTGTGGAGGGGCGGCCAGGGTTAGCATGTAAGGACTGAGATTTCGGGTTCTGTTTTCGGGTCGGGTTCGGGTCGAATCCCTTGGTTTGGACCCTGTGAGGGGTCTTGAGATTCCTGGCTGAATGGCGTCAGCACTGCTCGACGCCTTTTAAAAGGCGTCAGGTTGTGTGGACGCCATTTAGGTCTGCTGGTTGTTGCGCCACGTGGGCGGGTTTCGGGCCGCGAGAGTACGGCCCCGGTCACATCGTCTGAACGGCGTCCAGGTTGGCCGACGCGATTCAGACTGTGACATCTGCGATGTTAGGGTGCGGCGCCAGAGCGTTGTCAGTACGGCCTGTCCTGTCGTCTGAACGGCGTCCACGGTGGGCGTCGCGTTTCAGACCGCTGTCAGTACGGCCGTCCTGTCAGACTGATAGGCGTCTGCCTCGATCGACGCATTTTAGCAGGATTCTGGTTGACCCCGTGAGCCTTCCCTTCTTTCCCTCATTCTCGCCTTCACTCTCTCTCTCTTCGCTCTCTCCGCCCTCTCCGACGCTCTTCTTCCCTTTCCCTTCCTCTTCTTCCTCTTCCACCACTCCAACACCACCTTACCTCTCACCTCTACCTCCACCACTTCCTTCGCGGTGTTCCACTCTCCGGACGGCGGGCGACGTCCCGGCGGAGTGGCGGCGTCCTCGAGGGTACCGGCGGCGGTGTGCGGTGCGGCGGGTCGGCGGCGAGGAGCTTGGAGGAGTTCAAGAACCGGTAGGGGGACAAACCTTGCATGCGTTTACTCGTGTGTTCCTTGGCGTGGCATGATGTGGTTGGGCTAGACTGAGCATGTTTTAGGGGGTTTTCTTGTGGGAATGGCTATACTTGTGATCGTGGTTTCGTAGCATGCCTGTGATAGATGAATTCTTCTTCCTCCCCCTTTCCGTTTTGGGGCTTTTCCGGGGTGTTTGGGGTTAAGGGTGAGACCCTCGGGTTGAACCAGGAAACCTGGTTTCTGGCGCTAAATGGCGTCGTGCCTGGTAGACGCCCCTCCGAAAGACGTCTGGTCAGTACGACGCGTTTTAGGGCAGAAACCTCCCTGTTCAAGGTTTCCTGAGTTAGGGGTTCTGCGCTAAATGACGTCATGGATGGACGACGCCTTTCAGAAGGACGTCGGGCCATCATGACGCCATTTAGGCAGGAAATGCCCCCGTTTAAGGGTTCTGCAATCTGGATTTCTGGATTGAATGGCGTCTGGAGACCCTGACGCGTTTTAAACGGCGGCTTTACTGGTGGACGCGTTTTAAGGGATAATCTGGCTTTTAATAAACCTGTCTGAGGGTCTTGAATGGCGTCGACCTCGGTCGACGCGATTCAAGACAGGAATGCTTAAATTCTGTTATCTCATGCGTGTTTCACGGTGGGATGGTTCAAATGTATGCTTTGGGTTGTATACTGAGACGGAGGACTTCTGCGTGAGTGAAATTGCATCACCTGTGTGTGTGTGTGTGTGTGTGTGCTTTAGCTATATACTGAGACTGAGGTTTACCGTGCGAATGGAATCATGTTATATGTGTGGTTGTGTTATGCGAATGTGGATCGGAATGACTGTGGTTTACGTTTGTCACCATGGACCGATGGGGACAGGGTCATGGTGTCTGTGAGTTGTACCGGTGGGAGAAGGGGTACATGTGTGTTTTACCTTTGGCTGAGGGAAGCAGGATCGCCTTGAGCCCGACGGGCCGGAGTAGCCGGTGTGCTATCCGAGGGGTCGCTGTTTATCCTCAGCGGGTCGGGGTTTCCCTGTTCGTCGTGACAGCTTCCGGCGTGTTTTTTTTTCTGTGGAGCTGGTTGTGGTACTGGTGGGAGTTGGTTTACCCTTTAGCCATTGGGCCTGATGTGACCTTTGATCAACGTTACGAGTGGTACCCTTAGCCCTTTGGCCTGACGCAGCCCGGGAGAGTTGGGTTTGTGGGTAGTTCCTGTAGCTTCGGCTTGACGGGGGTTCGCCGGTCCCCAGGGCCCTCCTGAAGCACTGAGGCCTAGCGTGGAGGCAATCCGGACGGTAGGACAGTAGTCTAGACTGCTTGTGTGCACACGTAGCTGGCAGTGGCGGTACACTGGTCCCAGCTAGTCCTAGTTTGACTCACTGGCTCACCCTACAGTGCCCCGGAACACTGTAGGGGTGGACAGGCGTGAGCTGTGGTGGTGGTGTTGGGAGGCGACGTTTGACTTCGGTCGACAGTGTGGTTCAGTCGCTTCGTGGACTTTGGCTGTGAGACGTTACTCTGTGTTGGGTTCTTCGGGTTGCTTAGAATGGTTCTTGCTACACTGCTTACCGTGCGTTTCATATCAGAGTTGGGTACTGTGTTTACTGCTTTATTTAATTGCCATATATTCTTGTTGTTTCACTTGTGGGTGTGTGAGTGGGAGGCAGGGGATCGGATGATCCCTACTGAGCCCATTTCTGGTGTGGCTCACTCCCTGCGGTTTCAGGTGTGGACCTCGAGGCGAGCGGGAGCGTGGTGTCTTCTTGGTGTGCGGACCAGCAACCGTCTTAGTTCCGGGGTATGCCCCGATGTTGTTGTACTTCCTTTTGCCTGTACTTATTTTATTGTTGGACATGTACTTATTGTTGGACTGTATACGGACATTGTTATTTTCCTTCCTGCGCACTTGCTTACCTTGTAGTCCGTGTGACTGTTATATTTAGCCTTGTTTAGCACTTACTCCTCCAGACGTGTTGTGTGAGATCCGGGTGTGAACCCGCAGTTAATGGGCCGACATCCATTTAGTGACCGGGTCTCCGGTCATAGGATGGCGGGTCGTTACAGTTGGTATCAGAGCCCAGTCTGGTCAAGTATGTGATAAACTGGGTTAGATATTATAGTCCAACAATAAGTACGAGTCTGTACACGCGATGGCTGCTGGTGTAGATTGATAGGTTTTGACGTGTTTCGGTTCGATTTGTGTGTTGTGGGGAAGCGATGGCGTCGAAGCGGAGAGCTCCGGTGGCTCGGGGTGCGAGAGCAGATGGTTGTGGTTCGAGGGCAGAAGGCCATAATGTGGATCGTTTTATGGAAGCTATGATTGGGGCTATGTCTAGATATCAGCAGGGAGATGGAAGTGAGGGGTCCAGTTCCCGAGGTGGCCAATCCACGGTGGTGGAGCGATTCTTGAAGCTGAAGCCCCCTTCTTTCACGGGTCAACCTGTTCCAGATGCGGCAGCTCAGTGGGTTAAGGAGGTGGAGAAGGTGTTTGATGTCCTAGAATGTGCGGAGAGTGATAAGACCTTGTTGGCAACCTACTTGCTAAAGGGTGATGCTTATGACTGGTGGGTTACCATCAAGGGGTTGTTGTTTCCAGATAGACCTTTGAGAGAGATCCCTTGGGAAGGCTTCGTGAGAGAGTTTAGTGGACAGTATTTTCCGAGGCACGTTCATAGGGCTAAGGAAAGGGAGTTTATGGAATTGGTGCATGATGATATGTCAGTTCTAGAGTACCAGATGAAATTTGTGGCTCTGGGAAGATTTGCTCCACACATATCTGAGCGTGAGGACCTTAGGACAGAGAAATTCGTGGATGGACTTCGGCATGATCTGAGAGAGTTTGTGGCGGCCCATTGTTGTAGGGATTTGGCTTCAGCGGTTCAGTGCGCGGCAGCAGTGGAGATGCAGTTCCAACACTCGGCGAGGGAATCAGAGCTTTCGGCACAGGGGAAGCAGCAGAGTAGGGATAGATCGACAGCCTTCTCGTCAGGAGATCCGAGCTCCTTTGAGGTCGAGTTCCAGGAGGTATCTTATGATGAGGATGAGGATGGTTCGGTTCAGCAGATGGAGACAGAGGTCAGCTGGCAGCAGGAGACGAGGCGGGGCACTGCAGATCGTTGTCCCCGATGTAGCAGGTTTCATGGCAACCAGATATGTCCCTTGATCACTGGTAGCTGTTTCGCCTGTGGTCGGAAGGGACATCTCGCGCGGAACTGTCCCCAGAAGAACCAGGCAGGTCAGGGGCCGAGCGGTTAGTGAGTGTTCGAGGTGTGATTGGAGTCGCGTCTCCTTGTGTAGGTCCGAAAGGTTGTGCTAGGAGAGCACTTTTATCTTGTCTTTTTCTGAGGTGGTTGTGAACCCGTGTGGCACTTGTATGTATTTGGATTGGTGGAGAAACCGGTTTTGTAATTTGTACCTTGTTAGTGTGTGGATATTTTGATCTATCAACTCTTGTCAGAATTGAGAATCTTGGTTAGCTTGACGTGGATATGTGGGGACCATGTGTGGGTGATTGGTGAGAATGATTGTTGTTATTGGTGTGTGTCGGCTTGTGTGGGTTAGCCGAGTTGAGCATTGAGGGGTTGCAAATTTCGAGGACGAAATTCTTTTAAGGGGGGGAGATTGTAAGGACTGAGATTTCGGGTTCTGTTTTCGGGTCGGGTTCGGGTCGAATCCCTTGGTTTGGACCCTGTGAGGGGTCTTGAGATTCCTGGCTGAATGGCGTCAGCACTGCTCGACGCCTTTTAAAAGGCGTCAGGTTGTGTGGACGCCATTTCGGTCTGCTGGTTGTTGCGCCACGTGGGCGGGTTTCGGGCCGCGAGAGTAAGGCCCCGGTCACATCGTCTGAACGGCGTCCAGGTTGGCCGACGCGATTCAGACTGTGACATCTGCGATGTCAGGGTGCGGCGCCAGAGCGTTGTCAGTACGGCCTGTCCTGTCGTCTGAACGGTGTCCACGGTGGGCGACGCGTTTCAGACCGCTGTCAGTACGGCCGTCCTGTCAGACTGATAGGCGTCTGCCTCGATCGACGCATTTTAGCAGGATTCTGGTTGACCCCGCGAGCCTTCCCTTCTTTCCCTCATTCTCGCCTTCACTCTCTCTCTCTTCGCTCTCTCCGCCCTCTCCGACGCTCTTCTTCCCTTTCCCTTCCTCTTCTTCCTCTTCCACCACTCCAACACCACCTTACCTCTCACCTCTACCTCCACCACCTCCTTCGCGGTGTTCCACTCTCCGGACGGCGGCCGACGTCCCGGCGGAGTGGCGGCGTCCTCGAGGGTACCGGCGGCGGTGTGCGGTGCGGCGGGTCGGCGGCGAGGAGCTTGGAGGAGTTCAAGAACCGGTAGGGGGACGAACCTTGCATGCGTTTACTCGTGTGTTCCTTGGCGTGGCATGATGTGGTTGGGCTAGACTGAGCATGTTTTAGGGGGTTTTCTTGTGGGAATGGCTATGCTTGTGATCGTGGTTTCGTAGCATGCCTGTGATAGATGAATTCTTCTTCCTCCCCCTTTCCGTTTTGGGGCTTTTCCGGGGTGTTTGGGGTTAAGGGTGAGACCCTCGGGTTGAACCAGGAAACCTGGTTTCTGGCGCTAAATGGCGTCGTGCCTGGTAGACGCCCCTCCGAAAGACGTCTGGTCAGTACGACGCGTTTTAGGGCAGAAACCTCCCTGTTCGAGGTTTCCTGAGTTAGGGGTTCTGCGCTAAATGACGTCATGGATGGACGACGCCTTTCAGAAGGACGTCGGGCCATCATGACGCCATTTAGGCAGGAAATGCCCCCGTTTAAGGGTTCTGCAATCTGGATTTCTGGATTGAATGGCGTCTGGAGACCCTGATGCGTTTTAAACGGCGGCTTTACTGGTGGACGCGTTTTAAGGGATAATCTGGCTTTTAAAAAACCTGTCTGAGGGTCTTGAATGGCGTCGACCTCGGTCGACGCGATTCAAGACAGGAATGCTTAAATTCTGTTATCTCATGCGTGTTTCACGGTGGGATGGTTCAAATGCATGCTTTGGGTTGTATACTGAGACGGAGGACTTCTGCGTGAGTGAAATTGCATCACCTGTGTGTGTGTGTGTGTGTGTGTGTGTATGTGTGTGTGTGTGCTTTAGCTATATACTGAGACTGAGGTTTACCGTGTGAATGGAATCATGTTATATGTGTGGTTGTGTTATGCGAATGTGGATCGGAATGACTGTGGTTTACGTTTGTCACCATGGACCGATGGGGACAGGGTCATGGTGTCTTTGAGTTGTACCGGTGGGAGAAGGGGTACATGTGTGTTTTACCTTTGGCTGAGGGAAGCAGGATCGCCTTGAGCCCGACGGGCCGGAGTAGCCGGTGTGCTATCCGAGGGGTCGCTGTTTATCCTCAGCGGGTCGGGGTTTCCCTGTTCGTCGTGACAGCTTCCGGCGTGTTTTTTTTGCTGTGGAGCTGGTTGTGGTACTGGTGGGAGTTGGTTTACCCTTTAGCCATTGGGCCTGATGTGACCTTTGATCAAGGTTACGAGTGGTACCCTTAGCCCTTTGGCCTGACGCATCCCGGGAGAGTTGGGTTTGTGGGTAGTTCCTGTAACTTCGGCTTGACGGGGGTTCGCCGGTCCCCGGGGCCCTCCTGAAGCGCTGAGGCCTAGCGTGGAGGAAATCCGGACGGTAGGACAGTAGTCTAGACTGCTTGTGTGCACACGTAGCTGGCAGTGGCGGTACACTGGTCCCAGCTAGTCCTAGTTTGACTCACTGCCTCACCCTACAGTGCCCCGGAACACTGTAGGGGTGGACAGGCGTGAGCTGTAGTGGTGGTGTTGGGAGGCGACGTTTGACTTCCGTCGACAGTGTGGTTCAGTCGCTTCATGGACTTTGGCTGTGAGACGTTACTCTGTGTTGGGTTCTTCGGGTTGCTTAGAATGGTTCTTGCTACACTGCTTTCCGTGCGTTTCATATCAGAGTTGGGTACTGTGTTTACTGCTTTATTTAATTGCCATATATTCTTGTTGTTTCACTTGTGGGTGTGTGAGTGGGAGGCAGGGATTGGATGATCCCTACTGAGCCCATTTCTGGTGTGGCTCACTCCCTGCGGTTTCAGGTGTGGACCTCGAGGCGAGCGGGAGCGTGGTGTCTTCTTGGTGTGCGGACCAGCAGCCGTCTTAGTTCCGGGGTATGCCCCGATGTTGTTGTACTTCCTTTTGCCTGTACTTATTTTATTGTTGGACATGTACTTATTGTTGGACTGTATACGGACATTGTTATTTTCCTTCCTGCGCACTTGCTTACCTTGTTGTCCGTGTGACTGTTATATTTAGCCTTGTTTAGCACTTACTCCTCCAGACGTGTTGTGTGAGATCCGGGTGTGAACCCGCAGTTAATGGGCCGACATCCATTTAGTGACCGGGTCTCCGGTCATAGGATGGCGGGTCGTTACATAGCAGCAGCTTGGCCTGCTCAGTCCGTTCGCTATGTTTTATACTAACCGCGCGGTTTTTCATTAAAAACCCCGGTTTGTATAAAACCCACTTATTTATCCTTCGCCTTGAGAATCATTTGCGTGTGACCCTCTAGGCCCAAGTACCAGTCCAGTTAATGGCCCAACAAGCCCAGTGACTCCTCACTGGCTTTATTAATTAATTAATAACCCTTTATTAATCAATTAATCAATCGAATTGATGTCGCACATCGAATTCGACCGGGCCTCCGATCACGTTGGGTGCCAAGCCACACCGCGTGAACCCGGAAGTTATTTGGGGTTAAGTAACCCACTCTTGGAACCTTTCCGTCGACAGTTACCGCGTGGATATAATCCTTCATTCGTACAATGCTCTCGAGTCAACTCAGGGTATGGCGAGCTGTCAAACCCTAACCGGTCGACTCACTTGGATTGGATGCCGCTAATGAATATCGGATAACTCCTTTCCCGATATTATCGTCCGCCCTAGCCAGGGACTTCCGAGCATCCTTCCTAGAGCATTCTCTCTCTCTAAGTACCGAGAGCAAATGATTCCTTATTGACACACAATTCCCTTCGACGGTATTCCGCTGCACCCAATCCTTGGCGTATTAGAATCCCGTGGCTAGAGATTCGTAGACCAAGGTCAAAGTACAGAAGTCCACCGCCAAGGTGTCTTTGGTGTCTCAGGTCCGAGGACCATCCACGCAACTGCGACAATAGAATCAAGCTGGTTGACAGTGAGGTACAATACCATCCAACGATTCAGTCGGATCAGTTCAGTGAACTCATTCTCCAATGAGCACCTACAGATTCGCCTTAGTGTCTCCACACAAGTGACTTATGAGACCAGTCATCCTCATCATATGAGCAGGAGCAATCTGTACTAGTCTAACCGGATATCCGATGTCCTTCTCGTATATCCTCCGACTATGAACGATTAAGAATATGTGTGTTTAAGTGATCAGTCTCATTAGTATGATCTCATCATAATCTGATCACCATAGCACATATTCACGGACTTCATTATGAAACGATAATTAACGCGATTTACACATAATGAATATTATGCCATTTTATTAATAATGAACGAGATTTACATTGTTAGATTGGCTTGTAGGCCACCTTAAACTAACAATTGACAGTATCGCTCCGGAAGCGAGGCGACCTGGGGGCGCATGATTGAGATGCTGGGAAGCAGTTCCTTATCTTTTCTGGTAAGTTCCCATGCGGGTAGGCAGTAGAGGCATTTCGCCCTCGTTACTTATACCAGGCTAGTTATGTGGAGCCATGTGTGTGTGATTGTTGAGAATGATTGTTGTGATCTGTGTTGCCGGCATATGTTGGTTAGCCGTGATTATCGTGTGAGCAGTTGCAATTTCGAGGACGAAATTCTTTTAAGGGGGGGAGAATGTAAGGACTGAGGTTTCGGGTTAAGTTTTCGGGTCGGTTTCGGACCGGATCCCCTGAGTCGGACCTTGAGGGGTCTGGAGAGTTTCTTCTGAATGACGTCTACACTACACGACGCGTTTTAAACGGCGTCTTGATAGGTGGACGCCATTTAGACTTTTTGCTGTTGTGCCACGTGGGCGCCACGTGGACGGGTTTCGGGCCGCGAGAGTACGGCCCTTGTCTCGTCGTCTGAACGGCGTCCATGATGGACGACGCGATTCAGACTGCCACCCTGCGATGTCAGTGTATGGTGTCTGACATGTCAGCTGAACGGCGTCCGTGGTGGTCGACGCGTTTCAGACAGCTGTCAGTACGGCCCGTCCTGTCATCTGATAGGCGTCCTTCTCGCTCGACGCGTTTTAGGCAGTTCTTGTTTGACCCCGCGAGCCCTCCTTTCTTTCCCTCATTCTCACCCTTCCACTCTCTCTCCTCTCCCTCTCCGCCTCCTCCGATCCCACTCTTCCCCTTTCCCTTCCTCTTGTTCCTCTTCCACCACTCCAACGCCTCCCTACCTCTCACCTCTGCCACCACCACTTCCTTCGCGGCGCTCCATTCTCCGGACGGCGGCCGACGTCCCGGCGGAGTGGCGGCGTCCTCGAGGATACCGGCGGCGGTTTGCGGTGCGGCGGTTCGGCGACACGGAGCCAGGAGGAGTTCAAGTATCCGGTAGGGAGACGAACCTTGTATGTGTTGCTCGTGTTTTCTTAGGCGTGTTGTGATGTATTTTGGGCTAGATTGAGCATGTTTAGGGGGTATTCTTGTGGGTATGGTCGTGTTCGTGAATGTGGTTTTGTAGCATGTTTGGGTGGATCAACTTCTCTTCCTCCCCTTTTCCGTTTTGGGGCTTCTTCGGGGTAATTGCGGTCAAGGGAGGAGCCCTCGGTTCGAACAAGGGAACCAGGTTTCTGGCGCTAAACGGCGTCGTGCCTGGTCGACGCCTTTCAGAAGGACGTCAGGGCAGTACGACGCCTTTTAGGGCAGAAACCTCCCTGTTCGAGGCCTCACGAGTTAGTGATTTCTGGCGCTAAATGACGTCATGGATGGACGACGCCTTTCAGAAGGACGTCGGGCCATCATGACGCCATTTAGGCAGCAAATCACCCCGACTGAGGGTCCGTCAGCTCGGGATTCTGGGACTAAAAGACGTCATGGGTAAACGACGCGATTTGAATGGCGTCGGGTAACCATGACGCCTTTTAAGGCAGAAATCCCCTAAGTAATGTTTTCCTGAAATTCCTGGATTTCTTAGCTGAATGGCGTCGGAGGATGTCGACGCCTTTCAAAAGGCGACCGCTAGTGTCGACGCCTTTTAGGCCAGATTTCCGTAGGCCTTTGTTTTATGAATCAGTTTACGGAGCTTGAATGGCATCGGCCATGGGCGACGCGATTCAGGACAAAACAACACTAATTCTTGCCAGTAAAATGTGTTCATACTGCTAGATATTCGGTTAGTGCATGCTTTAGTGTACTCGGATTCTTCGGGACCGGATGGCACTGCGTTGTGTGCCGTGCGATCGCGGGCTTTTCACGTAACCGGATCGTACTGTGCCGGGTTTTGGTGGTTTTGTGTTACTGTGGACCTGGAGTGACATTGTAGCACTTTATCACCCTGTGCTGGTGGGGGCGTGAGCACAGCGCCGGTGGGGGCATGGGCGGGGTGGCGCCTAGTGAGAGAGGGTCACCTGGTGAACCCCGGGGTCAGCTAGTACCGGTGTCGGAGTGGTACATTCGGAGAGTCACTCATGCTGAGGGAAGGAGTAACCACCTGAGCCAGTTGGGCCGGAGTAGCCAGCGTGCTATCCGAGGGGTTACTGTTTGGTCTCAGCGGGTCGGTGTTTCCCCCTTTCGGTTGCGTGAACGGTGTTTCCTACTTACGGTTGTGTGGTTGGTGTGTTTCCCACTCCCGGGGGAGTGGTTGGCGTGTTTTGCCGAGACGTGAGTTGTAGGCTTCTTGATAGAATGATTTTAGAAATATGCATGTTACATTTCGAATGCATATGGTTCATATTGAGATTTTAGGAGTAGTGTGCTGCAGCTTTACTTGTCTTATTACCTGTACCTTTGTTACTGCACTTATGGGTGTGTGTGTGGGAGGCAGGGGATCGGATGATCCCTACTGAGCCCAATTCTGGTGTGGCTCACTCCCTGCGTTTTCAGGTGTGGTCCTTGTGGCGTGTGACGGCGCGTGGCGTTCTCCTTGGTGTGCGGACCAGCAGCTATCTTAGTTTCCGGGGTATGCCCCGACATTGTTGTACCTTATTTCTGCCTGTATTTAATTAATTTGTTGGACATGTAATTATTGTTGGACTGTGTACGGACATTATTATTTTACTTCCTGCGCACTGTACCCCTTGTAGTCCGTGTGAATGTTATATTTAATCTTGTTTAATGCTTACTCCTCCAGATGTGTGTATAAGATCCGGGTAAGAACCTACAGGTAATGGGCCGACATCCATTTAGTGATCGGGTCTCCGGTCATAGGATGGCGGGTCGTTACACTATTAGAGAAATGCCACCTCCCAAAAACTTGAAGGACTTGAGAGGATTAATCGAGAGGTTACAATTTATTCGCCGCTTTGTCTCCCAGCACTCACAAAGGTGTAAGCCGTTTTACGAGCTTACCAAGCCGGGAGTCAAATTCGATTGGGACGATAAGTGTCAGGAGGCATTCGATGGATTAAAGAACTATTTAGTAAGTCCTCCTGTTTTGAGACCACCATCTCCAGGCAAACCATTGATACTTTACATTTCAGTCCTGGATGATGCAGTGGGGGCTGTCCTAGCACAAGAGGATGAAGAAGGAAAAGAGAGCGCAGCCTACTATCTCTCTAAACTTCTCAACCCCGCTGAACAGAGATATACGGCAATGGAGAAAACATGTGCAGTATTGGTTTGGGTTGTGCAGAAATTGAAGCATTATTTTCTGGCCCATGAGGTCCATCTCATCGCTAGGATGAATCCGATCAAATTCCTTCTAGAGAAATCCGTTCTTACTGATAGGTTAGCACGATGGCAAAGCTTTCTATCTCAATTCGATATCACTTATATTCAGCAGAAAGCGATCAAGGGCTATGCCATAGCGGAACATCTCGCCCATCATCCCCTTCCTCGATTTAATCCAGTGCGATCAGAGTTTCCGGATGAGGAACTGATGTCCGTAAATCAAATCAGAAATGATATGTGGACTCTGTATTTTGACGGAGCTCTGAATTCTCATGGAAAAGGGATCGGTATCGTTCTGTTGTCACCTGAAGGTGTCACTATTCCCCAAGCCTTTCAGCTTGATTTTCCAGTCACAAACAATATAGCTGAATACGAGGCACTTCTTGCTGGCCTCGAGGCTGCTCATTTCCATGGTGCCACCAAACTCAGGATTGTGGGTGATAGCCAACTAATTCTTCGCCAAGTGCTGACCAAGTATCGAACTCTTGATCCCGAGCTCAAGCCTTATCAAGAACTTACTTCTGCTTACTCAAAGCTTTTCACGAAATTGATCTTTGTCCATGTCCCTAGGAATCAGAACATCTTAGCTGACGCTCTAGCTTCACTTGCATCATCTCTCGATTTTCCAATCAGCAAGCAATCCGAATCAATCATAGTTCATAGGCGTCTTTCACCTGCCGTGAAAGACCCTTCATTTCTTAGAATTAAAGAGAAATTGCTGAAGAAAGTCAGAGACGGAGACATTGTGGAAAAAAGAGAAATCATGTTAATAGAGCTGTTAGAAGAGATGGATGATGAACAGAAGTCATGGTATTATGAAATTGCAAAATATTGTGAAGATCAATCGTATCCTGAGGAAGCTACAACTGAGGAGAAGAGAGCTATCAGGAGAGTCGCTCAACGATACACCCTAGTTGGGGGAGCATTGTATAAGAGAGGTTTTGATGGAGTTCTTCTGAGATGTCTAGACGAAGATGAGCTTTGGAAGGTTATGGAAGGAGCTCATAGTGGAGTTTGTGGTGGCCATGTCAATGGACAGATGCTAGCAAAGAAGATGCTTAGACAAGGATTTTATTGGCCAACCATGGAAGAAGACTGTCTAGGATATGTCCGTAGGTGTGCTAAGTGTCAACTTCACGCCGACAAAATTCATTCTCCTGCATCTTTACTCCATCCTATTTCTTCCCCATGGCCTTTCTCCATGTGGGCTTTCGACATTATTGGACCCCTTGGCAATCCAGATTCCGGTATCAAGCAAAAATCTTTCATTCTCACGGCAACGGAATACTTCACCAAGTGGGCAGAAGCTGAAGCGTACGTGGAGATCAAAGTATCAACCGTCTGCAAGTTCATCATGAAGAACATCATCACTCGATTTGGAATTCCGAGCACCATCGTCACCGACAACGGACAGCAGTTCGTGTCACAAGAATTGAAGGACCTCTACAACAGGTACAGAATTGCATTGCATCATTCGTCTCCTTATTATCCGCAAGGCAATGGCCAAGCAGAGGCAACAAATAAGACTTTGATAAAAATCATCAAAAAGACGTGCAAATCTAACAAATTCGCAGACTGGCCAGAAAAATTGGTTGAGGCTCTATGGGCCTACCGAACTTCAATCCGCACGCCTACTGGGCAAACTCCTTATTCCTTAACATTTGGAATGGAGGCGGTAGTTCCATATGAGATCCTTATACCGTCATTAAGAGTACAATTGAATAAGGAATTTTCCATTGATGAACATCGTTCAGCACTCCTTGCTCAATTGGAACTTTTAGACGAGAAAAGATGGTCAGCTGCTAATCATGCAAAAGTTTATCAAAATAGACTAGCACGTTTTTATCAAAAGAAAGTCATTGAACGTAAGTTCAAAGTCGGTGAAATGGTCGTCAAAAGGATTTTTGTAAAACCTGGTGGTCCGCGTTCTAAGCTCCAACCCAACTGGGAAGGACCTTATGTTGTATCGCACGCTTTTCCTAGTAATGCTTATCGTCTTGTTAATGCAAAAGGAGAAGAGTTAAATCATCCCTGGAATGGCTTACATCTTAAGAAATGCTACCCTTAGGTTAAAGAGTCGATCAGTATGGTACAAAGACCAGTGGAATCAGAAAATTTATAAACTCAAATTTCCTTGTTAGTCTGGATAATTTAATTTCAAACCCATTACTACACACACTGACACGTTTGATTCGTGAGTAACAAGAGATGCTAAGTCCTAAAGAATATCAAAAGCTTGACTAAAAGTGTAAAGTACAAATCATTCGTTTTTAAAGCAAAATTCTGTTTTACACTCGGCCCATGATGTAGGAACGAGACTTAGAATATACTACCAGGATTACCCGTCATCTTAGTAGGAGGCCGTCATAAAAAAAAATGGGGGAGATCCGTTCCAAAGAAAGAAAAAAAAAGAGTAGAAAAGCAAAAGCAAAAGGCAAAATCCAAATGTCAAATCAAAAGGCCATTACACTACAAACGTTACATCAATGCCATGAAATGAAATGAAAGGGAACGCAAGGTCGATAAATACCCCGGAAAGAAAATGACCGAACCCCAACGGATATTAGGGTAGGAAAGGAACATCTTTTTAGGTCTCTGGAACCTTCTCATGGGCTTTCTAAACTTATTCTTCTTTTCTTTCTAAAGAGGCGTACTCCAAACTTAAGGAATGGCTTAGATTGACTAAGGGTCAAATCATCAAATGGGATCACGAATGAAAACACAAGTTCAAACACGATGGGTTTAAGTTAAGTTGTTAAAGAACAATTTGGAAATTAAGTTAATAAATGAATATGATCTTTTGATCTAAGTACCATGCTGATCTTTTAGTCAAAAAAATTCAAAAAAATACATATGTCAAAAATACAAAAAAAATACATATGTCAAAGACCAAAAGAATACATATGTCAAAAATAAAAAAAAAATACATATGTTAAGAATTCAAAAAAAATACATATGTCCAAAATCTGAAAAAAAAAAGCATATATTTCAAAACCCAAACAAAAATGAATATTTCAAAACAACAAAAATATTTCAATTAGCATTTGCTTGTTGCACTTAGTATGTTTCATTCCTTTTACTTTCAGTAAGCATCTGTCTGCTTGCATGTTGTATCTTGCTTAAGTTTGCTTATAGTTCAATTACCTTTGTTAATAAAGGCTATGCCCCTTGACCATTTATTGAAGGAAAAATTAACTGACCATTCATTTGGTCAGGCAAGGGGCTAAGCCTAAATAGATACTTAACCTGTTTGTTGAGTGTTGAACAGGATACAAGACAAGCACAGGAACACAAGATTGGAGCCCAAAAGTTTCATGTATATCATCAAAAGGTGTTTTTGTACATGAAAAGAAAAGAAAATACATAAGCCCTCAAGGCTGGCTCTCCCCTCCGCCCTCACCCAACTGGCTCTGGGCCTCGTCAGGCGCGTCCGGTGCTGGTCCTCGGCTGGGAGGTGGAGGTGGCCCCATCGTGCTCGGCCCTGCCTGGCCGGAAGACACGGCAGCACTGGCAGTGAAAGCACTCGTCAAACCGCACTCCTGCGCACGCTGTCGAGCACGCCTGTACCTCTCCTCCACACTCCGACGCTCGTGCTCGGCAATCCCCAGCTGAACTCGGAGGGAGGCCATCTCTGAATCCATCTTCTGCTGCTCCTGCCTCTCCCGCTCTCGCTCCTCGTTGATGAACCCCAGTCGAGACTGGAGGTGTGCAAAATCTCGAGGAAGATCTCCAGTGGAGAGACGGGCCACCTGCTCCTCCAAAGCGCGGATCCGCGCAGCATCAGTCTCAGCCCGAGCAGCCAGCTCCGCTTCAGCCCTCTGAAGGGCTTCCTGAAGCTCAACAACCTGAAGGGAAGTCATCGTTAGCTCAAGGCAATCAATTAAGTAATCAAAATTCGAAAAGAACTTACCCGAGCAGCCCGGTCCTCCTCTGCAAGAGAAGCTCGATGGATGGCAGAGGCGAGCTGACCCTGAAGATCAGCCAGGGCAGCATCGTACGCAGCAGACGAGGAAGAAGATGAAGCTCCGAAGGAAGGGGGAGCCGCCTGGGTATAGACGGCTCGCTGCACCAAAAGACAACTGTCAGCGATTAATCGCCAAAACAATTAATTAATTAAAACATGCACTCATATGCATTCATACATACCAGATCGAACAATTCCTTCTGGACTTGTTATAACTGGGCCTCCACATCATGTAGGCGGGCCCGGAGGTCGACGATGACCGCATCACGTGTATCCTGCAGGTCACACATACATACATTCATTCACCAAACATAAATCAAGATAATAATAAAATTAAAGACGCATGAATGCATACTTACATCGAGTGGTCAGAGGAGCCGAAGTTGATCGGCGTAGTGGGTCCAGTACTGCTGGAGGTAGCCCTCGCTACTCTCCGCACGGGACTCCACCCGTACGCCTCGGCGGTGCCAGTCCTCGTACTGCTCCGGGAACTTGGCACGCCAGTCGGTGAGGGCTTGCTTGCCCCTCATGCTCCTCCCGACGTCCTCCGAGACCTCCTCATCGATCCACTCCTGGTGGAGGCCCAGGGTCCTCATCACGAGCCGGAGGCGGAGGGGCTCGATCTCGTTGAGGCAATGCACCCACATTTGCCTCCCGAACCTCCTCCTGCCAGCCGTCACCCACGGCTGACCCTCCTCGCCCATGCCCAAGTACGGGCTCCAGATCACCTGCATATAGGTTAGATGCATTCATAAATAACTTGCATTTAATGAATAAAAAAATTGCATTTAATAAAATTGAACAAGTTAAAAACTTACCAATAGCTCGGGGTAATCCAGGAACTGACGGCGGAGGGCCGTCAGCTGGTGGTGCTGAGGAGCCGTATCCACGATTGGCTGCCAACGGCAGACCAATGGGACGGCACTGGGCCTCGCAATCCGCGCTCTACCGAGCGGGAAGTAATAGTAACTCCACACCTGCATTCATGAACATATAGGCATCATATCATATTGCATATCATGAATAAATAACAAAACAATTTAATACCTGAAGAAACGGCGAGAAGCCGCTGACAGTGGTCTCACGGTCCGGCGTGACCGCGGACAGATCGGCGAAGAGGTGGGCCAGAAGGGCCGTACCCCAGGCATACTCCCATAAGCTATCTAAGTCATCTAGTAAATAAAGAAACCTACAGTGGATGTGGTCGCCCTTCGTACCGAAGAGCAACCGACCAAAGAAGAAAACTAAAAAGACTCTAAGCTGTCTATCTACGTCCTCCCCCTGACTAGGGTCGCTACAGTAGATGGCGGAGGATGACTCGGCTAACCTATCCCTAAAATCCTCCCGGGTCTCGTCGGACAGACGTCGGGGCTCATCTAGTCCTAAAGCTACCTCTACCTCTACCCTAGGGACCATCCTAGACTCTCTGCCTAGGCTGGACACCTCTATCCCTAATAGTGCTTCTGCTAATCCCTGATAGTTGGGGTAAGTAACCCCACTCACAGGTCGGCCCTCTACCCTGAGGCCAGTAATCCTGGCCACATCTAGGGTGGGGACCATATGCCCCCACGGCATTAGGAAAGCACGGCTTTCCACATGCCACCTCTCTCGCAGCACCTGCAGGAGGACCAAATCGAGCCAAAATGGCTCGATGTCTAGTACCTCGCCGAATCCCATCCGGCGCAGGCGCGCCTTCTGGAAATCCGGGAGACCCCTATAGGCACCTATCACTAGGTCCCATGAGATTCTGGCCCTCATCACTCCCTGCAAATAAAAAACATAAAAAAATTGGGTCAGTAATGAATAAAAATAGAAAATCACTTCTGTTTTGAAAGGCGTCAGCACACACAGACGTTTTTCAAAACACGTCCACATGCCATGACGCAATTCAGAATTATTTTCTACCTAATTAAAAATTCGGAATTTAAATTTGAAAGACGTCAGCCCTGTTAGTTTAGGTGGCCTACAAGCCAATCTAACAATGTAAATCTCGTTCATTATTAATAAAATGGCATAATATTCATTATGTGTAAATCGCGTTAATTATCGTTTCATAATGAAGTCCGTGAATATGTGCTATGGTGATCAGATTATGATGAGATCATACTAATGAGACTGATCACTTAAACACACATATTCTTAATCGTTCCTAGTCGGAGAATATCCGAGAAGGACATCGGATATCCGGTTAGACTAGTACAGATTACTCCTGCTCATATGATGAGGGTGACTGGTCTCATAAGTCACTTGTGTGGAGACACTAAGGCGAATCTGTAGGTGCTCATTGGAGAATGAGTTCACTGAACTGATCCGACTGAATCGTTGGATGGTATTGTACCTCACTGTCAACCAGCTTGATTCTATTGTCGCAGTTGTGTGGATGGTCCTCGGACCTGAGACACCAAGGACACCTTGGCGGTGGACTTCTGTACTTTGACCTTGGTCTACGAATCTCTAGCCACGGGATTCTAATACGCCAAGGATTGGGTGCAGCGGAATACCGTCGAAGGGAATTGTGTGTCAATAAGGAATCATTCGCTCTCGGTACTTAGAGAGAGAGAATGCTCTAGGAAGGATGCTCGGAAGTCCCTGGCCAGGGCGGACGATAATATCGGGAAAGGAGTTTTCCGATATTCATCAGCGGCATCCAATCCAAGTGAGTCGACCGGTTAGGGTTTGACAGCTCGCCATACCCTGAGTTGACTCGAGAGCATTGTACGAATGAAGGATTATATCCACGCGGTAACTGTCGACGGAAAGGTTCCAAGAGTGGGTTACTTAACCCCAAATACCTTCCGGGTTCACGCGGTGTTGCTTGGCACCCAACGTGATCGGAGGCCCGGTCGAATTCGATGTGCGACATCAATTCGATTGATTAATTGATTAATAAATAGTTATTAATTAATTAATAAAGCCAGTGAGGAGTCACTGGGCTTATTGGGCCATTAACTAGACTGGTACTTGGGCCTAGAGGGTCACACGCAAATGATTCTCAAGGCGATGGATAAATAAGTGGGTTTTATACAAACCGGGGGTTTTTGTGAAAAACCGCGCGGTTAGTATAAAACATAGCGAACGGGCTGAGCAGGCCAAGCTGCTGCTAACCCTGGCCGCCCCTCCTCAATTTCTGTCTTCCTCTGAATCCAGGCAGATCCAGATCTGCTCCGCCGCTTCTCCGAATCCCGTTCGACGGGAAATCGTCCGCGCACTGCGGCGATCATTGCGGCGACCAGCGGAGGCTTCGCAGGTTGCGAAGAACGACGAACTCGAGGATATCCGTCGCGGGGAGGATCGCGTGGACTTCGCTAGAGGCCGGGCGCTTGCGCGGCTTGCGGTGTCACACCGACGGAACCGAACGGCTGCGGATTCGAATCCGCACACGGTGAGAACTTTGATAATCCGATTATCGTATTCTAGTTCTTCGAAACGGGAAACGGATCGCTGTAATATTTTATTTTTCCGCAGCGTGAGCGATCCAGAGAAACCGAGAAAATCCAACAGTGGTATCAGAGCCATGTTCCACTGTTTCTCGTCCCGTTTCAGTTTCCGAAATTGATTTTTCTTGAGTTATTCCATGCGTTTAATCCGATTAAAATGACGGAATCTTGTTCATAAGATGAACACAAATAATTTGATTATTTTTCTGTGATTTTTCGGATTTTATTTGGGGTTTTTCGGAGTTCTTCATGGGACGATGAACAGGGTGTTTTTGCGGCTTCGTAAGCGAACCCCAAGTGTTGGGATGGCAAGACTAGGACCCCTGATGATCTGGGGATTGTCACCGGGCATCAATGGGCTCCTAACCGGTGCCGGAGAGGCCGCTAGAGATGGCCGGATTTCCCATCTTTTTCCTTTCTACACAGGTTGAAAAACCCAGAAATAAACCCCTTGTAGAGGCCCGAACAGCAGCCTGTAGGGACCCTCGCCGGCGCCGGGGTGCTCGCCGGCACCGGGGGCGTCATCGGCGTGGCCGGCCGGGGCCGAGGGCCCTGCCGCCGGGCGGCGCCGCTCTGCCCAGCCGCCGGCTGCAACGAGTTGTTGTTTAGGGTTTCGGGTGCAGGCGGCGGGTTGAGGGTGACCGGGCGGGCCGGTCCGACCGGGCTAGGCCCCTGGTCGAACCGCGCCTGGCTCGAGCCCAGGCCCTGCTGGGCCCGGGCCAGCTTGGCCCTATTGGGCTGAGCCCTTCTTTAAACCCTATTGCCATTTTTCAATTAATTAGTTTAATCCCCTATTGCCTATTTAAAATTGAATTAAAATTTGATTTTAATTTTAAAAGGTTCAAAAGTGTTTTGAATTTTAAATTGGGCTTTTATTAATGATTTTGAATCATTAAGTCAATTAAGGGATTATTAATTAGCAATTTGTTGTTAATTAATTCGGGTTAATGTTAATTTAATTGTTAAATTAATTATTAACCTTTATATGACTAATTTAAGGAATTATAATTAGTGGTTAATAGTTATATTCTAAATGTTAGATTTATAACTATTTAATCATCTAATTATTCAACAATTAGAGTTAGTTATTAATTTAAAAGTTAAATTAATAATTAATTTTTTAATTGACTAATTTAAATGTTAAGTTAGTATATATATATTAGTTAATTGTTGTTAATTGTTAATTTAAATGTTAAATTTATAATTAACTTTAATTAACTGATTAAATAGTTTAATTAGATGTTATTAATTATTGATTTAAAAGTTAAATTAATAATTAATTAATATTTACTAATCTAAGAGTTAGATTAGTGGATTACTGTTCATTTGTGTTAATTATTAATTTAATAGTTAAATTAATGATTAACACTTATTAATTATCTAGTCTAATTATTAGATTGATAATTAATAAAGAATTAGAGTTAGTTATTAATTTATGTGATAAATTAATGATTAATTTTGTTGGACTGGTCTAAGAGTTAGATTAGTTATTAATAGTCTAATTGTTAGATTATTAATGGGGTTTAATCTAAGTGTTAGATTATTAGAAATGTTCTAATTTGCATGGAATAATCTGAAATTATTAATTTGGAGTGTGTGCGCATGTGATGTGTGTTTATTGCTTTGAAATTTGATTTAATTGCATGTTAAGATAATAAATGAGTTTTTTCAAAATTCAAACACCAATTTTGATTGGATCCCAGTTTTTTGAAAGCCAAAATTATTTATTTTGAAAACTCATTTGTTTTAGCCATGTGATGCGCTGAATCATGTGTGGGATGTTTAAAACACACCGTGGTCATGGATATGCACTTAATTTATTATTCATGTGATGAATGGTTTGTGTGGATCGTGGATGTATGTTTGATTATTAATTGTTAATAAATAGAGGTCTGCGCACCTCTCTCTCTCATACTCCGATGTATTTCTACCTCCCTCTCTCTCTTGTACTCGCCATAAGGCCTTCTTCAATTTACCTGTTAATTCTAGAATTAAAGTAATATGATCGAGGCAACCGAGGAAGGAGCAAGGACGATCCACAACTGCAACCAGGAAGGCGTACAGATGGAGATCTCTTGCCTATGTGATTACAGGGTATCTAATGTAACTGTTATAATTAGATTGTGTGTGCGTTTGACTGTTGGCTCCAGTCAAACCCACTGTGCAATCCATGACCACACTAAAGACATGTATGTGATGCATTGTTTTTCTTTTGATTATGAATCAAAGCAGGTTATAGTATTTAGTAAATATATACGATATATCTATATACTATCACCTAGGAGAGACCAAGATAAAAGTTATCTAAATACCCTCAGATAAACTCTAAGCCGTAACGCGAGTAGTTAAGAACTTACCGTGTGGTCCACCATCGTTATAGTCATAGGATTCAAATCACTTTAGGCTGGTTTGTTGTGCTATCCACAAGGCCTGCTTAATTGGGAGGAGAAACTGTGGCTATGGCATTAGATGCCTATAGATCGGGGTAGAGGAACCATGTAGCTTTGTTGTGCTATCCACAAGGGCTGCAAGCAAATCTATGCTCGTCGCGTAATGATGGTTAGCTTAGACCAGGATTGATGGTTTGTTGTGCTATCCACAAGGCCATTAAATCTTTGGGGACCGAAGCTATGATCAGATATTGCAAGGAGTTGCAAGTCCCATAAGTTGGGTGCTCTCTGATTGTATTACAGTTTGTTGTGCTATCCATAAGGCTGTAGTGCAAGTCATTGAGATTCTGATCCCCACTAGGAGACTGTCGACGTCTCCCGTTCTGTATAACTGAGGGTTATACAGTCCGTCGAAAATTAGTGGGAGTTAAACTTGAACAAAAGACCATATCTTGTTTTAAATTTTAATAATTGAACATCTGCTAAATAGATTTTACTTATCTCCTGTAGGGAATTATGTCGTCGAATAACTCACTCCGTGGCATACTTGATGCCATTTTGACTTACCTGATCTACTCAGATTGGTTCAGAAGCCTGAAGAATGTCTTCAGATCTGAACGCAATAACTTTGTCCCTGGAGCTGATCCTCCTACTGAATCGGCATTGGATGCCCCTGAAGCAGAGATAAGAGCTAACGATAAAGGATCGAAGGACAAAGGTAAAAGAGTAGTGAAGGGTGACTGCTTCTACTATAAGCAGTATGGTCACTGGAAGAGGAACTGCAAGGAGTTCCTTGATGATAAAGCTCATAGAAGAGTGAAGCTGTGTGAAGCTTTAGATATCTATATGATAGATATCAACTTGTCGGTTAGAGATTCCACATCTTGGGTATTGGATACCGGATGTGCTTCTCATATCTGTCATGATGTGCAGATGCTGACAAGTAAGCGCAAGCTGAGACAAGGTGAGGTGGAATTAAGGCTAGGAAACGGCGCAAAAGTTGCGGCGATTGCTGTTGGGACAGCAAACCTCAGGCTTCTATCGGGAGACACCTTATTATTGGAAGATTGTTATTATGTTCCTAACATAATAAAGAACATCATATCAATATCTTGTTTGGACAAGATAGGATATAGGTTGACAATTGAGAATAGAAGTTGTTCGATTTATTATGGTAATAAATCAATAGCTTCGGCATCTTTAGTCAACGGTCTAAATCTATTACATGTTTCTCATTACAATCTTCAGATTGATAATGCTCTTAAGAAGAGCAAGAATTGTGTGAACCAGGCCTACATGTGGCATTGTAGACTTGGGCACATTGGCGAAAGCAGGTTGCAAAAGTTGCACAAGCATGGTTACTTAACAGCATTCGATTATGAATCGTTTGCAACATGCGAATCCTGCCTTATGGGAAAGATGGCAAAATCTCCATTTAGTGGACATGGAGAACGTGCCACGGACATTTTGGAATTAATACATTCGGATGTATGTGGTCCCATGTCCACCCAAGCAAAGGTGGCTTTTCTTACTTCATCACGTTCACCGATGACTTCTCAAGATTCGGCTACGTATACTTAATGAAGCACAAGTCGGAAGCATTTGAGAAGTTCAAGGAGTTCAAGAATGAGGTGGAGAAGCAGTTAGGAAAGATTATTAAAGCTCTTCGATCAGATCAAGGAGGAGATACTTGAGTACTAACTTCACACAATTCTTAAAGGATAATGGTATCCTTTCTCAGCTGACCCCTCCATATACACCACAGATAAATGGTGTATCAGAAAGGAGGAATCGCACCTTGTTGGACATGGTGCGATCCATGATGAGCTTTTCGGGATTACCAGTGTCCCTCTGGGGGTATGCTCTAGAGTCAGCAGCATACCTACTGAACAGAGTACCCAGCAAGTCTGTGGCCTCTACTCCATATGAGATATGGAAAGGCAGGAAACCAGAATTTAAACATGTTAAAGTCTGCCTATCATGTATGCCATGCTATGTACACGGCCTGATGTTGCATTTGTTCTAAGTGTTACGAGCAGATTTCAGGCTGATCCAGGCGAAGAGCACTGGAAGGCAGTGAAATGTATCCTTAAGTACTTGAGAAGAACTAAGGATATGTTTCTTGTCTATGGAAGAGGTGACTTGAAACTGCGAGGCTTTACTGACTCGAGTTTCCAGTCAGATCCAGATGATAGTAAGTCAACATCTGGATTCGTGTTTACATTGAACGGAGGGGCAGTGTGCTGGAAGAGTTCCAAGCAAGTAACCACTGCAGATTCGACGACTAAAGCTGAGTACATCGCTGCAGCTGAAGCCGCCAAGGAAGCAGTGTGGTTGAAGAAATTCATCACCGACCTCGGCGTAGTTCCCAGCATCTCTGAGCCTGTTCCACTGTTGTGCGACAACAATGGAACGATTGCGCAAGCGAAAGAGCCACGGTCTCATCAGAAATCGAAGCATATTCTGAGGCGCTTTCACCTTATCAGAGAGATCATATCCAGAGGATTTGTAGTAGTGGAAAGAGTTCCATCCGTCGACAATGTAGCAGATCCACTGACAAAGCCGTTGGCTCAAATTGTGTTTGAGCGTCACCTAGAGTCTATGGGCTTATTGTATAAAGGTGATTGGCTTTAGTCCAAGTGGGAGATTGTTAGTTTAGGTGGCCTACAAGCCAATCTAACAATGTAAATCTCGTTCATTATTAATAAAATGGCATAATATTCATTATGTGTAAATCGCGTTAATTATCGTTTCATAATGAAGTCCGTGAATATGTGCTATGGTGATCAGATTATGATGAGATCATACTAATGAGACTGATCACTTAAACACACATATTCTTAATCGTTCCCAGTCGGAGGATATCCGAGAAGGACATCGGATATCCGGTTCGACTAGTACAGATTACTCCTGCTCATATGATGAGGGTGACTGGTCTCATAAATCACTTGTGTGGAGACACTAAGGCGAATCTATAGGTGCTCATTGGAGAATGAGTTCACTGAACTGATCCGACTGAATCGTTGGATGGTATTGTACCTCACTGTCAACCAACTTGATTCTATTGTCGCAGTTGCGTGGATGGTCCTCGGACCTGAGACACCAAAGACACCTTGGTGGTGGACTTCTGTACTTTGACCTTGGTCTACGAATCTCTAGCCACGGGATTCTAATACGCCAAGGATTGGGTGCAGCGGAATACCGTCGAAGGGAATTGTGTGTCAATAAGGGATCATTCGCTCTCGGTACTTAGAGAGAGAGAATGCTCTAGGAAGGATACTCGGAAGTCCCTGGCCAGGGCGGACGATAATATCGGGAAAGGAGTTTTCCGATATTCATCAGCGGCATCCAATCCAAGTGAGTCGACCGGTTAGGGTTTGACAGCTCGCCATTTCTGAGTTGACTCGAGAGCATTGTACGAATGAAGGATTATATCCACGCGGTAACTGTCGACGGAAAGGTTCCAAGAGTGGGTTACTTAACCCCAAATACCTTCCGGGTTCACGCGGTGTTGCTTGGCACCCAACGTGATCGGAGGCCCGGTCGAATTCGATATGCGACATCAATTCGATTCATTAATTGATTAATAAATGGTTATTAATAAATTAATAAAGCCAGTGAGGAGTCACTGGGTTTATTGGGCCATTAACTGGACTGGTACTTGGGCCTAGAGGGTCACACGCAAATGATTCTCAAGGCGATGGATAAATAAGTGGGTTTTATACAAACCGGGGGTTTTTGTGAAAAATCGCGCGGTTAGTATAAAACATAGCGAACGGGCTGAGCAGGCCAAGCTGCTGCTAACCCTGGCCGCCCCTCCTCAATTTCTATCTTCCTCTGGAATCCAGGCAGATCCAGATCTGCTCCGCCGCTTCTCCGAATCCCGTTCGACGGGAAATCGTCCGCGCACTGCGGCGATCATTGCGGCGACCAGCGGAGGCTTCGCAGTCTGCGAAGAACGACGAACTCGAGGATATCCGTCGCGGGGAGGATCGCGTGGACTTCGCTAGAGGCCAGGCGCTTGCACGGCTTGCGGTGTCACACCGACGGAACCGAACGGCTGCGGATTCGAATCCGCACACGGTGAGAACTTCGATAATCCGATTATCGTATTTTAGTTCTTCGAAACGGGAAACGGATCGCTGTAATATTTTATTTTTCCGCTGCGTGAGCGATCCGGAGAAACCGAGAAAATCCAACAGGCCCAGGGCGACGCCTTTTGAATGGCGTCACCTGGTCTGGACGCCTTTCAAGCCCAGATTCCGGGTTCTTGAAGAACCCCGATTTTTTCTTCCATTTTCTCACCCCATTCATCCCACAGAGAGCTTACCGTGTGGAGGTCGCCCTCCTCTTCTTCTTCCACCGCCATGGGTGCCGGTGGAGGGAGTTACTCCTCCAAGAAAGCCGCCGCTTCGGCTAACGCAGCCGGAATCTCCTCGGTAGCTTCCTCCTCGCGCCTCCGCCGCCTCTTGGCCAAGGTCTTCAACTTCCTGGATCCTTCACCACACTCCATAGCTCGGAAAGGAGGGGTTTTGACGGAAAGAAACCGAGATCGCCGGAGATCGCCGCCGGTGAAGGAGAGAGAAGATTTTTGTGAAAAGTGAGGAAGAAAGGGGGCCTTCGCAGGTCTGTAAACGAAAAGTTAAAAGGCGTCGACTCAGACAGTCGCGTTTTAGGGCGCATAAGTTGAGGCGGCAAGGACAGCTGTTTGAAATTGATTGAAACACGTCCACATGTCATGACGCGTTTAAAGATTCTGGTCAGAGCCGTACAGAGGAAAATGATGAAAGGCGTCTTATGGTGTTGACGCTTTTCAGGGAATTAATCATGGAATTAATGGCAGAATCCTGGAAAAAGTAGGAGAGAGAGTTGAAAGGCGTCAACATGTTAAGACGCGATTTAAGGTTTAATCAGGTTTTTGAGGATTAAATTGAATTTCTGGAAAAAAGAATTATGGTTGAACGGCGTCTTTCGGAGTGGACGCGTTTTGCATTTTACAGAACCCGAACTGTTGAATTTTCAGGAAAAATCCAATTTTTACTAGAGGAAAAATCATGTGCACATCACAGGAAGTTAAGAAATGTTTCAAGGCATGAAAAATACTTCTTTATTCAATGAAATTCTTTATTACATCGCAAAAAAGAAAGAGAAAGAGGACATTTAAGGAAGAATTTCATGAAGACCTTTAAGGTAAGGAAATTTCAATCCTCTATCTCTATCTTTAGAGGATTTGACATGGTAACCAAAGCTAAGGTTCCATAAAGTGGTGATAATTTGTATAGCTTCATAATCTTCGTCGGATTCCAAGTCACGCTTCTTGATTGGGAGTGTGGGAGAGTACTCAGGGAATTCACGACGGCCCAAGCTAAGTTAAGTAAGGCACCGGTGTGGATTGTATAACACGAACTCAGTGGCTCCAATCAACTTAAGATCCGCGCCTGCTGCACGGCGCACCCAAACAGGCTTTCCAACAAGAGCAAGTGGAGACGAGTCGAATATGTCGGACGTCATGAGCTTTAAATACTCTCTCCAGTCCGCCCGGGTCTTGAGCTTTGGAACCTTGTTGACCATGTGCTCATTGAACTTTACAATGTTAGCAATGCAATGAATTGGGCTATTCAAGAAGATCTGAGATGGATTCAGAGGCCTTTTCTTGTTGTACTCGAACTTAAAGTGAAGTTCAACCCATAAGGCAAAGAGTAACATGCACCCATAAGGAGGACGGCTCACAGATGCCGCAGAAAGTCCACTATAAAGATATGCCGAGCGTGCAGTGCTAATGGATTTACCTTCGAAGATTGCGCAGATGACACTAACTTGATCATCTTCTAAGATATTATCCTGCGCAGGGAAGAACAAGGCACCGGCAAGGCATGTAACGAAAGCTTTCGTCACATCCTCCGCTTCGTCCTCCCTTAGATCATCAATTTCATATAGAGTCCACTCGGCTAGCTTTGCAAGATTGATTCCCTTTTTTGTGAGGCATTCTTTAGCTTCTGAAGGATCCTTCATGATTGATGTCAACAATTGTTGATCGGTGATTTTCTCTCTTGTCAAAGCTATCTTATCTTTGTTCTCTTTGGTCTTTGGGAGACCTAATAGAAGCTCCGCCTCCTCCAAAAGGATTGTGCACTCGAAATCTTGGAAGAAGAACGTATGAGTTTGGGGATGCCACCACTCGATCAAGGCACCCATAGCCGCCCAATCTACGTTCGAACTTTTGTAATTTTTGGCAAGCACCACAAGATCTTGAAGATTCCCCTTGGATATGAAAACTTACATGGAAAGCTTAACACTTTTTGCAAGTTTACGAATCCAAGGGAGAGAGGTGAACTTCCTTGGGCCAGGATACATGGGATAATTCTGAAAATCGAAAGGAGAGTAGTTTGAAGAACATGACAAAGAATATGATGAAGAATATGAAGAATATATGAACAGGAATTGAAGGGAAGTTGATTGAACTTACTTGAAGATTGGGATCTCTTCCATTGAGGTGATTTTCCACGTCGGAGAACTTCTCTAGAGACATCTTCATCCTCTTGTTTGAAGAATCCATCCCCTTTTCCGGAGTTCCTCCTTCTTGAAGCTAAGAAACCTTGGAAACTTTGAAGAAACCTTGAAACTTTGGAAGAAAACTCAACTTTGGATCTTTCGATTATGGTTGGATTGCTTGGGAACAACCTAAGGGTGTTTATATAGAAGGAATTGCGATCCTAGGAAGACTTTTCCGGATTGGAAAAGGGATGTGCATTGGTAGAGTTGGAATCCGAATAGAGAACAGCCAGAAACCTATTTCTGTGAGTAAAAGGCGTCGAGGAGCACTGACGTTTTTCAATGTTAAATGGCGTCTGCTCGACATGACGCGTTTCAGCCCTTCTGTTATTTATCTGAAATCCTGTGGTTTTTGATGCTTAAATAATTGTTTGGAATTATTAATGATTTTGATTGCAGAAAATTCAAGAAAACCTGAGTAAAGCTGAGGAAATGTCAAGAAGATCTCACTGTGGGAGTCAAGAAGTCTTGACCATGGCTAAAAAGACGGTTATTTCTACCCCTGTACTATTTCATGTAATCATTTTGCATTCGCATTACTATATATTAAATATTTATTAGAGTATAACAAGGACCTAGTGATTTTGATGAAACTGAAATTTGAGTTCCCCTTTAACAAAAACAGTGATAATTCCAGAGGATTCTTAATCGCACGGATAGGCCGTTGGATTGTTAATTAGTGAGGACGATGGTTCTACTTTTGTGAAACGGTGCGTGGATAAACGAGCTTCGGCTTAGCACTGGATTACAAGAGTTGGTATCTTGACTCATTAATGACAATTTAACAATATTATCCTTGATTAATTTATATTTTATTTGACTTTATATTTTTCTTTTAGCCCAGCATGCATCATATAGGACTTTGAAATCATTGTGATAAGAATTAATCACTGATTAAGTTTCAGACCATAAATCAAACAACTCAAAACATGATATGAAATATTCCATTCTGAATTGAGTATTTTGATTATCTTTGAGGTTCGCTTGAAGATATCCTTGGAATTCTATCCTTTCTTGGATTCTTTATCCAATATTTCTTGTTTTCTTTTAAGATCCATCATGGTTGCAGCACGTCCACATTGGCTGGCAAACGCTCCCCATGATGAAACCTATAGTGTCTATGACCTGGGGTACTTCCCACTCCGAGGAGGTTGATCGACCTTATTTTATTTCCTTGTCTACCTCATCCAGACAGGATTGATTCCATTGATTTCCTTGAACTATCTTCATTGATGATTTTGAGAAAAATTCCAATCATGTGATGTTAAGAGCATGTCTCATCACACCTTGGCATCACCTTTTCAGTACGTTCCATTTCATTTCACTCCCTTGCAAAGACGATGCCAAGGTGAGGCAGCTGTAGACACGCTAATTTTGACGTCATTTCGAGTAAATTTCATATCATATAATAATGCCTCAGAATAATCTGATATTTAATAATTGGTTAATTTTTATTGATCTTTTTAAGTGTCGGGTCAAACAGACATGTTTAAGTTAATCAATTGAATTGATTTTAGCTCAAATTTCAGTTAAAATATATAGAAGTCTAAAAGACGTCGACCTCTGTGGACGCCATTTAGAGTTTATTCTTATTTTAACGTTTAAATTTGAATTTTAATCAATTGATTAATTAGCTAAAAGGCGTCTGTGAGTCCTGACGCGTTTTAGGTTTCCTAGGCTATTTCCACTTCTCTTCCGGATGTTTATCTTTATCTTAATTAGTTTAAAAGACGTCTACACATGTAGACGCTTTTTAGCTAATAAAGATAAAGATAAGTTTTTCGGATATTTATCCTTATCTTAATTAATCTGAAAGGCGTCAGCCATGGTGGACGCGTTTTAGATAATTACAGATAAAGATGAATTAATCAGTATTTATCTGCCAGTTAAGATAGATAAATCCGAAGTTTTTCTATGTTAATCCGCGAACGCAGAAGAGGTCTATAAATACCTTACATCTTGAAGAGTTAAAAATTTTGAGCGCTATTAAAAGTTAAGTGTAATCTCTAGCAAGTTGAAGATCGAAGCAACAACGTCGGAATACCGAAGCGCTGCCATTTCCAGAAGTCGGCGTCCTTTCAAGATTCTTCATCCATTCAAGAATTCAACCATTGGGCATAAGTCTTTTATTTCTGCATTTTCATTTCATTTAGTTCTACATTCTTCATCATTCACTCCATGCAACACACACACCACATTCATTCTTTTCAAAACCTATTTGATTAAGGGGTTTCAAAAGCCATTAAACAAGTAAGTTTGCTGTTTAATTGCATGTTTAACATCATGATTAGAATTGATACTGCTTTTGTTTAAAGTTCTCATCATTGTTTCTTCATTTCTTTTCTTTCTATTCTGCTTCACTCAACAAGAGAATCAAAGGGGAAAATAAGCACAAAGTCAAAAGGATTTCTGGACGATCCTCAACCTCAAATTCAACAGCAAGAACAAAGAACAAGAAGGGCTCTCTTTCTTCAGCCGGCTGAAGAGGGGAATCAAGGACTCAATATCTTCCGCGTTCAAACAGGTAGGAGATCATACCCTCTTTTGGAGCTTTTAAGTCAAAAGTTTCTGGTGATTACTGCACTTAGTTTCTGTTTTAATAGGTTTATTTTGCACTAAACAATATAGATTTTTCATGTTAATCACACGAGCATTTTAAGCACTTACACTGCCGGAGCATTGGTCAAGCCAAAAGGCATAACCAAAAACTCATAATGTCCATACCGAGTGCTAAAGGCCGTCTTACTAACATCAACCTCACGGATCCTCATCTGGTAATACCCTGATCTCAAGTGAATCTTTGAAAACACCTTCGCAGACTATAGCTGATCCATTAAATCATCGATCCTCGGAAGTGGGTACTTGTTCTTTATCGTTACCTGGTTCAGCTGTCTATAATCAATGCACAACCTCAGAGAACCATCTTTCTTCCTGACAAATAGAACTGGAGCACCCCACGGAGAAGTATTGGGACAAATGAAACCCTTATCCAGTAATTCTTGCAACTGCGCCTTGAACTCAGCGAGTTCGGCTGGTGCCATCCGATACGGGGCCTTAGACAGGGGCGCCGTACCCGGTGCAAGCTCAATAGTAAACTCAACCTCTCGCTGAAGAGGAAGGCCAGGCATTCCTCAGGGAACACATCTACAAAGTCACAGACTATAGGCACTTCCCAAGGACTGGGACTACCACTAACATTAGCTAAAACAACCGAGGCAAGGAAGGCCTCACAACCACCAGCAAGCAACCTCTGGGCCTTAAAGGCAGAAATAAGAATACTTCAAGAAGAGAGCCTAATACCTTGGAAGTAGAAGGTCGGGATGTCCGGAATAGGGAAACGCACCCTCTTCCAGTGGCAGTCCACCTCGGCATAATAAGCCTCCAACCAGTCCATGCCCAGGATGACATTAAAGTCACGAATGACGAGCACAACTAGCTGGGCAGGTAACTCACGACCCTCAATGGCCAAGGGAACTTCACTCAAACAGTTATAAGACAACAAGAAATCCCCAGAAGGAACCTCTACCATCAAACCATTAGATATCTCATCAACGGGTGCAGAAAGAACATCTAGGAACTGCTCAGAAATAAAAGAATGCGAAACACCCGAATCAAACAACACATGTGCGGAGTTCCCAAGTACAGAAAGTGTACCTTCCACCAAGTTGGATGAGCGAGCCTCCTTCCTGGTGATAGCTAGAACTCTCCCCTGGGTCCTCGGCTTCTTCTGATCACCTGGTCCCTGCCCCTGACCACGTCCCTGCGGGCAAAACCTCGCCAAATGGCCCTGCTGGCCACAAGTGTAGCATCTCACAGAAAAAGCAGGACATTGAGTCCCACCGTGAGTGCCACTGCAGTGCCGACAGGCTGTCGGAAGCCTCTGAGCTGTCTCCTGCTGAGCGCTGGACACCGACTGACTCTGCTGGCGCTGCCTGGGTCTGCTGCTACCGCTGCTGCCGCTACTGCTGCTGCCGCTACTGCTGCCACTGCCTCGAAAGAATCTCCTGAATCTGGAGCCGAGTGAAGACGATCCTGATCCGGACGAAGGAGCTGCTGCTGCTGCCTTCCCCTTGCCACGGACTGGTCCCTGAGTAGTCAGTCCCCTCTCCTAGGCTGACTGATCTTGCTGTGCCTCTACTGCCACGGCACACCTAACCGCCGATGCCAAATCTGTACAACAGTGGGATGCCACAAAACTCCTCAGACTGGACCTCAGTCCATCCACAAACCTCTCAGTCCGACGCTCCTCGTCTCCTGAGATAAAAGGCACAAACCTCCTAAGTGAAACAAACTTCGTATGGTACTCATGCACTGTCATGCTTCCTTGGGTCAGCTCCATAAATTCCCTCTCCTTGGCCCTCTGAATATGCCTAGGGAAATACTGAGCATTAAATTCCTTCACAAAAGTCTCCCATGAAATCTCCCTGAGACTCCTATCTGCATAAGACAAACTCTTCAAAGTGGTCCACTAGTCCTAGGCATCATCCTTCAACATAAAGGTAGCAAACGGAGTCCTCTCAACTGCCACACAATCCATAGTGTCAAAAGTTTTCTCCATCTCCCTCAACCAATGAACAGCCTCATCAGGGTCGGGACGACCGGTGAAATGAGGCGGCCTCAGCTTCAGGAATTTCTCCAGGGTAGTTGAAGACCCTCCCCGAGCACTGGAACTCTCACTAGGGTCTCGGGTCTGGTATCTAGCCATCGTGTCCATCATAGCCTCCATGAAATGCTCCACACTCGGCCTACCAGCCTCAGATCCACTAGGCACATCTCCCCGCTCTCTAATAACTGGCATCCTTTTCCTAGGAGCCATCTAATCACCTACAATCACATAAATCGAAAAGTTCTAATTAGAATCCTAAGACCTACACTACCGCCGTGCCTGCCTGTATGGGATAATGTAATTATTTGCCGGAATTACAATATTTAGCCTAGTTATTCATTTATTTGCCAGACCGAATGCTCTGATACCAACTGTAACGACCCACCACCCTATAATCGGGGATCCGATTACTAAATGGGTACCAAATCATTAATTTGGAGCCAAACCAAGATCTAGATAAGTCTGGGAAATAAATAATTAACTAAGCTAAACATTCACATCGCATTGAACTGAAAAAGAAGTGCAAAAATTAAAAGTTATTACAATGCGACTCGACACAGCAAATAATTACATACTCCAACAGAAAAGAAATAATTAAGCGTACAGGCCAGAAAATAAAATAACAACTACGTCGGGGCATACTCCGGAACAACAGCTGTTGACACGCAATCCAAAGCAGCACTCTCCTCGCTAAGCCTGCTTGGAACCCTCACCTGAAAACTGCAGGGGTGAGTCTCAACGAAAAGAATCAGTATGGATCCTTCGATCTCTACCGCTCACTCACGCACCCACAAGAGCAGTAGCACAAATAAAGGTAAAGTAAGCAAGTAAGCAGTAATTACTACTCCTAATTCTCGATATAAACCACGTGCATTCGAAATGTAACATGCATATCTCAGAAACCATTCTACCAGGCAACCTACAACTAACGTCTCGGCAAAACACGCCAATCACACAATCAAACGTGGGAAACATCGACTCGCTGAGACCAAACAGTAACCCCTCGGATAGCACGCTAGCTACTCCGGCCCAACTGGCTCAGGTGCTTACTCCTTCCCTTAGCACGAGTGACACTCCATAGGTACCACTCCTACACCGGTACTAGCTAACCCCGGGGCTCACCAAGTGACCCTCTCTCACTAGGCGTCACCCTGCCACTGTTCTCACCGGCGCTGTGTCCCACCCACACCGACACAGGGTGTCAAGCGCTACAACTGTCACTCTAGGTCCACAGTCGCACAAAACACAGCACAGTGCGATCCGGTCACGTAAGAAGTCCACGGTCGCACGAGACACAACATAGTGCGATCTGGTCACATGGAATCCATCATCATCGAGTACAATAAAAGCATGCATTTGATTGAACTATCTAACAGTGTAAACACATATTAATAGCATGAATTAATGTGATTCTGTCTTGAATCGCGTCGCCCAAGGCCGACGTCATTCAACCCTCCTAAACTAGTTCATGTGAAATCTGACCTCAGAACATGGCCTAAAAGGCGTCGCCATAGGTAGCCGCCTATTAAAACGCGTCGCTGTCCTTCGTCGCCTAACAGCGACAAAAGCAGGGACAGTGCTACGGGGTAATTTCCATTAAAACGCGTCGTCCATGCAGGTCGCCTTTTAAAAAGGCGTCGCTGTCCCTGGACGCTTGTCAGTCCAGAGACAGAGTCTGTTAATGGGTCTAAATCGCGTCGTGGGTGGGAGCCGCCTTTCTAAAAGGCGTCCCTATCCCTCGACGCCATTTAGCCTTAACAGACAGGTTCTCCCCTCCGCTTCCCCCAATCCACAAGTTGGGATTTCTCCCCCAAAACGCAAAGAAACGCCACAAAGCATAGAGGGGAAGGAGGAGAATCTAACTACCCATTAGAACACCAAATTTCTCATTCACGCATTTACCGTTTTCACCCCAAAAACACCCCTAAACATGCTTTAAAGCGGGAAAACATACATGCTTCAAAGCGGGAAAACATGATTTTTAAATGAAATACAATGGGAATCGTCACCCTACCGGTTACTCGATCTCCTCCAAGCTTGAAACCGCCAACCCGTCTCGCCCCCACGCCGCCGCCGGTACCGCCGAGGACGTCGTTACTCCACCGGAGGTCGATGGAGTGGAGGGAGAGACGAAATGGTGGGAGGAAAAGGAGGAGGGGGAAGAGGGATTGCCGGAGCCGCCGGGGAAGAGAGGAGAGAGAAGAGAGAGGAGAAAATGAGGGAAAGGAAGGAGGGTTCGCGGGGTCAACCAGAAGCTGGGTAAAACGCGTCGTGCGGCACAAACGCCTATCAGTTGACATGACGGGCCGTACTGACAGAGACTCTGAATTGCATCGCCTATCCAAGACGCCGTTCAGACGACAAGACCGGCGCCGTACACTGACAACCCAGGGTCGTACTCTGAATGGCGTCGTCCATCAAGGACGCCGTTCAGGCGACACGACGGGGGCCGTACTCTCACGGCCCAAAGCCCGCCCATGTGGCGCCTACGTGGCACAATGGCAACCAAACTAAATGGCGTCCACCCAGCAAGACGCCGTTCAAAAGGCGTCGTGCATCCTAGACGTCATTTAGATGGCACTCCCCTAACCCATCAGGGCCCAAATCAAGGGATCCGACCCAGAAATTGACCCGATGACCGGATCCGAAACCTCAGTCCTTATAGGTGGCGTGGGGAGTAATGGGTTTAAGGAAAGTATGCGGTGGTAATGGGTTAATGGGTGTGGGTAAACGATATGCGGGTGTCGGTACTAGTGTGCTGGTAACGGGTTGTGTTTTAGGTATATGGAGGGTACGGCGTGGTGGTTGCTCAGTGGTGCTCGGAGTGTGACCCGTTGAATAAATAGAGGAAGAGTCATCTATCTTCTACTGTTGCCCTCGATTAGACTCAGGCCGGCTATTTGTTAAAATGGGGGCAACTTGATTCTAGTGCTAGTGTTCTGGAAGTAGGTTCTACACTATACCCATGTTTGGCGGTGCTACTGCTTGTGCTGGCGCTCTTGGTTGTTGCTGTTGTTGGGGTTGCTGTTGTTGTCGCAGGGGCCTTCTCGCCTTCAAGGCGGATATATACTTCCTCATTTCTTCCCAATCAATGCCTCCCTGCTCGTTGAGATCATGAATATAATCATGGAATTGGAAGCAAGTATCTATTGTGTGTCTAGGTTGTCGGTGGAAATAACAATACCTAGAAGTGTCGGCATTTTGGGGTCAAACTGTTTTTTCTCTTGGCAAAACCAAAGCATTGGCTACCATTAAAGCATTGAAGATATCTGATAAAGACTCTAGAAGAACTGGATATTCTGCCCTTTTCGGGCCTGGAGGTTTTCTCTACTGGTCATAATCAGCAGGAGGAGGCACATTATGGTACGCCGGCGGTGCGCGCGGCTGGTATTGCTGCTGTTGTGGGGGTTGATATTGTAATTGCCACTGTGGCTGCTGCTGTGGCTATTGTTGTGGTTGCTGGTTCGGCTGCTGAGGCCGCTGGTACTAAGGCTGCTGATACTGTGGGTTCGACTGCTGCTGTCTGTAACCCTGTTGGTTTGGCTGTTGCGGCCGCTAGTACTGAGGCTGTTGATTCCTCACGAATTGGGGCAGATTGTTGTTCATGGTACTAATCTACTCATGGGAGAGCGTGCCCTTAGTGGTTGGACCCGTACTAGGAGAATTTGGCACGGCAGGCTTCCGAGGTGGAGGCCTGCTAGGTCGATGAGAATCAAAGACACTAGAGAATGTAGCATCCTTGAAAGCATTCTGACAATAGCACGCCCTTTCATAGAGCTCTGCCATAGTGGTCAAGTTGTTCAGGGCGAGGACTAACTTAAACTGAAGTGTAGCATTGGAGATTAACATTTTTACTTGCTTTGACTCAAACATATGATCTTTCACTTTTTCTGCCATGCCCCTCCATCTATCAGCAAAACTGACGAATTCCTCGTTGAGCTTCATTTTTTCTTCTATGAAATCAGTAATGGACAGAGAGGGTGCAACTCTGTCCCGGTATCGTTGAATGAATTGTCGTGACACGATACCATAGTCCTCTACTTCAGATGGCTCTAAGGAAAAGAACCATTCGAGGGTTGGTCCCTCCAAAGATTTCCTAAACAAAAATGCCAACGAACTCTTATCATTTTACCAGAAAGATGACTCATACATAAACTCCTTCAAATGAGTGAAGGGGTTACCAATACCGTTGTATTTTCGGTACACTGGCATTTCAGAGGGCGGCAAATGGAACACGGGCAGACTTGGCAAGTTAATTTCAGGTGCAACTTTAACTCCCATCATTTTCTAAAAATTATTGAACTGCTCATCCATACGCTCCATCTTCGCGAGCAGAGCCTGAGTCGTCGGATCGACTAGAGGAGGAGGAGGTGGAGGTACATGATAGGTCTGTTGCCTAGAGTATGTGAGGCAAGGGGGACAATAGGGTTGAGGTCCGGCAGAGCTTCCGCAATGCCCGGGGGCATTTTGGTAAGTAGGCGTCGGCGGCCTGACCGGTTGCCTTGAGGATGACAATTATGGCCCAACTGGCCGAGAAGTAGAAACTTGAAGGCCTTCCATGGCTTGATGAATGAATGAAGTGTGCTGAGGAGGAGGTTGAGGAATGACAGGGGGGACCACAGGATTCGGCCCAGTAGATGGTACAGGCGTCTTCCCTTTCAAAATGGATTGGATTGCCTCAAGTTGGTGAGGATCCAGGTGGGAGGCCAGAACTCCCAGGACGTTGACCAGATCATATGGATTGGAAGATGAGGGCTCATTCGGGTTCATGGCCCCTCAAAGACAGGATTAGAAACCGCATGCACGTGCGGAGGAAGATCAGCACCAGAATGGTGTTGACCATGGACAAAAGGAGGAGGGACATGAAGGTTTCCCTCATGTTCAGATGGATAAGAATGAGGATCATGGGGGGTATTAGTATCTCCCCATTTTCATAGTGATAATTGGATTCAAGAGGGGCATTAGCATCTCCCTCATAGTTGACCATAACTTCCGAAGCCATACTCAAATCCCTACCTGATCGAAGTAGCATGATATTAGATTTTTTTTTCGAAGATTTGCAGACAAGTTGTACAGAGATTAAGCAATCAAGTGGATGTTTAACGTTATTTCAGGATTCCTTGTTGGGTTATTTGGATTCAATTAATCACAAATTCACTCAAGGGGTAGGATCCTAGTTTCAGTTCAATTTCCACCGTTATACTCTATGGCTTTCTCTTACAACGTTATGAAAATCTAACCAGGACTTCGATTGGTACAACCAGCCCGATGAACAAGGAGGAATACCTTGATTTTAGGGACTTACGGAGGTCTTTAATGCCAACCATTCTAGTCTGATCGAGGGAACGACCCTATCAGAGAGAGGTGAAGACGTCAAGAAAGGTGTTCCTAAGAGAAAAGGGGGGTGTTAGCCCTAGTGCGTATGACTTGTAGACGGGATGGCCTCTAATGCTTATTAAGTAATGTGTAGTAACAAGCAGATCAAAAATCTAAGAACTAAAGAAAAAAACAAGAAACTGTCTGAATCGCGTCGCTGTTTGTCGACGCTATTCAAACAGAACCTTATTTTTTCGCAGAATCTCAGGCAGCAAATAATAGAGAAAATTGTCTGAAAGGCGTCTGGGTTCAACGGCGCTTTATGAAACGCGTCGCTATTCTTGGACGCTTTTCAAGTCGCATAATGAAAATTTCATAAGGATTTTCTGGATCGATTCCTCCTCAAACAAACAGAATAAAAGCGGTAAATAATTGGCTAATACGAATATTTTTTATTTCATTTTTTTTTTAAACAAGATGATTTATCATCTAAACAACAAAACATTTAATCAATCACACATGCTTCTTATCACAATCACAACTCCTCAATAAATCAAATGGAGAGGGCAAGATCTTGCCGCAAGTGTGTGCACGTGGTGCATGTGGGAATAACAACTAAACTAAAAACTCACCGATCGGTGAGGGCGTATCGAGAGACACAGGTGGTGCGCCATGGGCGCCCGATTAATAAAAAGTAGGAACAAAGATTAAAAGATGGTGAAACCAAGTCCCAACGTGATCGCCAAAAAACTGTGAGTGCTCAAATTAGGATGTGATTATCATGAAAATTTATGTTGTTTATGTGACAAATAAACCTATTAAAAACTAAGTGAATGTGATCGCCATAAACTTTTAACTAAAAAGTTCCAAAAGAAAAGATTGATCGTCTACCTGTTTCAAAATTGAGAGATGTTGGAGTCCTTGATTCTCCTCCTTCAGCCGGCTGAAGAAAGAGAGCCCTTCTGACTTTGTTCTTACTTTGAATACTTATTGGACTTTGAGGATCATCCAACTTGATTCCCTTGTTGTTGATTCTCTCCTCTTGATCTTCTTTTGTACCATTGAACATTACAAAAAGTGGAAAGAAAGAAAGAGGGAATAATAAGAACTCATATAGATGTAGTATCTATCCCAGTAATAATTCTAATCATGCAACTAAACAAATGAACTCACTTGTTTGTGGTCTTTGAAACCCCTTTAAAACATGGATTGGAAATTATATGCTAGTGAGTGTGTGTTGCATGGAGTGATGTGATGAAATTGTGATGCCAATGTGATAAAAATATGAGAAAGATGCAGAAATCAATTAAGAACTAAGTTGGATGGCCCCTGTGAAGCCTTGGTCTTGAATAGATCTTGAAAGGATGAAGAAGCGATGAAGAAAGGATGCAGACTCCTGGAAGTAGCAGCGCGTCGATCTTTCAGCATTTGGAAGTCGTCTCTCTCAAAGAATTGCTTAACTTTCAAGAATTATCACTTTAATCACTAATATCACTAATAATCACTAACTTTTTAATGACCAAAGGGTTGGGTATTTATAGGCTTTAAGTTCACACATCCGCGGTTACTTAAAGATTAACATGAAAGATTTTGAAGTTTATTCAACTAATATAGATAAACACATATTAATTCATCATTATCTGTAATTATCCAAAACGTGTCGCCCAAGAGAGACGTCTTTCAGACTAATTAAGATAAGGATAAACATCGGTAAGAAGAAGCAGAAACATATTAGGAGACCTAAATAGCGTTCTGCCAGGCAAACGTCTTTTATCTAATTAATCAATTAATTAAAATTCAAATTTAAATATCAAAATAGGAATAAATTCTAAATGACGTCTACACATGTCGACGTCTTTTAGACTTTTTCATATTTGATTAAAATTTGAGTTAAAATTAATTTAATTAATTAACTTAAATTATGTCTGTATGACCCGATACTATTTAGATAATTAATCCAAAAAGATTAATAATGATTAAATATCAGACCACCTTGAAGCATTATTATATGATATGAAATTTACTCAAAATGATGTCAAAATTAGCGTGTCTACAGTGGCGTGGTTGATCCTTGGACTTAAGACACCTTGTCGGTGGACTTTTGTACCTTGACCTTGACTTACGAATCCCTATCCACGGGAGCTCTAATAGTCAAGGATCGGGTCCAGCGGAAGACCTTCGAAGGTGATTATGTGTTCAATAAAAGATCGTTCGCTCTCAGGTAACTGGAGAGAGAATGCTCTAGAATAGATCCGCAGGAGTCTTTGGCCAAAGCAAAAACAATATCAGAAAATATGTTTTCGGATATTGTACAGTGGAGTCTGATTCAAGTGAGTTGACCATCTAGAGTTTGACAGTTGACCATACTCTAGGTTAACTCGAGAGCATTGTGCGAACGAAGGATTATAGCCACGCGGTAACTGTGGACGGATAGGTTCCATGAGTGGGTTGTTGGACTTAACGGGCTGAAAACCGGACTGGTAAATGGGCCTAGAGGGTCACACGCAATAAGATTCTTAGTCGGTGGTACATAAGTGGGATTTATATTAACTCCGGGACTTTTGTGAAAAGTCGTGCCGACTTAATATAAACACACGCTGTTGAGAAACCCTAGGCCAAGCTCCAGGGTTTCCCCATGCTGGCCGTCATCCCTCCTTTCTCTCTCCTCCTCTGGGCGCCCCGTTCGGGGTGCCGGAACAGTCTCCGTCTCCGCCGCGCATGATTTTCGAAAGTCGGGAATTCCTGTCCGCGGGTTTTCGGACATCGTTACGGCGACGGATCTTCAGCAAGCGAGCTGATATGGACGAGGTAACGAGGACAAACCACCGCGGAGGATCGCGTGGATACCGCTGGAGGCCGGACGCTTGTGCGGCTCGCGGCATCGCCTCGACGGAACCGAGATGGAAGCGGATTCGAATCCGCGCACGGTAATCAGATTACAACTTGATTTTCGGTTTTAGTTTTTCAATACAAATTGGATCAGCTGGCATCGGGCGGGATATTTTATTCGTCATTTCCTCTGCGTTCTTCGCCTCCCGCCCGGATCCCAAAAGTGGTATCAGAGCTAGGTTCCGCTCTGATCCGCTTCGGAAGGACTAAATTATTATTCTAGAACTAATTCCATGCAAAATTTATTTTTCTCTCGTAGAAATTACTCATGGGATGAGCTTGCAATAATCAGATTATTTTTTCTGTAGAGAAAATCAAATTTTAAAGGGTTTTTCGTAGTTTTTTCATGGTGATGAACAACCGACTTTGTGGGTTTCATTGGAGCTTTAATGGTGATGGAAGATCACCGTAAAGCTTGCTGGTATGACCAGCTACCGTTGCCAGTCCCAAGATCCATGTTGTGGCCGGAATCCGGTGGTAGAACCTCCCTTCTCCATTATTTTCAAATGTTAAAAAATTTGGGGGTGGAAGGCCAAAGTTTGCAAAAACTCCTCTTAACCGCTGGATTTAGGGGCTGCCGGCGACGAGATCATCGCCGGCCGGCTATCACCGGAGCCGGGGATGGACAAGGGGCCACCCTCCCGCTGCCTCCGGCCGCCTTGGCCGCCACCGGCGGCAGTGGCGGCGCCCCAAAGATCCTTAAACCTGCAACCTGAAAGGGCTGGCACTGGCACTGGGGAGGCGTGAACCGGCAGGTCCCGCGCCGGTTCGACCGCGAGCCGGGGCCCGGTCGGGCGCGCCAGTCTCCCAAGCGCATCAGGTGGCTAGGCCAAGTAGACCCAAGCTGCGTAGCCCCTTTTGGTCCGGACCATCTGGGAGCCCAGGCCGAGCCTTGGCCAGGTCTTGCAACCAAGTTTTAATGGACCAAGCCCATTTAATCCCCAACCCTTTAGCCCATTAACCCCTATCCTATAAAGCCCCTATTATTAAAAACCCCACCTTTATTTACTGTAAATGAAAAATTAAATACTGTTTAAAATTGTTTTAAACTTAAAAAAATTATGATTTTCAGTTATAAAAGGGTATTTTTTTAAGATATAATCTTAAATAAGATACAAATATATTTTAAAAAGTGTTCTTAAAATTGATTAACAAGTGTAGTTAAATAATTTCGTTTAAGATGTGATCTTAAATGTAATTAACAATTGTTGTTAAATTGCTTTTAATTAAGTAATTTAAAGGGGTCTTTTTAAGACATGATCTTTAATGAGTTTTATATACTAAGATGTGATCTTAATTTAATTAACAATTGTTGTTAATTTATTTTTTTTAATATGAGTGATTAAGGGGATTAATTAAGATGAGATCTTAATTTAATCATTAACAAATGTTGTTAATTATTTTAAGATTGCAACCTTAAATGTTATTAACAGATGTTGTTAATTTTAATTAATTAGATGATTAGATCATTTAATTTTCTAACAATTGTTTTTATGAAATTAATGTTCTTAATTAAGGGAAACATAATAAAAGGTTACTATGTGATTAATTAACTTTTTATAATTGTTATAATTAAGTTAATTATTTATTTAGTAATAAACCTTAATAAAAGTTATTAAGCACTAATTAAATCTTAATAATAGTTATTAAGATGATTAATTAGTTTACTCATGAATCTCTTAATTATTTTTTTGTAGATCTAATCTAATTAAAATTGATCTTTTAATAAATGTTATTAAGAGATTAATTAAGTCTAATTATTAGACTATTTTAATTAGAAATGTTCTAATTAATTTTTCCTAATAATTGTTATTAAGAAATATCTTTTAATAAGGGGGTTTATTAACAAGGAGTTGTTAATCAATTATAATTGGGGTTAGAAATTCTTTTATAAGTGTAATTTAGGAATTTTTTAATTCTATCTAAATGTTAGATTGTTTTCGCATTAATAATTGTTATTAATGTAATTTAAAATTAATTTAAGTGTTAGATTAATTAATTTAGAATTTTTCTAAATTATGCATGGAATATTTTATAATTTTAATTTTAGCTTTGTTTGCACATGTTGATGTGTTTGATGTTTTAAATTAGATTTATTGCATTTTAGAAAATAAGATTTTCGAAAATTCAAATTATCCAATTTTGATTGGTACCCAAGTTTTAAGAAAACCAAAATTATTATATTTTCAAAATTTTAGCCTTCATGTGATGTGCTTTATCATGAATGGATGGCTAAAATTTGAAGTGGTCATGGACATGCACTTAATTAATTTCATATCATGTGATGGTGTGTGATTATGTGGATTGTTATGGAATGTGATGTACATTAATTAAGTGTTAATTAATGAGGCCTGCGTGCCTCCCTCTCTTTGTCATTCCATTGTAATTCTATCTCCCTCTGTTATTGTACTCGGCTATATGGCTTTTTCTTATAGTTTATTTGTATTTGAAATTGTTTCTAAATTAATATTATTTGTATTTGATCGCATCGGCCGAGGAGAGGGGAGGATGATCCACAAATACAACCAGGAAGGCGACATGAGATGAGATCACCATTGGCTATGTGTTTGCATGTTTAGATTATATAAATGTTATATAGTTTTAGTGATTAATTGTTTGGCTCCAGTTAATCACCGTGCTGTCCATGACCACATAATGAACATGTATGGTTGATGCATACTTTTTAGTTTTTTATTATGAATCGATTACTAATATCTAGGTATAGTTAAATATATATGATATATTTATAAACTATCACCTAGGATGAGACCAACTTAGCATAAACAAAACCTTCAACATAAAGTCTAAGCCGTAGCGCGAGTCATTGAGAATGCACTGCGTGGCTCTCCATTAAAATAGTTCTTAGAACTTGATTTAGTGATGACAATTTCTATGTGTTTACCTGAGATCTGTCACCATCTGATGAAAGGACTATTAACTATGGCATCTTGATGCCTTGAGATTGGAATAGAGAAATGGTGTAGCTGTCATTGCGTTTACCCGGGACCTGCATTCTTACTCTACTTTGTCACGTATTGATGTTAAAGCTTAGACTAGGTATAATGGTCTACTATGTTTACCCAGGACCATTAAAGACCTGGGAGCCGAAATAAGATAGAATATTGCAAGGAGTTGCAATTACCATAAGATGGTTGCTCTAAGATAATGGTATGATACTATGTGTTTACCCGAGGTCATACTGTGATTCTTGGAGATTTTGATCCTCACTAGGACACCGTCGGAGTCTTCCGTTATGTATACCTGAAGGTTATACAGTCCATCGAAAAATAGTGAGAAATAATTCAAGATAAAATACCATAATTGAATTATAAGAACTATCTGCTTAAATCACGTTATTTCCTTCGTTCACTAAAATGTCGTCTATTCGAGATGTTGGCATATTGGATGCCAATACTTCTCATACTCAGACTGACTAGAAAACTCTTAAGAATGTCTTTAGGGATAAGTGAAAGTCACTATCCTAATCAGGTATCATGAATCCTCTTACTTGGATAGACCAAGGTGAAGAGGTACTCATAATATGCCTTTTTGGAAGGCAATGGTTGTCATGAAATCTCTTATTCGGATAGACCAAGATGAAGAGATATTTTTGATGTACCTTTGAGAAAGGCAAGTGGTAAGATTTTAAATGGTTGAACCCACACCTGAAAAGGATGAAGGAAGGTCAGCTGAGATAGAGAAGTAGCAGTTCTCCCACTGCCACCAATATAAGGATATTGATAAAGGCAAAACGAATATGAAACTTGAAAGAAGTTTTAGATATTCATATTATCAACTTTTGCATGTCTATTGGAGAATTAACGTCTCCAATATGAGATATTGGAAATGGTTCTCAGTGTTGCGATGGTATGCAGACTTAGACAAGTAAAAGAAAATCAAGAAAATGTAAGTGTTGAGTTAGACTCAACAATTGTTCATGATATTCATAGGTTACTGTCAGACAGTAAATCTTTGTATATCTATAGGAGTCAAATATGACACTGAATAATTGTTATTTAGTTGCATAAGATATCAAGAATAGTATTGATTGAGAAAGAATAACAGTTGTTCGAATCAGTCAATGTACTATAGATTCTTGATGTGACATTTCATTTGATGAATGTTCACGAGTCTCCTATAGAAATAAACTGTGTGAATTCTGATTATCTATGGTATTGTACACAGGATTGTACAATAAGAAATTATTGGTGGTAATACATACTGATGTAAACAGCTCAATATCCTCTTAAGGACAAAGATAATCACTCCCATTTCCTTACCTTATAGTTTACTCTTTGAATGATTTGTTGTATGTATTTAATGTAGTACAAGTTGAACGCATCTGAGAGATTAAGGTATAAGATCAATATAAAGTATTAGAATTTTTGATTTGATTAAAGAAACTAATACTTTAGTATATGATTCACATAAATCATTAAAAGGATAATTGTATCCTCGCTCGATTGATCCTCATTGTACATCATAGTAATATGATAGAATGAGAAATTGCACCTTATTAAGATATGGTGCAATGCATAATAAGTTTTGCCTCATTCTTACATCCTTTTGAACATGAGTATGAACATTAGATGTCCATACTTTACAGATGATTCCAAATAAGTCAGTGTGTGTCCATATAAGATACGGAAACCAAATAATTCATATGAGATGTGAATTATGAACAAACCTGATTTCAAAGTCAAGTTATACCGTGATGTGAATTTGTGAAATATCTAAAGAGTTTGGACATTACATTTATTGGTCAGGCGATAATAAAATAATTATCGTCTTGAAAGTTGTCTTCTATGAAGTGGAATATGTCCTCAAAGAAGATAGTGGGAGCTAATAAAATTAGAAGATGTTCAAGATTCACAAGTTAACATAAGATTATTAGATAATTTTTAAGTTCTTTGGAGCCACTTATAACACACATCAGAGAGCTTCATAGATTTTTGAGATTCTCTCAGTGACTAAAAGGATATGTTTGATATGTCTGATTTAGCAAGATGAGAGGAGCTCAAAAATATATTATGATCTAAAATCTATGATAATGGTGCCCTCTACCATTACAACTTTGAGATTGATAAGTTTATTAGAATTCTACTTGCCAATACTGCCTATCATTATGATGAGATGATGACAGTTGGATATTAAAAGTGTTCTCTCAATGTAATTGAGGTAAAGATGTATATGATACACCTTTAAAGCTTTTGGAATGTCAAGGAAGCAAGTTATGATTTTAAAGATTATTTTGAATCAAACTGAAGTTGTAATAAAAGTTTTTGACTTAATTGTCAAATATTACGTGATCATTAAGAATGATCACAGATTGTGTGTGTTCAAAGAGGATAGTGGGAGTACGGTCGCTTTATTAATGCTTTGTGATAATAACATCAAAGTCATTGGGAATGACGTCAAGATGTTACTATCAGTGAAAGTATTGTTAACCATATTTTCCTTCATAATAGGTTTAGTTATAATATCCCACGTATTAGAAATACGAATCTATTAAGATAGATCGGTGGGGATATTATATTGAGCTGTGTGTCAAGATGTTTGGCATAAATTTCATAATAAGTCTCAATTGTTAAGATATGAAATTTATTTCTTTAGGGAAAAAGTTCCTTAAAAGATATAGAAGTGAAATGCATCACTAAGAACTTGAGAAGTGCTAAGGATGCACTCATGTATATGGAGAAGATGATTTGAAACTATGAGTTCACACTTACTCAAATTTCAAGTCAAATAATAGATTTAACCTTCTAAGAGAAAGGAATGAATTTGAAGGGTTCCAATCTAGAACTCGATATTAAGGTGACGACATAAACAAGTGATACTGTTAATGGAACAGTATGGATGAAAAGGTTCATCCCTGAAGTAGATGTAGTTCTAAAAGGTCTCTAATACTGTCCTATTGTTGTAGGACAACAGTGGGAGTGATCATTTGTGTGATCGAGCCATGGTCTCTTCAGAAGTTGCTAAACATTCTAAGGCTCTTTCACAAGTTCAGAGACATAGGATTAAGAGGAAATAACGTAATGGAAATATTCCATCTATAGATAATTTAGTAGATCCCTGACCAAGTCTTAGTCACATACTTTATGTGAGCATCACCTAGATTTGATGGAGATCAAATGCGAAGATAATTGGCTTGAGTCCAAGTGGGAGATTGATAGATATAGGTGTTCTCTAAGCCAATCATAAGGCACCTATTTCAATCTAATTCACTAATAAATGGTATTAAATTCATTATGTAGATTGGCATATTTATAATTACGCATAATGAAGTCCATGAATATGTGCAATAGTCATCAGATTATGATGAGCTCATAATAATGAGACTGATGACTTATAAACACATATTCTCAATTGTTCCTAGTCGTAAGATGTTTGAGAAGGACATCAAACATCCAGTAAGACTAGTACAGGTTATTCTAGCTCATATGATGAGGGTGACAGATCTCGTTAGTTACTCGTGTGGAGACACAATGGTAAACCTGTAGGTGCTTATTGGGGAATGAGTTCACTGAACTGATCCGACATGAATAGCCGATGGTAATTTACCAGACTGTCAATCGGCTTGATTCATCGTCACAGTGGCGTGGTTAATCCTTGGACTTGAGATACCAAACACACCTTGTCGGTGGACTTCTGGACTTTGACCTTGACTTACGAATCCCTATCTACGGGATCTCTAATAGTCAAGGATTGGGTCCAGTGGAAGACCTTAGAAGGTGATTGTGTGTTCAATAAAGGATCGTTCGCTCTCAGGTAACTGGAGAGAGAATGCTCTAGAATAGATCCAAAGGAGTCTCTGGCCAGAGCAAAAACAATATCAGAAAAGATGTTTTCATATATTGTACAACGGAGTCTGATTCAAGTGAGTTGACCATCTAGGGTTTGACAGTTGACCATACTCTAGGTTAACTTGAGAGCATTGTGCGAACGAAGGATTATAGCCACGCGGTAACTGTGGACGGACAGGTTCCATGAGTGGGTTGCTGAACCCCATTACCTTCCAAGATCATACGGTGTTGCTTGGCACCCAACTTGATCGGAAGTCCGACCGAATTTACATGCGATGTGAATTCGGCTAAGTAATTAGTTAATATCTAGATATTAATTAATTACAATAAGTCAATAACTAGTTATTGGACTTAAGGGCTGAAAATCGGATTGGTAAATGGGCCTAGAGGGTCACATGCAATAAGATTCTCAGTCGGTGGTACATAAGTGGGATTTATATTAACTCGGGGACTTTTGTGAAAAGTCGCGCCGACTTAATATATATACGCGTTGTTGAGAAACCCTGGGCCAAGCTCCAATGTTTCCCCATGCTGGCCGTCATCCCCCTTTCTCTCTCCTCCTCTGGGTGCCCCGTTCGAGGTGCCGGAACAGTCTTCGTCTCTGCCGCGCACGATTCCCGAAAGTCAGGAATTCCCGTCCGCGGGTTTCCGGACATCGTTGCGGCGACGGATCTTCAGCGAGCGAGCTGATACGGATGTGGGAACGAGGACGAACCACTACGGAGGATCACGTGGATACCGCTGGAGGCCGAACGCTTGTGCGGGTCGCGGCATCGCCTCGACGGAACCGAGACGGAAGCGGATTCGAATCCCCGCACGGTAATCAGATTACAACCCGGTTTTCTGTTTTAGTTTTCGTTCCGAATCGGATCAGCGCGCATCGAGCGAGATATTTTATTCGTTGTTTCAGCTGCGTTCTTCGCGTCTCGCCCGGATCCCAACAATGCATACCGACCTTGTGTTATCTTCACTTCCACAATCATATGCACATTTCATTGTTTACTTTAACATGAACAAAATCCAGACCACTTTGGCTGAATTACTAAACATGCTGAAGACTGCAAAGGGAAACCTTGTGAAGGATAAACCTCATGTTCTTATGGTTGGTAAGACCGGCAAGAAAAGATTAGCTGTCCAAGCCTTCAGGAATGGCAAAAGCAAGAATCAGAAGAAGTCGAAAGTTGTCAAGAAGGACAAAGGCAAGAGTGCTGAGAAAGGTGATTGCTTCTATTGTCATCAAAGGGGACACGGGAAGAGGAATTGCAAAGAATACCTCAAAGACAAGGCTCAAGGAACTAGGAAGTAGCAGGACGTTTAAGGTATCTATATGATAGATGTAAACTTGTCAATTAGAGATTATACATCATGGGTATTAGATACTGGATGTGTTTCTCATATCTACAATTCTGTACAGGCACTGACAAGAAGGCGCAACCTGAGGACTGGCGAAGTGGAGCTGAGGCTAGGTAACGGCACAAGAGTTGCAGCGATCGTTGTTGGGACAGTGGAGCTCAAGCTACCATCCGAAGATATTTTTTCATTAGATGAATGTTATTATGTACCTAGCATAATAAGGAATATTATTTCTATTTCATATTTAAATAGACACTTTATCTGTTGGGAACAATTGTTGTTCAATTTATTTTAGAAATAAATTAATAGCTTATGCTACATTATCTAATGGATTGTATTTATTAAATGTGTCTCATGAGAATTTAAACATCAGTTCCATAACTAAAAGAAAAAGGTATGAAATGAACAAAGCTTACTTATGGCATTGTAGGCTTGGTCACATTGGAGAAAACAGATTCCAAAGGTTGTATAAAGATGGATAATTAGATCCATTTGATTATGAATCATATGTGACCTGTGAGTCATGTTGGATGGATAAAATGGCTAAATCTCCATTTTCTGAAACTGGAGAACGAGCCAAAGGCGTACTAGAACTAATACATTCTAATGTATGTGGTCCTATGTCTACCCAAGCCATTGGAGGTTTCTCGTACTTCATCACATTCACTGATGATTACTCAAGATTCGGATTTGTATACTTACTAAAGTATAAATCTGAAGTCTTTGAGAAATTTAGAAAATTTAGGAATGAAGTAGAAAAACAAATTGGAAAAAGCATAAAAGCCATCCAATCTGATCGTGATGGTGAATACTTAAGTATAGAGTTCATTAAATACCTAAAGGATAATGGTATCCTATCTCAGTTATATCTCCTTATACACCTCAGATGAATGGTGTATCAGAAAGGAGGAATCGCACATTAATGGAAATGGTGCGATCCATGATGAGCACGTCCAAATTACTAGTGTTTTTATAGGGATATGCACTTAGCTCGCCTATGTATATCCTGAACAAGGTTCCCAACAAATCTGTTGAAACCACTCCATATGAGATATGGAATGGAAAGAAACCAGACCTTAAACATGTTAAAGTCTGGAGATGTCCTGCTCATGTTAAAAGACATGATGCAGATAAGCTGGAGTCGAGAACTGACAAATACAGATTTGTGGGATATCCAAAAGAAACTTATAGATATTACTTCTATCATCCTGGCAAATAAAAGGTGTTTGTAGTCAGGAGAGCTGTCTTTCTGGAAGAAGAATGTATTCTCCAAAAGGACAGTGGGAGAAAAGTAACTTTGGAAGAAATTTCAAACCCACAAATTGGTAACGGTTCATCTGATGAACTGTCAGTTTCTGAACCTGTTCAAATAAGTACACAAGAAACTCGTAGATCAGAAAGAGTACCTAAACCACTAAAAAGATATGTGGGACATATTAATTTGGATGGTTCTAGGATACTCTATAATGAGGATGATGATCCTAAGACTTACAAGGAGGCCATTGAAAGCCCAGTGGCAGGGAAATGGCGAGAAGCTATGAATTCTGAGATTCAGTCTATGCACATCAACCAAGTTTGGAACTTGGTTGACTTGCCCGAAGGTATAGTACCTATCGGCTACAAGTGGATCTTTAAAAGAAAGATCGGTGCAGATAGACGAATAGAGACTTATAAGGCAAGGCTAGTAGCGAAAGGGTATCGTCAAAGGCAAGGAATTGACTATGATGAGACCTTCTCACCCATTGCCATGATTAAGTCTATCAGAATTTTTCTCGCTATTGCTGCATACCATGATTACGAGATCAGGCAGATGGATGTGAAGACAACCTTCCTCAATGGAAACCTTGAGGAAGAAGTGTATATGATGCAACTAGAAGGCTTCACATCAAAGGAATCTCCAGATATGGTATGTAAGTTGCAAAGATCTATTTATGAACTGAAGTAAGCTTTCCGAAACTAGAACATAAGGTTTGATGAGGCAATCAAATCTTATGGCTTCATTAAGAATGAAGATGAGCATTGCGTGTACAAGAAAAATAGTAGGAGCGCAATCACATTCCTAGTTATTTACGTTGATGACATCCTACTCATTGGGAATGATGTAAGAATGATGTCATCAGTAAAGATCTGGCTATCCAAGAACTTCTCCATGAATGATTTGGAAGAAGCATCTTACATATTGGGAATGCAGATCTATAGAGATAGATCAAAGAAGATGCTTGCCTTAACCAAATTCATGTACATAGAAACCATTGTCAAAAGGTTTGGCATGGAAAATTCTAAGAGAGGTCTCATACCGATGAGACATGGAATTTATCTCTCCTAGGGTCAGACTCCTAAGACTTCTGAGGAGAGGGGCAATGATGGATAAGATTCCCTATACTTCAGCCATAAGTTCCACCATATATACCATGCTATGTACTAGACCTGATGTTGCATATGCTCTAAGCGTTACGAGCAGACATCAGGCAGATCTAGGTGATGAACACTGGAAGGCTGTGAAATGTATCCATAAGTATTTGAGAAGAACTAAGGATATGTTTCTAGTCTATGGAGGAGGAGATTTAAGGCTGCAAGGATACACTGATTCAAATTTTCAGTCTGATCCTGATGACAGCAAATCGACATCAGGTTTTGTCTTCACACTCAACGGGGGAGCAGTGAGCTGGAAAAGTTCCAAGCAGGAAACCACTGCTGATTCGACAATGGAAGCTGAATATATTGCTACTACTAAAACCGCCAAGGAAGCTGTCTGGATGAAAAAATTCATCGACCATCTTGGTGTGGTGGAAAGCATCTCTGGTCCCGTCCCACTGTTGTGTGACAACAATGGGGGGGTTGCTCAAGCGAAAGAAGCGAGGTCTCATCAGAAGTTGAAGCACATTCTGTGGCACCTTCATCTGATCAGAGAGATTATAGCTCGAGGAGATGTTGTAGTGGAGAGAGTTCCTTCAGCCGACAACATAGCAGATCCACTGACAAAGCCTTTGTCTCAAAATGTCTTTGAGCGTTACTCAGAGAATATGGGTATTCTGCATAAAAGTGATTGGCTTTAGTCCAAGTGGGAGAATGTTGGTATTTGGTGGTGTGAAAGCCAATCCAATACTATGTATCATTCAGTTTATTAATATAATGGCCTTAATCCATTGTGTGTAATTAGTTCGATCTATGATTATCGTATCACGATGAAGTCCATGAACATGTGCAACAATCTTCGGATTATGATGAGGTCATAATTATGGGACCGAAGACTTATAAACACATGTTCTTAATTATTCCTAGTCGGAGGATGTTTGAGATAGATATCAAACATCCGGATAGACTAGTACAGGTTTCTTCAGCTCATATGATGAGGATGACTGATCCTATAAGTCACTTGTGTGGAGACACTATACTGGACCTGTAGGTGCTCATTGGAGAATGAGTTCACTGAATTGATCCAACCTAGAATCGCTAGATGGTATTTACCTCACTGTTAACCAGCTCGATTCTTTTGTCTAGGTTGCGTATATGATCCTTGGACTTAAGACACCAAAGACACCTTGATGGTACGTCTCTGAGCTTTGACTTTGACTAACGAATCCCTAACCACGGGTTATCACTAACTCAAATCATCGGGTCCAGAGAAATGCCCTCGAAGGTAATTGTGTGTTCAATATGGGATCATCCTCGCTCGGTATTATGAGAGAGAATGTTCCAGGAATGATGCGCTTAAGTCCCTGGCCAGGGCGGACACTGTATCAGATAAAGAGTTATCAGATATAGATTAGCAGTATCTGATTCAAGTGAATCGACCGGTTAGGGTTTAACAGTAAACCGCGCGCTAACCGATGACAGAAAGGTTCCAATAGAAGGTTACGATAACCCGAAATCTATCTAGGATCACGCAATGTTGCTTGGCATCCAACGTGATCAGAAACTCGTCCGAATTTACTGTGGGACATTAAATTCGGCTGATTAATTAATATACAGATATTAATTAATTCAGTGGGTCCGTAAAGAGTACTAGGCTCAATGGGCCATTAACTGGACTGGTATTTAGGCCTAGAGGGTCACACGTAAAAGTTTTTCAAGTCAATGGATAATCCGACGGGATTTTGGATAAGTATGGGTTTTTGTGAAAAACCGCAAATATGTTTATTATAAAAGAACAACCACTAGGTCGGGGGCCAGCAACCCTGACCTTACCGCCGTCTTCTTTCTCTCTCCTCTCTCCTGGGTGTACGACACGAGGCGGCCATCTGGAGGCTTCGCTTGGGCTCCTGACAGCTTCGCCTTCCGTCCGACGAGAGTTTTCGAATCCGCATGTCGCGGAGGATTATGCATAGCCAGAAAGGATCCATGAACGCCGCATAGAGCAAGGAGGCGAGGATGATCCATCGCGAGGAGAACCGCGTGGATACCGCTAAAGGTCGGGTACCTACACGGCTTGCGGCATCGCTCCGACGGAACCGGAGAACGAACGTGGATTTGAATCCGCACAAGGTAAATCAGATTTCCCAGTTTATTTTGTTGAAAGAAATTAGACAGATCCGATCCTGAATAATTTATTTCCGCTGCGTTTTTTGTCAAATCCGGGCATAGAGAACCCAACAAAGGCAAGAATTAGAAGAAGCCAAAAGTTGTCAAAAAGGACAAGGGCAAAAGTGCTGAGAAGGGTGAATGCTTCTACTATCATCAGAAGGGCCACTGGAAGAGGGATTGCAAAGAATACCTCAAAGACAAGGCTTAAGGAACTGTGAAGCAGTCAGACGCTTCAGGTATCTATATGATAGATGTAAACTTGTCAATTAGAGATTATACATTATGCGCCACTTTGTTTGCGGAATATGGTCGAATATGGGACGAATAAGGAGAGAATAACGCTATTTTCACTTTGACAGTCGGAATGGCTTAAACCGCCCAGAATGAGGTATTCCGGGAATAAGGCGAATAAGCCATCCTGGCTGATCCCCACGAACTGCCTATTCCGGCCACATTTTGCAGGGGCACGAATACGACGCGCTGCATCGTCGCCTGTGCCCACGCGAAACCCACCCTACCCCCCTCTCTGCGCTCGCCCTACCGGCACGCCCCCCGCAGAACCCTTAGCTCTGCGCTCGCCCTACCGGCATGCCCCCTGCAGAACCCTAGCTCTGCGCTCGCCCCTCTCGCCTTGTCGGCACGCCGCCTGCATAATCCTACCTCTGCGCTCGCCCTGCCTGTGCGCCCCTCCGCTGACTGGTACATCCTTTGCTTTCTTCCTCACACACTAGCCATGCTCACCGGTCATCTCCTTGCTACGGTTTCTTCCTCCATCCACAACCTCCTTTCCCTCTTCCCGATAGGTTCACGGGAGTTGTAGAGCCAGTACTTGTGCTTTTGCAGTGATCCTTCCCATCACTTTGACCGTCCCTTTTCTCCTGCAAGGTCCTAAAACAGTTCCGCCCTTTCCCTATTTCTACCCCTTGGAGGCGAAACCCTCACCTGGTGGCGATGCACAGATGGGAGGATAACTGCGCACACGGTGTTCCTATAGCTTCCTCATCGGCCTCCAACCGTGAGCCATCACCGGCGGCAATTTCGGCTTGGATTAACCGGTTTTTCTAAACTTCTCCCCTGTTTTTGTGTTCATCTTGCCCTCTGAGGACAATTTGTTTGCTTGTTTGATTTTTTTTTTTTTTACTTTAAAATGTTCTTTATGTGGATCATGTTTTTTCTTATGTGGATCATGTATATTTTTCCCTATGTGGATCATGTTTTTTATGGTGTTTCCTTCTTCGACCTGTTTTTGTTTGCTCACGGTTAAGAATGACGGAAACATTTGTCATCATGCACAGCTTGCACATAGAGGTAAACAGGCTTTTTATCATACCTTTGGTGAGGACATATGCCATCTGGTCTCTTGAACAAATGTATGGAAGAGGAGCTCCCCGGACACCTGTATCCAACTTCTCTAAAATGAAATGTCGATCAATCTCAATATTCTTTGTTTGATCATGTTGGAGAAGATTATTTACAATGTTGGTGGCTGCCTTGTTGTCATAGTAAAGTCCCTTTGGCAGTTCTACTTTTATTCCAATGTGACTGAGAAGGATTTTCAGCTATAACAAAGTATAATCCTATGTTCTTCTTTAGCACTAAATCTAGCACATACCATGCACTTCTTACCACATGCAACTAGTGTCTCTCCCACAAATGGTTCGACAGATAACAAGTCTTTCATTAGACAAGACTTTATCTTGGCACCCTATCTACAGCTCTCATCTGAGGTACCCTTGGTGCATGCATAAACTAACCATAATGATTGCATAGGTGGTGACTGGCCTAGTGAGTGTCGAGTACAAAAGTTTGCCACCAGCTTTGGTGCATCCCTGTACTCAAGACATGATTTGTCTCACAGAAGTCTTGCTCATCTGCACCTTTAGAAGTGGTCTTAATGTTCTTCAATTATTGTATTGTTGTCTTTGTGGGACAGGGGATAAGTCACTTGAACATATTTTTGCAGTCTGTAACTTCTCCGCTGGGATTTGACAACTTCTTTGTTAGAAGCTTCAGGTGGCTCCCTGCCAGCACAAATTGGTGGATAGCCTTTTTCCTCTCATGGGGAAGATAGTGGCCCTGTAGAGGAGATCATATCTTTTGGCGGCTGATTCTCCACATCACTATTTAGGCCATTTGGATGTATCATAATGTTGGGATTTTTAGAAGGGAGGCTAATACCGCTGAATGGGTGTCTCCTTTTGTATTTGATAAAGTGAGGGAATGGGCTTTTATCTCTTGTAATGTGGACCATTATAACTTCCCCCCATTGTCTTGTTGGGGGGAGTTGATGGATAGCTACACCATCTTGGTCTTTCATATATGAGTATTTTAGATGTTGTACCTTCCTTTTGCTTGTATATGCTCTTTCTCACTTTATAATACATTGGTACTATCCACTTTAAAAAACAATGTGTCAGGATGTAATAGGAATAGTTAAGGCTTCAGTTCAGGTTGGGCTGGCTGACATTGAGGTTGACCTGAATGCAAATGCACTGTAAGAAGTTATTAAGCGTATCTGTAAACTTTTCAACCTGGTTGACATAATCTGAGTTGATACTTCTCAACCGAACCCAATCCTGCTCCAAGTGGAGCAACCATATACAGAAAATATTATATATATATATATATATATATATATATATATATATATATCTTATTTGTTAGAGAGTATCTCAGTTTTTGTTAGGATTGGATCGACCTGGGAGTCCAACGTGATCTGACCAAGGTGGGTTCACATCAAGCCCATCAAGCCAAGACCATACTGAGATGATGTAATGTGGTGCTATCCAACCAGTAGCATCAACCTTCTTTGCATCTAATGGATAAGAGGTTCCCGGACAGATAATCTTGTCTGCCCATGGTGCGGGGTAAGGCCCAAATAAGTAATGAATAGTTTGTCCACTCTGCACCCTATAATTTCTGCATTCTTGCATGAATAATCATTCATGTTAATGCCTATTTGGGAAATTTGGTCAAAATTAATCCTTAGCCCTGTACAAGCTTCCAAACACTTCGGAATGGAAACCAAATTCCTCAGCTGCTTTGTGTCCCCTTCCAAAAATAATAGTGCACCATATGCAAATTGTGAGTGAGAAATTCCAACCGAAGCCCTGCAAACCGATACATTTTAGATTCAAGCTTTTATTTCTGCCATTTTTCACATCCTACACAGAATATTAGCAATGATAACAAATAACAGGGGTGAGAGTGGTTTCCCTGTCTGAGCCCACTAGTGCTCTGAAAGAGACCATAATACATTACCATCAGCAATCGCTGAAAACTTGACTGTTTTCACAGCATTTTTGATCACCTCTAGTCACCTTTCTGGAAATTTCAGATCCAGCAAAGTATTGCACAGGCAATTCCATGAGGCTATATCATAAGCCTTGCTAAAAATCTAGCTTACAAGCTAAAACCCCAGAATTCCTTTCTTTCTAATTGAGAATAGCACTTTACGGGCTAAGAAGAAATTAATCCTTAAGTCTCCTTTATGTGTTGGAACAGTAACAATGACACTTGGTGTTTTTTGTGGATTGGAAGATGAAGACATTGATCATTTACTCATAAAAGATGCAACATCAGCCAGGACGTATGGAGACTTGTGGGCAGAATTTCAAAATTTCATCCTAATTTCACATCAGTGGAAGAAATATGGACTTCAAGCGACAAAGACAACCTGGAGAAGAGCAATAGAAGTCATATCATCCTCTTCATACCTCATGCTACATGCTGGAGTATATGGAAGGAGCACAATGCTTCTATCATCCTCATACATTGGGCACATCAAGATGAGGAGAGGATTAAAGGATGATGAAGAAAAGGAATATTTCATTTTATTGCAGTATTTACGAGATGTTCAAGTGAATATCAATCAACCTGATAAATTACAATGGGACAAGAATAATGGTTGCTTATCAATGAGTTCACTTTATCAAATTATGGAGGGCCAGCAATCAGTTTATCAAAGGTATCAAGATGTCTGGAAGGTCAGCCGTCCTCTCAAAGTTTGGGCATTTATTTGGCTAGTCCCCGAAAAAAAGGGTTAAAACAAAAATTTACAGACAGAAATGGAATTCTGCAGATGATACAACTTGTGGGTTATGTGGACATGCTGATGAAGATATTGATCATTTATTTATGCAGTGTATGTTCAGTAGGGAAGTATGGAGAATCATTGGAAATGTCACAGGTTTTTACTTTTCATTTATTTCCTCATGTGAAGAGTTGCCGATGCTAGGCTCCCCACAGGTGTTCTAGTGGCCTCTTTCATGGACGGGTGAGGATGACTTGTTATGTATGTGATAGGGAGGAAGGAGACTGGATCACTTTTTGGCATAATGTACCTTCTCCCAGTCATTGTGGAAAGCTTTGCATTATAAGAGGAGGCTTCATTAGAGCTCCATTTCTGAGCTAACACAATTTATCCATGGATATATCATAGACCTTGAAACCTTAGGGCAGATAAGCATGTATGGTGGATGGTTTTGCATGCTACAATATGGACCATAAGAAGTGAGAAACTTTTGCATTTTCCAAAGCAACAGTAGGCAATTTTTTTGGCAGCTCCTCTTTTGGAGCTTCTTTGTTCATAGTTTAGTCACATGACCTTAGTGTGACTGGTTTTCGGCTGAACAATTATTTTTGTGGGAGGAGAGTGTAGGTGAAGGTTGATTTTTTGGGGGCATACTTTCATTTTCATTTACACTTTTACAATTTCCCCTTTTCTTAAACAATTCCTCATACTAACATCTTCCCCCCACCCACTATGGGGGGGAAAAAATCAGAGGGCTCTGTGGATGCCAAACCTGATGTAATTTGTGAAAGCTTGCTTCCAAATCAGTGATTATTCTCTATATGGAAACCATGACCCAAATTAGGCTATTTATCAAAGCCAACTATCAATTTATGACCCAAATTGTACCATTTATCAAAGTCAGATATGAATTCACCATGGCTGGCTGCATGTATGCAACTTGAAACCCAGTCCAAGGTCATCAATCTCAATGGCTATTGGAACACACCAACTGATTCACCTAAGTCCCAGCAACACTATATATCCCACCTGCCCTTGCACCTACTGTCACTGACTTCTGTTGTCTTGTTCAATGCACAGCAAGCAACCCATAGCACATCGGCATCAGCTGTTGATCACCTCTCCATGCACCCGTCACCGTCCTGTTTCCCTGACAAAGATGAGGACCCTCTGAAACATGGATCCAAAACCCTTTCTCTAACTTTCAGTATTCAAAACCAAATTATCAGCTGATTTAAAATATAGCAACCTAACATTGATAAATGCTGCCAAGTTTAGCATACCCAAAGCCCAAGTAGTAGCCTGAGACTCATTACCTTCAACATGTTAACAATTTATCCTATCCAGCATCCATTCACTTTATTTGGCCCTTGGGACAAATTCAATCCAATTAAATTCAAACACTCACATCGCAGCCTATTTCCGTTTAATAACCTGAAGCAAAAACTGCCATTTTGTGCTTACATATAGGCTCCAATAACTCAGCAGTCCAAGTAGAGCCACAGCCATTTTGTGCCAAAACACATTTTAGTTTTTCTTTTTTTCTTTTTACAATCGTCTTCATTTGCCATTTTATGCAGTGTATGTTCAGTAGGGAAGTATGGAGAATCATTGTGCCAAAATATTTTGTGTACTCTTTTTGGTCAAAAGATACATGTTTTTTAAGAAGTCATGCATTGTCTATATGAACATCCGTAAAAGAGAGTGTTGAGGTGAGCTGGTGTTTGGCTGCATGATGTGATCTTTCCTTTCCAATCCCATGCATGGGGACCTTACATCAGTCCTCAGTAAACAAAAGGAAGTTATTGAAAAGTAAGCTTACAGATGGGAAAAAAAGTGCCATTTGATATGTCATATTATTGAAATGACAGTCACGTAATAGAAAAGAATATTTTAAAAACCAGACATGACATCAAACAACCAAGGGATTTGGCCTATTATAGAATAAATGATAAGCATGGTCCATACATCAGACTGTAAAAAGTCTCCATTTGATAAGTCATATTATTGCATGCATACACTTTCATGACATTTTCTTTACAGTAATTTTAATTAGTCCTCGCTTCACTTCACTTATGTTTTGTTCTTTCTTATCATTAGGAATCGTAGAAAGCGCAAACATACTATGTCCACCTCCGGTGAGTCTATGCTTACTTCTTATATTTGATTTTTTTTTTTAATGGTCATTTTCAATTACTTCATGAGAATAATGTTTGGTATATCGTATACAAATTTAATAGTGTAATACATTTCTGTCTACATTTTTAAGTAGATGCTTTTTTTTGGAAAATTTATCCTCGTCCTCCACTTTGGTGGGATGTTTCTCTTCATTAAAAGGGAACAAAGGTAAATGATAAAGTGTTAAATTGATCATTTAAGGGCAACCATATGCATCATACTCATGTTTTTATCTGCAAAATAGCATGAAATGATAGATAATTGTGTAACAAGTCCAACGGTACCAATTTCATCAAATTCTGACTTAAAAACATCGTCATTTCATGTGATCAAAGGAGTGTAGCGCATTTGCGGTTTTTCGACAAAACCGAGACGAAATGAATAAATATGATGATATTTTTATGATAATGCGCTAAATTATATTTATTTGATGTGAACAGGACATGCCGATGATGCAGTGTAGCTGGAGGAGTTTTCGGAAATTTGGGAGAGGTCCAGTGTGCGGATTTCAACTAAAACAGGGGTAAAAATACAATTTGATTCCTTCCTTCGTTGGAGTTTCCTAAAACCCACTATTTCCCTCCGTCTCTCCGATTTCCTAAACACATCCCTTCTTTTATTTTAAAAATCCTCTCTCTCTTTCTCGTTTTAGAAAGTCGAATCCTATTTCTTTTCCAATTTCCTCTTCCTCTCCAGATCCAAATCCTGTCCCTTCTCCAAGTCTCCCACATATCCTCCTCCTTTTCCAACTCAAACTCGGCAGCCTCTCCTCCTTCTCCTCTCTATAAATCTCTCCTCTCCTCTTTCTCTTCCTGCTCCGTCCCTGTTCTCTCTTCGTTTTTTTTTATTTTCCAGCAATTTTTCCTCCCTCTTCTCTTCCAACCTTTCCAGCACTCTCTCTTCTCTCATCTTCCCACGCATCTCCCTCTCTCTCCCTCTGTTTTCTCCCCCTCTCGTTTTTATTTCCCAGCAGATTCCCTCTCTCTCTCTCGGTTTTCCCATGCCTCTCTCTTCCTCCCTCTCCCTCTCCTGCAGCCTCTCTATCTCTTCCTTATTTCTTCTCTCTCTCGCCGTCCACGCACCTACCCTCTCTCTCTGGTTTATTTTCCTCTCTCTCTGTTCTTGCTCCCTCGCCGTCTCTCTCTCTATCTCCTCTCCACCGCACCTGCACACACCCGGAATCAGCCGCCTGCAAGCTCCACGTCCAAGCAGCAGCCGGCCTCCGTGTGCTTCCGTGCATGCTCCCCAACGAAGCTCCTCCTGCAGCCACGCATAGCAGCCTCCTCCACGGCGAACCTGCATCACCCGAGCTCCATGGCAAGCCTGCACTACTCACATCCTTCCAGCCACCAGCAGCAACCTGCATGCAGCTACGTGAAGCCTGCATCTCCAGCAGGCCACCTACGGCACCCAGCAGCACCTCCAGCGGCAGCACCAAGAAGTTCCAGCAACCCCCACCCAGCAACAGCTTCCTGCACGTCCCAGCTGAACCTGCAATAGCTCTTCCATGCGCCGACTGCTCTCCAGAAGTCAGCTTCCTGCACGTCTTCCACGTCTGCTGAAGCCCATGCACACGCATGTTTGGTGAAGCTCTCCTCCAACATCCCAGCACCTGCTTCTTCACGCATGCAACAGGCCACCGCAGCAGGCAGCTTCTTCCTCCAGTGCCTCCATGTGTTGGCAGCTACCTCTCCATCAGCAGCAGCTCTTACAAGCAACCGGCCAGCAGTTGCTCCAGCACATACCAATTTCTTCCAAGCACACCTGCAATTGCTTTATTATAGTTCCACACGAGCTGTTGCATAATATGTTACTTTGTTTTAATTTAGTTTAGTTGTTAGTATTTAATTAATTCTTGTTGCATAACACTTGTTTAATTCAACTTAGAAGTTTTGTTATTTTTTTTTACATGTTGTTAATCTCTCTTCTCAATATTAAATGTAGTTGTATTTGTATTTTTAAAAATTAGGTTAGTTTAATTCGTAAATTTAGTTTAATTTAATTAGATAGTTAATTAATCAATTCAAATTCCTAATTATTTTTAGATAATTAAAATCTAAGGTTTTCAAAATTAAAATCTTAACTCCCTGTGGATCGACTCGGACTCACCACTATTAAATTTCCAAATTTTGATTTGAGTGAGCCGGATAAATTTAGATTGAACGTTTTCATGTGTTTAACGACGCACAATTCGAAACGATCAATTTTTGGCGCCGCTGCCGGGGAGTTAGATTTTTAATTTTGATTATCTTGGATTTAGTGTAATTAGTCTCTAACTAACCTTATTTTTCTTATTTTTGCAGGCAAATTGAAAAAAAAAAGAAAAAAAGAAAAGGAAAGCGAAATCATGGTCAGTGTGTTCCAACTTTCTATGTTTCAATTTCCTTACTTTAGTTAGTTTCCTTTTTTGTAGTTTCTAGTTTAGATAGGTTTCCATTAACTAAAAAAAGAAACGAAAAGAGGAACATCCAAATTTAAAAACCTTCATTGCCAAGATTAGAAACTTTCCATGCTAGGCATTCATCATCCTAGGAAAGCATGAGTTAGTTTCCTTTCACAGTTATTTCCATAAATTGTTGAAGATTGCGGGGGAAAGGTACGTGTTTCAATTTTTAGCAAGTCATTCATGATTGCATCAACACACCTTGCATTGATTTGTTGCCTTGTATTGCATCCAAAAAAGACAGTAAGGGCAGCAACTTTAACCACATAAGGTAGGGATTTGATCACCCTTCCTTAGCCCACAAATCACCTTCCTTGCATTGGCATTTCCTAATCCAACTAAAAGCAAGTCGAAAGAGAATCTAGGGTTTACACCGTGAGTGGTTTAAATCTCGAGTTGCCTCTATTTTTGGAAACGGTGTCTAGGCTAGAGGTAAAAAGGCAAACGTCTAAGCGGGAAAGTGGTTCTCTAATTAGGTCCCTAAGAAAGTAGGGGGAGCCTCCCACTACCCCACCTCTTACCTGGTCGTTGACTGATTGTGGTTGTGACTCGAGGTGGACTCCATTCACCTTGTAAGAAAATTCACATAGAGAGAGTCTAGGTTAACAGTAGATCATTAGGATAATTTGTTTGCCAAAATTGTTTGTATTTAAAAAAAAAAAAAAACAAGAAATAGAAAACAAAATCCTCTCTCCATAAGTCCTAGTGCATGCAAGGTAGGAGATCTCAAAATCCTAACCTTCTAGGACCACTTGCTGAAATAGAAAGAATCTTACATCACAGAAACCCACCACAAGATCAAATGGCTGATAATCAAGACCCACCAAAGCAAATGAAGGACTATTTCATTCCAAATCGATACCAACCTTCATCATGTATTCATCTTCCTCAGAATCCAGCCAATCAATATGAAATCAAATCTAGTACCATTCAGATGCTCCCATCCTTTTATGGGAATACTAATGAAGATCCTTATAAGCATCTGGATGAATTCCTAGAAATCTGTTCCACAGTAAAGATCCAGAATTTTACCGATGATGGCCTTAAATTGACCTTATTTCCCTTTTCATTAAAGGACAAGGCTAAATATTGGTTGGGAACCATAGGAAGGCCCATTAGGACATGGGAAGAAATGCAGAAAGAATTTCTTAAGAAGTTCTATCCCATCGGGCGGACCAATACCATGAGACGGGCCATCACCAGTTTTACCCAAACTCCCGGGGAATTGATTCATGAATCTTGGGAAAGACTGAAAGAATTGCTTAGAAAATGCCCTCATCATGGGCTTTCAAAATGGCAAATTGTCCAAGCATTCTATGAAGGATTGTCTGAACAGTTCAGACAGATGGTGGATGCGTTATGTGGAGGGGCGTTTATGATGAAAAATGAAGATGAGGCCTATGATCTGTTTGAAATGTTAAGTGAAAATTCCATCAATCATGCCTCATTATCATCTTATGAAAGGTCTGTTGGGCCATCTAAACGGACTGGAATGTATGAACTTAAGGCCCGCGGAGAGTCCGAATCCAGAATGGACATAAATCTGATTAATCAGAAGTTGGATAAGGTAGACGTCTTGGCCCAGAAACTAGACCAACTCTTGGCCTTAAACAAGCAAGAGCCGACTTACCCAACATAATCTAGTCCATATGAAGGCCCATCTTCTGTCAATCATGATATATGTGCCTTATGCGCAAGTCCAACCCATCAAGTGAATGAATGCCCAACTGCGGCCCAACTTCCACCATTCATTCAAGAACAAGTTCAGGCTGCCCAGGGATTCTCCAGGCCCAATAGTGATCCATTCTCAAATACTTACAATCCTGGCTGGAGAAATCACCCTAATTTCTCTTGGAAGAATCAGCAGGCCCCATTACCGATGTCCAATCCTCCCATGCATCAAGCCCAAAAGCCACATAATTCATTCCAACAGCAATCTAATTTCTATGGAAATGTTCAGACTAGGGGATCTCAAGCCCAGTTTTCTCAACCGGCCCAGTATCAATCAGGTCAATCGGCCCAATATCAATCAGGTCAACCGGCCCACTACCACTCATTCCAATCAGGACAACCAACCCAATACCATCCTCCACCCACTTACCAGCAACCTCCTCAGCCCAACTTTGATGATAAATTCACTCAACTCCAACAACTGATTTTGACCCAGCAACAATCCATTGCTAAGTTGGAAAGTCAAATGGGCCAACTAGTTGAAGCCGCAATGAGAAGAGAAGTAGGCCAACTTCCTAGTCAACCCGTTGCCAACCCAAGGAATCAACCTCCGGGTTTTCCACAGCAATCGGGCCTTTTACCTCAGCCTGGCCCGGTACCACAGCCTAAAGGGCCACAATTTGAGAATGCTAAAGCCATTTCAGCCCTTAGGAGTGGGAGAAGTTTAGAAAAACCACATGCAGATGGAGAGTTAGCTAAAGGTTCCACTGATGGGCCTCAGGAAATTGAAAGTGAGAGTGAAGATGAACCCATCATAGAGAAGTTGGAGGAGGATCTGAAAGGAAAAGGGAAGATTGATGAAGGCCCAAGTTCTTATAAACCTAGGGTGCCATTTCCTAATGCCTAGTTAGCTAAGCCCAATACCAGGAAGAAACTGGCCCAGAATGAGGAGTTGTTGGATTTGTTCAAACAAGTCCAAATTAATATTCCACTCCTCGATGCCATCAAACATGTGCCAGCTTATGCTAAGTTTCTCAAGGAATTATGAACTCCACGAAGAGAATCTAGAATGGCACCCGAAAAGGTTCGGCTTTCTGAGGATGTTAGTGCAATTGTGATGAATCATTTACCAAATAAGTTAAAGGATCCTGGAGCACCTCTAATTTCATGTGACTTAGCTGGAGTTACATTTGATAGAGCTTTATTAGATCTAGGTGCGAGTGTAAATCTATTGCCAACAGCTATTTATGAAAAGTTTAATATTGGAGAATTAAAGCCCACATCCATCATCCTGCAGTTAGCTGATAGGTCTGTAAAAACTCCACGGGGATTAATTGAGGATGTCATTGTAAAGGTTCATGATTGTTATTTTCCCGTGGATTTTCTTATTCTGGATATGGCATTACCTGAGGAACTCATTCACACTCCGATCATCCTAGGTCGTCCATTCTTAGCCACTGCCAAAGCTAATATAAATTGTGAAACTGGCATAATGGACATTTCATTCGGGGGTCAAAAGGTCCAGATTAATGTCTTCAAAGCATCTCAATACCCAGATCATGAAAAAGAATGCCACACTATTGATATATTGGATAATCTGGTTGAAGAAAATGAGATGTCCACATATGACTTTTTGGAGGAAGCCAACACTCTAAAGGACTCTCCTGGCCCATTAACATCTTGGCCCAAGGTTGAACCTTTACCAGCCTTACAGTCTGAGCCCGCTTTGCCATCTTTAGAGGACCCTCCTGAGCTTGAACTCAAACCATTACCTGAGTCTCTCAAGTATATCTTTTTGGGCCCGGACCAAACTCTCCCAGTCATCATTGCGGCAAATCTCACATTGCCGCAGGAGGCCAAATTAACCGAGGTCCTCAAAGCCCACAAGGGTGCCATTGGATGGTCGGTGGCCGATTTAAAGGGAATTAGCCCATCTATTTGCATGCACCACATCTATATGGAAGAGAATTCTAAGCGCAGTCGGGAGATGCAAAGGCGGCTTAACCCCAATATGAAAGAAATGGCTGGATGCGGGTATTATTTACCCAATATCAGACAGTAAATGGGTCAGCCCAACTCAAGTGGTACCCAAGAAATCTGGAATAATAGTTATTAAGAATGATCATGGAGAAGAGGTACCCACTAGGCTCACCACGGGAAGGAGAGTGTGCATTGATTACCGAAAGTTGAATCTCATGACTAAGAAGGACCACTTTCCATTCCCATTCATGGATCAGATTCTGGAAAAGTTATCGGGCCAGAAGTACTTCTGCTTCTTAGATGGGTACTCCGGGTACAATCAAGTGGCTATTTACCCGGAAGATCAAGAAAAGACCACCTTCACGTGCCCTTATGGCACGTTTGCTTTTAGGAGAATGCCATTCGGATTATGCAACGCACCGGCCACATTTCAACGGTGCATGATGGCTATCTTCTCCGATATGGTGGGAGAATTCCTCGAAGTTTTCATGGATGATTTCTCAATCTTAGGGGACTCTTTTGAAAATTGCCTGGAAAATCTTAAACAGGTGCTAGCACGATGCATAGACACCAATCTGATACTTAGCTGGGAAAAGAGCCATTTTATGGTTCGAGAGGGTATTGTTCTAGGCCACATTGTGTCTGAAAGGGGGATAGAAGTAGATAAAGCTAAGATCGATCTCATATCCAATCTTCCCCCTCCCACTTCGGTCAAACAGATCCGTTCATTCCTTGGCCATGCCGGTTTCTATCGCCGGTTTATCCACAATTTCTCTCAAATTGCCCGGCCCCTAACTCTTCTCTTAGCTAAGGATGTCCCTTTCCAAATGGATGAATCTTGCATCAAGGCATTTAATTCTTTGAAGGAATCTTTGACCAAAGCCCCGATTCTTCAATCTCCAGATTGGTCTTTACCCTTCGAAATCATGTGCGATGCCTCTGATTATGCTATCGGTGCAGTTTTGGGACAAAGAATCAACAAATGTCCCGTGGTGATATATTATGCAAGTCGCACCCTTGCAGATGCTCAAATGAATTATACCACCACAGAAAAGGAATTATTGGCTATGGTTTTTGCCCTAGAAAAATTCAGATCTTATCTTTTAGGGGCAAAAGTCATAATCTATTCTGATCACTCAGCTCTAAAATATTTGTTGACCAAGAAGGATGCAAAGCCTAGGCTTATTAGATGGATCTTACTCCTCCAGGAATTTGATTTGGAAATTCGGGATAAGAAGGGTTCTGAGAATGTGGTAGCTGACCACCTATCCCGAATTCCGATCTCTGACAGTACACCAATCACTGATTCCTTTCCTGATGAGCATCTACTGACCATTTCTCACACTGTTTCACCTTGGTATGCTCATATTGTCAATTACAAGGTGACTAATCAGCTTCCGGAAGGATGGACTAAAAGTGAAAAGGACAAATTCTTTGCTCAGGAAAAATATTATTTCTGGGAAGATCCTGAATTATTCAAATTCTGTCCTGATCAAATCATTAGGCGATGTGTTCCTGAAGAAGAACAACAGAGTGTTCTCAACTTCTGTCATAATCTAGCTTGTGGGGGCCATTTCTCAGGAAAGAAAACTGCAGCCAAAGTCCTACAAAGTGGTTTTTACTGGCCCACACTTTTCAAAGATGCCCATGAATTTAGCAAAACTTGCCTCCGATGTCAGGCTGTAGGGAATATGGCGAAAAGGGATATGATGCCACTCAACCCAATCTTGGTGGTTGAAGTCTTTGATGTTTGGGGGATTGACTTTATGGAACCTTTTCCACCCTCTTTTGGACATACATATATTCTGGTAGCGGTGGATTATGTCTCAAAATGGATTGAAGCAGTAGCCACCCGAACCAATGATCATAAAGTGGTCATTAAATTCGTTCAAAAGAATATCTTTTCTCGGTTTGGGTGGCCTAAAGCTATCATTAGTGATGGGGGAACGCACTTCACGAATTACCAGTTTCAGGGTTTGCTTAAGAAATATGGGATTAATCACAAGGTAGCCACCCCCTATCATCCCCAAACTAGTGGCCAAGTAGAAGTTTCCAATAGAGAGATTAAGAACATTCTGCAAAAGTCCGTTAGGCCCGATAGAAAAGATTGGTCTGAAAGATTGGATGATGCTTTATGGGCCTATCGGACCGCTTACAAAACTCCTATTGGCATGTCTCCTTATCGCCTAGTTTTCGGAAAAGCGTGCCACCTTCCAGTGGAATTGGAACATAGGGCTTATTGGGCCATCAAACAAGTCAATCTGGACCTAGCCCAAGCTGGTTCCCACCGAACCTTACAACTGAGTGAGCTGGAAGAGTTGCGCAACGAGGCCTATGAAAATTCAAAGATCTATAAAGCCAAAACTAAAGCTTCTCATGATAAATATATTGTCCGAAAATCCTTTCGTCCAACTCAGAAAGTTTGGCTATTTAATTCTAGGCTTCGCCTATTTCCTGGAAAACTGAAATCCAGATGGGATGGACCCTTCGTGGTCGTTAAAGCCTTCGATCATGGAGCCGTTAAAATTCTGAACCCCAAAAGTGGGAACACTTTTACTGTTAATGGTCAACGGTTGAAACCATTCATTGAAAATCTTCAAAATGAACCATCTGAATCCATAGAACTGAGTGATCCACACTAACTGAACTTCCGTCTGGCTGAAGACGATAAACTTAGCGCTTGTTGGGAGGCAACCCAATATTTTACTTCAGTTTTTGTATTTCTTTCTTTTTAGGTCCCTAAGCAGCAATCGCCGTGGGTACGTCACATCCTCTTCATTACAGGTTGTTTCGCTCCTTCACAAATTCTCTTCTGGCTGACATGTTTTCCATATCTTTTATGCCATTGAGGACAATGTCCATCAAGTTGGGGGGTGGGACAATCAATTTGAAATGCATTTATTGAAAATCTTTTGAAGAAAACTGATACCTTTCACTGAAAAATAGTCAAATTTTTAAAACTTCTTCTCACATCCTATGAAAATTGCATGAAAATCATGTCTCATTAAGTAAATCTTAAACAAATCAGTTTTCTGTTAGTCACATTGGTTAAAGAGCCTTTAAAGTTTAAATATCCCAGTTTACAAAAATCCACGGCAGGATGATTTTCACACACACACGGCAACTTAGAATAAATACAAGGACTTAAAAGTATAGAAATGCTGGAATTAACCTCAAGGATAAGACTACTTATTCTAATTTTTCTTTTGGGTTGAACGAAAGGAATGTGTAGGATCCGTAATAGGGGACTGTCCCACTCAGCACTCTAAAAGAGGCGGTCATTTAAAATGGACAGTTGTAAACACTAAAGGCAATAGAAGGCGTTAAAAGAGCTAAAGGAAGGTAGGTGGCAAAAAGTACGCACCTCCCCTCAGGCAATTCAAAGAGAGTGGCAAAAAGTACGCACTCTCAAAAGCAAAAGTACAATGAAATGAAAGAAAACGTCACGCTAAAAAAGGTCCATCGTAACAAAAACATGACCAAGTCGTGAAAAGTGCTGAGTTGGGACGGGAACTGAAAAACGGTCCTCACTGACTGATCGGGAAATCTTTTATTCTCTTCCCCTCCCCAAGTAGTCTTATCTAAAGGGTACTAAAGGCAAGAATATACCAGAAAGGTCGGAAACGAGTTCTAAGTGTGTCAAATTTCATGCACAATTACCTGTCTGAATCAAAATATTGTGGGATATGAAAACTTTTAACTCAACCAAACGGCAACCACTTAAATTGATTGTGAAAGATACTACAAATGAAGCATGATAATTCATTGTTTGTCCTAACTTTTCCTTATTTGCATTGCTAAGGGACTAGCAATGAGTAAGTTGGGGGGTGTGATAAAGTGTTAAATTCATCATTTAAGGGCAACCATATGCATCATACTCATGTTTTTATCTGCAAAATAGCATGAAATGATAGATAATTGTGTAACAAGTCCAACGGTACCAATTTCATCAAATTCTAACTTAAAAACATCGTCATTTCATGTGATCAAAGGAGTGTAGCGCATTTGCGGTTTTTCGACAAAACCAAGACGAAATGAATAAATATGATGATATTTTTATGATAATGCGCTAAATTATATTTATTTGATGTGAACAGGACATGCCGATGATGCAGTGCAGCTGGAGGAGTTTTCGGAAATTTGGGAGAGGTCCAGTGTGCGGATTTCAACTAAAACATGGGTAAAAATACAATTTGATTCCTTCCTTCGTTGGAGTTTCCTAAAACCCACTATTTTCCTCCGTCTCTCCGATTTCCTAAACACATCCCTTCCTTTATTTTAAAAATCCTCTCTCTCTTTCTCGTTTTAGAAAGTCGAATCCTATTTCTTTTCCAATTTCCTCTTCCTCTCCAGATCCAAATCCTGTCCCTTCTCCAAGTCTCCCACATATCCTCCTCCTTTTCCAACTCAAACCCGGCAGCCTCTCCTCCTTCTCCTCTCTATAAATCTCTCCTCTCCTCTTTCTCTTCCTGCTCCGTCCCTGTTCTCTCTTCATTTTTTTTTATTTTCCAGCAATTTTTCCTCCCTCTTCTCTTCCAACCTTTCCAGCACTCTCTCTTCTCTCATCTTCCCACGCATCTCCCTCTCTCTCCCTCTGTTTTCTTCCCCTCTCGTTTTTATTTCCCAGCAGATTCCCTCTCTCTCTCTCGGTTTTCCCACGCCTCTCTCTTCCTCCCTCTCCCTCTCCTGCAGCCTCTCTATCTCTTCCTTATTTCTTCTCTCTCTCGCCATCCACGCACCTACCCTCTCTCTCTGGTTTATTTTCCTCTCTCTCTGTTCTTGCTCCCTCGCCGTCTCTCTCTCTATCTCCTCTCCACCGCACCTGCACACACCCGGAATCAGCCGCCTGCAAGCTCCACGTCCAAGCAGCAGCCGGCCTCCGTGTGCTTCCGTGCATGCTCCCCAACGAAGCTCCTCCTGCAGCCACGCATAGCAGCCTCCTCCACGGCGAACCTGCATCACCCGAGCTCCACGGCAAGCCTGCACTACTCACATCCTTCCAGCCACCAGCAGCAACCTGCATGCAGCTACGTGAAGCCTGCATCTCCAGCAGGCCACCTACGGCACCCAGCAGCACCTCCAGCGGCAGCACCAAGCAGCTCCAGCAACCCCCACCCAGCAGCAGCTTCCTGCACGTCCCAGCTGAACCTGCAATAGCTCTTCCATGCGCCGCCTGCTCTCCAGATGTCAGCTTCCTGCACGTCTTCCACGTCTGCTGAAGCCCATGCACACGCATGTTTGGTGAAGCTCTCCTCCAACATCCCAGCACCTGCTTCTTCACGCATGCAACAGGCCACCGCAGCAGGCAGCTTCTTCCTCCAGTGCCTCCACGTGTTGGCAGCTACCTCTCCATCAGCAGCAGCTCTTGCAAGCAACCGGCCAGCAGTTGCTCTAGCACATACCAATTTCTTCCAAGCACACCTGCAATTGCTTTATTATAGTTCCACACGAGCTGTTGCATAATATGTTACTTTGTTTTAATTTAGTTTAATTTAGTTTAGTTGTTAGTATTTAATTAATTCTTGTTGCATAACACTTGTTTAATTCAACTTAGAAGTTTTGTTATTTTTTTTTTACATGTTGTTAATCTCTCTTCTCAATATTAAATGTAGTTGTATTTGTATTTTTAAAAATTAGGTTAGTTTAATTCGTAAATTTAGTTTAATTTAATTAGATAGTTAATTAATCAATTCAAATTCCTAATTATTTTTAGATAATTAAAATCTAAGGTTTTCAAAATTAAAATCTTAACTCCCTGTGGATCGACTCGGACTCACCACTATTAAATTTCCAAATTTTGATTTGAGTGAGCCGGATAAATTTAGATTGAACGTTTTCATGTGTTTAACGACGCATAATTCGAAACGATCAGTAAACGTCCAGTTACAACTGAGGGCACTGCTACGACCCGTGCCCCAAACTGGGCCGTCGACCATGACAAAATCCTCATTCAGCTTCTGATGGAGGAATATGACAAAGGAAATCATATCGAGGGGACATTCAAAACGCAAGTTTGGCACCAGATCGCGCCCAGCTTCAATGCTGCATGTCATCTAAATTACAACAAGGACCAACTACAAAATCGATGGAAGGTCCTCAAAGGGATTTATGTCAAACTTGATGCGTTATTTAAAAGAAGTGGGTGGGGTTGGGATGATGAAGCAAAAAGGCCTGTGCCTGGAGTTGAATCATGGGAACAAGCTATTGAAGTAAGAACAATCTGCTATGATAATAACACTTTTTCTTGCTATTGCTTATGACTAACACAAACGTAATCACATGTCCATTAATTTTTCAGGCAAATAGTGCCCTTCGTACATTAAAAGGTAAAACGTTTCAGTTCTTGAAAGAGATGGTTCACATGACAGCCAACAGCATGGCGAATGGGGGAGATGCGGAAGGGTCTATGCATGCGTCACAACATGTGAATAGACGTGGACGCAGGGTTGCGAACCGCAACAATTTGCCACATTCCGTGGACCCCCCACCGCAGCCACAACAGCGAGTGGATCAACTGCAATCCCCGCCACCGTCTGTGCAGCCCAATGAAGATTATGTCGAAGGTCATATAGCTATTGGTGATTACGTTAATGCCCTTCACTATGCCAATGTTGGTTCTATAACAGGTGACGATCCTATGTCAATATCCCAGCAACTTCATAGCTCATCCTACGGTCGATATGAACAACATTACAGTGTCGGTTCTGTCCCTGCCCAATCTCATTACTCCACTCGGACACCTTCCCCGCCGGCACATAAGCCAAATGAAGAAGAAGTCATTTCTCCTCAGAAGAAGGGAGCATCATCTTCAAAGCGTCGGGGTAAAAGAAGCATTGGGGACGAAGCAGTACTCTCTTTCTCCAGTGCATTGCGTGATCGCACTGAAGTTATGAGGGACCTGGGAGCAGATAAGGCTTCATCAAGGGGTTCTATTGGCGGCACCAATGTGTCCGATACACCGGCGGATGTACAAGATATGATCCCGACAGTCAAAGAGTGTATGGACGATCTACGACGTATCCCGAACCTCCCGCGTACTTTGTACTTCAAGGGTGTGAACTTGTTTGGTACACCAGGCATTCGGTCCGTCTACATGGCTCTGCCGGAGGAGGAGAAGCTTGACTGGGTTATAGCTTGGACTAGTTGACTTTAGTTGCTACCTGCCGTGTACTTTGTACTTCAAGGGTGTGAACCTGCTTGGTACACCGGGCATTCGGTCCGTCTACATGGCTCTGCCGAAGGAGGAGAAGCTTGACTGGGTTATAGTTTGGACTAGTTGACTTCAGTTGTTTTGTATGGTCCTAATCTTTTGCTTGTTTCTTTCCTTTTATCATACTTGCACCAGTTGCACTTGAATGTTTCTCTTATGTTCTTGATCATGCTTTTCTTATCGCGCGTCATGTCTGTTGTGGTCATAACCTATTTCAATTAAATGTGTTTGGTTATGTCTATTATGTTACTATAAATTGCAATTTCTACTTGTACGTCCCCTGCAGGTATATGATTTTAACTAAGAATGGGACGTTTTAAGTGTTACGTTGTGTGGGTTGGTCAGGAGCCTGGTTTGTACCTTACTTGGGGAGAATGTTATGCCCAAGTTAACGGTTTTCCAGGAGCTCGATATAAAGGGTTCTACTCAATTGAGGAGGGAGAGGCTGCACTGTACAGTGTTGTGGAGCATTGTCGACCGACACCAAGAATGAGTCGTCAAGAATATGCAATGGGCACTCCAAGTACTGTACGAGCCATGACCGACCCCCCTACATCACACGTGTCAACACAGTTGTCATGGCAATATTGTCTCATGATAGTACTTTTGTTTCTAGTTGTCCTCTTACTTTTTTTTATTTTGCTTGGTGTACTATTTATGTCCCTGAGGAGCCGTTGATGTACCCTTCTTTTGAACTATGTACCGTTTTGAATTTAAATGACAAGTAATGGTGGTTTATGTAGACATCAATGAATTAATAATGGAGTTCATTCATGAGGACGACAAGATGATTGAAGAAATTGAAGAAGTCATAATTGAAGCAATATCAGATCAGTATGCCACAAATGTGCCTAGGCAAAAGATGTTTACTTCAGCACATACTGGTCATGTGTGGATACAAGAAGTGCTACAAGGGCATGAGCGGAGGGCCTATTGGGCATTCAGGCTTAGCCCTACCATGTTTATTGCACTGAGAGACATGTTAGTGGACAGGGGCTTACTATTTGACTCACGACATGTCACTGCCTATGAGCAACTAGCGATGTTCTTACATGCTGCTGGCCATGGTGTTGCGACTGGGGCATTGTGTGAGTACTTCCAGCACTCTTCACAAACAATCAGCTATTATGTCAATAATGTTGCTATGGCATTGGCATCTCTGAAGACGGAATTTATTCAGCTTCCTTCTAATGTGGGTGAATGTCACCCTCATATCCGAGGGAAGACATATTTCTATCCTTACTTCAAGGTATTTGATTTATAATGGTCTAGCATTTCATTTTTAATAGTCTAAACAAAATCTTATGCATGGTCTTATTTTTTCATTGCACTGTGTAGGATGCGATTGGGGCGATTGATGGAACACATATAATAGCTCATATTCCACGAAAAGACCATGGTCGCTTTCGTAACCGCAAGGGTTACATAAGCCAAAATGTAATGGGGGTTGTCTCTTTCGATCTGACTTTTCTATACATTGCTGTTGGTTGGGAAGGTTCTGCAGCAGATATGAGAGTATTGAAGTGGGCATTGGATCATGGCGGGTTTCGGGTGCCTCGCGGCAAGTACTATCTTGTCGACTCTGGATACGCAAACACGCGTAGTTTCTTAGCTCCTTATCGAGGACAACGGTACCACATTGGTTGCTTTAGAGGTCGTGGTCGACATTATGCTAATAAAAGAGAGAAGTTCAACCATAGACATGCACAACTGAGGAATTGTGTAGAGCGCGCGTTCGGTGTGCTCAAGAATCGTTTTCAAATCTTAAGAGAGGGTTGTATGTACCCATGGGAAACACAACGAAAGATAGTGCTAGCATGTTCTGTCGTCCACAACTTCGTTCGTCGAACGGAGGGACATGATGTATATTTTAACATGGCAAATGAACGTGGATTTGCAGAAGATGATGGAGATATTGACTACCCCGTTGACATTGCGCCTAGCCAAGCTGAGCTAGTTGTAGGGGACCATGTCAGGGAGGAAATTACAGACCAACTCTGGGAGGAAAATAATTAGCTTTGGTAGATGTTTCCTTTGTTTGCTCTTTTCCGTTTTATCTTGCTTAGTTGTTATGCCATGTATGATTTATTTTTATTTCTATTTGGTAGACATTTGTATCGTTCACTATATGGCATGTAACTTTAATTCATATCTGCATTTTGTTTCTTTTCATTCATATGCACTGAAAACTGATGTTCATCTATATTTTGGATACCATGGTGTTTTTATTTCCTCTCATTTGTTCTTACAGGTGGTGCGCATACATGGTTGGAGTGCTTCTTTCTTAGACATACACTCAGATAGCAGGAGGCATGATCGCAGCCCTATACCGATTGCACGTTTGGGTAGTAGGAAGGCATACGTGCAACCCTACCCAAGCATGTCTTCGGATATTAGCACGGCATGATTGCAGCCCTATCTGAGTGTTGTAATGTATGGACAGTGATGAAGGAAGAAGCAGTGAGTCTATTGGTTGGATGGCTTTTAAGCAACCCCAATAGATGATGAAACTCCTTTTTCTGAGTCCATCTTTCATATTTTGACGAAGCATTCGTTTCATTTCATTATTTTAATCTTCAGTTATTATGGGGGTTGCATGAGCCTCGTTTGATTTCATGCTATTTTTATAAACTTATTATGGGGGTTGCATGAGCCTCGCTTGATTTCATGCTATTTTTATAAACTTATTATGGGGGTTGCATGAGCCTCGCTTGATTTCATGCTATTTTTGGAAGACATATTATGGGGGTTGCATGAGCCTCGCTTGATTTCATGCTATTTTTATAAACTTATTATGGGGGTTGCATGAGCCTCGCTTGATTTCATGCTATTTTTATAAACTTATTATGGGGGTTGCATGAGCCTCGCTTGATTTCATGCTATTTTTATAATCTTATTATGCAGGTTGTCTGATGAAATTTCTCTCAGGTGCATTTTTTCAGTAGCTTACTAGAAATAGTGTACTGTGTTCGAGCAAGAATTGTGATGCAAGAATTGTGATGCACTGTGTTCGAGCATGAGAGGAGTTCTCTAAATAAGGTGGCTGGGCTTATGGAGCAAGAATTGTGATGCACTGTGTTCGAGCATGAGAGGAAATCTGACCTATGAAAGTTATTAGGATTCCTTTTCACATTTCTGCTGCTTGTGGGAGAATAGTACTCCTTGCAGTTGAGTATAGAGTGCTTTGCTATGTATCTTGAGAGAGTCTTTGGTGGTTGTATCAATAATAATAATCTTGACATTGTTAATAATAGTTGGTGTATATTTGCTTCTATTGTATTCATTTTAGAATCATGTCTTAGACAGATTTATGGTAATAACAAATTAGTTACATACTTGAACTTGTATTAGAAATATTACAACTCAGATTTATGAAGTCCTAAGATTTCCCCTCCTCCTCCATCTCTACTTCTAACTCTTCTCTTCTGCCTTGATTGCAGCTCTCCACATTCCTCCTATATTGATTATAATATTAATATATACTTTTCAAAATCTAACGGGCAGATATTGCAATTAATACTACATCAAATCTGATTTCCCAACCCAACAGGCAGTAGGTTTGGCAAAACCCATGCATTTTTCTATCCAATGGAGTAGTTGGTTAGATAGTTCTATTAATATCAATTTTCATATTGGCATTGATAATGGACATTTGGTCACACCGTATCAATTTTAGCATTCGTAAAATGTGCTGTCACATTAAATTCAATGCAAGTTTGAATCTTTATTTAAGTATAGAGTTTAGTCTTTGAGAATCTAAAGACCTCTTGTATTGAAATTCTGTACTCAAGGAAGGTCCTATCATCTGCTTCATTTTGTGGGACATCATCATCGGGTATATGGTCCTTTTTTCGACACTGCTACCTCTCAATTTGTAGGGGAATACCAAACCATGAATTAAGAAGGAAAAAGGAACATCATAATGGTATCTAGCTGCGAGGAGATTGCTATTTGGACAACATTAAGTTCATGTGACATTAAACATGAAGGGGAGACGACCTCTGCAGTGTAAGTAGTTTTGAGATTTATTGGGAAAAAAGGCTCGTACATAAAGGTAAAAGTACTGTTATGATAAAACAGAACATCAGTGCAAAATTTTAAGCTGGAAAAATTGTGTGACGCTGTTCAGAGTCAGCACACTAATGTAAACAGGTCAATAGATGGACCTGGAGAAGGGGAAGCAAGGGAACATTCTCATTTAAGTCTGCTTACTCTTTCTTCCATGATGGGGGAGCCCATTTTCCAATGGCCATGCATGTTTGGCAGCTAAAGAGCCCCTTAAGGTGGTGAGAGTCCCCACATGGAGGACTTCCCATGAGAAATTGCCTACTTGTGACTGGCTATCTTGATGCCTGGATGGTGTCAATGAAACTTGTTCTCTTTGTGGGGAAGGAGTCCCTACATCACTTGCTTAGCAGGTGCTCCTCTCAAGAAGTGTGGGAACTAATGCTTGTCAGGATACAGTGCAACAATGGCTGCCATATACAGAAGAAAGCATTCTTATGGGATGGAGTAGAAAATGCCAAAATGGACACTAAAGAAGACTGCAAAATTTGGTGGTTATTACTTCATGATACGCTCTAGGCTCCTTGAATGGGAAGAAATGCAAGGATCCTCAGATGTGAGGCCAAGATGTCTGACGGGGATACCACTTCTATGCGTGAGAGAGGGTGTGGAGTGGGCTAAGCTTTTTTTTTAATTCTTTTTTGAGAATGGGTGGATTGTACTGTCCAATTTTATTAAAGTAAACAGAGGTGGTAGAATCAAAACGTTTCCCAACCCCAAAGTAAGACCAAACTAAACAAAAATGAAATCAGAGGACATTAATTCCCCCCTTCCAAGTATCAACAGAAACTCCCAAGATGTGTCTACTCCGAATAAAACGAAACCTGAGCACCCTAAGACAAATACTCTCGGGTATATGGTTTGGTATTCCCCTGCCGTTTTGTTGTTTAGTTCCCCTTGGCGAGGTTGACCACTTATCGTGAGTAGCTTCTTGTCGGCGGAGGGAAGCATATGGCCCCAACACATGGTCATAACTTTTCCCAATCAGAAGGACAGAGCAATGGACCGAGAGACCAGGTCACGGGGTGCCATCATACCCCCTGCCAAATACTGCATAAAATACCCCCCCTCATCCCATGCAGATTGAATGCAATTTTTTAGGTCAACTTGGTTAATCCCCTTGGCCCAGCTCATGCAAGTCGCATCAATTGGCGTTAGCTCCATCCACTGTTAGGCTATCAGGACTCAGAAGAAGAGAGACAAGACAAGGTTGCTTCATAGGATCAACTAAACAAGTCTCTGTTTTCAACATATAAAAGACTCAATCATGCTCCCAATTGGAAGTCCATCCAAGGCTTCATGGTAAGCACCAACCAGCATTAAGGATGGTGGCATTCAACAAAATAAAAGAAGGGAAGAGAGGGGTTGATGTCCCATTTTGAACGCAAGCCTTTAACTAAATTGCTGGCTTTAACGTGTGATGCAAGGAGTAGGCTCTCCAATGGTCCTGGGAACCAAATCAATTTCAAATGCAACTTGAATGGCATCCATTGTATTATGCGAGTCCGATCAATTATGTATCCACCCATTTTTAAATAATTTTAGTTAAGATTGGGTGCTTTAGCATGAATTATTAAATAGATCAAGTTCAAATTAAGATGCATTCCAATTCATTTGTGCTCCCAAATTTTGCCTTATTAAGATGACGAGTAATTTGACTACAAGGTTGTTTGATGTGTCATGACATATTATAAAATATCATAAGATGTCGTAAGCTAAACATTTTATCATCACTCATTTTTAAAATAGACGATTTCAAAACCATTATTTGACGGTATATATGTTATGTCAAATCAAACGATTTTTGAGATAAAATTTCCTTCCCTACGAGCTTAGTTAATTCCGTTTGAGCATTGAACACCTTACCCTAAGATAAACTGGTACTTACATAAAACTTATCCTACCTTGGGGTCCTCATAAACTCCCAAGAACCACATTGTTTTGGCAAGATTCATCTAAATTAATGAATGCTTGTGGTTTTTGCAAATTTGGTTGGAACCTCCTAAAATTAAGATCACACAGTCCCCAGTTCCGGAGATATTCGGATCTGTATTTTTCTTCGGAGCATTGTAATATTTTAACACATTGTCACATTATTGGTATCACACTCTTTTGACCCACGTTTTATAATTAGTAGTACATAGTACCTTTACTAAAATATCATGTGTTTAAATAATTAATATCTAGTTATAATTATTCTATTTTAGTATTTCAAAATTATATTAACATTAATTTTTATGAACACATGTATAATCAATAATATTATATATTAATATATATGTTACATTGTCCATGAATGAAGGTCAAAAAGTATAGCGTAGAATAATATTTTCAATTTCTTATTCTACCAAATCGGAATTAGTAGGTAGTAAGATAAGAAGGGTAATTTGGACAAAAAAAGTGCTTATTCTCCTTCTTATTCCCTCCTTCGTAATCAAAGCAATTAGAATAACTTCTTATTCTATCTTCAATTCATATCCGCTGCCAAATCAAAAGACTTCTTATTCTAGAATAAGCCATCCGGCATAACTTATTCTAGAATAAGAAATCCGGGAAACAAAGTGGGGCTATGGGTATTAGATATTGGATATGTTTCTCATATCTGCAATTCTGTGCAGGCATTGACAAGAAGACGTAAGCTGAGAACCGGCGAGGTGGAGCTAAGGCTAGGTAACGACGCAAGAGTTACGACGGTCACTATGGAGATAGTGAAGCTCAAGCTACCATCCGGAGACACTTTTTCAATAGATGAATGTTATTGTATACCTAGCATAATAAGGAATATTATTTCTATTTCCTATTTTGATAGAATTGGGTACACCTTATCTATTGGGAACAATTGTTGTTCAATTTATTTCAGAAATAAATTAATAGCTTCTGCCCCATTATCCAATGGATTATACTTATTGAATGTGTCTCATGATAATTTTAATATCAGCTATTTAACTAAAAGAAATAAGTATGAAGTGAACAAAGCCTACTTATGGCATTGTAGGCTTTGCCACATTAGTGAAAACAGACTCCAAAGGCTACATAAAAATGGATACCTAGATCCATTTGATTATGAATCATATGCAACCTATGAGTCATGTTTAATGGGTAAAATGACAAAATCTCTATTTTCTTGAACTAAAGAACGAACCAATGACTTGCTAGAACTAATACATTCAGATGTATGTAGTCCTATGTCAACCCAAGCCATTGGTGGTTTCTCATACTTCATTACATTCACTGATAATTTCTCAAGATATGGCTTCATATACTTATTGAAGTATAAATCAGAAACTTTTGAGAAATTCAGAGAATTCAAGAATGAAGTAGAAAAACAAACTGGAAAGAGTATCAAAACCATCCAATCTGATCGTAGTGAGGAATATTTGAGTACAAAGTTCACAAAATACTTAAAAGGATAATGATATCCTTCTCAGCTTATACCTCCTTATACACCTCCAATGAATAGTGTATCAGAAAGAAGAATCGCACATTAATGAAAATGGTGCGATCCATGATGTGTATGTCCATTCGGCTATGTATATCCTGCACAAGGTACCCAGCAAATATGTTGCAACCACTCCGTATGAGATATGGAATGAAAGGAAACTAGACCTTAAACATGTTAAAGTCAGGGGATGTCCTACCCATGTCAAAAGACATGATGCACATAAGCTGGTGTCCAGAACGGGTAAATGCAGATTTGTGGGATATCCGAAAGGAACTTACAGATATTACTTTTATCATCCTGGCGAACAAAAGGTATTTGTAATCAGGAGAGCTGTCTTTTTAAAAGAAGATTATATTTCTAAAAGGACAGTGAGAGTAAAGTAACTCTGGAAGAAATTCCAGACCCACGAACTGTTAATCGTTCATCAGATGAACTGACAGTTTATAAACCTATTCAAGAAAATACACAAGAACCTCATAGGTTAGGAAGAGTACCTAAACCACCCAAAATATATATAGGACATATCAATTATGATGGTTCTAGAATACTCTATAATGAGGATGATGATCCTAAGACTTACTAGGAGGCCATTAAAAGTCCAGAGGTCTGAAAGTGGCGAGAAGCCATGAATTCTAAATTCAGTCCATGTACATCAACTAAGTTTGGAACTTGGTCGACTTGCCCGAAGGTATAGTACCTATCGGTTGCAAATGGATCTTTAAAAGAAAGATTGGTGCAGATGGACGAATTGAGACTAATAAGGCAAGGTTAGTGGCGAAGGGTTATCGTCAAAGGCATGGCATTAACTATGAGGAGACCTTCTCACCCGTTGCCATGATTAAGTCTATAAGAATTCTTCTTGCTATTACTGCATACCATGATCACGAAATCTGACAAATGGATGTGAAGACGACCTTCCTCAATGAAAACGTTACGGAGAAGGTGTATATAATATAACCAGAGGGCTTCACATCAAAAGAAACTCCAGATATGGTACGCAAGTTACAAAGATCTATTTATGGACTGAAGCAAACTTCTCGGAGCTAAAACATAAGGTTTGATAAGGCAATCAAATCTTATGGCTTCATTATGAATGAAGATAAGCCTTGTGTATATAAGAAAAACAGTGGGAGCGCAATTACATTTCTAGTTCTTAACGTTGACGACATCCTACTCATTGGAATAATGTACGGATGATGTCATCAGTAAAGATCTGGCTATCCAAGAACTTCTCTATGAAGGATTTGGGAGAAGCATCTTACGTATTGGGAATATGGATCTATAGAGATAGATCAAAGAAAATGCTAGCTTTAACCCAATCCATGTACATAGAAACTATTGTCAAAAGGTTTGACATGGAAAATTCCAAGAGATGTCTCATACCGATGAGACATGGAATTTATCTCTCCAAAGGTCAGTCTCCCAAGACTCCTAAGGAGAGGGCAGTGATGGATAAGGTTTTCTATGCTTCAGCCATATGTTCCATCATGTACACCATGCTATGTACTACACCTGATGTTGCATATGCTCTAGGTGTTACGAGCAGACATCAGGCAGATCTAGGTGATGAACACTAGAAGGCTGTGAAATGTATCCTTAAGTAATTGAGAAGAACTAAGGATATGTTTTTGGTTTATGGAGGAAGAGACTTAAAGCTGCAAGGATATACTGACTTTGAGCTTTCAGTCTTATCCGGATGACAACAAGTCAACATCAGGGTTTGTCTTCATACTCAATAGAGGAGCAATGAGCTGGAAAAGTTCCAAGCAAGAAACCACTGCTGATTCGACAATGGAAGCAGAGTATATTGATGCTGCTGAAGCTGCCAAGGAGGCAGTCTGGATGAAGAAATTCATCGGCGATTTTGGTGTGGTAGAAAGCATCTCTAGTCCCGTCCCACTGCTGTGCGACAACAATGGGGCAATTCCTCAAGCGAAAGAGCCAAGGTCTCATCAGAGGTTGAAGCACATTTTACGGCACTTTCATCTGATCAGAGAGATTATAGCTCGACGAGATGTCATAGTGGAAAGAGTTCCTTCAGTAGACAACATAACAGATCTGCTGACGAAGCCTTTGTCTCAAAATGTCTTTAAGCGTCACTTAGAGAATATGTGTATTCTGCACAAAAATGATTGGCTTTAGTCTAAGTGGGAGATTGTTAGTATTAGGTGGCCCGAAAGCCAATCCGATACTATGTATTATTCAGTTTATTAATAAAAATGGCATAAATTCATTGTGTAATTAAATCGATCTTTGTTTATCGTATCACGATGAAGTGCATGAACATGCGCAATAGTCTTCGGATTATGATGAGACCATAATTACAGAACTGAAGACTTATAAATTCATGTTCTTAATTGTTCCTAATCGGAGGATGTTTGAGAATGACATCAAACATCCGGATAGACTAGTATAGGTTTCTTCAGCTCATATGATGAGGGTGATTGATCCTATAAGTCACTAGTGTGGAGACACTATATTGGACATGTAGGTGCTCATTGATGAATGAGTTCACTGAATTGAGCTGACCATGAATCGCTGAATGGTATATACCTCACTATTAACTAGCTCGATTCTTTTGTCACGGTTGCGTAAATGATCCTTGGACCTGAGACCAAAGATATCTTGTTGGTCCGTCTATGAGCTTTGACGTTGACTAACAAATCCCTAACCAAGGGTTATCAATAAATCAAGCGATCGGGTTCAGGGAAATACCCTCGAGGGTAATTGTGTGTTCAATGCAGGATCATCCGCTCTCGTTAATAGGAGAGAGAATGTTCCAGGAATGATGCGCTCAAGTCCCTGGCCAGGGCGGACTCTGTATCAGATAAAGAGTTATCTGATATAGATTAGCGGCATCTGATTCAAATGAATCAACCAGTTAGGGTTTAACAGTAATCCATACCCTAGGTCGATTCGGGAACATTGCACAGATGAAGGATTATATCCACGCGGTAACCGTTGACGAAAAGTTTCCTATAGTGGGTTATATAAACCCCAATGCCTTCTGGGATCATGCGGTGTTGCTTGGCACCCAACGTGATCGGAAGTCCGTTTGAATTTATTGTGGGACATTAAATTCGGCTGATTAATTAATGTAAGGATTTTAATTAATTCAGTAGGTCCGTAAAAGGTTACTGGACTGAATGGGCCATTAACTGGACTTGTATTTGGGCCTAGAGAGTCACATGCAAATGGTTTCCAAGTTGGTGGACTTTTCGACGGGGTTTCGGATAAGTGTTGGTTTTTCTGAAAAATTGCGAAAACACTTATTATAAAAGAACCGCTGCTAGGTTGGGAGCCAGCAACGCTTACCTAGCCGCCCCCCTCTCTCTCCTCTCTGTCTCTAGCACCCCCCACCTCTGGCCGACCCCGGGAGACTCCGCTCTGACACCCGCCTGCTCCGTCTTCCCATACGACGTGAATCTGAATCCGCATGTCGCGGAGAGTTAAGCGCAGTCAGACGGGATCTGTGGACACTACTGCGAGCTTGGAAGATCCACCAAGAGGAAGATCGCGTGGATACCGCTAGAGGCGGGGCACCTGCGTGGCTTGCAGCATCACATCGACTGAACCGAACGAACGCGGATTTGAATCCGCACAAAGTAAATTTGATTTACCTATTTAATTTAGTTGATCAAAACGGGACGGATCAGATTTTATAATTATTTTATCCGCTGCATTTTGGACGGATCCGGACACAGACGAACCCAACACATACTAGTGACCTTGATGACACGCCCCTTGTATGGGAATTTGAGGTATTAGTGATTGGTCAGTGGAATTGCCTCCAGAAGTTTAATATAAGGATGGCCAAGAATGTCTTTCAATGAAGGGTTTATTTACAAAATGTAGAATTCGGCCCCGGTCTTATCATCTGAATGGCGTCTTAGATAGACGACGCCATTTAGAGTACGACCCTAGTTTGTCAGTGTACGACCCGGTCTTGTCGTCTGAATGACGTCGGTCTTGCACGACGCGTTTTACCCAGCTTCTGTTTGACCCCGCGAACCCTCCCTCCTTTCCCTCATTCTCTCCTTTCTCTTCTCTCTCCTCTCTTCCCTCCGACTCTCCGGCGAAGCCCTTCCCCCTCTTCTTCCTTTCCTCTCCCCATTCCTCCTCTCCCTCCACTCCATTAACCTACCAACTTCCTCCACTACCACCACCACTTCCTCCGTAGCGCACTTCTCTCCGGACGGTGGCCGACGTCCCGGTGGAGTAGCGGCGCCCACGGCGGTACCCGCGGCGGCGTGTAGCGAGGCGGGTTGGCGGCTTGGAACTAGGAGGAGTTTGAGTAACTAGTTGGGTGACGATCCCCGTTGTATTGTATTTAAAAATCATGTTTTTCCCGCTTTGAAGCATGTTTAGGGGGTTTTTGGGGTGAAAACACTAATTGCATAAAATGACAAATTGGGAGTTTTAAGGGGTATTTAGGTTCTTCTCCTCCTTCTCCACTTTTCTTAGTGTTTTACACGATTTAGGGGAGGAAATCCCACCCCGTGGATTGGGAGATGGCGGAGGAAGAACCTGTATGTGTGGGTTAAATGGCGTCGGGTGACTGCGACGCCTTTTAGAAAGGCGGCTTCCACCCGCGACGCGATTTTGCCTAACTAACAGACTCTGTCTCTGGACTGATGAGCGTCCAGGGACAGCGTCGCCTTTTCTACGGCGACTTACATGCACAACGCGTTTTAACTGAAATCACCCCGAAGCCTGTCTTTATTTCTGTCGTTATCAGGCGACTAGGGACAGCGACGCCTTTCAAAAGGCGGCTACATATGACGACGCGTTTTAGGCCTTTTTCCGAGGCCAGATTTCACATGAACTAGTTTAGGAAGCTTCAATGACGTCGGCCTTGGGCGATGCGATTCAAGCCAGAACTCCATTAATCCCTGCAATTAACACGTGTTTACATTGTCAGATAGTTTAGTTAATTGCATGCTTAGAAATGTACTCGATGACGATGGATTCTATGTGATCGGATCGCACCGTGTTGTGTTTTGTGCGATCGTGGGCCTAGAGTAACAGTTGTTAGCGCTTAGGTACCATGTGTTGGTGTAGGAGTGACACGGTGCCGGTGTGGGAGTGGCGGGGTGACGCCTAGAGAGAGGGTCACCTGGTGTACCCCGGGGTATAGCTAGTACCGGTGTGGGAGTGGTACATTCGGAGCGTCACTCGTGCTGGGGGAAGCAGAACCACCTGGAGCCTGTCAGGCCGGAGTAGCCAGTGCGCTATCCAAGGGGTTGCTGTTTAGTCTCAGTGGGTCGGTGTTTCCCGTGTTCGGCTGTGTGGTTGGCATGTTTTGCCTAGACGTTGGTTGTGGGCTCCGTGGTAGAATGGTTTCATAATTGTTCATGTTATATTTCGAATGCATGTGTTTTATATCGAATCTAGGAATTGTGTTTACTGCTTTACTTGCATAAATTATCTTTAATTGCGTTGCTACACTTGTGGGTGCGTGAGTGGGCGGTGGAGATCGAAGGATCCCTACTGAGTCTTTTCGAAGAGACTCACCCCTGCGGTTTTCAGGTGAGGGTTCCAGGCAGGCGTAGCGAGGAGAGTGTTGCTTTGGGTCGCGCACCAGCAGCCGTTGTTCCAGGGTATGCTCCGACGTAGTTGTTATTTTATTTTATGGCCTATATGCTTAATTATTTCCTTTCAGTTGGAGTATGTAATTATTTGCTGAGTCGAGTCACATTGTAATAATTTCTAATTCTTGCACTTCCTTTTTAATTCAATGCGATGTGAATGTTTAGCATAGTTTATTATTTATTTCCCAGACTTATCAAGATCCTGGTTTATTTCCAAATTAATGATATGGTACCCATTTAGTAATCAGATCCCCGATTATAGGGTGGCGGGTCGTTACAACAGAAATAATCCATACAACTAGTGGGCGGTACACTTGGCTTTCAGGAATGTGATTTTAGATTGCCAAGTGGATGGCAAGCTCGTGGGCGGTACACTTGGCTTTCAGGAATGTGATTTTAGATTGCCAAGTGGATGGCAAGCTCGTGATGGAGGCCCACTAAGGGGAGCGGGTAGGAGATGCTCACAATGGAGAAATCTCAAGACTTAATAGAAACTTACAGTTAGTAGAGCGGATCTAATGCTCGTAGAGCATAGGTCCTCGCAGCTCTATCCCAATAGTGATACACATATTTAATGATGGTAAGGAAGACACTCTCTCACTCTCGGCGCGCAGCTATCCTAAACAAATAGTAGAAGAACAGGAGAAGAGGAGAAGCTATACTACACACCTTACTGGTTTGAAGAAACCAGTCCCAATCAGAGACGAGGACTCGCGGGGATGTACGTTGAGAGGCATGCGCGCAGCATTAGTGTCGACTTGGGCAGAGGCCAGGATTACAACAATGAAACTGGCATGTAGGAGGGGTGAACTCTGGGACAGGAAGTATTATTACATCAATTCTCCACATAGGGAGGGGTAGCAATCTGCCATGGACTTGTGCTAGTGACGAGCTTCACTGCTTTGGCAATGTTGCTATGGCGTAAAGATGTCGAGGTCGATGATGGTGTCTTAGTGCTGCAGGTACATTAGATGTGGATGGTGCTATCACAACAATGATGTGGTGACGTGCTAGTGGAGCCATCAGCTATAGCGCCCATGAGGTGGTGTGAAATTAAGTTGTATAAGAGAGATAAGTGAGCCGTGGTGATGCGGGATAGGTGGGATGGTGGTATGATGGTGAGAGTGATGGATATAGGTGTCCTCTAAGCCAATCATAAGGCACCTATTTCAATTTGGTTCACTAATCAATGGCATTAAATTCATTATGTCGATTGGCATATTTATAATTGCGCATAATGAAGTCCATGAATATGTGCAATAGTCATCAGATTATGATGAGATCATAATAATGAGACTGATGACTTATAAACACATATTCTTAATTGTTCCTAGTCGTAGGATGTTTGAGAAGGACATCAAACATCCGGTAAAACTAGTACAGGTTATTCCAGCTCATATCATGAGGGTGACTGATCTCGTTAGTTACTCGTGTAGAGACACAATGGTAAACCTGTAGGTGCTCATTGGGGAATGAGTTCATTGAACTGATCCGACATGAATCGCCGAATGGTAATTTACCTGACTGTCAATCGGTTTGATTCATCGTCACAGTGGCGTGGTTGATCCTTGGACTTGAGACACTAAAGACACCTTGTCGATGGACTTCTGGACTTTGACCTTGACCTATGAATCCCTATCCACGGGATCTCTAATAGTCAAGAATCGGGTCCAGCGGAAGACCTTCGAAGGTGATTGTGTTTTCAATAAAGGATCATTCGCTCTTAGGTAACTGGAGAAAGAATGCTCTAGAATAGATCTGCAGGAGTCTCTGGCCAGAGCAGAAACAATATCAGAAAAGTGATTTTCGGATATTGTACAGCGGAGTCTGATTCAAGTGAGTTGACCATCTAGGGTTTGACAGTTGACCATACATTAGGTTAACTCGAGAGCATTCTGCGAACGAAGGATTATAGCCACGCAGTAACTGTGGACGGATAGGTTCCATGAGTGGGTTGTTGAACCCCATTACCTTCCGGGATCATGCAGTGTTGCTTGGCACCCAACTTGATGAGAAGTCCGACCGAATTTATATACGATGTTAATTCGGTTAAGTAATTAGTTAATATATAGATATTAATTAATTACAATAAGTCAATAACTAGTTATTGGACTTAACGGGATGAAAACCGGACTGGTAAATGGGCCTAGAGGGTCACACGCAATAAGATTCTCAGTCGGTGGTACATAAGTGGGATTTATATTAACTCGGGGACTTTTGTTAAAAGTCGTGCCAACTTAATATAAATACACGCTGTTGAGAAACCTTAGGCCAAGCTCCAGGGTTTCCCCATGCTAGCCGCCATCCCCCCTTTTCTCTCTCCTCCTCTGGCCGCCCCGTTCGAGGCTCCAGGACTGTCTCTGTCTCCGCCGCGCGTGATTCCTGAAAGTCGGGAATTCCCGTTGGTGGGTTTTCGGCAATTGTTGCGGCGACGGATCTTCAGCGAGCGAGCTGAAATGGACGAGGGATCGAGGACGAACCACCGCGGAGGATCGCGTGGATACCGCTGGAGGCCGGATGCTTGTGCGGCTCGCAGCATCGCCTCGACGGAACCGAGACGGAAGCGGATTCGAATCCGCCCACGGTAATCAGATTACTTCCCGTTAGTTTTCGATTTTAGTTTTTTGTTCCGAATTAGATCAGCGGGCATCGGGCGGGATATTTTATTCGTCGTTTCCGATGCGTTCTTCGCGTCCCGCCCGGATCCCAACAGAGAGGAGGTGAAAGGGATGGTTAAAGCTAATGTTTGTGATGCTGGTGGTCTACAGATGAGCCAGGGGAAGGGAAGGACATGGGGAACTTGGAGTGGGAGGTGTTTCTGTAAGGATCGCACGGGAGAACGAATAATATATAGTATAGAACGATAATACAGCAAAATTAAAATTCACCTGTGATATTGTTCCGTTTCTAAGAACTAGAAGCAGGGCAGAACGATTCTTCACCTTGCGGGGAGTCGAATCCATGACCGGAGCCTGATTCCATCTGAGCGATGTAGCTAGCCACACAGGTTCCCGACCTCCAATGATATCTATGTAATTCTCCTATTGTGTGATTGTCCTTGCTTTGTCTTTAGAGGAATCCGCCTGATTTTTTTGCCCTTCTTCTCATCTCGGGTGCCCACAGCATGTGAGTGGTGCCTTGATCTACGCAAGAGAGGAGGCAGAAGAGAGAGGGGAATGGGGCACCCTTGTCCAAGGGGGCAGTCTAGGAGAGAGAGAGAGAGAGGAGGGGGATAGCCAGGTTCAGGAATACCCTGGAGCTTAACCCATGGTTCCCCTCTAATGTATATTTATAGTAATCTCTGGTGACTTTTTATAAATCCCTGAGTTAATATAAATTCTCACTTAATATCAATCAACCAAGAAACTTGTGCGTGTGACCCTCTAGGTCCAAGTGCCAGTCCAATTTTCAGCCTAATAAACCCAGTAACCCCTTATTGACTTAAAATAATTTATTTAATATTTCATATTAAATAATTATTTAATCAATTTATTATCTCATAATAATCGATCAGGTTTCCAATCAAGTTGGGTGCCAAGCAACACCGCATGATCCTAAAAAATAGTGGAATTCAGCAACCTTCTCAAGGAACCTTTCCATCATCAGTTACCGCATAACTATAATTCTTCATTCGTAAAATATCCTTGAGTTAACCTAGGACATGGTCAACCGTCAAACCCGAACCGGTCAACTCACTTAGATTAGATGATGCCTTAAGATATTAGAAAACTCTTTTTTTGATATGTTGTCCGCCGTGGATAGGGACTCCCGTGCATCTTATTTAGAACATTCTCTCTCTAATTATCGAGAGCGAATGATCTCGTATTGAACACTCAATCACCTTTGAAAGTATTCCGCTACATCCGATCACTTGACTGATTAGGACCCCACAGTTAGAGATCCATTAGCCAAGTTCAAAACTCAAAAGTCCACCGATAAGGTGTCTTTCGTATCTCAGGTCCAAGGACCAACTACATAACTGTGACATTAAATCAAGCTGGTTGACAGTTAAGTAAATTTCCATCCAGTGATTCAAATTGGATCAGTTCAATGAACTCATTTACTAATTAGCACCTATAGATTCTCCTTCATGTCACCATACAAGTGACAATAAGACCCTTATCAGATGAGCCTGAAGTAACCTGTACTAAACTCACCAGATATTTAATATCTTTCTCAAATATATTCCGACTACACTACAAGGAGAAGAGGATTTGTCAACGGCTAGGAGCCACTGACAAATAGCAGAAAGCCGCTGACAAAATCATATGTCAACGGCTAGCAAGCCGCTAACAAAACCGTAGACAAAAGTCCCATTGGCAAATATTTGTCAACGGCTAATGAGAAACCGCTCACATATGCATCATATGTCCACGGCTAAAAGCCGTGGACAAAAATGACATATGTCAACGGATGCTAGCCGTAGACAAATGAAATTATTTGTCAACGGCTTGTAGCTGTGGACAAATGGGATATTTGTCAACAATTAGAAGTAGCTGACAAATAACACATTTGTCAATGGCTCGAGCCATTAACATATGCTATTAATGTCAACCGTTGTAGCCGCTAACAAATGGTATATTTGTCCACGACCACAGCTGTGGACAAATATGCATATGTTAACGGCTGTAGCCACTGATAAATGTGATATGTCTACGATTTCTTAGCCGTTGACATATGACAACATAAACTTTTGTCAGCAGTTTCAACTGCTGACAAATGGTTATTAATTAAAAACATATTTTAAAATATTAAATAATGCACAAAAACTTGTAGATACACAAACATGTACATAAACAAATACACACATCCATACAAGCACATCCATCCACAAATAAACACATCCACATGTATAAATAAACACATTCACACTTTCAAAATAAGTACATCCACATCACAAATAAACATTCATCTAATTCCCCTCGTAATCACCATCAAAATCATCTCCCTTGTCATCTGATTCGCCTTGGGCGTCGCCCTCACCCACAGCAGCTATCTGAGGTTGAGTAGGACTCTGCATTGCCTAAAATCTGGTCATAAATGCACTCATCTCTGCCATTTGTTTGCGCATCCACTCCATCTCCTCCCCTTGTGCTTTGATCTTTTCTTAAATGGTCTGCAACTTCACATTCATACACCTATCGCCTCTCCTAAAACTTATACATTATACACGCACGCAAAACACAAACACACACAGTCGCCTCTCCATAAAGTTTGGGAGAGGGGATGTAACGACCCGCCACCCTAATCGGGGATCCGATTACTAAATGGGTACCGAATCATTAGTTTGGAGCCAAACCAGGATCTAGATAAGTCTGGGAAATAAATAATAAATTAAGCTAAACATTCACATTGCATTGAATTAAAAGGAAAGTGCAAGAATTAAAAGTTATTACAATGCGACTCGACACAGCAAATAATTACATACTCCAACTGAAAAGAAATAATTAAGCGTACATGCCAGAAAATAAAATAACAACTACGTTGGGGCAGACCCCGGAACAACAGCTGCTGGCGCACAACCCAAAGCAGTCTTCTCCTCGCTAAGCCTTCCTGGAACCCTCACTTGAAAACTGCAGGGGTGAGTCTCAACGAAAAGACTCAGTAGGGATCCTTTGATCCCCACCGCCCACTCACGCACCCACAAGTGCAGAAACACAAATACAGGTAGAATAAGCAAGTAACACAATTCTTAAATTTCCGATATAAAACACATGTATTCGAGATGTAACATGCACAACTCCGAAACCATTCTACCAGGGAGCCTACAACCAACGTCTCGGCAAAACACGCTAACCACACAACCGAACGCGGGAAACACCGACCCGCTGAGACCAAACAGTAACCCGTCGGATAGCACGCTAGCTACTCCGGCCCAACTGGCTCTAGGTGGTTTCTGCTTCCCCCAGCACGAGTGACAATCCAAAGGTACCACTCCCACACCGATACTAGCTAACCCCGGCGGTACACCAGGTGACCCTCTCTCTAGGCATCACCCCACCACTCCCACACCGGTGCTGTGTCCCTCCTACACCGACACAGGGTGGCAAGTGCTACAACTGTCACTCTAAGTCCACAGTCGCACGAGACATAACACAGTGCGATCCGATCGCGTAAAAATCCTCATCCTCGAGTACGATTTCAAACATGTAATTAACCAAACTATCTAACAGTGTGAAGATATGTTAATAGCATGAATTAATGTGATTCTGCATTGAATCGCGTCGCCCAAGGCCGACGCCATTCAAGCCTCCTAAACTGGTTCATGTGAAATCTGGCCTCGGAAATGGCCTAAAACGCGTCGCCCATGCAAATCGCCTTTTGAAAGGCGTCGCTGTCCCTGGACGCCATTCAGTTCCAGAGACAGAGTCTGGTATTTGGGCTAAATCGCGTCGCGGGTGGAAGCCGCCTTTCTAAAAGGCGTCGCTGTCCCCCGACGCCATATAACCCTCAGAGACAAGTTCTCCCTCCGCCATCTCCCGGTCCACGGGGTGGGATTTCCTCCCCAAAATCGTGTAAAAACACGAAAAACATGGAGAATGGGGAGAAGAACCTAACTACCCATTTAAAACACCCAATTTCTCATTTCATGCATTTAGTATTTTCACCCCAACAACACCCCTAAACATGCTCCAAAGCGGGAAAACATGGTTTTTAAATGAAATACTACGGGAATCGTCACTCTACCGGTTACTTGAACTCCTCCAAACTCTAAGCCGCCTACCCACCTCGCCCCACGCCGCCGCCAGTACCGCCGTGGACGCCGATACTCCACCAGGAAGTCAGCCGCCGTCCGGAGAGAAAAATGTTGCGGAGGAGATGGTGGTGGTAGTGGTGGGAGTTAGGAGGTCGATGGAGTGGAGGGAGAGATGAAATGGTGGGAGGAAAAGGAAGGAGGGGGAAAAAGAGCCGTCGGCTCGCCGGAGGAAGAGAGGAGAGAGAAGAGGGAGGAGGAAAATGAGGGAAAGGAAGGAGGGTTCGCGGGGTCAACCAGAAGCTAGGTAAAATGTGTCGTGCACGCCCGACGTCTTTCATACGACAAGACCGGGCCGTACACTGACAAGCCAGGGTCGTACTCTGAAAGGTGTCGTCCATCCAAGACGCCATTCAGACGATATGACCGAGGTCGTACTCTAGCAACCCAAGGCCAGCCTACGTGGCACATCCTAAAACGCGTCTACATTGCTAGATGCCGTTTAAACCGCGTCGAGCAGGCTCGACGTGAAACAGAACTGAGTCTCAGCCCCATCAGGGCCCGAACTAAGGGATCCGACCCCGAAAACTGACCCGATAACCAGATCCGAAAACCTCAATCCTTACAGGGGAGATCGGAGGCTCAGATGGAAAATGTTTTTAGCCCCTAGGGCTTCCGTATGCTTCAATGATATGCACAAATGGCTGCAACTCGATTGCCCACCAGGGCCGTCCATGGCTACCACGCCGTTAGCAGATGCCTTGCAGTGGCTGCAAAGACACGTGCATCATCATCGCCTCACACAACACAAGAAACTTGATCCTCTCATCTCCTCAATGTGCTCTTTCACAGTATGAACTTAGCCAATAAGTACACAAGCCGCGAGGAAGCACATCGATTAGATAAGGAGGTCCAATTTTTTACAATAAGTACATTGCACACAATACACATGCACGCAAAACACAAACACACACAGCCGCCCCTCCATAAAGTTTAGGAGAGGGGAGACCGGACGCTCAGATGGAAAATATTTTTAGCCCCTAGGGGCTTCCATATGCTTCAGTGATCTGTACAAACGATTGTAACCTGATTACCCACCAGGGCCATCCAGGGCTGCCATTCCGTTAGCAGATGCCTTGCAGTGGCTGTAAAGGCAAGTGCATCATCATCACCTCACACACAATACCCAGGACACACACACAAAGAACTTGCAAAGACAAATGTATCTTCATCATATTCAATTAATTCAAAAGTTCTACTAACAACAGTTAAACACATAAATAGATAATAAATATATTTATAGACATAGATATACACATTTCTAAAAAAAATTCGGCAGCATCTCTCCTAAAAGTTGTACATTTTTCACATTTATACATCTATCTGATTTCATACAATCTCATAAAAAAATGGTACCTACATTACATAACATATACATATACATACACATCCACATCCTCATCCGTACCTGCAAGAAAACTTACTTCAATCCACATGTAAATATCTCGCAACATAGATATATACATATATAGCTCGCAAGATAGACAAACTGTCCAACAGGACAATTCAAGACTTTATGATCGATATATGTCATTACTGTCAAAAGACCGTAAAAACATATATCATACAAAAGTCTTGAACGGGCAAAAAATAAAAAAAAGGTCAACCACATCCACGTATACAACTGCATTTACATATGCACAACCACATCATCATCCGTACCTGTAAGAAAACTTACTTGTATCCATAGTAAATATCAAATCACATCCATATATATACATCTCACATCCACATTCACATACACGGTATAGAGATTATATTCTAATTCACATGCGCATCCACAAGTATAGATCCATCTACTTATATATTATCTTTTGATACTAGGCGGAGGTAAACCTCTCCGCACTGGGGTTGTCAGTTTCATATATCAAAGCAGTAATATAATTTGACAAAAAGAAATCTACATCTACCAATGATCAAGCTTTGCTAGAGTTACTTAAAAAGGATAGTATCATCCTTCACACGAGTATAGGAGAAAGAATAAGGTACCTGAATCATGGACTATCTGGAGAATGAGTAAGTGCATTAAATAATAATCATATATTAAAAAAGTCTTATGATCAAAGTTTTTCAATCAAAAGCCCTATTGCAAAAGAGTATATGTCGAATACATATGTATGCTGAAACTCGTTAACATACCAATATGCAGATATGAAAAGCAAACAAAACAGGAAACTATATAATCCAGCTTCAAGATCCACACTTAATGTTTGCAAGGTCGACATAAATAACCTTAAATCTAGCATGAAGCATGTTAAAAATTAAAATATACAAAATCTATCTATCTATAGGTATAAAAGATAAGAGATCATAACAAGAAAGTTCATAACAAAAAATCTATCTATCTACAGGTATAAAAGATAAGAGTATGAAACTAAAAGAAGGTAACTTGTGTGACCTAGCAAGACATTGCCTTTTACTCTTTTTTCTATTCTGGATTACACTCTTAGAAGGTGGGAGACAACTAGCATTAACCCAATTTATATAATTTAGATCAATTGAGAAAAAGATTGAGCTTAAAGTTGGTATTCCTATATTCTTCATATCTTAATTGTCCCATCTTAAAATCGGATAACTAAGATAAGAGTGGTAAATGATGTAACAATGAATGTGGCATGCATGGAGAATATGTATGTACAACAAGATTACTATCAGAAAAACCATTCTTCTATGCCTTAAAAAGCATGTAAAGTTTATGCTAAGGAGAAGACATGCACATGTACATACTAGGCTTTCAAGCAGCAAATGTATCAAAAATAACTTAAAAGCATCAATCACTTACGAGGGCTTGGCAGGTCGCATCCACACATGATCCCTTTTGGAGAATCTTTGTGCACGAACAATGGTTGAAACCTTAGAAAGAATGATGTTCCTTTTGCTTTGGGTTTAAGTTGAAATAAGAATGACATTGCATTTGCCATTTCTTTCTTTTGCTTCATAAAGAAGGTGCTTATCATAATGTAATTTTTTAAACTCATTTGCAATAAACATATTTTTCATAAATTGTTGTTTGGCTATCATAATTGAGTCTATGGTAAAACTCATTTGGTCGAAAAATGAAAAAACAAGCATGGCAACTGGAGTAGGTTTATGGAAATTCAGGTTTACGAAGGATCAGTTGTCATAAACCAAAACTAAGTGGGTTTATATGATTAACCGGAGTGAGTTTATGATAAATCCAAAACTTATTTACGCTATGCATTGTCAAAAAGGGATTCTAAACCTATACAGTGTTGGGATCCAGGCGGGGTGCAACGAACATAGTGGAAACAAAGAACAAAATCCCGCCCGATGCCCACTAATCCGATTCAGAACGAAAAACAGAAAAACCGAAAACCGGGTTGTGATAATACCACCTTGCGCGGATTCAAATCCACAACCGTTTCGGTTCCGTCCAGGCAATGCCACTAGCCGCACAAGTATCCGGCCTCTAGAAGTATCTATGTGATCCTCCGTTGTGGTTCGTCCACGCTCCCTCGTCCAGATTTGCCCACTCATTGAAGATTCGTCGCCGCAACGATGTCTGAAAACTCGCGGACGGGAAAGATGCGCACAGCGGAGATGGGAACTGTCCTGGCGCCTCGAGAGGGGCGCCCAGAGGAAGAAGAGAGAGAGGGGGGACGTCCAGCATGGAGAGACTCTAGAGCCTGGCCCAAGGTTTCTCGACAGCGCGTATATATATTAAGTCGGCACGACTTTTCATAAAAGTCCCCGAGTTAATATAAATCCAACTTAAGTACTACCGACTGATAATCATTTTGCGTGTGACCCTCTAGGCCCATTAACCAATCCGATTTTCTACACATTAAGTCCAATAACATTTTATTGACTTTCTGTAATTAATTAATATCTGATATTTAATTAATTACTTAATCGAACTAACATCTCATGTAAACTCGATCGGACTTCCGATCAAGTTGGGTGCCAAGCAACACCGCATGATCCCAGAAGGTAATGGGATTTAGCAATCCACTTATGGAACCTGTCCGTCCACATTTACCGCGTGACTATAATCCTTCGTTCACACAATGCTCTCGAGTTAACCTAGGATATGGTCAATTGTCAAACTCTAGATGGTCAACTCACTTGAATCAAACTTCACTGTACAATATCTGAAAACACCTTTTCTGATATTGTGGCTTCTCTGGCCAGAGACTCCTGTGGGTCTATTCTAGAATATTCTCTCTCCAGTTACCTAAGAGCGAACGATCCTTTATTGAACACACAATCACCTTCGAAGGTCTTCCGCTAGACCCGATCCTTGACTATTAGAAATCTCGTGGATAGGGATTCGTAAGCCAAGGTCAAAGTCCAGAAGTCCACCGACAAAGTGTCTTTGTTGTCTCAAGTCCAAAAACCAACCACGCCACTATGAAGATGAATCAAGCCGGTTGACAGTCAGGTAAATTACCATTCAGCGATTCATGTCGGATCAGTTCTGTGAACTCATTCCCAACGAGCACCTACAGGTTCTCCATTGTGTCTCCACACAAGTGACTAATGAGATCAGTCACCCTCATCATATGAGTTGGAATAACCTGTACTAGTCTTACCGGATGTTTGATGTCCTTCTCAAATATCCTACGACTAGGAACAATTAATAATATGTGTTTAAGTTATCAGTTTCATTATTATGATCTCATCATAATCCGATGACTATTGCACATATTCATGGACTTCATTATGTGTACTTATAAATACGCCAATCTACATAATGAAATAAATGTCATTTATTAGTGAACCAGATTGAAATGGATGCCTTATGATTGGCTGTGAGGACACCTATATCTATCAATCTCCCACTTGGACTCAAGCCAATCACCTTTGTATTTGATCTCCATCAAATCTAGGTGATGCTCACATCAAGTCTATGACTAAGGCTTGGCCAGAGATCTGTTAAATCATTCATGAATGGAATAATTTTTCATTACGTTATTTCCTCTTAATTGTTTGTCTCTTAACTTGCGAAAGATCTTTAGAATATTCTACAACTTCTGATGAGAGCATAGCTTGACCACAAATTTAATCGCTTCCACTGTTGTCCTACAACAACGGGACGAGATCGGAGACCTTTTAGAACTACATCTAGTTCAAGGATGAACTCTTTCATCCATACTGTTCCAATAATAGTATCACTTGTTAATGTCGTCATCTTAATATCGAGTTCTGGGTTGGAACCCTTCCAATCCACTCCTTTCTTATTAGAAGGTTAAACCCATATCTTATTTGAAATTTGAGTCAGTGTGACTCATTACTTGAAATCATCATCTCCATATACAGGAGTGCATCCTTAACACTTCTCAAGTACTTAGTGATGTGTTTCACTCCTTCTATCAAGGTTTTCCTGTATGCTTCAAAGAACCTTCCCTTAAAGAAATAAATTCTATATCTCAACAATTGAGATTTATTATGGAATTTATGTCAAACATTTTGACATACAGGTTAAGGTAACAACCTCATCGATCTATCTTAATAAATTCGTATTTCCAATACGTGGGATGTTATAACCAAACCCATTATGGAGGAATACATGGTTAATAATGCTTTTATTGATATCAACATCCTGTTGTCATTCTCAATGACTTTGATGTTATTATCACAAAGCATTACTGATAAGACCGTGCTCCCACTGTCTTTCTTAAACACACACAATCCGTGATCATTCTTAACGATCATGTAGTATTTGACCATTAAGTCAAAACTCTTATTACAACTTTGGGATGCTTTTGTTTGATTCAAAATGACTTTTGAAATCATAACATGCTTCCTGAATATTCTAAAAGCTTTAAAGATGCATCATATACATCTTATCTTCAATCACATTAAGGGAATGTTTTTTAATATCCAACTGCCATCTCATCATCATGATAGGCAGTATTAGCAAATAGAACTCTAATAAACTTATGATGGTAGCCACTAAGAAAACTTGTCTAAGTCAACACCTTGGCGTTGACTATTTCCTTCAGTTTACCACATAAGTTTTAAGTAGTCCATTTATACAAATCTTCATTCTTAAGATTTATTTGCTTTAAGTACAATATCCTCTAACAATACTATCAAGCTCCGAACTTAATAGGTGTTATGGACTATGGCTTAGAATTCTTAATTTCTTACCAATTTCAAAGTTGTAATGATATAGAGCATCATCATAGATTTTGGACCATAATCCATATTTTTGAACTCCTCTCATTTTGCTATCTCTGATATGTCAAACATATCTTTCTAACCATTAAGAAGATCTCAAAAATCTATGAAGCTCTCTAATCTGTGTTACTAATGGTTCCAAACAACCAAAGATTATCTAATAATCTTGTGTTAATTTATGGGTCTAGAACATCTTCTAGTTTTATCAGCTCCCACTGTCTTCTTTGAGAATATACTCTTCTTCATAGAAGACAGCTTTCAGGACGATAATTATTTCATTTCATTTGGCCAATAAAAGTAATGCCCAAACTTTTTGGACATCCCACAAATTTACACTACTCAGTGTCATTTTAGATCCAACTTCTTTGGATCATGTCCTTTCCAAAAGACTAGGACTTAACTTGATTTTAACATCTTTAAAATAATGTTTGCTTATAATTCACATCTCATATGAATTATCTTGTCTCCATATCTAATATGAATATACTGACTTATTTGGAACCTAGTGTAAAGTATGGACATCTAATGTTCATACTCATATTTACGAGGATATGAGAATAAGATAAATATTATTATATATATATTGCATTATATCCAATAAAGTGCAATTCCTCATTATATCATATTGCTATGATATACAATGAGGATTAATCAAGAGAGAATACAATTATCATCTTAATGATTTGTGTGAATTATGTACTCAAGTATTAATTTCCTTGATCAAATCAAAGAATTTTAATACTCTTTCCTTTTAGTCACTTCATCTTGATCTTCTATTCCTTAATCTCTTATATGGATTCAACTAGTACTTCAACAAGTACACATAGCTGAATGTTTCCAAGAGTTAATCATTAAGGTAAGTCAATAGAAGTGATTATCTCTTTGGCCTTAAGAAGATATTGAGCTATTTACATCAGTATGTATAAGCTTCAATAATTTATTATTGCACAACCTAGTGTACTATGCCATAGATAATCATGATTCATTAAGTTCATTTCTATAGGAGACTTGTGAACATTCATCACATGATGTCACATTAAGAATCTTTAGTGAATTGACTGGTTTTAAAATCTTTCATTTTATTTATAAACTATATGGAATAACGCTTGTTCCTTCTCAGTCAATGTTATTCACTTTTACAATTCTTGATAATTAATAGAACTAAATAACAATTATTTAGTTTCATATTAATCTCTTAAAGGTATACAAAGATTTATTGTCTCACAGTAACCTATGTGTCTCTAGAACTATTGTTGAGTCTAACTTAACATTTTCATTTTCTCGATTTCCTTTTTACTTGTCTAAGTCTACATACTATTGCAGATCTGAGAATCATTTTCAATATCTTATATTGGAGACATAAACTCTCCAATAGACATGCAAAGGTAGATAATAAGAATACCTGAAACTTCTTACAAGTTTCACATTCCTATTTGCCTTTACCAATAACCTTATATAGGTTGTAGTGGGAGAATTACTCATTCTCTCTTTCAACTGACTTGCCTTTATCCATCTCAGGTGTAGGTTTGACTATTTAAGATCTTACCTCTAGCCTTTCGCAAAGGCATACTAAGAATATCTCTTCTCCTCGGTCTATCCAAGTAAGAGATTTCATGACAACTGATTAGGATAGTGGCTATCAATCAGGACTGAATGTTGGGATGCGGGTAGGACGCGAAGAACGCAGTGGAAATAATGAACAAAATCCCACATGATGCCCGCTGATCCGATTCAAAACGAAAAGCATAAACCGACAAACAAACAGGATGATCAAATCACTGTGCGCGAATTCGAATCCGCTTCTGTCTCGGTTCCGTCGAAGAGACGCTGCGAGCTGCACAAACGTCCAGCCTCCAGTAGTATCCACATGATCCTCCACGGTGGTTCATCCTCGCTCCCTCGTCCAGATCAGCTCGCTCGCTAAAGATTCGTCACCACAATGACGTCCGGAAAACCCGCGGACGGGAATTCCCAACTTTCGGGAATCGCGCGTGCAAAGACGGGAACAATCTTGGCGCCTCGAGAGGGGCGCCTAGAGGAGGAGGAAATAGAAGAGGGGACGGCCAATATGAAGAGACCCCGGAGCTTGGCCCAAGGTTTCTCAACAGTACGCATATATATATTAAATTGGCCTGACTTTTCATAAAAGTCCCCGACTTAATATAAATCTCACTTAAACACCACCGACTGAGAATCTTATTACGTGTGACCCTCTAGGCCCATTAACCAGTCCAGTTTTCAGCCCGTTAAGTCCAATAACTAGTTATTGACTTATTGTGATTAATTAATATCTAGATATTAATTAACTACTTAATCGAATTAACATCTCATGTAAATTCGACCGGACTTCCGATCAAGTTGGCTGCCAAGTAACACCGCATGATCTCGGAAGGTAATGGGGTTCAGCAACCCACTTATGAACCCTGTCCGTCCACAATTTTCGCGTGACTATACTCCTTCGTTTGTACAATGCTCTCGAGTTAACCTAGGGTATGGTCAACTGCCAAACCCTAGATGGTCAACTCACTTGAGTTAGACTCAGCTGTACAATATCCGAAACATCTTTTCTGATATTGTTTTTGCTCTGGCCAGAGACTCCTGCGGATCTATTCTAGAGTATTTTCTCTCTCCAGTTACCTAAGAGCGAATGATCCTTTATTGAACACACAATCACTTTCGAAGGTCTTCTGTTGGATATGATCCTTAACTACTGGAGATCCCATGGATAGGGATTCGTAGGTCAAAGTCAAAGTCCAGAAGTCCACCGATAAGGTGTCTTTGGCATCTCAAGTCCAAGGATCAACAACGCAACTTTGACTATGAATCAAGTTGGTTGACAGTCAGGTAAATTACCATTCGGCGATTCATGTCGGATCAGTTCAGGAACTCATTCCCCATTGAGCACCTACAGGTTTACCATTGTGTCTCCACACAAGTAACTAACGAGATCAGTCACCCTCATCATATGAGCTAGAATAACCTGTACTAGTCTTACCGAGACGCCATTTAGGTCCTAATCCGTCTGGGTTTTTTATTTCTAATTTGAATTAATTTCCTAATTATTTATAGCACGTCGCCCTAGGGAGACGCAATTTAAGTTTCCTAATGTATTTCAGTTTTCTTTTCGGATTTTATTTCTATTTTGGCCGCTTTAATTAGCCAAATGGCGTCCCGTTTGGGCGACGCGATCTGAGAGTTTCCTGATTAACATGATTTGGCCGAGATAATCCAGTTTTCGAGGTTGGAAAGGCTTCTAACTCCTCCATGCTCATCCAAGGTAAGTCCGAAGCCGCGGGAGAGTCCTTTTGATGGCCAAAACACTCTAAAACCTTTTCTTATAAATACAATGCCCCTTGGATTAGTGTCGCCCATGACCAACGCCATTTAGATTCCTAGCAGAAATCAGTTCAGAATTAAATTCTTAAATTCAGATAGATTTAACTGAATAGCGTCGCCTTAGGGAGACGCCATTTAGTTCCTAATCTGTCTGAGTTTTCGATTTTTAATTCGAATTAATTTTCTAATTATCTAAAACACATCGCCCTAGGGAGACGCAATTTAAGTTTCCTAATGTATTTCAGTTTCTTTTTCGGATTTTATTTCTATTTTGGTCGCTTTAATTAGTCAAATGGCGTCCCATTTGGACGACGCGATTTGGGAGTTTCCTGATAAAGATGATTTGGCCGAGATAATCCAATTTCCGAGGTTGGAAAGGCTTCTAACTCCTCCATGCTCATCCGAGGTAAGTCCGAAGCCGCGGGAGAGTCCTTTTGAAAGCCAAAACACTCTAAAATCTTTTCTTATAAATACAATATCCCTTTGACCTTTGAAAAAGGTTGGCAATTGATGATTTTGAAGCTCAAGACAAGGTGTTTTAAGGTACTCAAGGAGGAAAATGTGAACAGTAAGAGGAGCTTCATCCAAGGCTTCTTCTTCTTCATCCTATTAACTCTATGAAGCTTTTGAAGACCATGGGCATGGAGGAGCCAACCAACCATCTTCTTTCGCTAATTTCTTTCTAGTTATTTCATATATTCATTATTGTTTTCCTTTATAGTTCATATCATCACTTCATGTTATACACACACTCACATCATTCTTTTCATATCCACAAGCATGTTAGGGGTTTAAAGAACACCAATCAAGTAAGTAGATTAGTTTAGTTGCATGATTAAATTTTTTATTAGAATAGATACTATTATATCTTAGTTCTAATTAGATTCTTTCTTTTTTATTCTCATCTTTTTGCAAGGTACATTTAAGAAGAAAGAAGGAGATTCAAAAGAACAACAACCAATAAATCAAAAGCAAGAACATATCAACCAAAAGGGCTCTCTTTTTTTGGCTGGCCAAAGAGAGGAAAGACTCGATCTCCCAAGTTAGAAAAGGTAGGCGATCAATCTTTCTTTGAAACAATTAAAGTTTATGGCGATCACGTTTTATTTAATTTAAATAGTTTTACTATTCATATAAACAACACAAATTCATGAATATCACACACGTGATTTTGAGCGTTTACAGCTTTTTGACGATCACGATAGGACTTGGTCTTGCCATCTTTTAGTATTTGTTCTTACTTTTTATCATCGGGCACCCACGGTGCACCACTTGTGTCCCTCGGGCACTCCTTTCACCAATTGGTGATTTTAGTTACTTTTATCCCTGCGTGCACTACATGCACACCCCTTTGCGGCAAGATCTTGCCCTCCCTTGATCGATAGGAAGTTGTGAGTGTGATAGGAAGTGTGTGGTTGAGTGAGTTTATACTTGTTTGCATGATAATAGACATGTTTAACTTGAGTTTGCATGATCAGTTAGATTTATGTTTACCTTGATAACTTGGGAGGGGATTGTCCCAGAAATAGCTCTCTGTTTACAGTTTTTAGGCTCTGAATAGCGTCTATACAGAACGACACGATTCAAACCGCGTCGCTGTGAAAAGATGCCATTCAGCCTTATATTCCTGTTGGCACTGCTGTCTGAGGTTCTGGTAACAGAATAAGCTTCTATCTTGAATAGCGTCGGTGAACAGCGACGCGATTCAAGCAGTTCCTTCTTTTGCTCATCAGCCCTCAGATCATTGATTTCTTCGTTACTTATATATGTCTTACGCTACGTTAGAGGCCATCCAGGCCGTAGGTCATTTGCATTATGGGTCACCCTCCCCCCCCCCCCCCTCATAAGAACACCTTTCTTAGCATCTTCACCTCTCTCTGACTGGGTCGGTCCCTCGGCCAGACTAGAGTGGTTGGTGTTAAGACCTCCGTAAGTCCCCAAAAGCAAGGTACTCCTCCTTGTTCATTGGGCTGGTTGTACCAATTGAAGTCCTTATTAGTCATTCATACCATTGTGAGAGAATCATAGAGTATAACGGTGAAAAAACTGAACGGAAACTAAGATCCTATCCCGTTGAGTGAAATTGTATCTAAAAAAAAAAAAACTCAAGTAATTCAACAAAGAATCCTAAAGCAACGTAATCATCCACTTGTCTGTTAAACTCTGTGCAACGTGTTTGAACTTCTTTCTCAAAACTTAACATCATGATGCTTCGATCAGGTAGAACTTTAGGTATGGCTGCTCACGAGTAAGATGCTGTGTTTGAATACGAGGGAGATGCTAATGCCCCTTGGGAATTTGATTATTACTCTGAGAACAGGAGAAATGCTAATGCCCCCCACAATCCTAACTTCTATCATCCTGAGTATGAGGGAGATGACCATGCCCCTCAAGGTCAGATCCATTTTACTCACGACCAGTACGACCCTAGTACTGATCGTCCTCATATACATGTCATCTCCAATCCTACCTACGAGGAGGCTCAGGATCAAGCCGAGCCTTCATCTACCATTCCTCCTGATTTAGTTACTGTCTTGAGAGCTCTGGCTACCTATGTGGATCCTCAACAACTTGAGGCAATCCAATCTATCCTTAAGGGGAAGACGCCCCTGCATTCTGCCAAACCAAATCCCTCGGTCCCCTCTGTCCTTTATCAAGTTCATCCTCCTCACCGTGCTTCTCCCGTTCATCAGGCCATGGAGGGCCTTCGTATTTCAACTCCCCAGCAATCTGGGCCACAATTGTCTTCCTCAAGATATCCGGCTAGACCGCATATGCCGACTTACCAAAATGCCTTCGGACATGGCGGAAGTGCTGCCGGACCTCAACCATACTGCCCCACTTATTCTAGGAGCCAAGCCTATCATGCTGCACCACCTCCTCCTCTCCAAATCAATCCAGCGACTCAAGCTCTACTCTCGAAGATGGACCGCATGGACGAGCAGTTCAACAGTTTCAAGAAGATGATGAGAGTTAAGGTTGTCCCTGAAGTATCCATCCCCAATCTGCCAGTATTTCATCTTCCGCCTTCTGAGATACCCGTATATAGAAAGTACAACGGTTCTGTAAACCCCTTCACTCACGTGAAGGAGTTTATGTATGAATCCTCCTTTTGACAGAGTGACAAGAGGTCACTGGCATTATTGTTAAGGAAATCATTAGAGGGACCAACTTTTGAGTGGTTTTTCTCCTTGGATTCATCTAACATGGAAGATTATGACATTGTGTCGCGAAAATTCATCTAGCGATACCAGGACAGAATCGCACCCTCTTTATCCATAACTGATTTAGTGGCTGAAAAGATGAAGCCTAATGAGGACTTCATCACCTTTACTGATAGATGGATTTCTAATGCTACCCCCCAGTACAAGCTGGTCCTCACGTTGAACAACTTGACCAGCATGGCAGAACTATATGGGAGGGCACATTATTGCCAGAATGCATTCAAAGATGCTACTTTCTCCAGTGTCTTTGACCCTCACAGACCCAGCAGGTCTCCACCTCGGAAGCCTGTCATGACAAATACCTCTAACGTGGGTCCGACCACTGAAGTCACACTCTCTCATGAACAAATCAGCACCATGAACAATAACTAGCCACAGTTCATAAGGAACTAGCAGCAACAGCCGTAGTACACAGGACAGAGACCGCCAAACCAGCAAGGCTTCAGGCCGCCTCATCAACCATACCAGCCAACATATAATCAGCCTTGTCAGCTACCAGCATACCATAATGTGCCTCCCCCAGTCAATTACAATCAGCAGAGAAAACCCCCAGGCCCAAAGAGAGCATCATATCCTCCGCTACTGGAGTCTCTATTAGACATATTCAATGCCCTTATGGTAGCCAATGCTTTGGTCTTGCCAAAGGAGAAAACAGTCTTGCCCCATAATGCTAATGCCTCCAGGTATTGTGTCTTCCATAGACAACCTGGGCATATAGTGGATGCATGTTTCCAATTCAGGGACTACATCCATGACCTGAATGAGCAATGGGGCATTGATTGGGAAGACATGAGAAAGTACATAGCCGCCCTGAAGGCGAGGAGACCGCAACAACAATAGCCACAACAACAGCAACAGCAGATGCAGAGAACACCAGCACAGGTAGCAGCACCACAAAACATGGGTATAGTGCAGAACCTGCTACCGGAGCACCAAAACCAGGTTGCCCCGATCCTTACCTATGTTGGGTTCTCAGGTTTCTCCGGATCGCACACGCAGCAGAAAACAAAAATAAATCGGCGATCCGTTCCCGTTTCGAAAATACCAAAAACCGAATTATCGGATAATCGGTTCTTACCGTGTGCGGAATCAAATCCGCAACCGTTCGGTTCCGTTAGTGCGACACCGCAAGACGCGCAAACGTTCAGCCTCTAGCAGAGTCCACGTGATCCTCCTCGCAACGGATATCCTCACATTCCTCGTTCTTCGCAGCCCACGAAGTCTCCTCTGTTTGTCATAACGATCGGAGCAATGCGCGGACGATTTCCCGTCAAACGGGATTCGGAGAAGCGGCGGAGCATACCTGAGGATACGGATATGTCTGGGACACCAGAGACAGAAAGAAACAGAGGAGGGGGTGGCTAAGGTTAGCAGCAGCTTGGCCTGCTCAGCCCGTTCACTATATTTTATACTAACAATGCGGTTTTTCATAAAAACCCCCGGTTTATATAAAACCCACTTATTTATCCATCGCCTTGAGAATCATTTGCGTGTGACCCTCTAGGCCCAATAACCAGTCCAGTTAATAGCCCAATAAGCCCAGTGACTCCTCACAGGCTTTATTAATCAATTAATAACTCTTTGTTAAATAATTAATCAATCGAATTGATGTCGCACATCGAATTCGATCGGGCCTCCGATCACGTTGGGTGCCAAGCAACACCGCGTGATCCCGGAAAGTATCGGGGTTAAGTAACCTACTCTTGGAACCTTTCCACCGACAGTTACCGCGTGGATATAATCCTTCATTCGTACAATGCTCTCGAGTCAACTCAGGGTTTGGCGTGCTGTCAAACCCTAACCGGTCGACTCACTTAGATTGGATGATGCTGATGAATATCGAAAACTCCTTTCCCGATATTATCGTCCGCCTTGGCCATAGACTTTCGCGCATCCTTCCTAGAGCATTCTCTCAATTCCCTTCAACGGTATTCCGCTGTACCCGATCTTTGCCTGTTTAGAATCCCGTGGTTAGAGATTCATAAACTAAGGTCAAAACACAGAAGTCCACCGACAAGGTGTCCTTAGTGTCTCAGGTCCGAGGACCATCCACGCAACTGCGACAATAGAATCAAGCTGGTTGACAGAGAGGTACAATACCATCCAGCGATTCAGTCGGATCAGTTCAGTGAACACATTCCCCAATGAGCACCTACATATTCGCCGTAATGTCTCCACACAAGTGACTATGATTCCATATTGACACTCGATTCCCTTCAACGGTATTCCGCTGTACCCGATCTTTGCCTGTTTAGAATCCCGTGGTTAGAGATTCATAAACCAAGGTCAAAACACAGAAGTCCACCGACAAGGTGTCCTTAGTGTCTCAGGTCCGAGGACCATCCACGCAACTGCGAGAATAGAATCAAGCTGGTTGACAGAGAGGTACAATACCATCCAGCAATTCAGTCGTATCAATTCAGTGAACACATTCCCCAATGAGCACCTACAGATTCGCCGTAATGTCTCCACACAAGTGACTATGAGATCAGTCACCCTCATCACATGAGCAGGAGTTATATGTACTAGTCTAACCGGATATCTGATGTCCTTCTCAAATATCCTCCGACTATGAAGAATTAAGAATATGTGTGTTTAAGTGATCAGTCTCACAAGTATCATCTCATCATAATTGATCACTATCGCACATATTCACGGACTTCTTTACGAGACGATAATTATTAAGATTTACACACAATGAATATTATGTCATTATATTAATAAATGGACGAGATTACAAAGTCATATTAGCTTGTAGGCAACCTAAGACTAATAATCTCCCACTTGGACTAAAGTCATTCACCTTTATACAGTAAGCCTATAGACTCTAGGTGATACTCAAACACAATTTGAGCCAAGGGCTTTGTTAGTGGATCTGTTATACTGTCGACAGATGGAACTCTTTCTACTACTACATCTCCTCTAGATATGATCTCTCTGGTTAGACAAAAGCGCTTCAGAATATGCTTCGATTTATGATGACCGCGGCTCTTTCGCTTGCGCAATGGCTCCATTGTTGTCGCACAACAACGGAATAGGTTCAGAGATGCTGGGAACTACGCCGAGGTCGATAATGAATTTCTTCAACCACACTGCTTCCTTGGCGGCTTCAGTTGTAGCGATGTACTCAGCTTCAGTCGTCAAATCTGCAGTGGTTGCTTGCTTGGAACTCTTCCAGCACACTGCGCCTCCGTTCAAAGTAAATACTAATCTAAATGTAGACTTGTTATCAACTGGATCTTACTGGAAACTCGAGTCAATAAATCCTCGCAGTCTCAAGTCACCTCCTCTATAGACAAGAAACATATCCTTAGTTCTTCTCAAGTACTTAAGGATACATTTCACTGCCTTCCAGTGCTCTTCACCTGGATCAGCTTGAAATCTTCTCGTAACACTTAGAGAAAATGCAACATCAGGCCGTGTATATAGCATGGCATACATGATAGATCCTATGGCAGAGGCATAGGGTACTCTATCCATGAGTGCCCTCTCATCAGGAGTCTTAGGAGACTGCTTCTTTGAGAGACTAATTCCATGTCTCATCGGTATGAGACCTCTCTTGGAATTTTTCATGCCAAACCTTTTGACTATAGTATCTATGTACAAGGATTGGCTCATTCCAAGCATCCTCTTTGATCTATCTCTATAGATCCGTATTCCCAATACGTAGGATGCTTCTCCCAAATCCTTCATAGAGAAGTTTTTCGACAGCCAGATTTTTACTGATGACATCATAGCAACATCATTCCCAATGAGTAGTATGTCATCTACGTAAAGAACTAAGAAGGTGACTGCGCTCCCACTGATCTTCTTGTACACACAAGGCTTATCTTCATTCTTAATGAAGTCATAAGACTTGACAGCCTCGTCAAATATTATGTTCCAACTCTAGGAAGCTTGCTTCAGTCCATAAATGGACCTTTGAAGCTTGCACACTTTATCTGGAGATTTCTTGGATGTGAAACATTCTGGTTGTATCATATATACCTCTTCCTCAAGGTTACCATTGAGGAAGGCAGTCTTCACATCCATCTGCCAGATTTCATAATCAAAATGTGCAGCAATTGCGAGTAGAACTCTGATCGATTTTATTATGGCAACTGGTGATGAAGTCTCGGCATAGTCAATTCCTTGCCTTTAACTATATCCCTTTGCCACCAACCTTGCCGTATAAATATCGATCCGTCCATCAGCACCGATCTTTCTCTTAAAGGTCCACTTGCATCCAATGGGTACAATACCCTCGGGCAAGTCCTCCAAGTTCCAAACTTGGTTAGTGTACATGGACTGGATTTATGAGTTTATGGCTTCTCGCCATTTCCCGGCTTCTGGACCTCCTATGGCCTCCTGGTAGGTTTTAGGATCATCATCCTCATTATATTCTACCTTAGACTAACCTTTAGCGATATGTCCTACACACCGTTCGGGTAGTCTAGGTAATCTACCAAATCTACGAGACTCATGTGTGTGTGCCTGAACAGATTCAGGAACTGATATCTCAATTGATGATAATCCAGCTGTTTGGGGATCTGGAACCTCTTCCAGTACTATTTTACTCCCATTGTCCTCCTGAAGAAGGTATTCCTCTTCCTGGAAGACAACTTTCCTGGCGACAAACACATTTTGTTCACCAGGATGGTAAAAGTAGTATCTAAAGGTTTTCTTTAGATATCCCACAAACCTGCATTTATCAGTTCGTGATACCAGCTTGTCTGGATCATGCCTCTTTACATGAGTAGGACAACCCCAGACTTTCACATGTTTAAATTCTACTTTTCTGCCTTTCCATATCTAATATTGAGTAGAGGCCACAAACTTACTGGGTACTCTGTTCAGTAGGTATGTTGCTGACTCTAGAGCATACCCCCAGAGGGACACTGGTAATCCCGAAAAGCTCATCATGGATCGCACCATATCCATTAAGGTGCGATTCCTCCTTTATGATACACCATTCATCTGTGGTGTATATGGAGGGGTCAGCTGAGAAAGGATATCATTATCCTTTAAAAATTATGTGAAATTAGTACTCAAGTATTCTCCTCTTCGATCTGATCAAAGAGCTTTAATACTCTTTCCTAACTGCTTATCTACCTCATTTTTGAACTTCTTGAACTTCTCAAATACTTCCGACTTGTACTTCATTAAGTATACATAGCCGAATCTTGAGAAGTCATCGGTGAACGTGATGAAATATGAAAAGCAACCTTTGGCTTGGGTGGACATGGGACCACATACATCCGAATGTATTAGTTCCAAAATGTCCTTAGCACATTCTCCATGTCCAGTAAATGGAGATTTTGCCATTTTTTCTATAAGACAGGATTCACATGTCGCAAACGATTCATAATCGAATGATGTTAAATAACCATGTCGGTGCAACTTTTGCAGCCTGCTTTCACCAATATGACCAAGTCTACAATGCCACATGTAGGCTTGGTTCACATAATTCTTGTTCTTCTTAAGAGCATTATCAATGTGAATATTGTAATAAGAAACATCTAACAGATATAGACTGTTGACTAAAGATGCGGAAGCTATTGATTTATTACCATAATAATTTGAACAACGTCTATTCTCAATAGACAACCTATATCCTATCTTGTCCAAACAAGATACTGATATGATGTTCTTTATTATGCTAGGAACATAATAACAATCTTTCAATGATAAGATGTCTCCTGATGGAACCCTAAGGTTTGTTGTCCCTACAGCAATCGCCGTAACTTTTGCGTAGTTTCCTAGCCTTAATTCCACCTCGCCTTTTCTCAGCTTACGCTTACTTGTTAGCATCTGCACATCATGGCAGATATGAGAAGTACATCCGGTATCCAATACCCAAGATGTGGAATCTCTAACTAACAAGTTGATATCTATCATATAGATATCTGAAGCTTCAGACTGCCTCACCTTTCTATGAGCTTTATTGTTGAGGAACTCCTTGCAGTTCCTCTTCCAGCGACCATTCTGCTTACAGTAGAAGCAGTCACCCTTTATTACTCTTTTGCCTTTGTCCTTCGATTTTTTATCATTAGCTATAATCTCTTCTTCAGGGGCATCTAATGCCGATTCAATAAGAGGATCAGCATCAAGGGCGTAGGCAATCTGCTCAGATCTGAAGACATTCTTCAAGTGTCTGAGCCAATCCAAGTAGATCATGTAAGTCAAAAGGGCATCAAATATGTCACGGAGTGGGTTATTCGATGACATAATTCCCTACAGGAGATGAATAAAGTCTATTTAGCAGATGTTCAATTATTAAAATTTAAAACAGGACATGGTCTTTTGTTCAATTTTTAACACCCACTAATTTTCGACGGATAAAATAACCCTCAGTTATACAGACCGGGAGACGCCGACAGTCTCCTAGTGGGGATCAGAATCTCAATGACTTGCAGTACAACCTTGTGGATGGCATAAGAAAGCTGTAAAACAATCAAAGAGCACCCATCTCATGGGACTTGCAACTCCTTGCAATATCCGATCATAGTTTCAGTCTCCAGAGTTTTAACGGCCTTGTGGATAGTACAACAAACCACAAATTCTAGTCTAAGCTAACAATCGTTACATGACGAGCATAGATTTGCATGAAACCCTTGTGGATAGCACAACAAAGCTACATGGTTCCTCTACCCCGATCATATAGGCATCTAATGCCATAGTCACAGTCTCTCCTCACAATTAGACAGGCCTTGTAGATAGCACAACAAACCTGCCTAAGATAATTCGAATCCTATGACTATAATGATGGTAGACCACACGGTAAGTTCTTAACTACTCACGTTATGGCTTAGAATTTAGACGAGGGTATTTAGATAACTTTTATCTTGGTCTCTCCTAGGTGATCGTATATAAATATATCGTATATATTTACTAAATACTATACCTGCTTTGATTTATAATCAAAAGAAAACAATGCATCTCATACATGTCATTAGTGTGGTCATAGATAACACAATGGGTTTTGTAAGGATCGAGACTTTCGGATCCGGTTTTCGGGTCAGACCCTGTTGTTCTAACCCTTGTGGGGGGCGGAAGTTCTGAGTTGAATCGCGTCAAGACCTGGCGACGCGTTTTAAACGGCGTCCACCTTAGCAGACGCATTTCAAGTGCTGCCACGTGGGTACCGCGGGCGTTGGCCTTGGGCCGCGTGGGTACGGCCCTGTCAGGTCGTCTGAACGGCGTCTGCGAAGGACGACGCCTTTCAGACTGCGACTCTGGGTGTGTCAGAGTACGGCCCTGACAAGTTGTCTGAATGGCGTCTGTGTAGGACGACGCGTTTCAGAATCTTGTCAGAGCGGCCGTCACATCACCTGATTGGCGTCCGTGGATGTCGACGCGTTTTAGCCAGTTTCTGGTTAACCCCGTGAGCCCTCCTTCTTTCCCTCATTTTCTCCTACTCTCCTTCTCTCCTCCTCCTCCGGCGACCGGCGGCGACCACCTCCTCCTCCCTCTTTTCCTCCCACCATTTCGCCTCTCCCTCCACTCCATCCTCTACCTAACTCATACCACTACCACCTCCACTTCCACTGCGGCGTTCTACTCTCCGGACGGCGGCCGACGTCACAGTGAAGCAAGGACGACCACGGCGGTACCGGCGGCGGCGTGGGGCGAGAAGGGTGGACGGCGTGAAGCTTGGAGGAGTTCGAGTGTCCGGTAGGGTGACGTTCCCCGTAACGTTGTGTTCAAAATCATGTTTTCCTCGATATGCATGTGGTAGATCTTCGATTTTGGGGGTTAGAATGAGCATGTTTAGGTTCTCTATGGGGGTGTTTGCCTATGAATTGTCTTGCTCTTCGTTTCCCCTCCAGTTTGAATGATTTTTGGGGTTATTTGGGGTTGGAAGGGAGCCCTCGGGTTTAGGGCGTTCCTGGTTCCTGGGGCTGAAAGACGTCGTGCATGGACGACGCCTTTTTGAAGGGCGTCGGGCCATCACGACGCCTTTTAGACAGGAATCGACTGTCAGGCAAACTGCCAGGTCGGGAATTCTGTGGCTAAACGGCGTCATGGGTAAACGACGCATTTCTGAATGGCGTCAGGCATCCATGACGCGTTTTTGCCACGGAGATCCCCTGGATAAAGCTCTTGGAATTTCCGGATTTTCGTGTTGAATGGCGTCTGGGGATGTCGACGCGTTTTAAAAAGGCGACTACTGGTGTCGACGCCTTTTAAGGCCAGAATCTGAAGACTGATTTATATAAACCTGTACTTGGAGCTTGAATGGCGTCGACCTTGGTCGACGCGATTCAAGACAGAATTTCACTAATGCATGCCAGTAAAACGTGTTCATACTACTAGATAGATGGTTAGCACATGTTTTAGTGCACCCGATAGAGATGGATTCCTCATGATCGGATGGTTCTATGTGTGTTATGCGATTGCGGGCTTTTCATGTGACCGGATCGCACTGTGTTGGGTTTTCGGTTACTGTGGACCTGGAGTGACATTGTAGCACTTTATCACCCTGTGCTGGTGGGGGCGTGAGCACAGCGCCGGTGGGGGCGTGGGCGGGGTGACGCCTAGTGAGAGAGGGTCACCTGGTGAACCCCGGGGTCAGCTAGTACCGGTGTTGGAGTGGTACATTCGGAGAGTCACTCATGCTGGGGGAAGGGGTAGTCACCTGAGCCAGTTGGGCCGGAGTAGCGAGCGTGCTATCCGAGGGGCTACTCCTTGGTCTCAGCGGGTCGAGGTTTTCCCCACCGTTGTTTGCACGGTCGGCGAGTTCTATCGAGATGACGGTTGTAGAATTTCTAACGGCTGTTTTAGAATGTGCATGATTATTATAACTGCGATTGCATGTCTTCTCACGTAGAGAATTAGGAATTGTACCTGCCACTACACTTGTTACTTCACCGTTAGCTGTACTTTACACTTGTGGGTGTGTGCGTGGGCAGTGGGGATCGAAGGATCCCTACTGAGTCTTGTTCTTGAGACTCACCACTGCGGTTTTCAGGTGAGGACTCCCAGCAGACTTAGAGCGGCGTGTGCGGCCGTGTGTTGTGCGTCTTCGGCAGTTGTTCCGGGGTATGCCCGATGTAGTTGTTATTTATTTCTGGCCTGTATGTTTAATTATTTCCTTTCAGCTGGAGTATGTAATTATTTGCTGTAATCGAGTCGCATTGTAATAATTTTAATTTCCTGCACTTTCATTTCAATTCAATGCGATGTGAATGTTTAGCTTAGTTTATTATTTATTTCCCAGACTTACTAGATCCTGGTTTGGTCCCAAATTAATGATTCGGTACCCATTTAGTAATCGGATCCCCGATTATAGGGTGGCGGGTCGTTACAGGTTTGACTAGAGCCAACAGTCAAACGCACACAAAATCTAACATAACATTTATATCAGATAATACAACAAACATAAAGGCAAAGGATCTCCATCGATTCGCCTTTCCAGTTACAGTTGTGGATCGTCCTTGCTCCTTCCTCGGTTACCTCGATCCGATTACAATAATTCTAGAATTACAAGTAAATTAAAGAAGGTCTTATGGCGAGTATAAGAGAGAGGGAGGTAGAAGTACATTGGAGAATGAGAGAGAGAGAGATACGCAGATCTCTATTTATTAACAATTTAATAAATATCCATCATTCATCCACGATCCACACATATCATTTATCACATGAATAATTTAAAATAAGTGCATATCCATGACCACAGTGTGTTTTAAACATTCCACACATGATACAGCGCATCACATGGTTAAAATAAAAGTGTTTCAAAATTAAATAACTTTAGCTTTCAAAAACTGGGTTCCAATCAAAATTGATATTTGAATTTCGAAAACACTTTTAATTAACTTAAGTATGCAATTAAATTAAATTTAAAAGCATAAAATACACATCACATGTGCACACACTCCAAATTAATAAATTCCAGATTATTCCATGCAAATTAGAACATTTCTAATATTTAAACAATCTAACATTTAGATCAAACCACATTAACAATCTAACAATTAGACAATTAATAACTAATTTAACTCTTATACTAGTCCAACAAAGTTAATTAATAATTTAACACTTAAATTAATAATCAACTATAATTAATTATTAACTACTGACCTAACAATTAGATTAGTCAGTTAATGTTAATTATTAATTTAACTCTTAAACCAACAATTAACACTAACTAATTAATAACTAATTAATCTAACTCTTAGATTAAATAATTAAAGTTATCATTAATTTAACTATTAAATTAATGATTAACAATAATTAATTAAGGACTACTAATTTAACATTTAAATTAGTCAGCTAAGTTAATTATTGATTTAACTCTTAAATTAATAACTAACTTACAAAATAATTAACAATCAATTGAGATAATAATTAATAATCTAACAATTAGACTAATAATTATTAATCACTAATTAACCCTTAAATTTGTTTAATTAAGATTAATTCTTAGTTTAACAATTAAACTAACAAATAACATTAATATATTAACAACTAAATGTTAATCTAAATGATTCATAAATCATTAATCAGCCCAATTTAAATTTCAAAACACTTTTGAACCTTTTAAAATTAAAATCAAATTTTAATTCAATTTTAAATGGGCAATAGGGGATTAAATTGTTTAAAATTGAAAAATAAGGGTGGGGTTGGTTCAGTCGCTTGGGCTGAGCCAGGGCTCGGACCAGGCACCTACAATGGGCGCTTGGTGCGGGCCTGGCTCGACCAGGCCCTAGACCCGGCCCGGGCCGGTCCAACCGGCTTGGGACTGGGCCCCCCCACACCGGTCCAGCCCCTAACCTCCCTACCCCAAACCGAGCCCTAGCCAGACTTGCAGGTTCCATGGCGGCGGGTGGGGAACTTCCGGCCCTGCCCCGGTGCACCGATGATGCTCCAGCGCCGGCTGTCACACCGACGGTGAGCAAGGCCCCTTGCCCGAGCCTGCCATCCTCCTCCTTTTAATTAGGTTTTCTTATTTTCTGGTTTTACAAAACCTAGAAGAAGATGATGAAAGGACCTCTATTTGCAGCCCTTCAAGGCCACTCCGGCCTCGGCAGCAGGCCCAGTCGTGACAGGAGACATCCCTAGGATGATCTGGGGTGCCGGACCACCTCCCCAACATTTGGGGTTGCCCGAAAGAAGCCGCAAAGTGCGTTGCCGTTCTTCGTCGGACGAAGAACGCGTAAACCTCTAAAATAAATTGCGAAAATAGCAGGAAAAATAATCCAATTAACTGTGTACATCGTATGGACACAGATCCAACAATTAATCGAACACGTGCATGGAATAAATCATGGAAAAATTAATTTTGGAACCCGAAACGGGACGAGAAATAGTGGAACCTGGCTCTGATACCATTGTTGGGTTCTCGGGTTTCTCCTGATCGTACACGCAACGAAAAATAAACATGAATCGGCAATCCATTCCCGTTTCAAAATACCAAAAATCGGATTATCGGATAATCGGTTCTTACTGTGTGCGGATTCGAATCCGCAACCGTTCGGTTCCATCGGTGCGACACCGCAAGCGCCCGACCTCTAGCAAAGTCCACGCGATCCTCCTCACGACGGATATCCTCACGTTCCTCGTTCTTCGCAGCCCACGAAGTCTCTACCGTTTGCTGTAACGATCGCCGCAACGCGCGGGCGATTTCCCGTCGAACGGGATTCGGAGAAGCGGCGGAGCAGATCTGGGGATCCGGATGTGTATGGGACGCCAGAGAGAGAGAGAAATAGAGGAGGGGGCGGCTAGGGTTAGCAGCAGCTTGGCCTGTTCAACCCGTTCACTATATTTTATACTAACCGTGCGATTTTTCATAAAAACCCCCGGTTTATATAAAACCCAGTTATTTATCCATCGCCTTGAGAATCCTTTGTGTGTGACCCTCTAGGCCCAATAACCAGTCTAGTTAATAGCCCAATAAGCCCAGTGACTCCTCACTGGCTTTATTAATCAATTAATAACTCTTTATTAATTAATTAATCAATCGAATTGATGTCGCACATCGAATTCGATTAGGACAACGATCACATTGGGTGCCAAGCAACACCGCGTGATCCCGGAAGGTATCGGGGTTAAGTAACCCACTCGTGGAACCTTTCCGCCGACAGTTACCGCGTGGATATAATCCTTTATTCGTACAATGCTCTCAAGTCAACTCAGGGTATGGCGTGCTGTCAAACCCTAACCGGTCGACTCACTTGGATTGGATGCCGCTGATGAATATCGGAAAACTCCTTTCCCGATATTATCGTCCGCCCTGCCAGGGACTTTCGTGCATCCTTCCTAGAGCATTCTCTCTCATCGTACCGAGAGCGAATGATTCCTTATTGACACTCAATTCCCTTCAACGGTATTCCGCTGTACCCGATCCTTGCTTGTTTAGAATCCCGTGGTTAGAGATTCATAAACTATGGTCAAAGCAAAGAAGTTCACCGACAAGGTGTCCTTAGTGTCTCAGGTCCGAGGACCATCCACGCAACTGCGACAATAGAATCAAGCTGGTTGATAGTGAGGTACAATACCATCCAGTGATTCAGTCGGATCAGTTCAGTGAACACATTCTCCAATGAGCACCTATAGATTCGCCTTAGTGTCTCCACACAAGTGACTATGAGATCAGTCACCCTGATCACATGAGCAGGAGTAATCTGTACTAGTCTAACTGAATATCTGATGTCCTTCTCGGATATCCTCCGACTATGAACAATTAAGAATATGTGTGTTTAAGTGATCAGTCTCACTAGTATGATCTCATCATAATCTGATCACTATCGCACATGTTTACGGACTTCATTATGAGACGATAATTAATACGATTTACACACAATGAATATTATGTCATTTTATTAATAAATGAACGAGATTACAAAGTCATATTGGCTTGTAGGCCACCTAAGACTAACAACGTATAGCTAGTCTGAGGCTAACAGAGGACAATAGTGGAAGGTAGAGGAGTCTTCCTCTATTTATTCAACAGGCCATGTTCTGATTACCGTCGAGCAGCCGCCTCACCACATCCTCCACGTACCTAAACCAGAATCCATCACCATCAAACCCATACCGACACCCGCTTTCCTTCAACCTTCCCCCAAACCTCAACCAAATCACCCCCCACCACATAGTTATAAGCCACTCATGCCATCTAAACTATTGCTATGCATACCACTTCCCACATCACCTGCACCAACCACCCACCCCAATACCATATAACCCTCCAAACCACTCATCCGTGTTCCAACACCTCCACCAAATAACCCACCGTCATCCACATATGAACACATTACCCCCTCTAAACCTCTCATCAACCCGGCGGTACTCAAGATATCACCTTCCAATGATGAGCAGCACATGCTCCGGGGTGGAATGATAAAATGTTAAATTGATCATTTAAGGGCAACCATATGCATCATACTCATGTTTTTATCTGCAAAATAGTATGAAATGATAGATAATTGTGTAACAAGTCCAACGGTACCAATTTCATCAAATTCTGACTTAAAAACATCGTCATTTCATGTGATCAAAGGAGTGTAGCGCATTTGCGGTTTTTCGACAAAACCGAGACGAAATGAATAAATATGATGATATTTTCATGATAATGCGCTAAATTATATTTATTTGATGTGAACAGGACACGTCAATGATGCAGTGCAGCTGGAGGAGTTTTCGGAAATTTGGGGGAGGTCCAGTGTGCGGATTTCAACTAAAACATGGGTAAAAATACAATTTGATTCCTTCCTTCGCTAGAGTTTCCTAAAACCCACTATTTCCCTCTGTCTCTCCGATTTCCTAAACACATCCCTTCCTTTATTTTAAAAAATCCTCTCTCTCTTTCTCGTTTTAGAAAGTCGAATCCTATTTCTTTTCCAATTTCCTCTTCCTCTCTAGATCCAAATCCTGTCCCTTCTCCAAGTCTCCCACATATCCTCCTCCTTTTCTAACTCAAACCTGGCAGCCTCTCCTCCTTATCCTCTCTATAAAATCTCCCCCACGTTTTGTTCTCCAGTTTCCTAGCCGATTCCTCCTCCTCCTCCGTAGCCTTTCTCTCCCGCAACCCTCTCCTTTTCCAAACTCTCTTCCTGCAGCTTCTTCCTCCTCTCCCTGTTACGTTTCCCGCAACCTCTCCTCTTCTCTTTCTCTTCCTCCTTCACCCGCCTCCTCTCTCTCGTTTTTATTTCCCAGCATCATCCCTCTCTCCCTCTCTTCGGTTATCCTCTTCTCGTTTTTTCTCTTTCTCTCTCTCTTCTATTTCCTCTCCCTCTCCAGCGAACTCTCCACCAACAGCCAGCACCTATCCACGCCGCCTGCCGGGTCTCCGCAGCATCGCAGGTTTCCACGCGGTGAAGCTTTTCCTCCTGCCGTCACGAGCATGCATGCAGCAACTATGTACCCGGCATCCACCAGAAAAGCTCCAACCCTCCTCCAACGAAGCAGCAGCCGGTGATCTCCACGAGCGCCACCAGCCGCTGGTAACCACATCCTCCAGCATAGCCTGGAAGCCTCCTCCACGGCATCCTCCTTCATCCGAAGCAGCAGAACTTGAAGCTTCACGTCCACGACCTGCATGCATGTCCTGCACGCGCCAACGAGCCAGCAAATTCCAGCGTCTTCATCCACCGTCCACGCGCATGCCGCACCAGCAGCAGCCGTCAACGTGAAGCCGCCGCCTTCCTCCTTCCCCCCCGCACTCCACGCACGTCAAGCAGCACCTCCACGTAGCTGCTACCTTCAAGCTCCACGCGTTGCCCTCTGCCCTACCAGCATCAACATCATCTTCCACGTACCAGCAAGACCTCAAGCTCTTCCTGCAACCCTCTTCCACGCACCAGTTCTCCTCCAAAAGCTACACATGCCCACGCATGCATGCACGTCCATGCCGGTGAAGCCCAGCCAGCAAGTTGCTTTCACCGCAGCACCTGTCCCAGCTTGAAGCCAGCAGCAGCAGCAGCCACCTCCATGCACTTGAAGCTACTCGTCCGGTGCACCTCCTTCCTCCAACGCAGCAGTTCCTCCTGCAGCCACGTACACTAGAAGCCTCCTTCCTCAAGCAAGTCCAGCACCGAAGCACCCACCAAGCGGCAAAGCAACGGCAGCAGATCTTCTCCAACCCGGTGAAGCTGGTCCACTGCACCGCATCCTTTGGGCCCGGTCCATTGCGCCGGAGTACCAACAGAAGCTTCTATTGCTCTGTTCTTTTCCTTCCCTTATTAGTATAATAATTAGTTTATTATAATTAGTCAGCTGTTATTTAATGATTTGTTTATTTAGGATATTAAATGTTGTAAGTTGTTTCATAATTTTTAGATAATTAATCATTTACACTTAGTTAAATAGTAGTTTCTTTGTTAATTTTCTTTGTCGTGCTTATTTTCCATATATGTTTGTGTTCAATTTCTTTGAGTAATCCTATTTTTAGGTAATATTAGTTAACTTAATTTTAGTTTAATTAAGAAATTAGTTTACTTAAAATCTCACTTATTTTTAGATTAACTAAAGTCCAAAGTTTTCAAAGTTAAAATTCTAACTCCCTGTGGATCGACTCTGACTCACCGCTATTAATTTCCAAAATTTGATTTGAGTGAGCTAGATAAATTTAGATTGAAGGTTTTCATGTGTTTAACGACGCACAATTCGAAATGATCATGGAATGATCTTCGACAAAGTCTTCCCTCAATCCACAGTTAGAGACGGCCCATCACAGCTGCCAGAGGAAGTATAGAATGAAGAGAGTGCATCTGGCACTCAATATGACTTGTTGAAGCACCTAGACAGAACACCAGTACGCAACTCAGTGCTTGAACTGATCAAAAGATCCAAGACCCACCAAGAAGCTTTAATGGAGTATCTAAAAAAGGTTATAGTTAATGAGGACGTACCGGTAGAGAAGATCACTGCACTGCTAGTTCCACAGGGGGATCAGCCCTCTATCTCATTTCATACATCTGAGTTAGCACCACCAGTAACCAGGAGCATGGCACTAAGCATTGCAGTCAACATTTGCAAGAAGGCTATGGATGCATGTCCGGTTGATAGAGGGGCTTCCATTAATATTTTGTCACCGAAGACCCTAGAATGTTGTGGTATACCTAAGGAGAAGTGGCTGCCTTCCCCCATCTCTGTTACCGCCTACGACAAATCTACATGTTCTCCTCTGGGAATGGTTTATTTGAAGGTGGAGTTAGGTCCCATTTGTCACGCCGAGGTCGAATTCCATATTCTTGAGATCGACCCTTCGTTAAAAGGCATCCTTGGCCGTCCGTACATCAAATCCCTACAGGCAATTCCATCTACAAACCATTAATGCCTCAAGTTTCTATACAAAGGACGGATCATTAAAGTAACGAGCATGCCAATCCTTACTACTGCTAACTCTCTGAACATCAAGCCGACTCCTTTACCTAGCCAACAACCCATCCTGTCAATATTGCAGGTCTATTCTCCTTCGACTGATCTTTTGAAAACCACTATACCTGTTCCTTGCCCAGTCGATGATGTGAAAAGGGGGAAGTGCATGAGTACCCCTGGCTAGGATATCATGATGAAGGATGGTTATCAACCAGGAAAAGGTTTGGGCACACAATTACAGGGCAGAACCACACCCATAGAGACAGCAGAAGAGCACCTGGTAATGGTCTAGGCTATAAGCCAGCAAAGGTGAGATGACATATTGTTCAGGAGCAGGAAGATGAAGACGGTCAGAAAATCTGAAAGACAATGTCCACACCATGCAAAGAAAATTAGGATCCCTTAACTTGGACTTTATATACACACTTCATTAAAGGACCCGTAATTAATCACGATAATGACAACACGGTGGTGATCACTTCTGTAAGGATTGAGGTTTCGGATCCGGTTATCGGGTCAGTTTTGGGGTCGGATCCCTTAGTTTGGGCCCTGATGGGGCTGAGACTTAGTTTTTGTTTCGCGTCGAGCTTGCTCGACGCAGTTTAAACGGCGTCCAACTAGGTGGACGTGTTTTAGGTTGTGCCACGTGCGCACCACGTGGACTGGCCTTCAGGCGCGAGAGTAAGGTCCCGGTCTCATCGTCTGAATTGCGTCTTGCATGGACGACGCCATTTAGAGTACGACCCTGATCTGTCAGTGTACGGCCCGGTCTTGTCGTCTGAAAAACGTCGGGCTTGCACGACGCGTTTTACCCAGCTTCTGGTTGACCCGGCGAATCCTCCCTCATTTCCCTCATTCCCTCCTTCCTCTTCTCTCTCCTCTCTCCTCTCTCCTCTCTTCCCTCCAGCGATCCGACGAACCTTTCCCCCTCTCCTTCCTTTCCTCCCTCCATTCCATCTCTCCCTCCACTCCATCAACCTACCAACTTCCTCCACTACCACCACCATTTCTTCCGCGGCCTTTTTCTCTCCGGACGGCGGCCGACATCCCGGTGGAGTAATGGCGTCCACGGCGATATCGGTGGCCGAATGTGGCAAGGCGGGTTGGCGGTTTGGAGCTAGGAGGAGTTCGAGTAACCGGTAGGGTGACGATCTTCATTGTATTTCGTTTAAAAATCATGTTTTTCTCGCTTTGGAGCATGTTTAGGGGTCTTTTTGGGGTGAAAATATTAAATGCATATAATGAGAAATTGGGTGTTTTAATGGGTATTTAGGTTCTTCTCCTCCTTCTCCACTTTGTTCGTATTGTTACACGATTTGGGGGAGGAAATTCCACCCCGTGGATTGGGGGAAGGCGGAGGGAGAACCTGTCTGTAAAGGTTGAATGGCGTCGGGGGATAGCGACGTCTTTTAGAAAGGCTGCTTTCACCCTCGACGCGATTTGACCTAGATAACAGACTCTGTCTCTGGAACTGAATGGCGTCCAGGGACAGCGACGCCATTTCAATGGCGTCATCCGTGAACGATGTATTTTAGGCCATCTTCCGAGATCATATTTCATATAAACCAGTTTAGGGGTCTTGAATGACGTCAGCCTTGGGCGAAGCGATTCAAGTCATAATTCCATTAATCCATGCAATTAACACATGTTTACACTTTTAGATAGTTTTTTTAATTGCATATGTAGAAATGTACTCGATGTCATTGGATTCTATGTGATCGGATCGCACCGTGTTGTGTTTTGTGCGATCGTGGGCCTAGAGTGACAGTTGTTAGCACTTAGGCACCCTGTGTCGGTGTGTGAGTGACACGGCGCCGGTGTGGGAGTGGCGGGGTGACGCCTAAAGAGAGGGTCACCCGGTGTACCCCGGGGTATAGCTAGTACCGGTGTGGGAGTAGTACATTTGGAGTGTCACTCGTGCTGGGGGAAGTAGAACCACCTAGAGCTTGTCAGGCCGGAGTAGCCAGTGCGCTATCCAAAGGGTTGCTGTTTGGTCTCAACGGGTCGGAGTTTCTTGTGTTCGGCCGTGTGGTTGGCATGTTTTGTCGAGACGCTGGTTGTGGGCTCCGTGGTAGAATGGTTTCAGAATTGTTCATGTTATATTTCAAACGCACGTGTTTTATATCGAAATCTAAGAGTTATGTTTATTGCTTTACTTGCTTAAATTATCTGTAATTGCGTTGCTACACTTGTGGGTACGTGAGTGGGTGGTGGGGATCGAAGGATCCCTATTGAGTCTTTTCGACGAGACTCACCCCTGCGGTTTTCAGGTGAGGGTTCCAGGTAGGCGTAGCGAGGAGAGTGTTGCTTTGGGTCGCGCGCCAGTAGCCGTTGTTCCGGGGTATGCCCCGATGTAGTTGTCATTTTATTTTCTGGCCTGTATGCTTAATTATTTCTTTTCAGTTGGAGTATGTAATTATTTGCTGAGTCGAGTCGCATTGTAATAATTTTTAATTTTTGCACTTCCTTTTCAATTCAATGCGATGCGAATGTTTAGCTTAGTTTATTATTTATTTTCCAGACTTATCTAGATCCTGGTTTGGTTCCAAATTAATGATTCAGTACCCATTTAGTAATCGGATCCCCGATTATAGGGTGGCGGGTTGTTACAACTTCCCACTTCGACCTGCATGACATTTATGGGAGAGATCTAGCCAGGCATTGTTCTGAGTTGCTGACGTACCGATCCTTGGAAGCTCTACGGCCAATGTTGAGGAGGAAGATTCAAGATCCAGAATGCGAGTGGTACCACTGGCTTGATACATGGGACTTGTACATTGCGCTAAACAGGCTATTCCTTGATCCCTTAGAACCAAAATGGCTGCCACTAATAGATGAGTTGATTGAAGGGCCTGGGGTCATTTTTGATAAGAGAATCCTACTGAGTGAGGAGACAGACGAAGGGGAGCCTGATGACCCCTACCAGCCTGGATTCACCACGGACCTTCTCTGGAGGGGAACCTATCCCCATCATGTTTTCACCCTCCATACCCCATTCCGCACTCTACTCCTGACCTCGACCTGGTCGAGGGTCATTACTGAAGATATACCTCGGGCTCCGCCCATGATTGTTACTCTGTCCCCTCGGCACCTAATTCCTCAAATTCCTCTCGATCTTGAGAGGATTTACGACTCAATCTGGGACATATTTTTATATGATCCCCCTAATCCTTTGGCCTTGGTACCGTTACCTTTATCTTCGCATCCTCCTCATTTTCATATTCATTCATGTTTCATGATCAACACTCAAACTATGCAAAAAAAAATGATAATTTGGCAACTTCCTCCTCCCAAATCCTCGTTAAGGAAACTTCATACTACTTATCCGATTGTACCCCATCGCGAGGGTCGCTCGGGCAAGATTCTCTTCTAGACCTACTGTGCCCCTCCCCCCGGAAGGATTCACCTGTATCACATCATATACCCCCTAAATTTTATTCTTCTTCGTCCTCACTAGGTCAAGATAAGGAGTCTAATCATAGAGAGTCTAGTTCTAAGCAGGTTACTAAGGTCAGCGAGGTTAGGAAGTCTAGGAAGTCTAATGATAGACGAATTCCAAATAGATACCTCCAAGATTTAGTCTTAAGATGCCTTTCTTGCTCTAGGATCCTACAGCTTTTAGAGAATCCCATTCAGTTGTCAGAAGGGTGTGAAGTTGATGAGTTAGTCGACGTTGGATATGGGGTGTATGAACTGCTACACGAGAAAGACCCCATCATGGAAGATGAGGAAGATGACGAGGACGCGGTTGAGGTGTATACTAGTGGAGAGAAGAGATTTGATGAACCCTCAGCCGCCGTAGAAGAACCTACTAAAGAAATCAATCTAGGAACTAAAGAAGAACCTAAGGTTGTCCTTGTCAGTCAGAACCTATCTAAATCAGAGGAAGAGGCAGTGGTTCAAGTTCTCAGAGACTATAAGGACACTTTCGCTTGGAGCTATGAAGATATGCCGGGGTTAGATTTTTCTTTAGTGGAGCACCGATTAACGTTGAAATCAGGAGCTAACCCGGTCAAACAGAAGTTGAGGCGATTCCACCTTCAGATGGCTTTGAAAATGAAGGTAGAGGTAAATAGGTTCCATAAAGACAAATTTATTAGAGTTGTCCTCTATCCGCAATGGGTGGCAAATATAGTCCCAGTCATGAAAAAGGATGGGAAGGTCAGGATTTGCATTGACTTCCGCGATTTGAACTAGGCGTGTAACGACCCGCCACCCTATAATCGGGGATCCGATTACTAAATGGGTACCGAATCATTAATTTGGAACCAAACCAGGATCTAATCAAGTCTGGGAGATAAATAATAAACTAAGCTAAACATTCACATCGCATTGAACTGAAATATAAGTGCAGGAATTAAAAATCATTACAATGCGACTCGATACAACAAATAATTACATACGTACAGGCCAGAAATAAAATAACAACTACGTCGGGACATACCCCGGAATAACTGCTGACGGTGCTCAACTCACGGCCGCACTCTCCTCGCTAGGTTTGCTGAGAGTCCTCACCTGAAAACCGCAGGGGGGGTGAGTCTCAAAGACAAGACTCAGTAGGGATCCTTCGATCCCCACTGCCCACGCACACACCCACAAGTGCAAGGTATAGCTAACGGTAAAGTGATAAACACAGGAGGTACAAATCCTAATTCTTAACGTGAAATCACATGCAGTCGAAATATAATAAACATGCATATTATAAACCAGCCGACTAGGGAACCCACAATTGTCGTCTCGATAGAACTCGCTAACCACACAACAACGGTGGGAAAACCTCGACCCGCTAAGACCAAGCAGTAACCCCTCGGATAGCACACTAGCTACTCCGGCCCAACCGGCTCAGGTGGTTACTCCTTCCCTCAGCATGAGTGACTCTCCGAATGTACCACTCCGACACCGGTACTAGCTGACCCCGGGGTTCACCAGGTGACCCTCTCTCACTAGGCGTCACCCCGCCCACGCCCCCACCGGCGCTATGCTCACGCCCCCACCAGCACAGGGTGATAAAGCGCTACAATGTCACTCCAGGTCCACAGTAACACAAAACCCAGCAAGTACGATCTGGTCACGTGAAAAGTCCGCGATCGCATAACATACATGTAGCATCGTCCGGTCATAAAGAATCTATCTCTACCGGGTACACTAAAACATGCACTAACCATCCATCTAAAAGTATGAACACATTTTACTGGCATGAATTAGTAAGTTTCTGTCTTGAATCGCGTCTCCCAAGGTCGACGCCATTCAAGCTCTATGTACAGGTTCATGTAAAACAGTCTTCAGAATCAGGCCCTAAAAGGCATCGACACCAGTGGTCGCCTTTTAAAAGGCGTCGACATCCTCAGACGCCATTCAGCACAGAAATCCAAAAATTCCAAAGAAACCACCCAGGGGATTTCTACCTTAAAAGGCGTCATGGCTGCCCGACCCTATTCAAAAACGCGTCGCCGACCCATGACGTCTTTTAGTCTCAGAATCCCGAACTGTCAAACTCTCAGTCAGGCGATTCCTGTCTAAAAGGCGTCGCGATGGTACGACGCCCTTCAAAAAGGCGTCGCCCATGCACGACGTCTTTTAACCCTAGGAACCAGAGTTGCCATGAGCCCGAGGGCTCCCTTTTTAACCCAAATAACCCCATAATCACCCAAAAACGGAGGAGAAAGAGGGGCAATACAATTCATAGGAAATCACATTCATAGCAAAACCCCCATATCATCAAAAGAACACCTAAACATGCTCATTCTACCCCCCGAAACCAAAGATCCATAACAAGCTTAAACGGGGAAAAACATAGTTTGAACACAATACTAAGGGAACCGTCACCCTACCGGATACTTGAACGCCTCCGAGCTTCAAGCCGTCCACCCGACTCGCCCCACGCCGCCGCCGGTACCGCCGTGGTCGTCCTTGCTCCTCCGTGACGTCGGCCGCCGTCCGGAGAGTAGAACGCTGCAGTGGAGGTGGAGGTGGTAGTGGTAGGAGCTAGGTAGAGGATGGAGTGGAGGGAGAGATGAAACGGTGGGAGGAAAAGAGGGAGGAGGAGGGATCGCCGCCGAGTTCGTCGGAAGGGAAAGAGAGGAAGAGAGGAAAAAAATGAGGGAAAGAAGGAGGGCTCGCGGGGTTAACCAGAGATTGGATAAAACGCGTCGACATCCACGGACGCCTATCAGTTGATGTGACGGCTGCTCTGACAAGACTCTGAAACGCGTCGTTCAAGGCAGACGCCGTTCAGACGACATGTCAGGGCCGTACTCTGACAAACCCAGAGTCGCAGTCTGAAAGGCGTCAACACACGTGGACACCGTTCAGGTGACATGACAGGGCCGTACCCTCGCGGCCCGCAGCCAGCCCACGTGGCACCCACGTGGCAGAACCTGAAACGCGTCTGCGACGGTGGACGCGGTTTAAAACGCGTCTCGATGTCCTGACGCGAATCGCCACAGGACCTCAATCCTTACTAAGGTCAGAACTACAGGGTCGGACCCTGAAAACCGGATCCGAAAGTCACGATCCTTACAATCTCCCCCCCTTAAAAGAATTTCGCCCCCGAAATTGACTGCTAGAATAACAAGGTCAAAACAGGGATACAAGTTCACAAGGAAACTTACGAAAAGAGGTAAGGGAATTGCTCCCGCATCTCATCCTCTCGCTCCCAGGTTGCCTCACCTCCGGAGCGGTACTGCCAATTCACTTTGACCAACGGTACAATCTTGTTCCACATGACCTGTTCTCTGCGATCCTCAATACGAACAGGATATTCTGGAAAGGACAGGTCCTCAGCGACCTCCAACTCTGAAAAATCCAAGACATGGGACGGATCCTGAACATACTTTCTCAGTAAGGAAACATGGAATACATCGTGCACCCCTGCAAGACTGGGCGGCAAGGCCAGCTGATACGCGGTTTCCCCAATCCGTGCAAGGATGGGAAAAGGCCCAATATATCGCGGACTCAGCTTGCCTCGCTTCCCGAATCTCATCACACCCTTGGAGGGTGAGACTCGAAGAAACACGTGGTCCCCAACTTCAAACTCAAGTGGTCTCCGTCGGATGTCAGCATAACTCTTCTGCCTACTCTGGGCTGCGGTCAACCTCTGCCGAACTGTCTTGGCAATCTCAGCACACTGTTGTACTAACTCGGGTCCCGCTATCTGCCTTTCACCGATCTCGGACCAACATACTGGAGATCGACACGGTCGCCCATACAAAGCCTCGTAAGGCGCCATGCCCATACTGGAATGGTAGCTGTTGTTATAGGCAAATTCCACTGTGGACAAATACTGCTCCCAAGAACCTCCCCAGTCTAGACAACAAGCCCTGAGCATATCCTCCAAGGTCTGAATGGTCCTCTCCGACTGCCCGTCAGTCTCGGGATGGTAGGCTGAGCTGAAAGCCAACTAAGTGCCTAATGCCTGCTGAAAGCTCTTCCAGAATCTGGAAGTAAACCTTGGATCTCGATCTGATACAATGGACAAAGGTACCCCGTGCAGAGAGATGATCCGGTCTACAAACAACTTTGCCAGCTTGCCGACTGACCAGTCCTTCCTAATAGCTAGGAAGTGTGCCGACTTGGTCAGCCGATCAACGATGACCCAGATGGCATCTCTCTTGCTAGGGGACGTAGGCAATCCCATCACAAAGTCCATCATCACATGCTCCCATTTCCACTCTGGAATCGGCAAGGGCTGCAGCAACCCTCCAGGTCTCTGATGCTCGGCTTTAACCTGCTGACAAGTCATACATCTAGCCACATATTCAGCCACATCATTCTTCATACCGGGCCACCAGAAGTGCCTCTTCAAACAATGGTACATCTTAGTCATTCCAGGATGCACTGCATATCTCGAACGGTGTGCCTCATCAAGAACACATCTGCGCACGTCCTCCTCAGTTGGAACATAAAGTCTGCCTCTGAACCTGACAGTACTGTCGTCCCACAACTACACCTCTGACCTCTGGAGGATCGGTGGTAACTCAACATCTGCCCTCTGAGCCTCAATTACCTTATGATACACAGCTGGTCTCACAGTCAAACTGACCAGCACGGCTCAGTCATCTTCACGTGGAACCCTAAAGGAAGATTCCACCACCTGCTCGAACAATTTCCACTCTCGAATCATAAGGTATGACATGACCGTCTTCCGACTCAAAGCGTCTGCCACCACATTCGCCTTGCCCGGATGATAAGAAAGGTCAAAGTCATAATCCTTAATGAACTCCATCCACCTTCGCTGCCTCAAATTCAGGTCTCTCTGAGTGAACACATATTTCAGACTCTTGTGATCGGTGAAAACCTGAAATTTCTCCCCATATAAATAATGCCTCCAGATCTTGAGTGCAAATACCACAGCTGCCAGCTCCAAATCATGGGTAGGATAGTTCTCTTCATGCTTATTCAGCTGTCGAGAAGCATAAGCCACTACCCTGCCATGCTGCATTAGAACCGCGCCCAAACCTCGGCGGGACGCATCAGAGTAAACCACAAATCCACCTGATCCAGATGGGAGCACCAGCACAGGGGCTGACGTGAGACGGGTCTTTAACTCAATAAAACTCTGTTCACAATCCTCGGTCCACACAAAGCGAACTCCCCTTCGAGTCAACCTCGACAAGGGGGCTGCTATCGAAGAAAATCCCTGAACAAACCGCCTGTAATAACCGGCAAGCCCCAGAAAGCTCCTGATCTCAGTCACCGAAGTCGGCCTGCTCCAATCCATCACCGCCTAGATCTTGGCTGGATCCACTGCGATACCATTGCCAGAAATAACATGCCCAAGGAAGTGCACCTCGTCTAGCCAGAACTCACACTTGCTAAACTTGGCGTAAAGTCGGTGCTCCCTCAGGACCTGCAATACAGCCCGAAGATGGGTGGCATGCTCTTCCTCAGAAGAAGAATAGATCAGAATATCATCAATAAACACAACCACAAACTGATCCAGGTAGGTCCTGAAGACCCGGTTCATCAGCTCCATAAAGGCCGCCGGAGCATTGGTCAAGCCAAAGGGCATAACCAAAAACTCATAATGTCCATACCGAGTTCTGAAAGCCGTCTTACTAACATCAACATCCCGGATCCTCATCTGATAATATCCGGATCTCAAGTCGATCTTGGAAAATACCTTCGCAGACTGCAGCTGATCCATCAAATCATCGATCCTTGGAAGTGGGTACTTATTCTTTATCGTTACCTGGTTCAGCTGCCTATAATCAATGCACAATCTCAGAGAACCATCATTCTTTCTAACAAACAGAACTGGAGCACCCCATGGAGATGTATTGGGACGAATGAAACCCTTATCCAGCAACTCCTGCAACTGCGCCTTCAACTCAGCGAGTTCGGCTGGCGCCATCCGATACAGGGCCTTAGACAAGGGCGCCGTACCTGGTGCAAGCTCGATGGTAAATTCGACCTCTCGCTGAGGAGGAAGGCCATGCAGCTCCTCAGGAAACACATCTATGAACTCACATACAACAGGTACCTCCCCAGGGCTGAGATTATCTCGGACATCAGAAACAACAACAGAGGCAAGGAAAGCCTCACAGCCACCAGCAAGCAACCTCCGTGCCTTAAAGGCAGAAATGAGAATACCTCGGGAATAAAGCCTAATACCTTGGAAGAAGAAGGTCGGGATGTCCGGAATGGAGAATCGCACCCTCTTCCTGTGGCAGTCCACTTCCGCATAAAAGGCTTCCAACCAATCCATGCCCAGGATGATATCAAAGTCACGAATGGCAAGCACAACTAACTGGGCAGGTAGCACATGACCCTCAATGGTCAAGGGAACATTCCTTAAGCAGTTATAAGATATCATAAAGTCTCCAGAAGGAACCTCCACCATCAAACCATCAGATAACTCATCAACGGGTGCAGAAAGAATATCTAGGAACTACTCAGAAATGAAAGAATGCGAAGCACCCGAATCAATCAATACGTGTGCAGAGTTCCCAAGGACAGAAAGTGTACCATCCACCAAGTTGGACGCGCGAGCCTCCCTTCTGGTGATGGCTAAGACTCTTCCCTGGGTCCTCGGCTTCTTTTGATCACCATAACCCTGTCCCTGACCATGCCCCTGCGGCCACTGCCTCGCCAAATGGCCCTGCTGGCCGCAAGTGAAACACCTCCTGGGGAGAGTGGGACACTGAGTCCCACCATGGGCACCCCCACAGTGCTGACAGACTGCCGGAAGCCTCTGAGCTGGCCCCTGCGGTGCACTGGATACAGACTGACTCTGCTGACCCTGTCCGGGCCTGTTGCTGCCGCTGCTGCCACTACTGCTGCCACCACCCCTGAAGAATCTCCTGAATCGGGAGCCGAGTGATGACGATCCCGATCCGGATGAAGGGGCTGCTGCCGCTGCCTTACCCCTGCCACGAACTGGGCTCTGAGCAGCCAGTCCTCTCTCCCGGGCCGACTGGCTCTGTTGAGCCTCCACTGCTGCCGCACATCTAATCGCAGAAGCCAGATCCGTGCAACAGTGAGACGCCACGAAGTTCCTCAGACTAAGCCTCAGTCCGTCCATGAACCTCTCAGTACGACGCTCCTCGTCCCCATATATGAAAGGCACAAACCGACCTAGCGAAACAAACTTCGCCTGGTACTCGAGTACCGTCATACTCCCCTGCGTCAGATCCATGAACTCCCTCTCCTTGGCCCTCTGGACGTGTCTAGGGAAATATTGTGCATTGAACTCCTTAACAAATGTCTCCCATGGAATTTCCCTAAGACTCCTGTCCTCGTAAGACAAACTCTTCAAAGTGGTCCACCAGTCATAGGCGCTATCCTTCAACATGAAGGTAGCCAACGGGGTCCGCTCTACTGCTGCACAGTCCATGGTATCAAAAGTCTTCTCTATCTCTCTGAGCCAGTGAATGGCCTCGTCAGGGTCGGGGCGACCGGTGAAGTGAGGTGGCCTGAGCTTCAGAAACCTCTCAAGTGTAGCTGTGGACCCTCCCCGCGCACTGGAACTCTCACTAGGGTCTCGCGTCTGATATCGAGCCATCGTATCCATCATAGCCTCCATAAACTGCTCTACACTCGGCCTCCCGGCCTCGGACCCACTAGGGACGTCTCCCTGCTCTCGAATAACTGGCATCCTCCTTCTGGGAGCCATCTACTCGCCTACAATTACAAAATCAAAAAGTTCTAATTAGAGTCCTAAAGCCTATGCTACCGCCGTGCCTGTACGGGATAATGTATTTATTTGCCGAATTTACGATATTTAACCTAGTTATTTATTTATTTGCCAGACCGTATGCTCTGATACCAACTGTAACGACCCGCCACCCTATAATCGGGGATCCGATTACTAAATGGGTACCGAATCATTAATTTGGAACCAAACCAGGATCTAATCAAGTCTGGGAGATAAATAATAAACTAAGCTAAACATTCACATCGCATTGAACTGAAATATAAGTGCAGGAATTAAAAATTATTACAATGCGACTCGATACAGCAAATAATTACATACTCCAACAGAAAAGAAATAATTAAACGTACAGGCCAGAAATAAAATAACAACTACGTCGGGGCATACCCTGGAATAACTGCTGACGGTGCTCAACTCACGGCCGCACTCTCCTCGCTAGGTCTGCTGAGAGTCCTCACCTGAAAACCGCAGGGGGGGTGAGTCTCAAAGACAAGACTCATTAGGGATCCTTCGATCCCCACTGCCCACGCACACACCCACAAGTGCAAGGTACAGCTAACGGTAAAGTGATAAACACAGGAGGTACAAATCCTAATTCTTAACGTGAAATCACATACAGTCGAAATATAATAAACATGCATATTATAAACCAGCCGACTAGGGAACCCACAATTGTCGTCTCGATAGAACTCGCTAACCACACAACAACGGTGGGAAAACCTCGACCCGCTAAGACCACGCAGTAACCCCTCGGATAGCACACTAGCTACTCCGGCCCAACCGGCTCAGGTGGTTACTCCTTCCCTCAGCATGAGTGACTCTCCGAATGTACCACTCCGACACCGGTACTAGCTGACCCCGGGGTTCACCAAGTGACCCTCTCTCACTAGGCGTCACCCCGCCCATGCCCCCACCGGCGCTGTGCTCACGCCCCCACCAGCACAGGGTGATAAAGCGCTACAATGTCACTCCAGGTCCACAGTAACACAAAACCCAGCAAGTACGATCCGGTCACGTGAAAAGTCCGCGATCGCAAAACATACGTGTAGCATCGTCCGGTCATAAAGAATCTATCTCTACCGGGTACACTAAAACATGCACTAGCCATCCATCTAAAACTATGAACACATTTTACTGGCATGAATTAGTGAGTTTCTGTCTTGAATCGCGTCTCCCAAGGTCAACGCCATTCAAGCTCTATGTACAGGTTCATGTAAAACAGTCTTCAGAATCAAGCCCTAAAAGGCGTCGACACCAGTGGTCGCCTTTTAAAAGGCGTCAACATCCTCAGACGCCATTCAGCACAGAAATCCAGAAATTCCAAAGAAACCACCCAGGGGATTTCTACCTTAAAAGGCGTCATGGCTGCCCGACGCTATTCAAAAATGCGTCGCCGACCCATGACGTCTTTTAGTCTCAGAATCCCGAACTGGCAAACTCTCAGTCAGGCGATTCCTGTATAAAAGGCATCGCGATGGTCCGACGCCCTTCAAAAAGGCGTCGCCCATGCACGACGTCTTTTAACCCTATGAACCAGAGTTGCCATAAGCCCGAGGGCTCCCTTTTTAACCCAAATAACCCCATAATCACCCAAAAACGGAGGAGAAAGAGGGGCAATACAATTCATAGGAAATCACATTCATAGCAAAACCCCCATATCATCAAAAGAACACCTAAACATGCTCATTCTACCCCCCGAAACCAAAGATCCATAACAAGCTTAAACGGGGAAAAACATAGTTTGAACACAATACTAAGGGAACCGTCACCCTACCGGATACTTGAACGCCTCCGAGCTTCAAGCCGTCCACCCGACTCGCCCCACGCCGCCGTCGGTACCGCCGTGGTCGTCCTTGCTCCTCCGTGACGTCGGCCGCCGTCCGGAGAGTAGAACGCTGCAGTGGAGGTGGAGGTGGTAGTGGTAGGAGCTAGGTAGAGGATGGAGTGGAGGGAGAGATGAAACGGTGGGAGGAAAAGAGGGAGGAGGAGGGATCGCCGCCGAGTTCGTCGGAAGGGAAAGAGAGGAAGAGAGGAAAAAAATGAGGGAAAGAAGGAGGGCTCGCGGGGTTAACCAGAGATTGGATAAAACGCGTCGACATCCACGGACGCCTATCAGTTGATGTGACGGCTGCTCTGACAAGACTCTGAAACGCGTCGTTCAAGGCAGACGCCGTTCAGACGACATGTCAGGGCCGTACTCTGACAAACCCAGAGTCGCAGTCTGAAAGGCGTCAACACACGTGGACGCACTTCAGGCGACATGACAGGGCCGTACCCTCGCGGCCCGAAGCCAGCCCACGTGGCACCCACGTGGCAGAACCTGAAACGCGCCTGCGACGGTGGACGCCGTTTAAAATGCGTCTCGATGTCCTGACGCAAATCGCCACAGGACCTCAGTCCTTACTAAGGTCAGAACTACAGGGTCCGACCCTGAAAACCTGATCCGAAAGTCACGATCCTTACAAGGCGTGTCTTAAAGATGATTTCTCACTACCTTACATAGACGTATTCATTGACAACACAGCTGGTTATGAAACACTGTCATTCATGGATGGATTCTCAAGATATAATCAGATTCGCTTGGCAGAAGAGGACCAAGATAAGACGTCGTTCACTAAACCTTGGAGCACTTATTGTTATGTCGTTATGTCATTTGGACTAAAGAATGCTGGAGCCACTTATCAGAGAGCTATGATGGCTATATTCCATGACATGATGCACATTGCTTTAGAAGTGCATATAGATGATCTGTTAGTGAAATCCAAGACTAAGGTTGAACATGCCAAAGTTTTGGTGAGAGTTTTAGAAAGGTCAAGAGAATATCAGTTGAAGATGAATCTCAAGAAATGTGTATTTGGTGTCTCATCAGGAAAGTTGTTAGGATTCATCTTGAGTAAACGGGACATTGAGATCGATCCCAACAAGGCTAAGGCTATTAGAGAGATGCCACCTCCCGAAATTTGAAAGAATTGAGAGGATTGATTGAGAGGTTGTGATTTATTCACCGCTTTATCTCCCAACACTCACAAAGGTGTAAGCCGTTTTACGAGCTTACTAAGCCGAGAGTCAAGTTTGATTGGGACAATAAGTGTCAAGAGGCGTTCGATGGATTGAAGACATATCTAGCAAGTTCTCCTGTCTTGAGACCACCATCTTCGGACAAACCTTTGATTCTATACATCTTTATCCTGGATGATGCGGTAGGGGGTGTCCTAGCACAAGAAGATGAAGAAGGGAAAGAGAGGGTAGCCTACTATCTCTCAAACTTCTCAACCCCGCAAAACAGAGATACACAGCGATGGAGAAGACCTGTGCCGCTTTAGTATGGGTGGTTCATAAGCTGAAGCACTATTTTCTAGCTCATGAAGTCCATCTTATCACTAAGATGAATCCCATCAAATTCCTCCTCGAGAAATCTGTTCCTACTGACCGATTAGCACGATGGCAAAGCTTTCTCTCTTAATTCGATATCATCTTTATTCAGCAAAAAGTAATCAAAGGCTATGCCATCGAGGAACATCTTGCTCATCACCCTCTTCCTCGTTTTGATCCAATCCGATCGGAGTTTCCGGATGAGGAACTGATATCCATTGACAGAAACAAAGGCGATATGTGGACTCTACATTTTGACGGAGCTCTGAACTCTCATGATAAAGATATCGGCATTCTTCTCCTATCACTTGAAGGTGTCACCATTCCACAAGCCTTTTCAGCTTGACTTTCCTATCACCAACAATGTCGCTAAATATGAGGCTCTTCTAGCCGATCTCGAGGCTGCTCACTTCTATGGTGCCACCAAGCTTAAGATTGTGGGTGATAGTCAGCTAATCCTTCGTCAAGTGATCACCAAGTACCGAACTCTTGATCCTAAACTCAAGCCTTATCAAGAACTCACTTCTGTCTATGCCAAGCTTTTCACTAGATTGATCTTTGTCCATGTTCCCCATGTTCCTCGGAATCAGAACATCTTAGCCGACGCTCTAGCTTCTCTCGCATCATCCCTGAATTTCCCAATCAGCAAACAATCTGAATCGATAATTGTTCATAGGCGTCTCTCACCCGCCGTGAAAGACCTTTCATTCCTTAAGATTAATGAGAAATTGTTGAAGAAGGTCAGAGATGGAGATATTGTGGAGAAGCGAGAGATCATGCTATTAGATTTACAAGAAGAGATGGATGATGAAGAGAAACCATGGTATTTTGAGATTGCCAAATACGGTGAAGATCAATCCTACCCTGAAGAAGCCACAACTGAGGAGAAAAGGGCTATCAGGAGAGTTGCTCAGAGATACACCCTAGTTGGAGGAGCACTTTATAAACGAGGTTTTGACGGTGTTCTTCTAAGATGCTTCGACAAAGATGAGCTTTGGAAGATTATGGAAGGAGCTCATACTAGAGTTTGTGGTGGCCACGTTAATAGACAGATGTTATCAAAGAAGATCCTTAGACAAGGATTCTACTGGCCAACTATGGAAGAAGACTGTATAGGGTATGTTCGTAGGTGTGCTAAATGTCAACTTCATGCCGACAAGATTCATTCCCCCGCATCTTCATTCCATCCTATTTCCTCCCTATTGCCTTTCGCTATGTGGGCTTTTGACATCATTAGACCTCTTGGTGATCCCAATTCTGGCATTAAGCAGAGCTCCTTCATTCTCACGGCAACAGAATACTTCACCAAGTGGGTAGAAGCCGAAGCTTACGCGGAAGTCAAAGCGTCAACATGCAAGTTTATCATGAAGAACATCATCACAAGATTCGGGATTCCAAGCACCATCGTCACCGACAATGGACCACAGTTCATATCACAAGAGCTGAAGGACCTCTGCAATAGGTATAAAATTGCATTGCATCATTCGTCTTCATATTATCCGCAAGACAATGGCCAAGTAGAGGCAACTAATAAGACTTCGATAAAAATTATCAAGAAAACATGTGAATCCAATCAGTTTTCTAACAGGCTAGAAAAGTTGATTGAGGCTTTATGGGCATACCGAATTTCAATCTACACGCCCACTAAGTAGACTCCATCTTCCTTAACATCCGCAATGGAGGCGGTAGTTCCATACGAAGTCATCATCCCGTCCTTAAGAGTACAATTGAACAAGGAGTTCTGTAACGACCCGCCACCCTATAATCGGGGATCCGATTACTAAATGGGTACCGAATCATTAATTTGGAACCAAACCAGGATCTAATCAAGTATGGGAGATAAATAATAAAATAAGCCAAACATTCACATCGCATTGAACTGAAATAGAAGTGCAGGAATTAAAAATTATTACAATGCGACTCGATACAGCAAATAATTACATACTCCAACAGAAAGAAATAATTAAACGTACAGGCCAGAAAAAAAATAACAACTACGTCGGGGCATACCCCGGAATAACTGCTGACGGAGCTCAACACACGGCCGCACTCTCCTCGCTAGGTCTGCTGAGAGTCCTCACCTGAAAACCGCAGGGGTGAGTCTTAAAGACAAGACTCAGTAGGGATCCTTCGATCCCCACTGCCCACGCACACACCCACAAGTGCAAGGTACAGCTAACGGTAACGTGATAAGCACAAGAAGTACAAATCCTAATTCTTAACGTGAAATCACATGCAGTCGAAATATAATAAACATGCATATTTTAAACCAGCCGACTAGGGAACCCACAACTGTCGTCTCGATAGAACTCGCCAACCACACAACAACGGTGGGAAAACCTCGACCCGCTGAGACCAAGCAGTAACCCCTCGGATAGCACACTAGCTACTCCGGCCCAACCGGCTCAGGTGGTTACTCCTTCCCTCAGCATGAGTGACTCTCCGAATGTACCACTCCGACACCGGTACTAGCTGACCCCGGGGTTCACCAGGTGACCCTCTCTCACTAGGCGTCACCCCGCCCACGCCCCCACCGGCGCTGTGCTCACGCCCCCACCAGCACAGGGTGATAAAGCGCTACAATGTCACTCCAGGTCCACAGTAACACAAAACTCCATAACCCGGCACAGTACGATCCGGTCACGTGAAAAGCCCGCGATCGCACGACACCCACACAGTGCTATCCGGTCAAGAAGAATCCAGCAATAACGAGCGCACTAAACATGCATTATCCCACTATCTAGCAGTATGAACACATTTTACTGTCATGATTTAGTGCTGTTCTGTCTTGAATCGCGTCGCCCAAGGCCGACGCCATTCAAGCTCCATGTACTGGTTTACGTAAAATTAATGTCTTCAGAATCAGGCCCTAAAAGGCGTCGACACCAGTGGTCGCCTTTTGAAAGGCGTCGACATCCTCAGACGCCATTTAGCATAGAAATCCAGGAATTTCCAGAAAACATTACCCAGGAGACTTCTGCCTTAAAAGGCGTCATGGCTACCCGACACCATTCAAATCGCGTCGCCCACCCATGACGTCTTTTAGTCCCAGAATCCCCGAACTGGCAGACTCTCAGCAAGGCGATTCCTGCCTAAAAGGCGTCGCGATGGCCCGACGCCCTTCAAAAAGGCGTTGCCCATGCACGACGTCTTTTAACCCCAGGAACCAGAGTTTGCATGAGCCCGAAGGCTCCCCTTTTCAACCCAAACAACCCCAAAATTACACAGAAACGGAGGAGAAAGAGGGGCAATCCACTCCACAGGAAACCACATTCATAGAAATCCCCCATATCATCAAGAAGAACTCCTAACATGCTTGTTCTACCCCCCAAAACCAAAGATCCATAACATGCTCAAACGGGGAAAACATGGTTTAAACACAATACTATGGAAACCGTCACCCTACCGGATACTTGAACGCCTCCGAGCTTCGAGCCGTCCACCCGTCTCGCCCCACGCCGCCGCCGGTACCGCCGTGGTCGTCCTTACTCCACCGTGACGTCGGCCGCCGTCCGGAGAGTAGAACGCCGCAGTGGAAGTGGAGGTGGTAGTGGTAGGAGCTAGGTAGAGGATGGAGTGGAGGGAAAGATGAAATAGTGGGAGGAAAAGATGGAGGAGGAGGAATCGGCGCCGAGCTCGCCAGAAGGGAAGGTGAGAAAGAGGGAAGGAAAATGAGGGAAAGAAGGAGGGTTCGCGGGGGTTAACCAGAGACTGGCTAAAACGCGTCGACATCGACGGACGCCTATCAGGTGACTTGACGGCTGCTCTGACAAGATTCTGAAACGCGTCGTTCGAGGCAGACGCCGTTCAGACGACTTGTCAGGGCCGTACTCTGACAATCCCAGAGTCGCAGTCTAAAGGGCGTCGACACACGTGGACGCCGTTCAGGCGACACGACAGGGCCGTACTCTCGCGGCCCGAAGCCAGCCCACGTGGCACCCACGTGGCAGGACCTGAAACGCGTCTGCGATGGTGGACGTCATTCAAAACGCGTCTAGATGTCCTGACGCGAATCGTCACAGAACCTCAGCCCTCCCTAAGGTCAGAACTACGAGGTCCGACCCCGAAAACCAGATCCGAAGGTCACGATCCTTACAAGTTCTCTCTTGATGAGCATCGTTCAGCACTCCTCGCTCAATTGAAACTTTTAAACGAGAAAAGATGGTCAGCCGCTAATCATGCACGAGTATATCAAAATAGATTAGCACGTTTTTATCAAAAAAAAGTCATTGAACGAAAATTCAAAGTTGGTTGTAAAAAGAATCTTCATAAAACCTGGTGGTCCGCATTCTAAGCTCCAACCTAATTGGGAAGGGACATACGTTATCTCGCATGCTTTTTCTGGTAACGCTTATCACCTAGTTAATGCAGAAGGCCAAGAATTATCTCATCCGTGGAATAGTCTCTATCTTAAGAAGTACTACCCTTAAGTTAATGAGTCGATCAGCATGGTGCAAAGACCAGTGGGGTCTAAAATTTTGAAAACTCAAATTCCCTCGTTAATCTTTGATAATCTAATTCAAACGCATTTTTGCACACACAAACACATTTGGTTCGTGAGTAACAAAAGATGTGAAGCCCAAAGAATGCCGAAAGCTTAACTAAGGGTGTAAAAGTATAATTCATTCTTTTTAAAACAAAACTTCTATTTTTACTCTCGGCATACGATGTCGGAACGAGGCTTAGAATAGACTACCGAAAATACCCGTCATCTTAGTAGGACGCCGTCATAAAAAAAGGAGGAGATCCGCCCCACAAAGGAAAGCAAAAAAAAAAAAAAAAAAACACAGAGGACAAAAAGCCAACATAATCAAAAGGCCACTCAACATTACAAACGTTACATCAAAAGGCCACAAAATCAAATGAAAAGGGAGCACAAGGTCAATAACTACCCCGTAAAAGTGAAAATGACCGAATCCCAATAGATAATAGGGTAAAGGAGGGACATCTTTCTGGGTCTCCGGAACCCTCTCATGGGCTTTCTAAACCAATTCTTCCTTTCCTTCTAAAGAGGCGTACTCCAAACTTGAGGAATGGCCTAGGTTGACTAAGGGTCAGACCATCGAATGGGATCACAATCATAAACATAACTCAGGCACGATGAGTTTGGATTAGGTCGTTGAAGAATGATTTGAGAATTATGTTGATGAATGAATATACTCTTTTGATCCGAGTACCATGCTGGTCATTAGTTTATTTAGTTGATGTCTTATTTCAAAAAATATATATATATTTCAAAATCCCTAAAAAAAATAGATATTTCAAAATAAAAATAAAAATAGATATTTCAAAATTACAAATGTCAAAATCGCAAAAAAAATTAGATATTTCAAAACCACAAACAAATTGAATATTGTAAAACCACAAAAAAAAATGAATATTTCAAAATAAAAAAAATAGATATTTCAAAAATTGCGACTGCAAAACAAAAAAATATATTTAAATTAGCATTTGTCTGTTAGATCATAAGTGTTGCACTGTTTAATTTTTAGTGAGCATTTGCATGCTTGTATGTTGCATTTTACCATTTATTTTCTCTTTTAGTTCAGTTATTTGCCTTCATTAAACAAAGGCTTTGTCCCTTGACCCTTTTACCAAGGATAGGATCAAGTAGCCAGTTACTTAACTAGGCAAGGGGCTAAGCCCAAACAGATATTTAATTTGTTTGTTCAAGCCATGTGCATGTATAAAAGGAAAGTCAATAGAGAAAAGTATAAAGGCAACTCAAGTACGAAGAAACACCCTTCATATATATCAAAAGAGTTCATGTACAAGTGTGAGTCCATCCATAGGACTTCAAAACAAAAGGAAGATACATCAACATCAGCATCAGCCTTTAAAGCTGACTCTCTCCTGCTCCCTCATCAAACTGACTATGGTCCTCATCTGGTCCGTCTAGCCCACGAGCCGGTGGCGGTGGTGGTCCCATGGCGCTCGGCCCAGCTTGGCCGGAAGATACTGCAATGCTCGCTGTAAGTGCGCTAAGCCTGTCCTCGATCCAGCGCCCGCTGTCGCGCACACTGGTATCGAGCCTCGATGCTCTGGCACTCATACTCGGCAACTGATAACCGGTCCTGAAGACTCTCCAACCAGACTCGGTCACGATCTCTCTCCTCAGTCAGAACCTCCAGCCGAACTTGGAGCTACAACAAAAGACATTGTCAATCAACTAATCAAGAAAGCAAAGGATACCATGCAAAAAAGCAAGTCAAAGACTTACCCAAGTAGCAGCATCCTCCTCAGCTTGAGTGGCTCGGTGGATGGCGGAGGCCAGCTAACTCTGAAGGTCAGTGAGGACGGCCTCATGAGCAGTAGAGGAAGAAGAGGCGTCAGTAAAAGGTGAAGCAAGAGCCGCGTAAGTGTAGGCGGCGCGCTGTAATAGAGGAGACCACCGTTAGTGTACAAGTGTCAAAACGATTTAATAATAAAAGGATACATTCATAATTCATGTTTCATTCATGCATACCAGTTCATTTAGCTCCTTCTGCACCTGTTCTAACTGGACCTTTGCATCTTGGCGATGTCCCCAGAGGGTGATGATAGTGGCATCCCGCGCATCCTACATATTCATACCATGTCATACATTCACAAATATAAGCAAGATAATTAAGCATTCATGTTATGCATATCATGTTACTTACATCGAGAGGACGGAGTAGCTGGAGGTGGGCCGCATAGTGGGTCCAGAAGCGCTGAAGGTAAGCATCGCTGCTCACCACCTGCGACTCCACCCGAATCGGCTCCGCCCCTACTCTACCCAGGGTTGTCCCGTATCGTCCATACCAAGGTATGGATTCCAGATAACTTGCACTAATATAGGTTAGTTGCATTGCATTTCATATGAAAATAATGATAAAAATCAACAAGTCATGTTATAATAAACATTTATTTGTTAAACATTTAATTGCATATTTGATTGAAGATTTAAATGTTAAATATTTTAAATGTTAATCTAACAAGTATCTAAAAACATTATTGACAAAACAATTAATTAATAATTAAACATGTTAACAACATTCTAATAAAACAGATAATTAACCAAGTATTCTAATAATATGGAACATAATAATAATGTCAAGAAAAGATTTAAAACTCACCAACAGCTTTGGGTAGTCAAGGAACTAACGGCAGAGGGCCGTCAGTTGGTGATGCTGTGGCGCCGTGTTCACTACCAGACACCATCCTCGTGCAAGTGGAACTGTCGCCGATTGTGTACATGGCCTCGCTCGGCCCAGAGGGAAATAATAGTAAGACAAAATCTGCTTATAAGAACATACAAGTTAAAATAAGCAAATTTAAAATAAGATAAGTACCTGAAGGAACGGCGCGAAGCCGCTGATGGTGGTCTCCTAATCCAATGTGACAACGGAGAGATCATGAAGAGATGAGTCAGAAGGGCTGCACCCCAAGCGTACTCGCCTAATCTATCAAGATCTACAAGGAGACTCAAGAAACGGCAGTGGATGTAATCGCCCTTGGTCCCGAACAGGAGCCTACCAAAGAAGAAGGCTAAGAACCTCCTAAGGTCCCTATATGTTCTAGCCCTATCGGAGGGATCATGGCAATACACCTCACTAGCCGCCTTGGCTAGTCTCGATCTTAACTCAGCCCGAGACTCGTCAAGTTGCTGCCTAGGCTCCACTAATCCTAGGGATCTCTCTACCGCCATCCTAAGGAGAGTCCGGCTCTCTCGACCCTCTATTCCTATCACGTCTAGTCCTAACAACTCCTGAGCTAATCCATGGTAGTCGGGATAGGTAATCCCGCTCACTGCCCGACCATCTACCTGGAGGCCAGTAATCCTGCACAAGTCCTCAAGGCTGGGGATCATATGTCCCCAGGGCATTAGAAATGCCCTGCTCTCAGCGTGCCATCTCTATCTCAATACCTGTAGAAGTACGAGGTCGATCCAGAACGGCTCTATCTCTAAGATCTCTCGGTCCCATGATATTATGGTCCTCATTGTCCCCTACAATTTTCAAATGACACATCAAATTCATCACCAGGGCATTAATAATCAATTTCTAAAATAATTATCAACATTTTTGAATCGCGTCAGGGTCCAGGGACGTGTTTCAAAATGTCATCCATGTCCCCAGATGCCTTTCACCACAGGTTTCGAGAACCTGTGGTCGAGCTCCTCTTTCCCCCCAAAATGACTTTTTAACTATAAATGGAGTGTACTCGAGGCTTACCAAACGTAGACCGGCTTCCTCAGTCGGTGCCGCTGCCGCTTCGCCCTCTTGCACCACGGGAGGGGCATCCTCGGCTTCCATGAAAGCCACCACCTCGGCGAGCTCCGTCGCTGACTCGCTGGCTACTCTGGGAGTTTCCTCTCCCTCGGGCAATTCTACCAACTCGATGGCAGCAACCTGTCGGCGTTTCCCACCAAGCCGGCTAGGTCCTCCTTGTTCCATAGGGAGTGTAAGAGAGGGAAGAGTGGAACCGAGTGGAACCAAAGGAGTTTAAGAAAGGAGAGAGCTCAAGAGAATGAGGAAGAGAGAGAGTGGTCGGAGGAGATGGCCGGCATTGGAGAAGATGACCGAAAGAAGGGGAAATCGCCGGAAGTCCACGGTGATCGCCGGAGAGGGATGGAGAGAGAAGTAAGAGGAGAGAATGAGTAAGAAAGGAACTCGGGCTCACGCGATCCTATTTGAGTTGGTTAAATGGTGTATAGGGACAGCGACGCCATTCAGTGGCGCACAAACTGAGGCGGCAACAGAAAATTTTTGAAATTTATGAAACGCGTCCCTCATGGGCGACGCCTTTTAGATTTTACACCTCTTTTGGTCAAGGTCGTACCACGGAAAATCTGGAAGAATCCTTATTCGCGTCTCCATATCTAGACGCTATTCAGACAGTTACCACCATAAAATCTCTAGAAAATAGGAGAGAGAAAGAGAAAGGCGTCTCACTAACGAGACGTGATTTAGGCTTATAAAGGATTAAATATTTATTTTTTAAAATTAAATTTAACTGAAAAACGTCTTTCTGAGTCGACGTGATTTGAACTAAATAAGGCCGAACCTTGATATTTTAAGAAAAAATCGCAGTTTCATTCAAGAAAAAATTACAGAAAAATTGCAAAATATTAAGGGATGATTTCTATTGTATTAAGGAATGATTCTTCAAAATACGTCAAGTAAGAAGATAAGAATTGAGAGCTTTCAATATTGTATTTTCTTAAGCTCCTTTACATATGTTTTCCATAATTCCAATTGGCCTCATGAGAAGTTTTCACACAACGGATGAATCTGATATTTCACAGAGTCGCAGTAAGCTCAGTCGCTTCAAAGTCTTCATCAGTTCCTAAAGCCCACTTCTTGATTGGAGAAAGAGAAGATATTTCTGTAAATTCATAGTGAGGCATACCAAGTTGAAGATAACAGCGATGAGGATTATAGAGAATGAATTTGATCACCCCGTTCAGTCGGAGCTCTGTGCCAGCACCACGGCTCACTCGAACCGCCTTTTCCATGAGAATGAGTGGCGTGGATTTGAATCCAGTTCTTGGCATAGTCTTGAAATAAACGCGCCAGCCAGCTCGAGTCTTGAAGGTGGGCACTCAATTAGTCATGTTGTCGTTGAACTTGACAATATTTGAGATATGGAAGATAGAACTGCATTGATACATCTGAGATATCCTTGGAACGTCTTCTTCGTTGTGGTTGAACTTGAAGTGGAATTCCGCCCATAGAGCTAAGAGAAGCATGCTGCCATAAGGAGGTTGACCCGTAGAAGCCACAGAGAGCCCACTGTATAGATAGGCTAGAACTGTTGTACTGATATGCTTTCCTTCGAAAATCTCATTGATTGCACTGATTTGATCATCTTATAGAACATTATCTTGGGCAGGGAATAGTAGTGCTCCAACCAAGCATATGGTGAACGCCTTCATCATGGTCTTTGTTTCTTCATCCGTGAGATTTTCTATCTTCTTCAGAGTTCATTTAGCTAATTTAGCGAGATTAATCCCCTTCTCAGCAAGACAACCATGAATTTCCTTTTGATTCTTCATAATCTTTTCTAGCAATTGTTGACCTGTGATCTTTTCCCTCATGAGCATCATATTACTTAAATCCGGTTCACCGTTGTTAGTTTTGAGCTTAGGAAGACCCAATAGGAGTTCGGTTTCTTCTAGGAGGATAGTGACTTCGAACGTGGCGAAAAGAAAGGTATGAGTTTGAGGATGCCACAACTCGATCAAAGCGCTCATTGCAGCCCAATCCATGCTTGTGCTTTTGTAATGTTTGGCATGGATGATCAACCCTTGAATATGCCACTTAGATATATAAGATTGCATAGAGAGATTGATCTAGTTTACAAGCTTTTAGATCCATAGAAGTGAAGAAAATCTTCTTGGACCAGAGAAGAAAGGATATCTCTAGATGAAGAAAAGAAATTGGAATAGTTCTATCATGTCCATGAAGAATTAGAATATGGAGAACATGTGGGGAGTTGCGTAAAAGAAGAAAAGAATTGATTAGAAAAGAGATTAGCTTACTTGTAAGTTAGGATCTCGCCCACTTAGATGATCTTTCACTTCAGAGAGTTTTTCACTCGTCCTTCTCATCCTCTTGTTTGAAGAGTCTTGTGAATAATTCGCCATCCTCCTTGATTTCTTCTTGTTCTACCCCTCTTTCGCTTAAGCTTTTGAGAGATTCCTCTCACTTTCCCTCTTGGTTGCTCATTGTATTCCTTTGATATAAAGAGAGCGAGGTTTTATAGAGTGATTTAAGAGATTGAGAAGCCATTTCTCAATTGGAATAGGGATGTGCATTAAAGGAAGTGGACTTTGGATTGGAGTCAGAATATAGAACTGTTTTTGTAAGTTAGATGGCATCTTGACGAGGCGACGTCATTTAAATGACGTTTGTGAACATCGACGCTATTTGATCACCTTTCTGTCTTTCTGTCATTTTTTGAAATTCCATAATTGCATGATATTTGATGATTATTGATTTTTTGCTTGAAGTTACTGACAAATTCTGAGTGCAAGAAATTAAAGAAATGAAAATGAAGCTGAGAACTTCAATCAGATCCCACTGTAGGAGTTCATGAGTCCCAGCCGTGACTAAAAAGATGGTTATCTCTATCTTTGTATTCTATCATATAATTGATTTTGCATTAGCATTACTATATATTAAATACTTATTAGAGTACATCAAGGACCTTGTGGTTTTGATGAAATTGGAATTTGAGTTCTCCTTTAACAAAAATAGTGATAATTTCAGAAGATTCTTAATCACACAGATAGGCCGTTAGATTGTTAATTGATGGGGACGATGGTTCCGCTTTTGTGAAACAGTACGTGGACAAACGAGCTTCAGCTTAGTACTAGATTACGAAATTAGTATCTTGTCTTATCAATGACAGTTTAACAATATTACCCTTGATTAATTTATATTTTATTTTATTTTTAGCCTAGCATGCATCATGTCAAACTTTGAGATAATTGTAATAAGAATTAATTCTTGATTAAATTTCAAACCATTGATCAAATAAATCCCAACGTGATATAAAACATTTCATTCCGAATTAATCTCTCAATTATCTTCGAAGTCTTCTTGAATATATTTTTAGAATTCTATTCTTGCTTGGATTTTTTATCCCAAATGTTTTTTATTTCCCTTTTAAGATCTATCATGGTTGTAGCACGTCCACATTTCTTGGTAACCGCTCTCCATGATGAATCCTGCAGGATTTGTGACCTAGGGTACTTCCCAATCGTGGAAGTTGATCGAACTTATTTTCTTTTCCATTATCTCTTTCATCCAGACATGATTGATTCCTTTGATATCTTTGAGTTATCTTCATTGATAATTTTGAGAAAAATTCCCATCATATGATATTGAGAGCGTGTCTCATCACACCTTGGCATCACCTATTCAGTACATCCCATTCCATTTTACTCCCTTGTAAAGTCAATGCTAAGGTGGGGCAATTGTAGACACGCTAATTTTGGCTTCATATTGAGTAAATTTCATGTCACAATTGTAATGCCCCAAAATGGTCTGAGTTCTAATCGTTAGTTAATTTTTATTAATTTTTCGATATTTTCGTTGATTAGCATCGCCCATGACCGACGCAATTTAGATTCCTAGCAGAAATCAGTTTGGAATTGAATTCTTAAATTTAGATAGATTTAACTGAATAGTGTTGCCTTAGGGAGACGTCATTTAGGTCCTAATCCATCTAGGTTACTGATTTTTAATTCAAATTAATTTCCTAATTATCTAAAACACGTCGTCCAAGGGAGACGCGATTTAAGTTTCCTAATATATTTCAGTTTTCTTTTCAGATTTTATTTCTATTTTGGCCTCTTTAATTAGCCAAATGACGTCATGTCTGTGCGACGCGATTTGAGAGTTTCCTGATAAACATGATTTCACTGAGATAATCCGATTTCCAAGGTTGGAAAGGCTTCTAACTCCTCCATGCTCATCCAAGGCAAGTCAGAAGCCGCGGGAGAGTCCTTTTGAAGGCCAAAACACTATAAAACCTTTTCTTAAAAATACAATAATCTTTGTACCTTTGAAAAAGGTTGGCAATTGGAGATTTTGAAGCTCAAGACAAGGTGTTTGAAGGTGCTCAAGGAGGAAAACGTGGACATCAAGAAGAACTTCATCTAAGACTTCTTATTCTTCATCCTATTCACTCTACGAAGCTTTTAAAGACCAAGGCTATGGAGGAGCCATCCAACCATCTTCTTTCCCTAATTTCTTTTTAGTTATTTCATAGATTCATTATTGTTTTCCTTCAGAGTTCATATCATCACTTCATGATACACACACACTCACATCATTCTTTTCATACCCACATGCATGTTAGGGGTTTAAAGAATACCAATCAAGTGAGTAGATTAGTTTAGTTGCATGATTAAATTTATTATTAGAATAGATATTACTATATCTTAGTTCTAATTAGATTCTTTCTTGTTTATTCTCATCTTTTTGCAAGGTACATTCAAGAAGAAAGAAGGAGATTCAAAAGAACAACAACCAAGAAATCAAAAGTAAGAACATATCAACCAAAAGGGCTGTCTTTCTTTGGCTGGCCAAAGAGAGGGAATCAAGGACTCGATCTCCCATATTAGAAAAGATAGGCAACCAATCTTACTTTGAAACTTTTAAAGTTTCTAGCGATCACGTTTTCTTTAATTTAAATAGTTTTACTATTCATATAAAAAACACGAATTCATAAATATCACACACATGATTTGAGCGTTCACACATCCGTACTGTTCCATTAACAGTATCACTTGTTATGTCGTCATCTTAATATCGAGTTCTGAGTTGGAACCCTTCCAATCCATTCCTTTCTTATTAGAAGGTTAAATACATGATTTGACTTTAAATTTGAGTTAATGTGACCTCATAGTTTCAAATCATCATCTCCATGTATAGGAGTACATCTTTAGCACTTCTCAAGTACTTAGTGATATGTTTCACTCCTTCTATCAAGGTTTCTCTGTATCCTTCAAGAAACATTTTCTTAAAGAAATAAATTTCACATCTCAACAATTGAGACTTATTATGGATTTTATGTCAAACCTTTTGATATACAGGTCAATGTAACATCCTTACCAATCTATCTTAATGGATTCGTATTTCCGATGTATGGGATGTTATAATCAAACCCATCATGGAGAACTACATAGATGGCAATGCTTTTACTGATGGTAATATCCTGATGTCATTCCAAATGACTTTGATGTTATTATTATAAAGCATTAATAATACGACCGTACTCCCACTGTCCTTCTTAAACACACACAATCCGTGATCATTCTTAATGATCACGTAGTATTTGACCATTAAGTCAAAAATTTTATTACAACTTTAAATTGCTTCAGTTTGATTCAAAATAATTTTCGAAATCATAACTTACTTCCCAGATATTCAAAAAACTTTAAAGTGTATGTTGTCACCAAAAAATGAGCAAAGAGAAAAATCCAAACAATTTTTTCCAAGAAAAGAGAGGGTTAATGAACAGCAGTCATGCCTATTTTGCAAGCCAAATGAATCAAAAAGGGGCCACTCTAGGGCCCAAATGGTGAGAAAATCCAATGACACAACTGGGCCCATTATCTCAAGCAAAGAAGGTCCAAGTAATTTTTCAAAGAAGGCCCAAGTGAAGAAAAATTAATGGACAACAGTCATGCCCATTCTTGCAAGCCCAAAGAAGTCAAAAAATGGGTTACTTTCAGCCCAAATGATGAAGAAATCTAAGGGGGTAGGACCAGACCCATTATCTCAAGCAAAAGAAGCACAATACGGCCAATTTGGGCCCAAAAAGTAAAGGCCAAAGCCCAATTTCGTGGCAGCCTTTAAAAGGGCCCAAATGGCCCCCCCATGGACTATTCTTATCCCTTTGGCCTATGTTCAAATCTGTCCAAAAGATGATAATAATAAAAGCAAGTGGTCCTCCCCTCAAGATTCTTCTAGAAGATGGTAGGTGAAAAGCAAAAAGAGAAACTAATCATGATTCTCCAAGTGTTGTGGCCTCATTGGTGGCCTCTTAAGATGGGTTTCTTATCCCTAACCCAAGGCTAATGGATGCATAATCTACCCCCCAAGAGTAACCCAACTTTATCTATAAAAGAACCCCCATCTTCTACAAAAAAAAGTTAGAGACAAAAAATCCCAAAAAAGATAAAAGAGAAGAAGATAAGTGAGAGAGCTTGGAGGAGCACGTCTCCCTCCTCCTTCCCCTCTATTTCCTGCATCCCAAGAGAGAAAAGAGAGTTAGAGAAGAAGAAGAAAAGAGAGAAAGAGAGATAGAAAGGAAGAGAGCAAGAGAGTTAGCGTTTGGAGCCATTTTCCCTCCCTCATCCTCTCTTCATGGTAGAGTGAGGATGGGGGATGGTATTTTGTTCTTGATGTTCTTGTCTTTCATACCTTTTTCCTTCATTGATGTTATTAGAAACTTCTATCTCCCCCTTGATGTTCATCCATGGTGATTGAAAGCAATGAAATGCAAAGTTCAGATTTCCTATGTCTGTTTTGTGAATCTGCTGGTTATCTTGATTTTATGTTATTTTTTCCTTCATAAGGTATGTGTTTTTCGTGTGGGGATGGTAGATGAGCCTTTCTAATTTATAGAAATGGACTCCTCAAGCCTTAGAACCTCCTAAATATGGAGATATGACCCGAAATGTGCTTTGCTGTCCAGATTTCCTGAAAACTGATTTTTCATTTATTTGTCTTTGGTTTTAGGGTTTTTCAAGGTGGCTTGGCCTTCCATGACCCTTAGAAGCACATCCCCTCCATGGACGATGTTCCCCCAAGGTTAAACATCAAGATAAATCACCTAAGTTTCATATATATATTAAAGTTTGAGTTTCTGTTTTCATGTTGGAACCGAATGGGTTTTGTTTGGGATTTTTTCCATTAATGGCTAAGGGTTTAGGCCCTAGAGGTTCTCACGGGAGTTCCCTCACTAGTTGAGGGTGAGCTTCTTTGAGTATAAACCCTCTAACATGGAGCCAAGAAGGAGAGATCCATGGAAAAGATAAAAAATATACCTAAGCTTCTCATATGTTCATATTCAAGTTTTCATGATATTTTCCTAAAGAAATGCATCTAAAATATATTTTCAATAAATATTTTAGGTCTTGTATCTTTTATACTTTATTTTCCATCATTTGGGTTAGATTTAAACCCATTTTTCACCAAAAATCCGGATTTTAGCCTGAGTCTGCAGTCTGCAGTCTGCAGTGCTACAGTGTTGAGTCTGCGGCTACTGTTCATGAGTCTGCGCATCCCTGCGCAGACTCAACGCCAGTTGCAGATTTTTGAGTCTGCGCCTCTTTCAGCTTAGTTTTTGGGCTTGAAGTGATTCTTTGATCCTCCCCCAAGTTGTCCAAAGGTTCCTTGGACCTAAGGCTGTCCTTTTGAAGCCCAATGAAAGTCATAAATGGCTTGGACATTGGGTTGTTAAGCTCTTAATGTTTCACACCGAAACTTTGCCATATGTTTTAAGATTTTAAGTTTCTTCTGATGTTTCTCAAGGATGTCCCAATCTAAGGGTGTCAACAATCCAATGTTAGGTAATCCATCAAGGGCCCTCACACAAAAAACATCATTCTTGTGTTCCCATTTCTATGGGTTCATTTAGATGATATGTCGCGAAGTCCCAATGAGTTGGTGGAGTTCCTTGCTCCCCAAATGTAGAAATGGAATGGGTGATTCCCTGTGGATAACCCTTTCATTTTGAAGGCATTAAGGGCACCCTTTTGGTGAGTGGTTGGATGCTCGGCATGCCCCTCTTTATAGCCACCTCTATGGTTCATGGCTATATGTGATCCTCTAGGGAAATTGGTTTTGAGTTCCTTCCTCCCCAAATGTATAGATGCTTTGGATTACTCCATGTAGGTTTTTCTTACATCTTGAAGGCATTAAGGGCACTCTTTGGGTGAATGGTTGGATGCTTGGCACACCCTCCTTTACAGCCATCCCTATAGTCCATTAGCCATTACATATCCCTTTAAGGGAGTTGGTCATTCGGGTCCCTTCATGCCATGATCCTTCATGAAGATCCTAAACCTTTGATTGAGTTTTCCGAATGAAAGGTTGAAATTCAACTTGGAATCATTATATTAAGCATTTTCAACGCTTTATAAAATGATCTAAGAAGAATGGGATAAACATGAAGAAATCATGTCATTTGAAGAAATCCACATAAGTACCACTACTTGAAAAGGCTTTATGTACCCATACTCAACTTCTGAGAGTTCTCAGTGTTATCCTCCCCAAATTTGTGGTGATTCTTGGATCACTTCAAGTTGAAAGAGGTATAAACCTGAAATTATACTCAGATTTTGAGTCTGCGCACCTATAACCATGGAAATTTGATTGGGTATGGGGTACAATCTATTTTGCTCGACTCCGGATTTCATATTCTAACTTTAATAGTTGAAACTAACCTCTTGATGGATTTAATTGCAACTTGAACTGTGCAGGAAACTCAAAAACTCAATTTTCAGACTTGAGTCTGTGCCACTGTTCTGAGTCTGAGCACCCTTGCGCAGACTCAACTCAAACCTGTCAAAGATGCCTTGCATGGATTGATAGCCTCATTTATGGTTCAAATAACTCAAATAATTAAAGTTAATTCATTCGAAAAAAGGTTTAAGATAGCCATCTTCTATTTTAAATAAACACAAAATTTCAAACTCAAGTTGAGTCTGCACACCTTTCATAGGCTTATTTCAAATGAAAAAATCAATTAAAAAATAAATCAAATGGCTCAAATCACTTGCAATCATATATTAAACATTCCATTTCATTTAAAATAAACATCAATTTACAAAAAGGATCCAAATCCCTTAAAAATAAACAAAAATCACAAGTTCAGCTGAGTCTGCGCACCCCTTGCGCAGACTCGAACCCATTTTCCTTGACTCCTTGATCTTTGAAGCTCCCCAGCATTTTGGAAATCTTGAAATTCCCCTCAACCTCAGGAGATTCCATCTTTTTAACAATCTTGTTCAAAATCCTCTTTAAAGTTGAGTCTGCGCATCAATCTTAAGGCCAAAACCTCATCTCTTGGCCCCTAAATCATGCCCGCAGCTCCCAATCTGTAAATCATTACCAAACAAAACATAAAATCAAGTTATCCCATCAAAAATCCAATAAAATAACTCACAAACAAGAAATTCTCAGTTCAGACTTGAGTTTGCGCATCCTAGCGCAGACTCAATCCTGAAATTCACAAAAGATAAAAAATCAACTTCCCGACCACTTTAAGATGATCTAAAACCCTTTAAAAATCAAGTTTATTCTTATCTATCAGTAAATCAATTAAAAAAACCAAGTTGTTCTTGAAAAAATGCAAAAACAACTCAAAACAAATTGGTGACAAATGAGTCTGCGCTACCCTACGCAAACTCAACCCTGAAATTCCAAAATTGTCCTTTTTGACCTTAAATTCCTTCCAAATTAAACCCAAAAATTTACATAAAAATTTTATACTTTATATAAGTCAAAAACCTAAATAAAATCTTAAAACTCTTTTTACAAAAAATATAAAAAATGCTTAAACACTTTAATAAACAATGAGTTTGCACTCTATAGCGCAGACTCAACCCTAAAATCTTAAAATCTGATTTTTGGGCCATTAAATTCCTATAAAATCAAATCAAAATATTAATGATAAACCTTATATTTTTCACAAATCAAAACCCAGACAAAAATGATAACTTTTTCCTTGAAATTACCTAAAATTTGAAAAAATAAGCTTATGACAAATGAGTCTACGCTACCCTGCGCAGACTCAACCTCCAATTGTTAAAATCCAAACTTTTCAACCTTAATTCCTTTAAAATTAAATCAAAATCTCCAAGATAAAACTCTAAACTTCCTGTAAATCAAAAAATCAAATAAAACTCAAGTTTGCCCTTTTGCAAAACATAAAAAATACCTAAAAGAAATCTCATTTGAATTGAATTTGCACATCTTGCTCATCCTTCAAAACTTGTAAATTCAAAACGTAAAAAATATAAATCCTTGAAGCATTTTTTTTACTCAAACCAAATAAGAAAACATAAAAAATATTTTTCCATATTTTTCAAATCAAATCCAAAGTCTCTTCACTTCAAATCTGAAAAAACACAATAAGAAATGTTTATTAGACTTCCTTGATAAAAAATGTCATCTACTTCAATCAAAATACCATAAAAAAGATTTTCATTCATCTCACAAACAAAAAAAATCAAAATAAAATACAAGCATTCTCATTGGTAACAAATGAGTCTGTGCATCCTTGCGCAGACTCAACTTCATGTTCACTTCCAAACATAAAAATTCAACAAATCTTCAATGCATCCACATAAATCAATCCAAAAGGACTAAAAAATGTCTCTCATCATCATCCATCAATAAAAATCAATATATTAAGTCTGGCGCAGACTCAACTCTAAACTAAAAAAAAATGAGTTTTCTTCTCAAATAAAAACTGAAATTCATTCATTTTTCGAATGCAATCTTGTATATCTTACTTATATCATTTCAAAGGGTGTTATTCTATTCTTCCGACGATTAATCAAGGGTTTTCCTCTTAGGAGGATGTAATTAACGTTATTCCATTTATGGGTAGCGGGATCGGGTCGAAGAACTACGCATTCATCTGATTGAGTCAGGTAAAGCGCACAAATAACAAATCTAAATCTAAATCAGAAAATCAAGATCAAGTGCATTTTCCTAAAAAATGTACGACAATCTCTTTTGGCATGTCCGGTGGGACCTGTCCTCCCTTCATCTTCTCGTCGGAAGAATAAGGATAACACCCATTCTTTGAAGTTATTGATTATCTCTTTGTTGTATTACAGGAGACTCAATGGAATCAAAAGTTTTCTTTGGCCCTCTGGTGGTCGAGAACCATGCTCGCTATGGCTACCTGGCGGTACCTTTGGCATTCGGGAGCTTCCCTCCCGTTATTGGTTTTCTGAATTTTCTCGGGGTGGTCTTCATGCAACCTGAGATTATATCTAATAAACCCCAAGCGCAAGTAGTCAGCTGCTGCACTATTCACAGTCATGCTGCATCATCTTCAAGACAATACCGGGGAAATATTCGAAAAGGTCAGAATCCCCAGCTCAAATCAAAGGCAGTCTTTGCACAATGGTCTAGAACCAAAAAATCAATTCTTGTTGGGAGCTTGCGGATCTTTCTAGATGGCAGCAAAGTTGATACTTCCAAAGACAGACTAGTTCCAAATATTCCAATTCAAAACTCATTCCAGGTCTTTAAAGACATGGACAGAGAAAGAATGAAAAATGAAAGAAAAGGAAAAGGAAAAGCGAAGATTCAGATGTCGGAAAAGCAAGAAAGAAACCCCAAACCAGCTTATTATTATGGGACGAAATATTGTCAAAAGCCACCAGCAAAACAAATCTGGGTGCCCAAATGTCAAGAAGACCAATATGCACAAGAAAAATCAAAGCCAATCTTCCAGTCACAAAGGCGGAAAATATGGAAACCAATTCAAAGGCAGCTGCCTCATGCTGAGTTGCCAAAAAGAAAGAAGTCAAGAGAAAGATATGAAAATGAAAAGTCAAAAAAGCCTTCAAAAACATCTGTATTCCAAAGGCTGCAGCCGAAACCTCCTTCCGCAAGGAGATCAGCAGAATTCACCTAAGGAAGCATGATGATTTATTCATGTCATACTATCAACAAGTATGGGGTACTCCCTAAAGATCCAGAAGAAATCAGAGATTTAGCCTCAAGGCCAGGTCTAATTACCCGAAGAATGCAAGCGGCAGCCCTAGTTGCCCAAAATTTTCCTACCCTATTGGAAAACATTGATGAAGAAGCAGAGCTATCTGCAAATGTCATTGAAGCATCAGGAGAAGCTCTTTCTGCACCAGCAGAGCAGCAACTTCCACAGCAAATCAATCAGCAAAAAGAAGCAGAACCAAGCATAACTTAGATGTTATTACAAGAAATTGAGTTGTTGAACAAGCAATTGAAAGAAAAAGATGCCCAAATGCAGGGGACAGGATGGGCTGGTAAAGAAGGAGGTGCTTCAACTTCCTCTTATCCTCGGGTGGCTAACCCTCCAGTTCCACCTCCTCCGTCTCAAAATCTTCTAAATATATCCATGCAGTCATCTAGACCTGTGCCTATGAGTGAAACACCTGCATATATTCAAGTATCCAATAGTCAAGCTGCTCCTACAACAGTATTGCAAGACAATTTGATCTCAAATTGGTCATTTCAAGCCTCCCAAGTTCAGGGAGTTAATTTCTTCCAAAATCCAGCAGATCCTACTGTGGCTCAAAGGCTGATGCTAGAACAGGTCATTGATATGAAGCTAGCAGAAAGAATGGAAGGTACCTCCACGGTATATGATGTGTATAAATGTAACGACCCGCCACCCTATAATCGGGAATCCGATTACTAAATGGGTACCGAATCATTAATTTGGAACCAAACTAGGATCTAAGTAAGTCTAGGAAATAAATAATAAACTAAGCTAAACATTCACATCGCATTGAAATGAAAGGAAAATGTAGGAATTAAAAGTTATTACAATGCGACTCGATACAGCAAATAATTACATACTCCAATAGAAAAGGGATAATTAAACATACAGGCCAGAAATAAAATAACAACTACGTCGGGGCATACCCCGGAATAACAGCTGACGGCGCTCAACACACAGCCGCACTCTCCTCGCTAGGTCTGCCGGGAGTCCTCACCTGAAAACCGCAGGAGTGAGTCTCAAGGACAAGACTCAGTAGGGATCCTTCGATCCCCATTGCCCACGCACACACCCACAAGTGAAAAATACAGCTGACGGTAAAGTAACAAGCACAGTGGTGATTACTATTCCTAGATCTCAATGCAAATCACATGCAATCGAAATGTATTAAACATGCATATTTCTAAACCAGACGACTAGGGAACCCACAACCGCCGTCTCGATAGAACACGCCAACCACACAAACAACAGTGGGGAAAACATCGACCCGCTGAGACCAAGCAGTAACCCCTCGGATAGCACTCTAGCTACTCCGGCCCAACTGGCTCAGGTGGTTACTCCTTCCCTCAGCATGAGTGACACTCCGAAAGTACCACACCCACACCGGTACTAGCTGACCCCGGGGTTCACCAGGTGACCCTCTCTCACTAGGCTTCACCCCGCCCACGCCCCCACCGGCGCTGTGCTCCACCCACACCAGCACAGGGTGATAAAGCGCTACAACTGTCACTCCAGGTCCACAGTAACACAAAACCCGGCACAGTACGATCCGGTCACGTGAAAAGCCCGCGATCGCACGACACACAACGCAGTGCCATCCGTTCATGAAGAATCCATCATTATCGAGTGCACTAAAGCATGCATTAACCAACTATCTAGCAGTATGAACACATTTTACTGGCATGAATTAGTGTAGTTCTGTCTTGAATCCCGTCGCCCAAGGCCGACGCCATTCAAGCTCCCTGTACTGGTTCATGAAACACCGGCCTCAGAATCTGGCCTAAAAGGCGTCGACACCAGCGGTCGCCTTTTGAAAGGCGCCAACATCCTTAGACGTCATTTAGCACAGAAATCCAGGATTTGCAGAAAATATTAATCAAGGGATTTCTGCCTTAAAAGGCGTCATCGTTACCCGACGCTATTACGAATCGCGTCGCCCACCCATGACGTCTTTTTGTCCCATAATCCATGAACCGACAGAGCCTCAGTAAAGCAATTCCTGTTTAAAAGGCGTCATGACGGCCCGACGCCCTTCAAAAAGGCGTCGTCCATGCACGACGTCTTTCAACCCCAGGAACCAGATTTGTCATGAGCCCGAGGGCTCCCCTTTTCATCCCCAAAAACCCCAAAATCACCCAAAACGGAGGAGAAAGAGAGGCAAACCCAAACATCATGAATCCATATTCATAGAAATCCCCCATTTCATCAAGAAGAGCTCTTAAACATGCTTGTTCTACCCCCCAAAACTATAGATCTAAAACATGCTTTAAGAGGGAGAATCATGGTTTGAACATAAAACGCTATGGGAATCGTCACCCTACCGGTTACTTGAACACCTCCAAGCTTCAAGCCGTCCACCCGACTCACCCCACGCCGCTGCCGGTACCGCCGTGGTCGTCCTTACTCCACCGTGACGTCGGCCGCCGTCCGGAGAGTAAAACCCCGCAGTAGAAGTGGAGGCGGTAGTGGTGGGAGCTAGGTAGGGGATGGAGTGGAGGGAAGGATGAAATGGTGGGAGGAAAAGAGGGAGGAGAAGGGGCTGCCGTCGGGATCGCCGGAAGGGAGGAGAGAAAGAGAGGAGGAAGAAAATGAGGGAAGGAAGGAGGGCTCGCGGGGTTAACCAGAGACTGGCTAAAACGCGTCGACATGGACAGACGCCTATCAGGTGACGTGACGGCCGCTCTGACAGGACTCTGAAATGCGTCGTTCTACACAGACGCCGTTCAGGAGACATGTCAGGGCCGTACTCTGACAATCCCAGAGTCGCAGTCTGAAAGGCGTCGTCCCATGCGGACGCCGTTCAGACGACACGACAGGGCCGTACTCTCGCGGCCCAAAGCCAGCCCACGTGGCACCCACGTGGCAGAACCTAAAACGTGTCTGCAACGGTGGACGCCGTTCAAAACGCGTCTCGAGGTCTTGACGCGAAACGTCACAGGGCCTCAGCCCCCACTAGGGCCAGAACTACAGGGTCCGACCTCGAAAACCGGATCCGAAAGTCTCGATCATTACATTCTTCCCCCCTTAAAAGAATTTCGCCCCCGAAATTGTCTGCTAGAATTAACAACGTCAAAAAGTAGGGATACATGTTCACAAGGAGACTTATGAAAAGAGGTATGGAAACTGCTCCCGCATCTCATCCTCCCGCTCCCAGGTTGCCTCACCTCCGGAGCGGTACTGCCAAATCACCTTGACCAAAGGCACAACCTTGTTCCGCAGGACCTGTTCTCTGCGATCCTCAATACGAACAGGAAACTCTGGAAAGGACAGGTCCTCAGCGACCTCCAACTCTGAAAAATCTAAAACATGGGACGGATCCTGAACATACTTTCTCAGCAAAGAAACATGGAACACATCGTGCACCCATGCAAGACTGGGCGGCAAGGCCAGCTGATACGCGGTTTCCCCAATTCGAGCAAGAATGGGAAAAGGTCTAATATATCGTAGACTCAGCTTGCCTCCCTTCCCGAATCTCATCACACCCTTGGAGGGTGAGACTCGGAGAAACACGTGGTCCCCAACCTCAAACTCAAGCGGTCTCCGTCGGACGTCAGCATAACTCTTCTGCCTACTCTGAGCTGCGGTCAACCTCTGCCGAACTGTCCTGGCAATCTCAACGCACTGCTAAACTAACTCTGGTCCCGCTATCTGTCTTTCACCAATCTCAGACCAACACACCGGAGATCGACACGGTCGCCCATACAAAGCCTCGTAAGGCGCCATGCCGATACTAGAATGGTAACTGTTGTTGTAGGCCAACTCCACTGTAGACAAATGTTGCTCCCAAGAACCTCCCCAGTCTAAGCAACATGCCCTGAGCATATCCTCCAGAGTCTGAATGGTCCTCTCCGACTGCCCATCAGTCTCGGGATGGTAGGCCGAACTGAAAGCCAACTGAGTGCCCAAGGCCTTCTGAAAACTCTTCTAGAACCTGGAAGTAAACCTCGGATCTCGATCTGATACGATGGACAAAGGTACCCCGTGCAGAGAGACGATCCGGTCTACAAACAACTTAGCCAATTTACCGACTGACCAGTCCTTCCTAATAGCTAGGAAGTGTGCCGACTTGGTCAGCCGATCAACAATGACCCAGATAGCGTCTCTCCTGCTAGGGGATGTAGGTAGTCCCATCACAAAGTCCATAGTCATGTGCTCCCATTTCCATTCTGGAATCGGCAAGGGCTGCAGCAACCCTCTAGGTCTCTGATGCTCGGCTTTAACCTGCTGACAAGTCATGCATCTAGCCACATACTCAGCCACATCTTTTTTCATGCCGGCCACCAGAAGTGCTTCCTCAAACAATGATACATCTTGGTTGTCCCGGGATGCACTGCATATCGCGAACGGTGCGCCTCATCAAGTACACACCTGCGCACGTCCTCCTCGGTCGGAACATAAAGTCTACCTCTGAACCTGACAGTACCGTCATCCCACAACTCCACTTCTGACCTCTGGAGAATCTGTGGTAACTCAACATCTGCCCTCTGAGCCTCAATCACAGCATGATACACTGCTGGTCTCACAGTCAAGCTGACCAACACGGCTCTATCATCTTCACGTGGAACCCTAAAGGAAGATTCCACAACCTGCTCGAACAATTTCCATTCTTGAATCATAAGGTATGACATGACCGTCTTCCGACTCAAGGCGTCTGCCACTACATTTGCCTTGCCCGGATGATAAGAAAGGTCAAAGTCATAATCCTTAATGAACTCCATCCACCTTCGCTGTCTCAAATTCAGGTCTCTCTGAGTGAACACATACTTCAGGCTCTTGTGATCAGTAAAAACCTGAAATTTCTCTCCGTATAAGTAATGTCTCCAAATCTTAAGTGCAAATACCATAGCTGCCAGTTCCAAATCATGGGTAGGATAGTTCTCTTCATGCTTCTTCAGCTGTCGAGAAGCGTAAGCCACTACCCTGCCATGCTGCATTAGAACAGCGCCCAAACCTCGACGGGACGCGTCTAAGTAAACCACCAACCCACCTGACCCAGATGGAAGCACCAACACTGGGGCTGACGTGAGGCGAGTTTTTAACTCAATGAAACTCCGCTCACATTCCTCGGTCCACACAAAATGAACTCCCTTTCGAGTCAACCTCGACAAGGGGGCGGCTATAGAAGAAAACCCCTGAACAAACCGCCTGTAATAACCGGCAAGCCCCAAGAAGCTCCTGATCTCAGTCACTGAAGTCGGCCTGCTCCAATCCATCACTGCCTCGATCTTGGCTGGATCCACTGCGATACCTTCGCCAGAAATGACATGCCCAAGGAAGTGCACCTCGTCTAGCCAAAATTCACACTTGCTAAACTTGGCGTAAAGTTGGTGCTCTCTCAGGACCTGCAACACCACCCGAAGATGAGTGGCGTGCCCTTCCTCAGAAGAAGAATATATTAAAATATCATCAACAAATACTACCACAAACTGGTCCAGGTAGGTCCTGAAGACTCGGTTCATCAGATCCATAAAGGCCGCCGGAGCATTGGTTAAGCCGAAAGGCATAACCAAAACTCATAATGTCCATACCGAGCCCTAAAAGCCGTCTTACTCACATCAACATCCCGGATCCTCATCTGATAATGTCCAGATCTCAGGTCAATCTTGGAAAACACCTTCGCAGACTGCAGCTGATCCATCAAATCATCGATCCTTGGAAGTGGGTACTTATTCTTTATCGTTACCTGGTTCAGCTGCCTATAATCAATGCACAACCTCAGAGAACCATCCTTCTTTATGACAAAAAAGAACTGGAGCACCCCACGGAGAAATACTGGGATGAATGAAACCCTTATCCAGCAACTCCTGCAACTGTGCCTTCAACTCAACGAGTTCGGCTGGCGCCATCCGATACGGGGCCTTAGACAAGGGTGCCATACCCGGTGCAAGCTCGATGGTAAACTCGACCTCTCGCTGAAGAGGAAGGCCAGGCAGCTCCTCAGGAAACACATCTACAAAGTCACACACTACAGGCACCTCCCAAGGACTGGGACAATCACGGACATCAGAAACAACAACAGAGGCAAGGAAGGCCTCACAACCACCAGCAAGCAACCTCCGAGCCTTAAAGGCATAAATGAGAATACCTCGAGAAGAGAGCCTAATACCTTGGAAATAGAAGGTCGGGATGTCCGGAATAGAGAAACGCACCCTCTTCCTGTGGCAGTCCACCTCAGCATAAAAAGCTTCCAACCAATCCATGCCCAGGATGATATCAAAGTCACGAATGGCAAGTACAACCAACTGGGCAGGTAGCTCATGACCCTCAATGGTCAAGGGAACATCCCTCAAACAATTATAAGATAACATGAAATCTCCAGAAGGAACCTCTACCATCAATCCTTCAGATAACTCATCAACGGGTGCAGAAAGAATATCTATGAACTGCTCAGAAATGAAAGAATGCGAAGCACCCGAATCGATCAACACATGTGCAGAGTTCCCAAGGACAGAAAGCGTACCTTCCACCAAGTTGGACGCGCGAGCCTCCCTCCTGGTGATAGCTAGAACTCTCCCCTAGGTCCTCGGCTTCTTCTGATCACCTGAACCCTGTCCTTGACCATGCCCCTGCGGGCATTGCCTCGCCAAATGGCCCTGCTGGCCACAAGTGAAACACCTCCTAGGAAGAGTAGGACACTGAGTCCCGCCATGGGCGCCACCACAGTGCTGACAAACTGCCGGTGTAGACACCGATTTTGGACCACCCTTTTGGTCATGAACCCAATCCATCATTAGCCCTTCATCACCAAAATCCCCTCATTTCAGCCATCTCAGCCCACTACCAGCTAGGCCCATTAAGCAAATCCCGACTCTAGCCACCTTTTTCGTGGAAGGCCAGCCAGTCCGCCTTCCACCCCATTCGAAGCCCACCCCTCGCCTTCCACCACCTTCGAAGGCCAGCCACCTTGCCTTCCACCCTTTTGGCCACCCTTTTTCACCTTTTCGTGGAAGGCCAGCCCCCTTGCCTTCCACCGCCTTCGAAGGCCACCCCTCGCCTTCCACCACCTTCGAAGGCCAGCCACCTCGCCTTCCACCTTTTAGTCACCTTTTTCACTTTTTACCACCTTTTCGTGGAAGGCCAGCCCCCTTGCTTTCCACCTCCTTCGAAGGCCACCCCTTGCCTTCCGCCTCCTTCGAAGGCCACTCCTCGCCTTCCACTCCCTTCGAAGGCCAGCCGGGCCGCCTTCCACCACAAGAATGGAAGGCATGTCACCTGGCCGTCCACTCCTTAAGCACCCCCTTGACCCCGTCTTCCCCACGATCTCCTCTACTCTCCGCCCTCGTCCCCCACTACTCCGACCACTCCCCACTCCGGCGACTGCCGCGTCCACTACCTCCAACCCTTGACCACTCCATATTGGTTGAAGGGTGATTTACGGGAATTTAGACCCCTGTTTTCTCCCCTTTTTTCCTTCACCTATTTAAACCCCCCACATCCTCTCGAGCAAGGGGGTTAAGGATTTTCTGGGGTTAAGAGGTGGCTTCTTGGAGGGAAGGCTCAGAGGAGGTTGGCAAGCGGTCGGGAGGAGTCTCAGAAGAATCCTTCGCATCCTAAATGGGCTTGTTTTCTTAACCCTCTTCTCTTTTTTCTTCTTTCACTTTCAACACCTCATTTCACTTTTCACATACGAGCACTTATCTGCATGCATGCATCCTAGAATGACTTAGCAATCCCTATTTACCCCCAGAGGTTTCAAACAAAAAACGGGAGGTGGGTGGCCATAACATATGGTCACCTTCCCTCCCAAACACCCATCAGGTGCGTCTCCCTCCGATTTTAGTTAATTTTTATGTTTGCATGAACGGATCCTACATGTCACAGTTCTAATTGGGTTATTGTCTTTTCTTTGTCTGTCTTTTCTTCCCAGGGGATCCTTACCACATTCACGCATGCAGAGTACCGGGCTCTCCTCCTCTGGCCGGCCGGAGGAAGAGAAGGAGGAACCAGCATCTCCCGCTCCCACAAAACGCGCGATCACCTTCTACACTCCTGCGGAGCACAGGGACCGAAAGGTAATGCTCCTGGCGATCACACTTTAACTTCTAACCCCCCTTCTGAATCGCCACAGTGCTAAGACGAACGGAGAGGAACCCTCGCCCGAAGCCCGCAGCCGCGGCGGGGAGACGTTCCGGGCGCCTACAGCCGGAAGCCTCTGAGCTGGCTCCTACTGTGCACTGGATACTGACTGGCTTTGCTGACCCAGCCTGGGCCTGCTGCTACCGCTGCTGCCACTACTGCTGCCACCGCCTCGAAAGAATCTCCTGAATCGGGAGCCGAGTGACGACGATCCCGATCTGGACGAAGGGGCCGCTGCCGCTGCCTTACCCTTGCCACGAACTGGTCCCTGGGCAGTCAGTCCTCTCTCCCGGGCTGACTGGTTCTGTTAAGCCTCCACTGCTGCTGCACACCTAACCGCTGATGCCAAATCTGTACAACAGTGGGACGCCACGAAGTTCCTCAGACTGAGCCTCAGTCCGTCCACAAACCTCTCAGTACGACGCTCCTCGTCCCCAGATATGAAAGGCACAAACCTTCCATGCGAAACAAACTTCACCTGATACTCGAGTACTGTCATACTCCCCTGCGTCAGATCCATAAACTCCCTCTCCTTGGCCCTCTGGACATGCCTAGGGAAATACTGTGCATTGAACTCCTTAACAAAAGTCTCCCATGAAATTTCCCTAAGACTCCTATCCTCATATGACAAACTCTTCAAGGTAGTCCACCAATCATAGGCGCTATCCTTCAGCATGAAGGTAGCCAATGGAGTCCTCTCCACTGCTGCATAATCCATAGTATCGAAAGTCTTCTCTATCTCCCTAAGCCAGTGAACGGCCTCATCAGGGTCGGGACGACCGGTGAAGTGAGGTGGCCTCAGCTTCAGGAATCTCTCAAGTATAGCTGTAAACCCTCCCCGAGCACTAGAACTCTCACTAGGGTCTCGGGTCTCGTATCTAGCCATAGTGTCCATCATAGCCTCCATAAACTGCTCTACACTCGGCCTCCCGGCCTCAGATCCACTAGGGACATCTCCCCGCTCTCGAATAACCAGCATCCTCTTCCTAGGAGCCATCTACTCGCCTACAATCACAAAATCGAAAAGTTCTAATTAGAATACTAAAACCTACACTACCGCCGTGCCTGTACGGGATAATTTATTTATTTGTCGGACTCACGACATTTAACCTAGTTATTCATTTATTTGCCAGACCGAATGCTCTGATACCAACTGTAACGACCCGCCACCCTATAATCGGAGATCCGATTACTAAATGGGTACCGAATCATTAATTTGGAACCAAACTAGGATCTAAGTAAGTCTGGGAAATAAATAATAAATTAAGCTAAACATTCACATCGCATTGAAATGAAAGGAAAATGTAGGAATTAAAAGTTATTACAATGCGACTCGATACAGCAAATAATTACATACTCCAACAGAAAAGGGATAATTAAACATACAGGCCAGAAATAAAATAACAACTACGTCGGGGCATACCCCAGAATAACAGCTGACGGCGCTCAACACACAGCCGCACTCTCCTCGCTAGGTCTGCCGGGAGTCCTCACCTGAAAACCGCAGGGGTGAGTCTCAAGGACAAGACTCAGTAGGGATCCTTCAATCCCCATTGCCCACGCACACACCCACAAGTGAAAAATACAGCTGACGGTAAAGTAACAAGCATAGTGGTAATTACTATTCCTAGATCTCAATGCAAATCACATGCAATCGAAATGTATTAAACATGCATATTTCTAAACCAGACGACTAGGGAACCCACAACCGCCTTCTCGATAGAACACGCCAACCACACAAACAACAGTGGGGAAAACATCGACCCGCTGAGACCAAGCAGTAACCCCTCGGATAGCACTCTAGCTACTCCAGCCCAACTGGCTCAGGTGGTTACTCCTTCCCTCAGCATGAGTGACACTCCGAAAGTACCACACCCACACCGGTACTAGCTGACCCCGGGGTTCACCAGGTGACCCTCTCTCACCAGGCTTCACCCCGCCCATGCCCCCACCGGCGCTGTGCTCCACCCACACCAGCACAGGGTGATAAAGCGCTACAACTGTCACTCCAGGTCCACAGTAACACAAAACCCGGCACAGTACGATCCGGTCACGTGAAAAGCCCGCGATCGCACGACACACAACGCAGTGCCATCCGGTCATGAAGAATCCATCATTATCGAGTGCACTAAAGCATGCATTAACCAACTATCTAGCAGTATGAACACATTTTACTGGCATGAATTAGTGTAGTTCTGTCTTGAATCGCGTCGCCTAAGGCCGACGCCATTCAAGCTCCCTGTACTGGTTCATGAAACACCGGCCTCAGAATCTGGCCTAAAAGGCGTCGACACCAGCGGTCGCCTTTTGAAAGGCGTCAACATCCTTAGACGCCATTTAGCACAGAAATCCAGGATTTGCAGAAAATATTAATCAGGGGATTTCTACCTTAAAAGGCGTCATGGTTACCCGACGCTATTACGAATCGCGTCGCCCACCCATGACGTCTTTTAGTGCCAGAATCCCTGAACCGACAGAGCCTCAGTAAAACAGTTCCTGTTTAAAAGGCGTCATGACGGCCCGACGCCCTTCAAAAAGGCGTCGTCCATGCACGACGTCTTTCAACCCCAGGAACCAGATCTGTCATGAGCCCGAGGGCTCCCCTTTTCATCCCAAAAAATCCCAAAATCACCCAAAACGGAGGAGAAAGAGAGGCAAACCCAAACATCATGAATCCATATTCATAGAAATCCCCAATTTCATCAAGAAGAGCTCCTAAACATGCTTGTTCTACCCCCCAAAACCATAGATCTAAAACATGCTTTAAGAGGGAGAATCATGGTTTGAGCATAAAATAATATGGGAATCGTCACCCTACCGGTTACTTGAACTCCTCCAAGCTTCAAGCCGTCCACCCGACTCGCCCCACGCCGCCGCCGGTACCGCCGTGGTCGTCCTTACTCCACCGTGACGTCAGCCGCCGTCCGGAGAGTAAAACGCCGCAGTGGAAGTGGAGGTGGTAGTGGTGGGAGCTAGGTAGGGGATGGAGTGGAGGGAAGGATGAAATGGTGGGAGGAAAAGAGGGAGGATAAGGGGCTGCTGTCGGGATCGCCGGAAGGGAGGAGAGAAAGAGAGGAGGAAGAAAATGAGGGAAAGAAGGAGGGCTCGCGGGGTTAACCAGAGACTGGCTAAAACGCGTCGACATGGACAGACGCCTATCAGGTGACGTGACGGCCGCTCTGACAGGACTCTGAAATGCGTCGTTCTACACAGACGCCGTTCAGGAGACATGTCAGGGCCGTACTCTGACAATCCCAGAGTCGCAGTCTGAAAGGCGTCGTCCCATGCGGACGCCGTTCAGAGGACATGACAGGGCCGTACTCTCGCGGCCCAAAGCCAGCCCACGTGGCACCCACGTGGCAGAACCTAAAACGCGTCTGCAACGGTGGACGCCGTTCAAAACGCGTCTCGAGGTCTTGACGCGAAACGTCACAGGGCCTCAGCCCCCACTAGGGCCAGAACTACAGGGTCCGACCCCGAAAACCGGATCCGAAAGTCTCGATCCTTACAATAAAGTACCATATCCGGTGCATCATGCTATGAAGAGGATTCCGTTATGATGACTAAAGTGCCCAAGTTTGAAACATTCAATGGCCAAGGAAATCCAAAAGAACACTTGGCATATTATAATGGGGCAATGGGAGACCTAGCCACTGATGAATCTTATATGCGGAAATTTTTTGGATCTTCATTAACTAGACTCGCATTTGAATGATATTCTTCTCTTCGGCCTAGTTCTGTTGCAGGATGGGCCGACCTTCAGAAGCAATTTCAAGACAGATTTTATCTGGTGGAGAGAGAGATCACTCTGGCAGAGCTATATACTATGAAACAAGAAAACAATGAAAATGTTTCCAAATTCATTGCTAGGTGGAGGAATCTTAGTATGAAATGCAAAAGACCACCATGTCAAGAAGATGCAGTGATGATATGCAAAAGTAATCTGAAAAATGAAGTCCTTGAAAGGCTGGTAGCCACTGAAATTAAATCTTTTGACAAATTGAATACTGTGATATTAGAAGTTGAAAATTTTCTGAGCCAATCCAGAAGTGAACCAAGCAACAACAAAGGAAAATTTGATAGAAGAAATGCTCCACGTGAGTCAAATACAGTAGATTTATCTACATGCATCACAGAGCAACAAAAGAAAGGTCCAGCCATCCAGGCCGAAACCAGCAACAATAGAGAGAAAGAAGCCCGAGCCTTATCCTCTCTCAGAGATAGAATGAACAGGCCATACAGTTTCCCAAAAGACAAAACTCGTATTCTATTTGAATGGGCACGAAAATACAGTCAGATTGTGTTACCACAGTCAAAGAGGCCAGAAGATGCCAAAAGATCTAATGATCCAAATTATTGTCTATATCACCAAATCATGGGACATGCTATTGAAGAATGCTATGTGTTCAAGGACGCAGTTGAAAAATTAATTCAAAAAGGTGTCATGAATATGGGAGATCATCTTGTCAATCCTCCGCAGCCTCATGCCTGGACAAAAGCGAATGAGGCATCTGTAAATGTGCATCATATGGTTCCTATTTACCAGTCATTAAGTTCAGAAACTACAGACAGAAGCACACAAGCCACTTATGAGCAACTGGTACATCAACCACTCCAAACATCTCAGTGGCAAACAGTCAAAAAGAAGCCAAGATCTCATATCAAGCAAAAATCATCATAAGTATATATTCACGGAGGTATTCTACGACGGCCGACATATGTTCAACCCGTCCCTCCACCAAATTTGGATAATATGATATCCGATATGTCCAAAATAGCTTTATCTATGCCAGTCAAAGCCGTAAATTCAAGCAAAAAACAATGTGTCCTCCCCGCAGCAGGAGACATCCCAATCAAGTTCAAGTTACCCTGCTCCAGCAAGCAGTATATGGAAATGGGTAGATCCTCGTACTGTAAGGATGATTACCAACAAATACCAATTCTACCTAAAGGTAAAAATCCGTTGTCAAAGTTGCAACAGCTAATAGACAGCTTGGATGAATACGAGTAGCCTCAAAGAAAGCCAACAAAGCAGAAGCATTATATCCCATGGGAGAAACTCCAAAATATGACAATGATGCAAATACATGAAGAAGCCCTATTCTGGGAACATGAAGTCAAAAAGCCGAAGACTGATGATAATCAGGAAAATGGGAAAGAAGAGCAGGAAGGTATTTGCACCGTCATGTCTTGCAACACAATCTCAACAATAAATGAAAGTAAAGATGATGTGGAGGAAGAAATCTTCCTTGCTCCAAAAATGAAAGTGATGGAAAGTTCTACATCAACTCCAAATGAGCAACATGTCACCCGCTCTGGCAAAAAGTGGGGACGGAAGCCTCCATTGGCTACCACTCAAAAAATTATCCAGCTGCAGGGAGAAATACCATATGTCGTCCCAGAACCAGAATTCAGAGGAATGGAATCCATGCCTTTGTCAAAAAGAAATGTTCAAATCCCGCCTCCGTTCGGGTTGTATCCAGAAAATTCTGACCAATAAAATGGGGTGTTACCCTCTTTATATGAATTTATGACAGTTCAAAAGTCTGCAAAGAAAGGTAAACAAATCCAGCAGCAGCCGTCTGAAGAACAAGGCCCTCAGGTTGCCTCTCTAGAAGTTCATGATAATGAAAAAGCAGAAAAGAAAGTTATCGGCTTACTAAAAAGGTTGCCATCTAAATTTACAGTGTGGGAAGTTTTGTCACTCAGTGAGGAATTGCGAAAGGCTCTCATTGCAGCTTTAAAAACTCCTCAAATTTATGAAGCTCATGCAGCAGAAATTTAAGAAATACCCTATGAGTCATTCACGGCTTCCATCACCTTCACTGAAGATGATATGTTGCTGCCTACAAATGACCACAACAGGCCACTCTACATGAGAGGAAAGATAAATGGACAATCTGTCAATCGAATTCTGGTTGATCAAAGCTCTGATGTTAGCATCATGCCTCTCAGAACTTTCCAGAAATTTCATTTTCATATGCACCTAAAAAGAGTGCAAGATTTCAAAATAGTTGGCTTCAACTAGAAGTCAGAAACACCAATTGGGGCAGCTGAATTTGAAATGGTCGTCGGTGACTTTCACTTCACAGTCCTCTTCCATATCATGAATTCTGATACCACATAAAAAGCTTTGCTTAGGCGGCCATGGATACATCAATATTTTGTGGTGCCCTCCTCATTGCATCAATGCATCAAATTTTCCTGGGAAGGACAAATACAGCGAGTCTTCGTTGATCTCGAGCCTTTTGAGGTTCATGAATGCCATCTTATGGATGCCAATCTCTATATACCTCCACCCCTGGAGGAAAAAGAAGATAAAGAAATAGAAAAGCCTGATACCAGTCAGATAAAGGAATGGTTTCCTCCTCCACCAAATATCGGCTCTCTCAACCTTGAAGACAAAGAAGCTACAATTCTGAAAAGTCCTTCAGCAAAGACAACCAAACAACAAGATGTACTCTCTATAGAAGTCATGGTCCCAGTCGGACTAATACATCCTATGGAAGAGTATGAATGTCAGCTCGTAGAGCCTTTGAAGAAATTCGTGGTTCCTCACGAAGATGGACATAAAACAGTCTTTTATAGAGCTAATGAGCAGTCGGCTACTGAAGACAAAGATTGCTATATTCCCGATGTAGAAGAAGAATTATAGGTTGACATCATGGGTCTCCCAGACATGACAAAGCACACAAAGGAATTGGCTAAAGCTCAGTCAATCTTATTATATCAGACTAAAAGGGAATGGAGTAGGTTCCAACAGCTATGGTACCCTCCTAACATGTCCAAAGCATTGATGCAACATACACAACATCCAAGCTTGGGATATACCTTGCCGGAAGAAGAAACTCCTGAATTATCAGTAAATATGACATCTATTTTGCCAAAAATATCAGAAATTGCACAAACAATAAATGATGACTATGATGAAGAGCAGCCCACGGGTCAGTCTATTCAAGAAAGCCAGCCAGAAGCTGATCAATCTCCTATTCTGGCATGTCAATGCTGGAAACATCTTGAAGAAGAAGACATCCAAGTCGCAGAAATCAAGGAAAGTGATATCCCAAATTCCAATATGATTCAGAATATACCAGAAGAACAAGAAAATCCATATATCACCCCTGAACCTTATGTTAACACAGGTCAAAGGTAAGATGAGCTCCCTCAGCTTATAGAAAATCAACAGGCAGATCCTGCCCCAAATATTTTCACAGCAAATCAACCAAATGAAATTGACCAAGAAGTCAACGAAATTGAAGCAGAAATTGAAGAAGAAGTAAATGAAAAAGATCTAATGGAGCTCCAGCCAGCACCTCCAGAACTTGAAGATAGAGGGCAAGCTACGGTTGATGAACTCCTTGAAATCAATTTGGGCTCTGAAGAAGACCCAAGACCAACATAGATAAGTGCATTGCTCAGTCAAGAACAACAGCAGGCATATATTTCGCTTCTGAAGGAATTTCGGGATTGTTTTGCCTGGTCCAATAAAGAAATGCCTGGGTTAGATCCAGAAGTAGCTCAACATGAGCTGGCCATTGATCCAGCCATCGAGCCAATCAAACAAGCTCCAAGAAGAATGAGGCCGGAGCTGATAAACAAAATCAATGCTGAAGTCGACAAGTTAATTGATGTTGACTTCGTACAAGAAAATCAATATACAACATGGCTAGCAAATATTGTTCCAGTCAAAAAGAAGAATGGACAGATCAGAATCTGTGTAGACTTCAGAGATCTAAACAAGGCATGCCCAAAAGATAACTTCCCAGTGCCTGTTATCGAAATCATGGTCGATGCCACCACAGGACATGACGCTTTGTCTTTTATGGATGGATCGTCGGGATATGATCAAATATGGATGGCTGACAAGGATAAAATCCATACTGCCTTCAGAACTCCTAAAGGAATCTTCCACTACAAAAGAATGCCCTTCGGCCTCAAGAACGCCGGCGCAACATACCAAAAAGCAATGACTAAGATATATAATGAATTCCTTCATCAACAAGTTGAATGTTATATTGATGACCTAGTTGTTAAAACCAAGAAAAAGGAAGATCATATGCAAGATCTCCGCACCATATTTGAAAGGCTGAGGCAATACAGTTTGAAAATGAACCCCATGAAGTGCGCCTTCGGGGTTTCAAGTGGCAAATTTCTGGGCTTTATTGTCAGATACAGGAGCATTGAAATATACCCAGTCAAAATCAAAGCTATCCAGGAACTTCTGCCTCCGAAGAATCTCAAAGAGTTGCAATCTCTTCAGGGGCGGCTCGCATACATTCGAAGGTTCATATCCAACCTAGCTGGACGGTGTGAACCCTTCTCTAAATTAATGAAGAAAGATGCCCCATTTATATGGTATGATGAATGTAAAAATGCGCTTGAGAAAATCAAGCAATACCATGCATCGCCACCCTTGCTGGGGGCACCTATCAAAGGCCAGTCATTAATCTTATATATCGCTGCTCAGGAGACTTCTTTGGGGGCAATGCTGGCACAAGACAATGAAGAAGGCAAAGAGCAAGCACTATATTACTTAAGCAGAAGGTTGATCGGAGCCAAACTCTGGTACTCACCAATCGAAAAGATATGTTTGGCCCTAGTCTTTGCAGCTAAAAGACTTAGGCACTATATGCTATCACATGAAATCCAGCTCATGTCTAGGGCTGATCCTCTCAAATATATCCTCAATCAACCAGCTTTGAAAGGTCGTTTGGGCAAATGGGCGGTCCTCCTCATGGAGTTCGACATCAAATATGTTTCTCAGAAAGCCATCAAAGGTCAAGCCATTGCAGACTTCTTTGCAGCACATCTAGTGCCAGAAGATTCACCGTTGGTCACCGACTTGCCAGATGAAAAAACAATAGAAGCTAACCATACAGAACAAAAGATATGGTAGCTATATTTTGACGGGGCCTCCCGTTCAGCAATTGCACAAGATGGTACATTCACTACAAAGGCAGGGGCAGGCATTGTCCTGATATCTCCAAAAGGCGAGGTTCTACAACCTCGTGTTCCTTAACTGAGCCATGCACCAACAATGAAGCTCAATATGAAGCCTTGATAGTTGGCCTAGAAGTTACTCTGGATATGGGCATTCAAATTATTCAAGTCCATGGAGACTCAATGTTGATTATATACCAAGTCCAAGGAATATATGATGTCAAAAAGCCCGAGTTGATTCCTTATCACAAAAGGGCCCTCAAGCTGATACAAGGATTCCATTTCTTTGAAATCAACCATATCAACCGCAATGCAAATGCTCAAGCTGATGCTCTGGCTAAATTAACAAGTTCTCTGGCTCTGCTGCCAAAGGGGTCCCTTGAAATATAGGTCAAGAATAGAAGATTGTTACCAACTGTGTTGGGAGAAGAAACAGAAATACAAACAGAAGTATATGCAGTGGAAGAAGCCAATAAGCCTGATTGGAGGGAAATGCTTCTGACTGGTTCAAGCATAAAATATTGCCAAGCACCCGAATCAAGCGTGCTAAACTGATCTGTATCAAGGATTCATATAAATACAAAGAAGACACTCTCTTTCGAGTGACATATGATGGAAAAAGAAAAGTTCTCCTCAAATGCCTATCACCAAAAGAGATAACTGATGCCTTGAGGGAAATACATGCCGGGTTCTGTGGTGCTTACCAGTCTGGCCCCATGATAAAAAATCAACTCAAACAATTAGGCTACTACTGGCCCACAATGTTCGATGATTGTGCGCAATATGCCAAATCATGTCACAAATGCCAGGAACATGGCCCAATTCCAAGAAAACCCCCGGTGCCCTTGCACCCCACAGCACCATCATGGCCTTTTGCCGAATGGGGCATGGACGTTGTCGGCCCATTCATACCATCCTCAAGAGGTGCTAAATATATTCTGGCCGCCACGGATTATTTTTCCAGATGGGCCGAAGCAGTAGCATTAAGAGAAGTCACTAGGGCAGCTGTTGAAAGGTTCCTCCGCCAAAATATGTTGTTCCAATATGGTTCACCCAGTCGGATCGTTTCAGATAATGGAACGTGCTTCCGAAATCAAATCATATACAAGCGAGCTGCGAAATTCAAAATTGATTGGAGGACCTCCACAGTCTACAATCCACAAGTCAATGGGTTAGCAGAAGCCTTTAACAAGACTCTATGCAACCTTCTAGCAAAGACAGTCAATTCAACTAAGAAAGACTGGGAAGAAATAATGTATGAAGCATTATGGGCTTACAGAACCATATACAAAACTCCAACAGGTTGTTCTCCCTATTCCTTAGTATATGGGTCAGAGGCAGTCGTACCAATTGAATTGGAAGTCCCCTCTTTGCGCATTGCCTTAAAGCAGGGGCTTATCAAAGGAAATCAATCAAATGTAGAAAGGCGGCTCGATGAGTTATTAGTCTTGGAAGGCCACAGACTTCAAGCCCAACAAAATATCCAGATATATCAAGCTCGCATGACTCGAGCATTTGATAGACTAGTCAAAGAAAGAGCCTTCACGAAAGGAGACCTAGTTATGGTCAAAAGAAGAGAAGTCATGACGTCAAATCCAAAAGGGAAGTTGACCAGTAATTGGATCGGCCCCTATGTCATCAAAACTGTTTATGAAGGAGGAGCATACACCCTCATCAATCATAAGGGAGAAGTACAGTTTCCTCCCTTAAATGGCAAACATATGAAGCGCTATCATGCACCACCTCCGTGCTTTCCAAGCGAAGGTTGAAAAAATATATGAAGCACTGTCTACGGTGTGAATATGATCACCATGAAGACAGTCAAAAGAAATCATCCAGTTCTCGGGATATATTCCTCCGAGACTATAAATCTTAAATGGCATGGTAAAATTAACCTGCCTATATGAGCCAAGGACATTGAAGAGGCTCCAAAAGGCTTTACGAAGCCGCCCCAAAGCACCTCATGGGTTGCTAATGATGAAATGCCATTGAAAAAGAAATAAATAAATAAAAAGTTGGCACGACTATCCCGCTAGTCGGGCAATGGTGCTGAGGCAAACCCGGGGCGGAGGGAGTATAAATCATTTCCCGCTTCCCGTTTTATAACCGGTCGAAGGTTTCAATCAAATTAATCCGAATCGATGATGTTTTTTGATTCTGAAATTGTTTGATATAAACATGCATATGTATTGCAACCTTGTCTCTTCAATGAACAGGGGGCAAGAAGCTACAAAGAAATAGAGAAGATGGCCCGAGTCCTGCTGGACCTTGCCATTCAAGTCCAAATTCAAATCCAAGCTCAAATTCAAGCACAAATCCAAATACAAGCTCAAAGTCAAGTATAGACTGGCCTGGGTCAACAAGCCTCAGCCACTCAAGTTTAAAGCTACAGTTCAAACTCGAGCATAAAATCAAATTCAGAATTCAAGTTCAAAGTTCAAGAACTAAAGCATCAACCTAGGAGCAAAATTCAAATTCGAATTCAAACCCAGAGCCCTGCCTAAAGGACAAGCTGAAGTTCAAAGGCAAATTGGCTTGAGTCAACAAGACCCGCCGCTTAAATTCAAGCTTAAATACAAGTCCAAATTCAAAGCTCCAGTTCAAGCTCGGGCTCAAGTTCAAATGTTAGCATTCAAAGCTCAAATTCAAATTTAAATTCAAATCGACTTGAGTCAACAGGACCCGCCGCTTAAATTGAAGCTCAAGTTAAAAATTCAAGTTTAAATCTAAGCCCAAGTTCAAACCAGCTTGAGTCAACAAGACCTGCCGCTTAAATTCAAGACCAAATTCAAGTTTAAAATTCAAAGCTCCAAATCAAGCTCAAGCTCAAATGCAAGTTCAAAGCTCCAGCCAAAGAGCACAAATTCAAGTATAAGTCAGCCTGGGTCAACAGGATCCGCTGCTTAACTTCAAGACCAAAATCCAAGTTTAAAGCAAGAAGATGGCCCAGTTTCATTTGATTCCGCCATCCAAGGTCAAAACAAAGAAGATGGTCCGGGTTTATTCAACCCCTCCATTCAAAGCTCAAGTTCAAGTTTAAATTGGCTTGGGTCAATAGGACTCGCCGATTAAGTTCAAAGCTCCTATTCAGATTCGAGCTCAAAATTCAAGCTTAAACTCAAGTTCAAAATTCAAGTTCAAGATCCAAACCAAGCTTAAATCCAAGTATGAAGCAGCCTGGATCAACAGGATCCGCTGCTTAAATCCAAGTTCAAGCCTAAATTCAAGTTCAAATCCAAGTTCAAATATCAAAAGCTCCAGTTCAAGCTCGAGCTCATGTGTTAACATTCAAAGCTCAAATTCAAATTGGCTTGAGTCAACAAGACCTGCCGCTTAAATTCAAGCTCAAATTCAAGTTCAAAATTCAAATTTAAAGCTCCAGCCCAAGAGCAAGCACGAATTCAAGTATAAGTCAACTTGGGTCAACAGGACCCGCTGCTTAGATTCAAGTTTGAAATCTAAGTTTAAAGCAAATTTGAAGGCAAAAGAAGATGGCTTGGGTCTAGTCGACCCCGCTATTCAAAGCTTAAGTTCAACATAAGTCAGTCTGGGTCAACAGGACCCGCTGCTTAAGTTTAAGCTCAAATTCAAGTTCAAAATCCAAGAGTAAAGCAAAGTTGAAAGCAAGAGAATGGCCTGGGTTCATTCGATCCCGCCATTCAAAGTACAAATTCAAAGCTCCAATTGAAGTTCAAATGCAAAAAACCAAGCCTAAATCTAGGCTCAAGTTCAAATGCTAATCAGCCCAAGTCAGTAAGACTCTGCCGCTCAAGTTCAAAAATCAAATCCAAATGCAATTTGGCATGTGTCCTACTGGATTCCGCCATCCAAGCATAAAACAAGAAAGACGGCCTGTGCTCATTCGACCCTGCCATTCAAGCTCAAATTCAAATTGGCCTAGGTCAACAAGACCCGCCGCACAAATTCAAGCTTAAATTCAAGTTCAAGATTCAAATACAAGCCAGTGTGGGTCCTACTAGACTCTGCTGCCCAAGTTCAAAGCAAGTTCGAAACAAAGAAGATGGCCTGGTGCATTCAGCACCGCCACTCAATTTTAAGCCCAAGGTCAAATCCAAGTGCAAGCAAAAGCAAAGCAAAGTAAGTCGACCGGGGTCTTCAACGACTACGTCACACCGGTGGCTGGCCCGGGTCCTTCGTGACTCCATCATCCCCGAAAGACCGGGTATCCGAGAGGGGTACTCCGTCAAGAATCAAGCAAATTCAAAGCAAAGCAAAGTAAGTCGATTGGGATCTTCAACGACTACGTCGCACCGGTGGCTGGCCCAGGTCCCTCGTGACTCCGTCATCCCCGAAAGACCGGGTCTCCGAGAGGGGGGTACTCCGTCAACAATCAAGCAAATTCAAAGCGAAGCAAAGTTAGTCGACCGGGGTCTTCAATGTCTACGTCGCACCGGTGGCTGGCCCGGGTCTCTCGTGACTCCGTCATCCCCGAAAGACCGGATCTCCGAGAAGAGTACTCCGTCACCAATCAAGCAAATTCAAATCCAAGTAAGTCGACCGGGGTCTTCGATGACTGCGTCGCACCGGCAGATGGCCTGGGTCCCTTGTGACTCCGCCATCCCCGAAATTACTGGGTCTCTGAGAAGAGTACTCCGTACTCCCTGTCTACCTCGGCTACAAACCTATGAGTCTGCTGTGGTAGTTAGGGTTCATTCATTCAAAATCACCCCTAGTTATCATGACCAAAAGCCTTTAAGCCCGTCATTGATAATTAGGGTCCTCATGACCTAGGTATCTAGGTTTGCATCATTCAAACACCCCTGTCTACTTCGGGCTACAAACGTATGAGTCCGCTTGAAGTATTCTGGGTTCATGCATTTCAAATCATACCTATGTTACCACGACCAAAAACCTATAAGTCTGTCGTTGGTACTTAGGATTTGCATGGCGTGGACCCTTATGGCCTATTGCCACCCCAATAAAGGCTCAGACCCTTACAGTTTGTGCCATTTTCAATAAACAAGTGATTGAGGTATTCATTGCCCCTCTCACTCTGTCCTTCCTTTTTAAGCTTCAATAATCCCCATAACATTGTTAGTTATGGAAGCCAATAAACATTATTAAGTCATTTTCATTTGAAGTCTTTTCCTTTCAGCTTTGCAGTTACCATGGATGCATACTTCACTCTACTTCATTTACAACAAGAGGAGAGAGAGGGATAAAAAAAAAATGAGAGAAAAATCAAAAGGGGCTTAAAAAAAAAAAAATAGATACCTCGCCGGACTTGATCGTACCTTCTGCGGTCAAGGGAAACAAGGGCTATATACCCTGCTATGGTGAAAACCCGAAAGGGCACTATAGGCAAAATCGGAAATCCCGCCGTGTGAAAACCCGAAACGGCGCACGGGCAAAAGCAAGAGGGGGCCGACTCCGGTGAAAACCCGAAAGGGCACTTGGGTCGGTAAAGTGAATAAAAAAAAAGAAATTCAAGCATGGCATTCATTGAAAGGAGGATATGATACAAAATTCTCTGTATATATGCCGAAATGTTACAAAGAATGACTTCCATCCCAGTCTACATGGAAAAGCAAAAAGAAAATACCCTTCCCCATTACAAAGTTCAATTGTAAACAACATCATGGATCATCAAGTAACATAGACAACATTGGAAGCCCTTCTCCAACTTCAGTATGCAACTTAGAAAGAGCTTCCTCTTCAGTCTGTAGCTTGGAAACCTCACTGGATAATGATTCAAGAAGACCTTGGGAAACCAGAAGATAATCTTGACGTCTGTGTAAACTGTGCCTTAAAGTTTCTAGTTCGGCTTTCGCAGTAACAAGTTCATTCTCCAAGCGCTAAATATTTTCCACCAACAAGCCTTCTTTCTGTTCAAAGCCAGCTATTTCTGCTTGTTGTTGTGAAATTTGAAGAGACACAGGCTGCATCTACAAGTTATATTCATGCTGCTGAAGAGACAAGGCTTGGCGTCGATCTTGTATAAATGATTGAATATATTCTTGACGTTTGAAAATTTTCAAAGCAGTGGAAGCGATAGGAAGCCATTCATCCAAAGAAGCTCCTGCCAGATGAATCCATGTAGTCGGGCTCTCAATTTACTGGTGAAGAAGATCATATGATGAACTAGGCTGCCAGCATATTATTTGTCGTAAAAGCTTGATATTGGCGCCAAGGACATCAATACCCTGTATGCCTGAACCAGCAGGAATAGAAGGGATAGCAATATGCACAGATTCATCCACTGAAATCCAGTCCATGACCGTTTGACGGGAAGAAGAAGACACTGAACTGGATGAAGGTTCGGTAATAGAAGGGGCAGATGTGACAGCTACAATGCTTGATATGGCTGGGGGTAGGTCACTTTCTGTAAATTTACCTGCGGGCAGAGCAATTATAAAGGCGGAAGGTCCGGCTAAAGTAATTGGCTTAGAAGAAATCTGTACAAGAGATGATGTGCATATATGAGTCACAATATTAATAAGCTGAAGAATATGTTCAGCAGAGTTTAATCTACATGGGAAAGGACGGGATACTATCACCTGTTGACTCGGTGAACTTGTTCCCAAGTCAACCCCGTCATGCTCTGAAGTAGCCACAATATCCGCAAGGTCAGGAGCTAAAAGTTCCACGGTCTTAATAGCCGAAAAGGTAATGACCTCTGTTGAAGTTATAACAGTTGGAACCATTAAAGTCTCTTTTGGTTCCACATCTTCAGCAAAAACAACTTCTGCCTCTTCAGAAGAAGAAATTGGCATAGAGGCCGATATTTCAAAATCCATGTCCCTTTCAGTCGGGACATGAGGAATTTCCATCCTTTCCGCATGAGCCGGGGATGCATGATATTCAAAATATATACAAGTCAAGCTTAAACGATGGAAAAAGCAGAAAAAATGTGGTAAAGAGAAATTACCATAGCAGACAGCATTGTTTCAACATGATGAGTCTTTGATATCAAGCCCTCAGTTGCTTCAAAACCTATATGGTCAAAGTCAGAAATTCAGTAGTGAAATGAAATCACTATTGCTATAAGTCTCAGAAGGGTTACCTTGATCCTTCGGGGGCGACCAGATAGTTGTTTCTGGCAAAGCTTCACTACTAATGTGTTCAGTAGTATGGGAAGAAATAGAAGGTGAAGGAGGAATGCCGCTTATTTCTTCCACACTGGAAGAAGCATCATCAGTTTTCTCTTCCCTTGTCTGAGCTAATAATCTCGAGGATTGGCACTTGGGCAGGACAATCTTTTCACGGGGGACAGACTCTTTGGGCCCTTTGCGAAATCTTTTTGCAACTTGCTTAACCCTCCCTGTAATGGAAACCAAAGGAGGTTGTTCATCATCAATGTCAAAATTTTGAAAGGCATAAATCAAAAGCATAGTACATACCACCCTTGGCTGGGGATGGAGAAACCAGGGAACTCGCCCGCTTGGCAGTTTTTGCTATAAAAGCTTCAAATTCAGCAAGCACTGGCAAATTGACAGGAGGAAGAGGTTCAGGGGCAGGCACTTGTCTTTTCTTTGTACGCGTCTTTTTGGCAGCGGCAACCGCCCTCTCTTCTATAGCACTGACCTCAACAGGGGATGTGGGGGTTGATATTTTAGAAGACACAGGAGGAAAGAAAGAGGGTCTCTTTGCAATAGCCACTGCCCTCCGATGCTGTTGAGTCAGATATTTGGCCGCCGGCACTACAAGAATATGCAAAAGAAGAAATCAATTTATCTAAGCAGAGAAAAGGCAGAAAGCTCAAAAGAAGTCAAGCACAAATACATATACTTACAGCAGTTGCCTTCATAACAGTTTGATAAAGACCAGTATTCATATATGGAAGAGTTATCTCTAAGTGAAGCCTCCTTCACAATATATATGACATCATTCATCGTCTTTGCTTGAGAAGCCAGGCTACTGAGATCATAATGCTTTTTATTGCTCAAGCAAATGCCCAAGCGCAAAGCATCAAGTCCCCACCCATCTATATGATCCCAAGAAGCGGGTAGTTTTGCATCCAACATACCCTATGCAGTGGAATCCTGGGGTACACCACAATATTTCAAAAGGGCAAGTATCCAGTTTGTGCCCTTGTAAAAATCAGGTTTCTCTTCCTTCTGAGAGACTCCTAGGAGCTTGTTGAGAATCTCTACCACTAATATCTTCCTCTTCCAGGAAATCGATATCGGGACAATCTTCAGAGGTCATAGAAATATTAAATTGCTTCAAGAAGGCCCCCTTTAGCTCTTCGGTATCCAGACTTGTCAACTCTGGATCAATCGGGGGTAAAGAATCTCTGTGACGAGCCTTATAAGCTGCCCGTCTCTCTGCATATTTAGCAGCATCCTTGTCGTCTAAGAAGTGTAGATAATGGAACTCTATATCAAAAGGGATTTCCCGTTGGGTCTCCAAGATTTTCTTCTCAGCATTGCTCCAACATTGGGTCCTCTCCTGGCTATAGATATTGGTGCGCATTCGCCACCATCTAACATATTCACATGTCACACGAGGAGTATGGACAGCGGAAGGAATTATGAAAGAAACATTTTCAAATCGGTGGAAATAATCCCACCATTCACGGGCCCTCTGCAGTCCGCTGGAGCCTAAAAGATGGCGGTCAGGAAGCTGAAATATGTGATCACAAGAAGGAATGTACTGATCATATCCAAAATTCCGGCCGAAACAGAAAGGATACTGGGGTTCTAAATGAACTACAGATCCCTTCCGGTATACCAAGACACTAGGTCTGATGGATAGAAGCCATGATCTAATCTAACTATCCAATGCAGACTTCTTCAGTAGCTACTTGGTCTGAGAATGGGTGAACTCAACAGGATTACCCTCAGCAAATACTTTAAAGGGGCTCACTGGAGGACAAGAATTGGCAGTATGCTTTCAAAAACGTAAGTCCCCCTAAATTTTTCGCCTGGTGTCAGTCAAGATACCGCAAATCTCATAAAGTTGCTTCTGGGTATCCCCTCCATCAACACTTGCATATTCAATCATGCGTGGAAATATGCGAGGGGAAGCCAGGCTCTTCGGGGCAGACTCTGAAAAAATAGAAGCCACCCGACATTGAAAAAATGAATGGGACCCACAAGATAAAATTCTCGTGGTTTCTCCTGCTCAACCACTTGGCCAAGAGTTTTGAAAATCAGGCACAGAGTAACTGGAGCTAGAAACAGTTTAATTCCCCAGGCTAGTTCACAAGCTCCATAAAGAGTCTCAGGACGAATTACTCCCTCATCTCCCTGAGGAATAGCAAAATTCGAAAACCAGTAGGCCAAGTATGCTGCCAGATGGGTATTCCTATCCAAGTCCAAGGGATTGACATCTTTCTTGTGTTCCTCAAAGATAATATCAGGATATCCCTTTCGGTGCCTGGCTGTCTGCCCCATGAAGACGGGAGTCTCACCAACCCCAGGAAAGTATGTATATCGAATGTCAACATTATGAAAGAAACGGAGCCAGACAACTCCGCGGACCCGTGTCCTCTCTCTGCGGGATCTCTTTTTCAGAGACCCTTCACCAAAAGCCAGAATCATGTAAGCCTTGAGGAGGAATCTGTAAGACCTCCAGGTTGCATAACAGCCCTTGCCGTCTATTCTGTCCTTGACAATGTCGGGATGGCATATTTCTTCATAAGGCTCTCCGTCAATGGGCAAGCCAGAAAGCTGATGTAAAGTCCATAAATCCAGAGATGTCTCTCCTTCCAAAGTATAAAAGGTATTGAACACCTTCATGAATACCTCGATCATGCCATAGCAAAGGCCTTTAAAGATCGGGTATCGGAATCGAGCGGCATACACACTACCAAAAAGATCCACTCGGCTCAGCAAATCATGGTAATGTTTAAAGACATAATCAGTATACTCTACAAAATATTCTCTGAAACTGTGGCCAGATTTAAGCTTCAAGTCGCCAAACCAGCCCATTGCTGCCTTCAATCTAAACCTCATGGCTAAACAGTCAAAAATCAATGGCTCTTCTTTGAAGCCCCATTTACATGGAGAAAGAAATAGCCCATGCCGCATCCGTTTCGAGTCCGGGATACCTCTGTCATAGCCCCACTTGGCAGGAATAAATGAAGGTGAGCGGGTCAGAATGTCGTCCTGAGGATGCATGATATTAGTCCCACTGGGTATGAGCATGTCTCTAGCATAACCCGGCTTGAACAAAGATTCGCCGCGGGTTACAGTTCCCCTCAGGTTGTCTCGAAATTTCAAAATGGCATCCTCAGCATAAAAAGCCCTCCTTTCAGAACAAACTCCATTGACCTTGAAGTCAAGCAAGAAGTCGTACAAATGTTGATCACTGGGAAAGTGAACTGGATAATCTTTGTCCTGTCTATATTTATAGAATCCTTCCGAAAAGACGAGTCTGCTCTCATCAACCTTGCCATCTGATTCATCGGCAAAAGGATGGTCCAAGACAGCAACCTCAAAAAATTGCTGCAGTTCACTGTCCTCATCTATTCCTGCTGCAGGTGTCAAGTAAAAAGGACTTATTACAGGCCCACTCTCTTCAGCCATTGTCAGAGAAACTGGCACATCTTCAGAGACAGCCTCGGGCATCACAGCTTTGTCTTTCTTTCGAGAAGCCATTATACTGAAAATGAAGAGACAACAAGTCAAAATCAAATGCAAAAAGCCCTTATCGAAAAAGAAAATTCTGTCGAAATTTCGGCAGCATCTCCCCTTAATGGAGGGCTGTTAAAATTTTATCAAGAGCCATCCGGGATAGACCGAGATGCTCCGATAAGCAGAAAACCCATGTCAAAGACAGAGGGGTGTAGAAATGGCATTCCAGTGACCCAATTCCCGAGAGCCGAGCTACAACCGGGACTAGGCACTGAAGCCGCAGCCCCAGGGATTGTTCCCATGGGAACTGCCAAAGTCAAACAGCGAAATGCTGAAGAAGATCCACCCGACCTGCAGTTGCTACAGTGACGAGTCTGCGCCTACTGTAGAGCGAAAGGTCCAAAATCGATTTTCTGCAAAAAAGAAGACGAAGAGAAAATGTTAGAAGATGATACAAGCGCATAGGAGACCTCCTTCATTCTCCCCATGCCCAAATCCATAGCAGCCAACGACACACAACCAGTCCCACCGGCCAAAAAACCAAAGAAAGGCTTCGCCTTTTACCTGAAAAACCCTGGTGCGACAGCACCTCTTCTCCAATAGTAGTGGTGCTCTCCTCAAGCCCCTGCGATGCAGCCAACGAAGAAGAAGCAAGGAAAGCCGGGTCTGCGATTTCAAACCCGGTAGGCCTCACACCCACAGACAATGGCAACAACGCTCCCCAACGAGGTTGCAGCGTTTGTCACCGGCCAAGGGAAGAGGAGGCGACCAGCATGCCAAGCAAATGCCCCCCCCCCCCAAGCGGCGGAAGGCTAACGCGTAGACAGCGGCGGGGGCACCCCCGGACAGTTGTTGTGGCTTCGGCTAACAGGCAAGAACAAGAGGAGGAAGAGCTCGACGGTGGCGATCAGCGGCGGCAACGGCCTGCTCCCGCGGCTCCAGCAGCTTCGTCCACTGGCGATCGCAAGAGGAAGAAGAGGAAGAGGCGAACTAGCACTCGGAATCCCCCAGCGCAACAGCAAAAAGCAAAGAGAATCCTGCCCCCTTCCCTTTTTATAACCGACCGGGCTAGTTTTTGAAGCCCTGGCCGGTCCAAGGTCCGAACCAGACTGCACCGGCGCAGACTCAAGGGCATATGCCCCCTCTTTCAAACTCTACATATATGGTCCGGGTTAGGGCCCAAATTAAGCCTAAACTGGTGCAGACTCAAAAGGGTCATGTTGCCAAGCAAGACATGGTTGCCCGAAGCACAAGACCCGATCCAAGTCGGTTGTGGAAACAAGTCAAAGATGAAATCTCCAAGTCACAGTAGTCCTCAAGCAAAACAAGTCCTTAATGGGTGAATGAAGACCTTTAAGTGGGGCCGATTTTAAACTGTGAGCCGCTTAAATGGGATAAGTACTTGACAATGGGCCACGCATACAACTCACATCGTCGCCTCTGATCTCCGTACGTGAGCCATATGCGTGGGGGGCATTTGTTGTCACCAAAAAATAAGCAAAGAGAAAAATCCAAACAATTTTTTCCAAGAAAAGAGAGGGTTAATGGACAACAGTCATGCCTATTTTGCAAGCCAAATGAATCAAAAAGGGGCCACTCTAGGGCCCAAATGGTGAAGAAATCCAATGGCACAACCGGGCCCATTACCTCAAGCAAAGGAGGTCCAAGCAATTTTTCAAAGAAGGCCCAAGTGAAGAAAAGTTAATGGACAGCAGTCATACCTATTCTTGCAAGCCCAAAGAAGTCAAAAAGAGGTTACTTTCAGCCCAAATGATGAAGAAATCCAAGGGGGCAGGCCCGGGTGCATTATCTCAAGCAAAAGAAGCCCAATAGGGCCAATTTGGGCGCAAAAAGTAAAGGCCAAAGCTCAATTTCGTGGCAGCCATTAAAAGGTCCCAAATGGTCCCCCCCATGGCCTATTCTTACCCTTTTGGCCCATGTTCAAATCTGTCCAAAGGAGGATAAGAAGAAAAGCAAGTGGTCTCCCCCTCAAGATTCTTCTAGAAGAGAGTAGGTGAAAAGCAAAAAGAGAAACCAATGATGATTCTCTAAGTGTTGTGGTCTCATTGGAGGAATCTTAAGATGGGTTTCTTATCCCTAATCCAAGGCTAATGGATGCCTAATCTACCCCCTAAAAGTAACCCAACTTTATCTATAAAAGAACCCCCATCTTCTACAAGAAAAAGTTGGAGACAAAAAATCCCAAAAAAGAGAAAAGAGAAGAAGAAAAGTGAGAAAGCTTGGAGAAACACATCTCCCTCCTCCTTCCCCTCCATTTCCTACATCCCAAGAGAGAAAAGAGAGTTAGAGAAGAAGAAGAAAAGAGAGAAAGAGAGATAGAAAGGAAGAGAGCAAGAGAGTTAGCTTTTGGAGCCATTTTCCCTCCCTCATCCTCCATTCAAGGTAAAGTGAGGATGGGGGATGGTCTTTTGTTCTTTATGTTCTTGTCTTTCATAGCTTTTTCCTTCATTGATGTTATTAGAAACTTCTATCTCCCTCTTGATGTTCATCTATGGTGATTGAAAGCAATGAAATGCAAAGTTCATGTTTCCTGTGTCTGCTTTGTAAATCTACTGGTTATCTTGCTCTTATGCTATTTTTTCCCTCATAAGGAATGTGTTTTTCGTGTGAGGATGGTAGAAGGGGCTTTCTAGTTTATAGAAATGGTCTCCTCATACCTTAGAACCCCCTGAATATGGAGATATGACCCGAAATGTGCTTTACTGTCCAGATCTCATGAAAACTGATTTTTCATTTATTTGTCTTTGGTTTTGAGATTTTTCAAGGTGGATTGGCCTTCCATGACCCTTAGGAGCACATCCCCTCTATAGATGATGTTCCCCCAAGGCTAAACATCAAGAGAAATCCCCTAAGTTTCATATATATATTAAAGTTTAAGTTTCTGTTTTCATGTTGGAACCGAATGGGTTTTGTTTGGGATTTTTTCCTTTTATGGCTGAGGGTATAGGCCCTATAGGTTCTCAAGGGGGTTCCCTCACTAGTTGAGGATGAGCTTCTTTGAGTATAAACCCTCTAACATGGAGCCAAGAAGGAAAGATCCATGGAAAAGATAAAAAATATACTTAAGTTTCTCATATGTTCATATTCAAGTTTTCATGATATTTTCCTAAAGAAATGCATCTAAAATATATTTTAAATAAATATTTTAAGTCTTGTATCTTTTATACTTTATTTTCCATCATCTGGGTTAGATTTAAACCCATTTTTCACTAAAAATCTGGATTTTAACCTGAGTCTGCGGTCTGCAGTGCTACAGTGTTGAGTCTGCGGCTACTGTTCATGAGTCTGCGCCTCCCTGCGCAGACTCAGCGCCAGTTGTAGGTTTTTGAGTCTGCGCCTCTTTCAGCTTTGTTTTTGGACTTGAGGTGATTCTTTAATCCTCCCCCAAGTTGTCCAAAGGTTCCTTGGACCTAGGGCTGTCCTTTTGAGGCCCAATGAAGGTCCTAAATGGCTTGGACATTGGGTTGTTAAGCTCTTAATGTTTCACATTGAAACTTTGTCATATGTTTTAAGATTTTAAGTTTCTTCGGATGTTTCTCAAGAATGTCCCAATCTAAGGGTGCCAACAATCCAATGTTGGGTAACCCATCAAGGGACCTCACACAAAAACATCATTCTTGTGTTCCCATTTCTATGGGTTCATTTAGATGATATGTTCCGAAGTCCCAATGAGTTGGTGGAGTTCCTTGCTCCCCAAATGTAGAAATGGAATGGGTGATTCCCTGTGGATAACCCTTTCATTTTGAAGGCATTAAGGGCACCTTTTGAGTGAGTGGTAGGATGCTCGGCACGCCCCCCTTTATAGCCACCTCTATAGTTCATGGCTACATGTGATCCTCTAGGAAAATTGGTGGAGTTCCTCGCTCCCCATGTAAGGACTGAGGCTTTCGGATCCGGTTTTCGGGGTCGGACCCTGTAGTTCAGGTTCCAGTGAGGCAGAGACTCTGTGATGTTTCGCGTCGAGCCGGCTCGACGCGGTTTAAACGGCGTCCACCGTTGCAGACGCGTTTTAGGTTCTGCCACGTGGGTGCCACGTGGGCTGGCTTTGGGCCGCGAGAGTACGGCCCTGTCGTGTCGTGTGAACGGCGTCCGCATGGGACGACGTCTTTCAGACTGCGACTCTGGAATTGTCAGAGTACGGCCCTGACATGTCTCCTGAACGTCGTCTGTATAGAACGACGCATTTCAGAGTCCTGTCAGAGCGGCCGTCACGTCACCTGATTGGCGTCTGTCCATGTCGACGCGTTTTAGCCAGTCTCTGGTTAACCCCGCGAGCCCTCCTTCTTTCCCTCATTTTCTTCCTCCTCTCTTTCTCTCCTCCCTTCCGGCGATCCTGACAACAGCCCCTTCTCCTCCCTCTTTTCCTCCCACCACTTCATCCTTTCCTCCACTCCATCACCCACCTAGCTCCCACCACTACCACCTCCACTTCCACTGCGGCATTTTACTCTCCGGACGGCGGCCGACGTCACGGTGGAGTAAGGACGACCACGGCGGTACCGGCGGCGGCGTGGGACGAGTCGGGTGGACGGCTTGAAGCTTAGAGGAGTTCAAGTAACCTGTAGGGTGATGATTCCCATAGCGTTTATGTTCAAACCATGATTCTCCCTCTTAAAGCATGTTTTAAATCTATAGTTTTGGGGGGTAGAACAAGCATGTTTAGGAGCTCTTCTTGATGAAATGGGGGATCTCTATGAATATGGATTCGTGATGTTTGGGTTTGCCTCTCTTTCTCCTCCGTTTTGGGTGATTTTGGGGTTTTTGGGGTTGAAAAGGGGAGCCCTCGGGCTCATGACAGATCTGGTTCCTGGGGTTGAAAGACGTCGTGCATGGATGACGCCTTTTTGAAGGGAGTCGGGCCGTCATGACGCCTTTTAAGACAGGAACTGCTTTACTGAGGCTCTGTCGGTTCAGGGATTCTGGGACTAAAAGACGTCATGGGTGGGCGACGCGATTCGTAATAGCGTCGGGTAACCATGACGCCTTTTAAGACAGAAATCCCCTGATTAATGTTTTCTGCAAATCCTGGATTTCTGTGCTAAACGGCGTCTGAGGATGTTGACGCCTTTTAAAAGGCGACCTCTGGTGTCGACGCCTTTTAGGCTAGATTCTGAGGCCGGTGTTTTATGAACCAGTACAGGAAGCTTGAATGGCGTCGGCCTTGGGCGACGCGATTCAAGACAGAACTACACTAATTCATGCCAGTAAAATGTGTTCATACTGCTAGATAGTTGGTTAATGCATGTTTTTAGTGTACTCGATGATGATGGTTTCTTCATGACCGGATGGCACTGCGTTGTGTCATGCGATCGCGGACTTTTCACGTGACCGGATCGCACTGCGCCGGGTTTTGTGTTACTGTGGACCTGGAGTGACAGTTGTAGCGCTTTATCACCCTGTGCTGGTGTGGGTGGACCACAACGCCGGTGGGGGCGTGGGCGGGGTGACGCCTAGTGAGAGAGGGTCACCTGGTGAACTCCGGGGTCAGCTAGTACCGGTGTTGGTGTGGTACTTTTGGAGTGTCACTCATGCTGAGGGAAGGAGTAACCACCTGAGCCAGTTGGGCCGGAGTAGCTAGAGTGCTATCCGAGGGGTTACTGCTTGGTCTTAGCGGGTCGATGTTTTCCCCACTGTTGTTTGTGTGGTTGGCGCGTTCTATCGAGACGGCGGTTGTGGGTTCCTTAGTCGTCTGGTTTAGAATTATGCATGTTTAATACATTTCGATTGCATGTGATTCGCATTGAGATCTAGGAATAGTAATTACCACTGTGCTTGTTACTTTACCGTCAGCTGTATTCTTCACTTGTGGGTGTGTGCGTGGGCAGTGGGGATCGAAGGATCCCTACTGAGTCTTGTCTTTGAGACTCATCCCTCCGGTTTTCAGGTGAGGACTCCCGGCAGACCTAGCGAGGAGTGTGCGGCTGTGTGTTGAGCGCCGACGGCTGTTGTTCCGGGGTATGCCCCGATGTAGTTGTTATTTTATTTCTGGCATGTATGTTTAATTAATTCTCTTCTGTTGGAGTATGTAATTATTTGCTGTATTGAGTCGCATTGTAATAACTTTTAATTTCTGCATTTTCCTTTCAATTCAATGCGATGTGAATGTTTAGCTTAGTTTATCATTTATTTCCCAGACTTACTTAGATCCTGGTTTGGTTCCAAATTAATGATTCGGTACCCATTTAGTAATCGGATCCCCGATTATAGGGTGGCGGGTCGTTACACCCCAAATGTAGAGATGCTTTGCATTACCCCTTGTTGGTTTTTCTTACATCTTGAAAGCATTAAGGGCACCCTTTGGGTGAGTGGTTGGATGCTCGGCACGCCACCCTTTACAGCCATCCCTATGGTCCATTAGCCATTACATATCCCTTTAAGGGAGTTGGTCCTTCGGGTCCCTTCATGCCATGATCCTTCATGAAGATCCTAAACCTTTGATTGGGTTTTCCTAATGAAAGGTTGAAATTCAACTTGGAATCATTATATTAACCATTTTCAATGCTTTATAAAATGATCTAAGAATAATGGGATAAACATGAAGAAATCATGTCATTTGAAGAAATCCACATAAGAACCACTACTCGAAAAGGCATTATGTAGCCATACTCAACTTTTTAGATTTCTCAGTGTTATCCTCCCCAAATTTGTGGTGATTCTTGGATCACTTCAAGTTGAAAGAGGTATAAACTTGAAATTATACTCAGATTTTGAGTCTACGCACCTATAACCATGGAAATTTGATTGGGAATGGGGTACAATCTATTTTCCTCGACTCCGGATTTCATATTCTAACTTTAATGGTTGAAACTAACCTCTTGATGGATTTAATTGCAGCTTGAACTGTGCAGGAAAATCAAAAAATCAATTTTCAGACTTGAGTCTGCGCCATTGTTCTGAGTCTGCGCACTCTTGCGCAGAGTCAACTCAAACCTGTCAAAGATGCCTTTCATGGACTGATAGCCTCATTTATGGTTCAAATAACTGAAATAATTAAAGTTAATTCATTCGAAAAAAGGTTTAAGATAACCATCTTCTCTTTTAAATAAACACAAAATTTCAAACTCAAGTTGAGTCTGCACACCTTTCATAAGCTTATTTCAAATGAAAAAATCAACTAAACAATAAATCAAATGTCTCAAATCACTTGCAATCATATATTAAACATTCCATTTCATTTAAAATAAACATCCATTTACAAAAAGGATCCAAATCCCTTAAAAATAAACTAAAATCACAAGTTCAGCTGAGTTTGTGCACCCCTTGCGTAGACTCGAACCTATTTTCCTTGACTCCTTGATCTTTGAAGCTCCCCAGTATTTTGGAAATCTTGGAATTCCCCTCAACCTCAGGAGATTCCATCTTTTTAAGAATCTTGTTCAAAATCCTTTTTAAACTTGAGTCTGCGCATCAATCTCAAGGCCAAAACCTCATCTCTTGGCCCCTAAATCATGCTCGCAGCTCCCTATCTGTAAATCATCACCAAACAAAACATAAAATCAAGTTATCCCACCAAAAATCCAATAAAATAACTCACAAACAAGAAATTCTCAGTTCAGACTTGAGTCTACTCATCCTGGCGCAGACTCAACCCTGAAATTCACAAAAAATAAAAAATCAACTTCCCGGCCATTTTAAGATGATATAAAACCCTCTAAAAATCAATTTTATTCTTATCTATCAGGAAATAAAATAAAAACACAAAGGTTTTCTTGAAAAAATGTAAAAACAACTCAAAACAAATTCGTGACAAATGAGTCTGCGCTACCCTGCGCAGACTCAACCCTGAAATTCCAAATTAAACCCAAAAATTTACATAAAAATTTTATATTTTATATAAGTCAAAAACCTAAATAAAATCTTAAAACTCTTTTTACAAAAAATATAAAAAATGCTTAAACACTTTGATAAACAATGAGTCTGCGCTCTATAGCGCAGACTCAACCCTAAAATCTTAAAATCTGGTTTTTTGGCCATTAAATTCCCATCAAATCAAATCAAAATCTTAATGATAAACCCTATATTTTCCACAAATCAAAACCCAGATAAAAATGATAACTTTTTCCTTGAAATTACCTAAAAAATTGAAAAAATAGGCTTGTGACAAATGAGTCTACGCTACCCTGCGCAGACTCAACCTCCAATTGTTAAAATCCAAAATTTTCAACCTTAATTCCTTTACAATTAAATCAAAATCTCCAATATAAATATCTAAACTTCCTGTAAATCAAAAAATCAAATAAAACTCAAGTTTGCCCTTTTGCAAAACATAAAAAATACCTAAAAGAAATCTCATTTGAATTGAATTTGCACATCTTGCTCATCCTTCAAAACTTGTAAATTCAAAACATAAAAAATATAAATCCTTGAAGCATTTTTTTTACTCAAACCAAATAAGAAAACATAAAAAATATTTTTCCATATTTTTCAAATCAAATCCAAAGTCTCTTCACTTCAAATCTGAAAAAACACAATAAGAAATGTTTATTAGACTTCTTTGATAAAAAATGTCATCCACTTCAATCAAAATACCATAAAAACTATTTTCATTCATCTCACAAACAAAAAAAATCAAAATAAAATACAAGCATTCTCATTGGTAACAAATGAGTCTATGCATCCTTGCGCAGACTCAACTTCATGTTCACTTCCAAATATAAAAATTCAACAAATCTTCAATGCATCCACATAAATCAATCCAAAAAGACTAAAAAATGTCTCTCATCATCATCCATCAATAAAAATCAATAAATCAAGTCTGGCGTAGACTCAACTCTAAACTAAAAAAAAATGAGTTTTCTTCTCAAATAAAAACTGAAATTCATTCATTTTTCGAATGCAATCTTGTATATCTTACTTATATCATTTCAAAGGGTGTTATTCTATTCTTCCGATGATTAATCAAGGGCTTTTTTCTTAGGAGGATGTAATTAACGCTATTCCATTTATGGGTAGCGGGATCGGATCAAAGAACTACGCATTCATCTGATTGAGTCAAGTAAAGCGCACAAATGACAAATCTAAATCTAAATCAGAAAATCAAGATCAAGTGCATTTTCTTAAAAAATGTACGACAGTGTATCATATATATCTTTTCCTCGATCACATTGAGGGAACGCTTTTAATATCCAACTGTCATCCCATCATCATACTAGGCAGTATTAACAAGTAAAATTCTAATAAACTTATCAATGGTAACTACTGAGAAAAACTTGTCTAAATCAACATATTGACGTTGACCATTTCCTTCAGTTTACCATGTAAGTTTTAAATAGTCTATTTGTACTTATCTTCATTCTGAAGATTGACTTGTTTTAGGTATAATACCCTCTAGCAATACTATCAAGTTCCGAACTTAATATATGCTATGGACTATGGCTTAGAATTCTTAACTTCTTGCTAATTCAAAGGTATAATGACAGAGAACATCATCATAGATTTTGGATCATAATCTATATCTTTGAGCTCCTCTCATTCTGCTAAATCTGATATGTCAAACATATCCTTCTAGTCATTGAGAGAATCTCAAAAAATCTATTAAGCTCTCTTATATGTGTTATGAGTGGTTCTAAACAACTAAAGATTATCTAATAATCTTGCATTAATTTGTGGGTCGAGAACATCTTCTAGTTTTATCAGCCCCCACTATCTTCTCCGAGGACATTTTCTTCTTCACAAAAGACAGTTTTAAAGACGATAATTATTTCATTATCGCCTGACTAATAAATGTAATGTCCAAATCCTTTGGATATTTCACAAATTCACAATAGGGTATAACTTGACTTTAAAATCAAATTTATTTATAATTCACATCTCATATGAATTATTTTATTTCTATATCTTATATGGACTCACACTGACTTATTTGAAACTATCTGTAAAACTTGAACATCTAATATTCATACTCATATTCACAAGGATATAAGAATTAGGCAAATTTTATTATGTATTTCATCATATCTTAATAAGGTGCAATTCCTTATTCTATCATATTGCTATGATGTACAATGAGGATCAATCGAGCGAAGATATAATTATCCTTTTAATGATTTGTGTGAATTATGTACTTAAGTATTAGTTTTTTTAATCAAATCAAAGAATTCTAATACTCTTTTTTATTTGTCACTTCATCTTAATCTTTTTCTTTAATCTTTAAGATACGTTCAACTAGTACTTTAGTAAGTACACACATCTGAATCTTTATAAGAGAAAACTATTAAGGTAAGTCAATAGAAGTGATTATCTTTGTCCTTAAGAAGATATTGGGTAATTTACATCAATATGTGTTAGCACCAATAATTTCTTATTGCACAACCTGGTGTACAACACCATAGATAATCATGATTCACACAGTTCATTTCTATAAGAGACTTGTGAATATTTATCATATGAAATGTCACATCAAGAATCTATAGTGCATTGACTGATTTTAAAATCTTATCGAACAACTATTGTTCCTTCTCAGTCAATGTTATTCACTTTTATAATTCTTGATATCTTATGAAACTAAATAACAATTATTCAGTTTCATATTAGACTCCTATAGATATACAAAGATTTACTGTCTGACAGTAACCTATGCATATCTTGAACAATTGTTGCGTCTAACTCAACACTTATATTTTTTCGATTTTCTTTTACTTGTCTAAGTCGACATACTATCATAGATCTGATAATCATTTCCAATATCTCATATTGGAGACGCTAATTCTTCAATAGATATGAAAAAGGTTGATAATAAAAATATCTGAAACTTCATTCAAGTTTCATATTCATTTTGCCTTTACCAATATCCTTATATTGGTTGCAGTGGGAGAACTGCTACCTCTCTCTTCCAGCTGACTTGCCTTTATCCTTTTCAGGTGTGAGTTCGACCATTTGAGAAGGCACACTATGAATACTTCTTCTTCTTGGTCTATCCAAGTAAAAGATTTCATTATATCTAATTAGGATAGTGACATTCACTTAGCCCTGAAGACATTCTTCAGAGTTTTCTAGTCAATTTGAATATGAGAAGTATTGACATCCAATATGTCAAATTTCGGATTACTAGATGACATTTTAGTAAACGAAGGAAATAACGTGATTTAAGCAGATAGTTTTTATAATTTAATTATGCTCTTTTATTTTGAATTATTTCTCACTATTTTTCGACAGACTATATAACCTTCAGGTATACAGAATGAGAGACTCTGACGATCTCCTAGTAAGGATCATAATCTCCAAGAATCATAATATGATCTCGGGTAAACACATAGTACTATACCATTATCTTAGAGCAACCATCTCATGGTAAGTGCAACTCCTTGCATTATCCGATCTTATTTCGGCTCCCAGGTCTTTAATGGTCCCGGGTAAACATAGTAGACCATTATCTATGGTCTAACTTTTACCATCAATACGTGACAGACTAGAATAAGAATGTAACTCCCTGGTAAACGCAAGGACAGCTACACCATTCCTCTATTCCAATCTCAAGGCATCGTGATGCCATAGTTAATAGTCATTTCATCAGATGGTGGCAAATCTCGGGTAAACACATAGAAACTACCATCATTTAATCAAATTCTAAAAACTATATTGATGGAGAGCCACGCGGTGCATTCTCAATGACTCGCGCTCTGGCTTAAACTTATGTTGAAGATTTTGTTTATGTTAAGTTGGTGTCATCTTAGGTGATAGTTTATAAATATATCATATATATTTAACTATACCTAGATATTAGCAACCAATTCATAATAAAAAACTAAAAGTATACATCAACCATTCATGTTTATTATGTGATCATAGACAACACAGTGATTAACTGGAGCCAAACAATTAATCACCACAATAATATAACATTATATTATCTAAACATGCAAACACACAAGTACTGGTGATCTCATCTCCTTTCGCCTTCCTGGTTGCACTTGTGGATCATCCTCGCCTCTCCTCAACTGGTGCGATCAATTACAAATAATATTAATTTTGAAATAATTTCAAATACAAATAAATTGTAAGAGAAAGCCTTATGGCCGAATATAATAATGGAGGGAGATAGAATTACAATAGAATGAGAGAGGGAGGGAGGCACGGAGACCTCATTAATTAACATTTAATTAACCCATATAACACATTCCAAGATAATCCACATAATCACACCATCACATGATATGAAATTGACTAAGTGCATGTCTATGACCACTTCAAATTTTAACCACCCATACATGATAAAACACATCACATGCAGGTTAAAATTTTGAAAAATAATAGTTTTTATTTTCTCAAAACCTCGGTACCAATCAAAATTGGATAAATTTGAATTTTCAAAAAATTTCATTTTCTATCATGCATTTAAATCTAATTTAAGGTATCAAACACATCAACATGTGCACTCAAGGCTAAAATTAAAATTTTAAAATATTCCATGCATATTTTAGAACATTTCTAAATTAATTAATCTAATACCTATATTAATTTTAAAACACACTAACAATTATTAATGTAAAACAATCTAACATTTAGATAAAACTAAAAATTCCAAAATAACACTTATAAAAGAATTTCTAACTCTAATTAATTCATTAACAACTCTTTGTTAATAAAAATCCCTTTTATAAATGAATATTTCTCAATAACAATTAATAAGAAATATTAATTAGAACATTTCTAAATTAGTTTAACAATTAGACTCAATTAAATCTCTTAATAACTTTTATTAAAAGATCATTATTAAGTAGATTAGATTTTGAAAACTTCAATTAAAAGATTCATGAGAGCATAATTAATTATCACAATAACTATTATTGAGTGTTTATAATAACAATAATCCTTAAATAACTGTTATTAAGGGTTAATTCTCAAGAATAAATTAACACTTTAAAAACCAATCAATAAAACACTTAATAGCAATTATTAAGTGTCCCTCAATAATAATAATAAATAATTTCCTAACAACGATTGCTAAGAAATTATAAATATCTAATCATTAAAAAAAAACAATTAACAACATTTGTTAATTTTATTCAAGATCATATCTTAAAATAAATTAACAACACTTATTAATTTTATTTAAGAACACATCTTAAATAATTCCTTTAATTATTTAATTAAAGATATTTAACAACACTTGTTAATTAATTTTAAAAACACTTCTTAAAATATATTTATCTTAATTAAGATCATATCTTAAAGATTACCCCTTTATAACTAAAAATTATTATTTTAAGTTTAAAACATATTTTAAACTATATTTAATTTTAATTTTCAATAAATAAAGGTGGGGTTTATTTTAACAAGGGCTTTAGAGGTTTAAAAGGGGTTATTGGGGCGAGTTTAGAGGGGTGAAAGGAGGGTTGGAAGCCCAAATGGGCCAACTGGGCTGTACCAAACCTGTCTGGGTCGGCCCGGGTGTAAGGACTGAGATTTCGGGTTCTGTTTTCGGGTCGAGTTCGGGTCGGATCCCTTGGTTTGGACCCTGTGGGGGGTCTTGATTTTCCTGGCTGAATGGCGTCAGCACTGCTCGACGCCTTTCAAAAGGCGTCAGGTTGTGTGGACGCCATTTAGGTCTGCAGGTTGTTGTGCCACGTGTGTGCCACGTGGGCGGGTTTCAGGCCGCGAGAGTACGTCCCCGGTCACATCGTCTGAACGGCGTCCATGTTGGTCGACGCGATTCAGACTATGACCTCTGCGATGTCAGGGTGCGGTGCCAGAGCGTTGTCAGTACGGTCTGTCATGTCGTCTGAACGGCGTCCACGGTGGGCGACGCATTTCAAACCGCTGTCAGTACGGCCGTCCTGTCAGACTGATAGGCGTCTGCCTTGATCGACGCGTTTTAGCTGGATTCGGATTGACTCCGCGAGCCTCCCCTTCTTTCCCTCATTCTCGCCTTCACTCTCTCTCTCCTCGCCCTCTCCGCCCCCTCCGACTCTCTTCTCCCCCTTCCCTTCCTCTTCTTCCTCTTCCAATCACTCCATAGCCTCCCTACCTCTCACCTCTACCTCCACCACCTCCTTCGCGGCGTTCCCTTCTCCGGACGGCGGCCGACGTCCCGGCGGAGTGGCGGCGTCCTCGAGGGTACCGGCGGCGGTCTGCGGTGCGGCGGGTCGGCGGTGAGGAGCTTGGAGGAGTTCAAGAACCGGTAGGGGGACGAACCTTGCATGTGTTTGCTCGTGTGTTCCTTGGCGTGACATGATGTGGTTGGGCTAGATTGAGCATGTTTTAGGGGGTTTTCTTGTGGGAATGGCCATGCTTGTGATCGTGGTTTCGTAGCATGCCTGTGATAGAGGAATTCTTCTTCCTCCCCCTTTCCGTTTTGGGGCTTTTCGGGGTGTTTAGGGTCAAAGGAGGAACCCTCGGGTTGAACCAGGAAACCTGGTTTCTGGCGCTAAACGGCGTCGTGCCTGGTCGACGCCTTTCATAAGGGCGTCAGGGCAGTACGACGCCTTTTAGGGCCGAAACCTCCATGTTTGAGATTTCCTGTGTTAGGGGTTCTGGTGCTAAATGACGTCATGGATGGACGACGCCTTTCAGAAGGGCGTCGGGACATCATGACGCCATTTAGACAGGAAAATCACCCCGAGAGAGGGTCTGTAAATCTGGAATTTATGTGTGAATGGCGTCGGTGGACCTGGACGCGTTTTAGATAGGCGACTCCCTATGACGACGCGTTTCAGGGAATTTTCTGTCTGTTAAATGAACCTGTCCGAGGGACTTGAATGGCGTCAACCTCGGTCGACGCGATTCAAGACAGAGATGTGCAATCCTGATTTTCACCATGTGCTTCACCGTGGGATGATTTCAATTGCATGCTTCACGTTGTACGCTGAGACTGAGGACTCCTGTGTGAATGGAATCATGTTGTGTGTGTGTGTGCTTATGCGAATATGGAATCGGAATGACTGTGGTTTACGTTTGTCACCATGGACCGATGGGGAAAGGGTCATGGTGTCTGTGAGCTGTACCGGTGCGAAGGGGTACATGTGTGTTTTACCTTTGGCTGAGGGAAGCAGGATCGCCTTGAGCCCGACGGGCCGGAGTAGCCGGTGAGCTATCCGAGGGGTCGCTGTTTGTCCTCAGCGGGTCGGGGTTTCCCTGTTTGTCGTGACAGCTTCCGGCGTGTTTCTTGCTGTGGAGCTGGTTGTGGTACTGGTGGGAGTTGGTTTACCCTTTAGCCATTGGGCCTGATGTGACCTTTGATCAAGGTTACGAGTGGTACCCTTGGCCCTTTGGCCTGACGCAGCCCGGGAGATTTGGGTTTGTGGGTAGTTCCTGTAGCTTCGGCTTGACGGGGGTTCGCCGGTCCCCAGGGCCCTCCTGAAGCGCTGAGGCCTAGCGTGGAGGCAATCCGGACGGTAGGACAGTAGTCTAGACTGCTTGTGTGCACACGTAGCTGGCAGTGGCGGTACACTGGTTCCAGCTAGTCCTAGTTTGACTCACTGCCTCACCCTACAGTGCCCCGGAACACTGTAGGGGTGGACAGGCGTGAGCTGTGGTGGTAGTGTTGGGAGGCGACGTTTGACTTCGGTCGACAGTGTGGTTCAGTCGCTTCATGGACTTTGACTGTGAGTCGTGGCTCTGTGTTGGGTTCTTCGGGTTGCTTAGAGTAGTTCTTGTTGCACTGCTTATCGTACGTTTTATATCAGAGTTGGGTACTGTGTTTACTGCTTTACTTAATTTCCTTATATTCCTGTTGTTACACTTGTAGGTGTGTGAGTGGGAGGCAGGGGATCGGATGATCCCTACTGAGCCCATTTCTGGTGTGGCTCACTCCCTGCGGTTTCAGGTGTGGACCTCGAGGCGAGCGGTAGCGTGGTGTCTTCTTGGTGTGCGGACCAGCAGCTGTCTTAGTTCCGGGGTGTGCCCCGATGTTGTTGTACTTCCTTCTGCCTGTACTTATTTAATTGTTGGACATGTAATTATTGTTGGACTGTATACGGACATTGTTATTTTCCTTCCTGCGCACTTGCTTACCTTTGTAGTCCGTGAGATTGTTATATTTAGCCTTGTTTAGCACTTACTCCTCCAGACGTGTTGTGTAAGATCCGGGTGTGAACCCGTAGTTAATGGGCCGACATCCATTTAGTGACCGGGTCTCCGGTCATAGGATGGCGGGTCGTTAAACCGGGTGCCTGGCTCGGTCCGGCCTGCCCCAAGTGGGCTGGGCCTAGCTCAGTCCGGCATGGACCGCCCAGGCGGGCCGGCCCGAGCCTGAACCCAGACGGGTTCTACGGTTAAGGCAGAACCCTAGCCGCCGCCTGAGCCCTCCCCTCTCCTGCTCAACGTCGGCAAGGAGGGATGGGGGGGGAACAAGGCGGCACTGCCTATCTTCCTTGCCGCTGCTTCTTAGGAATCGGGAAGAACGCAGCGGAGAATAAAATCGATTCCTATGTATCGGCTGTTGGGATCGTAAAACGGACATTAAAATAAACGTGGTAAGAACGGTTCTTCACCTTTGCGGGGTTTCGAATCTCCCGTGGATGATGCCGACTCGGTAATCGCGCACGCGCACGATCTCTAGAGGTATCCACACGAGTTCCCGCTGCAGACGCGATTTCCTCCTCGACTTGAGTGCTCCGACCATATCTCAAATCCACCATGCGCGGAGAGAGACAGATCTACTCCAAGAGAGAGAGAAGGAGAGAGAGAGAGGAGATAGAGAATCTGGAGTGTAAAATTCGTCCAACTAACTTTTTACCCCTCCCCCTTGGCCTCCTTATTTAGAAATAAGGATTAGCACAAGGATTAATCCTCATGATTATCCAAGAGTTTGGCCTTGGATAATTCTCCATTAAATCTTCATGTTTATCCTGCAGCTTTTCATAAAAACCTAGATAAGCATGAAATTTAACGTCTCTCACCGTCTGACGAGAACGCTTATGTGTGTGTGACCCTCTAGGCCCATATATCAGTCCGGTTTCAGGCCCATTAAACTTAGAACTGATTCTAGAGTTTAATATTTATTAATTAACATTTAAACATCATATGTTAAATGATTAATTTAATAAACAAGTGAATTATCATCTGATGATTAATTCACTTGGCCTTCTGATCTTGAACAGCACCAAACACTACCTCATGATCCCAGAAAATATAAGGGATACTGTTCCCTTTAATTGAACCTTTCTGTCTGCAGATACCGCACAGATAAAATCCTTCACTCATGCAATGTCACAATAACGCAAGGGTATGGTTTTATAGTCAAACCCTCTATCGCATTATCTAGATGGATTCCAGTACTCAGTTAATTTCTAGAAAGACATCTCTTTCATTTGACCCTGGCCAGGGATTTCTGGGTACACATCCATAGGACATTTTCTCTCCAGTCTTATACCAAGAGTGAGTGATCCCTTGTTGTTCACTCAATTACCTTCGCAAGCTTTCCTCTGTATCTGAGAGACCGACAATCGTGGACTTAATGGTTAAACTCCACAAGTTAGAGAATCAAGATACAATGGTCCACAAACAAGGTATCATTGGTTACTCAGGTCAAAGGACCAACTGTGCTACTGCAACGATTGAATTCCCTGGTTGACTAATAGGTATAATTACCATCCAGGAATTCTTATTTGGGTCTGTTCAGTGAACTCATTCTCTAATGAGCACTCACAAGTTTGTCTTAGTGTCACCACACGAGCGAATGTGAGATCATTCACCCTCATCACATGAGCAGACATAACTTGTGTCGATCTTATCGGATATTTAATGTCCATCTTAAATATCCTATGATCGAGAACTGTTTAAGACAAGTGACCGAAGATATTGATCTCACTATCATGATCTCATCATGATTCAATATCCCATACATTTGTCTACGGACCTTCATTACGATAGTTAATTTGCGAGAACTATAAATGAAGAAATGATTGACTTTATTAATAATTTGAACCAGAATGTACAATGATTGGCGTTGAGGCCACCCAATTCTATCATTTGACCGGGCCGGCGAGGCTGCTACCAGCAGAGCTCCAGTGAGTCCCTTTCTCCACAGCCTCAATGCTCTTTTACGTACAGTTTAGCTTCCCCGACGCCGGTGAGGGGAAGCCAGGGCGGCGGCGCCCGCCCTTCCCACCGCCCCTGACCTGTTGGGTTCTCGGGTTTCTCCGGATCTCCCACGCAGCAGAAAATAAAATAAAAACGGAGATCCGCTCCCGTTTCAAAAATTAGAAAAACCAGATATCGGATAACCAGTTCTCACCATGTGCGGATTCGAATCCGCAACCGTTCGGTTCCGTCGGTGCGACAACGCAAGCCCCACAAGTGCCCGGCCTCTAGCGAAGTCCACGCGATCCTCCTCGCGACGGATATCCTCACGTTCCTCGTTCTTCGTAGCCTACGAAACCTCCGCCGATCGCCGCAACGCGCGGATGATTTCCCGTCGAACGGGATTCGGAGAAGCGGCGAAGCAGATCTGGATCTGTCTGGGACGCCAGAGAGAGAGAGAAACAGAGGAGGGGCGGCTAGGGTTAGCAACAGCTTGCCCTGCTCAGCCCGTTCTCTATGTTTTATATTAACCACGCGATTTTTCATAAAAACCCCCGGTTTGTATAAAACCCACTTATTTATCCATTGCCTTGAGAATCATTTGCATGTGACCCTCTAGGCCTAATTACCAGTCCAGTTAATGGCCCAACAAGCCCAGTGACTCCTCACTGGCTTTATTAATCAATTAATAACCCTTTATTAATTAATTAATCAATCGAATTGATGTCGCACATCGAATTCGATCGGGCCTCCGATCACATTGGGTGCCAAGCAACACCGCGTGAACCCGGAAGGTATCGGGGTTAAGCAACCCACTCTTGGAACCATTCCGCCGACAGTTACCGCGTGGATATAATCCTTCATTCGTACAATGCGCTCGAGTCAACTCAGGGTATGGCGTGCTGTCAAACCCTAACCGGTCGACTCACTTGCATTGGATGCCGCTGATAAATATCGGAAAACTCCTTTCCCGATATTATCGTCCGCCCTGGCCAGGGACTTCTACGCATTCTTCCTAGAGCATTCTCTCTCTAAGTACCGAGAGCGAATGATTCCTTATTGACACACAATTCCCTTCGTCGGTATTCCGCTGTACCCAATCCTTGGCGTTTTAAAATCCCGTGGCTAGAGATTCGTAAACCAAGGTCAAAGCACAGAACTCCACCGACAAGGTGTACTTGGTGTCTCTTGTCCGAGGACCATCCACACAACTGCGACAATAGAATCAAGCTGGTTGACAGTGAGGTACAATACCATCTAGCGATTCAGTCGGATCAGTTTAGTGAACTCACTCTCCAATGAGCACCTACAGATTCGCCTTAGTGTCTCCACACAAGTGACTTATGAGATCAGTCACCCTCATCATATGAGCAGGAGTAATCTGTACTAGTCTAACCGGATATCCTATGTCCTTCTCGGATATCCTCCGACTAGGAACGATTAAGAATATGTGTGTTTAAGTGATCAGTCTCATTAGTATGATCTCATCATAATCTGATCACTATAGTACATATTCACGGACTTCATTATGAAACGATAATTAATGCGATTTACACATAATGAATATTATGCCATTATATTAATAAATGAATGAGATTTACATAGTCAGATTGGCTTGTAGGCCACCTAAACCTAACAATATCCCACTTGGACTAAAGCCAATCACCTTTATACAATAAGCCTATAGACTCTAGGTGACGCTCAAACACAATTTCAGCCAACGGCATTGTCAATGGATCTGCTCTGGATATGATCTCTCTGATAAGATGAAAGCGCCTCATAATATGCTTCGATTTCTGATGAGACCGCGGCTCTTTCGCTTGCGCAATTGCTCCATTGTTGTCGCACAACAGCGGAACTAGTTCAGAGATACTAGGAACTACGCCGAGGTCGGTAATGAATTTCTTCAACCACACTGCTTCCTTGACGGCTTCAGCTGCAGTGATGTACTCAGCTTCACTCGTTGAATCTGCAGTGGTTACTTGCTTGGAACTCTTCCAGCACACTGCGCCTCCGTTCAAAGTAAACACGAATCTAGATGTAGACTTGCTATCATCTGGATCCGACTAGAAACTCGAGTCAATAAAGCCTCGCAGTTTCAAGTCACCTCCTCCATGGACAAAAAACATATCCTTAGTTCTTCTCAAGTACTTAAGGATACATTTCACTGCCTTCCAGTGCTCTTCGCCTGGATCAGCCTGCACTCTGCTCGTAACACTTAGAGCAAATGCAACATCAGGCCGTGTACATAGCATGGCATACATGATAGATCCTTTGGCAGAGGCATAAGGTATTCTATCCATGAGTACCCTCTCATTAGGAGTCTTAGGAGACTGCTCATATGAGAGACTAATTCCATGTCTCATCGGTATGAGACCTCTCTTGAAATTTTCCATGACAAACCTTTTGACTATGGTATCAATGTACAAGGATTGGGTCATTCCAAGCATCCTCTTTGATCTATCTCTATAGATCCGTATTTCCAATACATAGGATGCTTCTCCCAAATCCTTCATGGAGAAGTTTTTCGACAGCCAGATCTTTACGGATGACATCATAGTTACATCATTTCCAATGAGTAGTATGTCATCTACGTAAAGAACTAGAAAAGTGATTGCAGTCCCACTAGTTTTCTTGTACACACAAGGCTCATCTTCATTCTTAATGAAGTCATAAGACTTGACAGCCTCATCAAATCTTATGTTCCAACTCCGGGAAGCCTGCTTTAGTCCATAAATGGACCTCTGAAACTTGCACACTTTATCTGGAGATTCTTTGGATGTGAAGCCTTCCAGTTGTATCATATACACCTCTTCCTCAAGATTACCGTTGAGGAAGGCAGTCTTCACATACATCTGCCAGATCTCATAATCAAAATGTGCAGCAATGGCGAGTAGCACTCTGATCGACTTTATCATGGCAACTGGTGAGAAAGTCTCGTCATAGTCAATTCCTTGCCTTTGGGAATATCCCTTTGCCACCAACCTTGCCTTATAAGTGTCGATCCGTCCATCAGCACCGATCTTTCTCTTAAAGATCCACTTGCAACCGATGGGTGCAATATCCTCGGGCAAGTCCTCCAAGTTCCAAACTTGGTTGGTGTACATGGACTGGATTTCCGAGTTCATGGCTTCTCACCATTTTACAGCTTATGGGCCTTCTTTGGCCTCCTGGTAGGTCTTAGGATCATCATCCTCATTATATTTTACCTTAGACTCACCTTTAGCGATATGTCCTACATATTGTTCTGGCAGTCTAGGTACTTGAACAGATTCAGGAATTGATATCTCATCTGATGATAATGCAGCTATTTGGGGATCTGGAACCTCTTCTAGTACTATTTTACTCCCACTGTCCTCCTGGACAAGGTATTCCTCTTCTAGGAAGACAGCTTTCCTGGCGACAAACACCTTTTGTTCACCAGGATGGAAAAAATAGTATCCAAAGGTTTCCTTTGGATATCCCACAAACCTGCATTTATCAGTTCGTGATTCCAGCTTGTCTGGATCATGCCTCTTTACATGAGGAGGACAACCCCAGACTTTAACATGTTTGAATTCTAGTTTCCTGTCTTTTTATATCTCATATGGAGTAGAGGCCACAGACTTGCTGGGTACTCTGTTCAGTAGGTATGCTGCTGACTCTAGAGCATACCCCCAAAGGGATACTGGTACTCCCGAAAAGCTCATCATGGATTGCACTATGTCCAACAAGGTGCGATTCCTCCTTTCTGATCCACCATTCATCTATGGTGTATATGGAGGGGTTAGCTAAGAAAGGATACCATTATCCTTTAAGAATTACGTGAAATTAGTACCTAAGCATTTTTCTCCTCGATCTGATCGAAGAGCTTTAATACTCTTTCCTAACTGCTTCTCTATCTCATTCTTGAACTCCTTGAACTTCTCAAATGCTTCCGACTTGTACTTCATTAAGTACACAGCCGAATCTTGAGAAGTCATCAGTGAACGTGATGAAGTATGAGTAGCCACCTTTGGCTTGGGTGGACATAGGACCACATACATCCGAATGTATTAGTTCCAGAATGTCCTTGGCACGTTCTCCATGTCCAGTAAATGGAGATCTTGCCATCTTTCCCATAAGGCAGGATTCACATGTTGCAAACGATTCATAATCGAATGTTGTTAGATAACCATGCTTGTGCAACTTTTGCAACCTGCTTTCGCCAATGTGCCCAAGTCTACAATGCCACATGTAGGCTTGGTTCACACAATGCTTGCTCTTCTTAAGAACATTATCAATTTGAAGATTGTAATAAGAAACATCTAATAGATATAGTCTGTTGACTAAAGATGCCGAAGCTATTGATTTATTACCATAATAAATCGAACAGCTTCTATTCTCAATAGACAACCTATATCCTATCTTGTCCAAACAAAATACTGATATGATGTTCTTTATTATGCTAGGAACATAATAACAATCTTCTAATGATAAGATGTCTTCCGATGGAAGCCTGAGATTTGCTGTCCCAACAACAATCGTCTGAACTTTTGCGCCGTTTCCTAGCCTCAATTCCACCTCGCCTTGTCTCAGCTTGCACTTACTTGTCAGCATCTGTGCATCATGACAGATATGAGAAGCACATCCAGTATCTAATACCCAAGATGTTGAATCTCTAACTGACAAGTTAATATCTATCATATAGATATCTGAAGCTTCAGACAGCTTCACCTTTCCATGAGCTTTATCGTTAAGGAACTCCTTGCAGTTCTTTTTCCAGTGACCATATTACTTATAATAGAAGCAGTCACCCTTTACTACTCTTTTGCCTTTATCCTTCGATCTTTTATCGTATGCGATCATTTCTATCTCAGAGGTATCTAATGCCGATTCAGCAGGATGATCAGCATCAAGGGTGTAGGCAATCTGCTCAGATCTGAAGACATTCTTCAAGTGTCTAAGCCAATCTGAGTAGATCAGGTAAGTCAAAAGGGCATCAAGTATGTCGCGGAGTGGGTTATTTGACGACATAATTCCCTACAGGAGATAAGTAAAATCTATTTAGCAGATGTTTAATTATTAAAATTTAAAACAAGACATGGTCTTTTGTTCAAGTTTAACACCCACTAATTTTCGACGGACTGTATAACCCTCAGTTATACAGAACGGGAGACGCCGACAGTCTCCTAGTGGGGATCAGAATCTCAATGACTTGCACTACAGCCTTGTGGATAGCACAACAAACTGAAATACAATCAAAGAGCACCCAACTCATGGAACTTGCAACTCCTTGCAATATCTGATCATAGCTTCGGTCCCCAGAGGTTTAATGGCCTTGTGGATAGCACAACAAGCCACTAATTCTGGTCTAAGCTAACCATTGTTACACGACGAGCATAGATTTGCATGCAGCCCTTGTGGATAGCACAACAAAGCTACATGGTTCCTCTACCCCGATCATATAGGCATCTAATGCCATAGCCACAGTTTCTCCTCCCAATTAAACAGGCCTTGTGGATAGCACAACAAACCTGTCTAAACTGATTCGAATCCTATGACTATAACGATGGTGGACCACGCGGTAAGTTCTTAACTACTCACGTTACGGCTTAGAGTTTATCTGAGGGTATTTAGATAACTTTTATCTTGGTCTCTCCTAGGAGATGGTATATAAATATATCGTATATATTTACTAAATACTATACCTGCTTTGATTCATAAACAAAAGAAAACAATGCATCACATATATGTCTAGTGTGTGGTCATGGATAGCACAGTGGGTTTGACTGGAGCCAACAGTCAAACGCACACACAATTCTAACATAACATTTACATTAGAAAAACCTGCAAACATATAGGCAAAGGATCTTCATCTTTTCGCCTTTCTCATTGCAGTTGTGGATCGTCCTCGCTCCTTCCTCGGTTGCCTCGATCATATTACAATAATTCTAGAATTACAGGTAAATTGAAGAAGGCCTTATAGCGAGTACAAGAGAGAGGGAGGTAGAAGTACATCGGAGAATGAGAGAGGGAGAGATACGCCTATCTCTATTTATTAACAATTCAATAAACAATCATACATCCACGATCCACACAATCCATTCATCACATGAATAATTAATTAAGTGTGTATCCATGACTACGGTGTGTTTTAAACATCCACACATGATATAGCGCATCACATGGCTAAAATAAAAGAGTTTTCAAAATAAATAATTTTGACTTTCAAAAAGCTGGGATCCAATCAAAATTGGTATTTGAATTTCGAAAACACTTTTAATCAATTTAACATGCAATTAAATCTAACTTAAAAGCATCAAAACACACATCACATGTGCACATACTCCGAATTAATAAATTACAGATTATTCCATGCAAATTAGAACACTTCTAATAATTTAAACAATCTAACACTTAGATTAAACCCCATTAATAATCTAACACTTAGACTATTAAAGACTAATCTAACTCTTAGATTAATCCAACAAAGTTAATTAATAATTTAAGACATAAATTAATAATCAACCAAATTAATTATTAACTAATAACCTAACACTTAGATTAGTCAATTAATGTTAATTATTAATTTAACTTTTAAACTAATAATTAACACTAAGTAATTAATAATTAATTAACCTAACTCTTAGATTAGATAATTAAAGTTATCATTAATTTAACTATTAAATTAATGACTAACAATAATAAATTAAGGACTACTAATTTAACACTTAAATTAGTCATCTAAGTTAATTATTAATTTAACTCTAAAATTAACAATTAACTTACATATTAATTAACAATTAGTTGAAGTAATAATTAATAATCAAACTGTTAGACTAATAATTATTAATTACTAATTTAACCATTAAATTAGTTTTATTAAGATTAATTATTAGTTTGACCATTAAAGTAACAATTAATATTAATCAATTAACAACTAAATGATAATTAAAGTGATTCATAAATCATTAATAAGCCCATTTAAATAATATTGAATAATAATTAAATCTCAAAACAATTTTGATTTTTAAAATTAAATTCAAATTTTATTTGAATTTTAAATGAGCTCATTTAGGGTTCTAGGGGGTTTAAATGGGAAATATATAAGGAAAAAGACTCTACCAGTTCGAGCCAGGGAGGACCGGCCGGACCGGCCCGGTCGAACCGGGTCGGGACCGGCCGGCCCCCTTCCTTTCTTCCCCAGCCCGCCCGTATGGCAGAAACCCTAATGCCCCATATCGTGGCAGGAGGCGGCGGTCGGGGCCGAGGCAGAACCGCCCGGCGGCCAGCGGTCCTTGCTCCACCGGCGTGTCCTCCGGCGCCGTACAACAGCCCCGGCGCCGGTGGCCCCGATGCAGCTCCAAAACGGCTGCTGCAAAACCCGAACCCAAGAAGCTGTTGCAGGTGGTGGTGCCCGGCGGCAGGAGGGACAGCCCCGGCTGGCGGCCACTGCCCAGGCGCCACCGGCACTGCCAGGTGACGCCCCTGTCAACGGCAGGCATGCCGGCGGTGAGCCCGAAGCTCTTAAAATCTCCCTTAATATCTGGTTTTCACAGGTTTTCTCAAAATCATGAGGAAGAAAAAACTTTGGGTATTTGTCCGGCCTCTTCCTGCACCGGCTATGGGTTCGGTGAGGACCAACGATTCATCCTTATAGATCTGGAGTCCTAGTCCTCCTTCCCAACACTTGGGAACCCCGAACAAAGGCACCCTAAACACGCCGTTCTTCGTCTCACGAAGCATGTGTCGCCACGGCATGATGAAGGCCCCGCATCTGTCATCCCAGCGCTCCCACAGAGCTACTAAGAAGGGCGCGTCCCCCATGAACGGTCGGATCCGGAATAGCGGCCCGAACCCAAACGCGTCCACCTAGAAAAGGAGCCGATTGGGCAGCGCGTGGTACCAGGCAGTTGGCCCCACCCTGACGGACGGCAGGGCCCTGCGCCGCCTGCCGCCCGCCCGGACAGGTGGCGGGGCGGTCCGCTGTCCGCTCTGGCGAGCGGCCGGGACGTCCGCCGTCCGTACGGACGGACGGCCGGGAGCCCCGCCGCCCGCCACACCGCCGTGATTCAAAGAAAAAAAAAAGGGGGGGAATCAAAGGACTCACCTTCTTCTTCTTCGGGGGAACCTCTCCGTTACCACCGCCTTCCTCATCACCTTATCCTTCTCCTTCTTCTTCCTCTCCATCAGCTCTGTCTTCTTCCTCTTCATCTTCCTCCGTTGCCGCCATCCTCCCTTCTTCTTCATCTTCCTCTCCGGCGCGAAGAGGCTCCTCGCCGCCGCCGCCAAGAGCCTCCTCGCCACCGCCGCCGTCAAGAGCCTCCTCGCCGCCGCCGCCGCCGACGTCCACCTCGTCGCCGCCGCCACTGGAGCTCGCTCCATCGCCACCGCCGGTCCTCCTCCTCCTAAAGGAGCGGGGAAGCCAAACTCTCGCCATGGATGGAAGGGTGGGAAAAATTTTGGAATCGAAGAAGAGGGAGAAAAGGGGTAGGAGTGGAGAACAATAAGAACCCAGGGCTTCTTAAAGCCATCCGCCGGCATGGACGGCCAGCCGCCTGGCCGTCCGCCGGCGTGCATGGCCACGGCCGTGGCCGTCCCACGCGTCCGCCAATGTGGGCGGTTTGCTTACATCTTTGGAGGGGAATTTCCAGGAAAATAAAATTTGTATTATTCACTAAAATTTCAATGGATACATTATTCCAATGCTCTACGGCCCATGAAAAAGGCACATACAACAGGTCGTACATCGGTTAAATAGTTTACATATCTTTTGACTTCCACTGAAGCCTCTGTTACATCAAGACGAGCTTTTGTGAATCTGGAGTGACGGCGCCATGCACGTTGGAATCGCTCTATTGCTTTCGCCTCTCTCGCGTACCCTGTATGTCTCGGCACGATTAGTGTGTCATGCAAAGCGGGGAGCGGCACCTGTCTGGGAACTCCGATCTGAAGATGGCAACGATGTCCTTGGTACACGGCTAACTCGTCATGGCCAATTAGCCACAACTCACGCTCACGAGAAGCCCTTGTGGTGAACTCCATATCTCGAAGGATCATCGGGACAAAGATAAAATTTTCCACGGGCAGAAAGTTCAGGTAATCACGCTAGTCGTCCCTCGTCTTGAGATGAGCTGTGAGACACCTGACTTGATCTTCGGGACCAAGAAGCGAGCGTGCAGGATACCATGCACTGTACTGAAAAATCCGGGAGGTGGAAGTTACTTTTTCATCAAAATCAAAAGATAAATACATCTCCATCCACAATTGTAAGGTAAACAAGCTTCCCCTCACAGATCGCCCCATGATCATGTGGCTAAGCCCTCCATACATATGTGATAAGATCACCGGGGCGAGAGAATGGCCTCTCCACAATAAGCTCAGCACGCTCACATACTCCCTCTCTAGCACAGAGCCCGAAGTAGGAAACCATAAGACTACCCCAAGAACTAGGCATAGGCCTCGCATCAGCCTCTCAGATTCGACCGTCTTGCGCTTAATCTCTCGGATCAACCAGTACGCAAGGCGATCGACGAGGATTCCTCGACTGTTAGTCATGCGGCATACCTCCCGTTTGTCCTGCACTATATCAACAAAGATTTCCTCCCATGCAGGCAAACCAGAGGGATCACCGGTGGCTAGGCCCTCCCAGCCATAGAAGGTTTCTACCTCCTCCAGCAGTACTGTCGCCTCGAATTCTCGGAACACGAACGTGTGCGTCTCCAGATGCCACAGTTCGAGCAGTGCACCCAGCCCCTCCCAGTGCCAGTGAATAAAAGCGAACCACTTTGCAAACACAATGGAACGGGTCAAACTCCACCGATGCATATATACCCTCATGTCTAGGGTAATCACGTCCAGCAGGGCCGCAAGCCATGCATACTTACGAGTATGCCTAGCATCAGGGAATTTGGGAAGAGGCTACAGGATAACCAAGTGTCAAGAGAGAGAGGAGAGAGCCAAGGTGGACAACACAAAGGTTTGAGCATACCTGTACGTGGGCCACCAGGTTGCTGAGGTGGCCTTCCACATCGGATAGAACCTGAGGCTCCATAGCAGTAGCGCAAGCAGAAGGTGAGGCCATCTTTTCACAGAAAGCTCGAGTTCTGGAAGAAAGCCCCACGACAACTCTCCCTTTTTAAGGCCATGGGATAACCACAAACTTTTCCACGTCCCATAAGAGACAGAAAGGCATGCATATCCTTTTCCTTTCCCCTCTTCATGGACGGCATACCCCTTGGCCTTCCACCACTTCATAGATGGCACATCCCTTGGCCTTCCACCTTTTCATAGAAGGCATGCTAGTTGGCCTTCCACCTTTTCGTAGAAGGCATGCTAGTTGGCCTTCTACCACTTTAGAAAAGGCCCATCCACGAGAAGGCAAAGTGCCCTTCTCCCTTCTCTACTTTGAGAAGGTAACCTCACCCCCAGGGTCAAGAGACCACTTTTCTCAATATCAACAAATTAATGGTTCTTCCTGGAATTCGAGTCGAAGCCATATCGGATTGGCATTCTACCAATAGAATAGCCATATCTTCCATATTGGCTTCGACTCGAAACTAAACATTTGCTTCTCATCCTCCTGCAGTTTAATATTTAATGTTGTGATCATTGAATATGTGAACGTTGCTAATGTGTGTTTTTGCAGTTGCAGGAAATCTGAGGCAAGTAGGATTGAAGACACAGGAGGCTAATAACTTCGGGTGTATAGACTCTGAGTTCCTCTTTAAACAAAACAATGAGGAGTCTATATTCCCCAAGTTATTCGATTGGCCAATAAATCCCTCCTGTTTGCATTAGGAATTTGTTTTCTAATTTTTGAACCAGCATGCATTGCATTGCATCATCCACCATTCCCGCCCTAGGGGCAATGACCATAATTTATCACTCTGCTTAATCCATTGTTGATCTGTGAGTCTGACAATTGTTCGTCTGTTAACTCTTTGAGTTGCAAGACCTAATTCTTTTTCCAATACGTGTGCTTGAGATTCTCTCACTTGGCGATTATCCGATGCGCCAGGCCACCGCGCGCCCGTTGTGTCGAGAGTTCTTCAAGTCACACTCCTACATCTTTCATGCTTGAGATCCCCTTGGGCCAGATCGTTGCATCCTGGTGCGCCAAGGCCTCGCGGTTCCAGCACCCGAGGGTCCCACGGATTGTGATTCTCTAGTCTGAATTTGGTTCCTCTCCTCAGTCACCCTTGCAATTCGAATAGCTAGCCTTCATGCATTTGCCGCGCTCGCATATCATCCTTGGATATAGCTCATCCCTTCTTGGGCCGTCCAAAATCAGTTTTGATTTTCGGAACACCTATTTTTCATTCCGTTCCACTCCACTGCAAAACAGGTGTCCCGGAGGGGCATTTGTAGACACCGATTTTGGACCACCCTTTTGGTCATGAACCCCATCCATCATTAGCCCATCATCACCAAATCCCTCATCTTAGCCATCTCAGCCCACTAATAACTAGGCCCATTAACCAAATCCCGACTCTAGCCACCTTTTCGTGGAAGGCCAACCAGCCCGCCTTCCACCACCCTTCGAAGGCCAGCCAGTCCGCCTTCCACCACCCTTCGAAGGCCAGCCAGCCCGCCTTCCATCATCCTTCGAAGGCCACCCCTCGCCTTCCACCCCCCTTCGAAGGCCAGCCAGCCCGCCTTCCACCACCCTTAGAAGGCCAGCCAGTCCGCCTTCCACCACCCTTCGAAGGCCAGCCAGCCCGCACCCTTCGAAGGCCACCCCTCGCCTTCCACCACCCTTCGAAGGCCAACCGGGCCGCCTTCCACCACTTCGTGGAAGCCAGCTACCTGGCCTTCCACGAGATTGGAAGGCATGTTGGCTGGTCGTCCACTCCCCTCTAACTACCACTTTGACCTCGTCTTCCCCACGTTCTCCTCTACTCGCCGCCCTCACCCCCACTACTCCGATCACTCCCACTCCGGCGACTGTCGCGCGCACCACCTCCGATCCTTGACCATTTCCCATTGGCTCCAGGATGATTTACGGGGATTTAGACCCCTATTTTCTCCTATTTTCCCTTCACCTATTTAAACCCCCCATATCCTCTCGAGCAGGGGGTTAAGAAGAAGAGAAAGAAGAAGAAGGAGGAGTTTTTTTTCTGGAGGGAACGAGTCGGGCGGACAAGGAGTCAGAGAGTTTCAGGAGGGGCTTCAGGAGGAATCCTTCGCACTCCAAATGGGTTTGTCTTCTTAACCCTTTCTTACTTTTCCCCGCTTCATTCTATTGCATTATCACTTTCCATCCATGCCGTAACATTCTTCCTTTCTCACTCTTCTTTTTACTTTTAACATATCGCTTCATTTTTCACACACGAGCACCCTTATTTGCATGCATGCATGATAAGATGACCTAGCAACTCTTACTCCCCCAGAGGTTTTAAACAAAAAAACGGGAGGTAGGTGGCCATAATCTACGGTCACCTTCCCTCCCCACCACCCATCCGGTGCGTCTCCCTCCAATTCTAGTTAATTTTTATATTTTTATGGATAGATTCTACATGCCACAGTTCTAATCGGGTCATTTTTCTTCTCTTGTCTTGTCTTGTCTTTTCAGGGATCCTTACTGCATTTCCTTATGCAGACTGCCGGGCTCTCCTCCACTGGCCGGCCGGAGGAAGAGAAGGAGAAACCACCATTTCCCGCTCCCTCTCAACGCGATCACGCTTACAATCCTGCGGAGCATAGGGACCGTAAGGTAATGCTCCTGGCGATCACACCTTTATTTCTAACCCCCTTTAAATCGCCACAGTGCTGAGACGAACGGAGAAGCCCTCGCCCGAAGCCCGCAGTAGCGGCGGGGGACATTCCGGGCGCCTATAGCCCTCTGGCGATCACGGTGGGACACCTATAGCCCGCTGCACGCGTCGCGATCAAAGGTAAGAAGGTAAGGACCCGACATATTTTATTTTGATTTAGCAATAGTTCATTTTGATTAAAAAAAAAAAAAAAAAAAAAAAAAAATCTGCCAAACGGCCAGGCGACTGGCCGTCCAGAACCTTCAGAACCTTGGACGGCCACCCTCCTAGCCGTTGCTGGCCCTTGGACGGCCAGCCCCTGGCCGTCGACCCTTGGACGGCCAGCCCCTGGCCCTCGGCCCCTTGGACGGCCAGCCACTGGCCGTCGGTTCCCCTGGACGGCCAACGACCAGGCCGTCCACTACATTGGACGGCCGGTCTCCTGGCCGCCGTCCCCAGCTTAACGGCCAAATTGTTGGCCGTCCACTACCTTTGACGGTGAAGCTTCTGGCCGTCGTTCCTGCTTGCTGTTGCTGTTCACGTATGCTGTTTTGCGGCCTGTTTTGTTGATTTGTTATATGTTCTGACCTGCTGGTTGTTAAATTTCTGGGTTTTTTGGGTATTCTCCGCGGGGGTTTTAAGGAAGAGCCGGCATCACATCTCTAGTCATCTCTCCCGCAGGATCTGACTCTCCCACTAATGATTCCCACTCGGGTGTGACTAGTCTTATTCTGTTGGGAACCTCCGTCAGTCTCCGTAAGCCAGGGATTCCCACTTGGCCGCTGAGCAGGTTGTACCTGAAACCACCCTGTAGGAACCTCGAGTTTGTATGAGAAATTAATTCAACCTTTCTATTTACAATCATCCACCTATAGGTGTCACTGAGAGAATTATTTCAAAATTTAAAGACACCTAACTAAACCTTGGTGGAACAAGTTTTGAAAAGTGAAGGGTCGTTAAGGATTTAAACTTGATTTGTTAGAAACCAACTCTCATAATACATTGTTAACATTTCAAGTGAAACATAAAATCATTTAGGGTCTGTGTTTCATAATGAACCGAGTGTATGTTAACACTATGTATGATGACATGGACGAGTTTGGTAACAATGTTATACACAACCCTTTGTTCGAAATTGAAGAAGATCCCCAACAGACCTTCATAGGAATGCTCCAAGCATCCAGAGAAGGACTTCAGAGGAAGGATTCTGATGAATCTTCTACCTCACAGGGAGAAGATGAGCCTGTAATTTCCAGTAGGACATTCCAAAACCCTGGAGAAGATCCGGAACTCATTGCTGTGCTATCACGGTATACTCCGGATCAACTCATCCAGTTGGTTTCCCGTGGCAAAATTCAGGACGCCACTCCTCGGAAAACCTAATTCCAAGGATCTTCTAGCATACCCTAGGCAAGTCAAGCTATGCCTACTCACACAATCCCATTTAATCCCATCAACCAGGTCACACCTCCCAAGCAGGAGGAGTTCATCTACAAGAATGAGGTTGAGACTTGTGTACGGCAACTCATGGCCGAAAATCTCAGCCTCAGACAGCCTCATTCTCTCTTGAGCTACTGTAAGCTCCCCCCAGCCAATTTTCCACCAGGGTTTAAAGTACCTAAGTACAGGAAGTACGATGGTACTACTGACCCACATCATCATTTATCCGGGTTTCTCATGGATTCCCACCAGTGGCTCTTCGATAGAGTCCTCCTTGTCTACCTTTTTCAGAAGTCTCTCAAGGGAGAGGCCTTGAGATGGTTCTCTTCTCTACCAGCCACTGACCTAATCAACTTTGCTATGGTCTTTGAGAGATTTATTACCCACTTCAACCATATGGCAGCCTTGCCCCTACCTTGTTTGATCTTGTAATGGAAAAAATGAAGTCTGATGAAGACTTCACTCACTTTGCTAATAGGTGGAGAGCTATGGCTTCTAGAGCAGAGGTTCTTATCCCTGAAGCACAAGCAGTCACTATGCTTGTTAACAACGCTACCCCCCAGCTCCGAGCTATTCTCATGCTTAGCGAACTTCAGACATTTGCTCAGCTGTACAACCGAGCTAGGGTAGTTCAGTCCCAAATCCGAGACTCCACTCTGCCTTCATTCTTTGAGAACAGAAACAGGAACAAGAAAGCCACACCAGCTCCTACCACAGAAGGAGTCACCATCAATGAACAGGTCAGCATCCTAACACAGCCAACCAGGATTCCCAATCCCCATCCTAAGTCTGACACTCAGCCCAACCAGAAGCAATATGCAGTTGTTCCTCCCCCGACTAATTACAGTCGTCCTATGGCTAAGCGAGCATCATATCCACCTCTGCCGGAATCATTGGCAGACATTTTTTATGCCTTGCTAGCTTGTAACGCCATTCAACTCCCACCTCAAAGAGAAGGTGTTCCGCGCAATACGGACACGTCCAGATATTGCCCCTGCCATAGGATCACGGGACACACAATCTACAATTGCTTCACCTTCAGGGATTGGGTATATGACTTGAATGATGAAGGGCGGATAAACTGGGAGGACATGAGAAAAGCCATTGAGGCTTTGAAGGCTAAGAAGGAACTGGGAATTGTGAAGGACCCGTTACCTTCTCATCAAGTGGTTCAAGATTCCTCCAGCTCCCAAGGAAAGGTCAACACTTTGATCAAAGACTTGGAACCTGTAACAGTTCGCAGGGAACAATACTGGGAGTATGAAGGGTCTGGGATAAGACATCAAGATCCTACTTGGTCGCGTGAAACTAAAGGAGTTACTCCAGAAGTCTCCACGTTGTCCCCTAACGAGCCTTTGGTCCTAATCCGGCCCAAAGAGCAACCGGCAACCCTCAAGCCAGTCACTCTCATTCAAATCCTTCCGATCACAGTCGAGGGGCCCACCCTATCCATCTTTTGTCCAACCGGGAACCAAGGTTCAATGACTGGCTTCAATCCCATTAGGTCACCATTGGAAGCAGATCCAATCTCGGTAGGTGTAACGCTTAGGAATCGCATCATTCCTCCGAGCCAGCCCTTGGACTCTCAAGGTAACTCAATCCCTACCATGGGGAATGCCCAGTCTGAGTACGACATCCTCCAGCTTTTAGAGAAGACCCCCGCTAAAATCTCTATCCTCGAGCTTATCCGGAAGTCTCCCACACACAGGGAGACGTTGTTTAATTTCCTACAACAAATCACGGTCAATGAGGATCTTCCTAGCGGTGGGGTCACTAATGCTATCCTCTCAGTTACTCAGACAACCATGATCTCCTTCCCAGAAAAGGATCTAGCTCCCCCTGAGTGCCGATCCCTTCCTCTGTGCCTAACCGCCATTCTCAATGGTCATTCAGTAGACTCCATCTTACTGGATACCGGTGCCTCTATCAATGTATGTCCCCTTAAAACCCTCAAAAGGATAGGGATAGACCTAGAGAAGGTTGAGTCCACCTCTATGATGGTCTCAGCTTATGACAATTCCCAGAGACCAGCAAATGGAAAGATCTTCCTGCAACTAGAAATCGGTCTGGTATCCATGATTTTGGAATTCTACATCCTGGATGTTAAGCCGATCTACAATGCTATTCTAGGGAGACCATGGATGGACCAAACCTTGGGGGTCCCATCCACCAACCACCAGTGCTATAAGTTCCCGTATAACGGGAAGATTGTGAAGGTCAAAAGCACTCCCTACATTGAGTCATTGGACTCAGTGACAACAGAACAAATTCCATCCGTGATAACTTCCCGGAAAGGCAAAGAGCATGTTCTTTCATCAGTGAATTCTCACCTAAGGCCTAGGTCTGGCATAGCTTGGCAGCTCATGAGTAAGATGGGGTATAGCTTAGGCTCCGGGTTAGGGAAAGAGGAACAAGGCATTTGTGACCCCATCTCAGAGAACCCTGTCAGTGGAGGATGTGGCCTGGGTTATAAGTTTACTGAACCACCAAAAGGAACACAGAAGTGGTCCCTCATGAATCACTTTGTGAGAAAGAAGCAGGAATTGCCTAGGATAGAGGAGGAACTGCAAGAATATCATGAGGGTAGTCAAGAGGAAGATTTTGGCATATCATCCTTGTTTTGTGAATCAAGCAGCCCACCGATAGGGCTTTTTTTGGTCAGGAATGAACCAGCTCCGGCTACGTTCATTCCTTTCTTGTTCCAGCCACCTTCCGTCCCGATGCTCTCAGCTCCGATCGACGCTATTTCTTCTGAATGTTTCATGCTACAGGCGTTCGGTCACGAAAAAAAAAGTCCAATTCCCATCTTGAGGGAGGGGAAGTCACTTTCGAGGAGCTTACGTGGTGGGGCGACCCCGCCATCATTGAATCTTTGTCCCAAGGGTCTACCCTTGTCCCATCCAGGACAAAATTGACCCATTCTCCAGGCCATGTACATAGCAGTTTAGGAATTAGGATAACTTCCTCCCTATCTAGAAGTTGTAGGGCTAAGCAAGTTCCTTCATTCTTAGTTCAGGAATTAGCAAATAGATGTAAAGCTTTGAAAAAGTTGGATAAGTTTCTTCAGATAGGGGCATCCCCGAACCATTGGAATTAGTGAAGGATGAGTCTTGCAGTGATGGTCTGGGAGTATTTGAGCTTAGTGAAGAGGAAGAGGTAGATGACTTGGTCGAACCACTTGTGAATGGGACGAGACAGTTTGATGAACCTTCATCAGCCATCGACGAACCCACTAAAGAAGTCAACCTTGGAACAGAGGAGGATCCGAAGATAGTGCTAATTAGTGCCCGTTTGAGTCCAGAAGAAGAAGGATCCATAATAGCCGTGCTCCAAGAACACCGTGATGGGTTCGCTTGGTCATATGAGTATATGCCCGGATTAAACACAGAATTGGTGGAACATCGGCTAATCCTCAAGCCTGATGCCAAACCCGTGAAATAAAAGTTGAGACGGCTACAACCGGAATTAGCACTTAAAGTAAAAGAAGAGGTTGACAAATTACACAAGGCCAAGTCCATCCGGGTAGTGCTCTACCCTAAGTAGGTGGCTAATATCGTCCCCGTGGCAAAAAAGGATGGAAAGGTTAGAGTTTGCATAGACTTTCGCAACCTCAATCAAGCATGCCCAAAGGATGATTTCCCACTACCTCATATAGACTTGCTGGTTGATAACACGGCTAGATTTGAGATGTTATCTTTCATGGATGGTTTTTCGGGATATAATCAGATCCGACTAGCTAAGGAAGACCAGGAGAAAACATCTTTCAAAACCCCATGGGAACTTATTGCTACATGGTCATGCCGTTTGGGCTTAAGAATGCTGGAGCCACCTACCAGAGGGCTATGATGGCAATCTTTCATGACATGATTCACATCGACATGGAGGTTTATGTGGATGATATCCTAGTGAAGTCTAAAACCAGGAAGGGACATGCTCAAATCCTTAGGGCTATAATGCAGAGGTCAAGGGAACACCAACTGAAAATGAACCCAAAAAAGTGCGTATTTGGGGTTTCTTCTGGTAAACTGCTAGGATTCATGGTGAGCAGAAGAGGGATTGAGGTTGATCCAGACAAAGTGAAGGCGATAGTGGAAATGCCCCCACCTAAAAATGTCAGGGATATAAAGGGTCTCATCGGCCGTTTGCAATTCATCAGACGGTTCATATCTCAACATTCTGTGAGATGTAAACCCTTTTATGATTTATTGAAAGCAGGGGCAAAGTTTATTTGGAGCGATAAGTGTCAAAAGGCCTTCAACGAACTAAAGAGCTACCTCCTCAATCCACCAGTCCTTATGGCTCCTATCCCGGGGCAGCCTCTATTGCTATATGTCTCCACCACTGAAGAATCAGCTGGAGCAGTATTGGCCCAACTTGACGACGAGAAGAAAGAAAGAGCAGTGTATTATCTTTCCAAGCTCTTCAACGATGCCGAAAAGCGATACACTGCCATGGAAAGGACATGTGCGGCTGTCGTCTGGGTAGTGCAGAAATTGAAGCACTACTTCCTCGCCCACGAGGTCAAACTTCTAGCAAGAATGGACCCGTTCAAATATTTGCTAGAGCGGCCAGTTGTAACAGATAGGCTGGTGCGATGGTAGACCTTCTTGAACCAATTTGACATCACCTATGTAAATCAGAAGGCTGTGAAGGGGCAAGCAATTTCCGAACACCTAGCCCATCATCCACTGCCTACATTTTCACCCGTCAACGAGGAATTCCCGGATGAGGAGTTGGGTCTAATAGTGGATGATACTCCATCCTGGGTCCTTTATTTTGACGGGGTGCTTAATTCTCAAGGCAGTGGGGTAGGAGTAGTCCTCGTATCTCCGGAAAGGATAAGTATTCCGCACGCTTGCCAACTCTCCTTCTCAGCGACCAACAATGTCGCTGAATATGAGGCTCTCTTAGCTGGCTTAAAATTGGCGCTGGTTCTGAAAGTCTTGGAGTTGAGGATAATTGGAGACTCTCAACTAATCCTCCACCAAACCGTGGGCAAGTACCAAACCCGGGATTCAAAATTGAAGCCATATCAGGAGTTAGTGAAGTCGCTAACTAGGCATTTCAGAAGGATCACCTACGTACATGTACCTAGGTCTCAGAACATCCTAGCAGATGCCCTGGCCTCCTTATCTTCAGCACTAGAGATTCCCGTCACCAAAAGTTCAGCCACCATCACTCTGCACAAGCAAGACTCACCCTCCTTCCGGGACCCCTGGTTCCAACAATTCCTCCGCTCATCTGAACATGTCTCTGCTATCACGGATGAACTCACCCCCGACTGGAATGATGGGAATCCGTGGTGTTTTGATATCATGAATTATCTCCGCGATGGGTCATTCCCATCTTATGCCACATCTTCTGACCGTAAGGCTATCCGCCGTGCATCTCAACGATACCTTATCTTAGGCGGTCGCCTTTTCAGAAGATCCTTTAGCGGAGTGCTTCTTCGGTGTCTAGATGATACCGAAATCTATCATGTCATGGAAGCATCTCATGCCAGTGATTGTGGCGGTCATATTTATGGTCGTGCCTTAGCTGAGAAGCTCCTCATGTCCTATTATTGGCCTTCAACGGAGGCTGATTGTTCCATATTTGTTCAGAGGTGGTTGAAATGCCAGTTACATGCTAACAAGGTTCATGCACCTTCATCATCTCTCAAATCCGTCATTTCCCCGTGGCCCTTCGCCATGTGGGCATTCGACGTTATAGGACCTTTGGAGGATCGATCAGGCGAAATAAAAAGGAAATCATTTATCTTAACTGCCACTGAATATTTCACTAATTGGGCTGAAGCGGAAGCATTCGCGGAAATCAAAGCATCCACGGTGGTGAAGTTCATCAAGCGCAACATTCTCGCCAGGTTCGGGACACCGCGCGATCTCATCACCGACAATGGACCACAATTCATCTCCCAAGAGCTCCAGGACATGTGCAGTAAGTATGGCATTAATTTGCACCATTCTTCGCCTTACTACCCACAAGGAAACGGACAGGCCGAAGCCACCAATAAAACTCTTATTCGAATCATCAAAAGAACTTGCAAATCTCACAATTATTCAGACTGGCCGGATCGCCTAGTAGAAGCTCTTTGGGCGTACCGTACTTCTGTCCGAACCCCCACCGGACAAACACCTTATTCACTAACATTCGGAACAGATGCGGTACTCCCATACGAGATTCTCCTCCCTTCTCTAAGGGTGCAGTTGGACAATGGAATTAGCGACGCCGAACGTCGTAAGGCCATGTTAACCCAACTAGAACTATTAGACGAAAAAAGGATGATGGCGGCAGACCATGCTCAAGTTTACAGGAATACGATCGCAAGATTCTACGCAAAGAAGGTTCTCGAAAGAAAGTTTGAAATTGGGGAAATGGTATTCAAAAGAAAAATGATCAAAATTCCTGGTCCCAGGAGCAAATTGCAAGAAAATTGGGAAGGTCCATTTGTAATCAAGGAGGCATACTCAGGTAATGCGTACCGCTTAATCAATGAAAAAGGATAGGAATTACCCCACCCATGGAATGGGGTGTATCTGAAGAAGTTTTATCCATGAAAACAAAAAAAATCAAAAATCAAAAATCTCAAAAAAATCAAATATCCCAAAAAGCAACAAAAATATTTGTAAATATGTGCATACTCCAATGAAAATGACAAAAAAATCAAAAAAGGCACAAAATCCAACTGTCTGGTGACTGCCATGTAACCCCCTGTCTAGGTCTAGTTGCATGATAGATTGGGTTAACATTAAGGTTTGGCTAAGACTTTGGTCCACCAGAACCTTGGACGTGTCTACTTTACTTTCATACGGATCTCTATGATCAACCTGAGATGCACACACTTACACGTTTTTTCAAAAGGGAACCTTCTTAAAATGAGTTCCAAGTCTTTAGCAAACTGTCAAAATGCAACCTTTGCTCTTCATCTCTCGACCGATCAGGACAGTTGACGCCCTTAAACGGTCGAGCTCAGCGAATTGCGGTTCCTCAACAACCCGATAGATGTAACCCCTCAAAAGGGCCCAAAAATGAAATGTAAAGGACCAGAGCACGTGAAGAGGGCAGTGTCCCCGCAGGCGGAATATCAAATAACTCCGAAAAATGTCAAGAGAGGAAAAGAAATACAAAAAAGAAAAGAAGGGGTTCAAGCAATCATGAAAAAAAGCCTGGTCGTGACCGTGCCTGGCCATAAAATCTACCGAAGGCCTGAAAAGTCAAAATAGGGGCAACTTGGAGGTCAAAAGGGGTCCGTTTTGTCACAGCTCGCCCTTTTAACGGTTTTGTCGATCCTCCTGTGAGGTTTGTCTCTAAAATTTCTTCACTTTTTCTCCCTCAAGGTTTAGCACGAGATAGCTATCTAAAGACCGAACATCATTTTAAAATGGTTCGTTTTTCGAAAATCGTCACATGCTCATATGATCACAGGAGTCCAAAATGGGTGAAGAGTAATGTCGATGTTTCTGGTGAACTAATTTCTTAACCATAATCTCAATGTGTACTCTCGAAGACTTCGGGCTGAGGTCAATGCATGCGCGTCACCAATCGGTGCGACGACGTCTGATTCCGGGTCAGCGTCGCGCGGTTGACCGTTAAGGTTCCAAGGTGTTCCATCATATACCTTCTAGATTGTGAGGAAAGAGACCCGGGTTGGGCAAATTATTTACCTTGAAATTTTTTTGAGCAAACTTGGTGGTCGGGAGCAACTGGGAGCCTAAGCATGGCATGACGGTATTGTCATCAGTATGAGTCTTAACCGGTCAAGGTTAGTTTGAGGAGTCTAGAGGCCCAAATCAATCTAGATGCGTGCTTAGGATACCTGGGAAGTTGAGTGTGCATTTCCCTTTCATCATTCGACCAGGCTAAGTTTGGGCAGTCACCAGGTAGGTGGAATAAAAAACGTGTTTTCATTCATCACACACCTCATTTGTTAATACCCACCAGCATTTGCATATTTACTTGCCGCATTAGTTTCAATATTCTTCCATTTGTCTGGTTAGTAGGACACGGCCCCTTGACCCTATGCGAAGGCTAGGGAAAAGGTAGTTGCTCTTTTTTGGGCAAGCGGCCGAAAGCAGATACTACTAATAGTTTCCCTAATGTTGTGCATGCAGGAATAACAGGTATGGACAGAAAGCAAAACAAGAAGTGCCCAGATATGAATAGTGAAATATGCAAGCATAACATTATAATCATACATCACGACACAGGGGCATACCCCTGCATCAGCTCTCAATCCCTCTTCCTCTCAACCTCTCTTCCTTCCTTCCGCGTCATCATCTCTCCTATCTCGAGAGGGGTGCCTCATCTGACTCTCAGCGTCATCCTCCCGAGCACGGCGATGCCCTGACGCCGGTCGCATAGACCCCGATGAGCCAGCGGGTCGCAATGCTCTCCACGCATCCTCAGCTAGAAGGGAGTCAAGGTCTCTAAAGACGGAGCTCCCAGCAGGTGCCTGGCCAGCTAACGGGGCAGGAATAGGGGGACGAGCTCCTGGACTCTGCGTGCTGGATCTCGTAGCTCGTTCTCGCCCCTTCTTCATCACTCGGTCCCACAGGGTTCGGTACTTGAAATCAAGCTCCCGCACCTCTGTCTGTGACCTCGTCAGCTCCTCCCGTAAGCCGATTATCTTACCCTCCCAGTACACGTCCGGGTGGGATCCTTCTCTCGCCCTGGCCCGAGCTGTCCGCTCCTCTAAGACCCTGTCTCTCAACTGCTGATTGAGGCTCTCCAATTCTTGCGCCCTGGCTAAGGCGGTCTCCACCTCCTGACGCTGCAAAGGAACTCAGGGTTAAGCAAGCTCAATCATTATAACAAAGGAGCGGAACAAGTCTCACCTGCTGTGCCAAATCCGCCTCTCGGGCCTCCGCACGACGGAGAGCATCTTGCAGTCTCGCCTCCCAATCAGCAGGAGCAGCTGGCCCCTGGGATGATGAGCCCGCACCAGGATCCCCTCGCAGCCCGTGAAGGGCTAGCGTCTCTCTCTGCATCGCAAGGGTTTTTCACAAAAAAATAAGATGGACAATCTCACACCCTAATTTAGAAATCAGACTTCTCACCAATTCCCTAATCTGGTGAAGCAGGTCACTCGTCTGCAGAACCAAAATCTCATTCTGATTCTTTAGGATCTGCACGGCTTCAGTTTCAGGCATCTATTGCAGGAATATCACTAAGGTTAGTCCGTGGAAAATTTGAGTGAAATAGACTGAAGGGTTTGAGTGACGTACCCACCGCGCATCCAGAAACATGCGGTCTGAGTACCGCTGGGCATAATCCCCCATGTATCTGAAACTGTTTCGCAGGGATTTATCCTCCTGCAGGGCATCCCCGGTGCGGTGCCACACTTCAATCTCAGCCCGCCTCACCACTCGTCAATCCTGACCAATAGCAGAAGATCGGCGACGACCATGGTTCATATCAGGATAGGTCGGATAGGCAAGTAGAGGCTGATGCCATCCCCATGTGCAGTAGACCATCCGAACAAAGAGGCCGTCACAGATGTTCATGCACAGCAAGGGTACCTCCCGCCGGAACTGAGAGAGGCTCTGGGACACCCAAGGATGATCGGCCAGGTCCTCCTCTGCATATGGCATCCACACCACCTGAATGAAACAAAGGGTCAGACCTAATCACATGTTCAGATGCACATATATCTCAAATCACTCACCATATGAGGAGGAAATGTGTCGAGCTGGGCACGGATGTCCTCCACGCGGTACATCACGGGGCGATAATCCCAGATCATCTCCCACCGCGCCATGAGAGGGGTCCATCCCTCACGATCCGCAGAAACGGTCCTTCGGCCGATGGGGAAGCGGGTATAGCCCCAGATCTACAAAGGACAACGCAGTCAATGCCTAAGTGAGGAAAGACAAAGATCCACAACCAAGAGGATTACCTGAAGGAAAGGTGTGAATCCACCCAAGTTGCCAGAGCCCTGGCGGTAGCTCACCAGATGGGAGAAAAGGTGACCCAACATCGCAGCTCACCACGCCATCTTTTTCGCCGCCTGAAGGTCATCCAACAACGACAGGTACTTCAGATTGACCTTATCTGAAGCTGTGGCAAATAGCAGCCTCCCGAAGAGGAGCAAGAGGAACATCCGCAGGTTCTCATCGTCTGAGCAGCCATCCAAGTCCAAGAGCGCCTCCACTCTCTCGGCGAAATCCTCCAGAGTCTCGCTCGGCATCCGCCGTACCCGGCTCAACCCCACAGATCGGGCGAAGTGTCCGAGGGGTATGTGAGATAGCGCTCCTTGGACCCAGTAATACCCCTCGCCCAGGAGTCGATCTGACAACTGCTTGTAATCTCTGAGCTCGGGACCTACTACCGGATCACCAATGACCTGCAAGCCGGTCAAGAAGGAGACGTCCTCCAGTGTGGGCAGTATGTGTCGCCACGGCATGATGAAGGCCCTGCATCTGTCATCCCAGCGCTCCCGCAGAGCCACTAAGAAGGGCGCGTCCACCATGAACGGTCGGATCCGGAAAAGCGGCCCGAACCCAAACGCGTCCACCTGGAAAAGGAGCCGATTGGGCAGCGCGTGGTACCAGGCCCAGACCAACTCCCACGAAACTCGGCCTCGGACTCTCTATGGACCCTGAAAATCCCAACAAGATTAAAGGTTAGGAGCATGTTCATAAAAATGATTTTGAGAAAGCGAGGCAGTTGGCCCCACCCTGACGGACGGCAGGGCCCTGCACCGCCCACCTGGACGGACGGCGGGGCCGCCCGCCCGGACAGGCGGCGGGGCGGTCCGCCGTCCGCTCTGGTGGGCGGCCGGGACATCCGCCGTCCATACGGACGGACGGCCGAGAGCCCCGCCGCCCGCCACACCGCCGTGATTTAAAGAAAAAAAAAAGGGGGGGAATCAAAGGACTCACCTTCTTCTTCTTCGGGGGTACCTCTTCGTTACCACCGCCTTCCTCATCACCTTCCCCTTCTCCTTCTTCTTCCTCTCCATCAGCTCTGTCTTCTTCCTCTTCATCTTCCGCCGTTGCCGCCGTCCTCCCTTCTTCTTCTTCTTCCTCTCCGGCGCGAAGAGGCTCCTCGCCGCCGCCGCCGCCAAGAGCCTCCTCGCCGCCACCGCCGTCAAGAGCCTCCTCGCCGCCGCCGCCGCCGACGTCCACCTCGTCACCACCGCCACTGGAGCTCGATCCATCGCCACCACCGTTCCTCCGCCTCCTAAAGGAGCGGGGAAGCCAAACTCTCGCCATGGATGGAAGGGTGGGAAAAATTTTGGAATCGGAGAAGAGGGAGAAAAGGGGTAGGAGTGGAGAACAATAAGAACCCAGGGCTTCTTAAAGCCATCCGCCGGCGTGGACGGCCAGCCGCCTGGCCGTCCGCCGGCGTGGACGGCCACGGCCGTGGCCATCCCACGCGTCCGCCAATGTGGGCGGTTTGCTTACATCTTTGGAGGGGAATTTCCAGGAAAATAAAATTGGTATTATTCACTAAAATTTCAATGGATACATTATTCCAATGCTCTACGGCCCATGAAAAAGGCACATACAGCAGGTCGTACATTGGTTAAATAGTTCACATATCTTTTGACTTCCTCTGAAGCCTCTGTTACATCAAGACGAGCTTTTGTGAATCTGGAGTAACGGCGCCATGCACGTCGGAATCGCTCTATTGCTTGCGCCTCTCTCGCGTACCCTGTATGTCTCGGCACGATCAGTGTGTCATGCAAAGCGGGGAGCGGCACCTGTCTAGGAACTCCGATCTGAAGATGGCAACGATGTCCTTGGTACACGGCTAACTCGTCAGGGCCAATTAGCCACAACTCACGCTCACGAGAAGCCCTTGTGGTGAACTCCATATCTCGAAGGATCATCGGGACAAAGATAAAATTTTCCACGGGCAGAAAGTTCAGATAATCACGCTAGTCGTCCCTCGTCTTGAGATGAGCCGTGAGACACCTGACTTGATCTTCGGGACCAAGAAGCGAGCGTGCAGGATACCATGCACTGTACTGAAAAATCCGGGAGGTGGAAGTTACTTTTTCATCAAAATCAAAAGATAAATGCATCTCCATCCACAATTGTAAGGTAAACAAGCTTCCCCTCACAGATCGCCCCATGATCATGTGGCTAAGCCCTCCATACATATGTGATAAGATCACCGGGGCGAGAGAATGGCCTCTCCACAATAAGCTCAGCACGCTCACATACTCCCTCTCTAGCACGGAGCCCGAAGTGGGAAACCATAAGACTCCCCCAAGAACTAGGCATAGGCCTCGCATCAGCCTCCCAGATTCGACCCTCTTGCGCTTAATCTCTTGGATCAACTAGTACGCAAGGCGATCGACGAGGATTCCTCAACTGTTAGTCATGCGGCATACCTCCCGTTTGTCCTGCACTATATCAACAAAGATTTCCTCCCATGCAGGCAAACCAGAGGGATCACCGGTGGCTAGGCCCTCCCAGCCATAGAAGGTTTCTACCTCCTCCAGCAGTACTGTCGCCTCGAATTCTCGGAACACGAACGTGTGCGTCTCCGGATGCCACAATTCGAGCAGTGCACCCAGCCCCTCCCAGTGCTAGTGAATAAAAGCGAACCACTTTGCAAACACAATGGAACGGGTCAAACTCCACCGATGCATATATACCCTCATCTCTAGGGTAATCACATCCAGCCGGGCCGCAAGCCACACATACTTACAAGTATGCCTAGCATCAGGGAATTTGGGAAGAGGCTGCAGGATAACCAAGAGTCAAGAGAGAGAGGAGAGAGCCAAGGTGGACAACACAAAGGTTTGAGCATACCTGTCCGTCGGCCACCAGGTTCCTGAGGTGGTCTTCCACATCGGATAGAACCTGAGGCTCCATAGCAGTAGCGCGAGTAGAAGGTGAGGCCATCTTTTCACAGAAAGATCGAGTTCTGGAAGAAAGCCCCGCGACAACCCTCCCCTTTTAAGGCCATGGGATAACCACAAACTTTTCCACGTCCCATAAGAGACGGAAACGCATGCATTTCCTTTTCTTTTCCCCTCTTCATTGACGGCATACCCCTTGGCCTTCCACCACTTCATAGATGGCACATCCCTTGGCCTTCCACCTTTTCGTAGAAGGCATGCTAGTTGGCCTTCTACCACTTTAGAAAAGGCCCATCCACGAGAAGGCAAAGTGCTCTTCTCCCTTCTCTACTTTGAGAAGGTAACCTCACCCCCAGGGTCAAGAGACCACTTTTCTCAATATCAACAAATTAATGGTTCTTCCTGGAATTCGAGTCGAAGCCATATCGGATTGGCATTCTACCAATAGAATAGCCATATCTTCCATATTGGCTTCGACTCGAAACTAAACATTTGCTTCTCATCCTCCTGCAGTTTAATGTTTAATGTTGTGATCATTGAATATGTGAACGTTGCTAATGTGTGTTTTTGCAGTTGCAGGAAATCTGAGGCAAGTAGGATTGAAGACACAGGAGGCTAATAACTTCGGGCGTATAGATTCTGAGTTCCTCTTTAAACAAAACAATGAGGAGTCTATATTCCCCAAGTTATTCGATTGGCCAATAAATCCCTCCTGTTTGCGTTAGGAATTTGTTTTCTAATTTTTGAACCAGCATGCATTGCATTGCATCATCCACCATTCCCGCCCTAGGGGCAATGACCATAATTTATCACTCTGCTTAATCCATTGTTGATCTGTGAGTCTGACAATTGTTCGTCTGTTAACTCTTTGAATTGCAAGACCTAATTCTTTTTCCAATACGTGTGCTTGAGATTCTCTCACTTGGCGATCATCCGATGCGCCAGGCCACCGCGCGCCCATTGTGTCGAGAGTTCTTCAAGTCACACTCCTACATCTTTCATGCTTGAGATCCCCTTGGGCCAGATCGTTGCATCCTGGTGCGCCAAGGCCTCGCGGTTCCAGCACCCGAGGGTCCCACGGATTATGATTCTCTAGTCTGAATTTGGTTCCTCTCCTCAGTCACCCTTGCAATTCGAATAGCTAGCCTTCATGCATTTGCCGCGCTCGCATATCATCCTTGGATATAGCTCATCCCTTCTTGGGCCGTCCAAAATCAGTTTTGATTTTCGGAATACCTATTTATCATTCCGTTCCACTCCACTGCAAAACAGGTGTCCCGGAGGGGCATTTGTAGACACCAATTTTGGACCACCCTTTTGGTCATGAACCCCATCCATCATTAGCCCATCATCACCAAATCCCTCATCTTAGCCATCTCAGTCCACTAATAACTAGGCCCATTAACCAAATCCCGACTCTAGCCACCTTTTCGTGGAAGGCCAACCAGCCCGCCTTCCACCACCCTTCGAAGGCCACCCCTTGCCTTCCACCACCCTTCGAAGGCCAGCCAGTCCGCCTTCCACCACCCTTCGAAGGCCAGCCAGCTCGCCTTCCATCATCCTTCGAAGGCCACCCCTCGCCTTCCACCACCCTTCGAAGGCCAGCCAGCCCGCCTTCCACCACCCTTCGAAGGCCAGCCAGTCTGCCTTCCACCACCCTTCGAAGGCCAGCCAGCCCGCACCCTTCGAAGGCCACCCCTCGCCTTCCACCACCCTTCGAAGGCCAATCGGGCCGCCTTCCACGAGATTGGAAGGCATGTTGGCTGGCCGTCCACTCCCCTCTAAATACCACTTTGACCTTGTCTTCCCCACGTTCTCCTCTACTTGCCGCCCTCACCCCCACTACTCCAATCACTCCCCACTCCGGCGACTGTCGCGCGCACCACCTCCAATCCTTGACCACATCCCATTGGCTCCAGGATGATTTACGGGGATTTAGACCCCTATTTTCTCCTATTTTCCCTTCACCTATTTAAACCCCCCATATCCTCTCGAGCAGGGGGTTAAGAAGAAGAGAAAGAAGACGAAGGAGGAGTTTTTTTCTGGAGGGAACGAGTCGGGCGGACAAGGAGTCAGAGAGTTTCAGGAGGGGCTTACAGGAGGAATCCTTCGCACTCCAAATGGGTTTGTCTTCTTAACCCTTTCTTACCTTTCCCCGCTTCATTCTATTGCATTATCACTTTTCGTCCATGCCGTAACATTCTCCCTTTCTTACTCTTCTTTTTACTTTTAACATATCGCTTCATTTTTCACACACGAGCACCCTCATTTGCATGCATGCATGATAAGATGACCTAGCAACTCTTACTCCCCCAGAGGTTTTAAACAAAAAAACGGGAGGTAGGTGGCCATAATCTATGGTCACCTTCCCTCCCCACCACCCATCCGGTGCGTCTCCCTCCAATTCTAGGTAATTTTTATATTTTTATGGATAGATTCTACATGCCACAGTTCTAATCGAGTCATTTTTCTTCTCTTGTCATGTCTTGTCTTTTCAGGGATCCTTACCGCATTTCCGCATGCAGACTGCCGGGCTCTCCTCCTCTGGCCGGCCGGAGGAAGAGAAGGAGAAACCACCATTTCCCGCTCCCTCAGAACGCGATCACGCTTACAATCCTGCGGAGCACAGGGACCGTAAGGTAATGCTCCTAGCGATCACACCTTTATTTCTAACCCCCTTTAAATCGTCACAGTGCTGAGACGAACGGAGAAGCCCTCGCCCGAAGCCCGCAGCAGCGGCAGGGGACGTTCCGGGCGCCTACAGTAATGGGGTTCAGCAACCCACTCATGGAACCTGTCCGTCAATAGTTTCCGCGTGGCTATAACCCTTCGTTCGCACAATGCTCTCAAGTTAACCTAGGGTATGGTCAACTGTCAAACCATAGATGGTCAACTCACTGGAATCAGACTCCGCTGTACAATATCTAAAAACATATTTTTTGATATTATTTCTACTCTAGCCAAAGACTCCTGTAGATCTATTCTAGAGCATTCTCTCTTCAGTTACCTGAGAGAGAACGATCCTTTATTGAACACACAATCACCTTCGAAGGTCTTCCGTTGGACCCAATCCTTGACTATTAGAAATCCCGTGGATAGAGATTCGTAAGCCAAGGTCAAAGCCCAGAAGTCCACCGACAAGGTATCTTTGGTGTCTCAAGTCCAAGGACCAACCACGCCACTGACGATGAATCAAGCATGTTGACAATCAGGTAAATTACCATTCAGTGATTCATATCGGATCAGTTCAGTGAACTCATTCTCCATTGAGCACATATAGGTTCACCATTGTGTCTCCACACATGTGACTAACGAGATCAGTCACCCTCATCATATGGGTTGGAATAACCTGTACTAGTCTTACCGGATGTTTGATGTCCTTCTCAAACATCCTACGACTAGGAACAATTAAGAATATGTGTTTATAAGTCATCAGTCTCATTATTATGATTTCATCATAATCCGATGACTATTACACACATTTATAGACTTCATTTTGCACAATTACAAATATGGCAATCTACATAATGAATTTAATGCCATTTATTAGTGAACTAGATTAAAATAGGTGCCTTATGATTAGCTTAGAGGACACCTATATCCATCATTGAAGACACTCTTCAGAATCCTTCTAGCCAATCTGAATATGAGAAGTATTGACATCCAATATGCCAAACCTCGGATTGATAAACGACATTATAGTGAACGAAGGAAATAACATAATTTATGCAGATAATTCTTATAATTCAATTATGGTCTTTTATCTTAAATTATTTCATACTATTTTTCAACGAACTGTATAACCCTCAGGTACACAGAACAGGAGACTCCGATGGTCTCCTAATAGGGATCAGAATCTCAATGACTTGTAGTACAGCCTTGTGGATTGCACAGCAAACTGTAACACTGTAAGGACTAAGGTTTCGGATTTGGTTATCGGGTCGGTTTCGGTGTCGGACCCCTTGGTTGGGCCCTTATACGACGTGATTTTGAACGGCATTGGCCTGGGGGGACGCCATTTAGGAGCTTTGCTAGGGTGCTGTGTGGGCGGGCGTGGGGGCGCGTGTGTACGGCCCCGTTCGTGTCGTCTGAATGACATATGCCATGAGGGACGCCATTCACAGATATACCAGCCTATCGCCTGATTGACGTCTATGTTGGACAACGCGATTTGGCGAGTTTTGATTGACGCTCCAAAGCCCTCCCTCCTTTCCCTCATTCTCTCCACTCCTCTCTCTCTCCTCCCCCTCCTCTTCAAACAACTCCGACCACTCCTCTCTCTCTCCTCCCCCTCCTCTTCAAATAGCTCCGACCCCCCCCCTCTTCCCTTCCTCTCCCCATTCCTCCTCTTCCTCCACTCCATCAACCTCCTACCCCTCACCACTACCACCACCATCTCCTCCGCGGCGCATTTCTCTTCGGATGGCGGCCGACATTCCGATGGAGTGACGGCGTCCACGGCAATACCGGCGGCAGCTCGTGGCGTGGCTGTTCGACGGCTAGGAGCAAGGAGGAGTTCAAGTAACCGGTGGAGTGACGATCCTCGCGATGTTTTGCTTAAAACCATATTTTCCCTACTTTTGAGCATGTTTTAGGAGGTTTTTAGGTGAAAATGCTTGTTTTATAAAATAGGGAATGGTGTGTTTTAAACGGTTATTTGGATTCTCCTCCTCCTCTATTTTTGGGTGTTTTGGAGCGGTTTAGGAAGGATGAAATCCCATTTTATAGCTCGGGAGAGGCCGTAGGGAAATCATCGGGCGCTAAATGGCGTTAAGCTAAGGCGACGCCATTTGCAAATGGTGTCGACCACATGCGACGTGATGTAGGCCCAAATGCCAGAGACAGTTCGATTTTTTGGTGGTAAATAACGTCGCGACCAGGTGACGCCAATTAAATGGTGTCAACCATGGGTGACGCTATTTAGGCCCATCTCCCGAGGCCAGTTTCCGCGTGAACCAGTTTAGGGGTCTTGAATGACGTCGGCCATGGGCGACGCGATTCAAGATAGAACCTCAATAATTCATACATTTAACATGTGTTTGCATTGTTAAATAGTTTCGTTAAATACATGCTTGAAACCGTACTTCGAGGACGAGGATTTCTACGTGATCGGATCGCATTGTGTTGCGTGTTATGCGATCATAGACCTAGAGTGACAGTTGTTAGTGCTTAAGCACCCTATGTCGGTGTGAGAGTGACACAGCGCCGGTCTGGGAGTGGTGGGGTGACGCCTAGAGAGAGGGTCACCTAGTTTACACTGGGGTATACCTAGTACTGGTGTAGGAGTGGTACATTCGGAGTGTCGCTCGTGGCTGGGAAGAGCAGAACCACCTAGAGCTAGACAGGCCAGAGTAGCCAGCGCGCTATCCGAGGGGTTGCTGTGCCGTCCCAGTGGGTCGATGTTTTCTACGTTCGGCTGTGTGGTTTGTGTGTTTAGCCGAGACGCTGGTTGTGGACTCCGTGGTGGAGTGGTTTCAGAGTTGTGCATGTTGCTTTTACAAATGCATGTGTTTTATATCGGAATTTGAAATCTTTGGGAGTTGTGTTTACTACTTTACTTATTTAATTGCCTATATTTGTATTGTTGCACTTGTAGGTGTGTGAGTGGGTGGTGGGGATCGGAGGATCCCTACTGAGTCTGTTTCGATGAGACTCACCCCTGCGGTTTTCAGGTGAGGATTCCAAGCAAGCATAGTGTGTTAGGTTGCGCGCCAGCAACCACTGTTCCGGGATATGCCCCGATGTAGTTGTTATTTCCTTTTTAGGCATGTACGTATAATTAGTTATTTTCAGTTGGAATATGTAATTATTTGCTGAGCCGAGTCGAATTGTAATAATTTTTAATTCATGCACTTCCTTTACGATTCGATGTGATGTGGAATGTTTAGCTTAGTTTATCATTTATTTCCCAGACTTATCGAGATCCTGATTTGGCTCCAAATTTTAATGATTCGGTACCCATTTAGTAATCGGATTCCCGATTATTGGGTGGCGGGTCGTTACAAATACAATCAAATAGCACCCATGTCATAGGACTTACAACTCTTTGCAACATCTGATCATAGCTTTTGTTCCTAGAGATTTAATAGCCTTATGGATAGCACAACAAACCATTAATTCTGATCTAAGCATTACCATCGTTACGAAACGGGTATAGATTTGAATGCAACCCTTGTGTATAGCAAAACAAGACTACATGGTTCCTCTACCCCGATCAATAGGTATCTTAGTATCTTATGCCATTGCCAAAGTCTCTCCATACAGATAGACAGGCCTTATGGTAGCACAACAAATCTGCCTAAGGTAATTTGTGCCCTACGATTATAACAATGGAGGACCACGCAGTAAGTTCTCAACTACTCACATTACGGCTCAGACTTTAGCGAAAGTTTTAGATAACTTTTATCTTGGTCTCTACTTAGGTGATAGTTTATAAATATATTGAATATATTTAACTATACCTAAATAATAGCAATTGATTCATAATCAAAAGTAAAACATGCATCAACCATATATGTTCATTATGTGGTCATGGACAACACGGTGATTAACTGGAGCCATATAATTAATCACCACAACTATATAACAATATAATTAAAACATGCAAACACATTGGCACTGGTGATCTCATCTTCTGTCGCCTTCTTAGTTGCACTTGTAGATCATCCTCACCTCTTCTCGACCGACATGATCAATTGCAATTAACATAGAATTTGAAACAATTTCAAATACAAATTAATTATAAGAGAAAGCCTTATGGCCGAGTACAATAATAGAGGGAGATAGAATTACATCGGAATGAGAAAGAGAGGGAGGCACGCAGGCCTCATTAATCAACATTTAATTAACCCATATATCACACTCCAAGATAATCCACATTATCACACACCATCACATAATATGAAATTAATTAAGTGCATGTCCATGACCACCACATATTTTAACCATCCACACATGATCAAACACATCATATGAAGGCTAAAATTTTGAAAAATAATATTTTTGGTTTACTCAAAACCTAGGTGCCAATCAAAATTGGATAATTTGGTATTCGAAATTGTTATTTTCTACTATGCATTTATATCTACTTTAAAACATTCAAACACATCAACATGTGCACTCAAGACTAAAATTAAAATTCTAAAAATACTCCATACATAATTTAGAACATTTCTACATTAATTAATCTAACACTTAGATTAATATTAAATCACATTAATAACAAGTATTAATGTGAAACAATCTAACATTTAGATAGAATTAAAATTTTCTTAATAACTCTTATAAAACAATTTTTAACTCTAATTATTAATTCCTTAACAACTCCTTGTTAAGACCCTTTTTATTAAATCATATTTCTCAATAACAATTATTAATCAAATATTAATTAGAACATTTCTAATTAAAAGATTAGTCTAACTATTAGACTTATTTTAATCTCTTAATAACTTTTATTAAGTGATCATTTTAATTAGATTAGATCTTTAAAAACATTAATTAAAAGATCTAAGAGAAAATTAATTACTTATCTTAATAACTATTATTAAGACACAATTAATCCTTAATAACTTTTATTAAAGTTTATTCTCAAACATAATTAACCCTCTTATAATAGTTACAAAATGTTAATTAATCACTTAATAACTTTTTATTAAGTGTCCTTTAATTAAAACATTAATTTCATAACAACAATTGCTAAAAAATTAAAAATATATAATCAATTAATTAAAATAAAATTAACAACATTTGTTAATTCTAATTAAAATCACATCTTAAAGAATCCCTCTAAACACTTAATTAAAATGATTAACAACATTTGTTAATTAATTAAGATCACATCTTAAATATAAAACCCATTTAAGATTATATCTTAAAAACAACCCATTTTTAACTGAAAATTATAAATTTATGTTTAAAACTATTTTAAACAATATTCATTTCCAGTTAATAGGGGTGGGGTATATTTCAAATAAAAATTTAATGGGTAATAAAAGGGTTTAATGAGGAAAGTTGGGCTAAACGGGTTGCCTATTGGGCCCTGGTCTTTAGGGGCAGCCTAGTCTGAGCCAAGGAGGCCCCAATGGGGCACCTGTGCTCGGGCCAGCACTAGACACAGCGCCGAAGAGCGCCTGGACCCAGTCCAAGCGCCGGTCGGCTGGCCTGGTCCGAGGCTCCAGTGCACCTAGACGGGGGGCTCGGGACCGCCCGGTCCACCCCCTGCGCGCCAGCTCGCCTAGCTAGGGTTTCTTCATCTGCCCAGCCGCCGGCTACCCGACTGGCTCCCCTCCGGCGCCGGCAGGGTGATGGCCAGTCGGAAGTCGCAGGGGGGACTTCCCTCTTCCTTCCCCGGCGCCGGCGATGGTCGGCCGGTGACCCCCTCGCCACCGGTATCCCCTTAAACATGGCGGTTTAAAACTGTTCCAAACCATGGCATCCTCCCCTTTTTTCTTCCAACATTTGGAAAATCAGAAAAAAGAAGGCTCCGTCGCCAACTGCCGGGGACCACGGAGATTCATTGGGGATCGGGAGAGTTAGCTGGTCATACCAGCATACTATTTTGAGGTCTTCCATCACCATGGAAGCCCCATCTAAACTCATGAACCCGGTCCTTTATCAACATGAAGAACCCTATGAAAACCCTCAAAAATAGATTTTTTTTTTCACAAAATAAAATTCCAGATCTTAGCATGTTCATCCCATGAACAAACTCCGCGAGAAGAAAATAAATAATGCATGGAATTAATTCTTAGAATATTAATTTTTCCGTTCTGAAGCGGATCAGAATGGAACATAGCTCTGATACTAATGTTGGGATCTGGGTGGAGCGCGACGAACGCAGCGGAAACAAAGAACAAAATCCCGCCCGAAGCCCGCTGATCCGATTCGGAACGAAAAACAGAAAAACCGAAAATCGGGTAGTGATCATATCACCTTGCACGGATTCGAATCTGCAACCGTTTCGATTCCGTCGATGCAATGCCACTAGCCGCACAAGCGTCTGGCCTCCAGCGGTATCCACGCGATCCTCCGCGGTGGTTTGTCCTCACTCCCTTGTGCAGATCAGCTCACTTGCTGAAGATCCGTCGCCGCAACGACGTCCGAAAACCCGGAACGACGTCGAGAGGGATGCCCAGAGGAGGAGGAAAGAGGGGGGGGACGGCCAGTATGGAGAGACTCTAGAGCTTGGCCCAGGGTTTCTCAACAGTGCGTATATATATTAAGTCGGCGCGACTTTTCATAAAAGTCTCTGAATTAATATAAATCTCACTTAAGTATCACCGACTAAGAATCATTTTGTGTTTGACTCTCTAGGCTCATTAACCAGTCTGGTTTTCAGCCCCTTAAATCCAACAACATTTAATTGACTTACTATAATTAATTAATATCTGATATTTAATTAATTACTTAATCGAATTAACATCTCATGTAAATTCAACTGGACTTCCAATCAAGTTTGGTGTCAAGTAACACCACATGATTCTGGAAGGTAATGGGGTTCAGCGACCTACTTATGGAACCTGTCCGTCCACAGTTACCGCATGGCTATAATCCTTCGTTCGCACAATGCTCTCGAGTTAACCTAGGGTATGATCAACGGTCAAACCCTAGATGGTCAACTCACTTGAATAAGACTCCGCTATACAATATCCGAAAACACCTTTTCTAATATTATGTCTGCTCTAGCCAGAGACTCCTGCAGATCTATTCTAGAGCATTTTCTCTTCAGTTACCTGAGAGCGAACGATCCTCTATTGAACACACAATCACCTTCGAAGGTCTTCTGTTGAACCTGATCCTTGACTATTAGAAATCCTGTGGATAGGGATTCGTAAGCCAAGGTCAAAGCCCAGAAGTCCACCAACAAGGTATCTTTGGTGTCTCAAGTCCAAGGACCAACCACGCCACTGACGATGAATCAAGCCGGTTGACAATCAGGTAAATTACAATTCAGCGATTCATATCAGATCAATTCAGTGAACTCATACCCCATTGAGCACCTACAGGTTCACCATTGTGTCTCCACACATGTGATTAACGAGATCAGTCACCCCCATCATATGCGGTGGAATAACCTGTACTAGTCTTACCGGATATTTGATGTCCTCTTCAAGCATCCTACGACTAGGAACAATTCAGAATATGTGTTTATAGGTCATCAGTCTCATTATTATGAACTCATCATAATCCGATGACCGTTGCACACATTCATGGATTTCATTATGCGCAATAATAATAAACACGCCAATCTATATAATGAAATATATATGTCATTTATTATTGAACCAGATTGAAATAGGTGCCTTGTGATTGGCTTAGAGCCCACCTATATCTATCAATCTCCCACTTTGACTCAAGCCAATCACCTTCGCATTTGATCCCCATCAAATCTAAGTGATGCTTACAACAAACCTATGACTAAGGCTTGTTCCGGGATCTGCCAAATCATTCATAAATTAAATAATTTTCATTACGTTATTTCCTCTTAATTCTTTTGTCCCTGGACTTGTGAAAGAGCCTTAGAATGTTCTAAAACTTCTGATGAGAGCATGGCTCGACCACAAAATCGATCGCTCCCACTGTTGTCCTACAACAACAGGACGAGATCGGAGATCTTTTAGAACTACATTTAGTTCAAGGATGAACTCTTTCATCCATACTACTCTAATAATAGTATCACTTGTTAATGTCGTCATCTTAATATCGAGTTCTGGGTTACAACCCTTCCAATCCATTATTTTCTAATTAGAAGGTTAAACTTGTTAGTCTTAGGTGGCCTACAAGCCAATCTGACTATGTAAATCTCGTTCGTTTATTAATATAATGGCATAATATTCATTGTGTGTAAATCGAATTAATTATCATCTCATAATGAAATCCGTGAATATGTGCTATAGTGATCAGATTATGATGAGATTATACTAATGAGACTGATCACTTAAACACACATATTCTTTATCGTTCCTAATCGGAAGATATCCGAGAAGGACATCGGATATCCGGTTAGACTAGTACAGATTACTTATGCTCATATGATGAGAGTGACTGATCTCATAAATCACTTGTGTGGAGACACTAAGGCGAATCTGTAGGTGCTCATTGGAGAATGAGTTCACTGAACTGATCCGACTGAATCGCTAAATGGTATTGTACCTCACTGTCAACCAGCTTGATTCTATTGTCGCAGTTGCGTGGACGGTCCTCGAACCTGAGACACCATGACTTCTGTGCTTTGACCTTGGTTTACGAACCTCTAGCCACGGGATTTTAAAACGCTAAGGATTGGGTACAGCGGAATACCGAGAAGGGAATTGTGTGTCAATAAGGAATCAGTCGCTCTCGGTACTTAGAGAGAGAGAATGCTCTAGGAAGGATGCGCGGAAGTCCCTGGCCAGGGCGGACGATAATATCGGGATAGGAGTTTTCCGATATTCATCAACGGCATCCAATCCAAGTGAGTCGACCGGTTAAGGTTTGACAGCTCGCCATACCCTGAGTTGACTCGAGAGCATTGTACGAATGAAGGATTATATCCACGCGGTAAATGTCGGCGGAAAGGTTCCAAGAGTGGGTTTCTTAACCCCAATACCTTCCGGGTTCACGCGGTGTTGCTTGGCACCCAACGTGATCGGAGGCCCGGTCGAATTCGATGTGCGACGTCAATTCAATTGATTAATTAATTAATAAAGGGTTATTAATTGATTAATAAAGCCAATGAGGAGTCACTGGGCTTGTTGGGCCATTAATTGGACTGGTACTTGGGCCTAGAGGGTCACACGCACATGATTCTCAAGGCGATGGATAAATAAGTGGGTTTTATACAAACCGGGGGTTTTTATGAAAAACCGCGCGGTTAGTATAAAACATAGCGAACGGGCTGAACAGGCCAAGCTGCTGCTAACCCTAGCCGCCCCTCCTCTCTTTCTCTCTCTGTCTGGCGTCCAGACAGATCTAGATCTGCTCCGCCGCTTTTCCGAATCCCATTCGACGGGAAATCGTCCGCGCGTTGCGGCGATCATTGCCGCGACCGGCCGAGATTTCGTGGGCTGCGAAGAACGAGGAACGTAAGGATATCCGTCGCAAGGAGGATCGCATGGACTTCGCTAGAGGCCGGGTGCTTGCGTGGCTTGCGGTGTCGCACCGACGGAACCGAACGGTTGCGGATTCGAATCCGCACACGGTGAGAACTTCGATTATCCAATATTCGATTTTTGTTTTTCGAAACGGGAACGGATCGCTGGTTTAATATTTTATTTTCCATTGCGTGAGCGATCCGGAGAAACGCGAGAAACCCAACAGTGGTATCAGAGCCAGGTTCCACTATTTCTCGTCCCGTTTCGATCTCCAAATTAATTTTTTCATGAGTTATTCCATGCGTTTAATCCGATTAAAATGACGAAATAGTGTCCATAAGATGAACACAAATAATTAGATTATTTTTATGCGATTTTTTGGATTTTATTTGGGGTGTTTTGTGTTCTTCGTGGGACGATGAACGGGGAGTTTTCGGCGGCTTCGTAAGCGATTCCCAAGTGTTCGGATGGTGGCCCGGATACCCGGATCTCTAGAGGATAGTCACCACTGCACATCCGATATCTTTGTCGGCGCCGGAGTGCCCTTGGAGGGCTGCAAATGAGTCGACCGGTTAGGGTTTGACAGCACGCCATACCCTGAGTTGACTCGAGAGCATTGTACGAATGAAGGATTATATTCACGCGGTAACTGTCGGCGGAAAGGCTCCAAGAGTGGGTTACTTAATCCCGATACCTTCCGGGTTCACGCGGTGTTGCTTGGCACCCAACGTGATCGGAGGCCCGATCGAATTCGATGTGCGACATCAATTCGATTGATTAATTAATTAATAAAGAGTTATTAATTGATTAATAAAGCCAGTGAGGAGTCATTGGGGTTATTGGGTCATTAACCGGACTGGTTATTGGGCCTAGAGGGCCACACGCAAATGATTCTCAAGGCGATGGATAAATAAACCGGGGGTTTTTATGAAAAATCGCGCGGTTAGTATAAAATATAGCGAACGGGCTGAGCAGGCCAAGCTGCTGCTAACCCTAGCTGCCCCCTCCTCTGTTTCTCTCTCTCTCTGGCGCCCCAGGCCAAATCCAGATCCCCAGATCTGCTCCGTCGCTTCTCCGACTCCCGTTCGACGGGAAATCGTCCGCACGTTGCGGCGATCGTTGCGGCGACCGGCGGAGGTTTCGTGGCTGCGAAGAATGAGGAACGTGAGGATATCCGTTGTGAGGAGGATCGCGTGGACTCCGCTAGAGGCCGGGCGCTTGCGCGGCTTGCGGTGTCGCACCGACAGAACCGAACGGTTGCGGATTCGAATCCACACACGGTAAGAACCGATTATCCGATAATCTGATTTTTTTTTAGAGTTTTCGAAACGGGAACGGATCTCCGTTTTTATTTTATTTCCGCTGTGCGGGTGATCCGGAGAAACCCGAGAACCCAACAGTAGTATCAGAGCCAGGTTCCACTGTTTCTCGTCCCGTTTCGATCTCCGAAATATTTTTTCCATATTTTATTGCATGCCTTAAAATCCGATTAAAATGTTCATTAGATGAGCACAAAAATAATTAGATTATTTTTATACTTTCGGATTTTATATTTGGGATTTTTCTTTTCTTGTTCCTCATGTGATGACGAACGGGATTCTTGCCCGGGGGTTTCAAAGATCTTGATGCCCGGAAGAGTTGAATGACTAGCATAAAGGATGCTGGAAATTTTGACTAGTAGTTACGGGCATCATGGCTGTCAAAGATGGCCGGATTTAAAAGGGTCTATTCTTCCTAATTTTGGTTTTGAGAAAACTAGTTAACAAAAGGAAGAAATAGGGCTCGAGATGCTATGATTGGGGCACCGCTGGCTGCCCTGCCGGCACCGGGAGGGTAGCCGGCACTGAGGGGCATCGCCGGTGGGGCAGCAACGTCGGCCGCCGGCCGGCCGGCGCCCTGCACTTCCCCCCCGCCGCATGACTCCATCTAACAGGAGCTAGGGTTTCTGTGGGTCGCCTGGGGAGGAAGAACCGGTCGGGCCGGCTGCGGTTCGGGGCTGGTCCGGCAGGCCGGGTCCTGGCCAAACCGGGCGAGCCAGGGGCGGCCCGGGCTCGAGCCTAGGGCTCGAGCCAGGTGGCCTACCAGGCTCAACCAAGAGGGTCCTGGCTCGAACCCAAGCCGAGCCCTGGCTCTACAGCTTGGCTTAGCCTTTTTCCTTTTAAATGCCATATTAATTCCTATTTATTGAACACCCCTTTAATTCCTGGCCCATTTAATAATTAAATTGGGCTTATTAATGATTTTGAATCATTATTAACAAATAGTTATTATATAATTAGAGTTGATTATTAGATTAAAAGTTAACCTAATAATTAACTTTAATTAATCTAATTGTTAATTAGTTAGAGTTAGTTATTAATTTAAGTGTTAAGTTAATAATTAATTCTAAATGACTAATTTAAATGTTAAATTAGTAGTCATTGATTTATTATTATTAGTTATTAATTTAAGGGTTAAATTAATGATTAACATTAATCATCTAATCTAATAGTTTGATTAGTAACTATTAATTAATTAAAGTTAATTGTTAATTTAAGTGTTAAGTTAATAATTAATTTTAAATTAACTAATCTAATTGTTAGATTGTAGTTATTAATTAATTAGTGTTGATTAATAATTTAAGTGTTAAATTAGTAATTAACATTAATTAACTAATCTAAGAGTTAGATTAGTAGTTAATTAATAATTAGAATTAATTAACAATGTAAGTGTTAAATTGATAATTAACTTTAACAAACTAGTCTAAGAGTTAGATTAGTTATTAATTATTAATAGTCTAATTGTTAGATTATAAATGTGGTTTAATCTAACTGTTAGATTGTTTAATTATTAGAATTGTTCTAATTGCATGAAATAATCTGGAATTATTAATTTAGAGTGTGTGCACATGTGATGTGTGATTTGATGCTTTTATATTTGATTTAGTTGCATGTTAAATTAATTAAAAGTGTTTTCAAAATACTGATGTCAATTTTGATTGGAACCTATGGTTTCTGAAAGCCAAAGTTATTTATTTTGAAAATTCTTTTATTTTAGCCTTGTAATGCGCTGAAACATGTGTGGATTGTTTAAAAAACACCGTGATCATGAATATGCATCTTTGAATTATTTATGTGATAAATGATGTGTGCGGATCGTGGATGTTTGAAAGATATTTTTTATTAATTGTTAATAAATAGAGGTCTGTGCACCTCTCTCTGTCCCAAACTCCAATGTAATTCTACCTTCCTCTCTCTTGTACTCGCCATAAGGCCTTCTTCTCTTTGCATGTAAATTTAGATTTAAATATATTTTGATCGAGGCAACCGAGGACGGAGCGAGGGCGATCCACAGCCGCAACCAGGAAAGCGAATCGATGGAGATCCTTTGCCTTTATGTTTCCAGGATTATCTAATATAATTGTTATGTTACATTGTGTGTGCGTTTGACTGTTGGCTCCAGTCAAACCTATTGTGCTATCCATGACCACACTAACGACATGTATGAGATGTATTGTTTTCTTTTGATTATGAATCAAAGCAGGTATAGTACTTAGTAAATATATATGATATATTTATACTATCACCTAGGAGAGACCAAGATAAAAGTTATCTAAATGCCCTCGTCTAAATCCTAAGCTGTAACGTGAGTAGTTTAGAATTACCGCGTGGTCCACCATCGTTATAGTCATAGGATTCGAATCACTTTAGGCAGGTTTGTTGTGCTACTCATAAGTTGTTAAATTGATCATTTAAAAGCAATATTTCGTATCATACTCAAGTTTTTATCTGTAAAATAGCATGAAATGATAGATAATTTCGTACCAATTCCAACGGTACCAATTTCGTCAAATTCTGACTTAAAAACATCGTCATTTCATGTGATTAATGGAGTATAGCGCATTTGCGGTTTTTCAACAAAATCGAGATGAAATAAATAAATATAATGATTTTTTTTAGGATAATATGTTAATTTACATTTATTCTATGTGAACAAGACATGCCGATGATGCAGTGCAGTTGGTGGAATTTCTGAAAATTTCGGGGAGGTCTAGTGTTCGAATCTCAATAAATTCGACGTCATTTTGGCTAAAAGAATAAAGTAGGGGTAAAAACGTCATTTGATGCCCTAGTGTTGCCCTAATTCCATGGCCAAGAAGAACCCAAGAAGGGCCAGCCGCCTTCCTTTCTCTCACTTTCTTTTTTTAAAAAAAACTTTCCTTCCCTTTCTTTAAAAGAATCCTCACATACCCTAGACCCTCCTATTCCTTCTCTCTCTCCGGTTTCCCAATCTCTCCCACACGCCCCTCTCTCTCTCTCTTTCCCTCCGCACACCTTCCTCTCTGGTTTCCCACTCTCTCTGTTCTCCCCTCCTCCGGTTCTCTCTCTCATCGTCCATGCACCTGCTTCCTCTCTCCCACAGCCTCTCTTTCTCTCCCTTGTTCTTTCTCTCTCTCCGATTTCTACTCCTCCTCCCTCTCCGGTTTCTCTTCCTCCCTCTCAGCCGCTCCTACGCCTTTCTCGTCCTCTCTCTCTTCTCTCTCCCACGCGGCGACGCTCGAGTCCACCAGCCGCCAGGCCGCAACCCCCTCCCCGCTCCACAGCACGACACCAGCGCCGGCCAGCAGCTGCTCCGCACCGCCCATGCACGTTCCCTCTCCCGGTGCACGACCAACCGCCCCGGCTGCACACCAGCGAGCACCTGCGCGAGCCAGCTGCACCGGCTGCACCTCCACTAGCGCACAAATGTGCATGCAAGCACGTCTCTGTCGGCCCCCACGCGTTGCCCAACGCCCAGCCAGCGAGCACCTCCACGCGCCGCACTCCAAGCTGCAAGCCTCCACGCATGCGCGCACGTCCGCTGCAAGCCTCCACACGCCGCAGCACATGCATGCACGCTTGAAGCTCCAAGCACACCTGCGCTCGCCTGCTTCCTACTGCCACCGCACTGCTGCAACTTCTATTATTGGGATCATCTTTTACTTTGTTTTGGCTTCTTTTAGTTTAGTTAAGTTAAGTTGCTATTGTTTATTATTTCTTGTTACATAAAACTTGATTAGTTCAATATAGAAGTTATATTATTTTTGCCATCTTTTGTTAATCTCTCTCTCTCTTCTCAATTTTGAATGTGGTTGTCTTTGTTCTTTTAAAAATTAGGTTAGTTAGATTTGTAAATTTAGTTTAATTTCATTAGGTAATTAATTAATCAATTCAAATTCTCAACTTTTTAGATAATTAAAATATAAGGTTTTCGAAATTAAAATCTTAATTCCCTGTGGATTCGACTCGGACTCACCATTGCTATTGCTAAAATTAGTTTACATGAGCCGATTAAAATATGATTGTTAGCTTAGATTTTTTAACGACATAATTTTAAGCTATCAATTTTTGGCGCCGTTGCCGGGGAAGTTAGATTTTTAATTTTGATTATCTTGGATTTAGTGTAATTATTCTTTAGCTAACCTTCTTTTTCTTATTTTTGCAGGTATATTGAAAAAAAAAAAAAAAGGAAAGCGAAGTCATGGTAAGTGTGTTCCAACTTTCTATGTTTCAATTTCCTTACTTTAGTTAGTTTCAATTTTTGTAGTTTCTAGTTTAGATAGGTTTCCATTATCTAAAAAAAAAAAAAAAAAAAAGAACATTTAAATTTAAAAATCTTCATTTCCATATTAGAAACCTTTCATGCTAGGCATTCATCGTTCTAGGAAAGCATGAGCTAGCTTCCTTTCATAGTTATTTCCATAAATTGTTGAAGATTGCGGGGGAAAGGTACGTGTTTTAATTTTAGCAAATCATTCATGATTGCATCAACACACCCTGCATTGATTTGCTTATTGCCTTGTATTGCATTCAAAAAGGCTTTAAGGGCAACAACTTTAACCACATAAGGTAGGGATTTGATCACCCTTCCTTAGCCCACAAATCACCTTCCTTGCATTGGCATTTCCTAATCCACAAATCACCTTCTTTTTATGGGAATACTAATGAAGATCCTTATAAGTATCTAGATGAATTTCTAGAAATCTGTTCCACGGTGAAGATCCAGAATTTCACCGATGATGGCCTTAAGTTGACCTTATTTCCCTTTTCATTAAAGGATAAAGCTAAATATTGGTTGGGAACTATAGGAAGACCCATTAGGATATGGGAAGAAATGCAGAAAGAACTTCTCAAGAAGTTCTACCCTATAGGACGGACCAATACCATGAGAAGGGCCATCACAAGTTTTACCCAAACTCCCGGGGATTTGATCCATGAATATTGGGAAAGACTGAAAGAATTGCTTAGGAAATACCCTCATCATGGGCTTTCAAAATGGCAAATTGTCCGAGCATTCTATGAAGGATTGTCTGAACAGTTCAGACAGATGGTGGATGCCTCATGTCGAGGAGCATTTATGATGAAAAATGAAGATGAGGCCTATGATCTTTTTGAGATGTTAAGTGAAAATTCCATCAATCATGCCTCATTATCATCTTATGAGAGGTATGTTGGGCCATCTAAACGGACTGGAATGTATGAACTTAAGGCCCGTGGAGAGCCCGAATCCATAATGGACATTAATCTGATTAATCAGAAATTGGATAAGGTAGACATCTTGGCCCAGAAATTAGACCAACTCTTGACCTTAAACAAGCAAGAGCCTCCCTACCCAACACAATCTAGTCCATATGAAGGCCCATCTTGTAACGACCCGCCACCCTAATAATCGGGGATCCGATTACTAAATGGGTACCGAATCATTAATTTGGGACCAAACCAGGATCTAGTAAGTCTGGGAAATAAATAATAAACTAAGCTAAACATTCACATCGCATTGAATTGAAATGAAAGTGCAGGAAATTAAAATTATTACAATGCGACTCGATTACAGCAAATAATTACATACTCCAGCTGAAAGGAAATAATTAAACATACAGGCCAGAAGTAAATGACAACTACATCGGGGCATACCCCGGAACAACTGCCGAAGACGCACAACACGCGGCCGCACACGCCGCTCTAAGTCCGCTGGGAGTCCTCACCTGAAAACCGCAGGGGTGAGTCTCAAGAACAAGACTCAGTAGGGATCCTTCGATCCCCACTGCCCACGCACACACCCACAAGTGTAAAGTACAGCTAACGGTAAAGTAACAGTGTAGTGGCAGGTACAATTCCTAATTTTCTACGTGAGAATTCATGCAATCGCAGTTATAATAATCATGCATACTCTAAACCAGCCGTTAGAAAATCTACAACCGTTATCTCAATAGAACTCGCCGACCGTGCAAACAACGGTGGGGAAAACCTCGACCCGCTGAGACCAAGGAGTAGCCCCTCGGATAGCACGCTCGCTACTCCGGCCCAACTGGCTCAGGTGACTACCCCTTCCCCCAGCATGAGTGACTCTCCGAATGTACCACTCCGACACCGGTACTAGCTGACCCCGGGGTTCACCAGGTGACCCTCTCTCACTAGGCGTCACCCCGCCCACGCCCCCACCGGCGCTGTGCTCACGCCCCCACCAGCACAGGGTGATAAAGTGCTACAATGTCACTCCAGGTCCACAGTAACTGAAAACCCAACACAGTGCGATCCGGTCACGTAAAAAGCCCGCAATCGCATAACACACATAGAACCATCCGATCATGAGGAATCCATCTCTATCGGGTGCACTGAAACATGTGTTCACCATCTATCTAGCAGTATGAACACGTTTTACAGGCATGCATTAGTGAGATTCTGTCTTGAATCGCGTCGACCGAGGTCGACGCCATTCAAGCTCCAAGTTCAGGTTTATGTAAATCAGTCTTCAGATTCTGGCCTTAAAAGGCGTCGACCCCCATGGTCGCCTTTTAAAAGGCGTCGACATCCTCAGACGCCATTTAACACCGAGATCCGGAATTCCCAAGGCCTTATCCAAGGGATTTCTGCGGTTAAAACGCGTCATGGATGCCTGACGCCGTTCAAAAACGCGTCGCTCACCAATGACGCCTTTCAGCCACAGAAACCCCAACCTGGCAGACTGTCCGTCAGTCAATTCCTGTCTAAAAGGCGTCGTGATGGCCCGACGCCCTTCAAAAAGGCGTCGTCCATGCACGACGTCTTTCAGTCCCAGGAACCAGGAACGCCCTAAACCCGAGGGCTCCCTTTCCAACCCCAAATAACCCCAAAAATCAAACAAACTGGAGGGAAACGAAGAGCAAGACAATTCATAGGCAAACACCCCATAGAGATCCTAAACATGCTCATTCTAACCCCCAAAAACCGAAGATCTACCACATGCATATCGAGGAAAACATGATTTTAAACACAATGCCACGGGGAACGTCACCCTACCGAACACTCGAACTCCTCCAAGCTTCACGCCGTCCACCCTACTCGCCCCACGCCGCCGCCGGTACCGCCGTGGTCGTCCTTGCTCCCCCGTGACGTCGGCCGCCGTCCGGAGAGTAGAACGCCGCAGTGGAAGTGGAGGTGGTAGTGGTATGAGTTAGGTAGAGGTTGGAGTGGAGGGAGAGGCGAAATGGTGGGAGGAAAAGAGGGGGGAGGAGGTGGTCGCCGCCGGTCGCCGGAGGAGGAGAAGAGAAGGAGGGTAGGAGAAAATGAGGGGAAGAAGGAGGGCTCACGGGGTTAACCAGAAACTGGCTAAAACGCGTCGACATCCACGGACGCCAATCAGGTGATGTGACGGCCGCTCTGACAAGATTCTGAAACGCGTCGTCCTACACAGACGTCATTCAGACAACTTGTCAGGGCCGTACTCTGACACACCCAGAGTCGCAGTCTGAAAGGCGTCGTCCTTCGCAGACGCCGTTCAGACGACCTGACAGGGCCGTACCCACGCGGCCCAAGGCCAACCCCCGCGGCACCCACGTGGCAGCACCTGAATTGCGTCTGCCAAGGTAGACGCCGTTTAAAACGCGTCGCCAGGTCCTGACGTGATTCAACTCGGAACTTCCGCCCCCCCCACAAGGGTTAGAACAACAAGATCTGACCCGAAAACTGGATCCGAAAGTCTCGGTCATTACAATCTCCCCCCCTTAAAAGAATTTCGCCCTCGAAATTGAATGATAGAAATAACAAGGTTAAGGCAGGGAACTCGCGAAAAAAGATAAGGGAACTGTTCCTGCATCTCATCCTCTCGCTCCCAGGTTGCCTCACCTCCGGAGCGGTACTGCCAAAACACATTGACCAATGGTACAATCTTGTTCCGCAAGACCTGCTCTCTGCGATCCTCAATACGAACCGGGTACTCTGGAAATGACAGGTCCTCAGCGACCTCCAATTCTGAAAAGTCCAACACATGGGACGGATCCTGAACATATTTCCTCAACAAGGACACATGGAACACGTCGTGCACTCCTGCCAGATTGGGCGGCAAGGCCAACTGATACGCGGTTTCCCCGATTCGAGCAAGAATGGGAAAAGGTCCAATATAACGCGGACTCAGCTTGCCTCGCTTCCCGAATCTCATCACACCCTTGGAGGGTGAGACTCGGAGAAACACGTGGTCCCCAACCTCAAACTCAAGTGGTCTCCGTCGGATGTCGGCATAACTCTTCTGTCTACTCTGAGCTGCGGTCAACCTCTGCTGAACTGTCCTGGCGACCTCAGCACACTGCTGTACCAACTCAGGTCCTGCAATCTGCCTCTCACCGATCTCAGACCAACACACCGGTGATCGACACGGCCGCCCATACAAAGCCTCATAAGGAGCCATGCCGATGCTGGAATGGTAGCTGTTGTTGTAGGCAAATTCCACAGTGGACAAATGCTGCTCCCACGAACCTCCCCAGTCTAGGCAACAAGCCCTGAGCATATCCTCCAAGGTCCGAATAGTCCTCTCCGACTGTCCGTCAGTCTCGGGATGATAGGCCGAGCTGAAAGCCAACTGAGTCCCCAACGCCTGCTAAAAGCTCTTCCAGAATCTGGAAGTAAACCTCGGATCACGATCTGAGATAATGGACAAGGGTACCCCGTGCAGAGAGATGATCCGGTCTACAAACAACTTTGCCAGTTTGCCGACCGACCAGTCCTTCCTAATGGCTAGGAAGTGCGCCGACTTGGTCAGCCGATCAACGATGACCCAGATAGCGTCTCTTCTGCTAGGGGATGCGGGCAATCCCATCACAAAGTCCATCGTCACATGTTCCCATTTCCACTCGGGAATCGGCAAGGGATGCAGCAACCCTCCAGGTCTCTGATGCTCGGCTTTAACCTGCTGACATGTCATACATCTAGCCACGTACTCAGCCACATCTCTCTTCATACCGGGCCACCAGAAGTGCCTCCTCAAACAGTGATACATCTTTGTTGCCCCGGGATGCACTGCATACCTCGATCGGTGCGCCTCATCAAGAACACATCTGCGCACATCTTCCTCAGTCGGAACATAGAGTCTGCCTCTGAATCTGACGGTACCATCATCCCACAACTCAACCTCAGACCTCTGGAGAATCTGGGGTAACTCTGCATCTGCCCTCTGAGCCTCAATCACAGCATGGTACACAGCCGGTCTCACAGTCAAGCTGACAAGTACTGCTCTATCTTCTTCACGCGGAACCCTAAAGGAGGATTCCACCACCTGCTCAAATAATTTCCACTCCCAAACCATAAGGTATGACATGACCGTCTTCCGACTCAAAGCGTCTGCCACCACATTCGCCTTGCCCGGATGATAGGAAAGGTCAAAGTCATAATCCTTAATAAACTCCATCCACCTTCGCTGCCTCAGGTTCAGGTCTCTCTGAGTGAACACATATTTCAGGCTCTTGTGATCTGTAAAAACCTGAAATTTCTCCCCATACAAGTAATGCCTCCAGATCTTCAGTGCAAACACCACAGCTGCAAGCTCCAAATCATGAGTAGGATAGTTTTCTTCATGCCTCTTCAGCTGCCGAGAAGCATAAGCAACTACCCTGCCATGCTGCATAAGGACTGCCCCCAATCCTCGACGGGATGCATCCGAGTAAACCACAAATCCACCTGACCCAGATGGAAGCACCAGCACTGGGGCTGACGTGAGACGAGTTTTTAGCTCAATAAAACTCTGCTCACAATCCTCAGTCCACACGAAACGGACTCCCTTTCGAGTCAGCCTCGACAAGGGGGCCGCTATCGAAGAAAATCTCTGAACAAACCGTCTGTAATATCCGGCAAGCCCCAGAAAGCTCCTGATCTCGGTCACTGAAGTCGGCCTGTTCCAGTCCATCACTGCCTCTATCTTCGCTGGGTCTACTGCGATACCTTCACCAGAAATAACGTGCCCAAGAAAGTGCACCTCGTTCAGCCAAAATTCACATTTGCTGAACTTGGCATAAAGTTGGTGCTCCCTCAGGACCTGCAACACTGCCCGAAGATGAGCAGCGTGCTCTTCCTTAGAAGAAGAATAGATCAGAATGTCATCAATAAACACAACCACAAACTGGTCCAGGTAGGTCCTGAAGACCCGGTTCATCAGATCCATAAAAGCTGCCGGAGCATTGGTTAAGCCAAAGGGCATAACCAAAAACTCATAGTGCCCATACCGAGTCCTGAACGCCGTCTTACTAACATCCACATCTCTGATCCTCATCTGATAGTATCCAGATCTCAGATCGATCTTGGAAAACACCCTCGCGGTCTGAAGCTGATCCATCAAGTCATCGATCCTAGGAAGCGGGTACTTATTCTTTATTGTCACCAGGTTCAGCTGCCTATAATCGATGCACAATCTCAAAGAACCATCCTTCTTCCTAACAAACAGAACTGGAGCACCCCATGGAGATGTACTGGGACGAATAAAACCCTTGTCCAGCAACTCCTGCAACTGCGCCTTCAACTCAGCGAGTTCGGCTGGCGCCATCCGATACGGGGCCTTACACAAGGGCGCCGTACCTGGTGCAAGCTCGATGGTGAACTCAACCTCACGCTGTGGAGGAAGGCCAGGCAGCTCTTCCGGAAACACGTCTACGAAATCACAGACAACAGGCACCTCCCAAGGACTGGGACTAGCACGGACATCAGAAACAACAACGGAGGCAAGAAAAGCCTCACAGCCACCAGCAAGCAACCTTCGTGCCTTAAAGGCCGAAATAAGGATACCCCGAGAAGAAAGCCTAATACCTTGGAAGAAGAAGGTCGGGATGTCCGGAATAGAGAAGCGCACCCTCTTCCTGTGGCAGTCTACCTCCGCATAATAGGCTTCCAACCAATCCATACCCAGGATGATATCAAAGTCACGAATAGCAAGTACGACCAACTGGTCCGGTAGCACATGACCCTCAATGGTCAAGGGAACACTCCTCAGACAGTTATAGGATATCATAAAGTCTCCAGAAGGAACTTCTACTATCAGACCATCAGATAACTCATCAACGGGTGCAGAAAGAACATCTAGAAACTGCTCAGAAATAAAAGAATGCGAAGCACCCGAATCGATCAACACGTGCGCAGAGTTCCCAAGGACAGAGAGTGTACCTTCCACCAAGTTGGACGCGCGAGCCTCCCTCCTGGTGATAGCTAGAACTCTCCCCTGGGTCCTCGGCTTCTTCTGGTCGCCATGACCCTGCCCCTGACTATGCCCCTGCGGGCACTGCCTCGCCAGATGGCCCTGCTGGCCGCAAGTAAAACATCTCCTGGGAAGAGTGGGACACTGAGTCCCGCCATGGGCACCACCACACTGCTGACAAACTGCCGGAAGCCTCTGAGCTGGCTCCTGCTGTGCACTGGACACTGTCTGACTCTGCTGCCCCTGACTGGGCCGGCTGCTGCCGCTGCTGCCGCTACTGCTGCCACCACCCGTGAAGAATCTCCTGAATCGGGAGCCGAGAGAAGACGATCCCGATCCGACTGAAGGAGCCGGTGCCGCTGCTTTACCCCTGCCTCGAGATGGCCCCTGGACAGTCTGCCCTCTCTCCCGGGCCGACTGGATCTGCTGAGCCTCTACAGCTGCTGCACTCCTAACTGCTGACGCCAAGTCTGTACAACAATGGGACGCCACGAAGTTCCTCAAACTGAGCCTAAGCCCATCCACAAACCTCTCCGCGCGACGTTCCTCATCCTAAGATATGAAAGGCACGAACCGTCCTAGCGAAACAAACTTCGCCTCGTACTCAAGCACCGTCATGCTTCCCTGTGTCAGATCCATGAACTCCCTCTCCTTGGCCCTCTGAACGTGTCTAGGGAAATACTGAGCGTTGAACTCCTTGACAAAGGTCTCCCAAGATATCTCCCTAAGACTCCTATCCCCATAAGACAAACTCTTCAGTGTGGTCCACCAGTCATAGGCGCTATCCTTCAGCATGAAGGTAGCCAGCGGGGTCCTCTCTACTGCCGCACAGTCCATGGTATCAAAAGTCTTCTCGATCTCTCTAAGCCAATGAATGGCCTCGTCAGGGTCGGGACGACCTGTGAAGTGAGGTGGCCTCAGCTTCAAGAACCTCTCCAGTGTAGCTGTGGTCCCTCCCCGAGTACTAGAACCCTCGCTAGGATCTCGTGTCTGATATCTAGCCATGGTATCCATCATGGCTTCCATAAACTGCTCAATACTCGGCCTCCCTGCCTCGGACCCACTAGGGGCATCTCCCCCCTCTCGAATAACTGGCATCCTCTTCCTAGGAGCCATCTACTCGCCTACAATTACAAAATCAAAAAGTTCTAATTAGAATCCTAAAACCTATGCTACCGACGTGCCTGTACGGGATAATGTATTTATTTGCCGAATTTACAACATTTAACCTAGTTATTTATTTATTTGCCAGACCGTATGCTCTGAAACCAACTGTAACAACCCGCCACCCTAATAATCGGGGATCCGATTACTAAATGGGTACCGAATCATTAATTTGGGACCAAACCAGGATCTAGTAAGTCTGGGAAATAAATAATAAACTAAGCTAAACATTCACATCGCATTGAATTGAAATGAAAGTGCAGGAAATTAAAATTATTACAATGCGACTCGATTACAGCAAATAATTACATACTCCAGCTGAAAGGAAATAATTAAACATACAGGCCAGAAGTAAATGACAACTACAACGGGGCATACCCCAGAACAACTGCCGAAGACGCACAACACGCGGCCGCACACGCCGCTCTAAGTCCGCTGGGAGTCCTCACCTGAAAACCGTAGGGGTGAGTCTCAAGAACAAGACTCAGTAGGGATCCTTCGATCCCCACTGCCCACGCACATACCCACAAGTGTAAAGTACAGCTAACGGTAAAGTAACAGTGTAGTGGCAGGTACAATTCCTAATTTTCTACGTGAGAATTCATGCAATCGCAGTTATAATAATCATGCATACTCTAAACCAGCCGTTAGAAAATCTACAACCGTTATCTCAATAGAACTCGCCGACCGTGCAAACAACGGTGGGGAAAACCTCGACCCGCTGAGACCAAGGAGTAGCCCCTCGGATAGCACGCTCGCTACTCCGGCCCAACTGGCTCAGGTGACTACCCCTTCCCCCAGCATGAGTGACTCTTCGAATGTACCACTCCGACACCGGTACTAGCTGACCCCGGGGTTCACCAGGTGACCCTCTCTCACTAGGCGTCACCCCGCCCACGCCCCCACCGGCGCTGTGCTCACGCCCCCACCAGCACAGGGTGATAAAGTGCTACAATGTCACTCCAGGTCCACAGTAACTGAAAACCCAACACAGTGCGATCCGGTCACGTAAAAAGCCCGCAATCGCATAACACACATAGAACCATCCGATCATGAGGAATCCATCTCTATCGGGTGCACTGAAACATGTGTTAACCATCTATCTAGCAGTATGAACACGTTTTACAGGCATGCATTAGTGAGATTCTGTCTTGAATCGCGTCGACCGAGGTCGACGCCATTCAAGCTCCAAGTTCAGGTTTATGTAAATCAGTCTTCAGATTCTGGCCTTAAAAGGCGTCGACCCCCATGGTCGCCTTTTAAAAGGCGTCGACATCCTCAGACGCCATTTAACACCGAGATCCGGAATTCCCAAGGCCTTATCCAAGGGATTTCTGCGGTTAAAACGCGTCATGGATGCCTGACGCCGTTCAAAAACGCGTCGCTCACCAATGACGCCTTTCAGCCACAGAAACCCCAACCTGGCAGACTGTCCGTCAGTCAATTCCTGTCTAAAAGGCGTCGTGATGGCCCGACGCCCTTCAAAAAGGCGTCGTCCATGCACGACGTCTTTCAGTCCCAGGAACCAGGAACGCCCTAAACCCGAGGGCTCCCTTTCCAACCCCAAATAACCCCAAAAATCAGACAAACTGGAGGGAAACGAAGAGCAAGACAATTCATAGGCAAACACCCCATAGAGATCCTAAACATGCTCATTCTAACCCCCAAAAACCGAAGATCTACCACATGCATATCGAGGAAAACATGATTTTAAACACAATGCCACGGGGAACGTCACCCTACCGAACACTCGAACTCCTCCAAGCTTCACGCCGTCCACCCTACTCGCCCCACGCCGCCGCCGGTACCGCCGTGGTCGTCCTTGCTCCCCCGTGACGTCGGCCGCCGTCCGGAGAGTAGAACGCCGCAGTGGAAGTGGAGGTGGTAGTGGTATGAGTTAGGTAGAGGTTGGAGTGGAGGGAGAGGCGAAATGGTGGGAGGAAAAGAGGGAGGAGGAGGTGGTCGCCGCCGGTCGCCGGAGGAGGAGAAGAGAAGGAGGGTAGGAGAAAATGAGGGGAAGAAGGAGGGCTCACGGGGTTAACCAGAAACTGGCTAAAACGCGTCGACATCCACGGACGCCAATCAGGTGATGTGACGGCCGCTCTGACAAGATTCTGAAACGCGTCGTCCTACACAGACGTCATTCAGACAACTTGTCAGGGCCGTACTCTGACACACCCAGAGTCGCAGTCTGAAAGGCATCGTCCTTCGCAGACGCCGTTCAGACGACCTGACAGGGCCGTACCCACGCGGCCCAAGGCCAACCCCCGCGGCACCGACGTGGCAGCACCTGAATTGCGTCTGCCAAGGTAGACGCCGTTTAAAACGCGTCGCCAGGTCCTGACGCGATTCAACTCGGAACTTCCGCCCCCCCCACAAGGGTTAGAACAACAAGATCTGACCCGAAAACCGTATCCGAAAGTCTCGGTCATTACACATCTTCTGCCAATCATGACATTTGTGCCTTATGCGCCAGTCCAACCCATCAAGTGAATGAATGCCCAACTGCGGCCCAACTTCCACCATTCATTCAGGAACAAGTTCAGACTGCCCAGGGATTTTCCAGGCTCAATAATGATCCATTCTCAAATACTTACAATCCTGGCTGGAGAAACCATCCTAATTTCTCTTGGAAGAATCAACAGGCCCCATTTCCAATGTCCAATCCTCCCATGCATCAAGCCCAAAAGCCACCGAATTCATTTCAACATCAATCTAATTTCTACGGAAATGTTCAGGCAAGGGGATCTCAGGCCCCATTCTCTCAACTGGCCCACTATCAATCATTCCAATCAGGTCAACCGGCCCACTACCACTCATTCCAATTTGGACAACCAACCCAATACCGGCCTCCACCTACTTACCAACAACCTCTTCAGCCCAACTTTGATGACAAATTCACTCAACTCCAACAGCTGATTTTGACCCAGCAACAATCCATTTCTAAGTTGGAAAGTCAAATGGGCCAACTAGCTGAAGCTACGATGAGAAGAGAAGTGGGTCAACTTCCTAGTCAACCCATTGCCAATCCAAGGAATCAACCTCCGGGTTTTTCACAGCAATCGGGCCTTTTACCTCAGCCTGGCCCGTTACCACAACCTAAAGGGCCGCAATTTGAGAATGCTAAAGCCATTTCAGCCCTTACGAGTGGGAAAAGTTTAGAAAACTTACATACAAATGGAGAGTTAGCCGAAGGTTCCACTAATGGGCCTCATGAAATTGAAAGTGAGAGTGAGGCTGAACCCAACATGGAAAAGTTGGAGGAGGGCCCGAAAGGAAAAGGGAAGATAGATGAAGGCCCAAGTTCTTATCAACCTAGGGTGCCATTTCCAAATACTCTGTTAGCTAAGCCCAATGCCAGGAAGAAACTGGCCCAGAATAAGGAGTTGTTGGATTTATTCAAACAAGTCCAGATTAATATTCCACTCCTCGATGCCATAAAGCATGTGCCAACTTATGCTAAGTTTCTCAAGGAATTATGTACTCCACGAAGGGAATCTAGAATGGCACCCGAAAATGTTCGGCTTTCAAAAGATGTAAGTGCAATTGTGATGAATCGTCTACCCAAGAAGTTGAAGGATCCTGGAGCACCGTTGATCTCATGTGACTTAGGTGGAGTTACATTTGATAGAGCTTTATTGGATTTAGGTGCTAGTGTGAACCTCTTGCCAACAGCCATTTACGAGAAATTCGATATTGGGGAATTAAAGCCCACACCCATCATCTTGCAGTTGGCTGATAGGTCTGTGAAGACTCCATGGGGATTTATTGAGGACGTTATTGTGAAGGTTCATGATTGTTATTTTCCCGTGGACTTTCTTATTCTTGATATGGCATTACCTGAGGAACTCATTCACACCCCGATCATCCTAAGTCGTCCATTCTTAGCCACTGCCAAAGCTAATATAAATTGTGAAACTGACATAATGGACATTTCATTCGGGTGTCAAAAGGTCAAGATTAATGTCTTCAAAGCATCTCAATACCCAGAGCATGAAGAAGAATGTCATACCATTGATATCTTAGATAATCTGGTTGAGGAAAATGAGATGTTCACACATGACCTTTTGGAGGAAGCCAATACTTTAAAGGATTCGCCCGGCCCATTAACATCTTGGCCCAAGGTTGAACCTTTACCAGCCTTACAATCTGAGCCTGCTTTGCCATCCTTAGAGGACCCTCCTACGCTTGAACTCAAACCATTACCTGAGTCTCTCAAGTATATCTTTTTGGGCCCGGACCAAACTCTCCCGGTCATCATTGCGGCAAATCTCACATCACCACAGGAGGCCCAATCAACCGAGGTCATCAAAGACCACAAGGGTGCCATTGGATGGTCGGTGGCAGATTTGAAAGGAATAAGCCTGTCCATTTGCATGCATCATATCTATATGGAAGAGCATTCTAAGCCCAGTCGGGAGATGCAAAGGCGGCTTAATCCCAATATGAAAGAAGTGGTGAAGAAGGAAGTTGTGAAATGGCTGGATGCCGCTATCATTTACCCCATATCAGACAGTAAATGGGTCAGCCCAACCCAAGTGGTACCCAAGAAATCTGGATTAACGGTTATCAAGAATGATCATGGGGAAGAGGTACCACTAGGCTCACCACGGGATGGAGAGTGTGCATTGATTACCGGAAGCTGAATCTCATGACTAAAAAGGATCACTTTCCACTCCCATTCATGGATCAGATTCTGGAAAAGTTATCGGGCCAGAAGTACTTTTTCTTCTTAGATGGGTACTCCGGGTACAATCAAGTGGCTATTTACCCAAAAGATCAAGAAAAGACCACCTTTATGTGCCCTTATGGCACGTTTGCTTTTAGGAGGATGTCATTTGGATTATGCAACGCACCAGCCACATTTCAACGGTGCATGATGGCTATATTCTCTGATATGGTGGGAGAATTCCTTGAAGTTTTCATGGATGATTTCTCAATCTTTGGGGATTCTTTTGAAAATTGCTTGCAAAATCTTAAACAAGTGCTAGCCAGATGCATTGACACCAATCTGATACTTAGCTGGGAAAAGAGCCATTTTATGGTTCGAGAGGGCATTGTTCTAAGCCACATTGTGTCTGAAAGGGGGATAGAGGTAGATAAAGCTAAGATCAATCTCATATCCAATCTTCCTCCTCCTACCTCAGTCAGACAGATCCGTTCATTCCTTGGCCATGTCGGTTTCTATCGCCGGTTTATCTACAATTTCTCTAAAATTGCCTGGCCTCTAACTCTTCTCCTAGTTAAGGATGTTCCTTTCCAAATGGATGAATCTTGCATCAAGGCATTCAATTCTCTGAAGGAATCTTTGACCAAAGCTCCGATTCTTCAATCTCCAGATTGGTCTTTGCCCTTCAAAATCATGTGCGATGCCTCTGATTATGCTATCGGTGCGGTTTTGGGACAAAGAATCAACAAGTGTCCCGTGGTGATATATTATGCAAGTCTCACCCCTACAGATGCTCAAATGAATTATACCACCACAGAAAAGAAATTATTAGCTGTGAGTTTTGCCTTAGAAAAATTCAGATCTTATCTTTTAAGAGCAAAAGTCATAATCTATTCTGATCACTCAGCTCTGAAATACCTGTTGACCAAGAAGGAAGCAAAGCCTAGACTTATTAGATAGATCTTACTCCTTCAGGAATTTGATTTGGAAATTCGGGATAAGAAGGGTTCTGAGAATGTGGTAGCTGACCACCTATCCCGAATTCTGATCTCCGAAAGTGCACCCATAACTAATTCATTTCCTAATGAGCATCTACTGGCCATTTCTCACATTGTTGCACCTTGGTATGTTCATATTGTCAATTACAAGGTGACTAATCAGCTTCCGGAAGGATGGACTAAAAGTGAGAAGTACATATTCTTTTCCCAGGAAAAATATTATTTCTGGGAAGATCCGGAACTATTCAAATTTTGTCCTGATCAAATCATTAGGCGATGCGTTCCTGAAGAAGAACAACAGAGTGTCCTCAACTTCTGCCATAATTTGGCTTGTGGGGGCCATTTCTCAGGAAAGAAAACTGCAGCCAAGGTCCTGCAAAGTGGTTTTTACTGGCCCACACTTTTCAAAGATGCCCATGAGTTCAGCAAAACTTGCCTCCGATGATAGGATGTAGGAAATATGGCGAAAAGGGATATGATGCCACTCAACCCAATCTTAGTAGTTGAAGTCTTTGATGTTTGGGGAATTGACTTTATGGGACCTTTTCCACCTTCTTTTGGACATACATATATACTGGTAGCGGTGGATTATGTCTCTAAGTGGATTGAAGCAGTAGCCACCCGAACCAATGATCATAAAGTGGTCATTAAATTCGTTCAGAATAATATCTTTTCTCAGTTCGAGTGGCCTAAAGCTATCATAAGTGATGGGAGAACGCATTTCACGAATTACCAGTTTCGAGCTCTGCTTAAGAAATATCGGATTAATCACAAAATAGCTACCCCTTATCATCCCCAAACCAGTGGCCAAGTGGAAGTTTCCAATAGAGAGATTAAGAATATTCTGCAAAAGTCCGTTAGGCCCGATAGAAAAGATTGGTCTGAAAGATTAGATGATGCCTTATGGGCCTATCGGACCGCTTACAAAACTCCTATTAGCATGTCTCCTTATCGCCTGGTTTTTGGAAAAGCGTGCCACCTTCCGGTGGAATTGGAACATAGGGATTATTGAGCCATTAAACAAGTCAATATGGACCTAGCTCAAGCTAGTTCCCACCGAACCTTATAACTGAGTGAGCTAGAAGAGTTGCGCAACGAGGCCTATGAAAATTCAAAGATTTATAAAGCCAAAACTAAAGCTTTCCATGATAAACATATTGTGAGAAAATCCTTTCTTCCAAATCAGAAAGTTTGGCTATTTAACTCTAGGCTCCACCTATTTCCTGGAAAATTGAAATCCAGATGGGATGGACCATTCGTGGTCGTTAAAGCCTTCGATCATGGAGCTGTTAAAATTCTGAATCCCAAGATTGGGAACACTTTCACCGTTAATGGTCAACGGTTGAAACCATTTATTGAAAATCTTCAAAATGAGCCACCTGAATCCATAGAACTGAGTGATCCACATTAACTGAACTTCCGTCTGGCTGAAGAAGATAAACTTAGCGCTTGTTGGGAGGCAACCCAATATTTTACTTCAGTTTTTGTATTTCTTTTCCTTTTAAGTCCCTGAGTAGCAGTCGCCTTTGGTATGTCGCATCCCCTTCATCACAGGTTGTTTCTCTCCTTCACAATTCTCTTCTGGCTGACATGTTTTTCATATCTTTTATGCCATTGAGGACAATGTCAATCAAGTTGGGGGGTGGGACAATCAATTTGATATGCATTTATTGGAAAATCTTTTGAAGAAAACTGCTATCTTTCACTGAAAAATGGTCAAAATTTTAAAAATTTCTTTCAAAAACTTCTTTTCACATCCTATGAAAATTGCATGAAAATCATGTTTCATTAAGTAAATCTTAAACAAATCAGTTTTTTGTTAGTCACATTGGTTAAAGAGCCTTCAAAGTTTAAATATCCCACTTCACAAAAATCCACGGCAGGATAATTTTCACACACACACGGCAACTTAGAATAAATGAAAGATCTTAAAAGTATAGAATTGTTAGAATTAACCTTAAGGATAAGACTACTTATTCTAATTTTTCTTTTTAGGATGAATGAAAGGAATGTGATAGGATTCGTAATAGGGAACTGTCCCACTCAGCACTCTAAAAGAGGCGGTCATTTAAAATGGACAGTTGTAAACGCTAAAGGCAATAGAAAGCGTTAAAAGAGCTAAAGGAAAGTAGGTGGCAAAAAGTATGCACCTCCCCTCAGGCAATTCAAAGAGAGTGGCAAAAAGTACGCACACTCAAAAGTAAAAGTACAATGAAATGAAAAAGCCACGCTAAAAAGTCCATCGTACCAGAAATATGACCAAGTCGTGAAAAGTGCTGAGTCGGGGCGAGAACTGAAAAACAGTCCTCGCTGACTAATCGGGAAATCTTTTATTCTCTTCTCCAGGTAGTCTTATCTAAAAGGGTAGTAAAGGCAAGAATATACCAAAAAGATCGGAAACGAGTTCTAAGCGTGCCAATTTTCATGCACAATCACCTGTCGCGAATTAAATTATTGTGGGATATGAAAACTTTAGCTTAACCAATCGGCTACCACTTAAATTGTTTGTGATAGATACTACAGATGAAGCATGATAATTCATTGTTTGTCCAAACTTTTCCTTATTTGCATTGCTAAGGGACTAGCAATGAGTAAGTTGGGGGGTGTGATAAATTGTTAAATTGATCATTTAAAAGCAATCTTTCGTATCATACTCAAGTTTTTATCTGTAAAATAGCATGAAATGATAGATAATTTCGTACCAATTCCAACGGTACCAATTTCGTAAAATTCTGACTTAAAAACTTCGTCATTTCATGTGATTAATGGAGTATAGCGCATTTGCGGTTTTTCGACAAAACCGAGATGAAATAAATAAATATAATAATTTTTTTTACGATAATATGCTAATTTACATTTATTCTATGTGAACAGGACATGCCAATGATGCAGTGCAGTTGGTGGAATTTCTGGAAATTTGGGGGAGATCTAGTGTTCGAATCTCAATAAATTCGACGTCATTTTGGCTAAAAGAATAAAGTAGGGGTAAAAACGTCATTTGATGCCCTAGTGTTGTCCTAATTCCATGGGCAAGAAGAACCCAAGAAGGGCCAGCCGCCTTCCTTTCTCTCACTTTCTTTTTTTAAAAAAAACTTTCCATCCCTTTTCTTTAAAAGAATCCTCACATACCCTAGACCCTCCTATTCCTTCTCTCTCTCCGGTTTCCCAATCTCTCCCACACGCCCCTCTCTCTCTCTCTCTCCCTCAGCACACCTTCCTCTCTGGTTTCCCACTCTCTCTATTCTCCCCTCCTCCGGTTCTCTCTCTCGCCGTCCACGCACCTGCTCCCTCTCTCCCGCAGCCTCTCTTTCTCTCCCTTGTTCTTTCTCTCTCTCCGATTTCTCCTCCTCCTCCCTCTCCGGTTTCTCTTCCTCCCTCTCAGCCGCTCCCACGCCTTTCTCGTCCTCTCTCTCTTCTCTCTCCCATGCGGTGACGCTCGAGTCCACCAGCCGCCAGGCCGCAACCCCCTCCCCGCTCCACAGCACGACACCAGCGCCGGCCAGCAGCTGCTCCGCACCGCCCATGCACGTTCCCTCTCCCGGTGCACCACCAACCGCCCTGGCTGCACACCTGCGAGCACCTGCGCGAGCCAGCTGCACCTCCACTAGCGCACAAACGTGCATGCAAGCACGTCTCTGTCGGCCCCCACGCGTTGCCCAACGCCCAGCCAGCGAGCACCTCCACGCGCCGCACTCCAAGCTGCAAGCCTCCACGCATGCGTGCACGTCCGCTGCAAGCCTCCACGCGCCGCAGCACATGCATGCACGCTTGAAGCTCCAAGCACACCTGCGCTCGCCTGCTTCCTACTGCCACCGCACTGCTGCAAATTCTATTATTGGGATCATCTTTTACTTTGTTTTGGCTTCTTTTAGTTAAGTTAAGTTGCTATTGTTTATTATTTCTTGTTGCATAAAACTTGATTAGTTCAATATAGAAGTTATATTATTTTTGCCATCTTTTGTTAATCTCTCTCTCTCTTCTCAATTTTGAATGTGGTTGTCTTTGTTCTTTTAAAAATTAGGTTAGTTAGATTTGTAAATTTAGTTTAATTTCATTAGGTAATTAATTAATCAATTCAAATTCTCAACTTTTTAGATAATTAAAATCTAAGGTTTTCGAAATTAAAATCTTAATTCCCTGTGGATTCGACTCGGACTCACCATTGCTATTACTAAAATTAGTTTACATGAGCCGATTAAAATATGATTGTTAGCTTGGATTTTTTAACGACATAATTTTAAGCTATCAGCTACCACAAGACATGTTTAATTGTGAGGAGAGACTGTGGCTATGGCATTAGATGCCTATTTAATCGGGGTAGAGGAACCATGTAGTTTTGTTGTGCTATCCACAAGGACTGCATGTAAATCTATGCTCGTCTTATAACGATGGTTAGCTTAGACTAGAATTAGTGGCTTGTTGTGCTATTCACAAAATCATTAAACCTCTGGGGACCGAAGCTATGATCGGATATTGCAAAGAGTTGCAAGTCCCATGAGTTGGGTGTTTTTTTATTGTATTACAGTTTGTTGTGCTATCCACAAGGCTATATTGCAAATCATTGAGATTCTAATCTCCACTAGGAGACTGTCGGCATCTCCCGTTTTGTGTAGCTGAGGGTTATACAATCCGTCGAAAATTAGTTGGAGTTAAAACATGAGCAAAAAGATTATGTCTTGTTTTAATTTTTAATAATTGAACATTTGCTAAATAGATTTACTTATCTCCAGTAGGGAATTATGTCATCGAATAACCCACTTCGTGGCATACCTGATACCAAACATTTGACTAGCCCAAACTACTCGGATTGTCTTAGAAATCTGAAGAATGTCTTCAGATCTGAGCACATTGACTATGTCCTTGATCATCCTGCTGAATCGGCATTGGATGTCTTTGAGGCAGAGATGATAGCTAATGATAAAAGATCGAAGGACAAAGATAAAGGAGTAGTAAAAGGTGACTGCATGTACTATAAGCAGCAGGGTCACTATAAGAGGAACTGCATGGAGTTCCTCAACGATAAAGCTCATGGAAAGATGAAGCTATCAGTAGCTTCAGATATCTATATGATAGATATCAACTTGTCAGTTAGAGATTCCAAATCTTGGGTATTAGATACCGGATGTACTTCTCACATCTGCCATGATGTGCAGATACTGACAAGTAAGCGCAAGCTGAGACAAGGCGAGGTGGAATTGAGACTAGGAAATGGTGCAAAAGTTGCGGCGATTGCTGTTGGGACAGCAAACCTCAGGCTTCCATCAGGAGACGCCTTACTATTAGAAGATTGTTATTATGTTCCTAGCATAATAAAGAACATCATATCAGGATCTTGTTTGGACAAAATAGGATATAGGTTGACTATTGAGAATATAAGTTGTTCGATTTATTATGGTAATAAATCAACAGCTTCGGCATCTTTAGTCAACGGTCTATACCTCTTAGATGTTTCTTATTACAATCTTCAAATTGATAATGCTCTTAAGAAGAGCAAGAATTGTATGTACCAAGCCTACATGTGGCATTGTAGACTTGGGCACATTGGTGTATGCCATGCTATGTACACGGCCTGATGTTGCATTTGCTCTAAGTGTTACGAGCAGATTTCATGTTGATTCAGGCGAAGAGCAATGGAAGGCAGTGAAATGTATCCTTAAGTACTTGAGAAGAACTAAGGATATGTTTCTTGTCTATGGAGGAGGTGACTTGAAACTGCGAGACTTTACTGACTCGAGTTTTCAGTCATATCTAGATGATAGTAAGTCTACATCTAGATTTGTGTCTACTTTGAACAGAGGAGCAGTGTGCTGGAAGAGTTCCAAGCAAGCAACCACTGTAGATTCGACGACTGAAGCTGAGTACATCGCTGCAGCTAAAGCCGCCAAGGAAGCAATGTGGTTGAAGAAATTCATCACCGACCTCGGCGTAGTTCCTAGTATCTCTAAACCTGTTCCGCTGTTGTGCGACAACAATGGAGCCATTGCGCAAGCAAAAGAGCCGCGATCTCATTAGAAATCGAAGCATATTCTGAAACGCTTTCATCTTATCAGAGAGATCATATCCAAAGGAGATGTAGCAGTAGAAAGAGTTCCATCCGTCAACAATGTAGCAGATCCACTGACAAAGCCGTTGGCTCAAGTTGTGTTTGAGTGTCACCTAGAGTCCATAGGCTTACTGTATAAAAGGTGATTGGCTTTAGTCCAAGTGGGATATTGTTAGTCTTAGATGGCCTACAAGCCAATCTGACTATGTAAATCTCGTTCATTTATTAATATAATGGCATAATATTCATTTTGTGTAAATCGTATTAATTATCGTCTCATAATGAAATCCGTGAATATGTGATATAGTGATCAGATTATGATGAGATCATACTAATGAGACTGATCACTTAAAAACACATATTTTTAATCGTTCCTACTCAGAGGATATCCGAGAAGGACATCGGATATCCGGTTAGACTAGTATAGATTACTCCTGCTCATATGATGAGGGTGACTGATCTCATAAATAACTTGGGTGGAGACACTAACGGGAATCTGTAGGTGCTCATTGGAGAATGAGTTCACTGAACTGATCCGACTGAATCGCTGGATGGTATCGTACCTCACTGTCAACCAGCTTGATTCTATTGTCGCAGTTGCGTGGATGGTCTTCGAACCTAAGACACCAAGGACACTTTGATGGTGGACTCTTGTGCTTTGACCTTGGTTTATGAATCTCGAGCCACGGGATTCTAAACAGCTAAGGATTGGGTACAGCGAAATACCGTCGGAGAGAATTGTGTGTCAATAAGGAATCAATCGCTCTCGGTACTTAGAGAGAGAATGCTCTAGGAAGGATGAGCGGAAGTCCCTGGCCAGGGGGGACGATTGTAATGACCCAGACTTTCGGATCCGATTTTCGGGTCAGATCTTGTTGTTCTAACCCTGGTAGGGGGGGGCGGGAATTCTGAGTTGATTCGCGTCAGGACCTGGCGACGCGTTTTAAACGGCGTCTACCTTGGCAGACGCGTTTCAGGTTCTGCCACGTGGGTGTCGCGGGGGTTGGCCTGAGGCCGCGTGTGTACGGCCCTGTCAGGTCGTCTGAACGGCGTCTGCGTAAGACGACGCCTTTCAGACTGCGACTCTGGGTATGTCAGAGTACGGCCTTGACAAGTTGTCTGAATGGCGTCGGTGAAGGACGACGCATTTTCAGAATCTTGTCAGAGCGGCCGTCACATCACCTGATAGGCGTCCGTAGTTGTCGACGCGTTTTAGCCAGTTTCTGGTTAACCCCGAGAGCCCTCCTTCCTTCCCTCATTTTTCTCCTACTCACCTCCACTCCTCCTCCTCCGGCGACTGGCGGCGACTCCCTCCTCCTTCCTCTTTTCCTCCCACCATTTCGCCTTTCCCTCCACTCCATCCTCCACCTAACCCGTACCACTACCACCTCCACTTCCACTGCGGCGTTCTACTCTCCGGACGGCGGCCGACGTCACGGTGGAGTAAGGACGACCACGGCGGTACCGGCGGCGGCGTGGGGCGAGAAGGGTGAACGGCGTGAAGTTTGGAGGAGTCCGAGTGTCCGGTAGGGTGACGTTCCCCATGGCATCGTGTTTAAAATCATGTTTTCCTCGATATGTATGTGGTAGATCTCGGTTTTGGGGGTTAGAATGAGCATGTTTAGGATCTCTATGGGAGTGTTTGCCTTGGAAATGTCTTGCTCTTCATTTTCCATCCAATTTGATGATATTTGGGGTTTGTTTGGGGTTGGGAAGGAGCCCTCGGGTTTAGGGCGTTCCTGGTTCCTGGGTTTGAAAGACGTCGTGCATGGACGACGCCTTTTTGAAGGGCGTCGGGCCATCACGACGCCTTTTAAACAGGAATTGACTGACAGACACTCTGTCAGGTTGAGGTTTCTGTGGTTGAAAGACGTCATGAGTAAGCGACGCGTTTTTGAATGGCGTCGAGCATCCATGACGCGTTTTAACCGCAGAAATTCCTTGGATAAGGCCTTGGGAATTCCGGATTTCGGTATTGAATGGCGTCTGAGGATGTCGACGCCTTTTAAAAGGCGACCATGGTGGTCGACGCCTTTTAGGGCCAAAATCTGAAGACTGAATTACATAAACCTGTATTTGGAGCTTGAATGGCGTCGACCTTGGTCGACGCGATTCAGGACAGAATCTCACTAATGCATGCCAGTAAAACGTGTTTATACTGCTAGATAGACGATCAGCACATGTTTTGGTGCACCCGATAAAGATAGATTCCTCATGATCGGATGGTTCTATATGAGTTATGCGATTGCGGGCTTTTCACGTGACCGAATCGCACTGTGTTGGGCTTTCAGTTACTGTGGACCTGGAGTGACATTGTAGCACTTTATCACCCTGTGCTGGTGGGGGCGTGAGCACAGCGCCGGTGGGGGCGTGGGCGGGGTGACGCCTAGTGAGAGAGGGTCACCTGGTGAACCCCGGGGTCAGCTAGTACCGGTGTCGGAGTGGTACATTCGGAGAGTCACTCATGCTGGGAGAAGGGGTAGTCACCTGAGCCAGTTGGGCCGGAATAGCGAGCGTGCTATCCGAGGGACTACTCCTTGGTCTCAGCGGATCGAGGTTTTCCCACCGTTGTTTACACGGTCGGCGAGTTCTATCGAGATGACGGTTGTAGTTTTCTAACGACTGATTTAGAATGTGCATGATTATTATAACTGCAATTGCATGTATTCTCACGTAGAGAATTAGGAATTGTACCTGCCACTACGCTTGTCACTTCACTGATAGCTGTACGTTCACTTGTGGGTGTGTGCGTGGGCAGTGGGGATCGGAGGATCCCTACTGAGTCTTGTTCCTGAGACTCACCCCTGCGGTTTTCAGGTGAGGACTCCCAGCAGACTTAGAGCGGCGTGTGCAGCCGCGTGTTGTGCGTCTTCGGCAGTTGTTCCGGGGTATGCCCCGATGTAGTTGTTGTTTACTTCTGGCTTGTATATTTAATTATTTCCTTTCAGCTGTAGTATGTAATTATTTGCTGTAATCGAGTCGCATTGTAATAATTTTAATTTCCTGCACTTTCATTTCAATTCAATGCGATGTGAATGTTTAGCTTAGTTTATTATTTATTTCCCAGACTTACTAGATCCTGGTTTGGTCCCAAATTAATGATTCGGTACCCATTTAGTAATCGGATCCCCGATTATAGGGTGGCGGGTCGTTACAATTGGTATCAGAACATACGGTCTGGCAAATAAGTAAATAACTAGGTTAAATGTTGTAAATTCGGCAAATAAATACATTATCCCGTACAGGCACGTCAATAGCATAGGTTTTAGGATTCTAATTAGAACTTTTTGATTTTGTAATTGTAGGCGAGTAGATGGCTCCCAGAAGGAGGATGCCAGTTATCCGAGAGCAGGGAGATGTCCCTAGTGGGTCCGAGGCCGGGAGACCGAGCGTTGAGCAGTTCATGGAAGCCATGATGGATACTATGGCTAGGTATCAGACACGAGATCCTAGCGAGGGTTCTAGTACGCGGGGAGGGACCACAGCTACACTGGAGAGATTCTTGAAACTGAGGCCACCTCACTTCACCGGTCGTCCCGACCCTGATGAAGCCATTCATTGGCTTAGAGAGATTGAGAAGACCTTTGACACTATGGATTGCGCTGCAGTAGAGCGGACCCCGTTAGCTACCTTCATGCTGAAGGATAGCGCTTACGACTGGTGGACTACCTTGAAGAGTTTGTCCTATGGGGACAGGAGTCTTAGGGAAATATCTTGGGAGACCTTTGTCAAAGAGTTCAACGCACAATATTTCCCTAGACATGTCCAGCGAGCCAAGGAGAGGGAATTTATGGATCTGACACAAGGGAGTATGACGGTGCTTGAGTACGAGGCGAAGTTTGTTTCGCTGGGGCGGTTCGTGCCTTTCATATCTCAGGATGAGGGACGTCGCACGGAGAGGTTTGTGGATGGGCTTAGGCTCAGTTTGAGGAACTTCGTGGCGTCCCATTGTTGCACAGACTTGGCGTCAGCAGTTAGGAGTGCAGCAGCTGTAGAGGCTCAGCAGATCCAGTCAGCCCGGGAGAGAGGGCAGACTGTCCAGGGGCCATCTCGGGGCAGGGGTAAAGCAGCGGCACCAGCTCCTTCAGTCGGATCGGGATCGTCTTCTCTCGGCTCCCGATTCAGGAGATTCTTCAGGGGTGGTGGCAGCAGTAGTGGCAGCAGCGGCAGCAGTCGGCCCAGACAGGGGCAGCAGAGTCAGACTGTGTCCAGCGCACAGCAGGAGCCAGCTCAGAGGCTCCCGGCAGTTTGTCAGCAGTGTGGTAGTGCCCATGGCGGGACTCAGTGTCCCACTCTTCCCAGGAGATGTTTTACTTGCGGCCAGCAGGGCCATTTGGCGAGGCAGTGCCCGCAGGGGTATGGTCAGGGACATGGTTCAGGAGAGCAGAAGAAGCCGAGGACCCAGGGGAGAGTATTAGCTATCACCAGGAGGGAGGCTCGCGCGTCCAACTTGGTAGAAGGTACACTTTCTGTCCTTGGGAACTCTGCACACGTATTGATTGATTCGGGTGCTTCGCATTCTTTCATTTCTGAGCAGTTCTTAGATATCCTTTCTGCGCCTATTGTTGAGTTATCTGATGGTTTGATGGTGGAAGTTCCTTCTGGAGACTTTATGATATCTTATAACTGCTTGAGAAATGTCCCCTTGACCATTGAGGGACATGTGCTACCTGCCCAGTTGGTGGTGCTCGCCATTCGAGACTTTGATGTCATCCTAGGCATGGATTGGTTGGAAACCTTTTATGCAGAGGTGGACTGCCACAGGAAGAGGGTGCGATTCTCCATTCCGGGCATCCCGACCTTCTTCTTCCAAGGTATTAGGCTTTCTTCCAGAGGTATTCTTATTTCTGTCTTTAAGGCACGGAGACTGCTTGATGGTGGCTGTGAGGCTTTCCTTGCCTCTGTTGTTGTCTCCGATGTCCGGGTTAGTCTCAGCCCTGAGGAGGTACCTGTTGTGTGTGACTTCATCGATGTGTTTCCGGAAGAGCTGCCTGGTCTTCCTCCACCGCGTGAGGTTGAGTTCTCTATTGAGCTTGCACCAGGTACGGCACCCTTGTCTAAGGCCCCGTACCGGATGGCGCCAGCCGAACTCGCTGAGCTGAAGGCGCAGTTGCAGGAGTTGCTGAACAAGGGTTTTATTCGTCCCAGTACATCTCCATGGGGTGCTCCAGTTCTGTTCGTCAGAAAGAAGGATGGGTCTTTGAGACTGTGCATCGATTATAGGCAGCTGAATCAGGTAACGATTAAGAACAAGTACCCGCTTCCTAGAATCGATGACTTGATGGATCAGCTACAGACCGCGAGAGTGTTTTCCAAGATTGATCTGAGATCTGGATACTATCAGATGAGGATCAGAGATGTAGATGTTAGTAAGACGGCGTTCAGGACTCGGTATGGGCACTATGAATTCCTGGTTATGCCCTTTGGCTTGACCAATGCTCCGGCGGCTTTTATGGATCTGATGAACCGAGTCTTCAGGACCTACTTGGACCAGTTTGTGGTTGTGTTTGTTGATGACATTCTGATCTATTCTTCCTCTGAGGAAGAGCACGCTGCTCATCTTCAGGCAGTGTTGCAGGTTCTGAGGGAGCATCAACTTTATGCCAAGTTCAGCAAATGCGAATTTTGGCTGAACAAGGTGCACTTCCTTGGGCACGTTATTTCTGGTGAAGGTATCGCAGTAGACCCAGCGAAGATAGAGGCAGTGATGGACTGGAACAGGCCGACTTCAGTAACCGAGATCAGGAGCTTTCTGGGGCTTGCCGGGTATTACAGACGGTTTGTTCAGGGATTTTCTTCGATAGCAGCCCCCTTGTCGAGGTTGACTCGAAAGGGAGTTCGCTTTGAGTGGACCGAGGATTGTGAGCGGAGTTTTATTGAATTCAAGACCCGTCTCACGTTAGCTCCTGTACTGGTACTTCCATCTGGATCAGGTGGATTTGTGGTTTACTCGGATGCGTCCCGTCGAGGATTGGGAGCAGTCCTTATGCAGCATGGCAGGGTAGTTGCTTATGCTTCTCGACAGCTGAAGAGGCATGAAGAAAACTATCCTACTCATGATTTAGAGCTTGCAGCTGTGGTATTTGCACTGAAGATCTGGAGGCATTACTTGTATGGGGAGAAATTTCAGGTTTTTACAGATCACAAGAGTTTGAAATATGTGTTCACACAGAGAGACCTGAACCTGAGGCAGCGAAGATGGATGGAGTTTATTAAAGATTATGACTTTGACCTTTCCTATCATCCGGGCAAGGCGAACGTGGTAGCAGACGCTTTGAGTCGGAAGACGGTCATGTCATATCTTATGGTACGTGAGTGGAGATTATTTGAGCAGGTGGTGGAATCCTCCTTTAGGGTTCCACGTGAAGAAGATAGAGCAGTACTTGTCAGCTTGACTGTGAGACCGGCCGTGTACCATGCTGTGATTGAGGCTCAGAGGGCAGATGCAGAGTTACCCCAGATTCTCCAGAGGCCTGGGGTTGAGCTGTGGGATGATGGTACCGTCAGATTCAGAGGCAGACTCTATGTTCCGACTGAGGAAGATGTGCGCAGATGTGTTCTTGATGAGGCGCACCGATCGAGGTATGCAGTGCATCCCGGGGCAACAAAGATGTATCACTGTTTGAAGAAGCACTTCTGGTGGCCTGGTATGAAGAGAGATGTGGCTGAGTACGTAGCTAGATGTTTGACTTGTCAGCAGGTCAAGGCCGAGCATCAGAGACCTGGAGGGTTGCTGCAACCTTTGCCGATTCCTGAGTGGAAATGGGAACATGTGACGATGGACTTTGTGATGGGATTGCCCGCGTCCCCTAGCAGAAGAGACGCCATCTGGGTCATCGTTGATCGGCTGACCAAGTCGGCACACTTCCTAGCCATTAGAAAGGACTGGTCGGTCGGCAAACTGGCAAAGTTGTTTGTAGACCGGATCATCTCTCTGCACGGGGTACCCTTGTCCATTGTCTCGGATCGAGACCCGAGGTTTACTTCCAGGTTCTGGAATAGCTTTCAGCAGGCATTGGGCACTCAGTTGGCTTTCAGCTCCGCCTACCATCCCGAGACTGACGGACAGTCGGAGAGGACTATTCGGACCTTGGAGGATATGCTCAGGGCGTGTTGCCTAGACTGGGGAGGTTCGTGGGAACAACATTTATCCACTGTGGAATTTGCCTACAACAACAGCTACCATTCTAGCATCGGCATGGCGCCTTATGAGGCTTTGTATGGGCGGCCGTGTCGATCACCGGTGTGTTGGTCTGAGATCGGTGAGAGGCAGATTTCAGGACCCGAGTTGGTGCAGCAGTGTGCTGAGGTCGCCAGGACAGTTCAGCAGAGGTTGACCGCAGCTCAGTGTAGACAGAAGAGTTACGCCGACATCCGGCGGAGACCACTTGAGTTTGAGGTTGGGGACCACGTGTTTCTCCGAGTTTCACCCTCCAAGGGTGTGATGAGATTCGGGAGGCGAGGCAAGCTGAGTCCGCGTTATATTGGACCTTTTCCCATTCTTGCTCGAATCGGGGAAACCGCGTACCAGTTGGCCTTGCCGCCCAATCTGGCAGGAGTGCACGATGTGTTCCATGTGTCCTTGTTGAGGAAGTATGTTCAGGATCCGTCTCATGTGTTGGACTTTTCAGAGTTGGAGGTCGCTGAGGACCTATCATTTCCAGAATACCCGGTTCGTATTGAGGATCGCAGAGAGCAGGTCTTGCGGAATAAGGTTGTACCGCTGGTTAAAGTAATTTGGCAGTACCGCTCCGGAGGTGAGGCAACCTGGGAGCGAGAGGACGAGATGCGGGAGCAGTTCCCTTACCTCTTCTCGTGAGTTTTATCATAAACTTGTATCCTTGTTTTGACCTTGTTGAATTCTAGCAGTCAATTTCGAGGGCGAAATTCTTTTAAGGGGGGGAGATTGTAATGACCCAGACTTTCGGATCCGGTTTTCGGGTCAGATCTTGTTGTTCTAACCCTGGTAGGGGGGGGCGGGAATTCTGAGTTGATTCGCGTCAGGACCTGGCGACGCGTTTTAAACAGCGTCTACCTTGGCAAACGCGTTTCAGGTTCTGCCACGTGGGTGTCGCGGGGGTTGGCCTGAGGCCGCGTGTGTACGGCCCTGTCAGGTCGTCTGAACGGCGTCTGCGTAAGACGACGCCTTTCAGACTGCGACTCTGGGTATGTCAGAGTACGGCCCTGACAAGTTGTCTGAATTGCGTCGGTGAAGGACGACGCGTTTTCAGAATCTTGTCAGAGCGGCCGTCACATCACCTGATAGGCGTCCGTAGTTGTCGACGCGTTTTAGCCAGTTTCTGGTTAACCCCGAGAGCCCTCCTTCCTTCCCTCATTTTTCTCCTACTCACCTCCACTCCTCCTCCTCCGGCGACCGGCGGCGACTCCCTCCTCCTTCCTCTTTTCCTCCCACCATTTCGCCTTTCCCTCCACTCCATCCTCCACCTAACCCGTACCACTACCACCTCCACTTCCACTGCGGCGTTCTACTCTCCGGACGGCGGCCGACGTCACAGTGGAGCAAGGACGACCATGGCGGTACCGGCGGCGGCGTGGGGCGAGAAGGGTGAACGGCGTGAAGTTTGGAGGAGTCCGAGTGTCCGGTAGGGTGACGTTCCCCATGGCATCGTGTTTAAAATCATGTTTTCCTCGATATGTATGTGGTAGATCTCGGTTTTGGGGGTTAGAATGAGCATGTTTAGGATCTCTATGGGAGTGTTTGCCTTGGAAATGTCTTGCTCTTCGTTTTCCATCCAATTTGATGATATTTGGGGTTTGTTTGGGGTTGGGAAGGAGCCCTCGGGTTTAGGGCGTTCCTGGTTCCTGGGTTTGAAAGACGTCGTGCATGGACGACGCCTTTTTGAAGGGCGTCGGGCCATCACGACGCCTTTTAAACAGGAATTGACTGACAGACACTCTGTCAGGTTGAGGTTTCTGTGGTTGAAAGACGTCATGAGTAAGCGACGCGTTTTTGAATGGCGTCGAGCATCCATGACGCGTTTTAACCGCAGAAATTCCTTGGATAAGGCCTTGGGAATTCCGGATTTCGGTATTGAATGGCGTCTGAGGATGTCGACGCCTTTTAAAAGGCGACCATGGTGGTCGACGCCTTTTAGGGCCAAAATCTGAAGACTGAATTACATAAACCTGTATTTGGAGCTTGAATGGCGTCGACCTTGGTCGACGCGATTCAGGACAGAATCTCACTAATGCATGCCAGTAAAACGTGTTTATACTGCTAGATAGACGATCAGCACATGTTTTGGTGCACCCGATAAAGATAGATTCCTCATGATCGGATGGTTCTATATGAGTTATGCGATTGCGGGCTTTTCACGTGACCGAATCGCACTGTGTTGGGCTTTCAGTTACTGTGGACCTGGAGTGACATTGTAGCACTTTATCACCCTGTGCTGGTGGGGGCGTGAGCACAGCGCCGGTGGGGGCGTGGGCGGGGTGACGCCTAGTGAGAGAGGGTCACCTGGTGAACCCCGGGGTCAGCTAGTACCGGTGTCGGAGTGGTACATTCGGAGAGTCACTCATGCTGGGAGAAGGGGTAGTCACCTGAGCCAGTTGGGCCGGAATAGCGAGCGTGCTATCCGAGGGACTACTCCTTGGTCTCAGCGGATCGAGGTTTTCCCACCGTTGTTTACACGGTCGGCGAGTTCTATCGAGATGACGGTTGTAGTTTTCTAACGACTGATTTAGAATGTGCATGATTATTATAACTGCAATTGCATGTATTCTCACGTAGAGAATTAGGAATTGTACCTGCCACTACGCTTGTCACTTCACTGATAGCTGTACGTTCACTTGTGGGTGTGTGCGTGGGCAGTGGGGATCGGAGGATCCCTACTGAGTCTTGTTCCTGAGACTCACCCCTGCGGTTTTCAGGTGAGGACTCCCAGCAGACTTAGAGCGGCGTGTGCAGCCGCGTGTTGTGCGTCTTCGGCAGTTGTTCCGGGGTATGCCCCGATGTAGTTGTTGTTTACTTCTGGCTTGTATATTTAATTATTTCCTTTCAGCTGGAGTATGTAATTATTTGCTGTAATCGAGTCGCATTGTAATAATTTTAATTTCCTGCACTTTCATTTCAATTCAATGCGATGTGAATGTTTAGCTTAGTTTATTATTTATTTCCCAGACTTACTAGATCCTGGTTTGGTCCCAAATTAATGATTCGGTACCCATTTAGTAATCGGATCCCCGATTATAGGGTGGCGGGTCGTTACAACGATAATATCGAGAAAGGAGTTTTTCGATATTCATCAGCGGCATCCAATCCAAGTGAGTCGACCGGTTAGGGTTTGACAGCACGCCATACCCTGAGTTGACTCGAGAGCATTGTACGAATGAAGGATTATATCCACGCGGTAACTATCGGCGGAAAGATTCCAAGAGTGGGTTACTTAACCCCGATACCTTCCGAATTCACGCGGTGTTGCTTGGCACCCAACGTGATTGGAGGCCCGATCGAATTCGATGTGCGACATCAATTCGATTGATTAATTAATTAATAAAGAGTTATTAATTGATTAACAAAGCCAGTGAGGAGTCACTGGGCTTATTGGGTCATTAACTGGATTGATTATTAGGCCTAGAGGGTCACACGCAAATGATTCTCAAGGCGATGGATAAATAAGTGGGTTTTATACAAACCGGGAGTTTTTATGAAAAATCGCGTGGTTAGTATAAAATATAGCGAACGGGCTAAGCAGGCCAAGCTGCTGCTAACCCTAGCTGCCCCCTCCTCTGTTTCTCTCTCTCACTAGCGCCCCAGGCCAGATCCGGATCTGCTCCCCGCTTCTCCGACTCCCGTTCGACGGGAAATCGTCCTCACGTTGCGGCGATCGTTGCGGCGACCGGCGGATGTTTCGTGGATGCGAAGAATGAGGAACTTGAAGATATCCATTGCGAGGAGGATAGCGTGGACTCCGCTAGAGGCCGGGCGCTTGCGCAGCTTGCAGTGTCGCACCGACGGCACCGAATAGTTGCGGATTCGAATCTGCGCACGATAAGAACCGATTATCCGATAATCCATTTTTTTTTTAGATTTTTCGAAATGGGAACGGATCTCCGTTTTTATTTTATTTCCGCTGTGCGGGAGATCCGGAGAAACCCGAGAACCCAACAAAACTCATACTTATTTGAAATTTGAGTCAGTGTGACTCATTGTTTCAAATCATCATCTCCATATACAAGAGTGCATCCTTATCACTTCTCAAGTACTTAATGATATGTTTAACTCTTTCTATCAAGGTTTCCCTGTATCCTTCAAGGAACTTTTTCTTAAAGAAATAAATTTCATATCTCAACAATTGAGATTTATTATGAAATTTATGTCAAACATTTTTAACATACAGGTTAAGGTAACATCCTCATCGATCTATATTAATAGATTCGTATTCTCAATACGCAGGATGTTGCATCCAAACCTATTATGAAGAAGAATATAGATAATAATGCTTTTACTGATAGTAAGATCTTGATGTCATTCTCAATGACCTTGATGTTATTATCACAAAGCGTTACTAGTGTGACTGTGCTCCCACTGACCTCCTTGTACACACACAATCCGTGATCATTCTTAATGATCACTGAGTGTTTAACTATTAAGTCAAAACTCTTATTGCAACTTTGGGAAGCTTTAGTTTGATTCAAAAATAATCTTTAAATCATAACTTGCTTCCCAGATATTCTAAAAGTTTTAAAGTTGTATTATATATGCCTTTTCCTCAATCACATTAAGGGAATGCTTTTTAATATCCAACTGCCTTTATCTTATCATCATGATAGGCTGTTTTGGGAAGTAGAATTCTAATAAACTTATTTATGGTAACCACTGAGGAAAAATTAGTCCAAGTCAACACTTTGACTTTGACCATTTTCTTCAGTTTGCCATATAAGTTTTAAGTAGTCCATCTTTACTAATCTTCATTATGAAGATTTACTTATTTCTGAGAGGTACAATACCTTCAAGCAATACTATCAAGTTCCGAACTTAATAGGTGTTATAGACTATAGTTTAAAACTCTTTACTTCTTGCCAATTTAAAAGTTGTAATTATGATAGAGAGCTTTCTCATAGATTTAGGATCATGATCCACATCTTTGAACTCCTCTCATTCTGCTATCTCTAATATGTCAAACATATCAGACTAGCCATTGAGAGAATCTCAAAATCTATAATGCTCTCCTATGTGTGTTATGAACTGTTCTAAACATCCGAAGATTATCTAATAATCTTGTGTTAATTTGTGAGTCTAGAACATCTTCTAGTTTTATTAGTTCACATTGTGTTCTTTGAGGACATGTTCCTATTTATAGAAGACACCTTTCAATACGATAATTATTTCATTATCGCCTGACCAATAAAAACAATGTCCAACCCGTTTGGACATCTCACAATTTTACACTACACTATGTCCTTTTGGATCCAACTTCTTTGGATCATGTCTTTTTTCAAAAGACTAGAACATAACTTGATTTTAACATCCTTAAAATCATGTTTGCTTATAATTCACATCTCATATGAATTATCTTGTCTCCATATTTTATATGGATATTCTGACTTATTTGGAACCATATGTAAAGTATGGACATCTAATGTTCATACTTATATTTACAAGGATATTAGAATTAGACAAATCTTATTACATATAACACTATATCCAATAAAATGTTATTCCTTATTAAATCATATTGCTATGATATACAATGAGGACTTATCGAGATAGAATACAATTATCCATTTAATGAATTTGTCTGAATCTCGTACTCAAGTATTAATTTTCTTGATCAAATCAAAGAATTCTAATACTCTTATCTTTTAATCACTTCATATTGATCTTTTATACCTTAATCTCTCAAATACATTCGACTTATACTTCAACAAGTACTTACAGTCAAATCTTGCTTAGAGTTAATCATTAAGGTAAGTAAATAGAAGTTATTATCTTTTTGATCTTAAGAAAATATTGGGTTATTTACATCATTATGTATAAGCTCCAATAATTTCTTATCACACAACTTAGTGTACAGTGCCATAGACAATTATGATTCATTAAGTTTATTTTTATAGAAGACTTATGAACATTCAACGTATGATATGTCACATCAAGAATCTTTAGTGCATTGATTGATTCTAAAATCTTTTCATTTCTAAAACCATATGGAACAACATTTGTTCCTTCTCAGTCAATGTTACTCATATTTAAATTTCTTGATAATTAATAGAACTAAATAATAGTTATTTAGTTTCTTATTAATCTCCTAATAGTATACAAAGATTTACTGTCTCACAGTAACCTATGTATCTCTAGAACTATTGTTAGTTTAGGTGGCTTACAAGTCAATCTGACTATGTAAATCTCGTTCATTTATTAATATAATGGCATAATATTCATTATGTGTAAATCGCATTAATTATCGTTTCATAATGAAGTCCGTGAATATGTGCTATAGTGATCAGATAATGATGACATCATACTAATGAGATTGATCACTTAAACACACATATTCTTAATCATTCCTAGTCGGAGGATAACCGAGAAGGACATCGGATATCCGGTTAGACTAGTACAGATTACTCCAGCTCATATGATGAGGGTGACTGATCTCATAAGTCACTTGTGTGGAGACACTAAGGCGAATCTGTAGGTGCTCATTGGAGAATGAGTTCACTGAACTGATCCGACTGAATCGCTAGATGGTATTGTACCTCACTGTCAACCAACTTAATTCTATTGTCGCAGTTGCGTGGATGGTCCTCGACCTGAGACACCAAGGACACCTTGTCGGTGGACTTCTATGCTTTGACCTTGGTTTACGAATCTCTAGCCACGGGATTCTAATACGCCAAGGATTGGGTACAGCGGAATACCGTCGAAGGGAATTGTGTGTCAATAAGGAATCATTCGCTCTCGGTACTTAGAGAGAGAATGCTCTAGGAAGGATGCGCGGAAGTCCCTGGCCAGGGCGGACGATAATATCGGGAAAGGAGTTTTCCGATATTCATCAGCGGCATCCAATCCAAGTGAGTCGACCGGTTAGGGTTTGACAGCTCGCCATACCCTGAGTTGACTCGAGAGCATTGTACGAATGAAAGATTATACCCACGCGGTAACGATCGGGAAAAGGTTCCAATAGTGGGTTACTTAACCCCAATACCTTCCGGGTTCACGCGGTGTTGCTTGGCACCCAACGTGGTCGGAGGCCCAGTCGAATTCGATGCACGACATCAATTCGATTGATTAATTAATTAATAAAAGGTTATTAATTGATTAATAAAGCCAGTGAGGAGTCATTGGGCTTGTTGGGCCATTAACTGGACTGGTACTTGGGCCTAGAGGGTCACACGCACATGATTCTCAAGGCGATGGATAAATAAGTGGGTTTTATACAAACCGGGGGTTTTTATAAAAAACCGCGCGGTTAGTATAAAACATAGCGAACGGGATGAGCAGGCCAAGCTGCTGCTAACCCTAGCCGCCCCTCCTCTGTTTCTCTCTCTCTCTGGCGTCCAGACAGATCTAGATCTGCTCCGCCGCTTCTCCGAATCCCGTTCGACGGGAAATCGTCCGCGCGTTGCGGCGATCATTGTGGCGACCGGCGGAGATTTCGTGGGCTGTGAAGAACGAGGAACGTGAGGATATCCATCGCGAGGAGGATCACGTGGACTTCGCTAGAGGCCGGGTGCTTGCACGGCTTGCGGTGTCGCACCAACGGAACCGAACTGTTGCGGATTCGAATCCGCACACGGTGAGAACTTCGATTATCCGATAATCGATTTTTGTTTTTCGAAACGGGAACGAATCGCTGGTTTAATATTTTATTTTCCGCTGCGTGAGCGATCCGGAGAAACGTGAGAAACCCAACAGTGGTATCAGAGCCAGGTTCCACTGTTTCTCGTCCCGTTTCGATCTCCAAATTAATTTTTTCATGAGTTATTCCATGCGTTTAATCCGATTAAAATGACGAAATAGTGTTCATAAGATGAACACAAATAATTAGATTATTTTTATGCGATTTTTCGGATTTCATTTGGGGTGTTTTGTGTTCTTCGTGGGACGATGAACGGGGAGTTTTCTGCCGCTTCATAAGCGATTCCCAAGTGTTGGGATGGCGGCCCGGATGCCCGGATCTCTAGAGGATAGTCACCACTGCACATCTGATATCTTTGTCAGCACCAGAGTGCCTTTGGAGGGCTACAAATTCAAGCCCCAAATTCGGGTTTTAACACCCTGAAAATCAGATTTTTTGGGGCTTTAAAGGGGCTATCACGGCATCTAGAGAGGGCCCTCGCCGGCGCCAGTGGGCCTGCCGTCGCCGGCGAGGCCGGGAGGCGTCAGGCCGGCCGCCGCCGGCGCCCCATCCGTCGTCGCCTTACCTGCAAACGCAGGTTAGGGTTTCTGTGAAAGGGAAGGGGGGTCTCAGGGGGGGGGGGGGGGCGGTCTGGCGAACCGGGCAGGCCGGTTGGACCCTGGCACGGTCCAGGGTGCCCCGGGTCCGGGCCCCTGGCCGAGCCGGGGCTCGCACTTGGCCGAGCCAGGGGTGGCACCAGGCCAAGCTCCTGGGTCGAACCAGTGGACCAGGTTCCCATCCTGGCTGAGCCCATTTGGGCCTTCCTTATTTTGAATCTTAAAACCCCAATGCCTATTTATATAAAATTGAAATTGAAAATAAGTTTTAAAATTCAAAACAGTTTTGAAAATTAAATTTATTTTTCAATTATTTTATTTAAATAGACTTAAAATGATTTTGAATCATTACCAAAATATATTAACAATTGGATTAATTATTAGCTGTTAATTAATTGGGGTTAATATTAATTTAAATGTTAAATTGATTATTAACCTCAATTTAACTAATTTAAATGTTAAATTAGTTATTAATAGTTATTAGTCTAATTGTTAGATTATTAACTATTCTTTTATCTAATTGTTAATTAATATTTAAGTTAATTATTAATTTAATTGTTAAATTAATAATTAATTTAAATAACTGATTTAAATGTTAAATTGGTAGTCCTTAATTAATTATTGTTAGTCATTAATTTAATAGTTAAATTAATGATAACTTTAAGTATTTAATCTAAGAGTTAGATTAATTAATTATTAATTACTTAGTGTTAATTATTAGTTTAACAGTTAAATTAATAATTAACATTAATTGACTAATCTAAATGTTAGGTTAGTAGTTAATAATTAATTTGGTTGATTATTAATTTAAGTGTTAAATTATTAATTGACTTTATTGGATTAATCTAAGAGTTAGATTAGTCTTTAATAGTCTAATTGTTAGATTATTAATGGGATTTAATCTAAATGTTAGATTATTAGAATTGTTCTAGTTAGCATGGAATAATATGAAATTATTAATTTGGATTGTATGCACATGTGATGTGTGTTTTTGATGCTTTTGAATTTGATTTGATTGCATGATAAGTTAATTAAAAGTATTTTCGAAATTCAAAAGCCAATTTTGATTGGAACCTATGCTTTCTGAAAGTCAAAATTATTTATTTTGAAAACTCATTTGTTTTAGCCATGTGATGCGCTGAATCATATGTGGGATGTTTAAAACACACCGTGGTCGTGGATATGCAATTATTTAATTGTTCATGTGATGAATGATGTGTTTGTGTGGATCGTGGATGAATGATGGATGTTTATTAATTGTTAATAAATAGATATCTGCGTATCTCTCCCTCTCTCATTCTCTGATGTATTTCTACCTCTCTCTCTCTTGTACTCGCCATAAGGCTCTCTTTTAATTACATGTACATTCTAGAATTTAAATGTAATATGATCAAGGCAACCGAGGAAGGAGCGAGGACGATCTACTGCTGCAACCAGGAAGGCGAAAAGATGGAGATCTCTTGCCTATGTGTTTGCAGGTTATCTAATATAATTGTTGTGTTAGATTGTGTGTGCGTTTAACTGTTGGCTCCAGTCAAACCCACTGTACTATCCATGACCACACTAGACATGTATGAGATGCATTGTTTTCTTAAGATTATGAATCAAAGCAGGTATAGTATTTACTAAATATATACGATATATTTTTATACTATCACCTAGGAGAGACCAAGATAAAAGTTATCTAAATACCCTCAGATAAACTCTAAGCCGTAACGCGAGTAGTTAAGAACTTACCGTGTGGTCCACCATCGTTATAGTCATAGGATTCGAATCACTTTAGGCAGGTTTGTTATGCTATCCACAAGGCCTGCTTAATTGGGAGGAGAAACTGTGGCTATGGCATTAGATACCTATATGATCGGGGTAGATGAACCATGTAGCTTTGTTGTGCTATCCACTAGGACTGCATGCAAATCTATGCTCGTCGCGTAACGATGGTTAGCTTAGACCAGAATTAATTGTTTGTTGTGCTATCCACAAGGCCATTAAATCTCTGGGGACCGAAGCTATGATCAGATATTGCAAGGAGTTGCAAGTCCCATGAGTTGGGTGCTCTCTGATTGTAATACAGTTTGTTGTGCTATCCACAAGGCTGTAGTACAAGTCATTGAGATTCTGATCCCCACTAGGAGACTGTCGGCGTCTCCCGTTCTGTATAATTGAGGGTTATACAGTCCGTCGAAAATTAGTGGGAGTTAAACTTGAACAAAAGACCATGTCTTGTTTTAAATTTTAATAATTGAACATCTGCTACATAGATTTTACTTATCTCCTGTAGGGTATTATGTCGTCGAATAACCCACTCCGTGGCATACTTGATGCCCTTTTGACTTACCTGATCTACTCGGATTGGTTCAAAAACCTGAAGAATGTCTTCAGATCTGAGCACATTGACTTTGTCCCTAGAGCTGATCCTCCTGCTGAATCGGCATTAGATGCCCATGAAGTAGAGATGATAGCTAATGATAAAAGATCGAAGGACAAAGACAAAAGAGTAGTAAAGGGTAACTGCTTCTACTATAAGCAGTATGGTCACTGGAAGAGGAACTGCAAGGAGTTCCTTAACGATAAAGCTCATAGAAAGGTGAAGCTGTCTGAAGCTTCAGATATCTATATGATAGATATCAACTTGTCAGTTAGAGATTCCACATCTTGGGTATTAGATACCGGATGTGCTTCTCATATCTGCCATGATGTGCAGATGCTGACAAGTAAGCGTAAGCTGAGACAAGGTGAGGTGGAATTGAGGCTAGGAAACGGCGCAAAAGTTGCGGCAATTGCTGTTGGGACAGCAAACCTCAGGCTTCCATCAGGAGACGCCTTACTATTAGAAGATTGTTATTATGTTCCTAGCATAATAAAGAACATCATATCAATATCTTGTTTGGACAAGATAGGATATAGGTTGACTATTGAGAGTAGAAGTTGTTCGATTTATTATGGTAATAAATCAATAGCTTCAGCATTTTTAGTCAACGGTCTATATCTATTAGATGTTTCTTATTACAATCTTCAAATTGATAAAGCTCTTAAGAAGAGCAAGAATTCTGTGAACCAAGCATACATGTGGCATTGTAGACTTGGGCACATTGGCGAAAGCAGGTTGCAAAAGTTGCACAAACATGGTTACTTAACAACATTCGATTATGAATCGTTTGCAACATGTGAATCCTACCTTATGGGAAAGATGGCAAAATCTCCATTTACTGGACATGGAGAACGTGCCAAGGACATTCTGGAACTAATACATTCGGATGTATGTGGTCATATGTCCACCCAAGCCAAAGGTAGCTACGCATACTTCATCACGTTCACCGATGACTTCTCAAGATTCGGCTATGTGTACTTAATGAATTACAAGTCGGAAGTATTTGAGAAGTTCAAGGAGTTCAAGAATGAGGTAGAGAAGCAGTTAGGAAAGAGTATTAAAGCTCTTCGATCAGATCGAGGAGGAGAATACTTGAGTACTAATTTCACACAATTCTTAAAGGATAATGGTATCCTTTCTCAGCTAACCCCTCCATATACACCACAGATGAATGGTGTATCAGAAAGGAGGAATCGCACCTTGTTGGACATGGTGCGATCCATGATGAACTTTTCGGGATTACCAGTGTCCCTCTGAGGGTATGCTCTAGAGTCAGCAGCATACCTACTGAACAGAGTACCCAGCAAGTCTGTGGCCTCTACTCCATATGAGATATGGAAAGGTAGGAAACCATAATTTAAACATGTTAAAGTCTGGGGTTGCCCTGCTCATGTAAAGAGGCATGATCTAGACAAGTTAGAATCACGAACTGATAAATGCAGTTTTGTGGGATATCCAAAGGAAACCTTTGGATACTATTTTTACCATCCTGGTGAACAAAAGGTGTTTGTCGCCAGGAAAGCTGTCTTCCTGGAAGAGGAATATCTTCTACAGGAGGACAGTGGGAGTAAAATAGTACTGGAAGAGGTTCCAGATCCCCAAACAGCTGCATTCTCCTCAGATGAGATATCAGTTCCTGAATCTGTTCAGGTACACACACATGAGCCTCGTAGATCTGGTAGAGTACCTAGACTGCCAGAATGAATACGTAAGACATATCACTGAAGGTGAGCCTAAGGTGGAATATAATGAGGATGATGATCCAAAAACCTACCAGGAGGCCATAGAAGGCCCAGAAGCTGGGAAATGGCGAGAAGCCATGAACTCAGAAATCCAGTCTATGTACACCAACCAAGTTTGGAACTTGGGGGACTTGCCCGAGGGTATTGTACCCATCGGTTGCAAGTGGATCTTTAAGAGAAAGATCGGTGCTGATGGACGGATCGACACTTATAAGGCAAGGTTGGTGGCAAAGGGATATCGTCAAAGGCAAGGAATTGACTATGACGAGACTTTCTCACCAGTTGCCATGATAAAGTCGATCAGAGTTCTACTCGCCATTGCTGCACATTTTGATTATGAAATCTGGCAGATGGATGTGAAGACTGCCGTCCTCAATGGTAACTTTGAGGAAGAGGTGTATATAATACAACCAGAAGGTTTCACATCTAAAGAATCTCCAGCAAGCTTCCCGGAGATGGAACATAAGATTTGACGAGACTGTCAAGTCTTATGACTTCATTAAGAATGAAGATGAGCCTTGTGTGTACAAGAAGACCAGTGGGAGTGCAGTCACTTTTCTAGTTCTTTACGTAGATGACATACTACTCATTGGGAATGATGTAGCTATGATGTCATCAGTAAAGATCTGGCTGTCGAAAAATTTCTCCATGAAGGATTTGGGAGAAGCATCCTACGTATTGGGAATACGGATCTATAGAGATAGATCAAAGAGGATGCTTGGAATGACCCAATCCTTGTACATAGATACCATAGTCAAAAGGTTTGGCATGGAAAATTTCAAGAGAGGTCTCATACCGATGAGACATGGAATTAGTCTCTCAAAGGAGAAGGCTCCTAAGACTCCTAATGAGAGGGCATTCATGGATAGAATACCCTATGCCTCTGCCATATGATCTATCATGTATGCCATGCTATGTACACGACCTGATGTTGCATTTGCTCTCAGTGTTACGAGTAGATTTCAGGCTGATCCAAGCGAAGAGCACTGGAAGGCAGTGAAATGTATCCTTAAGTACTTGAGAAGAACTAAGGATATGTTTCTTGTCTATGGAGGGGGTGACTTGAAACTGCGAGGCTTTACTGACTCGAGTTTCCAGTCAAATCCAGATGATAGCAAGTCTACATCTGGATTCGTATTTACATTGAACGGAGGTGCAGTATGCTGGAAGAGTTCTAAGCAAGTAACCACTGCAGATTCAACGACTGAAGCTGAGTACATCGCTGCAGCTAAAGCCGCCAAGGAAGCAATGTGGTTGAAGAAATTCATCACCGACCTCGGCGTAGTTCCCAGCATCTATGAGCCTATTCCGCTGTTGTGCGACAACAATGGAGCGATTGCGCAAGCGAAAGAGCCACAGTCTCATCAGAAATGGAAGCATATTCTGAGGCGCTTTCACCTTATCAGAGAGATCATATCCAGAGGAGATGTAGTAGTGGAAAGAGTTCCATCCGTCGACAATGTAGCAGATCCACTGACAAAGCCGTTGGCTCAAATTGTGTTTGAGCGTCACCTAGAGTCTATAGGCATATTGTATAAAGGTGATTGGCTTTAGTCCAAGTGGGAGATTGTTAGTTTAGGTGGCCTACAAGCCAATCTGACTATGTAAATCTCGTTCATTTATTAATATAATGGCATAATATTCATATGTGTAAATCCCATTAATTATCGTTTCATAATGAAGTCCGTGAATATGTGCAATAGTGATCAGATTATGATGAGATCATACTAATGAGACTGATCACTTAAACACATATTCTTAATCGTTCCTAGTCGGAGGATAATCGAGAAGGATATCGGATATCCGGTTAGACTAGTACAAATTACTCCTGCTCATATAATGAGGGTGACTGATCTCATAAGTCACTTGTGTGGAGACACTAAGGCGAATCTGTAGGTGCTCATTGGAGAATGAGTTCACTGAACTGATCCGACTAAATCGTTGGATGGTATTGTACCTCACTGTCAACCAGCTTGATTCTATTGTCACAATTGCGTGGATGGTCCTCGGACCTGAGACACCAAGGACACCTTGTCGGTGGACTTCTATGCTTTGACCTTGGTTTACGAATCTCTAGCCACGGGATTCTAATACGCCAAGGATTGAGTACAGCGGAATACCGTCGAAGGGAATTGTGTGTCAATAAGGAATCATTCGCTCTCGGTACTTAGAGAGAGAATGCTCTAGGAAGGATGCGCGGAAGTCCCTGGCTAGGGCGGACGATAATATCGGGAAAGGAGTTTTCCGATATTCATCAGCGGCATCCAATCCAAGTGAGTCGACCGGTTAGGGTTTGACAGCTCGCCATACCCTGAGTTGACTCGAGAGCATTGTACGAATGAAGGATTATATCCACGCGGTAACTGTCGGCGGAAAGGTTCCAAGAGTGGGTTACTTAACCCCAATACCTTACAGGTTCACGCGGTGTTGCTTGGCACCCAACGTGATCGGAGGCCCGGTCGAATTCGATGTACGACATCAATTCGATTGATTAATTAATTAATAAAAGGTTATTAATTGATTAATAAAGCCAGTGAGGAGTCACTGGGCTTGTTGGGCCATTAACTGGACTTGTACTTGGGCCTAGAGGGTCACACGCACATGATTCTCAAGGCGATGGATAAATAAGTGGGTTTTATACAAACCGGGGGTTTTTATGAAAAACCGTGCGGTTAGTATAAAACATAGCGAACGGGCTGAGCAGGCCAAGCTGCTGCTAACCCTAGCCGCCCCTCCTCTATTTCTCTCTCTCTCTGGCGTCCAGACAGATCTAGATCTGCTCCGCCACTTCTCCGAATCCCGTTCGACAGGAAATCGTCCACGCGTTGCAGCGATCATTGCGGCGACCGACGGAGATTTCGTGGGCTGCGAAGAACGAGGAACGTGAGGATATCCGTCGCGAGGAGGATCGCGTGGACTTCGCTAGAGGCCAGGTGCTTGCGCGGCTTGCAGTGTTGCACCGACGGAACCGAACGGTTGCGGATTGGAATCCACACACGGTGAGAACTTCGATTATCCGATAATCGATTTTTGTTTTTCGAAACGGGAACGGATCGCTGGTTTAATATTTTATTTTCCACTGCATGAGCGATCCGGAGAAACGCGAGAAACCCAACAAGTATAACGATGGAGGACCACGCAGTAAGTTCTTAACTACTCGCGTTACGGCTTAAACTTTTATTTATCTTGGTATCTTCCTAAGTGATAGTTTATAATATATCGTATGTATATATATAACAATACCTAGATAATAGCAATTGATACGTAATCAAAAAGAAAAAACATACATCATCTATACATGTTCATTATATAGTCATGGACAGCACGGTGATTAACTGGAGCCATACAATTAATCACCACAACTATATAACAATTATATAATAAAAACATGCAAACACATAGGCACTGATGATCTGATCTCCTGTCGTCTTCCTAGTTGCATTTATAGATCATCCTTGCCTCTCCTCGGTCAGTGCGATCAATTACAAACAATTTTTTTTTTTTGAAATAATTTCAAATACAAATAATTGTAAGAGAAAGCCTTATGACTGAGTACATTAATAGAGGGAGATAGAATTACATCAGAATGAGAGAGAGAACGGAGACACGCAGGCCTCAATAATTAACAATTAATGAACCCACTCAAATTCTAATATGATCCACATAAACCACATACTATCATATGATATGAAATAAACTAAGTGCATGTCCATAACCACTTCAAATTTTAACCATCCACACATGATAAAACACATCACATAAAGGCTAAAATTTTTAAAAATAATAATTTTGATTTTCTCAAAACTTGAGTACCAATCAAAATTGGATAATTTGGATTTTCGAAAATCTCATTTTCTATCATGCATTTAAAATGTTATTTAAAGCATTAAAATACATCAACATGTGCATACAATAATAAAATTAAAATTTTAAAATACTCTATGCATTATTTAGAACAATTCTAAATAAATTAATCTAACACTTAGATTAATCTCAAATTACATTAATAACAATTATTAATGTGAAAACAATGTAACATTTAGATGGAATTAAAAAGTTCCTTAATAACACTTATAAAAGAACTTATAATTTTAATTTTAATTCATTAACAACTGTTTTTTAATAAATCTCTTTTATTAATTAATATTTCTCAATAATAATTAATAAGAAATATTAATTAGGACATTTCTAAATTAATCTAACAATTAGACATAATTTAATCTCTTGATAACCTTTACAAAAGATTATACTAAGTAGATTAAATCTTTTAAAATTTTTGATTAAGATATCATTGAGAAAATTAATTATCTTAATAACCATTATTAAGACTTTAATTATTCCTTAATAATATTTATTAAGGTGTATTCTCAAGAAATAATTAACCTAATTATAACAATTATAAAAAGTTAATTTATCACTTAACAACCTTTTATTAAGTGTCCCTTAATTAAAAATAATTTCAAAACAACTATTGTTAAGAAATTAAATATCTAATCACCTCAGATGAATCACCTAATTAAAATTAATTAACAACATTTGATAATTAATATTTAGGTCGCAACTTAAAAATTAATTAACAACACTTGTTAATATTTATTTAAGATCATATCTGAAATATAAACCCCTTTAAACACTTCAAAATTAATTAACAACACTTGTTAATATTAATTTAAGATCATATCTTAAATTTAAACCCCTATAAACACTTAATTAAAAGTTATTTAAAGTTAAGATCATATCTTAATTATAACTCCTTTAATTACTTAATTAAAAGCAATTAACAATAAAGATCATATCGTTATAAAATTAACCCTCCACTAAATATCACATCTTTAAATAACTCCCTTTAACTCAAAATTGTTAAATTAAGCTTAAAACATATTTTAAACTTAATTAATTTCAGTTTCAAGTTAAATAGGGTGGGGTTATTCTTTTAATTAAGGGTTTAAGGGGTAAAAGGGGTTTTATAGGGAAAAACGAGGTTAATGGGCTTGGCCCATTGGGCCAAGGCTCGGGTCTAGGCTGGGGTCTGGGCCCAGACCGGCCTAGTGCCCACCAGGCCCACCTGGTCGAACCAGGTGGAGGGCTGGGTCGGAGGACCCTAAACCCAGTTGAGCCGACACTGGGCCAGCCGGTTCAACTCCCAGCGCACCTACACAGGGCCGCTCGAGACCGCCCGGTCCAACGCCCAAGTGCACAACTCGCCCAACCCTTTTAGGGTTAGGGCAACCGAGCCACTGCCCCCTTTAGTTTGTTGCAGGGTTTTACGGCGGCGCCGCCGCCAGCCGCCAATGGCGGGGGCCGGCTGGAAGTGGCCGGGGGGGGGTTGCCCCTTCCATCCTCGGTGCCAGCAGTGGCCGGCCGGCGACCCCCTCGCCACCGTTGTCCCCATTTGCTGTGGTTTGGATTGGTTAACCGTAGCCTTTCTTCCCCTATTTCTCTTCCAACTCTTAAAGAAAAAAAATGGGAAGAAAAGATTCGCCTGTCTCCGGCCACACCATGAAATTTTCCAGGGAAACAAGGTTAGCTGGTCATACCAGCATGCTTACCTTTTGTGGTCTTCCATCACCATGGAAGCATTCGAGCCCAAGAAGATCGGTTCTTCATCTCTATAAAGAACAATCTGAAAACCCCAAAAAAATTTGATTTTCTCCACAGACAAATTAAAAAATAATTCTATGTGCTCATCTTATGAACAATATCCGTAAGAGAAAAATAAATTTTACGCATGGAATCTATTCTATAATAATAATTTTCTCATCCCAAAGCGGATCAGAGCGGAACCTGGCTTTGATACCACTGTTGGGATCCTGGCAGGACGTGAAGAACGCAGTGGAAGCAACAAACAAAATCCCACCCGATGCCCTCTGATCCGATTTGGAACAAAAAAAACATAAAATCGAAAAACGATAAGTGATCATATCACCGTGTGCAGATTCGAATCTGCAACCGTTTCGGTTCCGTTGAGGCGATACTGCTAGCCGCACAAGCGTCCGGCCTCTAACAATATCCACGCGATCCTCTGCAGTAGTTTGTCCTCGATCCCTTGTCCAGATCAGCTCTCTCGCTGAAGAATCTTCGCCGCAACTATGTCCGGATCATCCGGACATGAATTCCCAACTCTCGGGAAACGCGAGCGGCGGAGACGAGAAGTCTCCTGGTGCCTCAAACGGGGCGCCCAGAGGAGGAGGAGAGAGAGACTGGGACGGCCAGCCTTGAGAGCTCCTAAGGTTTGGCCCAGAGTTTCTCAACAGCGCCTATATATATTAGGTCAGCGCGATTTTTCACAAAAGTCTCCGAGTTAATATATATCCCACTTAAGTACTACCGATTGAGAATCTATTTACGTGTGAACCTCTAGGCCCATTAATCAGTCCGATTTTCAGCCCGTTAAGTCCAATAACTAGTTATTGACTTATTGTGATTAATTAATATCTAGATATTAATTAATTACTTAATCGAATTAACATCTCATGTAAAATTCGGTCAAACTTCTGATCAAGTTGGGCGCCAAGCAACACCACATGATCTCGGAAGGTAATGGGTTTCAGCAACCCACTCATGGAACCTGTCCGTCCACAGTTACCGCTTGGCTATAATCCTTTGTTTGCACAATGTTCTCGAGTTAACCTAGGGTATGGTCAACTCACTTGAATCAGACTCTGCTGTACAATATCCGAAAACACCTTTTCTGATATTGTGTCTACTCTGGCCAGAGACTCTTGCGGATCTATTATAGAGCATTCTCTCTCCAATTACCTAAGAGCGAACAACCTCTATTGAACACACAATCACCTTCGAAGGTCTTCCGCTAGACCCGATCCTTGACTATTAGAAATCACGTAGATAGGGATTCGTAAGCTAAGGTCAAAGCCTAGAAGTCCACCGACAAGGTGTCTTTACTGTCTCAAGTCCAAGGACCAACCACGCCACTGTGACGATGAATTAAGCCGGTTGACAGTCAGATAAATTACCATTCGGCGATTCATATCGGATCAGTTCAGTGAACTCATTCCCTAATGAGCACCTACAGGTTCACCATTGTGTCTCCACACATGTGACTAATGAGATTAGTCACCCTCATCATATGAGTTGGTATAACCTGTACTAGTCTTACCGGATGTTTGATGCCCTCTTCAAACATCTTACGACTATGGACAATTCAGAATGTGTTTATAGATCATCGGTCTCATTATTATGATCTCATTATAATACGATGATCGTTGCACACATTCATGGACTTCATTATGCGCAATAATAATAAACACGTCAATCTACATAATAAAATATATATGCCATTTATTATTAAACAGATTGAAATAGATGCCTCGTGATTGGCTTAGAAGCCACCTATATCTATTAATTTCTTCATGCCAAAAGATACAAGGGAGTGGCCACTATTTATAAGGGATTGGCAAACCTCTCTAAAATAATAATATCCTCACCTTAGACTCACATTACTTAAATAAGCCTAGATAAGAGTTAAAGACAAACGTATCCTCAACTGAGACTCAAGAAAATAGAAAATTACATAAGCAAAGTACCATTAACTAAGACTCAAGAAAATAAAAAATTACATAAGCAAAGTACCATGAACTAAGGCTCAAGAAAATAGAAAATACATGAGCAAATAAGGAAAAATATATCCCAGGTGCTCAAATCATCTCCAAGCCACAGTGTGGAGGTGGGGGTGCCCAGACCACCTGGCCATCCCTCCTCTCTCTCTCTCCTCTCTATACGGGCCTCTTCAAAAAGGGCACCCCCTTCTGTCTCTCTCGCTCGCTTCATTTCTGCCTTGCCAGAAAACATCGTCTACATGCTGTGGGCACCTGTGATGAGAATAAGGGCAAAGGATCAGGTGGATCCTATCGATGAGTTGAGGGCAATCCCTCAACCAAAGGATCACGTGGAAACCATTGGAGGTCGGACACCTATGCGGCTGGCGGCACTGCTTCACTAGAATCGAACGAATGTAGATCCGAATATGCACAAGGTGAAAATAGGAAACCTTCGATTCTAATTTCGTTTTAAAACAGATCAAGGGGCTTAACGGGGATTATTATGTCCGTTGCATATCATGATTATTTAATTTTAATCTACATCTCCTCGTGCGATCCTTACACTATGTTTGTAGCCAACAGTAAGCAGGTAAGGGAATGGCTAAAACGTTGCAAGCTAGTGGCAGAGCTGCAGATGGAGGCGAATGATAGAATTGTGTGGCCTCAAAGCCAATCATTATACATTCTAGTTCGAAATATTAATAAAGGCAATTATTTTTTCATTTATAGTTCTCGCAAATTAACTATTGTAATGAAGGTCTGTAGACAAGTGTGTAGGATATTGAATCATGATGAGATCATGATAGTGAGATCAATATTCTTAGTCACTTATCTTAAACAGTTCTCGATCATAAGTTATTTGAATTGGACGTTAAATATCCGATAAGATCGACACAGGTTATTTCTGCTCATGTAAGGGTGAATGATCTCACATTCACTTGTGTGGTGACACTAAGACAAACTTGCGGGTACTCATTAGAGAATGAGTTCACTGAACATGTAATGACCGAGACTTTCGGATCCGGTTTTCGGGTCAGATCTTGTTGTTCTAACCCTTGTGGGGGGGGGCGGAAGTTCCGAGTTGAATCGCGTCAGGACCTGGCGACGCGTTTTAAACGGCGTCTACCTTGGCAGACGCAATTCAGGTGCTGCCACGTGAGTGCCGCGGGGGTTGGCCTTGGGCCGCGTGGGTACGGCCCTGTCAGGTCGTCTGAACGGCGTCTGCGAAGGACGACGCCTTTCAGACTGCGACTCTGGGTGTGTCAGAGTACGGCCCTGACAAGTTGTCTGAATGGCGTCTGTGTAGGACGACGCGTTTCAGAATCTTGTCAGAGCGGCCGTCACTTCACCTGATTGGCGTCCGTGGATGTCGACGCGTTTTAGCCAGTTTCTGGTTAACCCCGTGAGCCCTCCTTCTTCCCCTCATTTTCTCCTACCCTCCTTCTCTTCTCCTCCTCCGGCGACCGGCGGCGACCACCTCCTCCTCCCTCTTTTCCTCCCACCATTTCGCCTATCCCTCCACTCCAACCTCTACCTAACTCATACCACTACCACCTCCACTCCCACTGCGGCGTTCTACTCTCCGGACGGCGGCCGACGTCACGGGGGAGCAAGGACGACCACGGCGGTACCGGCGGCGGCGTGGGGCGAGTAGGGTGGACGGCGTGAAGCTTGGAGGAGTTCGAGTGTTCGGTAGGGTGACGTTCCCCGTGGCATTGTGTTTAAAATCATGTTTTCCTCGATATGCATGTGGTAGATCTTCGGTTTTTGGGGGTTAGAATGAGCATGTTTAGGATCTCTATGGGGTGTTTGCCTATGAATTGTCTTGCTCTTCGTTTCCCTCCAGTTTGTTTGATTTTTGGGGTTATTTGGGGTTGGAAAGGGAGCCCTCGGGTTTAGGGCGTTCCTGGTTCCTGGGACTGAAAGACGTCGTGCATGGACGACACCTTTTGGAAGGGCGTCGGGCCATCACGACGCCTTTTAGACAGGAATTGACTGACGGACGGTCTGCCAGGTTGGGGTTTCTGTGGCTGAAAGGCGTCATGGGTGAGCGACGCGTTTTTGAACGGCGTCAGGCATCCATGACGCGTTTTAACCGCAGAAATCCCTTGGATAAGGCCTTGGGAATTCCGGATCTCGGTGTTGAATGGCGTCTGAGGATGTCGACGCCTTTTAAAAGGCGACCATGGGGGTCGACGCCTTTTAAGGCCAGAATCTGAAGACTGATTTACATAAACCTGAACTTGGAGCTTGAATGGCGTCGACCTCGGTCGACACGATTCAAGGCAGAATCTCACTAATGCATGCCTGTAAAACGTGTTCATACTGCTAGATAGATAGTTAACACATGTTTCAGTGCACCCGATAGAGATGGATTCCTCATGATCGGATGGTTCTATGTGTGTTATGCGATTGCGGGCTTTTTACGTGACCGGATCGCACTGTGTTGGGTTTTCAGTTACTGTGGACCTGGAGTGACATTGTAGCACTTTATCACCCTGTGCTGGTGGGGGCGTGAGCACAGCGCCGGTGGGGGCGTGGGCGGGGTGACGCCTAGTGAGAGAGGGTCACCTGGTGAACCCCGGGGTCAGCTAGTACCGGTGTCGGAGTGGTACATTCGGAGAGTCACTCATGCTGGGGGAAGGGGTAGTCACCTGAGCCAGTTGGGCCGGAGTAGCGAGCGTGCTATCCGAGGGGCTACTCCTTGATCTCAGCGGGTCGAGGTTTTCCCCACCGTTGTTTGCACGGTCGGCGAGTTCTATTGAGATAACGGTTGTAGATTTTCTAACGGCTGGTTTAGAGTATGCATGATTATTATAACTGCGATTGCATGAATTCTCACGTAGAAAATTAGGAATTGTACCTGCCACTACACTGTTACTTTACCGTTAGCTGTACTTTACACTTGTGGGTGTGTGCGTGGGCAGTGGGGATCGAAGGATCCCTACTGAGTCTTGTTCTTGAGACTCACCCCTGCGGTTTTCAGGTGAGGACTCCCAGCGGACTTAGAGCGGCGTGTGCGGCCGCGTGTTGTGCGTCTTCGGCAGTTGTTCCGGGGTATGCCCCGATGTAGTTGTTATTTACTTCTGGCCTGTATGTTTAATTATTTCCTTTCAGCTGGAGTATGTAATTATTTACTGTAATCGAGTCGCATTGTAATAATTTTAATTTCCTGCACTTTCATTTCAATTCAATGCGATGTGAATGTTTAGCTTAGTTTATTATTTATTTCTCAGACTTACTAAGATCCTGGTTTGGTCCCAAATTAATGATTCGGTACCCATCTAGTAATCGGATCCCCAATTATTAGGGTGGCGGGTCGTTACAGTTGGTATCAGAGCATACGGTCTGGCAAATAAATAAATAACTAGGTTAAATGTTGTAAATTTGGCAAATAAATACATTATCCCGTACAGGCACGTCTGTAGCATAGGTTTTAGGATTCTAATTAGAACTTTTTGATTTTGTAATTGTAGGCGAGTAGATGGCTCCCAGGAAGAGGATGCCAGTTATTCGAGAGGGGGGAGATGCCCCTAGTGTGTCCGAGGCAGGGAGGCCGAGTATTGAGCAGTTTATGGAAGCCATGATGGATACCATGGCTAGATATCAGACACGAGATCCTAGCGAGGGTTCTAGTACTCGGGGAGGGACCACAGCTACACTGGAGAGGTTCTTGAAGCTGAGGCCACCTCACTTCACCGGTCGTCCCGACCCTGACGAGGCCATTCATTGGGTTAGAGAGATCGAGAAGACTATTGATACCATGGACTGTGCGGCAGTAGAGAGGTCCCCGCTGGCTACCTTCATGCTGAAGGATAGCGCCTATGACTGGTGGACCACACTGAAGAGTTTGTCTTATGGGGACAGGAGTCTTAGGGAGATATCTTGGGAGACCTTTGTCAAGGAGTTCAACGCTCAGTATTTCCCTAGACACGTTCAGAGGGCCAAGGAGAGGGAGTTCATGGATCTAACATAGGGAAGCATGACGGTGCTTGAGTACGAGGCGAAGTTTGTTTCGCTGGGACGGTTCGTGCCTTTCATATCTCAGGATGAGGAACGTCGCGCGGAGAGGTTTGTGGATGGGCTTAGGCTCAGTTTGAGGAACTTCGTGGCGTCCCATTGTTGTACAGACTTGGCGTCAGCAGTTAGGAGTGCAGCAGCTGTAGAGGCTCAGCAGATCCAGTCGGCCCGGGAGAGAGGGCACACTGTCCAGGGGCCATCTCGAGGCAGGGGTAAAGCAGCGGCACCGGCTCCTTCAGTCGGATCGGGATCGTCTTCTCTCGGCTCCCGATTCAGGAGATTCTTCAGGGGTAGTGGCAGCAGTAGCGGCAGCAGCGGCAGCAGCCGGCCCAATCAGGGGCAGCAGAGTCAGACAGTGTCCAGTGCACAGCAGGAGCCAGCTCAGAGGCTTCCGGCAGTTTGTCAGCAGTGTGGTGGTGCCCATGGCGGGACTCAGTGTCCCACTCTTCCCAGGAGATGTTTTACTTGCGGCCAGCAGGGCCATCTGGCGAGGCAGTGCCCGCAGGGGCATAGTCAGGGGCAGGGTCATGGCGACCAGAAGAAGCCGAGGACCCAGGGGAGAGTTCTAGCTATCACCAGGAGGGAGGCTCGCGCGTCCAACTTGGTGGAAGGTACACTCTCTGTCCTTGGGAACTCTGCGCACGTGTTGATCGATTCGGGTGCTTCGCATTCTTTTATTTCTGAGCAGTTTCTAGATGTTCTTTCTGCACCCGTTGATGAGTTATCTGATGGTCTGATAGTAGAAGTTCCTTCTGGAGACTTTATGATATCCTATAACTGTTTGAGGAGTGTTCCCTTGACCATTGAGGGTCATGTGCTACCGGCCCAGTTGGTCGTACTTGCTATTCGTGACTTTGATATCATCCTGGGTATGGATTGGTTGGAAGCCTATTATGCGGAGGTAGACTGCCACAGGAAGAGGGTGCGCTTCTCTATTCCGGACATCCCGACCTTCTTCTTCCGAGGTATTAGGCTTTCTTCTCGGGGTATCCTTATTTCGGCCATTAAGGCATGAAGGTTGCTTGCTGGTGGCTGTGAGGCTTTTCTTGCCTCCGTTGTTGTTTCTGATGTCCGTGCTAGTCCCAGTCCTTGGGAGGTGCCTGTTGTCTGTGATTTCGTAGACGTGTTTCCGGAAGAGCTGCCTGGCCTTCCTCCACAGCGTGAGGTTGAGTTCACCATCGAGCTTGCACCAGGTACGGCGCCCTTGTCTAAGGCCCCGTATCGGATGGCGCCAGCCGAACTCGCTGAGTTGAAGGCGCAGTTGCAGGAGTTGCTGGACAAGGGTTTTATTCGTCCCAGTACATCTCCATGGGGTGCTCCAGTTCTGTTTGTTAGGAAGAAGGATGGTTCTTTGAGATTGTGCATCGATTATAGGCAGCTGAACCTGGTGACAATAAAGAATAAGTACCCGCTTCCTAGGATCGATGACTTGATGGATCAGCTTCAGACCGCGAAGGTGTTTTCCAAGATCGATCTGAGATCTGGATACTATCAGATGAGGATCAGAGATGTGGATGTTAGTAAGACGGCGTTCAGGACTCGGTATGGGCACTATGAGTTTTTGGTTATGCCCTTTGGCTTAACCAATGCTCCGGCAGCTTTTATGGATCTGATGAACCGGGTCTTCAGGACCTACCTGGACCAGTTTGTGGTTGTGTTTGTTGATGACATTCTGATCTATTCTTCTTCTAAGGAAGAGCACGCTGCTCATCTTCGGGCAGTGTTGCAGGTCCTGAGGGAGCACCAACTTTATGCCAAGTTCAGCAAATGTGAATTTTGGCTGAACGAGGTGCACTTTCTTGGGCACGTTATTTCTGGTGAAGGTATCGCAGTAGACCCAGCGAAGATAGAGGCAGTGATGGACTGGAACAGGCCGACTTCAGTGACCGAGATCAGGAGCTTTCTGGGGCTTGCCGGATATTACAGACGGTTTGTTCAGGGATTTTCTTCGATAGCGGCCCCCTTGTCGAGGCTGACTCAAAAGGGAGTCCGTTTCGTGTGGACTGAGGATTGTGAGCAGAGTTTTATTGAGCTAAAAACTCGTCTCACGTCAGCCCCAGTGCTGGTGCTTCCATCTGGGTCAGGTGGATTTGTGGTTTACTCGGATGCATCCGGTCGAGGATTGGGGGCAGTCCTTATGCAGCATGGCAGGGTAGTTGCTTATGCTTCTCGGCAGCTGAAGAGGCATGAAGAAAACTATCCTACTCATGATTTGGAGCTTGCAGCTGTGGTGTTTGCACTGAAGATCTGGAGGCATTACTTGTATGGGGAGAAATTTCAGGTTTTTACAGATCACAAGAGCCTGAAATATGTGTTCACTCAGAGAGACCTGAACCTGAGGCAGCGAAGGTGGATGGAGTTTATTAAGGATTATGACTTTGACCTTTCCTATCATCCGGGCAAGGCGAATGTGGTGGCAGACGCTTTGAGTCGGAAGACGGTCATGTCATATCTTATGGTACGTGAGTGGAGATTATTTGAGCAGGTGGTGGAATCCTCCTTTAGGGTTCCACGTGAAGAAGATAGAGCAGTACTTGTCAGCTTGACTGTGAGACCGGCCGTGTACCATGCTGTGATTGAGGCTCAGAGGGCAGATGCAGAGTTACCCCAGATTCTCCAGAGGTCTGAGGTTGAGTTGTGGGATGATGGTACCGTCAGATTCAGAGGCAGACTCTATGTTCCGACTGAGGAAGATGTGCGCAGATGTGTTCTTGATGAGGCGCACCGATCGAGGTATGCAGTGCATCCCGGGGCAACAAAGATGTATCACTGTTTGAGGAGGCACTTCTGGTGGCCCGGTATGAAGAGAGATGTGGCTAAGTACGTGGCTAGATGTATGACATGTCAGCAGGTTAAAGCCGAGCATCAGAGACCTGGAGGGTTGCTGCAACCCTTGCCGATTCCCGAGTGGAAATGGGAACACGTGACGATGGACTTTGTGATGGGATTGCCCGCATCCCCTAGCAGAAGAGACGCTATCTGGGTCATCGTTGATCGGCTGACCAAGTCGGCGCACTTCCTAGCCATTAGGAAGGACTGGTCGGTCGGCAAACTGGAAAAGTTGTTTGTAGACCGGATCATCTCTCTGCACGGGGTACCCTTGTCCATTATCTCAGATCGTGATCCGAGGTTTACTTCCAGATTCTGGAAGAGCTTTCAGCAGGCGTTGGGGACTCAGTTGGCTTTCAGCTCGGCCTATCATCCCGAGACTGACGGACAGTCGGAGAGGACTATTCGGACCTTGGAGGATATGCTCAGGGCTTGTTGCCTAGACTGGGGAGGTTCGTGGGAGCAGCATTTGTCCACTGTGGAATTTGCCTACAACAACAGCTACCATTCCAGCATCGGCATGGCGCCTTATGAGGCTTTGTATGGGCGGCCGTGTCGATCACCGGTGTGTTGGTCTGAGATCGGTGAGAGACAGATTGCAGGACCTGAGTTGGTACAGCAGTGTGCTGAGGTCGCCAGGACATTTCAGCAGAGGTTGACCGCAGCTCAGAGTAGACAGAAGAGTTATGCCGACATCCGACGGAGACCACTTGAGTTTGAGGTTGGGGACCACATGTTTCTCCGAGTCTCACCCTCCAAGGGTGTGATGAGATTCGGGAAACGAGGCAAGCTGAGTCCGCGTTATATTGGACCTTTTCCCATTCTTACTCGAATCGGGGAAACCGCGTATCAGTTGGCCTTGCCGCCCAATCTGGCAGGAGTGCACGACGTGTTCCATGTGTCCTTGTTGAGGAAATATGTTCAGGATCCGTCCCATGTGTTGGACTTTTCAGAATTGGAGGTTGCTGAGGACCTGTCATTTCCAGAGTACCCGGTTCATATTGAGGATCGCAGAGAGCAGGTCTTGCGGAACAAGATTGTGCCATTGGTCAAGGTGTTTTGGCAGTACCGCTCCGGAGGTGAGGCAACGTGGGAGCGAGAGGATGAGATGCAGGAACAGTTCCCTTATCTTTTTTCGTGAGTTCCCTGCCTTAACCTTGTTATTTCTATCATTCAATTTCGAGGGCGAAATTCTTTTAAGGGGGGGAGATTGTAATGACCGAGACTTTCGGATCCGGTTTTCGGGTCAAATCTTGTTGTTCTAACCCTTGTGGGGGGGGGGGGGGGGGCGGAAGTTCCGAGTTGAATCGCGTCAGGACCTGGCGACGCGTTTTAAACGGCGTCTACCTTGGCAGACGCAATTCAGGTGCTGCCACGTGAGTGCCGCGGGGGTTGGCCTTGGGCCGCGTGGGTACGGCCCTGTCAGGTCGTCTGAACGGCGTCTGCGAAGGACGACGCCTTTCAGACTGCGACTCTGGGTGTGTCAGAGTACGGCCCTGACAAGTTGTCTGAATGGCGTCTGTGTAGGACGACGCGTTTCAGAATCTTGTCAGAGCGGCCGTCACTTCACCTGATTGGCGTCCGTGGATGTCGACGCGTTTTAGCCAGTTTCTGGTTAACCCCGTGAGCCCTCCTTCTTCCCCTCATTTTCTCCTACCCTCCTTCTCTTCTCCTCCTCCGGCGACCGGCGGCGACCACCTCCTCCTCCCTCTTTTCCTCCCACCATTTCGCCTATCCCTCCACTCCAACCTCTACCTAACTCATACCACTACCACCTCCACTCCCACTGCGGCGTTCTACTCTCCGGACGGCGGCCGACGTCACGGGGGAGCAAGGACGACCACGGCGGTACCGGCGGCGGCGTGGGGCGAGTAGGGTGGACGGCGTGAAGCTTGGAGGAGTTCGAGTGTTCGGTAGGGTGACATTCCCCGTGGCATTGTGTTTAAAATCATGTTTTTCTCGATATGCATGTGGTAGATCTTCGGTTTTTGGGGGTTAGAATGAGCATGTTTAGGATCTCTATGGGGTGTTTGCCTATGAATTGTCTTGCTCTTCGTTTCCCTCCAGTTTGTTTGATTTTTGGGGTTATTTGGGGTTGGAAAGGGAGCCCTCGGGTTTAGGGCGTTCCTGGTTCCTGGGACTGAAAGACGTCGTGCATGGACGACGCCTTTTGGAAGGGCGTCGGGCCATCACGACGCCTTTTAGACAGGAATTGACTGACGGACGGTCTGCCAGGTTGGGGTTTCTGTGGCTGAAAGGCGTCATGGGTGAGCGACGCGTTTTTGAACGGCGTTAGGCATCCATGACACGTTTTAACCGCAGAAATCCCTTGGATAAGGCCTTGGGAATTCCGGATCTCGGTGTTTAATGACGTCTGAGGATGTCGACGCCTTTTAAAAGGCGACCATGGGGGTCGACGCCTTTTAAGGCCAGAATCTGAAGACTGATTTACATAAACCTGAACTTGGAGCTTGAATGGCGTCGACCTCGGTCGACGCGATTCAAGGCAGAATCTCACTAATGCATGCCTGTAAAACGTGTTCATACTGCTAGATAGATAGTTAACACATGTTTCAGTGCACCCGATAGAGATGGATTCCTCATGATCGGATGGTTCTATGTGTGTTATGCGATTGCGGGCTTTTTACGTGACCGGATCGCACTGTGTTGGGTTTTCAGTTACTGTGGACCTGGAGTGACATTGTAGCACTTTATCACCCTGTGCTGGTGGGGGCGTGAGCACAGCGCCGGTGGGGGCGTGGGCGGGGTGACGCCTAGTGAGAGAGGGTCACCTGGTGAACCCCGGGGTCAGCTAGTACCGGTGTCGGAGTGGTACATTCGGAGAGTCACTCATGCTGGGGGAAGGGGTAGTCACCTGAGCCAGTTGGGCCGGAGTAGCGAGCGTGCTATCCGAGGGGCTACTCCTTGATCTCAGCGGGTGGAGGTTTTCCCCACCGTTGTTTGCACGGTCGGCGAGTTCTATTAAGATAACAGTTGTAGATTTTCTAACGGCTGGTTTAGAGTATGCATGATTATTATAACTGCGATTGCATGAATTCTCACGTAGAAAATTAGGAATTGTACCTGCCACTACACTGTTACTTTACCGTTAGCTGTACTTTACACTTGTGGGTGTGTGCGTGGGCAGTGGGGATCGAAGGATCCCTACTGAGTCTTGTTCTTGAGACTCACCCCTGCGGTTTTCAGGTGAGGACTCCGAGCGGACTTAGAGCGACGTGTGCGGCCGCGTGTTGTGCGTCTTCGGCAGTTGTTCCGGGGTATGCCCCGATGTAGTTGTTATTTACTTCTGGCCTGTATGTTTAATTATTTCCTTTTAGCTGGAGTATGTAATTATTTGCTGTAATCGAGTCGCATTGTAATAATTTTAATTTCCTGCACTTTCATTTCAATTCAATGCGATGTGAATGTTTAGCTTAGTTTATTATTTATTTCCCAGACTTACTAAGATCCTGGTTTGGTCCCAAATTAATGATTCGGTACCCATCTAGTAATCGGATCCCCGATTATTAGGATGGCGGGTCGTTACAGAACAGATCCGAATTAGAATTCTTGGATGGTCATTATACCTAATAGTCAACCAGGGAATTCAATCGTTGCAGTAGCACAGTTGGTCCTTTGACCTGAGTCACTAATTATACCTTACTTGTAGACCATTGTATCTTGATTCTCTGCCTTGTAGACTTTAACCATTAAGTCCACGATAGTCAGTCGCTCAGACACAGTGGAAAGCTTGCGGAGGTAATTGAGTGAACAACAGGGGATCAATCACTCTTGGTATACGACTGGAGAGAGAATGTCCTATGGATGTATACATAGAAATTCCTGGCCATGGTCAACTGAAAGAGATGCATTTCTAGAGGTTAACTAAGTACTGGAATCCATCTAAATAATGCGATAAAGGGTTTGACTATGATACTATATCCTTGCGTTATTGGGACATTGGATGAGTGAAGGATTTTATCTGTGCAGTATCTGCAAACGAAAAGGTTCAATTAAAGGAAACAGTATCCCTTATATCTCTTGGGATCATGAGATAGTGTTTGTTATCGTTCATGGTCAGAAGGTCAAGTGGATTAATCATCGGATGATAAACCACTTATTTATTGAATTAATTATTTAACATATGATGATTAAATAATAATTAATAAATACTAAATTTCAGAATTAGTTCTAAATTTAGTGGGCCTAAAACCAAACTGATATATGGGCCTAGAGGGTCACACACATAAAAGTTCTCGTAAGACGGTGAGAGATGTTAAATATTATATTTATCTAAATTTTTGTGAAAAACCGTAGGATAAACATGAATATTTAAATAGAGAATTATCCAAGGTCAAGTTCTTGGATAATCATGAGAAATAAACCTTATGCTTATCTATTATTTCTTATAAAAGGAGGCCAAAGAGATTGTGGTGAAAACACACATACACTACACCAAGGTCTAGAGATTTTCTCTCTCCTCTCTCTCTCTCCCTCTCTCTCTCTTGAAAGAAGATCCCTCTCTCTTCTCAACTGTATGCTGGATTTGAGATCGAGTCGAAGTACTTGAGGAGGAAATAGCGTCTGCGTCCGGAGCTCGTATGGATACCTCTAGAAATTGTGCGCGTGCATGATTACCGAAACGGTTCAATCTACGGGAGATTCGAAACCCCGCAAAGGTGAAGAACAGTTCTTCCCGTAATTTTTAACCATCCGTTTTTCGATCCCAGCAACCCAATATAGAGGAATCGTATTTTATTTCCGCTGCGTTCCGGCGATTCCCAACAGGACCTTGGATAGACAGAGCAATAAGTAAGAGCCCACTGGGTGAGGGTTAGGGTTTCAATAGGTTTAATAGGTATGAGCCATTAGATCTTAGATCAAACAACTACTTTTAAATCTCCTTGAGGAGCAAATATAGAGTCTTCGTTACTGCTCCATTTGTCTAATGGTTGATTTGCTGGATAGCCATTTTAGATATTTATCCATAAATTCTGATACGAATCTGAAGTAGATCAGGGTATGCAACTCTATCTGAGAGTATTTTAGACATTTTGCATTTAGGTTCCGGCTTAAGATTTACAAGACAACTGCTCACGGCAGGGAATCAAGGTGACAATTTTTAAATTTTAGGGATATGAGGATTATTTCTTTAAAGTTAGGAATATGGAGGTTATTCGTAAGGATTTGAGTGGCATATGTTAGGTTCTCGGGTTTCTCCGGATCACTCACACAGCGGAAATAAAAATTAAAACAGCGATCCATTTCCTGTTTTGAATAATCTAAAACAATTAGAACGAGTAATCGACATTACCGCGCGTAGATTCGAATCCACGTCCGAATGGCTCTGTCGGTGTGACACCGCTAGCTGCGCAAATGTCCGGCCTCTAGCGAAGTCCACGTAATCCTCCTCGCGGTGAATTTCCTCTTGTTCCTCGTTCCTCACAGCCTACGAGCGATTCGCCATTCGCCACAATACGCAGTCGAATTCCCATCGGACGAGAGTCGGAGAAGACGGCAAATTAGACCCACAGCAAAGGGCCGGCCTCGGGTGACAAAGAGAAAGAGGGAGAGAGGAGGGGGCAGCCAAAGTTGAGCAGTAGTTTGGCCAGCTCAGCCCGTTCACTATATTTTATATTAACCGCGTGGTTTTTCAAAAAAAAATTCGGTTTATATAAAACCCACTTTTTAATCCATCGCCTTGAGAATCATTTGCGTATGACCCTCTAAACCCAATTACCAGTCCAGTTAATTGCCCATTAAGCCTAGTGACTCTTCACTGACTTATTAAATTAATTAATAACTCATATTAATCAATTAATCAACCGATAATGTCGCACATTAAATTCGGTCGGGCCTCCGATCAAGTTGGGTGCCAAGCAACACCGCGTGAAGCCGGAGAGTATTGGGGTTAAGCAACTCACAATTGGAACATTTCTGCCAACAGTTACCGCGTGGATATAATCCTTCATTCGTACAATGTTCTCGAGTCAACTCAGGGTATGGTGTACCGTCAAATCCTAACCGGTCGACTCACTTGAATCGGATGCTACCGTATAATATCGAAAAACTCATTTTCTGATATTATCGTCCCTCCTGATCAGAGACTTCCGCGCATCCTTCCTAGAGCATTCTCTCTCTAAGTACCGAGAGCGAATAATTCATTATTGACACTCAATTCCCTTCGACGGTATTCCGTTGTACCCGATCCTTAGCTATTTAAAATCCCGTGAATAGAAATTCATAAGCCAAAGTCAAAACACAGAAGTCTATCAACAAAGTGTCCTTGATGTCTCAGGTCCGAAGACCATCCATGCAACTGCGACAATAGAATAAAGCTGGTTGACAGTGAGGTACTATACCATCCAGCGATTCAGTAGAATCAATTCGGTGAACTCTTTCTCTAATGAGCGCCTACAAATTAGTCTTAGTGTCTCCACACAAGTGACTATGAGATCAGTAACCCTCATCATATGAGCAGGAGTAATCTGTATTAATCTAACCGGATATTCGATGTCCTTCTCGGATATCTTCCGACTAGAAACTATTAAGAATATGTGTGTTTAAGTGATCAGTCTCACTAATATAATCTCATCATAATCTGATCACTATCACACATATTCACGGATTTCATTATGAAACGATAACAATACGAATTACACATAATAAAATATGCTATTTTATTAATAAATGAACGAGATTTATATAGTCAAATTGACTTGTAAGCCACCTAAGACTAACAACATATAGATAATAGTTTAGAGATAATGCTAAGTGTAGACACGCTAATTTTGACGTCATTTTGAGTAAATTTCATATCATATAATAATGCCTCAGAATGGTCTGATATTTAATCATTGATTAATTTTTATTGATCTTTTTAAGTGTCGGGTTTAACAGACATGTTTAAGTTAATCAATTGAATTGATTTTAACTCAAATTTCAGTTAAAATATGAAGAATTTTAAAAGACGTCGACCTGTGTAGACGCTATTTAGAGTTTATTCTTATTTTAACGTTTAAATTTGAATTTTAATCAGTTGATTAATTAGATAAAAGGCGTCTGTAAGAATCGACGCGTTTTAAGTTTCCTAAGCTATTTCTACTTCTCTTCCGGATGTTTATCCTTATCTTAATTAGTTTAAAAGACGTCTATACATGTAGTCGCGTTTTAGCTAATAAAGATAAAGATAAGCTTTCCGGATATTTATCCTTATCTTAATTAATCTGAAAGGCGTCATCCATGGTGGACGTTTTTTAGATAATTACAGATAAAGATGAATTAATCAGTATTTATTTGTCGGTTAAGATAGATAAATCCGAAGTTTTTCTATGTTAATCCGCGAACGCAGAAGAGGTCTATAAATACCTTACATCTTGAAGGGTTAAAAAAAGTTAAGCGTAATCTCGAGTTGATTATCATTGAGCAATAGCGAGTTGAAGATCGAAGCAACAACGTCGGAACGCCGAAGCGCTGCCATTTCCAGAAGTCGGCGTCCTTTCAAGATTCTTCATCCATTCAAGAGTTCAACTATTGGGCATAAGTCTTTATTTTCTGCATTCATTTCATTTAGTTCTACATTCTTCATTCACTCCATGCAATACACACATCACATTCATTCTTTTCAAAACCTATTTGATTAAGGGGTTTCAAAAATCATTAAACAAATAAGTTTGCTGTTTAATTGCATGTTTAACATCATGATTAGAATAGATACTATTCTTGCTTAAAGTTCGCATCATTGTTTCTTCATCTCTTTTCTTTCTATTTCTGTTGCACTCAACAAAAGGAGAATCAAAAGGAGTAAAACAAGTACAAAGTCACAAGAATTTCTGGACGATCCTCAACCTCAACCTCAAATTCTACAGTAAGAACCAAGAACGAGAATGGCTCTCTTTCTTCAGCCGGCTGAAAGAGGAGAATCAAGAGCTTAATATCTTCCGCATTTAAACAAGTAGGCGATCAAAACCCTCTTTTGGAACTTTTAAGTCAAAAGTTTCTGGCGATCACTGCACTTAATTTCTGTTTTTAATAGGTTTATTTTGCACTAAACAACATAGATTTTTCATGATAATCACACTATCATTTTAAGCACTTACACTAAGATCTTGATATGATTATTGTCGATTTTAAAAGATATAAACCTTCTGGACTAGTGTGCTACTAATGTGATGTTTTCTCTTTCATTCATGCCCTTTGTATTTAGATTTTACTGCAGTCTAACAATCTTTAAGATTTAGGAGAATCTAGTGATTCTTGCTCAAAAATATAAAAGAAAGAGTGTTATCAATTGCATCCTAGGTAAAATAACTTAATTTTTTATGAATTAAGGGCTCATTCCCATTGATTTTGTGGGGATAAATTTATTATTAAAATCTCATTTGAGTGTCCTATTGGAGTACGGATGTGTTCGTACTCTTGATATATGATAACAAGTTATAGCATCCTTTTTTCTGCATTTTTATCTTTTAACTCTAGCTCCTCTTTCAAAGTCATTCTGAAAATTGCCTCCAAACTAATTATGAAAAGAATCACTTCTCACTTCCTCCCTGTATCTATTTCTCTCTTTTCTTTTTTAAAATCTGAGTTCATATAAGTTGAGGCATTCATGTCTTATTTGAAAATAACTATAATGTATAAAAATTTTGATATTTTTTTGTGATCATTTTCGAAACAATAATAGATGATTATGCTAAAAAAACATATGAGTAAATAAATAACTAATTAGACATGAGACAGTGGCCGGAGGCAGTGGGGCAGACATACACAAGCGCGCCGTTGCCACTCTGCAAGGCTGCTTTCAGGCATCGGGGGCACATGCCGGAGTGCCTCTCCCACTTAAATGCGCAAAACAGGAGCGGGGAAGCAAAAATACCCGCATCCATACGAGGTTGCCCACCACAAAACAAACTGGGGGCATCAAAGCCCGGGCTCTCCTCCACGACGTGGCTCCACCCCCCACTCGCCGACGCGTCGCTCTCCTGTCACATCCGATTGAAATTATTACGGGTCTAGAGAGAGAGATTGAGACAGAAAAGAAACAGAGAGAGAGAAAGAGAGCGCGCGCGCGGGGGCAGTGTTAAGGGAGGGGACGGGATGGTGGACGTAGCGGAGAACTCCCGAAAGATTGAGGTGACGACTTGTGCCTTTCCTTCCTTCTCTCTCTAAAATGTTCACTTTCTTTTTTTCTAGCTTCTCTCTTCTCTTTCTTAAAAAGACTATTTTTCTCTGGTTGGTGTCTGTGTTGGGTTTTTGTAGTGACCTGGGGTTTCCATGGAAGGAAGCGCGCAGAGCTGCCACCGTCTTAACCCCACCGGATCGTACGGTCCCGGTCAACGGCGACGACTGCAGCGGCCACGACATGAGTTGTGTCCGCAGTTGGTGCCAACTCCCAAAGCAACTCCCTTGCACCCTTTCTCTCTCTTATCTCGCCTTCTTTCTCCTTCCGTCTCTCTCTCCTCTCTCTCTCTCTCTCTCTCTCATCCTTCTGCTCTTCTCTCTCTCTCATATGTGCCTCTGAATTAAGCATCTGGCCACAACTCTCCGACCTGGAGCGTGGATATCCGAGCCTTTTGAGCTCCTTCTTACGCTGTCCTTCCCTTTTCCTCCTTTTGCATGGGGTGCATCACAATGCCCGGACATTTTGCTTCCTTCCTCTCCTCATCCACCTCGCGTTCTCTCCTCTCCCCACTGTTGCCAAAGGTCCCGTAACAGCAGTTGCGGACACGGGGGGATATCGATTTTAACAATGAGCCCCATATCGTCTGTATGTGTTGAAAACCGTTGATTCAACTGTGGAGGGAACTGTGGCCTCCCACCCACCTAGAGTTTGTGGCTTCCTGCAATGGAATGCGTTCCCGTGAGGGGAAGAAAAGATCTGTATCCGTAAGCAGCATCAGCACTGGGCCTTGCGGAGCAACGCTTACCGGATCGGATGGAGCAGCCCCAGTGACGGATGTCATTAAGCTCTTTCTCCCCTATCATCGATCATTTCTTGGAACAAGTCCACCTTATGTGTAACGTCCTTCCGCTAGATTCCATTGTTCACGGTCAGGATTGAAGTGTTTTGCTCCACCCCAGCAACTCAGGCTGGTCCAAAGTGGGTGGGTGTGCAAGGTACTTCATTTACTTCGCGGCATGATGCTGCATGTGTTACAGCAGCAGCGACGCAGGAGAGAGAGAAAGAGGTTTGGAAAGATCTCCTTCTTGTATTATGTTCCTTCTTTTACGTTCGAATAGGAAAACAGAGGGACGGGAGGGTCATGTCAAAATCAGAAAAGATTTGCAAATTAAGGCGTGCCATTATGAGTAGAGATTTGACGCCCGGAGCTTTCCATGCTTCATGTGACACCCCTTAAGAACCAAAATGGAAACCGACGCATCATTGTCACGGAACGGGGTTTATATATGATATAAAAAGATATATATATATACATATATATATATATATAGAGAGAGAGAGAGAGAAGAGGAGTGGAAGACGGCTGCGAAGGAGGTGTAAAGGCGGCTGGTGTCAGGGTTCCCTCAGCATGGAATACGAACGGAGAATGGAGGGAAGGGGAAGCATCTTCTGTGGCCATGGCCGGAAAATAGTAGTAATGCGAGTGGCGCGCCTGTTCACATCTGCCCTTTTAGGCAAAATTCACAAGTTCCCGGGTGATGGAAGCAAGCTCGGATGGATGTTGCATGACATACATAAAACTAAAGTGTACACATTCTTCTATCCTTCACGAATCATGCACAAGGCATCGATTTCCACATGCATACGTTTTGTCCACATGCATACGTTTTGTCCACAACCAAGAGCAATAGCCAATTTGGGTTGCAAAAGCCATTTGAGTGAGGCTGGGAACAATCGTCGCAGCTAAACCGGCTCAAAAAGAAATAAATAGTTGATTTTATATGAAACTAGATATCTTTGTTGTCCGTTTTTAGGGAGGGATTTCTCTTTTGACGTACGTCAGTATGAACTAACTTTAATTCTAGTCACCGATCTTGCAAGCAGTGAAAAAGACCTATTTTTAACAAGCAAAGATGACATTAATAAAGTCGATTTCTACCCTTCCTCTGTACGTACACTAAACAAACCCACTGTAAAGACAGTGGTATCCGTTATGCTAAGCGTCCATGGGAATATCAGTTAATAGTGTTTCGCAACCCAACAACTTTCCAATGCATCCAACCGGAAGAGCATTAAAAAAGATATTAAAGTAACACCATTTTTTAATACCATTTTCTAACATACTTAAAGTATAACAAATACGTATCCGAGAAAAGTATTGGGATCTCACACCTTCACTAATCCTCCTATCTTTAAATGTGTGATCAAAAAGTTGCGCTCGGAAATAGTGTTACTAAAAGTTGTTAACAAACAATAAGTGAAACTCTGACTGTCAATTAGCACATACCCTTTTAAGCTTATATACCGAATGATCACTAAATATAAGTGAAACTCTGCCTGTGTAGTGTATTGACCAAAAGAATCTTTAGAGCACGTCCCTTATATTAAAATGAAACCGATAATTACAATGTCACGTCTACAGCCTACTTAAAACGCCTCAGAAATTACTGGCGATTATAATGTCACGTCCAGAATCTGCACTAAGCAATATCATCTGGTGGAAATGAAAAGGTTTCAAAAAAATTTTGCCCAAGATTGTGAAGCTAAACAAATTAGCATGCATGGGAAGTATTGCAAAGAGTATTCTAAGCATATTAAAAGGATGGTGCCTTCCACTGTGAAAGAGATTGTATCAGGAGCCACCTGCCAGCATCTGCTTTAAAGAAAGAGACAAAGTAGTAATTGTATGAAACAAGAAAAGAGTATGTTATTAACTTGACTCAAAGGGAGTTTATATGCACATACATATCAATACTTTTTAAGGCCATTATCGACGATGAGTCAGATTAAAAGAGACGTAAAAGAGACGAGACAGAAGGACAAGACAGATATAACTATCAAGAAATAGAGAAAGGGGAGAGAAAGAGAAGGCCGTACACCATTTTTTTTTCCCCTCTCAAATTACGGAGTAGTGGCATTAAACTACAGACAAATGAATTTTCCGTCACCAACAAACACCCTCGATGCATTCAACTCACACAGTGCAAACCACGTTTTACTCAAAATCCTCAACAAATAGTAACAAGAATAATCAAACACCTACCATTACCAATGGAAGCAAGAATATCTAGCCAGAGAAAAAAATTAACAAAAAAAGCTGGGTGAGAGAGAGAGGAGTGGAAGAGACCGTAAGGAAGGAAGAGGGAACAGGAATAGGGAGTGGTGGAAAGAGAGAAGAAAGAGAGCTCTATAGGCTACGGCGAGCTGACCAATGGGTCTCAGCCGCCATCTACAGTAGCTTTAGCAGCCTCTGCCTGTTCTGTCTCCCACTATAGGTGGTAATGGCGGAGGGCTTCAGCAAGGCCTGTCATGTCACCAACGCCGCCGCCGCCGCCTGCTTCTTGACCCTCGTTATCCTCGTCATCGCGCGCGTCATAGCCACAAGCAGTACTGCATCTCCCCTCCTCTTCGTCCTCGACCAGATCGGACGGTGGAAGCGTCGAAGCTGTCGTGCTTGGCGAGGAACAGCCTCCGGCGTCGATCGGCGGATCGTCCGTCAACGACGGGGCACCCATTTCCTCCATAAGCGCCGCCATCTTCCGCTTGCCCGCGGCGGTGAGGACGGCTGGCCCACCGCGGGTGCCGATGGGCGCGGGAGCAGTCAGTGTATTCCCGTCGCGGGGTGGAGAGAACACCGCCGGCATGTACTCGTCCGTGTCGCATGCGAACTTGGAGTTCTTAAAGTGCTCCTTGAGTGCCTCCAAACCCTACAATAGGTTTCAAATGTCATGTACTTGTATGAAGAAGCCAATTTAATTAACACCGCCGTTCTCCAATATTGTCCAACAAGCAGAGTGCAAGCCGAGAAATGAACTAGAATCCGAGAGGGAAGTAGATCAGAAGAGAAGAAAAATGTGGGAGTGCAAATAGTATCACCGATCGGTGATAATAGATGAGATCATCAGGTAAAACCACGGGAAGTGGGAGTGGGGGTAATATTTTTATTCCATAGTATATATATACCTGCAGGCGAGCATATGTGACTTGGCAGATTTTCCTGGAGTTGAACACCTCCCAGGGCTGCATATGAAAGGCCTTGTACAACCTCCATGTGGCTTCAGGAGACGTCATGTTCACGAACCCGTATCCCACGTTACACTTGTTGCTGAATTGGACAACGTTTCACGCAAAACACAAGGTAATTAGGGAAGGCAGAATCCAAGTGAGGCAATAAATAAACCCACTTGTGTCGCAGACACAGATTATATATATATATATATATACAAGTATAGCAGTCCTCTTAGAGAACATGAATGTGCCTTAAGAAAACACACCTGAGCAACAAAAATTCCTAGCCTTTTCTGCCTTTGCAAGTTCTTACTTTTTTTTTTCTTTTTCTCTTTTGACCCCTTAAGTGACCCAAAAGCAGCTTTTCTTCTTTTCAGATACACATTCTGAGATTTGATGGTTTGGGATTTGAAAGAGTAGGCTACAGAAAGTGAAAGCAAGCCTTGCTTGCATATACCCTTTTGGCCCTATTTTGTTCCTTCCCCCTTTTAATTTAAGCGCGACATCCGCAGGTTCCAATCTCATCTGGGCTGCTAAGTTAAGCTCGGCCGTTTTCTCCTTTTAGGGTTTCTGTGATGTGCAACTATCCAGTCTCTGCCTGTTTTTCCTTTCCTAAACTCCACCGGTGAGTGGGTTGCTGCACCCCTTTGTTGCGCTCTCTCTCTCTCACTCTCTCTCTCTCTATATATATATATATATATATCTTTTTATGTGAAGTTTCAAACGTGGGCCGGGGTTTTTCCCCGGCCATCTCCTCTCGGTTTCTCCCTGATAGATCTGAGGAGATTTCTTTGTGGATTGATTTTCGTGCTGGCTTTGTCACCTCAAACTACAGCAGCCGTGAGAGATCAAAAGGGAATGCTGCAGAAAACTCACTTGAAATCGATCGGGAGATAGACGAAATCGTACGAGGACGCTAGCTCCCTCCCATCGCCCTCCGCTGCGATTCTCTCGTTGCAGTGGATGCAGTGGTTGTCCAGCATGTTTAACAGCAGCGTCTGACTGCAGCATGCCCGCAGGCAAGGCGAACCCACATCAACGACGGAAATTCCCACATAAAATCACAAAGAAAACGACCAAACAGAAGTAGCAAAATGATCCCCAACAGAGGCCATGGAAGTAAGGAAGAGAGTGGGGTGCGCGCAGACCTGTACTTGTTTGGTATGTTCTTGATCATAACGGTTGTCCTGGTATCTCTACAGGAGGATGAGGACGGCGAGTCCCCGGCGGTAGAATCCTTGATGAGGAACCTCGCCTCGGCGGCGGTCCTGCCCTTCCCGCCTAGGTTGTTCTTCCAACCCTTATTCCGCCCAGACTGGTGCCTGGAAGAAGAGACAGCACCGCAAGACGAGCCAGCGCTCCTGCTCTTGCCCCTACGGGCGTTACTCCTATCAGCGGCCGCTTTGTCGAGCATCGAGATGCTGCACTCACCGCCCACTGGAGCCGTGGGTAGAGATCGAGGGGTCTCCCCACTGGGGGAGGAAGACCGATTGCTGGAGGAGCTGTTGGTGCGGGGAAGCCGGAGCAACCTCGGCGGTAACGGTGTCGTCTGGTGGGCGGATCCCTTCCTGCAGTAGCTGCCAGAGGTGGATTCGTTAGCCCTCGATCGTGAGCAGTGTGAATAGTGAGGGCGGGTGGAGAGAGAGGAGCACCTCCTGGCCTGCTGACCGCCGGGCCTGCTGAACTCGATGACGACGCGCTTCCCGAAGATCACCTTGCCGTTGAGCTCGTAGAGCGCCCGGGCGGCGTCCCGGATGTCGAAGAACTCCACGAACCTGTGCCGAGGCTTCAGTGGCGTCTCCCTCAGCTCCTTCACCGCTCCTGCGAAGTAGTATCCCCGGCCGGGTTAATATATATATATATATATATAGCACGCCAGATCAATCGATGTCCTCGTAAAATTAACCAAGAAAACCAAGAAAAGAACAGAAAACGGAAGAGACGAAGAAGTAATGGTATGACTATTATATATGTCATACTGGATCAGAAACTCAAAAGATAAAAGTTATGGGCATCATAACATCCTTCCAATCCAATTAGTTGCATGAACTTGCCTCTTACAGGGAAGAAATTGGGGGAGGGGGGGGGGGCGACAATCAAACGACACGCCCGCGCGCCCGCGGATTCCCAACAAAAGGCAAACTACAAGCAGGAGAGAAAGAAGAGAAGGAATAAGAGCCGTTGAAAGAGTCGGATTAACCCAATAATCGAGTTGAAGAATCGATCACGGGACGACCGAAAAATAGAGTAAAGATCAGTAGAAGGACCCAACCATGGGATGGATGGGAAGGGAACGAACAACATCAGCACGACTACAGCTCCTATATATCTTCCATCTAGCAGCTTATGCCCCCCATCCACTTCTCGCCCGACGAAAGTAGAACAAATTCCCAGGTACAACCAGAGTAGCCAGCAGCTGCTCCACCCAGACATCCCCGACCGACGGAAGAATATTAATTACAAAAGAGGTGAAAGTAAGTAAGAAAGGGGGAAGAAGGTCTGAAGGTAGCTACCTTGCTGAAGAGAATTAATTACAAGATATATGTGTATATATACATAGAGAGAGAGCGAGAGAGATGGTATCCAAGGGGAAGAAAAGGTGTCGCGCGTCCAAGAATATTTGATCAGCAGTCCGCAACAAGGTGGGGATCAAATCAGACATTGCATATATATATAGACAGATAGATAGATATATAGACTACAGACGCATGAATCAAATGGCCTACCGAACACTTGGAAGACCTCCTTGAGCGCGGCGGAGGAGACATCGGAGTCCAAATTGAAGACGACGAGCGAGCCGTTGTTGGGGCCGTCGAGTCCCGCCGCCTCGGGCGCGAACTGGGCCCACACCGCCCTCCCAGCTATCAGCCCTCGCCCCGCCACCACCTGCCCGCCGCCACAGTATCCTCCAACACTGCTGCTACAGCTGCCCCCCAGCTCCGCCCACAGGGGGCCTCCCCCTCCCGCCCAATTGGTGCTGCCGCTAACGCCGCTGGCGCTGCTGCTGCCCGGCACCATCCCCACAAAGCCGTATTGCTGGCCCAGCAGACTCTGCTGCCGCACGTGCTGCTCCCGGATCTCCGCCAGCGCCGCCTGCGCGCTGCGCAGGTCGTAGAAGTGCACTGTTACCAGCCCCTCCCCGGCAAGCCGCCCCATCTCCACCGCCCGTACCCCGCCGAAGGCCTCCATCTCCACCCCCACCGCGCCCTCTGTTGTGTGGGGCGGCACCGAGCTCAGCAACAGCGACCTGGTCGGCTTCGTGTCGGGCAGCGCCGCGGCGGGGCTCACGTACGGGCTAGGGTTCAACTGGGCGGACTGGTAAAAGGGCACTGGGACCGCCGGCCCAGGCGAAGCCCCGTAGGGATAGTAAATTGGCGGTGGAGGCAGAAGGGAGAACTGGGCAGGGGAGAGGGCCGGGTGGAACTCTTGGGCTGCCGGATCTAGAAAGTTCCCCGCCATGCCTGCTCCTTCCATGCTCGCCCTCTCTCTGTTGCCGGTGCTCCTCTCTATTACACGCACTCTCTCTCTCCCCCCTCCCTCTCTTTATCTGTGTATGTCTGTCTAGCCATAACAAAAAAAAAAAAACTGTTATCAGAGAGAAGGGCGGTTGACAACAAATTGGAGTCTATAAATATAGACAAAATAATGTATAGATAAAATTAGAAAAATCAGGAGAAGAAGGCTGAGGAAGTCTAGAGACCAAGCAGAAGATTCTCCTAGTGAAAAATAATCCAGAAAACACACACGCATGAACATAATAGAGAGAGAGGGGGCCTATGTGTCCATAGGTTTCCATTTCACCTTTATTTTCCTCTGCACTATAAAATGTTTTGTTTTCTCTCTCTATCCCTTATTGCTCAGCGTGTAAAGTTGCGGGGCGCTTCCGGCGGTGGAAGCACAGCAGCCGTATGTGAGGGCTGCGCCTTGTGGGGGGAGAAAAACAAGGAATAAATAGAGAGAGAGAGAGAGCGCGCGCGCTAGAGCGAGCATGTGTGTGCGTCCCTCGACTCTTGACGAGTGATTATAATCGAGGAGGATCGACGACGGATGGAAGAGTGAATTGTGAAGTATGATGGGGTTTAAATGCTGAGGCGGTTCGCGGGCGCACGAATAATACCAAACAGTCTCGGGAGATCCTCGCCAACCATGGTCAGCCATACATTCTTAACATGTTTAAATACTTCTTCTAAATACCTTGTTTACAAAACTAAGAAAGAATAAGATCTTGCGGAATTAGGAAAGAATAACATGATTGAAAAAGATTCTATTCCAATCAAAATTGTTTCTTCCTGAAATTAAGTAAATAAGTACTTTCACCTTACACCTAAACTCCACTTTATTTATAGAATTTGACAGAAAAAGATCTCCTTATTTTCGAAATAAGCCAGAGTCCGGTTTAATATGAGGGATTAATAACTCATCTGAGATTTTCTTATTCTCAAAATTAACTGAATAAGTAATTCCATTCTACACTTAAGAATTTAATATTCGGTCTTAAATTTTGTTCTGTTACTAAAGTGAAATACCTCTTGCTCTGAAGTAAACTATCTAAAATGACTGATTTTATCATAACCCGTTATACTATCAAAGTGGTAATAAGAGTTTAGTATTCTGCCTCAAGGGAGAGCGCACACCAACTTCAAAGAAGTGGCATATTCTCATTCTACCTGAACAGCCCAAGAGTGAATATTATTTATAAAACTTGAATACACTGACGCTAGGTCATACCCCTGAGAGTACAAAGTACAATATGGTCCGATCATGAAGCAAATTGATATAAATGAACACAAGTTGAACATGAAAGAAACTTTAAAGTATCCTAACTGCAAGGAATTCAGCTTGGAAACTTGAAATATGCCCATAAGGAAAGGAGTATGCCAGGAGGAGATGCCCAGATGAGTTTCGGAGGACTACTCCATCACAAGGGATGCCAGGATTGCCCCTTGATGCTCCATCCATATTTAACTTGCATGTGTTATAAGGTGGCAATGGCCAGTGGACAGCAGCACAGGTTGGACTGCGTTGTGTGAGAGGCAGTCTGAAATAACCAAGGACCTGAGCATCGGACATCTTGTCCGGATGACTGGGAACGGTAGATATTAAGGACCGTAATGAGCTAACAGTACTTGAAATGGCAGCTGAAATCCACGGTCGGGCAGCTACATATTTAGCTTTATTCCTCATCACCCATAGCTCCCAACAAATAAATCATGGTAACAGCCTCCGAATAATTATCGCCCTCCGATTGCCTTGACAAGAATTAAACCATTCTTGTAAGTATATAACCAATGAAACTCTAGGTGGGTGAATGCCGAATAGGTGCTCAAAGTGATCCCAGCTAGCAGAAGCATTATTTCCCTGGAAGAAAACATATATCATTCACGTCCCCAATGCAAGGTGATTAAGAATAGGTGCACGCCAGAGGCAGAAGAGATAAGGGGGGTTTGAGCGGTTAAGGATAAAGAGACTTAATCTCATTTTTGGGGTTAAGTACTGCGATAACTCATTTCACAAAAAAGATGGAATGAGTTATCCCCATCCCTTAACCCCATTCTTACCACATTTGTCTTTTCTCTTTGTTCATAAAATAATAATATAATTAATTCTAATAATGACTTTGTTACTAGTTAATGACATTAAAGTATATTATTAAATAGTTTTTTTATTAGTATATAATATAATAATGTATATTATTATCTTAAATATCACTAATAAATATTTTAATACATTAGTATATGTAACATAATAACATCTATTATTATCTTAAATTAATATTAGTACTTATATTAGTTGTATTAGTACTTATATACTAATATTACTATGAATAAGCATTAGTACTACATCGGGTTTATAAAATAATATACTTAATTTTAATAACGACTTCATTACTAGCTAATGACGTAATGCGTCATTAAATAGAAATCCTAATCAACCTAATATCCAAGGAATATATTATATATAATAGAGTAATATATATTATTGTACTAAATAAATCTAATAAGCACCTTTAATATATTTTTATATATAATGTAGTAGTATATATTATTATCTTAAATACTAATAAACATTATTATTACATTGGGTTTATAAAATAATAATATAATTAACTTTTTCACTGTCGTCTAGTTTGGAGTTGACGACAGATCTTACTGTCATCTTTTGCATATTGTTCGCTGAAACTATTCAGGGTGGTTCTCGGGCTATCTACATGCGGGGGACTTCAGGATAGAGCCAACATCACACTATTAGAAACACCCTTCTCACCATAGTTGACCCACCACTTGGGGATTCCCACTCGAGTGGGACCGGTCTTATTCGGCTGGGAACATCTGTGAGTCTCCATGAGCCAAGTGTTCCCACTTGGCCACCAAGCAAGTTGTACCTTGGCCACCCATTAGGATCTTCAAGGGCTAAATAAGTGTTCACTATGAACGCGATGCAAAAGCCATCCCTTACACGTCTTGAGTGCACAAAGTCCAGGTAACCAAGCTACCCAAAGCAAATTTGATTCAACACACTCTTAAGAAATCAAAAGGGGAGTTAAGGGTTGAACTTGATTGCTTAGACACCAACTCTTCCGTAATACGTAATGAACACTTGAACTTGAAACCTTAAAAGTTTTGTTGGGTTCTCAGGTTTCACCGGATCGCTCACGTAGCGGAAAATAAAATAAAACAGTGATCCGTTTTTCCCGTTTTGAATAAATAAAACCGATAATCAGATTATCAAGGTCTTACCGTGTGCGGATTCGAATTCGCAACCGTTCAGTTCCGTCGGTGCGACACCGCAAGCAGCGCAAGCGTTCGGCCTCTAGCGAAGTCCACGCGATCCTCCTTGCAATGGATATCCTCACGTTCCTCGTTCTTCGCAGCCCACGAAACCTCCGCCAGTCGCCGCAACGATCGCCACAACGCGCGGAAGATTTCCCGTCGAACGGGAGTTGGAGAAGCGGCGGAGCAGATCTGGATCTGTCTAGGACGCCAGAGAGAGAGAAAAACAGAGGAGGGGCGGCTAGGGTTAGCAGCAGCTTGGCCTGCTCAACCCGTTCACTATGTTTTATACTAACCGCGCGATTTTTCATAAAAATCCCCGGTTTGTATAAAACCCACTTATTTATCCATCGCCTTGAGAATCATTTGGGTGTGACCCTCTAGGCCCAATTGCCAGTCCGATTAATAGCCCAATAAGCCCAGTGACTCCTCACTGGCTTTATTAATCAATTAATAACTCTTTATTAATTAATTAATTAATTGAATTGATGTCGCACATCAAATTCGATCGGACCTCCGATCACGTTGGGTGCCAAGCAACACCGCGTGAACTCAGAAAGTATTGGGGTTAAGTAATCCACTCTTGGAACCTTTCCGCCGACAGTTACCGCGTGGATATAATCCTTTATTAGTACAATGCTTTCGAGTCAACTCAGGGTATGGCGTGCTGTCAAACCCTAACCGGTCGACTCACTTGGATCGGATGCCGCTGATAAATATCGGAAAACTCCTTTCCCGATATTATCGTCCGCCCTGGCCAGGGACTTCCGCGTATCCTTCCTAGAGTATTCTCTCTCTAAGTACCGAGAGCGAATGATTCCTTATTGACACACAATTCCCTTCGTCGGTATTCCGCTGTACCCAATCCTTGGCGTTTTAGAATCCCGTGGCTAGAGATTCGTAAACCAAGGTCAAAGCACAGAAGTCCACCGATAAGATGTCCTTGGTGTCTTAGGTCCAAAGACCATCCACGCAACTGCGACAATAGAATCAAGCTGGTTGACAGTGAGGTACAATACCATCCAGCGATTCAGTCGGATCAGTTCAGTAAACTCATTCTCCAATGAGCACCTACATATTCGCCTTAGTATCTCCACACAAGTGACTTATGAGATCAGTCACCCTCATCATATGAGCAGGAGTAATCTGTACTAGTATAATCGGATATCCGATGTCCTTCTCAGATATCCTCCGACTATGAACGATTAAGAATATGTGTGTTTAAGTGATCAGTCTCATTAGTATGATCTCATCATAATCTGATCACTATAGCACATATTCACGGACTTCATTATGAAATGATAATTAATGCAATTTACACATAATGAATATTATGCCGTTATATTAATAAATGAACGAGATTTACATAGTCAGATTGAGTTGTAGGCCACCTAAAATTAACAATCTCGCACTTGGACTAAAGCCAATCACCTTTATACATTGAGCCTATAGGCTCTAGGTGACACTCAAACACAATATGAGCCAATGGCTTTGTCAGTGGATCTACTATATTGTCGACGGATGGAACTCTTTCCACTATTACATCTCCTCTAGTTATAATCTCTCTGATAAGTTGAAAGTGCCTCAGAATATCTTTCGATTTCTGATGAGACCACGGCCCTTTCACTTGTGCAATAGTCCCATTGTTGTCGCACAACAGCGGAACATGATTAAAGATGTAGGGAACTATGTCAAGGTCGGTAATGAACCTATTCAACCACACTATTTCCTTGAAAGCTTCAGCTACAGCGATGTGCTCAGCTTCAGTCGTCGAATCTGTAGTGGTTGCTTGCTCGGAACTCTTCCAGCATACTGCTCCTCCGTTCAAAGTAAACATGAATCCAGATATAGACTTACAGTCATCTGGATCTGACTGGAAACTCGAGTCAGTAAAGCCTCGCAGTTTCAAATCACCTCCTCCATAGACAAGAAATATATCCTTAGTTCTTCTCAAGTACTTAAGGATATATTTCACTACCTTCCAGTACTCTTCGCCTGGATCATCCTGAAATCTGCTCGTAACACTTAGAGCAAATGCAACATCAGGCCGTGTACATAGCATGACATACATGATAGATCTTATGGCAGAGGCATAGGGAATTCTATCCATGAATGCCCTCTCATTAGGAGTCTTAGGAGACTGCTCCTTTGAGAGATTAATTCCATGTCTCATCGGTATGAGACCTCTCTTGGAATTTTCCATGCCAAACCTTTTAACTATGGTATCTATGTACAAAGATTGGGTCATTCCAAGCATCCTCTTTGATCTATCTCTATAGATCTGTACTCCCAATACGTAGGATGCTTCTCCCAAATCCTTCATGGAGAAGTTTTTCGACAGTCAGAATTTTACTGACGACATCATAGCTACATCATTCCCAATGAGTAGTATGTCGTCTACATAAAGAACTAAGAAGGTGACTGTGCTCCCACTGGTCTTCTTGTACACACAAGGCTCATCTTCATTCTTAATGAAGTCATAAGACTTGACAGCCTCGTCAAATCTCATGTTCTAGTTCTGGTAAACTTGCTTCAGTCTATAAATGGACCTCTGAAGCTTGCACACTTTATCTGGAGATTCTTTGGATGTGAAACATTCTGGTTGTATCATATACACCTCTTTTTCAAGGTTACTATTGAGGAAGGCAGTCTTCACATCCATCTGCCAGATATCATAATCAAAGTGTGCAGCAATGGCGAGTAGAACTCTGATCGACTTTATCCATCAGCACCGATCTTTCTCTTAAAGATCCACTTGCAACCGATGGGTACAATACCCTCGGGCAAGTCCTCCAAGTTCCAAACTTGGTTGGTGTACATGGACTAGATTTCTGAGTTCATGGCTTCTCGCCATTTCCCGGCTTCTGGACCTTCTATGGCCTCCTGGTAGGTTTTAAGATCATCATCCTCATTATATTCTACCTTAGACTCACCTCCAGCGACATGTCCCACATATCGTTCGGGTAGTCTAGGTAATCTACCAGATCTACGAGGCTCATGTGTGTGTACCTGAACAGGTTAAGGAACTGATATCTCATCTAATGATAATGCAGCTGTTTGGGGATTTGGAACCACTTCCAGTACTATTTTACTCCCACTGTCCTTCTGGAGAAGGTATTCCTCTTCCAAGAAGACAGCTTTCCTAGCGACAAACACTTTTTGTTCACCAGGATGGTAAAAATAGTATCCAAAGGTTTCCTTTGGATATCCCACAAACCTGCATTTATCAGTTCGTGATTCCAGCTTGTCTTGATCATGCCTCTTGTTGGGATCCGGGCGGGACGCGAAGAACGCAGCGGAAACGAAGAACAAAATTAATCCCGCCCGATGCCCGCTGATCCGATTCGAAACAAAAAATTCAAACCGTAAAACGGATCGAAATCTGATTATTGTGCGCGGATTTGAATCCGCTTCCGTCTCGGTTCCGTCGAGGTGATGCCGCGAGCCGCACAAGCGTCCGGCCTCCAGCGGTATCCACGCGATCCTCCGCGGTGGTTTGTCCTCGATCCCTCGTCCGTATCAGCTCGCTCGCTGAAGATCCGTCGCCGCAACGATTGTGGAAATCCCGCCGACGGGAATTCCCGACTTTCGGGAATCATACGCGGCGGAGACGGAAACTGTCTCGGCGCCTCGAACGGGACACCTAGAGGAGGAGAGAGAAAGGGAGGGATGACGGCCAGTAAGGGAAATCCTGAAGCTTGGCCTAGGGTTTCTCAACAGCGTGTATATATATTAAGTCGGCGCGACTTTTCACAAAAGTCCCCGAGCTAATATAAATCTCACTTATGTACCACCGACTGAGAAATCTTATTGCGTGTGACCCTCTAGGCCCATTTACCAGTCCTGTTTTCAGCCCGTTAAGTCAAATAACTAGTTATTGACTTATTGTGATTAATTAATATCTAGATATTAACTAATTACTTAACCGAATTGACATCGCATGTAAATTCGGTCGGACTTCTGATCAAGTTGGGTGCCAAGCAACACCACATGATCTCGGAAGGTAATGGGGTTCAGCAACCCACTCATGGAACCTGTCCGTCCACAGTTACCACGTGGCTATAATCCTTCGTTCGCACAATGTTCTCGAGTTAACCTAGGATATGGTCAACTGTCAAACCCTAGATGGTCAACTCACTTGAATCAGACTCCGCTGTACAATATCCGAAAACCACTTTTCTGATATTGTTTCTGCTCTGGCCAAAGACTCCTGCGGATCTACTCTAGAGCATTCTCTCTCCAGTTACCTGAGAGCGAACGATCCTTTATTGAACACACAATCACCTTCGAAGGTCTTCCGCTGGACCCGATCCTTGACTATTAGAGATCCCGTGGATAGGGATTCGTAGGTCAAGGTCAAAGTCCAGAAGTCCACCGACAAGGTGTCTTTGGTGTCTCAAGTCCAAGGATCAACCACGCTACTGTGACGATGAATCAAGCCGATTGACAGTCAGGTAAATTACTATTCGGCGATTCATGTCGGATCAGTTCAGTGAACTCATTCTCCAATGAGCACCTACAGGTTTACCATTGTGTCTCCACACTAATAACTAACGAGATCAGTCACCCTCATCATATGAGCTGGAATAACCTGTACTAGTCTAACCGGATGTTTGATGTCCTTCTCAAACATCCTACGACTAGGAACAATTGAGAATATGTGTTTATAAGTCATCAGTCTCATTATTATGATCTCATCATAATCTGATGACTATTGCACATATTCATGGACTTCATTATGCGCAATTATAAATATGTCAATCTACATAATGAATTTAATGCCATTTATTAGTGAACCAGATTGAAATAGGTGCCTTATGATTGGCTTAGAGGACACCTATATCCATCACCTCTTTACATGAGCAGGGCAACCCCATACTTTAACATGTTTAAATTCTGGTTTTCTGCCTTTCCATATCTCATATGGAGTAGAGGCCACAGACTTGCTGGGTACTCAATTCAGTAAGTATGTTGCTGACTCTAGAGCATAACCCCAGAGGGACACTGGTAATCTTGAAAAACTCATCATGGATCGCACCATGTCCAACAAGGTGCGATTCATCCTTTCCGGTACACCATTCATCTGTGGTGTATATGGAGTGGTTAGCTGAGAAAAGATACCATTATCCTTTAAGAATTGTGTGAAATTAGTACTCAAGTATTCTCCTCCTCGATCAAATCGAAGAGTTTTAATACTCTTTCCTAACTGCTTCTCTACTTCATTCTTGAGCTCCTTGAACTTCTCAAATGCTTCCGACTTGTACTTCATTAAATACATATAGCCGAATCTTGAAAAGTCGTCGGTGAACGTGATGAAGTATGAGAAGCCACCTTTGGTTTGGGTGGACATGGGACCACATACATCCGAATGTATTAGTTCCAGAATGTCCTTGGCACGTTCTCCATGTCCAGTAAACGGAGATTTTGCCATCTTTCCCATAAGGCAGGATTCACATGTCGCAAACGATTCGTAATCGAATGTTGTTAAATAACCATGTTTGTGCAACCTTTGCAACCTGCTTTCACCAATATGCCCAAGTCTACAATGCCACATGTAGGCTTGGTTCACACAATTCTTGCTCTTCTTAAGAGTATTATCAATTTAAATATTGTAATAAGAGACATCTAAGAGATATAGACCGTTGACCAAAGATGCCGAAGCTATTGATTTATTACCATAATAAATTGAACAACTTCTATTCTCAATAGACAACCTATATCCCATCTTGTCCAAACAAGATATTGATATGATGTTTTTTATTATGCTAAGAACATAATAACAATCTTCTAATAGTAAGGCGTCTCCTGATGGAAGCCTGAGGTTTGCTGTCCCAACAGCAATCGCCGCAACTTTTGTGCCGTTTCCTAGCCTCAATTCCACCTCGCCTTGTCTCAGCTTGCGCTTACTTGTCAACATCTGCGCATCATGACAGATATGAGAAGTACATTCGGTATCCAATACCCAAGATGTGGAGTCTCCAACTGACAAGATGATATCTATCATATAGATGTCTGAAGCTTCAGACAGCTTCACCTTTCTATGAGCTTTATCATGAAGGAACTTCTTGCAGTTCCTCTTCCAGTGACCATTCTGCTTATAGTAGAAGTAGTCATCTCTGCTTTAGGGGCATCCAATGCCGATTCAGCAGGAGGATCAGCTCTAGGGACAAAGTCAATGTGCTTAGATCTGAAGACATTCTTCAGGTTTTTGAATCAATCCGAGTAGATCAGGTAAGTCAAAAGGGCATCAAGTATGCCACGGAGTGGGTTATTCGACGACATAATTCCCTACAGGAGATAAGTAAAATCTATTTAGCAGATGTTCAATTATTAAAGATAAAACAAGACATAGTCTTTTGTTCAAGTTTTAACTCCCACTAATTTTCGACAGACTGTATAATCCTCAGTTATACAGAACGGGAGACGCCGACAGTCTCCTAGTGGGGATCAGAATCTCAATGACTTGCAATACAACCTTGTGGATAGCACAACAAACTGTAATACAATCAAAGAGTACCCAACTCATGGGACTTGCAACTCCTTACAATATCTGATCATAGCTTCGGTCCCCAGAGATTTAATGGCCTTGTAGATAGCACAACAAACCACTAATTTTGGTCTAAGTTAACCATCGTTACGCGACGAGTATAGATTTGCATGCAGCCCTTGTGGATAGCACAACAAAGCTACATGGTTCCTTTACCCCGATCATATAAGCATCTAATGCCATAGCCACAGTTTCTCCTCCCAATTAAACAGGCCTTGTGGATAGCACAACAAACCTGTCTAAAGTGATTTGAATCCTATGACTATAACGATAGTGAACCACGCAGTAAGTTCTTAACTACTCGCGTTACGGCTTAGAGTTTATCTGAGGGTATTTAGATAAATTTTATCTTGGTTTTTCCTAGGTGACAGTATATAAATATATCGTATATATTTACTAAATACTATACCTGCTTTGATTCATAATCAAAAGAAAAACAATGCATCACATACATGTCTAGTGTGGTCATGGATAGCACAGTGGGTTTGACTGGAGCCAACAGTCAAATGCACATACAATCTAACATAACATTTACATTAGATAAACCTGCAAACACATAGGCAAGAGATAAAAAAGTCCATCATATTGCCTTCCTGGTTGCATCTGTGGATCGTCCCCGTTCCTTCCTCAGTTGCCTCGATCATATTACAATAAATTCTAGAATTTACAGGTAAATTGAAGAAGGCCTTATGGCGAGTACAAGAGAGAGGGAGGTAGAAGTACATCGGAGTATGAGAGAGAGAGAGGTACGCAGACCTCTATTTATTAACAATTAATAAATAAAATTCATCATTCATCCACGATCCACACAAACACATCATTCATCAAATGAATAATTAAGTAAGTGCATATCCATGACCACGGTGTGTTTTAAACATCCCACACATGATTCAGCGTATCACATGGCTAAAATAAAAGAGTTTTAAAAAATACATAACTTTGGTTTTCAAAAAGCTGGGATCCAATCAAAATTGATATTTGAATTTCGAAAACACTTTTAATTAATTTATCATACAATCAAATCTAATTTAAAAGCATCAAAACACACATCATATGTGCATACACTCCAAATTAATAATTCAAGATTATTCCATGCAAATTAGAACAATTCTAATAATTTAACACTTAGATTAAACCCTATTAATAATCTAACAATTAGACTATTAATGACTAATCTAACTTTTAGACTAGTCCAACAAAGTTAATTAATAATTTAACACTTAAATTAATAATCAACTATAATTAATTATTAACTACTAACCTAACACTTAGATTAGTCAATTAATGTTAATTATTAATTTAACTCTTAAACTAATAATTAACATTAACTGATTAATAATTAATTAATCTAACTCTTAGATTAGATAATTAAAGTTATTATTAATTTAACTATTAAATTAATAACAATAATAATTAAAGAAGGACTACATATTTAACATTTAAATCAGTCATTTAGAATTAATTATTAACTTAACACTTAAATTAATAACTAACTCTAACTAATTAACAATTAGATTAATTAATAATTAATAATCTAACAATTAGGCTAAGAATTATTAAACACTAATCTAACAATTAAATTAGTTAATTAAAGTTAATTATTAACTTAACTATTAAACTAATAATTAACTCTATATAACAACTAATTGTTAATAATGATTCAAAATCATTAATACCGAAATTAAATAAAAAAGGAAAAATAATTTTAATTTCAAAAAAACCTATTGAATTTCAAAATTAAATTAAATTCATATTTAATTGGTAATTAGGTGTTACTGGGTTTAAACAGGGATTTAATGGGGGGGGGGGGTTAACAGGAAATGGTCCCAACCCATTGGCCGGAGCCCTGGCTCGGACCCTACTGAACCAGGGTTCGAACCAGGTGCCAGCCTGGGCTCGGCCCGACCCAGCTGGGAACCCGGCCGGTCTAGGGCCGGTCGGGGCCGGTCCTTGTTCATCTTCCACTCGGTGCTTGTCCCCTTTACCCGAACCCTAGGGCGGTGGGAGTAGGGACTCGTAGCGCCGCTACCGGCCGGCGCCCGGCACCGCCAGGCCCCCGCCGGCGTCGCCCCAGCTCGAGTGACATGCCCGGCGTCGGCAGGGCCGCCGGCGGTGGTCGCAAGGCTGTTGTCCGAGCCCTTCAAAACTCCCCTTTGCTGGTTTTAGGTTTTCACAAAACCACAGGCAAGGAAGAAGAAGAAGGGTTATCTCCGGCCACTTCCGGTCCCTACAATGACTCCGGCGAGGATCTACTATCCATCCTTATAGATCCAGAGTCGCGGCCCTCCTTCCCAACGCTTGGGAACCCCAAACAAAAGCACCATAATCTCACCGTTCTTTGTATCACGAAGAACACGAAAACCCCAAAATAAAATCCAAAAAATTACAGAAAAATAATCTAATTATTTGTGTTCATCTTATGAACACTATTCTATCATTTTAATCGGATTAAACGCATGGAATAACTCATGGAAAAAGTAATTTGGAGATCGAAACGGGACGAGAAACAGTGGAACCTGGCTCTGATACCACTCTTGGGTCTTGTGTTTCACCGGATCGCTCACGCAGCGGAAAATAAAATAAAACAGCGATCCGTTTTTCCCGTTTCGAATAAATAAAATCGATAATCAGATTATCAAGGTCTTACCGTGTGCGAATTCGAATCCGCAACCGTTCGGTTCCGTCGGTGCGACACCGCCAGCCGCATAAGCGCCCGACCTCTAGCGAAGTCCACGCGATCCTCCTCGCGACAGATATCCTCACGTTCCTCGTTCTTCGCAGCCCACGAAACCTCCGCTAGTCGCCGCAACGATCGCCGCAACGTGCGAACGATTTCCCGTCGAACGGGAGTCGGAGAAGCGGCGGAGCAGATCTGGATCTGTCTGGGACACCAGAGAGAGAGAGAAACAGAGGAGGGGCGACTAGGGTTAGCAGCAGCTTGGCCTGCTCAGCCCGTTCGCTATGTTTTATACTAACCGCACGATTTTTCATAAAAACCCCCGGTTTGTATAAAACCCACTTATTTATCCATCACCTTGAGAATCATTTGCGTGTGACCCTCTAGGCCTAATTGCCAGTCTAGTTAATAGCCCAATAAGCCCAGTGACTCCTCACTGGCTGTATTAATTAATTAATAACCCTTTATTAATTAATTAAACAATCGAATTGATGTCGCACATCGAATTCGATCGGGCCTCCGATTACCTTGGGTGCCAAGCAACACCGCGTGAGCCCGGAAGGTATTAGGGTTAAGTAATCCACTCTTGGAACCTTTCCGCCGAAAGTTACCGCGTGGATATAATCCTTCATTCGTACAATGCTCTCGAGTCAACTCAGGGTATGGCGTGCTGTCAAACCCTAACCGGTCGACTCACTTGGATCGGATGCCACTGATAAATATCGGAAAACTTCTTTCCTGATATTATCGTCCGCCCTAGCCAGGGACTTCCGTGCATCCTTCCTAAAGCATTCTCTCTCTAAGTACCGAGAGCGAATGATTCATTATTGACACACAATTCCCTTCGTCGGTATTCCGCTATACCCAATCCTTGGCGTTTTAGAATCCCGTGGCTAGAGATTCGTAAACCAAGGTCAAAGCACAGAAGTCCACCGACACGGTGTCCTTGGTGTCTCAGGTCCGAGGACCATCCACGCAACTGCGACAATAGAATCAAGCTGCTTGACAGTGAGGTACAATACCATCCAGCGATTCGATTGAATCAGTTCAGTAAACTCATTCTCCAATGAGCACCTACATATTCGCCTTAGTGTCTCCACACAAGTGACTTATGAGATCAGTCACCCTCATCATATGAGCAGGAGTAATCTGTACTAGTCTAACCGGATATCCGATGTCCTTCTCGGATATCCTCCGACTAGGAACGATTAAGAATATGTGTGTTTAAGTGATCAGTCTCATTAGTATGATCTCATCATAATCTGATCACTATAGCACATATTCACGGACTTCATTATGAAACGATAATTAATGCGATTTACACATAATGAATATTATGCCGTTATATTAATAAATAAACGAGATTTATATAGTCAGATTGGCTTGTAGGCCACCTAAAACTAATAAGTTTTAGGGTCGAGTGTTAATATCATACTTTCATTGATATCATGTGTTCTGTATGATAAATAAATCAAATTTAAACTAAGTGTGTAATCGTCAGAAACCGAGGACTTCAAAGATAAAGTGATCGCTACTAACCTTGTGGATTTGGGAGGATTGTGGTTTCTTTGTTCTCCTTCTTTGGCCGGCCAAAGAAAAAGAGCCTCTTCTTTTAACTCTTGTTTTGGTTGTTTTTCTTCGAGCTTTCTTCAAATCCTTCCTTTCCTTCAATGTTTTTCTCCCTCTTTAAAACCTTGAGAAAAGATTAAACAAAAGAGAATAAAAAGATGGTTAGAGCTATGAGTAATGTAGCATCTATTCTAACTAAGAAATCAAACATAAACTAAACTAAGAACTTACTTGTTTTGATCTTTTTAAACCCCTAACAAGTATAGATAAGAAAAATTATGATGTGGGTGTGTGAAACATGAAGTGATGTGATGAAGAATCTAATCAAAAAGTGATTAAACTATATGAAAACTAAGCTAACTAGATGGAAAAGAAGAAAAGAGAGAAAGAGATTGGCCTCTCTATAGTCTTGGATCTTAAAAACTTCAAAGGCTTCAAAGGGATGAAGAAGAACAAGCTCTAAAACCTTCCCACGTTTTCTGTAGAGAGAGCCTCCTTTCACCTTGCCTTAAACTCTAAAAGATGTATTTTCCAACCTTCTTTCAAGTCTAAAGGGTACATATATATATATATATATTTGAAGGCAATTTGACTTTCAATGGTCTCTCCCATAGATCCGACTTGTCTTGGATAAGCATTCAAGAGTTAGTAACCCTTCCAACTTCATGAACTGGATAATCTTGGCCAAATCTCGCTTATCAAGAAAGTGCTTAAAGCACATCGCCCACTAGGGACGCTATTTGACTAATTAGAGGGAAAAAAATAGAAATAAAATCCGTAAAAGAAACTAGAAACAATTAGGAAACCTAAAAGGCATCGTCCATGGGTGACGTTATTTAGATAATTAGAAAATTAATTTGAATTTAAATCGAAAATCCAAACGGATTAGGAAACTAAATGGCGTCGTCTATAGGTGACGTCATTCGGTTAAGTTTATCCAAATTTAGGAAATTAAGTCCGATTTGATTTCAGTTAAAAAACTAAAAGGCGTCGGCCATGGTCGACGTTAATCAGCCAATTTCTCGAAAACTTAATAAAAATTAATTAATGTTTAAAAATCAGGCCATTTCGGGACATTATAGTTTGACATGAAATTTGCTCAATATGAGGTCAAAATTAGCGTGTCTATAGCTCCCCCACCTTGGCGTTAACTTTGCAAGGGAGTGAAATGGAATAGAATGAACTGAAAAAGTGATGCCAAGGTGTGATGAGACACGCTCTCAACATCACATGATAGTAATTTTTCTCAAAATGATCAGTGAAGTGACTCAAAGATGTCAGTAGAATTAATTCTGTCCGGAAACAAAATAAGGTTGATCAACCTCCACAAGGGGAAGTACCCTAGGTCACAGATCTTACAGGTTTCACCATGGAGAACGATTACCAGCCAATGTGGACGTGCTTCAATGATGATGGATCTTTAAAAGGAAACAAAGAAATATAGGATAAATATCTAAGCAAGAAAATAATTCCAGATATTTTTCTAGAAACCTGAAAGATAATTAAGATACTTAATTCGGAATGAAATATTTCATATCACGTTGGGATTTATTTGATCAATGATATGAAATTTAATCACTAATTAACTCTTACCACAGTGATTTCAAAGTCCTACATGATGCGTGTTTGGCTAAAAGAAAAATTAAAACAAAATAAAATCTAAATTAATCAAGGATACTATTGTTAAACTGTCGTTGATGAGTCAAGACACCAGCTTTGCAATTCAGTGCTAAGCCGAAGCTCGTTTGTCCACGCACCGTCTTACAAAAGTGGAACCATCATCCCTATCAATCGACAATTCAGTGCCCTATCCGTGCGATTAAGAATTCTCTGGAATTATCATTGTTTGTGATAAAGGGAAACTCAAATTCCAGTTTCATTAAAACTACAAGGTCTTTGATATGATCTAATAAATATTTAACGTATAATAATCATTATGCAAATCAAATACATAAGAGAATACATGTGTATAAATAACCGTCTTTTTAGCCACGGTGGGACTCAGTGATCATGGTGGGTCCTTATTGAAATTCCAGCTCCATTTTTTATTTTTTTGTACTCAAAATTTGTCAGTAACTTCATGCAGATAATCAAGCAACATTAAATATCAACAAATATGCAACTTTCTAGAAATATCAAAAATACCATAAATGGCGTCGCTCTGTGTCGACGTCATGTAAATGACGTCGTCCTGTCTAGACGCCATTTAACTTACCAAAACATGACTCTCCTTACTCCAATTCGGACTCCACTTTCCTTTATCAAACACCCTCTTCCAATTTGGAAAGGGCCTTCCAACCACGCAAATCACTCTATATAATCTCCCTCCCTTCAATCCAACCCAACACAACAATCTCTCAAGAAGGAAAGCTAAGGGATTCTCTCAAAATCTCAAGGGAAAGGAGGAGAAGGCGCAAGAAAAAAGGAGGAAATCAAGCATTAAGGAAGATGGCTAGTTTTGCAAACGATTCTTCAAATAAGAGAGTGAGGAAGATGATTGAAAGGCTTTCTAGCATAGAAGGCCATCTTAGTGGGTGGGATCCTAACCTACAAGTAAGTTATTTTCTCTTTCCTCATATAATTTTCTTCTTTTATTCACATAGTCTCCATGCTCCAAATTTTCTTTAATATGATAGAACTTATGCTAATTCTCATTCAAGGGATATCCTTTCTTCCCTTGATCAAGAAGATTTTCTTCTCTTCCATGGATTTCCAAGTTAGTGGGGAAGATCAACCTCTCCATGCAATCATATATCTCAAAATGGCATATCCAAGGCTTAGTTATCCATGCTAAACATTACAAAAGTGCGTATATGGATTGGGCTACGATGGGTACTCTGATCGAATTATGGCATCCTCAAACACACATTTTTCTCTTCACTTCCTTCGAAGCTACCATCCTGCTAGAAGAAGGTGAACTCCTATTGGGACTTCCAAAGCTTAAGGCTAATAGTGACGAACCTGATGTGACGGATATGTTATTCATGAGAGAAAAGGTCACTTGTCATCAATTCTTAGAAAAGATCATGGAAAGTCTAAACAAAATTCAAAGTGTTCTTATTCAGAAAGGAATCAATCTTGCAAATATGGCAGAATGGACTCTAAAGAAGATGGAAGGAATCATAGAGAAAAAAATAGAGACCGTGATGATCGCGTTCACTGCATGTTTGGCTGGAGCTTTACTATTCCCTGCCCAGGATAATATATTGTTGGAAGATAAGATCAGTGCAATTTGTGGGATATTTAAGGGAAAGCAGATAAGCACAGCAGTCCTAGCCTATCTCTATAGTGGGCTTTCAGCGGCTTCTACGGGTCAACCTCCTTATGGCAGCATACTACTCTTAGCCTTATGGATTGATCTCCACTTCAAATTCAATCATAACGAGGAAGAAGTTTTCAAAATGTCCCAGATATATCAGCGCAGTCCTATCTTCCACATTGCAAACGTTGTGAAATTCAACAACAACATGACCAATCGAGTGCTCAACCTAAAGACTCGAGCTGACTGGCGCACTTAATTCAAGACCATGCCGATGACTGGCTTCGAATCTACACCACTTTTTATCAGAGAAAAGGCGGTTCAAGTGCGTCGTTGTGCAGGCACAGAGCTCCGACTGATCGGGGCGACCGAGTTCGTCTCATATAATCAACATCGCTGTCATCTTCAACTTGATATGCCTCGCTATGAATTTCCTGAAATTTTCAATCTTTCACCAAGCAAGAAGCGGGCGTTAGGAACTTATGAAGACTTTAAGACGATAGAACTTATTTTGACCTTGTGGAACATCGGTTTCACCCGTTGTGTTAAACTTCCTCATGAAGCGAACCGGGAGCTATGAAAAAATTATGTAAAAGAGCTTCAGAAAATTAGGCCTGAAAGCTCTCAATTCTTGTCCAAACCTTGATCTAATTTTAATTTTATTTTCAATGAAAAATCATTCCTTTATTACTATAAAGATCTTTCCTTAATATTGTGCAATTTTATGAAATTTTTCCTTAGGCAAAACATCTCCTTTTCCTTAAAAATCAATGTTTCGGGCTCATTAATTCAAATAGCATCGAGACCAGGTGATGCCGTTCACTAAAATTAATTTTTCAAAAATTAAATTTATTCCTTAAATTTTTCTTAAACACGTCGTCCATGGTTGACGCTAATCACTTCTATCTTCTATTTTCCAGAAATCTCGAGGCATTAAACTCTCTGAATAACGTCGTTCATAGTTGACGTCAATCATTAATTGCACCCGTACTTCCACATTTTCCAATGTATTAATTTCCTAAATTGCGTCGCCCATGGTCTACATATTTATCTGATTTTCTAGATTTTTCAAGTATGGCTCTGACTATCAAAGGCGGTAACTCCAAATCGCGTCGTCCATAGTCTACGTCTTTAAGTAAATTTCAAAATTCAAACCGTCTGCCTCAGTTTGAGCGCCACTGAAACATGTTGCGCATGGTCGACGCCATTCAAACATTTTACTGTAGGTCGCAAACTTCAAGCTTTCTTCCTCATTCGCTCTTGCATCCTTCTCTCTCTCTCCTCACCTATCTCCCTTTCCGGCGAACCCGAACTCACCGGTGATCTCCGAGCTTCCCGGCGATCTCTCCTCCTCACATCCTCATTCTTAAACTCCCTCACTTTCTCTCTCGGCTCCATCTCACTCTCCCCAGTTCTCCCCTATTCACTCGACATGGAGCACGGCGGATCGAGGCATTTATGGAGGCAGAAGACCCTCCATCGGCGGCGACACCAGCCAAAAAGGCGGGACCTCCCATGGGGAGTCCAAAAATCTCATTTTCATAGCTTTTTGGGGGGAAGAAACCTAAAAGGAGGGACGGCCACGGGTCCTCGGATCCGTGGTTGAATGGATCGAGACTAGGCGACGCCTTTCAAAAGGTGTCGACCAGGCTCGACGCCATTCAAGACAGTGGTCAGGGGCCCAATTTAGAATTAAAAATTCATTTTCATTGCCTCTTTTTTGATTTATCTAACATTTTCTTGGACAATTGCAGGGCACGATGCGGGCTAGGATCTTGTGGGACCTGGTAATTGCAGCATATAGGGGGCTCCCCGACTTCCAGAAAGACAGAGTTAGGCGTATGGGGTTTAGGGAATCGCTAGATATCGAGCTCTTTTGGCTCGATCTGGTTCTATTGCAAGTACTAAGGGAGAGGTGGGATCCGAAAGGCCGGGCATTTCTGATGCCCTGGGGACATATGGTCCCCAACTTGGAGGATATCGTGAGGATCACCGGCCTGAGGGTAGAGGGCCGGGCGGTGAGCAGGATCACTCATCCTGATTACCGGGAGATGGCTGAGAGCCTTCTCGGATTAGATGTGTCAGGTGCCCTAGGTAGAGAGTCTAGGACCTTGTTTAGAGTAGATGTAGAGGATGCCCTGTTGGGTTCGGTCGTACCCCCCCGGGGAAATCACAGAAGCGGAAGAACAGAAAACAAAATGATTTCCTAAACCGGTTCAAGCTCCAATTGATGCAACAAAAACGATCTTAAACAATCACATGAGATTTATCACCTTGCACAATACATGTTGTCCTTTGAAAATCGATGCCGAACTCCTCGAAGCTTTGAGCCGCACAAGCGTACAACCTCTAGAGACGATCCACATAACTCTTGCAGCAACGGAGTTCTCCTTCTCCAACCCACACAACCCTCCGCCTAAAGCACTCTGGCAAGAGTCCAACCCTTGCAAGAAACTTGACGGCCACCTTTTGAAATGGTAAAAACATTCTTTGTGAGTTGAAGAGAAGATGGGTTTATATAAAGGATTAAGGCGGCAGCTTGAACTGCTCATTCAACCAATCCCTTCATTTCACCGCCTCAGTTAAAAGTAACTGCGGTTAAACATAAACCCGATGACATTTTATATATCAATATATTATTATTAGCTCATTTATCAAATAAGCGTAATAATACATATATTATATATATATATGTCTTTTACATTATTGTATATATACTTTTAAGTAATTTATAAATTCTTTTCCCAAAAGAATTTAATGCTTTAGTATATTTTTTCATACAATAATATTCCGTTCTGCAAGAGTTATTTGTATGTGATCCTCTAGGCTCATTATCTCTATGGTTTAAAGATCCATTAACTTCTAATCTAATTAGAAGTAAATTAAACTGGTTATTCCCAATAACTGTTTAATTAGTTCCGGACCTTTTTGATCACGTTGGGTCAAGCAAATCCGCGTGATCCCAGAGGATGCCGGGTTCATCTTCACCCTGTCTGGCACCTATAAGTCATCAGTTACCGTATCGTTATAATCTCTCGCTCATTCTATGAGTCCGATCCGATCGCGTGGTATGGTTTCGTCAAACCACTAGTGATCGTGTCGTCTGACCATGACCTCCATAATAATTTCACGTTCGTTCCAAACGAACTGATACCACCCTGGCCCGGGATTTAGTGGAGTGTCTATGTCATGACCCATTAACTGTTTGTGATATACCGGACAGTGAGGGATCTCTTCTTGACCATTAACGGTCTTCGCATGTATCTCGATGTGGCTAATAATTCAGTGTTTCATGACTTATGGTTAAAGTCACTTAACCAAACATTAAACTACACCAATCCTCATGCAAGACCACATTAATGTCTCAGGTCAAAAGATCAACGATACTACTGAGACAAATGGATCTTCAGTTGACATTAGGTATAATTAACTATCTGAAGATCCATCAACTGATCAGTTCAGTGAACATCCTCCCAAGATGAACACCCACACATATGTACTGGTGCCCCGCACCTATGACCATGAGATTGGTCATTGTAGCGCTCAAAAAGGGTGTGTGTTCATCATTTTATCATGTATTCACTATGATTAACAATATGAAAAATATCGGGATCGCTAGAAACCGAGGGTTTCAAAGAAAAGGTGATCGCTTACTAACCTTGCAAACTGGGAGAATATGGAGTTCATTTGTTCCTCTCTTTTGGCCGGCCGAAAGAAAAGAGCCTTCTCTTTCTTTACTCTTGTTCTTCTTTTGTACCTTGAATAAAAAAAATCAAATAAACAATAAAACTATGATTAGAACTAAAATAGTGTAGTATCTATTCTAATTAATAATCTAAACATGCAACTAAACTAAAATAACTCACTTTTGTGTTCTTTTAAACCTATTTAAGGAGTGTAGGTTTGAAAATTATGAAGTGAGTGTGTGTGATGAATTGATGCAATGAAGAACTATATGAAAAAGAAACTAGAAATAAATTATAGAAGAAATCGATTGGTTTGGCCCCTTTAAAGCCTTGATCTTCTTGAGCTTCAATGGAGGAAGAAGATGAAGGAACAAGAACACCTTGTTATCCACGTTTTTCTCCCTTGAGGACCTTCAAACACCTTGTAGAAAGCTCTGAATTCTCCAAATACCAACCTTTTTTAAAGGTCAATATCCATATGTATTTATAAGTAGTGACTTTAGTGTGTTTGGCCTTCAAAGGGACTCTCCCGTAGCTCGGACTTGCTCTGGACGATCATAAAGAGAATTGGAAACCCTTCTAACCTTGGGAACAAGATCATCTCGGCCAAATCTTGTTTATCAGGAAACTCTTAAAACGCGTCGCTCAAAAGGGACGCCTTTTAGTTCATTAATGCGGCCAAAATAGAAATAAATCCGGAAAGGAAAATAAAAAATAATTAGGAAACTTGAAATGCGTCGTGTACACACGACGTGCTTTAGATAATTTAGGAAATTAACCATAATTAGAAATAATAAACCTAAGCGGATTAGGACTTAAACAGCGTTGTGTAAGGGTGACGCTATTCAGTTAAATCCTCTTAAATTTACAATTTTCAATTCTGAATTGATTTCTGCTAAGAATCTAAATAGCGTCGCGTATGCGCGACATGATTCAACATAATTCGAGAAAATCAATAAAATTAATTAATGATTAAACATCAGACCATTTTGGGGCATTATCACTGTGACATGAAATTTACTCAATATGATGTAAAAATTAGCGTGTCTACAGCTGTCCCACCTTAGCATTGACTTTGCAAGGGAGTGAAATGTACTGAAAATGTGATGGCAAGGTGTGATGTGACATGCTCTTAACATTACATGATGTTAATCTTTCTCAAAACAATCAGTGAAAATAATTCAAAGAGATCAATAGAATCAATCTTATCTGGATGAGGGAAATAAGGAGACAAACGATCGATCAACTTTCGTGATTGGGAAGTGCCGTAGATCACAAGCCTTGCAGGTTTCATCATGGAGAGCGGTTACCAGCTAACGTGGAAGTGTTGCAATCATGACGGATCTTAAGAGGAAACAAGAGATGTTGGGTGAAAAATCCAAGAAAGGATAGAATTCCAAGGATATCTTCAAGCGAACCTCAAAGATAATCAAGATACTCAATTCAGAATGGAATATTTCATATCACGTTGGGATTTATTAGATCAATGGTCTGAAATTTAATCAGGAATTAATCTTTATCACAATTATATCAAAATCCTACATGATGCATGCTGGGCTAAAAGAAAAATATAAAATAAAATAAAATATAAATTAATCAAGGATAATATTGTTAGCTTGTCATTAATGAGTCAAGATACCGATTCTTGTAATTCAGTGCTAAGCCGAAACTCGTTTATCCACGTACCGTTTCACAAAAGCGGAACCATCGTCTCCATAAATTAACAATCTAACGGCCTATCCGTGTGACTAAGAATCCTCTGGAATTATCACTGTTTTTGTTGAAGGGTAACTTAAATTCCAGTTTCATCAAAATCACAAGGTCCGTGATGTATCTAATAAATATTTATCATATAGTAATGCGAATGCAAATCAATTACATAAAAGAGTACATGGTAGAGATAACCGTCTTTTAGTCACGGCTGGGACTCATGAACTCCCACAGTAGGATCTTAGTGGAATTGTCAGCTTCATTCTCACCTCTGGGTATTTCCTGCACTCAGAATTTCGTCACTAACTTGTTTAAAACGCGTCGCTGTTCATAGACGTCATTTAAATGACGTCGTCCCGTCAAGACGCCATTTAACTTGTAGAAACTCCTCTCCTTTCTGACTCCAATCCGAATTCTGCTTGCCTTAATGCACATTCCTCTTCTAATTCGGAAAGGGGCTTCCAATCTCGCAAATCACTCTTTAAAACTCTCCTTTTTTCATTTCAAAGCATTACAATAAGCAATCAAGAGGGAAAGGTAGAGAATTCTCTTCAAGACTCAAGGAAAATAGGTGAAGAACAAGAAGGAGTTAAGGAAATCCAAGCAAGGAAGATGGATTCTACACAAGATTCTTCAAACAAGAGGACGAGAAAGGCAGTTGAAAAGCTTTTTGAGGTGAAGGATCATCTAAGTGGGTTAGATCCTAACTTACAAATAAGCTATTCTCTTCTCTAATCAAATTCTTTCTATGCAACTTTCTACATGATCTCCATATTCTAATTCTCCATCTAGGGATATCCTTTCTTCCCCGGTCCAAAAAGATTTTCTTCACTTCTATGGGTCCAAAAGCTAATTAACAAGATCAATCTCTCCATGCAATCTTATATATCCAAGTGGCATATCCAAGGATTGATAGTCCATGTCAAACACTACAAGAGCACAAACATGGATTGGGCTGCGATGGTCGCTTTGATCGAACTATGGCATCCACAAACTCATACTTTCCTCTTTGCCACGTTCGAAGCCACTATCCTCTTAGAAAAAGCTGAACTCTTATTGGGTCTTTCCAAGCTCAAAGTTAATAATGATGATCCTAATTTGAGTGAGATGATATTTATGAAGGAAAGAATCACAGGTCAACAATTATCGGAAAAGATTATGAAGCACCCAAAGGAAATTCAAAGCTGTCTTACCAAGAAAGGGATCAATCTTGCTAAATTAGCTGAATGGACTTTATAGAACATAGAAGATTTCAAGGATGAAGATACAGAGAACGTGATGAAGACGTTCACCACGTGCTTAGCTGGAGCACTGCTATTCTCTGCCCAAGACAATGTTCTAGAAGATGATCAAATCAGCGCAATCAATGGGATTTTCGAAGGGAGGCAGATTAACACAGCGGTTCTAACCTACCTCTACAGTGGGCTCTCTACAGCTTCTACGGGCCAACCTCCTTATGGCAGCATGCTCCTCTTGGCTCTATGGGTGGAATTCCACTTCAAGTTCAACCATAGCAAAGAGAAAGTTCCAAGGATATCTCAAACATATCAGCGCAGTCATATCTTCCATGTTGCCAACGTTGTGAAGTTCAATGATAAAACGACCAATCGAGTGCCCAGCCTCAAGACTCGAGCTGATTGGTGTACTTATTTTAAGACTATGCCCAGAACTGGCTTCGAATCCACGCCACTTGCTCTCATGGAAAAGGCGGTTCGAGTACGCCGTGGTGCTGGCACGGAGCTTCGACTGATCAGGGCGACCGAGTTCGTCCTTTATAATCCACATTGGTGTCATCCTCAGCTTGGCATGCCTTGAAGTATGAAAAGCCACCTTTGGCTTGGGTAGACATGGGACCACATACATCCGAATGTATTAGTTCAAGAATATCCTTGGCATTAGTGTGGTTTTTCATACTTCATCACGTTCTCATCATAGCTTTGGTCCCCAGAGATTTAATGGTCTTGTGGATAGCACAACAAACCATTAATTCTGGTCTAAGCTAACCATCGTTACTCTGGTTTTTAAACCAAAAAGAGCACATCAAAGGTCCACAAAGCAGCTCTTCAAGGCTACTCCGGTGCCCGATGGCAGATCCGGTGGTGACCGGCGACATCCCGGGCGCCGGCGGGGCATTGTTGTCGCACAACAGTGGAACAGGCTCAGAGATGCTGGGAACTACGCCGAGGTCTCATCAGAAATCGAAGCATTTGAGAAGTTCAAGGAGTTCAAGAATGAGGTGGAGAAGCAGTTAGGAAAGAGTATTAAAGCTCTTCGATCAGATCGAGGAGGAGAATACTTAAGTACTAACTTCACACAGTTCTTAAAGGATAATGATATCCTTTCTCAGCTGACCCCTCCATATACACCACAAATGAATGGTGTATCATAAAGGAGGAATCGCACTTTGTTGGACATGGTGCGATCCATGATGAGCTTTTCGGGATTACCAGTGTCCTTCTGGGGGTATGCTCTAGAGTCAGCAGCATACCTACTGAACAGAGTACCCAGCAAGTCTGTGGCCTTTACTCCATATGAGATATGGAAAGGCAGGAAACCAGAATTTAAACATGTTAAAGTCTGGGGTTGTCCTACTCAAGTAAAGAGGCATGATCCAGACAAGTTGGAATCACGAACTGATAAATGCAGGTTTGTGGGATATCCAAAGGAAACCTTTGGATACTATTTTTACCATCCTGGTGAACAAAAGGTGTTTGTCGCCAGGAAAGCTGTCTTCTTGGAAGAGAAATACCTTCTCCAAGAGGACAGTGGGAGTAAAATAGTACTGGAAGAGGTTCCAGATCCCCAGACAGCTACATTATCATCAGATGAGATATCAGTTCCTGAATCTATTCAGGTACACATAGATGAGCCTCGTAGATCTGGTAGAGTACCTAGATTACCCGAACGATATGTGGGACATATTGCTGAAAGTAAGTCTAAGGTACAATATAATGAGGATGATGATCCGAAAACCTACCAGGAGGCTATAGAAGGCCCATAAGCCGGGAAATGGCGAGAAGCCATGAACTCAGAAATCCAGTCCATGTACACCAACCAAGTTTGGAACTTAGAGGACTTACCCGAGGGTATTGTACCCATCGGTTGCAAGTGGATCTTTAAGAGAAAGATCGGTGCTGATGGACGGATCGACACTTATAAGGCAAGGTTGGTGGCAAATGGATATCGTCAAAGGCAAGGAATTGACTATGACGAGACTTTCTCACCAGTTGTCATGATAAAGTCGATCAGAGTTCTACATGCCATTGCTGCACATTTTGATTATGAAATCTGGCAGATGGATGTGAAGACTGTCTTCCTCAATGGTAACCTTGAGGAGGAGGTGTATATGATACAACCAGAAGGTTTCACTTCCAAAGAATCTCTAGATAAAGTGTGCAAGCTTCAGAGGTCCATTTATGGACTGAAGCAGGCTTCCCGGAGCTGAAATATAAGATTTGACGAGGCTGTCAAGTCTTATGACTTCATTAAGAATGAAGATGAGCCTTGTATGTACAAGAAGACCAGTGGGAGTGCAGTCACTTTTCTAGTTCTTTACGTAGATGACATACTACTCATTGGGAATGATGTAGTTATGATGTCATCAGTAAAGATCTGGCTGTCGAAAAACTTCTCCATGAAGGATTTGGGAGAAGCATCCTACGTATTGGGAATACGGATCTATAGAGATAGATCAAAGAGGATGCTTGGAATGACCTAATCCTTGTACATAGATACCATAGTCAAAAGGTTTGGTATGGAAAATTTCAAGAGAGGTTTCATACCGATGAGACATGGAATTATTCTCTCAAAGGAGCAGTCTCCTAAGACTCCTGATGAGAGGGCATTCATGGATAGTGTAATGACCGAGATTTCGGGTTCTGTATTCGGGTCGGGTTCGGGCCGGATCCCCTGGTTTGGACCCTGGAGGGGTCTTGAGATTGCTGACTGAATGGCGTCAGCACCGCTCGACGCCTTTCAAAAGGCGTTAGGGTGTGTGGACGCCATTTAGGTCTGCTGGTGATTGTGCCACGTGTGCGCCACGTGGGCGGGTTTCGGGCCGCTAGAGTACGGCCCTGTCAGATTTGTCTGAAGGGCGTCCAGCTTGGTCAACGCGTTTCAGAGTGCGACACCTGCGGTGTCAGGGTACGGCGCCAGAGCGTTGCCAGTACGGCCTGTCTTGTCGTCTGAACAGCGTCCGCGGTGGGCGACGCGTTTCAGACCGGTGTCGGTACGGCCGTCCTGTCAGACTGATTGGCGTCTGCCTCGATCGACGCGTTTTAGAGGAGTCCTGGTTGACCCCGCGAGCCTCCCCTTCTTTCCCTCATTCTCACCTTCACTCTCTCTCTCTTCGCTCTCTCCGCCCTCTCCGGCGATTTTCCTCCCTTCCCTTCCTCTTCTTCCTCTTCCAACTGCTCCGTAGCTTCCCTACCTCTCACCTCTACCTCCACCACCTTCCTCGCGGCGTTCCCTTCTCCGGACGGCGGCCGACGTCCCGGCGGAGTGGCGGCGTCTTCGAGGATACCGGCGGCGGCGTGGGGCGAGACGGGTCGGCGGCAAGGAGCTTGGAGGAGTTCAAGAACCGGTAGGGGGACGAAACCTTGCATGTGATGTTCGTGTGATTCTCGGCGTGATGTGGTGTTTGGGGGATAGATTGAGCATGCTTAGGGGGGATTCCATGTGGGAATGGCGGTGTCTGTGATCGTGTTTTCGTAAGCATGTTTGTGTGGTCGAGCTTCTCTCCTTCCCCCTTTGATTTTGGGATTTTCGGGATGCCCGGGGTTCAAGGGTGAAGCCCTCGGGTTGAACCAGGAAACCTGGTTTCTGGCGCTAAATGGCGTCGGGCTGGGTTGACGCCTTTCCGAAAGACGTCCGGTCAGCACGACGCGTTTTAGCGCAGAAACCTCCCTGTTCGAGGTTTCCTGAGTTAGGGGTTCTGCGCTAAATGACGTCATGGATGGACGACGCCTTTCTGAAGGACGTCGGGCCATCATGACGCCATTTAGGCAGGAAATGCCCCCGTTTAAAGGGTTCTGCAAATCTGGATTTCTGGGTTGAATGGCGTCGGGACACCCAGACGCGTTTTTAACGGCGACTTCAATGGTGGACGCGTTTTAGGAGATAAGCTGGCTTTTAATGAACTTGTCTGAGGGACTTGAATGGCGTCGACCTCGGTCGACGCGATTCAAGACAGAAACTGTCTTGTTGCTAGTTTTGATGAATGCTTCACTGTTAGGCGGTTCAAAGGCATGTTTTAGGTTGTATACTGAGACGGAGGACTTCTGCGTGTATGGAATTGCATCACCTGTGTGTGTGTGTGTGCGTGCGTGCTTTAGCTATATACTGTGACTGAGGTTTATTATGCGAATGTGGATCGTGTTAACTGTGGTTTACATTGTCACCATGGACCGATGGGGACAGGGTCATGGTGTCTGTGGAGTGGTGCTTGTTGTGTTTTACCCTTGGCTGAGACAAGCAGAACCACCTTGAGCCCGTCGGGCCGGAGTAGCTGTGTGCTATCCGAGGGGTTGCTGTTTGGTCTCAGCGGGTCGGGGTTTCCTTTGGTTGTCGTGACAGCTTCTGGCGTGCTTCTTGCTGAGGAGCTGGTGGTGTTTCTGGTGGGAGTTGGTTTACCCTTTAGCCAGTGGGCCTGATGTGACCTTTGATCAAGGTTACGAGTGGTACCTATAGCCCTTGGCCTGACGCAGCCCGGGAGAGTTGGGTTTGTGGGTAGTTCCTGTAGCTTCGGCTTGACGGGGGTTCGCCGGTCCCCAGGGCCCTTCTGAAGCGCTGAGGCCTAGCGTGGAGGCAATCCGGTGGTAGGAGAGTAGTCTAGACTGCTTGTGTGCACACGTAGCTGGCAGTGGCGGTACACTGAGTCCAGCTAGTCCTAGTTTGACTCACTGCCTCACCCTACAGTGCCCCGGAACACTGTAGGGGTGGACAGGCGTGAGTAGTGGTGGTAGTGTTGGGAGGCGACGTTCGACTTCGGTCGACAGTGTGGTTTAGTCGCTTCGTGGACTTTGACTGTGTGTCGTGACTCTGTGTTGGGTTCTTCGGGTTACTTAGAATGGTTCTTGTTACACTGCTTACCGTGCATTTCATATCAGAGTTGGGTGCTGTGTTTACTGCTTTACTTAAATTGCCATATATTCCTGTTGTTGCACTTGTGGGTGTGTGAGTGGGAGGCAGGGGATCGGATGATCCCTACTGAGCCCATTTCTGGTGTGGCTCACTCCCTGCGATTTCAGGTGCGGACCTCGAGGCGAGCGGAAGCGTGGTGACTTCTTGGTGTGCGGACCAGCAGCTGTCTTAGTCCCGGGGTATGCCCCGATGTTGTTGTACCTTCCTTCTGCCTGTACTTATTTTATTGTTGGACATGTAATTATTGTTGGACTGTATACGGACAATGATATTTCCCTTTCTGCGCACTCGTTTACCTTTGTAGTCCGTGCGATTGACATATTTAATCTTGTTTAGCACTTACTCCTCCAGACGTGTTGTGTGAGATCCGGGTGTGAACCCGCAGTTAATGGGCCGACATCCATTTAGTGACCGGGTCTCCGGTCATAGGATGGCGGGTCGTTACAGATAGAATACCCTATGCCTCTGCCATAGGATCTATCATGTATGCCATGCTATGTACACGGCCTGATGTTGCATTTGCTCTAAGTGTTACGAGCAAATTTCAGGCTGATCCAGGCGAAGAGCACTGGAAGGCAGTGAAATGTATCCTTAAGTACTTGAGAAGAACTAAGGATATGTTTCTTGTCTATGGAGGAGGTGACTTGAAACTACGAGGCTTTACTGACTCGAGTTTCCAGTCAGATCCAAATGATAGCAAGTCCACATCTGGATTCGTGTTTACTTTGAACGGAGGCGCAGCGTGCTAGAAGAGTTCCAAGCAAGTAACCACTGCGGATTCGACGACCGAAGCTGCTGCTAACCCTAGCCGCCCCTCCTCAGTTTCTGTCTTGCTCTGGCGTCCAGGCAGATCCAGATCTGCTCCGCCGCTTCTCCGAATCCCGTTCGACGGGAAATCGTCCGCGCGTTGCGGCGATCATTGCGGCGACCGGCGGAGGCTTCGTGGGCTGCGAAGAACGAGGAACGTGAGGACATCCATCGCGGGGAGGATCGCGTGGACTTCGCTAGAGGCCGTGCGCTTGCGCGGCTTGCGGTGTCACACCGACGGAACCGAACGGCTGCGGATTCGAATCCGCACACGGTGAGAACTTCGATAATCCGATTATTGTTGTTTTAGTTTTTCGAAACGGGAACGGATCGCTGTATTTTTTTAGTTTCCGCTGCGTGAGTGATCCGGAGAAACCCGAGAAAACCCAACATGCCTCGCTATGAGTTTCCAGAAATATCTTCTCTTTCTCCAATCAAGAAGCGGGCATTAGGAACTGATGAAGACTTCGAGGCGACCGAACTTATTGCAACTCTTTGGAACATCGGATTCACCCGTTGTGTGAAAACTCCTCATGAAGCCAATAAGGAACTGTGGAAATCATATGTAAAGGAGCTCAAGAAAATCTGACCTTGAAAGCTCTTCACCTTTTTCTCCTCCAATTTGATGTATCTCTTATTTTATTTCAATGAAGAATCCTTTCCTTATACAATAGAAATTCTCCTTTAATGCTTCGTAATTTTCCTGTAAGTTTTCTTTGAGTGAAACTGTGATTTTTTCTCAAAATATGAACTCTCGGGTTCAGTTCATTCAAATCGCGTCGACTCAGAGAGACGTATTTTTTAATCTTAATCAATTTTCAAATTTAAAAATCCATCCTCAAAGAACCCTGAATTGCGTCTGGGTCAGCAAGACGCCTTTAAGTTCTCTCTCTCCTATTTTTCAGAGATTTCCAACAATTAATCCACTAAATGGCGTCGTCCTTACAAGACGCGAATATCCATTCTTTTCAATTCTCTGTGGTACGGCTCTGAGTAGAAGAGGCGGTAAAATCCAAAAGGCGTTGCCCTAAGGGGACGCGTTTCACTTAGTTCAAAAATTCATGTTTGCGCTTCAGTTTGTGCACCACGAAATGGCGTCGCTGTCCCAAGACGCGATTTAAACAATTCATACAGGAGCTTGCGAGCCCGAGCTCTTTTCTTCCTCATTCTCTCCTCCTCCTTCTCTCTCTTCTCTCGCTCTCCTTCTCCGGCGACGGTGATTCCCCTCCCTCTCCGGCCATCTTCTCCTGCTCCGGTGGCCACCTCCGACTCCGGCTACCCTCTCTCTTCCTCTTCCTCCTTACCACGAGCTCTCTCAAGCACTCTCTTGCCCTCTCGAACTCTCTATCTCACTCTCTCTCTCGTGCGCTAAGATGGAACAAGGAGGACCTAGCGAAGGTGGGAAACGGCGTTGAGTTACCGCCGTCGAGGCGGAGGCGGGCTAGGAGGAGACTCCAGAAACAATGCCGACCAAAGAAATGTTGCTCATGGAGGCGGCGGCCTTCATGGAAGCCGGGGAGGCGGCGGCCTTCATGGAAGCCGGGGAGGCGGCGGCACCGGCTGAGGGGGGCGAGGAAGCGGCGGCACCAGCCGAAGGGGCAGGCTCGCGTTTGGTGAGCCTCCAAACACTCTTCCTTGTATTTTAAGTTCGATTTCGGGGGGAAGAAAAGAGCAGACCACAGGTTCTGGGAATCTGTGGTGAAAGGCGTCTCGGGACAGGGACGCCTTGTTAGTATTAGATGGTCTCAAAGCCAATCCGATACTATGTACTGATTCAGATTATTAATAAATGGCAATAATTCATTGTGTGTAATTAATTCGATCTATGTTTATCGTATCACGATGAAGTCCATGAACACGTGCAATAGTCTTCGGATTATGATGAGATCATAATTATAGGACCGATGACTTATAAACACATGTTCTTAATTGTTCCTAGTCATAGGATGTTTGAGATAGGACATCGAACATCCGGATAGACTAGTATAGGTTACTTCAGCTCATATGATGAGGGTGACTGATCCCATAAGTCACTTGTGTGGAGACACTATGCTGGACCTGTAGGTGCTCTTTGGCGAATGAGTTCACTGAACTGATCCGACTATGAATCGCTGGATGGTAAACACCTCACTGTTAACCAGCTCGATTCTTTTGTCACGGTTGCGTGGATGATCCTTGGACCTGAGACGCCAAAGATATCTTGTTGGTAGGTTTCTGAACTTTGACCTTGACTAACGAATCCCTAACCATGGGTTATCAATAAGTCAAGCGATCGGGTTCAGGGAAATGCCCTCGAAGGTAATTGTGTGTTCAATACGGGATCATCTGCTCTCGGTAGTTTGAGAGAGAATGTTCCGGGAATGATGCGCTTAAAGTCCTTGGCCAGGGCGGACTCTGTATTCGATAAGGAGTTATCGGATTCAGATTAGCAACATCTGATTCAAGTGAATCGACCGAATAGGGTTTTACAGTAAACCATACCCTAGGTCGATTTGGGAACATTGTACGGATGAAGGATTATATCCGCGCGCTAACCGATGACAGAAAGGTTTCAATAGAGGGTTGCGATAATCCTAGTGCCATCTAGGATCACGCGATGTTTCTTGGCATCCAACGTGATCGGAAGTCTGTCCGAATTTATTGCGGGACAATAAATTCGGCTGATTAATTGAATATAAGGATATTAATTAATTCAGTGGGTCAGTAAAAGGTTACTGGGCTTAATGGGCTATTAACTGGACTGGTATTTGGGCCTAGAGGGTCACAAGCAAATGGTTTTCAAGTCGATGGATAATCCGACAGGATTTCGGATAAGTCTGGGTTTTTATGAAAAATCACAAACAGACTTATTATAAAAGAACGGATACTACGTCGGGGGCCAGCAACCCTAACCTAGCCATCGTTCTTTTTCTCTCTCTCCGCTCTTCTGGGCGTGTGACATGAGGCGGCCAACTTGAGGCTCCGCTTCGATTCCCGACTGCTTCGCCTTCGGTCCTACGGGAGATTCCGAATCCGCATGTCGCGGCGGATTACGCGCAGCCAGATGGGATCCACGAACGCTGCATCAAGCGAGGAAGCGAGGACGATCCATCGCGAGGAGAACCGCGTGGATACCGCTAGAGGTCGGGCATCTGCGCGACTTGCGGCATCGCTCCAACGGAACCGAAAAATGAACGCGGATTCAAATCCGCACAAGGTAAATCCGATTTACTCTGGTCTTGTTTTGTTGATCGAAACGGGATGGATCCGATGCCGAAATTATTTTTTTATTCCGTTGCGTTTTTGGTCGGATCCCAACACAGCGATCCCAACAGTGGTATCAGAGCCAGGTTCCACTGTGTTTTCGCCGTTTCGGTCTCTAAAATTATGGTTTTTGAATTTATTCCATGCTTAAATTTATTTTCTTACAAGATTTGAATTCATGAGATGTTTACTGCGATGAGATCGCGATTTAAATCTGAAGAAAATATTTTATTTTTGGGGTTTTTCGTCATGCTCTTCGTTTGACGAAGAACGGAGTATTTTTGATAAAATCGGATCCATGAGATGGATCTTTGGGGGCTTTGATCGTTGTGATCGATGCCGGCAGCGTGGGGAGCAGGGTACCGCTAGGCATGGCCTTCCTCCTTCTTCCTCTTGCGTTTTTGAAACTACTGTGAAAAGGGGCATTGAGGGAAGGGTTTTTTTTTGAAAGAAATTGGCCACCGGAGCCCTTTACGGGCCTGCTCCGACTGCCGGACGGCACCGGCTACGTCGCCGTTGCCGGCGGACGGTCGCCGGCAGCCGGACGGCGCCGGTGCCGGCGCCGGAAGGGAACCCCAGTCGGGGTTGCCGCCGTCAGGTTCCCTGCAATGCAGGGAACCCTCGGGCGGCACCCTGTCGGGCGGCTAGGGTTTCCCCTAGCCGCCGATAGGGTCCAGCCCAGCTGGACCCTGGCTCGAGCCAGGCGGCTCGAGCCAGGGCCCAGCAGGGCCCGGACCAGGCCTGCGGGCCTGGGTCCGAGCCCTGGCTGGGCCCTGGCCCGAGCTAGGGGCTCAGCCCGGCTGAGCCCCTTCAAAACCCCATTTCTTTTATATTTTTTTATTGGTGGCCCTGTTAAAATTAATTTAATTTTATTGTTAAAATTTGATTTTGATATTAAAATTTTAATTTTTTGGGTCCTAATAATAAAATATGAGTTTTTTATTATTAAATTAACAAATGTTGTTAATACTACTTATTAATCTAAGCTGTTAGATTAATTGTTGTATTTAATTGTGAAATATCCCCATATTTATTTGAATTGTCCAGATTAAGCATGGAATATTTCTAAAGCCTTTAATTTTAGATTTTGTGCACATATAATGTGTTTTGATGCTTGTTTAAATTCGATTTAAATTAAGCATGCTTAAATTGATTTTCGAAAATTCTAAATTCTCCAAAATTTTGTTTGGTCCCTGGTTTTATGAAACCTGAAATTATTATTATTTTCGAAAATTTTAATTAGCCATTTGATGTGCTATTTCATGTATAATTTGTTTAAATAAAACACATGGTGGCCATAGACGAGCATTAATTGTGGATATGGAATATGATTGTGTGGTTTGTTATTTATTAATAAATAGAGGTCTGCGAACCTCTCCCTCTCATATTCCAATGTATTTCTACCTCCCTCCTTGATGTAATCGCCATTAGGCTTCCTCTTTCTATAAATTATCTTGTAATTGAGACTTATGAAGTATTTTGATCGAGGCGGCTCCGCGCAGAGCGAAGATGATCCACAACTGCAACCAGATGAAGATGAAGGAGTTCATCAAATCTATGAGTTTGCAGACTCATGATATAAACTGTTATGTTGTGTGTGCGTGCGTGTTTGACTGTCTGGCTCAAGTCAAACTGCAGTGCCGTCCATGACCACACTAATGACATGTATGTGATGCGTGTGCTTTATATTTTCTAGGTTATTAGTATTTATAATATATTCGATATATTTAATACTATCACCTAGGATAAGACCAAACTAAATAAGTAAAACCTTCGTAACAAATTCTAAGCCGGAGCGCGAGTCATTGAGAATGCACCACGTGGCTCTCCATCAATATGATTAATAGAACTTAATTTAGTGATGGCAGATACTATGTGTTTACCCGAGGTTTGCCATCGTCTGTTGAGAGGACTGTTGATCATGGCATTAGATGCCTTTGGATAAGAGTAGAGGAACGATATAGTTATCCACGTATTTACCCGGGAACTATATTTCTACTCTACTTTATCACGTATTGATGGTAATGCTTAGACCGGGGATAATGGTCTACTGTGTTTACCCGGGACCATTAATAACCTGGGAGCCGAAATATGATCGGATATTGCAAGGAGTTGCAATTATCATGAGATGATCGCTCTGAGATAGTGGTATGATACTACGTGTTTACCCGAGGTCATACTGTGATGCTTGGAGATTCTGATCCTCACTAGGAGACAGTCGGCGTCTCCCGTTCTGTATATCTGAAGGTTATACAGTCCGTCGAAAATTAGTGGGAGTAAAACTAGATAATAAAAGACCAAATCTTGTTTTAGTTAATCTGAATATCAGCTAATTATCTTTTGATTGTCTCCTGTAGGCTAGAATGTCGCCTCATAACCCGTTGCGAGGCATACTTGATGCCAACCGTTTGACAAGCACCAATTACTCAGACTGGCTAAGAAACCTGAAGATAGTCCTCAGGTCTGAGCAAATTGCCTACGTCTTGGATAATGAACCTCCTGCTGAACCAGCATTAGATGCCCCAGAGGAGGAAATGATAGCGTATGAAAAATGGAAGGAAGATTCCACCATGGCCCAATGCTACATGTTAGCCTCTATGAGCAATGAGTTGCAGAGGCAACATGAAGAGATGGATGCTAGATCCATCATGCTCCATTTGAAGGAGCTATTTGGTGAGCAGAGCAGAATCGAACGATATGAGATAACGAAGAATCTGTTCAAGGCTCAGATGGCAGAGGGAACTTCAGTGCAAAATTACGTGCTGAAGATGATTGAGTGAGTGGAGAGGCTGGATGCTCTTGGGATTACACTTCCCAAGGAGATGCACACATACCTCGTGTTATCTTCAGTTCTACAGTCATATGCTCAGTTCATCGTTACTTTAACATGAACAAGATCCAAGCCACCTTAGCCGAACTACTGAACATGTTAAAGACTACTGAAGGGAACCTTGTAAAGGATAAACCCCAAGTCCTCATGGTTGGTAAGACCAACAGAAAAAGACTTGCAGTCCAAGCTTTTCGAAAGAATAAGAACAAGGTTCAGAGAAAGGCAAATGTTGTCAAGAAAGACAAAGGTAAAAGTGCTGAGAAAGGTGATTGCTTCTACTGTCACCAGAAGGGCCACTGGAAGAGGAATTGCAAAGAATACCTCAAGGACAAGGCTCAAGGAACTGTGAAGCAGCAGGACGCTTCAGGTATCTATATGATAGATATAAACTTGTCAATAAGAGATTGTACATCATGGGTATTAGATATTGGATGTGTATCTCATATCTGCAATTCTGTGCAGGCACTGACAAGAAGACGTAAGCTGAGAACCGGCGAGATAGACCTTAGGCTAGGTAACGGCGCAAGAGTTGCGGCGATTGCTGTGGGGACAGTGAAGCTCAAGTTACCATCCAGAGACACATTTTTATTAGATGAATGTTATTATGTACCTAGCATAATAAGGAACATCATTTCTGTTTCATGTTTAGATAGAATTGGATACAATTTAAATTTTGGGAACAATAGTTGTTCAATTTATTTTGGAAATAAATTAATAGCTTCTGCTATAGTATCCAATGGTTTGTATCTATTAAATGTGTCTCATGATAATTTACACATCGGTTCTTCAATTAAAAGAAATAAGTATGAAATGAACAAAGCCTACTTATGGCATTGTAGGCTTGGACACATTGGTGAAAATAGACTCCAAAGGATGCATAAAGATGGATACTTGGATCCATTTGATTATGAATCATATGTAACCTGTGAGTCATGTTTAATGGGTAAAATGACTAAGTCTCCATTTAGTGGAATTGGAGAACGAGCCAAAGACATATTAGAACTCATACATTTAGATGTATGTGGTCCTATGTCAACCCAAGCTATTGGTGGTTTCTCATACTTCATTACATTCACTGATGATTACTCAAGGTTTGGATATATGTACTTATTGAAGTATAAATCTGAAGCCTTTGAGAAATTCAGAGAATTTAAGAATGAAGTAGAAAAATAAATAGGAAAGAGTATAAAAACCGTCCGATCCGATCGGGGTGGTGAATACTTGAGTACAGAGTTCATTAAATACTTAAAGGATAATGGTATCCTTTCTCAGCTTACACCTCCTTATACACCTCAAATGAATGTAGTATCAGAAAGGAGAAATCGCACATTAATGGAAATGGTACGATCCATGATGAGCATGTCCAAATTACCAGTGTCCTTATGGGGATATGCACTTAGCTCGGCTATGTATATTCTGAACAAGGTACCCAACAAATATGTTGAAACCACTCCATATGAGATATAGAATGGAAGGAAACCAGACCTTAAACATGTTAAAGTCTGGGGATGTCTTGCTCATGTTAAAAGACATGATACAGATAAGCTGGAATCCAGAACTGACAAATGCAGATTTGTGGGATATCCAAAGGGAACTTATGGATATTACTTTTATCATCCTGGCGAACAAAAAGTGTTTGTGGCCAGGAGAGCTGTCTTTCTGAAAGAAGATTATATTATCCAGAAGGACAGTGGGAGTAAAGTAATTATGGAAGAAATTTCAGACCCACAAACTCGTAATGGTTCATCAGATGAACCGTCAGTTTTTGAACCTGTTAAAAAAGATACACAGGAACCTCGTAGGTCTGAAAGAGTATCTAAACCACCGGAAAGATATGTGGGACATATTAATTTGGATGGTTCAAGGATATCCTATACTAAGGATGATGATCCTAAGACTTACCAGGAGGCCATTGAAAGTCTAGAGGCTGGGAAATGGCGGGAAGCCAAGAATTCTGAAATACAGTCCATGTACATCAACCAAGTTTGGAACTTGGAAGATTTACCCGATGGTATAGTACCTATCAGCTGCAAATAGATCTTTAAAAGAAAGATCGGTGCAAATGGACGTATTGAGACTTATAAAGCAAGATTAGTGGCGAAAGGCTATCGTCAAAGACAAGGTGCTGACTATGACGAAACCTTTTCACCCGTTGCTATGATTAAGTCTATCAGAATTCTTCTCACCATTGCTGCCTACCATGATTATGAAATCTGGCAGATGGATGTGAATACTCCCTTCCTCAATAGAAACCTTGAGGAGGAGGTGTATATGATACAACCAGAAGGATTCACATCCCAAGAATCTCTAGACATGGTATGCAAGTTGCAAAGGTCTATTTATGGACTGAAGCAAGCTTCCCGAAGTTGGAACATAAGATTTGATGAGACAATCAAATCTTATGGCTTCATTAAGAATGAAGATGAGCCTTGTGTATACAAGAAAAACAGTGGGAGTGCAATCACATTTCTGATTCTTTACGTTGACGACATCTTACTCATTGGGAATGATGTAGGAATGATGTCATCAGTAAAGATATGGCTGTCAAAGAACGTCTCTATGAAGGATTTGGGAGAAGCATCTTACGTATTAGGAATATGGATCTATAGAGATAGATCAAAGAAGATATTAGCTTTAACCCAATCAATGTACATAGAAACCATTGTCAAAAGGTTTGGCATGGAAAATTCCAAGAGAGGTCTCATACTGATGAGACATGGAATTTCACTCTCTAAAGGTCAGTCTCCCAAGACACCTGAAGAGAGAGCTGTGATGGATAAAGTCCCCTATGCTTCTGCCATAGGGTCCATTATGTATGCCATGCTATGTACCAGACCTGATGTAGCATATGCTCTAAGTGTTACGAGCAGACATCAGGCAGATCCAGGTGATGAACACTGGAAGGCTGTGAAATGCATCCTTAAGTACTTGAGAAGGACTAAGGATCCATTTCTAGTCTATGGAGGAGGAGACTTAAAGCTGCAAGGAGACACTGACTCGAGTTTTCAGTCTGATCCTGACGACAGCAAGTCAACATCAGGTTTTGTTTTCACACTCAACGGGGGAGCAGTGAGCTGGAAAAGTTCCAAGCAGGAAACCACTACTGATTCGACAACGGAAGCCGAGTATATTGCTGCTGCTAAAGCCGCCAAGGAAGCTGTATGGATGAAGAAATTCATCGGCGATCTTGGTGTGGTGTAAAGCATATATGGTCCCATCCCACTACTGTGTAACAACAATGGGGCGATTTCTCAAACGAAAGAGCCGATGTCTCATCAGAAGTCGAAGCACATTCTGCGGCGCTTTCATCTGATCAGAGAGATTATAGCTCGAGGAGATGTCGTGGTGGAAAGAGTTCCTTCAGCCGACAACATAGCAGATCCACTTACAAAGCCTTTGTCTCAAAATGTCTTAGAGCGTCACTTAGAGAATATGGGTATTCTGTATAAAAGTGATTGGCTTTAGTCCAAGTGGGAAATTGTTAGTATTAGATGGTCTCAAAGCCAATCCGATACTATGTACTGATTCGGATTATTAATAAATGGCAATAATTCATTGTGTGTAATTAATTCAATCTATGTTTATCGTATCACGATGAAGTCCATGAACATGTGCAATAGTCTTCGGATTATGATGAGATCATAATTACGGGACCGAAGACTTATAAACATATGTTCTTAATTGTTCCTAGTCAAAGGATGTTTGAGATAGGACATCGAACATCCGGATAGACTAGTATATGTTACTTCAGCTCATATGATGAGGGTGACTGATCCTATAAGTCACTTGTGTGGAGACACTATGCTGGACCTGTAGGTGCTCATTGGCGAATGAGTTCACTGAACTGATCCGACTATGAATCGCTGGATGGTAAACACCTTACTGTTAACCAGCTCGATTCTTTTGTCACGGTTGCGTGGATGATCCTTGGACTTGAGACGCCAAAGATATCTTGTTGGTAGGTTTCTGAACTTTGACCTTGACTAACGAATCCCTAACCATAGGTTATCAATAACTCAAGCGATCGGGTTCAGGGAAATGCCCTCGAAGGTAATTGTGTGTTCAATACGGGATCATCTGCTCTCGGTAGTTTGAGAGAGAATGTTCCGGGAATGATGCGCTTAAAGTCCTTGGCCAGGGCGGACTCTGTATTCAATAAGGAGTTATCGGATTCATATTAGCAGCATCTGATTCAAGTGAATCGACCGAATAGGGTTTAACAATAAACCATACCCTATGTAAGGACCGAGACTTTCGGATCCGGTTTTCGGGTCAGACCCTGTTGTTCTAATCCTTGTGGGGGGCGGAAGTTCTGAGTTGAATCGCGTCAGGACCTGGAGACGCTTTTTAAACGGCGTCCACCTTGGCAGACGCGTTTCAGGTGCTGCCACGTGGGTGCCGTGGGGGTTGGCCTTGGGCCGCGTGAGTACGGCCCTGTCAGGTCGTCTGAACGGCGTCTACGAAAGACGATGCCTTTCAGACTGCGACTCTGGGTATGTCAGAGTACGGCCCTGACAAGTTGTCTGAATGGCGTCTGTGTAGGACGACGCGTTTCAGACTTTTGTCAGAGCGGCCGTCTTGTCACCTGATAGGCGTCTGTACATGTCGACGCGTTTTAGACAGTTCCTGGTTAACCCCGCGAGCCCTCCTTCTTTCCCTCATTTTCTCCTACTCTCCTTCTCTCCTCCTCCTCCGGCGACCGGCGGCGACCACCTCCTCCTCCCTCTTTTCCTCCCACCATTCCGCCTCTCCCTCCACTCCATCCTCCACCTAACTCGTACCACTACCACCTCCACTTCCACTGCGGCGTTCTACTCTCCGGACGGCGGCCGACGTCACGGTGGAGCAGGGACGACCACGGCGGTACCGGCGGCGGCGTGGGGCGAGGAGGGTGAACGGCGTGAAGTTTGGAGGAGTCCGAGTGTCCGGTAGGGTGACGTTCCCCGTAACGTTGTATTTAAACCATGTTCTCCTCGATATGCATGTGGTAGATCTTCGGTTTTGGGGGTTAGAATGAGCATGTTTAGGTTCTCTATGGGGGTGTTTTGCCTATGAATTGTCTTGCTCTTCGTTTCCCTCCAGTTTGAATGATTTTTGGGGTTATTTAGGGTTGGAAAGGGAGCCCTCGGGTTTAGGGCGTTCCTGGTTCCTGGGACTGAAAGACGTCGTGCATGGACGACGCCTTTTTGAAGGGCGTCGGGCCATCACGACGCCTTTTAGACAGGAATTGACTGACAGACAGTCTGCCAGGTTGAGGTTTCTGTGGCTGAAAGACGTCATGGGTAAGCGACGCGTTTTTGAACGGCGTCAGGCATCCATGACGCGTTTTAACCGCAGAAATCCCTTGGATAAGACCTTGGGAATTCCGGATTTCGGTGTTGAATGGCGTCTGAGGATGTCGACACCTTTTAAAAGCCGACCATGGGGGTCGACGCCTTTTAAGGCCAGATTCTGAAGACTGATTTATTTAAACCTGTACTTGGAGCTTGAATGGCGTCGACCTCGGTCGACGCGATTCAAGACAGAATCTCACTAAAGCATGCCAGTAAAACGTGTTTATACTGCTAAATAGATGGTTAGCACATGTTTTAGTGCACCCGATAGAGATGGATTCCTCATGATCGAATGGTTCTATGTGTGTTATGCGATCGCGGCCTTTTCACGTGACCGGATCGCACTGTGTTGGGTTTTCAGTTACTGTGGACCTGGGGTGACATTGTAGCACTTTATCACCCTGTGCTGGTGGGGGCGTGAGCACAGCGCCGGTGGGGGCGTGGGCGGGGTGACGCCTAGTGAGAGAGGGTCACCTGGTGAACCCCGGGGTCAGCTAGTACCGGTGTCGGAGTGGTACATTCGGAGAGTCACTCATGCTGGGGGAAGGGGTAGTCACCTGAGCCAGTTGGGCCGGAGTAGCGAGCGTGCTATCCGAGGGGCTACTCCTTGGTCTCAGCGGGTCGAGGTTTTTCCCACCGTTGTTTGCACGGTCGGTGAGTTCTATTGAGATGACAGTTGTAGATTTTCTAACGGTTGGTTTAGAATGTGCATGATTATCATAACTGCGATTGCATGTTTTCTCACATAGAGAATTAGGAATTGTACTTGCCACTACACTTGTTACTTCACCGTTAGCTGTACTTTACACTTGTGGGTGTGTGCGTGGGCAGTGGGGATCGAAGGATCCCTACTGAGTCTTGTTCTTGAGACTCACCCCTGCGGTTTTCAGGTGAGGACTCCCAGCAGACTTAGAGCGGCGTGTGCGGCCGCGTGTTGTGCGTCTTCGGCAGTTGTTCCGGGGTATGCCCCGATGTAGTTGTTATTTATTTCTGGCCTGTACGTTTAATTATTTCCTTTCAGCTGGAGTATGTAATTATTTGCTGTAATCGAGTCGCATTGTAATAATTTTAATTTCCTGCACTCTCATTTCAGTTCAATGCGATGTGAATGTTTAGCTTAGTTTATTATTTGTTTCCAAGACTTACTAAATCCTGGTTTGGTCCCAAATTAATGATTCGGTACCCATTTAGTAATCGGATCCCCGATTATAGGGTGGCGGGTCGTTACAGTTGGTATCAGAGCATACGGTCTGGCAAATAAATAAATAACTAGGTTAAATGTTGTGAATTCGGCAAATAAATACATTATCCCGGACAGGCACATTGGTAGCATAGGTTTTAGGATTCTAATTAGAACTTTTTGATTTTGTAATTGTAGGCGAGTAGATGGCTCCCAGAAGGAGGATGCCAGTTATCCGAGAGCAGGGAGATGTCCCTAGTGGGTCCGAGGCCGGGAGACCGAGTGTTGAGCAGTTCATGGAGGCGATGATGGATACTATGGCTAGGTATCAGACTCGAGATCCTAGCGAGGGTTCTAGTGCTCGGGGAGGGACCACAGCTACACTGGAGAGGTTCTTGAAGCTGAGGCCACCTCACTTCACCGGTCGTCCCGACCCTGACGAGGCCATTCATTGGCTTAGAGAGATTGAGAAGACTTTTGATACCATGGACTGTGCGGCAGTAGAGAGGACCCCGCTGGCTACCTTCATGTTGAAGGATAGCGCCTATGACTGGTGGACCACACTGAAGAGTTTGTCTTATGGGGACAGGAGTCTTAGGGAAATATCTTGGGAGACCTTTGTCAAGGAGTTCAACCCACAATATTTCCCTAGACATGTCCAGCGATCCAAGGAGAGGGAGTTTATGGATCTGACGCAGGGGAATATGACGGTGCTTGAATACGAGGCGAGGTTTGTTTCGCAGGGACGGTTCGTGCCTTTCGTATCTCAGGACGAGGAACGTCGCGCGGAGAGGTTTGTGGATGGGGTTAGGCTCAGTTTGAGGAACTTCGTGGCGTCCCATTGTTGTACAGACTTCGCATCAGCAGTTAGGCGTGCAGCAGCTGTAGAGGCTCAGCAGATCCAGTCGGCCCGGGAGAGAGGGCAGACTGTCCAGGGGCCATCTCGGGGCAGGGGTAAAGCAGCGGCACCGGCTCCTTCAGTCGGATCGGGATCGTCTTCTCTCGGCTCCCGATTCAGGAGATTCTTCAGGGGTGGTGGCAGCAGTAGCGGCAGCAGCGGCAGCAGCCGGCCCAGACAGGGGCAGCAGAGTCAGACTGTATCCAGTGCTCAGCAGGAGCCAGCTCAGAGGCTCCCGGCAGTTTGTCAGCAGTGTGGTAGTGCCCATGGCGGGACTCAGTGTCCCACTCTTCCCAGGAGATGTTTTACTTGCGGCCAGCAGGGCCATCTGGCGAGGCAGTGCCCGCAGGGGTATGGTCAGGGGCATGGTTCAGGTGAGCAGAAGAAGCCGAGGACCCAGGGGAGAGTGTTAGCTATCACCAGGAGGGAGGCTCGCGCGTCCAACTTGGTGGAAGGTACACTTTCTGTCCTTGGGAACTCTGCACATGTGTTGATAGAGTCGGGTGCTTCGCATTCTTTTATTTCTGAGCAGTTTCTAGATATTCTTTCTGCACCCGTTGTTGAGTTATCTGATGGTCTGATGGTGGAAGTTCCTTCTGGAGACTTCATGATATCCTATAATTGTCTGAGGAGTGTTCCCTTGACCATTGAGGGTCATGTGCTACCTGCCCAGTTGGTCGTACTTGCTATTCGTGACTTTGATATCATCCTAGGTATGGATTGGTTGGAAGCCTATTATGCAGAGGTGGACTGCCACAGGAAGAGGGTGCGCTTCTCTATTCCGGACACCCCGACCTTCTTCTTCCAAGGTATTAGGCTTTCTTCCCGAGGCATTCTTATTTCCGCCTTTAAGGCACAGAGGTTGCTTGCTGGTGGCTGTGAGGCTTTCCTAGCCTCTGTGGTTGTTTCTGATAGTCGTGCTAGTCCTGGTCCTTGGGAGGTGCCTATTGTTTGTGATTTCGTAGATGTTTTTCCCGAAGAGCTGCCTGGCCTTCCTCCACAGCGTGAGGTTGAGTTCACCATCGAGTTTGCACCAGGTACGGCGCCCTTGTCTAAGGCCCCGTATCGGATGGCGCCAGCCGAACTTGCTGAGTTGAAGGCGTAGTTGCAGGAGTTGCTGGACAAGGGTTTTATTTGTCCCAGTACATCTCCATGGGGTGCTCCAGTTCTGTTTGTCAGAAAGAAGGATGGTTCCTTGAGATTGTGCATTGACTATAGGCAGCTGAACCAGGTAACGATAAAGAATAAGTACCCGCTTCCTAGGATCGATGACTTGATGGATCAGTTGCAGACCGCGAGGGTGTTTTCCAAGATCGATCTGAGATCTGGATACTATCAGATGAGAATCAGAGATGTGGATGTTAGTAAGACGGCGTTCAGGACTCGGTATGGGCACTATGAGTTTCTGGTTATGCCCTTTGGCTTAACCAATGCTCCGGCGGCTTTTATGGATCTGATGAACCGGGTCTTCAGGACCTACCTGGACCAGTTTGTGGGTGTGTTTGTTGATGACATTCTGATCTATTCTTCTTCTGAGGAAGAGCACGCTGCTCATCTTCGGGCAGTATTGTAGGTCCTGAGGGAGCACCAACTTTATGCCAAGTTCAGCAAATGTGAATTTTGGCTGAACGAGGTGCACTTTCTTGGGCACGTTATTTCTGGTGAAGGTATCGCAGTAGACCCAGCGAAGATAGAGGCAGTGATGGACTGGAACAGGCCGACTTCAGTGACCGAGATCAGGAGCTTTCTGGGGCTTGCCGGATATTACGGACGGTTTGTTCAGGGATTTTCTTCGATAGCGGCCCCCTTGTCGAGGTTGACTCGAAAGGGAGTTCGTTTCTTGTGGACTGAGGATTGTGAGCAGAGTTTTATTGAGCTAAAAACTCGTCTCACGTCAGCCCCAGTGCTGGTGCTTCCATCTGGGTCAGGTGGATTTGTGGTTTACTCGGATGCGTCCCGTCGAGGATTGGGAGCAGTCCTTATGCAGCATGGCAGGGTAGTTGCTTATACTTCTCGGCAGCTGAAGAGGCATGAAGAAAACTATCCTACTCATGATTTGGAACTTGCAGCTGTGGTGTTTGCACTGAAGATCTGGAGGCATTACTTGTATGGGGAGAAATTTCAGGTTTTTACAGATCACAAGAGCCTGAAATATGTGTTCACTCAGAGAGACCTGAACCTGAGGCAGCGAAGGTGGATGGAGTTTATTAAAGATTATAGCTCGAGGAGATGTCGTGGTGGAAAGAGTTCCTTCAGCCGACAACATAGCAGATCCACTTACAAAGCCTTTGTCTCAAAATGTCTTAGAGCGTCACTTAGAGAATATGGGTATTCTGTATAAAAGTGATTGGCTTTAGTCCAAGTGGGAGATTGTTAATATTAGATGGTCTCAAAGCCAATCCGATACTATGTACTGATTCGGATTATTAATAAATGGCAATAATTCATTGTGTGTAATTAATTCAATCTATGTTTATCGTATCACGATGAAGTCCATGAACATGTGCAATAGTCTTCGGATTATGATGAGATCATAATTACGGGACCGAAGACTTATAAACATATGTTCTTAATTGTTCCTAGTCATAGGATGTTTGAGATAGGACATCGAACATCCGGATAGACTAGTATATGTTACTTCAGCTCATATGATGAGGGTGACTGATCCTATAAGTCACTTGTGTGGAGACACTATGCTGGACCTGTAGGTGCTCATTGGCGAATGAGTTCACTGAACTGATCCGACTATGAATCGCTGGATGGTAAACACCTTACTGTTAACCAGCTCGATTCTTTTGTCACGGTTGCGTGGATGATCCTTTGACTTGAGACGCCAAAGATATCTTGTTGGTAGGTTTCTGAACTTTGACCTTGACTAACGAATCCCTAACCATGGGTTATCAATAAGTCAAGCGATCGGGTTCAGGGAAATGCCCTCGAAGGTAATTGTGTGTTCAATACGGGATCATCTGCTCTCGGTAGTTTGAGAGAGAATGTTCCGGGAATGATGCGCTTAAAGTCCTTGGCCAGGGCGGACTCTGTATTCGATAAGGAGTTATCGGATTCATATTAGCAGCATCTGATTCAAGTGAATCGACCGAATAGGGTTTAACAGTAAACCATACCCTATGTAAGGACCGAGACTTTCGGATCCGGTTTTCGGGTCAGACCCTGTTGTTCTAATCCTTGTGGGGGGCGGAAGTTCTGAGTTGAATCGCATCAGGACCTGGAGACGCTTTTTAAACGGCGTCCACCTTGGCAGACGCGTTTCAGGTGCTGCCACGTGGGTGCCGTGGGGGTTGGCCTTGGGCCGCGTGAGTACGGCCCTGTCAGGTCGTCTGAACGGCGTCTGCGAAAGACGATGCCTTTCAGACTGCGACTCTGGGTATGTCAGAGTACGGCCCTGACAAGTTGTCTGAATGGCGTCTATGTAGGACGACGCGTTTCAGACTTTTGTCAGAGCGGCCGTCTTGTCACCTGATAGGCGTCTGTACATGTCGACGCGTTTTAGACAGTTCCTGGTTAACCCCGCGAGCCCTCCTTCTTTCCCTCATTTTCTCCTACTCTCCTTCTCTCCTCCTCCTCCGGCGACCGGCGGCGACCACCTCCTCCTCCCTCTTTTCCTCCCACCATTCCGCCTCTCCCTCCACTCCATCCTCCACCTAACTCGTACCACTACCACCTCCACTTCCACTGCGGCGTTCTACTCTCCGGACGGCGGCCGACGTCACGGTGGAGCAGGGACGACCACGGCGGTACCGGCGGCGGCGTGGGGCGAGGAGGGTGAACGGCGTGAAGTTTGGAGGAGTCCGAGTGTCCGGTAGGGTGATGTTTCCCGTAACGTTGTGTTTAAACCATGTTCTCCTCGATATGCATGTGGTAGATCTTCGGTTTTGGGGGTTAGAATGAGCATGTTTAGGTTCTCTATGGGGGTGTTTTGCCTATGAATTGTCTTGCTCTTCGTTTCCCTCCAGTTTGAATGATTTTTGGAGTTATTTGGGGTTGGAAAGGGAGCCCTCGGGTTTAGGGCGTTCCTGGTTCCTGGGACTGAAAGACGTCGTGCATGGACGACGCCTTTTTGAAGGGCGTCGGGCCATCACGACGCCTTTTAGACAGGAATTGACTGACAGACAGTCTGCCAGGTTGAGGTTTCTGTGGCTGAAAGACGTCATGGGTAAGCGACGCGTTTTTGAACGGCGTCAGGCATCCATGACGCGTTTTAACCGCAGAAATCCCTTGGATAAGACCTTGGGAATTCCGGATTTCGGTGTTGAATGGCGTCTGAGGATGTCGACGCCTTTTAAAAGGCGACCATGGGGGTCGACGCCTTTTAAGGCCAGATTCTGAAGACTGATTTATTTAAACCTGTACTTGGAGCTTGAATGGCGTCGACCTCGGTCGGCGCGATTCAAGACAGAATCTCACTAAAGCATGCCAGTAAAACGTGTTTATACTGCTAAATAGATGGTTAGCACATGTTTTAGTGCACCCGATAGAGATGGATTCCTCATGATCGAATGGTTCTATGTGTGTTATGCGATCGCGGCCTTTTCACGTGACCGGATCGCACTGTGTTGGGTTTTCAGTTACTGTGGACCTGGAGTGACATTGTAGCACTTTATCACCCTGTGCTGGTGGGGGCGTGAGCACAGCGCCGGTGGGGGCGTGGGCGGGGTGACGCCTAGTGAGAGAGGGTCACCTGGTGAACCCTGGGGTCAGCTAGTACCGGTGTCGGAGTGGTACATTCGGAGAGTCACTCATGCTGGGGGAAGGGGTAGTCACCTGAGCCAGTTGGGCCGGAGTAGCGAGCGTGCTATCCGAGGGGCTACTCCTTGGTCTCAGCGGGTCGAGGTTTTTCCCACCGTTGTTTGCACGGTCGGTGAGTTCTATTGAGATGACAGTTGTAGATTTTCTAACGGTTGGTTTAGAATGTGCATGATTATCATAACTGCGATTGCATGTTTTCTCACATAAAGAATTAGGAATTGTACTTGCCACTACAGTTGTTACTTCACCGTTAGCTGTACTTTACACTTGTGGGTGTGTGCGTGGGCAGTGGGGATCGAAGGATCCCTACTGAGTCTTGTTCTTGAGACTCACCCCTGCGGTTTTCAGGTGAGGACTCCCAGCAGACTTAGAGCGGCGTGTGCGGCCGCGTGTTGTGCGTCTTCGGCAGTTGTTCTGGGGTATGCCCCGATGTAGTTGTTATTTATTTCTGGCCTGTACGTTTAATTATTTCCTTTCAGCTGGAGTATGTAATTATTTGCTGTAATCGAGTCACATTGTAATAATTTTAATTTCCTGCACTCTCATTTCAGTTCAATGTGATGTGAATGTTTAGCTTAGTTTATTATTTGTTTCCCAGACTTACTAGATCCTGGTTTGGTCTCAAATTAATGATTCGGTACCCATTTAGTAATCGGATCCCCGATTATAGGGTGGCGGGTCGTTACACCCTAGGTCGATTCGGGAACATTGCACGGATGAAGGATTATATCCGCGCGCTAACCGATGACAGAAAGGTTCCAATAGAGGGTTGCGATAACCCCAGTGCCATCTAGGATCACGCGATGTTGCTTGGCATCCAACGTGATCGGAAGTCCGTACGAATTTATTGTGGGACAATAAATTCGGCTGATTAATTGAATATAAGGATATTAATTAATTCAGTGGGTCAGTAAAAGGTTACTGGGCTATTAACTAGACTGGTATTTGGGCCTAGAGGGTCACAAGCAAATAGTTTTCAAGTCGATGGATAATCCGACAAGATTTCGGATAAGTCTGGGTTTTTATGAAAAACCGCAAACAGACTTATTATAAAAGAACGGATACTATGTCGGGGGCCAGTAACCCTAACCTAGCCGTCGTTCTTTTTCTCTCTCTCCTCTCTTTTGGGCGTGTGACATGAGGCGGCCATCTGGAGGCTCTGCTTCGATTCCCGACTGCTTTGCCTTCCGTCTGACAGGTGATTCCGAATCCGCATGTCGCGGCGGATTATGCGCAGCCAGACGGGATCCACGAACGCTGCATCGAGCGAGGAAGCGAGGACGATCCATCGCGAGGAGAACCACGTGGATACTGCTAGAGGTCGGGCATCTGCGCGACTTGTGGCATCGTTCCAACGGAACAGGAAAACGAACGCGGATTCGAATCCGCGCAAGGTAAATTCGATTTACTCCGGTCTTGTTTTGTTGATCGAAACGGGATGGATCCGATCCCGAAATTATTTTTTTATTCAGTTGCGTTTTCGGTCGGATCTCGACACAGCGATCCCAACACGCCTTTTGAAATGCGTCCCTGTACCCAGACGCGATTCAAAAGAGGTGACAATTACTTCCAGAAAATGATTATTAATGCCCTGACGGTGAATTTGACAATTGCAGGGGAAAATGAGGAACATGATATCCTGGGACCTGGTGGTGGCCGCCTACCAGGGTCTCTCAGACTTTCAGAAGGTGAGACTGGCGGAGATGGGGTTTAGGGAGATCTTAGAGATAGAGCCTTTTTGGATAGACTTGGTGTTGCTCCAGGTGTTAAGGGAGCGATGGTACGTTGAGAACCGGGCATTTCTGATGCCCTGAGGACACATGGTCCCCAGTCTCGAGGATGTGTGCAGGATTACCGGCCTTCGGGTGGAAGCTCAGGCGGTGAGCGGGATCACATATCCCGATTACCATGGGCTAGCTCAGGAGCTGCTGGACTTGGAGTGCACTGGATTGGAGGGCCGAGAGTCTCGGACCCTCCTCAGGACAGCTGTGGAGAGATCCCTAGGACTAGAGGAGTCTAGGCAGTAGCTCGATGAGTCCCGGGCCGAGTTGAGATCCAGAGTAGCCAGGGTGGCTAGCGCAGTATATTGTCAGGATACTAGTGATAGAATAGCTGTAGATAGAGATCTTAGGAGATTTTTAGTCTTTTTCTTTGGTAGACTCCTCTTCGGGATGAAGGGCGACTACATCCATTGTCGCTTCCTAAGTCTCTTGATCTACTTAGACCGTTTAGGTGAGTATGCCTGGGGTGCAGCCCTTCTGGCCCATCTCTTCACCGACCTCTCCGCCGTCACACCTGACTAGGAGGCCACCATCAACGGCTTCGCGCCGTTTGTTCAAGTACTTAGTTTATTTCATATTTGTTCATTTCATTAAATGCTTATTATGCAATATGTGTGATCATAACTACATTCTCTTGATGCAGGTGTGGACGTACTATTATTTTCCTCTGGGCCGAGCGAGGCCATCTGTACGATCGGCAGCAGTCCCACTTGCCCGACGCTGGCGTCCGGTAGTGGACACGGAGCCGCAACATCATTAGTTGATGGCCCTTCGCCGTCAATTTCTTGATTACCCAGAGTTGTTGGTAAGTTTTAAAATTCTTTTATGCTTTATATCAGTTATCTGATTGTTAAACTGCTTTATTAGTCAATTGTTTTGTTAAAGTGTTTTTAACTTATTATTTGTTGCATATTTGATCGATGATTATTGAAATGCAATGCTATTAACCTATATGAATGCAGGTTATCTGGCGTCCATATCTGGGCATGGACGATGCCAGACAACCGTGGGTGGAGCAGGGTCGAGGTAGGTTCAGGCGCCAGGTGTGGCTACACTACATGAACGAGATCGCCCTCTTGTGCCTGAGGCTGGCGATGCTGACGTTGGGTCTGCATCAGGAGTGGGTGGAGGAGGAGATCTTGGAGGGGATCGGGAGGTCGATGCGGGGGAAGCAGGCCCGCACGGATTGGGGTGTCAAGTTCCCAGATCAGCGGGATGACTGGCACCGATATGGAGTCGTGGTGGAGTCGCAGGCGTTGAGCAGTGATGCTTACCTGCAGCGCTACCGGGCCCACTACGCGGCCCACCTCCAGCTTCTCCGACCTCTTGATGTGAGTATTATGATATGTATGCTTATGAATGCTTCTTTCATTTTATTAATTATCCTGTTTATATTTGTGGATGTATGACATGTTATGAAAAATGCAGGATGCTCGGGATGCCACCATCATCACACTCCGCGGCCACCTTCAAGACACTGAGGCCCAGTTAGAGCCGGTCCAGAAAGAGTTAGATGAACTGGTAAGTGCTATGCAAGAATGACATGAATGTTCCATTTTATTATTAAATTGTTTTGACACTTGTACACTGACGGTGGTCCCCCTTTTGCTACAGCGTGCTGCTTACACCCACGCGGCGACCCCCTCACCTTCTACTGTTGCCGGTCCTTCCTCCTTTCCGGCTGCCCATGAAGCCGCCATGGCTGACCTGCGGAGTCAGCTATCCTTTCCCATCCACCGAGCTACCCAGGTTGAGGAGGATGTTGCTGCTCGGGTAAATCTTTAACTTGCTTCTTACATGATGTCTTTTGCTTGCTTGATCACTTGGCTGACGATGTCTTCTGTTGCAGGTCTAAGAGCTTTGCATGGCTCCTGGGGAGAGGGATGTGGAACTGGCACAGGCCCGCAGCTCAGCAGCCTGGGTTGTAGAGCTGGACGAGCAGCTGGCCAGACTTTCCACGAGCGACCTTCCTCATGAGCTTGCACGTCTCCAGGTTCGACTGAAGATCTTGATGGAGGAGAGGGATTGTGATCGGTCTCGGTTGGAGAGTCTTCAGGGGTGGCTTTCGGTGGCAGAGCACGAGCGCTAGAGCATCGAGGCTCACTATCAGCGTGTGCGCCGGCGAGCGTTGGAGCGAGGATAGGCAAGTGCCCTCACCACCAGCATTGCAGTATCCTCTGGCAAGGCAGGGCCAAGTGTCATGGGACCATCGCCGCCGCCAGCTCGAGGACCAGATGTCCAGGATGAGGCACAGAGCTAGCTGGACGAGGGTGCAGGGGAGAGCCAGCCGTGAGGGCTGCCACCATGTATTTTGTTTCGTTTTGGAGTCCTGTGGATGGACTTTCATGTTGTACAAACTCTTTGTGATATATGAAAGTACTTTCTTCATGCTTGAGTTGTCTTGGTATTGTTCTTCACCGTCTTTCCTTTTTCATTCCTGGAAATGGCTTAATCGAACAAATTAAATATCTGTTCAGGCTTAGCCCCTTGCCCAGTTAAGTAACCAGTTACTTGGTCCTATCTTTGGTATAAGGGTCAAGGGGCGAAGCCTTTATTTAACAAAGGTGAATAAGGATAATTAAAATGAAGTAAAATGCAACATATAAGCATGCAAATGCTCACTGAAAGTAAAAGAATGCAACACGCATATGATGCGATAAACAAATGTTAATTGAAATATTTTTGTTTTCCAATTTTTGAGGTTTTTGCCATGTTCAATTTTTTTTTTTTTGGTTTTGAAATATTCATTTTTTTTGGGTTTTAAAATATTCACTTTTTTTTGGTTTTGAAATATTCAATTTTTTGGTTTTGAAATATTCAATTTTTTTTGGTTTTGAAATATGACATTAACTGAATAAACTATGGATCAACATGGAACTTGGATCAAAAGAGCGTTTTCACTCGTCAACTTAATTCTCACATCAATCTTTAATGACCTAATCCAGACTTATCGTGCTCGAATTATGTTTGGAATCATGATCCCATTCGATGGTCCGACCCTTAGTCAACCTTGGCTATTCCTTAAGCTTGGAGCACGCCTCTTTAGAATAAAGGGAAGAATTGGTTTAGAGAGCCCACGAGAAGGTTTCGGAGACTCAGAAAGATGTCCTTTCTTTACCCTATTATCCGTTGGGGTTTGGTCATTTTTATTTTTGCGGGGTATTTAACGACCTTGCGCTCCCTTTTCATTTGATTTTGTGGCCTTTTGTGGTAACATTTGCAATATTGAGCGGCCTTTTGATTTGGTTTGGCTTTTGCCTTTACTTTTTCTTTTGCTTTTGTGGTGCGGATATCCCCTTTTTTTTTTATATGGCGGCCTCCTACTAGGACGGTAGGTATTTTCAGTAGTCTGTTCTAGGCCTCGTTCGATCGTCGAGGGCCGAGAGTAAAAACAGAAGTTTTGTTTTGAAAAGAATGAGTTGTACTTTTCCACTATTAGTTAAGCATTCCATGTTCCTCGGGCTTCACATCTCTTGTTATTCATGAATCAAACGTGTTTGTGTGCAATAGTACGTTTGAATTAGATTACCAAAAATTAATAAGGGAATTTGAGTTTTCGAATTTTTCAACTCCACTACTGATCCTTGTGCCATACTGATTGATTACACTAAGGGTAGTACTTCTTAAGATACAGACCATTCCAAGGGTGAGTTAACTCCTGCCCTTCTGTATTGACTAAGCGATAAGCGTTACCAAGCAAAGCATGTGATATGACATACGGTCCTTCCCAGTTGGGTTGGAGCTTAGAACGTGGACCACGAGGTTTTACAAAGATTCTTTTCACAACCATCTCACCAACTTTAAACTTTCGTTAAATGACCTTCTTTTGATAAAAATGTGCTAATATGTTCTGATATACTCTTGCATGATTGGCGGCTGACCATCTTTTCTTATCTAAGAGTTCTAGTTGAGTAAGGAGAGCAGAGTGATGCTCATTAATGAAAAATTCTTTGTTCAATTGTAAACCTTTCCGCCGACAGTTACCGCGTGGATATAATCCTTCATTCGTACAATGCTCTCGAGTCAACTCAGGGTATGGCGAGCTGTCAAACCCTAACCGGTCGACTCACTTGGATTGGATGCCGCTGATGAATATCGGAAAACTCCTTTCCCGATATTATCGTCCGCCCTGGCCAGGGACTTTCGCGCATCCTTCCTAGAGCATTCTCTCTCTAAGTACCGAGAGCGAATGATTCCTTATTGACACACAATTCCCTTCGACGGTATTCCGCTGTACCCAATCCTTGGCGTATTAGAATCCTATGGTTAGAGATTCGTAAACCAAGGTCAAAGCACAGAAGTCCACCGCCAAGGTGTCCTTGGTGTCTCAGGTCCGAGGACCATCCACGCAACTGCGACAATAGAATCAAGCTGGTTGACAGTGAGGTACAATACCATCCATCGATTTAGTCGGATCAGTTCAGTGAACTCATTCTCCAATGAGCACCTACAGATTTGCCTTAGTGTCTCCACACAAGTGACTTATGAGATCAGTCACCCTCATCATATGAGCAGGAGTAATATGTACTAGTCTAACCGGATATCCGATGTCCTTCTCGGATATCCTCCGACTAGGAACGATTAAGAATATGTGTGTTTAAGTGATCAGTCTCATTAGTATTATCTCATCATAATCTGATCACCATAGCACATATTTACGGACTTCATTATGAAACAATAATTAACGTGATTTACACATAATTAATATTATGCCATTATATTAATAAATGAACGAGATTTACATTGTTAGATTGGCTTGTAGGCCACCTAAAACTAACACCTTTTTCATAATCGGGACTATATTGGCCACCCATTGCAGATAGAGGACAACTCTTTTGAATTTGGCTTTATGCAACTTATCGACATCTTCTTTCATTTTCAAAGTCATTTGAGACTGGAATCGCCTTAACTTTTGTTTAACCGGGCTAGCTCCCTCTTTCAATGTCAATCTATGTTCTACTAAGGAAGAATCTAATCCCGACATATCCTCATAACTCCAGGCGAAGGTGTCCTTATATTCTTTGAGAACTCGGACCATTGCCTCTTCATCTACCTCAGACAGATTCTTGCTGATGAGGACAACCTTAGGTTCATCTTCAGTTCCTAGATTGATCTCTTTGGTAGGCTCTTCTACAGTAGCTGAGATTTCATCAAATCTCTTCACTCCACTGGCATACGCCTCAGCCACGTCCTCGTCGTCTTCTCCTTCTTCATTAATGAGGTCTTTCTTATGTAACAGCTCATATACCCCGTATCCATCATCGACTAATTCATCAACTCAACATTCTTCTAGCATTTGAATTGGATTTTCTAATAGGTGAGGGATTTAAGAGCAAGAAAGGCATCTTAAAGCTAACTCCTGGAGGTATCTATCTGGAACTCGTCTACCCTTAGACTTTCTAAGCTTCCTAACCTGATTAACTTGCCAAGACTCCCTAACTTCACTAGACTCCCTATCCTGACCTAATGAGGACGAAGAAGGATAAAAATTAAGGGATATAGGAGGGAATACAGGTGAATCCTCACGCGGGGAGGGGCAGAGCGAATCTAGAAGGGAATCTTGCCCAAATGACCCACGAGATGGGGTACACTCTGACAAGTAGGATGTTTCCTCGATGAGGATTTGGGAGGAAGAAGTTGCCAAATCGACGTTTTTTTGTGTGAATTGTTTGAGTTTAACATGTAGCAAGAATGGATGTGGATAGGGGGTGAAGGAAATGATGGAGGTATCGACACCAGTGCCCAAGGATTAAGGGGATCATATAATAGTATGTTCCAAATCAGATCATAGATCCTCTCAAGATCAAGACGAATATGAGGGATGAGATCCTGAGGGGATATAGTAATAGTGATGGGCGGAGCCTGTGGAATATCTTCAGTAATAACCCGCGACCAAGTCGGGGTTAGGAGCAGTGTGTGGAACAAAGTATGGAGTGTGAAAATATGAGAGGGATAGGTTCCCCTCTATAGAAGATCAGTAGTATAATCAGCTTCATAGGGGTCATCTGACTCCCCTTCATCTGTTTCCTCTGCCAGCAAAATCCTTTTGTCAAAGATGGCTCCAGGCCTCTCGATCAGTTCATCTATCAGTGGCGGCCACTTTGGTTCTGATGGGTTCAAGAATAGTCTATTCAGTGCAATATGCAAGTCCCATATGTCAAACCAGTAGTACCATTCGCATTCCGGATCTTGAGTCTTCCTCTTTTTCATTGGCCGTAGAGCCTCTAGAGACTGGTATGTCAGCAGTGGAGAACAATGTCTAGCCAGATCCTTCCCATATACATCATGCAGGTCAAAATGAGAGGTAATCACTATTGTGTTATTGTGGTCATGTTGAATAACGGGCCCTTTAACAAAATGGGTGGACAAGGTTCAAGTCAAGGGATCTCGATTCTCTTTGCATGGGATAACTATGGTTTTCCATGTTTTCTGACCGTCTTCACCTTCTTATTGTTCCACAATACTATGCCTCACCTTCTCCGGCCTGTAGCCCAGGCCGCTGTCAGGTACCCTTCTCTCATCTGTCACTTGTTTAATTCTTCCTTGCAGTCGGGTACCCAGACCCTTTCTAGGTTGATATCCTACTTTCAGCATGATGTTCCAGCCTGAGGTATTCATGAACTTCTTCCACTTTACAACATTGACTGGGTAAGATGTAAGTACAATATGCTCAAAAGGATCTGCCAAAAGGGTGTGGGTTTGGCATAAGGAGATGACCGGCCTTTGAGGGACTGGGTTGGGACTTACATTTAGCGAGTGGGTTGCAGCAAAGATAGGCATGCTAGTAACTTTGATGATACGTCCTTTGTGGGGGAACTTGAAGCATTGATGGTTCGTTGATGGAATTGCCTCAAGTGACTTGATGTAAGGACGACCGAGTATGTCTTTCAGTGAAGGGTCGATTTTGAGAATGTGAAATTCGACTTCAGCATGGCAAGCAGGGCCTAACTCTACCTTCAAATAGACCATTCCCAGAGGGGAACGGGGAGAGTTATCATAGGCTGTAATAGAAATGGGAGAAGGCAACCATTTTTCTTTCGGGACCCCACAGAGCTCCAGAGTTCTTGGTGGCAACACATTGATAGATGCCCCAGTATCTACTAAACACGTATCCACTAAACATGTGTCCACAACCTTTTTACATATGTTGACAGCTATACTTAATGCCATGCTCATCGTTGCCAGCGGTGCCAGTTCAGAGGTATGGAAGGATATAGAGGGCTGATCTCCCTGGGGTACCAACAATTCTGTGATCTTTTCCACTGGCACATCTTCGCTGACCATTACCCATTGTAGGTATTCCATTAGGGCTTCTTGATGGACTTTAGATCTCTTGATCGGCTCTAATATGGAAATGCAAGCTGGTGTTCTATCCAGCTGTTTCAACAAGTCATAGTGGGTACCAGGTATACTTTCTTCATTATGGACTTCTTCCACTGACTGTGACATGCCATCTCGCATTGTAGATTGAGGGAACACTTTGTTGAATATTCGGCCGCTTCGGAGCGTATGTTCTTCAATAGCGGAAGCTCCAAGCTTTATCTTAAGCACTGCCGTGTTGAGGAGTGGTTTGGAAGGCGTAATGGCTTGGTGAGGGGATGTTGGTGGAGGTAAGGGAACTCGGATGAGTGGTTTGGAGGGTTGGGGGTGCGTATGAGCAGGTGACTGTGATGGGTTATTTGGTGGGGGTACTGTGCGGATGAGTGGTTTGGAGGGTTGTAGGGTATCAGGGTGAGTGGTTGTTGTAGGTGATGTAGGGAATGACATACGGAGTAATGGTTTGGATGGCATGAGGGGTGTATAGTTGGTTTGCGGAGGGTTGCTTGGTGAGGATGTGGTGGCAGAGGGTGGAATGGTTTTAACGGTGATGGATTGTGGTTTGGGTATGCGGAGAATGCGGCGAGGCGGTTGCTCGGCAGTGCTTGTCATGTGACTTGCTGAATAGATAGAGGACAAATCCTCTACTTTCCATTGTTGCCCTCTACAAGCCTCAGACTGGTTACCTGTCAAAATGGGGGCAATTTGGTTTTGATGTTCCGGCAACAGGTTCTGCACTATGCCCATATTTTGTGGTGCGGCTTGTTGTACTGGGGCCCTTTGAACTAGTTGTTGCTGCTGTAGTGGTTGTGGCTGTTGTTGTTGCTGCTGTGGTCTTTTCGCCTTCAAGGCGGCTATGTACTTTTTCATCTCTTCCCAATCAATCCCTCCATGATCATTGAGATCATGAATATAATCCCGAAAGTGAAAGCAAGCATCTACTGTGTGTCCCGGTTGACGATGGAACACACAATAACAGGACATGTCAACATTTGATGGCCAAACGGCCCTTTCTGATGTAGCCGAAGCTATCATGATCAGGTTCCGAAACTGGAACCCGAAGCTGGATCGGATCGATGAAGAGGACCGACAGGGATCCGGAACGAGACGAGGGCGGACACGGAGCCGAGGATCCGAGGCCGAGAGGTACCCAGGCGAAGGCTTGCCGGGAGCGAAGCCGAGACTCCTTCGGCCGAGGCGGACCAGTCGGCGAAGGGCGTCGAGACCGGGGGGAGAAAACTCGAGGTCGGTGGCCGAGACCGACTCGGAGAGGTCGGCGAAGATTCAAACTGTAACGACCCGCCACCCTATAATCGGGGATCCGATTACTAAATGGGTACCGAATCATTAATTTGGAACCAAACCAGGATCTAATCAAGTCTGGGAGATAAATAATAAACTAAGCTAAACATTCACATCGCATTGAACAGAAGTAAAAGTGCAGGAATTAAAATTATTACAATGCGACTCGATACAGCAAATAATTACATTTCCAACAGAAAGGAAATAATTAAACGTACAGGCCAGAAATAAAAATCACAACTACGTCGGGGCATACCCCGGAACAACTGCTGACGGTGCTCAACTCACGGCCGCACACTCCTCGCTAGGTCTGCTGAGAGTCCTCACCTGAAAACCGCAGGAGGGGTGAGTCTCAAAGACAAGACTCAGTAGGGATCCTTCGATCCCCACTGCCCATGCACACACCCACAAGTGTAAGGTACAGCTAACGGTAAAGTGATAAGCACAAGAGGTACAATTCCTAATTCTTAACGTGAAATCACATGCAATCGTAATATAATAAACATGCATATATTAAACCAGCCGATTAGAAAATCCACAACTGTCGTCTCGATAGAACTCGCCAACCACACAACAGCGGTGGAGAAACCTCGACCCGCTGAGACCAAACAGTAACCCCTCGGATAGCACACTAGCTACTCCGGCCCAACCGGCTCAGGTGGCTACTCCTTCCCTCAGCATGAGTGACTCTCCGAATGTACCACTCCGACACCGGTACTAGCTGACCCCGGGGTTAACCAGGTGACCCTCTCTCACTAGGCGTCACCCCGCCCACGCCCCCACCGGCGCTGTGCTCACGCCCCCACCAGCACAGGGTGATAAAGTGCTACAATGTCACAACAGGTCCACAGTAACTCAAAACCCAGCATAGTGCGATCCGGTCACGTGAAAAGTCCGCGATCGCATAACACACATATAGAGCCATCCGATTATGAAGAATCCATCTTCATCGGGTACACTAAAGCATGCACTAACCATCTATTTAACAGTATAAACACGTTTTACTAGCATGAATTAGTGATGTTCTGTCTTGAATCGCGTCGCCCAAGGCCGACGCCATTCAAGCTCCAAGTACAGGTTCATGTAAAACAGTCTTCAGAATCAGGCCTAAAAAGGCGTCGACACCAGTAGTCGCCTTTTAAAAGGCGTCGACATCCTTAGACGCCATTCAACACAGAAATCCGGAAATTCCAAGGCCCTTACTCAGGGGATTTCTGCCTTTAAAAGGCGTCATGGTTAACCGACGTCATTCGAAAACGCGTCGTTCACCCATGACGTCATTTAGTCCCAGAATCCCCAAACTGGCAGACTCTCTGTCAGGCGATTCCTGTTTAAAAGGCGTCGTGATGGCTCGACGCCCTTCAAAAAGACGTCGTCCATGCACGACGTGTTTTAGCCCCAGGAACCAGAGTCGCCTGAGCCCGAGGGCTCCCTTCCAACCCCAAAATTCACCCAAAAACGGAGGGAAAAGAGGAATAATACTATCCAAAGGCAACACATTCATGGAAATCCCCCATGATATCAAAAGAACTCCTAAACATGCTCATTCTACCCCCCAAAACCAAAGATCCAAACAAGCTTAAACGGGGTAAACATGGTCTAAACGCGATGCTAAGGGGAACCGTCACCCTACCGGACACTTGAACGCCTCCGAGCTTCAAGCCGTCCACCCGACTCGCCCCACGCCGCCGCCGGTACCGCCGTGGTCGTCCGTGCTCCTCCGTGACGTCAGCCGCCGTCCGGAGAGTAGAACGCCGCAGTGGAAGTGGAGGTGGTAGTGGTAGGAGCTAGGTAGAGGATGGAGTGGAGGGAGAGATGAAACGGTGGGAGGAAAAGAGGGAGGAGGAGGGATCGCCGCCGAGTTCGCCGGAAGGGAAAAGAGAGGAAGAGAGGAGAAAATGAGGGAAAGAAGGAGGGCTCGCGGGGTTAACCAGAGACTGGCTAAAACGCGTCGACATCCGCGGACGCCATTCAGTTGATGTGACAGCTGCTCTGACAAGACTCTGAAACGCGTCGTTCAAGGCAGACGCCGTTCAGACGATATGTCAGGGTCGTACTCTGACAAACCCAGAGTCGCAGTCTGAAAGGCGTCGACACACGTGGACGCCGTTCAGGTCGACAAGACAGGTCCGTACCCTCGCGGCCCGAAACCAGCCCACGTGGCACCCACGTGGCAGAACTTGAAATGCGTCTGCGACGGTGGACGCCGTTTAAAACGCGTCTCGATGTCCTGACGTGAATCAACTCAGAACCTCCGCCCTCACTAAGGTTAGAACTACAAGGTCCGATCCCGAAAACCGGATCCGAAGGTCACGATCCTTACAATCTCCCCCCCTTAAAAGAATTTCGTCCCCGAAATTGACTGCTTAGAATTAACAAGGTCAAACAGGGACACAAGTTTACAAGGAAACTTACGAAAAGAGGTAAGGGAACTGCTCCCGCATCTCATCCTCTCGCTCCCAGGTTGCCTCACCTCCGGAGCGGTACTGCCAAATCACCTTGACCAATGGTTCAATCTTGTTCCGCAGGACCTGTTCTCTGCGATCCTCAATACGAACAGGATATTCTGGAAAAGACAGGTCCTCAGCGACCTCCAACTCTGAAAAGTCCAGGACATGGGATGGATCCTGAACATATTTCCTCAGTAAGGAAACATGGAACACATCGTGCACCCCTGCAAGACTGGGCGGCAAGGCCAGCTGGTATGCGGTTTCCCCAATCCGAGCAAGGATGGGAAAAGGCCCAATATAGCGCGGACTCAGCTTGCCTCGCTTCCCGAATCTCATTACACCCTTGGAGGGTGAGACTCGGAGAAACACGTGGTCCCCAACTTCAAACTCAAGCGGTCTCCGTCGGATGTCAGCATAACTCTTCTGCCTACTCTGCGCTGCGGACAACCTCTGCCGAACTAACCTGACAATCTCAGCACACTGCTGTACTAATTCGGGTCCTGCTATCTGCCTTTCACCGATCTCGGACCAACATACAGGAGATCGACACGGTCGTCCATACAAAGCCTCGTAAGGCGCCATGACGATACTGGAATGGTAACTGTTGTTATATGCAAACTCCACTGTGGACAAATATTGTTCCCAAGAACCTCCCTAGTCTAGACAACAAGCTCTGAGCATATCTTCCAAGGTCTGAATAGTCCTCTCCGACTGTCCGTCAGTCTCGGGATGGTAGGCTGAGCTGAAAGCCAACTGAGTGCCTAATGCCTGCTGAAAGCTCTTCCAGAATCTGGAAGTAAACCTTGGATCTCGATCTGATACGATAGACAAAGGCACCCCGTGCAGAGAGATGATCCGGTCTACAAACAACTTTGCCAGCTTGCCGACTGACCAGTCCTTCCTAATAGCTAGGAAGTGTGCCGACTTGGTCAGCCGATCAACGATGACCCAGATGGCATTTCTCCTGCTAGGGGATGTAGGCAATCCCATCACAAAGTCCATCGTCACATGCTCCCATTTCCACTCTGGAATCGGTAAGGGCTGTAGCAATCCACCAGGTCTCTGATGCTCGGCCTTGACCTGCTGACAAGTCATGCATCTGGCCACATATTCAGCCACATCTTTCTTCATACCGGGCCACCATAAGTGCCTCCTCAAACAATGATACATCTTAGTCGAGCCCGGATGCACTGCATATCTCGAACGGTGCGCCTCATCAAGAACACATCTGCGCACGTCCTCCTCTGTCGGAACATAAAGCCTACCTCTGAACCTGACCGTACCGTCGTCCCATAACTCCACCTCTGACCTCTGGAGGATCTGTGGTAGCTCAACATCTGCCCTCTGAGCCTCAATTACTTCATGATACACAGCTGGTCTCACAGTCAAACTGACCAGCACGGCTCTGTCATCATCACGTGGAACCCTAAAAGAAGATTCCACCACCTGCTCGAATAATTTCCACTCCTGAATCATAAGGTACGACATGACCGTCTTCCGACTCAAAGCGTCTGCCACTACATTCGCTTTGCCCGGATGATAAGAAAGGTCAAAGTCATAATCTTTAATGAACTCCATCCACCTTCGCTGCCTCAAATTCAGATCCCTCTGAGTGAACACATATTTCAAACTCTTGTGATCCGTGAAAACTTGGAATTTCTCCCCATATAAATAATGCCTCCAGATCTTGAGTGCAAATACTACGGCTGCCAGCTCCAAATCATGAGTAGGATAGTTCTCTTCATGCTTCTTCAGCTGTCGAGAAGCATAAGCCACTACCCTGCCATGCTGCATTAGAATTGCGCCCAAACCTCGACGGGACGCATCAGAGTAAACCACAAATCCACCTGATCCAGATGGAAGCACCAGTACAGGGGCTGACGTGAGACGGGTCTTCAACTCAATAAAACTCTGCTCACAATCCTCGGTCCACACAAAGCGAACTCCTTTTCGAGTCAACCTCGACAAAGGGGCTGCTATCGAAGAAAATTCCTGAACAAACCGCCTGTAATAACCGGCAAGCCCCAGAAAGCTCCTGATCTCAGTCACTGAAGTCGGCCTGTTCCAATTCATCACCGCCTCGATCTTGGCTGGATCCACTGCGATACCATTGCCAGAAATAACATGTCCAAGGAAATGCACCTCGTCTAGCCAAAACTCACATTTGCTAAACTTGGCATAAAGTTGGTGTTCCCTTAGGACCTGCAACACAGCTCGAAGATGGGTGGCATGCTCTTCCTCAGAAGAAGAATAGATCAGAATATCATCAATAAACACAACCACAAACTGATCCAGGTAAGTCCTGAAGACTCGGTTCATCAGCTCCATAAAGGCCGCCGGAGCATTGGTCAAGCCAAAGGGCATAACCAAAAACTCATAATGTCCATACCGAGTTCTGAAGGCCGTCTTGCTAACATCAACATCCCTGATCCTCATCTGATAATATCCGGATCTCAAGTCGATCTTGGAAAATACCTTCGCGGACTGCAGCTGATCCATCAAATCATCAATTCTTGGAAGTGGGTACTTATTCTTTATCGTTACCTAGTTCAGCTGCCTATAGTCAATGCACAACCTCAGAGAACCATCTTTCTTTCTAACGAACAGGACTGGAGCACCCCATGGAGATGTACTGGGGCGAATGAAACCCTTATTAAGCAGCTCCTGCAACTGTGCCTTTAACTCAGTGAGTTCAGCTGGCGCCATCCGATACGGGGCCTTAGACAAGGGTGCCGTACCTGGTGCAAGCTCGATGGTAAATTCGACCTCTCGCTGAGGAGGAAGGCCAGGTAGCTCCTCAGGAAATACATCAATGAACTCACACACAACAGGTACCTCCCCAGGGCTGAGACTAACCCGGACATCAGAGACAACAACAGAGGCAAGGAAAGCCTCACAGCCACCATCAAGTAACCTTCGTGCCTTAAAGGCAGAAATAAGAATACCTCGGGAAGAGAGCCTAATACCTTGGAAGAAGAAGGTCGGGATGTCCGGAATGGAGAATCGCACCCTCTTCCTGTGGCAGTCCACCTCTGCATAAAAGGCTTCCAACCAATCCATACCCAGGATGACATCAAAGTCTCGAATGACAAGCACAACCAACTGGGCAGGGAGCACATGACCCTCAATGGTCAAGGGAACATTCCTCAAGCAGTTATAAGATATCATATAGTCTCCAGAAGGAACCTCCACCATCAAACCATCAGCTAACTCAACAACGGGCGCAGAAAGGATATCTAAGAACTGCTCAGAAATAAAAGAATGCGAAGCACCCGAATCAATCAATACGTGTGCAGAGTTCCCAAGGACAGAAAGTGTACCTTCCACCAAGTTGGACGCGCGAGCCTCCCTCCTGGTGATAGCTAGCACTCGCCCCTGGGTCCTTGGCTTCTTCTGTTCACCTGAACCATGTCCCTGACCATACCCCTGCGGGCACTGCCTCGCCAAGTGGCCCTGCTGGCCGCAAGCGAAACAACTCCTGGGAAGAGTGGGACACTGAGTCCCACCATGGGCACCCCCACAGTGCTGACAGACTGCCGGAAGCCTCTGAGCTGGCCCCTGCGGTGCACTGGATACAGACTGACTCTGCTGACCCTGCCCGAGCCTGTTGCTGCCACTACTGCTGCCACCACCTCTGAAGAATCTCCTGAATCGGGAGCCGAGTGACGACGATCCCGATCTAGTAGAAGGGGCTGCTGCCGCCGCCTTACCCCTGCCACGAACTGGGCTTTGAGCAGCCAGTCCTCTCTCCCGGGCCGATTGGCTCTGTTGAGCCTCCACTGCTGCCGCACATCTAACCGCGGAAGCCAGATTCGTGCAACAGTGAGACGCCACAAAGTTCATCAAACTGAGCCTCAGTCCGTCCACGAATCTCTCACTACGACGCTCCTCGTCCCCAGATATGAAAGGCACGAACCGACCTAGCGAAACACACTTCGCCTGGTACTCAAGTACTGTCATGCTCCCCTGCGTCAGATCCATGAACTCCCTCTCCTTGGCCCTCTGAACATGTCTAGGGAAATACTGTGCGTTGAATTCCTTAACAAATGTCTCCCATGGAATTTCCCTAAGACTCCTGTCCTCGTAGGACAAACTCTTCAAGGTAGTCCACCAGTCATAGGCGCTATCCTTCAGCATGAAGGTAGCTAACGGGGTCCGCTCTACTGCAGCACAATCCATGGTGTCAAAAGTCTTCTCTATCTCTCTAAGCCAGTGGATGGCCTCGTCAGGGTCGGGACGACCGGTGAAGTGAGGTGGCCTCAACTTCAGAAACCTCTCAAGTGCAGTGGTGGACCCTCCCCGCGCACTGGAACTCTGTGTCTGATATCGGGCCATAGTGTCCATCATCGCCTCCATAAACTGCTCAACACTCGGCCTCCCGGCCTCGGACCCACTAGGGACATCTCCCTGCTCTCGAATAACTGGCATCCTCCTTCTGGGAGCCATCTACTCGCCTACAATGACAAAACCAAAAGTTCTAATTAGAGTCCTAGAGTCTATACTACCGTCGTGCCTGTACGGGATAATGTATTTATTTGCTGAATTTATGATATTTAACCTAGTTATTTATTTATTTGCCAGACCCTATGCTCTGATACCAACTGTAACGACCCGCCACCCTATAATCGGGGATCCGATTACTAAATGGGTACCGAATCATTAATTTGGAACCAAACCAGGATCTAATCAAGTCTGGGAGATAAATAATAAACTAAGCTAAACATTCACATCGCATTGAACAGAAGTAAAAGTGAAGGAATTAAAATTATTACAATGCGACTCGATACAGCAAATAATTACATTTCCAACAGAAAGGAAATAATTAAACGTACAGGCCAGAAATAAAAATCACAACTACGTCGGGGCATACCCCGGAACAACTGCTGACGGTGCTCAACTCACGGCCGCACACTCCTCGCTAGGTCTGCTGAGAGTCCTCACCTGAAAACCGCAGGAGGGGTGAGTCTCAAAGACAAGACTCAGTAGGGATCCTTCGATCCCCACTGCCCACGCACACACCCACAAGTGTAAGGTACAGCTAACGGTAAAGTGATAAGCACAAGAGGTACAATTCCTAATTCTTAACGTGAAATCACATGCAATCGTAATATAATAAACATGCATATATTAAACCAGCCGATTAGAAAATCCACAACTGTCGTCTCGATAGAACTCGCCAACCACACAACAACGGTGGAGAAACCTCGACCGGCTGAGACCAAACAGTAACCCCTCGGATAGCACACTAGCTACTCCGGCCCAACCGGCTCAGGTGGCTACTCCTTCCCTCAGCATGAGTGACTCTTCGAATGTACCATTCCGACACCGGTACTAGCTGACCCCGGGGTTCACCAGGTGACCCTCTCTCACTAGGCGTCACCCCGCCCACGCCCCCACCGGCGCTGTGCTCACGCCCCCACCAGCACAGGGTGATAAAGTGCTACAATGTCACTCCAGGTCCACAGTAACTCAAAACCCAGCACAGTGCGATCCGGTCACGTGAAAAGTCCGCGATCGCATAACACACATATAAAGCCATCCGATTATGAAGAATCCATCTTTATCGGGTACACTAAAGCATGCACTAACCATTTATTTAACAGTATAAACACGTTTTACTAGCATGAATTAGTGATGTTCTGTCTTGAATCGCGTCGCCCAAGGCCGACGCCATTCAAGCTCCAAGTACAGGTTCATGTAAAACAGTCTACAGAATCAGGCCTAAAAAGGCGTCGACACCAGTATTCGCCTTTTAAAAGGCGTCGACATCCTTAGACGCCATTCAACACAGAAATCCGGAAATTCCAAGGCCCTTACTCAGGGGATTTCTGCCTTTAAAAGGCGTCATGGTTAACCGACGTCATTCGAAAACGCGTCGTTCACCCATGACGTCTTTTAGTCCCAGAATCCCCAAACTGGCAGACTCTCTGTCAGGCGATTCCTGTTTAAAAGGCGTCGTGATGGCTCGACGCCCTTCAAAAAGGCGTCGTCCATGCACGACGTGTTTTAGCCCCAGGAACCAGAGTCGCCTGAGCCCGAGGGCTCCCTTCCAACCCCAAAATTCACCCAAAAACGGAGGGAAAAGAGGAATAATACTATCCAAAGGCAACACATTCATGGAAATCCCCCATGATATCAAAAGAACTCCTAAACATACTCATTCTACCCCCCAAAACCAAAGATCCAAACAAGCTTAAACGGGGTAAACATGGTCTAAACGCGATGCTAAGGGGAACCGTCACCCTACCGGACACTTGAACGCCTCCGAGCTTCAAGCCGTCCACCCGACTCGCCCCACGCCGCCGCCGGTACCGCCGTGGTCGTCCGTGCTCCTCCGTGACGTCGGCCGCCGTCCGGAGAGTAGAACGCCGCAGTGGAAGTGGAGGTGGTAGTGGTAGGAGCTAGGTAGAGGATGGAGTGGAGGGAGAGATGAAACGGTGGGAGGAAAAGAGGGAGGAGGAGGGATCGCCGCCGAGTTCGCCGGAAGGGAAAAGAGAGGAAGAGAGGAGAAAATGAGGGAAAGAAGGAGGGCTCGCGGGGTTAACCAGAGACTGGGTAAAACGCGTCGATATCCGCGGACGCCATTCAGTTGATGTGACAGCTGCTCTGACAAGACTCTGAAACGCGTCGTTCAAGGCAGACGCCGTTCAGACGATATGTCAGGGCCGTACTCTGACGAACCCAGAGTCGCAGTCTGAAAGGCGTCGACACACGTGGACGCCGTTCAGGTCGACAAGACAGGGCCGTACCCTCGCGGCCCGAAACCAGCCCACGTGGCACCCACGTGGCAGAACTTGAAATGCGTCTGCGATGGTGGACGCCGTTTAAAACGCGTCTCGATGTCCTGACGCGAATCAACTCAGAACCTCCGCCCTCACTAAGGTTAGAACTACAATGTCCGATCCCGAAAACCGGATCCGAAGGTCACGATCCTTACACAAACCGAAGCCCCTGCATAAAGAGGAAGAAGAAGAAGAACCGGTCAGTAGGAGTCTCGGGCTTCGGCCCAAAGGAACCCCCTCCGACGGCTAAGTTAGCTTCTGAAGAAGATTCGATTCAGAAGAGAAGAAATAAGAGGCAGCTTTAATGCTTTTGGACTGTTGTCCTTGGTCCAGAAGACATACCTTTGGTAATAAATAGCCTTGTATTTATAGCGGAGTATAGAGGTTGCTTAATGGTGGCAGCCGATATAGGACTATGTTTCGGTTTACTGATAAACCGCCATAGCGCCTAACCCTCCCACCGGAGTGGGCCGGATGCGGCTACTGGGCCGAAGGTAGGGGCCCGCTGTTGGGCCGGATGCCGCTTAGTGGGCCGAAGATTACTGGGCCGCTAATGGGCCGAAGGCCACTGGGCTGCTATCGGGCCGAGGGCCACTGGGCCGCTAATGGGCCGAGGGCCACTGGGCCGCTAATGGGCCGAAGGCTGCTAGTGGGCCTCTTACTGCTACTGCTGTTGGGCTGATCCCAGTGTTGAGCTGTTTAATGGGCCAAATCGGATTCTCCCTCATCACTTTCCTTTGGCAGTACCAAGGCATTGGCTGCCATGAGGGCGTTGAAGATATCTGTGAGGGATTCTGGTAATTGGGGATATACTGATCTTTTGGGACCAGGAGGTTTCCTATGCTGTGTATAGTCATTAGGAGGAGGAACATGGGTGTAATTTGGCTGCTGCCGAGGTGGATTGTATACTTGCTGGTGAGAATGCTGCGGTGCCGACTGAAGCTGCTGAGTAGGAGGCCTATAACCCTGCTGGTTTTGAGGCCTGGGTGACTGATATTGCTGCTTATTCCTCATAAATTGGGGTTGATTATTGTTCATTGTACTGACCTGTTCATGAGACAGTGTACCCTCAGTAGTTGGACCCATAGAAGAACTAGAGATAATAGACTTCTGAGGTGGAGGTCTATTGGGTCGATGAGGATCGAAGACACTGGCAAAGGTGGAGTCTTTGAACGCATTCTGAGCATAACGCGCCCTTTCATACAGATCTGCCATGGTAGTCAAGTTATTCAGTGTTAGCACCAGCTTGTACTGTGAAGTGGCGTTGGCAAACATCATCTTTACGAATTCTTGCTCGGATAAATGATCTCTTATCTTTTCAGCCATCCCTCGCCACCTATCGGCGAATACTATGAAGTCTTCGTCCGGCTTCATCTTCTCATTGAACAAATCAGTGATGGACAAGGTAGGTGCCACCCTGTCTTTGTATCTTTGCAGGAACCTCTTCGACACCATGTCGTAGTTCTCTACCTCACTTGGGTCTAGAGAGAAGAACCACTCTAAGGCCGATCCTTCCAGCGACCTTCTGAAGAGGAATGCCAATGCTTTTTTATCATGCTGCCAAAATGATGATTCATACAGAAATTCTTTGATGTGAAGGAAAGGATTGTCTGTGCCGTTGTACTTTCTCTAAATTAGCATTTCAGAAGGTAAGAGGTGGAATACTAGCAAATCGGGAACAGAGAGTTCGGGAGCGGCCTTACTGTCCATATTCTTTTCAAGATTCTTGAACCGCTCGTCCATCTGGGACAACTTGTTAAGTAGGAGTTGGGTAGTAGAATCTGCTGGTGGAGGTGGTGGTTGTTGAAAAGACTGCCTCCGCGAATAAGCAGGGATGTGGGGACAGAGAGGCTGTGAACTGGCGGCATTCCCACCCTGCCCGAAGGCATTATGATAGATTGGGGTTTGCGGCCTGACAGGATGCCATGAACCAGACTGTTGAGGGCTTCTGTGCCGTGGAGTGGAAATACAGAGACCTTCCATGGCCTGGGTAGGAGCTTGATAAGCAGCAGGGTGAACTATAGGGCTTGGCTCGGAAGGATGCAGAGGATCTCTCCCTTTTAAGATTGATTGGATGGCGTCAAATTGACGGGGATCCACATGATTAGACAGAGCTCCCATGAGAGTAGCAAGATCAGAAAGATGATCGGCAGAGGGGCCAGTCTAGTCTTGGGCTCTTTCAACAGTAGGATTAGAGATGATGTGAATACGTGAATGATTGCCCAAATCCGGGTGATATTGACCGTAGATCGAATCATCATGATATTGAGGGGCATGAGCATCTCCCTCGTGAACAGTTTGGAATTGATCGGGATAGTCAGAGATATAAGCGTCCCTTTCATCTTCAAAATAGGATGTACCATGAACCTGAGGGGCATAGGCATCTCCCTCCTACTCGACCAGATCTTCTTGTTCAAAGGCAACCATGCCGACAGTTCTACCTGAACGTATCATCATTGTATTGAGATGACAATTATTTCAATCAAATTTGCATAGATTAACAACCAAGTGGATGCTTACGCTGTTTTGAGAGTTACTTGTTTGGTTAATTGAACTTTTCAAATTCAAATTCTCTCAATGGGTGGGATATTAGTTTCAATTCAATTTCCACCGTTATGCTTTACGGCTTCACTCACCACAATATGACCAACTACTCGGGACTTCAAATGGTACAACCGGACCGATGAACAAAGAGGAATTCTTTGCTTTTGGAAACTTACGGAGGTCTTAACACCAACCACTCTAGTCTGACCGAGGGACCGACCCAGTCAGAGAGAGGTGAGGATGCCAAGAGAGGTGTTCCTAGAGGAGGGGGGTGAGCTCCGAAGCAAATGACCTGTGGCCTGGATGGCCTCTAATGTAGAATAAATAAATATAGGTAGCAAGAAAATCAATGATCCAAGTGTTAATGACCAACAAGGATGAGAGCTTGAATCGCGTCGCTGTTCACCGATGCTATTCAAAATAGTAATCCCTCCTGTTCATAGAGGCTCGGACAACAAGGAAGATAAAGGGGGCACTAAGTCGCGTCTTGAAAGGGCGACGCGCTTAAAGAAACGCGTCTCCCTGTGCAGACGCACTTTAGGTCCCAAAAGCGACAAATAAGAAGCAAGATTAGGGGTAATCCACTCTCCAAATAACAAGAAAACTAAGAAATCAACTGCTCATGCGATGACAATTTGAACATATAGACTAATTATGCAACACATGGATATCAATTTGAATAAACACACTTTCTAATACCACTTCTTAAGGCAATCAAGGGAGGGTAAAATTTTGCCATAAGGGGTTGTGCACGAGGTGCACATGGGGATAAAAATCAAATAACCAACCAACAAACCATCAAACGTGTCCGAAGGATACAAGCGGTGCACCGAGGGTGCCCAATGGAATTGACAAATGTAAAAAAAAGAAACGACAAGACAAGTCCCACCGTGATCGCCATAAAACTATAGTGGTAAAAAAGGGTGTGTGTTCATCATGTTATCATGTATTCACTATGATTAACAATATGAAAAATATCGTGATCGCCAGAAACTGAGGGTTTCAAAGGAAAGGTAATCGCTTACTAACTTTGCAAACTGGGAGAATATCGAGTTCTTTTGTTCCTCTCTTTCGACCGGCCGAAAGAAAAGAGCCTTCTCTTTCTTTACTCTTGTTCTTCTTTTGTACCTTGCATAAAAAAAAATCAAATAAACAATAAAACTATGATTAGAACTAAAATAGTGTAGTATCTATTCTAATTAAGAATCTAAATATGAAACTAAACTAAAATGACAAATTGTTTTTGTTCTTTTAAACCCCTTTAAGGAGTGTAGGTTTGGAGATTATGAAGTGAGTGTGTGTGATGAATTGATGCAATGAAGAACTATATGAAAAAGAAACTAGAAAGAAATTAGAGAAGAAATCGGTTGGTTTGGCCCCTTTAAAGCCTTGATCTTTTTGAGCTTCAATGGAAGAAGAAGATGAAGGAACAAGAACTCCTTCTTGTTATCCACGTTTCTCTCCCTTGAGGACCTTCAAACACCTTGTAGAAAGCTCCGAATTCTCCAAATACCAACATTTTTTAAAAGTCAATGTCCATTTGTATTTATAAGAAGTGACTTTAGGGTATTTGGCCTTCAAAGGGACTCTCCCGCAGCTCGGACTTGCTTTGGACGATCATAAAGGGAATTGGAAACCCTTTTAACCTTGGAAATCTTGCTTATCAAGAAACTCTTAAAACGTGTCGCTCAAAGGGATGCCTTTTAGTTGAAATGCGGCCAAAATAGAAATAAATCCAGAAAGGGAAACCGAAAATAATTAGGAAACTTGAAATGCGTCGTATACACGCGACGTGCTTTAGATAATTTAGGAAATTAACCAGAATTAGAAATAGTAAACCTAAGCGGATTAAGACTTAAACAACATTGTGTAAGGGCGATGCTATTCAGTTAAATCCTCTTAAATTTACAATTTACAATTCCAAATTGATTTCTGCTAAGAATTCAAATGGCGTCGTGTATGCGCGACGTGATGCAACATATTTCGAGAAAATCAATAAAATTAATTAATGATTAAACATCAGACCATTGTGAGGCATTATCATTGTGACATGAAATTTATTCAATATGATGTAAAAATTAGTGTCTATAGTCATCTAGACATCATGCGTGCTGATTTATAAGTAATCAATATCCCAGATTGATTACTTTTCAATCAGGAACAATTTAAGGTATGCGTCCATATATAGTCAAACTCACATTCGAGATTTCATCTCGAAATTGACCTTACAACCACATATCCTAGGGACAACGCAAAGCAATCCACAGATTATAAGTTTACGCTCTAAATACCGTTTAAATATATTGAACAAGATTATACAACACATTGGGCCTACACGACCCATGATTGGTCTGTAGGACACTAAAAAAACTAACAATCTCCCACTTGTACTACAACCAATTGTCCACATTCTTGAGGCCCATCTTTTCTCGATGATGCTCAAACACAATCTGTGACAAAGGCTTAGTCAGTGGATCTGCAATATTGTCTTCTGATGGTACACGCTCTACCATCACATCTCCCCTTGCAACAATCTCCCGAATCAGGTGGAAGCGTCTAAGAATATGTTTCGACCTTTGGTGAGACCGAGATTCCTTCGCTTGTGCGATGGCCCCATTATTATCACATAATAATGGGATGGGATCTGATATGTTGGGAACTATGTCAAGTTCCGCGATGAATTTCTTCATCCAGATCGCTTCCTTAGCAGTTTCAGCCGCAACTATATACTCTGCCTCTGTCGTTGAATCTGCAGTCGTTTCTTGCTTAGAACTCTTCCAATTGACTTCCCCTCCATTTAACATGAATACAAATCCAGACATGGATTTGCTATCATCCAAATATGACTGGACACTAGAGTCTGTATATGCTCTCAATTGCAAGTCCTCTTCTCCTCCATACAGTAAGAAAAGATTCTTAGTTCTTCTCAAGTACTTAAGGATGCATTTCAATGCTTTCCAGTGCTCTTCGCCTGGATCACTCTGATATCTGCTGGTAATTGTCAAAGCATTGGCCACATCAGGGCGAGTACAAAGCATGGCATACATGATCGACCCTATTGCCAAGGCATAGGGTACCCGACTCATGTGCTCTACTTAGGTGTTCTAGGGCCATGCCTTTAGATAGGTAAATTCCATGTCTCATAGGAATGAGACCTCTTTTGAAATTTTCCAACTAGAATCCCTTGAATATAGTATCTATGTACATGGATTGGGACATTCCCAGCATCCTTTTTGATCTATCACGATAGATCCTTATGCCCAGCACATAGGATGCTTCTCTCAAATCCTTCATGGAGAATGTCTTGGACAACCAAGACTTTGTTGATGTCAGCATCCTTACATCATTCTCAATGAGTAAGATGTCATCAACATAAAGGACTAAGAAGGTTACTGAGCTCCCACTGACTTTCTTGTAAACACTGGGTTCGTCTTCATTTTGAATGAAGTCAAAAGATTTGATAACTTCATCAAATCTCAAATTCCAACTTCGAGACACCTGTTTCAATCCATAAATGGATTTTTGAAGCTTACATACCTTATTGGGATGCTGCTTAGATGTGAATCCATCAGGTTGTACCATGTACACCTCTTCTGATAGGTTTCCATTAAGGAAAGCTATCGTCACATCCATCTGTCAGATCTCATAATCTAGGTATGCTGCAATGGCAAGGAGGATTCTAATTGACTTTATCATTGGTATTGGTGAAAACGTTTCGTCATAGTCAATTCCTTGTCTTTGACGATATCTCTTTGCCACTAGTCGAACTTTATAAGTGTCAATTTGTCCATCTGCTCCAATCTTCCTTTCGAAGATCCATTTGTAGCCGATAGGGACCTTCCCTTTAGGTATGTCAACCAAGTTCCAAACTTGATTGGTACACATGGATTGGATTTCTGAATCCATAGCTTCCTTCCATTTCTCGGAGTCAGAATTACAAATTGCCTCCTGATAGAATTGAGGATCATCATCCTCATTTATCCTTACCTTAGACGAACTGTCAGAGATATGTCCAACATATCTCTCAGGTTCTCTAGGTACCCTACCAGATCTTCGCAATATCTGTGTTTCATTTTGAGCATTTTCCGTAGGTGGTGTCTTATCTAATGAGATAGTGTCCCCAGTTTGTAGTTGATGGACCTCGTTCAGTTCTATCTGGATCCCACTATTTTTCTGGAGGAGATATTCCTTCTCTAGGAATATAGCTCTCTTGGCCACTAAGACCCTTTGCTCAGAAGGGAGATAGAAATAATATCCAAATGTTTCTTTTGGATATCCCACAAATCTACACTTGTCTGTTCTTGACTCTAGCTTATCTGCGTCATTCCTCTTCACATGGGCAGGACACTGTGAGTGCTCAAATCGGGTGTGTGATTATCATGAAAAATTATGTTGTTTATGTGAAAAATAAAACCTATTAAAAAAAAAAAAAACTAGGTGAATGTGATCGCCAGAAACTTTTAACTAAAAAGTTCCAAAAGAAAAAAAAATTTAATCGCCTACCTATTTTGGATGTGGGAGATGTTGAAGTTCTTGATTCCCCTCCTTCAGCCGGCTGAAAAAAGAGAGCCCCTTTTGTCTTTGTTCTTGCTTTGACAGCTTACTGGACCTTGAGGATCATCTAGATTCCTTGTTGTTCGTTGTTGATTCCCTCCTATTGTTCTCCTTTTATACCTTACAAGAAAATAGGAAGAAATGAAGAACAATGAGAACTCAAGCAGAAGTAGTATCTATTCTAGTAGAAATTCTGAACATGCAACTAAACAGATGGACTCACTTGTTGAATGGTCTTTTAAACCCCTCAAAATATGGATTGGGAAAGAATGCTGGTGAATGTGTGTTGCATGGAGTGATGTGATGAAAATGTGAGGCTAATGTGATGAAAAATGTGAGAAGGATGTAGAAATTAATTAGGAGCTAAGCTGGATGGCCCTTGGAAAGCTTTGGTCTTGAATGAATCTTGAATGGACGAGGAACGGACGAAGACTCCTGGAAGCAGCAGCATCTCGATCCTTCAGCGTTTGGACGTCGTCGCCAAGATTTCTTTGCTCCGATCACCACTTTTCACAAGTAATCACTAAATATCAAATAATCACTATTATCACTAGTAATCACTGACCAAGAGATTGTGTATTTATAGGCTTCTTATTAATGGATTAACATGAAAGATTTCGAAGTTTATCCAGCTAACAAATAGATAAACACAGATTATTTCATCTTTATCTGTAATTATCTAAAACACGTCGCCCGTGGGAGACGTCTTTCAGATTAATTAAGATAAGGATAATCATCCGGAAAAAGAGACAAATAGTTTAAGAGACCTAAATGGCGTCGTGCCTGGCAGACATCTTTTAGCTAATTAATCAATTAATTAAAATTCAAATCTAAATATCAAAATAGGAATAAACTATAAATGACGTACTGCAGCCATGATGGATCTTAAAAGAAAACAATAAATATTGGATAAAGAGTCCAAGAAAGGATAGAATTCTAAGGATATCTTCAAGCGAACCTCAAAGATAATTAAGATACTTAATTTAGAATGGAATATTTCATATCATGTTAGAATTAGTTGATCAATGGTCTGAAACTTAATCAATAATTAATTATTATCACAATTATATCGAAGTCCTACATGATGCATGCTGGGCTAAAAGAAAAATATAAAGTCAAATAAAATAAAAATTAATTATGGATAATATTGTTAAATTGTCATTAATGAGTCAAGATACCAATTCTGATAATTCAGTGCTAAGCCGAAGCTCATTTATCCACGCACCGTTTTACAAAAGTGGGACCATCGTCCTCACTAATTAACAATCCAACGGCCTATCCGTGCGATTAAGAATTCTCTGGAATTATCACCGTTTTTGTTGAAGGGGAACTCAAATTCCAGTTTCATCAAAACCACAAGGTCCTTGATATACTCTAATAAATATTTAACATATAGTAATGATGATTATGCAAATTAATTACATAATAGAATACAAGGGATAGAGATAACCGACTTTTTAGCCACGGTCGGGACTTATAAACTCCCACAGTGGGATGTTTTTGCGTTTCTCAGCTTCATTTGAGTTTTCCTGAATTTCCTGCACTCAAAATTTTATTAGTAACTTCAAGCAAGTGTTTAAAACATTGAATTTCGGATAAATAGCAGAAAATCCTGAAAAGCGTTGTGTCGAGTCGACGCCCATCATCTACTTAAAATGCGTCGCTGTTAAACGACACATTTTCAGTCGCAAAAACAGGTTCTGGCTAATTCCCACCCGGATTCCAACTCTTCCCATGCTTATCCCTTTTCCAATCCGGAAAAGCCTACTTAGAATCGCAATTCCCCTTATATAAACTTCATTAACTTGGATCAAGGGAATCCTAAAACAATCTAGAGATTGAAGCAAGGGATTTTCTTCAAAATTTAAGGTTTTTCAAGGCTTCAAGAAGAAAAATTTCAAGAACAAGATGGGTTCTTCAAGCAAAAGGATGAAGAAGACGTTAGAGAAGCTCTCCGAGGTAGAAAATCATCTAAGCGGGAGAGATCCTAATCTCCAAGTAAGTTGAATTATCTTTCCTTCAATCCTTCTTCTTCAATTTCCTCTTTTTCTTCCATGTTCTTCATGTTCTTCCTTCAAGTGATTCTCCCTTCTATTTTCCAGGCATACCTTATGTTTTCCGGTCCAAAGAAATTCACCTCTCTTCCTTGGATTCGAAAGCTCGCTAAGAGTACCAAACTCTCCATGCAAACCTTTATTTCCAAGTGGAATCTTCAAGGTTTAGTAGTCCATGCGAAGCACTACAAGAGTCCAAACGTGGACTGAGCGGCTATGGGCGCTCTGATTGAGTTGTGGTGTAACGACCCGCCACCCTATAATCGGGGATCCAATTACTAAATGGGTACCGAATCATTAACTTGCAACCAAACCAGGATCCGAGTAAGTCTGGGAAATAAATAATCAACTAAGCTAAACATTCACATCGCATTGAATTGAAGGGAAAATGCAGAAATTAAAAGTTATTACAATGCGACTCGATACAGCAAATGATTACATACTCCAACAGAAAAGAAATGATTATACATACAGGCCAGAAATAAAGATAACAACTACATCGGGGCATACCCCGGAACAACCGTCGACGACGCTCAGCACTCAGCCGCACAACCCTCGCTAGGTCTGCCTGGAGTCCTCACCTGAAAGCCGCAGGGGTGAGTCTCAACGAAAAGACTCAGTAGGGATCCTTCGATCCCCACAGCCCACACACACACACCCACAAGTGGAAAGTACAGCAGGGATATAATAACCATGAAGAGACAATGATTTCCATGCCTACATCTCAATATGAATCATATGCAATCAAAGAATAACTAACATGCATAACTCTAATCTATCAGGGAACTCGTAATTCGGCGTATCCTTAAAACATGTCAATTCCACAACGAGAGTGGGAAACACAACGACCCGCTGAGACCAAACAGTAACCCCTCGGATAGCTCACGAGCCACCTCGGCGGTCACTCCTTCCCTCAGCAAACACCGGCCCGCTGAGACCAAACAGTAACCCCTCGGATAGCACGCTGGCTACTCCGGCCCAACTGGCTCAGGTGGTTACTCCTTCCCCCAGCACGAGTGACACTCCAACGGTACCTCTCCGACACCGGTACAAGCTAGCTAACCCCGGGGTTCACCAGGTGACCCTCTCTACTAGGCGTCACCCCGCCACTGCTCCCGTCAGCGCTGTGTCCCTCCGCACCGACACAGGGTGTAGAACGCTACAACTGTCACTCTAGGTCCACCGAAAACAGAAAACACGGCACGGTGCGATCTGGTCACGGAGGAAGTCCACGGTCGCACGACACACAACGCAGTGCCATCCGGTCACGAAGAGCTCATTACATCGAGTATACTAACTGTATGCATTAACCGACTATCTAGCAGTGTAAACACATTTTACTGGCATGGATTAGTGTAGTTCTGGCTTGAATCGCGTCGCCCGAGGCCGACGCCATTCAAGCACCCTAAACTGGTTCAGAAAATACCGGCCTCAGAATCTGGCCTAAAAGGCGTCGACACCAGTGGTCGCCTTTTAAAAGGCGTCAACATCCTCAGACGCCGTTCACGCTGAAAAACCAGGAATTCGAGAAAACAACAATGGAAGGATTTCTGCTCTAAAAGGCGTCATGGTGGCTCGACGCTATTCAAAACGCGTCGCCCACTCATGACGTTTTTTAGTCCCATAATCCTCAAACTGAGTCCCGTTATCGGGGTGATTTTCTGCCTAAATGGCGTCATGGTGGCTCGACGTCCTTCTGAAAGGCGTCGACCACCCATGACGTCATTTAGCGCCAGATGCCCTAGCCTGATAAGCCTCGAACATGGGAGGTTCCTGCCCTAAAACGCGTCGTACTGCCCCGACGTCCTTCTAAAAGGCGTCGACCAGGCACGACGCCGTTTAGCGCCAGAAACCTGGTTCCCTGGTTCGATCCGAGGGATCCTCCCATAGCCCCAAATACCCCGAAAAAGCCCCAAAAACAGAGGGGGAAAGAGGACAACCAAAGTATCAATAATTCACATCACAGAAACTCCCATTCCCATCAAGGAAAAACCCCCTAACATGCTCATTCTACCCCAAAACCATCGGTCCATAGCATGCTTTAAAACGGAGAAAAACATGATTTAGAACACAACACTGCGAGAACCGTCACCCTACCGGTTCTTGAACTCCTCCATGCTCCGTGCCTCCGACCCGCCGCACCGTAGACCGCCGCCGGTACCCTCGAGGACGCCGCCACTCCACCGGGACGTCGGCCGCCGTCCGGAGAATGGAACGCCGCGAAGGAAGTGGTGGTGGTAGAGGTGAGAGGTAGGGAAGTGTTGGAGTGGAGGGAAGGACGAAGGGTCGATGTCGGGGTCGCCGGAAGGAAGGAGAGAAAGAGAGAAGGAGGAGCAAAATGAGAGAAAGAAGGAGGGCTCTCGGGGTTAACCAGAGACTGGCTGAAACGCGTCGAGATGTACGGACGCCTATCAGTCGATGTGACGGCTGCTCTGACAACCCTCTGCGCAACGCTCTGACAGAGGTCTGAAACGCGTCTTCCATGAAAGACGCCGTTCAGTCGACAAGACTGGCGCCGTACTCTGACAACCCAGAGTCGCAGTCTGAAAGGCGTCGTGCCTCGCAGACGCCGTTCAGACGACATGTCAGGGCCGTACTCTCGCGACCCAAAGCCAGCCCACGTGGCACAGGCTAAAACGCGTCAGCATAGCTGGACGCCGTTTAAACCGCGTCGAGCCCGGCTCGACGCGAATCCGACCAGAGTCTCAGCCCCACTGGAGCTTGAACTACAGGGTCAAACCCCGAAAACCGGATCCGAAAGCCTCAGTCCTTACATGTGGCATCCCCAAACCCATACCTTCCTCTTTCCTGACTTTGAATGCACTATCCTTCTAGAAGAGGTTGAGCTTTTATTGGGCCTTCCCAAAATCCAGAATAAGATAGCTTTGATGAAGGAAAAGATCACCGGCCAACAACTGTTAATGACGATCAAGAAGGACTCCACAGAGGTTAAAGGGTGCCTTACTAGGAAAGGGATCAACCTTGCAAAGCTCGCAGAATGGACCTTGTAAGAGATTGATGACCTGAGGGAGGATGATGCTGAGGACGTGACAAAAGCTTTCATCACGTGCCTTGCCGGGGCTCTATTCTTTCCTGCGCAAGACAACATCCTTGAAGACGATCAAGTCAGTGCGATATGCGCAATCTTTGAGGGAAAACACATTAGCACTGCGATCCTAGCTTATATGTACAGTGGACTCTCTGCAGCGTCCACAAGTCAACCTCCTTATGGGTGCATGTTGCTTTTCACTCTATGGGTCAAATTGCACTTCAAATTTGAATATCACACGAGGAACTCAGCAAGACCGTCTCAAATCCACCTGAATAGCCCGATCTTCCATATTTCCAACATCATGAAATTCAACGAGAAGATGATCAATCGAGTGCCAAAGCTCAAGACTCGAGCCGACTGGAGAGATTATCTGAGAAAGATGTCATCAAACGGGTTCGACCCTTCTCCACCTGCACTCGTAGGAAAGCCTATTCGAGTACGCCGTGCATCTGGCGTAGAGCTCAAATTGATCGGGGCTACTGAGTTCGTGTTGTACAACCCTCATCGATGCCTTACTCAACTCAGCTTGTCACGTTATGAATTCTCTGAATTCTCCCATACATCTCCAATCAAAAGGCATGCTTTGGAATCTGATGAAGACTATGAAACTACAGAACTCATTGTCACTTTGTGGAATATTGGCTTCAGTCATCATGTAAAATTCTTTAAAAATAGAGATAGAGGATTAAATGTTCCATATATACTGAGACTTCGGGAATTTCTTCCTTGAATGTTCTCTTTTTCTTTTCTTCTCTTGATGTAATAAAGAATTCATTTCAATAAAGAATCGCTCTTTTATGTCTTGAAATCCTTGTCATGATTTCTTGTGACTTGTCCAAGATTTTTCTTTAAGTAGAAATTGGAATTTTCCCTAAAATATGATAGTTCGGGTTTACTTAATGCAAAACGCGTCCACTCAGATAGACGCCTTTCAACCATAATTCATTTTTCAAAAATCAGCCATTAATCCTTAAAATCCTGAATTAAGCTTAAAACGCGTCCACATAGGTAGACGCCTTTCAAATTCTCTCTCTTACTTTTTCCAGAACTCCGCTATTAATTCTGTGATTAATCCACTGAAACGCGTCGTGATATGTGGACGCCTTTCATCATCATTTCTTGTACTGTTCTGACCAGAATTGGCGGTTTAAACTGAAACACGTCGCTCTGTCAAGACGCCTTTTACCCAATTTCAAACAACTGGCCTTGCCGCCTCAATTTATACGCCCTGAATGGCGTCGCTGTACCCAGACGCATTTTAAACTTCTCTAACAGAACCCGCGGAGGACCCCTTTCTTCCTCATTCTTCCAACACCTTTCTCTCTCTTCACGCTTCTCTGGCGATCATCGGCGACCTTCCCCACTTTTCCCTCTTGCAAACTCTCTCTCTCAAGTCCATGGAGCGCGGTGAAGGATCCCGCAAGGCCAAGGCCATCGTGAAGCGCTGACGGACCTCGGCGAGGGAGGAAGAAGAGGTACTGGTTGAACTAGCCGCGGTGGCGGCGTTCTTGGAGGAGGAGGAGGCTCTTCCGGCGCCCATGGCCGAGGAAGAAGGAGGGGAGGGCGACCTCCACCTGGTAAGTCCCCTATGGTTTGAATGGAATGGAAGAAAGAGGGAAGGAAAGGGGTTCTTGTAAAGAACCTGAAATCGGTCTTGAATGGCGTCTAGACCAGGTGACGCCTTTCAAACGGGGTCACCTTGGTTCGACGCCATTCAACCGAAATTCAGAATTTTAATTAGGCCAGAAAAATGTCTCAAATTGCGTCAGGATTGGTGGACGCCTTTCAATAGACGTCTATATGCCTCGATGCTTTTTATACATGAATATTTTATTTGTTTTTCATGTTCATTAACTAATGAAGTTCCTTGTTCTTATTTGCAGGGGACGATGAGGGAGAGAATCTCTTGGGACTTAGTTATAGGTGCATATAGAGGACTCCCGGACTTCCAGAAGGCGTGCCTGCGCTGGATGGGGTTGGGCGAGGTTTTAGATATCGAGCCGTTTTGGCTCGATCTGGTCTTCCTGCAGGCGCTGCGGGAGAGGTGGCATGCGGAAAGCAGGGCTTTCCTAATGCCTTGGGGACATATGTTCCCCACTCTAGAGGATGTGTCCAGGATCACTGGCCTGAGGGTAGAGGGCCGACCGGTAAGCGGGGTGACTTACCCCAACTACCAGGGATTGGCAGAGGCCCTACTAGGCATAGAGGTGTCTAGCCTAGGTAGGGAGTCTAGGATGGTCCCCAGAGTAGAGGTGGAGGCCGCCTTAGGACTAGAGGAGCCCCGGCGTCAGTCAGACGAGACCCGGGAGGAGTTTAGGAGTAGGTTAGCAGAGTCTTCCTCTGCCGTATACTGTAGTGACCCGAGTCAGGAGGAGGAGGTAGATAGGTAGCTTAGGGTCTTCCTCGTCTTTTTCTTTGGTCGGTTGCTCTTCGGTACGAAGGGCGACCACATTCATTGTAGGTTCCTTTATTTACTAGATGACTTAGATAGTTTACATGAGTATGCATGGGGTGCGACCCTCTTGGCCCACCTGTTCGCCGACTTGTCTACGGTCACGCCTGACCGTGAGACCACCATCAGCGGTTTCTCGCCGTTCCTTCAGGTATTAAATTGTCTTATTATTTGTTCATGATATGAAATGTAATGAAATGATTTTTCTAACCTATATGTTCATGTATGCAGGTTTGGAGTTATCACTACTTCCCGCTCGGCCGAGCGCGGATAGTGAGACCAGGTGCCGTCCCGTTGGCCTGCCGTTGGCAGCCGATTGTGGATATGGCACCTCAGCACCATCAACTGACGGCCCTCCGCCGTCAGTTCCTCGATTACCCCGAGCTTCTGGTGAGTTTTAACTTGTTCAATTTTTTTCATTAAATGCAATATTTCCCTTATTAAATGCAAGTTATTTATATGAATGCATCTAACCTGTATGCAGGTGATCTGGCGCCCCTACCTGGGTATGGGCGAGGAGGGTCAGCCGTGGGTGACGGCTGGCCAGAGGAGGTTCGGCAGGCAGATGTGGCTACACTGCCTGAACGAGATCGAGCCCCTCCGCCTTCGGCTCATGATGAGGACGCTGGGCCTCCACTAGGAATGGATCGACAAGGAGGTCCCAGAGGGCGTGGGACGGAGCATAAGGGGGAAGCAAGCCGTCACTGATTGGCGAGCGAAATTCCCGGAGCAGTATGAAGACTGGCATCGTCGGGGTGTCCAAGTTGAGTCACAGGCGGAGAGTAGCACAGCCTACCACTAACAATATCGGGCACACTACGCTGATCAGTTGCGACTCCTCCCTCCTCTCGATGTAAGTATGCTTTTATGCTTCTTTCATTTTATCATTATCTTTAACTTATATTTGTGAATGAATGTATGTATGTGTGGTATGCAGGATGTACGAGATGCCATGATCATCGACCTCCGGGCCCGCCTACAAGATGCGGAGGCCCAGCTGGAGCAAGTCAAGAAAGAACTCTTCGACCTGGTATGTATGAATGAATATGAATGAATGTTTTAATTAATTTAATTTGTTTTGACGATTAGCCACTGACGGTTGTCTTTTGATGCAGCGAGCCGTTTACACCCAAGCGGCTCCCCCTTCTTACGGTGCTTCATCCTCTTATTCTGCCGCTCATGAGGCTGCTCTGGCCGACCTTCAGAGCCAGCTTGCCTCCGCCATCCACCGTGCTTCCCTTGTAGAGGAGGACCGTGCTGCTCGAGTGAGTTATGATCTTCTCCCTTTCTTCTTTTGATTGCTTGATTGCCTTGGACTAACGATAACTTCTCCTGCAGGTTGCTGAGCTTCATGAAGCCCTTCAGAGGGCTGAGGCGGATGCAGCCCGGGTCCGCGACCTTGAGGAGCAGGTGGCTCGTCTCTCCACCGGAGATCTTCCTCGAGAGCTTTCACGTCTCCAGTCCCGACTGGAGTTCGTCACTGAGGAGAGGGAGAGGGAGCGACTGGAGCGGCAGAGACTGGACGCGGAGATGACCTCCCTTCGAGTCCAGTTAGGCATCGCCGAGCACGAGCGCCGGAGCGTCGAGGAGAGATACAGGCGTGCTCGGCAGCATGCTCAGGAGCGCGGGCAGGCGAGTGCTTTTACAGCCAGCGTGGCCATCTCCTCTGGTCAGGCTGGTCCGAGTGCTATGGGTCCACCGCCTCCTAGAGCTCCACCGCCAGATGCCCAGGATGAGGCTCAGAACCAAATGGATGAGGGGGCTGGGGAGAGTCAGCCTTGAGGGCTACATGTATTTTCCTTTCTTTTGTGTATCATGTAGAGAACACCTTTGATATATATATATATATATATATATATATATATATATATATATATATATATATATATATATATATATATATATATGAAACTTTTGGCCTTCAACCTTGTGTCTTGGCATTTGTGTGAACTCTTTAGCTTTCGTTCTTGTACCTTATACATTACTTAACAAACAGGTTAAGTATCTATTTAGGCTTAGCCCCTTGCTTAGTCAAGTAACCGATCAATTAATCTCTTTCTTGGCAAAAAGGTCAAGGGGCATAGCCTTTATTAACAAAGGTGGCATGAATAACCAAACTGTAAGCAAAATCCAACATGCAAGTAGACAGATGCTCACCGAAAATAAATGGAATGAAGCATACTAAATGCAATAAGCAGATGCTAATTGAAATATTTTTGTTGTTTTGAAATTTTCATTTTTGTTTGGGTTTTAAAGCATATATATTTATTTTTTTTGGATTTTTGAAATATTTGTCTTTTTTTGGGTTTTGAAATATGTATTTTGTTTGGATTTTGGAATATGTATTTTTCTGGATTTTGAAATATGTATTTTTTTTTGGATTTTGGAGTATGTATTTTTTTTGGATTTTGGAATATGGTGCAAACTAAAAAGACCAGCATGGTACTTGGATCAAAAGATTATATTCATTTATTAACTTAATTCCCAAATTGTTCTTCAATAATCTAATTTTAAACCCATCGTGTTTGAACTTGTGTTTCCATTCGTGATCCCATTTGATGATTTGATCCTTAGTCAATCTAGGTCGTTCCTTAAGCTTGGAGTACGCCTCTTCAGAAAGAAGGGAGGAATTGGTTTAGAAAGCCTACGATTGATAAAAGTGCTACATCAGAAAGAAGGGAGGAATTGGTCGAGAGACACAGGTGGTGCACCGTGGGTGCCCGATTGATAAAAGTAAGAACAAAGATTAAAAAGATGGCGAGACCAAGTCCCACCGTGATCGCCAAAAAGCTGTGAGTGCTCAAATCGGGTGTGTGATTATCATGAAAAATTATGTTGTTTATGTGAAAAATAAAACCTATTAAAAAAAAAAAAACTATGTGAATGTGATCGCCAGAAACTTTTAACTAAAAAGTTCCAAAAGAAAATTTTTTTTGATCGCCTACCTGTTTTGGATGTGGGAGATGTTGAAGTTCTTGATTCCCCTCCTTCAGCCGGCTGAAGAAAGAGAGCCCCTTTTGTCTTTGTTCTTGCTTTGACTGCCTACTGGACCTTGAGGATCATCCAGATTCCTTGTTGTTTGTTGTTGATTCCCTCCTCTTGTTCTCTTTTTATACCTTACAGGAAAATGGGAAGAAATGAAGAACAATGAGAACTCAAGCAGAAGTAGTATCTATTCTAGTAGAAATTCTGAACATGCAACTAAACAGATGGACTTACTTGTTGAGTGGTCTTTTAAACCTCTCAAAATATGGATTGGGAAAGAGTGCTGGTAAATGTGTATTGCATGGAGTGATGTGATGAAAATGTGATGCTAATGTAATGAAAAATGTGAGAAGGATGCAGAAATTAATTAGGAGCTAAGCTGGATGGCCCCTGGAAAGCCTTGGTCTTGAATGAATCTTGAATGGACGAGGAACGGACGAGGAACGGACGACGACTCCTAGAAGCAGCAGCACCTCGATCCTTCAGCGTTTGGACGTCGTCGCTAAGATTTCTTTGCTCCGATCACCACTTTTCACAAGTAATCACTAAGTATCAAATAATCACTATTATCACTAGTAATCACTGACCAAGAGGTTGTGTATTTATAGGCTTCTTTATTAATGGATTAACATGAAAGATTTCGAAGTTTATCCAACTAACAAATAGATAAACACAGATTATTTCATCTTTATCTGTAATTATCTAAAACACGTCGTCCGTGGGAGACGTCTTTTAGATTAATTAAGGTAAGGATAAACATCCAGAAAAAGAGACAAACAGTTTAAGAGACCTAAATGGCGTCGTGCCTGGCAGACGTCTTTTAGCTAATTAATCAATTAATAAAAATTCAAATTTAAATATCAAAATAGGAATAAACTCTAAATAGCGTCTACAGATGTCGATGTCTTTTAGAATTTTTCATATTTTAATTAAAATTTGAGTTAAAAATCAATTTAATTAATTAACTTAAATTATGTCTGTTTGACCCGATTAATTCAAAAAGATTAATAAAAATTAACCAATGATTAAATATCAGACCATTCTGAGGCATTTATTATATGATATGAAATTTACTCAAAATGATGTCAAAATCAGCGTGTCTACAGACACCCCCAAACTTTAATATGATTAAAGTTTCAATTTCCTTACCTTCCATATCTCATATGGTGTGGTAGGAACTGACTTACTCGAAACTCTATTTAATAAGTAGGCTGTAATCTCTAAAGCGTACCCCTATAGAGATAATGGTAATTCTGCCAAGGACATCATGGAACGGACCATGTCTAACAAGGTCCTATTTCTCCTTTCAGGTACACCATTATACTGTGGTATATATGGTGGGGTCCACTGAGAAATTATTCCATTGTCCTTTAGGTAAGAAGTGAATTCGAGACTTAAGTATTCAGCTCCTCGATCCGACCAAAGAGTTTTAATACTTTTACTAGTCTGCTTCTCTACTTCATTCTTATATTCCTTAAACTTCTCAAAAACTTGAGATTTATATCTCATTAAATACACATAGCCATACCTAGAGAAGTCATCAATAAAAGAAATGAAATAGAGATATCCTCATTTAGCTTCTATTGACATGGGTCCACATACATCCGTGTGTATGAGTTCCAAAAGCTCAACAACCCTTTCACCATGTCCACTAAAAGGAGCTTTGGTCATCTTCCCCATGAGACACAACTCACAAGTATCAAAAGATTTGAATTCAAATGAATTCAAGTATCCATTTGAACATAGGTGAGAAATCCTCTTCTCTCCTATATGACCAAGTCTGCAATGCCAAAGATATGTAGGATTCACTTCTTCTGTCTTATCACTGGAAACCTGCATTACATCATTACATGTATCTAATACATATAACCCATTGAACAAATAACCATTAACTATAATCAAACTATTATTGACAATAGAGTATCTAGTGCTAGTTATCGTTAAAGAGTAACCAACATTGTTTAAGAAGGAAATAAATACAATGTTTCTGATAATTTTTGGAACAAAATAACACTCTGTTAACTCCAGAATTATCTTAGAAGGTAAACTAAGATGAGCAGTCCCCACAGCTTTAGCAGCAACTATAGCTCCATTACCCATCCTTAGTTGGATCTCTCTTTTGTCAAGTCTTCTTTTATTTGTCAGTACCTGCAAAGAATTACAGATATGAGATGCGCATCCAGTATTCAATACCCATGATGTGGATCTCATAAGAGACAAATTTAAGTCAATGACAAAAATACCTTAATTTAGAATTGCCTTGCAATTACTTTTCCAGTGACCTGTCTGTCCACACCGAAAGCATTTGCTGTCTTTTTCATCCTTCTTGCCCTTACCCTTGCCCTTGTCTGCCTTGGTGATCTAATTACTTTTAGTCAGTTTCTTTCCCTTCTTGTTATTGGGTGTCTGGATGGCCTTCCTTTTCTTATTGGTCCGACCAACAATCATTACAGAAGATGGTTTCTCCTTCTGCATGGTCCCTTCAGCACTTTTTAACATATTTAGGAGTTCTGGTAGAGAAACCTCAATCCTATTCATGTTAAAGTTCATGATGAAGGGAGAAAAGGATTCAAGCAATGACTGGAGAATGAGATCAATGCTAAGTTCAAGATCCAACTTGAATCCTAGCCCATTGAGTCTCTCTATCCACTCCATCATTTTCAGTACATGAGCCTGTACTGAAGCACCCTCAGACATCCTTTTCCTGAAAAGTTTCTTGGAGAGCTCATACCTTTCTATCCTACCATACTCACCAAAGAGTTGGCATAGTTGGAGAAGTATAGCTCTACAATCTATCTTTTCAAATTGCTTCTGTAACTCGGGAGTCATAGAGGCCAGTATATAACACTACGCAAGGGAAGAATCTTACGACCATTTACATAATTTAATTGATCACCTTCCTCGGCATCAGCGGGAGGCTCAGGTTGAATCGTGTCTAACACGTACACAATCTTCCGGCTGTTAAGACTATTCGCAGATTACGTAACCAGTCTTGAAAATTAGGTCCAGTCAATTTGTTCGCATCCAAGATGCTACGGAGGGGATTCGACAACGACATGATGATCTGAATGAAAAATAAAAGACAATATTTTAGCATGTGTTCAAGGTTTCTAACTTTAGATATAGTTTTCTATCTTAGTTAGCTCCACTATTTTGCGTCGAACTATATGACCATCAATCATATAGAATGGGAGATCACGGCGATCATCCTAGTGGGTCGGAATCCCAACAGAACTGAAATGCAACCTTGTGGAAAGCATAACAAATCACATCCTATTCCTTGGGCAGTCAACAGCACTTGCATCTAATGCAATATCTGACTTTCGGCCCCTGAGTAGTCATCCCTGTGTGGAAAGCACAACAAAGGATGCTTCCAATTAGATCTCACCACCATTACTACACAGCAATGAGTTCGCGACCCGACCTATGTGGAAAGCACAACAAGGCCAAGTTCAGTCATTCATCCCATTGAAGCAAAGCTTTAGGGCTGAGAACCTGCCACCAAATCATAAACCTTGTGGAAAGTATAACAAATCCATGAAATAATGGCATTCAGTCACCCTATAATGGTGGAGGGCCACGACAGCTTCTAAAGCCACGTTCATGGATCTAATATTTAATAAAGAGGGTATTTTCTTTTATCTTGGTCTCACCTTAAGTGGTAGAATAAATATATTCGAGCTATATATTTATTGTACCTAGTAATTGCTCAAAATAAATGCATCCCATGCAAATAAATAAGCCTGAGTGATCATGGACTCTTAGTAAAGCTACGCTGATATCCAGCCTACTTCTTAAGTAGTAGGATCATCCTCACAGTTCGTCCTTCGTGCCTTCAAGCTCCATCCTCAGCATTAATAACAATAATTACACGGCTCGCATGCCGGAAGAAGAATTACATGCCAAATAATTTCTAGCAGCCTTTAAGGCAAGTACATTCATCGGAGGAAGATAGAATTACATTGAAAATTAAATAGAGAACGAAGGAAGGCTCACAAGCTTAAAACGAACTGAGCTAAGTCCATGATCACCCACCATTCCAAACACAATCATATCAATCACAGAAGGGTTATTTTGAAAATAATCCTTATATTTGGATTGAAATCATGGGTTGTGCATACAAGAAATTTTGGTCATGTTTAATTTTGAAAAACTCATCGTTACATTCAAAATTAATCTAACAGAGACCAAAATAATTAAGGCATCAAAGTAACATTCATGCTTAGAATCATTCCATATGTATAGCAGGATACATACATGAATTTAAAAATTAAATTCAATCAATCAAGATAATTAAGACAATCATAAAATTTAAATTCAACTTAATCATCCAATGATCAAATACAATTTAATTAAATGATCGACTTTAATTATCGTTCATTAAAATTCACAATTTATTCCTTTGAAAATTATCCAATAATTTTACAAATTAAAAATTTAAATTTTAACGATAATCCTCTCAAAATTCGAATTTAACAATTATCTAATAATTAAAAATTTGAAGTTTGAATTTAAACGTAAACTTCAATTACGTTCAAAATTTACATGATAATTATTAGATTAATCAACAATAAATTTAATTAATCATATCCGATAATTCTCTTAATTTTTGAGATAAAATTTTCATTTTCTTGGCCAGTGCAGTGTGCAGTGCGGGTTGGAGCAGTACGCCTAACAGCGGAAAAAATCGGGCAACAAATTAATTTTAAATAATTTTAAAATTAATTCGATGGCAAGGCCATGTGCCTTCCACCAAGTGGAAGGCCACATGGTTGGCCGTCCACCACAAGGTGGAAGGCACATGGTGGCCGTCCACCACTTGTGGTGGACGGCCACCAAGTGGACGGCTATGCATGGCCGTTTAATTTTTTTTTTCCGAAAAATTTTTAGAAAAAAAAATTCCGCTGACGGCCATTCCAAGTGCCGTTTATAATCTGGAAAATTTTTTCAAAATACTTAGACGGCCTGGCCTTTTGCCGTCCAGTTTCCCTCTGTTCTGAAAAAAATAAATTTTTATGGTCCAAAAATTAAAATAGAATTGAAGAACTCGAACATGATGTTATACCAGATATCGTTCTTCCTAGTTGTATCAACAGGAGCCGAAATCTGGCTATGATACCACTGTTGGGTTTGGTCATAACCCCATCGGGAAATCACAGAAGCGGAAGAATAGAAAACAAAATGATTTTCCAAACTGGTTCGGGCTCCGATTGATGCAACAAAAATGATCTTAAACAATCACACGAGATTTATTACCTTGCACACTACACCGTTGTCGTGTGAAAATCGATGCCAAACCCCTCCTTTGAGCCGCACAAGCGTACGACCTCTAGAGACGATCCATACAACCCTCGCAGCAACAAAGCTCTCCTTCTCCAACCTACACAACCCTCTGCCTAAAGTACTCTGGCAAGAGTCCAACCCTTGCAAGAAACTTGACGGCCACCTTTTGAAATGGTAAAAACATTCTTTGTGGGTTGAAGAGAAGATGGATTTATATAAAGGATTAAGGCGGCAGCTTGAACTGCTCATTCAACCAATCCCTTCATTTCACCGCCTCAGCTAAAAGTAACTGAGGTTAAATATAAACCCAATGATATTTTATATATCAATATATTATTATTAGCTTATTTATCAAATAAGCCTAATAATACATATATATTATATATATGTCTTTTACATTATTGTATATATATTTTTAAGCCATTTATAAATTCTTTTCCCAAAAGAATTTTAATGTTTTAGTATATTTTTCCATACAATAATATTCCGTTCTGCAAGAGTTATTTGTGTGTGATCCTCTAGGCCCATTATCTCTCTGGTTTAAAGATCCATTAACTTCTAGTATAATTAGAAGTAAATTAAACCGGTTATTCCCAATAACCGTTTAATTAGTTCCGGACCTTTTTGAATATGTTGGGTCAAGCAAATCCGCGTGATTCCAGAGGATGCCGGGTTCATTTTCACCATGTCTGGCACCTGTAAGTCATCAGTTACCGTATCGCTATAATCTCTCGCTCATTCTATGAGTCCGATCCGATCGTGTGGTATGGTTTTGTCAAACCACTAGTGATCATGTTGTCTGACCATGACCTCCATAATAATTTCACGTTCGTTCCAAATGAACTGATACCACCCTGGCCAGGGATTTAGTGGAGCGTCTATGTCATGACTCATTAACTGTCTGTGATATACCTGACAGTGAGCGATCCCTTCGTGACCATTAACGGTCTTCGCATGTATCTCGATGTGGCTAATAATTCAGTATTTCATGACTTATGGTTAAAGTCACTTAACCAAACATTAAACCACACCAATCCTCATGCAAGACCACATTAATGTCTCAGGTCAAAGGATCAACGATATTACTGCGATAGATGGATCTTCAGTTGACATTAGGTATAATTAACCATCTGAAGATCCATCAGCAGATCAGTTCAGTGAACATCCTCCCAAGATGAACACCCACACATATGTGCGGGTGCCCCGCACCTATGACCGTGAGATTGGTCATCTACACATCATGCGTGCTGATTTACAAGTAATCAATGTCCCACAATGATTACTCTGTAAGGAATCGCCATGAACGCAGCGGAAATAAAATTGATTCCATTGTATCGGTTGCTGGGGTCGTAAAACGGACATTAAAATCTTAGCGGGAAGAACAGTTCTTCACCTTTGCGGGGTTTCCATCTCCCGTGGATGATGCCGACTCGGTAATCGCGCACGCGCACGCTCTCTAGAGGTATCCACACGAGTTCCCGCAGCAGACGCGATTTCCTCCTCGACTTGAGTGCTCCGACCAGATCTCAAATCCACCATGCGCGGAGAGAGACAGATCCACTCCAAGAGAGAGAGAAGGAGAGAGAGAGAGGAGAGAGAGAATCTGGGGTGAGTAATTCGTCCAACCAACTTTTTACCCCTCCCCCTTGGCCCTCCTTATATAGAAATAAGGATAAGCACAACAGTTAATCCTCATGATTATCCAAGAGTTTGGCCTTGGATAATTCTCCATTAAATCTTCATGTTTATCCTGCAGCTTTTCACAAAAACCCAGATAAGCATGAAATTTAACATCTCTCACCCTCTGACGAGAACTCTTATGTGTGTGATCCTCTAGGCCCATATATCAGTCCGGTTGCAGGCCCATTAAACTTAGAACTGTTACTTGAGTTTAATATTTATTAATTAACATTTAAACATCACATGTTAAATGATTAATTTAATAAACAAGTGAATTATCATCTGATGATTAAATCACTTGGCCTTCTGATCATGAACAGCACCAAACACAACCTCATGATCCTAGAAGATATAAGGGATACTGTTCCCTTCAATTGAACCTTTCCGTCTGCCGATACCGCACAGATATAATCCTTCACTCATGCAATGTCCCGATAACGCAAGGGTATGGTTTTATAGTCAAACCCTCTATCGCATTATCCAGATGGATTCTAGTACACAGTTAATATCTAGAAAGACATCTCTTTCATTTGACCATGGCCAGGAATTTCTGTGTACACATCCATAGGACATTCTCTCTCCAGTCTTATACCAAGAGTGAGTGATCCCTTGTTGTTCACTCAATTACCTTCGCAAGCTTTCCACTGTATCTGAAAGACCGATTATGGTGGACTTAATGGTTAAAGTCCACGAGTCAGAGAATCAAGATACAATGGTCCATAAACAAGGTATCATTGGTGACTCAGGTCAAAGGACCAACTGTGCTACTGCAACGATTGAATTCCCTGGTTGACTAATAGGTATAATTACCATCCAGGAATTCTTATTTGGGTCTGTTCAGTGAACTCATTCTCTAATGAGCACCCACTTGTTTGTCTTAGTGTCACCACACGAGTGAATGTGAGATCATTCACCCTCATCATATGAGCAGACATAACTTGTGTCGATCTTATTGGATATTTAATGTCCATCTCAAATATCCTATGATCGAGAACTATTTAAGACAATTGCCTTAGGATATTGATCTCACTATCATGATCTCATCATGATTCAATATCCCATACATTTGTCTATGGACCTTCATTACGATAGTCGTTTGCGAGAACTATTAAATGAAGAAATAATTGCCTTTATTAATAATCTTGAACTAGAATGTACAATGATTGGCTTTGAGGCCACCCAATTTTAACATTCTCCCACTTGGACTATAGCCTATCACCCATGTGTCTAAGTCCCATAGACTTAAGGTGACGTTCTAAATTGTTTTGAGACAATGGCATAGTCAAGGGATCTGCTACATTATCTTCAGATGAGACTTTCTCAACTACTATATCTCCTCGGGCGATGATCTCACGAATTAGATGAAATCGTCTCAGAATGTGCTTTGACTTCTGATGTGATCTGGGCTCCTTCGCTTGAGCTATTGCCCCATTGTTGTCACACAATAATGGAACATGATCTGAAATGCTTGGAACGACTCCAAGCGCCGAGATGAACTACTTCATGCAAACCGCCTCCTTGGCCGCTTCAGCTGTAGCAATGTATTCTGCTTCGGTCGTCGAATCTGCAGTTGTTTCCTGTTTGGAACTCTTCCAACTTACTGCACCTCCATTTAACATGAACACAAATCCAGACATGGATTTGCTGTCATCCATATCCGACTGGAAACTCGAGTCAGTAAATCCTCGAAGTTCCAAGTCGTTTCCTCCATAAATGAGAAATAGATACTTAGTCCTTCTCAAGTATCTAAGGATACATTTCACCGCCTTCCAGTATTCCTCACCTGGATCAGCCTGATATCTACTAGTGACACTTAATAGATGTGCCACATCAAGCCTAGTACATAGCATTGCATACATGATAGATCCTATTGCCGAGGCATAAGGAACTCTATCCTTGTATGCTCTCTCTTTAGGTGTCTTGGGAGACATTTCTTTAGAGAGATAAATTCCATGCCTCATAGGAACGAGGCCTCTCTTGGAATTTTCCATGCCAAACCTTTTGACTATGGTATCTATGTACATAGATTGGGATAATCCAAGCATCCTTTTGGACCTATCTCGATAGATCCTTATTCCCAGAATATAGGATGCTTCTCCCAAATCTTTCATGGAGAAGTTTTTGGATAACCAGGCCTTTACTGATGACAGCATTCCTACATCATTCCCAATGAGTAGAATGTCATCAACGTAAAGTACCAAAAAGGTAACTGCGCTCCCACTAACCTTTTTGTATACACAAGGTTCATCTTCATTCTTAATGAAGTCATAAGATTTGATTGCTTCATCAAATCTTAAGTTCCAAGTTCGGGATGCCTACTTTAATCCATAGATGGATCTTTGCAGCTTGCATACCTTGCTTGAATGCTCTTTGGAAGTGAATCCTTCAGGTTGTATCATATACACCTCTTCTTGAAGGTTCCCGTTAAGGAATGCTGTTTTCACATCCATTTGTCATATTTCATAATCAAAGAATGCAGCGATAGCAATAAGTATTCTGATTGACTTAATCATGGCAACTGGAGAAAAGGTTTCGTCATATTCAATGCCTTGCCTTTGACGATATCCTTTTGCTACCAGCCTTGCCTTGTATGTGTCAATCTGTCCATCTACCCCGATCTTTCTTTTAAAGATCCATTTACTACCAATAGGTACTATACCTTCTGGCAGATCAACCAAGTTCTAAACTTGGTTGGCATATATGGACTGAATTTCAGAATCCATTGTCTCTTGCCATTTTTCTGATTCATGACTATTTATGGCTTCTAGGTAGGTTTGAGGATCATCATCCTCATTTAAGTGCACTTTTGGCTTGCCATCATCGATATGTCCTGTTAGAATTGGGTGGCCTCAAAGCCAATCATTGTACATTCTAGTTCAGATTATTAATAAAGGTAATTATTTATTTATTTAATAGTTCTCGCAAACGACTATCGTAATGAAGGTCTATAGACAAATGTATGGGATATTGAATCATGATGAGATCATGATAGTGAGATCAATATCCTCAGTCAATTGTCTTAAATAGTTCTCGATCATAGGATATTTGAGATGGACATTAAATATCCGATAAATTCGACACAAGTTATGTCTGCTCATATGATTAGGGTGAATGATCTCACATTCACTCGTGTGTTGACACTAAGACAAACAAGTGGGTGCTCATTAGAGAATGAGTTCACTGAACAGACCCAAAATAAGAATTCCTGGTTGGTAATTATACCTATTAGTCAACCAGGGAATTCAATCGTTGCAGTAGCACAGTTGGTCCTTTGACCTGAGTCACCAATGATACCTTGTTTGTGGACCATTGTATCTTGATTCTCTGACTCGTGCACTTTAACCATTAAGTCCACCATAATCGGTCTTTCAGATACAGTGGAAAGCTTGCGAAGGTAATTGAGTGAACAACAAGGGATCACTCACTCTTGGTATAAGACTGGAGAGAGAATGTCCCATGGATGTGTACACAGAAATCCCTGGCCATGGTCAAATGAAAGAGATGTCTTTCTAGATATTAACTGTGTACTGGAATCCATCTGGATAATGCAATAGAGGGTTTGACTATAAAACCATACCCTTGCGTTATCGGGACATTGCATGAGTGAAGGATTATATCTGTGCGGCATCTGCAGACGGAAAGGTTCAATTGAAGGGAAAAGTATCCCTTATATCTTCTAGGATCATGAGGTAGTGTTTGGTGCTGTTCATGATCAAAAGGCCAAGTGATTTGATCATCAGATGATAATTCACTTGTTTATTAATTAATCATTTAACATATGATGTTTAAATGTTAATTAATAAATATTAAACTCAAGAAACAGTTCTAAGTTTAATGGGCCTGCAACTGGACTGATATATGGGCCTAGAGGGTCACACACATAAGAGTTCTCGTCAGACGGTGAGAGATGTTAAATTTCATGCTTATCTGGGTTTTTGTGAAAAGCCGCAGGATAAACATGAAGATTTAATGAAGAATTATCCAAGGCCAAACTCTTGGATAATCATGAGGATTAACTGTTGTGCTTATCCTTATTTCTATATAAGGAGGGCCAAGGGGGAGTGGTAAAAAGTTGGTTGGACAAATTTTACTCCCCAGATCCTGTCTCTCCTCTCTCTCTCTCCTTCTCTCTCTCTTGGAGTGGATCTGTCTCTCTCCGCGCATGGTGGATTTGAGATTTGGTCGGAGCACTCAAGCTGAGGAGGAAATCGCGTCTGCTGCGGGAACTCGTGTGGATACCTCTAGAGATCGTGCGCGTGCGCGATTACCTAGTCGGCATCATCCACGGGAGATTCGAAACCCCGCAAAGGTGAAGAACTGTTCTTCCCGCTTAGATTTTAATGTCTATTTTACGACCCCAGCAACCGATACAATGGAATCATTTTTATTCCCGCTGCGTTCTTGGCGATTCCTTACAGTGGTATCAGAGCCAGGTTGGCTGGTTCGGTTGTAAAACGGCACCGTTATGCGTGTTTTTCTCGTTATGTGTGAAGAACCCGTATTGTACATGTTCTTGTGTTTAATCCGATTAAAAATGACAGATTAGTGTTCATATGATGATCACGATCAATTTGATTATATTTCTGTATTTTTCGGATTTTTATTTGGGTTTTTCGGAGTTCTTCATGTGATGATGAACCGGGGTACTTCGACGGCTTCGTACGTGCATCCCAAGTGTTGGGATGGCGGCCCGGATGTCTGGATCATTAGGTGATAGTCACCACTAAACATTAGACACATTTGCCAGCGCCGGAGTGGCCTTGGAGAGCTGCAAATTTGAAGCCCTAATACGGATTTTATCCTGAAAAATCAGACTTAAGGGATACTTTCAAGGGCTCGGGTTGCTGCTTCGGGGGCCCCACCGGCGGCCATGCCGGCGCCGGACACGCCGCCGGCGCCGGGGGCATCGCCGGCCGGTGCCAATCGTCGCCGGGGGCCGGCCGGCGGCGGCGCCGGATCCTCCCAGCCGCAGATTCTGAAAGAAAAGGCAAGGGTTAGGGTTGCAGGAATCTGCCGAGCCGGCCGGTCCCGAGCCGGTTCGGACCGGTTCGGACCGGACCCGGCTTGGGCCTGGACCTAGCCGGGCCAGGTCCGGTGCCTGGCTCGACCAGGGTTCGACCCTGGCTGAGCCGGGTTCGACCCTGGCCGAGCCAGGGCTCGGGTCTAGCTGAGCCAGACCCCCTGGCCGAGCCAGGGCTCGACCCTGGCTGAGCCAGGGCCCTGGGTCCGGGCCATTGGGCCCTAATGGGCTGGGCCCATTTTCTGTTTTTTTAAAAATTGTTTTTAATGCTTGTTTAACCCCCTTTAAACCCATTATTAGCCCATTTAACCCCGTTTTAAAATTGTTTTAAAACAGAAAAATTATAGAAATAATTAATAATTGTTATTAATTATTTTTATGATTATTAACAGCTTATTAAATTGTTTAATAACTGTTATTTACTTAAGGGGCTTTGTAATTAATAGGGTGATAGTTAATTATTTAAAATTGTTTTAGATAATTAATTTTCCTATTAAATTAATTAGTTTAAAAATGTTTTAAACTAATTTTATGCATAACTTGTTTACATTTCTTTGTTCAAAGTGTTTGAATTAGTATTTAGATTAACTGAATAGTTTAGTTAGTTTATTTGTCAATAATATTGTGAATATTATTGATTATGCTGAAATAAATGTTATTTCGAAAACTAATTGGTATTATAATTTTATACTTATAAAATTTAATACCAAACAGCAATTATGTGATGATTGTGATGCATGTGATGTGTTTTATGGTGGGATGATCATGGACTTAGTATTTTCATGTGATGAATGATGTGAATGGATGCGATGCTTATTTCATTTGGGATTTTAAATAGGACCTGCGTGTCCTCCTCTCTCTTAATCCAAGTGTACTTTCTACCTTCCTATAAGATTGTACTCCCCTTGATAAGATCAAGGTTTCTAATTGTTTAAATGTATATTTGTGGACCTGCGAGTCCTGAATTTTGTATTTAAATGTATCGGATTAAGTTTAGAGGACGGGATCTTCTGAAGACACCTCTGGAGGGAGGACTCGCATAATATGGAACAAGTGTTGCTGTTTTCACATTAGGATCCTATTATGGATCATTGTTTGGCTCCGATGATTCCATAGTAGCTTTAGCAGTCCATGATCATCCCCATTTAATTTTTCTGCATATATGTGATATTTGTGGACGATGCTATCATATATATATTTCTATTTAGTATATTGATACTTCAAATTGAAATACTATTGATAGCACAATTTTTACAAATCAAAATAAAAAACCCTCTTTTAAAACTTAAGTTGTAAACGTGAGATATTAAGAATAATCCACGTAACCCACCATCATTATAGATCTTAGGATAATTCTTATCTCAAACGGATTTGTTGTACTACCACAAGGTCTGTTTGATTTAGAAATTAAACTAGGTCTACGACATGTGATGTCATTAAGATGAATGGACAAATAGTGTAGTTTTGTTGTGCTACCACAAGGATTGCACTATGAATTCATGTCATCTAAGTAATGATGGATAAACTTAACTGAATCAAATTGATTTGTTGTGCTACCACAAGGTCATTTTGATTCAGGGGTTAAATCGATCGGATATTGCAAACGTTACAATTGTCAAGAGTTGACTGCCTAAGGGACTTGATGTGATTTGTTGTGCTACCACAAGGTCACATGCATATTGCCCGAAGGATTCTGATCCCTACTAGGAGATCACCGGAATCTCCCGTTCTCTATCTTAGAGGGTCATACAGATCGCTGAAAAATAGTGGGAGCATAAATCTAGATTAAAAGTCATAAATCTGATTTTAAGAACTATCTGCTCATTTTATATATTTCCATGTAGGTCGCTATGTCGTCACCTAACCCCCTCCGTTGCATACTTGATGCAAATAAACTCACGGGACCAAATTACATTGACTGGTTACGCAACCTGAAGATTGTCCTCATGTGTGAAAAGCTAGCCTATGTCCTGGATCAACCAGATCCAGTGCAACCCGGTGATAATGCTAACGAAGATGAATTAATGATGTTTGAAAATTGGAAGGAGGACTCAGTCAAGGTCCAGTGTTATATGCTCGGTTCAATGAATAATGAACTGCAGCGACAGCATGATAACATGGAACCTAAGACCATTCTGAATCACCTACAAGAGTTGTTTGGTGAACAATCCAGAACAGAAAGATATGAGATATCTAAGAAATTGTTCATGACCAGAATGAGCGAGGGCACATCTGTGCAAACTCATGTGCTTAAGATGATAGAGTGGATTGAGAGGCTTGCTGTGCTGGACTTTGTTATGAACAATGACCTGAGCATTGACTTAATCCTACAGTCCCTTCCAGATTCATTTTCACAATTCATTATCAACTTCAATATGAACAAAATTGAAGTTTCACTAGCTGAGCTGCTCAACATGTTGAAGACAGCAGAAGGCACTATCCAGAAAGATAAGCCAAATGTAATGCTTGTTGGTAAGACCAACAAGAAAAGAAAAACTGGACAGACCTTTAAGAAAGGTAAGCCTAAGAAGCTAGTGAAAAGCAAACCGGCGAAACAAAAGGACAAAGCTAAAGTCAATGATAAAGGTCAGTGTTTCCACTGCCATAAAGAAGGTCATTGGAAGAGAAACTGCAAGATTTATCTTGCAGAAAAAGCAAAGGAGAAGCTTGGTGAAGCTTCAGGTATTCTCATGATCGATCTTAACTTGTCTTATAGAGAATCAACATCCTGGGTATAAGATACTGGATGTGTTTCTCATATCTGCAATAACTTGCAGGTGTTAACAAGTAAAAGAAGATTGAACCGCGGAGACGTGGATCTGAGGCTCGGGAATGGAGCAAAAGTTGCTGCGTTAGCTGTGGGGACAACAAGACTTCAAATGCCGTCAGGAGACTCTTTGGAACTGATAGATTGTGATTATGTTCCAACCATTATTAGGAATATCATATCTATTTCATGTTTAGATAGACAAGGATATTCTATGAAGCTAGAGAATAAAGGTTGTTCAATTTATCAAGTAGACAAATTGTTTGCTTCCGGATATTTATTGAATGGATTATATTTACTTGATATTTCATATGATGTTTGTCTGGTAAATAATTCTCTTGAACGCTTAGATAAGGATGTGAATAAATCGTACCTATGGCATTGTAGGCTAGGTCATATAAATGAGAACAAGATCATAAGGTTGCAAAAGAATGGATATCTTGATCCATTTGATTATGAATCATTTGCAACCTGTGAAGCTTGTCTCATGGGAAAGATGACCAAAGCTCCATTCTCAGGACATGGAGAAAGAGCTAAGGACTTATTGGAACTAATACATAGTGATGTATGTGGTCCAATGTCTACTCATGCTATAGGTGGTTACTCATACTTTGTTTCATTTACAGATGATTTCTCAAGATATGGCTACATATATTTAATGAAATATAAGTCAGAAGTCTTTGAGAAATTTAAAGAGTTTAAAAACGAAGTTGAGAACCAGACTGGAAAGAGTATTAAAACTCTTCGATCAGATCGAGGGGGTGAATACTTAAGTACAGAATTCACAGAATATCTTAAGGATAATGGTATTTTGTCTCAGTGGAATCCTCCCTATACACCTCAGTTAAATGGTGTATCGGAAAGGAGAAATCGTACTCTATTAGATATGGTACGATCCATGATGAGTAATGCTAACCTTCCAACCTCTCTATGGGGATATGCACTATTGACTGCTGCATATCTGTTGAACAAAGTTCCGAGTAAGTCAGTACCTTCCACTCCATATGAGATATGGAAAGGAAAGAAACCAGACTTTAAGCATGTTAGAGTCCGGGGTTGTCCTGCGTATGTCAAAAGACATGATCTAGACAAACTGGATTCCAGGACAGAGAAATGTAGATTTGTGGGATATCCAAAAGAGACTTTTGGATATTACTTCTATCAGCCCAGCGATCAAAGGGTGTTTGTCGCAAAAAGAGCTGTCTTCTTAGAGAAAGAATATCTCTCTAAAGAAGACAGTGGGAGCAAGATAGAACTGGAAGAAATTCTAGACTCACAAATCAACACTAGTTCATCTACTGAACCATTGACTCAAGAACTTGTTCAAGATGATACACAAAAGGTTCGCAGATCAGGTAGAGTGCCTAAGCAGCCTGAACGATATGTTGGACATATCGATGATGGCAAACCAAAAGTGCACTTAAATGAGGATGATGATCCTCAAACCTACCTTGAAGCCATAAATAGTCATGAATCAGAAAAATGGCAAGAGGCAATGGATTCTGAAATTCAGTCCATGTATGCCAACCAAGTTTGGAACTTGGTTGATCTGCCAGAAGGTATGGTACCTATTGGCAGTAAATGGATCTTTAAAAGAAAGATCGGGGCAGATGAACAAATTGACACATACAAGGCAAGGCTTGTAGCAAAAGGATATCGTCAAAGGCAAGGTGTTGACTATGACGAAACCTTTTCTCCAGTTGCCATGATTAAGTCAATCAGAATACTTATTGCTATCGCCGCATTCTATGATTATGAAATATGGCAAATGGATGTGAAAACAGCATTCCTTAACGGGAACCTTGAAGAGGTGTATATGATACAACCTGAAGGATTCACTTTCAAAGAGCATTCAAGCAAGGTATGCAAGCTGCAAAGATCCATCTATGGATTAAAACAAGCATCCCGAACTTGGAACTTAAGATTTGATGAAGCAATCAAATCTTATGACTTCATTAAGAATGAAGATGAACCTTGTGTATACAAAAGGGTTAGTGGGAGCGCCGTTACCTTTTTGATACTTTATATTGATGACATTCTACTCATTGGGAATGATGTAGGAATGTTATCATCGGTAAAGGCTTGGTTATCCAAAAACTTCTCCATGAAAGATTTGGGAGAAGCATCCTATATTCTGGGAATAAGGATCTATAGAGATAGGTCCAAAAGGATGCTTGGCTTATCCTAATCTATGTACATAGATACCATAGTCAAAAGGTTTGGCATGGAAAATTCCAAGAGAGGCCTCATTCCTATGAGGCATGGAATTTATCTCTCTAAAGAAATGTCTCCCAAGACAACTGAAGAGAGAGCATACATGGATAGAGTTCCTTATGCCTCGGCAATAGGATCTATCATGTATGCAATGCTATGTACTAGGCTTGATGTGGCACATCCATTGAGTGTCACTAGTAGATATCAGGCTAATCCAGGTGAGGAACACTGGAAGGCGGTGAAATGTATCCTTAGATACTTGAGAAGGATTAAGGATCTATTTCTCATTTATGGAGGAAACGACTTGGAACTTCGAGGATTTACTGACTCGAGTTTCCAGTCGGATATGGATGACAGCAAATCCATGTCTGGATTTGTGTTCATGTTAAATGGAGGTGCAGTAAGTTGGAAGAGTTGCAAACAGGAAACTACTGCAGATTTGACGACCGAAGCAGAATACATTGCTGCAGCTGAAGCGGCCAAGGAGGCGGTTTGGATGAAGAAGTTCATCTCGGCGCCTGGAGTCGTTCCAAGCATTTGAGATCCTGTTCCATTATTGTGTGACAACAATGGGGCAATAGCTCAAGCGAAGGAGCTAAGATCACATCAGAAGTCAAAGCACATTCTGAGACGATTTCATCTGATTCGTGAGATCATCGCCCGAGGAGATATAGTAGTTGAGAAAGTCTCATCTGAAGATAATGTAGCAGATCCCTTGACTAAGCCATTGTCTCAAAACAATTTAGAACGTCACCTTAAGTCTATAGGACTTAGACACATGGGTGATTGGCTATAGTCCATGTGGGAGAATGTTAGAATTGGGTGGCCTCAAAGCCAATCATTGTACATTCTAGTTCAGATTATTAATAAAGGCAATTATTTCTTCATTTAATAGTTCTCGCAAATGACTATCGTAATGAAGGTCCATAGAAAATTGTATGGGATATTGAATCATGATGAGATCATGATAGTGAGATCAATATCGTCAGTCAATTGTCTTAAATAGTTCTCGATCATAGGATATTTGAGATGGACATTAAATATCCGATAAGATCGACACAAGTTATGTCTGCTCATATGATGAGGGTGAATGATCTCACATTCACTCGTGTGGTGACACTAAGACAAACAAGTGGGTGCTCATTAGAGAATGAGTTCACTGAACAGACCCAAAATAAGAATTCCTGGATGGTAATTATACCTATTAGTCAACCAGGGAATTCAATCGTTGCAGTAGCACAGTTGGTCCTTTGACCTGAGTCACCAATGATACCTTGTTTGTGGACCATTGTATCTTGATTCTCTGACTCGTGGACTTTAACCATTAAGTCCACCATAATCGGTCTTTCAGATACAGTGGAAAGCTTGCGAAGGTAATTGAGTGAACAACAATGGATCACTCACTCTTGGTATAAGACTGGAGAGAGAATGTCCCATGGATGTGTACATAGAAATCCCTGGCCAGGGTCAAATGAAAGAGATGTCTTTCTAGATATTAACTGTGTACTGGAATCTATCTGGATAATGCAATAGAGGGTTTGACTATAAAACCATACCCTTGCGTTATCGGGACATTGCATGAGTGAAGGATTATATCTGTGCGGCATCAACAGACGTTAAGGTTCAATTGAAGGGAAAACTATCCCTTATATCTTCTGGGATCATGAGGTAGTGTTTGGTGCTGTTCATGATCAGAAGGCCAAGTGATTTGATCATCAGATGATAATTCACTTGTTTATTAAATAAATCATTTAACATATGATGTTTAAATGTTAATTAATAAATATTAAACTCAAGAAACAGTTCAAGTTTAATGGGCCTGCAACTGGACTGATATATGGGCCTAGAGGGTCACACACATAAGAGTTCTCGTCAGACGGTGATAGATGTTAAATTTCATGCTTATCTGGGTTTTTGTGAAAAGCTGTAGGATAAACATGAAGATTTAATGGAGAATTATCCAAGGCCAAACTCTTGGATAATCATGAGGATTAACTGTTGTGCTTATCCTTATTTCTATATAAGGAGGGCCAAGGGAGAGTGGTAAAAAGTTGGTTGGACGAATTTTACTCACCCCAGATTCTCTCTCTCCTCTCTCTCTCTCCTTCTCTCTCTCTTGGAGTGGATCTGTCTCTCTCCGCGCATGGTGGATTTGAGATATGGTCGGAGCACTCAAGCCGAGGAGGAAATCGCGTCTGCTGCGGGAACTCGTGTGGATACCTCTAGAGATCGTGCGCGTGCGCGATTACCGAGTCGGCATCATCCACGGGAGATTCGAAACCCCGCAAAGGTGAAGAACTGTTCTTCCCGCTTAGATTTTAATGTCCGTTTTACGACCCCAGCAACCGATACAATGGAATCATTTTTATTTCCGCTGCGTTCTTGGCGATTCCTTACATGTCCAACATATCTTTCAGGCTGCTTAGGCACTCTACCTGATCTGCGAACCTTTTGTGTATCATCTTGAACAAGTTCTTGAGTCAATGGTTCAGAAGATGAACCAGTGTTGATTTGTGAGTCTAGAATTTCTTCCAATTCTATCTTGCTCCCACTGTCTTCTTTTGAAAGATATTCTTTCTCTAGGAAGACAACTCTTTTTGCGACAAACACCCTTTGATCGCTGGGCTGATAGAAATAATATCCAAAAGTCTCTTTTAGATATCCCACAAATCTACATTTCTCTGTCCTGGAATCCAGTTTGTCTGGATCATGTCTTTTGACATGTGCAGGACAACCCCAGACTCTAACATGCTTAAAGTCTGGTTTCTTTCATTTCCATATCTCATATGGAGTGGAAGGTACTGACTTACTCGGAACTTTGTTCAATAGATATGCAGCAGTCAATAGTGCATATCCCCATAAAGAGGTTGGAAGTTTGGCATAACTCATCATGGATCGTACCATATCTAATAGAGTACGATTTCTCCTTTCCGATACACCATTTAACTGAGGTGTATAGGGAGGAGTCCACTAAGACAAAATACCATTATCCTTAAGATATTCTGTGAATTCTGTACTTAAGTATTCACCCCCTCGATCTGATCGAAGAGTTTTAATACTCTTTCCAGTCTGGTTCTCAACTTCGTTTTTAAATTCTTTAAATTTCTCAAAGACTTCTGACTTATATTTCATTAAATATATGTAGCCATATCTTGAGAAATCATCTGTAAATGAAACAAAGTATGAGTAACCACCCATAGCATGAGTAGACATTGGACCACATACATCACTATGTATTAGTTCCAATACGTCCTTAGCTCTTTCTCCATGTCCTGATAATGGAGCTTTGGACATCTTTCCCATGAGACAAGCTTCACAGGTTGCAAATGATTCATAATCAAATGGATCAAGATATCAATTCTTTTGCAACCTTATGATCCTGTTCTCATTTGTATGACCTAGCCTACAATGCCATGGGTACGATTTATTCACATCCTTATCTAAGCGTTCAAGAGAATTATTTACCAGACAAACATCATATGAAATATCAAGTAAATATAATCCATTCAATAAATATCCGGAAGCAAACAGTTTGTCTCCTTGATAAATTGAACAACCTTTATTCTCTAGCTTCATAGAATATCCTTGTCTATCTAAACATGAAATAGATATGATATTCCTAATAATGGTTGGAACATAATAACAATCTATCAGTTCCAAAGAGTCTCCTGACGGCATCTGAAGTCTTGCTGTCCCCACAGCTACCGCAACAACATTTGCTCCATTCCCGAGCCTCAGATCCACGTCTCCACGGTTCAATCTTCTTTTACTTGTTAACACCTGCAAGTTATTGCAGATATGAGAAACACATCCAGTATCTAATACCCAGGATGTTGATTCTCTATAAGACAAGTTAAGATCGATCATGAGAATACCTGAAGCTTCACCAAGCTTCTCCTTTGCTTTTTCTGCAAGATAAATCTTGCAGTTTCTCTTCCAATGACCTTCTTTATGGTAGTGGAAACACTGACCTTTATCATTGACTTTAGCTTTGTCCTTTTGAACCACCGGTTTGCTTTTCACTAGCTTCTTAGGCTTACCTTTCTTAAAGGTCTGTCCAGCTTTTCTTTTCTTGTTGGTCTTACCAACAAGCATTACATTTGGCTTATCTTTCTAGATAGTGCCTTCTGCTGTTTTCAACATGTTGAGCAGCTCAGCTAGTGAAACTTAAATTTTGTTCATATTGAAGTTGATAATGAATTGTGAAAATGAATCTGGAAGGGACTGTAGGATTAAGTCAATGCTCATGTCATTATTCATAACAAAGCCCAACACAGCAAGCCTCTCAATCCACTCTATCATCTTGAGCACATGAGTTTGCACAGATGTGCCCTCGCTCATTCTGGTCCTGAACAATTTCTTAGATATCTTATATCTTTCTATTCTGGATTGTTCACCAAACAACTCTTGCAGGTGATTCAGAATGGTCTTAGGTTCCATGTTATCATGTTGTCGCTGCAGTTCATTATTCATTGAACCGAGCATATAACACTGGACCTTGATAGAGTCCTCCTTCCAATTTTCATACATCATTAATTCATCTTCGTTAGCATTATCACCGGGTTGCACTGGATCTGGTTGATCCAGGACATAGGCTAGCTTTTCACACCTGAGGACAATCTTCAGGTTGCGTAACCAGTCAATGTAATTTGGTCCCGTGAGTTTGTTTGCATCAAGTATGCAACGGAGGGGGTTAGGTGACGACATAGCGATCTACATGGAAATATATAAAATGAACAGATAGTTCTTAAAATCAGATTTAGGACTTTTAATCTAGATTTATGCTCCCACTATTTTTCGGCGATCTGTATGACCCTCTAAGATAGAGAACGGGAGATTCCGGTGATCTCCTAGTGGGGATCACAATCCTTCGGGCAATATGCATGTGACCTTGTGGTAGCACAACAAATCACATCAAGTCCCTTAGGCAGTCAACTCTTGACAGTTGCAACATTTGCAATATCCGATTGATTTAACCCCTGAATCAGAATGACCTTGTCGTAGCACAACAAATCAATTTGATTCAGTTAAGTTTATCCATCATTACTTAGATGACATGAATTCATAGTGCAATCCTTGTGGTAGCACAACAAAACTACACTATTTGTCCATTCATCTTAATGACATCACATGTCGTATATCTAGTTTAATTTCTAAATCAAACAGACCTTGTGGTAGCACAACAAATCCGTTTAAGATAAGAATTATCCTGAGATCTATAATGATGGTGGGTTACGTGGATTATTCTGAATATCTCACGTTTACAACTTAAGTTTTAAAAGAGGGTTTTTTTATTTTTTTTGATTTGTAAAAAATCGTGCTATCAATAGTATTTCAATTTGAAGTATCAATATACTTATCAGAAATATATATATGATAGCATAGCTCACAAATATCACATATATGCAGAAAAATTAAATGGGGATGATCATGGACTGCTAAAGCTACTATGGAATCATCGGAGCCAAACGATGATCCATAATAGGATCCTAATGTGAAAACAGCAACACTGGTTCCATTTGATGCGAGTCCTCCCTCCAAAGGTGTCTTCAGAAGATCCCGTCCTCTTAGCTTAATCCGATACATTTAAAAATGAAATTCAGGACTCGCAGGTCTACAAATGTACATTTAAACACTAAGAAACCTTGATCTTATCAAGGGGAGTACAATCTTATAGGAATGTAGAAAGTACACTTGGATTAAGAGAGAGGAGGACACGCAGGTCCTATTTAAAATCCCAAATGAAATAAGCATCGCATCCATTCACATCATTCATCACATGAAAATACTAAGTCCATGATCATCCCACCATAAAACACATCACATGCATCACAATCATCACATAATTGCTGTTTGGTATTAAATTTTATAAATATAAAATTATAATACCAATTAGTTTTCGAAATAACATTTATTTCAGCATAATCAATAATATTCAAAACATTATTGACAAAATAACTAACTAAACTATTCAGTTAATCTAAATACTAATTCAAACAATTTGAACAGTAAAAGTAATCAAGTTATGCATGAAATCAGTTTAAAACAATTTTAAACTAATTAATTTAACAGGAAAATTAATTATCTAAAACAATTTTAAATAATTAACTAACACCCATTAATTATTAAGCCCTTTAAGTAAATAACAGTTATTAAACACTTTAATAAGCTGTTAATAATCATAAAAATAATTAATAACATTTATTAATTATTCCTACAATTATTCTGTTTTAAAACAATTTTAAAACGGGCTTAAATGGGCTAAAAATGGGTTTAATGGGGTTAAACAGGCATTAAAAAATAATTTTTAATTAACCAAAAAATGGCCAGCCCATTAGGGCCCAAATGGCCCGGACCCGGACCCTGGCTGGACCAGGGTCGAGCCCTCGCTCGGCCAGGGTCGAACCCTGGCTCGGCCAGGGGCTCTTGCTCGGCCAGGGTCAAACCCTAGTCGAGCCAGGGCGCCGCCCAGCCCCTGTCCGGTCCGACCGGATCGGGACAGGGCGGTCCGGCCCTATCCTCCCCGCTCGACCGGCCCGTGCCCTTCTTCCCAACAGGAGGCAGGAACCCTAGGGTTCCCTCCCGGCGGCGCCGCCGCCGAGCTCCGGCCACCCACCGGCGGGTGCCGGCCTGGCCGGCGATGTCCCCCGGCGCCGGCGACGTGCCCGGCGCCGGCGGGGTCGCCGGTGACCGGCGATGGAGAGCAAAACAAGCCCCCGGAAAACCCAAAAATCTGATTTTTTTCTGGTTTTAAAAAACCGAGTTTGGACTCGATTTTTAGCACCTCCAAGGGCACTCCGGTGCCGATCATCATGCCCAATCCTTAGAGGTGACTATCACCAAGAGATCTGGACATTTGGGCCGCCATCCCAACACTTGGGAATCGCGTACGAAGCCGCTAAAGTACTCCGTTCGTCGTCCCACGAAGCATTCCGAAAAACCCAAATAAAATCCGAAAAATTACAAAAAAATAATCAAATTAATTATGATCATCATATGAACACTAATCTGTCATTTTCAATCAGATTAAACACAAGAACACGTACACTACGGGTTCTTCACGCATAACGAGAAAAACACGCAAAACGGTGCCGTTTTACAACCGAACCAGCGAACCTGGCTCTGATACCACTGTAAGGAATCGCCATGAACGCAGCGGAAATAAAATTGATTCCATTGTATCGGTTGTTGGGGTCGTAAAACGGACATTAAAATCTTAGCGGGAAGAACAGTTCTTCACCTTTGCGGGGTTTCAAATCTCCCGTGGATGATGCCGACTTGGTAATCGCGCACGCGCACGATCTCTAGAGGTATCCACACGAGTTCCCGCAGCAGACGCGATTTCCTCCTCGACTTGAGTGCTCCGACCAGATCTCAAATCCACCATGCGCGGAGAGAGACAGATCCACTCCAAGAGAGAGAGAGAGGAGAGAGAGAATCTGGGGTGAGTAATTCGTCCAACTAACTTTTTACCCCTCCCCCTTGGCCCTCCTTATATAGAAATAAGGATAAGCACAACAGTTAATCCTCATGATTATCCAAGAGTTTGGCCTTGGATAATTCTCCATTAAATCTTCATGTTTATCCTGCAGCTTTTCACAAAAACCCAGATAAGCATGAAATTTAACATCTCTCACCGTCTGACGAGAACTCTTATGTGTGTGACCCTCTAGGCCCATATATCAGTCCGGTTGCAGGCCCATTAAACTTAGAACTGTTTCTTGAGTTTAATATTTATTAATTAACATTTAAACATCACATGTTAAATGATTAATTTAATAAACAAGTGAATTATCATCTGATGATCAAATCACTTGGCCTTCTGATCATGAACAGCTCCAAACACTACCTCATGATCCCAGAAGATATAAGGGATACTGTTCCCTTCAATTGAACCTTTCCGTCTGCCGATACCGCACAGATATAATCCTTCACTCATGCAATGTCCCGATAACGCAAGGGTATAGTTTTATAGTCAAACCCTCTATCGCATTATCCAGATGGATTCTAGTACACAGTTAATATCTAGAAAGACATCTCTTTCATTCGACCCTGGCCAGGGATTTCTGTGTATACATCCATAGGACATTCTCTCTCCAGTCTTATACCAAGAGTGAGTGATCCCTTGTTGTTCACTCAATTACCTTCGCAAGTTTTCCACTGTATTTGAAAGACCGATTATGGTGGACTTAATGGTTAAAGTCCACGAGTCAGAGAATCAAGATACAATGGTCCACAAACAAGGTATCATTGGTGACTCAGGTCAAAGGACCAACTGTGCTACTGCAACGATTGAATTCCCTGGTTCACTAATAGGTATAATTACCATCCAAGAATTCTTATTTGGGTCTATTCAGTGAACTCATTCTCTAATGAGCACCCACTTGTTTGTCTTAGTGTCATCACACGAGTGAATGTGAGATCATTCACCCTCATCATATGAGCAGACATAACTTGTGTCGATCTTATTGGATATTTAATGTCCATCTCAAATATCCTATGATCGAGAACTATTTAAGACAATTGCCTTAGGATATTGATCTCACTATCATGATCTCATCATGATTCAATATCCCATACATTTGTCTATGGACCTTCATTACGATAGTCGTTTGCGAGAACTATTAAATGAAGAAATAATTGCCTTTATTAATAATCTTGAACTAGAATGTACAATGATTGGCTTTGAGGCCACCCAATTCTAACATACTCTTCAATCAGGAGCAGTTTAAGGTATGCGTCCATGTATAGTCAAACTCACATTCGAGATCCCATCTCGAAATTGACCTTACAACTACATATCCTAGGGACAACGCAAAGTAATCCACAGATTACAAGTTTACGCTCTAAATACCATTTAAATATATTGAACAAGATTATACAACACATTGGGCCTACACGACCCATGATTGGTCTGTAGGACACCCAAAAAACTAACATGTCTTAGGGTTAGTCGACCCTAGGCAGAGAGAGGGTGAGTCTAAGGAGACTTTTAGAGATAGATTGTCTAGGTCAGCTGCCGGGGTGTATTGTTGGGACGAGAGTCAGCGAGAGCTAGTAGATCAGCAACTTAGGATCTTCTTAGTATTTTTCTTTTGGAGGTTGCACTTCGGGACGAAGGGTGACCATATTCACTGTAGGTTCTTAGGTCTCCTTAAGTATTTAGATCGATTAGGAAAGTACGCCTAGGGTGCGGCCCTTCTGGCCCACCACCTCACTGACCTGTCCGCGGTGGGTTTGGACTACGAGACTACCGTCAGCGGCTTCGCGCCGTTTCTTTAGGTACATTTATTTCATTTATTTATTATATTTTATGAAATGATTAAATGCATGCTTATGATGATTTCTAACCTATATGTTTGTTTATACAGATTTGGACCTATTATTACTTTCCTCTAGGTCGGGCGAAGCCCGTTCGTCCAGACGCCGTCCCACTGGCCCGCAGGTGGTGGCTGGTTGTGGATACAACACCACAGCATCATCAGCTCACGGCTCTTCGTCGTCAGTTCCTCGACTACCTGGAGCTCCTGGTGAGTTTATATTTAATGATTGTTTATGTTTATTCAATTAAATGCAATTGTTTATTTGATTATGAATGCAATTAACCTATGTGAATGCAAGTGATTTGGCGCCCTTATTTGGGCATGGGGGAGGCAGGACAGCCTTGGGTGGAGGCTGGGCAGGCGAGGTGTAGGTCCATTGCCTCAACGAGATCGAGCTCCTGCATTTGTGGTTAGCGATGAGGACACTGGGGCTTCACCAGGAGTGGATCAAGGAGGAGATCCCAGAGGGGATTGGGAGGACGATGCGGGGGAAGTAAGCTCGCACTGACTGGTGGGCAAAATTTCCGAAGCAGCGTACTGATTGGGAGCGTCGTGGAGTCCCGTAGAGTCACACATAGAGAGTAGTGAGGCCTACCTCCACCAGTATCGGTCCATTACGTTGCCCATCTCCAGCAGGTCCATCCTCTTGATGTAAGTATGGTTATATGCTTCTTGAATTTTATTATTATCTTACCTAAGTTCGTGAATGAATGAATGACATGATGTGCTTTGACTATGCAGGATGTGCGAGATGCCACCATCCTCACCCTCCGAGCTCGACTCCACGATGCGGAGGCCTAGCTCGATCAAGTTCAGGAGGAACTCCACACCCTGGTATGTATGCATGAATCATTTAAATGTATGAATGATCATTTTTTTAATTAAATTATTTTGACACTTAACCACTGACGGTAACCTTTTGGTACAGCGTGCCGCCTACACACAGGCTGCCCAGCCTCCCATAGACATGGCCGGAGCCTTATCCTCGAGTGCATATCATGAGGCTGCCCTCGCTGATCTCCAGGAGCAGCTGGCTTGAGCTATCCATCGGGCCTCTCTAGTGGAGGAGGACCGTGCCTCCAGGGTAAGTTCTTATCTTGAACCGCTCATCTCTTGAATAGCTTGATTCTGAATCTTATTTGCACTGACTGTATCTTCCCTTTGATTAATCAACAGGTTGTTGAGCTTCAGGAGGCCCTTCAGAGGGCTGGAGTAGAGCTTGAGCAAACATGGAGTGCAACGACCCAGGCGTAGGCGGACGCTGCTCGGATCAGAGACTTGGACGAGCAATTGGCACGCCTCTCTGCCAGTGATCTTTCTCGCGAGCTAGCACGACTCCGAATGTGTCTGGAGGTTGATACCAAGGAGAGGGACCGGGAGCGCAGACGGTTGATGGAAGATCTCCAGTCTCTACAGGGCCAGTTGTCTGTCGCCGAGCACGAGCGGCGAAGCGTGGAGGAGCAGTACCAGCGTGCTCGACAGAGAGCTCGCGAGAGAGGTCAATGGAGCGCATTAACCTCGAGCATTGCCGTGTCTTCTAGTCGGGCCGATCCTAGTATGATGGGGCCACCACCACCACCGCCTAGAGTGCCAGAGGCATAGGATGAGGCTCAGAGTCAGCTGGACGAAGGCACCGGCGAGAGCCAACTATGAGCATGCTGATGCTGATGATGTGACATTTCTCGTACTGTTGTTATACTACTGGAGTTCGATTGACATACTTTGATGGACTTTTTGTTTCTCATATATGTACGTGAAAATACTTGGATATGCAATATATGTGTGAGACTTCTTGTAAGCTTTTGAATGTCTCTTTTGTTTCCTGCACACGACTTAAACAAACAAGTTAAGCGTCTGTTCTGGCTTAGCCCCTTTCCTAGTTAAGTAATCGACTAACTGATCCTATCTGTAAGGATTGAGGTTTTAGATCCGGTTATCGGGTCAGTTTCGGGGTCGGATCCCTTAGTTTGGGCCCTGGTGGGGCTGGGGCTTAGTTTTCCTTTCGCGTCGAGCTTACTCGACGCGGTTCAAACGGCGTCCAACAATGTGGACGTGTTTTAGGCTGTGCCACGTGGGCGCCACGTGAGCTGGCTTTGGGGTGCGAAAGTACGGCCCCGATCTTATCGTCTGAATGGCGTCTTGTATGGACGACGCCATTTAGAGTACGGCCCTGATTTGTCAGATTACGGCCCGGTCTTGTCGTCTGAATGACGTTGGACTTGAATGACGCGTTTTCCTTAGTTTCTATTTGACCCGCGAACCCTCCTTCCTTTCCCTCATTCTCTCCTTTCTCTTCTCTCTCCTCTCTTCCCTCCGACTCTCCAGCGCTCCTTTGCCCCTCTCCTTGCTTTCCTCTCCCCATTCCTCCTCTCCCTCCACTCCATTAACCGCCCAACTTCCTCCACTACTACCACCACTTCTTCCGCGACGCATTTCCCTCCGGACGGCGACCGACGTCCCGGTGGAGTAACGGCGTCTACGGTGGTACCGGCGGCGGCGTGTGGCGAGGCGGGTTGGCGGCTTGGATCTAGGAGGAGTTCGAGTAACCGGTAGGGTGACGATCCCCGTTGTATTGTGTTTAAAAACCATGTTTTTCCCACTTTGAAGCATGTTTAGGGGGTTTTGGGGTGAAAATACTAATTGCATGAAATGAGAAATTGGGGGTTTTAATGGGTATTTAGGTTCTTCTTCTCCTCCTCCACTTTGTAGTGTTTTTACACGATTTGGAGGAGGAAATCCCACCCCGTGGATTGGAAGATGGCGGAGGAAGAACCTGTCTGTGAGAGTTAAATGGCGTTGGGGGACAGCGACGCCTTTTAGAAAGGTGGCTTCCACCTGCGATGCGATTTAGCCCAAATAACATACTCTGTCTCTGGACTGATGAGCGTCCAGGGACAGCGACGCTTTTTAAACGACGACTTTCATACTCAACGCGTTTTAAGTCAGATCACCACGAGGTCTATCTTTGTTGCTGTCGTTATCAGGCGACTCGGGACAGCGACGCCTTTTAAACGGCGACCCTTTTGAACGACGCGATTTAGTCCATATTCTGAGGCCCATTTTCACATGAACCAGTTTAAGAGTCTTGAATGACGTCGGCCATGGGCGACACGATTCAAAGACATAATCTCATTAATTCCTACAATTAACACGTGTTTATATTGTTAGATAGTTTAGTTAATTGCATGCTTGAAATCATACTTGTGGACGATGGATTCTACGTGATCGGATCGCACCGTGTTGCGTTTTGTGCGATTGTGGACCTAGAGTGACAGTTGTTAGCGCTTTGGCACCCTGTGTCGGTGTGGGAGTGATACGGCGCTGGTGTGGGAGTGGTGGGGTGACGCCTAGAGAGAGGGTCACTTTGTGTACCCCGGGGTATAGCTAGTACCGGTGTGGGAGTGGTACATTCGGAGTGTCACTCGTGCTGGGGGAAGCAGAACCACTTGGAGCTTGTCAGGCCGGAGTAGCCAATGCGCTATCCGAGGGGTTGCTGTTTGGTCTTAGCGGGTCGGTGTTTCCCGCGTTCGGTCGTGTGGTTGGCGTGTTTTGCCGAGACGCTGGTTGCGGGCTCCGTGGTAGAATGGTTTCAGAATTTTGCATGTTATATTTCGAATGCATGCGTTTTATATCGAAATTTAGGAATTGTGTTTACTGCTTTACTTGCTTAAATTGTCTATATTTGTGTTGCTGCACTTGTGGGTGCGTGAGTGGGCGGTGGGGATCGAAGGATCCCTACTGAGTCTTTTCGATGAGACTCACCCCTGCGGTTTTCAGGTGAGGGTTCTAGGCAGGCGTAGCTAGAAAAGTGTTGCTTTGGGTCATGCGCCAGCAGCCGCTGTTTCGGGATATGCCCCGATGTAGTTGTTATTTTATTTTCTAGCCTGTACGCTTAATGATTTCTTTTCAGTTGGAGTATGTAATTATTTGTTAAGTCAAGTCGCTTTGTAATAATTTTTAACTATTGCACTTCCTTTTCAATTCGATGCGATGTAAATGTTTAGCTTAGTTTATTATTTATTTCAAGACTTATCAAGATCCTGGTTTGGTTCCAAATTAATGATTCGGTACCCATTTAGTAATCAGATCCCCGATTATAAGGTGGCGGGTCGTTACGCTATCCTTGGTGAATGGGTCAAGGGGCAAAACCTTTATTCAACGAAGACGAAAAATAAATGATTAAAAGGACAGTAATTTAACGTGCAACATACAAGCACATAAATGCCAACTGGAAATCACAAAAAATGTAGCACATGTGATTTTGAAATATACATTTTTTTGTGATTTTAAAATATATACATTTTTTGTGATTTTGAAATATCTATTTTTTTGTGATTTTTAAATTTTCATTTTTTTGTGATTTTGAAATATCCATTTTTTTGTGATTTTGAAATATTAACTTAACCTAAAGACCAACATGGTACATGGATCAAAAGAGCTTACTTATTCGTTATCTTAATTTCCTAATTATTTTTTAATAACCTAATCCACGTTCATTGTGCTTATGTCTGTGATGCCATTCGATGATCTGACCCTTAGTCAATTTAGGCCATCCTTTAAGTTTGGAGTACACCCCTTAGGAAGAAGGGAGTAAATGGTCCAGAAAGTTCATGAGAGGGTTCCGAAGACCTAGGAAGAGGTCCATCCTTTGCCCTAGTTTTCGTTAGGGTTCGGTCATTTTCACTTTGCGGGATATTTTTGACCTTGCGCTCCCTTTTATTTGGATATTTGGCCTTTTGAATTGACTTTGACTTTGTGGCCTTTTTTTTATTTGACTTTTGCCTTTTTCTTTTGATTTTGGGGCAGATCATTTGATTCCACACCCCCCCCCCCTCCTTTTTTTTTTATGACGGCTTCCTACTAAGACGGCGGGTATTTTTCAGTAGTCTATCCTGAGCCTCGTTCTGACATCGCGAGCCGAGAAAGAAAGAACAGGTTGCACTTTACATTCTTAGTTAGGCTGTCAACCTTCCTTGGACTTCACATCTCTTGTTACTCAAGAACAAAGCGTGTTTGTGTGTGTATAATGCGCCTAAATTAGACCATTAAAGACTAACGAGGGAATTTAGGAATTCAAATTTTCTGACTCCACTGGTCTTTGTACCATACTAATCGACATGCCTAATCTAAGGATAGTATTTCTTTAAAAGCAAACCATTCTAGGGATGAGATAATTCTTGATCTTCTGCATTAACCAGCCTATAGGTGTTTCCAGGAAAAACATTTTTCAGAACATAAGAACCTTCCCAATTTGGTTGGAGCTTAGAACGAGGACCACCAGGTTTTACGAAAATCATTTTTACAACCATTTCACCAACTTTGAACTTTCTTTTGGTAAAAACGTGCAATTCTATTATGATAAACTCGTGCATGGTTAGCAGCTGACCATCTTTCCTTGTCTAAGAATTCCAATTGAGTGAGAAGTGCAGAGCGATGCTCATCAATAGAAAAATCCTTGTTCAATTGTACTGCTAATGACGACATGAGGACTTTGTATGGAACTACCACCTCCATTCCGAATGTCAAAGAATATGGTGTTTGTCAAGTGGGAGTGTGGACTGAAGTTCGGTAGGCCTATAGAGCCTCAACAAGTTTTTCTGGCCAATCTGTGTATTTGTTAGACTTACATGTTTTCTTTATGATTTTAATCAAAGTTTTGTTAGTTGCCTCTGCTTAGCCATTGCCCTGTGGATAATATAAAGATAGATGATGCAATGCAATTTTATACCTGCTGCGAAGATCCTTTAATTCTTGTGAGATGAATTGCGGTCCATTATCAATGACGATAGTGCTTGAAATCCCGAACCTGGTGATAATATTCTTCATGATGAACTTACAAACCGTTGATGCTTTGATTTTCGTGTAAGCTTCGAGTTCTGCCTCTTTGGTGAAGTACTCCATTGCTGTGAGGATAAAAGATTTCTATTTGAGCGAGCAATTAGGATCACCAAGGGGACCAATGATGTCGAATGCCTACATGAAGAAAGTGTTAGGTTCGCTGTGTCGGATCCGAGCAAAAATGCAGCGGATAATAAATTTTGGATCGGATACGTCTTGTTTCGATCAACAAAAACCTCAAATGGTAAATTGGATTTACCTTGCGCAGATTTGAATCTGTGTTAGTTTGGTTTTGTCGGTGTGATGCCGCAAGCCGTATAGGTGCCCGACCTCTTGCAATATCCACGCGGTCTTCCTCTCGGTGGATCGTCTTCGCTTCCTCGCTTGTAGCAATGTCTACAGATCCCGTCTGGCTGCATGTAATCCTCTGTGACGTGCGGATTCAGATTCCCATCAGACGGGAAGACGAAGTAGGCGAGAGTCGGAGCAGAGTCTCCTGGGCCGGCCAGAGGAGGGGGGGCGCCCAGAGAGAGAGGAGAGAGAGAGGGGGGGCGGCTAGGTCAGGGTTTCTTGCCCCTGAGCTAGCCCGAGTATTTTATAATAAGTGTTTCGTGGTTTTTCAAGTACCACACTTATCCATAACCTTGTCAAAATATCCACCGACTTGAAAACTTTTTACGTGTGACCCTCTAGGCTCAAATACCAGTCCAGTTAATGGTCCATTAAGTCTAGTAACCTTTTACGGACCCACTGAATTGATTAATATCCTTATATTAATTAATCAGCTGAATTTAATATCCTATAATAAATTCAGACGGGCTTCCGATCACGTTGGGTGCCAAGCAACACCGCATTATCTCGGACTCGGAATGTATTGGGGTTTATGCAACCCTCTATGGGAACCTTTCCGTCAACAATTACCGAGCGGATATAATCATTCATCCGTGCAATGTTCTTGAATCAACCTGGGTTATGGTTTACTGTTAAATCCTAGACGGTCGATTCACTTGAATCAGATGCCGCTAATCTATATCAGATAACTCTTTATCTGATACAGAGTCCACCCTAGCCAGGGACTTAAGCACATCATTTCTGGAACATTCTCTCTCCTATTATCGAGAACGGATGATCCCGTATTGAACATACAATTACCTTCGAGGGCATCTCCTTGAACCCGATCACGTGACTTATAGATAACCCAAGGTTAGGGATTCATTAGTCAAGGTCAAAGTTTAGAAATCTATCAACAAGGTATTCTTGGTGTCTCAGTTCCAAGGACCATCCACGCAACCGTGACAAAAGAATCAAGCTGGTTAACAGTTAGGTAGAGACCATCCAGCGATTCATGGTCGGATCAGTTTAGTGAGCTCATTCACTATTGAGCACCTATAGGTCCAGCATAGTGTCTCCACACAAATGACTTATAAGATCAGTCACCCTCATCGTATGAGCTGAAGAAACTTGTACTAGTCTGTTCGGATGTTTGATGTCTATCTCAAACATCCTCTGACTAGGAACAATTAAGAACATGTGTTTATAAGTTTTCGGTCTCGTAATTATGATCTCATCATAATCCGAAGACTATTGTGCATGTTCATGGACTCAACGTGATACGATAAACAAAGATTAATTTAATTACAAAATGAATTTATGCCATTATATTAATAAACTGAATAATACACAGTATCAGATTGGCTTTCGGGCTACCTAATACTAACAATCTCCCACTTGGACTAAAGCCAATCACTTTTATACAGAATACCCATATTCTCTAAGTGTTGCTCAAAGACATTTTGAGACAAAAGCTTCGTCAGTGAATCTGCTATGTTGTTGGATGAAGGAACTCTTTCCACCACAACATCTCATCGAGCTATAATCTCTCTGATCATATGAAAGTGTCGCAGAATGTGCTTCGACTTCTGATGAGACCTCGACAATTTCGCTTGAGCAATCGCCCCATTGTTGTTACACAGCAGTGGGACGGGACCAGAGATGCTTTCCACTACACCAAGATCGCCGATGAATTTCTTCATCCAGACTACTTCCTTGGCGGCTTCAGCAACAACAATATACTCAGCTTCCGTTGTCGAATCAGCAGTAGTTTCTTGTTTGAAACTCTTCTAGCTCACTACTCCCCCGTTGAGTGTGAAGACAAAACCTGATGTCGACTGCTGTCATCCGGATCAGATTGAAAACTCGAGTCAGTATATTCTTGCAACTTTAAGTTTCCTCTTCCATAGACCAAAAACATATCCTTAGTTCCTTTCAAGTACTTAATTATATATCTCACAGCCTTCTAGTGTTTATCACCTGGATCTGCCTGATGGCTGCTTGTAACACTTAGAGTATATGCACTATCAGGTCTAGTACATAGCATGACGTACATGATGGAACCTATGGTTGAAGCATAGGGAACCTTATCTATCATTGCTCTCTCCTCAGGAGTCTTGAGAGACTGACCTTTAGAGAGATAAATTCCATGTCTCATCGGTATGAGACCTTTCTTGGAATTCTCCATGCTAAACCTTTTGACAATAGTTTCTATGTACATGAATTGGGTTAAAGCAAGCATATTCTTTGATCTATCTCTATAGATCCGTATTCCTAATACGTAAGATGTTTCTCCCAAAGCCTTCATAGAGAAGTTCTTGGAGAGCCGAATCTTTACCGATGACATCATCTCTACATCATTCACAATAAGTAGGATGCCATCAACGTAAAGAACTATAAATGTGATTGCACTCCCACTATTTTTCTTATACACACAAGGCTCATCTTCATTCTTAATGAAGCCATAATATTTGATCGCCTCATCAAACATTATGTTCCGATTCCAGGAAGCTTGCTTCAGTCCATAAATAGACCGTTGCAACTTGCATACCATATCTAGAGATTCCTTTGATGTGAAGCCCTCTAGTTGTATCATATACACCTCTTTCTCAAGGTTTCTATTGAGGAAGGCCGTCTTCACATCCATCTACCAGATTTCATGATCATGGTATGCAACAATAGCGAGAAGCACTCTGATAGACTTAATCATGGCAACGAGTGAGAAGGTCTCGTCATAGTCAATGCCTTGCCTTTGACGATAGCCCTTCGCCACTAATCTTGCCTTATAAGTCTCAATTCATCCATTTGTGCCAATCTTTTTAAAGATCTATTTGCAACCGATAGGTACTATACCCTCGAGCAAGTTGACCAAGTTCCAAACTTGGTTGATGTACATGGACTGAATTTCAGAATTCATGACTTTTCGTCATTTCCCTGCCTCTAGACTTTCAATGGCCTCTTGGTAAGTCTTAGGATCATCATCCTCATTATAGAGTATCCTAGAACCATCCAAACTGATATGTCCTACATATCTTTCGGGTGGTTTAGGTACTCTTTCTGACCTACAAAGTTGTTGTGTACTTTCTTGAACAGGTTCAAAAACTGACAGTTCATCTAATGAACCATTAACAGTTTGTGGATCAGAAATTTCTTCCAGAGTTACTTTACTCCCACTGTCCTTTTGGAGAATATGATCTTCTTCCAAAAAGACAGCTCTCCTGGCTGCAAAGACCTTTTGTTTGCCAGGATGATAAAAGTAATATCTGTAAGTTTCCTTCGGGCATCCCACAAATCTGCATTTGTCATTTTTGGACTCCAGCTTATTTGCATCATGTCTCTTGACATGAGCAGGATATCCCCAAACTTTGACATGTTTAAGGTCTAGTTTCCTTCCATTCTATATCTCATATAGATTGATTGCAACAGATTTGCTGGATACCTTGTTTAGGATATACATAGCCGAGCTAAGTACATATCCCCATAAAGACACTGGTAATTTGGACATACTCATCATCGATCGCACCATTTCCATTAATATGCGATTCTTCCTTTATGATACACCACTCATTTGAGGTGTATAAGGAGGTGTAAACTGAGAAAGGATACCATTATCCTTTAAGTATTTTGTGAACTCTGTATTCAAATATTCTCCACTACGATCGGATCGGATGGTTTTGATACTCTTTCCATTTTGTTTCTCTACTTCATTCTTGAATTCTCTGAATTTCTCAAAAACTTTTGATTTATACTTCAATAAATATATGAAGTCATACCTTGAGAAATCATTAGTGAACGTAATGAAGTATGAGAAACCACCAATGGCTTGGGTTGACATAGGACCACATACATCAGAATGTATTAGTTACAGTATGTCTTTGGCTCATTCTCCAATTCCAGTAAATGGAGATTTAACCATTTTACCCATCAAACATGACTCACAGGTTGCATATGATTCTTAATAAAATAGATCTAAGTATCTATTTTTATGTAGCCTTTGGAGTCTATTTCCACCAATGTGATCAACCCTACAATGCCATAGGTAGACTTTGTTCACTTCATACTTATTTCTTTTAGTTAAAGAATTGATATTTAAATTATCGTGAGGCACACTCAATAAGTACAATCCATTGGATAATGAAACAGAAGCTGTTAATTTATTTCTGAAATAAATTGAACAACAATGGTTCTCAACAGATAAAGTGTATCCAATTCTATCTAAACATGAAATAGAATTAATATTCCTTATTATGCTAGGTACATAATAACATTCATCTAATGAAAAAGTATCTCTGGATGGTAGCTTCAGCTTCACTGTCCCAACAACGATCGCGGCAACTCTTGCGCCATTACCTAGCCTCATCTCTACCTTCCCGGTTCTCAGCTTACGCCTTCTTGTCAGTGCCTGCACAAAATTGCGGATATGAGAAACACATCCTGTTAGTATTAGGTGGTCTCAAAGCCAATCTGATACTATGTATGGATTCAGTTTATTAATAAATGACATTAATTCATTGTGTGTAATTAGTTCAATTTATTTTTATTGTATCATGATGAAGTCCATGAACATGTGCAACAATCTTCCGATTATGATGAGATCATAATTACGGGACTGAAGACTTATAAACACGTATTCTTAATTGTTCCTAGTCGGAGGATATTTGAGATGGACATCAAACATCCAGATAGACTAATACATGTTTCTTCAGCTCATGTGATGAGGGTGACTGATCCTATAAGTCACTTGTGTGGAGACACTATGTTGGACCTGTAGGTGCTCATTGGGGAATGAGTTTACTGAACTGATCCGACCATGAATTGCTGGATGGTATATACCTCACTGTTAACCAGCTCGATTCTTTTGTCACGGTTGCGTAGATGATCCTTGGACCTGAGACATCAAAGATACCTTGTTGGTACATCTCTGAACTTTGACTTTGACTAACGAATCCCTAACCATGGGTTATCAATAAGTCAAATGATCGGATTCAAAGAAATACCCTCGAAGGTAATTGTGTGTTCCGTAAGGGATCATCTGCTTTCGGTATTATGAGAGAGAATGTTCCGAGAATGATGTGCTTAAGTCCCTGGCCAGGGTGGACTCTGTATCAGATAAAGAGTTATCTGATATAGAGTATCGGCATCTGATTCAAGTGATTCGACTGACTAGGGTTTAACAGTAAACCATACCCTAGGTCGATTCGAGAACATTGTATGGATGAAGGATTATATCCGCATGCTAACCGATGACAGAAAGGTTCCAATAGAGGGTTGTGATAACCCCAAAGCTATCTAGGATCACGCGATGTTGTTTGGCATCCAACGTAATCATAAGCTCACCCAAATTTACTGTGAGACATTAAATTCGGCTGATTAATTAATATACGGATATTAATTAATTCAGTGGGTCCGTAAAGAGTTACTATACTCAATGGGCCATTAACTAGACTGGTATTTGGGCCTAGAGGGTCACACGCAAAAGGTTTTCAAGTCAATGGATAATCCGACATGATGTAGATAAGCTGGAGTCTAGAACTGACAAATACAAGTTTGTGGGATATCCGAAGGAAACTTACGGATATTACTTTTATCATCCTGGCGAACAAAAAGTGTTTGTGGCCAGGAGAGCTATCTTTTTGGAAGAAGATTATATTCTCCAAAAGGAAGGTGGGAGTAAAGTAACTCTGGAAGAAATACCATACCCATAAGCTGTTAATGGTTCATCAGATGAACTATCAGTTTCTGAACCTATTCAAGAAAATACACAAGAACCTTGTAGGTCAAATAGAATACTTAAACCACCAGAAAGATGTGCGGGACATATTAATTTGGATGGTTCTAGGATACTCTATAATGAGGACGATGATCCTAAGACTTAACAAGAGGCCATTGAAAGTCTAGAAGCCGGGAAATGACGAGAAACCATGAATTTTGAAATTCAGTCTATGCACATCAACCAAGTTTGGAACTTGGTTGACTTGCCTGAAGGTATAGTACCTATCGGCTGCAAATGGATCTTTAAAAGAAATATCAGTGCAGATGGACAAAGAGAGACGTATAAGGTAAGGCTAGTGGCGAAAGGGTATCGTCAAAGGCAAGGAATTGACTATGACGAGACCTTCTCACCCGTTGCCATGATTAAGTCTATTTGAATTCTTCTCGCCATTGAGGAAGAGGTGAAGACGGCCTTCCTCAATAGAAACCTTGAGGAAGAGGTGTATATGATACAACCAGAGGGCTTCACATCAAAGGAATCTCCAGATATCGTATGCAAGTTGCAAAGGTCTATTTATGGACTGAAGCAAGCTTCCCGTTGCTGGAACATAAGGTTTGATGAGGCAATCAAATCTTATAGTTTCATTAAGAATGAAGATGAGCCGTGTGTATACAAGAAAAACAGTGGGAGCGCAATCACATTCCTGATTCTTTACGTTGATGACATCCTACTCATTAGAAATGATGTAGGGATGATGTCATCAGTAAAGATCTGGCTATCTAAGAACTTCTCCATGAAGGATTTGGGAGAAGCATCTTACGTATTAGGAAAACGAATCTAAAGAGATAGATCAAAGAAGATGCTTGCATTAACCCAATCCATGTACATAGAAACCATTGTTAAAAGATTTGGCATGGAAAATTCCAAGAGAGGTCTCATACTGATGAGACATGAAATTTATCTCTCCAAAGGTCAGTCTCCCAAGACTTCTGAGGAGAGGATAATGATCTATAAGATTCTCTATGCATTAGCCAGAGGTTCCATAATGTATGCCATGCTATGTACTGTAGACACCGATTTTGGACCACCCTTTTGGTCATGAACCCCATCCATCACTAGCCCATCGTCACCAAACCCCTCATCTTAGCCATCTCAGCCCACTAATAACTAGGCCTATTAACCAAATCCCGACTCTAGCCACCTTTTCGTGGAAGGCCAGCCAGTCCGCTTTCCACCACCCTTCGAACGCCAGCCAGCCCGCCTTCCACCACCCTTCGAAGGCCAGCCAGCCCGCCTTCCACCATCCTTGGCAGGCCAGCCAGTCCGCCTTTCACGGCCTTCGAAGGCTAGCCAGTCCGCCTTCTACCATCCATGGAAGGCCAGCCAGTCCGCCTTCCACAGCCTTCGAAGGCCAACCAGTCCGCCTTCTACCACCTTTCGAAGGCCATCAAATCCGCCTTCCACCACCCTTCGAAGGCCACCCCTTGCCTTCCACCACCCTTCGAAGGCCAACCGGGCCGCCTTCCACCTCTTCGTGGAAGGCCAGCTACCTGGCCTTCCACGGGATTGGAAGGCATGTTGGCTGGCCGTCCACACCCCTAACTACCACCTTGACCTCGTCTTCCCCACAATCTTCTCCACTCGCCACCCTTGTCCCCACTACTCCGATCACTCCCCACTCCGGCGACTGCCGCGCGCACCACCTCCGATCCTTGACCACTTCCCATTGGCTCCAAGATGATTTACGGGGATTTAGACCCCTATTTTCTCATATTTCTCTTTCACCTATTTAAACCCCCCATGTCCCCTCGAGCAGGGGGTGAAGGATTTTTTGGGTGAGAGGTTCGGAGGGGTTAAGGAGTTTATTTTTTGAGGAGGAAGGCTCAGAGGAGGTTGGCAAGTGAGTCTGCTTTGAGGAGTCGAGCAGACAAAGAGTCAGTGAGCTTCAGGAGGAGCCTCAAGAGGAATCCTCCGCACTCCAAAATGGGCTTGTCTTCTTAACCCTCTTTTGCTTTTCCCCTATTCACCTCATTGCATTCTCACTTTCATCCATTCGGTAACATTTCCCTCTCTCACTTTTCTTTCCACTTTCAACATATCACTTTACTTTCCACACACAAGCACCTCCATCTGCATGCATGCATGTTAGGATAACCTAGCAACACTTCTCCAGAGATTTTAAACAAAAAACGGGAGGTGGGTGGCCATAACATATGGTCACCTTCCCTCCCCACCACCCATCCGGTGCGTCTCCCTCCGATTTTAATTAGTTTTTGTATTTTCATGGATAGATTCTGCATATCACAGTTCTAATCGGGTCATTTTTTCTCTCTTGTCTTGTCTTTTCTTTTTAGGGATCCTTACCGCATTTCCGCGTGCAGATTGCCGAGCTCTCCTCCTCTGGCCGGCCGGAGAAAGAGAAGGGGAAACCACCGTCTCCCGCTCCCTCAGAACGCGATCACTCTTACAATCCTGCGGAGCACAGGGCCGTAAGGTAATGCTCCTGGCGATCACATCTTAATTTCTAACCCCCTCTAAATTGCCGCAGTGCTAAGACGAACGGAGAAGCCCTCGATCCGAAGCCCGCAGCAGCGGAGGGGGACGTTCCGGGCGCCTATAGCCCTCTGGCGATCACGGTAGGACCCCTATAGAGCGCTGCACGTGTCGCGATCAAAGGTAAGAAGGTAAGGAACCTGATATATTTTATTTGGATCCGAAAAATGCTGCCAAATGGCCAGTTGACTGGCCGCCCTGTTGGGATCCGGGCGGGACGCGAAGAACGCAGCGGAAACGAAGAACAAAAAATTAAACCCGCCCGATGCCCGCTGATCCGATTCGGAACGAAAAACTCAAACCGAAAACTACGAGAAGTAATCTGATTACCGTGCGTGGATTCGAATCCGCTTCCGTTTCGGTTCCGTCGAGGCGATGCCGCAAGCCGCACAAGCGTCCGGCCTCCAGCGGTATCCACGCGATCCTCCGCGGTGGTTCGTCCTCGATCCCTCGTCCGTTACAGCTCGCTCGCTGAAGATCCGTCGCAGCAACGGTTGCGGAAATCCCGCCGACGGGAATTCCCGACTTTCGAGAATCACACGCGGCGGAGACGGAAGCTATTCTGGCGTGTCGAACGGGACGCCCAGAGGTGGAGAGAGAAAGGGGGGATGACGGCGAGCAAGGGAAATCCTGGAGCTTGGCCCAGGGTTTCTCAACAGCGTGTATATATATTAAGTCGGCGCGACTTTTCACAAAAGTCCCCGAGTTAATATAAATCCCACTTATGTACCACCGACTGAGAATCTTATTGCGTGTGACCCTCTAGGCCCATTTACCAGTCCGGTTTTCAGCCCGTTAAGTCCAATAACTAGTTATTGACTTATAGTAATTAATTAATATCTAGATATTAACTAATTACTTAACCGAATTGACATCGCATGTGAATTCGGTCGGACTTCTGATCAAGTTGGGTGCCAAGCAACACCGCATGATCCCGGAAGGTAATGGGGTTCAGCAACCCACTCATGGAACCTGTCCGTCCACAGTTACCACGTGGCTATAATCCTTCGTTCGCACAATGCTCTCGAGTTAACCTAGGGTATGGTCAACTGTCAAACCCTAGATGGTCAACTCACTTGAATCAGACTCCGCTGTACAATATCCGAAAACCACTTTTCTGATATTGTTTCTGCTCTGGCCAGAGACTCCTGCGGATCTACTCTAGAGCATTCTCTCTCCAGTTACCTGAGAGAGAACAATCCTTTATTGAACACACAATCACCTTCGAAGGTCTTCCGCTGGACCCGATCCTTGACTATTAGAGATCCCGTGGATAGGGATTCGTAGGTCAAGGTCAAAGTCCAGAAGTCCACCGACAAGGTGTCTTTGGTGTCTCAAGTCCAAGGATCAACCACGCTACTGTGACGATGAATCAAGCCGATTGACAGTCAGGTAAATTACCATTCGGCGATTCATGTCGGATCAGTTCAGTGAACTCATTCCCCAATGAGCACCTACAGGTTTACCATTGTGTCTCCACACTAGTAACTAACGAGATCAGTCACCCTCATCATATGAGCTGGAATAACCTGTACTAGTCTAACCGGATGTTTGATGTCCTTCTCAAACATCCTACGACTAGGAACAATTGAGAATATGTGTTTATAAGTCATCAGTCTCATTATTATGATCTCATCATAATCTGAGGACTATTGCACATATTCATGGACTTCATTATGCGTAAATATAAATATGCCAATCTACATAATGAATTTAATGCCATTTATTAGTGAACCAGATTGAAATAGGTACCTTATGATTGGCTTAGAGGACACCTATATCCATCAATCTCCCACTTGGACTCAAGCCAATCACTTTCGCATTTGATCTCCATCAAATCTAGGTGATGCTCACAGAAAGTCTGTGACTAAGACTTGGTCAGAGATCTGCTAAATTATCTACAGATGGAATATTTCCATTACGTTATTTCCTCTTAATCCTTTGTATCTGAACCTGTGAAAGAGCCTCAGAATGTTCTGTAACTTCTGAAGAGACCATGGCTCGATCACACAACTGATTGCTCCCACTGTTGTCCTACAACGATGGGATGGTATCAGAGACCTTTTAGAACTACATCTAGTTCAGGGATGAACATTTTCATCCATACTGTTCCAATAACAATATCACTTGTCTATGTCGTCATCTTAATATCGAGTTTTGGATTAGAACCATTCCAATCCATCCCTTTCTACCAGAAGGTTGAATCCATTATTTGACTTGAAATTTGAGTCAGTGTGACCTCATAGTTTCAAATCATCCTCTCCATATACGTGAATGCACCCTTAGCACTTCTCAAGCGCTTAATGATGCATTTCACTCATGTATCCTTTAAGGAACCTTTTCTTTAAAGGAATAAATTCTATATCTCAACAATTGAGACTTGTTATGAAATTTATGTCAAACGTCTTGACATACATGTTAATATAATATCCCCACCAATCTATCTTAATAGATTCGTATTTCCAATACGTGGGATATTATAACTAAATCCAATATGGAGAAAAACATGGTTAACAATGCTTTCACTAATAGTAACATCCTGAAGTCATTCTCAATGACTTTGATGTTATTATCATAAAGCATTACTAAAGCGACCGTGCTCCCACTGTCTTTTCTGAACACACACAATCCGTGATCATTCTTAATGATCACTTAATATTTGACCATTAAGTCAAAACTTTTACTACAACTTAGGAAGTTTCAGTTTGATTTAAAATAATTTTGAAATCATAACTTGCTTCCTGGATATTCTAAAAGCTTTAAAGGTGTATCATATACATCTTTACCTCAATCACATTGAGAGGACGCTTTTAATATCCAACTGTCATCAGTCTCATGATAGGCAGTATTGACAAGTAGAACTTATCAATCTCAAAGTTGTAATGACAGAGAGCATCATTATCATAGATTTCAGATCATAATCTATTTTGAGGTCCTCTCATCTTGCTATATTAGATATATCAAACATATCCTTTTAGTCACTGAGAGAATCTCAAAAAAATCTATGAACCTCTCTGATGTGTCATAAGTGGTTCCAAACAATTAAAGATTATCTAATAATCTTATGTTAACTTGTGAATCTAGAACATCTTCTAATTTTATCAGCTCCCACTGTCTTCTTTGAGAACATATTCCTTTTCACAGAAGACAGCTTTCAGAACGATAATTATTTCATTATCGCCTGGCCAATAAATGTAATGTCCAAACTCTTCAGACATTTACAAATTCACGCCCCGGTAATACCTGACTTTTAAATCAGGTTTGTTCATAATTCACATCTCATATGAATTATTTGGTTTCCATATCTTATATGGACACACACTGACTTATTTGGAACAATCTTTAAAGTATGAACATCTAATGTTCATACTATAGTTCAAAAAGATATGAATTAGGCAAATCTTATTGTATATTGCACTATATCTTAATAAGGTGCAATCCCTCATTATATCATATTGCTATGATGTACAATGAGGATTAATCGAGTAAGGATACAATTATCCTCTTAATGATTTATGTGAATCATATACCTAAGTACTAGTTTCTTTGATCAAATCAAAAATTCTAATACTTCATATTGATCTTATACCTTAATCTCTCAGATGCATTCAACTTGTACTTCAATAAGTACATACAGTCGAATCATTCAAAGAGTAAACTATAAGGTAAGTCAACAGTAGTGATTATCTTTTGGCCTTTGAGCTGTTTACATCAATATGTATCAGCATCAATAATTTCTTATTGTACAACCCTATGTAGAATACCATAGATAATCAGGATTCACACAGTTCATTTCTATAGGAGACTAGTGAACATTCATCACATGAAATGTCACTTCAAGAATCTATAATACATTGACTGATTTGAATAACTATTATTCTTTTCAATCAATGTTATTCTTGATTTCTTATGCAACTAAATAACAGTTATTCAGTTTCATATTTGACTCCTATAGATATACAAAGATTTACTGTCTAACAGTAATCTATGAATATCATGAACAATAGTTGAGTCTAATTCAACACTTACATTTTCTCGATTTCCTTTTACTTGTCTAAGTCTGCACACTATCGCAGCTCTGAGAATCATTTCCAATATCTCATATTGGATATGCTAATTCTCTAATAGACATGCAAAAGACGATAATGAGAATACATGAAACTTCTTTCAAGTTCCATATTCTTTTTGCCTTTACCAATATCCTTATATTGGTTGCAGTGGGAGAACTGCTACTTCTCTATCTCAGCTGACTTTCCTTTATCCTTTTTCAGGTGTGGATTCGATCGTTTAAAATCTTACCACTTGCCTTTCTCAAAGGCACATCATAAATATCTCTTCATCTTGGTCTATCAAAATAAGAGATTTCATGATAATCATTGCCTTTCTATAAGGCATACCATGAGCACCTCTTCACCTTGGTCTATCCAAGTAAGAGGATTTATGATATCTGATTAGGATAGTGACTTTCACTTGGCCCTGAAGACATTCTTCATAGTTTTCTAGTCAGTCTGAGTATGAGAAGTATCGGCATCTAACATGCCAAAATCTCGAATAGACAACATATTAGTGATCGAAGGAAACAACGTGATTTAAGCAGATAGTTCTGATAATTCAATTATGGTCTTTTATCTTGAATTATTTCCCACTATTTTTCGACGGACTGTATAACCTTCAGGTATACAGAACGGAAGACTCCGACGGTCTTCTAGTGAGGATCAAAATCTCCAAGAATCACAGTATGACCTCGGGTAAACACATAGTATCATACCATTATCTTAGAGCAACCATCTCATGGTAATTGCAACTCCTTGCAATATCCGATCTTATTTCGGCTCCCAGGTCTTTAATGGTCCCGGGTAAACACAGTAGACCATTATACCTGGTCTAAGCTTTACCATCAATACGCGACAGAGTAGAGTAAGAATGCAGCTCCCGGGTAAACGCGAGGATAGCTACATCGTTCCTCTATTCCAATCTCAAGACATCATAATGCCATAGTTAATAGTCCTTTCATCAGATGGTGGCAGATCTCGGGTAAACACGTAGTATCTGTCATCACTGAATCAAGTTCTAAGAACTATATTGATGGAGAGCCACGCGGTACATTCTCAATGACTCGCGCTCCGGCTTAGACTTTATGTTGAAGGTTTTGTTTATGTTAAGTTGGTCTCATCCTAGGTGATAGTTTATAAATATATCGTATATATTTAACTATACCTAGATATTAGCAATCGATTCATAATCAATAACTAAAAGCATGCATCATCCATACATGTTCATTATGTGGTCATGGACAACACGGTGATTAACTGGAGCCAAACAATTAATCATCAAAACTATATAACACTTATATAATCTAAACATGCAAACACATAGCCACTGGTGATCTCATCTCCTGTCGCCTTCCTGGTTGCATTTGTAGATCATCCTCGCCTCTCCTCGGTCGGCGCGATCAAATACAAATAATATTTATTTTGAAACAATTTCAAATACAAATAAATTGTAAGAGAAAGCCTTATGGCCGAGTACAATAACAGAGGGAGATAGAATTACAATGGAATGGAGAGAGGGAGGCACACAAGCCTCATTAATTAACACTTAATTAATAAACATTCACATTCCATAACAATCCACAAAATCACACACCATCACATGATATGAAATTAACTAAGTGCATGTCCATGACCACTACAAATTTTAACCATCCACACATGATAAAACACATCACATGAAGGCTAAAATTTTGAAAATATAATAATTTTGGCTTTCTTAAAACCTGGGTTCCAATCAAAATTGGATAATTTGAATTTTCGAAAATCTTATTTTCTAACATGCAATAAATCTAATTTAAAGCAGTAAACACATCAACATGCGCATATAAAGCTAAAATTAAAATTCTAAAATATTCCATGCATAATTTAGAACATTTCTAAATTAATTAATCTAACACTTAGATTAATTTTAAATCACATTAATAACAATTATTAATGCGAAACAATCTAACATTTAGATAGACTTAAAAATTCCTAAATAACATTTATAAAAGAATTTTCAACTCAAATTATTAACCCCTTAACAACTCCTTGTAAATAAACCCCTTTATTTAAATCATATTTCTCAATAACCATTATTAAGAAATAATAATTAGAACATTTCTAATTAAAATAGTCTAACATCTTAGACTTAATTTAATCCTTTAATAACATTGATAAAAGATTAAATTCCAAGTAGATTAGATCATTAAAACCAATAATTAAGAGATTCAAGAGTAAACTAATTAATCATCTTAATAACTATTATTAAGACTTAATTAATACTTAATAACTTTTATTAAGATTCATTACTCAAGAATTAATTAACTTAATTATAACATTTATAAAAAGGTTAATTAATCACTTAACAACTATTATTAAGTGTCTCCAAATTATTAAAATAATTCTCTAACAACAATTGCTAAAGAATTATCTAATTGGTTAATTAAAATAAAGTTAACAACATTTGTCAATTAATTTTAAAACCATGACAATGATCTAATCCCTTAAATAATTAACAACGTTTGTTAATTAATTTTAAGATCCCATCTTAAATATAAATTAACAACATTTGTTAATATTATCTTAATCATTAATAACAACAATTGTTAATAATTAATTAAGATCCCATTTTATGTAAATAACAACATTTGTTAATTATAAATTAAGATCACATCTTAACTCATAATCCCCTTTGAAACATAAAATTATAAATTTAAGTATAAAACACTTTTAAATAAAATTTATTTTAATTTTAAGGTAAAGGGAATCATGTCAACCCTTTATGTAAGATCATATCTTACATAAGTTAAACCCAATTGACTATTAGGATCAAATCTCAATAAGTTCATAATTAACTGGAAAAATAATATTAAAACAGTTTTAAATTATTTAACTTCAATTCCAGTTAATAGGGGTTGGGGTTTAGGGGTTTAAATAAGGGGTTAAATAGATTAAATGGGCTGGGGTTAAATAGGCCCAATTGGCCTATTAAATTGGGCCCAGGGCCTGGTCTGGCTCGGGCTGGGGCAACCTGGCCCACCCCTTGGTCCGGCCCTGGCTCGGACCAGGCGAGCCCCTGGCTCAGGGCCAGGGAACCTGGCCGAGCCAGGTCGGGCCCCAGGCGCGCCCGGGCAAGGCCAGGGCCGGACCCAGGCGCGCCCGGGCCAGGCCAGCGCCGGACCCAGGCGCGACCTGGCTCAGCCAGGTCCAGCGCCTGGGCCGGCCGGGCCGGCCTGGCCCGGGACCGGCCGGTCCAGCCTGTTTTCTGCAGCTCGGCCGGCTTCGTTTAGGGTTTTCGGCCCTGTTTGAGGCCTGTTTTGGGCGGCGCCGCCGCCGCCGCCGGCCGCGAGGGTGGCCGGAATTCGCAGAGGGATGTCACCACTTCCATTTCCCCCACCGGTGGTGGCTGGAAGGCGACTCCTTCGCCGCCGGTGAACCTCCAAAGTTGGAGATTTGTGCAGTTTCGCAGATTTCAGCTTTTCCTCGATTCTTTTTCAACTTTTGAAAATTATGGGAAGAAAAGCTCCACCGGCCGCCATGGAAATTTTTCGGGGATGGCGAGGGATAGCTGGTCATACCAGCAAACCCACAGAGATGGTCCAACCATCATTAATCCCCTTTTGTAGCCCACAAATCCGGTTCTTCATCACCATGAAGAACGAGATAAAACCCCAAAAAAATTCTCGTTTTTCGCACAGAAAAATTAAATTCGAAATTCTAAGTTCATCCCATGAACAATATCTATGAGGAAAAACGAAAAAATTCTCGTTTTTCGCACAGAAAAATTAAATTCGAAATTCTAAGTTCATCCCATGAACAATATCTATGAGGAAAAACGAATTTATGCATGAAATAATTTAGAATAATAATTTCATCGTTCCGGAGCGGATCAGAGCGGAACCTGGCTCTGATACCACTGTTGGGATCCGGGCGGGACGCGAAGAACGCAGCGGAAACGAAGAACAAAAAATTAAACCCGCCCGATGCCCGCTGATCCGATTCGGAACGAAAAACTCAAACCGAAAACTACGAGAAGTAATCCGATTACCGTGCGCGGATTCGAATCCGCTTCCGTTTCGGTTCCGTCGAGGCGATGCCGCAAGCCGCACAAGCGTCCGGCCTCCAGCGGTATCCACGCGATCCTCCGCGGTGGTTCGTCCTCGATCCCTTGTCCGTTACAGCTCGCTTGCTGAAGATCCGTCGCCGCAACGGTTGCGAAAATCCCGCCGACGGGAATTCCCGACTTTCGAGAATCACACGCGGCGGAGACGGAAGCTGTTCTGGCGCGTCGAACGGGACGCCCAGAGGTGGAGAGAGAAAGGGGGGATGACGGCCAGCAAGGGAAATCCTGGAGCTTGGCCAAGGATTTCTCAACAGCGTGTATATATATTAAGTCGGCGCGACTTTTCACAAAAGTCCCCGAGTTAATATAAATCCCACTTATGTACCACCGACTGAGAATCTTATTGCGTGTGACCCTCTAGGCCCATTTACCAGTCCGGTTTTCAGCCCGTTAAGTCCAATAACTAGTTATTGACTTATAGTAATTAATTAATATCTAGATATTAACTAATTACTTAACCGAATTGACATCGCAAGTGAATTCGGTCGGACTTCTGATCAAGTTGGGTGCCAAGCAACACCGCATGATCCCGGAAGGTAATGGGGTTCAGCAACCCACTCATGGAACCTGTCCGTCCACAGTTACCACGTGGCTATAATCCTTCGTTCGCACAATGCTCTCGAGTTAACCTAGGGTATGGTCAACTGTCAAACCCTAGATGGTCAACTCACTTGAATCAGACTCCGCTGTACAATATCCGAAAACCACTTTTCTGATATTGTTTCTGCTCTGGCCAGAGACTCCTGCGGATCTACTATAGAGCATTCTCTCTCCAGTTACCTGAGAGCGAACGATCCTTTATTGAACACACAATCACCTTCGAAGGTCTTCCGTTGGACCCGATCCTTGACTATTAGAGATCCCGTGGATAGGGATTCGTAGGTCAAGGTCAAAGTCCAGAAGTCCACCGACAAGGTGTCTTTGGTGTCTCAAGTCCAAGGATCAACCACGCTACTGTGACAATGAATCAAGCCGATTGACAGTCAGGTAAATTACCATTCGGCGATTCATGTCGGATCAGTTCAGTGAACTCATTCCCCAATGAGCACCTACAGGTTTACCATTGTGTCTCCACACTAGTAACTAACGAGATCAGTCACCCTCATCATATGAGCTGGAATAACCTGTACTAGTCTAACCGGATGTTTGATGTCCTTCTCAAACATCCTACGACTAGGAACAATTGAGAATATGTGTTTATAAGTCATCAGTCTCATTATTATGATCTCATCATAATCTGAGGACTATTGCACATATTCATGGACTTCATTATGCGTAAATATAAATATGCCAATCTACATAATGAATTTAATGCCATTTATTAGTGAACCAGATTGAAATAGGTGCCTTATGATTGGCTTAGAGGACACCTATATCCATCACGCGCAACACCTTGGACGGCTACACACCTAGCCGTTTCCCACCCCTCTTGACGGCCAGGCCCTGGCCGTCCTTTCTTCTGGACGGCCAAGGCACAGGCCGTCCATTTCATTGGACGGCGGGCCCCTTGGCCGTCGTCTCCCTTTGACGGCCAACTGCCTGGCCGTCCTCTCTCTTTGACGGCCAATACCCTAGCCGTCATCTTTTTTTAACGGCCAATACCCTGGCCGTCCGCTGCCTTTGACGGCGAAGTCTCTGGCCGTTCTTTATACTTGCTGTTGCTGTTCATGTATGCTGTTCTACGGCCTGTTTTGTTGATTTGTTATATGTTATGACCTGCTGGTTGTTAAATTTCTGCGTTTTTTGGGGTATTCTCCGCGGGGGTTTTAAGGAAGAGCTGGCATCACATCTCTAGTCACCTCTCCCACAGTATTTGACTCTCCACCTAAGGATTCCCACTCGGGTGTGACTAGTCTTATTCTGTTGGGAACCTCCGTGAGTCTCCGCGAGCCAGAGATTCCCACTTGACCGCCGAGCAGGTTGTACCTGAAACCACCCCATAGGAACCCCGGGTTTATGTGAGGGATTAATTAAACCTTTCCATTCACAATCATCCACCTATAGGTGTCACTGAGAGAATTATTTCAAAATTTAAAGACACCTAACTAAACCTTGGTGGAACAAGTTTTGAAAAGTCCAGGGTCGTTAAGGGTTTGAACTTGATTTGTTAGAAACCAACTCTCATAAAACACTGTTAACATTTCAAGTGAAATATAAAATCATTTAGGGTCTGTGTTTAATGATGAACCGGATATATGTTAACGTTGTGTATGATGACATGGATGAACTTGGTAACAATGTTAACCCTCTGTTCGAAATCGAAGAAGATCCACAACAGACCTTCATAGGAATGCTCCAAGCATCTAGAGAAGGACTTCAGAGGAAGGATTCTGATGAATCTTCTACCTCGCAGGGAGTAGATGAGCCAATAATTTCAAGTAGGACATGCCAAAATCCTGGAGAAGATCCGGAACTCATTGCTGTGTTATCACGCTATACTCCGGATCAACTCATCCAGTTGGTTTCCTGTGGCAAAATTCAGGATGCCACTCCTTGGAAAACCCAATTCCAAGGATCTTCTAGCCGACCCCAGGCAAGTTAAGTTATGCCCACTCACACAATCCCATTTAATCCCATCAACCAGGTCACGCCTCCCAAGCAGGAGGAGTTCATCTATAAGAATGAGGTTGAGACTTGTGTGCTGCAACTCATGGCCGAAAATCTCAGCCTTAGGCAACCTCATTCTCTTTTGAGCTACTGTAAGCTCCATCCAGCCTACTTCCCACCAGGATTTAAAGTACCTAAGTACAGGAAGTACGATGGTACTACTGATCCACATCATCACTTATCCGGGTTTCTCATGGATTCCCACCAGTGGCTCTTCGATAGAGTCCTCCTTGTCCACCTTTTTCAGAAGTCTCTCGAGGGAGAGGCCTGGAGATGGTTCTCTTCTCTACCAGCCACTGACCTAATCAACTTTGATATGGTCTCTGAGAGATTTATTACCCACTTCAACCACATGGCAGCCTTGCCCCCTACCTTGTTTGATCTTGTAATGAAAAAAATGAAGTCCGATGAAGACTTCACTCATTTTGCTAATAGGTGGAGAGCTATGGCTTCTAGAGCAGAGGTTGTTATCCCTGAAGCACAAGCAGTCACTATGCTTGTTAACAATGCTACCCCCTAGCTTCGAGCTATTCTCATGCTTAGCGAACTTCAAACATTCGCTCAGTTGTACAACCGAGCTAGGGTAGTTCAGTCCCAAATCCGAGACTCCACTCTGCCTTCTTTCTTTGAGAATAGAAATAGGAACAAGAAAGCCACCAACTCCTACCACGGAAGGAATCACCATCAATGAACAGGTCAGCATGCTAGCACAGCCAACCAGGGTTCCCAATCCCCATCCTAAGTCTGACATTCAGCCCAATCAGAAGCAATATTCAGCTGTTCCTCCCCCTACTAATTACAGTCGTCCTATGGCTAAGCGAGCATCATATCCACCTCTGCCGGAATCATTGGCAGATATTTTTTATGCCTTGCTAGCTTGTAACGCCATTCAACTCCCACCTCAAAGAGAAGGTGTTCCGCACAATACGGACACGTCCAGGTATTGCCCCTACCATAGGATCACGGGACACACAATCTACAATTGCTTCACCTTCAGGGATTGGGTGTATAACTTGAATGATGAAGGGCGGATAAACTGGGAGGACATGAGAAAATCTATTGAAGCTTTGAAGGCTAAGAAGGAACTGGGAATTGTGAAAGACCCGTTACCTTCTCATCAAGTGGTTCAAGATTCCTCCAGTTCTCAAGGAAAGGTCAACACTTTAATCAAAGACTTGGAGCCCGTAATAGTCTGCAGGGAACAATACTGGGAGTAGGAAGGGTCTGGGATAAAACATCAAGATCCCACTTGGTCGCGTGAAACTAAAGGAGTTACTCCAGAAGTCTCCACGCTTTCCCCTAACGAGCCTTTGGTCCTAATCCGGCCCAAAGAGCAACCGGCAACCCTCAAGCCGGTCACTCTCATTCAGATCACAGCCGAGGGGCCCACCCTATCTATCTTCTGTCCAACCAGGAACCAGGGTTCGATGACTGGCTTCAATCCCATTAGGTCACCAATGGAAGCAGATCCAATCTCGGTGGGCGTAACGCTCAGGAATCGCATCATTCCTCTGAGCCAACCCTTGGACTCTCAAGGTAACTCAATCCCTATCATGGGGAATGCCCAGTCTGAGTACGACATCCTCCAGCATTTAGAGAAGACCCCCGCTAAGATCTCTATCCTCGAGCTTATCCGGAAGTCTCCCACACACAGGGAGACGCTGTTTAATTTCCTACAACAGATCACGGTCAATGAGGATCTTCCTAGTGGTGGAGTCACTAATGCCATCCTCTCAGTCACTCAGACCCCCATGATCTCCTTCCCAGAAAAAGATCTAGCTCCCCCTGAGTGTCGATCCCTTCCTCTGTGCCTAACCGCCATTCTCAATGGTCATTCAGTAGACTCCATTTTACTGGATACCGGAGCCTCTATCAATGTCTGTCCCCTTAAGACCCTCAAAAGGATAGGGATAGACCCAGAGAAGGTTGAGTCCACCTCTATGATGGTCTTAGCTTATGACAATTCCCAGAGACCAGCAGATGGAAAGATCTTCCTGCAACTGGAAATCGGCCCGGTATCCATGATTTCAGAATTCTACATCCTGGATGTTAAGCCAATCTACAATGCCATTCTAGGGAGACCATGGATGGACCAAACCTTGGGAGTCCCATCCACCAGCCACCAGTGCTATAAGTTCCCATATAACGGGAAGATTGTGAAGGTCAAAAGCACTCCCTACATTGAGTCATTGTACTCAGTGACAGCAGAACAAATTTCGTCCATGATAACTTCCAGGAAAGGCAAAGAGTCCGTTCTTTCATCAGTGAATTCTCACCTTAGGCCTGGGCCTGGCATAGGTTAGCAGCTCATGAGTAAGATGGGGTATAGCTCAGGCTCCGGGTTAGGGAGAGAAGAACAAGGCATTCGTGACCCCATCTCAGATAACCCTGTCAGTGGGGGATGTGGCCTGGGTTATAAATTTACTGAACCTCCAAAAGGAATAAAGAAGTGGTCCCTCATGAATCACTTTGTAAGAAAGAAGCAGGAATTGTCCAGGATAGAGGAGGAAGTGCAAGAATATCATGAGGGTAGTCAAGAGGAAGATTTTGGCATATCATCCTTGTTTCGTGAATCAAGCAGCCTACCGATAGGGCTTTTCTTGGCCAGGAATGAACTAGCCCCTGCTACGTTCATTCCTTTCCTGTTCCACCCACCTTCCGTCCCGATGCTCTCAACTCCGATCGACGCCACTTCTTCCGAAGATTTCATGTTAGAGGCGTTCGGTCACGAAAAAAAAAGTCCAATTCCCATCCTGAGGGTGGGGAAGTCACTTTCGAGGAGCTTACGTGGTGGGGCAACCCCGCCATCATTGAATCTTTGTCCCAAGGGTCTACCCTTGTCCCATCCAGGACAAAACTGACCCATTCTCCATGCCATGTACATAGAAGTTTAGGAATTAGGATAGCTTCCTCCCTGTCTAGAAATTGTAGGGCTAAGCAAGTTCCTTCGTTCTTAGTTCATGAATTAGCGAATAGGTGTAAAGCTTTGAAAAAGTTGGATAAGTTTCTTCAGATAGGGGTCATCTCCGAACTATTGGAGTTGGTGAAAGACGAGTCTTGAAGAGGAAGAGGAGGATGACTTGGCCGAACCACTTGTCAATGGGACGAGACGGTTTGATGAACCTTCATCAGCCATCGACGAACCCACTAAAGAAGTCAACCTTGGAACAGAGGAGGATCCGAAGATAGTGCTAATTAGCACCCGTTTGAGTCCAGAAGAAGAAGGGTCCATAATAGCAATGCTCCAAGAACACCGTGATGGGTTCGCTTGGTCATACGAGGATATGTCCGGATTAAACACAGAATTGGTGGAACATCGGCTAATCCTCAAGCCTGATGCTAAACCCGTGAAACAAAAGTTGAGACGGCTACAACCGGAATTAGCACTTAAAGTAAAAGAAGAGGTTGACAAATTACACAAGGCCAAGTTCATCCGAGTAGTGCTTTATCCTAAGTGGGTGGCTAATATCGTCCCCGTGGCAAAAAAGGACGGAAAGGTTAGGGTTTGCATAGACTTTCGCAACCTTAATCAAGCCTGTCCAAAGGATGATTTCCTACTACCTCATATAGACTTGCTGGTCGATAACACGACTGGATTTGAGATGTTGTCCTTCATGGATGGTTTTTCGGGATATAATCAGATCCGACTACCTGAGGAAGACCAAGAGAAAACATCTTTCATAACCCCATGGGGAACTTATTGCTATATGGTCATGCCATTTGGGCTTAAGAATGCTGGAGCCACCTACCAGAGGGCTATGATGGCAATCTTTCATGACATGATTCACATTGACATGGAGGTTTATGTGGATGATATCTTAGTGAAGTCTAAAACCAGGAAGGGACATGCTCAAATCCTTAGGGCTGCAATGCAGAGGTCAAGGGAGCACCAACTGAAAATGAACCCAAAAAAGTGCGTATTTGGTGTTTCTTCTGGTAAATTGCTAGGGTTCATGGTGAGCAGAAGGGGGATTGAGGTTGATCCAGACAAAGTGAAGGCGATAGTGGAAATGCCCCCACCTAAAAATGTCAGGGATATAAAGGGTCTCATCGGCCGTTTGCAATTCATTAGACGGTTCATATCTCAACATTCTATGAGATGTAAACCCTTTTATGATCTATTGAAAGGAGGGGCAAAGTTTATTCGGAGCGCTAAGTGTCATAAGGCCTTCGACGAATTGAAGAGCTACCTCCTCAATCCACCAGTCTTTATGGCCCCTATCCCGGGGCGGCCTTTATTGCTATATGTCTCCACCACTGAAGAATCAGCTGAAGCAGTATTGGCCCAACTTGACGACGAGAAGAAAGAAAGAGCAGTGTACTATCTTTCCAAGCTCTTCAACGATGCCGAAAAGCGATACACTGCCATGGAAAGGACATGTGCGGCCGTCGTCTGGGTAGTGCAGAAATTGAAGCACTACTTCCTCGCCCACGAGGTCAAACTCCTAGCAAGAATGGACCCGATCAAATATTTGCTAGAACGGCCAGTTGTAACATATAGGCTGGTGCGATGGCAGACCTTCTTGAACCAATTTGACATCACCTATGTAAATCAAAAGGCTGTGAAGGGGCAAGCAATTTCCGAACACCTAGCCCATCATCCACTGCCTACATTTTCACCCGTCAACGAGGAATTCCCGGATGAGGAGTTGTGTCTAATAGTGGATGATACTCCATCCTGGGTCCTTTATTTTGACGGGGCGCTTAATTCTCAAGGCAGTGGGGTAGGAGTAGTCCTCGTATCTCCGGAAGGGGTAAGTATTCCGCACGCTTGCCAACTCTCCTTCTCAGCGACCAACAATGTCGCTGCATATGAGGCTCTCCTAGCTGGCTTAAAATTGGCGCTGGTTCTGAAAGTCTTGGAGTTGAGGATAATTGGAGACTCTCAACTAATCCTCCGCCAAACCGTGGGCAAGTACCAAACCCAGGATTCAAAATTGAAGCCATATCAGGAGTTAGTGAAGTCGCTAACTAGGCATTTCAGAAGGATCACCTACGTACATGTACCTAGGCCTCAGAACATCCTAGCAGATGCCCTGGCCTCCTTATCTTCAGCACTAGAGATTCCCGTCACCAAAAGTTCAGCCACCATCACTCTGTACAAGCAAGACTCACTCCTCATCCGGGAATTCCTCGTTGACGGGTGAAAATGTAGGCAGTGGATGATGGGCTAGGTGTTCGGCAATTGCTTGCCCCTTCACAGCCTTCTGATTTACATAGGTGATGTCAAACTGGTTCCAACAGTTCCTCCGCTCATCTGAACACATCTCTACTATCACGGATGAACTCACCCCCGACTGGGATGATGGGAATCCGTGGTATTTTGATATCATGAATTACCTCCGTGATGGGTCATTCTCATCTTATGCCACATCTTCTGACCGTAAGGCTATCCGCCGTGCATCTCAACGATACCTTATCTTAGGCGGTCGCCTTTTCAGAAGATCCTTCAGCGGAGTGCTCCTTCGGTGTCTAGATGATACCGAAATCCATCATGTCATAGAAGCAGCTCATGCCAGTGATTGTGGCGGTCATATCTATGGTCGCGCCTTAGCTCAGAAGCTCCTCATGTCCGATTATTGGCCTTCAATGGAGGCTGATTGTTCCATATTTGTTCAGAGGTGCTTGAAATGCCAGTTACATGCTAACAAGGTTCATGCACCTTCATCATCTCTCAAATCCGTCATTTCCCTGTGACCCTTCGCCATGTGGGCATTCGACGTCATAGGACCTTTGAAGCTCATCACCGACAATGGACCACAATTCATCTCCCAAGAGCTCCAGGACATGTGCAGTAAGTATGGCATTAATTTGCACCATTCTTCGCCTTACTACCCACAAGGAAACGGTCAGGCCGAAGGCACCAATAAGACTCTCATTCGAATCATCAAAAGAACTTGCAGATCTCACAATTATTCAGACTGGCCGGATCGCCTAGTAGAAGCTCTTTGGGCGTATCGCACTTCTGTTTGGACCCCCACTGGACAAACTCCTTATTCACTAACATTCGGAACAGATGCGGTACTTCCATATGAGATTCTCCTTCCTTCTCTAAGAGTGCAGTTGGACAATGGAATTAGCGACGCTGAACGTCGTAAGGCCATGTTAACCCAACTGGAACTATTAGACGAAAAAAGGATGATGGCGGCAGACCATGCTCAAGTTTACAGAAATAGGATCGCAAGATTCTATGCAAGAAAGGTTCTCGAAAGAAAGTTTGAAATTGGGGAAATGGTACTCAAGAGAAAAATGGTCAAAATTCCTGGTCCCAAGAGCAAATTGCAAGAAAATTGGGAATGTCCATTTGTAATCAAGGAGGCATACTCAGGTAATGCATACCGCTTAATCAATGAAAAAGGAGAGGAGTTACCCCACCCATGGAATGGGGTGTATCTGAAGAAGTTTTATCCATGAAAACACACAAAAAACTCAAAATTTTCAAAAAATCCAAAAAATGAAATATCCCAAAAAAAAGTACAAAAATGTTTGTAAATATGTGCATACCTCAATGAAAATGACAAAAAATCAGAAAAGACACAAAATCCAACTGTCTGGTGACTGCCACGCAACCCCCTGTCTAGGTCTAGTTGCATGTAGATTGGGTTAACATTAAGGTTTGGCTAAGACTTTGGTCCACCAGAACCTTGGATGTGTCTCCTTTACTTTTATACAGATCCTTATGATCATACTGAGATGCACACACCTACACATTTTTTTCAAAAGAGAACCTTCTTAAAATGAGTTCCAAGTCTTTAGTGTACTGTCAAAATGCAACCTTTGCTCTTCGTCTCTCGAACGATCAGGACAGTTGACGCCCTTAAACGGTCGAGCTCAGCAAATTGCGGTTCCTCCACAACACGATAGATGTAACCCCTCAAAAGGGCCCAAAAATGAAATGTAAAGGACCAGAGCATGTGAAGAGGGCAGTGTCCCCGCAGGCGGAATATCAAATAACCCCGAAAAATGTCAAGAGTGGAAAAGAAGTACAAAAAAGAAAAGGGGTTCAAGCAATCATACAAAAAAGCATGGTCGTGACCGTGCCTGACCATGAAATCTACCAAAGGCCTGAAAAGTCAAAATAGGGGCATCTAGGAGGTCAAAAGGGGTTCGTTTTGTCACAGCTCGCCCTTTTAACGGTTTTGTCGATCCTCCTGTGAGGTTTGTCTCCAAAATTTCTTCACCTTTTTCCCCCTCAAGGTTTTAGCACGAGATAGATATCTAAAGACCGAACATCATTTTAAAAATGGTTTGTTTTTTAAAAATCGTCACATGCTCACATGATCACAGGAGTCCAAAATGGGTGAAGAGTAATGTCAATGTTTCTGGTGAACTAATTTCTTAACCATAATCTCAATGTGTACTCTGGAAGACTTCGGGCTTAGGTCAATGCATGCGCGTCACCAATTGGTGCGACGGCGTCTGATTCCGGGTCAGCGTCGTGCGGTTGACCGTTAGGGTTCCAAGGTGTTCCATCATATACCTTCGAGATTGTGAGGAAAGAGACCCGGGTTGGGCAAATCATTTACCTCGAAAACTTTTTGGGCAAACTTGGTGGTCGGAAGCAGCTGGGGCCTAAGCATGGCATGACAGTATTGTCATCAGTATAAGTCTTAACCGGTCAAGGTTAGTTTGAGGAGTCTAGAGGCCCAAATCAATCTAGATGTGTGCTTAGGATACCTGGGAAGTTGAGTGTGCATTTCCCTTTCGTCATTCGACCAGGTTAAGTTTGGGCAGTCACCAGGTAGGTGGAATCAAAAACATGTCTTCATTCATCACACACCTCATTTGTTAATATCCACCAGCATTTGCATATTTACTTGTCGCATCAGTTTCAATATTCTTCCTTTTGTCTGGTTAGTAGGACACGGCCCCTTGACCCTATGCGAAGGCTAGGGAAAAGGTAGTTGCTCTTTTTTGGGTAAGGGGCCGAAAACAGATACTACTAACTGTTTCCCCTGATGTTGTGCATGCAGGAAATAACAGGTATGGACAGAAAGCAGAACAAGAAGTGCCCAGATGTAAATAGTGAAATATGCAAGCATAATATAAAAATCATACATCACGACACAGGGGCATACCCCTGCATCAGCTCCCAATCCCTCTCCTTCTCAATCTCTCTTCCTTACTTCCGCGTCATCATCTCTCCTATCTCGAGAAGGGTGCCTCATCTGACTCTCAGCGTCATCCTCCCAAGTACAGCGATGACCTGAGGCTGGTCACATATACCCCGATGAGCCAGCGGGTCGCAATGCTCTCTACGCATCCTCAACAAGAAGGGAGTTAAGGTCTCTAAAGACAGAGCTCCCAGCAGGTGCCTGGCCAGCCGACGGGGCATGAATGGGGGGACGAGCTCCTGGACTCTGCGTGCTGGATCTCATAGCTCGTTCTCGCCCCTTCTTCATCACTCGGTCCCACAGGGTTCGGTACTTGAAATCAAGCTCCCGCACCTTTGTCTGCGACCTCGTCAGCTCCTCCCGTAAGCCGGCTATCTTACCCTCCCAGTACACGTTTGGGTGGGATCCTTCTCTCGCCCTAGCCCGAGCTGTCCGCTCCTCTAAGACCTGATCTCTCAACTGTTGATTGAGGCTCTCCAATTCTTGCGCCCTGGCTAAGGCGGTCTCCACCTCCTGACGCTGCAAAGGAACTCAGGGTCAAACAAGCTCAATCATTATAACACAGGAGCAGAACAAGTCTCACCTGCTGTGCCAAATCCGCCTCTCGGGCCTTCGCACGACGGAGAGCATCCTGCAACCTCGCCTCCCAATCGGCAGGGGCAGCTGGCCCCTGGGATGATGAGCCCGCACCAGGATCTCCTCGCAGCCCGTGACGGGCTAGCGTCTCTCTCTGCATCACAAGGGTTTTTCACAAAAATAAGATGGACAATCTCACACCCTAATTCAGAAATCAGACTTCTCACCAATTCTCTAATCTGGTGAAGCAGGTCACTCGTCTGCAGAACCAGAATCTCATTATGATTCTTTAGGATCTGCACGGCTTCAGTTTCAGGCATATGTTGCAGGAATACCACTAAGGTTAGTCAATGAGAAAAGATTGAGTGAAATAGATTGAAGGGTTAGAGAGACGCACCCGCCGCGCATCCAGAAACATGCGATCTGAGTACCGTCGGGCATAATCCCCCAAGTATCTGAAACTGTTTCGCAGGAATTTATCCTCCTGCAGGGCATCCCCGGTGCGGTGCCACACTTCGATCTCAGCTCGCCTCACCACTCGCCAATCCTGACCAATAGCAGAAGATCGGCGACGACCGCGGTTCATATCAGGATAGGTCGGATAGGCGAGTAAAGGTTGATGCCATCCCCACGTGCGGTAGGCCATCCGAACAAAGAGGCCGTCACAGATGTTCATGCACAGCAAGGGCACCTCCTGCCGGAACTGAGAGAGGCTCTGAGACACCCATGGATGATCGGCCAGGTCCTCCTCTGCATATGGCATCCACACTACCTGAATGAAACATTTGTTAAGATGCACATATATCTCAAATCACTCACCATATGAGGAGGAAATGTGTCGAGCTGGGCGCGGATGTCCTCTACGCGGTACATCACGGGACGATAATCCCGGATCATTTCCCACTGCGCCATGAGAGGGGTCCATCCCTCACGATCCGCAGAAACAGTCCCTCGGCCGATGGGGAAGCGGGTATAACCCCAGATCTACAAAAGACAACACAGTCAATGCCAATCAACATAAGTGAGGAAGGACGGAGATCCACAACCAAGAAGGATTACCTGAAGGAAAGGTGTGAATCCACCCAAATTGCCAGAGCCCTGGCGGTAGCTCACCAGATGGGAGAAAAGGTGACCCAACATCGCAGCTCCCCACGCCATCTTCTTCGCCACTTGAAGGTCCTCCAACAGCGGCAGATACTTCAGATTGACTTTGTCCGAGGCTGTAGCAAATAGCAGCCTCCCGAAGAAGAACAAAAGGAAGATCTGTAAGTTCTCGTCGTCTGAGCGGCCATCCAAGTCCAAGAGCGCCAACACTCTCTCGGCAAAAGCCTCCAGAGTCTCGCTCGGCATCCGCCGTACCCAGCTCAACCCCACAGACCGAGCGAAATGTCCGAAGGGTATGTGGGATAGCGCTCTTTAAACCCGGTAATACCCCTCGCCCAGGAGTCGATTTGACAGCTGCCTGTAATCCCTGAGCTCGGGACCCACTACCGGATCACCAATGACCGGCAAGCCCGTCAAGAAGGAGACGTCCTCCAGTGTGGGCAGCATGTGTCCCCACGGCAGACGTCCCCCAGACCAACTCCTAAGAAACTCGGCTCCGGACTCTCTGTGGACCCTGAAAATCCCAACAAGATTAATAGTTAAGGGCATGATCACAAAAACGATTCTGAGTGGGTAAGGCAGCTGGCCCCGTCCCGACGGACGGCGGGCCTGCTCGCCGCCCGAACGGGCAGACGGCGGGTCCACTCGCCGTCCGCCTGCACGGGCGGCGGGGCCGCCCGCTGCCCGCACGCACCAGGGACTCACCTTCTTCTTCATCGGGGGCACCTCTCCGTTGCCACCGCCTTCTTCGTCACCTTCTCCTTCCTCTTCTTCCTCTCCACCAGCTTCATTTTCTTCCTCTTCATCATCCTCCTCCGCCGCCCTCTCTTCTTCTTCTTCTTCTTCTTCCTCTTCGGCGCGAAGCGGGTCTTCGCCGCCGCCGCCGCCGCCGCTGGAGCTCGCTCCATCGCCGCCGTCGCCACCGCCGGTCCTCCTCCTCCTAAGGGAGCGGGGAAGTCAAACTCTAGCCATGGAAGGGTGGGGAAGAAAGTGGAATCAGAGAAGGAAGAGGAACAAAGGGGTAAGGGTGGAGAACAAGAGGGCCCAGGGCTTCTTAAAGCCATCCGGCTTGTCGGATGGCCAGCCGTCTGGCCGTCCGCCAGCGTGGACGGCCAGCGGTTTGACCGTCTGCCAGTGTGGACGGCCAGCCGTCTGGCTGTCCGTCAGCGTGGATGGCCACGGGTGTGGCCGTCCCACGCGGTGGACGGCCAGCTGCCTAGCCGTCCGGCAGCGTGGACGGCCACACACGTGGCCGTCCGACGCGTCCGCCAATGTGGACGGCCATTCGCGTACATCAGACCTTTGGAGGGGAATTTCCAGGAAAGTAAAATTTGTATTATTCACTGAAATTTCAATGGATACATTATTCCAGTGCTCTACGGCCCATGAAAAAGGCACATACAGCAGGTCGTACATTGGTTAAATAGTTCACATATCTCTTGACTTCCTCTGGAGCCTCTGCTACATCAAGGCGGGCTTTTGTGAATCTAGAGTGACGACGCCATGCACGTCGGAATCACTCTATTGCTTGCGCTTCTCTCGCGTACCCTGTATGTCTCAGTACGATCAGTGTATCATGCAAAGCAGGGAATGGCACCTGTCTGGGAACTCCGATCTGGAGATGGCAACGATGTCCTTGGTACAAGGCTAATTCAGACCGATTAGCCACAACTCACGCTCACGAGAAGCCCTTGTGGTGAACTCCATATCTCGAAGGATCATCGGAACAAAGATAAATTTTTCTACGGGCAGAAAGTTCAGGTAATCACGCCAGTCATCCCTCGTCTTGAGATGAGCCGTAAGACACCTGATTTGATCTTCGGGACCAAGAAGCGAGCGTGCAGGATGCCATGCGCTGTGCTGAAATATCCTGGAGGTGGAAGTCACTTTTTCATCAAAATCAAAAGTTAAATGCATCTCCATCCACAACTGTAAGGTGAATAAGCTCCCCCGCACAGATCGCCCCATGCTCATGTGGCTAAGCCCTCCATATAGATGTGACAAAATCACCGGGGCGAGAGAATGACCTCTCCACAACAAGCTCAGCACGCTCACATACTCCCTCTCTAGCACAGAGCCCGAAGTTGGAAACCATAAGACTCCCCCAAGAACTAGGCATAAGCCTCGCATCAGCCTCTCAGATTCAACCGTCTTGCGCTTAATCTCTCGGACCAACCAGTACGCAAGGCGATCAACGAGGATTCCTCGACTGTCAGTCATGCGGCATACCTCCCGCTTGTCCTTCACTATATCAGCAAAGATTTCCTCCCATGCAGGCAAAGCAGAAGGATCGCTGGTGGCTAGGCCCTCCCAGCCATAGAAGGTTTCTACCTCCTCCACCAAAACTGTCACCTCGAACTCTCGGAACACGAACGTATGCGTCTCCGGATGCCACAGTTCGAGCAGTGCACCCAGCCCCTCCCAGTGCCAGTGAATAAAAGCGAACTAGTTTGCGAACACAATGGAACGGGTCAAATTCCACCGATGCATATATACCCTCATGTCTAGGGTAATCACGTCCAGCAAGGCCGCAAGCCATGCATAGTTACGAGTATGCCGAGCATCAGGGAATTTGGGAATAGGCTGCAGGACAACCAAAAGTCAAGAGAGAGAGAGGAGAGAGCCAAGGTGGACAACACAAAAGTTTGAGCATACTTGTCCATGGGCCGCTAGGTTGCTGAGGTGGCCTTCCACATCAGATAGGACTTGAGGTTCCCTAGCAGTAGTGCGAGCAGAAGGTGAGGCCATCTTTCCACAGAAAGATTGAGTTCTGGAAGAAAGCCCCGCGACAACTCTCCCCTTTTAAGGCCACGAGTTAAACTACAAACTCTCCCACATCCCATAAGAGACGGAAGGGCATGCATATCCTTTTCCCCTCTTATGGACGGCATACCCCTTGGCCTTCCACCACTTCATGGACGGCACATCCCTTGGCCTTCCACCTTTTCGTAGAAGGCATGCTAGTTGACCTTCTACCACTTTAGAAAAGGCTCATCTACGAAAAGGCATATTGCCCTTCTCCCCTCTCTACTTTGAGGAGGTAACCTCACCCCCAAGGTCAAGAGACCACTTTGCTCAATATCAACAAATTAATGGTTCTTCTTAGGAATCGAGTCGAAGCCATATCGGATTGGCATTCTACCATTAGAATAGCCATATCTTCCATATCGGCTTCGACTCGAAACTAACCATTTGCTTCTCATCCTCCTGCAGTTTAATGCTTAATGTTGTGATCATTGGATATGTTAACGTTGCTAATGTGCGTTTTTGCAGCTGCAGGAAATCTGAAGCAAGTAGGATTGAAGACACAGGAGGCTAATAACTTCGGGTGTATAGACTCTGAGTTCCTCTTTAAACAAAACAATGAGGAGTCTATATTCTCCAAGTTATTCGATTGGCCAATAAATCCCTCCTGCTTGCATTAGGAATTTGTTTTATAATTTTTAAACCAGCATGCATCGCATCATCCACCATTCCCGCCCTAGGGGCAATGACCATAATTTATCACTCTGCTTAACCCATTGTTAATCTGTGAGTCTGGCAATTGTTCGTCCGTTAGCCCTTTGAATTGGAAGACCTCATCCTTTTCCCAATACGTGTGCTTGAGATTCTCTCACTTGGCGATCACATGATGCGCCAGGCCACCGCGCGCCCGTTGTGTCGAGAGTACTTCAAGTCACACTCCTACATCTTTCACGCTTGAGATCTCCTTGGGCCAGATCGTTACATCCTGGTGCGCCAAGGCCTTGCGGTTCCAGCACCCGAGGGTCCCACGGATTGTGATTCTCTAGCCTGAATTTTGGTTCCTCTTCTTAGTCATCCTTGCAATTCGAATAGCTAGCTCTCATGCATTTTCCGCGCTCTCATACCATCTTTGGATATAGCTCATCCCTTCTCTGGGCTGTCCAAAATCAGGTTCGATTTTCGGAACACCAATTTATCATTCCGTTCTACTCCACTACAAAACAGGTGTCCCGGAGGGTCATTTGTAGACACCGAATTTGGACCACCCTTTTGGTCATGAACCACATCCATCACTAGCCCATCGTCACCAAACCCCTCATCTTAGCCATCTCAGCCCACTAATAACTAGGCCCATTAACCAAATCCCGACTCTAGCCACCTTTTCGTGGAAGGCCAGCCAGTCCGCCTTCCACCACCCTTCGAAGGCCAGCCAGCCCGCCATCCACCCCTTCGAAGGCCAGCCAGCCCGCCTTCCACCATCCTTGGAAGGCCAGCCAGTCCGCCTTCCACGGCCTTCGAAGGCTAGCCAGTCCGCCTTCTACCATCCTTGGAAGGCCAGCCAGTCCACCTTCCTCGGCCTTCAAAGGCCAGCCAGTCCGCCTTCTACCACCCTTCGAAGGCCAGCCAATCCGCCTTCCACCACCCTTCGAAGGCCACCCCTTGCCTTCCACCACCCTTCGAAGGCCAACCGGGCCGCCTTCCACCTCTCCGTGGAAGGTCAGCTACCTGGCCTTCCACGGGATTGGAAGGCATGTTGGCTGGCCATCCACACCCCTAACTACCACCTTGACCTCGTCTTCCCCACGATCTTCTCCACTCGCTACCCTCGTCCCCACTACTAGGATCACTCCCCACTCCGGCGACTGCCGCGCGCACCACCTCCGATCCTTGACCACTTCCCATTGGCTCTAGGATGATTTACGGGGATTTAGACCCCTATTTTCTCCTATTTCTCTTTCACCTATTTAAACCCCCCATGTCCCCTCGAGCAGGGGGTGAAGGATTTTTTGGGTGAGAGGTTCGGAGGGGTTAAGGAGTTTATTTTTTGAGGAGGAAGGCTCAGAGGAGGTTGGCAAGTGAGTCTGCTTTGAGGAGTCGAGCGGACAAAGAGTCAAAGAGCTTCAGGAGGAGCCTCAAGAGGAATCCTCCGCACTCCAAAATGGGCTTGTCTTCTTAACCCTCTTTTGCTTTTCCCCTATTCACCTCATTGCATTCTCACTTTTCATCCATTCGGTAACATTTCCCTCTCTCACTTTTCTTTCCACTTTCAACATATCACTTCACTTTCCACACACGAGCACCACCATCTGCATGCATGCATGTTAGGATAACCTAGCAACCCTTCTCCAGAGGTTTTAAACAAAAAACGGGAGGTGGGTGGCCATAATATATAGTCACCTTCCCTCCCCACCACCCATCCAGTGCGTCTCCCTCCGATTTTTATTAGTTTTTGTATTTTCATGGATAGATTCTGCATATCACAGTTCTAATCGGGTCATTTTTCCTCTCTTGTCTTGTCTTTTCTTTTCAGGAATCCTTACCACATTTCCGCGTGCAGATTGCTGAGCTCTCCTCCTCTGGCCGGCCGGAGTAAGAGAAGGGGAAACCACCGTCTCCCGCTCCCTCAGAACGCGATCACTCTTACAATCCTGCGGAGCACAGGGCCGTAAGGTAATGCTCCTAGCGATCACATCTTAATTTCTAACCTCCTCTAAATTGCCGCAGTGCTAAGACGAATGGAGAAGCCCTCGATCCGAAGCCCACAGCAGCGGCGGGGGACCTTCCGGGCGCCTACATGTACTAGACTTGATGTTGCATATGCTTTAAGCGTTACGAGCAGACATCAGGCAGATCCAGGTGATGAACACTGGAAGGCTGTGAAATGCATCCTTAAGTACTTGAGAAGAACTAAGGATATGTTTCTGGTTTATAAAGGAGGAGACCTAAAGCTGCAAGGATACACTAATTCAAGTTTTCGGTCTGATCCTGATGACAGCAAGTCGACATCAGGTTTTGTCTTCACACTCAACGGGGGAGCAGTGAGTTGGAAAAGTTCTAAGCCGGAAACCATTGCTGATTCGACAACGGAAGCTGAGTATATTGCTGCCGCTGAAGCCGCCAAGGAAGCTGTCTAGATGAAGAAATTCATTGACAATCTTGGTGTGGTGGAAAACATCTCTGATCCCGTCCCACTACTGTGTGACAACAATGGGGCGATTTTAGTGCTCAAGCGAAAGAGTTGAGGTCTCATCAAAAGTCGAAGCACATTCGGCAGTGCTTTCATCTGATCAGAGAGATTATAGCTCGAGGAGATGTCGTAGTGGAAAGAGTTCCTTCAGCCGACAACATAGCAGATCCACTGACAAAGCCTTTGATTCAAAATGTCTTTGAGCATCACTTAGAGAATATGGGTATTCTGTATAAAGTGATTGGCTTTAGTCCAAGTGGGAGATTATTAGTATTAGGTGGTCTCAAAGCCAATCTGATACTATGTATTGATTCAGTTTATTAATAAATGACATTAGTTCATTGTGCGTAATTAGTTCAATCTATGTTTATTGTATCATGATGAAGTCCATGAACATGTGCAACAATCTTCGGATTATGATAAGATCATAATTACGAGACCGAAGACTTATAAACACATGTTCCTAATTGTTCCTAGTCGGGGGATTTTTGAGATGGACATCAAGTATCCGGATAGACTAGTATAGGTTTCTTCAGCTCATATAATGAGGGTGATTGATCCTATAAGTCACTTGTGTGGAGACACTATGCTGGACCTGTAGGTGCTCATTATGGAATGAGTTCACTGAACTGATCCGACCATGAATCGCTGCATGGTATATACCTCATTGTTAACCAGCTCGATTCTTTTGTCACGGTTGCGTAGATGATCCTTGGACCTGAAGCACCAAAGATACCTTGTTGGTACATCTTTGAACTTTGACTTTGACTAACGAATCCCTAACCATGGGTTATCAATAAATCAAATGATCGAATTCAGAGAAATACCCTCGAAGGGTGTGTTCAATAAGGGATCATCCGCTTTCGGTATTATGAGAGAGATGTTCCGGGAATGATGTGCTTAAGTCCCTGGCCAGGGCGGACTCTGTTTCAGATAAAGAGTTATCCTATATAGACTAGAGGCATCTGATTCAAGTGATTCGACTGACTAGGATTTAACAGTAAACCAAACCCTAGGTCGATTCGGGAACAATGTACGGATGAAGGATTATATCTGTGTGCTAATCGATGACGGAAAGGTTCCAATAGAGGGTTGCGATAACCCCAAAGCCATCCAGGATCACGCGATGTTGCTTGGCATCCAACGTGATCGGAAGCTCGTCTGAATTTACTGTGGGACATTAAATTCGGCTGATTAATTAATATACGGATATTAATTAATTTAGTGGGTCCGTAAAGAGTTACTGGGCTCAATGGGCCATTAACTAGACTGGTATTTGGGCCTAGAGGGTCACATGCAAATGGTTCTCAAGTGGATGGATAATCCGATGGGATTTCGAATAAGTCTGGATTTTTGTGAAAAACCGCAAATATGCTTGTTATAAAAGAATGGCCGCTAGGTCGGGGGCCAGCAACCCTGACGTAGCCGCCGCCTTCTTTCTCTATCCTCTCTTCTGGGCGCATGACACGAGGCGGCCATCTGGAGGCTCCCCTTTGGCTCTCGATAGCTCCGCCTTCCGTCCCACGGGAGTTTCCGAATCCACATGTCGCGGCAGATTACACGCAGCGCGGCGAGATCCATAAACGCCGCATTGAGCAAGGAGGCGAGGACGATCCATCGCAAGGAGAACCGCGTGGATACCGCTAGAGGCCAGTTACCTGCGCGGCTTGCGGCATCGCTCTGACGGAACCGGAGAACGAACGCCGATTCGAATCCGCACAAGGTAAATAAGATTTATCAGTTTAATTTTGTTGATCGAAACGGGATAGATCTGATCCCCAAAAAATTATTTCCGCTGCATTTTCGGCCAGATCTCGACATAAGAAGAACCCAACACATCCAGTATTTAATACCCATTATGAGTGCTCAAATTGTGATGTGTGAAATTGTAACGACCCGCCACCTTATAATCGGAAACCCGATTACTAAATGGGTATCGGATCATTAACTACAAGTTCACATCCAGATCTCGTACGACACGTCTGGAGAAGTAAGCGTTAAACAAGGCTAAATATAACAAGCTCACGGACTTCAAGGAAAGTACAAGTGCGCAGGAAGGAAATTAATAATGTCTGTACACAGTCGAACAATAATTACATGGTCCAAAGAATTAAATAAGTACATGTAGAAGCAAAGTACAACAACATCGGGGCATACCTTAGAACTGAGATAGCGGCTGGCCCGCACACCAAGGAGAACACCACACGCCACCACTTGCCAAGAAGTCCACACCTGAAACCGCAGGGAGTGAGCCACACCAGAATTGGGCTCAGTAGGGATCATCCGATCCCCACCTCCCCCCCCCCACACACAAGTGCAGTAATATAGAAAAGAAGGCAATTTGATTAAAGCAGTAAACACAGTTCCTAAATACCGATATGAGACATATGTATCCGTAATGCAACAGACACAGTTCTAAGTAATTCAAGTAACCCAACTCAACACCACAATTCGTAATCAAAGATCCGGCTAAACACTCAAACCACACTGTTGACCGCATGCAAACGACGCCTCACAACACCACCAACACCCACACCTATCCACCCCTATGATGTTCCGGGCACCGTAGGGTGAGGCAGTGAGTCAAACTAGGACTAACTGGGACTAGTGAACCACCACCGCCCAGTTACGTGTGCACACAAGCAGTCTAGACCACTGTCCTATCGACCGGACTTCCCTCAATGCCAGGCCTCGGTGCTTCAAGAGGGCCCTAGGGACCGGCGAAACCCCCTCAAGCCGAAGTTATAGGGACTACCCGTAACCCTAACCTCCCGGGTCACATCCAAATTACATGCAAGGATCATCCCCCTACTGGTCACTTGAACTCCTCCTAGCTCCGTGCCACAGAACCACCGCACCGCAAACCGCCGCCGGTACCGCCGGGGACGCCGTTACTCTGCTGGGACGTCGGCTGCCGTTCGGAGAATGAAGTGCCGCGGAGGAGGTGGTAGTGGTGAGAGGTAGAGAGGTGGAAGAGGAAGAAGGGGGAGGGGAAAGGAAAGAGGGAAACAGAGAGGGTTGGAGAGAGGGAAGAGAGAGAGTGAGAAGGAGAGAATGAGAGAAAGGAGGGGAGGCTCGCGGGGTCAAACTGAAACTGGTTAAAACGCGTCGTGCTAGACAAACGCCTATCAGCTGATATGACGGGGCCGTACTCTGACAGAAACTCTGAAATGCGTCGTTTATACAAGACGCCGTTCAAACGACAAGACCGGGGCCGTACTCTCACGACCTAAAGCCAGCCTACGTGGCACAACAACAACCCAGCTAAATGGCGTCCACACAGCAAGACGCCATTTTAAAGGCGTCGTGCACCCCAGACGTTGTTTAGAAGGCACACCACAGACCCATCAGGGCCCTAAACCAGGGGGTCCGGCCCGAAACCGACCCGATAGCTGAACCCGAATCCTCAATCCTTACAGAAATCATGAATTTCATGTTGATTATATGACAATGAAACTTATTAAAAACTAAATGTGATCGCCATAAAGTTTTTGACTAAAAAGCTTCAAAAGATAAAAGGATGATCGTTTACCTGTTTTAAAGTTGGGAGATTGTTGAATTCTTGAAAAAGAGCCCTTCTAGTGCTTTTATTCTTGCTTTGATTTGATGAATTTGAGGATCTTCTTTTTTGCTCTAGTTCTTTTTTTTTTGGATGATGATCTTTACTTGATCTTCTTGATCTTGATGATTGTACCTTACAAAGAAATAAAGAAGACTAATAAGAACTAATATAGTGTAGAATTTATTCTAATCAGAATTTTAATCATGTAACTAAATAGAATCATACACTTGTTTTATGGTCCTTTAAAAACCCCTTTAGCATGTGGGTTGGAAATTATGAATATTGTGAGTGTGTGAATAGCATTAAGTGATGATTACGAAATAAATTTTTGATACTAATGATGATGAAAACAAGGGAAAGAAAGAATAAAGTTGAATGGCCCCTGGAAGCCTTGGTCTTGAATGGATTGAAAGAATAAAGAAGGGATGAAGAAGATGAAGCTTGCTCTCCTTTGAATGCTCATGAAATTCTTCACGCAGTACTTCAATCCCGATGCCTTAACATTTTTTTTCTCTAACTTTTTCCACTAACTTTTTAATGACCAAGGGCTTGGGTTTAGATAGAGTTGAATTCAAGGCTCTCACACACATCCGCGGCCACTTATGGATCAACATGAAAGAATTTGGAGTCAATCCAACCGAGAAACAGATAAACACAGACTAATTCATCAGTATCTATAATTAACTAAAACGCGTTGCCCATGGGAGACATCTTTTAGCTTAATTAAGATAAAGATAAACTCAGAAAAAGAAACCATTATCATTAGGAAACCTAAATCGCGTTGTGTTGTGAAGACATCTTTCAGTTAATTAACAAATTAATTAAAAATCAAAATATGATTAAAATCCTAAATGACGTCTTTATGGATTGACGTCTTTTAGGATAATTTTCTTATTTGATTAAAAATCTGAATTAAAATCAATTTTATTAATAAACTTAGATGGCGTCTAGGTATGCCGACGTCATTTAGACAATTAATCTAATAAAATAATAAAAATTAACCAATCATTAAATATCAGATTACTTTGTTATATGATATGAAATTTACTTAAAATGATGTCGAAATTAGCGTATGTACAACTGCCCCACCTTGGCATTAACTTTGTAAGAGAATGAAATGTAATGAAATGTACTGAAAAGGTGATGCCAAGGTATGATGAGACACGCTCTCAACATCACATGATATGAATTTTTCTCAAAATGATCAATGAAGGTACTTAAATAAATCAATGGAATCAATCATGTCTGGATGAGGTAGATAAAGAAACAAAATAAAGTCGATCAACCTCCACTATTGGAAAGTACTTTAGGTCACAAACCCTGCAGGTTTCATCATAAGGAGTGGTTACCAGCCAATGTGGAAGTGCTGCAACCATGATGGATCTTAAAAGGAAACAAGAAACATTTGGGATAAAGAATCCAAGAAAGGATAGAATTCCAAGGATATCTTCAAACGAACCTCAAGATACTCAATTCAGAATGGAATATTTCATATCATGTTGGGATTTATTTGATTAATGGTCTAAAGTTTAATCAAGAATTAATTCTTATCACAATTATATCAAAGTTCTACATGATGCATGCTGGACAAAAAGAAAAATATAAAATTAAATAAAATATAAATTAATCAAGGATAATGTTGTTAAAATGTCATTAATGCGTCAAGATACCAATTATGTAATTCAATGCTAAGCTGAAGCTCGTTTGTCCATGCACTGTTTCACAAAAGCGGAATCATCGTCCTCATCGATTAACAATCAACGGCCTCCGTGCGATTTAAGAATTCTCTAGAATTATCATAGTTTTTGTTGAAGGGGAACTCAAATTCCAGTTTCATCAGAACCACAAGGTCCTTGATATATATTCTAATAAATATTTATCATATAATAATGATGATTACAAATCAATTACATGAAATAATACAAGGATAAAGATAACCGTCTTTTTAGCCACGGTCAGGACTCATAAACTCCCACAGTGGGACCTTCTTGAGATTTCAGCTTCGTTATCATTTCTTTGAATTTCTTGCATTCAGAAATTATCAGTAATTTCAAGAAACATAATCAATAAACATCAAAATATGGAATTTCGGAAAATAACAGAAAAACTCTGAAACGCGTCGTGTCGTGCCGACGTCATTTGAATCAAATATTCAATTATGCATCAACCATGGATTAACATGGAGTTTCGGGCGAATAACAGAAAAACCATGAAACGCATCGTGCCGAGCTGACGACATTTGAATGACGTCGCAGTCCAAAGACGCCTTTTAAGTAGCAGAAATAGGTTTCCCTGTGTTCAATCTGGACTCCGATTCCCTTCAATGCATATCCCTTCTCCAATTTGGAAAAGACTCTTCAATCTCGTAAACCTTTATACATAAGCTTCCTTAACTTGTATTAAAGCAAATCCATACACAATCTAGAGATCAAAGCAAGGGATTCTCTTCAAAGTTAAGAGAAATCAAGGTTTCAAAAGGAAAAAGCTCAAGAGCAAGACAAGAGGATGAAGAAGACGCTCGAAAATCTTTCAGAGGTGAAGGATCATTTGAGCGGACGAGATCCTAGTCTGCAAGTAAGTTGAATCCTTCATAATCTTTTCTTCTTTATATGCTTTAATTCTCTTTGCATGTTCTTCTTGTTAGATAGAATTTTAAATCAATTTTATTTCTTCTATTCATCTTCTAGGGGTATCTTATAACGACTCGCCACCCTACAATCAAGAAGCCGATTACTAAATGGTACCGAATCATTAAAATTTGGAGCCAAACCAGGATCTCGATAAGTCTGAAAAATAAATGATAAACTAAGCTAAACATCCACTTCACATTGAATTGTAAAGGAAGTGCAGGAATTAAGAATTATTACAATTCAACTTGACTCAACAAATAATTACATATTCCAACTGAAAAGAAGTAATTAAGTGTACAGGCCTGAAAAGAAATAACAACTACATCGGGGCATACCCCAGAACGATAGCTGCTGGCGCGCCACCCGAGACAAAACCCTCAACGCTACGCTTGCCTGGAACCCTCACCTGAAAACTGCAGGCGGTGAGTCTCATCGAAATAGACTCAGTAAGGATCCTTCGATCCCCACCACCCACTCACGCACCCACAAGTGCAACAACACGAATAAAGGCAATTTAAATAAAGCAGTAAACACAACTCTGAAACCACTCCACTACGGAGTCCACAACCAGCGTCTCAGCTAAACACACAAGTCATACGGCCGAACGCGAAAAACACCAACCCACTGAGACCAAACAGCAACCCCTCGGATAGCGCGCTGGCTACTCCGGCCTGACCGGCTTTAGGTGGATATGCTTCCCCCAGCACGAGTGAGACTCCGAATATACCACTCCCACACCGGTACTAGCTATATCCCGGGGTACACCAGGTGACCCTCTCTCTAGGCGTCACCCCACCACTCCCACACCGGCGCCGTGTCACTCGCACACCGACACAGGGTGCCTAAGCGCTAACAACTGTCACTCTAGGTCCACGATCGCACAAAACACATCACAGTGCGATCCGATTACGCAGAAATCCTCGACTTTGAAGTATGGTTTTAAGCATGCACTTTAACCAAACTATCGAACAATGTAAACACGTGTTAATTACATGGATTAATGAAGTTCTGTCTTGAATCGCGTCGCCCGTGGCCGACGTCATTCAAGACTCCTAAACTGGTTCATACAAAAATTGGCCTCAGAATGGCCTAAAACGCGTCGTGCAAGGTAGTCACCTTTTAAAAGGCGTCGCTGTCCTTAGTCGCCTAATCACGACAGAAACAGAATCAGGCCTTAGGGTGATCCGAACTAAATCGCGTCGTGGGCGGCAGCTGCCATTCAAAATGGCGTCGCTCTCCCAAGACGTCATTTAGCGTTCGCTAACAGGTTTCCCCCAGCCTTTCCGAGTACAGAAAGTAGAATTTCTTCCTGAAAATCCCCTAAACATGCTCCAAAGCAGAAAAGACGTGGTTTTAATCAAAACACAACGGAGATCGTCACCCTACCAGTTACTTGAACTCCTTTGAGCTCCAAGCCACCGAACTACCATGCCACAAGCCACCGCTGGTACCGCCGTGGACGCCATTACTCCATCGGGACGTCAGCTGCCGTCCGGAGAGCAATACACCGCGGAGGAAATGGTGGTGGTAGTGGTGGAAGTTAGGGGGTGTTTGATGGAGTGGAGGGAGAGGAAAGGAAGGAGAAGGGGTAGGGAGAGCGAAGAGATCGGAGAGAGGGAGGAGAGAGAAGAAAATGAAAGAAATGAGGGAGGGTTCGCGGGTTTAAACCGAACTTAGTTAAAACGCGTCGCCCAATACCGATGCCATTCAAGTGACAAGACCAAGGCCATACTCTCGCGGCCTGAAATTGGCCCACATGGCGTCCACGTGGCACCGACGTGGCACACTTTAAAACGCGTCCCCCTAATAGGACGCCATTTGAACCGTGTCTCGCAAGCTTGAAGCGATAAAGAACCTATGCCCCTAGCCCCACAAGGGGCCAAATCAAGGGGTCCGACACCGAAACTGACCCAATAACTAGATCCGAAACCTCAATCCTTACATATCCTTCCTTCCCAGGTCCAAGAAGATTCTCTTCCCTTCCTTGGATTCGTAAGCTTGCGAAAAACATCACTATCTCCATGCAATCTTATGTTTCTAAGTGGAATATTCAAGACTTAGTCGTCCATGCAAAATACTACAAAAGTTCGAATGTAGATTGAGTGGCGATGGGAGCTCTGATAGAATTGTGGCATCCACAAACCCACACTTTTTTCTTCGCCGAGTTCGAATCTACCATACTCCTTGAAGAGGCCGAACTCTTACTGGGCCTTCCTAAGATCAAGCTGAACAATGATGAACTTCACAGGTCAACAACTATTGATGAAGATTATGAAGGATCCAAAAGAAGTTCAAGGATGCCTTACGAAGAAAGGGATTAACCTTGCAAAGTTGGCAGAGTGGACCTTGTATGAGATTGAGGAACTTAAATAAGATGACACTAAGAACGTGATGAAGGCATTCACCACATGCCTGGCTGGAACTCTATTCTTTCCTGCCCAGGACAATATTCTAGAGGACGATCAAGTTAGTGCAATTTGTGGGATCTTTGAAGGAAAACAGATTGACACGGCGATCCTAGCCTATCTCTATAGTGGACTTTCTGTAGCATCTATAGGTCAGCCTCCTCATGGTTGTATGCTTCTCTTCGCTCTGTGGGTAGAGTTACATCTCAAGTTTGAGTACCATAGTAGAAATTCTGCAAGACCATCTTAGATATATCAAAACAGTCCAATCTTCCATATTTCCAATATCGTGAAGTTCAATGAAAGAATGATCAACCGACTGCCCAAACTCAAGACCCGAGCTGATTGGCAAGCTTATTTGAAGACCATGGCATCACACGAATTTGATTCTTCTCCACTTGCTCTTGTAGGGAAGACGATCCGAGTATATCGTATAGCTGGTGCAGAGCTTTGACTGATCGGTGCAACTGAGTTCGTGCTGTATAATCCTCATCGCTGCTATACTCAACTTAGCATGCCTCGCCATAAGTTTCCAGAGTTTTCCCACATCTCTCCGATCAAGAAGCGCGTATTAGAATCTGATGAAGATTTTGAAGCAACTGAGCTTATGGTTACATTGTGGAACATCAGCTTCATTCATCGTGTAAAATCTTCACACGAAGCTCACAGAGGATTAGCGTATCCATATGTAATGGGTTTCTGGAAATTCTTCCTTGAAAGCTTTCATTTATCCTTTTGATGTAATAAAGAATTTGTTTTCAATAAAGAATCAATCTCCAAATTTTTCCTCAAAATAAACCTTAATTTTCTTTAAAATATGTTTTTCTGGTGTAAATAGCGACGTCTTAGCAAGACTTCTTTCAATTATAATTAATTCCCGAAATCCAAAGATCAATTTTTTAAAAACCTCAATTTCTTACAAACTGCGTCTTACCTGGCAGACGCCTTTAATGTCTCTCTCCTACTTTTCCATAGAATTCTGCCATTAATTATGTAACAAATCCACTAAAATGCGTCTTATCAGGAAGACGCGTTTAATGATTATACGTGGTACAGCTCTGACCAGGGTTAGTGGTTTAATCTAAAACGCGTTGTGATATGTAGACGCAATTTACACAATTTCAAAATTCCAGATTGCCACCTGAAGTTATGTGCAATGAAAGGCGTCGTTGTTCCACGACACCTTTTACACTGTCCGTAAGCCGGGGATGCCTAATGGGACCTTTCAAAGGGTGACGCTTGGGTGACGCCTTTCAAAGGGCGTCGACCTTGGCCGATGCGATTCAGATAGGATGAGTATTTTTGAAAATAGTTTTAGAAATTGATTTTTTTCTAATTGCCCATGACTGATGATTTTGTTGAATTGATTACAGGGGACAATGAGGGCTAAGATCTCGTGGGATCTAGTCATTGGTGCCTATCGAGGCATACTGGATTTCCAAAAGGCGCGACTGCGTCACATGGGATTCGGTGAGATCTTGGAGATTGAGCCTTTTTGGCTCGACTTGGTACTCCTGCAGGCTTTGAGAGAGAGATGGCATGCAGAGAGTAGGGCATTCTTAATGCCCTGGGGCCACATGGTCCCAAGTTTGGAAGACGTAGCTAGGATCTCCGGTCTCCGCGTGGAGGGCCGGGCAGTGAGTGGGATGACCTACCCTGACTACCTAGGATTAGTAGAGAGTCTTCTAGGTATAGAGGTCTCAGACGGGTTGAGTAGAGAGTCTAGGACTATACCTAGAGTAGATGTAGAGGCTACCCTAGGGTTAGTCGAGCCTAGGCGTTGTTCAGACGAGACCCGGGAGGCCTTTAGGGATAGGTTAGCCAGGTCATCCTCCACAGTTTACTGTAGTGACCCTAATCAGGAGGAGGAGGTAGATAGGTAGCTCAGGGTCTTTCTAGTCTTTTTCTTCGGTCTGTTGCTCTTCGGTATGAAGGGTGACCATATCCACTGTAGGTTCCTTAGCTTGTTAGATGACCTCGATCACTTGCACGAGTACGCCTGGGGTGCGGCCCTCTTAGCCCACCTCTTCGCCAATCTTTCAGCGGTCACGCTGGACTGCGAGACGACTATCAGTGACTTCTCGCCGTTCCTTCAGGTATAATATATTTCAATTATTTGTTTATGAAATTTGAAATGATATGAAATGATATGATGATTTTTAACTTATATGTTCATGTATGCAGGTTTGGACTTATTATTACTTTCTGCTCCGCCGAGCGCGGATCGTGAGGCCGGATACCATCCCGTTGGGTCGCCGCTGGCAGCCAATCGTGGATACGGCCCCTTAGCACCACCAGCTGACGGCCCTCTGCTGTCAGTTCTTGGATTACCTGGAGCTTTTGGTGAGTTACAATTAGTTGTTTATTTTTATTAAATACAATCTTTCATTGATTACATGCAATTTATTATTATGAATGCATCTAACCTATGTGCATGCAGGTGATATGGCGCCCATACATGGGCATGGGCGAGGCACGCTAGCCGTGGGTGACGGCTGGTCGGAGACGGTTCGGACGGCAAATGTGGGTTCATTATACGAACGAAATCGAGTCGCTCCGCCTCCGCCTTGTGTTGAGGACCCTTGGCCTCCACCAGGAGTGGGTGGATAGGGAAGTGCCAGAAGGGGTTGGGCGATAGATGAGGGGGAAGCAGGCCCTCATGGATTGGCAGTCCAAGTTCCTGGAGCAATACGAGGATTGCCATCGCCGAGGTATCTGAGTGGAGTCCCATGCTGAGAGTAGTGCAGCCTATATCCAGCAGTATCAGACTCACTATGCCGATCAGCTGCGACTCCTCCGTCCACTCGATGTAAGTATGCACTTATGCGTCTTTCATTTTAATTATTATCTTTTATTCCAATTTGTGAATGAATGTACGTATGTATGTTATGCAGGATGCGCATGATGCGATCATCATCGACCTCCGGGCCCGTTTACAGAATGCGGAGGCCCAGCTAGAAGAAGTCTAGAAAGAGTTGTTTGATCTGGTATGTATGAATGAATAATGACATGAATATTTATTTGTATATTTTGACGTTTAGCCACTGATATTTGATTCTTTTGGTACAGCGAGCCGTCTACACCCAGGCGGCTCCTCCTCCCTCCTCTGTCGGGGCTTCATCTTCTTCTACAGCTACTCATGAGGCTGCTCTGGCTGATCTTCAGGGTCAGCTCGCTTCCGCCATCCACCGGGCCTCCCTTGCGGAAGAAGATCAGGCCTCCAGAGTAAGTCTTCAACCTTCTCTTTTGTTTCGTGAATTTGTTCTTGACCTTTGGCTTGCTTGACTGAAAGCATATTCTTTTATAGGTTGTTGAGCTTCAGGAAGCCTTTCATAGGGTTGAGGCGGAGTTGGAGCAGTCCTGTGCTGCAGCTGCCCATACTCAGGCTGATGCTGCTCGCATCAGGGCTTTGAAGGAGCAACTGGCACGCCTCTCTAGCGACGACCTTCCTCGAGAGCTTATACACCTCCAGACCCTCCTGGAGATGCTTACTGAGGACCAGAAGTGCGAGTGCGACGAGCGGTGGCAGGCTGATGTTGAGATGACCTCCCTCCGGGTCTAGCTTGGAGTTGTGGAGCATGAGCGACGCAGCGTGGAGGAGCGTTACTGATGTGACCGCCAGCGAGCGTAGGAAAGGGGGCACAGAAGTGCATTCACCGCGAGTGTTGCCATATCGTTGAGCCAGGCTGGAACGAGTCTGATGGACCACCACTGCCACCGACTTGTGGGCCAGAGAGACCTGACGAAGCTCAGAGCCAGTAAGAGGGTGTAGGAGAGAGCCAGCCTTGATGGCTACATCATGTATTTCTTTTCTTTTGCGAGTCCTGATGTTGATGGACTCTTCACCTTTCCACACATGTACATGGAACTTTTGAAATATAGATGAAACTCTTTTCTGCACTTCTTTTGACTTTGACTTAAATACTTGTGCCTTGTACATGACTTGAACAAACAAGTTAAATGTCTACTCTGGCTTAGTCCCTTGCCCGATTAAGTAATCGATTAATCAATTCTTTCCTTGGTAAAAGGGACAAGGGGCGAAGCCTTTATTAACATAGGAAATAATAACTGTCAAAGGAAATGGAATTATGCAGATTTCAAGCATGCAGATGCTCGCTGAAAATAAAAGGAATGGAACACACCAAATGCGACAAGCAGATGCTAATTGAAATTTTTTTTGTCTATGCAATTACAAGTTTCAAAATATCTGAAATATTTGATTTTGAAATATTTGTTTTGTTCTGAATATCTATTTTTTTTATTTTGAAATATCTATTTTTTTTGAATTTTGAAACATCTATTTTTTATTTTATTTTGAAACATCTACTTTTTTTACATTTTGAAATATCTACTTTTTTTGGATTTTGAAACATCTACTTTGTTTGGATTTTAAAATATCTATTTTGTTTGGATTTTGAAATATCTATTTTTTTGGATTTTGAAACAATGTACAAACTAAAAGACCAACATGGTACTTAGATCAAAAGGGCATATTCATTTATTAACTTAATTCCCAAATTGTTTTTCTATAATCTAACTTAGACTCATCGTGCTTGAGCTTGTGTTTTCGTTCGTAATCCCATTCGATAGTTTGACCCTTAGTCAATCTAGGCTGTTCCTCAAGCTTGGAGTACGCCTCTTTAGAAAGAAAGGAAGAACTTGTTTAGAAAGCCCATGAGAGGGTTCCGGAAACCCAAAAAGATATCCCTTCTTTACCCTAATATCCGTTGGGATTCTGTCATTTTCTTTATGTGGTATTTAATGACCTTGCGCTCCCTTTTCATTTGATTTCATGGCCTTAGTGTAACATTTGTAATGTAATGGTCTTTTGATTTGATGTTTGGCTTTTTGCCTTTTGCTTTTACTTTTGTGGAGCGGATCTCCCACTTTTTTTTTATGACGGCCTACTACTAAGATAGCAGGTATTTTTGGTAGTCTATTCTAAACCTCGTTCCGACATCGTGGGCCGAGTGTAAAAATAGAATTTTTGTTCAAAAAGAATGATTTGCACTTTACACTCTTAGTCAAGCTTTCAATATTCCTTTGGACTTCATATTTCTTGTTACTCACGAACTAAACGTGTCAGTATGTGTAGTAATATGTTTGAATTAAATTATCCAGACTGATAAGGGAATTTGAGTTTGAAATTTTTTTGATTCCACTAGTCTTTGCACTATGCTGATCGACTTACTAACTTAAGGGTAGTATTTCTTAAGATACAGACCGTTCCAGGGATGAGTTAATTCCTGACCTTGTGCATTAACTAAGCGATATGCGTTACCAGGAAAAACATACGAGATAACATAGGGTCCTTCCCAATTGGGTTGGAGCTTAGAACGTGGACCACCAGATTCTACAAAGATTCTTTTAACGACCATTTCACCAACTTTGAACTTACGTTCGATGACTTTCTTTTGAAAAAACGTGCTAATCTATTTTGATATACTCGTGCATGATTAGTTGTTGACCATCTTTTCTTATCTAAAAGTTCCAATTGAGCGAGGAGTGTTGAACGATGCTCATCAATAGAGAGTTCCTTGTTCAATTGTACTCTTAATGACAGTATGAGGATTTTGTATGGAACTACCGCCTCCATTCTAAATGCTAAGGAATACGGAGTTTGCCTAGTGGGCGTGTGGATTGAAGTTCAGTATGCCCATAGAGTCTCAATCAGTTTCTCTGGCCAGTCTGTGAATTTATTAGATTTGCACGTCTTTTTGATGATTTTTATCGAAGTCTTGTTAGTTACCTCTGCTTGGCCATTGTCTTGCGGATAATATGGGGATGAATGATGCAATGCAGTTTTATACCTATTGCAGAGGTCCTTTAGCTCCTGTGATATGAACTGCGATCCATTGTTGGTGACGATGGTATTTGGAATTCCGAATCTTGTGATGATGTTCTTCATGATGAATTTGCAGATAGTTGACGCTTTAACTTCCGTGTAAGCTTCGGCTTCTGCCTACTTGGTGAAATACTCTGTTGCCGTAAGAATGAAGGATTTCTGCTTAATGCCGGAGTCAGGATTACCAAGGGGTCCAGTGACGTTGAAAGCCCGCATGGAGAAAGGCCATGGAGTGGAAACATGATGCAGTGAAGATGTAGGGGAGTGGATCTTGTCGGCGTGAGGTTGACACTTGGCACACCTTCGAACATACCCTACACAATCTTCTTCCATGGTTGGCCAATAGAATCCTTGTCTAAGGATCTTCTTTGATAGCATTTGTCCATTAACATGGCCACCACAAATTCCAGTATGAGCTCCTTCCATGATCTTCCAAAGCTCATCCTCGTCTAAGCACCTCAAGAGAACTCCATCAAAACCTCTTTTATAAAGTGCCCCTCCAATTAAAGTGTACCTTTGAGCAAGTCTCCTGATAGCCCTTTTTTCTTCAGGTGTGGATTCTTCAGGATATGATTGATCTTCACAATATCAAGCAATCTCATAGTACTATGGTTTCTGTTCATCATCCATCTCTTCTAGCAACTCCATCAACATAATCTCTCATTTCTCCACAATATCTCCATCCCTGACCTTCTTCAGCAACTTCTCCTTAGTCCTAAGGAAAGAAGGATCTTTTACGGCGGATGAGAGACGCCTATGAACAATGATCGATTCGGATTGTCTACTGATTGGAAAATCGAGGGATGATGCGAGGGAAGCTAGAGCATCACCTAAGATATTTTGATTTCGAGTAACATGGATGAAGATCAATTTAGTGAAAAGCTTGGCATAGGCAGAAGTAAGTTCTTGATAAGGCTTAAGCTTGAGATCAAGAGTTTGATATTTAGTGAGCACTTGGCGAAGGATCAGTTGCCTATCACCTATAATTCTGAGTTTGGTGACGCCATGGAGATGAGCAGCTTCGAGGCCAGCAAGGAGTGCCTCGTATTCACCTATGTTGTTAGTGACTGGAAAGTCAAGATGAAAGGCTTGTGGAATGGTGACCCCTTCAAGTGACAGTAGAACAATGCCGATACCCTTACCATGAGAGTTCAGAGATTCGTCAAAATGCAGAGTCCACATATCATCTTTGATTCTGTCTATGGACATCAGTTCCTCATCCGAAAACTCCGATCGGACTGGATCAAAATGGGGAAGGGGATGATGAGCAAGATGTTCTGCTATGGAAAGCCTTTGATTGCTTTATATTGAATGTAGATAATATCAAATTGAGATAGAAAGCTCTGCCAACGTGCTAACCTATCAGTGAGGACGGATTTCTCAAAGAGAAACTTAATGGGATTCATCCGAGTGATGAGATGAACTTCATGAGCTAGAAAATAATGCTTCAATTTCTGAACTACCCATACAAGTGCTGCACATGTCTTCTCTATCGTTGTGTATCATTGTTCTGCGGGCTTGAGAAGTTTGAAGAGATAATAGGCTGCCCTTTCCTTACCTTCTTCATCCTTTTGTGCTAAGACAGCCCTCACTGCATCATCCAAGCCAGAAATATATAGAATCAAAGATTTGCCCAGAGATGGTGGTCTCAAGGCAGGAGGACTTGCCAAATATGTCTTCAATCCATCAAATGCCTCATGACACTTATCGTCCCAATCAAATTTGACTCTCGGTTTCGTAAGCTCGTAAAACGGCTTATACCTTGGTGAATGTTGGGAGACAAATCGGCAAATGAACTGCAATCTCCTAATTAATTCTCTCAACTCTTTCAAGTTCTTGGGAGGTGGCATCTCTCTAATAGCCTTTGCCTTGTTGGGATCGATCTCAATGCCCAGTTTACTGACAATAAATCTCAATAATTTTCCCGATGATACCCCGAATACGCATTTCTTAGGATTCATCTTCAACTGATATTCTCTTGATCTTTCCAAAACTTTTGCCAAAACTTTGGCATGTTCAGCCCTAGTCTTAGACTTTACTAACAAATCATCCATATACACTTCTAAATCAATATGCATCATGTCATGGAATATTGCCATCATAGCCCTTTGATAAGTGGCTATAGCGTTCTTCAATCCAAAAGGCATAACGACATAACAATATGTTCCCCAATGTGTAGTGAATGACATTTTCTCTTGATCATCTTTTGCCAACTTAATTTGATTATATCTTGAGAATCCATCTACAAATGACAATGTTTCATAGCTAACTGTATTGTCAATGAGTATGTCAATATGAGGCAGCGGGAAATCATCCTTAGGACATGCTCGGTTCAGATCTCGAAAGTCAATACAGATTCTTACCTTCCCATCCTTTTTCATAATTGGGACTATGTTGGCCATTCATTGCGGATAGAGGACAACTCTAATAAACTTGGCTTAATGTAGCTTATCGACCTCTTCCTTCATTTTCAAAGCCATTTGTGAGTGGAATCGCCTTAACTTTTGTTTAACCGGGCTAGCTCCATCCTTTAATGTCAATCGATGTTCCACTAGTGATGAGTTTAACCCTGGCATATCCTCATAACTCTAGGCGAAAGTGTCCTTATAGTCTTTAAGAACTTGGACCACTGCCTCCTCATCTGTTTCAGAAAGACTTTTTCTAACGAGGACAACCTTAGGTTCGTCTATAGTTCCTAGATTAATCTCTTTGGTAGGCTCTTCTACGGCAGCTGAGGGTTCATCAAATCTTTTCACTCCACTGGCATACGCCTCAGCCGCATCCTCGTCATCTTCTTCATCTTCAGTAATGGGGTCTTTCTCGTGTATCAATTGATACACCCCGTATCCATCATTGATCGACTCATCGACTTCACAATCTTCTGGCATCTGAATGAGACTTTCTAACAGCTAAGGATCTGAGAACAAGAAAGACATTTGAAAGCTAGATCTGGAGCTATCTATTTGGAATTCGCCTACCCTTAATTTCCTAGACTTCCTAACTTGATTAACCTGCCTAGAACTAGACTCCCTAACTTCACTAAACTCCCTATCCTGACCTAATGAGGACGAAGAAGGATAAAAATCATGGGGTACATGAGGTGATACAGGGGAATCCTCCCGAGAGGAGGGACAAAGCAAATCTAGAAGAGAATCTTGCCCGAATGACCCACGTGATGGGGTACAATTGAACAAGTATGAGGTTTCCTCAACGAGGATTTGGGAAGGAGAAGTTGCCAAATTGGCTTTTTTTTTTTTTGGAGATTATCTGTGTTTATCATAGAGCAAGAATGGATGTGAATAGGGGAGAATGAAGTGATGGAGGTAACAACACCAAGGCCAAGGGATTAGGGGGATCATATAACAGTATTTCCCAAATCAGATCATAAATCATCTCTAGATCGAGAGGAGGTTGAGGAATAAGGTCCCGGAGGGACAAAATAACCATAATAGGCGGAGCTCGTGGGATGTCTTCAGTGATGACCCGCGACCAAGTTGGGGTCAAGAGTAGGGTGCGGAACAAAGTGTGGAGAGTGAAGATATAAGAGGGATAGGTTCCTCTACATAGAAGATCAGTAGTGAATCCGGTTTCACAAGGGTCATCCGGCTCCCCTTCACCAGTTTCTTCATGCAGCAGAATTCTCTTATCAAATATAGCCCCAGGGCTCTCTATCAACTTGTCTATTAGCGGCGGCCACTTCGGCTCCGAGGGGTCAAGGAATAATCTGTTCAGTGCTATATACAAATCCCTCAGGTCAAACCACCGATGCCATTCACATTATAGGTCTTGAAATTTCCTCCTTTTCATTAGCCGCAGAGCCTCCAAGGACTGGTATGTCAGCAGTTCAGAACAGTGTCTGGCCAGGTCCCTTCCATAGATTTCATAGAGATCAAAATGGGAAGTGATGACCACCGTGTTATCATCATGATTAATTACAGGTCCTTTGATGAAATGTGTATACAGGGTCCACGTCAAGGGATCCTGGCCTTCTTTACATGGGGTGGACATTGTTTCTCAGGCCTTCTGGCCATCTTCATCTTCTTGTTGTTGGATGATGTCATGGCTGACTCTTCTTGGCCTATAGTCCAGGCCATTACCGGGTGTCCTTCGGCTGTCTTTAATGGGCGTAGTTCTACCTTACAATTGCATACCTAGACCCTTTCCAGGCTGATAGCCACCTTTCATCATAATTTTCCAGCCAAGGGTACTCATGCACTTCCCTTGCTTCATGGCATCAATTGGATAAGGAACAAGCGTGGCGGCTTTCAAAGGATCGACCACAGGACGATAAACCTGTAATACCGACAAAAGAGGTTGTTGGCCAGGTAAGGCGGTCGGCCTGATGTTTAAAGAATGAGCAGTAGCAAGAATTGGCATGCTCGTGAATTTAATAATGCGTCCCTTGTACGAAAATTTGAGGTATTGGTGATTTGTAGAGGGAATTGCCTCAAGGGACTTAATGTAAGGGCGGCCAAGGATGCCCTTCAAAGAGTGGTCGATTTCCAAGATGTGGAACTCGACCTCGGTATGACAAACATGGCCTAATTCTACCTTCAAATAGATCATTCCCAGAGGGGAACGGGTAGAATTGTCATAGGCCGTAACAGAAATGGGAGAAGGCAACCATTTCTCCCTGGGTATGCCACACAGTTCAAGGGTCTTTGGTGATAGAACATTGATTGAAGCCCCTGTGTCAACCAGGCATGCATCCACGGCTTTCTCGCAGATGTTGACCGTAATGCTCAGAGCCATGCTTCTGGCTGCTGGTGGTGCTAGTTCAGAAGTATGGAACGAAATAGAGGGCTGATCCCTTTGAGGAACTAACAGTGCAGTGATCTTCTCCACTGGCACGTCTTCATTGACCATTACCTTCTGCAGGTACTCCATCAGAGCTTCCTGATGGGTTTTGGATCTTTTGATTAATTCGAGCACGGAGATTCATGCCGGTGTCCTGTCTAATTGTTTCAATAGGTCATACTGAGTGCCTAGTACACTCTTATCATTATGTACTTCCTCTGGCGACGGTGATGGGCCATCTCTGACCGCGGACTGAGAAAAGACTTTGTTGAAAATCCTCCCGCTCTGGAGCGTATGTTGCTTGTCAGTGGAAGGTCCAGGTGATAGTTTGAGCACCGCCGGTTTGGTGGATGGTTTGGACAGGGTGATGGGTTGGTAAACGGGTGATAGCGCGGGGTTGTTTGGTGGAGGTATGGTGTGGATGAGGGGTGTAGAGGGTTGGATGGTGGAGGGGCAAGTGGTTGGTGCGGGTGAAGTGGGGAATGGTATACGGAGCAATGGTTTGGATGGTTGTATGGTACTGGGGTAAGTGGTTGTGGTAGGTGATGTGGGAAATGGTATGTAGAGTAATGGTTTAGATGGTATGAGGGGTGCATAGTTGACTTGCAGAGGGTTGTTTGATAGAGGTGTGGTGACGGAGGGGGTAATGGGTTTAATGGTGATGGGTTGCGGTTTGGGTATACGGAGAATGCGGCGTGGTGGTTGCTCGGCGGTGCTCAAGAGGTGGCCTATTGAGTAAATAGAGGAAGAGTCCTCTACCTTCCACTACTGCCCTCAGTTAGCCTCAGACTGGCTATTCATCAAGATGGGGGCAATCTGATTCTGGTGTTGATGCTCCGGCAGCGGGTTCTGTACTATACCCATATTCGGGGGTGCTGCTGCCTGGGCCGGTGTTCTCTGTTGTTGTTGCTATTGTGGTTGTTGTTGTTGCTGCTGAGGTCTTATTGCCTTCAAGGCGGATATGTATTTCCTCATCTCCTCCCAGTCAATGCCTCCTTGTTTGTTCAAGTCATGGATGTAATCTCGGAACTGGAAGCAGGGATCTATCGTATGCCCAGGTTGTCTATGAAAGACGCAATACCTGGAAGCATCGGCGTTTTGGGGCCAGACTGTTTTCACTCTAGGCAAGACTAAGGCATTGGCTACCATTAGGGCATTAAAGATGTCCGATAGAGATTCTGGGAGTGTTGGATAGGCTACCCTTTTTGGGCCTGGAGGTTTCCTCTGCTGATTGTAATCGTCTGGAGGAGGTACATTATGATATGCCGGTGGTGCGCGTGGCTGGTATTGTTGCTGTGGAGACTGGTACTGCTACTGCGGTGGCTGCTGGTACTGCTATTGTTGTGGCTGCTGGTACTGCTGGTTCAGGGGTCTGTAACCTTGTTGGTTCGGTGGCCTTTGCCCTACATACTCCGATGGTTGCTGGTTCCTCATAAACTGGGGCTGATTATTGTTCATGATGCTGACTTGCTCATGGGAGAGCGTGCCCTCAGTTGTCGGACCCATACTGAAAGAATTTGGCATGGCAGGCTTCTGAGGTGGAGGTCTACTGGGTCGGTGAGGATTAAAGACGCTAGAGAAGGTAGCATCCTTGAAGGCGTTCCAGCAGTAACGCGCCCTCTCATAGAGTTCTGCCATATTGGTCATATTGTTTAATGTAAGGACCAGCTTATATTGGGGGGTGGCGTTGGAGATCATCATTTTGACCTGTTCGAATTCGGATAGATGATCCTTAATTTTCTCTGCCATACTCCTCCATCTATCGGCGAAGGCGATGAAGTCCTCATCGGACTTCATCTTCTCAGCAACTAGATCAGTTATGGACAGAGACGGTGTGACTTTGTCCTGGTACCGTTGAATGAATTTCCTTGATACGATACCATAATCCTCCACCTTAGACGGTTCTAACGAAAAGAACCACTCGAGGGCTGGTCCCTCTAATGATCTTTTGAACAGGAATGCCAACGACCTCTTGTCGTTCTGCCAGAAGGAAGATTCGTACATGAACTCCTTCAGGTGGGCGAAGGGGTTACCAATACCACTGTATTTCCTATACACTGGTATTTCTGAGGGTGACAAGTGAAACACAGGCAGACTTGGAAGATTGATCTCAGGCGTAGCCTTGACTCCCATCATCTTCTGGAAATTGCTGAATTGCTCATCCGTGCGTTCCATCTTCGCGAGTAGGGCATGAGTTGCCTGATCAACTTGGGGAGGAGGTGGTGGTGATACATGATAAGCCTGCTGCCTGGAATAAGCGGGGCAAGGTGGATAATAAGGTTGTGGTCCGGCAGCGCTTCCCCCATGCCCAAAGGCATTTTGGTAAGTTGGCGTTGGCGGTCTGGCCGGTTGCCTTGAAGAGGACAATTGCGGTCCATATGGCCGGGAGGTTGAAACATGAAGGCCTTCCATGGCTTGATGAATAGAGGAAGTATGGTGGGGAGGAGGTTGAGGAACAACAGCGGGAACCGTGGAATTCGGTTCAGCAGAACGTAAGGGCATCTTTCCCCTCAGGATGGATTGGATCGCCTCTAGCTATTGATGATTTAGATGGGAGGCCAGAACCCCTAGAGCGGTAACTAGATCGGAGGGATTGAAGGATGAGGGTTCATTTGGGTCTATGTCTTCCTCGATGATAGGATTGGACATCGCATGCACATGCGAAGGAAGATCAATGCCAGAATTGTATTGATCGTGAATGAAAGGAGGAGGGATATGGGGGTTTCCCTTATGCTCAGATAAGTAGGAATGGGGATCACAGGGGGCATTAGCATCTCCCCTGTTCTTAGAATGATAGTTAGATTCATGAGGGGCATTAGCATCTCCCTCGTAGTTAACTAGAGCACCTGAAGCCATGCTCAAATCTCTACTTGACCGAAGCAACATGGTATTAGATTTTTGGCAAATAATTCAAACAAGTTGTACAAGGATTAGACAAACAAGTGGATGTTTAACGTTGATTTAGGATTCCTTGTTGGATTATTTGGATTCTTTTAACCATAAATTCACTCAACATGTAGGATCCTAGTTTTAATTTGGTTTCCACCGTTATATTCTAAGGCACTTTCTCACAACGATATGAAAATCTAACTAGGACTTTAATTGGTACAACCAGTCTGATGAACAAGGAGGAATACCTTGATTTTGTGGACTTACGGAGGTCTTTAACATCAACCACTCTAGTCTGATCGAGGGACCGACCCAATCTGAGAGAGGTGAAAACGTAAAGAATGTGTTCCTATGAGAGGGGGGGTTAGCCCCAGTGCGTATGACCTGCGGCCGGGATGGCCTCTAATGCTTAATACATAATGGGTAGATAACAATCAAATCAAAGATCTAAAGATTGGTGAACAAAATAAAAATCTGGTTGAATAGTGTCGCTGTAACCCGACACTATTCACAACAGAACTTTATTTTATCTGCAATACCTCAGGCGGTAGACAGCAAGAATATCAGCCTAAATGGCGTCGTGTGGGGGAGACGCGGTTCGGAAACGCGTCTCCTTCTCAAGATGCTATTTAAGGCACAGAAACAACAAATAAGAAGGAATTTTTTGATCAATTCCCTCTCAAATTATTAGGGTAAAGCAGTAAATGATCAGCTCATACGAATTTTAATCTTCAACAGGATGATTTATTATTCAAACAAAACAAAACTCTACCAATCACACACAGTCATATCACAATCATGATACTTTCAAAAAATTCATGGGGAAGGCAAGATCTTGTTGCAAAGGGGTGTGCATGTGGGAATAACAATTAAACTAAAAACTCATCGATCGGTGAGAACATGCCCGAGGGATACAGGTGATGCACCGTGGGTTCTCGATTGATAAACGCAAGAACAATAAAAAGTAAAAAGTTGGCAAGACCAAGTCCTACCGTGATCGTCAAAAGGCTGTGAGTGATCAAATTGTGATGTGTGAAATCATTGAATTTCATGTTGATTATATGACAATGAAACCTATTAAAAACAAAGTGTGATCGCCAGAAAGCTTTTGACTAAAAAGCTTCAAAAGATAAAAAGATGATCGCTTATATGTTTTGAAGTTGAGTGATTGTTGAATTCTTGATTCCTTCTCTTCAGCTGGCTGAAGAAAAGAGCAATTCTAGTGCTTCTGTTCTTGCTTTGATTTGATGAATTTGAGGATCTTCCTTTCTGCTCCAGTTCGTCTTTTTTTGGATGATGATCCCTACTTGATCTTTTTGATCTTAATGATTGTACCTTACAAATAAATAAAGAACACTAATAAGAACTAATAGAGTGTAGAATCTATTCTAATCAGAATTTTAATCATGCAACTAAACAGAATCACTTACTTGTTTTATAGTCTTTTAAAAACCCCTTTCGCATGTGGGTTGAAAATTATGAATGTACTGAGTGTGTGAATAACATGAAGTGATGATGACGAAATAAATTTTTGATACTAATGATGATGAAAACAAGGGAAAGAAATAATGAAGTTGAATGGCCCTTGGAAGCCTTGGTCTTGAATGGACTGAAAGAATGAAGAGGGGATGAAGAGGATGAAGCTTGCTCTCCTTTGAATGCTCCTAAAATTCTTCACACAACACTTCAATCACAATTCTTTAACCTTTTTTTTCACTAACTTTTTAATGACCAAGGGCTTGGGTTTATAGAGTTGAATTCAAGGCTCTCACGCGCATCTGCTGCCACTTATGGATCAACATGAAAGAATTTGGAGCCAATTCAACCGAGAAACAGATAAACACAGACTAATTCATCATTATCTGTAATTAACTAAAATGTGTTGCCCATGGGAGACGTCTTTTAGCTTAATCAAGATAAAGATAAACTCGGGAAAAAGAACCTATTATCATTAGGAAACCTAAATAGTGTCGTGTTGTGAAGACGTCTTTCAGTTAATTAACAAATTAATTAAAAATCAAATTAAAAATTGAAATAGGATTAAAATCCTAAATGACGTATTTATGGATTGACGTCTTTTAGGATAATTTTCCTATTTGATTAAAAATCTGAATTAAAATCAATTTCATTAATAAACTTAAATGGCGTCTGGGTATGCCGACGTCATTTAGACAATTAATCTAATAAAATAATAAAAATTAACTAATGATTAAATATCAGACCACTTTGTTATATGATATGAAATTTACTCAAAATGATGTAAAAATTAGCGTGTCTACACCTATGATGTATAATCTCTAATTAACAAGTTTACATCTATCATATATATACCTGAAGCGTCCCACTACTTCACAGTTCCTTGAGCCTTGTCCTTAAGGTATTCTTTGCAATTTCTCTTTCAGTGGCCCTTCTGATGATAGTAGAAGCATTCACCCTTCTCAGCACTCTTGTCCTTATCCTTCTTGACAACTTTTAGCTTCTTCTGATTTTTGCCTTTACCTTTCCTAAAGGCTTGGACTGCTAGTCTTTTCCTCCTGGTCTTACCAACCATAAGGACTTGGAATTTTTCCTTCACAAGGTTCTCCTTGCAGTCTTTAGCATATTCAGTAATTCAGCCAAAGTTGTCTGGATTTTGTTCACGTTAAAGTTAACAATGAACTGAGCATATAATTATGGAAGTGAAGACAACACAAGGTCGGTATGCATCTCCTTGGGGAGTGAGACCCTAAGAGCATCCAACCTCTTCATCCATTCTATCATCTTCAGTACATAAGTCTGTACTAAAGATCCCTCTGCCATCTGAGCCTTGAATAGATTCTTAAATATCTCATATTTTTCGATTATGCTCTGCTCACTAAATAGCTACTTCAAATGGAGCATGATGGATCTAGCATCCATCTCCTCATGCTGCCTCTGCAACTCATTGCTCATAGAGGCCAACATATAGCATTGGACCATAGTGGAATCTTCCTTCCATTTCTCATATGTCAGCATGTCCTCCTCTAGGACATCTAATGCTGGTTCAGTAGGAGGTTCTTCATCCAGGACATATGTAATTTGCTCAGACTTGCAGACAATCTTCAGGTTCCTGAGCCGGTCTGTGTAGTTAGGGACTATCAAACGATTGACATCCAGTATGCCATGCAACGGGTTATGGTGCAACATTTTAGCCTACGTGAGATAATCAAATTTTAATCAGCAGAAATTCAATTATTATTGAAAAACAAGATATGGTCTTTGCTTATCTAGTTTTACTCCCATTAATTTTTGTCGGACTGTATAACCTTCAGATATACAGAACAAGAGATGCCGACTGTCTCCTAGTGTGGATCAGAATCTCCAACTATCACAATATGATCTCGAGTAAACACGTAGTATCATACTGCTATCTCAGAGCAACCATCTCATGGTAATTGCAACTCCTTGCAATATCCGATCTTATTTCGGATCCCAGGTTATTAATGGTCCTGGGTAAACACAGTAGATCATTATACCTGGTCTAAGCATTACCATCAATACGTGATGGAGTATATTGTTCCTCTATTCCAATCTCAAGACATCTGATGCCATAGTTAATAGTCTTCTCATCAGATGATGGCAAATCTCGGATAAACACATAGAAAATACCACCACTGAATTAAGTTCTAAAAACTGTATTGATGGAGAGCCACGCGGTGTATTCTCAATGACTCGCGCTCCGGCTTAGACTTTGTAACGAAGATTTTATTTATTTACTTTGGTCTCATCCTAGGTGGTAGTATTAAATATATCGAATATATTGTTTATATACTAATAACCTAGATAATTTGATTCGTAATTAAAAGAAATATACACATCGCATACATGTCATGGTGTGGTCATGGATAGCACAGTGGTTTGACTTGAGCCAGGCAATCAAACACACACATACACAATATAACAGTTATATCATGAGTCTGCAAATTCAAGGCTGAATGAACTCCTTCATTTCCTTCTTGGTTATAGTTATGGATCATCCTCGCTCGATTTCAGCCGCCTCGATCAAATTACTTCATAAATTCCCAATTACATGATAATAATTTAAAAGAGGAAACCTTATGACGAGTACATCACGGAGGGAGGTAGAGATACAATGGAATATGAGAGAGGGAGAGGTACGCAAACTTCTATTTATTAACAATTAATAACACATACATTCACACATACCATCAATCCTCATCCACATATCATTACTTGAATATATCATTGCGTGCTTATCCATGACCACCGTGTAATTTTATTAAACAAACCACACATAAATTAGCACAACACATGGCTCAATAAATGAATTTTCGAAAATATTGGTTTTATAAACCAAAGACCAAACAAATTTTATATTTGAATTTTCGAAAAGTTTTATTTTGTTGTATTTAAACATGCTAATTAATCAAATTTAAATAAGCAATCACATTACATCATATGTGCTAAAACTCTAAATTGACAGATTTATAATATTCCATGCAACCTTAAATTATAGACATTACATAAATTAATTTAACAATTAAATTAACTATTTTTAATGTCCCATAATCTAACAATTAGATTGATTAACTAATTAACAACATTTCTTAAATATCCCCAAAATTTATAAATCTATTTACTTGACTTTTAATCAACTATCAAACAGAATTTAATTGAATTATAAAATCTAATTTTAAATTTAAATAAAATTATGCAATCAAAAGGGCATCAAACAGATAAATAGGGAAAAATTGGGGTTAATGGGCCTGGCGAACTGGGCCCGGTCCGACCACTGGGCCGAGCCCAGCCGATGCCTGGACCGGGCCCAGACCTGCCTTAAGGGGCAGATCTGGCCCGGGTCGGGCGCTGGGCTGGCTCGAGCCCTAGGGCCCGGCGTGGCGGCCCCCCCCTCCCTTACCCGACATAGCTAGGAAAAATCCTAGTTGCGTTGCAGGTGGGGAGGGGCGGCGCCCAGCCGCCGGCCAGCTGGGACCGGTTCCGCGGGAGGCCGCCCGGTGGCCAGGGGGTCCGGCAACGACGCTGGTGATCCTGGTCGCTGGCATTCACACCGCAAAACCCCCCCTTGTGTGCTACCCGAGCACACCCCCTGCCTCTTCTAACCCGCAGGAGAAGAAGAAGGAGGAGGAGGGCCGGCTGGCCGCCCCATCTGGTGCCGGCGATAGGTCGGGCAGTGGTCGGCGGCCACCCCTTGGAGATCTGGGGCGCCGGCGAGCCTTCCCCAACAATTTGGGGTCCCGAAAAAATGGGATAAAAATACCATTCTTCGTCTCATGAAGAACACGAATTGCACACATAAAAATTCCTCTTTTAATGCAATAATTAACTATTAATTAACCGCGTTCATCTGATGAACACGGCTCATACAATTAAAATCAAAACATTGCATGGAATCAATTATAAGATTCACAATTTGAAGACCGAAATGGCAAAGAACACAGTGGAACCTGGCTTTGATACCATTGTTAGGTTCGCTGTGTCGGATCTGAGCAAAAATGCAGCGGATAATAAATTTCAGATTGGATCCGTCCCGTTTCGATCTACAAAAACCTCAAATGGTAAATCAGATTTACCTTGCGCGGATTCGAATTTGCCTTAATCCGGTTCCGTCTGTGTGATGTTGTAAGCTGCACAAGTGCCTGGCCTCTAGCAGTATCTGCGCGGTCTTCCTCTCTGTGGATCGTCCTCGCTTCCTCACTCGCAGCAACGTCCGCAGATCTCGTCTGGCTGCGCGTAATCCTCTATGACATGCGAATTCAGAATCCTGTTGGACGGGAAGACGGAGGATGCGGGAGTCAGAGTAAAGTCTCCGAGGCCGGCTAGAGGAGGGGGGGGGGGACGCCCAGAGAGAGAGAGGAGGGAGAGGGGGGGCGGCTAGATCAGGGTTGCCTGCCCCTGACCTAGCCCCGGTACTTTATAGTAAGTGTTTCGTAGTTTTTCAGAAAAACCCATACTTATCTGAAACCTTGTCAAAATATCCACCGACTCGAAACCCTTTTGCATGTGACCCTCTGGTCCCAAATACCAGTCCAGTTAATGGCCCATTAAGTCTAGTAACCTTTTACGGACCCATTAAAATAATATCCTTATATTAATTAATCAGCCGAACTTAATGTCTCTCAATAAATTCGGACAGGCTTTCGATCACATTAGGTGCCAAGCAATACCGCGTGATCCCGGAAGGTATTGGGGTTTATGCAACGCACTATGGGAACATTTCATCCATGCAATGTTCCCAAATCGACTTAGGGTATGGTTTACTGTTAAACCCTAGACGGTCGATTCACTTGAATCAGATGCCGCTAATCTATATTAGATAACTCTTTATCTGATACAAAGTCTACCTTAGCTAGGGACTTAAGCGCATCATTTCTGGAACATTCTCTCTCCTATTACCGAGAGTAGATGATCCCGTATTGAGCACACAATTACCTTCGACGGCATCTCCTTGAACCCGATCACTTGACTTATAGATAACCCATGGTTAGGGATTCGTTAGTCAAGGTCAAAGTTTAGAAATCTACCAACAAGGTATCCTTTGTGTCTCAGGTTCGAGGACCGTCTACGCAACCGTGACAAAAGAATCCAGTTGGTTAACGGTTAAGTAGATACCATCCAGCGATTCATGGTCGGATCAGTTCAGTGAACTCATTCACTAATGAGAACCTACAGGTCCAGTATAGTGTCTCCACATAAGTGACTTATAGGATCAGTCACCCTCATCGTATGAGCTGAAGAAACCTGTACTAGTCTGTTCGGATGTTTGATGTCTATCTCAATCATCCTCCGACTAGGAACAATTAAGAACATGTGTTTATAAGTCTTCGGTCTCGTAAGTATGATCTCATCATAATCTGAAGACTATTGTGCATGTTTATAGACTTTATTGTGATACGATAAACAAAGATTGATTTAATTATGCAATGAATTTATTCCATTATATTAATAAACTGAACAATACACAGTATCGGATTAGCTTTTGGGCCACCTAATACTAGCAGAAAGGCCATAGAGAGGACAGAGGATGGAGTGAAGATGCGGGGGAATAGATTTTGTTAGCATGAAGTTGACACTTAGCACACCTATGGACATACCCTACACAATCTTCTTCCATGGTTGGCCGGTAATATCTTGTCTAAGGATTTTCTTTGATCACATTTGTTCATTGACATGGCAACCTCAAACTCCAGCACGAGCTCCTTCCATGATCTTCCAAAGCTCATCCTCATCTAAGCATCTTAGAAGAACACCATCCAATCCTCGTCTATATAACTCCCCTCCAACTAGGGTGTACCTTTAAGAAATTCTTCTGATAGCCCTTTTTTCCTCAGTAGTGGCCTCTCCAGGGTATTACTGATCTTCACAATATTTTACAATTTCATAGTACAATAGTTTCTCTTCATCTTCTATCTCTTCTTGCAATTCTAGAAATATGATTTTTCTCTTCTCCACAATGTCTTCATCTTTAACCTTCTTCAACAATTTTTCTTTAATCCTAAGAAAGAAAAGGTCCTCTATAGTAGAAGAGAGATGCCTATGAACGATGATTGATTCAGAATGTTTGCTGATTGGGAAATTAAGAGAAGATGTGAGAGAAGCTAGAGCGTTAGCTAGGATATTCTGATTCTGAGAAACATGGACAAAGATCAGCTTAGTGAAAAGCTTGGCGTAAGCTGAAGTGAGTTCCTAATATGGCTTAAGCTTAGGACCAAGGGTGCGATATTTGGTGAGTATTTGGCGAAGAACTAGCTGGCTATCACCCACAATTCGCAGTTTGGTGGCACCATAGAAATGAGCGGCCTTAAGGCCAGCAAAGAGAGTCTCATATTCAGCTATGTTATTTGTAACATGAAAAGCAAGCTGAAAGGCTTGGGGAATGGTGACACCCTCAGGTGATAGGAGAACAATGCCGATATCCTTACCATGAGAGTTCAGAGCTCGTCAAAGTGTAGAGTTCATATATCATCAGTGAGTTTGTTTATGGACATAAGTTCCTCATCCAGAAACTCCGATCGAACCGGGTCAAAATGAGGAAGGGGGTGATAAGCAAGATGTTCTGCTATGGCACACCCTTTGATCGCTTTCTGCTGAATATAGGTGATGTCAAATTGAGAGAGAAAGCTTTGCCAACGCTCTAATCTATCAGTGAGGATATATTTCTAGAAAAGAAACTTAATAGGGTTTATCTTAGCGATGAGATGAACTTCATGGACTAGAAAATAATGTTTTAATTTCTGAACTGCCCGTACTAATGCAGCACATGTCTTCTCCATCGCCGTGTATCTTTGTTCTGTGGGGTTGAGAATTTTAGAGAGATAGTAGGCTGCTCTCTCTTTTCCTTTTTCATCTTCTTGTGCCAGAAAAGCCCCCATCGAGTCATCCAGGATAGAAATGTATAAGATCAAATGTTCATCTGGAGATGGTGGTAACAGGACATGAGGACTTGCCAAATATGTCTTATGTCCATTAAATGTCTCTTGACACTTATCGTCCCAATCAAATTAGACTCCCAGTTTAGTAAGCTCGTAGAACGGCCTACACCTTTGTGAGTGCTGAGAAACAAAGCGGCGAATAAACTGCAACCTCTCGATTAACATACACCAAAACACCTAGGCATGAAGTGCTAAGGTCTTGGCACCACGTAGAACGCAGAACTGCAGATACCCCATCTGTATACCCGATGCCCACGGGTTCTGACCTTCCTCGTAAATGCTTGCAAGGTCGGCCTACAAGCCCTCCTTACGATGGCACTATCCGTAATAGTCGGTTAATCATTTTAATACATGCATGTGACGTGTTTAAACATATGAAACTGTGTTACCTAACATATGCGAATAATCATGAATATGATACAGATCTTCGTACTTATAGTAAGTAGGAAAATAGGGTTGAAGATAGAGTTTTCTACATAAAAGTGTTGGGTTCTCGTGTTTCTCCGGATCATCCACGTAGCGGAATAAACAAAATAAATACAACGATCCATTCTTGTTTCGAATATTCTAAAACCGGATTATCGGAAAATTGGGTATTACTTTCGCGCGGATTCGAATCCACAACCGATTGGTTCTGTCAGTGTGACACCGCCAGCCGCGCAGATGCCTGGCCTCTAGCGAAGTCCACACAATCCTCCTCGCAGTGGATATCCTCATGTTCCTCGCTCGTTGCATCCCAAGAACCATTCGCCGTTTGCCGCAATGACCGCTGCGATCTGCAGTTGAATTCCCATCGGCGGGAGTCCGAGAAGCGGCAGAGCAGATCCAGAGAACAGACTCGGCCTGGGGCGCCAGAGAGAGAGAGAGGAAGAGAGGAGGGGGCGGCTAGGGTTAGCAGCAACGTGGCCTGCTCAGCCTATTCGTTATCTTTTATATTAACCGCGCGGTTTTTTACAAAAACCCCCGCTTCAATATAAAATCTACTTATTATCCATCGCCTTGAGAATCATGTGCGTGTGACTCTAAAGGCCCAATAACGAGTCCGGTTAATGGCCCAATAAGCCCAGTGACTTTTCATTGGCCTGATTAATTAATTAATAACTCATTATTAATTTATTAATCAATCGAATTTATATCGCATATTAAATTCCATCGGGCCATCGATCACGTTGGGTGCCAAGTAACACCGCGTGAACCTGGAATGTATCGGGGTTAAGTAACCCACTCTTGGAACCTTTCCACCAATAGTTACTATGTGGATATAATCCTTCATTCGTACAATGCTCTCGAGTAAACTCAGGGTCTGGTGTACCGTCAAACCCTAACCAGTCGACTCACTTGGATTGGATGCTGCCGTATAATATCGGAAAACTCCTTTCCCGATATTATCGTCTGCCCTGGCCATGAATTTTCGCACATCCTTCTTGGAGCATTTTCTCTCCAAGTATCGAGAGTGAGTGATTTCTTATTGACACTCAATTCCCTTCGACAGTATTCCGTTGTACCTGATCCTTAGCCATTTAGAATCCCGTGAATAGAGATCTGTAAACCAAGGTCAAGATATAGAAGTCCACCGACAAGGTTTCCTTGGTGTCTCAAGTACGAGGACCATCTATACAACTGCAACAATGGAATCAAGCTGGTTGCCAGTGAGGTACTGTACCATCCAGTGATTCAGTTGGATCATTTCAGTGAACTCATTCTCTAATGAGCACCTACAGATTCGCCTTAATATCTCCATACAAGTGACTATGAGATCAGTCACCCTCATCGTACGAGCATGAGTAATATGTACTAGTCTAACCGGATATCCGATGTCCTTCTTAGATATCCTCCGACTAGGAACTATTAAGAATATGTGTGTTCAAGTGATCAGTCTCATTATTATGATCTCATCATAATCTGATCACTATTGCACACTGATAAAGTGTTAAATTGATCATTTAAGGGCAACCATTTGCATCATACTCATGTTTTTATCTGCAAAATAGCATGAAATGATAGATAATTGTGTAACAAGTCCAACGGTACCAATTTCATCAAATTCTGACTTAAAAACATCGTCATTTCATATGATCAAAGGAGTGTAGCGCATTTGCGGTTTTTCGACAAAACCGAGACGAAATGAATAAATATGATGATATTTTTATGATAATGCGCTAAATTATATTTATTTGATGTGAACAGGACACGTTGATGATGCAGTGCAGCTGGAGGAGTTTCCGGAAATTTGGGGGAGGTCTAGTGTGCGGATTTCAACTAAAACAGGGGTAAAAATACAATTTGATTTGAGTGAGCCGGATAAATTTAGATTGAACGTTTTCATGTGTTTAACGACGCACAATTCGGAACGATCAATTTTTGGCGCCGTTGCCGGGGAGTTAGATTTTTAATTTTGATTATCTTGGATTTAGTGTAATTATTCTTTAGCTAACTTTATTTCTCTTATTTTTTGCAGGTATATTGAAAAAAAAGAAAAAAAGAAAAGGAAAGCGAAATCATGGTTAGTGTGTTCCAACTTTCTATATTTCAATTTCCTTATTCTAGTTAGTTTCTTTTTTTGTAGTTTCTAGTTAGATAGGTTTCCATTAACTAAAAAAAAGAAACAAAAAGAGGAACATCCAAATCTAAAAACCTTCTTTTCCAAGATTAGAAACCTTCCATGCTAGGCATTCATCATCCTAGGAAAGCATGAGATAGTTTCCTTTCACAGTTATTTCCATAAATTGTTGAAGATTGCGGGGGAAATGTACGTGTTTCAATTTTTAGCAAGTCATTCATGATTGCATCAACACACCTTGCATTGATTTGTTGCCTTGTATTGCATTCAAAAAGACTCTAAGGGCAGCAACTTTAACCACATAAGGTAGGGATTTGATCACCCTTCCTTAGCCCACAAATCACCTTCCTTGCATTGGCATTTCCTAATCCAACTAAAAGCAAGTCGAAAGAGAATGTAGGGTTTACACCGTGAGTGGCTTAAATCTCGGGTTGCCTCCATTTTTGGCAACGGTGTCTAGGCTAGAGGTAAAAAGGCAAACGTCTAAGCGGGAAAGTGGTTCTCTAATTAGGTCCCTACGAAAGTAGGGGGAGCCTCCCACTACCCCACCTCTTACCTGGCCGTTGACTGATTGTGGTTGTGACTCGAGGTGGACTCCATTCACCTTGTAAGAAAATTCACATAGAGAGTCTAGGTTAATATTAGATCATTAGGATAATTTGTTTGTCAACATTGATTGCATTTAAAAAAAAAAAACAAGAAATAGAAAACAAAATCCTCTCTCCATCAGTCCTAGTGTATGCAAGGTAGGAGATCTCAAAATCCTAACCTTCTAGGACCACTTACTGAAATAGAAAGAATCCTACATCAAAGAAATCCACCACAAGATCTAATGGCTGATAATCAGGACCCACCAAAGCAAATGAAGGACTATTTCATTCCAAATCGATATCAACCTTCATCTTGTATTCATCTTCCTCAGAATCCAGCCAATCAATATGAAATCAAATCTAGCACCATTCAGATGCTCCCATCCTTTTATGGGAATACTAATGAAGATCCTTATAAGCATCTGGATGAATTTCTAGAAATTTGTTCGACGGTGAAAATCCAGAATTTTACTGATGATGGCCTCAAATTGACCTTATTTCCCTTTTCATTAAAGGACAAGGCTAAATATTGGTTGGGAACCATAGGAAGGCCCATTAGGACATGGGAAGAAATGCAGAAAGAATTTCTCAAGAAGTTCTATCCCATCGGGCGGACCAATACCATGAGACGGGCCAACACGAGTTTTACCCAAACTCCCGGGGAATTGATCCATGAATCTTGGGAAAGACTGAAAGAATTGCTTAGAAAATGCCCTCATCATGGGATTTCAAAATAGCAAATTGTCCAAGCATTCTATGAAGGATTGTCTGAACAGTTCAGACAGATGGTGGATGCTTCATGTGGAGGGGCGTTTATGATGAAAAATGAAGATGAGGCCTATGATCTGTTTGAGATGTTAAGTGATAATTCCATCAATCATGCCTCATTATCATCTTATGAAAGGTCTGTTGGGCCATCTAAACGGACTGGAATGTATGAACTTAAGGCCCGCGGAGAGTCCGAATCCAGAATGGACATAAATCTGATTAATCAGAAATTGGATAAGGTAGACATCTTGGCCCAGAAACTAGACCAACTCTTGGCCTTAAACAAGCAAGAGCCTACTTACCCAACACAATCTAGTCCATATGAAGGCCCATCCTCTGCTAATCATGACATTTGTGCCTTATGCGCCAGTCCAACTCATCAAGTGAATGAATGCCCAACTGCGGCCCAACTTCCACCATTCATTCAAGAACAAGTTCAGGCTGCCCAGGGATTCTCCAGGCCCAATAATGATCCATTCTCAAATACTTACAATCCTGGCTGGAGAAATCACCCTAATTTCTCTTGGAAGAATCAGCAGGCCCCATTACCAATGTCCAATCCACCCATGCATCAAGCCCAAAAGCCACAGAATCCCTTCCAACAGCAATCTAATTTCTACGGAAATGTTCAGGCAGGGGATCTCAAGCCCAGTATCAATCAGGTCAACCGGCCCCGTATCAATCAGGTCCATCGGCCCAATATCAATCAGGTCAACCGGCCCACTACCACTCATTCCAATCAGTACAGCCAACCCAATACCATCCTCCACCCACTTACCAACAACCTCCTCAGCCCAACTTTGATGATAAATTCACTCAACTCCAACAACTGATTTTGACCCAGCAACAATCCATTGCTAAGTTGGAAAGTCAAATGGGCCAACTAGCTGAGGCCGCGATGAGAAGAGAAGTAGGCCAACTTCCTAGTCAACCCGTTGCCAATCCAAGGAATCAACCTCCGGGTTTTCCACAGCAATCGGGCCTTTTACCTCAGCCTGGCCCGGTACCACAACCTAAAGGGCCACAATTTGAGAATGCTAAAGCCATTTCAGCCCTTAGGAGTGGGAGAAGTTTAGAAAAACCACATGCAGATGGAGAGTTAGCCAAAGGTTCCACTGATGGGCCTCAGGAAATTGAAAGTGAGAGTGAAGATGAACCCATCATAGAGAAGTTGGAGGAGGATCTGAAAGGAAAAGGGAAGATTGATGAAGGCCCAAGTTCTTATAAACCTAGGGTGCCATTTCCTAATGATTTGTTAGCTAAGCCCAATACCAGGAAGAAACTGGCCCAGAATGAGGAGTTGTTGGATTTGTTCAAACAAGTCCAAATTAATATTCCACTCCTCGATGCCATCAAGCATGTGCCAGCTTATGCTAAGTTTCTCAAGGAATTATGTACTCCACGAAGAGAATCTAGAATGGCACCCGAAAAGGTTCGGCTTTCTGAGGATGTTAGTGCAATTGTGATGAATCATTTACCTAAGAAGTTAAAGGATCCTGGAGCACCTCTAATTTCATGTGACTTAGCTGGAGTTACATTTGATAGAGCTTTATTGGATCTAGGTGCGAGTGTAAATCTATTGCCAACAGCCATTTATGAAAAATTTGATATTGGAGAATTAAAGCCCACACCCATCATCTTGCAGTTGGCTGATAGGTCTGTGAAAACTCCACGGGGATTAATTGAGGATGTTATTGTAAAGGTTCATGATTGTTATTTTCCCGTGGATTTTCTTATTCTAGATATGGCATTACCTGAGGAACTCATTCACACCCCGATCATCTTAGGTCGTCCATTCTTAGCCACTGCCAAAGCTAATATAAATTGTGAAACTGGCATAATGGACATTTCATTTGGGGGTCAAAAAGTCCAGATTAATGTCTTCAAAGCATCTCAATACCCAGATCATGAAAAAGAATGCCATACTATTGATATCTTGGATAATCTGGTTGAAGAAAATGAGATGTCCACATATGACCTTTTGGAGGAAGCCAATACTTTAAAGGACTCCCCTGGCCCATTAACATCTTGGCCCAAAGTTGAATCTTTACCAGCCTTGCAGTCTGAACCCGCTTTGCCATCTTTAGAGGACCCTCCTGAGCTTGAACTCAAACCATTACCGGAGTCTCTCAAGTATATCTTTTTGGGCCCGGACCAAACTCTCCCGGTCATCATTGCGGCAAATCTCACATCGCCGCAGGAGGCCCAATTAACCGAGGTCCTCAAAGACCACAAAGGTGCTATTGGATGGTCGGTGGCCGATTTGAAAGGAATAAGCCCGTCCATTTGCATGCATCACATCTATATGGAAGATAATTCTAAGCCCAGTCGGGAGATGCAAAGGCGGATTAACCTCAATATGAAAGAAGTAGTGAAGAAGGAAGTTGTGAAATGGCTGGATGAGGGTATTATTTACCCAATATCAGACAGTAAATGGGTCAGCCCAACCCAAGTGGTACCCAAGAAATCTGGATTAACAGTTATTAAGAATGATCATGGAGAAGAGGTACCCACTAGGCTCACCACGGGATGGAGAGTGTGCATTGATTACCGAAAGTTGAATCTCATGACTAAGAAGGACCACTTTCCACTCCCATTCATGGACCAGATTATGGAAAAGTTATCGGGCCAGAAGTACTTTTGCTTCTTAGATGGGTACTCCGGGTATAATCAAGTGGCTATTTACCCAGAAGATCAAGAAAAGACCACCTTCACGTGCCCTTATGGCACGTTTGCTTTTAGGAGAATGCCATTCGGATTATGCAACGCACCAGCCACATTTCAACGGTGCATGATGGCTATCTTCTCCGATATGGTGGGAGAATTCCTCGAAGTTTTCATGGACGATTTCTCAATCTTAGGGGACTCTTTTGAAAATTGCTTGGAAAATCTTAAACAGGTGCTAGCACGATGCATAGACACCAATCTGATTCTTAGCTGGGAAAAGAGCCATTTTATGGTTCGCGAGGGCATTGTTTTAGGCCACATTGTGTCTGAAAGGGGGATAGAGGTAGATAAAGCTAAGATCGATCTCATATCCAATCTTCCTCCTCCCACCTCGGTCAGACAGATCCGTTCATTCCTTGGCCATGCCGGTTTCTATCGCCGGTTTATCCACAATTTCTCTCAAATTGCCCGGCCCCTAACTCTTCTCTTAGCTAAGGATGTCCCGTTCTAAATGGATGAATCTTGCATCAAGGCATTTAATTCTCTGAAGGAATCTTTGACCAAAGCCCCGATTCTTCAATTTCCAGATTGGTCTTTACCCTTCGAAATCATGTGCGATGCCTCTGATTATGCTATCGGTGCAGTTTTGGGACAAAGAATCAACAAATGTCCCGTGGTGATATATTATGCAAGCCGCACCCTTGCCGATGCCCAAATGAATTATACCACCATAGAAAAGGAATTATTGGCTGTGGTTTTTGCCCTAGAAAAATTCAGATCTTATCTTTTAGGGGCAAAAGTCATAATCTATTCTGATCACTCAGCTCTGAAATATTTGTTGACCAAGAAGGATGCCAAGCCTAGGCTTATTAGATGGATCTTACTCCTCCAGGAATTTGATTTGGAAATTCGGGATAAGAAGGGTTCTGAGAATGTGGTAGCTGACCACCTATCCCGAATTTCGATCTCTGACAGTACACCAATCACTGATTCCTTTCCTGATGAGCATCTACTGACCATTTCTCACACTGTTGCACCATGGTATGCTCATATTGTCAATTACAAGGTGACTAATCAGCTTCCGGAAGGATGGACTAAAAGTGAAAAGGACAAATTCTTTTCTCAGGAAAAATTTTATTTCTGGGAGGATCCTGAATTATTCAAATTTTGTCCTGATCAAATCATTAGGCGATGTGTCCCTGAAGAAGAACAACAGAGTGTTCTCAATTTCTGTCATAATTTGGCCTGTGGGGGCCACTTCTCAGGAAAGAAAACTGCAGCCAAAGTCCTGCAAAGTGGTTTTTACTGGCCCACACTTTTCAAAGATGCCCATCAATTTAGCAAAACTTGCCTCCGATGTCAGGCTGTAGGAAATATGGCGAAAAGGGATATGATGCCACTTAACCCAATCCTGGTGGTTGAAGTCTTTGATGTTTGGGAGATTGACTTTATGGGACCTTTTCCACCCTCTTTTGGACATACATATATTCTGGTAGCGGTGGATTATGTCTCAAAATGGATTGAAGCAGTAGCCACCCGAACCAATGATCATAAAGTGGTCATTAAATTCGTCCAGAAGAATATCTTTTCTCGGTTCGGGTGGCCTAAAGCTATCATAAGTGATGGGGGAACACATTTCACGAATTACCAATTTCGGGCTTTGCTTAAGAAATATGGGATTAATCACAAAGTAGCTACCCCTTATCACCCCCAAACCAGTGGCCAAGTGGAAGTTTCCAATAGGGAGATCAAGAATATTCTGCAAAAGTCCGTTAGGCCCGATAGAAAAGATTGGTCTGAAAGATTGGATGATGCTTTATGGGCCTCTCGGACCGCTTACAAAACTCATATTGGCATGTCTCCTTATCGCCTGGTTTTTGGAAAAGCGTGCCACCTTCCGGTGGAATTGGAACATAAGGCTTATTGGGCCATTAAACAAGTCAATCTGGACCTAGCCCAAGCTGGTTCCCACCGAACCTTACAACTGAGTGAGCTGGAAGAGTTGCGCAACGAGGCCTATGAAAATTCAAATATTTATAAAGCCAAAACTAAAGCTTTTCATGATAAACATATTGTGAGAAAATCCTTTCTTCTAAATCAGAAAGTTTGGCTATTTAACTCTAGGCTCCGCTTATTTCCAGGAAAACTGAAATCCATATGGGATGGACCATTCGTGGTCGTTAAAGCCTTCGATCATGGAGCCGTTAAAATTCTGAACCCCAAAAGTGGGAACACTTTTACTGTTAATGGTCAACGGTTGAAACCATTCATTGAAAATCTTCAAAATGAGCCACCTGAATCCATAGAACTGAGTGATCCACACTAACTGAACTTCCGTCTGTCTGAAGACGATAAACTTAGCGCTTGTTGGGAGGCAACCCAATATTTTACTTCAGTTTTTGGTATTTCTTCTCCTTTTAGGTCCTTGAGCAGCAATCCCCGTGGGTATGTCGCATCCTCGTCATTACAGGTTGTTTCGCTCCTTTACAAATTCTCTTTTAGCTGCGTATTTTTTCATATCTTTTATGCCATTGAGGACAATGTCAATCAAGTTGGGGGGTGGGACAATCATATGCATTTATTGAAAATCTTTTGAAGAAAACTGATACCTTTCTCTGAAAAATTGTCAAATTTTTTCAAGAACTTCTTTTCGCATCTTAAAAAAATTGCATGAAAATCATGTTTCATTAAGTAAATCTTAAACAAATCAGTTTTCTGTTAGTCACATTGGTTAAAGAGCCTTTAAAGTTCAAATATCCCACTTTACAAACATCCACGGCGGGATGATTTTCACACACACACGGCAACTTAGAATAAATGAAAGATCTTAAGGGTATAGAATTGCTGGAATTAACCTCAAGGATAAGACTACTTATTCTAATTTTTCTTTTGGGTTGAACGAAAGGAATGTGTAAGATCCGTAATAGGGGACTGTCTCACTCAGCACTTTAAAAGAGGCGGTCAGTTTAAATGGACAGCTGTAAACACTAAAGGCAAAAGAAGGCGATAAAAGAGCTAAAGGAAGGTAGGTGGCAAAAAGTACTCACCTCCCCTCAGGCAATTCAAAGAGAGTGGCAAAAAGTACGCACTCTCAAAAGCAAAAGTACAATAAAATGAAGAAACGCCACGCTAAAAAGTCCATCGTACCAAAAATATGACCAAGTCGTGAAAAGTGCTGAGTTGGGACGGGAACTGAAAAACGGTCCTCACTGACTGATCGGGAAATCTTTTATTCTCTTCCCCTCCCCAAGAAGTCTTATCTAAAGGGTAGTAAAGGCAAGAATATACCAGAAAGGTCGGAAACGAGTTCTAAGTGTGTCAAATTTCATGCACAATCATCTGTCTGAATCAAAATATTGTGGGATATGAAAACTTTTTAGTTCAACCAAATGGCTACCACTTAAATTGATTGTGAAAGATACTACAAATGAAGCATGATAATTCATTAATTGTCCTAACATTTCCTTATTTGCATTGCTAAGGGACTAGCAATGGGTAAGTTGGGGGGTGTGATAAAGTGTTAAATTGATCGTTTAAGGGCAACCATTTGCATCATACTCATGTTTTTATCTGCAAAATAGCATGAAATGATAGATAATTGTGTAACAAGTCCAACGGTACCAATTTCATCAAATTCTGACTTAAAAACATCGTCTTTTCATGTGATCAAAGGAGTGTAGCGCATTTGCGGTTTTTCGACAAAACCGAGACGAAATGAATAAATATGATGATATTTTTATGATAATGCGCTAAATTATATTTATTTGATGTGAACAGGACACGTCGATGATGCAGTGCAGCTGGAGGAGTTTCCGGAAATTTGGGGGAGGTCTAGTGTGCGGATTTCAACTAAAACAGGGGTAAAAATACAATTTGATTTGAGTGAGCCGGATAAATTTAGATTGAACGTTTTCATGTGTTTAACGACGCACAATTCGGAACGATCAATTTTTGGCGCCGTTGCCGGGGAGTTAGATTTTTAATTTTGATTATCTTGGATTTAGTGTAATTATTCTTTAGCTAACTTTATTTCTCTTATTTTTTGCAGGTATATTGAAAAAAAAAAAAAAAAAAAAAAAAGGAAAGCGAAATCATGGTTAGTGTGTTCCAACTTTCTATGTTTCAATTTCCTTATTCTAGTTAGTTTCCTTTTTTGTAGTTTCTAGTTAGATAGGTTTCCATTAACTAAAAAAAAGAAACAAAAAGAGGAACATCCAAATCTAAAAACCCACTATTTCCCTCCGTCTCTCCGATTTCCTAAACACATCCCTTCCTTTATTTTAAAAAACCTCTCTCTCTTTCTCGTTTTAGAAAGTCGAATCCTATTTCTTTTCCAAATTTCCTCTTCCTCTCCAGATCCAAATCCTGTCCCTTCTCCAAGTCTCCCACATACCCTCCTCCTTTTCCAACTCAAACCCGGCAGCCTCTCCTCCTTCTCCTCTCTATAAATCTCTCCTCTCCTCTTTCTCTTCCTCCACCACCCCGGTTCTCTCTTGTTTTTATTTTCCCGCAGCCCTCTCCTTCTCCAACTCTCTCCACGGAGCTCTCTCTTCCTCTCTCCCACGTTTTGTTTTCCAGAATTCCTAGCCCTCTCTTCCTCTCTCCCGTATTCTCCCTCTCTCTTTCTCCCACGCACAGGTTCCTGCCGCACTCTCCCTCTCCCCGGCTATCCCTCTCTTCTTCTTCTTTTTCAACTTCTCTGCCTCCCTCTCTCGGTTTTCTCTCCTTCTCTCCCTCTGTTTTCTCTCTCTCTTCTAAACCTGAACCAGCAAGCCTCTCTCAGCCGAACCCTTCCTTCCTCCTCGCTCTCTCCAGCACCCTCGGTTCTTTCCTCCTCCGACTCTCTCTGTTCTCTCTTCCTCCCTCCTAGCACGTTCCTTCTCTCTCTCTCCGGTTCCCCAGCTCCCTCTCAGCCGCTCCCACGGATTACCAGCAGCCAGCAGCTGCACCCACGGGCCTGAAACCAGCACCCTCCAGCGCGACTTCAGCAGCCGGCAGCCACCCGGCAGGCTCCGGCAAGCTCCTCCGCGAAGCTGCATTCACGGCTCCTGCGCGACTCCAGCACGCTTGCAACGCCTCCAGCGTCCCTCCACGCGGCGACGTGCATGCATGCACGTCCACCCAGCGCACACCCGGCTGCTCCCCGCGCTCCTGCAAGCTTCCACATCCTCAGCGCATGCATGCAGGCTTGAAGCTCCACGCACCAGCACAAGCCTCCAACGCATAGCTAGCACCCGGCTGCTTCTTCCAAGCACACCAGCGTATCCAAGCAGCTTCTTTTCTCCTCCACGTAGCCTTCAACCTCTTCCAGCAGCAGCTTCTTTCTACACGCCAGCACCTCAAGCTTCCGCCTGCAAGCAACCGGCAGCAACCTGAAGCTTGGACCACTGCACCACTCTCCTTTCTTTGCGGCTCACTGCGCCGGCAGACCTACCACTGTTGCTGTGTTCTTTCTTTATTCCCTCCCCACTAATTTAGTATTAGGTTATTTAATTAAGGGTAGTTGCTGGATATTTGATGTTTAATGATATTTTCTTAGTTGTTAGTTTATTTAATTAGGGTGAGTTAGTAGTTTACACAATTAAACAATAGCTTTTTTGTGTTGTTATAATTTTCTTAGTTGTGTTCAATTTAGAAGTTTTGTTATTTTTATAATATTTTGTTAATCTCTCTCTCCTCAATTTTAAATATGGTTATATTTGTGCTTTTAATTAGTTTAGTTAAATTTGTAAACTTAGTTTAATTTAATTAGATAGTTAATTAATCAATTCAAATTCCCAATTTTTCTAGATAATTAAAATCTAAGGTTTTCGAAATTAAAATCTTAACTCCCTGTAGATCGACTCGGACTCACTACTATTAATTTCCAAAAATTTGATTTGAGTGAGCCGGATAAATTTAGATTGAACGTTTTCATGTGTTTAACGACGCATAATTCGGAACGATCACACACATTCACGGACTTCATTATGAGACGATAATTAAAAAGAATTATACATAATGAATATTATGCCATATTATTTATAAATGAACGAGATTTACATAGTCAGATTGGCTAGTAGGCCACCTAAACCTACAATCCCCCACTTGGACTAAAGCCAATCGCCTTTATGCACTAAACCTATAGACTCTAGGTGACGCTCAAACACATTTTGAGCCAGTGGCTTTGTTAGTAGATCTGCTACATTATCAGAGGATGGAACTCTTTCCACTATTACATCTCCTCTGGAAATGATTTATCTGATGAGATGAAAGCGCCTTAGAATATGATTTGATTTCTGATGAGACTACGACTTTTTTGCTTGTGCAATGGCTCAATTGTGGTCGCACAGCAGCAGAACAGGTTTAGAGATGCTGGGAACTATGCCGAGGTCAGTGATAAATTTCTACAACTATACAACTTTCTTGGCGGCTTCAGCTGCAGCGATATACTCAGCTTCAGTCATCGAATCTGCAGTGGTTTCCTGCTTAGAACTCTTCCAACACACTCCGCCTCCGTTCAAAGTAAACACAAATCCAGATGTAGACTTGCTATCATCTGAATTTGATTGGAAACTCGAGTCAGTGAAGTCTCGTAGTTTCAAGTTGCCTCCTCTATAGACAAGAAACATATCCTTAGTTCTTCTCAGGTACTTAATTATACATTTCATCGCCTTCCAGTGCTCTTCGCCTGGATCAGCCTGAAATATACTCGTAACACTTAGAGCATATGCCACATTAGGCCATGTACATAGCATGGCATACATGATAGATCCTATGGCAGAGGCATAGGCTATTCTATCTATGAATGCCCTCTTATTAGGAGTCTTAGGAGACTGCTCCTTTAAGAGATAAATTCCATGTCTCATCGGTATGAGACCTCTCTTAGAATTTTTCATACCAAACCTTTTGACTATGGTATCTATGTATATGGATTGGGTCATTCCGAGCATCCTATTTGATCTATCTCTATAGCTCTATATTTCCAATACGTAGGATGCTTCTCCCAAATCCTTCATAGAGAAGTTTTTCGATAGCCATATCTTTACTGAAGACATTATAGTTACATCATTTCCAATGAGTAGTATGACATCCACGTAAAGAACTAGGAAGGTAACTGCACTCCAACTTGTCTTTTTGTACATACAAGACTCATCTTCATTCTTAATGAAGTCATAAGACTTGACAGCTTCATTAAATCTTATGTTCCAGCTCTGGGAAGCTTGCTTCAGTCCATAAATGGACCTCTGAAGCTTGCATACTCTATCTGGAAACTCTTTGGATGTGAAACCTTCAGGTTGTATCATATACGCCTCTTCCTTAAGGTGACTGTTGTGGAAGGCAGTCTTCACATCCATCTGCTAGATTTCGAAATCAAACTGTGCAGCTATGGCGAGTAGAATTCTGATCAACTTTATTATGGCAACTGGTGAGAAAGTCTCATCATAGTCAATTCTTTGCCTTTGAGGATATCCCTTTGCCACCAATTTTGCCTTATAAGTGTCGATCCGTCCATCAGTACCGATCTTTCTCTTAAGATCCACTTGCATCCAATGTGTACAATATCCTCGGGCAAGTCCTCCAAGTTCCAAACTTGGTTGTTTTACATGGACTGGATTTCAGAGTTCATAGCTTCTCGCCATTTTCCGACTTCTGGGCCTTCTATGACCTCGTAGTAGGTTTTAGGATAATCATCCTTATTATATTCTATCTTAGACTTACCTTCATCGATATGTCCCACATATCGTTCCGGTAGTTTAAGTATCCTACTAGATCTGCGAGTCTCATCTGTGTGTACATAAATAGATTCAGGAATTGATATCCTATCTAATGATAATTCAGCTGTTTGGGGATCTGGAACCTCTTCCGGTTCTATTTTACTCCTACTATCCTCTTGGAGATGGAATTCTTCTTCCAAGAAGACAGTTTTGCTGGCGATAAACACCTTTTGTTCACCAGGATGCTAAAAGTAGTATCGAAAGGTCTCCCTTGGATATTCCACAAATCTGCATTTATCAGTTCTTAATTCCAGCTTGTCTAGATCATGCCTCTTTACATGAGCAGTACAACCCCAGATTTTAACATGTTTAAATTCTAGTTTTCTGCCTTTCCATATCTCATATGGAGTAGAGGTCACAGACTTGCTGGATACTTTGTTCAATAGGTATGTTGCTAACTCCAAAGCATACCCTTAGAGGGACACTGGTAAACTCGAAAAGCTCATCATGGATCGCACCATGTCCAACAAGGTGTGATTTCTCCTTTCAGATACACCATTCATCTGTGGTGTATATGGAGGGGTCAGCTGAGAAAGGATACCATTATCCTTTAAGAATTGTGTAAAAATAGTACTCAAGTATTCTCCTCCTCGATCTGATCGAAGAGTTTTAATATTCTTTTCTGTCTGCTTCTCTGCCTCACTTTTGAACTCCTTGAACTTCTCAAATGCTTCTGACTTGTACTTCATTATGTACACATAGCCGAATCTTGAGAAGTCGTCGGTGAACGTGATGAAGTACGAGAAGCTACCTTTGGCTTGGGTGGATATTGGACCGCATACATCTGAATGTAGTAGCTCCAAAATATCCTTGGCATGTTCTCCATGTCCAATAAATGGAGATTTTGTCATTTTTTCCATTAGGCATGATTCACACGTCGCAAACGATTCATAATCGAATGCAGTTAAATAACCATGCTTGTGCAACCTTTGCAGCCTGCTTTTACCAATGTGTCCAAGTCTACAATGCTACATGTACGCTTAGTTCACACAATTCTTGTTCTTCTTAAGAGCATTATCAATGTGAAGATTGTAATAAGAAATATCTAAAAGATATAGACCGTTGACTAAAGATGCCGAAGCTATTGATTTATTACCATAATAAATCGAACAACTTCTATTCTTAATAGTCAACCTATATCCTATCTTGTCCAAACAAGATACTAATATGATGTTCTTTATTATGCTAAGAACATAATAACAATCTTCCAATGAAAAGGCGTCTCCCGATGGAAGCCTGAGGTTTACTATCCCTACAGCAACCATCGCAACTTTTGCGTCATTTCCTAGCCTCAGTTCCACCTCGCCTTTTCTCAGCTTGCGTTTACTTGTTAGCATCTACACGTCATGGCAGATATGAGAAGTACATCCGGTATCTAATACCCAAGATGTGGAATCTCTAACTGACAAGTTGATGTCTATCATATAGACATCTGAAGCTTCCGATAGCTTCAATTTCCTATGAGCTTTATCGCTGAGGAAGTCCTTACAGTTCTTCTTCCAGTGACCATTTTGCTTACAATAGAAGCAGTCATCCTTTACTACTCCTTTGCCTTTGTCCTTATACCTTTTATCGTACGCAATCATCTCTGCCTCAGAAGCATATAATGCCAATTCAACAGGAGGATCAACTCCAAGGACGTAGGTAATGTGCTCAGATTTGAAGACATTCTTCAGGTTTTTGAGCCAATCAGAGTTGTTCAGGCTAGTCAAAAGATTGGCATCAAGTATGTCACGGAATGAGTTATTTGACAACATAATTCTCAACAAGAGATAAGTAATCTATTTAGCAAATATTCAATTTTTAAAATTTAAAACAAGACAAGACATGGTCTTTTGATCAAGTTTTAACTCCCACTAATTTTCGACGGACTGTATAACCCTCAGCTATACAGAACAGGAGACGCTGACAGTCTCCTAGTGGGGATCAGAATCTCATGATTTGTAGTATAACCTTGTGGTAGCACAAGACACTGTAATACAATCAAAGAGCATCTATCTCATAAGACTTGCAACTCCTTGCAATATTTGATCATATCTTCGGTCCCCAGAGATTTAATGGCCTTGTGGATAGCACAACAAACCACTAAGTCTAGTCTATGCTGATCAATAGACATTTAATGCCATAGCCACGGTCTTTCTTTACAATTAAATAGACCTTTTGGATAGTACAACAAACCTGCCTAAAGTAATTCGAATCTTATGACTATAACGATGGTGGACCACGCGATAAGTTCTTAGCTACTCACGTTACGGCTTAGAATTTAGACGAGGGTATTTAGATAACTTTTATCTTGGTCTCTCCTAGGTGATAGTATATATATATATATATATATATATATATATATATATATATATCGTATATATTTACTAAATACTATACTTGCTTTGATTCCTAATCAAACATAAAAATATTGTATCACATACATGTCAGGTGTGGCCATGGATAGCACAGTGGGTTTGACTAGAGCCAACAGTCAAATGCACACAAAATCTAATATAACTATTACATTAGACCATACTGCAAACACATAGGCAAAGGATCTGCATCTTTTCGCCTTCCTAGTTGCAGCTGTGGATCATCCTTACTCCTTCCTCGGTTGCCTCGATCATATTACAATTAATTCTAGAATTACACGTAAATTGAAGAAGGCCTTATGGCGAGTACAAGAGAGAGGAAGGTAGAAGTACATCGGAGTATGAGAGAGGGAGAGGTACGCAGACCTCTATTTATTAACAATTAATAGATATCTATCATTCATCCATGATCCACACAAGACATTCATCACATGAATAATTTAAAAGTGCATATCTATGACCACGGTGTGCTTTATATCATTCCACACATGATAAGCGCATCACATAGCTAAAATATAAGAGTTTAAAAAATTAAATAATTTTTGACTTTCAAAAACTAGGTTCCAATCAAAATTCGCTTTTGAATTTCGAAAACTCTTTTAATTAACTTAACATGCAATTAAATCATATTTAAAAGCATATAAAACGCACATCGCATATGCGCAGACTCCAAATTAATAAATTCCAGATTATTCCATATAATTAGAACATTTTTAATAATAAAACAATCTAACATTTTGATTAAACTATATTAATAATCTAACAATTAGACTATCAATAATTAATGACTAATCCAACTCTTTAGATTAGTCTATTAAAGTTAATTACTAATTTAATACTTAAGTTAATAATCAACTCTAATCAATTATTAACCACTAACTTAACACTTAGATTAGTCAATTAATGCTAATTATTAATTTAACTCCTAAACCAATAATTAACACTAATCAATTAATAAATTCTAATTCTAACTCTTAGAATAGTTAATTAAAAATAAATTATTACTTTAACACTTAAATTAACAATTAACTTCATTTAACTAATCTCTATTAATTTAACACTTAAATTAGTCAATTAAAATTAATTATTAATTTAACACTTAAATTAATAACTAACTCTAGTTTAATTAAAAATTAGATGTATTAATAATTAATAATCTAACATTTAGATTAATAAATATTAACCACTAATTTAACTCTTAAATTAGTCAAATTAAGATTAATTATTAATTTAACACTTAAACTAATGACTAACTATAATTCAATAATCACTAATTATTAATTAAATAATGATTCAAAATAATTAATGCCCACTTAATTAAAATTGAATAATAAATTTAAATATCAAAATAATTTTGAATTTTAAATTAAAATCATATTTTAATTTCATTAAGTGGGCGTTGGGTTTAATAGGAAATAGGGGGTTTTATAAATGGAATTTGGGGCCAATGGGCTCAGTCCATTAGGGCCAAGCCTGGGCTTGGGTCTTGGCCGAACCAGGGCTCAGACCAGGCGGCCAACAGTTGGGCGCCTGGCTCAGGCCCGGTCGAGCTAGGCCCTGGAGTTGGGCCAGCTGGTCCGACCAGCTCGGAACCGGGCTCCAGCACTTGGTTCGCCCATTCCCACTCGAAGCCCACGCACATCTGAAACCCTAACCCCATTGAAAGTTTTGGTGGCGGTAGTGGGGACTAGCAGTGTTGCCGTCCGGCCCCGGTCGGCGACACCCCCGGCACCGGTGACGCGCCCGATGCCGGCAGGGCCGCCGGATGTGGCTAATGAAGCTGCCGGTCGAGCCCCAAAAACTGGTTTTTCAAGCATAAGAGGAAGAAGAAAAGAGGCCCAGCTCCTCCATCTCCCTCTCCGGCGCATGCCACGAGTCTGGTGGTGACCGGCGACATCTCCGGGCTGTTCTGGGGTGCCGGCCCACCTCCCCAACGATTGGGGATACCCAAAGGAAGCCGTCCGAACATTGTCTCATCTCACGAAGAACACTAAACCGCCAAAATTAATTTCGAATTTTACAGAATAATAATCTAATTAATTTGTGTACATCATATGAACACGGATCCAACAAATAATCAAATATACAACATGGAATAAAAGCATGGAAAATTAATTCGGAGATCGAAACGGGACGAGAAACAGTGGAACTTGGCTCTGATACCACTGTTCGGTTCTCGTGTTTCTCTAGATCGTCCACGCAGTGAAATAAACAAAATAAATACAGCGATTTGTTTTCATTTCGAATATTCTAAAACTAGATTATCGGATAATCGGGTATTACCTTCGTGCGGATTCGAATCCGCAATCGATTGGTTCTGTCGGTGTGACACTGCCAGCCGCGCAGTTGCCCGGCCTCTAGCAAAGTCCACGTGATCCTCGTCGCAGTGGATATCCTCACATTCATCACTCGTCGCAGCCCATGAACCCTTTGTCGTTCGCTACAATGACCGCCGTGATGCGCAATCGAATTCCCGTGGGACGGGAGTCGAAGAAGTGGTGGAGCAGACCCAGAGAACAGATCCGGCTAGGGGCGCCAGAGAGAGAGAGGAAGAGAGGAGGGGGCAACTAGGGTTCACTATCTTTTATATTAACTGCGCGGTTTTTCAAAAAAACCCCGCTTTAATATAAAACCCACTTATTATCCATCGCCTTGATAATCATGTGCATGTGACCATCTAGGCCCAATAACTAATCCGGTTAAGGGCCCAATAAGCCCAATGACTCCTCACTGGCCTGATTAATTAATTAATAACTCATTATTAATTAATTAATCAATCGAATTAATATGGCATATTAAATTCGATTGGGCCTCCGATCACGTTGAGTGCCAAGCAACACCGTGTGAACCCGGAAAGTATCGGGGTTAAGTAACCTGCTCTTCGAACCTTTCCGCCAATAGTTTCTGCGTAGATATAATCCTTCATTCGTACAATGCTCTCAAGTCAACTCAGGGTATGGTGTATCTCTGCCTTGCCCAGGAACTTTCGCGCATCTTTCCGAGAGCATTCTCTCTCCAAGTACCGAGAGCGAATGATTCCTTATTGACACTCAATTCCCTTCGATGATATTCCGCTGTACCTGATCCTTAGCCATTTAGAATCCCGTGAATAGAGATTCGTAAACCAAGGTCAAAGTGCAGAAGTCCACTGACAAGGTGTCGTTGGTGTCTCAGGTCTGAGGACCATCCACGCAACTGCGACAATAAAATCAAACTGGTTGATAGTGAGGTACTATACCATCCAATGATTTAGTCAGATCAGTTCAATGAGCTCATTCTCTAATGAGCACCTACAGATTCGCCTTAGTATCTGCACACAAGTGACTATGAGATTAGTCACCCTCATCATATGAGAAGGAGTAATCTATACTAGTCTAACCGGATATCCGATGTCCTTCTCGGATATCCTCCGACTATGAACTATTAAGAATTTGTATGTTCAAATGATCAGTCTCATTACTATGATCTCATCATAATCTGATTACTATCGCACACATTCACGGACTTTATTATGAGACGATAATTAAAATGAATTATACATAATGAATATTATCCCGTATTATTTGTAAATGAAAGAGATTGATGTTTGAATATGTTTAACGAGACATAGTTTCGGCCATCAATTTTTGGCGCCGTTGCCGGGGTATTATATTTTTAATTTTGATTATTTTGGATTTAGTGTAATTATTCTTTATCTCACCTTCTTTTTCTTATTTTTGTAGGTGCATTGAAAAAAAAAAGGGGGGGGGAGCGAAATCATTGGTTAGTGTGTTCCAAGTCTTCCATTGCTATTTTTCTTTATTTCTTTTTCTTAGTTAATTTTATTTTTTGTAGTTTCTAATTTAGATAGGTTTCCATTAATAAAAAAAAAGAAAAGAAGAAAAGGTTCAAATTCAAATTTAAACATCATCATTCTAATATTAGAAACCATCTATGTTAGGCATTCATCATTTTAGGAAAGCATGAATTAGTTTCCATTCTTAGTTATTTCTTTTTTCTGTTGAAGAATGCGGGGGAAAGGTACGTTTTTCATTTATAGCAAGTCATTCATGATTGCATAAACATCCTTGCTTGATTTGATTGTTGCATTGCATTGAAAAAGACTTTTAAGGGCAACTCCCATAACAACATAAGGTAGGGATTTCATCACCCTTCCTTAGCCTACAAATTACCTTCCTTACATTGACATTTCCAACCAATAAAAGGAAGTCGAAAGGGACTCTAGGGTTTACACTGTCAGCGGTTTAAATTTCGAGTTGCCTCCATTTTTGGCAACGTTGTCTAGACTAGAGGTTAAAAGACAAACGCCTAAGCGGGAAAGTGGTTCTTTAATTAGGTCCCTACAAAAGTAGGGGGAGCCTCCCACTACCCCACCTCTTACCTGGCCGTTGATTTATTGTGGTTGTGACATGAGGTGGACCTTATTCACCTTGTGAGAAAATTCATATAGAAGTCTAGGTCAACCTTAGGTCATTAGGTTAATATTATTTGCTATTTTGTTTGCATATAAAAGAAAAAGTGAAAGAAAATAAAAATCAATTCCTTCTTCTCTCTTCGTCCTAATGCATTTAAGGTAGGAGATCTCAAAGTCCTAATCTTCTAGGACCGATTGCGGAAATTGAGAGAATTATTTATCAAAGAAACCTACTTCAAGATCAAATAGACGATAATCATGATCCCCCAAAGCAGATGAAGGACTATTTCATCCCAAATCAATATCAACCTTCATCTTGCGTTCATCTTCCTCAAAACCCGGCTAATCAATATGAGATCAAATCAAGCACCATTCAGATGCTCCCATCTTTTTATGGCAATACAAATGAAGATCCTTATAAGTATCTGGATGAATTTATAGAGATCTGTTCCATAGTGAAAATCCAAAATTTCATCGCTGATGCCCTTAAGTTGACCGTATTCCCTTTTTCATTGAAAGATAAGGCCAAATATTGGCTGGGGACTATAGGTAGGTCCATTAGGACATGGGAAGAAATGCAAAAAGAATTTCTCAAGAAGTTCTATCCTATAGGGCGGACCAATACCATGAGAAGGGCCATCATAGGTTTTATCCAGACTCCCGGGGAATTAATTCATGAGTCTTGGGAGAGATTAAAAGAATTGCTTCGGAAATGCCCTCATCATGGGCTATCAAAATGGCAAATTGTCCAAGCATTCTATGAAGGGTTGTCTGAACAATTTAGACAAATGGTGGATGCCTCATGTGGATGCATATTTATGATGAAAAATGAAGATGAGGCTTACGATTTATTTGAGATGTTAAGTGAAAACTCCATCAATCATGCCTCTCTCTCATCTTACGAGAGGTTTGTTGGGCCATCTAAATGGGCCGGAATGTATGAACTGAAGGCTCGAGGAGAGCCCGAATCCAGAATGGACATCAATTTGATCAATCAGAAATTCGATAAGGTAGATATTTTGGCTCAAAAGTTAGACCAACTCTTGGCCTTAAATAAACAAGAACCTACCTATCCAACACCATCTAGTCCATACGAGGGCTCATCTTCCATCTTTCATGACATTTGTGCTTTGTGCGCAAGTCCAGCCCATCAAGTAACTGAACGTCCAACTGTTGCCCAACTTCCACCATTCATTCAAGAACAAGTTCAGGTCACCTAGGGCTTCTCCAGACCCGGTAATGATCCATTTTCGAATACTTATAATCCTGGTTAGAGGAATCACCCTAATTTTATGTGGAAGAATCAACAAGCTCCATCACAAATGTCCAATCCTTCCACGCATCAAGCCCAAAAGTCAGAGAACTGCTTTCAACATCAGTCCAATTTCTATGGGAATACATCCGCAGGGGCTACGTTGAGGCCACAAGCCCAATTCTCTCAAGCCCAATTCTCTCAACCAGCCCACTATCAATCTTTCAAATCAGGACAACCAACCCAATATCCTCCTCCACCTCCTTACCAACCACCTCCTCAGCCCAACTTTGATGACAAATTCACACAACTCCAACAACTTATCTTGATCCAACAACTGTCTATTTCTAAGTTGGAGAGTCAAATGGGCTAATTAGCTGAGGCAACTATGAAGAGGGAAATGGGCCAACTTCCTAGTCAACCCATTGCCAATCCGAGGAATCAGCCTCCCGAGTTTTCGCCTCAATCAGGCCTTTTACCTCAACCCGGCTCATTATCACAACCGAAAGGACTACAATTTGAAAATGCTAAAGCTATTTCGGCTCTTAGGAGTGGAAAGAGTTTGGAAAACCCACAGAAAGATAGGGAGGTGGCAGAAGAACCCATTAATGGACCTCATGAGGTCGAAAGTGAGAGTGATGTGGAACCCAATATGGAAAAGTTGGAGGGGAATTCCAAAGGAAAAGATAAACTAGATGAAGGCATAAGTTCATATCAACCAAGGGTGCCCTTCCCAAATGCTTTAGTGGCCAAGCCCAATGCTAGGAAGAAATTGGCCAAGAATGCGGAGTTGATGGAATTATTCAAGCAAGTACAGATTAATATTCCACTCCTTGATGCCATTAAGCATGTGCCGGCTTATGCTAAATTCCTTAAGGAGTGAAGGGAATCTAGAATGGTACCCGAAAAGGTTAAACTTTCGGAGGATGTAAATGCAATTGTGATGAATCATCTTTCTAAGAAGATGAAGGGCCCCGGGGCACCTTTGATCTCATGTGACTTAGGTGAAGTCACATTTGAGTGAGCTTTATTGGACCTAGGTGCCAATGTGAACCTTTTGCCACTAACCATTTATGAAAAATTTGATATTGGAGAACTAAAGCCCACATCCATCATCTTACAATTGGCTGATAGGTCTGTGAAGATTCTATGGGGATTGATTGAGGAGGTCATTGTAAAAGTCCATGATTGTTATTTTCCCGTGGATTTTCTTTATTCTGGATATGGCATCACCTGAGGAACTCATTCACACCCCGATCATCCTAGGACGTCCATTCTTAGCCACTACCAAAGCTAATATAAATTTTGAAATTGGCATGATAGACATATCCTTTGGAGGTCAAAAAGTCAAGATTAATGTCTTCAAAGCATCCCAATATCTGGTTCATGAAGAAGAATGCCACACCATTGATATCTTGTATAATTTAGTTGAAGAGAATGCTATGCTTACTCATGACCTTTTAGAAGAAGCCAATGCTCTAAAGGATTCTCCTAAACCTTTAACATCTTGGCCCAAAGTGGAACCTTTACCTACCATGCAATTTGAGCCCACTCTGCCATCTTTAGAGGACCCGCCTGCCCTCAAACTCAAGCCTTTACCCGAGTCTCTTAAGTATGTCTTCTTGGGCCCCAACCAGACTCTTCCAGTCGTCATCGCGACAAACCTCACCTCGCCACAGGAGGCCCAACTAATTGAAGTCCTTAAAGCCCATAAGGGTGCCATTGGGTGGTCGGTGGCAAATTTAATGGGGATTAGCCCGTCCATTTGCATGCATCACATTTATATGAAAGAGAATTCCAAGCCAAGTTGGGAAATGCAAAGGCGGCTTAACCCAAATATGAAAGAAGTGGTAAAGAAGGAGGTTGTGAAATAGCTTGATGCGGGTATCATTTACCCCATATCAGATAGTAAATGGGTCAGCCCAACTCAAGTGGTACCTAAGAAGTCCGGATTGACGGTGATTAAGAATTATCAAGGGGAGGAAATGTTAGAATTGGGTGGCCTCAAAGCCAATCATTGTACATTCTAGTTCAGATTATTAATAAAGGCAATTATTTCTTCATTTATAGTTCTCGCAAATTAACTATCGTAATGAAGGTCCATAGACAAATGTATGGGATATTGAATCATGATGAGATCATGATAGTGAGATCAATATCCTCAGTCAATTGTCTTAAACAGTTCTCGATCATAGGATATTTGAGATGGACATTAAATATCCGATAAGATCGACACAAGTTATGTCTTCTCATATGATGAGGGTGAATGATCTCACATTCACTCGTGTGGTGACACTAAGACAAACAAGTGGGTGCTCATTAGAGAATGAGTTCACTGAACAGACCCAAATAAGAATTCCTGGATGGTAATTATACCTATTAGTCAACTAGGGAATTCAATCGTTGCAGTAGCACAGTTAGTCCTTTGACCTGAGTCACCAATGATACCTTGTTTGTGGACCATTGTATCTTGATTCTCTGACTAGTGGACTTTAATCATTAAGTCCCCAATAGTCGGTCTTTCAGATACAGTGGAAAGCTTGCGAAGGTAATTGAGTGAACAACAAGGGATCACTCACTCTTGGTATAAGACTGGAGAGAGAATGTCCTATGGATGTGTACACAGAAATCCCTGGCCAGGGTCAAATGAAAGAGATGTCTTTCTAGATATTAACTGAGTACTGGAATCCATCTGGATAATGCGAAAGAGGGTTTGACTATAAAACCATACCCTTGAGTTATCGGGATATTGCATGAGTGAAGGATTATATTTGTGCAGTATATGCAGACGGAAAGGTTCAATTAAAGGGAACAATATCCTTTATATCTTCTGGGATCATGAGGTAGTGTTTGGTGCTGTTCATGATCAGAAGGCCAAGTGATTTGATCATCAGATGATAATTCACTTGTTTATTAAATTAATCATTTAACATATGATGTTTAAATGTTAATTAATAAATATTAAACTCAAGAAACAGTTCTAAGTTTAATGGGCCTGCAACCGGACTGATATATGGGCCTAGAGGGTCATACACATAAGAGTTCTTGTCAGACGGTGAGAGACGTTAAATTTCATGCTTATCTGGGTTTTTATGAAAAGCCGCAGGATAAACATGAAGATTTAATGGAGAATTATCCAAGGCCAAACTCTTGGATAATCATGAGGATTAATCCTTGTGCTTATCCTTATTTCTATATAAGGAGGGCCAAAGGGGAGGGGTAAAAAGTTGGTTGGACGAATTACTCACCCCAGATTCTCTCTCTCCTCTCTCTTTCTCCTCTCTCTCTTACAGTGGATTTGTCTCTCTCCGCGCATGGTGGATTTGAGATCTGGTCGGAGTACTCAAGTCGAGGAGGAAATCGCGTCTGCTGTGGGAACTCGTGTGGATACCTCTAGAGATCGTGCGCGTGCGCGATTACCGAGTCGACATCATCTACGGGAGATTCGAAACCCCCCAAAGGTGAAGAACCATTCTTCCCGCATTTATTTTAATGTCCGTTTTACGATCCCAGCAACCGATACAATGGAATCGATTTCATTTTCCGCTACGTTCTTGACGATTCCTTACAGTGGTATCAGAGCCAGGTTGCTGGTTCGGTCGTAAAACTGCATCGTTTTGCGTGTTTTTCTCGTTATGCGTGAAGAACCCGTATTGTACATGTTCTTGTGTTTAATCCGATTAAAAATGACAGAATAGTGTTCATATGATGAACACAAACAATTTGATTATTTTTCTGTAATTTTTCGTATTTTATTTGGGTTTTTCGGAGTTCTTTATGTGATGATGAACCGGGGTACTTCGGCGGCTTCGTACGTGCATCCCAAGTGTTGGGATAGCGGCCCGGATGTCTGGATCATTAGGTGATAGTCACCACTACACATTCGACACATTTGCCAGCGCCGGAGTGGCCTTGAAGAGCTGCAAATTTGAAGCCCTAATTCGGATTTTACCCTGAAAAATCAGATTTAAGGGGTACTTTCAAGGGCTCGGGTTGCTGCTTCGGGGGGCCCACCGACGGCCATGCCGGCGCCGGACACGCCGCCGGCGCCGGGGGCATCGCCGGCCAGTGCCAGTCGTCGCCGGGGGGCCGGCCGGCGGCGGCGCCGGATCCTCCCAGCCGCAGATTCTGCAAGAAAAGGCAAGGGTTAGGGTTGCAGGAATCTGCCGAGCCGGCCGGTCGCGAGCCGGTTCGGACCGGCTCGGCCGGACCCGGCTTGGGCCAGGACCTGGCTGGGCCAGGTCCGGTGCCTGGCTCGACCAGGACTCGACCCTGGCCGAGCCAGGGCTCGACCCTGGCCGAGCCAGGGTCCGGGCCGATTGGCCTTAATGGGCTGGGCCCATTTTTAATGTTTATTAAAATTGTTTTAATAATTGTTCAGCCCTCTATAACCCTTTATTAGCCCATTTTAAGCCCATTTAAGCCCGTTTTAAAATTGTTTTAAAACAGAATAATTATAGGAATAATTAATAAATGTTATTAATTATTTTTATGATTATTAACAGCTTATTAAAGTGTTTAATAACTATTATTCAATTAAAGGGCTTTATTATTAATAGGGTGTTAGTTAATTATTTAAAATTGTTTTAGATAATTAATTTCCCTGTTAAATTAATTAGTTTAAAATTGTTTTAAACTGATTTCATGCATAACTTGATTATATATTACTGTTCAAATTGTTTGAATTATTATTTAGATTAACTGAATGGTTTAGTTAGTTAATTTGTCAATAATGTTTTGAATATTATTGATTTAGTTGAAATAAATGTTATTTCGAAAACTAATTGGTATTATAATTTTATATTTATAAAATTTAATACCAAACTGCAATTATGTGATGATTGTAATGCATGTGATGTGTTTTATGGTGGGATGATCATGGACTTAGTATTTTCATGTGATGAATGATGTGGATGAATGCGATGCTTATTTCATTTGGTATTTTAAATAGGACCTGTGTGTCCTCCTCTCTCTTAATCTAGATGTACTCTCTACCTTCCTATAAGATTGTACTCCCCTTGGTAAGATCAAGGTTTCTTAATGTTTAAATGTACATTTGTGGACCTGCGACTCCTGAATTTTATATTTAAATGTATCGGATTAAGTTTAGAGGACGGGATCTTCTGGAGATATCTCTGGAGGAAGGACTCGCATCAAATGGAACCAGTATTGTTGTTTTCACATTAGGATCTTATTATGGATCATCGTTTGGCTCCGATGATTCCATAGTAGCTTTAGCAGTTCATGATCATCCCCATTTAATTTTTCTGCATATATGTGATATTTGTGGACTATGCTATCATATATATATTTCTATTAAGTATAATGATACTTCAAATTGAAATACTATTGATAGCACAATTTTTACAAATCAAATCCAAAACCCTCTTTTAAAATTTAAGTTGTAAACGTGAGATATTCAGAATAATCCACGTAACCCATCATCATTATAGATCTTAGGATAATTCTTATCTCAAACGGATTTGTTGTGCTACCACAAGGTCCATTTGATTTAGAAATTAAACTAGGTCTACGACATGTGATGTCATTAAGATGAATGGACAAATAGTGTAGTTTTGTTGTGCTACTACAAGGATTGCACTATGAATTCATGTCATCTAAGTAATGATGGATAAACTTAACTGAATCATTTGATTTGTTGTGCTACCACAAGGTCATTCTGATTCATGGGTTAAATCGATCGGATATTGCAAATGTTGCAACTGTCAAGAGTTGACTGCCTAAGGGACTTGATGTGATTTCTTGTGCTACCACAAGGTCACATGCATGTTGTCTGAAGGATTCTGATCCCCACTAGGAGATCATCGGAATCTCCCGTTCTGTATATATTAGAGGGTCATACAGATCGCCGAAAAATAGTGGGAGCCTAAATCAAGATTAAAAGTCCTAAATCTGATTTTAAGAACTATCTGCTCATTTTTATATATTTCCATGTAGGTCGCTATGTCGTCACCTAACCCCCTCCGTTGCATACTTGATGCAAACAAACTCACAGGACCAAATTACATTGATTGGTTACACAACCTGAAGATTGTCCTCAGGTGTGAAAAGCTAGCCTATGTCCTGGATCAACCAGATCCAGTGCAAACCGGTGGTAATGCTAACGAAGATGAATTAATGATGTTTGAAAATTGGAAGGAGGACTCTGTCAAGGTCCAGTGTTATATGCTCGGTTCAATGAACAAAGAACTGCAATGACAACATGATAACATGGAACCTAAGTCCATTCTGAATCACCTAAAAGAGTTGTTTGGTGAACAATCCAGAACAAAAAGATATGAGATATCTAAGAAATTGTTCAGGACCAGAATGAGCGAGGGCACATCTGTGCAAACTCATGTGCTCAAGATGATAAAATGGATTGAGAGGCTTGCTGTGCTTGGCTTTGTTATGAATAATGACCTAAGCATCGACTTAATCCTACAGTCCCTTCCAGATTCATTTTCACAATTCATTATCAACTTCAATATGAACAAAATTGAAGTTTCACTGGCTGAGCTGCTCAACATGTTGAAGACAGCAGAAGGCACTATCTAGAAAAATAAGCCACAAGTAATGCTTGTTGGTAAGACCAACAAGAAAAGGAAATCTGGACAGACCTTTAAGAAAGGTAAGCCTAAGAAGCTAGTGAAAAGCAAACCGGCTGTTCAAAAGGACAAAGCTAAAGTCAATGATAAAGGTCAGTGTTTCCACTGCCATAAAGAAGGTCATTGGAAGAGAAACTGCAAGATTTATCTTGCAGAAAAAGCAAAGGAGAAGCTTAGTGAAGCTTCAGGTATTCTCATGATCGATCTTAACTTGTCTTATAGAGAAACAACATCTTGGGTATTAGATACTAGATGTGTTTCTCATATATGCAATAACTTGCAGGTGTTAACAAGTAAAAGAAGATTGAACCGCGGAGACGTGGATCTGAGGCTCGGGAATGGAGCAAAAGTTGCTGCGTTAGCTGTGGGGACAGCAAGACTTCAGATGCCGTCAGGAGACTCGTTGGAACTAATAGATTGTTATTATGTTCCGACCATTATTAGGAATATCATATATGTTTCATGTTTAAATAGACAAGGATATTCTATGAAACTAGAGAATAAAGGTTGTTCAATTTATCAAGGAGACAAATTGTTTGCTTCCGGATATTTATTGAATGGATTATATTTACTTGATATTTCATATGATGTTTGTCTGGTAAATAAATCTCTTGAACACTTAGATAAGGATGTGAATAATTCGTAACTATGGCATTGTAGGCTAGGTCATATAAATGAGAATAGGATCATAAGGTTGCAAAAGAATGGATATCTTGATCCATTTGATTATGAATCATTTGCAACCTGTGAAGCTTGTCTCATGGGAAAGATGACCAAAGCTCCATTCTCAAGACATGGAGAAAGAGCTAAGGACTTATTGGAACTAATACATAGTGATGTATGTGGTCCAATGTCCACTCATGCTATGGGTGGTAACTCATACTTTGTTTCATTTACAGATGATTTCTCAAGATATGGATACATATATTTAATGAAATATAAGTCAGAAGTCTGAGAAATTTAAAGAGTTTAAAAACGAAGTTGAGAACCAGACTGGAAAGAGTATCAAAACTCTTCGATCAGATCGAGGGAGTGAATACTTAAGTACAGAATTCACAGAATATCTAAAGAATAATGGTATTTTGTCTCAGTGGACTCCTCCCTATACACCACAATTAAATGGTGTATCGGAAAGGAGAAATCGTACTCTATTAGATATGGTACGATCAATGATGAGTTATGCCAAACTTCTAATCTTTATGGGGATATGCACTTTTGACTGCTACATATCTGTTGAACAAAGTTCCCAGTAAGTCAGTACCTTCTACTCCATATGAGATATGGAAAGGAAAGAAACCATACTTTAAGCATGTTAGAGTCTGGGGTTGTCCTGCACATGTCAAAAGACATGATCCTGACAAACTGGATTCTAGGACAGAGAAATGTAGATTTGTGGGATATCCAAAAGAGACTTTTGGATATTATTTCTATCAGCCCAGCGATCAAAGGGTGTTTATCGCAAAAAGAGCTATCTTCTTAGAGAAAGAATATCTTTCAAAAGAAGACAGTGGGAGCAAGATAGAACTGGAAGAAATTCTAGACTCACAAATCAACACTAGTTCATCTACTGAACCATTGACTCAAGAACTTGTTCAAGATGATACACAAAAAGTTCGCAGATCAGGTAGAGTGCCTAAGCAGCCTGAAAGATATGTTGGACATATCGATGATGGCAAGCCAAAAGTGCACTTAAATGAGGATGATGATCCTCAAACCTACCTAGAAGCCATAAATAGTCAAGAATCAGAAAAATGGCAAGAGGCAATGAATTCTGAAATTCAGTCCATGTATGCCAACCAAGTTTGGAACTTGGTTGATCTGTTAGAATGTATAGTACCTATTGGCAGTAAATGGATCTTTAAATGAAAGATCGGGGCAGATGGACAGATTGACACATACAAGGTAAGGCTGGTAGCGAAAGGATATCGTCAAAGACAAGGCATTGACTATGACGAAACCTTTTCTCCAGTTGCCATGATTAAGTCAATCAGAATACTTCTTGCAATCGCTGCATTATATAATTATGAAATATGGCAAATGGATGTGAAAACAACATTCCTTAACGGGAACCTTCAAGAAGAGGTGTATATGATACAACCTGAAGGATTCACTTCCAAAGAGCATTCAAGTAAGGTATGCAAGCTGCAAAGATCCATCTATGGATTAAAGCAAGCATCATGAACTTGGAACTTAAGATTTGATGAAGCAATCAAATCTTATGACTTCATTAATAATGAAGATGAACCTTATGTATACAAAAAGGCTAGTGGGAGCGCAGTTACCTTTTTGGTACTTTACGTTGATGACATTCTACTCATTGGGAATGATGTAGGAATGTTGTCATCAGTAAAGGCTTGGTTATCCAAAAACTTCTCCATGAAAGATTTGGGAGAAGCATCCTATATTCTGGGAATAAGGATCTATAGAGATAGGTCCAAAAGGATGCTTGGCTTATCCCAATCTATGTATATAGATACCATAGTCAAAAGGTTTGGCATGGAAAATTCCAACAGAGGCCTCGTTCCAATGAGGCATGGAATTTATCTCTCTAAAGAAATGTCTCCCAAGACACCTGAAGAGATAGCGTACATGGATAGAGTTCCTTATACCTCGGCAATAGGATCTATCATGTATGCAATGCTATGTACTAGGCTTGATGTGGCACACCCACTAAGTGTCACTAGTAGATATCAGGCTAATCCAGGTGAAGAACACTGGAAGGCGGTGAAATGTATCCTTAGATACTTGAGAAGGACTAAGGATCTATTTCTCGTTTATGGAGGAAACGACTTGCAACTTCGAGGTTTTACTGACTCGAGTTTCCAGTCGGATATAGATGACAGCAAATCCATGTCTAGATTTGTGTTCATGTTAAATGGAGGTGCAGTAAGTTGGAAGAGTTCCAAACAAGAAACAACTGCAGATTCGACGACCGAAGCAGAATACATTACTGCAGCTGAAGCGGCCAAGGAGGCGGTTTGGATGAAGAAGTTCATCTCGGCACTTGGAGTAGTTCAAAGCATTTCAGATCCTGTTCCATTATTGTGTGACAACAATGGAGCAATAGCTCAAGCGAAGGAGCCAAGATCACATCAGAAGTCAAAGCAAATTCTGAGACGATTTCATCTGATTCGTGAGATCATCGCCCGTGGAGATATAGTAGTTTAGAAAGTCTCATCTGAAGATAATGTAGCAGATCCCTTGACTAAGACATTGTCTCAAAACAATTTAGAACGTCACCTTAAGTCTATAGGACTTAGACACATGGGTGATTGGCTATAGTCCAAGTGGGAGAATGTTAGAATTGGGTGGCCTCAAAGCCAATCATTGTACATTCTAGTTCAGATTATTAATAAAGGCAATTATTTCTTCATTTATAGTTCTCGCAAATTAACTATCGTAATGAAGGTCCATAGACAAATGTATGGGATATTGAATCATGATGAGATCATGATAGTGAGATCAATATCCTCAGTCAATTGTCTTAAACAATTCTCGATCATAGGATATTTGAGATGGACATTAAATATCCGATAAGATCGACACAAGTTATGTCTGCTCATATGATGAGGGTGAATGATCTCACATTCACTCGTGTGGTGACACTAAGACAAACAAGTGGGTGCTCATTAGAGAATGAGTTCACTGAACAGACCCAAATAAGAATTCCTGGATGGTAATTATACCTATTAGTCAACCAGGGAATTCAATCGTTGCAATAGCACAGTTGGTCCTTTGACCTGAGTCACCAATGATACCTTGTTTGTGGACCATTGTATCTTGATTCTCTGACTAGTGGACTTTAACCATTAAGTCCCCAATAGTCGGTCTTTCAGATACAGTGGAAAGCTTGCGAAGGTAATTGAGTGAACAACAAGGGATCACTCACTCTTGGTATAAGACTGGAGAGAGAATGTCCTATGGATGTGTACACAGAAATCCCTGGCCAGGGTCAAATGAAAGAGATGTCTTTCTAGATATTAACTGAGTACTGGAATCCATCTGGATAATGCGAAAGAGGGTTTGACTATAAAACCATACCCTTGCGTTATCGGGACATTGCATGAGTGAAGGATTATATCTTATATCTTCTGGGATCATGAGGTAGTGTTTGGTGCTGTTCATGATCAGAAGGCCAAGTGATTTGATCATCAGATGATAATTCACTTGTTTATTAAATTAATCATTTAACATATGATGTTTAAATGTTAATTAATAAATATTAAACTCAAGAAACAGTTCTAAATTTAATGGGCCTGCAACCGGACTGATATATGGGCCTAGAGGGTCATACACATAAGAGTTCTCGTCAGACAGTGAGAGACGTTAAATTTCATGCTTATCTGGGTTTTTATGAAAAGCCGCAGGATAAACATGAAGATTTAATGGAGAATTATCTAAGGCCAAACTCTTGGATAATCAAGAGGATTAATCCTTGTGCTTATCCTTATTTCTATATAAGGAGGGCCAAAGGGGTGGGGTAAAAAGTTGGTTGGACGAATTACTCACCCCAGATTCTCTCTCTCCTCTCTCTCTCTCCTTCTCTCTCTCCTACAAGAAATACCCACTAGGCTCACCACGGGATGGAGAGTGTGTATTGATTACAAAAAACTTAATATCATGACTAAGAAGGATCACTTTCCACTCCCATTCATGGATCAAATCTTGGAAAAGTTATCAGGCTAGAAATTCTTCTGCTTCTTAGATGGGTACTCCGGATATAATCAAGTGGCTATTTAGCAGGGAGATCAAGAAAAGACCACCTTCACATGCCCTTATGGCACATTTTCCTTCAGGAGAATGCCATTTGGATTATGCAATGTACGTGCCACATTTCAACGGTGCATGATGGCTATATTTTCCGACCCGGTGGAAGAGTTCCTCGAATGATTTTTCAATCTTCGGAGAATCTTTTGAAAATTGCCTAAAAAATCTGAAACAAGTGCTAACTCGTTGTATAGAAACCAACCTGATACTTAGTTGGGAGAAGAACCATTTTATGGTTCGAGAGGGCATTGTTCTAGGCCACATTATATTTGAAAGGGGGATAGAGGTAGATAAAGCTAAGATTGATGTCGTATCTAATCTTCCTCCTCCCACCTCAGTCAGACAAATCCGTTCATTTCTTTGCTATGCTGGTATCTATCGACGGTTCATACAAAATTTCTCTCAAATCGCTCAACCTCTAACTCTTCTCCTAGCTAAGGATGTCCCATTCCACGTAGATGAACCATGCATAAAGGCATTCAATTCTTTGAAGGAAGCTTTGACCAAAGCCCCAATTCTTCAATCTCCCGATTGGTCTTTGCCTTTCGAGATCATGTGTGATGCTTCTGACTATGCTATAGATGTGGTTTTGGGGTAAAGAATTAACAAGTGTCCTGTGGTGATCTATTATGCAAGTCACACCCTTGTAGATGCACAAATGAATTATACCATTACGGAAAATGAATTATTGGCTGTGGCTTTTGCCCTAGAGAAATTCTGATCTTATCTTTTAGGGGCAAAAGTCATAATCTATTCTGATCACTCAGCTCTAAAATACCTTTTGACCAAGAAGGATGCAAAGCCCAGACTAATCAGATGGATCTTACTCCTTCAAGAATTTAATTTAGAAATTTAGGATAAAAAGGGCTTTGAGAACGTGGTAGCTGACCACCTATCCCAAATTCTGATTTCTGAAAATGAACCAATGACTGATTCATTCTCTGATGAGCATTTATTGGCCATTTCTCACACCGTTGCACCTTGGTATGCTCATATTGTCAACTACAAGGTGGCCAATCAACTTCCGGCAGCGTGGACCAGAAGTGAAAATGACCGATTTTTCTCTCAGGAGAAGTATTACTTCTGGGAAGATCCTGAACTTTTCAAATTCTGTCCCGATCAAATCATCTAGCGATGTGTACCGGAGGAAGAACAACAGAGTGTACTGAATTTCTGCCACAATCTTTCTTGTGGGGGCCACTTCTCAGGGAAGAAAACTGCAGCCAAGGTCTTGCAAAGTGGTTTTTACTGGCACACACTCTTTAAAGATGCCTAGAAGTTCAGCAGAACTTACCTCCGATGCCAGGCTATAGGAAATATGGCAAAAAAGGACATGATGCTACTCAACCCAATTCTAGTGGTTGAAGTCTTTGATGTTTGGGGAATAGACTTTATGGGACCTTTTCTACCTTCTTTTAGACATGAATATATCTTAGTGGCGGTGGATTATGTTTCTAAATGGATTGAAGCGGTAGCCACTCGGACCAATGATCATAAAGTGGTCACGAAATTCGTCCAGAAGAATATCTTTTCCCGATTCGGGTGGCCCAAGGCTATCATAAGTGATGGGGGAATGCATTTCACGAATTCCCTACTTCGATCTCTGCTTAAGAAATATGGGATTACTTACAAGTTGGCTACCCCTTATCACCCCCAAACTAGTGGCCAAGTAGAAGTTTCCAATAGAGAAATCAAGAATATTCTACAAAAGTCCGTTAGGTCCGATAGAAAAGATTGGTCTGAAAGATTGGATGATGCTTTGTGGGCCTATCAGACCGCTTATAAAAGTCCTATTGGCATGTCTCCTTATTGCCTGATTTTTGGAAAAACTTGCCACCTTCCTGTGGAATTGGAGCATATGGCGTATTGGGCCATCAAACAAGTTAACCTAGACCTAGCCCATGCTGGTTCGCACCGAACCTTACAACTGAGTAAGTTAGAAGAATTGCGCAATGAAGCCTATGAGAACTCAAAGATCTATAAAGCCAAAATCAAAGCCTTTCATGATAAATACATTGTGAGGAAATCTTTCCATCCAAATCAAAAAGTTTGGTTATTTAACTCTAGGCTGCACTTATTCCCAGGAAAATTGAAATCACGATGGGATGGGCCATTCTTGGTCATCAAAGCCTTTGACCATGGAGCTGTTAAAATCATGGATACAAAGACTGGGCACACATTGTCCATTAATGGTCAACGGTTGAAACCATTTGTTGAAAATTTTCAAAATAGCCCACCAGAATCCATAGCGTTGAGTGATCCATAGTGATTATACTTCCGTCTGGCTAAAGAAGTTAAACTTAGCGCTTGTCAGGAGGCAACCCAACGTTTTAGATCAGCTTCTATTTTTCTTTTCATTTTTAGGTTTTTTTGCAGTAGTCGGCTTTGGTAAAGTCGCATCTTCATGGCTACAGGTTGTTTATCTCCTTCTCAGTTTTCTTATGGCTAGCAAGTATTCATATTTTTTTAATGCCATTGAGGACAACGTCAATCAAGTTAGAGGGGGCAATCAATATGCATTTTTTTAAAAAATCCTTTGAAGAAAACTGATATTTTTTACTAGAAAAAAAAAAAGGTCAAAAACCTCTTTTTCACATTCCATGCAAGTTACATGAAATCTTGTTTCATTTAGAAAATCTTAGACAAATCAGTTATGTGTTAGCTAAATTGGATAAAGCCTTTAAAGTTCAGAATATCTCATTTCATAAGAAGCCACGATAGAAATGATTTTCACATACACACGACAAATTAAAATGAGTGAAAGACCTTGAAAATATAAATTGCTGGAATTAACCTTAAGGATATGACTATCTATTTCAATTTTTAGGTTGAATGAAAAGAATGTTAGGATTCATAATAGGGGACCGACCCATTCAGCACTCTAAAGAGGCGGTCATTTAAAAAAGGGACAGTTGTAAACATTAAATGCCAAATAAGGTGTCAAAAAGAGCTAAAGAAAGGTATGTAGCAAAAAGTACGCACCTCCCCTCAAGCAGACTAAAGAGAGTAGTAAAAGTACGCACTCTCAAAGGCAAAAGCGTAACTAAATGAAAAAGCCGCACTAAATACAAAGTCCCTTATACTAAAAATATGACCAAGTCGTGAAAAGTGCTGAGTCGGAGCGGGAGCCGAAAAACGATCCTGACGGGTTGATCAGGAAATCCCTTTTCTCTTCTCATCACCAGGTAGTTTTATCTAAAGAGGTAGTTAAGGCAATGATATAATTGAAAGGACAGAAACGAGTTCTGAGCATGCCAACTTACATGAACGATCACCTATCGCGAACCAAAGAGTAGTGGGAAATGAGAACTTTAGCTTAACCGATCAACTACCATTTAATTGATTGTGATAGATAACTACAAATGAAGTATGATAGTTCATTATTGTCCCAATTTGTCTTCTATTTGCATTGCTAAGGGACTAGTAATGAGTAAGTTGGGGGGTGTAATAAGTTAATATTTTTTATCATTAAAAGAATAAATGCATGCCCTATATTCATGATTTTATGTTTAAAACTGCATGAAATGATAGATAATTTGGCACTGATTTTAACGGTACCAATTTTGTTAAATTTCGAGTTAAAAACATCATCATTTCATGTGAATAACGGAGTATAGTGTATTTGCGGTTTTTCAGCAAAACCGAGAAAGTGAATTACCTTATTTCGGCATAAATATAATATTATTCATGAATAAATACTAGCTACATTTATTTTATGCAAACAGGATATGAAGAAGATCTGGCGTAGTTGGTTAAGTTCCTGGAGAATTGTGGGAACACCAGTGTTCGAATCTCAACATAAACACTTCATATTTTTGCTAAAATGATCAAGGCAGGGGCAAAATAGGAAGAAAAAGTCTGAGGTTGCCCTAACCCTTTGACCAAGAAGGCCAAGAAGGCCAGCCACCTCTCTCTCCCTCCTTTCCATTTTTTGAAAAGACTCTCCCTTTTTAAAAAGATCCTCCTTTTCCTTCCTCTCGTCTGCTAGCTTTCTCTCTCTCCCCTTAGGGTTCTCAGCCGCACCCCATCTCTCTCCCTACATTTTCTTATTTTCTCTCTGTATGTTGCTCCTATTTTTTCCCTCTCTCCACAGACTTCTCTCTTCTGCCTCCCTCTTCCCCACATGCTCTCTCTCTTACTTTTTCTCTCTCCCTCAGCCCCTGCACATCTCTTCTGTTGCATTCCCCTCTCTCACTTTTTCTCTTTCTCTCTCAGCCATTTTCCCTTTCTCCCTCTTACTTTTACTCTCTCTCTCCCACTCCACGTCGCTCTTCTCTCTCTGCTCGTGTTGCCACTAGCCGCGGGCTCGCCGCCTACCACACACTACGCAGTAGGCTGCAGTGCATTCCCGCCCTCCGCCGCCGCACAACATGCCACGCGGCAGAGCTGCGTTGTTCGTTGGAGGGCGCATCATCGCCCGTGCCTCGCGCCGCCGCCCTGTCAGCGCACTGCGCCCACCTGAGTTGTCGCTTGCTGCCTGTACAGCGCGTTCGAGCACTGAGCTGCACCAAGCTGGCCTCCCTCCGCGCCTGCCACGCACCCCCTGTGGTTCACAGCACCCGTGCACCGGCCTCTCCACAGAATCCTGCAGCGCCTGTGTTCTTTAGCTTTGAACTATTGTAGTTTTATTTTTTTATTACTATTAGAGTTCTTTTCTTCTCCCATATTTAGTCTTAATGCAGGTTGGAAGTTATTTTTACAGAACGTTGTTTAAGCCATTGTTAATAAATGTGCATTTGGTAATCTATCTCTCTTTCCTATTTTTCTAAGTTATGCTTATGTGCTAAGATTAGACTTCTTTAGTTGGATCTATATTTTTTTTTGTAGTTTTAATTAATTAATTATTTTTGTTCACTAATATTTAAAGATGTGCAAATTAATTCCATTTAAATAGTTAATTATTTGTCTAATTCAAGTTTAGGTTTACATTAATTAGTTGCTTAATTTCTAGATTAAATTAGGCTTTGGTTTCAAACTCTCATCTCATTTAAACTTGTTCAATCAAAATCTAAAGTTTTTGAAATTAAGAATCTATTTTTCCGTGGATCGACTCGGTTCTCACCTTGGTACTATTTTCAAATGAGTGCATGTGGGCATTGGAATTTAAGATTGATGTTCGAATATGCTTAACGACACATAGTTTCGGCCATCAGTCACTTCTCCCTAACTCTTCTCCCTCTTTCTCTCTCCCTCTCACTCTCTCCTTGGCATGAAAGCTTTCAACTTTTGCCCAAAGCATGTTGTACTTTCTAAATTTATTTTCAATAAAAAATCATTCTTTTATTGCAATGAAGATCTTTTCTTAACATTGTGCAATTTTCAGAAATTTTTTCTTAAGCAAAACTACTCATTTTCCTCAAAAACCAAAGTTTCGAGCTTAATAATTCAAATGGCGTCGAGCTCATGTGACGCCTTTCAACAAAATCAAAATTTCAAAAATTAGAATTATTCTTTAAAGAGCCTTGAATCACGTCGACCATGGTCGAAGCTAATCACTTTCTCTCTCCTATTTTTCAGAAATTTCTGAGCATTAAATTCTCTGAATAACGTCCCCCATGGCCGACGCCAATTATTAATTGCACCCGTACTCTACATTTTCCAACGAATTAATTCCCTGAATTGTGTCGCCCATGGTCTACGTTTTTCTCTGATTTTCTCCAGATTTTCCTGGTACGGCTTTGACTGTCAAAGGTGGTAATCCTAAATAGCGTCATCTATGAAAGACACCAATCACTGATTTTCAAAATTCAAACAATCGCCTCAGTTTGTGCGCCACTGAAATGTGTCATGCATGGTCGACGCTATTTAAACAATTTACTATGGGTCGCGAACCCGAGCCTGGTCTCCTCCTTATTCTCTTAAGTTCATTCTCTCTCCTCTCTTTTTCTCCCTCTCCAGCAATCTGAGCTTTCTCTGACCATCTTCCTCCTCTCCGGCAATCTCCTCACCGTCGGCCATCTCTCTCACTCTCTCTCTTGCTCACTCTCTCATTTTCTCACCTCCTCACTCTCTCTCGAGCTCTATCGGGTTCGGTTCTCCCTTACTCTCCCTGGTTCTCCCGTCTCTCACCGTGGAACGTGGCTGTCCTAGTGGTCCGGGCAGGAAGCGCCAGCGAGTCATCGCTGTACCAGATTTAGAGGGTGTCGAGGAGGATCCTCTCCCCACTCAGAAAGAAATAATGGCGGACGTGGCGGTCCTTGTGGTGACCGAAGCATTCATGGAGGTAGAAGAACCTCCACCGGCGACGGCACCGGCCGAGGAGGTGGGTCCTCCCATGGTAAGTTCAAAAACCTTCCTTTATAGCTTTTTTAGGGATGGGGTCGAAAGGAGGGAGGGCCACGGGTCCTCAGATCCGTGGTTGAATGGCATCGAGACCATGTGACGCCTTTCAAAAGGCGTCGACCAGGCTCGACGCCATTCAAAGGAGTAGTCCAGGGCCCGAGTTGACTTTAAAAATTGATTTTAATTGCCTTTAATTGATTTATCTAATATTTTCTTGGACAATTGCAGGGGACGATCAGGGCCAGGATATCATGGGATCTCGTGGTCGCGGCATACAGCGGATTGTCGGACTTCCAAAAGGCCAGACTTAGGCAGATGGGGATTGGAGAGATCCTAGATATTGACCCCTTCTGGCTCGATTTAGTTTTGTTGCAGGTCCTACGAGAGAGGTGGGATGCAGTTAGCCGGGCATTCTTAATGCCCTGGGGACATATGGTCCCCAACTTAGAAGACTTTGGCGAAGATTACCGGCCTTCGAGTGGAAGGCCGAGCGGTGAGCAGGATCACAAATCCCGACTACCGGGAGATGGCCGAGAGCCTTCTCGGTCTTGGGGTGTCAGGGGCCTTGGGTAGAGAGTCTAGGACCCTATTTAGAGTAGATGTAAGGGATGCCTTAAGGTTAGTTGACCCTAGGCAGAGACAGGGTCTTGGGAGATGTTTAGGGTTAGACTTTCTAGGTTAGCTGCCAGTGTTTATTGCTGGGACGAGAGTCAGTGGGAGCTGGTAGATCGACAGCTTAGGATCTTTCTAGTCTTTTTCTTTGGGAGGTTGCTCTTCGGGATGAAGGGCGACCATATTCATTGTAGGTTCTTAGGTCTTCTTAGGGACGTAGATAGACTAGGAGAGTATGCATAGGGTGAAACCCTTTTGGCCCACCTCTTCACTGACCTATTTGCGGTTGCGCCGGACCACGAGACGACCGTCAGTAGCTTCACGCCGTTCCTTCAAGTACCTTTAATGAATTTTATTTAATTTTATGAAATGAAATGTTTATGATTAAATGCATGATGATTTCTAACCTATATGTTTGTTATGCAAATCTGGTCCTACTACTACTTCCCTTTGGGAAGGCCGAAGCCCATCTGACCTGACATTGTCCCACTGGCCCGCCGTTGGTAGCCAGTCATGGACACAGCACCGCAGCACCATCAGTTGACGGCTCTCCGCCGTCCTTGATTAGCCAGAGATTCTGGTGAGTTATTATTTTATTGATTATTCTAGTTTGTTCCATTAAATGAAATTGTCTATTTAATTATGAATGCAACTAACCTATATGTATGCAGGTGATTTGGCACCCTTATTTGGGCGTGGGAGAGGGAGGACAGCCGTGGGTGACGGCTGGGCAGGCGCGGTTCGGCAGGCAGATGTGGGTGCACTGCCTGAACGAAATCGCACTACTCCATTTGTGGCTAGCGATGAGGACGCTGGGCCTCCACCAGGAGTGAGTTGAGGAGGAGATCCTAGAGGGGATCGAGAGGACGATGAGGGGGAAGCAGGCCCGTACTGAATGGCATGCAAAATTCCCAGAGTAGCATGTGGATTGGGAGCAGTGAGGCATCTTGGACGAGTCGCACGTGGAGAGTAGTGAGGCATACCTCCACCAGTACCGGGCCCACTACGTTGCCCACCTTCAGTAGCTCTGTCCTCTCGATGTAAGTGAAATGTCATGCTTCTTACATATTTTTTTATTATCTTATTTATATTTGTGAATGAATGAATGACATGTTGTGAATATGTAGGATGCACGGGATGCCACCATCATCACCCTCTTGGCTCGACTCCAAGAAGCAGAGGCCCAGCTCGATCAAGTTCAGGAGGAACTCCTCACTCTGGTATGTATGCATGAAACACTTGAATACATGAATGAATTCATTTTATTAGTTAAATTGTTTTGACACTTAACCACTGACGGTAATCTTTTGGTACAACGTGCTGCTTACAGGCAGGCTGCCCAGCCTCCCACCTACACAGCTGGAGCTTCATCCTCTGGCGCCTATCATGATGCCGCCTTTGCCGACCTCCATGACCAGCTGGCTCAAGCCATCCACCGGGCTTCTCTGTCAGAGGAGGATTGTGCTTCCAGGGTAAGTTCTGATCTTCAATTTCTCATTTCTTGCATAGCTTGAACTTATTTGTACTTGACTGACCATGTCTTCCCTTGATTGGCAAGTTGTCGAGCTTTAGGAAGCCCTCTAGAGGGCTGAGGTGTGGCTTGAGCAGACTTGGAGCATGGTAGCCCAGGCGTTGGTGGACGCCGCTCGTATCAGAGAGCTGGAGGTGCAGTTAGCACGCCTCTCCGCCGGTGACCTTCCTCGCGAGCTAGCACGACTCTAGATGTGTCTAGAAGTTGTCATCGAGGAGCGGGACCGGGAGCGTAGACGCCTGATGGCAAACCTCTAGTCTCTCTAGGGTCGGCTATCCGTTGCTGAGCATGAGCGGCGGAGCGTGGAGGAGAGGTACCAGCATGCTCGGCAGAGAGCTCTCGAGAGGGGTCACAGTAGCACATTCACTTCGAGTGTTGCTGTGTCCTCTGCTAGAGCTGAGCTGAGCACCGTGGGGCCACTGCCACCACTGACTAGGGCACTAGAGGGACTGAATGAGGCCTAGAGCTAGTATGATGAGGGCGCCAGGGAGAGTCAGTCGTGAGGATGCCGATCGATGCTGTTGTTGATGTTGCTGATCATCTATCATGATATTCCTTGTATTTGCTATTATGTTGTCGGAGTCTGGCTGAAGTACTTCTCCTTTTTTCTTTTTTGACCTTTTGATAGATTTATATGATGACACTCTTCTCATATATACAAAACACTTTTGTTCATGTAAGCATGAATCTTTTGTGCATTCGGAATGTCTCTCTCTTACATATCCATGACCTGTACATAACTTAGACAAACAAGTTAAATGTCTGATCTGGCTTAGCCTCTTACTCGGTTAGATAACCGAGTACTTGATCCTATCCTTGGTAGAAGGGTCAAGGGGGGAAGTCTTTATTCAATGAAGGTGGAAAATAAATAGCTAAAGACAATAATTAAAAATGCGACATGTAAGCACACAAATGTTAATTGGAAATAAAGATGCAGTACACATGATGTGACAAGCGGATGCTAATTGAAATTTCAACATATTCATTTTTTTTTTTTTGACATATCCATTTTTTTGTACTTTTGAAATGTCCATTTTTTTTTGTGGTTTTGAAATATCCATTTTTTTGTGCTTTTGAAATATTCATTTTTTTGTACTTTTGAAATGTTCATCTTTGTTTTTGGTAATTTTGAGATATCCATTTTTTTGTGGTTTTGAAATATCCATTTTTTTGTACTTTTGAAATATTCATTTTTTTGTGGTTTTGAAATATCCATTTTTTTGTACTTTTGAAATATTCATTTTTTTGTACTTTTGAAATGTTCATCTTTTTTTTTGGTAATTTTGAGATATCCATTTTTTTTGGATTTTTGAAATATTCATTTTTTTTGTAGTTTTGAAATATCCATTTAACTTAAAGACCAGTATGGTACATGGATCAAAAGAGCTTACTTATTCGTTATCTTTTGAAATATTCAGGTTAGGCCATTCCTTAAGCTTGGAGTACGCCCCCTAGGCAGAAGGGAAGAAGTGGTCCCGAAAGCACACGAGAGGGTTCCGGAGACCTAGGAAGATGTCCATCCTTTACCCTATTGTCCGTTGGGGTTTGGTCATTTTCACTTTGTGGGGAATTTATTTTTTGCCTTACGCTCCCTTTTTATTTGGATATTTGGCCTTTTGATTTGACGTTTGTGGCCTTTTTTGAGTTTGCTTTTGCCTTTTCATTTTGCTTTTGGGGCGGATCTTTTGATTTTCTCCTTTTTTTTATGACGGCCTCCTACTAGGACGGCGGGTATTTTCAGTAGTCTATCTTGAGCCTCGTTTCGACATCGTGAACCGAGAAAGAAAGAATGAGCTATACCTTACACTCTCAGTCAGGTTGTCAGCCTTTTTTGAACTTCATATCTCTTGTTACTCAAGGACAAAGCGTGTTTGTGTGTGTAAATGCACCTAAACTAGACTATTACAGACTAACGAGGGAATTTAAGATTTTAAATTTTCTAACTCCACTGTTCTTAGCACCATGCTAGTTGACACCTAATCCTGACCTTTTGCATTAACTAATCTGCAGGCATTACCAGGGAAAGCATCTTTTACAGCATAGGGAACTTCCCAATTGGGTTGGGGTTTAGAACGTGGACGACCAGGTTATACGAAAATTCTTTTAACCACCATTACACCGACTTTAAATTTCACCTTCTTTTAACAAAAACGAGCAAGCCTATTCGGATAAACTCATGCATGATTAGCAGTTGACCATCTCTTCTCGTCTAAGAATTCCAATTGAACGAGGAGTTCATGTTAGTCATAGGTGGCCTACAAGCCAATCTGACTAATGTAAATCTCATTCATTTATTAATATAATGGTATTATTCATTATGTGTAAATTTGTATTATTATCGTCTCATAATGAAGTCCGTGAATATGTGCGATACTGATCATATTATGATGAGATCATACTAGTGAGACTGATCGCTTAAACACACATATTCTTAATAGTTCATAGTCGAAGGATATCCGAGAAGGATATCGGATATCCGGATAGACTAGTACAGATTACTCACGCTCATAAGATGAGGGTGACTGATCACATAGTCACTTGTGTGGAGACACTAAGGCGAATCTGTAGGTGCTCATTAGAGAATGAGTTCACTTAACTGATCTGACTGAATCGCTGGATGGTATTGTACCTTACTGTCAACCAGCTTGATTCTATTGTCGCAGTTGCGTGGATGATCCTCGGACTTGAGACACCAAGGACACCTTGTCGGTGGACTTCTGTGCTTTGACCTTGATTTATGAATCTCTAATCGCGGGATTCTAAACAGCCAAGGATCGGGTACAGCAGAATACCGTCGAAGGGAATTGAGTATCAATAAGGAATCATTCGCTCTCGGTACTTAGAGAGAGAATGCTCTAGGAAGGATGTGCGGGAGTCCCTGGCCAGGGCGGACGATAATATCAAGAAAAGAGTTTTCCGATATTATTCGGCAACATCCGATCCAAGTGAGTTGACCGGTTAGGGTTTGACAGTACACCATACCTTGAATTGACTCAAGAGCATTGTATAAATGAAGGACTATATCCACACGATAACTGTCGGTGGAAGGGTTCCAAGAGTGCGTTACTTAACTCCAATACCTTTTGGATTCACGCGGTGTTGTTTGGCACCCAACGTGATTGGAGGCTCGATCGAATTTAGTGTGCGATGTTGATTCGATTGATTAATTAATTAATATGAGTTATTAATTGATTAATCAGGCCAGTGAGGAGTCACTAGGCTTATTGGGCCATTAACCGGACTAATTATTGGGCCTAGAGGGTCACACACAAATGATTCTCAAGGCGACGGATAAATAAGTGAGTTTTATATAAACCGGGGATTTTATGAAAAACCGCGCGGTTGAAATAAAATATAGCGAACGGGCTAAGCACGTTGGGCTGCTGCTAACCCTAGCCGCCCCCTCCTCTTTTCTTCTCTCTCTCTGGTGCCCCAGACGAATCTGGATCCCGGAATTTGCTTCGTCGCTTCTCCGACTCCCATTCGATGGGAAATTTGTCCGCGCGATGTGGTGACCGTTGCAGCGAATGACAGAGGCTTTGTAGGCTGTGAAGAATAAGGAACGTGAGGATATCCGTCACGAGGAGGATCGCGTGGACTCCGCTAGAGGCCGGGCGCTTGCGTGGATTGCGGTGTCGCACCGATAGAACCGATCGGTTGCGGATTCGAATCCGCACACGGTAAGAACCGATTATTTGATAATCTGGTTTTAGTATTTTCAAAACGGGAAACGGATCTCCGTTTTAATTTTTAATTGCCGCTGCATTTGCGATCGGGAGAAATTCGAGAACCCAACAGTGGTATCAGAGTCAGGTTCCACTGTTTCTCGTTCGTTTCGGACTCCGAATTAATTTTTCCTTGAAATATTCCATGCATTTAATCTAATTGGACTGGTAGAACTGTGTTTATGTGATCATCACAGATAATTAGAGTAATTTTAATTCTGAAAAATTCGGATTTTTCAGTGGGTTTTTCGTGCTCTTCGTGGGACAAAGAACGGCGATGTTCAGCGGCTTCAATCCGGTGTCCCCATGCAATGGGGAGGTGGCCGGGGGTCCTGGTATGACCAGGGACTCCGCCGGTCACCAACAACACTGTGGCCGGCGCGGGAGAGGTGCTGGAGGTGGCCGGAAGGGGAGCCCCACCTCTCTTCTTCTTCACGGTTCAGAAAACCAGAAATTAAGGAGGAGGAAAGGGCTCGGCCAGCAAACGTATAGGGTCCGCTGGCACCGGAGAAGAGACCGGCCGCACCGGACTGCGCTGGCCAGGCCGGCCACCAGAGGGGCGCTGTCGGCAGGCCCCTGCTCCAATCCTGCCACCAGACTACACCTGCAAAAGAAAATAAAATACAAGGGTGTTTTTATGGCTCGGGCAAGGCCCTTTAGGGGCATCACAAGGGGCCTGACGGCGCCGGGACCCTCGCCGGCGCCCGGGGAGACGCCGGCGGGTTGGCGGCGTCGGGTTCCAGCCGCGGGCTGCCGCCGCTTGACCCCTCCCCGCCGCCTAGAACCTGCAACAGGTTTCGGGGTGTTTGGGGGTTAGGGGCGGGCGGTTCGGCCGGCCGGTTCAAGTCCGAACCGGGGGAAGCCCAGGCTCGTGCTTGGCTGAGCCAGGGGCTCGAGCCAGGAGGGCCCTGGCTCAGACCCAAGCCGAGCCTTGGCTCAGCAACCATGCTGAGCCATCTTCCCCTTTAATTCCCAAATTAAAACCCAATTTAGCCCATTTGAAACTAAAAAAAAAATGATTTTAATTTTAAGAGGTTCAAAATTGTTTTGAATATTAAAATTATTATTAATCTAATTAAGCATTAATATATATTTTTTGAAATCATTGTTATTGATTTTAAATTGAGTTATTAATGATTTTGAATCATGTTAATTAACGATTAGTTATTAATCAATTAGAGTTAATTGTTAGATGAAATGTTAAACTAATAATTAACTTTAGAGTTAGATTAGTGACTAATAATTATTAATCTAAATGTTAGATTATTAATTATTAATTAATCTAATTGTTAATTAGTTAGAGCGAGTTATTAATTTAAGTGTTAAATTAATAATTAACTTAAATGACTAATTTAAGTGTTAAATAAATAGTCATTAATTTTCTAATTTAAGAGTTAGATTAAAGTTATTAATTAATTAATGTTAATTAATAATTTAATTGTTAAATTAATAATTAACGTTAATTAACTAATTTAAGAGTTAGATTAGTAGTTAATAATTAATTAGTGTTAATTAATAATTTAACTAATTTAAGAGTTAGATTAGTAGTTAATAATTAATTAGTGTTAATTAATAATTTAAGTGTTAAATTTAATAATTAACTTTAGCGGACTAATCTAAGAGTTAGATTAGTAATTTATTATTAATAGTTTAATTATTAGATTATTAATATTGATTAATCTAAATGTTAGATTGTTTTAATTTTAAAAATATTCTAACTGCATGGAATAATCTGGAATTTATTAATTTGGAGTATGTGCACATGTGATGTATGTTTTATGCTTTTGAATTTGATTTAATTGCATGATTAAGTTATTAAAAGAGTTTTCAAAATTCAAAAATCAATTTTGATTGGAACCTAACTTTCTGAAAGTCAAAATTATTTATTTTGTAAACTCATTTGTTTTAGCCATGTGATGCACTTATCATGTGTGGAATGTTTAAAACACACCGTGGTCATGGATATGCACTAATTTAAAATATTCATGTGATGAATGTCTTGTATGGATCGTAGATGAATGATAGATATTTATTAATTGTTAATAAATAGAGGTCTGTATACCTCTCTCTCTCATACTCCGATGTACTTCTACCTCCCTCTCTCTTGTACTCACCATAAGGCCTTCTTTTATTTTACATGTAAATTTAGAATTCCATTGTAATATGATTAAGGCAACCGAAGTAGGAGCAAGGATGATCCACAGCTGCAACAAGGAAGGCGAAAAGATGCAGATCCTTTGCCTATGTACTTGCAGAATGAGCTAATGTAATAGTTATGTTAGATTTTGTGTGCATTTGATTGTTGGCTCCAGTCAAACCCATTGTGCTATCCATGACCACACTTGACATGTATGAGATGCATTGTTTTAATTTTGATTATGAATCAAAGCAGGTATAGTATTTATTAAATATATACGATATATTTATATACTATCACCTAGGAGAGACCAAGATAAAAGTTATCTAAATACCCTCATCTAAACTCTAAGCCGTAACGTGAGTAGTTAAGAACTTACCGCGTGGTCCACCATCGTTATAGTCATAGGATTCGAATAACTTTATACAGGTTTGTTGTGTTACCACAAGGCCTGTTTAATTGTGAGGAGAGACTGTGGTTATAGCATTAGATGCCTATATGATCGGGGTAGAAGAACCATGTAGCTTTGTTGTACTATCCATAAGGGCTGTATGCAAATCTATGCTCGTCGTGTAACGATGGTTAGCTTAGACTAAAATTAGTGGCTTGTTGTTCTATCCACAAGGCCATTAAAACCCTGGGGATCGAAGTTATGATCGAATATTGCATGGAGTTGCAAGTCCCATGAGATGAGTGCTCTTTGATTGTTTTATAGCTTTTTTGTGATATCCACAAGGTTGTACTGCAAGTCATTGAGATTTTGATCTCCACTAGGAGACTGTCGGCGTCTCCCGTTCTGTATAACTGAAGGTTATACAGTCCGTCGAAAATTAGTGGGAGTTAAAACGTGATTAAAAGACCGTCTTGTTTTAAATTTTAATAATTGAGCATCTGCTAAATAGATTTTATTTATCTCCTGTAGGGAAATATGTTGTCGAATAACCCACTCCGTGGCATACCTGATGCCAAACTTTTGACTAACCCGAACTGCTCAGATTGGCTTAGAAACCTAAAGAGTGTCTTCAAATCTGAGCACATTGCTTACATCCTTGGAGCTGATCCTCCTGCTAAACCGGCATTGGATGCCACTGAGGCAGAGATGATCGCGTATGATAAAAGATCGAAGGACAAAGACTAAGGAGTAGTAAAGGGTGACTGCTTCTACTGTAAGCAGAATGGTCACTAGAAGAGGAACTATAAGGAGTTCCTCAACAATAAAGCTCATATAAAGGTGAAGCTATTAAAAGCTTTAGATATCTATATGATAGATATCAACTTGTTAGTTAGAGATTCCACATCTTGGGTATTAGATACCGGATGTGCTTCTCACATCTGCCATGATATGCAGATGCTGACAAGTAAGCGCAAGCTGAGAAAAGGCAAGGTGAAATTGAGGTTAGGAAACGGCGCAAAAGTTGCAGTAGTTGTTATAGGAACAACGAACCTCAGATTTTCATCGGGAGACGTCTTATTATTAGAAGATTGTTATTATGTTCCTAGCATAATAAAGAACATCATATCAATATCTTGTTTGGACAAGATAGGATATAGATTGTCTATTGAGAATAGAAGTTGTTCGATTTATTATGATAATAAATCAATAGCTTCGGCATCTTTTGTCAATGGTCTATATCTTTTAGAAGCTTCTTATTAAAATCTTCACATTGATAATGCTTTTAAAAAAAGCAAGAATTGTGTGAACCAAGCCTACATGTGGCATTATAGACTTGAACATATTGGTGAAAGCAGGTTGCAAAAGTTACACAAGCATTGTTATTTAACTGCATTCGATTATGAATCGTTTGCGACATGTGAATCATGCCTTATGGGAAAAATGGCAAAATCTCCATTTACTGGACATGGAGAACGTGCCAAGGACATTATGGGATTAATACATTCAGATGTACGTGGTCCCATGTCCACCCAAGCCAAAGGTGCCTTCTCGTACTTCATCATGTTCACCGACGACTTCTCAAGATTTGGCTATGTGTACTTAATGAAGTACAAGTTGGAAGCATTTGAGAAGTTCAAGGAGTTCAAGAATGAGGTAGAGAAGCAGTTAGGAAAGAGTATTAAGCTCTTCGATCAGATCGGGGAGGAGAATACTTGAGTACTAATTTCACACAATTCTTAAAGGATAATGGTATCCTTTCTCAGCTGACCTCTCCATATACACCACAGATGAATGGTGTATCAGAAAGGAGGAATCGCACCTTGTTGGACATGATGCGATCCATGATGAGCTTTTCAGGATTTCCCAGTGTCTCTCTGGGGGTATGCTCTAGAGTCAGCAACATACATACCGAACATAGTACCAAGCAAGTCTGTGACCTCTACTCCATATGAGATATGGAAAGGCAGAAAACCAGAATTTAAACATGTTAAAGTCTGGGGTTGTCTTGCTCATGTAAAGAAGTATGATCCATACAAGCTAGAATCACGAAATGATAAATGCAGGTTTGTGGGATATCTAAAGGAGACCTTTGGATATTAATTTTACCATCCTGGTGAACAAAAGGTAATTGTTGCAAAGAAAGCTGTCTTCCTAGAAGAGGAATACCTTCTCTAGGAGGACAGTGGGAATAAAATAGTACTGGAAAAGGTTCCAGATCTCCAAACAGCTGCATTATCATCATATGAGATATCAGTTCCTGAATCTATTCAGGTACACACATATGATCCTCGTAGATTTGGTAGATTACCTAGACTACCCGAACAATATGTGAACATATCGCGGAAGGTGAGTTTAAGGTTGAATATAATGAGGATGATGATCTTAAAACCTACCAGGAGGCTATAGAAGGCCCAGAAGTCGGGAAATGGCGAGAAGCCATGAACTCATAAATCCAGTCCATGTACACCAACCAAGTTTGGAACTTGGAGGACTTGCTTGAGGGTATTGTACCCATCGAATGCAAGTGGACCTTTAAGAGAAAGATCGGTGTTGATGGACGAATCGATACTTATAAGGCAAGATTGGTGGCAAAGGGATATCGTCAAAGGCAAGGAATTGACTATGACGAAACTTTCTTACTAGTTGTCATGATAAAGTCGATTAGAGTTCTACTCGCCATAATTGCACACTACGATTACGAGATCTGGAAGATAGATGTGAAGACTGCCTTCCTCAATGGTAACCTTGAGGAAGAGGTGTATATGATACAACCTGAAGGTTTCACATCCAAATAATTTCCAGATAAAGTGTGCAAGCTTCAAAGGTCTATTTATGGACTGAAGTAAGCTTCCCGGAGTTGGAATATAAGATTTGACGAGACTGTCAAGTCTTATGACTTCATTAAGAATGTAGAGGAGCCTTGTGTGTACAAGAAGACCAGTGGGAGCGCAGTCACCTTCTTAGTTCTTTACGTAGACGACATACTACTCACTGTGAAGGATGTAGCTATGATGTCATCAGTAAAGATTTGGCTGTCGAAAAACTTCTTCATGAAGGATTTGGGAGTAGCATCCTACGTATTGGGAATACGGATCTATAGAGATAGATTAAAGAGGATGCTCGAAATGTCCCAATCTCTGTACATAGATACCATAGTCAAAAGGTTTGGCACGGAAAATTCCAAGAGAGGTCTCATACTGAGACATGGAATTAATCTCTCAAAAGAGTAGTCTCCTAAGACTCCTGATGAGAGGGCATTAATGGATAGAATACCTTATGCCTTTGCCATAGGATCTATTAGGTATTCCATACTATGTACACGGCCTGATGTGGCATATGCTCTAAGTGTGACGAGTAGATTTCAGGTTGATCCAGGCGAAGAGTACTGGAAAGTAGTGAAATGTATTCTTAAGTACTTGAGAAGAACTAAGGATATGTTTCTTGTCTATAAAGAACGTGACTTTAAACTGCGAGGCTATACTGACTCGAGTTTCCAGTCAGATCCAGATGATAGTAAGACTACATCCTGATTTGTATTTACTTTGAACGGAGGCGCAGTGTGCTGGAAAAGTTCCAAGCAAGCAACTACTGTAGATTCGAAGACTGAAGCTGAGTACATTACTGCAGCTGAAGCCGCCAAGGAAGTAGTGTGGTTGAAGAAATTCATCACCGACCTCAGCGTAGTTCCCAGCATCTCTGAACCTGTTCCGCTATTATGCGACAACAATGGAGCCATTGCACAAGCAAAAGAGTCGTGTTCTCATCAGAAATCAAAGCATATTTTGAGGCGCTTTCATCTTATCAGAGATATCATATCCAGAGGAGATGTAGTGGTGGAAAGAGTTTCATTTGTCGACAATGTAGCAGATCCACTGACAAAGCCGTTGTCTCAAATTGTGTTTGAGCGTCACCTAGAGTGTATAGACTTACTGTATAAAGGTGATTGGCTTTAGTCCAAGTGGGTGATTGTTAGTCTTACATGGCCTACAAGCCAATCTGACTATGTAAATCTTGTTCATTTATTAATATAATGGCATTATTCATTATGTGTAAATTCGTACTATTATCGTCTCATAATGAAGTCCGTGAATATGTGCGATAGTGATCAAATTATGATGAGATCATACTAGTGAGACTGATCACTTAAACACACATATTCTTAATAGTTCATAGTCGAAGGATATTCGAGAAGGATATCGGATATCTGGATAGACTAGTACAGATTACTCCCGCTCATAAGATGAGGGTGACTGATCTCATAATCACTTGTGTGGAGACATTAAGGCGAATCTGTAGGTGCTTATTAAAGAATGAGTTCACTTAACTGATTCGACTGAATCGCTGGATGGTATTGTACCTCACTGTCAACCAGCTTGATTCTATTGTCGCAGTTGCGTGGATGGTCCTCGGACCTGAGACATCAAGGACACCTTGTTGGTGAACTTCTGTGCTTTGACCTTGGTTTATGAATCTCTAATCACGGGATTCTAAACAGCCAATGATCGGGTACAACAGAATATTGTCGAAGGGAATTGAGTATCAATAAGGAATCATTCGCTTTAGGTACTTAGAGAGAGAATGCTCTAGGAAGGATGTGCGGAAGTCTCTAGCCAGGGCGAACGATAATATCAAGAAAAGAGTTTTCCGATATTATTCGGAAGCATCCGATCCAAGTGAGTCGACCGGTTATGGTTTGATAGTACACCATACCCTGAGTTGACTCGAGAGCATTGTACGAATGAAGGACTATATCCACGCGATAACTGTCGGCAGAAAGGTTCCAAGAGTGGGTTACTTAACCCCAATACCTTCCGGATTCACACGGTGTTGCTTGGCACCTAACGTGATCGGAGGCCCGATTGAATTTAATGTGCGACATTGATTCGATTGATTAATTAATTAATATGAGTTATTAATTGATTAATCAGGCTAGTGAGGAGTCACTAGGCTTATTGGGCCACTAACCGGACTAGTTATTGGTCCTAGAGGGTCACACGCAAATGATTCTCAAGCTGATGGATAAATAACTGTGTTTTATATAAACCGGGGTTTTTATGAAAAATCGCATGGTTGATATAAAATATAGTGAATGGGGTGAGCAGGTTAGGCTGCTGCTAACCCTAGCCCCCCCTCCTCTCTTCCTCTCTCTCTCTGGCGCCTAAACGAATCTGGATCTCCGGATCTGCTCCGCCGCTTCTCCGACTCCCGTTCGACGGGAAAATCGTCCGCGCGATACGGCGACAGTTGCGGCGAACGGCGGAGGCTTTGTGGGCTGCGAATGATGAGGAACGTGAGGATATCCATTGCGAGGAGGATCGCGTGGACTCCGCTAGAGGCCGGACGCTTGCGTGGCTTGCGGTGTCGCACCGACGGATTCGATCGGTTGCGGATTCAAATCCGCACACGGTAAGAACCGATTATTTGATAATTCGATTTTAGTATTTTCGAAATGGGAGACGGATTGCCGTTTTAATTTTTAATTTCCACTGCGTTTGCGATCCGGAGAAACCCGAGAACCCAACAGTACAGAGCGATGCTCATCAATAAAAAAAACTCCTTCAATTGTACTCTTAATGACGGGATGAGGACTTCGTATGGAACTACCGCCTCCATTCCAATCGTTAATGAGTATGGGGTTTGCCCAGTAGGAGTGCGGATTGAAGTTCGGTATGCCCATAGACGCTCAACAAGCTTTTCTGGCCAATCTGTATAATTATTAGAGTTACATGTCTTCTTTATGATTGTTATCAAGGTTTTATTAGTTGCCTCTGCTTGGCCATTGCCTTGCGGATAATATGGAGATGAGTGATGCCATGCAATTTTATATCTGTTGCAGTGGTCCTTCAGTTCCTGTGAAATGAATTGTGGTCCCTTGTCGGTGATGATGGTACTTCGAATTCTGAATCTGGTGATGATATTCTTCATGATGAACTTGCAGACAGTTGTTGCTTTGATCTCTGTGTAAGTTTCGACTTCCACCCATTTGGTGAAGTACTCCGTTGTCGTGAGGATGAAAGATTTCTGTTTGAGCGAGGAATTGGAATCACCAAGAGGACCAATGATGTCGAATGCCCATATGGAGAAAGGCCATGGGGAGGATAGAGGATGGAGTGAAGATGCAAGGGAATGGATTTTGTCGGCATGAAGTTGACACCTGGCACACCTATAGTCATACCCTACACAATCTTCTTCTATGGTTGGCCAATAGTATCCTTATCTAAAAATTTTCTTTGATAACATTTGTCCATTAACGTGGCTACCACAAACTCAAGCATGAGCTCCTTTCATGATCTTGCAAAGTTCATCTTCATCTATGTAATAGTGACTTCTTCAGGGTATGACCGATCTTCACAGTATTTTGTGATTTCATAATATCATGGTTTCTCTTCATATTCCATATCTTCTTGCAATTCTAGCAACATGATCTCTCTCTTCTCTACAATGTCTCCATCTCTAGCCTTCTTTAGCAATTTCTCTTTAATCCTAAGAAAGGAAGGGTCCTCCACAGCAGGAGAGAGGCGCCTATGGACAATGATTAATTCAGAATATTTGCTGATTGGAAAATTCAGGGACGGTGCGAGAGAAGCTACATAGTCAGCCAAGATGTTCTGATTTCGAGGAGTATGGATAAAGATCAATTTAGTGAAAAGTTTGGCATAAGTTGATGTGAGTTCCTAATATGACTTGAGCTTGAGATCAAGGGTGCGATATTTGGTGAGCACTTGGTGAAGAATTACATGACTATCAAAATGCCGATACCCTTACCGTGAGAGTTTAGAGCTCCGTCAAAATGCAGAGTCCACATATCATCATTTATTTTGTTTATGGACATCAGTTCCTCATTCGGAAACTCCAATTGGACTGGATCAAATATAGGAAGAGGGTGATCAACACGGTGTTTTACTATGGCATAGCCTTTGATTACTTTCTGCTGAATGTAGATGATATCGAATCGGGAGAGAAAGCTTTGCCAACGTGCTAATCGATCTGTAAGGACAAATTTCTCAAGAAGGAATTTAATAGGATTCATCCTAGTGATGAGATGGACTTCATAGGCTAGAAAATAATGTTTCAACTTTTGAACTACCAATAACAATGCTGTACATGTTTTCTCCATCGTGGTGTACCTTTGTTCAGCGGGCTTGGGAAGTTTGGAGAGATAATAGGCTACCCTCTTTTTCCCTTCATCTTCTTGTGCCCGGATAGCCCCCACCAAATCATCCAGGACATAAATGTACAAAATAAAATGTTTGTCTGGAGATGGTGGTCTCAAGATAGGAGGACTTGCCAAATATGTCTTCAGTGCATTAAATTCCTCCTGACACTTATTATCCCAATTAAATTTGACTCCCGGTTTAGTAAGCTCGTAGAACGGCTTACACCTTTGTGAATGCTAGGAGACAAAATGGCGAATAAACTGCAACCTCCTGATTAATCCTCTCAATTCCTTTAAATTATTGGGAGGTGGCATTTCAATGATAGCCTTAGCCTAGTTGGGATCGATCTCAATGCCCCATTTGCTGACAATGAATCCTAATAATTTTCTTGACGAGACACCAAACACGTATTCTTTTGGATTCATTTTGAGTTGGTATTCCCTTGACCTTTCCAATGCTTTTGCCAAGATTTCAACGTGATCAGCTCTAGTCTTAGACTTAACAAGAAGGTCATCCACATACACTTCTAAATGTATATGCATCATATCATGAAATATATCCATCATTGCCCTTTGGTAGGTAGCTCCAACATTCTTCAATCCAAATGGCATAACTACATAACAGTATGTTCTCCAGGGTGTAGTGAACGATGTCTTTTCTTGGTCTTCTTCAGCCAAATGAATCTGATTGTAGCTTGAAAAGCCATCCATAAATGATAGAGTCTCATATCTAGTTTTATTGTTAATGAGTACGTTATAAGGCAGTGAGAAATCATCTTTAGGACACGTCCGGTTCAAATCTTGAAAGTCAATGCAGATCCTAACTTTTCCATCTTTCTTCATAACTGAGACTATATTTGCCACCCACTGAGGATAGAGGATAACTTTAATAAACTTGGCTTTATGTAACTTACCGACCTCTTCCTTCATTTTCAAAGCCATCCATGGGTGGAATTGCCTCAACTTCTATTTAACCGAGTTAGCTCCATATTTCAAAGTTAATCGGTGCTCCACTAAAGAAGAATCTTACCCCAGCATGTCTTCATAACTCCTGGCGAATGTGTCCTTATAATCTCTAAGAACCCGAACCAAAGCCTCTTCATCTAATTTGTAAAGATTCTGACTAATGAGGACAACCTTAGGTTCTTCTTCAGTTCCTAAGTTGACTTCCTTAGTTGGTTCTTCTACCATAGCTGAGGGTTCATCAAATCTCTTCACTCCACTTGCGTACGCCTCAGCTGCATCCTCATCTTCTTCCTCTTCAATGATAGGGTCTTTCTCATGTATCAGTTCATACACCCCATATCCATCATCAACTAACTCATCTACCTCACATTCTTCTGGTAACTGAATGGGATCCTCTAACAACTGAGGGATTTGATAGCATAGAAGGCATTTAGCTGCTAATTCTTGGAGGTATCTATTTGGAATCTATCTACCCTTAGACTTCCTAGACTTCCTAAACTCCTTGACTTCACTAGTGCCTACAACTAGACTCCCTATCCTGACCTATGGAGGACGAAGAGGGATAAAAATCAGAGGGTACATGATGAGATACAGAGGAATCCTCTTGAGAAGAGGTGTAAGGAATCGCCATGAACGCAGTGGAAATAAAAATGATTCCATTGTATCGGTTGCTGGGGTCGTAAAACGGACATTAAAACTAAGCGGGAAGAACAGTTCTTCACCTTTGCGGGGTTTCGAATCTCCCGTGGATGATGCCGACTCGGTAATCACGCACACGCACGATCTCTAGAGGTATCCACACGAGTTCTCGCAGCAGACGCGATTTCCAACTCGACTTGAGTGCTCCGACCAGATCTCAGATCCACCATGCGCGGAGAGAGACAGATCCACTCCGAGAAGGAGAGAGAGAGAGGAGAGAGAGAATCTGGGGAGTAAAATTCGTCCAACTAACTTTTTACCACTCCCCCTTGGCCCTCCTTATATAGAAATAAGGATAAGCACAACAATTAATCGTCATGATTATCCAAGAGTTTGGCCTTGGATAATTCTCCATTAAATCTTCATGTTTATCCTGCAGCTTGTCACAAAAACCCAGATAAGCATGAAATTTAACATCTCTCACCGTCTGACGAGAACTCTTATGTGTGTGACCCTCTAGGCCCATATATCAGTCCGGTTGCAGGCCCATTAAACTTAGAACTGTTTCTTGAGATTAATATTTATTAATTAACATTTAAACATCACATGTTAAATGATTAATTTAATAAACAAGTGAATTATCATCTGATGATTAAATCACTTGGCCTTCTGATCATGAACAACACCAAACACTACCTCATGATCCCAGAAGATATAAGGGATACTGTTCCCTTCAATTGAACCTTTCCGTCTGCAGATGCCGCACAGATATAATCCTTCACTCATGCAATGTCCCGATTACGCAAGGGTATGGTTTTATAGTCAAACCCTCTATCGCATTATCCAGATGGATTCTAGTACACAGTTAATATCTAGAAATACATCTCTTTCATTTGACCCTGGCCAGGGATTTCTGTGTACACATCCATGGGACATTCTCTCTCCAGTCTTATACAAAGAGTGAGTGATCCCTTGTTGTTCACTCAATTACCTTCGCAAGCTTTCCACTGTATCTGAAAGACCGATTATGGTGGACTTAATGGTTAAAGCCCACGAGTCAGAGAATCAAGACACAATGGTCCACAAACAAGGTATCATTGGTGACTCAGGTCAAAGGACCAACTGTGCTACTGCAACAAATGAATTCCCTGGTTGACTAATAGGTATAATTACCATCCAGGAATTCTTATTTGGGTCTGTTCAGTGAACTCATTCTCTAATGAGCACCCACTTGTTTGTCTTAGTGTCACCACACGAGTGAATGTGAGATCATTCACCCTCATCATATGAGCAGACATAACTTGTGTCGATCTTATCGGATATTTAATGTCCATCTCAAATATCCTATGATCGAGAACTATTTAAGACAATTGCCTTAGGATATTGATCTCACTATCATGATCTCATCATGATTCAATATCCCATACATTTGTCTATGGACCTTCATTACGATAGTCGTTTGCGAGAACTATTAAATGAAGAAATAATTGCCTTTATTAATAATCTGAACTAGAATGTACAATGATTGGCTTTGAGGCCACCCAATTCTAACATTCTCCCACTTGGACTATAGCCAATCACCCATGTGTCTAAGTCCCATAGACTTAAGGTGACGTTCTAAATTGTTTTGAGACAATGGCTTAGTCAAGGGATCTGCTACATTATCTTCAGATGAGACTTTCTCAACTACTATATCTCCTCGGGCGATGATCTCACGAATCAGATGAAATCGTCTCAGAATGTGCTTTGACTTCTGATGTGATCTTGGCTCCTTCGCTTGAGCTATTGCCCCATTGTTGTCACACAATAATGGAACAAGATCTGAAATGCTTGGAACTACTCCAAGCGCCGAGATGAACTTCTTCATCCAAACCGCCTCCTTGGCCGCTTCAGCTGCAGCAATGTATTCTGCTTCGGTCGTCGAATCTGCAGTAGTTTCCTGTTTGGAACTCTTCCAACTTACTGCACCTCCATTTAACATGAACACAAATCCAGACATGGATTTGCTGTCATCCATATCCGACTGGAAGCTCGAGTCAGTAAATCCTCGAAGTTCCAAGTCGTTTCCTCCATAAACGAGAAATAAATCCTTAGTCCTTCTCAAGTATCTAAGGATACATTTCACCGCTTTCCAGTATTCCTCACTTGGATCAGCCTGATATCTACTAGTGACACTTAATGGGTGTGCTACATCAAGCCTAGTACATAACATCGCATATATGATAGATCCTATTGCCGAGGCATAAGGAACTCTATCCATGTATGCTCTCTCTTCAGGTGTCTTGGGAGACATTTCTTTAGAGAGATAAATTCCATGCCTCATAGGAACGAGGCCTCTCTTGGAATTTTCCATGCCAAACCTTTTGACTATGGTATCTATGTACATAGATTGGGATAAGCCAAGCATCCTTTTGGACCTATCTCTATAGATCCTTATTCCCAGAATATAGGATGCTTCTCCCAAATCTTTTATGGAGAAGTTTTTGGATAACCAAGCCTTTACTGATGACAGCATTCCTACATCATTCCCAATGAGTAGAATGTCATCAACGTAAAGTACCAAAAAGGTAACTGCGCTCCCACTAACCTTTTTGTATACACAAGGTTCATCTTCATTCTTAATGAAGTCATAAGATTTGATTGCTTCATCAAATCTTAAGTTCCAAGTTCGGGATGCCTGCTTTAATCCATAGATGGATCTTTGCAGCTTGCATACCTTGCTTGAATGCTCTTTGGAAGTGAACCCTTCAGGTTGTATCATATACACCTCTTCTTGAAGGTTTCCATTAAGGAATGCTGTTTTCACATCCATTTGCCATATTTCATAATCATAGAATGCAGCGATAGCAAGAAGTATTCTGATTGACTTACTCATGGCAACTGGAGAAAAGGTTTCGTCATAGTCAACACCTTGCTTTTGACGATATCATTTTGCTACAAGCCTTGCCTTGTACGTGTCGATTTGTCCATCTGCCCCGATCTTTCTTTTAAAGATCCATTTACTGCCAATAGGTACCATACCTTCTGGCAGATCAACCAAGTTCCAAACTTGGTTGGCATACATGGACTGAATTTCAGAATCCATTGCCTCTTGCCATTTTTCTGATTCATGACTATTTATGGCTTCTAGGTAGGTTTGAGGATCATCATCCTCATTTAAGTGCACTTTTGGTTTGCCTTCATCGATATGTCCAACATATCGTTCAGGCTGCTTAAGCACTCTACCTGATCTGCGAACCTTTTGTGTATCATCTTGAACAAGTTCTTGAGTCAATGGTTCAGTAGATGAACTAGTGTTGATTTGTGAGTCTAGAATTTCTTCCAGTTCTATCTTGCTCCCACTGTCTTCTTTTGAAAGATATTCTTTCTCTAGGAAGACAGCTCTTTTTGCGACAAACACCCTTTGATCGCTGGGCTGATAGAAGTAATATCCAAAAGTCTCTTTTGGATATCCCACAAATCTACATTTCTCTGTCCTGGAATCCAGTTTGTCTGGATCATGTCTTTTGACATGCGCAGGACAACCCCAGACTCTAACATGCTTAAAGTCTGGTTTCTTTCCTTTCCATATCTCATATGGAGTGGAAGGTACTGATTTACTCGGAACTTTGTTCAACAGATATGCAGCAGTCAACAGTGCATATCCCCATAAAGAGATTGGAAGTTTGGCATAACTCATCATGGATCGTACCATATCTAATAGAGTACGATTTCTCCTTTCCGATACACCATTTAACTGAGGTGTATAGGGAGGAGTCCACTGAGACAAAATACCATTATCCTTAAGATATTCTGTAAATTCTGTACTTAAGTATTCACCCCCTCGATCTGATCGAAGAGTTTTAATACTCTTTCCAGTCTGGTTCTCAACTTCGTTTTTAAACTCTTTAAATTTCTCAAAGACTTCTGACTTATATTTCATTAAATATATGTAGCCATATCTTGAGAAATCAGCTGTAAATGAAACAAAGTATGAGTAACCACCCATAGCAAGAGTAGACATTGGACCACATACATCACTATGTATTAGTTCCAATAAGTCCTTAGCTCTTTCTCCATGTCCTGAGAATGGAGCTTTGGTCATCTTTCCCATGAGACAAGCTTCACAGGTTGCAAATGATTCATAATCAAATGGATCAAGATATCCATTCTTTTGCAACCTTATGATCTTGTTCTCATTTATATGACCTAGTCTACAATGCCATAGGTACGATTTATTCACATCCTTATCTAAGCGTTCAAGAGAATTATTTACCAGACAAACATCATATGAAATATCAAGTAAATATAATCCATTCAATAAATATCCGGAAGCAAACAATTTGTCTCCTTGATAAATTGAACAACCTTTATTCTCTAGCTTCATAGAATATCCTTGTCTATCTAAACATGAAATAGATATGATATTCCTAATAATGGTTGGAACATAATAACAATCTATCAGTTCCAAAGAGTCTCCTGACGGCATCTGAAGTCTTGCTGTCCCCACAGCTAACGCAGCAACTTTTGCTCCATTCGCAAGCCTCAGATCCACGTCTCCGCGGTTCAATCTTCTTTTACTTGTTAACACTTGCAAGTTATTGCAGATATGAGAAACACATCCAGTATCTAATACCCAGGATGTTGATTCTCTATAAGACAAGTTAAGATCGATCATGAGAATACCTGAAGCTTCACCAAGCTTCTCCTTTGCTTTTTCTGCAAGATAAATCTTACAGTTTCTCTTCCAATGACCTTCTTTATGGCAGTGGAAACACTGACCTTTATCATTGACTTTAGCTTTGTCCTTTTGTGCCACCGGTTTGCTTTTCACTTGCTTCTTAGGCTTACCTTTCTTAAAGGTCTGTCCAGCTTTTCTTTTCTTGTTGGTCTTACCAGCAAGCATTACACTTGGCTTATCTTTCTGGATAGTGCCTTCTGCTGTCTTCAACATGTTGAGCAGCTCAGCTAGTGAAACTTCAATTTTGTTCATATTGAAGTTGATAATGAATTGTAAAAATGAATTTGGAAGGGACTGTAGGATTAAGTCGATGCTTAGGTCATTGTTCATAACAAAGCCCAGCACAGCTAGCCTCTCAATCCACTCTATTATCTTGAGCACATGAGTTTGCACAGATGTGCCCTCGCTCATTCTGGTCCTGAACAATTTCTTAGATATCTCATATCTTTCTGTTCTGGATTGTTCACCAAACAACTCTTGTAGGTGATTCAGAATGGTCTTAGGTTCCATGTTATCATGCTGTCGCTGCAGTTCATTATTCATTGAACCGAGCATATAACACTGGACCTTGACAGAGTCCTCCTTCCAATTTTCATACATCATTAATTCATCTTCGTTAGCATTATCACCGGGTTGCACTGGATCTGGTTGATCCAGGACATAGGCTAGCTTTTCGCACCTGAGGACAATCTTCAGGTTGCGTAACCAGTCAATGTAATTTGGTCCCGTGAGTTTATTTGCATCAAGTATGCAACGGAGGGGGTTAGGTGACGACATAGCGACCTACATGGAAATATATAAAATGAGCAGATAGTTCTTAAAATCAGATTTAGGACTTTTAATCTAGATTTATGCTCCCACTATTTTTCGGCGATCTGTATGACCCTCTAAGATACAGAACGGGAGATTCCGGTGATCTCCTAGTGGGGATCAGAATCCTTCGGGCAACATGCATGTGACCTTGTGGTAGCACAACAAATCACATCAAGTCCCTTAGGCAGTCAACTCTTGACAGTTGCAACGATTGCAATATCCGATCGATTTAACCCCTGAATCAGAATGACCTTGTGGTAGCACAACAAATCAATTTGATTCAGTTAAGTTTATCCATCATTACTTAGATGACATGAATTCATAGTGCAATCCTTGTGGTAGCACAACAAAACTATACTATTTGTCCATTCATCTTAATGACATCACATGTCGTAGACCTAGTTTAATTTCTAAATCAAACAGACCTTGTGGTAGCACAACAAATCCGTTTGAGATAAGAATTATCCTAAGATCTATAATGATGGTGGGTTACGTGGATTATTCTTAATATCTCACGTTTACAACTTAAGTTTTAAAAGAGGGTTTTGATTTTGATTTGTAAAAATCGTGCTATCAATAGTATTTCAATTTGAAGTATCAATATACTTAATAGAAATATATATATGATAGCATAGTCCGCAAACATCACATATATGCAGAAAAATTAAATGGGGATGATCATGGACTGCTTAAACTACTATGGAATCATCGGAGCCAAACGATGATCCATAATAGGATCCTAATGTGAAAACAGCAACACTGGTTCCATTTGATGCGAGTCCTCCCTCCAGAGGTGTCTTCAGAGGATCCCGTCCTCTAAACTTAATCCGATACATTTAAATACAAAATTCAGGACTCGCAGGTCCACAAATGTACATTTAAACAATTAGAAACCTTGATCTTATCAAGGGGAGTACAATCTTATAGGAAGGTAGAAAGTACACTTGGATTAAGAGAGAGGAGGACACGCATGTACTATTTAAAATGCCAAATGAAATAAGCATCGCATCCATTCACATCATTCATCACATGAAAATTCTAAGTCCATGATCATCCCACCATAAAACACATCACATGCATCACAATCATCACATAATTGTTGTTTGGTATTAAATTTTATAAATATAAAATTATAATACCAATTAGTTTTCGAAATAACATTTATTTCAGCATAATCAATAATATTCAAAACATTATTGACAAATAAACTAACTAAACCATTCAGTTAATCTAAATAATAATTCAAACAATTTGAACATTAAGAGTAATCAAGTTATGCATGAAATCAGTTTAAAACAATTTTAAACTAATTAAATTAACAGGAAAATTAATTATCTAAAACAATTTTAAATAATTACCTAACACCCATTAATTATAAAGCCCTTTAATTGACTAACAGTTATTAAACTCTTTAATAACCTGTTAATAATCATAAAAATAATTAATAACAATTATTAATTATTTCTATAAATTTTCTGTTTTAAAACAATTTTAAAACTGGCTTAAATGGGCTAAAATTGGGTTTATAAGGGGCTAAACAGTAATTAAAAACAATTTTTAATAAAAATAATAATGGGCCCAGCCCATTAGGGCCTAAATGGCCCGGACCCGGACCCTGGCTGGACCAGGGTCGAGCCCTGGCTCGGCCAGGGTCGAACCCTGGCTCGGCCAGGGGCTCTGGCTCGGCCAGGGTCGAGCCCTGGCTCAGCCAGGGTCGAACCCTGGTCGAGCCAGGCACCGGACCTGGCCCAGCCAGGTCCTGGCGCTGGGCGGGTCCGGCCGAGCCGGTCTGAACCGGCTCGGGACCGGCCGGTTCGGCTGGTTCTTCTTCACAGAACCTGCAGAATCCAAAACCCTAACATGCCGCGGCTGGAGGCGTTGGCAGCGCCGCCAGGCACCGCCGGCGATCCGCCCGGCACTGGTGGGGCAACCGGCGGTGGCCAAATGGCCCTTTAATCGAGCCTTAAACTGCCCATTAAAATCTGATTTTGCAGGGTTTAAATCCAAGTTTGGGTTCGAATTTTAGCATCTCCAAGGGCACTCCGGTGCCGATCTCCATGCCTAATGAGAAGTGGTGACTATCACCAAGAGATCTAGGGATTCTTCCGGCCATCCCAACGCTTGGGATGCACGTACGAAGCCGCCGAAGTACCCCGGTTCATCATTACATGACGAACTCCGAAAAACCCAAATAAAAATCCGAAAAATACAGAAAAATAATCAAATTGATCATGATCATCATATGAACACTAATCTGTCATTTTTAATCTGATTAAACTCAAGAACACGTACAATACGGGTTCTTCACGCATAACGAGAAAAACACGCAAAACGGTGCCGTTTTACAACCGAACCAGCGAACCTGGCTCTGATACCACTGTAAGGAATCGCCATGAACGCAGCGGAAATAAAAATGATTCCATTGTATCGGTTGCTGGGCTCGTAAAACGGACATTAAAACTAAGCGGGAAGATCAGTTCTTCACCTTTGCGGGGTTTCGAATCTCCCGTGGATGATGCCGACTCGGTAATCGCGCACGCGCACGATCTCTAGAGGTATCCACACGAGTTCTCGCAGCAGACGCGATTTCCTCCTCGACTTGAGTGCTCCGACCAGATCTCAGATCCACCATGTGCGGAGAGAGACAGATCCACTCCGAGAAGGAGAGAGAGAGAGGAGAGAGAGAATCTGGGGAGTAAAATTCGTCCAACTAACTTTTTACCACTCCCCCTTGGCCCTCCTTATATAGAAATAAGGATAAGCACAACAATTAATCCTCATGATTATCCAAGAGTTTGGCCTTGGATAATTCTCCACTAAATCTTCATGTTTATCCTGCAGCTTTTCACAAAAACCCAGATAAGCATGAAATTTAACATCTCTCACCGTCTGACGAGAACTCTTATGTGTGTGACCCTCTAGGCCCATATATCAGTCCGGTTGCAGGCCCATTAAACTTAGAACTGTTTCTTGAGTTTAATATTTATTAATTAACATTTAAACATCACATGTTAAATGATTAATTTAATAAACAAGTGAATTATCATCTGATGATTAAATCACTTGGCCTTCTGATCATGAACAGCACCAAACACTACCTCATGATCCTAGAAGATATAAGGGATACTGTTCCCTTCAATTGAACCTTTCCGTCTGCAGATGCCGCACAGATATAATCATTCACTCATGCAATGTCCCGATTAAGCAAGGGTATGGTTTTATAGTCAAACCCTCTATCGCATTATCCAGATGGATTCTAGTACACATTTAATATCTAGAAAGACATCTCTTTCATTTGACCATGGCCAGGGATTTCTGTGTACACATCTATGGAACATTCTCTCTCCAGTCTTATACCAAGAGTGAGTGATCCCTTGTTGTTCACTCAATTACCTTCGCAAGCTTTCCACTGTATCTGAAAGGCCGATTATGGTGGACTTAATGGTTAAAGCCCACGAGTGAGAGAATCAAGACACAATGGTCCACAAACAAGGTATCATTGGTGACTCAGGTCAAAGGACCAACTGTGCTACTGCAACAAATGAATTCCCTGGTTGACTAATAGGTATAATTACCATCCAGGAATTCTTATTTGGGTCTGTTCAGTGAACTCATTCTCTAATGAGCACCCACTTGTTTGTCTTAGTGTCACCACACGAGTGAATGTGAGATCATTCACCCTCATCATATGAGCAGACATAACTTGTGTCGATCTTATCGGATATTTAATGTCCATCTCAAATATCCTATGATCGAGAACTATTTAAGACAATTGCCTTAGGATATTGATCTCACTATCGTGATCTCATCATGATTCAATATCCCATACATTTGTCTATGGACCTTCATTACGATAGTCGTTTGCGAGAACTATTAAATGAAGAAATAATTGCCTTTATTAATAATCTGAACTAGAATGTACAATGATTGGCTTTGAGGCCACCCAATTCTAACAAGAAGGACATAGTAGATTTAGAAGAGAGTCTTGCTCGAATGATTCGTATGATGGGGTAGATTCGAACAAGTAGTAAGAGGTCTACTCAATGAGAATTTAAGAGGGAGTTGCGAAATTGATGTTTTTTTTTTGAAAATTTTTATCATTTATCATAAAACATGAATGGATTTGGAAGGAAGGTGGGACAGAAGGTGGAGAGAATGTCACCATGGCTAGAGGATTCAGGGGTTCATATAACAGGATGTCCCAGATTAAATCGCGGATCCTCTTAGGGTCGAGAGGAATCTGAGAAAGGAAGTCCGGAGGGGACTAGGTGACGAGAACAGGTGTCGGCTGGGGTATGTCTTCAGTAATGACCCTTGATTGTGTCAGGGTTAGCAGCAGAGTGCGGAATAGAATGTGGAGAGTAGAGTTGTGAGATGGATAAGTAGCTCTCTAGAGATGATAAGTGGTCAGCCCAACTTCATAAGGGTCATCTGGCTCCCCTTCATTGGTTTCATCAATCAGTAGAATTCTCTTGTCAAAAATGGCCCCAGGCCTCTCAATCAGGTCATCAATAAACGGCGGCCACTGTTGTTTAGAAGGATGTAGAAATAGCCTGTTTACAGCTATGTATAGATCCCAAGTGTCAAATCATCGGTACCATTCACATTATGGATCATGAAACATTCTCCTTTTCATAGGCTGCAGAGCTTCCAAGGATTGGTATGTCATCAATGGTGTATAGTGTCTGGCCAACTCCCTCCCATAAATATCATGCATGTTGAAATAGGAGGTTATCACTATGGTATTGTCATTATTATGTTGAATTACAGGGCCCTTGACAAAGTGTGTAACGACCCGCCACCCTATAATCGGGGATCCAATTACTAAATGGGTACCGAATCATTAAAATTTGGAGCCAAACCAGGATCTCGAAACTCTAGGAAATAAATGATAAACTAAGCTAAACATTCGACATCACATCGAATTGTAAAGGAAGTGTAGGAATTAAATATTATTACAATTCAACTCGACTTAGTAAATAATTACATATTCCAACTGAAAAAAAGTAATTAAGTGTACAAGCCTGAAAGGAAAATAACAACTACAACAATAACAACTACATCGGGGCATACCCCGGGACAGTGGCTGCTGACGCGCAATCCGAGACAACACCGTCCATGCTACAGCTACCTGGAACCCTCACCTGAAACCGCAGGGATGAGTCTCATCGAAATGGACTCAGTAGGGATCCTTCGATCCCCACCACCCACTCACTCACCCATAAGTAAAATAACACAAATATAGGCAATTTAAATAAATAAAGCAGTAAACACAACTCTCAAGGATTCCCAAATTTTGATATAAAACGCATGCATTCATAAATGTAACATGCACAATTATGAAACCACTCCACCACGGAGTCCACAACCAGCGTCTCGGCTAAACACACAAACCACACGGCTGAACGCTGAAAACACCGACCCGCTGGGACTAAACAACAACCCCTCGGATAGCGCACTAGCTACTTCGGCCTGTCTAGCTCTAGGTGGTTCTGCTTCCCCCAGCACGAGTGACACTCCGAATGTACCACTCTCACACCGGTACTAGCTATATCCCGTGGTACACTAGGTGACCCTCTCTCTAGGCGTCACCCCACTACTCCTATACCGGCGTCGTGCCATTCCCACACCGACATAGGATGCCTAAGTGCTAACAACTGTCACTCTAAGTCCACGATCGCACAAAACACAACACAATGCGATCCGATCATGTAGAAATCATCGTCCTTGAAGTACGTTTTTAAGCATGCATTTAACCAACTATCTAACAATGTAAACACATGTTAATTGCATGGATTAATGAGGTTCTGTCTTGAATCGCGTCGCCCATGGCCGACGTCATTCAAGACCCCTAAACTGGTTTATACGAAAAATTGGCTTCAGAATATGGCCTAAATCGCATCGGCCCTGACAACCGCCATTTAGAATGGCGTCGCTGTCCCTGGACGCTATTCAAGACAGAGAAAGAAACCCTTATCTGGGCTAAATCACATCTCGGGTGGAAGCCGCCATTTAAAATGGCGTCGCTGTCCCTAGACGCCATTTAGCACTCGCAGACAGGTTCCCCCCTCCGGCCTCCCCTAAGTCACAAAGTGGGATTCCTCCCCCAAATTGCACAAAACACAAAAAAATGGAGAAGGTAGGGGAGAAGCCTAATCGTTTTACAGAGAACCCCCCCTTAAAACATGCTTTCTACCCCAGAAGCACCCATATATATTTCATGCTTTCAAAGCGGGAAAATCATGGTTTTAAACAAAACACTGCGAGGATCGTCACCCTACCGGTTACTTGAACTCCTCCGGGCTCCTAGCTGCCGAACCGCCACACCACAAGCCGCCGTCGGTACCGCCGTGGATGCTGTCACTCTACTGGGACGTCGGCCGCCGTCCGGAGAGAGATATTCCGCGGAGGAGATGGTGGTGGTAGTGGTGGAAGTTAGGGGGTTGATGGAGTGGAGGGAGAGGAGAGATGGGGAGAGGAAAGGAAGGAGAAGGGGGAAGGGGATGGGTCGGAGAGAGGGAGGAGAGAGAAGATGATGAAAGAAATGAGGGAAAAGAGGGAGGGTTCGCGGGGTCAAACCAAAACTAGATAAAACGCATCGTCCAAAACGGACGCCAATCAGACGACAAGACGGGTTCGTACACTGATATACCAGGGCCGTACTCTGAATGACGTCGACCATGCAAGATGCCTTTCAGACGATAAGACTGGGGTCGTACTCTCGCGGCCCAAAATCAGCCAATGTGGCACATTCTAAAACGCGTCCCCATAACCGGACGTTGTTTTAGACCCCATACCCCAGCCCCACAAGGGCCCAAACCAAGGGACCCGACACCGAAACTGACCCGATAACTGGATCCGAAACCTCAATCCTTTCAATGTGAGTAAATAGTGTCCTAGTCAAAGGGTCATGATTCTCTTTGTACGGGGTCACCATGGTTTCCACACCTTCTGACCGTCTTCACTTTCCTGTTGCTGTACAATGTTGTGCCTCACTTTCTCTGGCCTATAGCCCAGGCCATTCCCAGGTATCATTCTGCCATCTTTAACTGGCTTGATCTTCATCATTATATTTCAGCCTGGGGTACTCATGAACTTCTCCCATTTCATGGCATCAATCAGATATGAAGTGGGTAAAGGATTATGAATTGGATTAACGTTCAAAGAATGGGTTACGGCAAGGATGGGCATACTAGTGACTTTAATGACACGTCCTTTGTAAGGATGAGGCATTGATGATTGGTTGATGGAATAGCCTTAAGCAATTTGATGTAAGGACGACAAAGTATATCCTTAAGTGAAGGATCTATCTCGAGGATATGGAATTCAACTTCAAGGTGGCAAACAGGTGTAGGTGCTCAAATCGTGTGTGTTATTTTCATGAATTTCATGTTGTTTGTATGATGAATAAAACTATTGAAAATTAAAGAAAACGTGATCGCCATAAACGGTAAAAGTTTCAAAGAAAGATTGATCGCTTACCTCTTCAAATTTAGGAGATTGGGTTCTTGATTCTCTCTCCTTGGCGGGCCAAAGAAAAAGAGTCCTTTTTGTAAGATGTTTTCACTTTTGATTTCTTGATGGTTATTCCTTTGGATCTACTTCTTTCTTCTTCTTTGTACCTTGCAAAAAAAAAAGATTAAACAAGAAATAATCTAATTAGAACTAAAGTTGAGTAGTATCTATTCTAATAAGAAATTTAAACATACAACTAAACTAATCTACTCACTGGATTGTTGTTCTTTAAACCCTTAATATGTATATAGGTTTGGAAAATAATGATGTGTGTATGTGTGAACATGAAGTGATGATAATGATGAACCATGAAAAAATAATGAATAAACTATATGAAATTAATGAAAAGTTAGAAAGAAACTAGGGAAAGAAGATAGTTAGTTGGGTCCTCCATAGTATTGGCCTTCAAGAGCTTCAAAGGATGAATAGGATGAGGAAGAAGAAGCCTTAAATGAAGCTTCTCTTGGTGTCCATGTTTTTCTCCTTTAGAGCCTCCAAACACCTTACCTTGAGCTTCAAAATCACCAATAGCCAACCTTTTTCAAAGGTCCAAAGGATGTTGTATTTATAGGAATAGGTTTAAGGGTGTTTTGGGCTTCAAAAGGACTCTCTCCTGCAGTCGGACTTATCTTGGATGAGTATTGGAGGAGTTAGCAACCTTCCCAACTTCGGAAACCGGATTATCTCGGCCAAATCATGTTTATCAAGAAACTCCCAAATTGCGTCGCCCAGACGGGACGCCATTTGGTTATTTAAAGCGGCCAAAATAGAAATAAAATCTGAAAAGGAAACCGAAAAAGATTAGGAAAGCTAAATCACGTCTCCCTAGGGTGACGTGCTTTAGATAATTAGGAAATTAATTCAAATTAAAAATAAAAAACCCAGACGGATTAGGACTTAAATGGCGTCTCCCTATGGCGATACTATTAAGTTAAATATATATGAATTTAGAAATTTAATTCTGAACAGATTTCTGCTAGGAATCTAAATGGCGTCGTGCATGGGCGACGCTAATCAACAAAATTCGAGAAAAATTAATAAAAATTAATTAATGATTAAATATCAGACCACTTTAGGACATTATAAGTGTGACATGAAATTTACTCAATATGAGGTCAAAATTAGCGTGTCTACAGCTGCCCCACATTGGTATTGACTTTGCAAGAGAATGAAATTGAATGGAATGTACTGAAAAGGTGATGCCAAGGTGTGATGTGACATGCTTTCAACATCATATGATAGTAATTTTTCTCAAAATGATCAATGAAGTAACTTAAAGAAATCAATAGAATCAATCATGTCTGGATGAGGTAGACAAAGGAAATAAAATAAGGTTGATCAACTTCCACGATTGGGAAGTACCCTAAGTGACAAACCTTGCAGGTTTCCTTTTGGAGAGCAGTTACCTGTCAATGTAGACGTGTTACATGTAAGGAATCGCCATGAACGCAGCGGAAATAAAAATGATTCCATTGTATCGGTTGCTGGGGTTGTAAAACGGACATTAAAATCTAAGCGGGAAGAACAGTTCTTCACCTTTGCGGGGTTTCGAATCTCCCGTGGATGATGCCGACTCGGTAATCGCGCACGCGCACGATCTCTAGAGGTATCCACACGAGCTCCCGCAGCAGACGCAATTTCCTCCTCAACATGAGTGCTCCGACCAGATCTCAGATCCACCATGCGCGGAGAGAGACAGATCCACTACGAGAAGGAGAGAGAGAGAGGAGAGAGAGAATCTGGGGAGTAAAAATTCGTCCAACTAACTTTTTACCACTCCCCCTTGCCCCTCCTTATATAGAAATAAGGATAAGCACAACAGTTAATCCTCATGATTATCCAAGAGTTTGGCCTTGGATAATTCTCCATTAAATCTTCATGTTTATCGTGCAGCTTTTCACAAAAACCCAGATAAGCATGAAATTTAACATCTCTCACCGTCTGACGAGAACTCTTATGTGTGTGACCCTCTAGGCCCATATATCAGTCCGGTTGCAGGCCCATTAAACTTAGAACTGTTTCTTGCGTTTAATATTTATTAATTAACATTTAAACATCATATGTTAAATGATTAATTTAATAAAAAAGTGAATTATCATCTGATGATCAAATCACTTGGCCTTCTGATCATGAACAGCACCAAACACTACCTCATGATCCCAGAAGATATAAGGGATACTTTTCCCTTCAATTGAACCTTTCCGTCTGCAGATACCGCACAGATATAATCCTTCACTCATGCAATGTCCCGATAACGCAAGGGTATGGTTTTATAGTCAAACCCTCTATCGCATTATCCAGATGGATTCCAGTACACAGTTAATATCTAGAAAGACATCTCTTTCATTTGACCCTGGCCAGGGATTTCTGTGTACACATCCATGGGACATTCTCTCTCCAGTCTTATACCAAGACTGAGTGATCCCTTGTTGTTCACTCAATTACCTTCGCAAGCTTTCCACTGTATCTGAAAGACCGATTATGGTGGACTTAATGGTTAAAGTCCACGAGTCAGAGAATCAAGATACAATGGTCCACAAACAAGGTATCATTGGTGACTCAGGTCAAAGGACCAACTGTGCTACTGCAACAAATGAATTCCCTGGTTGACTAATAGGTATAATTACCATCCAGGAATTCTTATTTGGGTCTGTTCAGTGAACTCATTCTCTAATGAGCACCCACTTGTTTGTCTTAGTGTCACTACACGAGTGAATGTGAGATCATTCACCCTTATCATATGAGCAGACATAACTTGTGTCGATCTTATCGGATATTTAATGTCCAACTCAAATATCCTATGATCGAGAGCTATTTAAGACAATTGCCTTAGGATATTGATCTCACTATCATGATCTCATCATGATTCAATATCCCATACATTTGTCTATGGACCTTCATTATGATAGTCATTTGCGAGAACTATTAAATGAAGAAATAATTGCCTTTATTAATAATCTGAACTAGAATGTACAATGATTGGCTTTGAGGCCACCCAATTCTAACATTCTCCCACTTGGACTATAGCTAATCACCCATGTGTCTAAGTCCCATAGACTTAAGGTGACGTTCTAAATTGTTTTGAGACAATGGCTTAGTCAAGGGATCTGCTACATTATCTTCAGATGAGACTTTCTGAACTATTATATCTCCTCGGGCGATGATCTCACGAATCAGATGAAATCGTCTCAGAATGTGCTTTGACTTCTGATGTGATCTGGGCTCCTTTGCTTGAGCTATTGCCCCATTGTTGTCACACAATAATGAAACATGATCTGAAATGCTTGGAACGACTCCAAGCGCCGAGATGAACTTCTTCATCCAAACCGCCTCCTTGGCCGCTTCAGCTGCAGCAATGTATTCTGCTTCGGTCGTCGAATCTGCAGTAGTTTCCTGTTTGGAACTCTTCCAACTTACTGCACCTCCATTTAACATGAACACAAATCCAGACATGGATTTGTTGTCATCCATATCCGACTGGAAACTCGAGTCAGTAAATCCTCGAAGTTCCAAGTCATCTCCTCCATAAACGAGAAATAGATCCTTAGTCCTTCTCAAGTATCTAAGGATACATTTCACCGCCTTCCAGTGTTCCTCACCTGGATCAGCCTGATATCTACTAGTGACACTTAATGGATGTGCCACATCAAGCCTAGTACATAGCATTGCATACATGATAGATCCTATTGCCGAGGCATAAGGAACTCTATCCATGTATGCTCTCTCTTCAGGTGTCTTGGGAGACATTTCTTTAGAGAGATAAATTCCATGCCTCATAGGAACGAGGCCTCTCTTGGAATTTTCCATGCCAAACCTTTTGACTATGGTATCTATGTACATAGATTGGGATAAGCCAAGCATCCTTTTGGACCTATCTCTACAGATCCTTATTCCTAGAATATAGGATGCTTCTCCCAAATCTTTCATGGAGAAGTTTTTGGATAACCAAGCCTTTACTGATGACAACATTCCTACATCATTCCCAATGAGTAGAATGTCATCAACGTAAAGTACTAGAAAGGTAACTGCGCTCCCACTGACCTTTTTGTATACACAAGGTTCATCTTCATTCTTAATGAAGTCATAAGATTTGATTGCTTCATCAAATCTTAAGTTCCAAGTTCGGGATGCCTGCTTTAATCCATAGATGGATCTTTGCAGCTTGCATACCTTGCTTGAATGCTCTTTGGAAGTGAATCCTTCAGGTTGTATCATATACACCTCTTCTTGAAGGTTCCCGTTAAGGAATGCTATTTTCACATCCATTTGCCATATTTCATAATCGTAGAATGCAGCGATAGCAAGAAGTATTCTGATTGACTTAATCATGGCAACTGGAGAAAAGGTTTCGTCATAGTCAACACCTTGCCTTTGACGATATCATTTTGCTACAAGCCTTGCCTTGTATGTGTCAATTTGTCCATCTGCCCCGATCTTTCTTTTAAAGATCCATTTACTGCCAATAGGTACCATACCCTCTGGCAGATTAACCAAGTTCCAAACTTGGTTGGCATACATGGACTGAATTTCAGAATCCATTGCCTCTTGCCATTTTTCTGATTCATGACTATTTATGGCTTCAAGGTAGGTTTGAGGATCATCATCCTCATTTAAGTGTACCTTTGGTTTGCCTTCATCGATATGTCCAACATATCTTTCAGGCTGCTTAGGCACTCTACCTGATTTGCGAACCTTTTGTGTATCATCTTGAACAAGTTCTTGAGTCGATGGTTCAGTAGATGAACCAGTGTTGATTTGTGAGTCTAGAATTGCTTCCAGTTCTATCTTGCTCCCACTGTCTTCTTTTGAGAGATATTCTTTCTCTAAGAAGACAGCTCTTTTTGCGACAAACACCCTTTGATCGCTGGGCTGATAGAAGTAATATCCAAAACTTTCTTTTGGATATCCCACAAATCTACATTTCTCTGTCCTGGAATCCAATTTGTCTGGATCATGTCTTTTGACATGTGCAGGACAACCCCAGACTCTAACATGCTTAAAGTCTGGTTTCTTTCCTTTCCATATCTCATATGGAGTGGAATGTACTGATTTACTCGGAACTTTGTTCAACAGATATGCAGCAGTCAACAGTGCATATCCCCATAAAGAGATTGGAAGTTTGGCATAACTCATCATAGATCGTACCATATCTAATAGAGTACGATTTCTCCTTTCCGATACACCATTTAACTGAGGTGTATAGGGAGGAGTCTACTGAGACAAAATACCATTATCCTTAATGAGTCTCCTGAGGGCATCTGAAGTCTTGCTGTCCCCACAGCTAACGCAGCAACTTTTGCTCCATTCCCGAGCCTCAGATCCACGTCTCCGCGGTTCAATCTTCTTTTACTTGTTAACACCTGCAAGTTATTGCAGATATGAGAAACACATCCAGTATCTAATACCCAAGATGTTGATTCTCTATAAGACAAGTTAAGATCGATCATGAGAATACCTGAAGCTTCACCAAGCTTCTCCTTTGCTTTTTCTGTAAGATAAATCTTGCAGTTTCTCTTCCAATGACCTTCTTTATGGCAGTGGAAACACTGACCTTTATCATTGACTTTAGCTTTGTCCTTTTGTGCCGCTGGTTTGCTTTTCACTTACTTCTTAGGCTTACGTTTCTTAAAGGTCTATCCAGCTTTCCTTTTCTTGTTGGTCTTACCAACAAGCATTACATTTGGCTTATCTTTCTGGATAGTGCCTTCAGCTGTCTTCAACATGTTGAGCAGCTCAGCTAGTGAAACTTCAATTTTGTTCATATTGAAGTTGATAATGAATTGTGAAAATGAATCTGGAAGGGACTGTAGGATTAAGTCAATGCTCAGGTCATTTTTCATAACAAAGCCCAGCACAGCAAGCCTCTCAATCCACTCTATCATCTTGAGCACATGAGTTTGCACAGATGTGCCTTCGCTCATTCTGGTCCTGAACAATTTCTTAGATATCTCATATCTTTCTGTTCTGGATTGTTCACCAAACAACTCTTGTAGGTGATTCAGAATGGTCTTAGGTTCCATGTTATCATGCTGTCGCTGCAGTTCATTATTCATTGAACCGAGCATATAACAGTGGACCTTGACAGAGTCCTCCTTTCAATTTTCATACATCATTAATTCATTTTCGTTAGCATTATCACCGGGTCGCACTGGATCTGGTTGATCCAGGACATAGGCTAGCTTTTCGCACCTGAGGACAATCTTCAGGTTGCGTAACCAGTCAATGTAATTTGGTCCTGTGAGTTTGTTTGCATCGAGTATGCAACGGAGGGGGTTAGGTGACGACATAACGACCTACATGGAAATATATAAAATGAGCATATAGTTCTTAAAATCAAATTTAGGACTTTTAATCTTGATTTATACTCCCACTATTTTTCGGCGATCTGTATGACCCTCTAAGATACAGAACGAGAGATTCCGGTGATCTCCTAGTGGGGATCAGAATAGTTCGGGCAACATGCATGTGACCTTGTGGTAGCACAACAAATCACATCAAGTCCCTTAGGCAGTCAACTCTTGACAGTTGCAACGTTTGCAATATCCGATCGATTTAACCCCTGAATCAGAATGACCTTGTGGTAGCACAACAAATCAATTTGATTCAGTTAAGTATATCCATCATTACTTAGATGACATGAATTCATAGTGCAATCCTTGTGGTAGCACAACAAAACTACACTATTTGTCCACTCATCTTAATGACATCACATGTCGTAGACCTAGTTTAATTTCTAAATCAAACAGACTTTGTGGTAGCACAACAAATCCGTTTGAGATAAGAATTATCCTAAGATCTATAATGATGGTAGGTTACGTGGATTATTCTTAATATCTTACGTTTACAACTTAAGTTTTAAAAGAGGGTTTTTGATTTTTGATTTGTAAAAAAAATCGTGCTATCAATAGTATTTCTATTTGAAGTATCAATATACTTAATAGAAATATATATATGATAGCATAGTCCACAAATATCACATATGTGCAGAAAAATTAAATGGGGATGATCATGGACTGTTTAAACTACTATGGAATCATCGGAGCCAAACGATGATCCATAATAGGATCATAATGTGAAAATAGCAACACTGGTTCCATTTGATGCGAGTCCTCCCACCAGAGGTGTCTTCAGAAGATCCCGTCCTCCTAGCTTAATCCGATACATTTAAATATGAAATTCAGGACTCGCAGGTCCACAAATGTACATTTAAACAATTAGAAACCTTGATCTTATCAAGGGGAATACAATCTTATAGGAAGGTAGAAAGTACACTTGGATTAAGAGAGAGGATGACACACAGGTCCTATTTAAAATACCAAATGAAATAAGCATCGCATCCATTCACATCATTCATCACATGAAAATTCTAAGTCCATGATCATCCCACCATAAAACACATCACATGCATCACAATCATTACATAATTGCTGTTTGGTATTAAATTTTATAAATATAAAATTATAATACCAATTAGTTTTCGAAATAACATTTATTTCAGCATAATCAATAATATTCAAAACATTATTGACAAATAAACTAACTAAACTATTCAGTTAATCTAAATACAAATTCAAACAATTTGAACATTAAGAGTAATCAAGTTATGCATGAAATCAGTTTAAAACAGTTTTAAACTAATTAAATTAACAGGGAAATTAATTATCTAAAACAATTTTAAATAATTAACTAACACCCGTTAATTATAAAGCCTTTTTGATTGACTAACAGTTATTAAACTCTTTAATAACCTGTTAATAATCATAAAAAATAATTAATAACAATTATTAATTATTTCTATAAATTTTCTGTTTTAGAACAATTTTAAAATAGGCTTAAATGGGCTAAAATTGGGTTTAAAGGGGGTTAAACAGTTGTTTAAAACAATTTTTAAAAAACCAGAAAATGGGCCCAGCCCATTAGGGCCCAATTGCCCCGGACCCGGACCCTGGCTCGGCCAGGGCCGCACCCTGGCTCGGCCAGGGCGCCGCCCGGCCCTGCCCGGTCCGACTGGGTCGGGACCGGGCGGTTCAGCCCGCTAGGCTGCCATTCGACCGGCCCCTTACCCTTCAACAGAAACCTGCATAACCCTAGGGTTAGCCACCGGCGGCGCCGCCGCCGACCTCCAGCCACTCCCCGGCGGGTGCCGGCCCTGCCGGCGATGCCCCCCTGCGCTGGCGACGTGCCCGGCGCCGGCAGGGCAGCCGGTGACTGGCGTTGGGGAAGAAATAAGCCCCCAAAACCCCCAAAATCTGGTTTTGCAGGGTTAAACAACCGAGTTTGGGCTTGATTTTAGGCACCTCCAAGGGCACTCCGGTGCCGATCTCCATGCCTAATGAGAAGTGGTGACTATCACCAAGAGATCTAGGGATTCTTCCGGCCATCCCAACGCTTGAGATGCTCATACGAAGCCGTCGAAGTACCCCGGTTCATCATCACATGACGAACTCCGAAAAACCCAAATAAAAATTCGAAAAATACAAAAAAATAATCAAATCGATCTTGATCATCATATGAACACTAATCTGTCATTTTTAATCGGATTATACTCAAGAACACGTACAATACGGGTTCTTCACGCATAACGAGAAAACACACAAAACGGTGCCGTTTTACAACCGAACCAGCGAACCTGGCTCTGATACCACTGTAAGGAATCGCCATGAACGCAGCGGAAATAAAAATGATTCCATTGTATCGGTTGCTGGGGTTGTAAAACGGACATTAAAATCTAAGCGGGAAGAACAGTTCTTCACCTTTGTGGGGTTTCGAATCTCCCGTGGATGATGTCGACTCGGTAATCGCGCACGCGCACGATCTCTAGAGGTATCCACATGAGTTCTCGCAGCAGACGCGATTTCCTCCTCGACTTGAGTGCTCCGACCAGATCTCCGATCCACCATGTGCGGAGAGAGACAGATCCACTATGAGAAGGAGAGAGAGAGAGAGGAGAGAGAGAATCTGGGGAGTAAAAATTCGTCCAACTAACTTTTTACCACTCCCCCTTGGCCCTCCTTATATAGAAATAAGGATAAGCACAACAGTTAATCCTCATAATTATCCAAGAGTTTGGCCTTGGATAATTCTCCATTAAATCTTCATGTTTATCCTGCAGCTTTTCACAAAAACCCAGATAAGCATGAAATTTAACATCTCTCACCGTCTGACGAGAACTCTTATGTGTGTGACCCTCTAGGCCCATATATCAGTCCGGTTGCAGACCCATTAAACTTAGAACTGTTTCTTGCGTTTAATATTTATTAATTAACATTTAAACATCATATGTTAAATGATTAATTTAATAAACAAGTGAATTATCATCTGATGATCAAATCACTTGGCCTTCTGATCATGAACAGCACCAAACACTACCTCATGATCCTAGAAGATATAAGGGATACTTTTCCCTTCAATTGAACCTTTCCGTCTGCAGATACCGCACAGATATAATCCTTCACTCATGCAATGTCCCGATAACGCAAGGGTATGGTTTTACAGTCAAACCCTCTATCGCATTATCCAGATGGATTCTAGTACACAGTTAATATCTAGAAAGACATCTCTTTCATTTGACCCTGGCCAGGGATTTCTGTGTACACATCCATGGGACATTCTCTCTCCAGTCTTATACCAAGACTGAGTGATCCCTTGTTGTTCACTCAATTACCTTCGCAAGCTTTCCACTGTATCTGAAAGACCGATTATGGTGGACTTAATGGTTAAAGTCCACGAGTCAGAGAATCAAGATACAATGGTCCACAAACAAGGTATCATTGGTGACTCAGGTCAAAGGACCAACTGTGCTACTGCAACAATTGAATTCCCTGGTTGACTAATAGGTATAATTACCATCCAGGAATTCTTATTTGGGTCTGTTCAGTGAACTCATTCTCTAATGAGCACCCATTTTTTGTCTTAGTGTCACCACACGAGTGAATGTGAGATCATTCACCCTCATCATATGAGCAGACATAACTTGTGTCGATCTTATCGGATATTTAATGTCCAACTCAAATATCCTATGATCGAGAACTATTTAAGACAATTGCCTTAGGATATTGATCTCACTATCATGATCTCATCATGATTCAATATCCCATACATTTGTCTATGGACCTTCATTACGATAGTCGTTTGCGAGAACTATTAAATGAAGAAATAATTGCCTTTATTAATAATCTGAACTAGAATGTACAATGATTGGCTTTGAGGCCACCCAATTCTAACATTACAACCATGATGGATCTTAAAAAGGAAACAATAAATATTTGGTATAAGGAATCCAAGCAAAGATAGAATTCCAAAGATATCTTCAAGAAGACCTAAAAGATAATCGAGAGATCAATTCATAATAGAATATTTCACATCACATTGGAATTTTTTTTAGATCAATAGTCTGAAATTTAATCAATAATTAATTCTTATCACAATTATTTCAAAATCCTACATGATGCATACTCGTCTAAAAGAAAACTATAAAATAAAATATAAATTAATTAAGGATAATATTCTTAAACTCTCATTGATGAGTCAAGGTACCAATCCTGTAATCCAGTGCTAAGCTGAAGCTCATTTGTTCACGCACTGTTTCACAAAAGCGGGACCATTGTCCCCATCAATTAACAATCTAATGGCCTATCCGTGTGATTAAGAATCTTCTGGAATTATTACTGTTTTTGTTGAAGAGGAACTCAAATTCCAGTTTCATCAAAACACAAGGTCTTTGATATACTCTAATAAGTATTTATCATATAGTAATGATGATACAAATCAATTACATAATGGAATAGAAGGATAGAGATAACCGTCTGTCTAGTCACGGTTGAGACTTAGTGAAACTCCCACAGTGGGACCTTAGTGAAACTCTCAACTTCATTTTTCTTTTCTTGAATTTTCCTACACTCATAATTTGTCAGTAACTTCATGCAAATAGATAATCAACATCAAATATCAGCAATTATGGAATTTCGTGAAAATAACAGGAAGGCAGAAAATGCATCAGCGTTATTGTTCCCAGACGTCATTTAAATGATGTCGCCCCGTACAAATGCCATTTAACTTATAGAAACTATTATTTGCTCCGACTCCAATCCGAACTCCACTTTCCTTCAATGCACATCCCTCTTCCAATTCGGAAAGGGCTCCTCAATCTTACAAATTCTTCTATAAAGCCTCCCTTTTTTCATATCAAAGCATTACAACAAACAATCAAGAGGGAAAGTTAGAGAATTATGTCCAAAGCTCAAGAGAAATCGAGAGATCAGGAGGAAAAACTCAATTAATTCAAGAAGATGGCGAATTCTTCAAGCAAAAGGATGAGAAGGACGATTGAAAAGCTTTCAAAGGTGAAGGATCATGTAAGCAGGCGAGATCCTAACCTACAAGTAAGTTATTCTCTTTAATCAAATTCTCTTATTTTCTTCAATTTTCTCTACATATTCTTCTTATTCCAAATTGCTTAGGCATAATAAGATTATTCCAATCTTTTTTTTTATCTAGGGATATCCTTTCTTCTCTAGTCCAAGATGATTTTCTTCTCTTCCATGGATGCAAAAGCTAGCCAACAAGATTAATCTCTCCATGCAATCCTATATTTCCAAGTGGCATATCCAAGGGTCGATTATTCATTACAAACATTACAGAAGCACAAGTATGGATTGGGCTACTATGGGCACTTTGACCGAATTGTGGCATCCACAAACTCATACCTTTCTTTTTGCCACGTTCGAAGCGACTATCCTCTTAGAAGAAGCCAAACTCTTATTGGGCCTTCCTAAGTTCAAAGTCAACAATGATGAACCTGATTTGAGTGATATGATGCTGATGAGGGAAAGAATTACGGGTCAACAATAAAGATCATGAAGAATTTAAAAGAAACCCAAGGTTGTCTTACTAAGAAAGGAATTCATCTTGCTAAATTAGCAGAATGGACCTTGAAAAAGATAGAAAATCTCAAGGAAGAAGAGACAGAGAGCATGGTGAAGGCATTCACCACCTGTCTAGCTAGAGCTCTACTATTCCCTGCCCAAGACAATGTCCTAGAAGATGATTAGATAAGCGCAATCAATGGGATTTTTGAAGGAAAGCAGATTAGCAGAACAGTTCTAGCCTATCTCTATAATGGGCTCTCTGCAGCTTCTACGGGTCAATCTCCTTATAGTAGCATGCTACTTCTAGCTGTGTGGGCGGAATTCCACTTTAAATTCAACCATAATGAGGATAAAGTTCCAAAGATATCTCAGACATATCAGCGCAGTCCTATCTTCCACATCTCAAATATCGTAAAGTTCAATGACAATATGACCAATCGTGTGCCCAACCTCAAGACTCGAACTGACTGGCGTGCTTACTTGAAGACCATGCCCAGAACTATATTTGAATCTACACCACTTGCTTTCAGGGAAAAGGCGGTTCGAGTGCGCCGTGGTGCTAGCACAGAGCTCCAACTGATCGGGGCGACCGAGTTCTTTCTTTATAATCCACATTGCTGTCATCCTCAACTTGGTATGCCACGCTATGAATTTTCAGAAATATCTTCTCTTTCTCCAATTAAGAAGCGGGCATTAGGTACTAACAAAGATTTCGAGGCGACATAACTCATTGCAACTCTGTGGAATATCGGCTTCACCCGTTGTGTTAAACATCCTTATGAAGCTAATAAAGAACTATGGAAATCATATGTAAAGGAGCTTAAGAATATTCGCCCTTGAAAACTCTCTCTTATCTTTGCCTTCCAATTTGATGTATTTTGATTTTATTTTCAATGAAGAAATCATACCTTAATGTAATAGGAATTATTCCTTAAATGTCTTGCAATTTTTCTGTAATTTTCCTTGAGTGAAACAATGATTTTTCCTCAAAGAATCAAGGTTCAGGTTCATTTAATTAAAATCACGTCGACTCAGAGAGATGCTCTTCAGATAATTCAATTTTAAAAATAAAAAATTATCCTCAAAAGAACCCAAAATTGTGTCTGGTCAGCGAGACGCCTTTCGCTTTATCTCTCCTATTTTCTAGAGATTTCCAACAACTAAACCACTTAATCGTGAAATCCTTAAGAGGACGCGAATCGCTGATTACTCTGCGTTTCCGTGGTACGGTCTTGACTAAAAGAGGCAGTAAAGTCTAAAAGGCGTCGCCCATGGCGGATGTGTTTAACAAATTTCAAATATTTTCTGTTGCCGCCTTAGCTTGTGCGCCACTGAATGGTGTCGCTGTCTCTAGACGCAATTTAGCGAATTCTAACAGGGTCTCGCGAACCCCAGCCCCTTTCTCCCCTCCGACGTTGCTCTGACGTCCCCTCCGACGTTGCTCTGACAATCACCATCTCACCGCCAGCTTTCTCTCTCTCATCTTCTACTCTCCTCATCATCCTCTCTCTCTAGCTCTCTCATTCTCCAATTCTCCCACCTACCCGAGCTCTCTCTCTCTCGACTCCATAGAGTCCGGCGGGCCTAGCGGCGTGAGTGGGAAACGGTGGAGGGTTACCACCGTCGAGGTGATGGAGGTGGGCGAGGAGGAAGCCAAGGAAACGGCACCGGCCGAGGAATTAGGGATTATGGAGGCGGCGGCCTTCATGGAAGTTGAGGAGGCCCCTTTCGCGGCTCAAGAGGGTGAGGAAGCGGCGGCACCGGCCGAGGTGGCCGGCCCACATTTGGTAAGCCTCGAAACATTTCCATTTTATACTTAAATTTCAATTTTGGGGGGGAAGAGGGGCTCAGTCACAGGTTCTTGAACTTGTGGCTGAAAGGCGTCTGGGGACAGGGACGCGTTTTGAAACGTGTCCCACGTCCTGGACGCTATTCAGAAATGGTGAGGATAATTCAAAATAATCATAAAAATTGATTATTAATATTCTGATCATAAATTTAATCAAATTTTTATTCAATGCAGGGCACAATAAGGACCAGGATATCATGGGACCTGGTAGTGGCGGCTTACAGGGGTCTCCAGGATTTTCAGAAGGCACGACAAGCGGAAATGGGATTTCGAGAGATCTTACAGATACAGCCATTTTGGATAGGCTTAGTATTACTGCAGGTGCTGAGGGAGAGGTGGCAAGCTGAGAGCAGGGTATTTCTAATGCTCTGGGGACATATGATCCCCAGCCTCGAGGACGTGTGCAGGATCAACGGTCTTCGGGTGGATGGCTGGGCAGTGAGTGGGATCATGCATCCCGATTATCGAGAGTTTGCTCAGGAGTTACTAGGCTTAGAGTGCATAGGGTCGGAGGGCCGTGAGTCTCGGACTCTCGCGAGAGTAGCTGTAGAGAGATCTCTAGGATTAGTGGAACTGAGGCAGCAAACGGATGAGTTTAGGGAGAAGTTCAGAGAGAGACTAGCCTGAGCATTTAGTGAGGTGTACTGCCAGGATCCGAGCGACAGGGCTAGTGCAGATAGGGACCTTAGGAGGTTCTTGGTCTTCTTCTTCAGCAGGCTCCTATTCGGGACCAAGGGAGATTACATTCACTGCCGTCTTTTGACCCTTCTTACTAATTTAGACCACCTAGGTAAGTATGCCTGGGTGCGGCCCTTCTGGCCCACCTCTTCATTGACCTTTCTACTGTCACGCTTGCCCAGGAGACCACCATCAGCGGCTTCGCGCCGTTCCTTTAGGTATTTAGTTCATTTTATGTTTGTTCCATTAAATGCTTATGATTATTTAATGCAATGCATATGGTTATGATGATTCTAACATATATGTTCTTGTATGCAGGTGTGCAGCTATTATTACTTTCCTCTAGGCCGGGCGAAGCCATCTAAGCAGCCCACATCAGTTCCACTTGCCCGGCGTTGGCGTCCGATTGTAGATACGGCGCCGCAACACCACCAGTTGACAGCCCTTCGCCGTCAATTCCTTAACTACCTAGAGCTTTTGGTAAGTTTTAATTCCTCTTTTCCTTTATCTATTAACTGTTTCATAAAATGCTTGAACGCTTTATGTTAATTAACTTAAAATATTTGTTTAAATGAAATGTGTTGATTAGAGCAGTTAAAATATCTTATGGAATGCTTGGTTATATTATGTTTGTTAAATGTTTGATTAAATGTTTAGTTAAATATTTAGTTACATATTTAGTTATATATTATTTATTGAATATTTACAATGAATTATTCCATGTTAAATATTTTAGTTGTAAGATTGGATTTTTTTTGGAATATTTTGTTTTTTTTTATTAAATGCTTATTTAGTTGTTTATTCATTTATTTAGTTATGCAATGCAACTCACTTATAGGCATGCATGTTATCTGGCGTCCATATCTTGGTATGAATGATGCAGGACAGCCATGGGTAGAGCATGGGCAGGGCCAGTTTGGGCATCACGTTTGGGTTCACTACCTGAACGAGATTGCCGTTCTGTGCCTAAAGTTGGTGATGAGGACCTTGAGGTTGCATCAAAAGTTGGTGGAGGAGGAGATCCCCAAGGGGATCGGGAGGACGATGCGGGGGAAGCAGGCCCGCACTGACTAGAGGGCAAAGTTCCCAGACCAGCACGAAGACTAGCTCCGGTATGGAGTCCCGGTGGTTTCACAGGCGGTGAGCAGCGATGCTTACCTTCAGCGCTACCGGACCCACTACGTGGCCCACCTCTAGTTACTCCGTCCTCTCGATGTAAGTGACATGATATGCATGACATGAATGCTTCTTTTATTTTATTAAGTGTCTTGCTTATATTCGTGAATGTATGACATGAGATGGTATGAACATGCAGGATGCGTGGGATGCCACCATCATCACCCTCCGGGGCCACCTCCAAGATGCAGAGGCCCAGCTAGAACAAGTGCAGAAGGAGCTAAATGAACTGGTATGCATGAATGGAACATGAATTACGAATGTATCCTTTCATTACTAAATCGTTCTGACACTTGTACATTAACGGGGGTCTCTTCCATTACAGCGTGCTGCTTATACTCACGCGGATCCTCCTTCACCTTCTGCCAGCGCCTCTTCTTCCTCTGCTGTTCATGAGGCCGCCCTCACTGACCTTCGGAGTCAGCTGGCCTCTGCCATCCGCCGAGCCACTCAGGCTGAGGAGGATGCTGCTACTCGGGTAAGTCTTCGACTGGCTTTTTGTATGGTACCCTTTATTTGCTTGATCAGTTGGCTGACGGAGTCTTCTGTTGCAGGTCCAAGAGCTCTGTCGGGCTCTTGGAGAGAGAGATACCGAGCTGGCACAGGCCCGTGGTTCAACAGCCCGTGTTGCTGAGCTAGAAGAGCAGTTGGTTAGGCTTTCCGCTGGCGATCTTCCTCGCGACCTTGCACGACTCCAGGTTCGGCTGGAGATCTTGACCGAGGAGAGGGATCGTAACCGAGTCCGGTTGGAGAGTCTTCAGGGTTGGCTATCGGTTGCGGAGTACGAGTGCCAGAGTATCGAGGCTCGATACCAACGTGCGCAGCAGCGGGCGCTGGATCGAGGACAGGCGAGTGCATTCACTACCAGAATAGCAGTATCTTCTGGCCAGGCTGGGGCGAGCATCATGGGACCGCCGCCGCCACCGACTCGTGGGCCAGACGGACCAGAAGAGGCCTAGAGTCAGCTTGATGAGGGTGCGGGGGAGAGTCAGCCGTAAGGTCTGCCATCATGATGTATCTTCCTTTTGTTTCGAAGTCCTGTGGATGGACTTACATCTTGTATACAAACTCTTTTTGATATATAAATGGAGTTTCTTGAGTTGTCTTTTTACTTTTCTCTATTGTCTTGCTTTCATACCTACACATGACTTGAACAAACAAATTAAATATCTGTTCAGGCTTAGCCCCTTGCCCAGTTAAGTAATTGGCTACCTGATCCTATCCTCAGTAGAAGGGTCAAGGGGCGAAACCTTTATTTAATGAAGGCAAATAAAGATGATTAAAGGAGAATGAATAGTAAAATGCAACATACAAGCATGCAAATGCTCACTGAAAATAGAAAGGATGCAGCACACATGATGTGATAAACAAATGATAATTAAAATATTTTTATTTTGCAATTGCAATTTTCAAAATATCTAATTTTTTTGGGGTTTTGAAATATTTAATTTTTTTGGTTTTGAAATATTCAATTTTTTTTGTGGTTTTGAAATATTCAATTTTTTTATGGTTTTGAAATATTGAGTTTTTTTGTAGTTTTGAAATATTCAATTTTTCTGGTTTTGAAATATTCAATTTTTTTGTGGTTTCAATTTTTTTTTTTTGAAATGAAATAAGATATAAGCTAAATAAATTAAAGACTAGCATGGTACTTATCAAAAGAGTATATTTATTTATTAACTTAATTCCCAAATCATTCTTCAACGACCTAATCCAAACTCATCGTGCTTGAGTTATGTTCATGATCGTGATCCCATTTGATGGTCCGACCCTTAGTCAACCTAAGCTATTCCTCAAGTTTGGAGTACGCCTCTTTAGAAAGGAAGGAAGAATTGGTCTAGAAAGCCCAGAAAGATGTCCCTCCTTTACCCTATTATCTTTTGGGGTTCGGTCATTTTCACTTTTACAGGATATTTATCGACCTTGCACTTCCTTTCATTTGATTTTATGGCCTTTCGATGTAACGTTTGTAATGTTGAATGACCTTTTGATTTTGTTGGCTTTTTGTCTTCGTGCTTTTTCTTTTACTTTTTTGTGGGGCGGGTCTCCCCCCCCCCTTTTTTTTTATGACAGCCTCCTACTAAGACGGCACGTACTTTCGGTAGTCTATTCTAGGCCTCGTTCTGACATCGTGGGCCGAGAGTAAAAACATAAGTTTTCTATTAAAAAGATTGAGTTGTACTTTACACCCTTAGTCAAGCTTTCGACGTTCTTCGGCCTTCGCATCTCTTGTTACTTATGAACTAAATGTGTTTGTGTGCAATAATGTGTTTGAGTTAGATTACCAAAGACTAATGAGGGAATTTGAGTTTTCGAATTTTCAGAACCCACTGGTCCTTGCACCATGCTGATAGACTCACTTATCTTAAGGTAGTATTTCTTGAGATATACACCATTTCCAGGGATGAGATAACTCTTGCCCTTCTGCGTTAACTAAGCGATAGGCGTTATCAGAGAAAGTATGTGAGATAACATAAGGACCTTCCCAATTAGGTTGGAGTTTGGAGCGCGGACCACCAAGTTTTACAAAGATTCTTTTAACAACCATTTCACCAACTTTGAATTTTTGCTCAATGACTTTATTTTGATAAAAACGTGCTAACCTGTTAAGTTATACTCGTGCATGATTAGCGGCTGACTATCTTTTCTCATCTAAAAGTTCCAATTGAGCAAGGAGTGCTGAGCGGTGCTCATCAATGGAAAACTCCTTGTTCAACTATACTCTTAAGGACGGGATGAAGACTTCGTATGGAACTACCGCCTCCATTACGAATGTTAAAGAATATGGAGTCTACCCAGTGGATGTGCGGATTGAAGTTCGGTATGCCCACAGAGTCTCGATCAATTTCTCCGGCTAGTCTGTGTATTGGTTAGATTTACACGTTTTCTTGATAATTTTTATCAAAGTCTTGTTAGTTGCCTCTGCTTGGCCATTGCCTTGCGGATAGTATGGAGACGAAGATGCAATGCAATTTTATACCTGTTGCAGAGGTCCTTCAACCCTTGTGATATGAGTTGCGGTCCATTGTCGATGATGATGGTACTTGGAATTCTGAATCTTGTGATGATGTTCTTCATGATAAACTTGCAAACGATAGACGCTTTGACTTCTGTGTAAGTTTTGGCTTCTGCCAACTTGGTGAAGTATTCCGTTGCCATGAGAATAAAGGATTTCTGCTTAATGTCGGAATTGGGATCACCGAGATGTCTAATAACGTTGAAAGCCCATATGGAGAAAGGCCATGGGGAGGAAACAAGATGCAGTGAAGATGTGGGGGAATGGATCTTGTCGGCATGAAGTTGACACTTAGCACACCTACAAACATACCCTACACAGTCTTCTTCTATAGTTGGCTAGTAGAATCCTTGTCTAAGGATCTTCTTTGATAACATCTGTCCATTAACATGGCCACCACAAACTCAAGCATGAGCTCCTTCCATAACTTTCCAAAGCTCATCTTCGTCCAAGCATCTCAAAAGAACACCATCAAAAGCTCGTTTATAAAGCGCTCCTCCAACTGGGTGTATCTATGAGCAACTCTCCTGATAGCCCTTTTCTCCTTAGTTGTGGCCTCTTCAGGTATGACTGATCTTCACAGTATTTGGCAATCTCAAAATACTATGGTTTCTCTTCATCTTCCATCACTTCTTGCAATTCCAATCGCATGATCTCTCATTTCTCTACAATATCTCCATCTCTGACCTTCTTTAGCAACTTCTCTTTAGTCTTATGGAATGAAGGGTCTTTCACGGTTGGTGAAAGATGCCTATAGACGATGATCGATTCATATTGTTTACTGATTGGGAAATTTAGAGATAATGCTAGAGAAGTTAGAGCGTCGGCTAAAATGTTCTGATTTCGAGGAACATGGACAAAGATCAATCTAGTGAAAAGCTTGGCATAAGCTGAAGTGAGTTTTTGGTAAGGCTTGAGTTTATGATCAAGAGTGCGATATTTAGTAAGCATTTGGTGAAGGATTAGCTGACTATCACCTACAATCCTGAGCTTGGAGGCACTATGAAGATGAGCGGCCTTGAGACCAGCTAAAAGAGCCTCATATTCAGCAATATTGTTGGTGACAAGAAAGTCAAGCTGAAAGGCTTGTGGAATGGTGACACCTTCAAGTGATAGCAAGACAATGCCGATGCCCTTACCATGAGAGTTCAGAGCTCCGTTACGATGCAGAGTACACATATCGTTTTTGATTCTGTCTATGGACATCAGTTTCTGATTCGAAAACTCCGATCAGACTGGATCAAAATGAGGAAGAGGGTGACGAGTAAGATGTTCTGCGTTGGCATAGCTTTTGATTGCTTTCCCCTGAATATAGATGATATCGAATTGAAATAGAAAGCTTTGCCATTGTGCTAATCGATCTATAAGGACAGATTTGTCGAGAAGAAATTTGATGGGATTCATCCTAGCGATTAGATGGACTTCATGGGCCAGGAAATAATGCTTCATTTTCTGAACCACCCACACTAATGCAGCACAGGTCTTCTCCATCGCGATGTATCTTTGTTCTGCGGGATTGAGGAGTTTAGAGAGATAGTAGGCTGCCCTCTCTTTCCCTTCTTCTGTAAGGAATCGCCAAGAACGCAGCGGAGAATAAAATCGATTCCATTGTATCGGTTGCTGGGATCGTAAAACGGACATTAAAATAAACGCGGGAAGAACGGTTCTTCACCTTTGTGGGGTTTCGAATCTCCTGTGGATGATTCCGACTCGGTAATCGCGCACGCACACGATCTCTAGAGGTATCCACACGAGCTCCCGCTGCAGACGCGATTTCCTCCTCGACTTGAGTGCTCCGACCAGATCTCAGATCCACCATGTGCGGAGAGAGACAGATCCACTCCGAGAAGGAGAGAGAGAGAGGAGAGAGAGAATCTGGGGAGTAAAGTTCGTCCAACTAACTTTTTACCACTCCCCCTTGGCCCTCCTTATATAGAAATAAGGATAAGCACAACAATTAATCCTCATGATTATCCAAGAGTTTGGCCTTGGATAATTCTCCATTAAATCTTCATGTTTATCCTGCAGCTTTTCACAAAAACCCAGATAAGCATGAAATTTAACATCTCTCACCGTCTGACGAGAACTCTTATGTGTGTGACCCTCTAGGCCCATATATCAGTCCGATTGCAGGCCCATTCAACTTAGAACTGTCTCTTGAGTTTAATATTTATTAATTAACATTTAAACATCATATGTTAAATGATTAATTTAATAAACAAGTGATTATCATCTGATGATAAGTTCACTTGGCCTTCTGATCATGAAGAACACCAAACACTACCTCATGATCCCAGAAGATATAAGGGATACTGTTCCCTTCAATTGAACATTTCCGTCTGTAGATACCGCACAGATATAATCCTTCACTCATGCAATGTCCCAATAACGCAAGGGTATGGTTTTATAGTCAAACCTTCTTTCGCATTATCCAGATGGATTCCAGTACTCAGTTAATATCTAGAAAGACATCTCTTTCATTTTACCCTGGCCAGGGATTTCTGTGTACACATCCATAGGACATTCTCTCTCCAGTCTTATACCAAGAGTGAGTGATCCCTTGTTGTTCACTCAATTACCTTCGCAAGCTTTCCACTGTATCTGAAAGACCGACTATCGTGGACTTAATGGTTAAAGTCCACAAGTCAGAGAATCAAGATACAATGGTCCACAAACAAGGTATCATTGGTGACTCAGGTCAAAGGACCAACTGTGCTACTGCAACGATTGAATTCTCTGGTTGACTAATAGGTATAATTACCATCCAGGAATTCTTATTTGGGTCTGTTCAGTGAACTCATTCTCTAATGAGCACCCACATGTTTGTCTTAGTGTCACCATACGAGTGAATGTGAGGTCATTCACCCTCATCACATGAGCAGACATAACTTGTGTCGATCTTATCGGATATTTAATGTCCATTTCAAATATCCTATGATCGAGAACTGTTTAAGACAATTGACTGAGGATATTGATCTCACTATCATGATCTCATCATGATTCAATATCCCATACATTTGTCTATGGACCTTCATTACGATAGTTAATTTGCGAGAACTATAAATGAAGAAATAATTGCCTTTATTAATAATCTGAACTAGAATGTACAATGATTGGCTTTGAGGCCACCCAATTCTAACATTCTCCCACTTGGACTATAGACAATCACCCATGTGTCTAAGTCCTATAGACTTAAGGTGACGTTCTAAATTGTTTTGAGACAATGGCTTAGTCATGGGATCTGCTACATTATCTTCAGATGAGACTTTCTCAACTACTATATCTCCACGGGCGATGATCTCACGAATCAGATGAAATCGTCTCAGAATGTGCTTTGACTTCTGATGTGATCTTGGCTCCTTCGCTTGAGCTATTGCCCCATTATTGTCACACAATAATGGAATAGGATCTGAAATGCTTGGAACTACTCCAAGTGCCGAGATGAACTTCTTCATCCAAATCGCCTCCTTGGCCGCTTCAGCTGCAGCAATGTATTCTGCTTCGGTCGTCGAATTTGCAGTTGTTTCTTGTTTGGAACTTTTCCAACTTACTGCACCTCCATTTAACCTGAACACAAATCCAGACATGGATTTGCTATCATCCATATCCGACTGGAAACTCGAGTCAGTAAACCCTCGAAGTTCCAAGTCGTTTCCTCCATATAAGAGAAAGAGATCCTTAGTCCTTCTCAAGTATCTAAGGATACATTTCACCGCCTTCCAGTGTTCCTCACCTGGATCAGCCTGATATCTACTAGTGACACTTAGTGGGTGTGCCACATCAAGCCTAGTACATAGCATTGCATACATGATAGATCCTATTGCTGAAGCATAAGGAACTCTATCCATGTATGCTCTCTCTTCAGGTGTCTTGGGAGACATTTCTTTAGAGAGATAAATTCCATGCCTTATTGGAACGAGGCCTCTTTTGGAATTTTTCATGCAAAACCATTTGACTATTGTATCTATGTACATAGATTGGGATAAGCCAAGCATCCTTTTGGACCTATCTCTATAGATCCTTATTCCCATAATATAGGATGCTTCTCCCAAATCTTTCATGGAGAAGTTTTTGGATAACCAAGCCTTTACTGATGACAACATTCCTACATCATTCCCAATGAGTAGAATGTCATCAACGTAAAGTACCAAAAAGGTAACTGCGCTCCCACTAGTCTTTTTGTATACACAAGGTTCATCTTCATTCTTAATGAAGTCATAAGATTTGATTGCTTCATCAAATCTTAAGTTCCAAGTTCGGAATGCCTGCTTTAATCCATAAATGGATCTTTGCAGCTTGCATACCTTGCTTGAATGCTCTTTGGAAGTGAATCCATCAGGTTGTATCATATACACCTCTTCTGGAAGGTTCCCGTTAAGGAATGCTGTTTTCACATCCATTTGCCATATTTCATAATCATAGAATGCGGCGATAGCAAGAAGTATTCTGATTGACTTAATCATGGCAATTGGAGAAAATGTTTCGTCATAGTCAATGCCTTGCCTTTGACGATATCCTTTTGCTACCAGCCTTGCCTTATATGTGTCAATCTGTCCATCTGCTCCGATCTTTCTTTTAAAGATCCATTTACTGCCAATAGGTACTATACCTTCTGGCAGATCAACCAAGTTCCAAACTTGGTTGGCATACATGGACTGAATTTCAGAATTCATTGCCTCTTGCCATTTTTCTGATTCTTGACTATTTATGGCTTCTTGGTAGGTTTGAGGATCATCATCCTCATTTAAGTGTACTTTTGGCTTGCCATCATCGATGTGTCCAACATATCTTTCAGGCTGCTTAGGCACTCTACCTGATCTGCGAACCTTTTGTGTATCATCTTGAACAAGTTCTTGAGTCAATGGTTCAGTAGATGAACTAGTGTTGATTTGTGAGTCTAAAATTTCTTCCAGTTCTATCTTGTTCCCATTGTCTTCTTTTGAAAGATATTCTTTCTCTAAGAAGACAACTCTTTTTGCGACAAACACCCTTTGATCGCTGGGCTGATAAAAATAATATCCAAAAGTCTCTTTTGGATATCCCACAAATCTACATTTCTCTGTCCTGGAATCCAGTTTGTCTGGATCATGTCTTTTGACATGTGCAGGACAACCCCAGACTCTAACATGCTTAAAGTCTGGTTTCTTTTCTTTCCATATCTCATATGGAGGGGAAGATACTGACTTACTAGGAACTTTGTTCAACAGATATGCAGCAGTCAACAGTACATATCCCCATAAAGAGATTGTAAGTTTAGCATAACTCATCATTGATCGTACCATATCTAATAAAGTACGATTTCTCCTTTCTAATACACCATTTAATTGTGGTGTATAGGGAGGAGTCCACTGAGACAAAATACCATTATTTTTAAGATATCGTGTGAAATCTGTACTTAAGTATTCACCCCCTCGATCTGATCGAAGAGTTTTGATACTCTTTCCAGTATGGTTCTCAACTTCATTTTTAAACTCTTTAAATTTCTCAAAAACTTCTGACTTATATTTCATTAAATATATGTAGACATATCTTGAGAAATCATCTGTAAATGAAACAAAGTATGAGTAACCACCCATAGCATGAGTGGACATTGGACCACATACATCACTATGTATTAGTTCCAATAAGTCCTTAGCTCTTTCTCCATGTCCTGAGAATGGAGCTTTGGTCATTTTTCCCATGAGACAAACTTCACAGGTTGCAAATGATTCATAATCAAATGGATCAAGATATCCATTCTTTTCCAACCTTATGATCCTGTTCTCATTTATATGACCTAGCCTACAATGCCATAGGTACGATTTATTCACATCCTTATCTATTCGTTCAAGAGATTTATTTACCAGACAAACATCATATGAAATATCAAGTAAATATAATCCATTCAATAAATATCCGGAAGCAAACAATTTGTCTCCTTGATAAATGGAACAACCTTTATTCTCTAGTTTCATAGAATATCCTTGTTTATCTAAACATGAAATAGATATGATATTCCTAATAATGGTTGGAACATAATAACAATCTATCAGTTCCAATGAGTCTCCTGAGGGCATCTGAAGTCTTGCTGTCCCCACAGCTAACGCAGCAACTTTTGCTCCATTCCCGAGCCTCAGATCCACGTCTCCGCGGTTCAATCTTCTTTTACTTGTTAACACCTGCAAGTTATTGCAGATATGAGAAACACATCCAGTATCTAATACCCAAGATGTTGATTCTCTATAAGACAAGTTAAGATCGATCATGAGAATACCTGAAGCTTCACCAAGCTTCTCCTTTGCTTTTTCTGCTAGATAAATCTTGTAGTTTCTCTTCCAATGACCTTCTTTATGGCAGTGAAAACACTGACCTTTATCATTGACTTTAGCTTTGTCCTTTTGAACCGCCGGTTTGCTTTTCACTAGCTTCTTAGGCTTACCTTTCTTAAAGGTCTGTCCAGCTTTTTTCTTCTTGTTGGTCTTACCAACAAGCATTACATTTGGCTTATCTTTCTGGATAGTACCTTTTGCTGTCTTCAACATGTTGAGCAGCTCAGCCAGTGTAACTTCAATTTTGTTCATATTGAAGTTGATGATAAATTGTGAAAATGAATTTGGAAGGGACTGTAGGATTAAGTCAATGCTCAGGTCTTTGTTCATAACAAAGCCGAGCACTGCAAGCCTCTTAATCCATTCTATCATCTTGAGCACATGAGTTTGCACAGATGTGCCCTCGCTCATTCTGGTCATGAGCGATTTCTTAGATATCTCATATCTTTCTGTTCTGGATTGTTCACCGAACAACTCTTGTAGGTGATTCAGAATGGTCTTAGGTTCCATGTTATCATGCTGTCGTTGCAGTTCATTGTTCATTGAACCAAGCATATAACACTGGACCTTGACAGAGTCCTCCTTCCAATTTTCATATTTCATTAATTCATCCTTGTTAGCATTTTCACCGGGTTGTACTGGATCTGGTTGATCCAGGACATAGGCTAGGTTTGCACACCTGAGGACAATCTTCAGGTTGCGTAACCAGTCAATGTAATTTGGTCCCGTGAGTTTGTTTGCATCAAGTATGCAACGAAGGGGGTTAGGTGACGACATAGCGACCTGTATGGAAATATATAAAAATGAGCAAATAGTTCTTAAAATCAGATTTAGGACTTTTAATCTTGATTTAGGCTCCCACTATTTTTCGGCGATTTGTATGACCCTCTAATATACAGAACGGGAGATTCCGGTGATCTCCTAGTGGGGATCAGAATCCTTCGGGCAACATGCATGTGACCTTGTGGTAGCACAACAAATCACATTAAGTCCCTTTGGCAGTCAACTCTTGACAGTTGCAACATTTGCAATATCCGATCGATTTAACCCCTGAATCAGAATGACCTTGTGGTAGCACAACAAATCAAATGATTCAGTTAAGTTTATCCATCATTACTTAGATGACATGAATTCATAGTGCAATCCTTGTGGTAGCACAACAAAACTACACTATTTGTCCATTCATCTTAATGACATTGCATGTCGTAGATCTAGGTTAATTTCTAAATCAAATAGACCTTGTGGTAGCACAACAAATCCATTTGAGATAAGAATTATTCTGAATATCTCACGTTTACAACTTAAATTTTAAAAAGATGGTTTTTGATTTGATTTATAAAAATCGTGCTATCAATAGTATTTCGATTTGAAGTATCATTATACTTAATAGAAATATATATATAATAACATAGTCCACAAATATCACATATATTCAGAAAACTTAAATGGGGATGATCATGGACTGCTAAAGCTACTATGGAATCATCGGAGCCAAACGATGATCCATAATAGAATCCTAATGTGAAAACATCAACATTGGTTCCATTTGATGCGAGTCCTTCCTCCAGAGGTGTCTTCAGAAGATCACGTCCTCTAAACTTAATCCGAAACATTTAAATATGAAATTCAGGACTCGCAAGTCCATAAATGTACATTTAAAACAATAAGAAACCTTGATCTTATCAAGGGGAGTACAATCTTATAGGAAGGTAGAGAGTACATCTGGATTAAGAGAGAGGAGGACACGCAAGTCCTATTTAAAATACCAAATGAAATAAGCATCGCATTTATTCACACCAATCATCACATGATAATAATAAGTCCATGATCATCCCACCACAAAACACATCACATGCATCACAATCATCACATAATTGCAGTTTGATATTAAATTTTATAAATATAAAATTATAATACCAATTAGTTTTTGAAATAACATTTATTTCAACATTATCAATAATATTCAAAGCATTATTGACTAATGAAATAACTAAACTATTCAGTTAATCTAAATCTTAATTCAAACAATTTGAATAGAAAAATGTAATCAAGTTATGCATAAAATCAGTTTAAAACATTTTTAAACTAATTGATTTAATAGGGAAATTAATTATCTAAAACAATTTTAAATAATTAACTAACACCCTATTAACAATAAAGCCCTTTAATTGAATAACAATTATTAAACAGTTTAATAAACTGTTAATAATCATAAAAATAATTAATAACGTTTATTAATTATTCCTATAATTATTCTGTTTTAAAACAATTTTAAAATGGGCTGAAAAAGGGCTAAAATGGGCTAATAATGGGTTTAAAGGGGGTTTAACAGTTATTAAAAAGAATTTTAATAATTATTTGAAATGGGCCCAGCCCATTAGGGCCCAATTGGCCTGGACCCGGCCCCTGGTTCGGCCAGGGTCAAGCCCTGGCTCGGCCAGGGGTCCGGCCCGGCCCCCGCCCAGTCCGACCGGGTCAGGACCGGCGGCCCGGCCGCATCTTCTTCCCAGCCGAAGCAGCAGTTGTAGGAACCCTAGAGTTCTCACCCCGGCGGCGCCGCCGGCCCTGCCGGTGATGCCCCCCGGCGCCGGCAGGGTCACCGGCGGTGGCCAAAAACACATCCGGCCAAGCCCCAAAAATCCCAAAATTCTGAATTTTGCAGGTTCCAAACCGTGTTTTGCGGATTGATTTAGCAGCCCTACATGGGCACTCCGGCGCCGATCATCATGCCGAATGTGAAGTGGTGACTATCACCAAGAGATCTAGAGATTCGGCCGGCCATCCCAACGCTTGGGAAGCGAGTACGAAGTCACCGAAAAACTCCGGTTCATCATCACATGAAGAACTCCGAAAACCCCAAATTTAAATCCGGGATCAATTTGCAATAAATTTTAGACATTCTAAGAACGTGGGAACGATTCCCAGATTATTAAAATATTTTTTAGCCCAAGAACACGTACAATACGGGTTCTTCACGCATAACGAGAAAAACACGCAAAACGATGTCATTTTACGACCGAACCAGCAACCTGGCTCTGATACCACTGTAAGGAATCGCCAAGAACGCAGCGGAGAATAAAATCGATTCCATTGTATCGGTTGCTGGGATCGTAAAACGGACATTAAAATAAACGTGGGAAGAACGGTTCTTCACCTTTGCGGGGTTTCGAATCTCCTGTGGATGATTCCGACTCGGTAATCGCGCACGCGCACGATCTCTAGAGGTATCCACACGAGCTCCTGCTGCAGACGCGATTTCCTCCACGACTTGAGTGCTCCGACCAGATCTCAAATCCACCGTGCGCGGAGAGAGACATATCTACTCCAAGAGAGAGAGAAGGAGAGAGAGAGAGGAGATAGAGAATCTTGGGTGTAAAATTCGTCCAACTAACCTTTTTACCCCTCCCCCTTGCCCCTCCTTATATAGAAATAAGGATAAGCACAAGGATTAATCCTCATGATTATCCAAGAGTTTGGCCTTGGATAATTCTCCATTAAATCTTCATGTTTATCCTGCGGCTTTTCATAAAAACCCAGATAAGCATGAAATTTAACGTCTCTCACCGTCTGACGAGAACTCTTATGTGTGTGACCCTCTAGGCCCATATATCAGTCCGGTTGCAGGCCCATTAAACTTAGAACTGTTTCTTGAGTTTAATATTTATTAATTAACATTTAAACATCATATGTTAAATGATTAATTTAATAAACAAGTGAATTATCATCTGATGATAAATTCACTTGGCCTTTTGATCATGAACAGCACCAAACACTACCTCATGATCCCAGAAGATATAAGGGATATTGTTCCCTTCAATTGAACCTTTCCGTCTGCAGATACCGCACATATATAATCCTTCACTCATGCAATGTCCCAATAATGCAAAGGTATGATTTTATAGTCAAACCCTCTTTCGCATTATCCAGATGGATTACAGTACTCAGTTAATATCTAGAAAGACATCTCTTTCATTTGACCCTGGCCAGGGATTTCTATGTACACATCCATAGGACATTCTCTCTCCAGTCTTATACCAAAAGTGAGTGATCCCTTGTTGTTCACTCAATTACCTTCGCAAGTTTTCCACTGTATCCGAAAGACCGACTATCGTGGACTTAATGGTTAAAGTCCACAAGTCAGAGAATCAAGATACAATGGTCCACAAACAAGGTATCATTGGTGACTCAGGTCAAAGGACCAACTGTGCTACGGCAACGATTGAATTCCCTGGTTGACTAATAGGTATAATTACCATCCAGGAATTCTTATTTGGGTCTGTTCAGTGAACTCATTCTCTAATGAGCACCCACATGTTTGTCTTAGTGTCACCATACGAGTGAATGTGAGATCATTCACCCTCATCATATGAGCAGACATAACTTGTGTCGATCTTATCGGATATTTAATGTCCATCTCAAATATCCTATGATCGAGAACTGTTTAAGCCAATTGACTGAGGATATTGATCTCACTATCATGATCTCATCATGATTCAATATCCCATACATTTGTCTATGGACCTTCATTACGATAGTTAATTTGCGAGAACTATGAATGAAGAAATGATTGCCTTTATTAATAATTTGAACTAGAATGTACAATGATTGGCTTTGAGGCCACCCAATTCTAACATCTTCATCATCTTGTACTAAGACAACCCCACCGCATCATCCAGGACATAAATGTATAAAATTAGAGGTTTGTCTAGAGATAGTGGTCTCAAGACAGGAAGACTTGCTAGATATGTCTTCAATCCATTAAATGCCTCCTGACACTTATCGTCCCAATCAAACTTGACTCTCGGCTTAGTAAGCTCGTAAAACGGCTTACCCCTTTGTAAGTACTGGGAGACAAAACGGTGAAATAATTGCAACCTTCCGATTAATTCTCTTAATTCTTTCAAATTTCAGAGATGTGTCATTTCTCTAAAAGCCTTAGCCTTGTTTGGATCGATCTCAATGCCCCATTTGCTCACGATGAATCTCAACAGCTTTCCTAATGATACACCAGATACGCACTTTTTGGGATTCATCTTCAATTGATATTCTCTTGACCTTTCTAAAACTCTCGCCAATACCTTGGTATGCTTAGACTTAGTTTTGGATTTCACTAACAGATCATCTACATACACTTCTAAATCAATGTGCATCATATCATGGAACATAGCCATCATAGCCCTCTGATAAGTGGCTCCGGCATTCTTCAGTCCGAACGGCAAAACAACATAACAATAAGTGCCCCAAGGTGAACGACGTCTTCTCTTGGTCCTCTTCTGCCAAGTGAATTTGATTATACCCTGAGAATCCATCTATGAATGACAATGTTTCATAACCATCTGTGTTGTCGATGAGTACATCTGTGTGAGGCAGTGGAAAGTTGTTTTTAGGACATGCCCGATTCAAATCTCGGAAGTTAATGCAAATCCTGACCTTCCTATCCTGTTACATGACCGGGACTATATTTGCTACCCATTGCGGATAGAGGACAACTCTAATAAATTTGACTTTATGCAATTTATCGACCTCTTCTTTCATCTTCAAAGCCATATGAGGGTGGAATCGCCTCAAATTCTGTTTAACCGGGCTAGCTTCATCTTTCATTGTTAATCGGTGTTCCACTAAGAAAGACTCTAATCTCGGCATATCTTCATAGCTCCAGGAGAAAGTGTCCTTATAGTCTTTGAGAACTCGAACCACTGCCTCCTCATCTATTTTAGAAAGATTTTTACTAACGAGGACAACCTTAGGTTCGTCTTTAGTCCCTAGATTAATCTCTTTGGTAGGCTCTTTTACGGCAGCAGAGGGTTCATCAAATCTCTTCACTCCACTAGCATACACCTCAGCCGCGCCCTCGTCAACTTCTTCTTCTTCAATAATGGGGTCTTTCTCATGTAACAATTCATATATCCATACCCGTCATCGACTAACTCATCAACTTCACATTCTTTTGGCATCTGAATGGGATTCTCTAACAGCTGGGGAATCTGAGAGCAAGAAAGGCATCTTAAAGCTAGATACTAGAGGTATCTATCTGGAACTTTTCTACCCTTTGACTTCCTAATTTGACTAACTTCACTAGACTCCCTAACTTCATTAAATTGCCTATTGCTAGACTCACTATCTTGACCTAGTGAGGACGAAAAAGGATAAAATCAAGGGATACATGAGAGAATACAGGTGAATCCTTCCGAGAGGAGGGGCAAAGCTGATCTAGAAGAGAGTCTTGCTCGAATGACCCGCGCAATGGGGTATATTCGGACAAGTAATATGATGTTTCCTCGACTAGGATATGAGAGGAGGGAGTTGTCAAATTGTCGTTTTTTTTTTTTTTGAGATTTTGAGTGTTAATCATGAAACATGAATGAATATGTAAAGGAGGAGAATGAGAAGGTAACAGCACCAAGGCCAAAGGATTGGGGGGGTCATACAATAGTATGTCCCAAATCAGATAAAAAATCCTTTCAGGGTCAAGAGGGATCTGAGGGAGGAGGTCTTGTGGGGACAAAGTAACCATAATGGGTGGAGCCAGAGGAATATGTTCAGTAATGCCCTCGACCAAGTCGGGGTCAGGAGCAGAGTGCAGAATAGGGTATGGAGGGTGAAAATATGATGGGGATAGGTTCCCCTCCAGAGAAGATCAGTGGTGAATCCAGGCTAATAAGGGTCATCAGGCTCCCCTTCGTCTATCTCTTCACTTAGTAAAATTCTCTTATCAAAGATGGCCCCAGGCCCTTCAAACAACTCATCAATCAATGGAGGCCACTTCGGTTCTGAGGGATCAAGGAGCAGCCTGTTCAGTGCAATGAACATGTCCTATGTATCGAACCAGCTATACCACTCGCACTCCGGATCTTGAGTCTTCCTCCTCTTCATTAGCCGCAGAGCCTCCAAGGATTGGTATGTCAGCAATTCAGAACAATGCCTGGCTAAGTCTCTCCCATATATGTCATGTAGGTCAAAGTGGGAAGTGAGCACCACCGTGTCGTCGTTGTTATGATTAATCACGGGTCTCTTAATAAAATGTGTATATAAGGTCCAAATTAAGGGATTCCGGTTTTCTTTACACGGTGTGGTCATCGTCTTCCAGATTTTTTGACCATTTTTATCTTCCTGCTGCTGAACAATGTGTCATTTCACCTTCGCTGGCCTATAGCCCAGACTGTAAGGACTGAGGTTTCGGGTTCTGTTTTTGGGTCGGGTTCGGGTCGGATCCCTTGGTTTGGACCCTGTGTGGGGTCTTCAGATTGCTGACTGAATGGCGTCAGCACTGCTCGACGCCTTTCAAAAGGCGTCAGGTTGTGTGGACGCCATTCAGAACTGTTGGTTGTTGCGCCACGTGGGCGGGTTTTGGGCCGCGAGAGTACGGCCCCGGTCACATCGTCTGAACGGCGTCCAGGTTGGCCGACGCGATTCAGACTGTGACCTCTGCGATGTCAGGGTGCGGCGCCAGAGCGTTGTCAGTACGGCCTGTCCTGTCGTCTGAACGGCGTCCACAGTGAGCGACGCATTTCAGACCGCTGTCAGTACGGCCGTCCTGTCAGACTGAATGGCGTCTACCTCGATCGACACGTTTTAGCGGGATTCTGGTTGACCCCGCGAGCCTTCCCTTCTTTCCCTCATTTCTCGCCTTCACTCTCTCTCTCTTCGCTCTCTCCGCCCTCTCCGACCTTCTTCTTCCCCTTCCCTTCCTCTTCTTCCTCTTCCACCACTCCAACACCACCTTACCTCTCACCTCTACCTCCACCACTTCCTTCGCGGTGTTCCACTCTCCGGACGGCGGCCGACGTCCCGGCGGAGTGGCGGCGTCCTCGAGGGTACCGACGGCGGTGTGCGGTGCGGCGGGACGGCGGCACGGAGCTTGGCGGAGTTCAAGAACCGGTAGGGGGACGAACCTTGCATGTGTTGCTCGTGATTTCCTTGGCGTGGCATGTTATGATTTGGGTTAGAATGAGCATGTTTAGGGGGTGTTCTTGTGGGTATGGCCGTGCTCGTGAACGTGGTTTTGTAGCATGCTTGTGGTAGATGGTTTCCTCTTCCTTCCCCTTCTTTTTGGGGCTTTTTCGGGGCGTTTGGGGTTAAGGGTGAGACCCTCGGGCCGAACCAGGAAACCTGGTTTCTGGCGCTAAATGGCGTCGTGCCTGGTCGACGCCTTTCCAAAAGACGTCTGGTCAGTACGACGCGTTTTAGGGCAGAAACCTCCCTGTTCGAGGTTTCCTGAGTTAGGGGTTCTGCGCTAAATGACGTCATGGATGGACGACGCCTTTCAGAAGGACGTCGGGCCATCATGACGCCATTTAGGCAGGAAATGCCCCCGTTTAAGGGTTCTGCAATCTGGATTTCTGGGTTGAATGACGTCGGGCGACCCTGACGCGTTTTAAACGGCGGCTTCACTGGTGGACGCGTTTTAAGGATAATCTGGCTTTTAATAAACCTGTCTAAGGGTCTTGAATGGCGTCGACCTCGGTCGACGCGATTCAAGACAGGAATGCTTAATTCTGTTATCTCATACGTGTTTCACGGTGGGATGGTTCAAATGCATGCTTTGGGTTGTATATTGAGACGGAGGACTTCTGCGTGAGTGGAATTGCATCACCTGTGTATGTGTGTGTGTGCTTTAGCTATATACTGAGACTGGGGTTTACTGTGCGAATGGAATTATGTTATATGTGTGGTTGTGTTATGCGAATGTGGATCGGGTTAACTGTGGTTTACGTCTGTCACCATGGGCCGATGGGAGAAGGGCCATGGTGTCTGTGAAGTGGTGCATGTTGTGTTTTACCCTTGGCTGAGACAAGTAGAACCACCTTAAGCCTGTCGGGCCGGAGTAGCTGGTGTGCTATCCGAGGGGTTGCTGTTTGATCTCAGCGGGTCGGGGTTTCCCTTGGTTGTCGTGACAGCTTCTGGCGTGTCTCTTGCTGTGGAGCTGGTGGTGTTTCTGGTGGGAGTTGGTTTACCCTTTAGCCACTGGGCCTGATGTGACCTTTGATCAAGGTTACGAGTGGTACCCTTAGCCCTTTGGCCTGACGCAGCCCGGGAGAGTTGGGTTTGTGGGTAGTTCCTGTAGCTTCGGCTTGACGGGGGTTCGCCGGTCCCCAGGGCCCTCCTGAAGCGCTGAGGCCTAGCGTGGAGGCAATCCGGTGGTAGGACAGTAGTCTAGACTGCTTGTGTGCACACGTAGCTGGCAGTGGCTGTACACTGGTTCCAGCTAGTCCTAGTTTGACTCACTGCCTCACCCTACAGTGCCCCGGAACACTGTAGGGGCGGACAGGCGTGAGCTGTGGTGGTAGTGTTGGGAGGCGACGTCTGACTTCGGTCAACAGTGTGGTTCAGTCGCTTCGTGGACTTTGTCTGAGAGTCGTGACTTTGTGTCGGGTTCTTCGGGTTACTTAGAATGGTTCTTGTTACACTGCTTACCGTGCGTTTCATATCGGAGTTGGGTGCTGTGTTTACTTCTTTACTTAATTGCCATTTATTCTTGTTGTTACACTTGTGGGTGTGTGAGTGGGAGGCAGGGGATCGGATGATACCTACTGAGCCCATTTCTGGTGTGGCTCACTCCCTGCGGTTTCAGGTGTGGACCTCGAGGCGAGCGGAAGCGTGGTGTCTTCTTGGCGTGCGGACCAGCAGCTGTCTTAGTTCCGGGGTATGCCCCGATGTTGTTGTACTTCCTTCTGCCTGTACTTATTTAATTGTTGGACATGTAATTATTGTTGGACTGTATACGGACATTGTTATTTTCCTTCCTGCGCACTTGCTTACCTTTGTAGTCCGTGAGATTGTTATATTTAGCCTTGTTTAGCACTTACTCCTCCAGATGTGTTGTGTGAGATCCGGGTGTGAACCCGCAGTTAATGGGCTGACATCCATTTAGTGACCGGGTCTCCGGTCATAGGATGGCGGGTCGTTACACAGACTGTTACCAGGTACCCTTCTATTGTCTTTGATAGGCTTGGTTCTGCCCTACAGTTGTGTGCCCAGGCCTTTTCTAGGTTGTTAACCACCCTTCATCATGATATCCCAACTAAGGGTACTCACGCACTTCCCCCTTTTAACAGCATCAACTTGACAAGGAACATGTATAGTGGCTTTCAAAGGATCAGCCGAAGGAGAACAAAACTGTAATACCGATAGAATGGGTTGTCGGCCAGGTAGAGGAGTCGTTTTGATGTTCAAAGAATGAGAGTAGCAAGGATTGGCATGCTCGTTACTTTAATAATCTATCCCTTATAAGGAAACTTGAGGCATTGATGATTTGTAGAAGGTATGGCCTCAAGGGATTTGATGTAGGGACGACCAATGATGCCTTTTAAAGAGGGGTCAATCTCCAAGATGTGGAACTCGACCTCGGCATGAGAAACATGACCTAACTTTACCTTTAAGTAAACCATTACTAGAGGGGAACGGGTAGAGTTGTTGTAGGCGGTAACAGAGATGGGTGAAGGCAACCACTTCTCCTTGGGTACACCGTAGAATTCCAAGGTCTTTGGTGATAGTACATTAATAGAAGCCCCTGTGTCAACCAAACATGCATCTACAACCTTCTTACATATGTTAACTGTAATGCTGAGTGCCATGCTGCTGGCCGCTATTGATGCTTGTTCAGATGCGTGAAATGTTATAGAGTGTTGATCCCCTTATGGAACTAGCAGTGTAGTTATCTTTTCTACTGGCACATTTTCACTAACCATCCCTTTCTACTGATACTCCATCAGAGCCTCTTGATGGATCTTAGATCTTTTGATCAGTTATAGTATGGAAATACGTGCCGATGTTCTGTCTAGCTGCTTCAGTAGGTCATACTGAGTGCCAGGTGCACTCTCTTCATTCTGAATTTCTTTTGACGGCTATGATGGGCCGTCTCTTACGGTGGACTGAGGGAAGACCTTATTGAAGATTCTCCTGCTTCGGAGCATATGCTGTTCAATATTAGAAGGTCCAGATGAGATCTTAAGTGCCACCGTCTTGATGAGTGGATTAGAGGGGGTAATGGGTTCGTAAACAAGTGATGGTGGGAGATTGTTTGGTGGAGGCGCTTGAACGCGGATGAGTGGTTTGGAAGGTTGTATGGTATTAGTGTGAATGGTTGGTGCAGATGATGTGGGAAATGGTATGCGTAGTAATGGTTTAGAAGGCATGAGGGGTTCGTGGTTGGGTTGCGGAGGGTTATTTGGTGGAGGCATGGTGGCGGAGGGGGTATTTGATTTAAGAAAGGTAGGTGGTGGAGTGGGTCTATGGTAGGCGGGTGTTGGTATGGGAGTAACAGTTATGGTTTCTGGTTTGAATATGTAGAGAATGCGGCGAGGCGGTTGCTCGGCGGTACTTGGTGTATGGCCTGTTGAGTAGACAGAGGAAGATTCCTCTTCCTTCCATTGTTGCCTCCTATTAGCCTCAAACTAGCTATTAGTGAGAATTGGGGCGACCTAATTTTGATGCTTCGGAAGCGGGTTCTACACTATGCCCATGTTTGGTGGTGTTGCTGCCTGTACTGGTGCTCTTTGCGTCTGTTGTTGCTGTTGTTGTTGCTGCTATGGCTGTGATCTTCTTGCCTTCAAGGTGGCTATGTATTTTCTCATCTCTTCCAAGTCAATACCTCCCTGGTCATTGAGATCATGGATGTAGTCCCTGAATTGGAAACACGCATCCACTGTATGTCCGAGTTGTCTATGGAAGACATAGTATCTGGACGCATCAGCATTTTGAGGCCATACAGTTTTCTCCTTAGGCAATACTAGGGCATTAGCTGCCATAAGGGCGTTGAATATGTCTACTAGAGATTCTGGGAGTGGAGGATAAGATGCCCTCTTTGGGCTTGGAGGTTTTCTCTGTTGATTGTAATCCCCTGATGGGGGGTACATTGTGGTATGTTGGCTGCTGATGTGGCTGGTTGAACGTCTGCTGATACTGCTGCTGAGGCTGATTGTAGGTTAGCTGGTATGGTTGCTGAGGCAGCTTGAAGCCTTGCTGATTCGGCGGTCTTTGCCCTGTATACTACGGCTGTTGCTGTTGGTTCCTCATGAACTGCGGTTGGTTATTATTCCTAGTGTTGATTTGTTTATGGGAAAGTGTGCCCTCAGTAGTGGGACCCATGCTAGGAGAGTTTGGCATGGCATGCTTCTGAGGTAGAGGTCTGTTGGTCAAAGATGTTGTAGAAGGTTGAATCTTTGAAAGCATTCTGGCAAAGGCGTGCCCTTTCATATAATTCCGCCATGCTAATTAAATTATTCCATGTGAGGACTAGCATATATTGGGGCGTGGCATTGGCACTCATCATTTTCACTTGTTTTGACTCAGACATATGATCCTTTGTTTTCTCTGCCATACCTCTCCATCTATCAGCATAGGTGATGAAGTCTTCATCATGCTTCATCTTTTCAACCACTAAATCAGTTATTGATAAGGACAGTGCAATTCTATCCTGGTATCACTGGATAAATTTTTTTGACACGATTTCATAATCCTCCACATCAGACGAATCCAACGAGAAAAACCACTCGAGGGCTGGTACCTCTAATGATTTCCTGAATAAGAATATCATCAATCTTTTGTCATTCTGTCAGAAGGAGGATTCATACATAAACTCCTTCAGGTGGGTGAAGGGGTTACCAGAATCATTGTACTTTCTATACATTGGCATTTTAGAAGGCGACATATGAACTATTGGCAAACTGGGGAGGGTGATCTCACGTACAGCCTTGACTCCCATCATTTTCTTAAAACTATTGAATTGCTCATCCATCCGGTCCATCTTTGTGAGTAGAGCCTGAGTCACTGGATCAATTTGGGGAGGAGGAGGTTATGGAGCAGAATAAGCTTGCCTTTTGGAGTAACTGGGGCAAGGGGGGTGTAGGTTGAGGTCCGGCAGCGCTTCCGTCATACCCGAAGGCATTTTGGTAAGTTGGCGTATGCGGTCTAGCCAGGTATCTCAAGGAAGATTGTTGTGGCCCAGACGGCCAGGGAGTAGAAACATGAAGACCCTCCATGGCTTGATGAACAGAGGGAATATGGTGAGGGGGAGGAACTTGACGAACAAAAGGGGGAACCGCGGGATTCGGTTCGTCAGAACGCAAGGGCGTCTTCCCTTAAGAATGGACTGGATCGCCTCAAATTGTTGAGAGTTCACGTGGGTAGCCAGAGCTCACAAGACAGTAACCAGATCAGGGGGGTTGTTAGGCGAAGGTTCAGCTTGATCTTGAGCCTCCTCATAAGTGGGATTGGAGATTATGTGCACATGAAGATGATTGGTACCAAGATCATACTGGTCATTAGTAAACTGAGCTTGATGAGGGGCATAAGCGTCTCCCTGTTAGTTTTAGGTGGCCTACAAGTCAATCTGACTATGTAAATCTCATTCATTTATTAATATAATGGCATAATATTCATTATGTGTAAATCGTATTAATTATCGTTTGATAATGAAGTTCGTGAATATGTGCTATAGTGATCAGATTATGATGAGATCATACTAATGAGACTGATCACTTAAACACACATATTCTTAATCGTTCCTAGTCGGAGGATATTCGAGAAGGACATCGGATATCCAGTTAGACTAGCACAGATTACTCTTGCTCATATGATGAGGGTGAGTGACCTCATAGTCACTTGTGCGGGGACACTAAGGCGAATCTGTAGGTTCTCATTGGAGAATGAGTTCACTGAACTGATCCGACTGAATCGCTGGATGGTATTGTACCTCAGTGTCAACCAGCTTGATTTTATTGTCGCAGTTGCGTGGATGGTCCTCAGACCTGAGACACCAAGGACACCTTGTTGGTGGACTTCTGTGCTTTGACCTTGGTTTACGAATCTCTAGCCGCAGGATTCTAAAACGCCAAGGATTGGGTACAGCGGAATACCGTCAAAGGGAATTGTGTGTCAATAAGGAATCATTCGCTCTTGGTACTTAGAGAGAGAATGCTCTAGGAAGGATGCGCGGAAGTCCCTGGCCAGGGCGGACGATAATATCGGGAAAAGAGTTTTCCGATATTCATCAGCGGCATCCAATCCAAGTGAGTCGACCGGTTAGGGCTTGATAGCACGCCATACCCTGATTAGACTCGAAAGCATTGTACGAATGAAGGATTATATCCACGCGTTAAATGTTGGTGGAAAGGTTCCAAGAGTGGGTTACTTAATCCTGATACCTTCCGGGTTCATGCGGTGTTGCTTGGCACCCAACGTAATCGGAGGCCCGGTCGAATTCGATGTGCGACATCAATTCGATTGATTAATTAATTAATAAAGAGTTATTAATTGATTAATAAAGCCAATGAGGAGTCACTGGGCTTATTGGCCTATTAACTGGACTGGTAATTGGGCCTAGAGGGTCACACGTAAAAGATTCTCAAGGCGATGGATAAATAAGTGGGTTTTATATAAACTGAGGGTTTTTATGAAAAATCGTGTTGTTAGTATAAAACATAGTGAACGGGCTGAGCAGGCCAGGCTGCTGGTAACCCTAGCCGCCCCTCCTCTATTTCTCTCTCTCTCTCTGGCATCCCAGACAGATCCAGATCTGCTCCGCCGCTTCTCCGACTCCCGTTCGACGGGAAATCGTCCGCGCGTTGCAGCGACCGGCGGAGGTTTCGTGGGCTGCGAAGAACGAGGAACGTGAGGATATCCGTCGCGAGGAGGATCGTGTGGACTTCGCTAAAGGCCGGGCGCTTTCGCGGCTTGCGGTGTCGCACCGACGGAACCGAATGGTTGCAGATTCGAATCCGCTCACGATAAGAACCGATAATCTGATTATCGTGTTTTTAGATTATTCGAGATGGGAATGGATTACTGTTTTTATTTTATTTTCCGCTGCGTAAGCGATCCGGAGAAACCCCAAGAACCTAACAGTGGTATCAGAGCCAGGTTCCACTGTTTCTCATCCCGTTTTGATCTCCGAAATTAATTTTTTCATGAATTATTCCATGCTATAACTTCAATTAATTATTGGATATGTGTTCATGCGATGAACACAGTTAATCAGATTATTTTCTTTCAACTTTTCGAAATTAATTTGGGGGTTTTTGTGTTCTTCGTTGGACGAAGAACGGAGAGTTTTCGGCGGCTTCGTACATGCTTCCCAAGCGTTGGGATGGCAGGCCGGATCCCCGGATCTCAAGAGGATAGTCAACACTATCCACTGGGCATGATAGCCGGCACCAGGGCAGCCTTGAAGAGCTGCAAAATCGAGCCCTAAGTTGGTCTTAAACGCTTAAAAACCAGATTTTGGGGAGATCTCAAGGGCTCGGCTGGCAATTGTTTGGCCACCATCGGCGGCCCTGTAGGTGCCGGGCACGTCGCCGGCGCCGGAGGCACTGCCGGCCGAGGCCTGTGCCGCCGGCAGGGGCCGGGCGGCGCCGCTACAACCCCATCCCCCACCTGCAAGTGTTGCAGGTTAGGGCGTCGGGTGCTCTAGTGGGGAGGAACCAGGCAAGCCGGCCCCGAGCCGATTCGGACCGGCTCGGCCGGGTCCGACTGGGGCAAGGGCCCAAACTGGGCTTGCACCGTGCCATGCCTGCCTTGGCTCGGACCAGGGTGCCCCTGGTCCAAGCCCCTGGTCGAGCTAGGGTTCGGGCCTAGTCCGAGCCTTGCACCCGAATGGGCTGAACCCTTTGCCCAATTCCCATTTGTTAAAACCCCATTTACCCAGATATTAATTAAATTGAATTTTTCTGTAAAATTTAAAATTGTTTTAAAATTTAAATTAGTATTCAATTTTAATTAATTTATTGTATTTAATGATTTTGAATCATTATGTCTATTAAGGATTTATTATTAATTAGCAATTAGTTGTTAATTAATTGAGGTTAATATTAATTTAAGTGTTAAATTAATTATTGACCTTAATTTGTCTAATTTTAAGAGTTAAAATTAGTAATCAATATTTATTAATCTAATTGTTAGAGTATTAATTATTAATACATCTAATTTTTAATTATTAATTTGAGTTAGTTATTGATTTAATTGTTAAATTAATAATTAACTTAGATGACGAATTTAAATGTTAAATTAGTAGTCCTTCATTAATTATTGTTAGTCATTAATTTAATGGTTAAATTAATGATAACTTTAATTATCTAATCTAAAAGTTAGATTAATTAATTATTAATTAGTTAGTGTTAATTATTAGTTTAAGAGTTAAATTAATAATTAATATTAATTAACTAATCTAAATGTTAGATTAGTAGTTAATAATTAATTATGGCTGATTATTAATTTAAGTGTTAAATTATTAATTAACTTTGTTGGACTAGTCTAAGAGTTAGATTAGTTATTAATAGTCTAATTGTTAGATTATTAATGGGGTTTAATCTAAGTGTTAGATTATTAGAAATGTTCTAATTTGCATGGAATAATTTGAAATTAGTAATTTGGAGTTTGTGCACATGTGATGTGTATTTTGATACTTTTAAATTAGATTTGATTGCATGTTAAATTGATTAAAAGTATTTTTGAAATTCAAATACCAATTTTGATTGGATCCATGAAAACTCTTTTATTTTAGCCATGTGATGCGCTGAATCATGTGTAGGATGTTTAAAACACACCATAGTCATGGATATGCACTTATTTAATTATTCATGTGATGAATGATGTATTTGTATAGATCGTGGATGAAAGATGTATGTTTATTAAATTGTTAATAAATAGAGATCTGCGTATCTCTCCCTCTCTCATTCTCCGATGTACTTCTACCTCCCTCTCTCCTGTACTCGCCATAAGGCCCTCTTCTATTTACATGTAATTCTAGAATTATTGTAATCTAATCGAGGTAACCGAGGAAGGAGCGAGGACGATCCATAGATGCAACCAGGAAGGCGACGTGATGCAGATCCTTTGCCTATGTGTTTGCTGCTTATCTAATGTAAATGTTATATTAGAATTCTGTGTGCGTTTGACTGTTGGCTTCAGTCAAACCCACTGCTATCCATGACCACACTTGACATGTATGAGATGTATTATTTTATTTTGATTATGAATCAAAGCAGGTATAGTATTTATTAAATATATACGACATATTTATACTATCACGTAGGAGAGACCAAGATAAAAGTTATCTAAATACCCTCATCTTAACTCTAAGCCGTAATGTGAGTAGTTAAGAACTTACCGCATGGTCCACCATCGTTATAGTCATAGGATTCGAATAACTTTAGGCAGGTTTGTTGTGCTATCCACAAGGCCTGTTTAATTGGAAGGAGAAACTGTGGCTATGGCATTAGATGCCTATATGATTGGGGTAGAGGAACCATGTAGGTTTGTTGTGCTATCCACAAGGGTTGCATGCAAATCTATACTCGTCGCGTAACGATGGTTAGCTTAGATCAGAATTAATGGTTTGTTGTGCTATTCACAAGGCCATTAAATCTCTGGGGGCCGAAGCTATGATCAGATATTACAAGGAGTTGCAAGTCCCATGAGTTGGGTGTTTTTTGATTGTATTACAGTTTGTTGTGCTATCCACAAGGCTGTACTGCAAGTCATTGAGATTTTGATCTCCACTAGGAGACTGTCGGCGTCTCCCGTTCTGTATAACTGAGGGTTATACAGTCCGTCGAAAATTAGTGGGAGTTAAAACTTGAACGAAAGACCATGTCTTGTTTTAAAAGTTAATAATTAAACATCTGCTAAATAGATTTTATTCATCTCCTGTAGGGAATTATGTCGTCGTATAATCTACTCCGTGGCATACTTAATGCCCTTTTGACTTACCTGATCTACTCAGATTGGCTCAAACACTTGAAGAATGTCTTCGGATCTGAGCAGATTGCCTACACCGATGATGCTGATCATCCTGCTGAATTGGCAGTAGATGCCTCTGAGACAGAGATGATCGCATACGATAAAAGATCGAAGGACAAAGGCAAAAGAGTACTAAAGCGTGACTGCTTCTACTATAAGTAGTATGGTCACTGGAAGAGGAACTGCAAGGAGTTCCTTAACGATAAAGCTCATGGAAAGGTGAAGCTATATGAGGTTTCAGATATCTATATGATAGATATCAACTTATCAGTTAGAGATTCCACATCTTGGGTATTGGATACCGGATGTGCTTCTCATATTTGTCATGATGCGCAGATGCTGACAAGTAAGCGCAAGCTGAGACAAGGCAAAGTGGAATTGAGGTTAGGAAACGGCGCAAAAGTTACGGCGATTGCTGTTGGGACAACAAACCTCAGGTTTCCATCAGGAGACGTCTTACTATTAGAAGATTGTTATTATGTTCCTAGCATAATAAAGAACATCATATCAGTATCTTGCTTGGACAAGATAGGATATTGGTTTACTATTGAGAATAGAAGTTGTTCGATTTATTATGGTAATAAATCAGTAGCTTCGGCATCTTTGATCAACGGTCTATATCTTTTAGATGTTTCTTATTACAATCTTTAAATTGATAATGCTCTTAAGAAGAGTAAGAATTGTGTGAACCAAGCCTACATGTGGCATTGTAGACTTGGGCACATTGGCGAAAGCAGGTTGCAAGAGTTGCACAAGCATGGTTACTTAACTATATTCGATTACAAATCATTTGCGACATGTGAATCCTGTCTTATGGGAAAGATGGCAAAATCTCCATTTACTGGACATGGAGAACGTGCCAAGGACATTCTGAAACTAATACATTCGGATGTATGTGGTCCAATATCCACCGAAGCCAAAGGTGGCTTTTCATACTTCATCACGTTTACCGATGACTTCTCAAGATTCGGCTATGTGTACTTAATGAAGTACAAGTCGGAAGCATTTGAGAAGTTCAAGGAGTTCAAGAATGAAGTAGAGAAGCAGTTAGGAAAGAGTATTAAACTCTTCGATCAGATCGAGGAGGAGAATACTTGAGTACTAATTTCACACAATTCTTAAAGAATAATGGTATCCTTTCTCAACTAACCCCTCCACATACACCACAGATGAATGGTGTATCAGAAAGGAGGAATCGCACCTTGTTGGACATGGTGCGATCCATGATGAGCTTTTCAGGATTACCAGTGTCCCTCTGGGGGTATGCTCTAGAGTCAGCAGCATACCTACTGAACAGAGTAGCCAGTAAGTCTGTGGCCTCTACTCCATATGAGATATGGAAAGGTAGGAAACCAGAACTTAAACATATTAAAGTCTAGGGTTGTCATGCTCATGTAAAGAGGCATGATCCAGATAAGCTAGAATCACGAACTGATAAATGCAGGTTTGTGGGATATCCAAAGGAAACCTTTGGATACTATTTTTACTATCCTGGTGAACAAAAGGTGTTTGTCGCCAAGAAAGATGTCTTCCTGGAAGAGGAATATCTTCTCCAGGAGGATAGTGGGAGTAAAATAGTACTGGAAGAGATTCCAGATCCCCAAATAACTGCATTATCATCAGATGAGATATCAGTTCCTGAATTTGTTCAGGTACACAAACATGAGCCTCGTAGATCTGGTAGATTACCTAGACTACCAGAACGATATGTGGGACATATCGCTGAAGGTGAGTGTAAGGTAGAATATAATGAGGATGATGACCCTAAAACCTACCAGGAGGCCATAGAAGGCCCAGAAGCCGAGAAATGGCGAGAAGCCATGAACTCAGAAATCCAGTCCATGTACACCAACCAAGTTTGGAACTTGGAGGACTTGCCCGAGGGTAATGTACCCATCGGTTGCAAGTGGATCTTTAAAAGAAAGATCGGTGGTAATGGTCGGATCGACACTTATAAGGCAAGGTTGGTGGCAAAGGGATATCGTCAAAGGCAAGGAATTGACTATGATGAGACTTTCTCACCAGTTGCGATGACAAAGTCGATCAGAGTTCTACTCGCCATTGCTGCACATTTTGATTATGAAATATGGCAGATGGATGTGAAGATTGCCTTCCTTAATGGTAACCTTGAGGAAGAGGTGTATATGATACAACCAGAAGGTTTCACATCCAAAGAATCTCCAGATAATGTGCGCAAGCTTTAGAGGTCCATTTATGGACTGAAGCAAGCTTCCCAGAGCTAGAACATGAGATTTGACAAGGCTGTCAAGTCTTATAACTTCATTAAGAATGAAGATGAACCTTGTGTGTACAAGAAGACCAGTGGGAGTGCAGTCACCTTCTTAGTTCTTTACGTAGATGACATACTACTCATTGGGAATGATGTAGCTATGATGTCATCAGTAAAGATTTGGCTGTCAAGAAACTTCTCTATGAAGGATTTGGGAGAAGCATCCTACGTATTGGGAATACAGATCTATAGAGATAGATCAAAGAGAATGCTTGGAATGACCCAATCCTTGTACATAGATACCATAGTCAAAAGGTTTGATATGGAAAATTCCAAGAGAGGTCTCATACCGATGAGACATGGAATTAGTCTATCAAAGGAGTAGTCTCCTATGACTCCTAATGAGAGGGCACTCATAGATAGAATACCCTATGCCTCTGCCATAGGATCTATTATGTATGCCATGCTATGTACACAGCCTGATGTTGCATTTGCTCTAAGTGTTATGAGCAGATTTCAGGTTGATCCAGGCGAAGAGCACTGGAAGGCAGTAAAATGTATCCTTAAATACTTGAGAAGAACTAAGGATATGTTTCTTGTCTATGGAGGAGGTAACTTGAAACTGCGAGGCTTTACGGACTCGAGTTTCCAGTCAGATCCAAATGATAGCAAGTCAATGTCTGGATTCGTGTTTACTTTGAACTGAGGAGCAGTGTGCTGGAAAAGTTCAAAGGAAACAACCACTGCAGATTCGACGACTGAAGCTGAATACATCGCTACAGCTGAAGCCGCCAAGGAAGCAGTGTGGTTGAAGAAATTCATCACCGACCTTGGCGTAGTTCCCAGCATCTCTGAGCCTGTTCCGCTGTTGTGCGACAACAATGGAGCGATTGCGCAAGTAAAAGAGTCGCGGTCTCATCAGAAATCGAAACATATTCTGAGGCGCTTTCACCTTATCAGAGAGATCATATCCAGAGGAGATGTAGTAGTGGAAAGGGTTCCATCTATCGACAATGTAGCAGATCCACTGACAAAGCCGTTGGCTCAAATTGTATTTGAGCGTCACCTAGAGTCTATAGGCTTATTGTATAAAGGTGATTGGCTTTAGTCTAAGTGGGAGATTGTTAGTTTTAGGTGGCCTACAAGCCAATCTGACTATATAAATCTCGTTCGTTTATTAATATAATGGCATAATATTCATTATGTGTAAATCGTATTAATTATCGTTTCATAATGAAGTCCGTGAATATGTGCTATAGTGATCAGATATGATGAGATCATACTAGTGAGACTGATCACTAAAACACACATATTCTTAATAGTTCCTAGTCGAAGGATATCCGAGAAGGATATCAGATATCTAGATAGACTAGTACAGATTACTCCCGCTCATAAGATGAGGGTGACTGATCTCATAGTCACTTGTGTGGAGACATTATGGTGAATATGTAGGTGCTGATTAAAGAATGAGTTCACTTAACTGATTCGACTGAATCGCTGGATGGTATAGTATCTCACTGTCAACCAACTTTATTCTATTGTCGCAGTTGCGTGGATGGTCCTCGGACCTGAGACACCAAGGACACCTTGTCGGTGGACTTATGTGTTTGACCTTGGTTTACGAATCTCTAGCCACGGGATTCTAAAACGCCAAGGATTGGGTACAGCGGAATACTGTCGGAGGGAATTGTATGTCAATAAGGAATCATTCGCTCTCGGTACATAGAGAGAGAATGCTCTAGGAAGGATGCGCGGAAGTTCCTGGCTAGGGCGGACGATAATATCGGGAAAGGAGTTTTCCGATATTTATCAGCGGCATCCAATCCAAGTGAGTCGACCGGTTAGGGTTTGATAGCAGGCCATACGCTGAGTTGACTCGAGAGCATTGTACGAATGAAGGATTATATCCATACGATAATTGTCGGTGAAAAGGTTCCAAGAGTAGGTTACTTAACCCCGATACCTTCCGAGTTTACGCGGTGTTGCTTGGCACCCAATGTGATCGGAGGCCCGATCGAATTCGATGTGCGACATCAATTCGATTGATTAATTAATTAATAAAGAGTTATTAATTGATTAATAAAGCCAGTGAGGAGTCACTAGGCTTATTGAGCTATTAACCGGACTGGTAATTGGGCCTAGAGGGTCACACGCAAAAGGTTCTCAAGGCGATGGATAAATAAGTGGGTTATATATAAACCGGGAGTTTTTATGAAAAATCGCGCGGTTAGTATAAAACATAGCGAACGGGCTGAGCAGGCCAGGCTGCTGCTAACCCTAGCCGCCCCTCCTCTATTTCTCTCTCTCTCTGGCGTCCCAAATAGATCCAGATCTGCTCCGCCGCTTCTCCGACTCCCGTTCGACGGGAAATCGTCTGCGCGTTGCGGCGACCGGCGGAGGTTTCGTAGGCTACGAAGAACGAGGAACGTGAGGATATCCGTCGCGAGGAGGATCGCGTGTACTTCGCTAAAGGCCGGGCGCTTGCGCGGCTTGCGCTGTCGCACCGACGGAATCGAACGGTTGCGGATACAAATCCGCACACAGCAAGAACCGATAATCCGATTATCGCGTTTTTAGATTATTCGAGACGGGAACGGATCGCTGTTTTTATTTTATTTTCCGCTGCGTGAGCGATCCGGAGAAACCCCAAGAACCTAACACTCCCTCATATTCAACGTGAAAGAAGTTGGAGTTATGGGGGGCATTAGCATCTCCCTCATTTTCAGAATGGTAATCATAATTGCGAGGGACACTAGCATCTCCCTCATATTCAAACACATCTTCCTGTTCAATGGCAACCATGCCGAGAGTTCTACCTGATCGGAACATCATGATGTTAAGTTTTGGCAAAGAATTTCAAACAAGTTGTGCAAAGGATTAGCGAACAAGTAGATGATTACGTTACTTTAGGATTCCTTGTTGAATTATTTGAATTGTTAAACAAAAATTCACTCAACAGGGTAGGATCCTAGTTTCTGTTCAATTTTTCCACCGTTATACTCTATGGTTTTCTCACAACGTTATGAATAACTAACCAGGACTTCAATTAGTACAACCAACCCAATGAACAAGGAGGAATACCTTGCTTTTGGGGACTTACGGAGGTCTTAACACAAACCACTCTAGTTTGACTAAAGGACCGACCCAGTTAGAGAGAGGCAAGAGTGCTAAGAAAGGTGTTCCTATAAGGGGAGGGTAAGCCCCAATGCAAATGACCTACAGCCTAGATGGCCTCTAATGTAATCTAAAATAAATATAGGTAACAAAAGAGATCAAAGATCCGAGAAATGATGACCGAGAGAAGAAACTGGTTGAATCGCGTCGCTGTTCACCGACACTGTTCAACACAGTAGCTTCTTCTGTTCACAGAAACTCGGGTAGCGGGGCCAATAGGAACATGTGGCTGAATGGCGTCTTTCCATGACGACGCAATTTGAATCGTGTCGCTCTGTCTAGACGTTATTCTTAAACAAAGAGCAATTTCGAGGACAATCCTCTCCCAAATTATCAAGATAAACATAAATCTAATTGATCATGCAAACTCAAGTTAAACAGATTTATTATCATGCAAACAAACATAAACTCAATCAACCACACACTTCTTATCACACTCACAACTTCCAATCAATCATGGGAGGGCAAGATCTTGCCGCAAAGGGGTGTGCACGTTGTGCACGTAGGGATAAAAGTAACTAAAATCATCAATTGGTGAAAGTAGTGCCCGAGGGACACAAGTGGTGCACCATGGGTGCCCAACGATAAAAAGTAAGAACAAATACTGAAAGACGGTAAGACCAAGTCCTACCGTAATTGCCGAAAATCTGTAGGTGCTCAAATCGTGTGTGTTATTTTCATGAATTTCATGTTGTTTGTATGATAAATAAAACTATTGAAAACTAAAGAAAACGTGACCGCCAGAAACTGTAAAAGTTTCAAAGAAAGATTGATCACTTACCACTTCAAATTTGGGAGATTGGGCTCTTAATTCTCTCTTCTTGGCCGGCCAAAGAAAAAGAGTCCTTTTTGTAACATGTTCTTGCTTTTGATTTCTTGATGGTTATTCCTTTGGATCTCCTTCTTTCTTCTTCTTCGTACCTTATAAAAAAAAAAGATTAAACAAGAAAGAATCTAATTATAATTAAAGTAGAATACTATCTATTCTAATAAGAAATTTAAACATCCAACTAAACTAATTTACTCACTTGATTGTTGTTCTTTAAACCCCTAATATGCATATAAGTTTGGAAAATAATGATGTGTGTATGTGTGAACATGAAGTGATGATGATGATGAACTATGGAAAATAATGATGTGTGTATGTGTGAACATGAAGTGATGATGATGATGAACTATGGAAAATAATGATGTGTGTATGTGTGAACATGAAGTGATGATGATGATGAACTATGGAAAATAATAAATAAACTATATGAAATTAATGAAAAGCTAGAAAGAAATTAGGGAAAGAAGATGGTTGGTTGGGTCCTCCATAGCCTTGGCCTTCAAGAGCTTCAAAGGATGAATAGGATGAGGAAGAAGAAGCCTTAGATGTAGCTTCTCTTGCTGCCCACGTTTTTCTCTTTTAGAGCCTTCAAACACCTTGCCTTGAGCTTCAAAATCACCAATAGCCAACCTTTTTCAAAGGTCCAAAGGGTGTTGTATTTATTGGAATAGGTTTAAGGGTGTTTTAGGCTTCAAAAGGACTCTCTCCTGCAGTCGGACTTACCTTAGATGATCATGGAGGAGTTAGCAACCTTCCCAACTTCGGAAACGAGATTATCTCGGCCAAATCATGTTTATCAAGAAACTCCTAAATCGCGTCGCCTAGACGGGACGCCATTTGGTTATTTAAAACGGCTAAAATAGAAATAAAATCTAAAAAGAAAACTGAAAAAGATTAGGAAACCTAAATCGTGTCTCCCTAGAACGACGTGCTTTAGATAATTAGGAAATTAATTTGAATTAAAAATCAGAAACCCAAACGGATTAGGACTTAAATGGCGTCTCCCTTTGGCAACGCTATTAAGTTAAATCTATCTGAATTTTAAAATTTAATTTTGAACTGATTTCTACTAGGAATCTAATTGGCGTCGTGCACGGGTGACACTGATTAACAAAATTCGAAAAAAACTAATAAAAATTAATTGATGATTGAACATCAGACCACTTTGGGGCATTATAAGTGTGACATGAAATTTAGTCAATATGAGGTCAAAATTAGCATGTCTACTACAGGGCCTAGTTCTACTTTCAAGTAGACCATGTCCAGTGGTGATCAAGTTGAATTGTCATATCCAGTGACTGAGATGGGTGAAGGTAGCCACTTCTCCTCTGGTATTCCACATACCTCCAGGTTCTTTGTGGTAAATCACTGATAGATGCCCTAGTGTCCACTAGACATGCATCTACAACTTTCTTGTAGATGTTGACAGTGATGCTCAAGGCCATACCCCGCACTGCCAGGGCTGCAAACTCAGATGTATGGAATGATATGGATGGTTGCTCTCCTTGGGGTACCAGCAATGCAGTGATCTTTTCGACTGGCACGTCTTCATTGACTATAACCCTTTGCAAGTATTCCATCAGAACTTCTTGGTGGGTCTTGGACCCCTTTATCAGTTCGAGCACAGATATGCGTACCGAGGTTTTATCTAAGTGGTTCAACAGATCATATTAAGTGCCAGGTGCACTCTCTTCATAATGTTGTTCCTCAATTGCCTGTGATGGGTTGTCTTGCACTGTAGACTGGGGGAATATTTTATTGAAAATTCTGCCGCTTCGGAGCATTTGCGGCTCAATAGTGGAAGGTATAGGCAATGTTTTAAGGACTATCGGGTTGATGAGGTGTTTTGAAGGCATTAGGGGTCGGCTTGATGTGGCGGGTGATTGGGTGATGTAGATAAGGGGTTTGGTGGGTTGTATGGTGCTGTGGTAGCTGGGTTGATGGCATGGGGAATGGAATGCGTAGCACTAGTTTAGATGGCAAGATTGGTTCATTAACGGGTGAAGGGTTACTTAGTGGTGGTGGTTTCTGTATGTTGGATATAGGTTTAGGATAGTGGGTGGTGGAATGGGGGTAGTAGGTATGGTTTGTGGTGGAACAGGTGAAGGTTTGGGCTGCGGATAATGCAGCGTGGTGGTGGTACGGCAATGTTTTGACTATGAATTGTTGAATAGATGGACGAGGATTCTTCGACTCTCCATTGTTGTCCCCTGTCTGCCTCAGATTGACTGTTCATGAGGATTGGGGCGATCTGATTTTGGTGCTCCGGCAGTGGATTTTGGACTATTCCCATGTTCGGCGGAGGTGCCGCCTGCTGGACGGGTGCTCTCTAAGCTTGTTGTAGCTGTTGCTATTGAGGTCTTCTTGCCTTCAAGGCAGTTATGAACTTTCTCATCTCCTCCCAGTCTATGCCTCTTTGATGATTCAAATCATGGATGTAATCTCTAAACTGGGAACAAGCATCCACAGTGTGCCCTGGCTATCGATGGAACACACAGTAGCGGGAGGTATCAACATTCTAGGGCCAGATGGTCCTTTCTTTCGGTAGTGTCAGAGCGTTAGCTGCCATAAGGGCATTGAAAATGTCGGAGAGTGTCTCTGGCAGTGGTGGGTAAGATGCCCTTTTGGGGCCTGGAGGTTTCCTCTGTTGAGAGTAATCATTGGGTGGAGGAACTTGGTTGTTTCTTGGCTACTGCCGAGGTTGGTTGAAAGTTGGCTGATAGGGTTGTTGAGGTGGCTTAAAGCCCTGCTAGTTTGTTGGCCTTTACCCAGTGTACTGTGGTTGTTGACTCCTTATGAACTGGGGTTGGTTGTTGTTATTTACTATGCTAACTTGTTCGTGAGACAGAGTGCGTTTTGTAGTTGGACCCATTGAGGAAGAGTTGGGGACATTAGGCTTCCGAGGTGGAGGCCTATTGGGTCGATGAGGATTAAACACGTTGGAGAACGTGGAGTCCTTGAAAGCATTATGGATGTAGCGTGACCTGTCATATAGATTCTCCATGTTGGTCAAGTTATTCAATGTCAGGACCAATTTGTACTGTGGGGTGGCATTGGCTATTATCATTTTTACTTGTTCAGACTCTAACAAGTAATCCTTTATCTTCTCAGCCATAGCCCTCCATCTATCAGCAAAAGTCACGTAGTCCTCATCGGACTTCATCTTTTCGGCCACCAAGTCAGTTATAGATAATGATGGTGCAACTCTGTCCATGTACCTCTGCAGAAATTTCCTGGACACTGTGTCAAAGTCTTCAACATCAAAGGGGTCCAGTGAAAAGAACCATTCTAGGGCTGATCCCTCTAACGACCTTCTAAATAGAAAGGCCAGCGATCTTTTATCACTTTTGCCAGAAAGATGACACGTACAGGAACTCCTTCAAGTAAATGAAAGGGTTATCAGAGCCGTTGTACTTTCAATACACTGGCAGTTTAGAGGGTGGGAGATGGAAAACAGGTAGGTTGGGGATAGAGACCTTGGGAGCAGCTTTAGTATCGATCACCCTCTTAAAGCTCTTGAACTGCTCATCCATTTGATTGATTTTTATGAATAGGGCCTGAGTGACGGAATCAGTTGGTGGAGGTGGCGGTGGTTGAAAGGTCTGCCTCCTAGAGTAGCTAGGACATGGAGGATAGTAAGGTTGAGAATCGACAGCATTTCCGCTGTGCCTGAAGGCATTTTGATAAGTTGCAGTTGACGGTCTGACCGGGTATCTAGAGGTGGATTGTTGAGGGGCCATGGGCCGGGGAGTAGAGATTCAAAGGCCTTCCATGGCCTAAATGGAGCCTTGATGAGTAGGGAGAACCAGGATGTGCGGTTCAGAAGAACGCTGAGGAGTCTTCCCCTTCAATATCGATTGGATGGCCTCAAGCTGCTGTGGATCCACATGAGTAGCCAGGGCTCCTAAAACAGTCACTAAATCAAGGGGATTTGTAGAAGAAGGCTCAACTTGATCTTGGGCCTCTTTGAAGGTGGGATTTGAAATAATGTGGACATAAGAACGACCAACATTAGGATTGTATTGATCGTGAGTGAAATGGACTTGACCTTGAGGGGCATAAGCATCTCCCTCATACTCAGTTTGGAAGTGATTGGAATTGCGGAGGGCATTAGCATCTCCCCAGTTTTTAGAGTAACAAAGATCATAGTTCTGAGGGGCATTAGCATCTCCCTCATACTCAAATCGGGTATCTTGCTCATAAGCAGCCATGCCGACGACTCTACCTAAATGTAGTATCATGGTGTTTAGTTAACCAAAGGTTCAAACAAGTTGTGCAAATATTAACAAACAAGTTGATGTTATGCTGTTTTAGGATTCCTTGTGAAGATTAAAATGAGTTTTTAAAGATTGATTCACTCAAGGAAGGATCCTAGTTTCAATGTAGTTTTTCTGTTGTTTTCTTTTATGGCTTCACTCACGATGATATGGATGACTACTCGGTACTTCAGAGGTACAACCAACCCGATGAGCAAAGAGGAATTCTTCACTTTTGGGGACTTACGGAGGTCCCGACACTAACTACTCTAGTCTGACCGAGGGACCAACTCCAGTTAGAGAGAGGTGAGAGCGCTGAGAGAGGTATTCCTAAAAGGGGAGCGAACTCCCAATGTTGATGTCCTGCGGCCGGGATGGCCTCTAATGCAATAAATATAGGTATAATAGTCGAATCAAATTAGAAATCCGAGATCCGGTAACCGAACAACAACCTACTTGAATGGCGTCTCCTGGTTTCGATGCTATTCAAGACAGTAAGCTTACTGTCAACAAAGTCTCGGGTAGCAAGACAGATCGAGCCAGCAGCCTAAAAGGCGTCGGGGCTGGGCGACGCTGTTCTAAACGACGTCATTTGGTCTCGACGCCATTTAGGCCCCGTAAATAGTAAACAGAAACAGTAACTAGGGGCACTCCCCTCTTAAACTAACAAGGTGTATAAAGGACCAAATATTATGCGAAACAGAGTCTAAACAGATAGGCTATCATGCAAACAACACGGATATCAACTTCAAGCAAACATATTTTTTCAACACCACAAGTTTAGGCAATCGGGGGAGGGCAAAATCTTGCCACTAAGGGTGTGTACGAGGTGCACGTGGAGAAATCAAACCAACAATCCAAACAAAAAATGTGCCCGAAGGGCACAAAGGACGCACACGAGGGTGCTAAGCGGTGCACACAAGGGTGCTTAATGGAAATAAAGAAGAGTAAAAAAAGAAAGAAGAATGGCAAGACAAGTCCCACCATAATCACCAAAAAGCTATCAATTGATATCATGCATTCATATGCTAAACAAATCAAATCTAAACTGCATGATCACCAGAAACTGAAGGTTTCAAAGAAAAGTGATTGCTTTACTTACCTTGCAGATTTTTGGGAGAGTTGTAGTTCCTTTTGTTCTCCTTCTTTGGTCGGCCAAAGAATAAGAGCCCCTTATTTTACTTTTTACTCTTGTTTTGTTGATTTCTTCAAATCCTTCTTTTCAAGCTTTTCTCCTTTTCTCCAAACCTTGCGAAAGACAATCAAACAAAGGAGAAAAAGAACATGATTAGAGCTATTATAGTGTAGTATCTATTCTAACTATTAATTCAAAAATAAACTAAACAAAAGGACTCACTTGCTTAGTGTTCTTTAAACCCCTAACATGCACGGGTATGGAAAATCATGGGGTGATGTGTGTGAACTATAGAGTGCTGTTATGAAATATAATGAAAAACAGTGATGAAACTATATGAAAACTAACTAGAAACTAGAAGTAAAAGAAGAAAAAGAAGAAATCGGTTGGCCCCTTCAATAGCCTTGGTCTTCAAGGGCTTCAAAGGAGGTAGAAGGAGAGGAAGAAGAAGCCTTCAATTTCTGTCTACGTTTTCCTTCAAGAGAGCCTCCTTTCACCTTGCTTGGAACTCCAAATCCTTCAATGACCAACCTTTTTCAAAGGCCAAAAGGGTAGTGTATATATAGAATAGGTTTTGAAGAGTGTTTGGCCTTCAAAAGGCTCTCCCGTGGATTTGACTTGCCATGGATAAGCATCCAAGAATTTGCAACCTTTCCAACTTCTGGAATCGGATTATCTCGGCCAAATCAAATTTATCAAAAAAGTGCTTAAATCTCGTTGTTCATCCGGGACGCCATTTGGCTAATTAGAAGGACCAAAATAGAAATAAAATTCGGAAAGGCAACCGTAAACAATTAGGAAACTAGAATGGCGGCACCCATGAGCGACGTCATTCATATAATTAGGAAAGTAATTCGAATTTAAATCAAAAATCCAGACGGATTAGGGAACTAAATGGCGTCATCTATGGGCGACGTCATTCAGTTAAATCTATCCAGATTTAGGAATTTAATTCCGAATTGATTTCGGCTAGAAGTCTAAATGGCGTCGGCCATGGTCGACGTTAATCAATGGAATTCTCGAAAAATCAATAAAAAATAATTAATGATTAAAAATCTGACCATTTCAGGACATCATAATTGTGACATGAAATTTACTTAATATGAAATCAAAATTAGCGTGTCTACACCAAGTATACCCTTAAGTGAAGGGTTTATTTCAAGGACATGGAATTCAACTTCAAGATGGCAAATGGGGCTTAATTCTACTCTCAAGTAGACCATGCCCAGTGGTGATTGGGTGAAATTATCGTGAAGGTAGCCACTTCTCCTTTGATATTCCACACAACTCTAGGGTTCTAGGAGGTAAAACATTGATTAACACCCCAATATCCACTAAATAGGGGTCCATGGCTCTTTTACTGATGTTGACAGTAATACTCAAGGCCATACCCGTACTGCCAAGGGTGCTAGTTTAGACGAATGGAATGTTATTGAGGGTTGCTCACCTTGTGGTACAAGCAGTGTAGTAATCTTCTCAACTGGCACGTCTTCATTAACCATGACCCTTTGCAAATATTCCATTAGAGCTTCTTGGTGGGTCTTGGACCTCTTTATCAATTCAAGCATAGAGATGCGTGCCAGCATTTTTTACAGGTGCTGCAACAGAGGATATTGAGTGCCAGGTGTACTCTCTTCATTTTGAGGTTCCTCAGTCGGCTGTGATGGGCCGTCTTGCACTATAGACTGGGCAAACAATTTACTGAAAATCTTGCCGCTCCGTAGCATTTGCGGCTCAACAGTGGAAGGTACTGGCGATGTTTTAACGACTGCCGGGTTGATGAGGGGTTTAGATTGTTTGAGTGGTTGGTTTGGTGTAGTGGGTGATTGTGCGATGCGGATGAGGGGTTTGGTGGGTTCTATGGCATTATAGTGGTTGGACGATGGCATGGGGAATGGCTTGCGTAATAAAGGTTTAGATGGCATGATTGGTTCGTGGACGAATGGAGGGTTATTTAATGGAGGTGGTTTCGGTATGATGGACATAGGTTTGAGTATGGCAGGTGGTGGAGTAGGGGTAGTAGGTGTAGTGCTCAAAAAGGATGTGTGCTCATCATACTATCAAGGTGTTTATTATTGATGAGGCAGAATCCGATTCAGCCCACAGAAACAAGCCCAAACCCCGTTCAGCCCAGCAGCAGTAGTACAAGGCCCTCAGGGAGCCTTTGGCCCATCAGCGGTCCAACAGCCCTTGGCCCGTAAGTGGCACCGTCGCTCCCGGCCCAACAGGCTTCAGCCCGTCAGCGGCCCATCAGCCTACGGCCCGGGAACAGCGCGGCAGCCAGGGGCCAACAGGCTTCGGCCCATCAGCGGCCCAACTCCCTTCGGCCCGATAGCCGAGTCCGGCCCACTCCGGTGGCGGATCAGGCACTATGGCGGTTTACCAGTAAGTCCGCGTTTTAGTCCTATATCGGCTACCACCGTTAACCATCCGCTATCCTCTGCTATAAATACACCACTATTTATTGCCAAAAGGATGGACTCTTGAGCCTCCGAGACCCTTAAGGACTACGGTCCGAAAAGCATTAAAGCTACTCTTCGCCTTCTGAATCGAATCTTCTTCAGGAGCTAACTTGACCGTCGGAGGGGGTTCCCCAAGGCCGAACCCGGGGACTCCTGCTGACCGGTTTTTCTTCTTCTTTCCCTCCTGCAGGGGCTCGGTTCGAATCATCGCCGACCTTCCCGAGTCGGTCTCGGCCTCCGACCTCGGACTCCTCTCCCTGGTCTCGACGCCGTGCGCCGGCTGCCCCGCGACAGAGGAGACCCGGTCTCGCGCCGCCCCTTCGTCCGCCGAAGGAGCTTCGGCCCCGACTTCCCGGAGCGAGTCAGCCCTCGGACCTTCGGCTTCGCCTCTGCATCCTTCGTCTTCCGGATCCCTGTCGGGCCTCCGAACACCGATCCGACCCAGCTCCGGATCCTCCTCTTTGGATTCCGGCTTCGGAATCCGGTCGTGATAGATCCAGTCTACATCAGGTTTCAAAGGGTGAAGAGGATGAAGAAGATCAAGCTTCCCTTATTGTCCACATTTCTCTTCTTGAGGGCCTTCAAAAACCTTGTAGGAAGCTCCAAATTCTCCAATAGCCAACCTTTTTTAAAGTTCAATGTCCATATGTATTTATAAGAAGTTATTTTAAAGTATTTTGGCTTCCAAAAGGACTCTCCCGCGGTTCGAACTTGTCCTGGATGATCATGAAGGGAATTGGAAATCCTTCCAATCTCTAGAACCATATTATCTTAGCTAAATCATATTTATCAGGAAACTTTTAAAACACGTCGTTTAAGGGGGACGTCTTTTAGTTAATTAATGCGGCCAGAATAGAAATAAATCTGGAAAAGGAAACCGAAAATAATTAGGAAACTTAAATCGTGTATTTCAAAGGTGACGTGCTTTAGACAATTTAAGAAATTAACTAGGATTAGAAATCGTAAATCTAGGCAAATTAGGACCTAAATGGCGTCGTCCAAAGGGGACGCCTTTAAGTTAATTCCTCCTAAATTTACTAATTTTAATTCCGAATTGATTTCTGCTAAGAATCCAAATGGCGTCGCGCATTAGCGACGTGATTCAACTAATCTCAAGAGAAAAAAAAAAAAAATAATTAATGATTAAACATCAGACCATTCTGGGGTATTATCATTGTGACATGAAATTTACTCAATATGATGTCAAAATTAGCATGTCTACAGCTGCCCTACCTTGGCATTAACTTTGCAAGAGAATGAAATAAAATGGAATGTACTGAAAAGGTGATGCCAAGGTGTGATGAGACACGCCCTCAACATCACATGATGGTAATCTTTCTCAAAACAATGAGCGAAGATAACCCGAAAGTATCGATGGAATCAATTCTGTCTGGATGAAGGAAACAAGGAAACAAAAGGTCGATCAACCTCCTTGATTGGGAAGTACCCTAGGTCACAAACCCTGCAGGTTTCGTCATGAAGAGCGGTTACCAGCTAATGTGGAAGTGTTGCAACCATGATGGATTTTAAGAGGAAACAAGAAATATTGGGGTGAGAAATCCAAGAAAGGATAGAATTCTGAGGATATCTTCCAGCGAATCTCAAAGATTATCGAGATACTCAATTCAGAATGGAATATTTCATATCACGATAAGATTTATTGGATCAATGGTCTGAAATTTAATCAGGAATAAATTCTTATCACAATTATATCAAAGTCCTACATGATGCATGCTGGGCTAAAACAAAAACATAAAATAAAATAAAATATAAAGTAATCAAGGATAATATTGTTAAATCATCATCAATGAGTCAAGATACCGATTCTTGCAATTCAGTGCTAAGCCGAAGCTTGTTTATCCGCGCACTGTTTCACAAAAACGGAACCATCGTCCCCATCCAGTTTTATCAAAATCACAAGGTCCTTGATATGTCTAATAAATATTTATCATATAATAATGATAATGCAAATCAATTACATAAAAGAATATAGGGTAAAGATAACTGTCTTTTTAGTCATGGCTGGGACTCGTGAACTTCCACAGTGGGACCTTAGTGAAATTATCAGGAGAAAAACAAGAAGAAGTCAAGGGAATCAAATCAAGGAGGATGGATTCTTCACAAGATTCTTCAAATAAGAGGACGAGAAAGACGATTGAAAAGCTTTCTGAGGAAAATGACCATCTAAGTGGGCGAGATCCTAACTTACAAGTAAGCTAATCTCTCTTCTAGTCAATTTTTTATATGTTCTTCTCTACATGTTCTCCAACTTCTCAATTCTTCAATAAGAAAGATGGAACTATTCTAATTTCTTTTCTTTATCTAGGGATATCCTTTTTTCCCTAGTCCAAGAAGATTTTTTTCACTTCCATGAGTCTAAAAGCTAGTTAACAAGATCAATCTCACCATGCAATCTTATATATCCAAGTGGCATATCTAAGGATTGTTTATTCATGCCAAACATTATAAAAGCACAATCATGGATTGGGCTGCAATAGACGCTTTGATCGAGCTATGGCATCCACAAACTCATACTTTTCTCTTTGCCATGTTCGAAGCCACCGTCCTCTTAGAAGAAGCCGAACTCTTATTGGGTCTTCCTAAGCTTAAAGTCAACAATGATGAACCTGATTTGATTGAGATGATATTCATGAGAGAAAGAATCATAGGTCAACAATTATTGAAAAAGATTTGATTTAGATGATAATGCTTTGCAATTTTTGTGTAATTTTCCTTTGAATGGAACTGTGATTTTTCCTCAAAATATGAACTTTCAGGTTCAGTTAATTAAAATCGCGTCGACTCAGATAGACGCTTTTCAATGTTAATCAATTTCTAAAATATGAAAATTTGTCTTCAAAAGAATGCTAAATCGCGTCCTGTCAGTAAGACGCCTTTATGTTCTCTCTCTCCTATTTTCCAGAGATTTTCAGCAATTAATCCTCTGAATAGTGTCCTCCTTCAAAGACACGAATAATAATTCTTTCAAATTTCCTGTGGTACGGCCCTGACCATAAGAGGCGGTAAAATCCAAAAGGCGCCACCCATAAGGGACGTGTTTCACAAATTTCAAAAATTTTCTGTTGCTGCCTCTGTTTGTGCCCCACCTATTGGCGTCGCTGTCTCAAGACGCGATTTAATCAATTCTAACAGGGTCTCACGAGCCTGAGCTTCTTCTCCTCTCATTCTTCCTTTGCTCATTCTCTCTCCTCTTGTGCTCCAGCGACTCCAACGAACGGCGAGCTTCCGGCCATCTCAAGCTTTTCTGACGAGTTCTCTTTCTCCGCCATCTTCTCCTGCGCCGGCTACCATCTCCCTCATCTTCTCTTTCTCTTTTCCTCACACTCAAACTCCCTTTCTCTCTAGCTCTCTCATTCTCTAACTCTCCCATCTACCCGAACTCTCTCTCTCTCTCTCTCTCGACTCCATGGAGGTTGGTGGAAGCTCGAGTGATCATGGGAAGCGCCAGCGGCTTGCTCCATTAGCGGCAAGGGTGGAGGCGTCTGAAGAAGCTTCTCCTGAGGCGATGGTCCTAGCGGAGGCGGCGGCATTCATGGAAGCCGAGGAAGCCCCTCCTGCGACTCAAGGGGGCGAGTAAGCGGCGGCACCGGCCGAGGAGGCCGGCCCACATTTGGTAAGCCTCGAGAGACCCTATTTATATTAGATCTAATTTTTCTTTTGGGGGGAGAAAGAACCGGCCTCAGATTCTGTGAATTTGAGGTGAAAGACGTCTGGGAATAGGGACACCTTTTGAAACGTGTCCCTGTACCCATATGCTATTCAAAATTGGTGATTAAATATCAAAATTATTTTAAAAATTGATTATTAGTATTCTAATGATGATTTTAATTAATTATTTGGACGATACAGGGCATAATGAGGACCAAGATCTCTTGGGACCTAGTGGTAGCTGCATATCAGAGTCTCCCAGATTTTCAGAAGGCACGACTAGCGGAGATTGGATTTAGAGAGATACTAGAGATAGAGCCATTCTGGATAGATTTAGTATTGTTGCAGGTACTTAGGGAGAGGTGGTACGCTGAGAGCAAGGCATTTCTAATGCCCTGGGGACATATGGTCCCCAGTCTCGAGGACGTGTGCAGGATCACCGGCCTTCGGGTAGAAGGTCGAGCAGTGAGCGGGATCACGTATCCCGATTATCATGGACTAGCTCAGGAGTTGCTGGGCTTAGAGTGCACGAGTGTAACGACCCGCCATCCTATGACCGGAGACCCGGTCACTAAATGGATGTCGGCCCATTAACTGCGGGTTCACACCCGGATCTCACACAACACTTCGGGTAGTAGTGCTAAACAAGGCTAAATATAACAATCTCACGGACTACAAAGATAAGCAAGTGCGCAGGGAGGAAAATAACAATGTCCGTATACAGTCCAACAATAATTACATGTCCAACAATTAAATAAGTACAGGTAGAAGGAAGTACAACAACATCGGGGCATACCCCGGAACTAAGACAGCTGCTGGTCCGCACACCAAGAAGACACCACGCTACCGCTGCGCCTCGAGGTCCACACCTGAAACCACAGGGAGTGAGCCACACCAGAAATGGGCTCAGTAGGGATCATCCGATCCCCTGCCTCCCACTCACACACCCACAAGTGTAACAACAGGAATATATGGCAATCTAAGTAAAGCAGTAAACACAACAACCAACTCTGATATGAAACGTACGATAAGCAGTGTAGCAAGAACCATTCTAAGCAACCCGAAGAACCCAACACAGAGTCACGACTCACAGTCAAAGTCCACGAAGCGACTGAACCACACTGTCGACCGAAGTCAAACGTCGCCTCCCAACACTACCACCACAGCTCAGGCCTGTCCACCCCTACAGTGTTCCGGGGCACTGTAGGGTGAGGCAGTGAGTCAAACTAGGACTAGCTGGAACCAGTGTACCGCCACTGCCAGCTACGTGTGCACACAAGCAGTCTAGACTACTGTCCTACCGTCCGGATTGCCTCCACGCTAGGCCTCAGCGCTTCAGGAGGGCCCTGGGGACCGGCGAACCCCGTCAAGCCGAAGCTATAGGAACTACCCACAAACCCAAATCTCCCGGGCTGCGTCAGGCCAAAGGGCTAAGGGTACCATTCGTAACCTTGATCAAAGGTCACATCAGGCCCAGTGGCTAAAGGGTAAGCCAACTCCAACGGTACCAGAACCAGCTCCACAGCAAGAAACGCGCCGGAAGCTGTCACGACAAACAGGGAAACCCCGACCCGCTGAGGACAAACAGCGACCCCTCAGATAGCACACCGGCTACTCCGGCCCATCGGGCTCAAGGCGATCCTGCTTCCCTCAGCCAAAGGTAAAACACAACATGTACCACTCCTCCACCGGTACGGCACAATGCCTCACACACACCATGGCTCACCCCCATTGGCCCATGGTGACAGACGTAAACCACAGTCATTCCGATTCCATATTCGCATAAGTACACACACACACAACATGATTCCATTCACACAGGAGTCCTCAGTCTCAGCGTACAACGTGAAGCATGCAATTGAAATCATCCCACAGTGAAGCACATGGTGAAAACCAAGATTACACATCTCTGTCTTGAATCGCGTCGACCGAGGTCGACGCAATTCAAGTCCCTCAGACAGGTTCATTTAACAGTCAGAATATTCCCTGAAACGCGTCGTCATAGGGAGTCGCCTATCTAAAACGCGTCCAGGTCCACAGACGCCATTCACACTTAAATTCCAGATTTACAGACCCTCTCTTGGGGTGATTTTCTTGTCTAAATGGCGTCATGATGGCCCGACGCCCTTCTGAAAGGCGTCGTCCATCCATGACGTCATTTAGCGCCAGAACCCCTATTTTGCGGAATCTCGAACATGCAGGTTTCTGCCCTAAAAGGCGTCGTACTGCGCTGACGCCCTTCTGAAAGGCGTCGACCAGGCACGACGCCGTTTAGCGCCAGAAACCTGGTTCCCTGGTTCGAACCGAGGGTTTCTCTCTTAACCCCAAACACCCCGAAAAGCCCCAAAACAAGAAGGGGGAGGAAGAAGCATTCATCTATCACAGGCATACTACGAAACCACGATCACAAGTACAGTCATTCCCACAAGGAAACCCCCTAAACATGCTCAATCTAGCCCAAACACATCATGTCACGCCAAGGAACACACGAGCAACACATGCAAGGTTCGTCCCCCTACCGGTTCTTGAACTCCTCCAAGCTCCTCGCCGCCGACCCGCCGCACCGCAGACCGCCGCCGGTACCCTCGAGGACGCCGCCACTCAGCCGGGACGTCGGCCGCCGTCTGGAGAAGGGAACGCCGCGAAGGAGGTGGTGGAGGTAGAGGTGAGAGGTAAGGAGGCTATGGAGTGATTGGAAGAGGAAGAAGAGGAAGGGAAGGGGAAGAAGAGAGTCGGAGAGGGCGGAGAGGGCGAAGAGAGAGAGAGTGAAGGCGAGAATGAGGGAAGGAAGGGGAGGCTCGCGGAGTCAATCCGAATCAAGCTAAAACGCGTCGATCGAGGTAGACGCCTATCAGTCTGACAGGACGGCCGTACTGGCAGCGGTCTGAAACGCGTCGCCCACCGTGGACGCCGTTCAGACGACATGACAGGCCGTACTGACAACGCTCTGGCGCCGCACCCTGACATCTCAGAGGTCACAGTCTGAATGGCGTCGGCCAACCTGGACGCCGTTCAGACGATGTGACCGGGTCCGTACTCTCGTGGCCCGAAACCCGCCCACGTGGCGCAACAACCAACAGACCTAAATGGCGTCTACACAACCTGACGCCTTTTGAAAGGCGTCGAGTAGTGCTGACGCCATTCAGCCAGGAATCTCAAGACCCCCACAGGGTCCAAACCAAGGGATCCGATCCGAACCTGACCCGAATACTGAACCCAAAATCTCAGTCCTTACAACAAGACTGGAGGGTCGAGAGTCTCGGACTCTCCTCAGGACAGCGGTAGAGAGATCCCTAGGACTATAGGAGCCTAGGCAGCATACTGATGAGTCCCGGGCCGAGTTGAGATCTAGACTAGCGAGGGCAGCTAGAGAGGTATATTGCCAAGATCCTAGTGATGGGGTTAGAGCAGATAGGGACCTTAGGAGGTTCTTAGTGTTTTTCTTTGGTAGGCTTCTCTTTGGGACGAAGGGTGATTACATCCATTGTCACTTTCTGAGTCTCCTTGTAGATTTAGATAGATTAGGCGAGTATGCTTGGGGTGCGGCCCTTTTGGCCCACCTCTTCACCGACCTCTCCGCTGTCATGCCTGATCAGGGGACCACTATCAGCGGCTTCGCGCCGTTCCTTCAGGTATTTAGTTCATTTTATGTTTGTTTCATTAAATGTTATGATACAATGCATGCAATGCATATGATTATGATGATTCTAACCTATATGTTCTTATATGCAGGTGTGGATATATTATTACTTTCCTCTAGGCCGAGCGAGGCCATCTACACAGCTGGCGGCATTCCCACTTGCCCAGCGTTGGCGTACGGTGGTGGACACGGCATGACAGCATCATCAGCTGACGGTCCTCCGCCGTCAATTCCTTGACTTTCCGGAGCTTCTGGTGAGTTTTAATTCTTTTCTTGTCATTTATTATTGTGTTTCATATTTGATTAGTTATCTATTTTATTAAAATGTTGTTAAACTACTTAATTATTAATTAATTGTTTTGTTAAAATGGTTTTATATACTTGTTAAATTAACATTTATTTAATTGCATGTTCGAATGATGATTTAGATGTTAGATATTTTAAATGTTTATTATAACATGACTTGTTGATTATTATTTTTATTTCCATATGAAATGCAATTAAATTAACCTATATGAATGCAGGTTATCTGGCATCCGTACTTGGGTATGGATGATGCTGGACAGCCTTGGGTGGAGCAAGGGCGAGGCAGGTTTGGGTTCATTGCTTGAACGAGGTTGCCCTGCTATGCCTGAGGCTGGCGATGCGGACGCTGGGACTACATCAGAAGTGGGTGGAGGAGGAGATGCCTAAGGGGATCGGGAGGACGATGCGGGGGAAGCATGCCGAAACTGACTGGGGCGCCAAATTCCCGGATCAGTGGGATGATTGGCACCAGTATGGAGTCCCGGTAGAGTCACAGGCGGTGAGCAACGATGCTTACTTGCAGCACTACCGGGCCCACTACGCGGCCCACCTCCAGTTACTCCGGCCTCTCGATGTAAGTATTATGATATGTATGCTCATGAATGTGTCTTTCATTTTCTTAATTATCTTGCTTATATTTGTAAATATATGACATGTTATAAAAAATGTAGGATGCACGGGATGCCACCATCATCACGCTCTGAGGCCACCTCCAGGATGCCGAGGCCCAGTTAGAGCAGGTCCAGAAAGAATCGGATGAACTGGTAAGTGTGATATGTATGGATAATATAGGTATTATGAATGCTTCTTTTATTATTAAATTGTTTTGGCACTTGTACACTGACGGTGATCTCCCTTTTTGTTACAGCGTGCTGCTTACACTCTTGCGGCAACCCCCTCATCTTCCACTGTTGCCGGTCCTTCTTCTTCTTCCGTTGCCCATGAGGCTGCCGTAGCTGACTTACGGAACCAGTTGGCCCTAGCCATCTGCCGAGCCACTCAAGCTGAGGATGATGCTGTTGTTCGGGTAAATCTTTGACTTGTTTCTTGCATGATGCCTTTTGCTTGCTTGATCATTTGGATGACGATGTCTTCTGTTGCAGGTCCAAGAGCTTTGCAGGCTCTTGGGGAGAGAGATGCGGCGCTGGTGTAGGCCTGCAGCTCAGCAGCCCAGGTTGTTAAGCTAGAGGAGCAGCTGGCAAGGCTCTCTACCGGTGATCTTCCTCGCAAGCTTGCACGACTCCAGGTTTGGCTGGAGATCTTGACCGAGGAGAGAGATCGTGACCTGTCCCGATTGGAGAGCCTTCAGGGCCGACTCTTAGTGGCGGAGCACGAGTGCCAGAGCATTGAGGCTCGATACGAGCGTGCACGGCAGCGGGCGCTGGATCGAGGACAGGCGAGTGCCTTCACCACTAGTATAGCAGTCCCCTCCGGCCAGGTAGGGCCGAGTATTATAGGACCACCACTGCCGCCAGCACGAGGACCAGACGTCCAGGATGAGGCGTAGAGCCAGTTGGACGAGGGCGCGAGGGAGAGTCATCCGTGATGGCTGCGATTATGTACTTTCTTCTTTTTGAGAGTCCTGTTTGATGGACTCGGATATCTATATATAAACACTTTTAATATGTATGAAGGTAGTTTCTTCACACTTGAATTGTCTTGTTACTTTTCCCTTATCGACTTTCCTTTCATACCTGCACATAGCTTGAACAAACAAATTAAATATCTATTCAGGCTTAGCCCCTTGCCCAGTTAAGTAACCGGCTACTTGATTCCATCCTTGATAGACGGGTCAAGGGGCGGAGCCTTTATTTAATGAAGGCAAATAAAGATGATTAAAGACAATAATTAAAGTGCAACATACAAGCATGCAAATACTCACTGAAAATAAAAGAATGCAACACTCATGACTTAATCAGACAAATGCTAATCGAAATATTTTTGTTTTGCAATTGCAATTTTAGAAATATTCGATTTTTTTGGGTTTTGCCACATGCAATTTTTTTTTTTGTAGTTTTGAAATATTCAATTTTTGTGGTTTTGAAATATTCATTTTTTTGTGGTTTTGAAATATTCAATTTTTTTTGTGATTTTGAAATATTCAATTTTTTTTGTAGTTTTAAAATAAGATACCAACTGAATAAACTAAGGACCAGCATGGAACTTGGATCAAAAGAGCATACTCATTTGTCAACGTAACTCCCATATCATTCTTTAATGACCTAATCCAAACTTATTGTGCTTGAATTATGTTTGTAATCGTGATCCCATTTGATGGTCCGACCCTTAGTCAACCTCGACCATTCCTCAAGCTTGGAGCACGCCTCTTTAGAAAGAAAGAAAGAATTTATCTAGAAAGCTCGCGAGTGGGTTCCGGAGACTTAGAAAGATGTCCTTCCTTTACCCTATTATTCGTTGAGGTTCGGTCATTTTCATTTTTACGGGGTATTTAATGACCTTGCGCTCCCTTTTCATTTGATTTTGTGGCCTTTTGATGTAATGTTTGTAATGTTGAATGACCTTTTGATTTAGTTGGCTTTTGCCTTTTGCTTTTTCTTTTGCTTTTGTGGGGCAGATCTCCCCCCTTTTTTTTTTATGACGGCCTCCTACTAAGATGGCAGGTATTTTCAGTAGTCTATTCTAAGCCTCGCTCCGCCATCGCAGGCCGAGAGTAAAACATAAGTCTTCTTTTGAAAAGAATGAGTTATACTTTTTCCACTATTAGTCAAGCTTTCGGTGTTCCTCGGGCTTCACATCTCTTATTACTCACGAACCAAACATGATTGTGTATAATAATGCGTTTGAATTAGATTCCCAAAGATTAATAAGGGAATTTGAGTTTTCAAATTTTCCGACTCTACTGGTCCTTGCACCATGCTGATCGCTTAAACTAAGGATAGTACTTCTTAATATACAGACCGTTCTAGGGGTGGGTTAACTCTTGCCCTTCTGCATTAACTAAACGATAGGCGTTACCAGGAAAAGCATGTGATATGACATATTGTCCTTCCCAGTTGGGTTGGAGCTTAGAATGCGGACCACCAGGATTTACAAAGATTCTTTTCACAACTATTTCACCAACTTTAAACTTTCGTTCAATGACTTTCTTTTGGTAAAAATGTGCTAATCTGTTCTGATATACTCTTGTATGATTAGCGGCCGACCATCTTTTCTCATCTAAGAATTCCAGCTGAGCGAGGAGCATAGAGCGACGCTCATCAATGAAAAATTCCTTACTCAATTGTACTCTTAATGATGGGATGAGGACTTCATATGGAACTACCGCCTCCTTTCCAAATGTTAAGGAATAAGGAGTTTGTTCAGTGGGAGTGCGGATTGAAGTTTGGTATGAACAATGATCGACTCAGATTGCCTGCTGATCGGGAAATTTAGAGAAGATGCGAGAGAAGCTAAAGCGTCAGCTAGAATGTTTTGATTCCGAGGAACATAGACAAAGATCAGTTGGGTGAAAAGCTTGGCATAAGCTGAGTGAGTTCCTGATAGGACTTAAGCTTGGGGTCAAGGGTGCGATACTTAGTAAGCACTTGGCGAAGAATTAGCTGACTATCACTTACAATTCTTAGTTTGGTGGCACCATGTAGATGGGCGGCGTCGAGGCCAGCAAGGAGAACCTCATATTCAGCTATGTTGTTAGTGACAAAGAAATAGAGTTGAAAGGCTTGTGGAATGGTGACACCTTCAAGTGATAGGAGAACAATACCGATGCCTTTACCATGAGAGTTTAGAGCTCCGTCAAAATGCAGAGTCCACATATCATCATTGATTTTGTCTATGGACATCAGTTCCTCATCCGGAAACTCCGATCGGACTGGATCAAATCGAGGAAGAGGGTGATGAGCAAGATGTTCTGCTATGGAATAGCCTTTAATTGCTTTCTGCTGAATGTAGGTGGTATCAAATTGGGATAGAAAGCTCTGCCAATGTGCTAACCTACCAGTGAGGACGGATCTGTCAAGAAGAAACTTAATGGGATTCATCCTAGAAATGAGATGAACTTTATGGGCCAGAAAATAATGCTTCCCACACAAGTGTTGCACATGTTTTCTCCATCGCCGTGTATCTTTGTTCCGCGGGGTTGAGAAGTTTGGAGAGATAATAGGCTGCCCTCTCCTTTCCTTCTTCATCTTCTTGTGCTAAGATAGCCCCCACCGCATCATCTAGAACAGAAACATATAGAATCAAAGGTTTGTCTGGAGATGATGGTCTCAAGACAGGAGGATTTGCCAAATAATCCTTTAATCCATTAAATGTCTCCTGGCACTTATCGTCCCAATAAAATTTGACTCCCGGCTTGGTAAGTTCGTAAAACGGCTTACACCTTTGTGAATGCTGGGAGACAAAGCGGCGAATGAACTGCAACCTCACGATCAATCCTCTTAATTCTTTTAAATTATTGGGAGGTGGCATCTCTCTGATAGCCTTCGCCTTGTTGGGATCGATCTCAATACCCCGTTTACTTACAATAAATCCTAATAATTTTCCTGATGATACTCCGAATACATACTTCTTGGGATTCATCTTCAACTGGTATTCTCTTGACCTTTCTAAAAGCTTCGCCAGAACTTCAGCATGCTCAGCTTTTGTCTTAGATTTCACCAGCAGATCATCCACATACACTTCTAAGTTAATGTGCATCATGTCATGGAATATCGCCATCATGGCTCTATCAAAAGTGGCTCCAGTATTTTTCAATGCAAATGGCATAATGACCGAGCAATAAGTTCCCCAAGGTGTGGTGAACGATGTTTTCTCTTGATCGTCTTTTGCCAACTTAATCTGATTATACCTTGAGAACCCATCCATAAATGACAATGTTTCATAGCCAGCCATGTTGTCAATGAGTACATCTATGTGAGATAGTGGAAAGTCGTCTTTAGGACACACCCGGTTCAAATCTTGAAAGTCAATACAAATTCTGACTTTTCTATCCTTTTTCATAACCGGGACTATATTAGCCACCCATTGCGGATAGAGGACAACTCTAATGAATTTGGATTTATGTAGCTTATCGATCTCTTCTTTCATTTTCAAAGCCATTTGAGGGTGGAATCGTCTTAACTTTTGTTTAACCGAACTAACTCCATCTTTCAATGTCAATCGATGTTCCACTAAGGAAGAATCTACTCCCGGCATATCTTCATAACTCCAAGCGAAAGTATCTTTATAATCCTTGAGAACTTGGACCACTGCCTTTTTGTCTACTTCAGACAGGTTCTTACTGACGAGGACAACCTTAGATTCATCTTCAGTCCCTAGATTGATCTCTTTGGTAGGCTATTCTACGGCAGCTGGGGGTTCATCAAATCTCTTCACTCCACTGGCATACGCCTCAGCCGCGTCCTCGTCGTCTTCTCCTTCTTCATTAATAGGGTCTTTCTTATGTAACAACTCATATACTCCATACCTATCATCGACTAACTCATCAACTTCACAATCTTCTGACATCTGAATGGGATTTTCTAACAACTGAGGGATCTGAGAACAAGAAAGGCATCTTAAAGCTAAATCCTGGAGGTATCTATTTGGAACACGTCTACCCTTAGATTTCCAAGATTTCCTAACCTGATTAACCTGCTTGGAACTAGAGTCCCTAACTGCACTAGACTCCCTATCCTAACCTAATGAGGAGGAATAAGGATAAAAATCAAAAGGTAAAGGAGAGAAAACAGGTGAATCCTCCCGAGAGGATGGACAAAGCATATCTAGAAGGGAATTTTGCTCGAACGTCCCGTACAGTGGGCTACAGTCGGACAAATATGAAGTTTCCTCAACGAGGATTTGGGAGGAAGAAGTTGCCAAATTGGCATTTTTTTTTTTGGGAATTACTTGAGTTTATCATAAAGTAGGAATGGACATGAATAGGGGGGAAATGAAATGATGGAGGTAATGGCACCAGTGCCCAGGGGTTGGGGGGATCATACAACAATATGTCCCAGATCAGATCGTAGATCCTCTCAAGATCAAGAGAAATATGAGGAATAAGATCCTGAGGGGATATAGTAATAATAATAGGCGGAGCCCGTGGAATGTCTTCAGTAATGACTCGCGACCAGATCGGAGCCAGGAGCAGGGCGTGGAACAGAGTGTGGAGCGTGAAAACATGAGAGGAATAGGTTCCTCTCCATAGAAGATCAGTGGTGAATCCGGTTTCATAGGGGTCATCCGGCTCCCCTTCATCAGTTTCTTCAGTCAGTAAACTCCTTTTATCAAAAATGGCCCCGAGCCTTTGAATTAATTCATCTATCAGTGGCGGCCACTATGGTTCTGATAGATTTAAGAATTGTCTGTTCAGTGCAATATACAAGTCCCATGTGTCAAACCAATAGTACCATTCACATTCTGGATCTTGAGTCTTCCTCCTTTTCATTGGCCGCAGAGCCTCTAAAGACTGGTATGTCAACAGTTGTGAACAATGTCTAGCCAAATCTTTCCCATATACATCATGCAGGTCAAAATTGGAGGTAATCACTATTGTATTATTGTGGTCATGTTGAATCACGGGCCCTTTAACAAAATGAGTGGATAAGGTCTAAGTCAAGGGATCCCGATTTTCTTTGCAAGGGGTAACCATTGTTTTCCATATCTTCTGACCATCTTCACCTTCTTATTGTTCTACAATATTATGCCTCACTTTCTCCAGCCTATAGCCTAGGCCGCTGCCAGATATCCTTCTCTCATCTGTCACTGGTTTAATTCTTCCTTGCAACCGGGTGCCCAGACCCTTTCCAGGTTGATATCCCACCTTCAGTATGATGTTCCAGCCTAGGTGATTCATGGACTTCCCCCGCTTCACGGCATCAATCGGGTCAGACGTAGGCATGATATGCTTAAAGGGGTCTACTGAAAGGATGTAGGTTTGGCATAAAGATATGGCTGGCCTTTAGGCAGTCGGAAGGACTGAATTTGGACTTATATTCAGCGAGTGGGTTGCAGCAAGGATAGGCATACTAGTGACTTTGATGATACGTCCTTTGTAAGGGAACTTTAGACATTGGTGGTTCGTTGACGGAATCGCCTCAAGTGACTTGATGTAAGGACGAACGAGTATGCCTTTCAGTGAGGGGTCGATCTGGAGAATATGAAATTCAACTTCAGCATGGCAAGCGGGGCCTAACTCTACCTTCAAATAGACCATGCCTAGAAGGAAACGGGTAGAGTTATCATAAGCTGTGACAGAAATGGGAGAAGGCAACCATTTTTATTTCAGGACTCCGTAGAGCTCTAGAGTTCTTGGGGGTAACACATTGATAGAGGCCCCGGTATCTACTAGGCATGTATCCACAATCTTTCTACATATGTTGACAGTTATACTTAACGCCATACTCCTTGTTGCCAAGAGTGCTAGTTCAGAAGTATGGAAGGATATAGAGGGTTGATCCCCCTGAGGGACCAACAACGCAGTGATCTTTTCTACTGGCACATCTTTGCTGACCATTACCCGTTGTAGGTTGTCCACCAGGGCTTCTTGATGGATCTTGGATCTCTTGATCAACTATAGTATAGAAATGCGGGTCGGTATTCTATCCAGCTGTTTCAACAAATCATAGTGAGTACCAGGTGTACATTCTTCATTCTGGACCTCTTCTATCGGCTGTGATGGGCCTTCTGATATCGTAGACTAGGGGAACACCTTATTGAATATTCGGCTGCTTCGGAGCGCATGTTCTTCAATAGTGGAAGGTCCAGGCATTATCTTGAGCATTGCCGTGTTGAGGAGTGGTCCGAAGAGTGTAATGGTTTGGTAAGCGGGTGTTGGTGGCTTATTTGATGGAGGCAGGGAGACTCGGATGAGTGGTTTGGAGGGTTGTATGGTACGGGGGTGAGTGGTTGTTGTAAGTGATGTAGGGAATGGTATACAGAGTAATGGTTTATATGGCATGAGGGGTGTATAGTTGGCTTGCAGAGGGTTGTTTGGTGAAGATATGGTGATGAAGGGTGTAATGGGTTTAATGGTGATGAGTTGTGGTTTGCGTATGCGGAGGATGCGGCGAGGCGGTTGCTCGGCAGTGCTTGATTCATGACTTGTTGAATAGATAGGCGAAGAATCCTCTACTTTCCACTATTGCCCTCTACTAGCCTCAGATTGGCTACTGGTCAAAATGGGGGCAATTTGGTTTTGATGTTTCGGCAGCGGGTTCTACACTATGCCCATATTCTGTGGTGTTGCTTGTTGTATCAGTGCTCTTTGGATTGGTTGTTGCTGCTGTGGTGGCTATGACTGCTGCTGCTGCTGTGCTCTTTTCGCCTTCAAGGCAGCTATGTACTTCTTCATCTCTTCCCAATCAATCCCTTCTTAATCATTGAGATCATAAATGTAATCTCGAAAGTGAAAGCAAGCATCTACTATGTGTCCCAGTTGACGATAGAACACATAGTAACGGGGCATGTCAACATTTGGTGGCCAAACGGCCCTTTCCTTTGGCAGCACTAAGGCATTGGCCGCCATAAGGGCATTGAATATATTTGTGAGGGATTTTGGTAATTAGGCGTATACCGACCTTCTGGGGCCAGGAGGTTTACCTTACTGTGTATAGTCATTAGGAGGAGGAAAATGAGTGTAATTCGGCTGCTATTGAGGTGGATTGTATACTTGCTGGGGGGGTTATGTAGTGCTGACTGAAGCTGCTGAGTAGGAGGCCTGTAACCCTGTTGGTTTTGAGGCCTCGATGACTAATACTGTTGCTGATTCCTCATAAACTGGGGCTGATTATTGTTCATTATATTGACCTGTTCATGAGACAGTGTACCCTCGATAGTTGGACCCATAGAAGAAGAGTTGGGGATAATAGACTTCCGAGGTGGAGGCCTATTGGGGTGATGAGGATCGAAGACGCTAGCAAAGGTGTAGTCTTAGAACGCATTTTGAGCATAACGCGCTCTTTCATACAGATCTGCCATGGTGGTCAAGTTATTTAGTGTCAGCACTAGCTTGTACTGTGGGGTGGCGTTGGCAACCATTATCTTCACCAATTCTTGTTCGGACAAGTGATCTCTTATCTTTTCAGCCATTCCTCGCCACCTATCGATGAATACTATGAAGTCTTCATCTGGCTTCATCTTCTCATTGAATAAGTCAGTGATGGACAAAGTAGGTGCCACCCTGTCTTTGTATCTTTGCCATAACCTCTTTGACACCATGTCGAAGTTCTCTACCTCGCTTGGGTCTAAAGAGAAGAACCACTCCAAGGCTGATCCCTTTAATGATCTTCTGAAGAGAAAAGCCAGTGCTTTTTTATCATGCTACCAAAATGACGATTCATATAGGAATTCTTTGATGTGAAGGAAAGGATTGCCGGTGCCATTATACTTCCTGTAGACTACCATTTCATAAGGCAAAATATGGAATACTGGCAAATTAGGGATAGAGAATTTGGGAGCGGCCTTGTTGTCCATATTCTTTTCAAGATTCTTGAACCGCTCATCCATCTGGGAAAATTTGTTAAGTAGGAGTTGAGTGGTAGAGTCTGCTGGTGGAGGTGGTGGCTATTGAAAAGACTGCCTCTGCGAATAAGCATGGATGCGAGGACAGTGGGGTTGTGAACTGGCAGCGTTCACACTATACCCGAAGGCATTATGATAAATCAGAGTTTCCGGTCTAACAGGATGCCGTAAACCAGATTGTTGAGGGCCTGTGTATCGAGGAGTGGAAATATGAAGGCCTTCCATGGCCTGAGTAGGAGCTTGATAAGCAGAAGGGTGAACCGAGGGACTTGGCTCAGAAGGATGTAGAGGAGTTTTCCCTTTTAGAATGGATTGGATGGCGTCAAATTGACGAGGATCCACATGATTAGATAGAGCTCCCATGAGGGTGGCGAGGTCAGAAGGATGATTGGCAGAGGGCCCAGCTTGGTCTTGGACTCTTTCAAAGGTAGGATTGGAGATGACGTGGACACGTGATTGATCACCCAAATCCGGGTGGTATTGATCATAGATTGAATTATCCTGAAACTGAGGGGCATGAGTATCTCCCTCGTGTATGGTTTGGAATTGGTCAGGGTAACCAGAGATATAGGCGTCTCTTTCATCTTCAGAATAAGATGCACCATGAACTTGAGGGGCATAAGCATTTCCCTCGTACTCGACCAGATCTTCTTGTTCAAAGGCAACCATGCCGACGGTTCTACCTGAACGTAGCATCATTGTGTTGAGATGACAATTATTTCAATCAAGTTGGCACAAATTAACAACCAAGTAGATGTTTATGTTGTTTTGAGAGTTACTTGTTGGGTTAATTGAATTTTTAACTCAAGTTCTCTTAATGGGTAGGATCATAATTTCAATTCAATTTCCAGGACTTCAAATGGTACAACCGGCCCGATGAACAAAGAAGATTTCCTTACTTTTGGGGACTTACGGAGGTCTTAACAGCAACCACTCTAGTCTGACCGAGGGACCAACCCAGTCAGAGAGAGGTGAGGATGCTAAGAGAGGTGGTCTTATAGGAGGGGGGTGAGCCCCGATGCAAATGACTTATGGCCTGGATGGCCTCTAATGTAGAGTAAATAAGTATAGGTAATAATGAAATCAATAATCTAAGTGTTAGTGAGCAATAGGGAAGAGAGCCTGAATAGCGTTGCTATTTGTAGACGCTATTCAAGACAGTAGCCCCCTGTTCACAGTGGCTTGGGCAGCAAGAGAGGTAAAAGGGGAACTAAATCACATCTTCATAGGGCGACGCGCTTAGTAAAATGCGTCGCTCTGTGTAGACGCGCTTTGGGTCCCGAAAACAAACAGGCACCCAAACCAAAGGCAATCTCCTCTCCAAATGATAGGATGAATAATAAATCAACTTCTCATGCAACAACAGTTAAATATATAGGCTAATTATGTGACATCATCGATAATAATTCAAACAAAACACACTTTCCAATACTACTTCTCAAGGCAATCGAGGGAGGGCAAGAATTTGCCACAAGGGGGATGTGCACGAGGTGCACGTGGGGATAAGGGTCAAATAGCCAATCAACAAACCATCAAACGTGCCCGAGGGACACAAGCGGTGCGCCGAGGGTGCCCAATGGAAATAACAAGAGTAAATAAAGAGAAACGGCAAGAGAAGTCCCACCGTGATCGCCAAAAAGCTGTAATGCTCAAAAAGGATGTGTGCTCATCATACTATCAAAGTGTTTACTATGAATAACAATATAAAAGGAATTGTGATCGCCAGAAATCGAGGGCTTCAAAGGAAAAGTGATCGCTTACCAACCTTGCAAATCGGGAGAGTGTGGGTTTCTTTTGTTCCTCTCTTTCGGCTGGCCGAAAGAAAAAAGCCTTCTCTTTCTTTACTCTTGTTCTTTGGAGGTGTTTCTTCTTCCGTCTAAGCTCTAAACTTTCTTTTAAATCTCCTTCATACCTTGCAAGAAAGATTAAAAACAAAAGAAAACAAATAGATTAGAACTAAAGAGAGGTAGTATATATTCTATCCAACAAAACTATTATGTAACTTAAATAAAAGAACTCACTTACTTTGTGTTCTTCTAAACCCCTAAAGGATGTATAGACATAAAAAATATGAAGTGAATGTGTGTAATGAAGTGATACTGTAACGACCCGCCATCCTATGACCGGAGACCCGGTCACTAAATGGATGTCGGCCCATTAACTACGGGTTCACACCCGGATCTCACACAAGACGTCTGGAGGAGTAAGTGCTAAACAAGATTAAATATAACAAACACACGGACCACAAGGTAAGCAAGTGCGCAGGAAGGAAAATAACAATGTCCGTATACAGTCCAACAATAATTACATGTCCAACAATTAAATAAGTACAGGCAGAAGGAAGAACAACAACATCGGGGCATACCCCGGAACTAAGACAGCTGCTGGTCCGCACACCGAGAAGACACCACGCTACCGCTCGCCTCGAGGTCCACACCTGAAACCGCAGGGAGTGAGCCACACCAGAAATGGGTTCAGTAGGGATCATCCGATCCCCTGCCTCCCACTCACACACCCACAAGTGTAACAACAGGAATATAAGGCAATTAAAGTAAAGCAGTAAACACAACACCCAACTCTGATGTGAAACGCACGGTAAGCAGTGTAACCAGAACCACTCCAAGTAACCCGAAGAACTCAACACAGAGTCACGACTCACAGTCAAAGTCCGCGAAGCGACTAAACCACACTGTCGACCGAAGTCGAACGTCGCCTCCCAACACTACCACCACTGCTCACGCCTGTCCACCCCTACAGCGTTCCGGGGCACTGTAGGGTGAGGCAGCGAGCTAAACTAGGACTAGCTGGACTCAGTGTACCGCCACTGCCAGCTACGTGTGCACACAAGCAGTCTAGACTACTGTCCTACCGTCCGGATTGCCTCCACGCTAGGCCTCAGCGCTTCAGGAGGGCCCTGGGGACCGGCGAACCCCCGTCAAGCCGAAGCTACAGGAACTACCCACAAACCCAACTCTCCCGGGCTGCGTCAGGCCAAGGGCTAAAGGTACCACTCGTAACCTTGATCAAAGGTCACATCAGGCCCACTGGCTAATGGGTAAACCAACTCCCACCAGAAACACCACCAGCTCCACGGCAAGAAACACGCCAGAAGCTGTCACAACAACCAAGGGAAACCCCGACCCGCTGAGACCAAACAGCGACCCCTCGGATAGCACACAGCTACTCCGGCCCGGCGGGCTCAAGGTGGTTCTGCTTGTCTCTGCCAAGGGTAAAACACAATGAGCACCCCTCCTTACAGACACCATGGCCCTTCTCCCATCAGCCCATGGTGACAAACGTAAACCACAGTTAACCCGATCCACATTCGCATAACACAACCACAATATAACCTGATTCCATTCGCACAGTAAATCTCAGTCTCAATATATAGTTAAAGCACACACGCACACACACACAGGTGATGTAATTCCATTCACGCAGAAGTCCCCGTCTCAGTATACAATCCAAAGTATGCATTTGAACCATCCCAACGTGAAACATGCACGAAATCACAGCATTATACATTTCTGTCTTGAATCGCGTCGACCGAGGTCGACGCCATTCAAGACCCTTAGACAGGTTTATTAAGAGCCAGATTTATCCTTAAAACGCGTCCACCAATGAAGCCGCCGTTTTAAAACGCGTCTGGGTGTCTCGACGCCATTCAACCCAGAAATCCAGATTTACAGAACCCTTAAACGGGGGCATTTCTTGCCTAAATGGCGTCATGATGGCCCGACGTCTTTCTGAAAGGCGTCGTCCATCCATGACGTCATTTAGCGCAGAACCCCTAACTCAGGAAACCTCACACAGGAGGTTTCTGGCCTAAAACGCGTCGTACTGACCCGACGTCTTTCGGAAAGGCGTCGACCAGGTACGACGCTATTTAGCGCCAGAAACCAGGTCTCCTGGTTCGACCCGAGGGCTTCACCCTTGAACCCCGGGCACCCCGAAAACCCCAAAACCAAAAGGGAAGGAAGAGGAGCTCAATCACGTAATCATGCTACGAAAACCCGATCACAAACCTCGTCATACCCACATGGAATCCCCCCTAAGCATGCTCAATCTATCCCCCAAACACCACGTCACGCCGAGAATCACACGAACATCACATGCAAGGTTCGTCCCCCTACCGGTTCTTGAACTCCTCCAAGCTCCTCGCCGCCGACCTGTCTCGCCCTACGCCGCCGCCGGTATCCTCGAGAACGCCGCCACTCTGCCGGGACGTCGGCCGCCGTCCGGAGAAGGGAACGCCGCGAGGAAGGTGGTGGAGGTAGAGGTGAGAGGTAGGGAAGCTATGGAGTAGTTGGAAGAGGAAGAAGAGGAAGGGAAGGGAGGAAGGAGGGCGGAGGGAGCGGAGAGGGTGAAGAGAGAGAGTGGAGAGGCGAAAATGAGGGAAAGAAGGGGAGGCTCGCGGGGTCAACCAGAATTCCCCTAAAACGCGTCGATCGAGGAAGACGTCATTCAGTCTGACAGGACGGCCGTACCGACACCGGTCTGAAACGCGTCGCCCACCACGGACGCCGTTCAGATGACAAGACAGGCCGTACTGACAACGCTCTGGCGTCGCACCCTGACACAGCAGGCGTCGCAGTCTGAAACGCGTCGACCGAGGTGGACGCCGTTCAGACAAATCTGACAGGGCCGTACTCTCGCGGCCCGAAACCCGCCCACGCGGCGCAACAACCAACATACCTAAATGGCGTCCACACAACCTGACGCCTTTTGAAAAGCGTCGAGCAGTGCTGACGCCATTCAGTCAGCAGTCACAAGACCCCCCACAGGGTCCAAACCAAGGGTTCCGACCCGAACCCGACCCGAAAACCGAATCCGAAATCTCAGTCATTACAGATACAATGAAAAATTATATGAAATTAGAAATTTAAACTATACGAATCCTATCAAAATTCAATGAAGAAGATCAAGAAGAGAGGAAAAGGATGACCCCTCCATAGCCTTGGTCTTCAATGGACTTCAAATAGTGAAGAGGATGAAGAAGATCAAGCTTCCCTTATTGTCCACGTTTTTCTTCTTGAGGGCCTTCAAAAATCTTGTAGGAAGCTACAAATTCTCCAATAGCCAACCTTTTTTAAAGTTCAATGTCCATATGTATTTATAAGAAGTAATTTTAGAGTATTTTGGCCTCCAAATGGACTCTCCCGCGGTTCGGACTTGTCCTGGACGATCATGAAGGGAATTAGAAACCCTTCCAACCTCTGGAACCAGATTATCTTGGCCAAATCATGTTTATCAGGAAACTCTTAAAACGCGTCGTTTAAGGGGGACGCCTTTTAGTTAATTAATGCAGCCATAATAAAAATAAATCTGAAAAAGAAAATCAAAAATAATTAGGAAACTTAAATCGTGTATTTCAAAGGCGACGTGCTTTAGACAATTTAAGAAATTAACTAGAATTAGAAATCGTAAACCTAGGCGGATTAGGACCTAAATGGCGTCGTCCAAAGGGGACGCCTTTAAGTTAACTCCTCCTAAATTTACTAATTTTAATTCTGAATTGATTTATGTTAAGAATCCAAATGACATCGCCCATTGGCGACGTGATTCAACTAATCTCAAGAGAAAATCAATAAAAAAATAATTAATGATTAAACATCAGACCATTCTGGGGCATTATCATTGTGACATGAAATTTACTCAATATGATGTCAAAATTAGCGTGTCTACAGTAGATATAGTTTGTGGTGGAACGGGTGAAGGTCTAGGAACGCAGATGATGCGGCGTGGTGGTGGTATGGCAGTACTTTGATTATGGCCTGTGGAATAAATGGATGAGGATTCTTCCATCCCCCACTGTTGCCCCCTATTTGCCTCAGATTGGCTGCTTGTGAGGATTGGGGCGCTCTAATTTGGGTGCCGACAGCGGATTTTGGACTATCCCTATGTTCGGCGGAGGTGCCGCCTGCTAGACCGGTGCTCTCTGAACTTGCTATGGTGGTGGTTGTTGTTGTTGTTGGGGTCTTCCCGCCCTCAAGACAGTTATGTACTTCCGCATCTCCTCCCAATCGATGGCACCTTGATCATTCAACTCATGGATGTAGTCTCTGAACTAGAAACAAGTGTCCACAGTGTGCCCAAGCTGTCGGTGGAACACACAATAAGGGGTGGCGTATGCATTCTGGGCCCAGATGGTCCTTTCTTTTGGTAACAACAGAGCATTTTCTGCCATGAGGGCGTTGAAAATGTCGGAGAGTGTCTCTAGTAATGGTCGGTAAGATGCCCTCTTGGGACATGGAGGTTTCCTCTGCTGGGAGTAATCATTGGGTGGAGGAACCTGGTTATAACTTGGCTGCTACCGAGGTTGGTTGTAGACTGGTTGATAAGGCTGTTGTGGTGACCTGAAGCCCTGTTGATCTGTGCCTTTGCCCATTGTATTGTGATTGTTGGTTCCTTATGAATTGGGCTTGATTGTTGTTCACTATACTGACTTGTTCATGAGATAGAGTACCTTCTCTAGTTGGACCCATGGTGGAAGCGTTGGGAACATTGGGCTTCCTAGGTGGAAGCCTATTGGGTCAGTGAGGATCAAACACGCTGGAGAACGTGGAATCCTTGAATGCATTCTGGGCATAGCATGCCCTCTCATATAAATCAGCCATGTTGGTCAAATTGTTCAATGTTAAGATCAATTTGTACTATGGTGTGGTATTGGCTATCATCATGTTTACCTGTCCAGACTCAGACATGTGATCTTTTATTTTTTCCGCCATGGCTCGCCATCTATCGGCGAAGGTCACGAAGTCCTCATCGGGCTTCATCTTCTCTGCCACCATATCAGTTATAGATAATGACGGGGCAACTCTGTCCTTGTACCTCTGCAGGAACCTTCTAGACACCGTGTCGAAATCTTCAACATAGCTTGGGTCGAGTGAAAAGTGTAACGACCCGCCATCCTATGACCGGAGACCCGATTACTAAATGGATGTCGGCCCATTAACTGCGCGTTCACACCCGGATCTCACACAACACATCTGGAGGAGTAAGCGCTAAACAAGGCTAAATATAACAATCACACGGACCACAAAGATATAACAAGTGCGCAGGAAGGAGGATAACAATGTCCGTATACAGTCCAACAATAATTACATGGTCCAACAAATTAAATAAGTACAGGCAGAAGTAAAGTACAACAACATCGGGGCATACCCCGGAACTGATATAGCTGCTGGTCCGCACACCAAGAAGACACCACACGCTGCCACACGCCACGAGGTCCACACCTGAAACCGCAGGGAGTGAGCCACACTAGAATTGGGCTCAGTAGGGATAATCCGATCCCCTGCCTCCCACTCACACACCCACAAGTACAACAATACGGATATATGGCAATTAAGTAAAGCAGTAAACATGGCACCCAAACCTGATATGAAACATACGCATAAGCAGTGTAGCAGGAACAGTTCTAAGTAACCCGAAGAACCCAACACAAAGTCACGTCTCACAGTCAAAGTCAGCAAAGCGACTGAACCACACTGTCGACCGAAGTCAAACGTCGCCTCACAACACTACCACCACTACTCACGCCTGTCCGCCCCTACAGTGTTCCGGGGCACTGTAGGGTGAGGCAGTGAGTAAAACTAGGACTAACTGGGACCAATGTACCACCACTGTCCAGCTACGTGTGCACACAAGCAGTCTAGACTACTGTCCTACCGACCGGATTGCCTCCACGCTAGGCCTCGGCGCTTCAGGAGGGCCCTGGGGTCCGGCGAACCCGCGTCAAGCCGAAGCTACAGGAACTACCCACAACCCTAACCTCCCGGGCTGCGTCAGGCCAAGGGGCGAAGGGTACCACTTGTAACATTGATCAAAGGTCACATCAGACCCAGTGGCTACAGGGGTAAAACAACTCCAACAGTACTACAACCAGCTCCACAGCAAGAAACGCGCCGGAAGCTGCCACGACAAACAGGGAAAACCCCGACCCGCTGAGACCAAACATCAACCCCTCGGATAGCGCACTGGCTACTCTGGCCCGACGGGCTAAAGGTGGTTCTGCTTCCCTCAGCCAAAGGTAAAACACAACATGTACCCCTCCTCCCACCGGTACGGCACAATGCCTCACAGACACCATGGCCCTTCCCCATCGGCCCATGGTGACAAACGTAAACCAAAGTTATTCCGATTCCATATTCGCATAGTAAACCTTCGTCTCAGCGTACAACTTAAAGCATGTATTTGAACCTTCCAAGCATGAAACATGTGTAAAATAACAGGAGTTAGGCAGTTCTGTCTTGAATCGCGTCGATCGAGGTCGACGCCATTCAAGCCCCTTAAACAGCTTCGTTATAACCAGATTATTCCTTAAACCACGTCGACATAGGAAGTCGCCCTTTTAAAACTCGTCAAAGTCCACAGACGCCATTCACCACGGAATTCCCGGTTGCAGAACCCTTAATCGGGGTCATTTCCTGCCTAAAGGGCGTCATGATGGTCCGACGTCCTTCTAAAAGGCGTCGTCCATACATGACGTCTTTTAGCGCCAGAACCCCGTACTCACGAAACCTCGAGCAGGGAGGTTTCTGCCCTAAAAGGCGTCGTACTGCCCTGACGTCCTTCTAAAAGGCGTCGACCAGGCACGACGCCGTTTAGCGCCAGAAACCTGGTTCCCTGGTTCAACCCGAGGGTTTCTCCCTTAACCCCAAACACCCCGAAAATGGCCCAAAACAGAAGGGGAAGAAAAGGGAAATCAAACTACCACAAGCATGCTACAATTCCACGATCTCGAACACGGTCATTCCCACAAGAAAACCCCTTAAACATGCTCAGTCTAACCCCAAAACATATCATGCCACGCCAAGGAAACCATAAGCAAGATGAATCACGATTCATGCAAGGTTCGTCCCCCTACCAGTTCTTGAACTCCTCCAAGCTCCGTGCCGCCGACCCGCCGCACCGCAGACCGCCGCCGGTACCCTCGAGGACGTCGCCACTCCGCCGGGACGTCGGTCGCCGTCCGGAGAATGGAACGCCACGAAGGAAGTGGTGGTGGTAGAGGTGAGAGGTATTGGAGTGATGGAAGAGGAAGAAGAGGAAGGGAAAGGGGAAAAGAGGGCGGAGGGGGCGGAGAGGGCGAAGAGAGAGAGGGTGGAGGCGAAAATGAGGGAAAGAAGGGGAGGCTCGCGAGGTCAATATGAATCTGGCTAAAACACGTCGATCGAGACAGATGCCAATCAGTCTGACAGGACGGGCCGTATTGACACCGCTCTGAAACGCGTCGCTCACCACGGACGCCGTTCAGACGTTGTGACAGGCCGTACTGACAACGCTCTGGCGCCGTACACTGACATCGCAGAGATCGCAGTCTGAATTGCGTCGACCAACATGGACGCCGTTCAGACGACGAGACAGGGACCGTACTCTCGCGGCCCGAAACCCGCCTACGTGGCGCACACGTGGCACAACAGAAAGCAGACTTAAATGGCGTCTACATAGACTGACGTCTTTTGAAAGACGTCGAGCAGTACAGACGTCATTCAGTCAGAATTCTCAAGGCCCCTCAGGGTCCAAACCAGGGGATCCGGCCTGAACCCGACCCGAATACTGAACCCGAAACCTCAGTCCTTACATTCTCCCCCCCTTAAAAGAATTTCGTCCTCGAAATTTGCAACCGCTCAACGATAAACTCGGCTAACCATCACATGCCGGCACACCAATCACAAGAATCATTCTCACCAATCACACACACAGGGCTCCACATAATTAGCCAATCAAATTCACACCAAGCTAACCCAGATTCTCGATTCTGACAAAAGCTGAAAGATCAAAATAACCACACACTAGCAAGGCACATCTTACAAAACCGATTCTCCACCAAGCCCAAGTACATAAAAGTGCCACAAGAGTTCACAACCACCTCTGAATAAGACAAGATAGAAGCGTTCATCTAGCCCAGCCTCTCGGACCACCACAAAGAGACGCAACTCCACTCAACCACTCGGACTCCTACTGACCACTCGGCTCCTGACCTGCCTTATTCTTCTGGGGACAGTTCCTTGCGAGATGTCCCTTCCTACCACAGCCAAAACAGCTACCAGTGATCAATTGACATATACGATTGCCATGATACCTGCCACAACGGAGACAACGATCCGCAGCGTCCCGCCTCGCTTCCTGTTGCCAGCTGACCTCCGTCTACATCTGCTGAACCGAACCATCTTCATCCTCGTCACAAGGTACCTCTTGGAACTCGAACTCAAAGGAACTCGAACCGCCTGACGAAAAGACCGCTGATATGTCCTTGCCTTGCTGTTTCCCTTGTGCTGAATGCTCCGACTCCTTCGCCGTGTGTTGGAACTGCATCTCCACCGCTGCCGCGCACCGAACTGCTGACGCCAGATCCTTACAACAATGAGCTGCCACAAACTCCCTCAGATCATGCCGAAGTCCATCCACAAATTTCTCCTTCCTTCGATCCTCATGCTCAGATATGTGTGGAGCAAATCTTCCCAGAGCTACAAATTTCATCTGATATTCCAGAACTGACATACCATCCTGCACTAATTCCATAAACTCCCTTTCCTTGGCCCTACGAACGTTCCTCGGAAAGTACTGTCCACTAAACTCTCTTACAAAGCCTTCCCAGGGAATCTCTCTCAAGGACCTATCTGGAAACATCAACCCCTTGATGGTAACCCACCAATCATAAGCATCGTCCTTCAGCAAGTAGGTTGCCAACAAGGTCTTGTCACTCTCAGCACATTCAAGAACATCAAACGCCTTCTCCACTTCCTTAATCCAATGAGCCTCCGCGTCTGGGACAGGTTGACCCGTGAAAGAAGGGGGCTTCAACTTCAAGAACCGCTCCATCACCATGGATTGGCCACCTCGGGAATTGGACCCCTCACTTCCATCTCCCTGCTGGTATCTAAACATAGCCCCAATCATAGCTTCCATGAAACGATCCACATTTTGTCCTTCTACCCTCGAACCACCATCATCAGTTCTCGAACCACGAGCCAACGGAACTTTTCTCTTCGGTTCCATCACTACCCCATAAACACGAAAATCGAACCAAAACACGTCAAAACCTATCAATCTACACCAGCAGCCATCGCCTGTACAGACTTGTACTTATTGTTGGACTATAATATCTAACCCAGTTTACCGCATACTCGACCAGATTGAGCTCTGATACCATCTGTAACGACCCGCCATCCTATGACCGGAGACCCGATCACTAAATGGATGTCGGCCCATAACTGTGGGTTCACACCCGGATCTCACACAACACATCTCAAGGAGTAAGCGCTAAACAAGCCTAAATATAACAATCACACGGACCACAAAGATATAACAAGTGTGCAGGAAGGAGGATAACAATGTCCGTATACAGTCCAACAATAATTACATGGTCCAACAAATTAAATAAGTACAGGCAGAAGTAAAGTACAACAACATCGGGACATACCCCGGAACTGAGACAGTTGCTGGTCCGTACACCAAGAAGACACCACACGCCGCCACACGCCACGAGGTCCACACCTGAAACCGCAGGGAGTGAGCCACACTAGAATCGGGCTCAGTAGGGATCATCCGATCCCCTGCCTCCCACTCACACACCCACAAGTGCAACAATACGGATATATGGAAATTAAGTAAAGCAGTAAACATGGCACCCAAACCTGATGTGAAACATACGCATAAGCAGTGTAGCAGGAACAGTTCTAAGTAACCCGAAGAACCCAACACAAAGTCACGTCTCACAGTCAAAGTCCGCAAAGCGACTGAACCACACTGTCGACCGAAGTCAAACGTCGCCTCACAACACTACCACCACTACTCACGCCTGTCCGCCCCTACAGTGTTCCGGGGCACTGTAGGGTGAGGCAGTGAGTAAAACTAGGACTAACTGGGACCAGTGTACCACCACTGTCCAGCTACGTGTGCACACAAGCAGTCTAGACTACTGTCCTACCGACCGGATTGCCTCCACGCTAGGCCTCGGCGCTTCAGGAGGGCCCTGGGGACCGGCGAACCCCCGTCAAGCCGAAGCTACAGGAACTACCCACAACCCTAACCTCCCGGGCTGCGTCAGGCCAAAGGGCGAAGGGTACCACTCGTAACCTTGATCAAAGGTCACATCAGGCCCAGTGGCTACATGGGTAAAACAACTCCAACAGTACTACAACCAGCTCCACAGCAAGAAACGCGCCGAAAGCTGCCACGACAAACAGGGAAAACCCCGACCCGCTGAGACCAAACAGCAACCCCTCGGATAGCGCACCGGCTACTCCGGCCCGACGGGCTCAAGGTGGTTCTGCTTCCCTCAGCCAAAGGTAAAACACAACATGTACCCCTCCTCCCACCGGTACGGCACAATGCCTCACAGACACCATGGCCCTTCCCCATCGGCCCATGGTGACAAACGTAAACCACAGTTATTCCGATTCCATATTCGCATAGTAAACCTTCGTCTCAGCGTACAACTTAAAGCATGTATTTGAACCTTCCAAGCATGAAACATGTGTAAAATAACAGGAGTTAGGCAGTTCTGTCTTGAATCGCGTCGACCGAGGTCGACGCCATTCAAGCCCCTCAAACAGGTTCGTTATAACCAGATTATTCCTTAAACCACGTCGACATAGGAAGTCGCCCTTTTAAAACGCGTCAAAGTCCACAGACGCCATTCACCACGGAATTCCCGGTTGCAGAACCCTCAATCGGGGTCATTTCCTGCCTAAAAGGCGTCATGATGGTCCGACGTCCTTCTAAAAGACGTCGTCCATACATGACGTCTTTTAGCGCCAGAACCCTGTACTCACGAAACCTCGAGTAGGGAGGTTTCTGCCCTAAAAGGCGTCATACTGCCCTGACGTCCTTCTAAAAGGCGTCGACCAGGCACGACGCCGTTTAGCGCCAGAAACCTGGTTCCCTGGTTCAACCCGAGGGTTTCTCCCTTAACCCCAAACACCCCGAAAATGCCCCAAAACAGAAGGGGAAGAAAAGGGAAATCAAACTACCACAAGCATGCTACAATTCCACGATCTCGAACAAGGCCATTCCCACAAGAAAACCCCTTAAACATGCTCAGTCTAACCCCAAAACATATCATGCCACGCCAAGGAAACCATAAGCAAGATGAATCACGATTCATGCAAGGTTCGTCCCCCTACCGGTTCTTGAACTCCTCCAAGCTCCGTGCCGCCGACCCGCCGCACCGCAGACCGCCACCGGTACACTCGAGGACACCGCCACTCCGCCGGGACGTCAGCCGCCGTTCGGAGAATGGAACGCCGCGAAGGAAGTGGTGGTGGTAGAGGTGAGAGGTAAGGAGGTATTGGAGTGATGGAAGTGGAAGAAGAGGAAGGGAAAGGGGAAAAGAGGGTGGAGGGGGCGGAGAGGGCGAAGAGAGAGAGGGTGGAGGCGAAAATGAGGGAAAGAAGGGGAGGCTCGCGAGGTCAATCTGAATCTGGCTAAAACGCGTCGATCGAGACAGACGCCAATTGTAACGACTCGCCATCCTATGACCGGAGACCCGGTCACTAAATGGATGTCGGCCCATTAACTGCGGGTTCACACCCGGATCTCACACAACACGTCTGGAGGAGTAAGTGCTAAACAAGATTAAATATGACAATCTCACGGACTACAAAGATAAGCAAGTGCGCAGGAAGGAAAATAACAATGTCCGTATACAGTCCAACAATAATTACATGTCCAAACAATTAAATAAGTACAGGCAGAAGGAAGTACAACAACAACGGGGCATACCCCGGAACTAAGACAACTGCTGGTCCGCACACCAAGAAGACACCACGCTTCCGCTCGCCTCAAGGTCCACACCTGAAACCGCAGGGAGTGAGCCACACCAGAAATGGGCTCAGTAGGGATCATCCGATCCCCTGCCTCCCACTCACACACCCACAAGCGTAACAACAAGAATATATGGTAATTAAGTAAAGCAGTAAACATAGCACCCAACTCTGATATGAAACGCACGGTAAGCAGTGTAACAAGAACCATTCTAAGCAACCCGAAGAACCCAACACAGAGTCACGACTTACAGCAAAAGTCCACGAAGCGACTGAACCACACTGTCGACCGAAGTCAGACGTCGCCTCCCAACACTACCATCACAGCTCACGCCTGTCCGCCCCTACAGTGTTCCGGGGCACTGTAGGGTGAGGCCGTGAGTCAAGCTAGGACTAGCTGGAACCAGTGTACAGCCACTGCCAGCTACGTGTGCACACAAGCAGTCTAGACTACTGTCCTACCGTCCGGATTGCCTCCACGCTAGGCCTCAGCGCTTCAGGAGGGCCCTGGGGACCGGCGAACCCCCGTCAAGCCGAAGCTACAGGAACTACCCACAAACCCAACTCTCCCGGGCTGCGTCAGGCCAAGGGCTATAGGTACCACTCGTAACCTTGATCAAAGGTCACATCAGGCCCAATGGCTAAAGGGTAAACCAACTCCCACCAGTAACACCACCAGCTCCACAGCAAGAAACACGCCAGAAGATGTCACGACAACCAAGGGAAACCCCGACCCGCTAAGACCAAACAGCAACCCCTCGGATAGCACACTAGCTACTCCGGCCCGACGGGCTCAAGGTGGTTCTGCTTGTCTCAGCTAAGGGTAAAACACAACATGCCCCACTCCACAGACACCATGACCCTTCTCCCATCGGCCCATGGTGACAGACGTAAACCACAGTTAACTCGATCCATATTCGCATAACACAACCACACATATAACATGATTCCATTCGCACAGTAAACCTCAGTCTCAGTATATAGCTAAAGCACGCACACACACAGGTGATATAATTCCACTCACGCAGAAGTCCTCCGTCTCAGTATACAACCCAAAGCATGCATTTGAACCATCCCAACGTGAAACGTGCATGAATATAACAGAATTGAGCATTCCTGTCTTGAATCGCGTCGACCGAGGTCGACGCCATTCAAGACCCTTAGACAGGTTTATTAAAAGCCATATTTATCCTCAAAACGCGTCTACCAGTGAAGCCGCCGTTTAAAACGCGTCAGGGTCGCCCGACGCAATTCAACCCAGAAATCCAGATTTCAGAACGCTTAAATGGGGGCATTTCCTGCCTAAATGGCGTCATGATGGCCCGACGTCCTTCTGAAAGGCGTCGTCCATCCATGACGTCATTTAGCGCAGAACCCCTAACTCAGGAAACCTCGGACAGGGAGGTTTCTGTCCCTAAAACGCGTCGTACTGACCCGAAGTCTTTCGGAAAAGCGTCGACCAGGCACGACGCCATTTAGCGCCAGAAACCAGGTTTCCTGGTTCAACCTGAGGGTTTCTCCCTTGAACCCCAAGCACCCCGAAAAGCCCCAAAACCAAAAGGGGGAAGAAGAGAAGCTCAACCACATAATCATGCTACGAAACCACGATCACCAACACCGCAATTCCCACAAGGAGTCCCCCTAAACATGCTCAATCTACCCCAAACACGCCACACCACGCCAAGAAGCAAACGAGCACACAAGCAAGGTTTCGTCCCCCTACCGGTTCTCGAACTCCTCCAAGCTCCGTGCCGTCGTCCCGCCACACCGCACACCGCCGCCGGTACCCTCGAGGACGCCGCCACTCCGCCGGGACGTCGGCCGCCGTCCGGAGAAGGGAACGCCGCGAAGGAGGTGGTGGAGGTAGAGGTGAGAGGTAAGGAGGCTATGGAGTGGTTGGAAGAGGAAGAAGAGGAAGGGAAGGGGAGGAAGAGCGTCGGAGAGGGCGGAGAGGGTGAGGAGAGAGAGAGTGAAGGTGAGAGTGAGGGAAAGAAGGGGAGGCTCGCGGGGTCAACCAGAATCCCGCTAAAATGCGTCGATGGAGGCAGACGCCTATCAGTCTGACAGGACGGCCGTACTGACAGCGGTCTGAAACGCGTCGCCCACCGTGGACGCCGTTCAGACGACAGGACAGGCCGTACTGACAACGCTCTGGCGCCGCACCCTGACATCGCAGAGATCACAGTCTGAATCGCGTCGACCAAGCACGACGCTTTTCAGATGATGTGACCGGGGCCGTACTCTCGCGGCCCGAAACCCGCCCACGTGGCGCACACGTGGCACAACAACCTGTAGACCTAAATGGCGTCCACACAACCTGACGCCTTTTGAAAGGCGTCGAGCAGTGCTGACGCCATTCAATCAGCAATCTCAAGACCCCCCACAGGGTCCAAACCAAGGGTTCCGGCCCGAACCCGACCCGAATACAGAGCCCGAAACCTCAGTCCTTACAATCTCCCCCACTTAAAAGAATTTCGTCCTCGAAATTAGCAACCACTCAACACAAGACTCGGCTAACCATCATAAGCCGACACACACCAATCACACACACAAGGCTCCACATAAATAGCCAATCACATCACATCAAGCTAACCAAGATTCTCAATTCTGACAAAAGCTGATAGATCAAAATATCAACACACTAGCAAGGCCCAAACTACAAAACCGATTTCTCCATCAAACCAAAGTACATACAAGTGTCACACGAGACCACAACCGTCTCTAAACAAGACCAGATAAAAGTGCTCATCTAGCACAACCTCTCGAGTTTCCACAAAGAGACGTGACTCCAATCACGCCTCGAACACCTACTCACCGCTCGGTCCCTGACCTGCCTGGTTTTTCTGGGGACAGTTTCTCAGAAAATGCCCCTTCTTACCACAGCCAAAACAGCCACTAGTGACCAATGGACACGTCCGACTGCCATGATAACCACCACAAAGGGAACAATGACCTGCCGCATCCTGCTTAGCTCCCTGCCGCCTGCTAGCCACAGACTGCATCGGATGAATCGAACCTTTGCTGCCCTCACCACAAGGCATCTCTTGGGACCTGAACTCGAAGGAACTCGGACCGTCTGACGAAAAGATCGTTGATCTGCTCCTGCCTTGCTGCTTCCCTCGTGCCGAACGCTCCAATTCTCTCGCCATCTGCTGGAATTGAGTCTCCACCGCTGCCGCGCATCGTGTTGCCGAAGCCAGATCCCTACAATGCTGAGGTGCCACCATTGACCTTAGATCATACCGAAGTCCGTCTACGAATCTCTCTGTGCTGATTTCCTCGTGCTCAGTTATATGTGGTGCGAATCTTCCAAGAGCCACAAACTTCGCTTGGTATTCTAAAACCGACATATCATCCTGTACCAATTCCAAAAACTCCATTGCCTTCGTTTTCCGAACGTGCCTCGAAAAATACCGTCCACCAAATTCTTTCACAAATATCACCCAAGGGATCTCTCTCAAAGACCTATCTGCAAACATCATTCCTCTAGTCGCGGCCCACCACTCAAATGCATCGTCCTTCAATAAGTAAGTCGCCAACAAAGTCTTGTCATTCTCTGCACACTCAAGAACATCAAATGCCTTCTCCATTTCCTTAATCCAAAGGGCTGCCTCGTCTGAGACTGACCGACCTGTGAACGAAGGGGTCTTCAACTTCAAGAACCGCTCCAAAATCGTAGACTGACCGTCTCGGGAATTGGATCCCTCACTCCCAACTCCTTGCCGGTGTCTAGACATAGCCCCAATCATAGCTTCCCTGAAACGGTCCACATCATGACCTTCAGCCCTCGAACCACCACCATCTGCTCTCGCACCCCGAGCCACCGGAGCTCTCCGCTTCGGCGCCATCGCTGCTCCACAACACGCAAATCGAACCAAAACACGTCAAATCCTATCAATCTACACCAGCAGCCATCACCTGTACAGACTCGCACTTATTGTTGGACTATAATATCTAACCCAGTTTATCACATACTCGACCAGACTGAGCTCTGATACCAACTGTAACGACCTGCCATCCTATGACCGGAGACCCGGTCACTAAATGGATGTCGGCCCATTAACTGCGGTTTCACACCCGGATCTCACACAACACGTCTGGAGGAGTAAGTGCTAAACAAGATTAAATATGACAATCTCACGGACTACAAAGATAAGCAAGTGCGCAGGAAGGAAAATAACAATGTCCGTATACAGTCCAACAATAATTACATGTCCAAACAATTAAATAAGTACAGGCAGAAGGAAGTACAACAACATCGGGGCATACCCCGGAACTAAGACAGCTGCTGGTCTGCACACCAAGAAGACACCACGCTTCCGCTCGCCTCAAGGTCCACACCTGAAACCGCAGGGAGTGAGCCACACCAGAAATGGGCTCAGTAGGGATCATCCGATCCCCTGCCTCCCACTCACACACCCACAAGCGTAACAACAAGAATATATGGCAATTAAGTAAAGCAGTAAACATAGCACCCAACTCTGATATGAAACGCACGGTAAGCAGTGTAACAAGAACCATTCTAAGCAACCCGAAGAACCCAACACAGAGTCACGACTTACAGCAAAAGTCCACGAAGCGACTGAACCACACTATCGACCGAAGTCAGACGTCGCCTCCCAACACTACCACCACAGCTCACGCCTGTCCGCCCCTACAGTGTTCCGGGGCACTGTAGGGTGAGGCCGTGAGTCAAGCTAGGACTAGCTGGAACCAGTGTACAGCCACTGCCAGCTACGTGTGCACACAAGCAGTCTAGACTACTGTCCTACCGTCCGGATTGCCTCCACGCTAGGCCTCAGCGCTTCAGGAGGGCCCTGGGGACCGGCGAACCCCCGTCAAGCCGAAGCTACAGGAACTACCCACAAACCCAACTCTCCCGGGCTGCGTCAGGCCAAGGGCTATAGGTACCACTCGTAACCTTGATCAAAGGTCACATCAGGCCCAATGGCTAAAGGGTAAACCAACTCCCACCAGTAACACCACCAGCTCCACAGCAAGAAACACGCCAGAAGCTGTCACGACAACCAAGGGAAACCCCGACCCGCTAAGACCAAACAGCAACCCCTCGGATAGCACACTAGCTACTCCGGCCCGACGGGCTCAAGGTGGTTCTGCTTGTCTCAGCTAAGGGTAAAACACAACATGCCCCACTCCACAGACACCATGGCCCTTCTCCCATCGGCCCATGGTGACAGACGTAAACCACAGTTAACTCGATCCATATTCGCACAACACAACCACACATATAACATGATTCCATTCGCACAGTAAACCTCAGTCTCAGTATATAGCTAAAGCACGCACACACACACAGGTGATATAATTCCACTCACGCAGAAGTCCTCCGTCTCAGTATACAACCCAAAGCATGCATTTGAACCATCCCAACGTGAAACGTGCATGAATATAACAGAATTGAGCATTCCTGTCTTGAATCGCGTCGACCGAGGTCGACGCCATTCAAGACCCTTAGACAAGTTTATTAAAAGTCAGATTTATCCTCAAAACGCGTCTACCGGTGAAGCCGCCGTTTAAAACGCGTCAGGGTCGCCCGACGCAATTCAACCCAGAAATCCAGATTTCAGAACGCTTAAACGGGGGCATTTCCTGCCTAAATGGCGTCATGATGTCCCGACGTCCTTCTGAAAGGCGTCGTCCATCCATGACGTCATTTAGCGCAGAACCCCTAACTCAGGAAACCTCGGACAGGGAGGTTTCTGTCCCTAAAACGCGTCGTACTGACCCGACGTCTTTCGGAAAATCGTCGACCAGGCACGACGCCATTTAGCGCCAAAAACCAGGTTTCCTGGTTCAACCCGAGGGTTTCTCCCTTGAACCCCAAGCACCCCGAAAAGCCCCAAAACCAAAAGGGGGAAGAAGAGAAGCTCAACCACATAATCATGCTACGAAACCACGATCACCAACACCGCTATTCCCACAAGGAATCCCCCTAAACATGCTCAATCTACCCCAAACACGCCACACCACGCCAAGAAGCAAACGAGCACACAAGCAATGTTTCGTCCCCCTACCGGTTCTCGAACTCCGCCAAGCTCCGTGCCGCCGTCCCGCCACACCGCACACCGCCGCCGGTACCCTCGAGGACGCCGCCACTCCGCCGGGACGTCGGCCGCCGTCCGGAGAAGGGAACGCCGCGAAGGAGGTGGTGGAGGTAGAGGTGAGAGGTAAGGAGGCTATGGAGTGGTTGGAAGAGGAAGAAGAGGAAGGGAAGGGGAGGAAGAGCGTCGGAGAGGGCGGAGAGGGTGAGGAGAGAGAGAGTGAAGGTGAGAATGAGGGAAAGAAGGGGAGGCTCGCGGGGTCAACCAGAATCCCGCTAAAACGCGTCGATCGAGGCAGATGCCTATCAGTCTGACAGGACGGCCGTACTGACAGCGGTCTGAAACGCGTCGCCCACCGTGGACGCCGTTCAGACGACAGGACAGGCCGTACTGACAACGCTCTGGCGCCGCACCCTGACATCGCAGAGATCACAGTCTGAATCGCGTCGACCAAGCACGACGCTTTTCAGATGATGTGACCGGGGCCGTACTCTCGCGGCCCGAAACCCGCCCACGTGGCGCACACGTGGCACAACAACCTGTAGACCTAAATGGCGTCCACACAACCTGACGCCTTTTGAAAGGCATTGAGCAGTGCTGACGCCATTCAGTCAGCAATCTCAAGACCCCCCACAGGGTCCAAACCAAGGGTTCCGGCCCGAACCCGACCCGAATACAGAGCCCGAAACCTCAGTCCTTACACCAATCAGTCTGACAGGACATGCCGTACTGACACCGCTCTGAAACGCGTCGCTCACCACGGACGCCGTTCAGACGATGTGACAGGCCGTACTGACAACGCTCTGGCATCGTACACTGACATCGCAGAGATCGCAGTCTGAATTGCGTCGACCAACATGGACGCCGTTCAGACGACGAGACAGGGGCCGTACTCTCGCGGCCCGAAACCCGCCTACGTGGCGCATACGTAGCACAACAGAAAGCAGACTTAAATGGCGTCTACATAGACAGACGTCTTTTGAAAGACGCCAAGCAGTGCAGACGTCATTCAGTCAGAAATCTCAAGGCCCCTCAGGGTCCAAACCAGGGGATCCGGCCCGAACCCGACCCGAATACTGAACCCGAAACCTCAGTCCTTACAAAAAGAACCATTCAAGGGTTGATCCCTCTAATGACCTTGTGAATAGAAAGGCTAGTGATCTCTTATCATTCTACCAGAAGGATGACTCGTACAGGAATTCTTTCAAGTGGATAAAAGGGTTACCAGAGCCATTGTACTTTCGGTAAACTGGCATTTTGAAGGGCAGGAGATGGAAAACCGGCAGAGTGGGGATATAGACCTTGGAATTAGCTTTAGTGTCCAACATCCTTTTAAAGTTCTTGAACTGCTTGTCCATCTGATTGTTTTTGGTAAACAGGGCCTGAGTGACCAAGTTAGTCTGTGGAGGTGGGGGTGCTGGAAAAGTTTGCCTCCTAGAATAGCTAGGACACGGAGGACAGTGTGGTTGCGTTTCAACAGCATTTCTGCTGTGCTCGAAGGCATTTTGGTAAGTGGGAGTCGGCGGTCTGACAGGGTATCGGGAACTAGATTACTGAGGGCCCATGGGCCGAGGAGTGGAAATTTGAAGGTCTTTCATGGCCTGAGTAGGGATTTGATGAATGGGAGAAATCGGGATGTTCAGTTCGGAAGAACGCAGAGGGGTCTTCCCTTTCAGTACAGATTGGATAGCCTCAAGCTGCTGAGGATCCACATGGATAGCCAGAGCTATTAGAACAATAACCATGTCAGGGGGATGTGTGGATGAAGGCTCAGCTTGATCTTGAGCTTCTTCAACAGTAGGATTGGAAATCACATGAACATGAGATCGATCAATATTAGAATTGTACTGATCGTGTGTGAAATGGACATGACCTTGAGGGGCATAAGCATCTCCCTCTTGTCCAGTGTGGAGCTAATTGGGGTTGTGAGGGGCATGAGCATCTCCCTCGTCTTCATAATAACATGGACCATAGTTCTGAGGGGCATTAGCATCTCCCTTGTTCTCAAACAGGGTATCTTGATCGTAAGTAGCCATCCTGATGGTCCTACTTCAATGTAGCTTCATGGTGTTTGATTAATCAAAGATTCAACTTAGTTGCACAAAGATTAACAAACAAGTTGGATGTTATGCTGTTTTAGGATTCCCTGTGAACTTAAAGATGGATTTCTAAAGATTGATTCACTCAACTGTAAGGATCTTAGTTTTAGTGTAGTTTTCCGCCATTTCCTCTATGGCTTCACTCACAACGATGTTAACGTCTACTCGATACTTCAAAGGTACAACCAGCTCGATGAGCAAAGAGGAATTCTTCGCTTTTGAGGACTTACGGAGGTCTTGACACTAACCACTCTAGTCTGATTGAGCGACCAACTCCAGTCAGAGAGAGGTGAGAGCACTGAGAAGGGTATTCCTAAAAGGGGAGCGAACTCCCAATGCTGATGTCTAGTGGCCGGGATGGCCTCTAATGCAAGATATATAAATATAGTAACCAAATCAGATCAAAAATCCAAGAACCGATGGCCGAAGGTTAACCTACTTGAATGGTGTCACCTGATGTCGACGCTATTGAAGACAGTAAACCCACAGTCAGTAGTATATCGGGCAGCAGGGCAAACAACCAAAAAGGCGTCGGTCCTAGTCGATGTCGTTTAAACGACGTCGCCTGGTCTCGACATGATTTAGGCCCTGTAAACAATAAACAGACAGAAGCAATAGAGGCACTCCCCTCTCAAATCAACAAGGTATAACAGAGACCAATTATCGTATGAAACAGAGTCTAAAAGAGATAACTTATCATGCAAATATCAATGATATCAATTCAAATAAAACATACTTCTCAAACCACAAGTTTAGGCAATCATGGGAGGGCAAAATTTTACCACTAAGAGTGTGCACGAGGTGCACGTGGGGAGAAATCAAACCAACGAACCAATCATCAAACGTGCTCGAGGGACACAAAGAACGCACACGAGAGTGCTAAATGGTGCACACGAGGGTGCCCAATGGAAATAAACAAAAGTAAAATAGAAAGAACGGCAAGACAAGTCCTACCGTGATCGCCAAAAAACTGTAGTACTTAAAATCGTGTCATGCTTTCATTGATATCATGTGTTCTATATGATAAATAAATCAAATTTAAACTAAGTGTGTGATCGCCAAAAATCGAGGGCTTCGAAGATAAAGTGATCGCTACTAACCTTACGGATTCGGGAGGATTGTGGTTCCTTTGTTCTCCTTCTTTGGCCGACCAAAGAAAAAGAGACTCTTCTTTTTACTATTGTTTTGGTTATTTTTCTTCAAGCTTTCTTCAAATCCTTCCTTTCCTTCAATGCTTTTCTCCCTCTTCAAAACCTTGCGAAAAGATCAAACAGAAGATAATTAAAAGATGGTTAGAGCTATGAGTAGTGTAGCATCTATTATAACTAAGAAATCAAACAGAAACTAAACTAAGAACTTACTTGTTTTGATCTTTTTAAACCCCTAGTATGTATAGGTAATAAAAATTATAATGTGGGTGTGTGAAACATGAAGTGATGTGATGAAGAATCTAATCAAAACAATGATTAAACTATATGAAAACTAAGCTAACTAGGTGGAAAGGAAGAAAAGAGAGAAAGAGATTGGCCCCTCCATACCCTTGGATTTTTAAAGCTTCAAAAGCTTTAAAGGGATGAAGAAGAACAAGATCCAAAGCCTTCCCACATTTTCTACAGAGAGATCCTCCTTTCACCTTGCCTTGAACTCCAAAAGATGTATTTTCCCACTTTCTTTCAAGTCTAAAGGGTACATATATATATATAATAGGTTTTGAAGGTAATTTGGCTTTCAATGGCCTCTCCTGCGGATCCGACTTGCCTTGTATAAGTATCCAAGAGTTAGTAACCCTTCCAACTTCATGAACCGGATAATCTCTGCCAAATCTCACTTATCAAGAAAGTGCTTAAAACGCGTTGCCCACCAAGGATGCCATTTGACTAAATAGAGGGGCCAAAAAAGAAAGAAAGTCCGGAAAGGAAATCGAAAACAATTAGGAAACCTAAAAGGCGTCGTTATTTAGATAATGAGAAAATTAATTCAAATTTAAATAAAAAATCCAGACATATTATGAAACTAAATGACGTCGTCCATGGGCGACGTCATTCAGTTAAGTCTATCCAGATTTAGGAATTTAAGTCCGTGTTGATTTCAACTAAAAAACTAAAAGGCATCGGCCATGGTGGACATAATAAGCAAATTTATCAAAAAATTAATAAAAATTAATTAATGATTAAAAATCAGAACATTTTGAGGTATTATATTTTGACATAAAATTTACTCCGTATGAGGTCAAAATTAGCGTGTCTAAAACACCCTTCTTCGAGAGTTGGTTAAGGGGTAAGAAGGCCACTCAGGCTTCAAGCGCAAAAGGAGTCCCCTCAAATGAACAACTCAATGCCTTTGGGCAACCCTCGAAAGCCATCAATTAGCAGTCTCAAACCGAGAGTGGTTCAAATCCTCCATCCAACCAAAAGCAATACTCCGCCGTTCCACCTCCGAATGCGTACAATAGGTCGGGCCCCAAAAGGACATCCTATCCTCCTCTCCCAGAGTCTTTGGCAGACCTTTTCTATGCTCTCTCATCGTGCAATGCCATCTAGCTTCCCCCACAATGGATGAATCCCTTGGGCAATGCTAACACATCCAAATACTGTCCATACCATAGGATACCTGGCATGTAATTCACAACTTCTTTGTGTTTCGAGATTGGGTGTACGACATGAATGATGAGGGTAGGATCAATTGGAAGGACATGAAGAAAGCTATTGTGGCTCTAAAGAGCAAGAGATAGTTGGGAATAGTGAAAGACCCTTTACCAGCACATCAGATAGCCTCTGACTCGTCTAGTTCCCAAGGGAAAGTCAACAACATCACCCTTGGTTCCGAACCTAAGGCCATCAGGAGGGTGTTAGTATTAGGTGGTCTGAAAGCCAATCCAATACTATGTATCATTCAGTTTATTAATATAATGGCATTAATTCATTGTGTGTAATTAGTTTGATCTGTGATTATCGTATCACGATGAAGTCCATGAACATATGCAACAATCTTCGGATTATGATGAGATCATAATTACGAGACTGAAGACTTATAAACACATGTTCTTAATTATTCCTAGTCGGATGATGTTTGAGATGGACATCAAACATCCAGATAGACTAGTACAGGTTTCTTCAACTCATATGATGTGGGTGACTGATCCTATAAGTCACTTGTGTGGAGACACTATGCTGGACCTGTAGGTGCTCATTGGGGATTGAGTTCACTGAATTGATTCGACCTAGAATCGCTGGATGGTATATACCTCACTATTAGCAAGCTCGATTCTTTTGCCTCGATTGCGTAGATGATCTTTGGACCTGAGACACCAAAGATATCTTGATGGTATGTCTCTGAGCACTGACTTTGACTAATGAATCCCTAACCATGGGTTATCAATAAGTCAGATGATCGGGTTCAGAGAAATGTCCTCGAAGGTAATTATGTGTTCAATATGGGATCATCCGCTCTCGGTATTATGAGAGAGAATGTTCCGGGAATGATGTGCTTAAGTCCCTGGCCAGGGTGGACACTGTATCAGATAAAGAGTTATCCGATATAGATTAGCGGCATTTGATTCAAGTGAATCAACCGACTAGGGTTTAACAGGTAACCATACCCTACGTCGATTTGGGAACATTGCATGGATGAAGGATTATATCCACGCGCTAACCGATGACGGAAAGGTTCCAATAGAGGGTTGCGATAACGCCAATGCCATCCAGGATCATACGATGTTGCTTGGTATACAACGTAATCGGAAGCCCATCTGAATTTACTGTGGGACATTAAATTCGGCTGATTAATTAATATAAGGATATTAATTAATTCAGTGGGTCCATAAAGAGTTACTGGGCTTAATAGGCCATTAACTGGACTGGTATTTGGGCCTAGAGGGTCACACGCAAAAGGTTTTCCAGTCGATGCATATTTAGATGGGATTTTGGATAAGTATTGGTTTTTTAGGAAAAAATCGCAAACATACTTATTATAAAAGAACGGTTGCTAGGTCGGGGGCTAGCAACCCAAAACCTAGTCGCCGCCCTCTCTCTCTCGTCTCTCTTGGGCGCACATCCTGAGGTCGGCCCTCTGGAGGCTCCGCATCAGCTCCCGATTGCTCCGCCTTCCGTCCGATGGGAGTTTCCGAATCCGCATGTCGCAGAGGATTACATGTAGCCAGACGAGATCCACGAACACCGCATCAAGCGAGGAGGCGAGGACAATCCATCGCAAGGAGAACTGCGTGGATACTGCTAGAGGCTGGGCACCTGCGCGGCTTGCAGCATCGCTCCGACAGAACTGGAGAACGAATGCGGATTCGAATCCCCACAAGGTAAATTAGATTTGCTGGTTTAGTTTTGTTAAATCGAAATGGGATAGATCTAATCCCAAATTATTTATTCCGATGAGTTTTTCGATCGGATCTCGACACAGCGAACCCAACAGTGGTATCAGAGTCAGGTTCCATTGTGTTTTCGCCGTTTCGCTATCCATATTGATAATTTTATAATTAATTCCATGCATAGTTAAGATTATTATTGCATGTGATGTGTTCATGAGATGAACACAATGTATTTACAGTAAATTAAAGCGGATTTTTATTGTGGATATTTTGTGTTCATTGTTTGATGAAGTATGCTTGGCATCGGCGTGTTCACGGGGATCCCAATCATTGGGAATGGCTCGTTGAATCACAGGTTTCCTCCCATGGCGTCGTCGATCGTCGGTGAACCCCTGGCCGGCGATGGGGAGGACGGCCAAACCCCCTCCTTCTTCCTATTTTCATTTGAAAAAGGAGTGGGGAGGGGGGGGGGGTTCTGGTGACCTTGGAGGTCACCGGCACTGTCGCCGGTGTTCCTGGCCATCGGCCGGGGGCATGCGACACTCGGCCCTGCCGGCCGGCTGGCAATGTAGGTCGTCGGCGGCGGCGGGGGGGGGCACCGCCTCCCGCACCCTACGTAGCTAGGATTTCCTAGCTGCGTTGGGTAGGGGGGGCGGGCCCGACTGGGCCGGGCCGGGGCCATGGGACCCGAGCTAGTCAGGCGCCCAACCCGACCCAGCCCGCCCTGTAGGTCGAGTCTGGGCCGAGCCAGGCGCCGGCTGGGCTCGGTCCAAGAGGCCGGTCCAGACCCAGCCCTTTTGGGCCTTTGACCCACTTTGATTAGCCCTTTTTCCCCTATTAATTCCCTTTTATATTATTTAAATGGCCCTTTTAAATTACAGATTAATGATTTGTATTTAAAATTATATTTTGATTAAATTAAAATCTGTTTGTACATTGTTAAGGGGGCCAATAAATGAATAAATTGTTTTAGGGAATTATATATTTTAGCAAATGTTGTTAATTTCTTATTTAATCTAATTGTTGGATTAAAGGACATTAAAAGGAAGTTAATTTAATTGTTAAATTAATTCTTAATGTCTGTAATCTTTACTAGCCTGGAATATTATAAATTTGTCAATGTGGAGTTGTTTATACATTTAATGTAATGCATATTGATTGCTTGTTTACATTTGATTTAATGAGCATGATTAAATTGATAATATTTTTTCGAAAAATTCTAATTCTCCAAATTTTGTTTGGTCTCTGGTTTATGAAACCAAAAATTATTATTTATTTTCAAAAATTTTATCAACCCATGTGATGAGCACTACATGAGTGGTTTGTTTAATTAAAACTACTTGGTGGTCATGGATGAGCACTTTAAAATTTTACTTGTGGATATGGATCAATAATGTGTGATTGTGTGGTTTATTATTTGTTAATAAATAGAGGTCTACGAACCTCTCCCTTTCTCATATTCTATTGTATCTCTACCTCCCTCCTTGATGTACTCGCCATAAGGCTTCCTCTTTTAAATTATCATGTAATTGAGAATTTTATGATATAATTTGATCAAGGTGGCTTAGCATGGAGCGAGGATGATCCACAACTGCAACCAGATGAATATGAAGGAGTTCATTGAATCTATGAATTTGTAGACTCAATAAACTGTTATATTGTGTGTGTATGTGTGTTTGACTGTCTGGCTCAAGTCAAACCACAGTGCCATCCATGACCACACTAATTACATGTATGTGATGCGTATGTTTTATTTTGATTATGAATCAAATTAGCTAAGTTATTAGTATATGTAATATATACAATATATTTAATACTATCACCTAGGATGAAACCAAAGTAAATAAATAAAACCTTTGTTACAAAATCTAAATCATAGCACGAGTTATTGAGAATCCACCGCGCGGCTCTCTATCAAAATGATTAATAGAACTTAATTCAGTAGTGGCATATTCTATGTGTTTACCCTATATTTGCCATCGTTTGTTAAGAGAACTATTAATCATGGGATTAGATGCCTTTGGATAAGAATAGAGGAACAATATAGTTATCCACGTGTTTACCCGGGAACTATATTTCTACTCTACTCTATCACGTATTGATGGTAAAGCTTAGATCGGGGATAATGGTCAACTATGTTTACCCGGGATCATTAATAACCTGGGAGCCGAAATATGATCGGATATTGCAAGGAGTTGCAATTATCATGAGATCATTGCTCTGAGATAGCAGTATGATACTACGTGTTTACCCGAGGTCATACTGTGATGCTTGGAGATTCTGATCCCCGCTAGGAGACTGTCGGCATCTCCCGTTCTGTATATCTGAAGGTTATACAATCCGACGAAAATTAGTGTGAGTAAAACTAGATAAACAAAATCCATATCTTATTTTAAATTATTTGACTGAATATCTGTTAATTGTAATCTGATTTTCTCCTGTAGGCTCAAATGTCACACCATAACCCGTTACGTGGCATACTTGATGGCAATCATTTGACAGGCCCAAATTACTCAGACTGGCTCAGGAATCTGAAGATTGTCCTCAGGTCTGAGCTAATTGCTTATGTCCTGAATGATGAACCTCCTACTAAACCAGCATTGGATGCCCCAAAGGAGGACATGCTGACATATGAAAAATAGAAGGAAGATTCCACCATGGCCCAATGCTACATGCTGGCCTCTATGAGCAATGAGTTGCAGAGGCAACATCAGGAGATGGATGCTAGATCCATCATGCTCCATTTGAAGGAGCTGTTTGGTGAGTAGAGCATGATCGAGCGATATGAGATATCTAAGAATCTGTTCAAGGCTCAAATGGCGGAGGGATCTTCAGTACAGACTCATGTGTTGAAGATGATACAATGGGTGTAGAGGCTGGATGCTCTTGGGGTTACACTCCCCAAAGAGATGCATACCAACCTTGTGTTATCTTCACTTCTACAATCATATGCACAGTTCATTGTTAACTTTAACATGAACAAAATTCAGACTACTTTGGTTGAATTACTGAACATGCTGAAGACTGCAAAGGGGAACCTTGTGAAGGATAAACCTCATGGTCTTGTGGTTGGTAAGACCGACAGGAAAAGACTAGCAGTCCAAGCCTTCAGGAAAGGCAAAAGCAATAATCAGAAGAAGCCGAAAGTTGTCAAGAAGGACAAAGGTAAGAGTACTAAGAAAGGTGATTGATTATATTGTCATCAAAAGGGCCACCGAAAGAGGAATTGCAAAGAATACCTTCAAGGATAAAGCTCAAGGAATTGTGAAGTAGCATGATGCTTCAGGTATTTATATGATAAATGTAAACTTGTTAATAAGAGATTGCACATCATGGGTATTAGATACTGGATGTGTGTCTCACATCTGCAATTCTGTGCAGTCACTGACAAGAAGACGTAAGCTGAGGACCGGTGAGGTGGAGATGAAGCTAGGTAACGGCGCAAGAGTTGCGGCGATCGCTGTGGGGACAGTGAACTCAAGCTACCATCTGATGACACATTTTTATTAGATAAATGTTATTATGTACCTAGCATAATAAGAAACATTATTTCTATTTCATGTTTAGATAGAATAGGATACAATTTAATTGTTGGGAACAATTGTTGTTCAATTTATTTTGGAAATAAATTAATAGCTTCCGCTATCTTATCCAATGGATTGTATCTTTTAAATGTGTCTTATGAGAATTTAAACATCGGTACTCTAACCAAAAGAAACAAAGATGAAATAAACAAAGCCTACTTATGGCATTGTAGGCGTGGTCACATTGGAGAGAACAAACTCCAAAGGTTGCATAAAGATGGATACTTAGATCTATTTGATTACGAATCATATGCGACCTGCGAGTCATGTTCGATGGGTAAAATGGCTAAATCTCCATTTTTTAGAACTGGAGAACGAGCCAAAGACATATTAGAACTAATACATTCTGATGTATGTGGTCCTATATCTACCCAAGCCTTTGGTGGTTTCTCGTACTTCATCACATTCACTGATGATTACTCAAGATTCGGATTCATATACTTACTAAAGTATAAATCTGAAGTCTTTGAGAAATTCAGAGAATTTATAAATGAAGTAGAAAAACAAATTGGAAAAAGCATAAAACCCATCCGATCTGATCGTGGTGGTGAATACTTAAGTACAGAGTTCATAAAATACCTAAAGGATAATGGTATCCTATCTCAGCTTACACCTCCTTATACACCTCAAATGAATGGTGTATCAGAAAAGAGGAATCGCACGTTAATGGAAATGGTGCGATCCATGATGAGCATGTCCAAATTACCAGTGTCCTTATGGAGATATGCACTTAGCTCGGCTATGTATATCCTGAACAAGGTACCCAGCAAATATGTTGAAACCACTCCATATGAAATATGGAATGGAAAGAGACCAGACCTTAAACATGTTAAAGTCTGGGGATGTCCTGCTCATGCTAAAAGACATGATGCAGATAAGTTGGAGTTCAAAACTGACAAATGCAGACTTGTGGGATATCCAAAGGAAACTTATGGATATTACTTTTATCATCCTGGCGAACAAAAGGTATTTGTAGCCAGGAGAGCTGTCTTTCTGGAAGAGGATTATATTCTCTAAAAGGACAGTGGTAGTAAAGCAACCTTGGAGGAAATTCCAAACCCACAAATTGATAATGGTTCATCTGATGAACTGTAAGTATCTGAACTTGTTCAAATAAGTACACAAGAAACTCGTAGGTCAGAAAGGGTACCTAAACCACTAGAAAGATATGTGGGACATATTAATTTGGATGGTTTTAAGATAGTCTATAATGAGGGTGATGATCCTAAGACTTATAAGGAGGCCATTGAAAGTCCAGAGGCTAGGAAATGGCGAGAAGCCATGAATTATGAAATTCAGTTTATGTACATCAACAAAGTGTGGAACTTGGTTGACTTACCCGAGGGTATAGCACCTATCGGCTGCAAATAGATCTTTAAAAGAAAGATCGATGCAGATGGATGAATAGAGACTTATAAGGCAAGGCTAGTGGCAAAAAGGTATCGTCAAAGGTAAGGAATTGACTATGACGAAATATTCTCGCCCATTGCCATGATTAAGTCTATCAGAATTCTTCTTGCCATTGCTGCATACCATGATTAGGAGATCTGGCAGACGGATGCAAAGATGGCCTTCCTCAATGGAAACCTTAAGGAAGAGATGTATATGGTACAACCTGAGGGTTTCACATCAAAGGAATCTCCAAATATGATATGCAAGTTGCGAAGGTCCATTCATGAACTGAAGCAAGCTTCCCGTAACTGGAACATAAGGTTTGATGAGGCAATCAAATCTTATGGCTTCATTAAAAATGAAGATGAGCCTTGCGTGTACAAGAAAAACAGTGGGAGCGTAATCATATTCTTGATTCTTTACGTTGACGACATCCTACTCATTGGGAATGATGTCATCTGTAAAGATTTGTCTATCCAAGAACTTCTCCATGAAGGATTTGGGAGAAGCATCTTACATATTGCGAATACGAATCTATAGAGATATATCAAAGAAGATGCTTGCCTTAACCCAATCCATGTACATAGAAACCATTGTCAAAATGTTTGGCATGGAAAATTCTAAGAGAAGTCTCATACCGATGAGACATGAAATTTATCTCTCCAAAGGTCAATCTCCTAAGACTTCTGAGGAGAGGGCAATGATGAATAAGATTCCCTATGCTTTAGCCATAGGTTCCATCATGTATGTCATGCTATGTACTAGACCTGATGTTGCATATGCTCTAAGCGTTACGAGCATACATCAGGCAGATTCATGTGATGAACACTAGAAGGCTGTAAAATGTATCCTTAAGTACTTGAGAAGAACTAAGGATATGTTTCTAGTCAATGGAAGAGGAGAATTAAAGCTGCAAGGATACACTGATTCAAGTTTTCAGTTTGATCCTGATGACAACAAGTCGACATCAGGTTTTGTCTTCACACTCAACGGGGGAGCAGTGAGCTGGAAAAGTTTCAAGCAGGAAACCACTGCTGATTCGACAATGGAAGCTGAATATATTGTTGCTGCTGAAGCCGCCAAGGAAGTTGTCTGGATGAAGAAATTCATCGACGATCTTGGTGTGGTGGAAAGCATCTTTGGTCCCGTCCCACTGTTGTATGACAACAATGGGGCAATTGTTCAAGCAAAAGAGCCGAAGTTTCATAAGAAGTTGAAGCATATTTTGCGGCGCTTTAATCTGATCAGGCAAATCATAGCTCAAGGAGATGTCATAGTGGAGAGAGTTTCTTCAGCCGACAACATAGCAGATCCATTGACAAAGCCTTTGTCTCAAATTGTCTTTGACCGTCACTTGGAGAATATGAGTATTTTGTATAAAAGTGATTGGCTTTAGTCCAAGTGGGAGATTGTTAGTATTAGGTGGTCTGAAAGCCAATCCAATACTATGTTTCATTCAGTTTATTAATATAATGGCATTAATTCATTATGTGTAATTAGTTCGATCTATGATTATCGTATCACGATGAAGTCCATGAACATGTTCAACAATCTTCGGATTATGACGAGATTATAATTACAGGACCGAAGACTTATAAATACATGTTCTTAATTATTCCTAGTCGGAGGATGTTTGAGATGGACATTAAACATCCGGATAGACTAGTACAGGTTTCTTCAACTCATGTGATGAGAGTGACTGATCCTATAAGTCACTTGTGTGGAGACACTATGTTGGACCTGTAGGTGCTTATTAGAGAATGAGTTCACTGAATTGATCTAACCTAGACTTGTTGGATTGTATATACCTCATTGTTAATCAGCTCGATTATTTTGTCTTGGTTCCGTAAATGATCCTTAGGCCTGAGACACCAAAGATACCTTGATGGTACGTCTCAGAGCTTTGACTTTGACTAACGAATCCCTAACCATGGGTTATCAATAAGTCAGATGATCAAATTCAGAGAAATGCCCTCGAAGGTAATTGTGTGTTCAATATGCGATCATCAGCTCCCGATATTATGAGAGAGAATGTTCTGGGAATGATGCGCATAAGGCCCTGGCCAGGGCGGACACTGTATCAGATAAAGAGTTATCCGATATAGATTAGCGACATTTGATTCAAGTGAATCGACCGACTAAGGTTTAACAGTAAATTGTTAGTTTAGGTGACCTACAAGCCAATCTAACAATGTAAATCTCGTTCATTATTAATAAAATGCCATAATATTCATTATGTGTAAATCGCGTTAATTATCGTTTCATAATGAAGTCCGTGAATATGTGCTATGGTGATCAGATTATGATGAGATCATACTAATGAGACTGATCACTTAAACACACATATTCTTAATCGTTCCTAGTCGGAGGATATCCGAGAAGGACATCGGATATCCGGTTAGACTAGTACAGATTACTCCTGCTCATATGATGAGGGTGACTGGTCTCATAACTCACTTGTGTGGAGACACTAAGGCGAATCTGTAGGTGCTCATTGGAGAATGAGTTCACTGAACTGATCCGACTGAATCGCTGGATGGTATTGTACCTCACTGTCAACTAGCTTGATTCTATTGTCGCAGTTGCGTGGATGGTCGTCGGACCTGAGACACCAAGGACACCTTGGCGGTGGACTTCTGTACTTTGACCTTGGTCTACGAATCTCTAGCCACGGGATTCTAATACGTCAAGGATTGGGTGCAGCGGAATACCGTCGAAGGGAATTGTGTGTTAATAAGGAATCATTCGCTCTCGGTACTTAGAGAGAGAATGCTCTAGGAAGGATGCGCGGAAGTCCTTGGCCAGGGCGGACGATAATATCAGGAAAGGAGTTTTACGATATTCATCAGCGACATCCAATCCAAGTGAGTCGACCGGTTAGGGTTTGACAGCTCGCCATACCCTGAGTTGACTCGAGAGCATTGCACGAATGAAGGATTATATCCACGCGGTAACTGTAGGCGGAAAGGTTCCAAGAGTGGGTTACTTAACCCCAAATACCTTCCGGGTTCACGCGGTGTGGCTTGTGTTAGAATTGGGTGGCCTCATAGCCAATCTTTGTACATTCTAGTTCAGATTATTAATAAAGGCAATCATTTCTTCATTTAATAGTTCTCGCAATTAACTATCGTAATGAAGGTCCATAGACAAATGTATGGGATATTGAATCATGATGAGATCATGATAGTGAGATCAATATCCTCAGTCAATTCTCTTAAATAGTTCTCGAGCATAGGATATTTGAGATGGACATTAAATATCCGATAAGATCGACACAAGTTATGTCTGCTCATATGATGAGGGTGAATGATCTCACATTCACTCGTGTGGTGACACTAAGACAAACAAGTGGGTGCTCATTAGAGAATGAGTTCACTGAACAGACCCAAATAAGAATTCCTGGATGGTAATTATACCTATTAGTCAACCAGGGAATTCATTTGTTGCAGTAGCACAGTTGGTCCTTTGACCTGAGTCACCAATGATACCTTGTTTGTGGACCATTGTGTCTTGATTCTCTGACTCGTGGGCTTTAATCATTAAGTCCACCATAATCGGTCTTTCAGATACAGTGGAAAGCTTGCGAAGGTAATTGAGTGAACAACAAGGGATCACTCACTATTGGTATAAGACTGGAGAGAGAATGTCCCATGGATGTGTACACAGAAATCCCTGGCCATGGTCAAATGAAAGAGATGTCTTTCTAGATATTAACTGTGTACTGGAATCCATCTGGATAATGCAATAGAGGGTTTGACTATAAAACCATACCCTTGCGTTATCGGGACATTGCATGAGTGAAGGATTATATCTGTGCGGTATCGGCAGACGGAAAGGTTCAATTAAAGGCAAAAAGTATCCCTTATATCTTCTGGGATCATGAGGTAGTGTTTGGTGCTGTTCATGATCAGAAGGCCAAGTGATTTGATCATCAGATGATAATTCACTTGTTTATTAAATTAATCATTTAACATGTGATGTTTAAATGTTAATTAATAAATATTAAACTCAAGAAACAGTTCTAAGTTTAATGGGCCTGCAACCGGACTGATATATGGGCCTAGAGGGTCACACACATAAGAGTTCTCGTCAGACGGTGAGAGATGTTAAATTTCATGCTTATCTGGATTTTTGTGAAAAGCTGCAAGATAAACATGAAGATTTAATGGAGAATTATCCAAGGCCAAACTCTTGGATAATCATGAGGATTAACTCTTGTGCTTATCCTTATTTCTATATAAGGAGGGCCAAGGGGGAGTGGTAAAAAGTTAGTTGGACGAATTTTTACTCCCCATATTCTCTCTCTCCTCTCTCTCTCTCCTTCTCTCTCTCTTGGAGTGGATCTGCCTCTCTCCACGCATGGTGGATCTGAGATCTGGTCGGAGCACTCAAGTCGAGGAGGAAATCGCGTCTGCTGCGGGAACTCGTGTGGATACCTCTAGAGATCGTGCGCGTGCGCGATTAACGAGTCGGCATCATCCACGGGAGATTCGAAACCCCGCAAAGGTGAAGAACTGTTCTTCCCGCTTAGATTTTAATGTCCGTTTTACAACCCCAGCAACCGATACAATGGAATCAATTTTTATTTCCGCTGCGTTCATGGTGATTCCTTACAGCTTGGCACCCAACATGATCGGAGGCCCGGTCGAATTCGATGTGCGACATCAATTCGATTGATTAATTGATTAATAAAGGGTTATTAATTAATTAATAAAGCCACTGAGGAGTCACTGGGCTTACTGGGCCATTAACTGGACTGGTACTTGGGCCTATAGGGTCACACGCAAATGATTCTCAAGGCGATGGATAAATAAGTGGGTTTTATACAAACCGGGGGTTTTTTTGAAAAACCGCGCGGTTAGTATAAAACATAGCGAACGGGCTGAGCAGGCCAAGCTGCTGCTAACCCTAGCCGCCCCTCCTCAGTTTCTGTCTTCCTCTGGAGTCCAGGCAGATCCAGATCTGATCGGCCGCTTCTCCGAATCCCGTTTGACGGGAAATCGTCTGCGCACTGCGGCGACCATTGCGGTGACCAGCGGAGGCTTCGCGGGCTGCGAAGAACGACGAACTCGAGGATATCCGTCGCGTGGAGGATCGCTTGGACTTCGCTAGAGGCCGGGCACTTGCGCGGCTTGCGGTGTAACACCGACGGAACCGAACGGCTGCGGATTCGAATCCGCACACGGTGAGAACTTCGATAATCCGATTATCGTATTTTAGATTTCGAAACGGGAACGGATCGCTGTAAATATTTTTATTTTTCCGCAGCGTGAGCGATCCGGAGAAACTGAGATAACCCAACAGTGGTATCAGAGCCAGGTTCCACTGTTTCTCGTCCCGTTTCGGTCTCCGATTTAATATTTCCATGTGTTATTCCATGCGAAATTTTGATCTCTTTGCAGGATTCTTGTTCATGCGATGAACAGAAATCAGATAAATAATTTTGATTATTTTTATTCTGCAAAAACGATTTTATTTGGGTTGTTTTTTGTGTTCTTCATGCGATGAAGAACGAGGTTGTTCGAGGCTTCAATACGGTATCCCCATGTGTTGGGGTAGTGATTGGGGGTCCTGGTATGACCAGGGATCTCCCGTTCACCGTCGGGACCGGTCACCGGCACCCGAAAGGGAGATGAAGAAGCACAATCCTCTCTTTAGATTTCGGTTTTGAACCAGAAAAATTCTAAAAGAAAAGAGGGCTGGGCCAATCCCTTCGAGGGCTTCTCCGGAATGCATGGCGGCGCCGGGGACGACGCCGTCCGGCGTCGGGCCGACCCGGGCACCGGCCGCCGCCGGCACTGCCACGCCCCGCCGCCGGTTTCCCTTTCCTGCAACGCAGGTTAGGGTTTGCTGGGAAGCGCCGTCGGGTGGAAGGGGGCCGGTCCAGTGCCTGGACCGGGCCGGGCTGGGCCAAGCCGGCTAGGCCGGGCCGGGCTGGGCCAGGCTCGACCCTGGCCTGAGCCCTGGCTCAGCCAGGACGGTCCTGGCTCGCACAGGGCTCGGCCAGGGGCCTAGCTGGCTCAACCACCTCCCCAATTGAACCCCTATTTTCCAATTAACCCAATTAAAACCCCTTTTAATCCCCATTTAAACCATATTAAGCCCATTTGACCTAATTTATAATAGATTAGAATTTTAAGTTTATTTTTTCAAAATTTGTTCTGAAAAATTAAAATTTTCTAATATTATTGAATTGGGTTATTAATGGGTTTTAAGATAATTATTAACAAATTGTTGTTATTGTTTTGAATTAATTATTAATTTAAATGTTAAATTAATAATTAACTCTAATGGACTAATTTAAGTGTTAAATTATTTATTATTAGTTAATTAAAATTAATTATCGATTTAAGTGTTAAATTGATAGTTAATTTTGATTTAGTAATCTAATGGTTTAATTAAATGTTATTAATTAATTAGTGTTGATTATTAGTTTAAGAGTTAAATTAATAATTGACATTAATTATCTGATCTAAATGTTAGATTAATAGTTAATTATTAATTTCTGTTAATTATCGGTTTAAGAGTTAAATTAGTGATTAACATTAATTAATTAACTATTCTAGGTGTTAAATTACTAATTAACATTAATTAACTAATCTAAGAGTTAGATTAATAGTCAATTAATAATTAGAGTTAATTAATATTTTAAGTGTTAAATTATTAATTAATTTTGTTGGACTGGTCTAAGAGTTAGATTAGTCATTAATAGTCTAATTGTTAGATTATTAAAGGGGGTTTGATCTAAGTGTTAGATTATTAGAAATGTTCTAATTTGCATGGAATAATATGGAATTATTAATTCGGAGTGTGTGTGCATGTGATGTGTGTTTATTGCTTTTAAATTTGATTTAATTGCATGTTAAGTTAATAAAATGAGTTTTTCAAAATTCAAATGCCAATTTTGATTGGATCCCAGTTTTTTGAAAACCAAAATTTATCTATTTTTGAAAACTCATTTATTTTAGCCATGTGATGCGCTGAATCATGTGTGGATGTCTAAAACACATTGTGGTCATGGATATGCACTTTTAATTGTTTATGTGATGAATGATGTGTTTGTGTGGATCGTGGATGAATGATGGATGTTTATTAATTGTTAATAAATAGAGGTCTGCGCACCTCTCTCTCTCTCATACTCCGATGTATTTCTACCTCCCTCTCTCTCTTGTACTCGCCATAAGTCCCTCTTCTAATTACATGTAATTCTAGAATTAATGTAATCTGATCGAGGCAACCGAGGAAGGAGCAAGGACGATCCACAACTGCAACCAAGAAGGCGACAAGATGGAGATCTCTTGCCTATATGCTTGCAGGTTATCTAATATAATTGTTGTGTTAGATTGTGTGTGCGTTTGACTGTTGGCTCCAGTCAAACCCACTGTGCTATCCATGACCACACTAATGACATGTATGTGATGCATTGTTTATCTTTTGATTATGAATCAAAGCAGGTTATAGTATTTAGTAAATATATACGATATATTTATATACTATCACCTAGGAGAGACCAAGATAAAAGTTATCCAAATACCCTCAGATAAACTCTAAGCCGTAACGCGAGTAGTTAAGAACTTACCGCGTGGTCTACCATCGTTATAGTCATAGGATTCGAATCACTTTAGGCAGGTTTGTTGTGCTATCCACAAGGCCTGCTTAATTGGGAGGAGAAACTGTGGCTATGGCATTAGATGCCTATAGATCGGGGTAGAAGAACCATGTAGCTTTGTTGTGCTATCCACAAGAGCTGCATGCAAATCTATACTCGTCGCGTAATGATGGTTATCTTAGACTAGAATTAGTGGTTTGTTGTGCTATCCACAAGGCCATTAAATCTCTGGGGACCGAAGCTATGATCAGATATTGCAAGGAGTTGCAAGTCCCATGAGTTGGGTGTTCTCTGATTGTATTACAGTTTGTTGTGCTATCCAAAAGGTTGTAGTGCAAGTCATTGCGATTCTGATGCCCACTAGGAGACTGTCGGCGTCTCCCATTCTGTATAACTGAGGGTTATACAGTCCGTCGAAAATTAGTGGGAGTTAAACTTGAACAAAAGACTATGTCTTGCTTTAAACTTTAATAATTGAACATCTGCTAAATAGATTTTACTTATCTCCTGTAGGGAATTATGTCGTCGAATCACCCACTCCATGGCATACTTGATGCCCTTTTGACTTACCTGATCTACTCAGATTGGTTCAGAAGCCTGAAGAATGTCTTCAGATCTGAGCGTATTGACTTTGTCCCTGGAGCTGATTCTTTTGCCGAATCGGCATTAGATGCCCCTGAAGCAGAGATGACAGCTAACGATAAAGGATCGAAGGACAAAGGTAAAAGAGTAGTGAAGGGTGACTGCTTCTATTATAAGCAGTATGGTCACTGGAAGAGGAACTGCAAGGAGTTCCTTAACGATAAAGCTAATGGAAGAGTGAAGCTGTCTGAAACTTCAGATATCTATATGATAGATATCAACTTGTCAGTTAGAGATTCCACATCTTGGGTATTAGATACCGGATGTGCTTCTCATATCTGCCATGATGTGCAGATGCTGACAAGTAAGCGTAATCTGAGACAAGGTGAGGTGGAATTGAGGCTAGGAAACGGCGCAAAAGTTGCGGCGATTGCTGTTGGGACAGCAAACCTCAGGCTTCCATCGGGAAACACCTTACTATTGGAAGATTGTTATTATGTTCCTAGCATAATAAAGAACATCATATCAATATCTTGTTTGGAGAAGATAGGATATAGGTTGACTATTGAGAATAGAAATTGTTCGATTTATTATGGTAATAAATCAATAGCTTCGGCATCTTTAGTCAACGGTCTATATCTATTAGATGTTTCTCATTATAATCTTCAGATTGATAATGCTCTTAAGAAGAGCAAGAATTGCGTGAACCAGGCCTACATGTGGCATTGTAGACTTGGGCACATTGGCGAAAGCAGGTTGCAAAAGTTGCACAAGCATGGTTATTTAACAGCATTCGATTATGAATCGTTTGCAACATGTGAATCCTGCCTTATGGGAAAGATGGCAAAATCTCCATTTAGTGGACATGGAGAACATGCCAAAGACATTTTGGAACTAATACATTCAGATGTATGTGGTCCAATGTCTACCCAAGCCAAAGGTGGCTTTTCTTACTTCATCACGTTCACCGATGACTTCTCAAGATTCGGCTATATGTACTTAATGAAGTACAAGTCAGAAGCATTTGAGAAGTTCAAGGAGTTCAAGAATGAGGTAGAGAAGCAGTTAGGAAAGAGTATTAAAGCTCTTCGATCAGATCGAGGAGGAGAATACTTGAGTACTAACTTCACACAATTCTTAAAACATAATGGTATCCTTTCTCAGCTGACCCCTCCATATACACCACAGATGAATGGTGTATCAGAAAGGAGGAATCGCACCTTGTTGGACATGGTGCGATCCATGATGAGCTTTTCGGGATTACCAGTGTCCCTCTGGGGTATGCTCTAGAGTCAGCAGCATACCTACTGAACAGAGTACCCAGCAAGTCTGTGGCCTCTACTTCATATGAGATATGGAAAGGCAGGAAACCAGAATTTAAACATGTTAAAGTTTGGGGTTGTCCTGCTCATGTAAAGAGGCATGATACAGACAAGCTGGAATCACGAACTGATAAATGTAGGTTTGTGGGATATCCAAAGGAAACCTTTGGATACTATTTTTACCATCCTGATGAACAAAAGGTGTTTGTCGCTAGGAAAGCTGTCTTCCTGGAAGAGGAATACCTTCTCCAAGAGGACAGTGGGAGTAAAATAGTACTGGAAGAGGTTCCAAATCCCCAAACTGCTACATTGTCATCAGATGAGATATCAGTTCCTGAACCTGTTCAGGTACACACAGATGAGCCTCGTAGATCTGGTAGAGTACCTAGACCACCCGAACGATATGTGGGACATATCGCAGAAGGTGAGTCTATGGTACAATATAATGAGGATGATGATCCTAAAACCTACCAGGAGGCCATAGAAGGCCCAGAATCCGGGAAATGGCGAGAAGCCATGAACTCAGAAATCCAGTCCATGTACACCAACCAAGTTTGGAACTTGGAGGACTTGCCCGAGGGTATTGTACCCATCGGTTGCAAGTGGATCTTTAAGAGAAAGATCGGTGCTGATGGACGGATCGACACTTATAAGGCAAGGTTGGTGGCAAAGGGATATCGTCAAAGGCAAGGAATTGACTATGACGAGACTTTCTCACCAGTTGCCATGATAAAGTCGATTAGAGTTCTGCTCGCCATTGCTGCACATTTTGATTATGAAATCTGGCAGATGGATGTGAAGACTGCCTTCCTCAATGGTAACCTTGAGGAAGAGGTGTATATGATACAACCTGAAGGTTTCACATCCAAAGAATCTCCAGATAAAGTGTGCAAGCTTCAGAGGTCCATTTATGGACTGAAGCAGGCTTCCCGGAGCTGGAACATAAGATTTGACGAGGCAGTCAAGTCTTATGACTTCATTAAGAATGAAGATGAGCCTTGTGTGTACAAGAAGACCAGTGGGAGTGCAGTCACTTTTCTAGTTCTTTACGTAGATGACATACTACTCATTGGGAATAATGTAGCTATGATGTTATCAGTAAAGGTTTGGCTGTCGAAAAACTTCTCCATGAAGGATTTGAGAGAAGCATCCTACGTATTGGGAATACGGATCTATAGAGATAGATCAAAGAGGATGCTTGGAATGACCCAATCCTTGTACATAGATACCATAGTCAAAAGGTTTGGCATGGAAAATTCCAAGAGAAGTTTCATACCGATGAGACATGGAATCAATCTCTCAAAGGAGCAGTCTCCTAAGACTCCTAATGAGAGGGCATTCATAGATAGAATACCCTATGCCTCTGCCATTGGATCTATCATGTATGCCATGCTATGTACACGGCCAGATGTTGCATTTACTCTAAGTGTTACGAGCAGATTTCAGCTGATCCAGGCGAAGAGCACTGGAAGGCAGTGAAATGCATCCTTAAGTACTTGAGAAGAACTAAGGTTATGTTTCTTGTCTATGGAGGAGGTGACTTGAAACTGCGAGGCTTTACTGACTCGAGTTTCCAGTCAGATCCAGATGATAGCAAGTCAACATCTGGATTCGTGTTTACTTTGAACGAAGGGGCAGTATGTTGGAAGAGTTCCAAGCAAGTAACCACTGCAGATTCGACGACTGAAGCTGAGTACATCGCTGCAGCTGAAGCCGCCAAGGAAGCAGTGTGGTTGAAGAAATTCATCACCGACCTCGGCGTACTTCCCAGCATCTCTGAGCCTGTTCCACTGTTGTGCGAGAACAATGGAGCCATTGCGCAAGCGAAAGAGCCGCGGTCTCATCAGAAATCGAAGCATATTCTGAGGCGCTTTCACCTTATCAGAGAGATCATATCTAGAGGAGATGTAGTAGTGGAAAGAGTTCCATCCGTCGACAATGTAGCAGATCCACTGACAAAGCCGTTGGCTCAAATTGTGTTTGAGCGTCACCTAGAGTCTATGGGATTATTGTATAAAGGTGATCGGCTTTAGTCCAAATGGGAGATTGTTAGTTTAGGTGGCCTACAAGCCAATCTAACAATGTAAATCTCGTTCATTATTAATAAAATGGCATAATATTCATTATGTGTAAATCACGTTAATTATCGTTTCATAATGAAGTCCGTGAATATGTGCTATGGTGATCAGATTATGATGAGATCATACTAATGAGACTGATCACTTAAACATACATATTCTTAATCGTTCCTAGTCGGAGGATATCCGAGAAGGACATCGGATATCCGATTAGACTAGTACAGATTACTCCTGCTCATATGATGAGGGTGACTGGTCTCATACGTCACTTGTGTGGAGACACTAAGGTGAATCTGTAGGTGCTCATTGGAGAATGAGTTCACTGAACTGATCCGACTGAATCGCTGGATGGTATTGTACCTCACTGTCAACTAGCTTGATTCTATTGTCGCAGTTGAGTGGATGGTCCTCGGACCTGAGACACCAAGGACACCTTGGCGGTGGACTTCTGTACTTTGACCTTGGTCTACGAATCTCTAGCCACGGGATTCTAATACGCCAAGGATTGGGTGCAGCGGAATACCGTCGAAGGGAATTGTGTGTCAATAAGGAATCATTCGCTCTCGGTACTTAGAGAGAGAATGCTCTAGGAAGGATGCGCGGAAGTCTCTAGCCAGGGCGGACGATAATATCGGGAAAGGAGTTTTCCGATATTCATCAGCGGCATCCAATCCAAGTGAGTCGACCGGTTAGGGTTTGACAGCTCGCCATACCCTGAGTTGACTCGAGAGCATTGCACGAATGAAGGATTATATCCACGCGGTAACTGTCGGCGGAAAGGTTCCAAGAGTGGGTTACTTAACCCCAAATACCTTCCGGGTTCACGCGGTGTTGCCTGGCACCCAACGTGATCGGAGGCCCGGTCGAATTCGATGTGCGACATCAATTCGATTGATTAATTGATTAATAAAGGGTTATTAATTAATTAATAAAGCCAGTGAGGAGTCACTGGGCTTACTGGGCCATTAACTGGACTGGTACTTGGGCCTAGAGGGTCACACGCAAATGATTCTCAAGGCGATGGATAAATAAGTGGGTTTTATACAAACCGGGGGTTTTTGTGAAAAACCGCGCGGTTAGTATAAAACATAGCGAACGGGCTGAGCAGGCCAAGCTGCTGCTAACCCTAGCCGCCCCTCCTCAGTTTATGTCTTCCTCTGGAGTCCAGGCAGATCCTGATCTGATCGGCCGCTTCTCCGAATCCCGTTCGACGGGAAATCGTCTGCGCACTGCGGCGACCAGCGGAGGCTTCGCGGGCTGCGAAGAACGACGAACTCGAGGATATCCGTCGCGGGGAGGATCGCGTGGACTTCGCTAGAGGCCGGGCGCTTGCGCGGCTTGCGGTGTCACACCGACGGAACCGAACGGCTGCGGATTCGAATCCTCACACGGTGAGAACTTCGATAATCCGATTATCGTATTTTAGAATTCGAAACGGGAACGGATCGCTGTAAATATTTTTATTTTTCCGCTGCGTGAGCGATCAGGAGAAACTGAGATAACCCAACATAAACCATACCCTACGTCGATTCGGGAACATTACATGGATGAAGGATTATATCCACGCGCTAACCGATGACGGAAAGGTTCCAATAGAGGGTTGCGATAACGCCAATGCCATCTAGGATCATACGATGTTGCTTGGTATCCAACGTAATCGAAAGCCCATCCGAATCTACTGTGGGACATTAAATTCGGCTGATTAATTAATATAAGGATATTAATTAATTCAGTGGGTCCATAAAGCGTTACTGGGCTTAATAGGCCATTAACTGGACTGGTATTTGGGCTTAGAGGGTCACACGCAAAAGGTTTCCAGTCGATGGATATTTAGACGGGATTTCGGATAAGTATGGGTTTTTTATGAAAAAATCGCAAACATACTTATTATAAGAGAACGGCTGCTAGGTCGGGGGCTAGCAACCCTAAACCTAGCCGCCGCCTTCTCTCTCTCCTCTCTCCTGGGCGCACATCCCGAGGTCGGCCCTCTGGAGGCTCCGCTTCGGCTCTCGATTGTTTCGCCTTTCGTTCGACAGGAGTATCCGAATTCGCATGTCGGAGAGGATTACGCGTAGCCAGACGAGATCCACGAAGGCCGCATTGAGTGAGGCGGCAAGGACAATCTATCACAAGGAGAACTACGTGGATACCGCTAGAGGCTGAGCATCTGCACAGCTTGCGGCATCGCTCCGATGGAACCGAAGAACGAATGCGGATTCGAATCCACGCAAGGTAAATTAGATTTGCCGATTTAGTTTTGTTAAATCGAAACGGGATAGATCCGATCCAAAATTATTTATTCCGCTGTGTTTTTCGGTTAGATCTCGACACAACAAACCCAACAGAGGGAGCAATACTGGGAGTATTAGGGTGAAGGGATTATGCATGAGTGTAAGACTAAGGTTCCCGTTCAGAAAAAACCACCACAGGAGGTCACGATTATCATCCAAGATAAGCCATTGGTTCTAATCAAGCCTACAGAGCAATATGTTCATCCCAACCCAATTACACTCGTCCAAATCCATTCTCTGGTGGCCATGGTGCCACCTCTTTCTATCTTCTATCCAGTGCCAAGGCCAGATCCTCCGACCCTTTTAACCCATATCACACTAGTCCAAAGTCCGAATCTAGTGAACGTAACCTTGAGGAACCATATAGCTCCCCATCCAGCCAACCCATGGACACCCAGGAGAGCTCAAATCTAGTTAGTGGGACAGCCATGTCCGAGTATGACATCCTCCAGCTCTAGAAAAGACACCTCCAAAGATCTTAGTCCTTGAGTTGATCTTTGGTCACCAACCCATAGGGAGACCTTCTTTAATTTTCTCCAACAAATCACAGTAAATGAGGACCTTCCCTCAAGTGGGGTGACCAATGCCATCCTATCGATCACCCAAGGCCTTAAGATTTCATTCTCTGATCCGGATTTAGCCTCGACGGATTGTCATTCTCTCCCCTTGTGCCTAATCATCATTTTAAATGGGGTGCAAGTTGCCTCCGTTCTAGTTGATACCGGTGCCTCTATCAACGTATGTCCCCTCAAAACACTAAAGAGGATTGGCCTCACCCAGGACAAGGTAGAATCCACAACCATGATTGTGTCTGCCTATGACAACTCCCAATGGACTGCCGATTGTAGGGTCATCCTCCAACTTGAGCTAGGGCCAGTTTCCATGACCACTGAGTTTTGCATCCTAGATGTCAAACCCATTTACAATGCCATCCTTAGGAGGCCTTGGGTAGAACAAACCTTAGGGGAAGCATCCACTATGCACCAATGCTATAAGTTCCCGTTCAACGAGAGGATGGTCAAAATCAAGGGCACGCCCTTTGTGGAAGCTGTGGATGTTGTCGCCACTGAACAAATACCCTCAATGACCACCGCCTCAAAGGGTAAAATGCCAGTCTTGTCTTTATTAGAAAGTCATTCAAGGCGCTTGTCAGTCATAGGGTAGCGACCTATAGGTAAAATGGGATACATGCCCAGTTTTGGATTGGGTAGAGAAGAGCAAAGGATTCGAGAGCCTGTTCTGGATATTGGCACTGTAGGAGTGGGGATACCAACCTGAGGCTGGGATAGAGAGAAAAGGGAGTTGGTCCTTAAGGAAACACTTTGTCACACCTCCTAGTAAACCGACTAACGACTCCGGAGTTGAGGGTTATGGGTTAAGTTATATTTTTTCAAAAAGTCCATTCCTGAGGTGGGGATTTTTCTCGTTCGCCATTTTCACGCTCCAGTAGTGTTCATCCCATTCATGTTCCATCCCTATTTTCCTCTATTGTTATCCTTCCGGCTCGTGGGATCCTCCATTGTATGTTTCATGTTTGAAATCCATGACCCCCCAAAAAAATGCCAATCCACATGGGGTAAGATGTGTGATCATTTTAAAGGATCCTTCTTACTGGTCCAAATCCCACGAGCCCTTGTCTCGAAGACTCACTCTCTCTTCATCTGTAAATCCTACACCTTTCACTCGATTTCCAAGCAAATCTCTTGTACATAGTAGGATAGGTTTAGGAGTAGATCCACTCTCTTCTAGGAAGGTAAGGGCCAGGCAAGTTCCCTTTAATTTGATTAAGAATTTAACTAGTGAGTTAAGTAGGTTAGAACTGCTTTAGTTAAGCCCCATTAAGGTACTAGAAAATTCACACAAGGAAGGGTTAATTGATGGTCTAGGAGTCTATGAGATTGCAAAAGGCGAGGAATATTGCTCTGAAGAAGACGATGAGGTAGTTTGTCGAGCCTCTGTCTGCTCTCGATGAACCCACCAAAGAAATCATCCTTGGCACAGAAGAAGATCCGAACATAGTATTGATTAGTGCCAACCTTAGCACAGAAGAATCTATTGTAGCCATTCTCAGATAATTTTCATATGGATGTGCATTATCGTATGAAGATATGCCTAGATTTGATACATAATTGGTGAAGCATCAGCTTGTCCTTAAACCCGATGTCCAAACAATAAAAGAGAAGTTGGGACAGCTATTGTTGGGTTCTCGCATTTCTCGGGATCACAACTACAGCAAAAAAACAAAAATTAATATGTTGCGATCCCATTCCGTTCTGATAAACAAAACCGATTAGAACGGGTAATCAAAAATTACCGTGTACGGATTTGAATCCCCGTCCGAGCGGTTCCGTCGGTGTGACACCGCCAGCCGCGCAAATGCCCGGCCTCTAACGAAGTCCACACGATCCTCCTTGCAGTAGATTTCCTCTCATTCCTCGTTCCTCGCAGCCTACGAACCCTTCGTTGTTCGCCTCAACGATCACCGCAACGCGCAGTCGATTTCCCGTCGAACGGCTGTCGGAGAAGATGGTGGAGCTGTCTCTAGAGAGGGGAGAGAGCTGGGGCACCAGAGAGAGAGAGAGAGGGAGAGAGGAGGGGGTGGCTAGGGATGAGCAACAGCTTAGCCTGCTCAGCCTGTTTGCTATATTTTATATTAACCGCACGATTTTTCATTAAAACCCGATTTAATATAAAACCTACTTTAAATCCATCGCCTTGAGAATCATTTGCGCATGACCCTCTAGGCCTAATTACTAGTTCGGTTAATGGCCTATTAAGTCCAGTGACTCCTCACTATGTCAATTAATCAATTAATAACTTATATTAATTAATTAATCAGCCGAATCAATGTCGGACATTAAATCCGATCTGGCCTCTGATCACGTTGGGTGCCAAGCAACACCACGCGAACCTGGAAGGTATTGGGGTTAAGCAACCCACTCTTGGAACCTTCCCGTTGACAATTACCGCGTTAATATAATCCTTCATTCGTACATTGCTCTCGAGTCAACTCAGGATATGGTATACCGTCAAACCCTAACTGGTCGACTCACTTGGATCAGATGCTGCCGTATAATATCGAAAAACTCCTTTCCCGATATTATCGTCCGCCCTGGCTAGAGACTTTTGCGCATCATTCCTAGAGCATTCTCTCTCAAAGTACTGAGAGCGAATCATTCCTTATTGACACTCAATTCCCTTCGACGGTATCCTACTGCACCCGATCCTTGGATGTTTAGAATCCTGTAAATAGAGATTCGCAAACCAAGGTCAAAGTACATAAGTCCACCGACAAGGTGTCCTTGGTGTCTCAGGTCCGAGGACCATCCACGCAACTGCGACAATAGAATCATGTTGGTTGAGAGTGAGGTACTATACCATTCAGCGATTAAGTCGGATCAGTTCAGTGAACTCATTCTCTAATGAGTACCTACAGATTCGCCTTAGTGTCTCCACACAAGTGACTATGAGATCAGTCATCCTTATTGTATGAGTAGGAGCAATCTGTACTAGTCTAACTAGATATTCAACGTCCTTCTTAAATATCCTTTGACTAGGAACTATTAAGAATATGTGTGTTTAGGTGATCAATCTCATTAGTATGATCTCAACATAATCTGATCACTATTGCACATATTCACGGACTTCATTATGAGATGATAACAATACAGATTACACATAATCAAATAATAACCATTTTATTAATAAATAAACGAGATTTATATAGTCAAATTAGCTTGTAGGCCACCTAAGACTAACAATATCCCACTTAGACTAAAGTCAATCACTTTTATGCAATAAACCTATTGTAACGACCCGCCATCCTATGACCGGAGACCCGGTCACTAAATGGATGTCGGTCCATTAACTGTAGGTTCACACCCGGATCTTATACACACATCTGGAGGAGTAAGCGTTAAACAAGATTAAATATAACATTCACACGGATTACAAGGAGGTACAGTGCGCAGGAAGTAAAGTAATAATGTCCGTACACAGTCCAACAATAATTACATGTCCAACAAATTAATTAAGTACAGGTAGAAATAAGGTACAACAACATCGGGGCATATCCCGGGAACTGAGATAGCTGCTGGTCCGCACACCAAGGGGAACACTACGCACCGCCACACGCCACAAGGTCCACACCTGAAAACGCAGGGAGTGAGCCACACCAGAATTAGGCTCAGTAGGGATCATCCGATCCCCCGCCTCCCACTCACGCACCCACAAGTGCAATAACAAAGATACAGGAGATAAAGCAAGTAAAGCTGTAACACACTACTCCTAAAATCTCAATATGAACCATGTGCATTCGAAATGTAACATGCATATCTCTAGAATCATTATATCAAGGAGCCTACAACTCGCGTCTCGGCAAAACACGCCAACCACGCCTCCGAAAGTGGGAAACACCGACCACACAACCGAAAGTGGGAAACACCGACCCGCTGAGACCAAACAGTAACCCCTCGGATAGCACGCTAGCTACTCCGGCCCAACTGGCTCAGGTGGTTACTCCTTCCCTCAGCACGAGTGACTCTCCGAATGTACCACTCCTACACCGGTACTAGCTGACCCCGGGGTTCACCAGGTGACCCTCTCTCACTAGGCGTCACCCCGCCCACGCCCCCACCGGCGCTGTGCTCACGCCCCCACCAGCACAGGGTGATAAAGCGCTACAATGTCACTCCAGGTCCACAGTAACACAAAACACCAAAACTCGGCACAGTACGATCCGGTCACGTGAAAAGCCCGCGATCGCACGATACACACGCAGTGCCATCCGGTCAAGAAGAATCCATTTCTACCGAGTACACTAAAGCATGCACTAACCAATTATCTAGCAGTATGAACACATTTTACTGGCATGAATTAGTGTTATTCTGTCTTGAATCGCGTCGCCCGAGGCCGACGCCATTCGAGCTCCCTAAATTGGTTCATAAAACTCCGGCCACGAACTCTGGCCTAAAAGGCATCGACACCAGTGGTCGCCTTTTGAAAGGCGTCGACATCCTCCGACGCCATTCACACCGAAAATCCCGGAATTCCAGAAAACATTATCAGGGGATTTCTGCCTTAAAAGGCGTCATGGTTACCCGACGCTTTTACGAATCGCGTCGCCCACCCATGACGTCTTTTAGTCCCAGAATCCCCGAACTGACAGACCCTCAGTCGGGGTGATTTCCTGCGTAAATGGCGTCATGATGGCCCGACGTCCTTCTGAAAGGCGTCGTCCATCCATGACGTCATTTAGCGCCAGTATCCCTAACTCTTGAAACCTCGAACGTGGAGATTTCTGTCCTAAAAGGCGTCGTACTGCCCTGACGTCCTTCTTAAAGGCGTCGACCAGGCACGATGCCGTTTAGCGCCAGAAACCTGCTTCCCTGGTTCGATCCGAGGGTTTCTCCCTTAACCCCAAATACCCCAAAAAAGCCCCAAAACAGAAGGGGGAGGAAAAGAAGTTCATCCACCACAAGCATGCTACAAATCCATATTCACGAGCACGACCATACCCACAAGAACACCCCCTAAACATGCTCAATCTAGCCCAAAACACGTGATATCACGCCTAGGAAAACACGAGCAACACATGCAAGGTTCGTCCCCCTACCGGTTACTTGAACTCCTCCTGGCTCCGTGTCGCCGAACCGCCGCACCGTAGACCGCCGACGGTACCCCCGAGAACGTCGCCACTCCGCCGAGACGTCGGCCGCCGTCCGGAGAATGGAACGCCGCGAAGGAAGTGGTGGTGGCAGAGGTGAGAGGTAGGGAGGTGTTGGAGTGGTGGAAGAGGAAGAAGAGGAAGGGAAAGGGGAAGAGAGGGATCGGAGGAGGCGGAGAGGGAGAGGAGAGAGAGTGGAAGGGCGAGAATGAGGGAAAGAAAAGAGGGCTCGCGGGGTCAATCAGAAACTGCCTAAAACGCGTCGAGCGAGAAAGACGCCTATCAGATGACAGGACGGGCCGTACTGACAGCTGTCTGAAACGCGTCGACCACCACGGACGCCGTTCAGCTGACATGTCAGGCACCGTACACTGACACCGCAGGGTGGCAGTCTGAATCGCGTCGTCCATCATGGACGCCATTCAGACGACGAGACAGGGCCGTACTCTCGCGGCCCGAAACCCGCCCACGCGGCGCCCACGTGGCACAACAGTAATTCATCTAAATGGCGTCCACCTATCAAGACGACGTTTGAAAGGCGTCGTGAAGTTTAGACGTCATTCAGAAGAAACTCTCAAGACCCCTCAAGGTCCAACCCGGTGGATCCGGCCCGAAACCGACCCGAAAACTGAACCCGAAACCTCAGTCCTTACACCTATAGACTCTAGGTGACACTTAAACACATTTTGAGCCAATGGCTTTGTTAGTAGATCTGCTACATTGTCGACTGATGAAACTCTTTCCACCACGACATCTCTTCTGAAAATGATCTCTCTGATAAGATGAAAGTGCCTCAGAATATGCTTCGATTTCTGATGAGACCGTGACTCTTTCACTTGTGCAATAGTCCCATTGTTGTCGCACAACTACGTCGAGGTCGGTGATGAACTTCTTCAACCACACTGCTTCCTTGGCAACTTCAGCTGCAGTGATGTACTCTGCTTTAGTCGTCGAATATGCAGTGATTTCTTCCTTGGAACTCTTCCAGCACACTGCGCCTCTGTTCAAAGTAAACATAAATCTAGATTTAGACTTGCTATCATCTGGATCTGACTAGAAACTCGAGTCAGTAAAGCCTTGCAGTTTCAAGTCACCTCTCCATAGACAAGAAACATATCCTTAATTCTTCTTAAGTACTTAAGGATACATTTCACTGCCTTCCAGTGCTCTTCGCTTGGATCAGCCTCAAATTTGCTCATAACACTTAAAGCATGTGCCACATCAGTCTGTGTACATAGCATGCCATACATGATACATCCTATAGTAGAGGCATATGATACTATATCCATGAATGCCGTTTTAGTAGGAGTCTTAGGAGACTGCTCATTTGAGAGATAAATTTCATGTCTAATCAGTATGAGATCTCTTTTGAAATTTTCCATGCCAAACATTTTGACAATGGTATCTATGTACGTGGATTGGGTCATTCCGAGCATCCTCTTTGATCTATCTCTATATATCCGTATTCCCAATACATAGGATGCTTCTCTCAAATCCTTCATAGAAAAGTTTTTTGACAGCCAGACCTTTACCGATGACATCATAGCTACATCATTCCCAATGAAGGGGACTGCACTCCTACTAGTCTTCTTGTACACACAAGGCTCATTTTCAATCTTAATGAAGTCATAAGACTTGACAGCCTCGCCAAATCTTATGTTCCAGCTCCGGGAAGCTTGCTTCAGTCTATAAATGGACCTCTGAAACTTGCACACTCTATATAGAAATTATTTGAATGTGAAACCTTCACGCTGTATCATATTTACCTCTACCTCAACGTTACCATTGAGGAAGGCAGTTTTCACATTCATCTGTCAGATCTTGTAATCGAAGTGTGCAGCTACGGCGAGTAGAACTTTGATCGACTTTATCATGGCAACTGGTGAGAAAGTCTTGTCATAGTCAATTCCTTACCTTTGACGATATCCCTTTGCCACCATCCTTACCTTATAAGTGTTGATCCATCGATCTGCACTGATCTTTTTCTTAATAATCCACTTGCATCCCATGGGTACAATACCCTCGGGCAAGTCCTCTAAGTTCCAAACATGGTTGGTGTACATGGACTGGATTTATGAGCTCATGGCTTCTCGCCATTTCCTGGCTTCTATGCGTTCTATGGCCTCCTGGTAGGTTTTAGGATCATCATCCTCATTATATCAACCTTAGATTCACTTTTAGCGATATGTCCCACATATCGTTCGGGTAGTCTAGGTACTCTACTAGATCGTCGAGGATCATTTGTGTATACATGAACATATTTAGGATTTGATGTCTCATCTAATGATATTGTAACTGTTTGGGGATCTAGAACCTCTTCCAGTACTATTTTATTCCCACTGTCCTCGTAAGAAGGTATTTCTCTTCTAGGAAGACAACTTTCTTGGCAACAATTACCTTTTGTTCACCAGGATGGTAAAAGTAGTATCCAAAGGTCTCCTTTAGATATCCCACAAACCTGCATTTATCATTTCGTGATTCTAGCTTTTCTGGATCATGCTTCTTTACATGAGCAAGACAACCCCAGACTTTAACATGTTTAAATTCTGATTTTCTGCCTTTTCATATCTCATATGGAGTAGAGGTCACAGACTTGCTTGGTACTCTGTTCGGTATGTATGTTGCTGACTCTAGAGCATACCCCCAGAGAGACACTGGTAAATCCAAAAAGCTCATCACAGATCGCACCATGTCTAACAAGATTCGATTCCTCCTGTCTGATATACCATTCATCTATGGTGTATATGGAGCGGCAGTTGAGAAATGATACCATTATCTTTTAAGAATTGTGTAAAACTAGTACTCAAGTATTCTCCTCCTCGATCAAATCGAAGAGTTTTGATACTCTTTCATGTTTGCTTCTCTACCTCCTTCTTGAACCCCTTGAACTTCTCGAATGCTTTTGACTTGTACTTCATTAAGTACACATAGCCAAATTTTGAGAAGCCATCGGTGAAAGTGATGAAGTATGAGAAGCCATCTTTGGCTTGGGTGGACATAGAACTACATACATCGGAATGTATTAGTTCAAAAATATCCTTAGCACGTTCTCCATGTCTAGTAAATGGAGATTTCACCATCTTTCCCATAAGGCAGGACTCACATGTTGCAAACGATTCATAATCGAATGCAGTTAAATAACCATGTTTATACAACTTTTGCAGTCTGCTTTCACCAATATGGCCAAGTCTACAATGCCACATGTAGGCTTGGTTCACACAATTCTTACTCTATTTAAGAACATTATCAATGTGAAGATTGTAATAAAAAATATCTAAACGATATAGACCGTTGACTAAAGGTGCCGAAGCAATTAATTTATTATCATAATAAATTGAACAACTTTTGTTCTCAATAGTTAACTTATATCCTATCTAGTCCAAACAAGATATTGATATGATGTTCTTGATTATGCTAGGAGCATAATAACAATCTTCTAATAATAAGACGTCTCCTAAGGGAAGCCTGAGGTTTGCTATCCCTACAGCAACTGCCGCAACTTTTGCGCCATTTCCTAGCCTCAATTCCATCTCGCCTTTTCTCAGCTTGCGCTTACTTGTCAGAATCTGCACATCATAGTAGATATGAGAAGCACATCCAATATCTAATACCCAAGATGTCGAATCTCTAATTGACCAGTTGATATCTATCATATAGATATCTGATGCTTCTGACAACTTTACCTTTCCATGAGCGTTATCGTTGAGGAAATCCTTGCAGTTCTTCTTCCAGTGACCATTTTACTTACAATAGAAGCAGTCACCCTTTATTACTCCTTTCCTATTGTCCTTCTCAAACACATACTTTGGCTTATTCAGCTTCTTGTTTTTACCTTTATCAAAGGTAACTGCAGCTTTCCTCCTTAAGAGGATATCGAGCTTTTCCTTCACAAGGTTGCCCACTGTAGTTATTAGCATACCCAGAAGCTCAGCCATGGAAATATATATCTTGATCATGTTGTGATCAACTATGAACGGTGCATATGCTGCATGGAGTGAGACAAGTGTAAGGTCAGTATGCATCTCATTGGGCAAAAGAATCCCAATAGCTTATAACCTCTTCCTCTTCCATTTATCTTATGCGATCATCTCTGCCTCAAGGGCATCTAATGCCGATTCAGCAGGATGATCGTTTCTAAGGACGTAGGCAATGAGCTTAGATCTGAAGACATTCTTTAGATTTCTGAGCCAATCCGAGTAGTTCGTGTCTGTTAAAAAATTGGCATCAAGTATGCTACGGAGTGGGTTATTTGATGACATAATTCCCTACAGGAGATAAATAAAATTTATTTTAGTAGATTTTAAAACAAGATATGGTCTTTTAATCAAGTTTTAACTCCCACTAATTTTCGACAGATGTATAACCCTCATTTATACAGAACAGGAGACGCCGACAACCTCCTTGTGGGGATCAGAATCTCAATGACTTGTAGTACAGCCTGGTGGATAGCACAACAAGCTGTAATGCAATCAAAGAGCACCCATCTCATAGGACTTGCAACTCCTTGCAATATCTGATCATAACTCCGGTCCCTTGAGATTTAATGGCCTCGTGGGTAGAACAACAAATCATTAATTCTGGTCTAAGCATTCCCATCGTTACGTGACGGGTATAGATTTGCATGCAGTCCTTATGGATAGTACAACAAGGCTACATAGTTCCTTTACCCCGATCTATAGGCATCTTATGCCATAGATATAGTCTTTCCTTACAATTAAACAGGCCTTGTGGATAGCACAACAAACTTGCCTCGGGTAATTTGAATCCTATGACTATAACGATATGGAGGACCACATGGTAAGTTCTTAATTACTCACATTACGGCTTAGAATTTAGCGAGGGTTTTTAGATAACTTTTATCTTGGTCTCTCCTAGGTGATAATATATAAATATATCGGATATATTTAATAAATACTATACCTGCTTAGATTCATAATCAAAAGTAAAACATTGTATCACATACATGTCCAATGTGGTCATGGATAGTACAATGGGTTTGACTGAAGCCAACAGTTAAACGCACACATAATCTAACATAACTATTACATTAGACAATCCTGCAAATTCATAGGCAAATAATCTCCATCAAATCGCCTTGCTGGTTATAGCTGTGGATCATCCTCACTCCTTCCTTAGTTGCCTCGATCATATTACAATTAAATTCTAAATTTACATGTAAATTGAAGAAGGCCTTATGTCGAGTACAAGAGAGAGGGAGGTAGAATTACATCGGAGTATGAGAGAGAGAGAGGTGCGCAGACCTCTATTTATTAACAATTAATAAATATCCAATCACACATCTACGATCCACACACATCATTTATCACATGAATAATTTAAAAGGTGCATATCTGTGACCACGATGTGTTTTAACCATTCCACATATGATAAGCGCATCACATGGCTAAAATAAAAGAGTTTCAAAATTAAATAATTTTGGCTTACAAAAAGTTAGGTTCCAATAAAAATTGATATTTGAATTTTGAAAACTCATTTTATTATCTTAACACGCAATTAAATCAAATTTAAAAGCATCAAATCACACATCACATGTGCACATACTCCAAATTAATAATTTCTAGATTATTCTATGCAATTTAGAACATTTCCAATAATAAAACAATATAACATTTAGATTAAACAATATTAATAATCTAACAATTAGACTATTAATAATTCATTACTAATCTAAGTCTTAGATTAGTTAATTAAAATTAATCATTAATTTAACACTTAAATTGATAATCAACTCTAATTAGTTATTAACTATTAATCTAACTCTTAGATTAGTGAATTAATGTTAATTACCAATTTAACAATTAAATCAATAATTAAAACTAACTAATTAACAATTACATGAATTAATAATTAATAATCTAAGATTTACACTAATAATTATTAACTACTAATTCAACTCTTAAATTAGTCAAATTAAGATTAATTATTAATTTAACACTTAAACTAATAATTAATTCTAAATAATCAACAATTAGAAAATGATTCAAAATCATTAAAAGCCCAATTAAATAAAATTGAACAATAATTTTAATTTCGAAACCCCTTTTGAATTTGAAAATTAAAATCCAGTTTACATTATTTCAAATGGGCTAATTTTGGGCTTAATTCGGGTTTGGGAAATAACAGAAAAGGCCCTAGTTCGGACTAGGCGCCCCGACCTGGTCGAGCCGGTCGGACTGGATCGGGACCGGGTTTGCCTGGTCCTCCCCAAACCTGACGCCCCTTTCCCATAGAAACCCTAAATGCAGGAGCTAGGCGGTGGCAGGGGGGGTTGGCAGTGGCTAGCGTGGCTAGCTCCACGGCACTGCCGGCGACACCCACGGCACTGGCGGGCTCTCTGGCGGCCCCTAAAACTTGCAGGCCCGAGCCCCCTTCCCCACTATATTTTTGGTTTCTTCAAATGCAAAACGAAGAAGAAGACCCCCCCGGGCTGGTCCAACGGCCTTTCCCAGCAGCGGCCTTGGTGTCAACAATGACCGCCATGAACCTAAGACTCTCTAGGCATGCTTATCGACCTCCCTGGCCACCAAGAACTTCCTAAATGGCGCCGGCATTATTGTTGTTCTTCATCACATAATCTAATTAATTGTGTTCATCATATGAACATAGATCCAACAAAGTAATCGAATTCTAGTATGGAATATTGCATGGAAAAATCAAATTGGAGATCAAAACGGACGAGAAACGGTGGAACCTAGGTTTGATGTCACTGTTGGGTTCTTGCATTTCTTGGATCGCAATTGCAACGAAAAAAAAAAAAATAATATGCTGCGATCACAGTCCGTTTCGATAAACAAAATTGATTAGAATGGGTAATCGAAAATTACCGTGCGAGGATTTGAATCCCGCGTCTGAACGGTTCCGTCGGTGTGACATCGCCAGCCGCGCAAATGCCCGGCCTCTAGCGAAGGCCACGCGATCCTCCTCGTGGTGAATTTCCTCTCATTCCTCGTTCCTCGTCGCCTACGAACCCTTTGCCATTCGCCGCAACGATCGCTGCAACGTGCGATCGATGTCCTGTCGAACGGGAGTCGGAGAAGACGGCGGAGCTGTCTCTAGAGAGGGGAGAGAGCTGGGGCGCTAGAGAGAGAGATGTAGACACGCTAATTTTTACATCATATTGAGTAAGTTTCATGTCACAATGATAATGCCCCAGAATGGTCTGATGTTTAATTATTAATTAATTTTTATTGATTTTCTCAAAATTTGTTGAATCACGTCGTGTATACACGACGCCTTTTGGATTCTTAGAAGAAATCAATTCGGAATTGAAAAATTGTAAATTTAAGAGGATTTAGCTGAATAACGTCACCCTTACACGACGCCGTTTAAGTCCTAATCCGCTTAGATTACTATCACTTCTTATAAATACATATGGACATTGACCTTTAAAAGAGGTTGGTATTTTTAGAGGATTTGGAGCTCTCTATAAGGTATTTGAAGGTCCTCAAGGGAGAAAAACGTGGATAACAAGAAAGAGTTCTTGTTCCTTCATCCTCTTCCACCACTAAAGCTCAAGAAAATCAAGGCTTTCAAGGGGCCAAACCAACCGATTTCCTTTCTAGTTTCTTTTCCATATAGTTTTTCATTGCATCAATTCATCGCATACACTCACTTCATGATTTTCAAACCTACACTCCTTAAGGGGGTTTAAAAGAACATAAAAAGTGAGTTCTTTTAGTTTAGTTGCATGTTTAGATTCTTAATTAGAATAGATACTACACTATTTTAGTTCTAGTTATAGTTTTATCGTTTATTTGATTTTTTTGTGCAAGGTACAAAAGAAGAGCAAGAGTAAAGAAAGAGAAGGCTCTTTTCTTTCGGCCGGCCGAAAGAGAAGTGCAAAAGAACCCCCATATTCTCCCGATTTGCAAGGTTAATAAGCGATCACTTTTCCTTTGAAACCCTCGATTTTTGGCGATCATAATCCTTTTCATATTATTAATCATAGTAAACACATTATAACATGATGAACACACACTCTTTTTTAGCACTACAACTTTTTGGCGATCACGGTGGGACCTGTCTTGCCATTTCTCTCTTTTTTACTCTTGTTCATTCCATTGGGCACCCTCGGTGCACCGCTTGTGTCCCTCGGACACGTTTGATGGTTTGTTGGTTGGTTATTTGACTTTTATCCCCACGTACACCTTATGCACACCCCCTTGTGGCAAAATTTTTCCCTCCCTTGATTGCCTTGAGAAATGGTATTAGAAAGTGTGTTTGTTCAGATTGATATCCATGTGTTGCATGATTGGTCTATATGTTCAAATTGTCGTCGCATGAGCAGTTGATTTCTTAGGCATCTTGTTGTTTGAAGAGTGGATTGCCCCTGATCTTGCTTCTTATTTGCTGCTTTTGGGACCTAAAACACATCTTTACAGGGAGACGCATTTCTTTAAGCGTGTCGCCCTCGCAAGACGCGATTTAGTGCCCCCTTTATCTTCCCTGCTGCCCGAGCTTCTGTGAACAGGAGGGATTATTGTTTTAAATAGCGTCGGTGAACAGCGACGCGATTCAAGCTCTCATCCCTGTTGGTAATTAGCACTCGGATCATTGATCTTCTTGCTACCTATATTTATTTATTCTATATTATAGGCCATCCAGGCCACAGGTCATATGCATTGGGGCTCACCCCCCTCCTCTAGGAACACCTCTCTTGGCATCCTCACCTCTATCTGACTGGGTTGGTCCCTCGATCAGACTAGAGTAGTTGGTGTTAAAACCTCCGTAAGTCCTCAAAAGCAAAGAATTCCTCTTTGTTCATCGGGCCGGTTGTACCATTTGAAGTCCCAGGTAGTTCATCATATCGTTGTGAGTGAAGCCGTAGAGCATAACGGTGGAAATTGAATTGGAACTAGGATCTTACCCATTGAGAGAATTTGAGTCTAAAAATTCAATTAACCCAACAAGTAACTCTCAAAACAGAGTAAGCATCCACTTGGTTGTTAATCTGTGCAAACTTGATTGAAGTAATTGTCATCTCAATACAATGATGCTACGTTCAGATAGAACTGTCGGCATGGTTGCCTTTGAACAAGAAGATCTGGTCGAGTACGAGGGAGATGCCTATGCCCCTCAGGTTCATGGTACATCCTATTCTGAAGATGAAAGGGACGCTTATATCTCCGACTATCACGATCAATTCCAATCTGTTCACGAGGGAGCTGCTCATGCCCCTCAGTATCATGATGATCCGATCTACGGTCAATATCACTCGGATTTGGGCAATCAATCACGTATTCACGTCATCTCTAATCCTACTGTTGAAAGAGCCCAAGACCAGACTGGGCCCTCTGTTGATCATCTTTCTGATCTTGCTACTCTCATGGGAGCTATGTCTAATCATGTGGATCCCCATCAATTTGACACCATTCAATCAATCTTAAAAGGGAAAGCTCCTCTGCATCCTTCTGAGCCAAGCCCTGTGCTTCACCCTGCTGCTTATCAAGCTCCTACTCAAGCTATGGAAGGTCTCTGTATTTCCACTCCACGGCACAGAAGCCCTCAACAGTCTGGTTTACGGCATCCTGTCAAGCCGCAAACCCCAATCTATCAGAATGCCTTCGGGCACGAGGGGAACGCCACCAGTTCACAACCTCACTGTCCCCGCATCCCTACTTATTCGCGGAGGTAGTCTTTTCAACAACCACCACCTCCACCAGCAGATTCTACCACCCAACTCCTACTTAACAAGTTGTCCCATATGGATGAGCAGTTCAAGAATCTTGAAAATAATATGGACAGCAAGGCCGCTCCTGAACTCTCTGTTCCTGATTTGCCAGTATTCCATCTCTTACCTTCTAGAATGCCAATTTACAGAAAGTACAATGGCACAGGCAATCCCTTCCTTCACATTAAAGAATTTCTATATGAATCATCATTTTGACAGCACGACAAAAAAGCACTGGCATTCCTCTTCAGAAGGCCGTTGGAAGGACAGGCCTTGGAGTGGTTCTTCTCTTTAGACCCATGTAAGGTAGAGAATTTCGACATAGTGTCGAAGAGGTTCTTGCAGAGATACAAAGACTGGTGGCACCTACCTTGTCCATCACTGGCTTACTCAATCAGAAGATGAAGTCGGACGAAGACTTCATAGTGTTCGCCGATAGGTGGCGAGGGATGGCTGTAAAGATAAGAGACCATTTGTCCGAACAAGAATTGGTAAAGATGATGGTTGCCAACGCCACTCCACAATATAAGCTTGTGCTGACCCTAAACAACTTGACTACCATGGCAGACCTATATGAGAGAGCACGTTATGCTCAAAATGCATTCAAGGATTCCACCTTTGCTAGTGTCTTCGATCCTCATCGACCCAATAGTCCTCTACCCCGGAAGTCTATTATCCCCAATTCTTCTATGGGTCCAACTACTGAAGGTACATTGTCCCATGAACAGGTCAGTACAATGAACAATAATCAGCACCAGTTTATGAGAAATCAGCAGCAATATCAGTCACCTAGGCCCCAAAACCAGTAGGGTTCTAGGCCTCCTACTCAGCAGCTTCAGTCAGCACCGCAACATTTTCATCAGCAAGTATACAATCAACCTCGGTAGCCGCCAAATTACACTCATGTTCTTCCTCCTAATGACTATACATAGCAGAGGAAACCTCCTGGTCCCAGAAGGTTGGTATACCCCCAATTACCAGAATCCCTCACAGATACATTCAATGCCCTCATGGCACCCAACGCCTTAGTGTTGCCAAAGGAAAGGACCATTTGGCCATCAAATGTCGACATGTCCCGTTACTGCGTGTTCCATCGTCAACCGGGACACACAGTGGATGCTTGTTTTCATTTTCGGGATTATATTCATGACCTCAATGATCGAGGAGGGATTGATTAGGAAGAGATGAAAAAGTACATAGCCGCCTTGAAGGCGAAAAGACCACAGCAGCAACAACAACAACCACAGCCACCACAGGACCAACAACAACAACCACAGCCACCACAGCAGCAACAGCTGGTTCAAAGGGCCCCGGTACAACAAGCAACACCACAGAATATGGGCATAGTACAAAACCCGTTGCCAGAACATCAAAACCAAATTGCCCCCATTTTGACAGGTAGCCAGTATGAGGCTAGTAGAGGGCAACAATGGAAAGTGGAGGATTCATCATTTATCTATTCAGTAAGTCATATGTTAAGCATTGCCGAGCAACCGCCTCGCCGCATTCTCCGCATACCTAAACCACAACCTATCACCATTAAACCCATTCCACCCTCCACCACCACATCCTCACCAAGCAACCTTCTGCAAACCGTTTATACACCCCTCATGCCATCCAGACCATTACCCCGTATGCCATTTCCTACATCACCTACAACAATCACTAACCCCGATACCCTACAACCCTCCAAACCACTCATCCGCACAATACCCCCACCAAATAACCCATCACCGTCACTTGCTCAACCCCAACCCTCCAAACCACTCATCCGAGTTCCCTTACCTCCACCAACATCCCCTCACCAAGCCACTACGCCTTCCAAACCACTCCTCAACATGGCAGTGCTCAAGATAACGCCTGGAGCTTCCACTATTGAAGAACATACGCTCCGAAGCGGCCGAATATTCAACAAAGTGTTCCCTTAATCTACAGTGCGAGACGGCCCGTCACAGCCAGTAGAAGAAGTCCAGAATGAAGAGAGTATACCTGGTACCCATTATGATTTGTTGAAACAGTTGGATAGAACACCGGCACGCATCTCTATATTAGAGTTGATCAAGAGATCTAAGATCTATCAGGAAGCCCTAATGGAATACCTACAACGGGTAATGGTCAGCGAAGATGTGCTAGTGGAAAAGATCACAACATTGTTGGTACCCTAAGGGGATCAACCCTCTATATCTTTCCATACTTCTGAATCGGCACCACTGGCAGCAAGGAGCATGGCATTAAGTATAACTGTCAATATATGTAAAAAGGCTGTGGATACATGTTTGGTAGACACTGGGGCATCTATCAATGTGTTGCCACCGAGAACCCTAGAGCTCTGTCCCGAAAGAAAAATGGTTGCCTTCCCCCATTTATGTTACAGCCTATGATAACTCTACCAATTCCCCTCTAGGGATGCTCTATTTGAAGGTAGAGTTAGGTCCTGCTTGCGATGCTGAAGTCGAATTTCATATTCTCGAAATCGACCCTTCACTAAAAGGCATACTTGGTCGTCCTTACATCAAGTCACTTGAGGCAATTCTATCGACGAACCATCAATGCCTCAAGTTCCCCCACAAAGGACGTATCGTCAAAGTTACTAGCATGCCTATCCTTGCTGCAACCCACTCACAGAATGTGAGTCCCAACCCGGCCCCTCAAAGGCCAGTCATCTCCTTATGCCAGACCCACAACCTTTTGGCAGATCCTTTTGAGCATACTGTACTTACATCTTACCTGGTCAATGCTGTAAAGCGGAAGAAGTTCATGAATACTCCAGGCTGGAACATTATGATGAAAGTGGGATATCAACCTGGAAAGGGTTTGGGTACCCGACTGCAGGGATGAATTAAACCAGTGACAGATGAGAGAAGGGTACCTGGCAACAACCTAGGCTACAGGCTAGAGAAGGTGAGGTATAGTATTGTGGAACAACAAGAAGGTGAAGATGGTCAGAAAACATGGAAAACCATGATTACCCCATGTAAAGAGAATCAGGATACCTTGACTTGGACCATGTCTACCCATTTTGTTAAAGGGCCCGTTATTCAACATGACCACAATAACACAGTAGTGATCACCTCTCATTTTGACTTGCATGATGTATATGGGAAGGACCTGGCTAGACATTGTTCTCCACTGCTGACATACCAGTCTTTAGAGGCTCTGCGGCGAATGAAAAGGAGGAAGACACAAGATCCAGAATGTGAATGGTACCGTTGGTTCAACATGTGGGACTTGTATATTGCACTGAGCAGACTATTCTTGAACCCATCAGAACCAAAGTGGCCGCCACTGGTAGATGAACTGATCGAGAGGCCCGGGGCCATCTTCGACAAAAGGATTTTGCTGGCAGAAGAAACAGATGAAGGGGAGCCAAATGACCCCTATGAAGCTGGTTATACCACTGATCTCCTATGGAAGGGAACCTATCCCTCTCATGTTTTCACACTTCATACCTAGTTCCGCACATTGCTCCTAACCCCGACTTGGTCGCGGGTTATCACATAAGACATTCCACGGGCTCCGTCCATCACTATTACTATATCCCCTCAGGATCTCATCCCTCAGATTCCTCTTAATCTCGAGAGGATCTATGATCTGATTTGGGACATACTATTGTATGATCCCCCTAATCCTTGGGTACTGGTGCTGGTACCTCCATCACTTCCTTCTCCCTCCATCAGCATATATTCTTGCTACATGTTAAACTCAAATAATTCACAAAAAAAAAACGCCGATTTTGCAACTCCTTCCTCCCAAATCCTTGTTAAGGAAACATCCTAGTTATTCGACTGTACCCCATCGCGTGGGTCATTCGGGAAAGATTCCCTTCTAGATCTGTTCTACCCCTCCCCCCGAGAGGATCCACCTGTACTCTTGATCGTTCCGAATTGTGCGTCGTTAAACACTGATGAGAACGTTCAATCTAAATTTATTCGGCTCACTCAAATTCAATTTTGAAAATTAATAATGGTGAGTCTGAGTCGATCTATAGGGAGTTAAGATTTTAATTTCGAAAACCTTAGATTTTAATTATCTAGAAAAATTGGGAATTTGAATTGACTAATTAACTATCTAATCAAATTAAACTAAATTTACGAATTAAACTATCCTAATTTTTAAAAGCACAAATACAACCCCATTTAACAACATGTTGTAAAAATAACAAAACTTCTAAATTGAACACAACTAAGAAAATTATAAGCACACAAAAAAAAACTAACAGGGAGAATAAGCACACTAAGAAAATTATAACAACAGAAAAAAAACTATTGTTTAATTGTGTAAACCAATAACTCACCCTAACTAAATAAACTAATAACTAAGACAATATCATTAAACTTCAAATAATAACTAACTAATCCTAATACTATACTAATGGGGAAGAGAAAGAACAGAGCAGCTTCTGTTGCTGCACCGGCGCAATGGACCGCCCAGAGTAGGGGGTGGCGTTGTGGTCCACAGCTGCTGCATGCGCATGGGAACGCTTGGAGCTGGCGCGTGGAGGATGTTGTTGCTGCTGGCGCTGGATGCTTGAGCTTGGAGGGATGTGCCTGCATGCATGCAGGAGGAGCTGGCCGGTGGAAGGCGGTTCGTGCGGGGGCTGCTGGAGCTTGCCGGTGATGTGCGTGGGCTGTGAAACAGGCTTCAGGCGCACGTGGAGGAGCTTGGAGGATGCATGGAGGCGCTGGAGTAGCTTGACGTGGAGCTCGGGCAGGTGCTGTGGTTGAGAGGAGGAGGTGCTTCAGCGGACAACATGCGAACAAGCATGCATGCTGTCACGGGCAGGTGCTTACAGCGCTGGGGTGCTTCAGGCTCGCAGGAGCTCGGACGGTGGCGGGTGGTGCAGGTTCGCACGCGTTGCTTGACGCACCTGCTGGTGGTGCGTGGAGGCGAAATCAAGAGAGAGAACAGAGGGAGAGAAAGAAAGAAACCGAGAGAGGGAGAACCGGAGAGACGGAGAGCCGGAGAGAGGGAGTGAAGAGAAAGAGAGCGTGGGAGAAAAAGAGAGAAACCGAGAGAGGGAGAGCCGGAGAGAGGGAGAGCCGGAGAAAGGGAGAGAAGAGAGAGAGAGCGTGGGAGAAAAAGAGAGAAACCGAGAGAGGGAGAACCGGAGAGAGGCTCGAAGAGAGACAGAGAAATAGAGAGAGAGTGTGGGAGAGAAGAAGAGAAGACTGGAGAGGAGAGGCTGCGGGAACGAGAGAGAGAGCTGTGGGGAAAGGTTGCGGCTGGGAGGAATTGGAGAAGGAGAAGGGGAGCGAATCCTAGAGAGAGAGGGAATTGGAGAGTGGTTTGGAATTAGCGGGGTTGAAGGCTGAGAAGAGAATTTTGCAGAAGGAGACGGACGAATCAGAGGGGTTGAGAAGTTAATATAGAGAGGAAGAGGGGCGTGGGAAAGGAAACCAAGAGAGAGGAGGAGTCGGCTGCTGGGAAAACGGAGAGAGGTGTGGGAGAGTTTTGGAAATAAAGGAGAGAAAATAGAAATAGATAAATAAGAAGGAAAGAAGGGAAGGGCGGCGGCTAAGAATTAGGGTTTTCTTGGGAAAGGGTTAGGGTAACCCTAATATGAGGAGCAAATTACCAGTTTGCCCCTACGTCCTTTTATTTTTCAAAAAGATGGACAATTTTGCTGAGATTTGAACCCCGGACCTCCCACAAGCCCGCAAAGTCTGAACCATTGCATCACAGCTTCCTTCATGCCCTGGTCACATAAAATAAATTCAAGTTAGCATATTATCTCATTTATTTATTTATTTCGTCTCGGTTTTGTCGAAAAACCGCAAATGCGCTATACTCCTTTAATCACATGAACTGACGATGTTTTTAACTCAGAATATGCCGAAATTGGTACTGTTGAACTTGGTACGCAATTGTCTATCATTTCATGCTATTTTACAAATAAAAACGTGAGTATGGTGCATAAGATTGCCCTTAAATGATCAATTTAACACTTTATCACACCCCCCAACTTACTCATTGCTAGTCCCTTAGCAATGCAAACAAAGAAAAGTTAGGACAGACAATGAATTATCATGCTTCATTTGTAGTATCTATCAGAAACAATTTAAGTGGTAGCCAATTGGTTAAGATAAAGTTTTCATATCCCACAATATTTTGATTCACGACAGGTGATTGTGCATGAAAATTGACACGCTTAGAACTCGTTTCCGACCTCTCTGGTATATTCTTGCATTTACTACCCTTTAGATAAAACTACCTGGGGAGGAGAAGAGAATAAAGGATTTCCCGATCAGTCAGTGAGGACCGTTTTTCAGTTTCCGTCCCAACTCAACACTTTTCACGACTTGGTCATGTTTTTGGTACGATGGACTTTTTAGCGTGGCTTTTTCATTGTACTTTTTCTTTTGAGAGTGCGTATTTTTTTCCACTCTCTTTGAATTGCCTGAGGGAAGGTGCGTACTTTTTGCCACCTACCTTCCTTTAGCTCTTTTACTGCCTTCTATTGTCTTTAGTGTTTACAGCTGTCCCTTTTAAATGACTGTCTCTTTTAGAGTGCTGAGTGGGACAATCCCCTATTACGCATCCAACACATTCCTTTTGTTCAACCCAAAAGAAAAATTAGAATAAGTAGTCTTATCCTTGAGGTTAATTCCAGCAATTCTATACTTTTAAGATCTTTCATTTATTCTAAGTTGCCGTGTGTGTGTGAAAATCATCCTGCCGTGGATTTTTGTGAAGTGGGATATTTAAACTTTGAAGGTTCTTTAACCAATGTGACAACCAAAAAAATGATTTGTTTAAGATTTACTTAATGAAACATGATTTTCATGCAATTTTCATAGGATGTGAAAAGAAGTTTTTGAAAAAATTTGACCATTTTTCAGTGAAAGATATCAGTTTTCTTCAAAAGATTTTCCAATAAATACATATCAAATTGATTGTCCCACCCCCCAACTTGATTGACATTGTCCTCAATGGCATAAACGATATGAAAAACATGTCAGCCAGAAGAGAATTTGTGAAGGAGCGAAACAACCTGTAATGAAGAGGATGCGACATACCCACATCGACTGCTGCTCAGGGACCTAAAAGGAAAAGAAATACAAAAACTGAGGTAAAATATTGGGTTGCCTCCCAACAAGCGCTAAGTTTATTGTCTTCAGCCAGACAGCAGTTCAGTTATTGTGGATCACTCAGTTTTATGGATTCAGATGATGTATTTTGAAGATTTTCAATGAATGGTTTCAACCGTTGACCATTAACAGTGAAAGTGTTCCTACTCTTGGGATTCAGAATTTTAACGGCTCTATAATCGAAGGCTTTAACGACCACAAAGGGTCAATCCCATCTGGATTTCAGTTTTCCTGGAAATAAGCGGAGCCTAGAGTTAAATAGCCAAACTTTCTGATTTGGAAGAAAAGATTTTCGTACAATATGTTTATAATGGAAAGCTTTAGTCTTAGCTTTATAAATCTTTGAATTTTCATAGGTCTCGTTGCGCAACTCTTCTAGCTCACTCAGTTGTAAGGTTCGGTGGGAACCAGCTTGGGCTAGGTCCAGATTGACTTGTTTGATGGCCCAATAAGCCCTATGTTCCAATTCCACCGGAAGGTGGCACGCTTTTCCAAAAATCAGGCGATAAGGAGACATGCCAATAGGAGTTTTGTAAGCGGTCCGATAGGCCCGTAAAGCATCATCCAATCTTTCAGACCAATCTTTTCTATCGGGCCTAACGAACTTTTGCATAATATTCTTAATCTCTCTATTGGAAACTTCCACTTGGCCACTGGTTTGGGGATGATAAGGGGTAGCTACTTTGTGATTAATCCCATATTTCTTAAGCAAAGCCCGAAACTGGTAATTCGTAAAGTGCGTTCCCTCATCATTTATGATAGCTTTAGGCCACCCGAACCGAGAAAAGATATTCTTCTGAACGAATTTAATGACCACTTTATGATCATTGGTTCGGGTGGCTACTGCTTCAATCCACTTAGAGACATAATCCACCGCTACCAGAATATATGTATGTCCAAAAGAGGGTGGAAAAAGTCCTATAAAGTCAATTCCCCAAACATCAAAGACTTCAACCACCAAGATTGGGTTGAGTGGCATCATATCCCTTTTCACCATATTCCCTACAGCCTGAGATCGGAGGCAAGTTTTGCTAAATTCATGGGCATCTTTGAAAAGTGTGGGCCAGTAAAAACCACTTTGCAGGACCTTGGCTGCAGATCTTCCAGAAATAATATTTTTCCTGGGAAAAGAATTTGTCCTTCTCACTTTTAGTCCATCCTTCCGGAAGCTAATTAGTCACCTTGTAATTGACAATATGAGCATACCAAGGTGCAACAGTGTGAGAAATGGTCAGAAGATGCTTATCAGGAAAGTAATCAGTGATTGGTGTACTTTCTGAGATCGGCATTCGGGATAAGTGGTCAGCTACCACATTCTCAGAACCCTTCTTATCCCGAATTTCCAAATCAAATTCCTGAACGAGTAAGATCCATCTAATAAGCCTAGGCTTTGCATCCTTCTTGGTCAACAGGTATTTTAGAGCTGAGTGATTAGAATAGATTATGACTTTTGCCCCTAAAAGATAAGATCTAAATTTTTCTAGGGCAAAAACCACGGCTAATAATTCCTTTTATGTGGTGGTATAATTCATTTGAGCATCTGCAAGGGTACGACTTGCATAATAGATCACTACGGGACACTTGTTGATTCTTTGTCCCAAAACCGCACCGATAGCATAATCCGAGGCATCACACATGATTTCTAAGGGTAAAGACCAATCTGGAGATTGAAGAATCGGGGCTTTGGTCAAAGATTCTTTCAGAGAATTGAATGCCTTGATGCAAGATTCATCCATTTGGAAAGGAACATCCTTAGCTAGGAGAAGAGTTAGAGGCCAGGTAATTTGAGAGAAATTGTGGATAAACCGGCGATAGAAACCGGCATGGCCAAGGAATGAACGGATATGTCTGACCGAGGTGGGAGGAGGAAGATTGGATATGAGATCGATCTTAGCTTTATCTACCTCTATCCCCCGTTCAGACACAATGTTGCCTAGAACAATGCCCTCCCGAACCATAAAGTGGCTCTTTTCCCAGTTAAGTATCAGATTGGTGTCTATGCATCTTGCTAGCACCTGTTTAAGATTTTCTAAGCAATTTTCAACAGAATCCCCGAAGATTGAGAAATCATCCATGAAAACTTCGAGGAAGTCTCCCACCATATCGGAGAATATAGCCATCATGCACCGTTGAAATGTGGCTGGTGCGTTGCATAATCCAAATGGCATCCTCCTAAAAGCAAACGTGCCATAAGGGCAGGTAAAGGTGGTCTTTTCTTGATCTTCCGGGTAAATAGCCACTTGATTGTACCCGGAGTACCCATCTAAGAAGCAAAAGTACTTCTGGCCCGATAACTTTTTCAGAATCTGATCCATGAATGGGAGTGGAAAGTGATCCTTCTTAGTCATTAGATTCAGCTTTTGGTAATCGATGCACACTCTCCATCCCGTGGTGAGCCTAGTGGGTACCTCTTCTCCATGATCATTCTTGATAACTGTTAATCCAGATTTCTTGGGTACCACTTGGGTTGGGCTGACCCATTTACTGTCCGATATTGGGTAAATGATACCCGCATCTAGCCATTTCACAACTTCCTTCTTCACCACTTCTTTCATATTGGGATTAAGTCGCATTTGCATCTCTCGATTGGGCTTAGAATTCTCTTCCATATAGATATGATGCATGCAAATGGACAGACTTATTCCTTTCAAATCTGCCACCGACCATCCAATGGCACCCTTGTGGTCTTTGAGGACCTCGGTTAATTGGGCCTCCTGCGGAGATGTGAGATTTGCCGCAATGATGACCGGGAGAGTTTGGTCCGGGTCCAAAAAGATATACTTGAGAGACTCAGGTAATGGTTTGAGTTCAAGCTCAGGAGGGTCCTCTAAGGATGGCAAAGCGGGCTTACATTGTAAGGCTGGTAAAGGTTCAACCTTGGGCCAAGATGTTAATGGGCCAGGCGAATCCTTTAAAATATTGGCTTCCTCCAAAAGGTCATATGTGGACATCTCATTTTCTTCAACCAGATTATCCAAGATATCAATAGTATGACATTCTTCTTCATGATCTGGGTATTGAGATGCTTTGAAGACATTAATCTTGACCTTTTGACCCCCAAATGAAATGTCCATTATGCCAGTTTCACCATTTATATTAGCTTTGGCAGTGGCTAAGAATGGACGACCTAGGATAATTGGGGTGTGAATGAGTTCCTCAGGTAATGCCATATCTAGAATAAGAAAATCCACGGGAATATAGCAATCATGAACCTTCACAATAACATCCTCAATTAATCCCCGTGGAGTTTTCACAGACCTATCAACCAATTGCAAGATGATGGGTGTGGGCTTTAATTCCCCAATATCAAATTTCTCATAAATGGTTGTTGGCAAGAGATTCACACTAGCACCTAAATCCAATAAATATCTATCAAATGTAACTCCAGCTAAGTCACATGAAATTAGAGGTGCTCCAGGATCCTTTAACTTCCTGGGTAAATGATTCATCACAATCGCACTTACATCTTCTGAAAGCCGAACCTTTTCGGGTGCCATTCTAGATTCTCTTTGTGGAGTACATAATTCCTTGAGGAACTTAGCATAAGCTGGCACATGTTTGATGGCATCGAGGAGTGGAATATTAATCTGGACTTGTTTGAATAAATCCAACAACTCCTCATTCTGGACCAGTTTCTTCCTGGCATTGGGCTTAGCTAACAAGGCATTAGGAAATGGCACCCTAGGTTGATAAGAACTTGGGCCTTCATCTATCTTCCCTTTTCCTTTCAGGTCCTCTTCCAACTTTTCCATGTTGGGTTCAGCTTCACTCTCACTTTCAATTTTCTGGGGCCCATCAGTGGAACCTTTGGCTAACTCTCCATCTGCATGTGGTTTTTCTAAGCTTCTCCCACTCTTAAGGGCTGAAATAGCTTTAGCATTCTCAAATTGCAGCCCTTTAGGTTGTGGTAATGGGCCAGGCTGAGGTAAAAGACCCGATTGCTGTGGAAAACCCGGAGGTTGATTCCTTGGATTGGCAATGGGGTGACTAGGAAGTTGACCCACTTCTCTTCTCATCGTAGCCTCAGCTAGTTGGCCCATTTGACTTTCCAACTTAGCAATGGATTGTTGCTGGGTCAAAATCAGTTGTTGGAGTTGAGTGAATTTGTCATCAAAGTTGGGCTGAGGAGGTTGTTGGTAAGTGGGTGGAGGATGGTATTGGGTTGGCTGTCCAGATTGGAATGAATGGTAGTGGGCCAGTTGACCTGATTGGAATGATTGATAAGGGACCGGTTGACCTGATGGATACTGGGCCGGTTGAGAAAACTGGGCTTAAGATCCCCTAGCCTGAACATTTCCATAGAAATTAGATTGCTGTTGAAATGAATTCTCTGGCTTTTGGGCTTGATGCATGGGAGGATTGGACATTGGTAATGGGGCCTGCTGATTCTTCCAAGAGAAATTAGGGTGGTTTCTCCAGCCAGGATTGTAAGTATTTGAGAATAGATCATTATTGGGCCTGGAGAATCCCTGGGCAGCTTGAACTTGTTCTTGAATAAATAGTGGAAGTTGGGCTGCAGTTGGGCATTCAGTCACTTGATGGGTTGGACTTGCGCATAAGGCACAAATATCATGATTGGCAGAAGATGGGCCTTCATATGGACTAGATTGTGTTGGGTAGTAGGCTCTTGCTTATTTAAGGCCAAGAGTTGGTCTAGTTTCTGGGCCAAGATGTCTACCTTATCCAATTTCTGATTAATCAGATTTATGTCCAATCTGGATTCGGGCTCGCCACGGGCCTTGAGTTCATACATTCCAGTCTGTTTAGATGTCCCAATAGACCTCTCATAAGATGATAATGAGGCATGATTGATGGAATTTTCACTTAACATCTCAAAAAGATCATAGGCATCATCTTCATTTTTCATCATAAAAGCCCCTCCACATGAGGCATCCACCATCTGTCTGAACTGTTCAGACAATCCTTCATAGAATGCTTGGACAATTTGCCATTTTGAAAGCTCATGATGAGGGCATTTCCTAAGCAATTCTTTTAGTCTTTCCCAAGATTCGTGGATCAATTCCCCAGGAGTTTGGGTAAAACTTGTGATGGCCCTTCTCATGGTATTGGTCCGCCCTATGGGATAGAACTTTTTGAGAAATTCTTTCTGCATTTCTTCCCATGTCCTAATGGGCCTTCCTATAGTTCCCAACCAATATTTAGCCTTGTCCTTTAATGAAAAGGGAAATAAGGTCAACTTAAGACCATCATCGGTGAAATTTTGGATCTTCATCGTGGAACAGATTTCTAGAAATTCATCTAGATGCTTATAAGGATCTTCATTAGTATTCCCATAAAAGGATGGGAGCATCTGAATGGTGCTAGATTTAATTTCATATTGATTGGCTGGATTCTGAGGAAGATGAATACATGATGAAGGTTGATATCGATTTGGAATGAAATAGTCCTTCATTTGCTTTGATGGGTCCTGATTATCAGCCATTTGATCTTGTGGTGGATTTCTTTGATGTAGGATTCTTTCTATTTCAGCAAATGGTCCTAGAAGGTTAGGGTTTTGAGATCTCCTACCTTGCATACACTAGGACTGATAGAGAGAGGGTGGATTTGAATTTTGTTTTCTATTTCTTGTTTTTTTTTTTAAATGCAAACAATTTTATCAAACAAATTATCCTAATGATCTAATGTTAACCTAGACTCTCTATGTGAATTTTCTTACAAGGTGAATGGAGTCTACCTCGAGTCACAACCACAATTAATCAATGGCCAGGTAAGAGGTGGGGTAGTGGGAGGCTCCCCCTACTTTCGTAGGGACCTAATTAGAGAACCACTTTCCCGCTTAGACGTTTGCCTTTTTAACCTCTAGCCTAGACACTGTTACCAAAAGTGGAGGCAACCCGAGATTTAAACCACTCACGGTGTAAACCCTAGATTCTCTTTCGACTTGCTTTTAATTGGATTAGGAAATGCCAATGCAAGGAAGGTGATTTTTGGGCTAAGGAAGGGTGATCAAATCCCTACCTTATGTGGTTAAAGTTGCTGCCCTTAAAGTCTTTTTGAATGCAATACAAGGCAACAAACAAATCAATGCAAGGTGTGTTGATGCAATCATGAATGACTTGTTAAAATTGAAACACGTACCTTTCCCCCGCAATCTTCAACAATTTATGGAAATAACTGTGCAAGGAAACTAGCTCATGCTTTCCTAGAATGATGAATGCCTAGCATGGAAGGTTTCTAATCTTGGAAATGAAGATTTTTAAATTTGGATGTTCTTCTTTTGTTCCTTTTTTTTTAGTTAATGGAAACCTATCTAAACTAGCAACTACAAAAATGGAAACTAACTAAAGTAAGAAAATTGAAACATAGAAAGTTGGAACACACTTACCATGATTTCGCTTTCCTTTTTTTTTTTTTTTTCAATATGCCTGCAAAAATAAGAAAAATAAGGTTAGCTAGAGAATAATTACACTAAATCTAAGATAACCAAAATTAAAAATCTAACTCTCCGGCAACGGCGCCAAAAATTGATCGTTCCGAATTGTGCGTCGTTAAATACTCATGAGAACATTCAATCTAAATTTATTCGGCTCACTCAAATTCAATTTTGAAAATTAATAATGGTGAGTCCGAGTCGATCCACAGGGAGTTAAGATTTTAATTTCGAAAACCTTAGATTTTAATTATCTAGAAAAATTGGAAATTTGAATTGATTAATTAACTATCTAATCAAATTAAACTAAATTTACGAATTAAACTATCCTAATTTTTAAAAGCACAAATACAACCCCATTTAACAACATGTTGTAAAAATAACAAAACTTCTAAATTGAACACAACTAAGAAAATTATAAGCACACAAAAAAAAAACTAACAGGGAGAATAAGCACACTAAGAAAATTATAACAACATAAAAAAAACTATTGTTTAATTGTGTAAACCAATAACTCACCCTAACTAAATAAACTAATAACTAAGACAATATCATTAAACTTCAAATAATAACTAACTAATCTTAATACTATACTAATGGGGAAGAGAAAGAACAGAGCAGCTTCTGTTGGTGCACCGGCGCAATGGACCGGCCGGAGTAGGGGGTGGCGTTGTGGTCCACAGCTGCTGCATGCGCATGGGAACGCTTGGAGCTGGCGCGTGGAGGATGTTGTTGCTGCTGGCGCTGGATGCTTGAGCTTGGAGGGATGTGCATGCATGCATGCAGGAGGAGCTGGCCGGTGGAAGGCGGTTCGTGCGGGGGCTGCTGGAGCTTGCCGGCGATGCGCGTGGGCTGTGCAACAGGCTTCAGGCGCACGTGGAGGAGCTTGGAGGATGCACGGAGGCGCTGGAGCAGCTTGACGTGGAGCTCGGGCAGGTGCTGTGGTTGAGAGGGGGAGGTGCTTCAGCGGACAGCATGTGAGTAAGCATGCATGCTGTCACGTGCAGGTGCTTGCAGTGCTGGGGTGCTTCAGGCTCGCAGGAGCTCGGACGGTGGCGGGTGGTGCAGGTTCGCAGGCGTTGCTTGACGCACCTGCTGGTGGTGCGTGGAGGCGAAATCGAGAGAGAGAACAGATGGAGAGAAAGAGAGAAACCGAGAGAGGGAGAACCGGAGAGAGGGAGAGCCGGAGAGAGGGAGAGAAGAGAAAGAGAGCGTGGGAGAAAAAGAGAGAAACCGAGAGAGGGAGAACTGGAGAGAGGGAGAGCCGGAGAGAGGGAGAGCCGGAGAAAGGGAGAGAAGAGAGAGAAAGCGTGGGAGAAAAAGAGAGAAACTGAGAGAGGGAGAACCGGACAGAGGCTCGAAGAGAGACAGAGAAATAGAGAGAGAGTGTGGGAGAGAAGAAGAGAAGACTGGAGAGGAGAGGCTGCGGGAACGAGAGAGAGAGTTGTGGGGAAAGGTTGCGGCTGGGAGGAATTGGAGAAGGAGAAGGGGAGCGAATCCTAAAGAGAGAGGGAATTGGAGAGTGGTTCAAAATTAGCGGGGTTGAAGGCTGAGAAGAGAATTTGGCAGAAGGAGACGGACGAATCAGAGGGGTTGAGAAGTTAATATAGAGAGGAAGAGGGGCATGGGAAAGGAAACCAAGAGAGAGGAGGAGTCGGCTGCTGGGAAAACGGAGAGAGGTGTGGGAGAGTTTTGGAAATAAAGGAGAGAAAATAGAAATAGATAAATAAGAAGGAAAGAAGGGAAGGGCGGGGGCTAAGAATTAGGTTTTTCTTGGTAAAGGGTTAGGGTAACCCTAATATGAGGAGCAAATTACCAGTTTGCCCCTACGTCCTTTTATTTTTAAAAAAGATGGACAATTTTGCTGACATTTGAACCCTGGACCTCCCACAAGCCCGTAAAGTTTGAACCATTGCACCACGGCTTTCTTCATGCCTTGTTCACATAAAATAAATTCAAGTTAGCATATTATCTCATTTATTTATTTATTTCGTCTCGGTTTTGTCGAAAAACCGCAAATGCGCTATACTCCTTTAATCACATGAAATGACGATGTTTTTAAGTCAGAATTTGCCGAAATTGGTACCGTTGGACTTGGTACGCAATTGTCTATCATTTCATGCTATTTTACAGATAAAAACGTGAGTATGGTGCAAAAGATTGCCCTTAAATGATCAATTTAACACTTTATTAGCTCTCCTCTATATCCCTTGATTTTTATCCTTCTTCGTCCTCATTAGGTCAAGATAGGGAATTTAGTGAAGTTAGAGAGTCTACTTCTAGGCAAGTTAGTCAGGTTAGGAAGTTTAGGAAGTCTAAGGGTAGACAGGTTGCAGATAGATACCTCCAAGAGTTAGCTTTAAGATACCTTTCTTGCTCTTAGATCTCTCAACTATTATAAAATCCAATCCAGATGCCATAAGAATGTGGAGCTGATGAGTTAGTTGATGATGGATACGGGGTATATGAGTTGTTACATGAGAAAGACCCCATTAATGAAGAAGGAGAAGACGACGAGGACGCGGCTAAGGCATATGCCAGTGGAGTGAAGAGATTTGATGAACCCTTAGCTGCTGTAGAAGAGCCTACCAAAGAGATCAATCTAGGAACTGAGGATGAACCTAAGGTTGTCCTCGTCAGTAAGAATCTGTCTGAAGTAGATGAAGAGGCAGTGGTCTGAGTTCTCAAGGATTATAAGGACACCTTCACCTGGAGTTACGAGGATATGCCAGGGTTAGACTCATCACTAGTGGAACATAGATTAACCTTGAAAGAGGGAGCGAGCCCGGTAAAAAAAAAGTTAAGGCGATTCCACCCTCAAATGGGTTTGAAAATGAAAGAAGAGGTCGTTAAGCTACATAAAGCCTAATTCATTAGAGTTGTCCTCTATCCGCAATGAGTGGCCAATATAGTCCCGATTATGAAAAAGGATGGGAAGGTCAGAATCTGTATTGACTTCTGAGATTTGAACCAGGCATATCCTAAAGACAATTTCCCACTGCCTCACATAGATGTACTCATTGACAACACTGCTAGCTATGAAACTCTGTCATTTATGGATGGGTTCTCGGGATATAATCAGATTGAGTTGGCAGAAGAGGATTAAAAGAAAACATCATTCACCACACCTTGGGGAACTTACTACTATGTCGTTATGCCATTTGGATTGAAAAATTTTAGAGCCACTTATCAGAGAGCCATGATGGCAATATTCCATGACATGATACACATTAACTTAGAGGTGTATGTGGATGATTTTCTAGTGAAATCTAAGACGAAAGCTGAGCATGCTAAAGTTCTAGCAAAGGTTCTGGAGAGGTCGAGAGAATATCAGTTGTAGATAAACCCCAAGAAATGTGTATTCGGAGTATCCTCCGGGAAGTTACTTGGATTCATTGTCAGTAAGTGGTCATTGAGATCGATCCCAACAAGGCCAAGGCTGTAACGACCCGCCATCCTATGACCGGAGACCCGATCACTAAATGGATGTCGGCCCATTAACTGTGGGTTCACACCCGGATCTCACACAACACATCTGGAGGAGTAAGCGTTAAACAAGGCTAAATATAACAATCTCACGGACTACAAGGAAAGTACAAGTGCGCAGGAAAGAGATTAACATTGTCCGAATACAGTCCAACAATAATTACATGGTCCAACATATTAAATAAGTACAGGCAGAAGTAAAGTACAACAACATCGGGGCATACCCCGGAACTGAGATAGCTGCTGGTCCGCACGCCAAGAAGACACCACACGCCGCCATACGCCACGAGGTCCACACCTGAAACCGCAGGGAGTGAGCCACACCAGAATTGGGCTCAGTAGGGATCATCCGATCTCCAGCCTCCCACTCACACACCCACAAGTGCAACAATACAGATATAAGGCAATTAAATAAAGCAGTAAACATAGCACCCAAACCGGATATGAAACGTATGCATAAGCAGTGAAGCGGGAACAGTTCTAAGTAACCCGAAGAACCCAACACAAAGTCACGTCTCACAGCCAAAGTCCACAAAGCGACCGAACAACACTGTCGACCGAAGTCAAACGTCGCCTCACAACACCACCAACACTCACGCCTGTCCGCCCCTACAGTGTTCCGGGGCACCGTAGGGTGAGGCAGTGAGTCAAACTAGGACTAGCTGGGACCAGTGAACCACCACGGCCCAGCTACGTGTGCACACAAGCAGTCTAGACTACTGTCCTACCGACCGGATTTCCTCCACGCCAGGCCTCGGCGCTTCAGGAGGGCCCTGGGGACAGGCGAACCCCCGTCAAGCCGAAGCTACAGGAACTACCCACAACCCTAACCTCCCGGGCTGCGTCAGGCCAAAGGGCGAAGGGTACCACTCGAAACCTTGATCAAAGGTCACATCAGGCCCAATGGCTAAAGGGGTAAAACAACTCCAACAGTACCACAACCAGCTCCATAGCAAGAAACGCGCCTGAAGCTGCCACGACAAACAGGGAAACCCCTACCTGCTGAGACCAAACAGCAACCCCTCGGATAGCGCACCGGCTACTCCGGCCCGACGGGCACAAGGTGGTTCTACTTCCCTCAGCCAAAGGTAAAACACAACATGTACCACTACCCCACCGGTACGGCACAATGCCTCACAGACACCATGGCCCTTCCCCATCGGCCCAAGGTGACAAACGTAAACCACAGTTATTCCGATTCCATATTCGCATAAGCACACACACACACATAACATGATTCCATTCACACAGTAAACCTCCGTCTCAGCGTACAACTTAAAGCATGCGTTTGAACCATCCAACCGTGAAACATGTGTTAACAACAGGAGTTAATGCAGTTCTGTCTTGAATCGAGTCGACCGAGGTCGACGCCATTCAAGCCCCTCAAACAGGTTCATTTAAATCAGGTTATGCCCTAAAACGCGTCAAAGTCCACATACGCCATTCACACCAGAATTCCAGAGTTGTAGAAGCCTCAGTCGGGGAATTTTCCTGCCTAAAGGGCGTCATGCTGGCACGTCGCCATTCGAAATGGCGTCGTCCAAGCATGACGTCATTCAGCGCTAGAACCCCAAACTCACAAACCCTCGAACAGGGAGGTTTCTGCCTAAAAGGCGTCATACTGGCCTGACGTCCTTCTAAAAGGCGTCGACCAGGAACGACGCCGTTTAGCGCCAGAAACCTGGTTCCCTGGTTCAACCCGAGGGTTTCTCCCTTATACCCCAAACACCCCAAAGCGCCCAAAACAAAAGGGGGAGAAAAGGGAAATCAAACTACCACTAGCATGCTACAATTCGACGATCTCGAACACGGCCATTCCCACAAGAAAACCCCCTAAACATGCTCATTCTAACCCAAAACACATCATGCCACGCCAAGGAAATCACGAGCAAGACAACCACAGTCCATGCAAGGTTCGTCCCCCTACCGGTTCTTGAACTCCTCCAAGCTCCGTGCCGCCATCCCTCTGCACCGCACACCGCCGCCGGTACCCCCGAGGACGTCGCCACTCCGCCGAGACGTCGGCCGCCGTCCGGAGAATGGAACGCCGCGAAGGAAGTGGTGGAGGTAGAGGTGAGAGGTAGGGAGGTGTTGGAGTGATGGAAGAGGAAGAAGAGGAAGGGAAAGGGGAAAAGAGGGTCGGAGAGGGCGGAGAGGACGAAGAGAGAGAGGGTGGAGGCGAAAATGAGGGAAAGAAGGGGAGGCTCGCGGGGTCAATCAGAAACTGGCTAAAACGCGTCGACAGAGACAGACGCCAATCAGGTGACAGGACGGGCCGTACTGACAGCGCTCTGAAACGCGTCGACCACCACGGACGCCGTTCAGACGACATGTGAGGCACCGTACACTGACACCGCAGGGTCGCAGTCTGAATCGCGTCGTCCATCATGGACGCCGTTCAGACGACGAGACAAGGGTCGTACTCTCGCGGCCCGAAACCCGCCCACGTGGCGCAACAGCAAGCAGACTTAAATGGCGTCCACACAACCTGACGCCTTTTGAAAGGCGTCGAGCAGTGCAGACGTCATTCAGTCAAAACTCTCAAGACCCCCCTCAAGGTCCAAACCAGGGGATCCGGCCAGAACCCGACCCGAATACTGAACCCGAAACCTCAGTCCTTACATTCTTCCCCCCTTAAAAGAATTTCGTCCTCGAAATTTGCAACCGCTCACGATAAACTCGGCTAACCATCACATACCGGCAACACAATTCACAACGATCATTCTCACCGCTCAGACCCACTGGGCTCCACGTCACTAGCCAATCAAACCCACACCAAGCTAACCAAGATTCTCGACTTTGACAAAAAGCTGATAGATCAAAATAACCACACATTAGCAAGGCACATATTACAAAACTAATTCTCCACCAAACCCAAGTACATAAAAGTGCCACAAGAGTTCACAATCACCTCCGAATAAGACTAGACAAAAGCGCTCCTTTAGCCTGATATCTCGAACCTCCACCAAGAGATGCAACACCACTCAACGCCCCGGGCTCCTACTGACCACTCAGCTCCTGACCTGTCTTATTCTTCTGGGGACAGTTCCTCGCGAGATGTCCCTTCCTGCCACAGCCAAAACAGCTACCAGTGATCAATGGACATATCCGATTGTCATGATACCTGCCACAACGGGGACAACGATCCGCAGCGTCCCGCCTCGCTTCCTGTTGCCAGCTGACCTCCGTCTGCATCTGCTGAACCGAACCATCTTCATCTTCATCACAAGGCACCTCTTGGAACTCGAACTCAAAGGAACTCGAACCGCCTGACGAAAAGACCGCTGATCTGTCCTTGCCTTGCTACTTCCCTTGTGCTGATTGCTCTAACTCCTTCGCCATTTGTTGGAATTGAATCTCCACCGCTGCCGCGCACCGAACTGCTGACGCCAGATCCTTACAACAATGGGCTGCCACGAATTCCCTCAGATCATGCCGAAGTCCATCCACAAATTTCTCTGTCCTAAGATCCTCATTCTCAGATATGTGTGGAGCAAATCTTCCCAGAGCTACAAATTTCATCTGATATTCTAGAACTGACATACCATCCTGCACCAATTCCATAAACTCCCTTTCCTTAGCCCTCCGAACGTGCCTCGGAAAGTACTGTCCACTAAACTCTCTCACAAAGCCTTCCCAAGGAATCTCTCTCAAGGACCTATCTGGAAACATCATCCCCTTGATGGTAACCCACCAATCATAAGCATCGTCCTTCAGCAAGTAGGTTGCCAACAAGGTCTTGTCATTCTCAGCACATTCAAGAACATCAAATGCCTTCTCCACTTCCTTAATCCAATGAGCTGCCGTGTCTGGAACTGGTTGACCCGTAAAAGAAGGGGGCTTCAACTTCAAGAACCGCTCCATCACCATGGACTGGCCACCTCGGGAATTGGACCCCTCACTTCCATCTCCCTGCTGGTATCTAGACATTGCCCCAATCATAGCTTCCATGAAACGATCTACATTATGTCCTTCTGCCTCGAACTTCCATCATCTGCTCTCAAACCACGAGCCAACGGAACTCTCCTCTTCGGTGCCACCACTACCCCACAACACGCAAATCGAACCAAAACACGTCAAAGTCTACCAATCTACACCAACAGCCATCGCCTGTACAGACTCGTACTTATTGTCGGACCATAATATCTAACCTAGTTTACCACATACTCGACCAAACTGGGCTCTGATACCATCTGTAACGACCCGCCATCCTATGACCGGAGACCCGATCACTAAATGGATGTCGGCCCATTAACTGCGGGTTCACACTCGGATCTCACACAACACATCTGGAGGAGTAAGCGTTAAACAAGGCTAAATATAACAATCTCACGGACTACAAGGAAAGTACAAGTGCGCAGGAAAGAGATTAACATTGTCCGTATACAGTCCAACAATAATTACATGGTCCAACAGATTAAATAAGTACAGGCAGAAGTAAAGTACAACAACATCGGGGCATACCCCGGAACTGAGATAGCTGCTGGTCCACACGCCAAGAAGACACCACACGCCGCCACACGCCACGAGGTCCACAGCTGAAACCGCAGGGAGTGAGCCACACCAGAACTGGGCTCAGTAGGGATCATCCGATCCCCAGCCTCCCACTCACACACCCACAAGTGCAACAATACAGATATAAGGCAATTAAATAAAGCAGTAAACATAGCACCCAAACCTGATATGAAACGTATGCATAAGCAGTGAAGCGGGAACAGTTCTAAGTAACCCGAAGAACCCAACACAAAGTCACGTCTCACAGCTAAAGTCCACAAAGCGACCGAACCACACTGTCGACCGAAGTCAAACGTCGCCTCACAACACCACCAACACTCACGCCTGTCCGCCCCTACAGTGTTCCGGGGCACCGTAGGGTGAGGCAGTGAGTCAAACTAGGACTAGCTGGGACCAGTGAACCACCACGGCCCAGCTACGTGTGCACACAAGCAGTCTAGACTATTGTCCTACCGACCGGATTTCCTCCACGCCAGGCCTCGGCGCTTCAGGAGGGCCCTGGGGACCGGCGAACCCCCGTCAAGCCGAAGCTACAGGAACTACCCACAACGCTAACCTCCCGGGCTGCGTCAGGCCAAAGGGCGAAGGGTACCACTCGTAACCTTGATCAAAGGTCACATCAGGCCCAATGGCTAAAGGGGTAAAACAACTCCAACAGTACCACAACCAGCTCCACAGCAAGAAACGCGCCGGAAGCTGCCACGACAAACAGGGAAACCCCGACCCGCTGAGACCAAATAGCAACCCCTCGGATAGCGCACCGGCTACTCCGGCCCGACGGGCACAAGGTGGTTCTGCTTCCCTCCGCCAAAGGTAAAACACAACATGTACCACTCCTCCACCGGTACGGCACAATGCCTCACAGACACCATGGCCCTTCCCCATCGGCCCAAGGTGACAAACGTAAACCACAGTTATTCCGATTCCATATTCGCATAAGCACACACACACACACATAACATGATTCCATTCACATAGTAAACCTCCGTCTCAGCGTACAACTTAAAGCATGCGTTTGAACCATCCAACCTCTAGGCCTAATTACCAATCCGGTTAATGGCCCATTAAGCCAGTGACTCCTCACGGCTCAATTAATCAATTAATAACTTATATTAATTAATTAATCAACTGAATCAATGTTGCACATTAAATTCAGTCTGACCTCCGATCATGTTGGGTGCCAAGCAACACCACATGAACTCGGAAGGTATTGGGGTTAAGCAACGCACTCTTAAAACCGTCTCGTCGATCGATATCGCGTTGATATAATCTGTCATTCATACAATGTTCTCGAGTCAACTTAGGATATGGTCTACCGTGAAACCCTAATTGGTCGACTCACTTGGATCGGATGCTGCCGTATAATATCGAAAAAGTCCTTTCCTGATATTATTATTTGCCCTGGCTAGGGCTTCCGCGCATCCTTCCTAGAGCATTCTCTCTCTAAGTATAGAGAATGAATGATTCCTTATTGACATTCAATTCTCTTCGACGATATTCCGCTGCACCCGATCCTTGGCTGTTTAGAATCCTATAAACAGATCCGTAAACCAAGGTCAAAGTACAGAAGTCTACCGACAATGTGTCCTTGGTGTCTCAGGTCCGAGGACCATCTACGCAACTGCGACAATAGAATCATGCTAGTTGACAGTGAGGTACTTTACCATCCAGCAATTCAGTCGGATTAGTTCAGTGAACTTATTCTCTAATGAGCACCTATAGATTCACCTTAGTGTCTCCACACAAGTGACTATGAGTTCAGCCACTCTCATTGTATGAGCAGGAATAATCTGTACTAGTCTAACTGGATATTCGATGTCCTTTACGGATATCCTCCGACTATGAACTATTAAGAATATGTGTGTTTAAGTGATCAGTCTCATTAGTATGATCTTATCATAATTTGATCACTATTGCACATATTCACGGACTTCATTATGAGACGATAACAGTACGGATTACACATAGTGAAATAATAACTATTTTATTAATAAATAAACGAGATTTACATAGTCAGATTGGCTTGTGGGCCACCTAAGACTAATACCTACAACCTGAGTTAGCGCTAAAGGTCCAGGAGGAGGTTGACAAATTACAGAAGGCTAAGTTCATCTGAGTTCTACTGTATCCCCAATGGGTGGTCAATATCATCTCGATAACTAAGAAAGATGGCAGAGTTAGGGTTTGCATAGATTTCCACAACTTTAATAAAGTCTATCCAAAGGATGACTTCCCACTCTCTCACATAGACCTACTGGTAGACAACATAGTCGGATATAAGATGCTCTCCTTCATAGATGAGTTCTCAAGGTACAATCAGACTAGGCTAGCAGTAGAAGTGCAAGAGAAGACATTCTTCATCACCACATGGAGCACCTATTGCTATGTGGTCACACCTTTCGGTCTCAAAAACATTAGAGCTACTTATCAAATGGGCGATGATAGCCATCTTTTATAATATGATCCACACGAGCATGGAGGTGTATGTAGATGACATCCTAGTCAAGTTTGGAATGAGGCTGGGGCATGCACAGGTTTTTAGAGCAGTTCTTCAAAGAAATAGAGATCACCGATTGAAAATGAACCCCAAGTTTCTTCTAGGAAATTGTTAGGGTTCATAGTTAGCTAGAGGAGCATTAAGGTAGACATAGACAAGACTAAAGCTATAACAAAAATGCCTCCACCAAGGAATGTTAGAGAAGTCTGGAGTGTAATCGATATATTATAGTTCATCTGATGCTTTACATCCCAACATTTGCTCTATTGCAAGACCTTGTACGAGTCGCTCAAAGGAGTTGCTGAATTTAAGTGGGATTTAAGGTACTAAAGGGCCTTCAACTAGCTGAATTCCTATCTTCTCAATCCCCTCGTGCTTATAGCCCTGGTCCCGGGGTGGCCTCTATTGCTGTATGTCTCCACCATCGATGATTCAGCCACGACAGTGTTGGCCTAATTGGATGATGAGAAGAAAGAGAAAGTGGTGTACTATGTGTCAAAATTATTGAATGATGCTGGCAAGAGGTACACCACCATGGAAAAGACGTGCGTGACCATCGTCTAGGCAGCGCCAAAATCGAAGCATTACTTTTTGGCCCGTGAAATCAAACTTTTAGCCAAGATGGATCCTGTTAAATATTTGCTAGAGAAGCAAGTGCTAACTGATAGGCTCATGCGGTGGCAAAGCTTCTTAAGCCAATTCAACATCACTTATGTCAATCAAAAATCTATCAAGGGCCAGGCCATTGTTTAACACTTGGCTCATCACCTACTGCCTAAACTTTTCTCCTATGAAGGATGAGTTCTCGGACAAGGAGTCGAACTGGATGATCAATGATAGTGTGTACTGGGTCCTCTACTTGGAGGGTGCTGTCAATTCCAAAGGCAGTGCGATTTGAGTGGTCCTACTTTCTCCGCAAGGGGTAAGCATTCCATGCTTTTGCCAACTATCCTTCTTTGCAACTAACAACTTTGCAGAGTACAAGGACCTCCTCACTAGTCAAGACTTAGTAGGGTTGGTGACCAAGCAGTTCAGAAAAATATATGCATATGCCTAGGTCTCAAAACATCATGGCTGACTCTTTAGCTTCACTGTCTTCCTCTTTAGAAATTCCTCTCACAAGAAGTTCCAAGACCATCACCATCACTAGAATTTCAGAAAAATATATGCATATGCCTAGGTCTCAAAACATCCTGGCTGACTCTTTAGCTTCACTGTCTTCCTCTTTAGAAATTCCTCTCACTAGAAGTTCCGAGACCATCACCATCTAAATGATGACCTCTCCTTCCTTTCATGATCCATGGTTGCAACAATTTCTCATTCCACTAGGAACTGTCTCGGTCATTATCGGGGAGCCCGCACCTGAACAGGACGACTGTAACCCCTGGTACTTTGACATTCTAAGTTACCTTCAAGACGGTACCTTTTCTGACTATGCCACCTCTTCTAACCAAATGGCCATTCGCCGTGTTTCATAGTGATACATCATTTTGGGTAGTGTCCTTTACAAGCGGTCACTCAATGGAATTCTCCTCCCTTGTTTAGATGATGCTGAAATCTCCCATGTTGTTGAGGTAGCCCATGCCAATGTGTGTGGCGGCCATGTTAATGGCTGAGTGCTTGCACAGAAGCTACTTAAATCTTATTATTGGCCTTCGATGGAGGTTGATTACACCATCTTTGTTGATCGATGCTTGAAATGCCAGCTTCACGCTGACAAGATCCATGCACCCTTCAATTCCCTCCATCTGCACTCTCCCCATGGCCCTTCCCCATATGGTCATCCGTTATCATAGCCCCTTTAGAGGACCAATCTGGTGAGATCAAGAGAAAATCATTCATCTTGATAGACATTAAGTGTTTCACTAAATGCGTAGAAGCAGAAGTGTTTGCGGGGATCAAAGACTCCAGAGTGATGAAGTTCATCAAACCCAACATTCTTGCAAGGTTTGGAATTCCATGAGACTTCATCATTGACAATGGGCCTCGGTTCATCTCACATGAACTCCGTGGCATGTGTAGTAGGATGGCATCAATTTGCGTTGTTCATCACCTTACTACCAACAAGGAAATGGACAGGCTGAAGCTACAAATAAAACTCTTTAGAATCATCAAGACAACCTGTAAATATTATAATTACATAGATTGCCTAGACCACTTTGTCAAACCTCTATAGGCGTATTACACCTCTGTCCGAACCCCTACGGGGCGAACACCCTGTGCGTTGATATTTGGGACATATGTGATACTCCCATATGAGATCCTCCTTCCTTCACTGAGAGTGTAGTTAGATGGCCACTTGGTGACAATGAACGTGACTAGGCTATGCTAATCTAACTGGAGCTATTAGATGAGAAAAGGATGCTAGCAGCCAATCATGCACAAGTCTATTGAAGAAGAATTGCTAGGTTCTATGCAAAGAAAGTTCTTGAAAGAAAATTCGAAGTGGGAGAAATGTTCCTCAAAAGAAAATTTATAAAAACTTCAGGTCCTAGGAGTAAACTGCAAGAAAATTGTGGGGGTCCGTTCGTTATCAAAGAGGATTTGTATGGGAATGCTTATCGGCTAGTCGATGCGGAAGGATTGTAAATATCACACCCGTGGAATGGAGTCTATCTTAAGACGTTCTATCTTTAAATAAATAAATAAAAAAAATCAAAAGCCCAAAAAATTAAAAATTTGAGAATCACAAAAAAAAGTTTTCTAAATATGTACAAACCTTTTCAAAAAGAAAAAAAATAGAAAAACCAAAAAATCTTGGTTGTCTGGTAACTATCATGCATTCATGATTAGGTTTAGGTGGCATGGTAGACTAGGCTGGCCATCATGGAATATACTAGAACCTTGGTCTATCCGAACTCTGAAGAATTCTACTTTTAACAAAGTTTTGTTAACATGATCATGACATAATACACACACAAGTACAATTTCAAATTAACCACTGAAAGTGAGTTTTATACCCTTAACACCTCATGGAAGGGTCACAACCCTCTTTCTTTTTCCCTTCGGCTGAACAGGATAGTCGATGCCATTAAATAGGCGTGCTCAACGAACTACGACCTCAATGGTCTAAAGGATGCCACGTCAAAAGAATACGATAAACTAGAGTACGTAAAGAGTCAAAGGATGCCACATCAAAAGAATACGATAAACCAGAGCACGTAAAGAGGGAGTGTCCCCACAAGCAAGAAAGTTAAATGTACAAAAGACCCCATGGCATAAATGTAGAATAAGAAAGGGTCAACTTGAGAAAAGCCTTGGCGTGACCGTGCATGGAAGAGTTAAAGTCAAAGTCAAAGTCAACAAAAAGCATCCCTTGAGCAAGAAAAGATTGTTTTGACATAGCTCGCCTTTTTAACGGTTTTGTCGATCCTCCTGTAAAACTTATCTCAGCACTCTTCCTTCTCCCTTGAGGGTCTGATCTTGGATGATGTTTTAAGGGTAGTCTCTTACATTAAGTAGGTATTTTGAAAATTATCACATGCCTTTGTGATCTAAGTGCTTCTTATTTTTGGTAGGTCAATCTTCTAGTTCACTCATGATGTGTTCTCTTAACTTCGGACTTAGGTCAACGCAAGTGCGTCACCTATAAGTGCAACGATGTCTGATTCTAGCTCAGCATTGCACAGTTGGCCGTTAGGTTTCCAAGGTATTCCATCTTATACCGTCTAGGTTGTAAGGAAATAGACCTTGGTCGGGCAAATCATTTACTTCGAAAATATTTAGGCAAACTTGGTGGTTAGAAGTAACTTGGAGCCTAAGCATGGTATGGCAGTATTGTCATCAATATAAGTCTTAGCTGGGCAAGGTATGCATGAGGAGTCTAGAGGCCCAAATCAACCTAGATGTGTCCTTAGGATACCTGGGAGGTTCTTATAAGATCACCTACTCCCATTCATCTTGGCCGCATATGGACAGTTAACAGGCAGTCATATCAAAAACATGTTGTTTAAAACTTATGCATCCGCACGCTTGCACTAGCACAAATTGCATTTGTTCTTTCCTCGCTAGCATTTGCATGCATGTTGCATTATACATATTTACTTTCCATTGTCTGGTTAGTAGGACATGGCCCCTTGATCCTATGCGAAGACTAGGGAAAAGATAGTTACTCTCTTTTAGGCAAGGGGTTGTGAACAGATACAAGTAGCCATTTTTTCATTTCATGTTGCATGCAGGAGACAGAAAGGAAAGAGGAAGACATAACAAAAAAAAAAAAAAAAAAAGAAGCAAAAAAGCATCATATATATAAAACTCGTGGCAAATGTTTCATACAACATCAAATAGGGGCATATCCCTGTGTACATCAATCCCTCCTCTAATCCATCCCCTCTTCACCATCTCCCAATGAGGTCGGCCTCTGGGCCCTCTCCACGTCCTCCTCTCGCGGACACCACATACAAAACTGTAGTGGACGCGAGGAGATGGAACCTTCCGTCTGCATCCGTCTAGATGCAGTACCATTGATCCATACATCCCTGCAAGACAAGGATTCGAGGCCCTCAAAAGTCAACCCGCCAGAGGGCATGGGGCCAGGTGTTTGGAGCCAAGAACCTGCAACGCCGGTCTGAGCCCTGTGCTCCCGACCGTTGCGCATCACCTCCTCCTACAGCGCTTGGTACTTGCACACCGACTGGAGATGAACTCCTCCCAGGGCGGGCTTTTGTAGTTGCACCTGGTTTCCTTGGCCTCTCGCCTAGCCTGGGCCAAGGCCTCCTCCACCATGGCTGCCCTTGCTAGGGCTGCCTCAGTCCCACCACGCTGCAAACCACATCAAACCAAGTGAGGATGTCAACAAACAAAGGATAGAACATAAAGGGTCCCTGAGAGGAGGACCCAACACCTAGGTCTCCCCTTCTGGCCAGCTACTGGGCCTGTACCATACCCTAGCATAGGACAAAAGGGGTTTAGGAGCTTGTGCAATTGCCCCATTATTATCACACATCAACGGGACATGATCAGAGATACAAGGAACTATGCCAAGGTTGATTGTCAACTTCTCCATCCAGATTGCCTCCTTGGCCGCTTTTGCCACAACGATGTATTCTGCCTCAATCGTCGCATTTGTAGTGGTTTCTTTCCCCTTCGTTCAATGTAAATATGAATCCGGAAGTAGACTTGCTATCATTTGGATCAGACTAGAAACTCGAGTCAATGTACCCTCATAGTATCCAGTCAGCTCCTCCGTAGACTAGAAATAAATCGTTAGTCCTTCTCAAGTACTTAAAGATACATTTCACAGCCATCCCATGCTCTTCACCTGGATCTGCTATGCATGCCTACCCTCTCCCTCCCTCTACACGTTGTAGGTGCTCAAATCATGTGTGTGATGTTTATGAGTTTCATGTGGTTCATATGAATAATAAAACTATTCAAACTAAAGAAAATGTGATCGCCAAAAACAGTAAAGTTTCAAAAAAAGGTTGATCGCTTACCTTTTCAAATTAGGGAAATTGAGTCCTTGATTCCCACTCTATGGCCGGCCAAAGAAAGAGAGTTCTTTTATTGATGTTCTTGCTTTTGATTTCTTGATGGTTATTCTTATGAATTTCATTATTTCTTCTTCTTTGTACCTCGTAAGAAAGATTAAACAAAAGTAGAAGTTCTAATTAGAACTAGAGTAGACTAGTATCTATTCTAAGAAGAAATTTAAACATGCAACTAAACTAATCTACTCACTTGATTGTTATTCTTTAAACCCCTAATATGCATGTGGGTGTGAAAAATAATGATGTGTGTGTGAACATGAAATGATGATAATGATGATGAACTATGGAAAACAATGAATAAACTGTACGAAATTAATGAAAGTTTAGAAAGAAATAAAGGAAAGAAGATGGTTGGTTGGCTCCTCCATAGCCTTGATCTTCAAAAGTTTCAAAGGATGAAGAGGATGAAGAAGAAGAAGCATTAGATGAAGCCTCTCTTGTTGTCCATGTTTTTCTCCTATAGAGCCTTCAAACAACTTGCCTTGAACTTCAAAATCAGCAATGACCAACCTTTTTTAACGGTCCAAAGGATGTTGTATTTATAAGAACAGGTTTACGGGTGTTTTGGGCTTCAATAGAACTCTCTCTCGCAGTCAGACTTGCCTTGGATGAGCATGGAGGAGTTAGCAACCTTCCCAACTTCGGAAACTGGATTATCTCGGCCAAATTATGCTTATTAGGAAATTGCTAAATTGTGTCGTCCAAATAGAAAGGAAATTCGAAAAGGAAACCAAAATACATTAGGAAACCTAAATCGTGTCTTAATTCGAATTAAATATCGGAAACCCAAACGGATTAGGACTTAAATGGCGTCTCCCTTTGGCGACGCTATTCAATTAAATCTATATGAATTTAGAAATTTAATTCCAAACTGATTTCGGCTAGGAATCTAAATGGCATCAGCCATGATCGACGCTAATTAACAAATTTCAAGAAAAATAAATAAAAATTAATTAATGATTAAACATCAGACCATTTTGGGGCATTATAATTGTGACAAGAAATTTACTTAATATGAGGTTAAAATTAGCGTGTCTACAGCTGCCCTACCTTTTCATTGACTTTGCAAGGGAGTAAAATGGAATGAAATACACTGAAAAGGTGTTGCCAAGGTGTGATGTGACACGCTCTCAACATTATATGATGAGAACTTTTCTCAAAATGTCAGTGAAGTAACTCAAAGAGATCAAGGAAATCAATCATGTCTAGATGAAAGAGACAAGAAAATAAAATAAGGACGATCAACTTCCACGATTGGGAAGTACCCTAAGTCACAAATCCTGCAGGTTTCATTATGGAGAGCGGTTACCAGCCAATGTGGACGTGCTATTACTGTGATGGATCTTAAAAGGAAACAATAATATTTAAGATAGAGATCCAAGTAAGGCTAGAATTCCAAGGATATCTTCAAGAAGACCTTAAAGACAATTGAGAGATCAATTCGGAATGGAATATTTCACATTACGTTGGATTTTTTTAGATCAATGGTCTAAAACTTAATCAATAATTAATTCTTATCACAATTATTTTAAAGTCCTACATGACGCATGCTGGACTAAAAAGAAAATTAAAATGAAATAAAATATAAATTAATCAAGGATAATTTTGTTAAACTGTCATTGATGAGTCAAGATACCAATCATATAATCCAGTGCTAAGCCGAAGCTCGGTTGTCCATGCACTGTTTCACAAGAGCGGAACCATCGTCCCCATCAATTAACAATTTAACGGCATATCCGTACAATTAAGAATTCTCTGGAATTATCACTATTTTTGTTGAAGGGGAACTCAAACCCCAGTTTCATCAAAACCACAAGGTCCTTGATATAGTCTAATAGATATTTATCATATAATAATGATGATGCAAATCAATTACATAATAGAATACAGGAATTAAGATAACCAACTTTTTAGTCACGGTTGGGACTCAGTGAAACTCCCACAGTGGGACCTAGTTGAAATTTTCAACTTCATTTTCATTTCTTTAATCTCCTGCACTTAGAATTCATTAGTAACTTCATGCAAGGGAATAAACAATGATTAAATATCATGCAATTATGAATTTTCGGAGAATAACAGAAATTCAGAAAGTTCATTAAATAGCATCGCTATTCGCAGACGTCATTTAAATGACGTCGCTCCGTCCAAAAGCCATTTAACTTGCATAAATAGTTCTCTGTTCTGACTCCAATCCGAACTCTACTTTCCTTTAATGCACATCCCTCTTCCAATTAGGAAATGGTTAATCAATCTCGCAAATCACTCTATAAAAACTTCCTCTCTTCATATCAAAACATTACAATAAGCAATTAAGAGGGAAAGCTAAAGGATTCTCTCCAAAGCTCAAGAGAAAGAGGGGAAAGAGGCAGAAATCAAGAAAATCAATTCAAGGAGGATGAATTCTTCAAAAGATTTCTCAAACAAAAGGATGAGGAAGACAATTGAAAAGCTCTCTGAAGTAAAAGATCATTTAAGTAGGCGAGATCCTAACTTACAAGTAAGCTAATATCTTTTCTAATCAATTATTCCTTCTATTTTCTTCAATTCCTTTTATATGTTTTTACATATACCAATTCTTCAACGAGCAAGATAGAACTATTCCAAACTCTTTTTTTTATCTAGAGATATCATTTCTTCCCTGGTCTAAGAAGATTCTCTTCACTTCCATGGCTCCAAAAACTTGTAAACAAGATCAATTTGTCTATGAAATCTTATATATTTAAGTGGCATATCCAAGGGTTGGTTATTCATACCAAACATTACAAAAGCATAAGTATGGATTTAGCTGCAATGGGTGCTTTAACCAAATTGTGGCATCCACAAACTCATACCTTTCTTTTTGCCACGTTCAAAGCCACTATCCTTTTAGAAGAAGCTAAACTCTTATTAGGTCTTCCTAAGCTCAAGGTCAATAATGATGAACCTGATTTGAGTGATATGATGCTGATGAGGGAAAGAATCGCAGGTCAACAATTGCTAGAAAAGATCATAAAGAAGCCAAAAGAGATTCAAGGCTGTCTTACAAAGAAGGGGATAAATCTTGCCAAATTAGCCGAATGGACTCTGAAGGAGATAGAATAGAAAATCTCAAGGGAGAAGAAATAGAGAATGTGATGAAGGCGGTCACCACATGCTTAGCTAGAGCTCTACTATTCCCTGCCCAAGATGATGTTCTAGAAAATGATCAAATAAGCGCAATCAATGGGATTTTTGAAGGAAAGCAGATCAACACAACTGTTCTAGCCTATCTTTACAGTAGGCTCTCTGCAGGTTCTACAGGTCAACCTCCTTGTAGTAGCATGCTACTCTTAGCTCTATAGGTAGAATTCCACTTCAAATTCAACCAGAATGAAGAAGAGGTTCCAAAGATATCCCAAACATATCAGCGCAGTCCCATCTTCCATATTGCCAATATTGTGAAGTTCAATCACAACATGACCAATCGTGTGCCCAACCTCAAGACTCGGATTGACTGGCACGCTTACTTCAAAACTATACCCAGAATTGGATTCGAATCCATGCCACTTGCTCTCATGGAAAAGGCGGTTTGAGTGCGCCGTGGTGCTCGTACAAAGCTCTGACTAATCGGGGCGACCGAGTTCGTTCTATACAATCCACATCGTTGTCATCCTTAACTCGGTATGCCACGCTATGAATTTCTTGAGATCTCCTCTCTTTCTCCAATCAAGAAGTGGGCACTAGGTACCGATGAAGACTTTGAGGCGATAGAAGTCATTGCAACTCTGTGGAATATCAGCTTCATCCGTTGTGTCAAACTTCCTCATAAAGTCAATAAAGAACTATGAAAATCATATGTAAAAGAGCGTAAGAAGATTCGACCTTGAAAGCTCTCTCTTATCTTCTAACTTTCAATTTGATGTATTTTATTTTCAATGATGAAATCATTCCTTAATGCAATAGGAATTACTGTTTAATATTTTGCAATCTTTTGTGAATTTTTCCTTAAATAAAAGTGTGATTTTTCCTCAAAACGTGAACTTTCGGGTTCAGTTAATTCAAATAGCGTCAACTCAGAAAGACGCTATTCAATGTGAATCAATTTCCAAAATTCAACATTAATTCCTTAAAAGAACCCAAATAGCGTCTTGATTGGGCGACGCCTTTTAATTCTCTCTCCTATTTTCTAGAGATTTCCTGTAATTAATCCCTTGAAACACATCTTTATGGGGGGATGTGTATAATTGATTCCTGTGGTATGGCTCTGATCAGCAGTGGCAGTTTACTCTGAATAGCGTCGCGATTGGGGATGCGTATAAGAATTTTCAAAAATTCTTCTTGCCGCCTCAATTTATGTGCTACTAAATTGAGTCGCTTTCCCACGATGCCTTTCAAACTTTTCAAACAGTGGCTGCACGAGTCCGAGCTCTTCCTTCCTCATTCAGCCATCTTCTTTCTTTCTCTTCCTGCGGCTTCCTCCCCTCCGGTGACGACCAAGCTCTTCCGGTCGTCCCTCTCAACTCCGGCCATCCTCCAGCGAATGGCGGTCCTCTCCGGCCATCATCTCCACCGCCTGTCATCCTCTCTTTTTCTCCAACAACCCTCACCATCACCCTCCCCCTCAAACCCGAGCTACACCTCCTCCAATCTTCTCTCTATCTCACCGACCATGGAATCCGGCAGGAGCTCGAGCGGCCATGGGAAGCGCCAGTGACTTGCCCCCCTAGCGGCAAGGGCGGAGGTGCCTGAAGAAGCTACTCCCGCGGCTGTCGTTCTAGCGGAGGCGGTGGCATTTTTGGATGCCGAAGAAGCTCCACCTGCGGCAGCGGGTGAGGAAGAAGCAGCAGAGGCTAGCCCACCTGTGGTAAGCCCTTCAATTGGATGTATTTTGTTTGAAAAGTGAGCAAGGAAGAGGAGTCCATAGATCCTCGGATTTGTGGATGAATGGCGTCGAGACCAGGTGACGCCTTTCAAAAGGCATCGACCTAGTCTGACGCCATTCAAAAATGCAGGATTAAATTCAATAGAAATTTTGGAAATTGATTTTAGATGCCTGTTATTTGATGTTATTCTTGAATTATTTGCAGGGGACAATGAGGACCAGAATATCATGGGATCTGGTCATTGGTGCATACCGAGGCTTGCCTGACTTCCAAAAGGCGTGACTACGCCGGATGGGGTTCGGCTAGATCCTAAATATCGAGCCATTTTGGCTCGATTTGGTATTGCTTCAAGTCCTACGAGAGTGCTGGTATACCGAGAGCAAGGCATTTCTAATGCCTTGGGGACATATGGTCCCTAGTTTGGAAGACGTGGCGAGGATCACTGGCCTCCGCGTAGAGGGCCGGGCAGTGAGTGGGGTTACATACCCCGGGCTGGCAGAGAGTCTCCTTGGCATCGAGGTTTCCAGTTTAGATAGAGAGTCTAGGACCGTGCCCAGAGTAAAGGTAGAGAGGGCACTAGAATTAGTGCACCCTAGAAGACGTTCAGGTGAGTTCACGGAGGCCTTCTAAGACAGATTAGCTAGATCAGCTTCCAAGGTATACTGCAAGGATGAGAGTCAGGAGGAGGAGGTAGATAGACAACTCCGAGTCTTCTTGGTCTTCTTCTTTGGTCGGTTACTCTTCGGTACGAAGGGTGACTACATCAATTGTAGATTCCTTAGTTTGCTAGACAATTTGGATCGTCTTCATAAGTATGCTTGGGGTGCAGCCCTACTAGCCCATCTTTTTTCTGATCTTTCCGTAGTCACATCGGACCGTGAGACTACCATCAACGGCTTTTTGTCGTTTCTCCAGATAAAGAACATTTGAATTATTATTTGTATAAATGCATGCTTATGATATGATGCTTTTCTAACTTATATATGCGTGTATATAGGTATGGAGTTACTTTTACTTCCCTCTCGGCCGTACAAAGGCCGTGAGACCAGATGCCGTCCCGTTGGCCCGCATTTGGCAGCCGATTGTGGACACCGCTCCGCAGCACCATCAGTTGACGGCCCTCCACTGTCAATTCCTTGATTATCCAGAACTTCTAGTAAATACAATTTTCTTGCTTGTTTGATGCAATCTTTCACAAATTAAATGCAATTTATTATTATGAATGTATCTAACCTATATGCATACAGGTGATTTGGCTCCTGTACCTGGGCATGGGAGAGGCAGGCCAGCCCTGGGTGACGGCCGGTAGAGGGAGGTATGGACGCTAGGTGTGGGTCCACTGCCTCAATGAAGTCGAGTTGCTTCGCCTACGGCTGGTTATGCGCACCTTGGGTCTCCACCAGGAATGGGTGGATGAAGAGGTCTTGGAGGGGATCGGACAGACGATGCGGGGGAAGCAAACCCACACTGACTGGTGCGTCAAATTTCGTGACCAGTATGATGACTGGCACCGCTGTGGCGTCTTGGTACAGTCAAATGGGGAGAGTAGCGAGGCCTACCTCAAGTAGTACCGAACGCATTACATCGACTAGCTACGACTTCTCTGTCCTCTTGATGTAAGTATGCTTTCATGCTTCTTTCATTTTAATTATTATCTTCATTTAGATTTGTGAATGAATGGATGTCATGTATGGATATACAGGATGCACACGACGCCACCATCATCACTCTCCGGTCCCGACTCAATGATGCGGATGCCCAGCTTAAGCAAGTACATAAAAAGCTCTTCGATCTGGTATGCATGAATGAATTATGCATATTCATTTTATTAATTAAGTTGTTTTAACGTTTAACCGCTGATGGTTATTCTCTTGGTACAACGAGCTGTTTACACACAGGCTGCTCCTCCTTCTGCCTCCGTTGGAGCTTCAACATCTAGCGCTACTGCTAACGAGGTCCTCGTGACCGACTTACGCGGCCAACTGGCTCAGGCCATCCGATGGGCCACCCAAGCTGAAGAGGATCGTATTGCCCAGGTAATTCTTTATTCCTGACTTCTTCCTTTCTTGCATTTACTCGGTGAGCTTCATTTCTGACTTGGATAACAATGCTTTTCCTTCTACAAGTCGATGCCCTCCGTATAGCTCTTCATCAAGTTGAGGCAGAGTTAGAACAGGCTCAAGGGATGGCGACCCAGGCACAGGCAAACGCTGCTCGTATCCAAGCATTGGAGGAGCAGTTGTCTCAACTCTCCAGTGATGATCTCCCTCATGAGCTCTTACGACTCCAGATTCGGCTGGAGGTTCTGACCAAAGAAAGGGATCGAGACCGGGCTCGGATGGAGAGTCTCCAAGGCTGACTTTCAGTGGCTGAGTGTGAGCGCAAGAGCATTGAGGCGCGTTTTCAGCGTGCTCGACAGCGGGCACTGGATTGTGGCCAGATGAGTGCTTTTTCTGCTAGTATTGCTGTATCTTCTGGCCAGGTAGGGCCAAGTGTCATGGGATTGCCACCACAGCTAGCACGGGGACCCGATATCCAGGACGAGGCGTAGAGCGAACTGGGTGAGGGTGCAGGGGAGAGCCTATTGGGATTTCTCGGTTTCTCCGGATCGCTCACGCAGCGGAAAAATAAAAATATTACAGCGATCCGTTTCCCGTTTCGGAGAACTAAAATACGAGATAATCAGATTATCTGTTCTCACCGTGTGCGGATTCGAATCCGCAACCGTTCGGTTCCGTCAGTGTGACACCGCAATCCGCGCAAGCGCCCGGCCTCTAGCGAAGTCCACGCGATCCTCCCCGCGACGGATATCCTCGAGTTCGTCGTTCTTCGCAGCTCGCGAAGCCTCTGCTGGTCGCCGCAGTGTGCGGACGATTTCCCGTCGAACGGGATTCGGAGAAGCGGCGGGGCAGATCTGGATCTGCCTGGACTCCAGAGGAAGACAGAAACTGAGGAGGGGCGGCTAGGGTTAGTAGCAGCTTGGCCTACTCAGCCCGTTCGCTATGTTTTATACTAACCGCGCGGTTTTTCACAAAAACCCCCGGTTTATATAAAACCCACTTATTTATCCATCGCCTTGAGAATCATGTGCGTGTGACCCTCTAGGCCCAAGTACCAGTCCAGTTAATGGCCCAGTAAGCCCAGTGACTCCTCACTGGCTTTATTAATTAATTAATAACCCTTTATTAATCAATTAATCAATCGAATTGATGTCGCACATCGAATTCGACCGGGCCTCCGATCACGTTGGGTGCCAAGCAACACCGCGTGAACCCGGAAGGTATTTGGGGTTAAGTAACCCACTCTTGGAACCTTTCCGTCGACAGTTACCGCGTGGATATAATCCTTCATTCGTACAATGCTCTCAAGTCAACTCAGGGTATGGCAAGCTGTCAAACCCTAACCGGTCGACTCACTTGGATTGGATGCCGCTGATGAATATTGGAAAACTCCTTTCCCGATATTATCGTCCGCCCTGGCCAGGGACTTTCGCGCATCCTTCCTAGAGCATTCTCTCTCTAAGTACCGAGAGCGAATGATTCCTTATTGACACACAATTCCCTTCGACGGTATTCCGCTGCACCCAATCCTTGGCGTATTAGAATCCCGTGGCTAGAGATTCGTATACCAAGGTCAAAGTACAGAAGTCCACCGCCAAGGTGTCCTTGGTGTCTCAGGTCCGAGGACCATCCACGCAACTGCGACAATAGAATCAAGCTGGTTGACAGTGAGGTACAATACCATCCAGCGATTCAGTCGGATCAGTTCAGTGAACTCATTCTCCAATGAGCACCTACAGATTCGCCTTAGTGTCTCCACACAAATGACTTATGAGACCAGTCATCCTCATCATATGAGCAGGAGCAATCTGTACTAGTCTAACCGGATATCCGATTTCCTTCTCGGATATCCTCCGACTAGGAACGATTAAGAATATGTGTGTTTAAGTGATCAGTCTCATTAGTATGATCTCATCATAATATGATCACCATAGCACATATTCACGGACTTCATTATGAAACGATAATTAACGCGATTTACACATAATGAATATTTTGCCATTTTATTAATAATGAACGAGATTTACATTGTTAGATTGGCTTGTAGGCCACCTTAAACTAACAATGTCCCACTTGGACTAAAGCCAATCACCTTTATTCAATAAGTCTACAGACTCTAGGTGACGCTCAAGCACAATTTGAGCCAATGGCTTTGTCAGTGGATCTGCTACCTGGTCGATGGGTGGAACTCTTTCCACTACTAAATCTCCTCTGGATAATATAAAAGCGCCTCAGAACATCTTTCGATTTCTGATGAGACCACGGCTCTTTCACTTGTGCAATAGTCCCATTGTTGTCGCACAACAACGGAACATGATCAAGGATATCGGGAACTATGTCAAGGTCGGTGATGAACATCTTCAACCACACTTTTTCCTTGAAAGATTCAGCTGCAGCGATATGCTCATCCTTAGTCGTCGAATCTGCAGTAGTTACTTGCTTGGAACTCTTCCAGCACACTGCCCCTCCGTTTAATGTAAACACGAATCCAGATGTTGACTTGCTATCATCTAGATCTGACTGGAAACTCGAGTCAGTAAATCCTCGCAGTTTCAAGTCACCTCCTCCATAGACAAGAAACATATCCTTAGTTCTTCTCAAGTACTTAAGGATGCATTTCACTGCCTTCCAGTGCTCTTCGCCTGGATCAGCCTGAAATCTGCTCGTAACACTTAGAGCAAATGCAACATCAGGCCGTGTACATAGCATGGCATACATGATAGATCCTATGGCAGAGGCATAGGGTATTCTATCCATGAATGCCTTCTCATTAGGAGTCTTAGGAGACAGCTCCTTTGAGAGATTAATTCCATGTCTCATCGGTATGAGACCTCTCTTGGAATTTTCCATGCCAAACCTTTTGACTATGGTATCTATGTACAAGGATTGGGTCATTCCAAGCATCCTCTTTGATCTATCTCTATAGATCTGTATTCCCAATACGTAGGATGCTTCTCCCAAATCCTTCATGGAGAAGTTTTTCGACAGCCAGACCTTTACTGATGACATCATAGCTACATCATTCCCAATGAGTAGTATGTCATCTACGTAAAGAACTAGAAAAGTGACTGCACTCCCACTGGTCTTCTTGTACACACAAGGTTCATCTTCATTCTTAATGAAGTCATAAGACTTGACAGCCTCGTCAAATCTTATGTTCCAGCTCCGGAAAGCCTGCTTTAGTCCATAAATGGACCTCTGAAGCTTGCACACTTTATCTGGAGATTCTTTGGATGTGAAACCTTCTGGTTGTATCATATACACTTCTTCCTCAAGGTTACCATTGAGAAAGGCAGTCTTCACATCCATCTGCCAGATTTCATAATCAAAATGTGCAGCAATGGCGAGCAGAACTCTGATCGACTTTATCATGGCAACTGGTGAGAAAGTCACGTCATAGTCAATTCCTTGCCTTTGACGATATCCCTTTGCCACCAACCTTGCCTTATAAGTGTCGATCCGTCCATCAGCACCGATCTTTCTCTTAAAGATCCACTTGCATCCGATGGGTACAATACCCTCGGGCAAGTCCTCCAAGTTCCAAACTTGGTTGGTGTACATGGACTGGATTTCTGAGTTCATGGCTTCTTGCCATTTCCTGGCTTCTGGGCCTTCTATGGCCTCCTGGTAGGTTTTAGGATCATCATCCTCATTATATTGTACCTTAGACTCACCTTCAGCGATATGTCCCACATATCGTTCGGGTGGTCTAGGTACTCTACCAGATCTACGAGGCTCATCTGTGTGTACCTGAACAGATTCAGGAACTGATATCTCATCTGATGATAATGCAGCTGTTTGGGGATCTGGAACCTCTTCCAGTACTATTTCACTCCCACTGTTCTCCTGGATGAGGTATTCCTCTTCCAGGAAGACAGCTTTCCTGGCGACAAACACCTTTTGTTCATCAGGATGGTAAAAATAGTATCCAAAGGTTTCCTTTGGATCTCCCACAAACCTACATTTATCAGTTCGTGACTCCAGCTTGTCTGGATCATGCCTCTTTACATGAGCAGGACAACCCCAGACTTTAACATGTTTAAATTCTGGTTTCCTGCCTTTCCATATCTCATATGGAGTAGAGGCCACATACTTGCTGTGTACTCTGTTCAGTAGCTATGCTGCTGACTCTAGAGCATACCTCCAGAGGGACACTGGTAATCCCGAAAAGCTCATCATGGATCGCACCATGTCCAACAAGGTGCGGTTCCTCCTTTCTGATACACCATTCATCTGTAGTGTATATGGAGGGGTCAGCTGAGAAAGGATACCATTATCCTTTAAGAATTGTGTGAAATTAGTACTCAAGTATTCTCCTCCTCGATCTGATCGAAGAGCTTTAATACTCTTTCCTAACTGCTTCTCCACTTCATTCTTGAACTCCTTGAACTTCTCAAATGCTTCCGACTTGTACTTCATTAAGTACACATAGCCGAATCTTGAGAAGTCATCGGTGAACGTGATGAAGTAAGAAAAACCACATTTGGCTTGGGTGGACATTGGACCACATACATCCGTATGTATTAGTTCCAGAATGTCCTTGGCACGTTCTCCATGTCCACTAAATGGAGATTTTGCCATCTTTCCCATAAGGCAGGATTCACATGTTGCAAACGATTCATAATCGAATGCTGTTAAATAACCATGCTTGTGCAACTTTTGCAACCTGCTTTCGCCAATGTGCCCAAGTCTACAATGTCACATGTAGGCCTGGTTCACATAATTCTTGCTCTTCTTAAGAACATTGTTAATCTGAAGATTGTAATGAGAAACATCTAATAGATATAGACCGTTGACTAAAGATGCTGAAGCTATTGATTTATTACCATAATAAATCGAACAACTTCTATTCTCAATTGTCAACCTATATCCTATCTTGTCCAAACAAGATATTGATATGATGTTCTTTATTATGCTAGGAACATAATAACAATCTTCCAATAGTAAGGTGTCTCCCGATGGAAGCCTGAGGTTTGCTGTCCCAACAGCAATCGCCGCAACTTTTGCGCCGTTTCCTAGCCTCAATTCCACCTCACCTTGTCTCAGCTTGCGCTTACTTGTGAGCATCTGCACATCATGGCAGATATGAGAAGCACATCTGGTATCCAATACCCAAGATGTGGAATCTCTAACTGATAAGTTGATATCTATCATATAGATATCTGAAGCTTTACACAGCTTCACTATTCCATGAGCTTTATCATCAAGGAACTCCTTGCAGTTCCTCTTCCAGTGACCATACTGCTTATAGTAAAAGCAGTCACCCTTCACTACTCTTTTACCTTTGTCCTTCGATCCTTTATCGTTAGCTGTCATCTCTGCTTTAGGGGCATCTAATGCCGATTCAGGAGGAGGATCAGCTCCAGGGACAAAGTTATTGCGTTCAGATCTGAAGACATTCTTCAGGCTTCTGAACCAATCTGAGTAGATCAAGTAAGTCAAAACGACATCAAGTATGCCACGGAGTGAGTTATTCGACGACATAATTCCCTACAGGAGATAAGTAAAATCTACTTAGCAGATGTTCAATTATTAAAGTTTAAAACAAGACATGGTCTTTTGTTCAAGTTTAACTCCCACTAATTTTCGACGGACTGTATAACCCTCAGTTATACAGAACGGGAGACGTCGACAGTCTCCTAGTGGGGATCAGAATCTCAATGACTTGCACTACAGTCTTGTGGATAGCACAACAAACTGTAATACAATCAGAGAGCACCCAACTCATGGGACTTGCAACTCCTTGCAATATCTGATCATAGCTTCGGTCCCCAGAGATTTAATGGCTTTGTGGATAGCACAACAAACCACTAATTCTGGTCTAAGCTAACCATCGTTACGCGACGAGCATAGATTTGCATGCAGCCCTTGTGGATAGCACAACAAAGCTACATGGTTCCTCTACCCCGATCTATAGGCATCTAATGCCATAGCCACAGTTTCTCCTCCCAATTAAGCAGGCCTTGTGGATAGCACAACAAACCTGCCTAAAGTGATTCGAATCATATGACTATAACGATGGTGGACCACGCGGTAAGTTCTTAACTACTCGCGTTACGGCTTAGAGTTTATCTGAGGGTATTTGGATAACTTTTATCTTGGTCTCTCCTAGGTGATAGTATAAATATATCGTATATATTTACTAAATACTATAACCTGCTTTGATTCATAATCAAAAGATAAACAATGCATCACATACATGTCATTAGTGTGGTCATGGATAGCACAGTGGGTTTGACTGGAGCCAACAGTCAAACGTACACACAATCTAATCATAACAATTACATTAGATAACCTGCAAACACATAGGCAAGAGATCTCCATCTTTTCGCCTTCCTGGTTGCAGCTGTGGATCGTCCTCGCTCCTTCCTCGGTTGCCTCAATCACATTACATTAATTCTAGAATTAACAAGTAAATTGAAGAAGGCCTTATGGCGAGTACAAGAGAGAGAGGGAGGTAGAAATACATCGGAGTATGAAAGAGAGAGGTGCGCAGACCTCTATTTATTAACAATTAATAAACATCATATATCCACGATCCACACAAACCATTCATCACATGAATAATAAATTAAGTGCATATCCATGACCACGGTGTGTTTTAAACATCCCACACATGATTCAGCGCATCACATGGCTAAAACAAATGAGTTTTCAAAATAAATAATTTTGGCTTTCAAAAAGCTGGGATCCAATCAAAATTGGCATTTGAATTTCGAAAACTCATTTAATTAACTTAACATGCAATTAAATCAAATTTAAAAGCAATAAACACACATCACATGCGCATACACTCCGAATTAATAATTCCAGATTATTCCATGCAAATTAGAACATTTCTAATAATCTAACACTTAGATTAAACCCCATTAATAATCTAACAATTAGATTATTAATGACTAATCTAACTCTTAGACTAGTCCAACAAAATTAATCAATAATTTAACACTTAAATTAATAATTAACTCTAATTTGTTATTATTAACTAATCTAACTCTTAGACTAGTTTGTTAATTAATGTTAATTATCAATTAACCAGCAATCTAACTTTTAGATTATTGATTTGAAATTAATTATTAGTTTAACTCTTAAACCAATAAGTAATTAATCTAAATTAAACCATTAAATTAGTTAGTTAAAATTAGTTGTTAATATAACATTTAAATCAACAACCAATTCTAATTAACTAATGATCATTAATTTAACTCTTAAATTAATCAATTAAAATTAATTATTAATTTAACATTTAAATTAATAACTAACTTCAATTATTAACAACAATTGTTAATTAAAATGATTCCAAAATCATTAATGACCCAATTCAATAATATAAAAGAAAATTTAACTTCCAAAACAATTTTGAAACATATATTTAAAATTTAATTTCATATCAATTAGGTCAAAGTGGCTTAATTAGATTTAAACAGGGATTTAAGAGGGGTTTATATCATTTAATTAAGGGTTAAAAGGGTGGGAAATGGGTCTAGCCCCAATGGGGTAATATGGTCCGGGCCCTCCAGGGCCTGGGCTCGAGCCAGGCGCGCCTGGGCCCGAGCCAGGCGCGCCTGGGCTCGCCTGGACCAGAGCCCAGCGATCGGGCGCGGCCCAGGCACGACCCGGCCGGTCGAACCGGTCGGGCTGGGCCCCTTTCTTCCTCCCAGCAACCCTAACGCAGCAGTAACTCCAGCCTACTGCCCGACGGCGGCGACTCCTGGCGGCGGCCCCCCCGGCGGCGACAGCCCCACCGGCAGTGCCCCCCGGCGCCGGCGACGTGACCGGCGCCGGAAGGGCCGCCGGCGGTGGCCAATGCAACAGCCGGCCGAGCCCCACAAAACCCCCAAAAATCAGATTTTTTCAGGTTTAAAACCGATTTGGGGCTCGATTTTGTAGCTCTTCGAGGCCACCCTGGCGCCGGCAAACATGCCCGGTATGTAGTGGTGACTATCACCAAGAGATCCGGGCATCCGGGCCGCCATCCCAACGATTGGGAAGCGAGTACGAAGTCGCCGAAGTACCCCGGTTCATCATCTCATGAAGAACTCCGAAAATCCCAAATAAAATCCGAAAAATCACAGAAAAATAATCAAACTATTTGTGTTCATCTTATGAACACGATTCCGTCATTTTAATCGGATTAAACGCATGGAATAACTCAAGAAAAATCAATTTCGGAAACCGAAACGGGACGAGAAACAGTGGAACCTGGCTCTGATACCACTGTTGGGATTTCTCGGTTTCTCCGGATCGCTCACGCAGCGGAAAAATAAAAATATTACAGCGATCCGTTTTCCGTTTCGGAGAACTAAAATACGAGATAATCAGATTATCTGTTCTCACCGTGTGCGGATTCGAATCCGCAACCGTTCGGTTCCGTGAATGTGACACCGCAATCCGCGCAAGCGCCCGACCTCTAGCGAAGTCCACGCGATCCTCCCCGCGACGGATATCCTCGAGTTCGTCGTTCTTCGCAGCTCGCGAAGCCTCTGCTGGTCGCCGCAGTGTGCGGACGATTTCCCGTCGAACGGGATTCGGAGAAGCGGCGGGGCAGATCTGGATCTGCCTGGACTCCAGAGGAAGACAGAAACTGAGGAGGGGCGGCTAGGGTTAGCAGCAGCTTGGCCTGCTCAGCCCGTTCGCTATGTTTTATACTAACCGCGCGGTTTTTCACAAAAACCCCCGGTTTATATAAAACCCACTTATTTATCCATCGCCTTGAGAATCATGTGCGTGTGACCCTCTAGGCCCAAGTACCAGTCCAGTTAATGGCCCAGTAAGCCCAGTGACTCCTCACTGGCTTTATTAATTAATTAATAACCCTTTATTAATCAATTAATCAATCGAATTGATGTCGCACATCGAATTCGACCGGGCCTCCGATCACGTTGGGTGCCAAGCAACACCGCGTGAACCCGGAAGGTATTTGGGGTTAAGTAACCCACTCTTGGAACCTTTCCGTCGACAGTTACCGCGTGGATATAATCCTTCATTCGTACAATGCTCTCAAGTCAACTCAGGGTATGGCAAGCTGTCAAACCCTAACCGGTCGACTCACTTGGATTGGATGCCGCTGATGAATATTGGAAAACTCCTTTCCCGATATTATCGTCCGCCCTGGCCAGGGACTTTCGCGCATCCTTCCTAGAGCATTCTCTCTCTAAGTACCGAGAGCGAATGATTCCTTATTGACACACAATTCCCTTCGACGGTATTCCGCTGCACCCAATCCTTGGCGTATTAGAATCCCGTGGATAGAGATTCGTATACCAAGGTCAAAGTACAGAAGTCCACCGCCAAGGTGTCCTTGGTGTCTCAGGTCCGAGGACCATCCACGCAACTGCGACAATAGAATCAAGCTGGTTGACAGTGAGGTACAATACCATCTAGCGATTCAGTCGGATCAGTTCAGTGAACTCATTCTCCAATGAGCACCTACAGATTCGCCTTAGTGTCTCCACACAAAGGACTTATGAGACAGTCATCCTCATCATATGAGCAGGAGCAATCTGTACTAGTCTAACCGGATATCCGATGTCCTTCTCGGATATCCTCCGACTAGGAACGATTAAGAATATGTGTGTTTAAGTGATCAGTCTCATTAGTATGATCTCATCATAATCTGATCACCATAGCACATATTCACGGACTTCATTATGAAACGATAATTAACGCGATTTACACATAATGAATATTTTGCCATTTTATTAATAATGAACGAGATTTACATTGTTAGATTGGCTTGTAGGCCACCTTAAACTAACAGAGCCAGCCCTGACGGCTACGCTCATGCTTCTTTTTTTCTTTTTTTTTGTGAGTCCTGATAGTGACGGACTCTTATATGTACATGAAACTCCTTTGATGAATGAAACTCCTGACTTTTGCATTTGTGTTCTATGTGCTTCATGTCATTTGTATCATACCCTGTTTATCATTGAACAAACATGTTAAGTATCTATTCAGGCTTAGCCCCTTGCCTAGGTAAGTAATCGACTACTTGATCCTATCCTTGGTAGAAGGGTCAAGGGCCGAAGCCTTTATAAATGAAGGCAAATAATAATAAAAAAAGGAAATGAAATTGTAAAAATATAACATACAAGCATGCAGATGCTCACTGAAAATAAAAGGAATGTAACACACAAGATGTGATAAATGAATGCTAATTGAAATGTTTTTGTTTTGCCACTGCAATTTTCGAAAATATCCATTTTTTTTGGGGGGGGGTGGCAGTTTTGAAATATTCATTTTTTTTTATAGTTTTGAAATATTCAATTATTTATTTTGAAATATTCAGTTTTTTTTTTTTTTGGAATATTCATTTTTTTTTTTTAAATATTCTTTTTTTTTGTTTTTGTTTTGAAATAAGACATCAGCTAAATAAATTAAAGACTAGTATGGTACTCTGATCAAAAGAGTATATTTATTCATTAACTTAATTCCCAAATCATTCTTCAACGACCTAATTCAAACTCATTATGCTTGAGTTATGTTTATGTTCGTGACCCCATTGGACGATCTGACTCTTAGTCAACCTAGGCCATCCTTCAAGTTTGGAGTACGCCTCTTTAGAACGAAAAGAAGAATTGGTCTAGAAAGCCCACGAGAGAGTTCCGGAGACTCAGAAAGATGTCCCTCCTTAACCCTATTATCTGTTGGGGTTCAGTCATTTTCACTTTTTGTGGGGTATTTAACAACCTTGCACTCCCTTTTATTTGATTTTATGGCCCTTTGATGTAACCTTCGTAATGTCGAGTGCACTTCGATTTGGTATTGGCTTTTTGCCTTCGTGCTTTTTCTTTTGCTTTTTGGTGCGGATCTCCCCTTTTTTTTATGACGGCCTCTTACTAAGATGGCGGGTATTTTCGATAGTCTATTATAAGTCTCGTTCCGACATCGTGGACCGAGAGTAAAATAGAGATTTTAATTAAAAAGAATGAGTTGTACTTTTCCACATTTAGTCAAGCTTTCGCTATTCCTCGGACTTCGCATCTCTTGTTACTCACGAACCAAACATTTTTGTACGCAATAATGCGTTTGGATTAGATTATCAAAGACTGACGGGGGAATTTGAGTTTTCGAATTTTCAGACTCCACTGGTCCTTGCACCATGCTGATTGACTCTTTTACCTAAGGGTAGTACTTCTTAAGATAGAGACCATTCTAGGGATGAGTTAACTCTTGCCTTTCTGCATTAACTAAGCGATAGGTGTTACCAGGAAAAGCATGCGAGATAACATAAGGTCCTTCCCAATTGGGTTGGAGCTTAGAACGTAGACCACCTGGTTTTACAAAGATTCTTTTGACAACTATTTCACCAACTTTGAATTTTCGTTCAATGATTTTGTTTTGATAAAAACGTGCTAATCTGTTCTGATATACTCATGCATGATTAGCAGCTGACCATCTTTTCTCGTCTAAAAGTTCCAATTGAGTCACGAGTGCTGAGCGGTGTTCATCAATGGAAAATTCATTATTCAATTGTACTCTTAAGGATGGGATGATGACTTCGTCTGGAACTACCGCCTCCATTCCGAATGTTAAGGAATATGGAGTTTGCCCAGTGGGCGTGCGGATAGAAGTTCGGTATGCCTATAAAGCCTCCATTAATTTCTCTGACAAGTCGGAGAACTTATTAGATTTACACGTTTTCTTGATGATTTTTATCAAAGTCTTATTAGTTGCCTCTGTTTGGCCATTGCCTTGCAGATAATATGGAGACGTGTGATACAATGCAATTTTATACCTGTTGCAGAGGTCCTTCAGCTCTTGTGATATGAACTGCAGTCCATTGTCAGTGACGATAGTGCTTGGAATTCCGAATCTTGGGATGATGTTCTTGATGATAAACTTGCAAACGGTAGACGCTTTGACTTCCGTGTAAGCTTCAGCTTCTGCCCACTTAGTGAAGTATTCCGTTGCCATGAGAATGAAGGATTTCTGCTTAATGCCGGAATTGGGATCACCAAGAGGTCCAATGATGTCGAAAGCCTACATGGAGAAAGGCCATGGGTAGGCAACAGGATGGAGTGAAGATGCTTAGGAATGGAACTTATCAGCATGAAGTTGACACTTAGCACACCTACGGACATACCCTACACAGTCTTCTTCCACAGTGGGCCAGTAGAATCCTTGTCTAAGGATCTTCTTTGATAACATATGTCCATTAACATTGCCACCACAAATTCCAGCATGGGATCCTTCCATAACCTTCCAAAGCTCATCCTCATCCAAGCATCTCAGAAGAACACCGTCAAAACCTCGTTTATAAAGTGCTCCTCCAACTAGGGTGTATCTCTGAGCAACTCTACTGATAGCCCTTTTCTCCTCAGCTGTGACTTCTTCATGATACGACTAATCTTCACAGTATTTGGCAATCTCAAAATACTATGGTTTCTCTTTATCTACCATCTCTTCTTGCCATTCCAATAGCAAGATTTCTCGCTTCTCTACAATATCTCCATCTCTAACCTTCTTCAACAATTTCTCTTTAGTCCTAAGGAATGAAGGGTCTTTCACGGCAGGTAAAAGACGTCTATGAACGATGATAGATTCAGATTGTTTGTTGATCGGGAAATTCAGGGATGATGCGAGAGAAGCTAGAGCATCGGCTAAGATGTTTTGATTTCGAGGAACATGGATGAAGATCAATTTGGTTAAAAGCTTGGCATAGGTAGAAGTGAGTTCTTGATAAGGCTTGAGTTTAGGATCAAGAGTTCAGTACTTAGTGAGCACTTGGCGAAGGATTAACTGACTATCACCCACAATCCTGAGCTTGGTAGCACTATGGAGATGAGCAAGCTTGAGACCAGCTAGAAGAGCCTCATATTTAGCAATGTTGTTGGTGACAGGAAAGTCAAGCTGAAAGGCTTGTAGAATGGTGACACCTTCAGGTGATAGTAGAACGATGCCGATACCCTTACCATTAGAATTCAGAGTTCCGTCAAAATGCCGAGTCCACATATCGTCTTTGATTCTGTTTATGGACATCAGTTTCTCATCCAGAAACTCCGATCAGACTGGATCAAAATGAGGAAGAGGGTGATGAGCAAGATGTTCTGCGATGGCATAACCTTTGATTGCTTTTTGCTGAATGTAGATCATATCGAATTGAGATAGAAAGCTTTGCCATCGTGCTAATCGATCCGTCAGAACATATTTCTCGAGAAGAAATTTGATTGGATTTATCCTAGCGATGAGATGGACTTCAAGAGCGAAGAAATATTGCTTTAGCTTCTGAACTACCCAGACCAATGCAACACAGGTCCTCTCCATCGTTGTGTATCTCTGCTCCGCGAGGTTGAGAAGTTTAGAGAGATAGTAGACTGCCCTCTCTTTCCCTTCTTCATTTTCTTGCGCTAGGACAACCCCCACCGCGTCATCCAGGATAGAAATATATAGAATCAAAGGTTTGTCCGAAGCTGGTGGTCTTAAGATAGGAGGACTTACTAAATATGTCTTCAATCCATCGAATGACTCCTGACACTTATCGTCTCAATCAAACTTGACTCCCGGTTTAGTAAGCTCATAAAACGGCTTACACTTTTGTGAGTGCTGGGAGACAAAGAGGCAAATAAATTGCAACCTCCCGATCAATCCTCTAAATTCTTTCAAATTTCGGGGAAGTGGCTTTTCTCTAATAGCCCCCAGTCAAAAAGGAGCCCACTAACTGCCCAGAACTGACTGTAGGAAGACCACCTGAAGAAGCCCACACTGTAGGCTAGAATGTCTGAGAAGTACAATGCACCTGCAGCAAATCCTGTATCGGGCCAATCTGCGACAAAGATAGGTACTCCCATATCCGACGTGCCGAAGGTAGAAATGTCGGATATGAAGTAGAAATCAAGCCCTCCATGCTGTCTCTCTCCAGAAGAACAACCCGCTCCATGTCACGCCTTGTTTCTGGAGGCAAAATCATATCAGCTCCGTCCTCAGTAGGAAAAGCTTGTTCAAGCAATTCCTAAATGGCAAAGTCTGACGGAAGATGTTTCTTTAGCCCAACATCTCTGAAAAGGTGAAAGAATCCCTCACGAAAAGTGATGCGTGCAATATCAACAGGAGCAGTGTCATCAGAAGTAACCCCAAAGTAAGAATATGCCACCTGGGTAAATCCAAGATCAAGCATAGGCTGCTCAGGATCAGCTCCTTCCATGGCCTCAGATGGTCCCGTAGCAGAGCGATCTCCCAGTCACCATCTGGTCAAGGTGCAGGAGAAAGAAGCTGCAAAAAAAAAAAAAGCAAACAAATAATTATACAAACCAGCAAAATACAAGCAGAAGCACAAAATATATGGCGAAGATGACAACAGTTACGGCTTTTTCATCTTCTCACTGAGGGATAGAGATGCCACTCTGCCCCCAGCCCTGGTATTTGATGCGGATGCATTTGTACCGGGTCTGTCCCCAGTCTTTTCTACTGTCGAACCAAAGTCGACAACATTAACTTCTTTGGCGTTGTAAGCTCATTCCTTGGGAACCTTCCCTTTGTTGAAGCTCACAGTAGGGTTGTCAGTGAAGAACATTTCAATCTCCGACACTATATTATTTAACTGGTCAAAGTTCCTGATGTTCGCCCCTATCAGCTTCTCATTGATTTCTAGTTTAAAGCTCCTTTTGCAGAGCTTCACCGCATCTTCATGCACTGGCAGATTATCACACTTCATGCTAGTGTTCCGCCATTTCTTGATGTAGTCAATGGCGGATTCACTTTTGCCTTGTTTTAGCGCCACCAGCTCTGTGATGGTCACTTTCCGTTCTGAAACCTTAAATCGGTCCATAAACTTCTTCTGCATTTCTTCCCAATTGCTGATAGAATTAGGCTTCAGCTTGGCATACCACTGGAATGTTGTGCCTGTTAGGGAGGTTGAGAAGAACCTCAGCAGGTATGCTTCTTCTATGGCTAGTTCTCCCAGGTCGCCCATATAGTAGGCGATATGCTCCTGGGCAGATCCCTCTCCGTCATATCTTGTGAACTTGGGATGCTTCACATGACTAGGAGGTAGCTTCTTGAACAGGTGATGTATAGGGAAGGGTACCTTGTATAAGTCAAAGGTACTTATTATGTCACCCTGTTCGGCCATTGTGGCTTCTACTATCTGCTCAATCAGATGTTTCTGGAACACCGCAACATCTTCGGCAGAAGCATGGGACTACTGAGCATTGTGGTTTAATTCTTTGCCCCGATTTCCCACAGCTTCATCTGGGGCGAAATTGACATCAGGAGCTTGAGGCATGATCATAGTTGGCATAGGAACTGCCCTGAGAGGAGGCCCATTCATTTGCATTGTTCTTTGCTGATCTTCTATTTTTTGCATAAGACCGAGCAAGAGGGTCTTGAGTTGCTGATTTTCCAGCCTGATTTCTTCCATGGTCATGGGCTGGTTAAGAGGCGCAGAAAATAATGAAAGAAGTTCATTCCAGGGTTTGCGGAGCGCATCAGTACGAACTAAAAATGAAGATCAACATCAAAATCAAAGGCTTCTTTTGGCCGACAATGTATACAGATTGCGAGAAGATGGTCAAGAATTGCCCTCATTGCCAAGCTTTTAGGCCAATTCCTAGAAGGCCTCCGAACCAGTTGCATCCCACAGCCCCTACATGGACTTTTGCACATTGTTGAATGGATGTGGTAGGCCCACTCCCACCTTCATCAAGAGGGTGTAAATATATTATGGCTGCAACAGAATACTTCACACACTGGGCAGAAGTCGTCCCGCTGAAAGAAGCCACAGGAGTAGTAGTGTCGCGCTTTGTCCGACACAATATCATATATAGGTTCGGGATGCCCAGTCGAATCACTTCGGACAATGGTACCCCCTTCAAGAACCAGACAATCTACAAAATGGCGGTAAAATTCCATATTGATTGGAATGCGTCTTCAATCTACTACCCTCAAGCTAATGGCATGGCCAAAGCTTTCAACAAGAAGCTTTGCAAGCTGTTGGTGAAGATCAGCGAAGGACAAAAGTGAATTTGGGATGAAAAGATGCATGAGGAACTATGGGCCTACCGTACAATCTACAAGACCCCTACGGGTTGCTCGCCATATTCCCTAGTATATGGGGCAGAGGCGATAATTCCAATTGAAATTGAATTGGCTTCCTATCGGGTGGCTTTGCATTATGAATGGCAAGAAAGCGACCTAAATGAAGCACAAAGGCGCTACGAGGAGTTGGCAAACCTTAAAGGCAAAAGGTTGGCAGCTTACCAACGCCTACAAGTCTATCAGGCCCGAATGTGTAGGGCATTTGACAAATTGGTAAAAGAAAAGATATTCAAGAAAGGCGACCTCGTCATGGTCAAGCAAAAGGACGTGATGACCACTCGTCCGAAGAACAAGTTCAAACCAAATTAGATAGGGCCCTTCATAGTCAGCAAAGTATATGAAAGTGGTGCCTATAAATTGGTTGATGAAAAAGGCAATGTGGCTTTTCCCCCCCTAAGTGGACACCACATGAAATTGTATTATGCCCCAGAGTATGAGCTGTCTGAAAATACACAGCTAAAGAAGCTGTGAAAAAAAAAAACTTTAACATTGAGGGCAACTCTTGGCCATCTTCTCGCAATTTGCATACATTGTCGGCCAAAAGAAGCCTTTGATTTTGAAGTTGATCTTCATTTTTAGTCCGGACTGATGCACTCCGGAAACCCCAGAATGAACTTCTTTCAGCACCTCTTTTGGGGGAAGACACCTTAAAAGGACCACATTTTTGTCTTCAGGGACCAGCCGATATAGAACCCCGCCGATCATCCTATAGGACATTGCCCGGCGGGCGTAGCAATCGTACCCTTTCGGCTTTGTCATCTGGAAGCCATCTTTCCTTGACTTTGATGATGGGAATCCGCCAGTCCTCTTCTTCTGCTTCATTTTCTTCAACGGTGTTGACTTCGAACACCGTTAAGCCATATTCTTCATTTAGGGAGCTTGGGAAGAGCCTTCCATCCCTTACCAGGATTTCAGCCTCGCCTACTGGTGGCAGCTTTAGAGTGGAGGCTAATTTGGCGAGGGCATCTACTTGAGCATTCTACCTCCTTTTGACATGTTCTATTTTGAATGTGTAAAACCTTTCTCTTAGCCTCAGAGTAGCGGCATGATAGGCTATCAATTCTGTCTTCCCGACTTCAAAGATTCCCAGGACCTGTCTGATGACAAGGAGGGAGTCTCCGTATACTCGGATGCACCGGACACCAATTTCCAGGGTGACTTCTTGCCCCACTATCAGAGCTTTATATTCTGCTTTGTTGTTTGTCAACGCTTCCATGAGTGCACACGAATGGTGTAGCACCCAACCTTTTGGAGTAACGAGGACAGATTGTGGCTTTCCGCCAAAGGTTCCATTGGATACTTTGTTGCCGATATGGGCCTTTAACGACGACCCGGCTTGTCGTTGGAAGCAACCCATTGGGGGAATGACTAGCAAAAGTACACCGATGGGGGGAGAATTCTCCTCGCCTATTCTTGGTGAGGGTTGAGTTTTCCCACATCCGTACCTAATGAGGATGTTAGAGTCATCAATGATGAGAAAACCCTTACATCACTCCACAAGGGTGGGGTGACGCAAAAAGAAAAAAAGAATGAAGCTGTTAGGCTATCAATGTCGTCTCGCTGAAAGAAGTTATAGGAGAAGTAGTGTCGCACTTTGTCCGACATAATATCATATATAGGTTCAAGATGTCCAGTCGAATCACTTCGGACAATGGTATCCCCTTCAAGAACCAGACAATCTACAAAATGGTGGCAAAATTCCATATTGATTGAAATGCGTCTTCAATCTACTACCCTCAAGCTAATGGCATGGCCGAAGCTTTCAACAAGACGCTTTGCAAGCTGCCGCTGGGATGAAAAGATGCACAAGGCACTATGGGCCTACTGCACAATCTACAAGACCCCTACGGGCTGCTCGCCACATTCCCTAGTGTATAGGGCAGAGGCAGTAATTCCAATTGAAATTGAATTGACTTCCTACTGGGTGGCTTTGCATTATGAATGGTAAGAAAGCGACCTAAATGAAGCACAAAGGCGCTACGAGGAGTTGACAGACCTCAAGGAGAAAAAGTTGGCGGCTTACCAACGCCTAAAAGTCTATCAGGTCCGAATGTCTAGGGCATTTGACAAATTGGTAAAAGAAAGGATATTCAAGAAAGATGACCTCGTCATGGTCAAGCAAAAGGACGTAATGGCCGCTCGTCCGAAAAACAAGTTCAAACCAAATTGGATAGGGCCCTTCATAGTTAGTAAAATATATGAAGGTGGTGCCAATAAATTGGTTGATGAAAAAAGCAATGTGGCTTTTCCCCCACTGAATGGGCGCCACATGAAATTGTATTATGCCCCAGAGCATGAGCTGTCTGAAAATACACAGCTAAAGAAGCTGTGAAAAAAAAATAAAAAAACAAAAGGGAGCTTAAAAACGAGGTGCTCCGACAGACTTGATTGGTCTTCTTACCCAAAAAGGAAGCCAATTAAGGGCAAAAAGGTCTTAAACCCGGTTGAAGTGAAAACTCGCAAGGGCGCCTCAAACAAAAATGAGAAACCCTGCTGTGTAAAAACCCGCAAGGGCGCACTAGCCTTGTTGGGATCGATCTCAATGTCCTGTTTGCTCACGATGAACCCTAATAACTTGCCTGATGATACACCAAATACGCACCTTTTGGGATTGATCTTCAATTGATATTCTCTTGACCTTTCTAGAACTCTTTCCAATACCTTGGCATGCTTAACTTTAGTCTTGGATTTTACTAACAGATCATCCACATACGCTTCTAAATCAATGTGTATCATTTCATGAATTATAGCCATCATAACCCTCTGATAAGTGGCTCCAGCATTCTTCAGTCCGAATGACATGACAACATAACAATAAGTGCCCCAAGGTGTAGAAAACGACATCTTCTCTTGGTCCTCTTCTGCCAAGTGAATCTGATTATACCTTGAAAATCCATCCATGAATGACTATTTCATAACAAGCTGTGTTGTCAATGAGTACGTCTATGTGAGGTAGTGGAAAGTCGTCTTTAGGATATGCTCGGTTCAAATCTCGAAAGTCAATGCAAATCCGGACCTTCCCATCCTTTTTCATGACCAGGACTATATTTGCCACCCATTGCGGATAGATGACAACTCTAATAAATTTGGCTTTATGCAATTTATCGACCTCTTCTTTCATCTTCAAAGCCATCTAAGGGTGGAATCGCCTCAATTTCTATTTAATCAGGTTAGCTCCATCTTTCAATGTTAATTGGTGCTCCACTAAGGAAGAATTTAATCTCGACATATCTTCATAGCTCCAGGCGAAAGTGTCCTTATAGTCTCTGAGAACTTGAATCACTGCCTCCTCATCTGTTTTAGAAAGATTTTTTTATTGACGAAGACAACCTTAGGTTCATCTTTAGTTCCTAGATTAATCTCTTTGGTAGGCTCTTCTACGACAGCTGAGGGTTCATCAAACCTCTTCACTCCACTGGCATACGCCTCAGCAGCATCCTCGTCATCTTCTTCATCTTCAATAATGGGGTCTTTCTCGTGTAGAAGTTCATACACCCCATACCCATCATCGACTAACTCATCAACTTCACATTCTTCTTGCATATGAATTGGATTCTCTAACAGTTGGAGAATCTGGGAGCAAGAAAGGCATCTTAAAGTTAGATCTTGGAGGTATCTATCTGGAACTTGTCTACCCTTAGACTTCCTAACCTGACCAACTTCACTAGACTCCCTAACTCCATTAAATTGCCTACCGCTTGACTTAGTATCCTGACCTAGTGAGGACGAAGAAGGATAAAAAATCAAGGGATAAAGGATGTGACACAAGTGAATCCTTCCAAGAGGAGGGACAAAGCAAATCTAGAAGAGAATCTTGCCTGAATGACCCACACGATGGGGTATATTCGGACAAGTAATATGATGTTTCCTCAACGAGGATTTGTGAGGAGGGAGTTGCCAAATTGGCATTTTTTTTTTGGAGTTATTGGAGTTTATCATAAAACAGGAGTGAATTTGGAAAGGAGGAGAGTAAGAAAGTAACGACACCAAGGCCAAAGGATTGGGGGAATCATACAATACTATGTGCCAGATCAGATCATGGATCTTCTCAAGATCGAGAGGAATCCAAAGAATTAGGTCCTGAGGGGACAAAGTAACTATGATGGGCGGGGCCCGAGGAATATCTTTAGTAATCCCTTGACCAGGTCAGAGTCAAGAGCAGAGTACAGAATAGGATATAGAGGGTGAAAACATGATGGGGATAGCTTCCCCTCTAGAGAAGATCAGTGGTGAATCCAAGTTGATAAGGGTCATCGGGCTCCCTTTTGTCTGTCTCCTCACTTAGCAAAATTCTCTTATCAAAAATAGCCCCAGGCCCTTCAAACAGCTCATCAATCAACGGAGGCCACTTTGGTTCTGAGGGATCAAGGAACAGCCTATTCAGTGTAATGTACAGGTCCTATGTGTCAAACCAACAGTACCACTCGCACTCCGAATCTTGAGTCTTCCTCCTCTTCATTGTCCGCAGAGCTTCCAAGGATTGGTATGTCAGCAACTCAGACCAGTACTTGGCTATATCTCTCCTATATACGTCATGTAGGTCAAAGTGGGAAGTGATCACCACCATGTTATCATTCTCATGATTAATCATGGGTCCCTTAATGAAGTGTGTATATAAGTTTCAAGTTAAGGGATCCCGGTTTTCTTTGCACGGTGTGGTCATTGTCTTCTAGATTTTCTTACTGTCTTCATCTTCCTGCTGTTGAACAATGTGTCATCTAACCTTCACTGGCCTATAGCCCAGACCATTACCGAGTACTCTTCTGCAGTCTTTGATAGGCTTGGCTCTATCCTGCAGTTGTGTGCCCAGGCCTTTTCCAGGTTGATAACCACCTTTCATCATGATGTCCCAGCCAGGGGTACTCATGCACTTCTCCCTTTTTACAGCATCAACTGGACAAGGAATAGGTATAGTAGCTTTTAAAGGATTAGCCGAGGGAGAACAAACCTGTAATACCGATAGAATGGGTTGTCGGCCAGGTAGAGGAGTCGGTTTGATGTTCAAAGAATGAGTAACGGCAAGGATCGGCATGCTCGTTACATTAATAATCCGTCCCTTATAAGGAAACTTGAGGCATTGATTGTTTGTAGAGGGTATGGTCTCAAGGGATTTGATGTAGGGACGGCCAAGGATACCTTTTAAAGAGGGGTCAATCTCCAAGATGTGGAACTAAACCTCGGCATGAAAAGCGGGACCTAACTCTACCTTCAAGTAAACCGTTCACATAGGAGAACGCGTAGAGTTGTCGTAGACGGTAACAGAGATGGGTGAAGGCAACCATTTTTCTTTGGGTACATCGCAGAATTCTAAGGTCTTTGGTGACAATACATTAATAGAGGCCTTTGTGTCAACCAGACATACATCCACAACCTTCTTGCATATGTTAACCGTAATGCTTAGTGCCATGCTTCTAGCCGCTAGTGGTGCTAGCTCAGATGTGTGAAATGTTATAGAGGGCTGATCCCCCTGTGGAACTAGCAGTGCAGTTATCTTCTCTACTGGCCCTTCTTCACTGACCATCACTCTCTGTAGATACTCTATCAGAGGCTCTTGATAGATCTTGGATATTTTGATCATTTCTGGTATTGAAATGCGTGCCAGTGTTCTGTCTAGCTGCTTCAGTAGGTCATACTGAGTGCCAGGTGTACTATCTTCATTCTGAACTTCTTCTGATAGCTGTGATGGGCCATCTCTTACTGTGGACTGAGGGAAGACCTTATTGAAGATTCTCCCGTACCGGAGCGTATGCTGTTTAATTTTGGAAGGTCCTGGTGAGATCCTCAGACTGGCTATTAGTAAGAATTGGGGCAACCTGGTTTTGATGCTCCGGCAACGGGTTCTGTACTATTCCCATGTTCGATGATGCTGCTACCTGTGCTGGTGTTCTTTGCATCTGTTGCTGCTACTACTGTGGCTGTTGTTGCTGCTGTGGCTATGATCTTCCTGCCTTCATGGCGGCTATGTATTTTCTCATCTCCTCCCAGTCAATACCCCCTTGGTCATTGAGATCATGGATGTAGTCCTTGAATTGGAAACACACATCCACTATATGCCCAGGTTGTCTATGGAAGATGCAATACCTGGAGGCATCAACATTTTGGGGCCAGACAGTTTTCTCCTTTGGTAGGACCAAAGCATTGGCTGCCATAAGGACGTTGAATATGTCTGCTAAAGACTCTGGGAGCTGAGGATAGGAAGCCCTCTTTGGGCCTGGAGGTTTTCTCTGTTGATTGTAATCGCTTGGGGGGGGGGGGTACATTGTGGTATGCTGGCTGCTGACGTGGCTGGTTGAATGCCTGCTGATACTATTGCTGAGGCTGATTATAGGCTGGCTGGTATGGTTGCTGTGGTGTCCTAAAGCCCTATTGATTCGGCAGTCTCTGCCCTATATACTGCGGCTATTGCTGTTGGTTTCTCATGAACTGTGGTTGGTTATTATTCATGGTGTTGTTCTGTTCATGGGAGAGTGTACCCTCAATAGTGGGACCCATGCAAGGAGAATTTGGTATGGCAGGCTTCCGAGGTGGAGGTCTGCTGGGTCTATGGGGGTCAAAGATGCTGGAGAAGGTTGAATCTTTGAAAGCGTTCTGGTAATAACGCGCCTTCTCATATAATTCCGCCATGCTAGCCAAGTTGTTCAATGTAAGGACTAGCTTGTACTGAGGGGTTGCATTGGCAATCATCATCTTCAGTTGTTCTGACTCAGACATATGATCTTTTATCTTCTCTGCCATATCCCTCCATCTATCAGCATAGGTGATGAAGTCTTCATCAGACTTTATCTTTCCAGTCACCAAATCAGTTATTGATAAGGATGGTGCAATTCTGTCTTGGTATCGCTGGATGAATTTTCTTGACACAACTTCATAGATGTCCACATCAGATGAATCTAACGAGAAAAACCACTCGAGGGTTGGTCCCTCTAATGGTTTCCTCATTAGGAATGCCAGCGACCTCTTGTCGTTCTGTCAAAAGGAAGACTTGTACATAAACTCCTTCAGGTGGGTGAAGGGGTTGCCAGAACCATTGTACTTTCTATACATTGGCATCTCAGAAGGCAGCATGTGAAACACTCACAGATTGGTGTAGACACGCTAATTTTTATATCATATCGAGTAAATTTTATGTCACAATGATAATGCCCCAAAATGGTCTGATGTTTAATCATTAATTAATTTTTATTGATTTTCTCTCGAAATTTGTTGAATCACGTCGCCTATTTGCGATGCCATTTGGATTCTTAGCATAAATCAATTCAGAATTAAAATTAGTAAATTTAAGAGGATTTAATTGAATAGCATTGTCCTTACACGCTGCCATTTGAGTCATAATCTGCCTAGTTTTATTATTTCTAATTCTGGTTAATTTCCTAAATTATCTAAAGCATGTCGCGTTTACATGACGCCTTTTATGTTTCCTAATTATTTTTAGTTTCCCTTTTCAGATTTATTTCTATTCTGGCTGTATTAATGAACTAAAAGGCGTCCCCTTTGAACGACGCGTTTTAAGAGTTTCTTGATAAGCATGACTTGGCCAAGATGGTATGATTCTTGAGGTTGGAAGGGTTTCCAATTCCCTTCATGATCGTCCAGGCAAGCCTGAGCTGCGGGAAATTCCCTTTGAAGGCCAAAATACTCTTGAATCACTTCTTATAAATACTTGTGGACATTGACCTTTGAAAAAGGTTGGAGGTTGGCAATTAGCAGTTGGTAATTTTGAAACTTGAAGCAAGGTGCTTGAAGGTCTTCAAGGATTCTTGCTTCTCATCCATTGAATCTCAAGAAGATCAAGGCTTTCAAGGGGCCAAACCAACCATCTTATTCTTTAGTTTCTTTCTAGTTTCTTTTTCATATGATTTGTCATTGTATCAACTCATCGCACACACTCACTCCATAATTTTCAAACCTACACCTCCTTCAGGAGTTTAAAAGAAAATCACAAAGTAAGTTCTTTTAGTTTAGTTGCATGTTCATATTTTTAATTAGAATCGATACTATGCTATTTTAGTTCTAATCATAGTTTTTATGTTTCTTGATTTTTCACAAGGTACAAAAGAAGAACAAGAGTAAAGAAAGATAAGACTCTTTTCTTTCGGCCAGCCAAAAGAGAGGAACAAAAAGACCCCATATTCTCTCAATTTGCAAGGTTAGTAAGCGATCACTTTTCCTTTGAAACCATCGGTTTCTGGCGATCACAATTCCCTTCATATTGTTAATCATAGTAAACACACGATAACATGATGAACACACACCTTTTTTGAGCACTACAACTTTTTGGTGATCACGGTGAGACTTGTCTTGCCGTTTCTTTTTATTTTTGCTCTTGTTATTCCCATTGGGCACCCTCGGTGCATCGCTTGTGTCCTTCGGGCACGTTTGATGGTTTGTTAGTTGGTTATTTGATTTTTATCCCTACGTGCACCTCGTGCACACCCCCTTATGGCAAAATTTTACCCTCCCTTGATTGCCTTGAGAAGTGGTATTGAAAAGTGTGTTTTGTTCAAATTGATATCCATGATGTTGCATAATTAGTCTATGTGCTTAAAGTGTCATTGCATGAATAGTTGATCTCTTAGTCATCTTGTTAATTAGAGAGGGGATTGCCCCTGATTTTTCTTCCTATTTGTTGCTTTTGGGACCTAAAGCGCGTCTCCCTAGAGCGACGCATTTTATTCAGCGTGTCGCCTTTCCAAGATGCTATTTAGTGCACCTTTTATCTCTCTTGCTACCCGAGCCGCTGTGAACAAGAGGGATTACTGTCCTGAATAGTGTCGGTGAACAGCGACGCGATTCAGGCTCTCATCCCTGTTGGTCATTAGCACTCGGATCATTGATCTTCTTGCTACCTATATTTATTTATCCTACATTAGAGGCCATCTAGGCCACAGGTCATTTGCATCGGGGTTCACCCCCCTCCTATAGGAACACCTCTTTTGGCATCCTCACCTCTATCTGACTGGGTCGGTCCCTCGGTCAAACTAGAGTGGTTGGTGTTAAGACCCCCGTAAGTCCCCAAAAGTAAGGAGTTCTTCTTTGTTCATCGGGCCGGTTGTACCATTTGATGTCCCAGGTAAGTTGCTCATACCGTTGTGAGTGAAGCCGTAGAGCATAACGGCGAAAATTGAACTGAAACTAGGATCCTACCCATTGAGAGAATTTGAGTTTAAAAATTCAGTTAACCCAACAAGTAACTCTCAAAACAGCGTAAGCATCCACTTGGTTGTTAATATGTGCAAACTTGATTGAAATAATTGTCATCTCAACACAATGATGCTACGTTCAGGTAGAACCGTCGGCATGGTTGCCTTTGAACAAGAAGATATAGTCGAGTATGAGGGAGATGCTTATGCCCTTCAAGTTCATGGTGCATCTTATTTTGAGTATGAAAGAGACGCCTATATCTCTGATTATCCCAACCAATTCCAAACTATTCACGAGGGAGATGCTCATGTCCCTCAGTTTCATGATAATTTGATCTATGGTCAATATCACCCGGATTTGGGCGATCATTCACGTGTTCATGTCATCTCCAATCATACCGTTGAAAGAGCCCAAGACCAAGCTAGACCCTTCTGATCTCGCTACCCTCATGGGAGCTCGGTCTAATCATGTGGATCCTCGTCAATTTGATGTCATTTAATCCATCCCAAAAGGGAAAGCTCCTCTGCATCCTTCCGAGCCAACTACCATGGTTCACCCTTCTGCTTATCAAGCCCCTACTCAAGCCATGGAAGGTCTTCATGTTTCCAATCCACGGCACAGAAGCCACTAGCTAGTGTCTTTGAAAAACCCCTTAAAACATGGATTGGAAATTACATGCTAGTGAGTGTGTGTTGCATGGAGTGATGTGATGAAATTGTGATGCCAATGTGATAAAAATATGAAAAAAATCAATTAAGAACTAAGTTGGGCGGCCCTTGGAAAGCCTTGGTTCTTGAATGGATCTTGAAAGGACGAAGAAGCGATGAAGAAAGGATGAAGCTTGCTTCAAGACACTTGGAAGTAGTAGCAGCACCTCGATCTTTCGGCGTTTGGACGTCTTCTCTCTTAAAGAATCGCACCGATTATCACTCAACTTTCAAGAATTATCACTCTTATCACTAACTTTTTAATGGCCAAGGACTTGGGTATTTATAGGCTTAATTTCACGTGTTCGCGGTTACTTAAAGATTAACATGAAGGAATTTGAAGTTAATCCAACCAAGAAACAGATAAATACGGCCTAATTCATCATTATCTGTAATTAACTAAAACGCGTCGCGCATGGGAGACGTTTTTTAGCTTAATTAAGATAACGATAAACATCGGGAAGAAGAAACAGAAACAACTTAGGGAACCTAAATGGCGTCGTGCATAGCAGACATCTTTTAGTTCATTAATAAATTAATTAAAAATCAGATTAAAAATCAAAATAAGAATATAACCCTAAATGGCATCTCCACATGTCGATGTCTTTTACAATTTTTCATATTTGATTGAAAATCTGAGTTAATTTTTTTTTTTTTAATAAACTTTAATTATGTCTGTCTGACCGATGTCATTTATATAATTAATCCTGAAAAAAAATAATAAAAATTAACTAATGATTAAATATCAGACCATTTTGAGCCATTATTATATGACATGAAATTTACTCAAAATGATGTCAAAATTAGCGTGTCTACAGCTACCTCACCTTGGCATCGTCTTTGCAAGAGAGTGAAATAAAATGGAATGTATTGAAAAGGTGATGCCAAGGTGTGATGAGACATGCTCTTAACATCACATGATTGGAATTTTTCTCAAAATCATCAATGAAGATAACTCAAAAATATCGATGGAATCAATCCTGTCTGGATGAGATAGACAAGGAAATAAAATAAGGCCAATCAACCTCCACGATTGGGAAGTACCCTAGGTCACAAACCCTGCAGGTTTCACCATGGGAAGCGATTGCCAGCCAATGTGGACGTGCTACAACCATGATGGATCTTAAAAGAAAACAAGAAATGTTTGATAAAGAATCCAAGAAAGGATAGAATTGCAAGGATATCTTCAAGTGAACCTCAAACATAATCAAGATACTCAATTCAGAATGGAATATTTCATATCATGTTAGAATTATTTGATCAATGGTCTGAAACTTAATCAATAATTAATTCTTATCACAATTATATCAAAGTCCTCCATAATGCATGCTGGGCTAAAAGAAAAATATAAAATCAATATAAATTAATCAAGGATAATATTGTTAAATTGTCATTAATGAGTCAAGATACCAATTCTTGCAATCCAGTGCTAAGCCGAAGCTCATTTATCCATACACCGTCTTACAAAAGCGGAACCATCGTCCTCATTAATTAACAATCAAATGGCCTATCAGTGCGATTAAGAATTTTCTGGAATTATTATTGTTTTTGTTGAAGGGGAACTCAAATTCCAGTTTCATCAAAACCACAAGGTCCTTGATATACTCTAATAAATATTTAACATATAGTAATGATAATGTAAATTAATTACATGAAATAATACAAGGATAGAGATAACTGTCTTTTTAGCCACGGTCGGGACTTATAAACTCCAACAGTGGGATCTTCTTAAATTTTCAGCTTCATTTGGATTTTCCTGAATTTCCTGCACTTAAAAATCATCAGTAACTTCAAGCAAGTGCATTAAAATCTAGATAAACATAGCTTTTTGGGCAAATAACAGAAAATTATGAAACACGTCGTGTCGCGCCAACGCCATTAAGTCCAGTTAAAACACGTCGCATTTCAACGACACCTTTCAGTCGCAGAAACAGGTTTTGGCTGTGTTCAATCCGGATTCCAACTCTCTCCATGTATATCCCTTCTCCAATCCGGAAAAGCCTTCCTAGAATCGCAATTCTCTCTATATAAACTTCATTAACTTGTATCAAGGCAACCCTAACACAATTTAGAGATTAAAATCAAGAGATTTTCTCCAAAGTTCAAGGATTTTCAAGGTTTTCAAGATTTCAAGAAGAAGAAAAGCTCAAGAACAAGATGGATTCTTCAAGCAAGAGGATGAAGAAGACGCTCGAGAAGCTCTCCAACGTGAAAGATCATCTAAGTGGAAGAGATCCTAACTTCCAAGTAAGTTAAATCCTCTTTAATTCTTCTTTCTTCAGTTTCTCTTTTTCTCCACGTTCTTCAAGTTCTTCATAGCAATTCCCCCTTCTATTTTCTAGGCATATCCTTTGTTTCCCGGTCCAAGAAAATTCACATATCTTCCTTGGATTCGTAAGCTTGCAAAAAGTATTACTATTTCCATGCAATCCTTTGTTTCCAAGTAGAACATCCAAGGTCTAGTAGTCTATGCAAAGCATTACAAGAGTTCAAACGTGGATTAGGCGCTATGGGTGCTTTGATTGAATTATGGCATCCTCAAACCCATACTTTCCTTTTTCCTGAATTTTAATACACTATTATCCTAGAAGAGGTTGAACTTCTATTGGGCCTTCCTAAGATCAAGTTGAACAACAATGAAGTAATCCAGAATAAGATGGCTCTGATGAGGGAGAAGATCACAGGTCAACAATTGTTGATGAAGATCATGAAAGATCTAAAAGAAGTTAAAGGATGCCTCACCAAGAAAGGAATCAATCTTGCAAAACTTACAGAGTGGACTTTGTACGAGATTGAAGATCTTAGAGAGGATGACACTGAGAACGTGATGAAAGTATTCACCACTTGCCTAGCCTGAGCTCTATTCTTTCCTGCTCAAGACAACATACTAGAAGATGATCAAGTCAATGCAATCTGCGAAATCTTTGAGGGAAGACAGATTGGCACAACGATTCTAGCCTATCTCTACAGTGAGCTCTCTGCAGCATCTACAGGTCAGCCTCCTCATGGTTGCATGCTACTCTTTGCCCTGTGAGTTGAGTTGCACTTTAAGTTTGAATATCACACTATAAATTCTACAAGACCGTCTCAAATATATCAGAATAGCCCTATCTTCCATATTTCAAACATTGTGAAATTCAATGAGAGGATGATCAATCGAATGCCTAAACTCAAGACTCAAGCTGACTAGAGAGATTATCTAAGAACAATGTCATCAAATGGGTTTGACTCTTCACCTCTTGCTCTTGTAGGAAAGCCCATTCGAGTATGCCGTGCAGCGGGTGCAGAGCTTAAATTGATCGGGGCAACTGAGTTTGTATTGTACAATCCTCATCGATTTCATATTCAACTCATCCTGCCTCGCTATGAACTCCCTGAATTTTCCCATACATCTCCAATCAAGAAGCGTGCCTTGGAATCCGATGAAGACTTTGAAGCTATTGAGCTTATAGTTACATTATGGAATATTAGCTTCAATCATCGTGTAAAATCCTCTCAAGAAACAGATAGAGGATTATCTTATCCATATATAATGGGACTTCGGGAATTTCTTTCTTGAATGTTCTCTTTATTTTCCCTTTTTATGATGTATTCAAGAATTTATTTTCAATAAAGAATTGTTCATTTATATAGTGAAATTCATGCTTAATCTTCAGTGACTTGTCCAAGATTTTCTTCTAAATAAAAACATGATTTTTCCTTAAAATATTACAATTCGGGTTTACTTAATGTAAAACGTGTCCACTCAGAAAGATGTCTTTCAACCATAATTCATTTTCCAAAAATCAGAGATTAATCCTTAAAAGCCCGAATTATCCTTGAAACGCGTCCACACATGTAGACGCCATTAGATCAAAAATCCTTCTCAAAAAATCAAAGATTAATCCTTAAAAGCCGAATAATCCTTAAAACGCGTCCACACATATAGACGCCTTTCAATTCTCTCTCTTACTCTTCTCCAGAATCTGCCATTAATTCTGTGATTAATCCACTGAAATACGTCGTGTTCCCTGGACGCGTTTAACCATCATGGCTTGTACGGCTCTGACCAAAATTGACGGTTTAAACTGAAACGCGTCGCTCTGTGCAGATGCCTTTTGATCAATTTCAAACCCCTACCTTGCCACCTCAGTTTATGCGCCTTGAATGGCGTCGCTGTACCTCGACGCGTTTCAACTTTCTCTAACAGAAGCCACTCGAGCCCAAGCTTGCTCCCCTCATTCTTCTAAAACTCCCTCTTTATCCTTCCTTTCCGGCGACAACTCTTCTTCTTCGGCAATGCCTGGTGACCACCTTAACTCCGGCGATCTCCTCAACTCCGGCCAGCCTCTCTATCGCCGGCCTTCTCCTTCTCTTCCTATCATTCTCTTCTCCACCCGAGCCTCATCTTTCTCTCTCTCAAACTCTCTCTCCCGAGTTCTCTTCCTCTCTCACGGTGATGGAACAAAGCGAAGGATCATGTTAGGCTAACGCCGTAGCAAAGAGGCGGCGGACGGCCTCCCACGCGGTGGTTCCAACGGAAGAAGCTCACGAAGAAGCGTCGGCCGATCTCGCAGCGGTGGCGGCGTTTCTTGAGGAGGAAGAAGCTCCCTCGGCGCCCATGGTCGAAGAAGAAGGAGGGGAGGGCGACCTCCACCTGGTAAGCTCCCTATGAGTGTGTTTGGGTGAAGAAAAGAGAGAGGAAAGGGGCTCTTTGGAAGAGCCCGGAATCGGGTTTGTATGGCGTCCAGACCAGGTGACGCTTTCAAAGGGCGTCGTCATGGTCCGACGCCATTCAAACTAAAATTCAATTTTTAAATAGGATAGAAAATGTAAGGATTGAGGTTTCGGATCCGGTCATCGGGTCAGTTTCTGGGTCGGATCCCCTGGTTTGGGCCTTGATGGGTCAGGGGAGTGCCATTAAATGACGTCTAGGATGCACGATGCCTTTTGAACGGCGTCTTGCTTGGTGGATGCCATTTAGCTTGGTTGCTGTTGTGCCACGTGGGCGGGCTTCGGGCCGCGAGAGTACGGCCCATGTCGTGTTGTCTGAACGGCGTCCTCGATGGACGACGCCATTCAGAGTACGACCCTGGGTTGTCAGTGTACGGTGCCGGTCTTATCGTTTGAAAGGCGTCTTTGCTAGGCGACGCGTTTCAGAGTCTCTGTCAGTATGGCCTGTCATGTCAACTGAAAGGCGTCTGTGCCGCACGACGCGTTTTACCTAGCTTCTGCTTGACCCCGCGAACCCTCCTTCCTTTCCCTCATTTCCTCCTCCCTACTCTCTCTCCTCACTTCCTCCGGCGGCTCCGGCGATCTCTCTTCCCCCTCCTTCTTGTCCTCCCACCATTTCATCTCTCCCTCCACTCCATCGACCTCCTAACTCCCACCACTACCGCCACCACCTCCTCCACAGCGTTTTCTCTCCGGACGGCAGCCGACGTCCTGGTGGAGTATTGACGTCCTCGGTGGTACCGGCGGCGGCGTGGGGGCAAGACGGGTTGGTGGCTTGGAGCTTAGAGGAGTTCGAGCAACTGGTAGGATGACGATTTCCCATTGGATTTCATTTAAAAACCATGTTTTCCCGTTTTGAAGCATATATGTTTTTCCGCTTTGAAGTATGTTTAAGGATGTTTTTGGGGTGAAAATGCTAAATACATGAAATAAGAAATTGGGTGTTCTAATGGGTAATTAAGTTCTCCTCCTTCCCCTCCATGTTTTGTGGCCTTTTTGTACGTTTTGAGGGAGAAATCCCACCTTGTGGATTGGGGAAGGTGGAAGGGAGAACCTGTCTGTCGGGACTAAACGACGTTGAGGGGCAGCGACACCTTTTAGAAAGGTGGCGCCCACCCACGACGCGATTTAGCCCCATTAGCAGACTCTGTCTTTGGACTGATGAGCGTCCAGAGACAGCGACGCCTTTTCAAAAGGCGACCTGCGAGGACGACGCATTTTAGTGGAAATTACCCCGTAGCACTGTCCCTGCTTCTGTTGCTGTTAGGCGACGAAGGACAGCGATGCGTTTTAATAGGCGGCTACCTATGGCGATGCCTTTTAGGCCATGTTATGAGGCCAAGTGTTCATGAACCAGTTTAGGAGGCTTGAATGGCGTCGGCCTTGGGCGACGCGATTCAAGACAGAACCACATTAATTCATGCTATTAATATGTGTTTACACTGTTAGATAGTTCAGTTAATGCATGCTTTATATATACTCGGTAATGATGGATTCCTTGTGACCATATCATACTACATTGTGTTTCGTGCAACCGTGGACTTTTCACGTGACCGGATCGCACTGTGCTTTGTTTTGTACTACTGTGGACCTAGAGTGACAGTTGTAGCGCTTGACACCCTGTGTCGGTGTGGGTGGGACACAGTGCCGGTGGGAGCAGTGGCGGGGTGACGCCTCGAGAGAGAGGGTCACCTGGTGAACCCCGTGGTTGGCTAGTACCGGTGTCGGAGAGGTACCTGTGAAGTATCACTCGTGCTGGGGGAAGGAGTAACCACCTGAGCCAGTTGGGCCGGAGTAGCTAGCGTACTATCCGAGGGGTTACTGTTTGGTCTCAGCGGGTCGGTGTTTCCCACTTTCGTTTGTGTGGTTGGCGTGTTTTGCCGAGACGTTGGTTGTAGGCTCCCTGGTAGAATGGTTTCAGAGATATGCATGTCATATTTCGAATGCATGTGATTTATATCGAGATTTAGGAGTAGTAATTACTCCTTTACTTGCTTACTTTACCTTTAGTTGTGTTTTTGCACTTGTGGGTGTGTGTGTGGGCAGTGGGGATCGAAGGATCCCTACTGAGTCTTTTCATTGAGACTCACCCTGTGGTTTTCAGGTGAGGGTTCCAGGCAGACTTAGCGAGGACAGTACTGCTTCGAGTTGCGCGCCAGCAGCTGTTGTTCCGGGGTATGCCCCGACGTAGTTGTTATTTTATTTCTGGCCTGTATGCTTAATTATTTCTTTTCAGTTGGAGTATGTAATTATTTGCTATGTCGTGTCGCATTGTAATAACTTTCAATTCTTACACTTCCTTTTTAATTCAATGCGATGTGAATGTTTAGCTTAGTTAATTATATATTTCCCAGACTTATCTAGATCCTAGTTTGGTTCCAAATTAATGATTTGGTACCCATTTAGTAATCGGACCCCCGATTATAGGGTGGTGGGTCGTTACAGAAAATAAACTTAAATGGCGTCAAGACATGTGGACGCCTTTCAATGGGCGTCCACATCGGACGACGCTTTTGAAACAGAATATTTTATTATTTTAATATCCATTAACTAATGAAATTTCCTTGTTTTTATTTGCAGGGAACAATGAGGGTCAGAATTTCGTGGGACCTAGTTGAAGGTGCATACTGGGGACTCCTGGACTTCGAGAAGGCACGCCTGCGCCGAATGGGGTTCAGCAAGATTCTCGAGATCGAGCCATTTTGGCTCGATTTAGTTTGCTGCAGGCATTGTGTGAGAGACGCAACGCAGAGAGTCGGGCACATGGTCCCAAGCTTGGAGGATGTGGCCAGGATTACTGGCCTTAGAGTAGATGGTAGGCCGATGAGCGGGGTTACCTATCCCGATTACCGTGGTCTAGCAGAGGCCCTACTAGGCATAGAGGTGTCTAGCTTAGATAGGGAATCTAGGACCGTCCCCAGGGTAGAGGTAGAGGCTGCCTTAGGATTAATAGAGTCCCGACGTCAGTCAGATGAGACACGGGTAGAGTTCAGAGATAGATTAGCCGAGTCTTCTTCTACAGTTTATTGTAGTGACCCTAGTCAAATAGAGGAGGTAGATAGACAGCTTAGAGTCTTTTTAGTTTTCTTCTTCGGTCGGTTGCTCTTCGGTATGAAGGGCGACCATATTCGTTGTAGGTTCCTTTATCTGTTAGATGACTTAGGCAGCCTCCATGAGTATGCCTGGGGTGCGGCCCTTTGGGCCCAGCTGTTCGCAGATATGTCTGCGGTCACGCCATACCGCGAGACCACCGTCAGCGGCTTCTCACCGTTTCTCCAAGTATTAAGTTACTTTTTAATTACTTGTTTATGATATGAAATGCAATGAAATGATGCTTTTTCTAACTTACATGTTCATGTGCAGGTTTGGAGTTACTATTACTTCCCGCTCGGCTGAGCGAGGATTGTACGACCAGGTGCTGTCCCGTTGGCCTTTCGTTGGCAGCCAATAGTAGACACAGCCCCACAGCACCACTAGCTGACTGCCCTTCGCCGTCAGTTCCTTGACTATCCCGAGCTTTTGGTAAGGTTTGATTTGGTCAATTTTGTTTATTAAATGCAATCTTTCGTTTATTAAATGCAATTCTATTCATATGAACACATCTAACTTGTATGCAGGTGATCTGGCCCCGTACATGGGCATGGGCGAGGAGGGCCAGCCATGGGTGACGGCTGGTCGGAGACGGTTCGGTCGGCAGATGTGGCTCCACTGCCTGAATGAGATCGAGTCGCTTCGCCTCCGCCTAGTGATGAGGACCCTGGGCCTCCACCAAGAGTGGATTGACGAGGAGGTCCCGGAGGGCGTCGGGAGGAGCATGAGGGGCAAGCAAGCCCTCACGGATTGGCGGGTGAAATTCCCAGAACAATACGAAGATTGGCATCGCCGGGGTGTCCGAGCGGAGTCTTAAGCGGAAAGTAGCACAACCTACCTCCAACAATACCGGACACACTACGCCGATCAACTACGGCTCCTCCGACCACTTGATGTAAGTATGATTTATGCGTCTTTCATTTTATTATTATCTTTAACTTATATTTTGTGAATGAATGTATGCATGTGTGGTATGTGTTGGGATCGCTGTGTCGGTATCCGACCGAAACGCGCAGCGGAATAAAATATTTGGGATCGGATCTGTCCCGTTTCGGTCGTAGAAATAAAACCGGAGTAAATCGGATTTACCTTGCGCGGATTCGAATCTGCGTTCATTTTTTAGTTCCGTCGAAGTGATGCCGCAAGTCGCGCAGATGCTCGACCTCTAGCAGTATCCACGCGGTTCTCCTCGCGATGGATCATCCTTGCTTCCTCGCTTGCTGCGGCATTCGTAGATCCCGTCTGGCTACGCGTAATCTGCCGCGACATGCGGATTCTGAATCTCCCGTCGGACGGAAGGCGGAGCAGTCGACAATCACACGCCCAGAAGAGAGAGAGAGAGAGAGAGAAAGAACGACGGCTAGGTCAGGGTTGCTGGCCCCCGACGTAGAATCCGTTCTTGTATAATAAGTCTGTTTGCGGTTTTTCATAAAAACCCAGACTTATCCGAAATCCTGTCAGATTATCCATCGACTTGAGAACCATTTGCGTGTGACCCTCTAGGCCCAAATACCAGTCCAGTTAATGGCCCATTAAGTCCAGTAACCCTTTATTGACCTACTGAATTAATTAATATCCTTATATTCAATTAATCAGCCGAATTTAATGTCCCACAATAAATTCGGACGGACTGCTGATCACGTTGGATGTCAAGCAACATCGCGTGATCCTGGATGGCACTGGGGTTATCGCAACCCTCTATTGGAACCTTTCTGTCATTGGTTAGCGCGCGGATATAATCCTTCATCCGTGCAATGTTCCCGAATCGACCTAGGGCATCGTTTACTGTCAAACCCTATACGGTCATTCACTTGAATCAGATGCCGCTAATCTGAATACAATAACTCCTTATCGAATATAGAGTCCGCCCTGGCCAGGGACTTTAAGCGCATCATTCCCGGAACATTCTCCCTCAAACTACTGAGAGCGGATGATCCCATATTAAACACACAATTACCTTCGAGGGCATTTCCATGAACCCGATCGCTTGACTTATTGATAACCCATGGTTAGGGATTCGTTAGTCAAGGTCAAAGTTCAGAAACCTACCAACAAGATATCTTTGGCGTCTCAAGTCCAAGGATCATCCACGCAACCGTAACAAATGAATCGAGCTGGTTAACAGTGAGGTGATTACCATCCAGCGATTCATAGTCGGATCAGTTCAGTGAACTCATTCACCAATGAGCACCTACAGGTCCAGCATAGTGTCTCCACACAAGTGACTTATGGGATCAGTCACCCTCATCATATGAGCTGAAGTAACCTATACTAGTCTATCCGGATGTTCGATGTCCTATCTCAAACATCCTACGACTAGGAACAATTAAGAACATATGTTTATAAGTCTTCGGTCCCGTAATTATGATCTCATCATAATCCGAAGACTGTTGAACATATTCATGGACTTCATCGTGATACGATAAACAGAGATCGAATTAATTACACATAATGAATTATTGCCATTTATTAATAATCTAAATAAGTACATAGTATCCGATTGGCTTTGAGACCATCTAATGCTAACAATCTCCCACTTGGACTAAAGTCAATCACTTTTATACAGAATACCCATATTCTCTAAGTGACGCTCAAAAATGTTTTGAGACAAAAGCTTTGTAAGTGGATCTGCTATGTTGTCGGCTGAGGGAACTCTTTCCACCACGACATCTCCTCGAGCTATAATCTCTCTGATCAGATGAAAGCGCCGCAGAATGTGCTTCGACTTCTGATGAGACCTCGGCTCTTTCGCTTGAGCAATCGCCCCATTGTTGTCACACTGCAGTGGGACGGGACCATATATGCTTTCCACCACACCAAGATCGCCGATGAATTTCTTCATCCATACAGCTTCCTTGGCGGCTTCAGCAGCAACAATATCTCGGCTTCCGTTGTCGAATCAGCTGCGGTTTCCTGCTTGCAATTTTTCCAGCTCACTGCTCCCCCGTTGAGTGTGAAAACAAAACTTGATGTTGACTTGCTGTCATCAGGATCAGACTGAAAAATCGAGTCAGTGTATCCGTGCAGCTTTAAGTCTCCTCCTCCATAGACTAGGAATAGATCCTTAGTCCTTCTCAAGTACTTCAGGATGCATTTCACAGCCTTCCAGTGTTCATCACCTGGATCTGCCTGATGTCTACTCGTAACACTTAGAGCATACGCTACATCGAGTCTGGTACATAGCATGGCATACATGATGGACCCTATGGCAGAAGCATAGGGGACTTTATCCATCACAGCCCTCTCTTCAGGTGTCTTAGGAGACTGACCTTTAGAGAGTGAAATTCCATGTCTCATCGGTATGAGACCTCTCTTGGAATTTTCCATGCCAAACCTTTTGACAATGGTTTCTATGTACATGGATTGGGTTAAAGCTAACATCTTCTTTGATCTATCTCTATAGATCCATATTCCCAATACGTAAGATGCTTCTCCTAAATCCTTCATGGAGAAGTTCTTTGACAGCCATATCTTTACTGATGACATCATTCCTACATCATTCCAAATGAGTAGGATGTCGTCAACGTAAAGAACCAAAACTGTGATTGCGTTCCCACTGTTTTTCTTGTATACATAGGGCTCATCTTCATTCTTAATGAAGCCATAAGATTTGATCGTCTCATCAAATCTTATGTTCTAGCTTCGGGAAGCTTGCTTCAGTCCATAAATGGACCTTTTCAACTTGCATACCATGTCTGGAGATTCTTTGGATGTGAATCCTTCTGGTTGTATCATATACACCTCCTCCTCAAGGTTTCCATTGAGGAAGGTAGTCTTCACATCCATCTGCCAGATTTCATAATCATGGTAGGCAACAATGGCGAGAAGAATTATGATAGACTTAATCATAGCAACGGGTGAGAAGGTTTCGTCATAGTCAACACCTTGTCTTTGACGATAGCCTTTCGCCACTAATCTTGCTTTATAAGTCTCAATACGTCCATCTGCACCGATCTTTCTTTTAAAGATCTATTTGCAACCGATAGGTACTATATCATCGGGTAAATCTACCAAGTTCCAAACTTGGTTGATGTACATTGACTGTATTTCAGAATTCATGGCTTCTCGCCATTTCCCGGCCTCTGGACTTTCAATGGCCTCCTGGTAAGTCTTAGGATCATCATCCTCATTATAGAGTATCCTTGAACCATCCAAATTAATATGTCCTACATATCTTTCTGATGGTTTAGGTACTTTTTCAGACCTATGAGGTTCCTGTGTATCATTTTGAACAGGTTTAGAAACTGACGGTTCATCTGATGAACCATTGCCAGTTTGTGGGTCTGGAATTTCTTCCAGAATTACTTTACTCCCACTGTCCTTCTGGAGAATATAATCTTCTTCTAGAAAGACAGCTCTCCTGGTCACAAACACCTTTTGTTCGCCAGGATGATAAAAGTAATATCCATAAGTTTCCTTTGGATATCCCACAAATCTGCATTTGTCAGTTCTGGATTCCAGCTTATCTGCGTCATGTCTTTTAACATGAGCAGGACATCCCCAGACTTTAACATGTTTAAGGTCTGGTTTCTTTCTATTCCATATCTCATATGGAGTGGTTTCAACAGATTTGTTGGGTACCTTGTTCAGGATATATATAGCCGAGCTAAGTGCATATCCCCATAAAGACACTGGTAATTTGGACATGCTCATCATGGATCGCACCATTTCCATTAATGTACGATTTCTCCTTTCTGATACACCATTCATTTGAGGTGTATAAGAAGGTGTAATGAGAAAAGATACCATTATCCTTTAAGTATTTAATGAACTCTGTACTCAAGTATTCACCACCCCGATCAGATTGGATGATTTTTATACTCTTTCCAATTTGTTTTTCTACTTCATTCTTAACTTCTCTGAATTTCTCAAAGGCTTCAGATTTATATTTCAATAAGTATATATATACAAACCTTGAGTAATCATCAGTGAATGTAATGAAGTATGAGAAACCACCAATGGCTTGGGTTGACATAGGACCACATATATCTGAATGTATGAGTTCTAATATGTCTTTGGCTCATTCTCTAGTTCCACTAAATGGATACTTAGCCATTTCACCCATTAAACATGATTTACAGGTTGCATATGATTCATTATCAAATGGATCTAAATATCCATCTTTATGCATCCTTTGAGTATGTTTTCACCAATGTATCCAAGCCTACAGTGCCACAAGTAGGCTTTGTTCATTTCATACTTACTTCTTTTAAGTGAAGAACCGATGTGTAAATTATCATGAGACACATTTAATAGATACAAACCATTGGACAAAATAGCAGAAGCTATTAATTTATTTTCGAAATAAATTGAACAACTGTTGTTCCCAAAATTTAAATTGTATCCAATTCTATCTAAGCATAAAATAGAAATGATGTTCCTTATTATGCTAGGTACATAATAACATTCATCTAATAAAAATGTGTCTCCAGATGGTAGCTTGAGCTTTACTGTCCCCACAGCGATTGCCGCAACTCTTGCGCCGTTACCTAGCCTCAGCTCCACCTCGCCAGTCCTCAGCTTACGCTTTCTTATCAGTGCCTGTACAGAATTGCAGATATGAGATACACATCCAGTATCTAATACCCATGATGTACAATATCTTATTGACAAGTTTACATCTATCATATAGATACATGAAGCGTCCTGCTGCTTCACAGTTCCTTGAGCTTTGTCCTTGAGGTATTCTTTGCAATTCCTCTTCCAATGGCCTTTCTGGTGATAGTAGAAGCAATCACCTTTCTCAACACTTTTACCTCTGTCTTTCTTGACAACCTTTGCCTTTTTCTGAACCTTGTTCTTATTCTTTCGAAAAGCTTGAACTGCAAGTCTTTTTCTGTTGGTCTTACCAACTATGAGGACTTGGGGTTTATCCTTCACAAGGTTCTCTTCAGCAGTCTTTAACATGTTCAGTAGTTTAGCTAAGGTGGCCTGGATCTTGTTCATGTTAAAATTAACGAGGAACTGAGCATATGACGGTGGAAGTGAAGACAACATGAGGTCTGTGCACATCTCCTTGGGAAGTGTAATCCCAAGAGCATCCAGCCTCTCCACCCACTCAATCATCTTCAGCACGTGATTTTGTACTGAAGTTCCCTCTGCCATCTGAGCCTTGAATAGATTCTTCGACATCTGATCGTTCCAAATTGTGCGTCGTTAAACACTCATGAGAACGTTCAATCTAAATTTATCCGGCTCACTCAAATCAAATTTTGGAAATTGATAGTGGTGAGTCCGAGTCGATCCACAGGGAGATAAAATTTTAACTTTGAAAATCTTGAATTTGGATTGAAAATTTAGAAGATATGAAATATTTGATTTCAAATAAAACTAAGAAATTGAGAATTAGGTGACTAACAAAACATGTGAAATAAATTAGTTAAAAAGACCTAAGTATCATTCATTAATTAAATGTCTAATCTAAGGAAAATCTAAGCTAAAGCACCAATAACTTGTAACCTAAAATTCAAGATAATATTGTTAAACACCTGAATTGACATTTCTTTAAGAGATAAATAAACCTAAACACTTATTGTTTAATAACTAAAACAACAACTCAATAATGCGGCTAAAGGCCTCGGTGGTAGCAAGTGGAGGCGTGGAGTGGCTGCTGGTGCTTCAAGCGCAGCTGCTGGCAGGTGGTGGTGTTGCTGGTTGGCGTGGATGGCTGCGCTGGTGTGCGTGGAGGAGCTGGTGGCTGGTTGGCTACGTGGAGATGCAGCCGGCATGCATGGATACGTGGAAGAGCTGGTGGCCTTGCCGGCATGCATGCTGGAGGTTGGCTTCAAGCGCAGCAGGTGGAGGACTTGGGATGCTTGACGAGCTTGCCGGCTACGTGTGGGTGCATGGCGGCATGCATGCATGCCCTGGGGCGGCAGCTGAGACGTGGGGGTGCAGGGAACAAGTTGGCAACGCGAAGCAGCTGGTGGAGAGGCATTGCAGCGCTGCGCGTGGGGGACGTCCGAGCATGCGTGGGCGGCGTGTGCAGGGCCGTGAGTCGCATGCACGTGGAGCAGATGCTGGAGCACTGGAACGCCGGGTGCTGGAACCACTGGGGCCGCTTGGAGCTTGGGTAGTTGCGGCGTGTAGGTTTGCAGCCGGAGACCCAGCTGGTGGCGCGTGGGGCTGCTGCGCGTGGGAGCCAGAGAGAAGCCGAGAGAGGAGCTGTGGAGGGAGGAAGAAAAGAGAGAGAGAGGAAGAAGCTGCTGGGAAAACTGGAGAAGTCGAGAGAGAGATTTACGGGAGAGAAAGAACCGTGGGAGAGAGAGGACTGTTGAGGGAGAGATCGAGAGAGAGAGAACAGAGGGAGAGAAAGAGAGAAACCAAAAGAAACAGAGAGGGAGAAGGAGTTTACGGGTGAAGGAGAGAGGTAGAGAAGGAAGAAGGCTGCAGAAAAAACGGCCAAGCAGAGGGAATATCAGAGAGATCTGTGGGGAGAGAAAGAGGGAGAATCCAAGAGAGAGAAGGAGGGAGAGGAAGAGAGGAAGGAGCTACGTGGGAGAGAGATTACGGAGGAGGAGAGACAAGGAAAATAGAGAGAGCTCCCGGCTGAGAAGAGAGGAGGGGGAAATATATAGAGAGAAAAAGAGACGTGGGAAAGGAAACTGGAGAGAAGGAAGGAATCAGAGACCAAAAAAAAAAAAAAAAAAAAGGAAACAGAGAGAATTGGGTTCGGGAAGGAAGGTTTTTTACAAAAAAGAAAGTGGATTTTAGGAAGGCGGCTGGTCCTTCTTAGGCATGGAATTAGGATAATATTAGGACGTCAAATTACATTTTTACCCTTGCTTTAGTCGAATTTATTGAAATCCGACCTCCCCCAAATTTCCGAAAACTCCACCAGCTGCACTGCATCATCGGCATGTCCTGTTCACATAAAATAAATATAAATTAGCGCACTATCATAAAAATATCATCATATTTATTTATTTCGTCTCGGTTTTGTCGAAAAACCCCAAATGCGCTATACTCCTTTAATCACATGAAATGACGATGTTTTTAAGTCAAAAGTTGACGAAATTAGTACCGTTGGACTTGTTACACAATTATCTATCATTTCATGGTATTTGCAGATAAAAACATGAGTATGATGCATATGATTGCCCTTAAGTGATCAATTTAACACTTTATCACACCCCCAACTTACTCATTGCTAGTCCCTTAGTAATGCAAATAAGAAAAAGTTAGGACAAACAATGAATTATCATGCTTCATTTGTAGTATCTTTCACAATCAATTTAAGTGGTAACCGATTGGTTAAGCTAAAAGTTTTCATATCCCACAATATTTTGATTCACGACAGGTGATTGTGCATGAAAATTGACACGCTTAGAACTCGTTTCCGACCTTTCTGGTATATTCTTGCCTTTACTACCTTTTAGATAAGACTACCTGGGGAGGAGAAGAGAATAAAAGGTTTCCCGATCAGTCAGCGAGGACCGTTTTTCAGTTTCCGTCCCGACTCAGCACTTTTCACGACTTGGTCATGTTTTTTGTACGATGGAGTTTTTAGCGTGGCTTTTTCCTTTCATTGAACTTTTTCTTTTGAGAGTGCGTACTTTTTGCCACTCTCTTTGAATTGCTTGAGGGGAGGTGCGTACTTTTTGCCACCTACCTTCCTTTAGCTCTTTTAATGCCTTTGCCTTTAGTCTTTAACCTGTCCATTTTAAATGACCGCCTCTTTTAGAGTGCTGAGTGGGACAGTCCCCTATTACGGATCCTACACATTCCTTTCGTTCAACCCAAAAGTAAAATAAGAATAAGTAGTCTTATCCTTAAGGTTAATTCCAACAATTCTATACTTTTAAGATCTTTCATTTATTCTAAGTTGCCGTGTGTGTGTGAAAAGTATCTTGCCGTAGATTTTTATGAAGTGGGATATTTACACTTTGAAGGTTCTTTAACCAATGTGACAACCAAAAAACTGATTTGTTTAAGATTTACTTAATGAAACATGATTTTTCATGCAATTTTCATAGGATGTGAAAAGAAGTTTTTTGAAAGAAATTTTTAAAAATTTGACCATTTTTCAGTGAAAGATATCAGTTTTCTTTAAAAGATTTTCCAATAAATGTATATCAAATTGATTGTCCCACCCCCAACTTGATTGACATTGTCCTCAATGGCATTAAAGATATGAAAAACATGTCAGCCAGAAGAGAATTGTGAAGGAGAGAAACAACCTGTGATGACGAGGATGTGACATAACCAAGGCGACTGCTGCTCAGGGACCTAAAAATGAAAAGAAATACAAAAACTGAAGTAAAAGATTGGGTTGCCTCCCAACAAGCGCTAAGTTTATCGTCTTCAGCCAGACGGAATGTGCACACTATTCAATGCCTACTAGCACAAATTTCAGTGTATGCATTTTGAAGTTTGTTGGTTGGAGTGCACTCAGCATTGCATGTAGCTGATGATTCAGAGTGTTATCATTGAGGTTCCAGAGAAAATAATTTTTCAACATGGTCAATGGGATATTGGTTCTACTTGATTCATAGGCTATGTCAACCACGTACCCCGCTTCTTTTCCTTGACTAAATTGAAGGACTTGATCCTCGATAAAAAGATCAAAAGTTCCCAGAATGATGGGCCATTGATTCAATGTAGGGGATGATCCAATGTCGAAGATGGGGAAATCAGCAAATATGTGGCTCCTATCCACCTGAATAAGAGTATCTTGGATCATGTCATTTGGCTGCTTAATGAAATGATCAATTGACTGCAAAGCAACCAACGTGCACTTTAATTTGTGGATTCCAAATTTCTCAAAGATAGAGACTGAGAACAGGTTCAGTTTGGCCTTAAATTTCAATAAAATCCAGTAAAGATTGATGTTATTGATATTGTAAGAATTGAGTTGGGCAACACAGTGAGTTTCTTTGAGAAAATGGCTGTTGATATGGACTTGGTCCAATAATTCCATCACCTCCTTGAGTCGGGCCAGCTTTTGGAGGCTATTGGGCTTAGATTCTCTAACACTTGGGAAACAGATCATAGGTAGGTGAATATCTGGGCTCTCACCAGAATCCTTCTCGTCTCCTTCATCTCCCCCCAACTTACCCTCAATGGGCTCTTCTTGATGATTAGCTAAATCTATGGCTTCAGTTTTCTCTTGATGCAATTCCTCAAGATTATCCACTTTCTGATCCATTGGGAAGAAGAAATATTCAAGATCCAGACCATCATGTATATTTAATTCCTCTGTGAGAAATAGAAAGTGTTCAAAGTCCAGATCAATATCAAGCAAAACACTCATTTCTTCTTCTCCTTTTTCCTTCAAGCTCTCCTCAAGAGAGATAGGTGTGATCGTGACTTCACTTTGCTGGTCAGTCTGAGGGTTTTCCATCTTCTCTCTATCCACCTGGTATATATCTTCCAGAATATCCACTTTCTCTATTGGGAAGAAAAAATATTCGAGGTTCGGACTAGCATGTATATTGACTTCCACTGTGGAAAACATAAAGTGTTCAAAATCCGGATTAACCTCTAAAAGATCACTCACTTCCCCTTCTCCTTTTCTATCACTTAAGCTTTCCTCAGGACAGACAGGTATGATCATGGATGCATCTTGTTGACCAGTCTCAGGATTTTTCATAGATTGATTCATGCTAGCATTCCCTATTCTCACCTGATACCACTCCTTAGGATTCTCTCCATTTCCAAGATCAGGCATGATGTGACTATTTCTTGGTTGAGCGATTTCAAGTTGAATTTGTGAGTTGATTTGTTGGTCAAAATCAGGTGAAAAAGATTGCAGATTTTCAATGGGCTTGCTAAGCACTTCTTCTAAATCCATCCTTAGATTAGTTTCAGTCAAACAGTCAACTAGGGCCTGCATTCTACCAACTGTTTGTTGTTGGGCCAAGACTATTTGTTCAAGTTGCATGAATTGATCATCTTGAGAATGCGGATAACTGGGCTGATAATCAGACTGCGAAGAATAAGAATATGTCGAATAATTTGATTGGAAGTAAGGTGGACAAGAGCTTGTGGACAATGGATAATCGGAGTGTCCATGATTGTGGGCCAAACCACTAGAGTAGACTTGGAATTGGGGCCAATCCAAGAAGTCTTGGATAGCTAGACTTGGAGCTTGGGCCTGGTGAGGTGGAAATTGAAGAGCAGGTGGGGTATCATAATGGTCCTGATTGGCCCAAATGGGGCATCTCTCTTGATAGGTATATGATTGTGTGAGAGATGAGGACGGTTCTGGGCCCAAAACCAGAAGTTGATCAATTGTGTGGGCCAAGTTGTCTAGCTTATCTAATCTGTGAGCCAAATCCATATTAGGTGGTGGAGGGAAAGGTGTGATGGTATTAAGACATGGGCTAAGAAATTGGTTCATTTGAGTCCACTCCATGTCGAAAATCTTTTTTATTTTTTATTAATGATGCAAACAAGTTATCACACAATTATTCCTAAGATAACTATGGTTAAACTAGCCTACATGATGTGTTTCTCACAAATTAATCTAGGTTTAATTCAAGTCCACCCTCACAATTATCAATCGGCCAGGTAAGAGGTGGGGTGGTGGGAGGCTCCCCCTACTTTCGTAGGGACCTAATTAAAGAACCACCGACCCACTTAGGCGTTTGCCATTGGACCTCTAGCCTTAGACACCGGTCTCCAAAAGTGATAGTGGGCTCAAGCTAGACCGAAATCTCATTGTAAACCCTAAATTGAATTCCTACTCACTTTTAATGGACTTGGGTTAGTGAAAGATTGCAAGGGATGGTTGTTTTTGGGCCAAGGAAGGGTAGTCAAATCCCCACCTTATTTTGTTAATGGACTTGCCCTTAAGATATTTATATGTGAAGTGCACAACCAATTTAAACAAGGGGTTCTATGCAATCATGGAAATGCATGAACATGGTATTTAAGGAAGATAGAAATCTCACCTTGTCCCCCGCAATCTTCAACAAAATGGAAATTTACAAGAAAGGAAACAGTCTAAAAATGCAGTCATAAATGATGCATGACCTAACATGGAAGGTTTCTAATCTTGTAAATGGAGATTTTTAAATTTGGATGTTCTTCTTTTTGTTCCTTTTTTAGTTAATGGAAACCTATCTAAACTAGAAACTACAAAAATGGAAACTAACTAAAGTCAGAAAATTGAAACATAGAAAGTTGGAACACACTTACCATGATTTCGCTTTCCTTTTTTTTTTTTTTTTCAATATACCTGGAAAAATAAGAAAAATAAGGTTAGCTAAAGATTAATTACACTAAATCCAAGATAATCAAAATTAAAAGTCTAACTCCCCGGCAACAACGCCAAAAATTGATCGTTCCAAATTGTGCGTCGTTAAACACTCATGAGAACGTTCAATCTAAATTTATCCGGCTCACTCAAATCAAATTTTGAAAATTAATAGTGGTGAGTCCGAGTCGATCCACAGGGAGATAAAATTTTAACTTTGAAAATCTTGAATTTGGATTGAAAATTTAGAAGATATGAAGTATTTGATTTCAAATAAAACTAAGAAATTGAGAATTAGGTGACTAACAAAACATGTGAAATAAATTAGTTAAAAAGACCTAAGTATCATTCATTAATTAAATGTCTAATCTAAGGAAAATCTAAGCTAAAGCACCAATAACTTGTAACCTAAAATTCAAGATAATATTGTTAAACACCTGAATTGAAATTTCTTTAAGAGATAAATAAACCTAAACACTTATTGTTTAATAACTAAAACAACAACTTAATAATGCGGCTAAAGGCCTCGGTGGGAGCAAGTGGAGGCGTGGAGAGGCTGCTGGTGCTTCAAGCGCAGCTGCTGGCAGGTGGTGGTGTTGCTGGTTGGCGTGGATGGCTGCGCTGGTGTGCGTGGAGGAGCTGGTGGCTGGTTGGCTACGTGGAGATGCAGCCAGCATGCATGGATACGTGGAAGAGCTGGTGGCCTTGCCGGCATGCATACTGGAGGTTGGCTTCAAGCGCAGCAGGTGGAGGACTTGGGATGCTTGACGATCTTGCCGGCTACGTGTGGGTGCATGGCGGCATGCATGCATGCCCTGGGGCGGCAGCTGAGACGTGGAGGTGCAGGGAACAAGTTGGCAACGCGAAGCAGCTGGTGGAGAGACACTGGAGCGCTGCGCGTGGGGGACGTTCGAGCATGCGTGGGCGGTGTGTGCAGGGCCGTGAGTACTCGCATGCACGTGGAGCAGATGCTGGAGCACTGGAACGCCGGGTGCTGGAACCACTGGAGCCGCTTGGAGCTTGGGTAGGTACGGCGTGCAGGTTTGCAGCCGGAGACCCAGCTGGTGGCGCGTGGGGCTGCTGCGCGTGGGAGCCAGAGAGAAGCCGAGAGAGGAGCTGTGGAGGGAGGAAGAAAAGAGAGAGAGAGGAAGAAGCTGCTGGGAAAACCGGAGAAGACGAGAGAGAGATTTACGGGAGAGAAAGAACCGTGGGAGAGAGAGGACTGTGGAGGGAGAGATCGAGAGAGATAGAACATAGGGAGAGAAAGAGAGAAACCGAAAGAAACAGAGAGGGAGAAGGAGTTTACGGGTGAAGGAGAGAGGTAGAGAAGGAAGAAGGCTGCAGAAAAAACGGCCAAGCAGAGGGAATATCAGAGAGATCTGTGGGGAGAGAAAGAGGGAGAATCCAAGAGAGAGAAGGAGGGAGAGGAAGAGAGGAAGGAGCTGCGTGGGAGAGAGATTACGGCGGAGGAGAGACTAGGAAAATAGAGAGAGCTCCCGGCTGAGAAGAGAGGAGGGGGAAATATATAGAGAGAAAAAGAGACGTGGGAAAGGAAACTGGAGAGAAGGAAGGAATCAGAGACAAAAAAAAAAAAGGAAATAGAGAGAATTGGGTTTGGGAAGGAAGGTTTTTTACAAAAAGGAAAGTGGATTTTAGGAAGGCGGCTGGTCCTTCTTAGGCATGGAATTAGGATAATATTAGGACGTCAAATTACATTTTTACCCCTGTTTTAGTTGAATTTATTGAAATCCGACCTCCCCCAAATTTTCGAAAACTCCAACAGCTGCACTGCATCATCGGCATGTCCTGTTCACATAAAATAAATATAAATTAGCGCATTATCATAAAAATATCATCATATTTATTTATTTCGTCTCGATTTTGTCGAAAAACCCCAAATGCGCTATACTCCTTTAATCACATGAAATGACGATGTTTTTAAGTCAGAATTTGACGAAATTAGTACCGTTGGACTTGTTACACAATTATCTATCATTTCATGTTATTTTGCAGATAAAAATATGAGTATGATGCATATGATTGCCCTTAAATGATCAATTTAACACTTTATCAATATCTCATATCGTTCGATTCTACTCTGCTCACCAAATAGCTCCTTCAAATGGAGCATGATGGATCTAACATCCATCTCTTCATGTTGCCTCTGCAACTCATTGCTCATAGAGGGTAACATGTAGCATTGGGCCATGGTGGAATCATCTTTCCATTTTTCATATGCTATCATTTCCTCCTCTGGGGCATCTAATGCTGGTTCAGCAGGAGGTTCAGTATCCAAGACGTAGGCAATCTGCTCAGACCTGAGGACTATCTTCAGGTTTCTGAGCCAGTTTGAGTAATTGGTGCCTGTCAAACGGTTGGCATCAAGTATGCCTCGCAACGAATTATGATGCGACATTCTCGCCCACAGGAGATAATCAATTGATAATTAGCAGATATTCAGATTAACTAAAACAAGATATAGTCTTTTATTATCTAGTTTTACTCCCACTAATTTTCGACGGACTGTATAACCTTCAGATATACAGAACGGGAGACGCCGACTGTCTCCTAGTGGGGATCAAAATCTCCAAGCATCACAGTATGACCTCGGGTAAACACGTAGTATCATATTGCTATCTCAGAGCAATCATCTCATGATAATTGCAACTCCTTGCAATATCCGATCATATTTCGGCTCCCAAGTTTAATGGTCCCGGGTAAAAACAGTAGACCATTATCCCCGGTCTAAGCTTTACCATCAATACGTGACAAAGTGAAGTAGAAATATAGTTCCCGGGTAAACACGTGGATAACTATATCGTTCCTCTACTCTTATCCAAAGGCATCTAATGCCATGATCAACAGTCCTCTCAACAGACACTAGCAGACCTCGGGTAAACACATAGTATCTGCCATGACTAAATTAAGTTCTATTGATCATATTGATGGGGAGCCACGCGGTGCATTCTCAATGACTCGCACTGCGGCTTAGAGTTTGTAACGTAGGTTTTACTTATTTAGTTTGGTCTCATCCTAGGTGATAGTATTAAATATATCGAGTATATTATAAATACTAATAACCTAGCAAATATCAAGCACACGCATCACATACATGTCATTAGTGTGGTCATGGACGGCACTGCGGTTTGACTTGAGCCAGACAGTCAAACACACACACATACACAATATAACAACTTATATCATGAGTCTGCAAACCCATAGATTCAATGAACAGCTTCATTTTCATCTAGTCGGCAGTTGTGGATCATCCTCGCTCCGCGCGCAGCTTGCCTCGATCAAATTACATCATAATTCTCAATTACATGATAATTTAAAAAAAAGGAAGCCTTATGGTGATTACATCAAGGAGGAAGGTAGAAGTACAATGGAATATGAGAGGGAGAGGTTCGCAGATCTCTATTTATTAATAAACAATAAACCACACACAATCACATTCCATATCCACAAATAATGCTCGTCCATGACCACCATGTGTTTTAGTTAAACAAACCACACATGAATTGCACATCAAATGGCTTAATAAAATTTTCGAAAATAATAATATTTTCAGGTTTCATAAAACCAGGGACCAAACAAAATTTTGGAGAATTTAGAATTTTTCGAAAATCAATTTATGCATGCTTAACTTAAATCGAATTTAAACAAGCATGATAATAACACATCAAATATGCACAACATTAAAATAAATGCACGTTAACTCCAAATAGACACATTTATAACATTCCATGCTAGTTAATTTTACATACATTAAAATTTTAATTTAACAATTAAATTCAGTCTCATTAATGTCAAGTCAATCTTACAATTAGATCATTTGACTGATTAACAACATTTGTTAAATTTAATTCCCATAATAAATATTATTTGGCCCTTTAACAGTGATAAAACATATCTTAAATTTAAGAATAAAATCTGATTTTAATTTTAAATTGAAATCTGTAATTTTAAAGGGTCAATTAATAATTAAAAAGGGAATAGAATGGGGTTAAAATAAAAAAGAAAAAGAGGCCAGTGGTCCAATGGTCCGGACCGGACCCTGGGCTGAGCCCAGCCGGTCCCTGGCTGGGACCCAGGTCCGCCCACAAGGGCGCGGACCTGGTCCAGGTCCAGGGCCGGCCTGGCTCGGACCCGGGGCCCAGCCTGGCCCATCGGGCCCGCCCCCCCCCCCCCCCCCCCCCACCCGAGCGCAGCTAGGAAACCCTAGCTGCGCGCAGGTGGGGGGGCGACGGCTCCCTGCCGCCGGCAACCTGCCCCGCAGGTGCCGACCGGCAGGGCCCGGACCCTGATGGGGGCCGCTGGCACCCAGGGGCACCGGCGACGGAGCCGGCAACCCCGGTTGCCGGCGGTTTCCTTTTAGAAATCCCCCCCCCCTTTCCTTTTATGTTTTCTGCAATTAAACCGTGGGTCCTTGATTTCAAACATCAAGAGGAAGAAGGAGGGGGCTCGGCCGTCCTCCCGTCGCCGGCCAAGGACTCTCCTGACCACCGACGATCATATGGGAGGAACTCCGCGTACCTGCGAGCCATCCCCAACGTTTGGGGTGCCCATGAACATGCCGTCGCGGTGTGTTCTTCGTCAAACGAAGAACACGAAATAACCCAAAGAAAAACCGATTTTAATTACAATATTTTACAGTAAATATGTTGTAATCATCGCACGATCACAACACATGAAATTAAAATCTAAACTATGCATGGAATCAATTATAAACGTATTAATTTGGAGACCGAAACGGCGAAAACACAGTAGAACCTGGCTCTGATACCACTGTTGGGATCGCTGTGTCGGGATCCGACCGAAACCCGCAGCAGAATAAAATATTCGGGATCGGATCTGTCCCATTTCGATCGTAGAAATAAAACCGGAGTAAATCGGATTTTCCTTGCGCGGATTCGAATCCGCGTTCGTTTTCCAGTTCCGTCGGAGCGATGCCGCAAGTCGCAAAGATGCCCGACCTCTAGCGGTATCCACACAGTTCTCCTCGCGATGGATCGTCCTCGCTTGCTGCGGCGTTCATAGATCCCGTCTGGTTGTGCGTAATCCGCTGTGACATGCGGATTCTGAATCTCCCGTCAGATGGAAGGCGGAGTTGTCGAGAATTGCACGCTCAGAAGAGAGAGAGAGAGAAAGAGAGAAAGAACGACGGCTAGGTCAGGGTTGCTGGCCCCCGACGTAGAATCTGTTCTTTTATAATAAGTCTATTTGCGGTTTTTCATAAAAACCCAGACTTGTCCGAAATCCTGTCGGATTATCCGTCGACTTGAGAACCATTTGCGTGTGACCCTCTAGGCCCAAATACCAGTCCAGTTAAAGGCCCATTAAGTCCAGTAACCCTTTACTGACCCACTGAATTAATTAATATCCTTATATTCAATTAATCAGCCGAATTTAATGTCCCACAATAAATTCAGACGGACTGTTGATCACGTTGGATGCCAAAAAACATCGCGTGATCCTGGATGGCACTGGGGTTATCGCAACCCTCTATTAGAACCTTTCTATCATCGGTTAGCACGCGGATATAATCCTTCATCCGTGCAATGTTCCCAAATCGGCCTAGGGCATGGTTTACTGTTAAACCCTATACGGTCGATTCACTTGAATCAGATGCCGCTAATCTAAATCCGATAACTCCTTATCGAATACAGAGTCCGCCTTGGGCAGGGACTTTAAGCGCATCATTTCCGGAACATTCTCGCTCAAACTACCGAGAGCGGATGATCCCGTATTGAACACACAATTATCTTCGAGGGCATTTCCCTGAACCCGATCGCTTGACTTATTGATAACCCATGGTTAGGGATTCGTTAGTCAAGGTCAAAGTTCAGAAACCTACCAACAAGATATCTTTGGCGTCTCAAGTCCAAGGATCATCCACGCAACCGTGACAAATGAATCGAGCTAGTTAACAGTGAGGTGATTACCATCCAGCGATTCATAGTCGGATCAGTTCAGTGAACTCATTCACCAATGAGCACCTACAGGTCCAGCATAGTGTCTCCACACAAGTGACTTATGGGATCAATCACCCTCATCATATGAGCTGAAGTAACCTATACTAGTCTATCCGAATGTTCGATGTCCTATCTCAAACATCCTATGACTAAGAACAATTAAGAACATATGTTTATAAGTCTTCGGTCCTGTAATTATGATCTCATCATAATCCGAAGACTGTTGCACATATTCATGGACTTCATCGTGATACGATAAACAGAGATCGAATTAATTACACACAATGAATTATTTTCATTTATTAATAATCTGAATAAGTACATAGTATCCGATTGGCTTTGAGACCATCTAATACTAACAATATGCAGGATGCACGAGATACTGTGATCATCGACCTCCGGGCCCACCTCCAGGATGCCGAGACCCAGCTGGAGCAGGTAGAGAAAGAACTTTTGATTTGGTATGTATGCATGCTTATGAAATGATTATTTTTAATATATTTTTGACGATTAACCACTGACGGTTGTCTTTTGGTGCAACGAACCGTCTATACCCAGGCGGCTCCCCCTTCACATGGAGCCTCATCCTCTGCCCTGCCTGCTGTTTATGTGGCTACCATTGCTGATCTCTATAGTCAACTCGCCTCCACCATCTATCGAGCTTCTCTTGCGGAGGAGGATCGGGCTACTCGAGCAAGTTCCATCCTTTTTCTTCCATTGTTGAACTTGAGTTACTTGATTATCTTGAATTGACAGTGTCTTCTTTTACAAGTTGTCGAGCTTCCGGAGGCCCTTCAGAGGGTTGAGATCAACGCAGCTCGAGTCCGTGTACTCGAGGAGCAGGTGGCCCGTCTCTCCACCGGGGATCTTGCATGACTCCAGGTTCGCATGGATATCTTGATCTACTTGATCCTATTTTTGGTAGAAGGGTCAAAGGGCATAGCTTTTAGTAACAAAGGTAATAATAATTGAATTGAAAAAAATAACGGAGTAAGATGCAGCATACAAGCATGCAAATGCTTGCTGAAAAAAAAGGATGAAGCATACCAAATGTTACAAGCAAATGCTAATTGAAATATTTTTTTTTTATTTTGAAATATTCATTTTGTTTGGGTTTTGGAACATGTATATATTTTTGGATTTTGAGATATGTACTTTTTTTTTATTTTGAAATATGTATATGTACTTTTTTTTTGGATTTTGAGATATGTATTTTTTCGGATTTTGAAATATATATTTTTTTCGAGTTTTGAAATATGTTTTTTTTTTTTGAAATATATATATTTTTTGGATTTTGAAATATATATTGTATTTGGATTTTGAAATATATATATATATATATATATTTTGGATTTTAAAATATCTATATTTTTTAAAAAAAATTTGGAATATTGTGCAAACTAAAAGACCAGCATGGTACTCAGATCAAAAGAACATATTCATTTATTAATTTAATTCCCAAATTGTTCTTTAATAATCTAACTTGGACCCATCGTGCTTGAACTTGCATTTCCATTCGTGATCCCATTTGATGATTTGATCCTTAGTCAATCTAGGTCGTTCCTTAAAACTTGGAGTACGCCTCTTCAGAAAGAAAGGAAGAATTGGTTTAGAAAGCCCATGAGAAGGTTCCGGAGACTTAAAAAGATGTCCCTTTCTTACCTTAATATATGATGGGGTTCGGTCACTTTCTTTCCGGGGTATTTATCGACCTTGCGTTCCCTTTTCATTTGATTTTATGGTCTTGATGTAACGTTTGTAGTGTAATGACCTTTTGATTTGACATTTAGCTTTTACCTTTTGCCTTTTCTTTTTCCTTTCATGGGATGGATCTCCCCCTTTTTTTTATGACGGCCTCCAACTAAGATGGCGAGTATTCTTGGTAGTCTATTCTAAGCCTCGTTCCGACATCGTGGGCAGAGAGTAAAAATAGAATTTTTTGTTTTAAAAAGAATGATTTGCACTTACACCCTCAGTCAAGCTTTCGGTATTTCTTTGGACTTCACATCTTTTGTTACTCACGAATCAAACGTGTCAGTATGTGTAGTAATGTGTTTGAATTAAATTATCCATACTGATAAGGAAATTTGAGTTTCTAAATTTTATGATTTCACTGGTCTTTGCACCATGCTGATCGACTCTTTAACCTAAGGGTAGTATTTCTTAAGATACAGACCGTTCCAAGGGTGAGCTAACTCTTGCCCTTCTGCATTAACTAGACAGTAAGCTTTACCAGGAAAAGCATGCGATACAACATATGGTCCTTCCCAATTGGGTTGGAGCTTAGAACGCGGACCACTAGGTTTTACGAAGATTCTTTTGATGACCATTTCACCAACTTTGAACTTACGTTCAATGACTTTCTTTGGATAAAAACGTGCTAATCTATTTTGATAAACTCTTGCATGATTAGCAGCTGACCATCTTTTCTCGTCTAAGAATTACAATTGAGCAAGGAGCGTTGAACGGTGTTCATCAATAGAAAATTCCTTATTCAATTATACTTTTAATGACGGTATAAGGATCTCGTATGGAACTACTGCCTCCGTTCCAAATGTTAAGGAATAAGGAATCTGCCCGGTGGGCATGCGGATTGAAGTTCGGTATGCCCATAGAGCCTTAATCAATTTTTCTGGCCAGTCTGTGAATTTATTAGACTTGCACATCTTTTTGATGATTTTTATCAAAGTCTTGTTAGTTGCCTCTGTTTGGCCATTGCCTTGCAGACAATAAGGGGATGAATGATGCAATGCAATTTTGTACCTGTCGTAGAGGTCTTTCAGTTCTTGTGACACGAACTGCAGTCTATTGTCGGTGACGATGGTGCTTGAAATTCCAAATCTTGTGATGATGTTCTTCATGATGAATTTGCAGACGGTTAATGCTTTGACTTCCGTGTACGCTTTAGCTTCCGCCCACTTGGTGAAGTATTCTGTTGCCGTGAGAATGAAGGACTTCTGCTTAATGCCAGAATCGGGATTGCCAAAGGATCCAATGACATCGAAAGCCCACATGGAGAAAGGCCATGGGGAGGAAACAGGATGGAGTGAAGATGTAGGAGAATGGATCTTATCGGTGTGAAGTTGACACTTGGCACACCTACGGACATATCCTACACAATCTCTTCCATGGTTGGCCAATAGAATACTTGTCTAAGGATCTTCTTTGCTAGCATCTGTCCATTAACATGGCCACCACAAACTCCAACATGAGCTCCTTCCATGATCTTCCAAAGCTCATCTTTGTCTAAACATCTTAGAAGAACTCTATCGAAACCTCTTTTATATAGTGCTCCCCCAACTAGGGTGTATCTCTGAGCAACTCTCCTGATAGCCCTTTTCTCCTCAACTGTGGCTTCTTCAGGATATGATTGATCTTCACAATATTTAGTAATTTCATAACACCATAGTTTCTGCTCATCATCCATCTCTTCTAATAGCTCCATTAACATAATCTCTCTCTTTTCCACAATATTTCCATCTCTGACTTTCTTCAGCAACTTCTCCTTAGTCATAAGGAATGAAGGGTCTTTCACGGCGGGTAAAAGACGCCTATGAACAATGATCAACTCGGATTGTCTGCTGATTGGAAAATTAAGAGATGATGCAAGTGAAGCTAGAGCGTCAACTAAGATGTTCTGATTCCGAGGAACATGGATGAAGATCAATTTAGTGAAAAGCTTTGCATAAGCAGAAGTAAGTTCTTGATAAGGCTTGAGCTTGGGATCAGGAGTCCAATATTTGGTTAACACCTGGCGGAGAATCAATTGTCTATCACCCACAATTCTGAGTTTGGTGGCACCATGGAGATGAGCAGCCTCGAGGCCAACAAGGAGTGCCTCGTATTTAGCTATATTGTTAGTGACTGGAAAGTCAAGCTGAAAAGCTTGTTGAATGGTGACACCTTCAGGTGATAACAGAACAATGCCAATACCCTTTCCATGTGAATTTAGAGCTCCGTCAAAATGCAGAGTCCACATATCATCTTTGATTCTGTCTATAGACATCAGTTCTTCATCCGAAAACTCCGATCGGACTGGATCAAAACAAGGAAGGGGGTGATGAGTGAGCTGTTCTGCTATGGCATAGCCTTTGATCACTTTTTGTTGAATGTAAGTGATATCAAATTGAGATAGAAAGCTTTGCCATCATGCTAACCTATCAGTAAGGACAGATTTCTCAAGGAGAAACTTGATCGGATTCATTCTAGCGATTGATGGATATAGGTGTCCTCTAAGCCAATCATAAGGCACTTATTTCAATCTGGTTCACTAACCAATGGCATTAAATTCATTATGTAGATTGGCATATTTGTAATTGCGCATAATGAAGTCCATGAATATGTGCAATAGTCATCAGATTATGATGAGATCATAATAATGAGACTGATGACTTATAAACACATATTCTCAATTGTTCTTAGTTGTAGGATGTTTGAGAAGGACATCAAACATCCGGTAAAACTAGTACAGGTTATTCCAGCTCATATGATGAGGGTGACTGATCTTGTTAGTTACTCGTGTGGAGACACAATGGTAAACCTGTAGGTGCTCATTGGGGAATGAGTTCACTGAATTGATCCGACATTAATCGCCAAATGGTAATTACCTGACTGTCAATCGGCTTGATTCATCGTCACAGTAGCGTGGTTGATCCTTGGACTTGAGACACCAAAGACACCTTGTCGGTGGACTTATGGACTTTGACCTTGACCTACGAATCCCTATCCACGGGATGTCTAATAGTCAAGGATCGGGTCCAGCGGAAGACCTTCAAAGGTGATTGTGTGTTCAATAAAGGATCATTCGCTCTCAGGTAACTGGAGAGAGAATGCTCTAGAATAGATCCGCAGGAGTTTCTGGCCATAGCAGAAATAATATCAGAAAAGAGGTTTTCGGATATTGTACAGCGGAGTCTGATTCAAGTGAGTTGACCATCTAGGGTTTGACAGTTGACCATACCCTAGGTTAACTCGAGAGCATTGTGCGAACGAAGGATTATAGCTACGCGGTAACTGTGGACGGACAGGTTCCATGAGTGGGTTGCTCAACCCGATTACCTTCTGGGGTCATGCGGTATTGCTTGGCACCCAACTTGATCGGAAGTCCGACCGAATTTACATGCGATGTTGATTCGGTTAAGTAATTAGTTGATATATAGATATTAATTAATTACAATAAGTCAATAACTAGTTATTGGACTTAACGGGCTGAAAATCAGACTGGTTAATGGGCCTAGAGGGGCACACTCAATAAGATTCCCAGTCGGTGGTACTTAAGTGAGATTTATATTAATTCGGAGACTTTTGTAAAAAGGCGTGCCGACTTAATATATATACGCACTGTTGAGAAACCCTGGGCCAAGCTCCAGGATTTCCCCATACTGGTCGTTACCCCTCCTTTCTCTCTCCTCCTCTGGGCGCCCCATTCGAGGTGCCGGAACTGTCTCCGTCTCCGCTGCACGTGATTCCTGAAAGTCGGAAATTCCTGTCCGCGGGTTTACGGACATCGTTACGACAACGGATCTTCAGCGAGCGAGCTGATACGGACGATCGCGTGGATACCGCTGGAGGCCGGACGCTTGTGCGGCTCACGGCATCGCTTCGACGGAACCGAGACGGAAGCGGATTCGAATCCGCACACGGTAATTAGATTACGACCCGTTTCTTTCGGTTTGCGTTTTTCGTTCTGAATCGGATTAGTGGGCATCGGGTAGGATAAATTTTTGTTCATCGTTTCCGCTGCGTTATCCACGTCCCGCCCAGATCCAAACAGCGATAAGGTGGACTTCATGGGCTAAAAAGTAATGCTTCAATTTTTAAACCACCCATACAAGTGCTGCACATGTTTTCTCCATCATTGTGTATCTCCGCTCAATGGGGTTGAGAAGTTTAGGGAGATAGTAGGCTGCCCTCTCCTTTCCTTCTTCATCCTCTTGTGCTAGGACAGTCCCAACCGCATCATCCAAGACAGAAATATATCGTATCAATGCTTTGCCCAGAGATGGTGGTCTCAAAACATGAGGACTTGCCAAATAATTCTTCAATCCATCAAACACCTCCTGACACTTATCGTCCCAATCGAATTTGACTCCCGGCTTGGTGAGCTCGTAGAACGGCTTACATCTTTGTGAATGTTGGGAGATAAATCGGCGAATAAACTGCAATCTCCCGATTAATCCTCTTAACTCTTTCAAGTTCTTGGGAGGTGGCATTTCTCTAATAGCCTTTGCCCTGTTGGGATCGATCTCAATTCCCCGTTTACTGACAATGAATCCAAGTAGTTTCCCTGAGGATACCCCAAATACACATTTCTTAGGATTCATCTTCAACTGATATTCTCTTGATCTTTCTAACACTTTTGCCAAAACTTTGGCATGCTCAGCCTTAGTCTTAGATTTCACTAACAAGTCATCCACATACACTTCTAGGTCGATATGCATCATGTCGTGAAATATTGCCATCATAGCCCTCTGATAAGTAGCTCCAGCGTTCTTTAACCCAAAGGGCATGACGACATAACAATATGTATCCCAAGGTTTTGTGAATGATGTCTTTTCTTGATCTTCTTCTGCCAATTTGATCTGATTATATCGTGAGAATCCATCCATAAATGATAGAGTTTCATAGCCAGTCGTATTATCGATGAGTACATCAATGTGAGGCAATGAAAAATCATCCTTAGGACACGTCCGGTTCAAATCTCAGAAGTCAATACAGATTCTGACCTTCCCATCTTTCTTCATAACCAGGACTATATTGGCCACCCATTGTGGATAGAGGACTACTCTAATGAATTTGGCTTTATGTAACTTATCGACCTCTTCCTTCATCTTCAAAGCCATTTGTGGGTAGAATCACCTTAACTTCTATTTAACTGGACTAGCTCCATCCTTTAATGTCAACCTGTTTTCCACTAGTGATGAGTCTAACCCCGGCATATCCTCATAACTCCAGGCGAAAGTGTCCTTATAATCCTTAAGAACTTGTACCATTGCCTTCTCATCCATTTTAGAAAGATTCTTGCTAATGAGGACAACCTTAGGTTCGTCTTCAGTCCCTAGATTGAGTTCTTTGATGGGCTCTTCTACGGTAGCTGAGGGTTCATCGAATCTTTTTACTCCACTGGCATATGCCTCAGCCGCGTCCTCGTCATCTTCCTCATCTTCAACAATGGGGTCTTTTTCGTATATCAATTCATACACCCCATATTCATCATTAACTGACTCATCATCTATACAATCTTCTAGCATCTGAATAGGATTCTCTAACAGCTGAGGGATCATAGAGCAAGAAAGACATTTAAATGTTAAATCCTGGAGGTATCTATCTGGAATTTGTTTAGCCTTATATTTTCTAGACTTCCTAACTTGACTAACCTGCCTAGAACTAGACTCCCTAACGTTGCTAGACTCCCTAACTTCACTAGACTCCCTATCCTGACCTAATGCGGATGAAGAAGGATGAAAATTATAGGATACATGAGGAAATACAGGAGAATCCTCCTTAGGGGAGGGACAGAGTAGATCTAGAAGAGAATCTTGACCGAACGACCCGCATGATGGGGTACAATCGGACAAATAGGAAGTTTCCTCAACAAGGATCTGGGAGAAATTTGTTGCCAAATTGGCTTTTTTTTTTATAGAAAAGATGAATTAATCATAAAACAAGAATGTAGGTGAATAGGAGGAGAATGATGGAGGAAGCGGCACCAAGGCCAAAGGATTGGGAGGATCATACAATAGTATGTCCCAGATTAAATCATAAATCCTCTCTAGATCGAGAGGAGGTTGAGGGATAAAGTCCTGCAGGAACAAAGTGATCATGATGGGCGGAGCCCGTGGAATATCTTCAGTAATGACCTACGACCAAGTCGGGGTTAGAAGCAGAGTGCGGAATAAGATATAGAGTGTGAAAATATAAGAGGGATAAGTCCCCCTCCAAAGAATATCCGTGGTATAACCAGCTTCATAGGGGTCATCTGGCTCCCTTTCATCTATTTCCTCAGACAACAGAATTCTTTTGTCAAAAATGGCACCGGGCCCTTCAATTAGCTCATCTATTTGTGGCGGCCACTTTGGTTCTGAAGGATCAAGAAATAGTCTGTTTAATGCAATGTACAGATCCCTTAAGTCAAACCATCGGTACCATTCACACTCAGATCTTAGAACTTCCTCCTTTTCATTGGCCGTAGAGCCTCCAAGGATTGGTATGTCAACAATTCTAAACAATGTCTGGCCAGGTCTCTTCCATATATGTCATGGAGATCAAAACAGGAAGTGATGACCACTGTGTTATCATGACAGATCACGGGCCCCTTGACGAAATGTGTGTATAAGGTCCATGTTAAGGGGTCCCGACCTTCTTTACATGGTGAAGACATTGTTTCCCAGACCTTCTGGCCGTCTTCATTTTCTTCTTGTTGAGTAATGTCGTGCCTTACTTTTCTTGGCCTATAGCCTAGGCCATTTCCAAGTATCCTTCGGTTGTCACTAAGGGGCGTGGTTCTACCTTGTAATTGCATGCCTAAGCCCTTTCCAAGCTGATAACCACCCTTAATCATTATTCTCCAACCAGGGGTACTCATGCACTTCCCCCGCTTTATGGCATCCAGTGGGTAAGGAGTAAGAGTGGCAGCCTTTAAAGGATCTGCCACAGGATGATAGACCTGTAATACCGACAAAAAAGGTTGTCGGCCAGGTGAAGGAGTTGGCTTGATATTCAAGGAGTGAGCAGTAGTAACTTTAATGACTCGTCCTTTATAGGGAAATTTGAGGCACTGATGATTCGTAGAAGGAATTGCCTCAAGGGTTTTAATATAAGAATGGCCCAAAATAGCCTTCAAGGAAGGATCAATTTCCAAGATATAAAATTTGACCTCAGCATGACATACATGTCCTAACTCTACTTTTAAATAGACCATTCCCAAAGGGGAACGGGTGGAGTTATCATAGGCTGTAACAGAAATGGGGCTAGGCATCCATTTTTCCTTCGGTACACCACATAGTTCCAGGGTATTCGGAGGCAGGACATTAATTGAAGCCCTCGTATCAACCAGGCATGTGTCTATGGCCTTTTTGCAGATATTGACCGTAATACTCAGAGCCATGCTCCTGGCTGCTAGTGGTGCTAGTTCCGAAATATGAAATAAGATAGAGGGCTAATCCTCCTGCGGAACTAGTAATGCGGCGTTCTTCTCTACTGACACGTCTTCGTTGACCATCACTTTTTGTAGGTATTCCATCAGAGCTTCTTGATGGGTCTTCGATCTCTTGATCAACTCAAGCACAGATATTCGTGCCGGTGTTCTGTCCAGTTGCTTCTATAGGTCATATTGAGTGCCTGGTGCACTCTCATCGTTATGCACTTCCTCTAGTGGCTGTGATGGGCCGTCTCTGACTGTAGATTGAGGAAAGACCTTATTGAAGATCCTCCCACTCTGGAGTGCATGTTCTTCACTAGTGGAAGGGCCGGGTGATAACTTAAGCACCGCAGGGCTGGTAGATGGCATAGATGGTGTGGATGGTTGGTATACGGGTGATGGCGTGGGGTTAGTTAATGGTGGCATGGTGTGAAAGAGGGGTTTAGAGGGTTGGATAGTGGTGTGGTAAGTGGTGGCGCAGTTGAAGTGGGGAATGGTACGCAAAGTAATCGTTTGGATGGTTGTATGGTATTTGGGTAGGCGTTGGTGGTGGTAGACGATGTGGGGAATGGTACGCGGGGCAATGGTTTGGATGGCATGAGTGATGCGTAATTAGCTTACGGTAGGTTATTTGATGGAGGTGTGGTGGCGTGGGGGGGTAATGGGTTTAAGGAAAGCGTGCGGTGGTGATGGGTTAATGTGCGTGGGTAAACGGTATGCGGGTGTTGGTATTGGTGTGATGGTAATGAGTTGTGGTTTAGGTACATGGAGGGTGTGGCGTGGTGGTTGCTCAGTGGTGCTCGGAGTGTGACCCGTTGAATAAATAGAGGAAGAGTCGTCTATCTTCCACTGTTGCCCTCGATTAGCCTTAGACTGGCTATTTGTTAAACTGGGGGCAACTTGATTTTGGTGTTGGTGTTTCGGAAGTGGGTTATGCACTATGCCCATGTTCGGGGGTGCTGCCGCCTGTGCCGGTGCTCTTGGTTGTTGCTGTTGTTGGGGTTGTTGTTGTTGTTGCTGGGGCCTTCTCGCCTTCAAGGCGGATATATACTTCCTCATTTCTTCCCAATCAATGCCTCCCTGCTCATTGAGAGCATGGATATAATCTCGAAATTGGAAGTAGGCATCTATTGTGTGCCCAGGTTGTCTATGGAAGTAACAATACCTGGAAGTGTCGGCATTTTGGCGCCAAACTGTTTTTTCTCTTGGCAAAACCAAGGCATTGGCTGCCATTAAAGCATTGAAGATATCTGACAAGGGTTCTGGAAGGACTGGATATTCAGTCCTTTTCGGGCCTGGAGGCTTCCTCTGTTGGTTATAATCAGCAGGAGGAGGTACATTATGGTACGCGGCGGTGCGCGCGGCTGGTACTGTTGTTGTTGTGGGGACTGGTACTGTAACTGTCGTTGTGGCTACTGTTGTGGCTGATGTTGTGGCTGCTGGTTCAGCTGCTGTGGCTGCTGGTACTGTGGCTATTGATATTGTGGATTTGGCTGCTGGGGTTTCTGATACTGTGGCTGTTATTGTCTATAACCCTGCTGGTTCGGTGGTCTTTGGCCTGCGAACTGGGGCTGATTGTTGTTCATGGTGCTAATCTGCTCATGAGAGAGCGTGCCCTCAGTTGTTGGACCCGTGCTAGGAGAATTTGGCACGGCTGGCTTCCGAGGTGGAGGCCTGCTAGGTCGGTGAAGATCAAAGACACTAGAGAATGTAGCATCCTTAAAAGCATTCTGACAATGACGTGTCCTTTCATAGAGCTCTGTCATACTGGTCAAGTTGTTCAGGGCGAGGACTAGTTTAAACTGAAGTGTAGTATTGGAAATCAACATCTTTACTTGCTTGGACTCAAACAGATGATCTTTAACTTTTTCTGCCATGCCCCTCCATCTATCAGCAAAACTGACGAATTCGTTGTCGGGCTTCATTTTTTCTGCTATCAGGCCAGTAATGGACAGAGAGGGTGCAACTCTATCTTGATATCATTGAATGAATTTTCGTGATACCATACCATAGTCCTCTACTTCAGATGGCTCTAAGGAAAAGAACCATTCGAGGGCTGGTCCCTCTAAAGATTTCCTGAACAAAAATGCCAACGACCTCTTGTCGTTTTGCCAGAAAGATGACTCATACATGAACTCCTTCAAATGAGTGAAGGGGTTACCAGTACCATTGTACTTTTGGTATACTGGCATTTCGGAGGACGGCAAATGGAACACGGGCAGACTTGTCAGGTTAATCTCAGGTGCAGCTTTAAGTCCCATCATTTTCTGAAAATTATTAAATTGCTCATCCATACGCTCCATCTTTGTGAGCAAAGCTTGAGTCGTTGGATCGACTGGAGGAGGGGGAGGTGGAGGTACATGATAGGCCTGTTGCCTAGAGTATGTAGGGCATGGGGGACAATAGGGTTGAGGTCCGGCAGCGCTTCCGTCATGCCCGAGGGCATTTTGATACGTTGGCGTAGGCGGTCTAGCCGATTGCCTCGAGGAGGACAATTGTGGCCCAGCTGGCCAAGAAGTTGAAACCTGGAGGCCTTCCATGGCCTGGTGAATGAAGGAAGCAAGATGGGGAGGTGGTTGAGGAATAACAGGGGGAGCCGTAGGATTCGGCTCGGTAGACTGTATGGGCGTCTTCCCCTTCAAAATAGACTGGATCGCCTCGAGCTGGTGAGGATCCAAATGGGAGGCCATAACTCCCAGGGCGTTGACCATATCAGATGGATTGGAAGATGAGGGCTCATTCGGGTTCATGGCCTCCTCAAAGACAGGATTAGAAACCGCATGCACGTGCGGAGGAAGATCAACACCAGAATTGTGTTGATCATGGACAAAAGGAGGAGGGATAAGAAGGTTTCTCTCATGTTCAGATGGATAAGAATGAGGATCATGGGGGGCATTAGCATCTCCCCCATTTTCATAGTGATAATTAGATTTAAGAGGGGCATTAGCATCTCCCTCATAGTTGACCATACCTCCCGAAGCCATGCTCAAATCCTTACCTGATCGAAGTAACATGATGTCAGATTTTTTTTTTCAAAGATTTGCAGACAAGTCGTACAAAGATTAAGCAAACAAGTGGATGTTTAACGTTATTTTATGATTTCTTATTAGGTTATTTGGATTCAATTAATCACAAATTCACTCAAGGGATAGGATCCTAGTTTCAATTCAATTTCCACCGTTATACTCTATGGCTTTCTCTCACAACGTTATGAAGAATCTAACCAATACTTCGATTGGTACAACCAGCCCGATGAACAAGGAGCAATACCTTGATTTTGGGGACTTACGGAGGTCTTTAACGCCAACCACTCTAGTCTGATCGAGGGACCGACCCAATCAGAGAGAGGTGAAGACGTCAAGAAAGGTGTTCCTATGGGAAAAGGGAGGTGTTAGCCCCAGTGCGTATGACCTGTGGCCGAGATGGCCTCTAATGCTTATTATGTAATGTGTAGTAGCAAGTAGATCAGAAATATGAGAACTGAAGAAAAAAAAACAAGAAACTGCCTGAATCGCGTCGCTGTGCGTCGACGCTATTCAAAACAGAATCTTATTTTTCTCGCAGAAGCTCAGGTAGCAGACAGTAGAGAATTTGGCCTAAAAGGCGTCTGGGTAGGGCGACGCGTTAGAGAATTTGGCCTAAAAGGCGTCTGGGTTGGGCGACGCGTTATGAAATGCGTCGCTGTTCTTGGATGCTTTTAAGGTTGCAGAATCAACAATTCAGGAGGAATTTCTGGATTGATTCCTCCTCAAACAACAGAATAAAAGTAGTAAATAATTAGCTCATGCGAATCTTTTTTTATTTCAATTTTTAACAGGATAATTTATCATGTGAACAACAAAAACATTCAATCAATCACACATGCTTCTTATCGCAATCACAACTCTTCAATCAATCAAATGGGGAGGGCAAGATCTTGCCGCAAGGGTGTGCACGTGGTGCACGTGGGAATAACAACTAAACTAAAAAAAAAAACTCACCGATCGGTGAGGGCGTGTCGAGAGACACAGGTGGTGCACCGTGGGTGTCCGATTGTTAAAAGCAAGAACAAAGATTAAAAAGATGGTGAGACCAAGTCCTACCCTGATCGCCAAAAAGCTGTGAGTGCTCAAATCAGGGGTATGATTATCATGAAAATTTATGTTGATTATGTGACAAATAAACCAATTAAAAACTAAGTGAAGGTGATCGCCATAAACTTTTAACTAAAAAGTTCCAAAAGACAAAGATTGATCGCTTACCTATTTTAGAATTGGGAGATGTTGGAGTCCTTGATTCTCCTCCTTCAGCTGGCTGAAGAAAGAGAGCCCTTTTGACTTTGTTCTTACTTTAGATGCTTATGGGACTTTGAAGATCATCTAGATTTCCTTTCCTTGTTAATTCGCTCCTCTTGATCTTTTTTCAACCTTGCAAAGAAGAATAAAAAGAAAGAGGGAAAGAACAATAAGAACTTAAATATATATAGTATCTGTCACAATAATAATTCTAATCATGCAACTAAACAAATGAACTCACTTGCTTGTGGTCTTTGAAACCCCTTAAAACATGGATTGAAAATTATATGCTAGTGAGTGTGTGTTGCATGGAGTGATGTGATGAAATTATGATGCTAATGTGATAAAAATATGAAAAAAATTAATTAAGAACTAAGTTGGATGGCTCCTGGAAAGCCTTGGTTCTTGAATGGATCTTGAAAGGACGAAGAAGCGATGAAGAAAGGATGAAGCTTGCTTCAAGGCTCCTGGAAGTAGTAGCAGCACCTCGATCCTTCAGCGTTTGGACGTCGTCTCTCTCAAAGAATCACACCGATTATCACTCAACTTTCAAGAATTATCACTCTTATCACTAACTTTTTAATGGCCAAGGACTTGGGTATTTACAGGCTTAAGTTCACGCATTCCCGGTTACTTAAAGATTAACATAAAGGAATTTGAAGCTAATCCAACCAAGAAACAGATAAATACAGCCTAATTCATCATTATCTGTAATTAACTAAAACGGGTCTCCCATGGGAGACGTCTTTTAGCTTAATTAAGATAAGGATAAACATCGGGAAGAAGAAACAGAAACAACTTAGGAAACTTAAATGGCATTATGCATAGCAGACGTCTTTTAGTTCATTAATAAATTAATTAAAAATCAGATTAAAAATCAAAATAAGAATATAACCCTAAATGGCGTCTCCACATGTCGACGTCTTTTAGAATTTTTCGTATTTGATTAAAAATCTGAGTTAAAATTAATTTTTTTTAATAAACTTAAATTATGTCTGTCTAACCGATGTCATTTAGACAATTAATCAAAAAAATAAAAATTAACTAATGATTAAATATCAGACCATTTTGAGGCATTATTATATGACATGAAATTTACTCAAAATGATGTCAAATTAGGATGTCTACACCCGTTGCCGGAACATCAAAACCAAATTGCCCCCATTTTGACTGGTAGCTAGTCTGAGGCTAGTAGAGGGCAACAATGGAAAGTAGAGGATTCTTCCTCTATCTATTTAACAAGTCATATGTCAAGCACTGCCGAGCAACCGTCTCGCCGCATTCTCCGCATACCCAAACCACAATCCATCATCATTAAACCCATTCCACCCTCCACCATCATATCCTCACCAAGCAACCCTTCTCAAAACAAATATACACCCCTCATGCCATCTGAACCATTACTCCGTATACCATTCCCTACATCATCTACAACAACCACTCACCCCGATACCATACAACCCTCCAAACCACTCGTCCGCATAGTACCTCCACCAAATAACCCATCGCCTTCACCTATTTATCACCACCCACAACCCTCCAAACCATTCATCCGAGTCTCCTTACCTCCATCAAACAACCCACCAACGCCCCCTTACCAAACCATTACACCTTCCAAGCCACTCCTCAACACGGTTCAAGATAATGCCTGGAGCTTCCGCTATTAAAGAACATGCGCTCCGAAGCGGCCAAATATTCAACAAAGTGTTCCCCAAATCTACGGTGCGAGATGGCCCATCACAACCGATAGAGGAAGTCCAAAATGAAGAAAGTATACCTGGTACTCACTATGACTTGTTGAAACAACTGGATAGAACACCGACATGCATTTCTATATCAGAGCTGATCAAGAGATCCAAGGTCCATCAAGAAACCCTGATGGAAACAACGGGTAATGGTCAGCAAAGATGTGCCAGTGGACAAGATCACCGCATTGTTGGTACCCCAGGGGGATCAACCCTCTATATCCTTCCATACTTCTGAACTGGCACCATTAGCAGCGAGGAGCATGGCGCTAAGTATAACTGTCAACATATGTAGAAAGACTATGGATACATGTCTAGTAGATATCGGGGCATATATTAATGTGCTACCACCAAGAATTCTGGAGCTTTGTTCATTCTCGAAAGAATTGCTTCCTTCTCCCATTTCTGTCACAGCCTATGATAACTCTAACCGTTCCCCTCTGGGCATGGTTTATTTGAAGGTAGAGTTAGGCCCTGCTTGCCATGCTGAAGTCGAATTTCATATTCTCGAGATCGACCCTTCACTGAAAGGCATACTTGGTCGTCCTTACATCAAGTCACTGGAGGCGATTCCATTAACAAACCACCAATGCCTCCAGTTCCTTCACAAAGGACGTATCATCAAAGTCACCAGTATGCCTATCCTTGCTGCAACCCACTCGTTGAACATAAGTCCCCATCCAGTCCCTCAGAAGCCGACCATCTCTTTATGCCAAACCTATATCCTTTCAGTAGAGCCCTTTAAGCATACCACACCTACATCTTACTCGATCGATGCCGTAAAGCTGAAGAAGTCCATGAATACCCCAGGTTGGAACATCATGCTGAAGGTGGGATATCAACCTGGAAAGGGTCTGGGCACCCGGTTGTAAGGAAGGATTAAACCAGTGATAGATGAGAGAAGGGTACCTGGCAGCGGCCTTGGCTACATGTCGGAGAAAGTGAGGCATAATATTGTGGAGCAATAAGAAGGTGAAGATGGTCAGAAGATATGGAAAACAATGGTTACCCCCTGCAAAGAAAATCGGGACCCTTTGACTTGGACCTTGCCTACTCATTTTGTTAAAGGGCCCGTAATTCAACATGACCACTGTAAGGTATCGTCAAGAACGCAGCAGAAATAAAAATGATTCCATTGTATCGGTTGCTGGGGTTGTAAAACGGACATTAAAACTAACGCGGGAAGAACAGTTCTTCACCTTTGCGGGGTTTCGAATCTCCCGTGGATGATGCCGACTCGTTAATCGCGCACGCGCACGATCTCTGGAGGTATCCACACGAGTTCCCGCAGCAGACGCGACTTCCTCCTCGAATCGAGTGCTCCGACCAGATCTCAGATCCACCATGCGCGGAGAGAGACAGATCCACTCCGAGAAGGAGAGAGAGAGAGGAGAGAGAGAATCTGGGGAGTAAAAATTCGTCCAACTAACTTTTTACCACTCCCCCTTGGCCCTCCTTATATAGAAATAAGGATAAGCACAAGAGTTAATCCTCATGATTATCCAAGAGTTTGGCCTTGGATAATTCTCCATTAAATCTTCATGTTTATCCTGCAGCTTTTCACAAAAACCCAGATAAGCATGAAATTTAACATCTCTCACCGTCTGACGAGAACTCTTATGTGTGTGACCCTCCAGGCCCATATATCAGTCCGGTTGCAGGCCCATTAAACTTAGAACTGTTTCTTGAGTTTAATATTTATTCATTAACATTTAAACATCGCATGTTAAATGATTAATTTAATAAACAAGTAAATTATCATCCGATGATTAATTCACTTGGCCTTCTGATCATGAACAGCACCAAACACTACCTCATGATCCCAGAAGATATAAGGGATACTGATCCCTTCAATTGAACCTTTCCGTCTGCAGATGCCGCACAGATATAATCCTTCACTCATGCAATGTCCCGATAACGCAAGGGTATGGTTTTATAGTCAAACCCTCTATCGCATTATCCAGATGGATTCCAGTACACAGTTAATATCTAGAAAGACATCTCTTTCATTTGACCCTGGCCAGGGATTTCTGTGTACACATCCATGGGACATTCTCTCTCCAGTCTTATACCAAGAGTGAGTGATCCCTTGTTGTTCACTCAATTACCTTCGCAAGCTTTCCACTGTATCTGAAAGACCGATTATGGTGGACTTAATGGTTAAAGTCCACGAGTCAGAGAATCAAGATACAATGGTCCACAAACAAGGTATCATTGGTGACTCAGGTCTAAGGACCAACTGTGCTACTGCAACGATTGAATTCCCTGGTTGACTAATAGGTATAATTACCATCCAGGAATTCTTATTTGGGTCTGTTCAGTGAACTCATTCTCTAATGAGCACCCACTTGTTTGTCTTAGTGTCACCACACGAGTGAATGTGAGATCATTCACCCTCATCATATGAGCAGACATAACTTGTGTCGATCTTATTGGATATTTAATGTCCATCTCAAATATCCTATGATCGAGAACTATTTAAGACAATTGCCTTAGGATATTGATCTCACTATCACGATCTCATCATGATTCAATATCCCATACATTTGTCTATGGACCTTCATTACGATAGTCGTTTGCGAGAACTATTAAATGAAGAAATAATTGCCTTTATTAATAATCTGAACTAGAATGTACAATGATTGGCTATGAGGCCACCCAATTCTAACATTCTCCCACTTGGACTATAGCCAATCACCCATGTGTCTAAGTCCCATAGACTTAAGGTGACGTTCTAAATTGTTTTGAGACAATGGCTTAGTCAAGGGATCTGCTACATTATCTTCAGATGAGACTTTCTCAACTACTATATCTCCTCGGGCGATGATCTCACGAATCAGATGAAATCGTCTCAGAATGTGCTTTGACTTCTGATGTGATTTTGGCTCCTTCGCTTGAGCTATTGCCCCATTGTTGTCACACAATAATGGAACAGGATCTGAAATGCTTGGAACGACTCCAAGCGCCGAGATGAACTTCTTCATCCAAACCGCCTCCTTGGCCGCTTCAGCTGCAGCAATGTATTCTGCTTCGGTCGTCGAATCTGCAGTAGTTTCCTGTTTGGAACTCTTCCAACTTACTGCACCTCCATTTAACATGAACACAAATCCAGACATGGATTTGCTGTCATCCATATCCGACTGGAAACTCGAGTCAGTAAATCCTCGACGTTCCAAGTCGTTTCCTCCATAAACGAGAAATAGATCCTTAGTCCTTCTCAAGTATCTAAGGATACATTTCACAGCATTCCAGTGTTCCTCACCTGGATCAGCCTGATATCTACTAGTGACACTTAATGGATGTGCCACATCAAGCCTAGTACATAGCATTGCATACATGATAGATCCTATTGCCGAGGCATAAGGAACTCTATCCATGTATGCTCTCTCTTCAGGTGTCTTGGGAGACTTTTCTTTAGAGAGATGAATTCCATGCCTCATAGGAACGAGGCCTCTTTTGGAATTTTCTATGCCAAACCTTTTGACTATGGTATCTATGTACATAGATTGGGATAATCCAAGCATCCTTTTGGACCTATCTCTATAGATCCTTATTCCCAGAATATAGGATGCTTCTCCCAAATCTTTCATGGAGAAGTTTTTGGATAACCAAGCCTTTACTGATGACAACATTCCTACATCATTCCCAATGAGTAGAATGTCATCAACGTAAAGTACCAAAAAGGTAATTGCGCTCCCACTGACCTTTTTGTATACACAAGGTTCATCTTCATTCTTAATGAAGTCATAAGATTTGATTGCTTCATCAAATCTTAAGTTCCAAGTTCGGGATGCCTGCTTTAATCCATAGATGGATCTTTGCAGCTTGCATACCTTGCTTGAATGCTCTTTGGAAGTGAATCCTTCAGGTTGTATCATATACACCTCTTCTTGAAGGTTCCCGTTAAGGAATGTTGTTTTCACATCCATTTGCCATATTTCATAATTATAGAATGCAGCGATAGCAAGAAGTATTCTGATTGACTTAATCATGGCAACTGGAGAAAAGGTTTCGTCATAGTCAACACCTTGCCTTTGACGATATCCTTTTGCTACAAGCCTTGCCTTGTATGTGTCAATATGTCCATCTGCCCCGATCTTTCTTTTAAAGATCCATTTACTGCCAATAGGCACCATACATTTTGGCAGATCAACCAAGTTCCAAACTTGGTTGGCATACATGGACTGAATTTCAGAATCCATTGCCTCTTGCCATTTTTCTGATTCATGACTATTTATGGCTTCAAGGTAGGTTTGAGGATCATCATCCTCATTTAAGTGCACTTTTGGTTTGCCTTCATCGATATGTCCAACATATCTTTCAGGCTGCTTAGGCACTCTACCTGATCTGCGAACCTTTTGTGTATCATCTTGAACAAGTTCTTGAGTCCATGGTTCAGTAGATGAACCAGTGTTGATTTGTGAGTCCAGAATTTCTTCCAATTCTATCTTGCTCCCACTGTCTTCTTTTGAAAGATATTCTTTTTCTAAGAAGATAGCTCTTTTTGCGACAAACACCCTTTGATCGCTAGGCTGATAGAAGTAATATCCAAAACTCTCTTTTGGATATCTCACAAATCTACATTTCTCTGTCCTGGAATCCAGTTTGTCTGGATCATGTCTTTTGACATGTGCAGGACAATCCCAGACTCTAACATGCTTAAAGTCTGGTTTCTTTCCTTTCCATATCTCATATGGAGTGGAAGGTACTGACTTACTGGGAACTTTGTTCAACAGATATGCAGCAGTCATCAGTGCATATCCCCATAAAGAGATTGGAAGTTTGGCATAACTCATCATGGATCGCACCATATCTAATAGAGTACGATTTCTCCTTTCCGATACACCATTTAACTGAGGTGTATAGGGAGGAGTCCACTGAGACAAAATACCATTATCCTTAAGATATTCTGTGAATTCTGTACTTAAGTATTCACCCCCTCGATCTGATCGAAGAGTTTTAATACTCTTTCCAGTCTGGTTCTCAACTTCGTTTTTAAACTCTTTAAATTTCTCAAAGACTTCTGACTTATATTTCATTAAATATATGTAGCCATATCTTGAGAAATCATCTATAAATGAAACAAAGTATGAGTAACCGCCCATAGCATGAGTGGACATTGGACCACATACATCACTATGTATTAGTTCCAATAAGTCTTTAGCTCTTTCTCTATGTCCTGAGAATGGAGCTTTGGTCATCTTTCCCATGAGACAAGCTTCACAGGTTGCAAATGATTCATAATCAAATGGATCAAGATATCCATTCTTTTGCAACCTTATGATCCTGTTCTCATTTATATGACCTAGCCTACAATGCCATAGGTACGATTTATTCACATCCTTATCTAAGCATTCAAGAGAATTATTTACCAGACAAACATCATATGAAATATCAAGTAAATATAATCCATTCAATAAATACCCGGAAGCAAACAATTTGTCTCATTGATAAATTGAACAACCTTTATTCTCTAGTTTCATAGAATATCTTTGTCTATCTAAACATGAAATAGATATGATATTCCTAATAATGGTTGGAACATAATAACAATCTATCAGTTCCAAGGAGTCTCCTGACGGCATCTGAAGTCTTGCTGTCCCCACAGCTAACGCAGCAACTTTTGCTCCATTCCCGAGCCTCAGATCCACATCTCCGCGGTTCAATCTTCTCTTACTTGTTAACACCTGCAAGTTATTGCAGATATGAGAAACACATCCAGTATCTAATACCCAGGATGTTGATTCTCTATAAGACAAGTTAAGATCGATAATGAGAATACCTGAAGCTTCACCAAGCTTCTCCTTTACTTTTTCTGCAAGATAAATCTTGCAGTTTCTCTTCCAATGACCTTCTTTATGGCAGTGGAAACACTGACCTTTATCATTGACTTTAGCTTTGTCCTTTTGTGCCGCCGGTTTGCTTTTCACTTGCTTCTTAGGCTTACCTTTCTTAAAGGTCTGTCCAGCTTTTCTTTTCTTGTTTGTCTTACCAACAAGCATTACACTTGGCTTATCTTTCTGGATAGTGCCTTCTGCTGTCTTCAACATGTTGAGCAGCTCAGCAAGTGAAACTTCAATTTTGTTCATATTGAAGTTGATAATGAATTGTGAAAATGAATCTGGAAGGGACTGTAGGATTAAGTCAATGCTCAGGTCATTGTTCATAACAAAGCCCAGCACAGCAAGCCTCTCAATCCACTCTATCATCTTGAGCACATGAGTTTGCACAGATGTGCCCTCGCTCATTCTGGTCCTGAACAATTTCTTAGATATCTCATATCTTTCTGTTCTGGATTGTTCACCAAACAACTCTTGTAGGTGATTCAGAATGGTCTTAGGTTCCATGTTATCATGCTGTCGCTGCAGTTCATTATTCATTGAACCGAGCATATAACACTGGACCTTGACAGAGTCCTCCTTCCAATTTTCATACATCATTAATTCATCTTCGTTAGCATTATCACCGGGTTGCACTGGATCTGGTTGATCCAGGACATAGGCTAGCTTTTCGCACCTGAGGACAATCTTCAGGTTGCGTAACCAGTCAATGTAATTTGGTCCCGTGAGTTTATTTGCATCAAGTATGCAACGGAGGGGGTTAGGTGACGACATAGCGACCTACATGGAAATATATAAAATGAGCAGATAGTTCTTAAAATCAGATTTAGGACTTTTAATCTAGATTTATGCTCCCACTATTTTTCGGCGATCTGTATTACCCTCTAAGATACAGAACGGGAGATTCCGGTGATCTCCTAGTGGGGATCAGAATCCTTCGGGCAACATGCATGTGACCTTGTGGTAGCACAACAAATCACATCAAGTCCCTTAGGCAGTCAACTCTTGACAGTTGCAACGATTGCAATATCCGATCGATTTAACCCCTGAATCAGAATGACCTTGTGGTAGCACAACAAATCAATTCGATTCAGTTAAGTTTATCCATCATTACTTAGATGACATGAATTCATAGTGCAATCCTTGTGGTAGCACAACAAAACTACACTATTTGTCCATTCATCTTAATGACATCACATGTCGTAGACCTAGTTTAATTTCTAAATCAAACAGACCTTGTGGTAGCACAACAAATCCGTTTGAGATAAGAATTATCCTAAGATCTATAATGATGGTGGGTTACGTGGATTATTCTTAATATCTCACGTTTACAACTTAAGTTTTAAAAGAGGGTTTTGATTTTGATTTGTAAAAATCGTGTTATCAATAGTATTTCAATTTGAAGTATCAATATACTTAATAGAAATATATATATATGATAGCATAGTCCACAAATATCACATATGTGCAGAAAAATTAAATGGGGATGATCATGAACTGCTAAAGCTACTATGGAATCATCGGAGCCAAACGATGATCCATAATAGGATCCTAATGTGAAAACAGCAACACTGGTTCCATTTGATGCGAGTCCTCCCTCCAGAGGTGTCTTCAGAAGATCCCGTCCTCTAAACTTAATCCGATACATTTAAATACAAAATTCAGGACTCGCAGGTCCACAAATGTACATTTAAACAATTAGAAACCTTGATCTTATCAAGGGGAGTACAATCTTATAGGAAGGTAGAAAGTACACTTGGATTAAGAGAGAGGAGGACACGCAGGTCCTATTTTAAAATTCCAAATGAAATAAGCATCTCATCCATTCACATCATTCATCACATGAAAATTCTAAGTCCATGATCATCCCACCATAAAACACATCACATGCATCACAATCATCACATAATTGCTGTTTGGTATTAAATTTTATAAATATAAAATTATAATACCAATTAGTTTTCGAAATAACATTTATTTCAGCATAATCAATAATATTCAAAACATTATTGACATATAAACTAACTAAACTATTTAGTTATTCTAAATAATGATTCAAACAATTTGAACAGCTAAGTGTAATCAAGTTATGCATGAGATTAGTTTAAAACAATTTTAAACTAGTTAATTTAACACGGAAATTAATTATCTAAAACATGTTTAAATAATTAACTAACACCCTATTAATAACAGAGCCCTTTAAGTAAATAACAGTTATTAAACACTTTAATAAGCTGTTAATAATCATAAAAATAATTAATAACAATTATTAATTATTCCTATAATTATTCTGTTTTAAAACAATTTTAAAACGGGCTTAAATGGGCTAATAATGGGTTTAATGGGGTTTAAACAGGTATTTAAAAACAATTTTTAAAAATCAGAAAATGGGCCTAGCCCATTAGGGCCCAAAGGCCCGGACCCAGGGCCCTGGCTCGGCCAGGGTCGAACCCTGGCTCGGCCAGGGTCGCACCCTGGCTCGGCCAGGGCGCCGCCCGGTCCGACCGGGTCGGGACCGGGCGATTCAACCCGTTTGACCTGATTCGACCAGCCCCCTTTCTTCATTCAAAACCAGAAACCCTAGATTGTGCAGGCCGGCGGCGTTGGGGCTTTGTGGGCGGCGCCGGCGGCCACCCCCGGCGGCGGCGGCCCCGGCCGGCGGTGCCCCCGGCGCCGGCGACGTTCCCGGCGCCGGCAGGGCCCCCGGCGGCCTCCGGTGAGGTGACAAATTAAGTCCAAAACCCCTCCAAAATCTGATTTTGCAGGGTTTTAAATCCGACTTTGGGCTCGATTTTGAGGACCTCCAAGGGCACTCCGGTGCCGATCTCCATGCCCAATGTGAAGTGGTGACTATCACCAATAGATCCAGACATCCGGGCCGCCATCCCAACACTTGGAATGCCCGTGCGAAGCCGCCGAAGTACCCCAGTTCATCATCACATGAAGAACTTCGAAAAACCCAAATAAAAATCCGAAAAATACAGAAAAATAATCAAATCGATCGTGATCATCATATGAATACTAATCTGTCATTTTTAATCGGATTATACTCAAGAACACGTACAATACGGGTTCTTCACGCATAACGAGAAAACACACAAAACGGTGCCGTTTTTACAACCGAACCAGCGAACCTGGCTCTGATACCACTGTAAGGTATCGTCAAGAACGCAGCGGAAATAAAAATGATTCCATTGTATCGGTTGCTGGGGTTGTAAAACGGACATTAAAACTAACGCGGGAAGAACAGTTCTTCACCTTTGCGGGGTTTCGAATCTCCCGTGGATGATGCCGACTCGTTAATCGCGCACGCGCACGATCTCTGGAGGTATCCACACGAGTTCCCGCAGCAGACGCGACTTCCTCCTCGAATCGAGTGCTCCGACCAGATCTCAGATCCACCATGCGCGGAGAGAGACAGATCCACTCCGAGAAGGAGAGAGAGAGAGGAGAGAGAGAATCTGGGGAGTAAAAATTCGTCCAACTAACTTTTTACCACTCCCCCTTGGCCCTCCTTATATAGTGTAATGACCGAGACTTTCGGATCCGGTTTTCGGGTCAGACCCTGTTGTTCTAGTCCCTGTGGGGGGCGGAAGTTCTGAGTTGAATCGCGTCAGGACCTGGTGACGCGTTTTTGAACGGCGTCCACCTTGGCAGACGCGTTTCAGGTGCTGCCACGTGGGTGCCGCGGGGGGGTTGGCCTTGGGCCGCGTGGGTACGGCTCTGTCAGGTCGTCTGAACGGCGTCTGCAAAGGACGACGCCTTTCAGACTGCGACTCTGGGTGTGTCAGAGTACGGCCCTGACAAGTTGTCTGAATGGCGTCTATGTAGGACGACGCGTTTCAGAATCTTGTCAGAGCGGCCGTCTTGTCACCTGATAGGCGTCCGTAGATGTCGACGCGTTTTAGCCAGTTCCTGGTTAACCCCGCAAACCCTCCTTCTTTCCCTCATTTTCTCCTAACTCTCCTTCTCTCCTCCTCCGGCGACCAGCGGCGACCACCTCCTCCTCCCTCTTTTCCTCCCACCATTTCACCTCTCCCTCCACTTCATCCTCCACCTAACTCGTGCCACTACCACCTCCACTTCCACTGCGGCGTTCTACTCTCCGGACAGCGGCCGACGTCACGGTGGAGCAGGGACGACCACGGCAGTACCGGCGGTGGCGTGGGGCGAGAAGGGTGAACGGCGTGAAGTTTGGAGGAGTCCGAGTGTCCGGTAGGGTGACGTTCCCCATTGCATTGTGTTTAAATCATGTTTTCCTCGATATGCATGTGGTAGATCTTCGGCTTTGGGGGTTAGAATGAGCATGTTTAGGTTCTCTATGGGGGTGTTTGCCTATGAATTGTCTTGCTCTTCGTTTCCCCTCCAGTTTGAATGGTTTTTGGGGTTATTTGGGGTTGGATAGGGAGCCCTCGGGTTTAGGGCGTCCCTGGTTCCTGGGACTGAAAGACGTCGTGCATGGACGACGCCTTTTTGAAGGGCGTCGGGGCATCACGACGCCTTTTAGACGGGAATTGACTGACAGACAGTCTGCCAGGCTGAAGTTTCTGTGGTTGAAAGACGTCATGACTAAGCGACGCGTTTTTGAACGGCGTCGGGCATCCATGACGCGTTTTAACCGCAGAAATCCCTTGGATAAGGCCTTGAGAATTACGGATTTTCGTATTGAATGACGTCTGGAGATGTCGACGCCTTTTAAAAGGCGACCATGAGGGTCGACGCCTTTTAAGGCCAGATTCTGAAGACTGATTTATTTAACCTGTACTTGGAGCTTGAATGGCGTCGACCTCGGTCGACGCGATTCAAGACAGAATCTCACTAATGCATGCCAGTAAAACGTGTTCATACTGCTAGATAGATGGTTAGCACATGTTTTAGTGCACCCGATAGAAATGGATTCCTTATGATCGGATGGTTCTATGTGTGTTATGCGATCGCGGGCTTTTCACGTGACCGGATCGCACTGTGTTGGGTTTTCAGTTACTGTGGACCTGGAGTGACATTGTAGCACTTTATCACCCTGTGCTGGTGGGGGCGTGAGCACAGCGCCGGTGGGGGCGTGGGCGGGGTGACGCCTAGTGAGAGAGGGTCACCTGGTGAACCCCGGGGTCAGCTAGTACCGGTGTCGGAGTGGTACATTCGGAGAGTCACTCATGCTGGGGGAAGGGGTAGTCACCTGAGCCAGTTGGGCCGGAGTAGCGAGCGTGCTATCCGAGGGGCTACTCCTTGGTCTCAGCGGGTCGAGGTTTTCCCACCGTTGTTTGTACGGTCGGCGAATTCTACCGGGACTACAGTTGTGGATTTTCTAGCGGCTGGTTTAGATTGTGTGTACCTATTATGTCTTTGACTGCATGCGTTCTCACGTAGAGAATTAGATATTGTACCTGCCACTACACTTGTTACTTCACTGTTAGCTGTACTTTACAATTGTGGGTGTGTGCGTGGGCAGTGGGGATCGAAGGATCCCTACTGAGTCTTGTTTTTGAGACTCACCCCTGCGGCTTTCAGGTGAGGACTCCCAGCAGACTTAGAGCGGTGTGCGCGGCCGGGTGGTGTGTGTCTTCGGCAGTTGTTCCGGGGTATGTCCCGACGTAGTTGTCTTTTATTTCTGGCCTGTATGTTTAATTATTTCCTTTCTGCTGGAGTATGTAATTATTTGCTGTAATCGAGTCGCATTGTAATAATTTTAATTTCCTGCACTCTCATTTCAATTCAATGCGATGTGAATGTTTAGCTTAGTTTATTATTTATTTCCCAGACTTACTAGATCCTGGTTTGGTCCCAAATTTAATGATTCGGTACGCATTTAGTAATCGGATCCCCGATTATAGGGTGGCGGGTCGTTACATATAGAAATAAGGATAAGCACAAGAGTTAATCCTCATGATTATCCAAGAGTTTGGCCTTGGATAATTCTCCATTAAATCTTCATGTTTATCCTGCAGCTTTTCACAAAAACCCAGATAAGCATGAAATTTAACATCTCTCACCGTCTGACGAGAACTCTTATGTGTGTGACCCTCCAGGCCCATATATCAGTCCGGTTGCAGGCCCATTAAACTTAGAACTGTTTCTTGAGTTTAATATTTATTAATTAACATTTAAACATCGCATGTTAAATGATTAATTTAATAAACAAGTAAATTATCATCCGATGATTAATTCACTTGGCCTTCTGATCATGAACAGCACCAAACACTACCTCATGATCCCAGAAGATATAAGGGATACTGATCCCTTCAATTGAACATTTCCGTCTGCAGATGCCGCACAGATATAATCCTTCACTCATGCAATGTCCCGATAACGCAAGGGTATGGTTTTATAGTCAAACCCTCTATCGCATTATCCAGATGGATTCCAGTACACAGTTAATATCTAGAAAGACATCTCTTTCATTTGACCCTGGCCAGGGATTTCTGTGTACACATCCATGGGACATTCTCTCTCCAGTCTTATACCAAGAGTGAGTGATCCCTTGTTGTTCACTCAATTACCTTCGCAAGCTTTCCACTGTATCTGAAAGACCGATTATGGTGGACTTAATGGTTAAAGTCCACGAGTCAGAGAATCAAGATACAATGGTCCACAAACAAGGTATCATTGGTGACTCAGGTCTAAGGACCAACTGTGCTACTGCAACGATTGAATTCCCTGGTTGACTAATAGGTATAATTACCATCCAGGAATTCTTATTTGGGTCTGTTCAGTGAACTCATTCTCTAATGAGCACCCACTTGTTTGTCTTATTGTCACCACACGAGTGAATGTGAGATCATTCACCCTCATCATATGAGCAGACATAACTTGTGTCGATCTTATTGGATATTTAATGTCCATCTCAAATATCCTATGATCGAGAACTATTTAAGACAATTGCCTTAGGATATTGATCTCACTATCACGATCTCATCATGATTCAATATCCCATACATTTGTCTATGGACCTTCATTACGATAGTCGTTTGCGAGAACTATTAAATGAAGAAATAATTGCCTTTATTAATAATCTGAACTAGAATGTACAATGATTGGCTATGAGGCCACCCAATTCTAACAACCACAATAACACAATAGTGATTACTTTCCACTTTGACCTGCATGATGTATATGCAAAGGATCTAGCTAGACATTGTTCGTGACTGCTGACATATCAATCTTTAGAGGTTCTGCGGCCGATGAAGAGGAGGAAAACTCAAGATCCGGAATGTGAATGGTACCGCTAGTTTGACACATGGGACTTGTACATTGCACTAAATCGATTATTCTTAAGTCCGTCAGAACTAGAGTGGCCGCCACTGGTAAATGAATTAATTGAAAGGCCCGGGGCCATTTTTGACAAAAGGATTGTGCTGACGGAAGAGACTGATGAAGGGTAGCCAGATGACCCCTATGAAGCTGATTATACTACAGATCTTCTCTGGAGGAGGACCTATCCCCATCACATTCTCACACTCCACAATCTGTTCCGCACTTTGCTCCTGACCCCGACTTGTTCGCGGATCATTATTGAAGACATTCCATAGGCTCCGCCCATTACTATTACTATATCCCCTCATGATCTTATCCCTCAGATTCCTCTTAATCCTGAGAGGATCTACGATCGGATCTTGGACATACTATTGTATGATCCCCCCAATCCCTGGGCTCTAGTGCCGGTACCTCCATCATTTCATTCTCCCTCTATTCACATCCATTCTTGCTTTATGATACACTCAATTCCCCCAAAAAAAAAACGTCGATTCAACAACTTCTTCCTCCCAAATCCTCATTGCAGAAACCTCCTACTTGTCCAACTGTACCCCATCGCATGGGTCATTCGGGCAAGATTCCCTTCTAGATCTGCTCTGTCCTTCCTCTCGGGAAGATTCACCTGTATTCTCCCCTGTACCCCCTGATTTTTATCCTTCTTCATCCCCATTAGGTCAGAATAAGGAGTCTAGTGAAGTTAGGGAGTCTAGTTTTAGGGAGGTTGATCAGGTTGGAAAATTTAGGAAGTCTAAGGGTAGACGAGTTCCAAATAGATACCTCTAGGAGTTAGCTTTAAGATACCTTTCTTGCTCTCAGATCTCTCAGCTATTAAAAAATCCAATTCAGATGCCAGAAGAATGCGAAATTAATGAGTTAGTCGATGATGGGTACGGAGTATATGAGTTGTTACATGAGAAAGACCCTATTAATGAAGATGGAGAAGATGACGAGGACGCGGCTGAGGCATATGCCAGTGGAGTGAAGAGGTTTGATGAACCCTCAGTTGCCGTAGAAGAGCCTACCAAAGAGATCAATCTAGGGACTGAAGATGAACCTAAGGTCGTCCTCGTCAGTAAGAATCTGTCTGAAGTAGATGAAGAGGCAGTGGTCCGAGTTCCCAAGGATTATAAGGACACCTTCGCTTGGAGTTATGAGGATATGCCGGGGTTAGACTCATCACTAGTCGAACATCGATTGACATTGAAAGATGGAGCTAACCCGGTTAAGCAAAAGTTGAGGCAATTCCACCCTCAAATGGCTTTGAAAATGAAAGAAGAGGTCGATAAGCTGCATAAAGCCAAATTCATTAGAGTTGTACTCTATCCACAATGGGTGGCCAATATAGTCCCGGTCATGAAAAAGGATGGGAAGGTCAGAATCTATATTGACTTCCGAGATTTGAGCTGTGCCTGTCCTAAAGACGATTTTCCACTGCCTTATATTAATGTGCTCATTGACAACATAGCAGGTTATGAAACTCTGTCATTTATGGATGGATTCTCAGGGTATAACCAGATTAAATTGGTAGAAGAGGATCAAGCGAAAAGATCATTCACCACGCCTTGGGAAACTTATTGCTATGTTGTTATGCTATTTGGATTGAAAAATGCTGGAGCCACTTATCAGAGAGCCATGATGGCAATATTCCATAACATGATGCACATTAACTTAGAGGTGTATGTGGATGATCTGCTGGTGAAATCAAAGATGAAAGCTGAGCATGCTAAAGTTCTGGCGAAGGTTTTGGAAAGGTTAAGAGAATACCAATTAAAGATGAATCCCAAGAAGTGTGTATTCGGGGTATCTTCAGGGAAACCACTTGGATTCATTGTCAGTAAGCAGGGCATTGAGATCGATCACAACAAAGTGAAGGCTATCAGAGAGATGCCACCTCCCAAGAATTTGAAGGAATTAAGAGGATTAATCAGGAGATTGCAATTTATTCGTCGATTTGTCTCCCAACATTCACAAAGGTGTAAGCCGTTTTATGAGCTTATCAAGCCAGGAGTCAAATTCGATTCGGACGATAAGTGTTAGGTGGCATTTGACGGATTGAAGAATTATTTTGCAAGCCCTCCTATTTTGAGACAACCATCTCCGGACAAACCTTTAATTTTATATATTTCTATCCTGGATGATGCAGTGGGGGCTGTCCTGGCACAAGAGGATGAGGAAGGAAAGGAGAGGGCAGCCTACTATCTCTCTAAACTTCTCAACCCCGCTGAACAGAGGTACACGGCGATGGAGAAAACATGTGCAGCACTTGTATGGGTAGTTCAGAAGTTGAAGCATTACTTTATGGCTCATGAAGTTCATCTCATCGCTAGGATGAATCCCATTAAGTTTCTTCTTGAGAGATCCGTCCTTACTGATAGGTTAGCACGATGGCAGAACTTTCTTTCCCAATTTGATATTACTTACATTCAACATAAAACAATCAAAGGCTATACCATAGCAGAACACCTTGCTCATCACCCTCTCCCTCGATTTGATCCAGTTCGATCGGAGTTTCCGGATGAGGAACTGATGTCCATAAACAAAATCGATGATGATATGTGGACTCTGTATTTGGACGGAGCTCTAAACTCTCACGGTAAGGGTATCTGCATTATTCTCCTATCACCTGAAAGTGTCACCATTCTACAAGCCTTTCAGCTTGACTTCTATGTCACCAATAACATAGCTGAATACGAGGCTCTTCTTACCGGCCTCGAGGCTGCTCATCTCCATGGTGCCACTAAACTGAGAATTGTGGGTGATAGTCAACTAATTCTTCGCCAAGTGCTCACTAAGTATCGTACCCTCGATCCTAAACTCAAGCCCTATCAGGAACTCACTTCAGCTTATGCCAAGCTTTTCACCAAACTAATCTTTGTCCATGTTCCTCGGAATAAGAACATTCTAGCTGACGCTCTAGCTTCTCTCGCATCTTCTTTAAATTTCCCGATCAGCAGGCAATCTGAGTCGATCACTGTCTACAGGCATCTTTCTCCTACCGTGAAAGACCCTTCTTTCCTTAAGGTTAAAGAGAAGTTGCTATAGAAGGTTAGAGATGAGGATATTGTAGAAAAGAGAGAGATCATGCTACTAGAATGGCAAGAAGAAATGGAAAACAAGGATAAACCATGGTATTACGAAACTGCCAAGTACTGTGAAGATCAGTCATACCGTGAAGAGGCCACTACTGAGGAGAAAAGGGCTATCAGGAGAGTTGCTTAGAGATACACCTTAGTTGGAGGAACTCTATATAAATGTGGATTTGATAGTGTTCTCTTGAGATGTCTGAACGATGAGCTTTGGAAGATCATGGAAGGGGCTCATGCTGGAGTTTGTGGTGGCCATGTTAATGGACAAATGCTATTAAAGAAAATCCTTAGACAAGGATATTATTGGCCAACCATGGAAGAAGATTGTGTAGGATATGTTCATAGGTGTTCTAAATGTCAACTTCATGCCGATAAGATCCACTCACCTGCATCTTCACTCCATCCTGTTTCATCCCCATGGCCTTTCTCCATATGGGCATTCGACATCATAGGACCCCTTGGAAATCCCGATTCTGCCACCAAGCAAAAATCTTTCATTCTCACGGTAACGGAATATTTCACCAAGTGGGTAGAAGCCGAAGTATGTACGGAGATCAAAGAATCAACGGTCTGCAAGTTCATCATGAGGAACATCATCACCAGATTCATAATTCCAAGCACCATCATCACCGACAATAGACCGCAGTTCATCTCACAAGAGCTGAAGGACCTCTACAACAGGTATAAGATTGCATTGCATCACTCATCTCCTTATTATCCACAAGGCATTAGCCAAGCAGAAGCAACTAATAAGACTTTGATAAAAATTATCAAGAAAATGTCTAAGTCTAATAAATTCTTGGATTGGCCAGGGAAATTAATTGAGGCTCTATGGGCATATCGAACTTCAATCCGCATTCCCACTGGACAAACTCCTTTTTCCTTAATATTTGGAATGGAGGGGGTAGTTCCATACGAAGTCCTCATCCCATCATTAAGAGTACAATTGAGCAAGGAATTTTCCATTGACGAGCATCGCTTTACGCTCCTTGCTCAGCTGGAACTCTTAGATGAGAAAAGATGGTCAGCCACTAATCATGCAAGAGTATATCAGAACAGATAAGTACGTTTTTACCAAAAGAAAGTCATTGAACGAAAGTTTAAAGTTGGTGAGATGGTTGTAAAAAGAATTTTTGTAAAACCTGGTGGTCCGCGTTCTAAGCTCCAACCCAACTGGGAAGGACCATATGTCATATCGCATGTTTTTCCTGGTAACGCTTATCGCTTAGTCATTGCAGAACGGCAAGAGTTAACTCACCCCTGGAATGGTTTGTATCTTAAGAAGTACTACCCTTAGTGTAACGATTAGCATAGTGCAAGGATTTGTGGAGTTGAAAATTTTGAAAATTCAAATTCCCTTATTAATCTTTGGTAATCTAATTCAAACGTATTATTGCACACAAACACGTTTGATTCGTGAATAACAAGAGATGTGAAGCCCGAGGAACATCGAAAGCTGGACTAATAGTGGAAAAGTGCGATTCATTCTTTTCAAAACAAAACTTCTGTTTTACTCTCGGCCCCGCGACGACGGAACGAGGCTTAGAATAGACTACTGAAAATACCCGTCATCCTAGTAGGAGGCCGTCATAAAAAAAGGAGGAGATCCGCACCACAAAGGCAAAAGAAAAAGCAAAGGCAAAAGCCAAACCAAATCAAAAAGGCCACTCAATATTACAAATGTTACCACAAAAGGCCACCAAAATCAAATGAAAAGGGAGCGCAAAGTCATTAAATACCCCGCATAAATAAAAATGACCAAACCCCAATGGATAATAGGGTAAAGAAAGGATATCTTTCTGAGTCTCCGGAACCTTCTCGCGGGCTTTTTAAGCCAATTCTTCCCTTCATTCTAAAGAGGCATACTCCAAGCTTGAGGAAAGGACGAAGTAGACTAAAGGTTGGATCATCGAATGGGATCATGATTACAAACATAATTCAGGCACAATAAGTCTGGATTAGGTCATTAAAGAATGATGTGGGAATTAAGTTGACAAATGAATATGCTCTTTTGATCCAAGTTCCATGCTGGTCCTTTGTTTATTCAGTTGGTGTCTCATTTCAAAACCCAAAAAAAAAAAAAAAATTCAAAACCCCCAAAAGATTGAATATTTTAAAACCACAAAAAAATTGAATATTTCAAAACCCCCAAAAAATTGAATATTTCAAAACCCCCCCCAAAAAAGAATTGAATATTTCAAAACCCCAAAAAATTTGAATATTTCAAAACCCCCAAAAAAAAAAATGAAATATTTCAAAACCAAAAAAAATTGGATATTTCTAAATATGCAATTGCGAAACAAAAATATTTTTATTAGTATTTGTTTGTCGCATCATATGTGTGTTGCATCCCTTTACTTTCAGCGAGCATTTGCATGCTTGTATGTTGCATTTTACTTCCTTTTAATTATCCTTATTTACCTTCGTTAAATAAAGGCTTCACTCCTTGACGCTTCTACCAACGATAGGATCGATTAACTGGTTACTTAACTGGGCAAGAGGCTAAGCCTAAACATATATTTAATTTGTTTGTTTAAGCCATGTGCAGGAATGAAAAGGAAAGATAGTGGAAAATGGTACCAAGACAACCCAAGTATGAAGAAAGTCCTTTCATATATCACAATACCTCATGTACAATATGAAAGTCCATCCACAGGACTCCAAAATGAGAAAAGATACATCATAATGACAGCCCTTATGGCTGGCTCTCCCCTGTACCCTCGTCCAGCTGGCTCTGCGCCTCGTCCTCGAGCTGGCGGCGGTGGTGGTCCCATGATACTCGGCCCCGCCTGACTGGAGGATACTGCTATGCTAGTGGTGAAGGCACTTGCCAGTCCTCATTCCAGTGCCCGCTGGTATCAAGCCTCAATGCTTTGGTGCTTGTGCTCCGCCACTGAAAGCCATCCTTGGAGACTCTCCAATCGGGACCGGTCGCGATCCCTCTCCTCCGTCAAAATCTCCAGTCGAACCTGGGGACGTGCGAGCTCGCAAGGGAGATCACCCGTTGAGAGTCTAGCAAGCTGCTCCTCCAGCTTGGCTACCCAAGCTGCTGAACTGCGAGCCTGTGCCAACTCAGCATCCCTCTCTCCAAGAGCCACGCAAAGCTCTTGGACCTGCAACAAAAGGCATTGTCAGTCAACTAACCAAGCAAGCAAACAAATTAATGTTGTGATGAAAGAAACAAGTTGAATATTTACCCGAGTAGCAGCATCCTCTTCAGCCTGAGTAGCTCAGCGGATGGTAAAAGCTAGCTGACTCCGCAAGTCAGCTATGACGGCTTCATGGGCAGCTGAAGAAGTGGAAGGACTGGCAGGAACAGAAGGTGAAGGGGTTGCCGTGTGAGTGTAAGCGGCACGCTGTAACAAAAGGGGGATCAGCGTCAGTGTACAAGTGTCAAAACAATTTAATAATAAGAAGCATTCATAATATCCATGTCATCCATGCATATCGCTTACCAGTTCATCCAATTCTTTCTGGACCTGCTCTAATTGGGCCTCGGCGTCGTAGAGGTGTCCTCGGAGTGTGATGATGGTAGCATCCCGTGCATCCTGCATTTTTCCAAACATGTCATATATTTACAAATATAAGCAAGATAATGAATAAAATGAAAGACGCATTCATAAGCATACACATCATAATACTCACATCGAGAGGTGAGAGTAGCTGGAGGTGGGCCGCGTAGTAGGCCCGGTAGCGCTGCAAGTAAGCGTCGCTGCTCAATGCCTGCGACTCCACCAAGATCCCATACCAGTGCCAATCATCTCGCTGATCTGAGAATTTGGCACTCCAATCCTTGCGGGCCTGCTTCCCCTTCATTGACCTCCCGATCTCCTCAAGGATCTCCTCCTCCACCCACTCCTGATGCAGACCCAGCGTCCGCATCGCCAGTCTCAAGCGTAGGAGGGCTATCTCGTTCCTGCAATGCAGCCACACCAGGTGCCTGAACCTGCCTCGTCCGAGCTCCACCCATGGCTGTCTGGCATCGTCCATACCCAGATATAGATGCCAGATAACCTGCATTCATATAGGTTAATCGCATTGCATTTCAATTAACGAGTCATGTTATAATGAACATTTAAAATAATTAACATCTAAATCATCGATCAAATATGCAATCAAACAAGTAATAATTTAACAACACTTTAACAAAATAATTAATTAATTAAACAGTTTAACATTAGATAACTAATCAAATATAAAACATAAAAGAATTTTAAAACTTACCAACAACTCTGGGTAATCAAGGAATTGACCGCGGAGAGCCGTCAACAGATGGTGTTGTGGCGCCATGTCCACCACCGGATGCCAACACCGGGCAAGCGGACCTGCTGCCGATTGTACGGACTGCCTCGCTCGGCCTAGAGGGAAATAATAATATGTCCACACCTGCATAAAAAAAAACATGTAGTTAAGATCACACGCATTGCATAATAAGCACTTAATGAAATGAACAAATATAAAGTAAACTAAGTACCTGAAGGAACGGCGCGAAGCCACTGATGGTGGTCTCCGGTCAGGTGTGATGGCAGAGAGGTCAGTGAAGAGATGGGCCAGAAGGGCTGCACCCTATGCATACTCACCTATTCGATCAAGGTCTACAAGAAGACTTAGGAAGCGACAATGGATGTGGTCGCCCTTCGTCCCGAAGAGTAGTCTACCAAAGAAGAAGACTAAGAACCTCTTAAGGTCCCTATCTACTCTAACCCTATCACTATGGTCCTGACAATATATTGCGCTAGCCGCCCTCACTAGTCTGGATCTCAACTCGGCCCGGGACTCGTCGGGCTGCTGCCTAGGCTCCTCTAGTCCTAGGGATCTCTCCACCGCTATCCTGAGGAGGGTCCGAGACTCTCGGCACTCCAATCACGTACATTCCATGCCCGGAGCTAACCCATGGTAATCAGGATATGTGATCCCGCTCACCGCCCGACCTTCTACCCAAAGGCCGGTAATCTTGCACACATCCTAGAGGCTGGGAACCATGTGTCCCTAGGGCATTAGAAATGCCTGGCTCTCAGCGTGCCATCGCTCCCTCAACACCTGGCGCAACACCAAGTCTATCCAAAAAGGCTCTATCTCTAAATTCTCCCTAAACCCCATCTCTGCCAGTCTCGCCTTTTGGAAGTCTGGGAGACCCCGGTAGGCAGCCACCATCATGTCCCAGGAGATTCTGGTCCTCATTGTCCCCTGCAATTGTCAAATTCACCATCAGGGCATTAATAATCATTTTTTGGACCAATTGTCACTATTTTTGAATCGCGTCTGGGCACAGGGACGCGTTTCAAAAGACGTCCTTGTCCCTAGACGCGTTTCACCACAGGTTTCCAGAACCTGTGGCCGGCTCTTTTCTTCTCTCCCCCAAGTTGAAATTAACGTAAAAAGAGTGTTCTTAGAGCTTACCAAACGCGGGCCTGTCTCTTCGGCCAATGCCGCCGCTTCCTCGCCACCTTCGACCAGTGCCGCCGCTTCCACGGCCTCCATAGAGGCCGCCGCCTCCATGAGTGCCAATTCCTCGGTCGACGTCGTTTCTAGAATTGACTCCTCGCCTGCGGCCATGACTCAGCGCCGTTTGCCGATCCCGCTTGGTCCTCCTTCCTCCATAGGAACGTGAGAGAGAGGGAGAGCTCAAGGGAGTGGGAGAGGATAAGAGAGACTAAGGATGAGAGGAGTTCGCCGGAGGAGGTCACCGGAGTTGAGGGAGGTCGCCGTAGTGAAGAGGATCGCCGGAGGGGAACGTCCGTTGTCGGAGAAGAAAGCCAGGGAGGAGAGAGAAGGTGAGAGGAAGAAAGAGGCTCGGGCTCGCGAGCCCCTGTTTGAATTCGTCAAATCGCGTCTTGGGACAGCGACACCTTTTAGTGGTGCACAAACTAAGGCGGCAACAGAAGATTTTGAAATTTGCTAAATGTGTCCCCCTAGGGTGATGCCTTTTGGATTTTACCGCCTCTTCTGCTCAGGACTGTACCACGGAGAGTTTGAAAGAATTATTATTCGCGTCTTAGAAGGACGACGCCATTCAGTAGATTAATTGCTGGAAATCTCTAGAAAATAGGAGAATGAGAACTTAAAGGCGTCTTGATGACCAGACGCGATTCAGGGTTCTTTTGAGGATGGATTTTTGAATTTGAAAATTGATTAAGATTGAAAAGCGTCTCACTGAGTCGACGCGATTTGAATTACCTGAACCCGAACCTTCATGTTTTAAGGAAAAATCACGGTTTCATTTAAAGAAAAATTACATAAAAATTGCAAAGCATTAAAGGAGGATTTCTATTATATTAAGGAATGATTACTTTGATGAAAGTCAAAATAAGAAATACATCAAATTGGAAGATAGGTGAAAAGCTTTCAAAGACGGATTTTCTTGAACTCCTTTACATATGATTTCCTTAGTTCTTTATTGGCCTCAAGAAGAGTTTTCACAGAATGGTTAAATCCGATGTTCCAAAGAGTTGTAATCAATTCAGTCGTCTCGTAATCTTCATCAGTACCTAATGCTCGCTTCTTGATTGGAGAAAGAGAAGATATTTATTGAAACTCATAGCGAGGCATGCCAAGTTGAGGATGACACCTATGTGGATTATAAAGGACGAACTCGGTCGCCCCGATCAGTCGGAGCTCTATGCCAGCACAACGGCGCACTCGAACTGCCTTTTCCATGAGAGTGAGTGGCGTGGATTCGAATCCAGTTCTGGGCATAGTCCTGAAGTAAGTGTGCCAGTCAGCTCGAGTCTTGAGGTTGGGCACCTGATTGGTCATGTTATCATTAAACTTCACAATGTTGGCAATATGGAAGATATGACTGCGCTGATATGTCTGAGATATTTTTGGAACTTTCTCCTTATTATGGTTGAACTTGAAGTGGAATTCTACCCACAGAGCCAAGAGGAGCATGCTGCCATAAGGAGGTTGGCCTGTAAAAGCTGCAGAAAGCCAATTGTTGAGGTAGGCTAGAACCGTTGTGCTAATCTGCTTCCCTTCGAAAATCCCATTGATTGCGCTGATTTGATCATCTTCTAGAACATTGTCTTGGGCAGGGAATAGTAGTTCTCAAGCTAAGCACGTGGTGAACGCCTTCATCACATTCTCTGTATCTTCATCCTTGAGATCTTCTATCCTCTTCAAAGTCCATTCAGCTAATTTAGCAAGATTGATTCCTTTCTTTGTAAGACAGCCTTGAATTTCCTTTGGGTTCTTCATAATTTTTTTCAATAATTGTTAACCCGTGATTCTTTCTCTCATGAATATTATCTTACTCAAATCAAGTTCATCATTATTGACCTTAAGCTTAGGAACACCCAACAAGAGTTCGGCTTCTTCTAAAAGGATAGTGGCTTCGAACGTGGCAAAGAGGAAAGTATGAGTTTGTGGATGCCATAGTTCGATCAATGCACTCATTGCAGCCCAATCCATGAGTGTGCTCTTGTAATGTTTTGCATGGATTACCAATCCTTGGATATATAAGATTGCATGGAGAGATTGATCTTGTTAACTAGCTTTTGGACCTATGGAAGTGAAGAAAATCTTCTTGGATCGGGGAAGAAAGGATATCCCTAGAAAAATTGGAATAGTTCTATCATATAGAGAACATGTAGAAGGTTGCATAGCAAGAAATTATTAGAGGAGAGATCAGCTTACTTGTAAGTTAAGATCTCGCCCACTTAGATGATCTTTCATCTCAAAAAGCTTTTCAATCGCCTTTCTCATCCTCTTATTTGAAGAATCTTGTGTAGAATCCATCTACCTTGATTTGATTTTCTTGACTTCTTCTTGTTCTTCACCTCTTTCCCTGGAGTTTTGAAGAGAATTCTCTACCTTTCCCTCTTGATTGCTTGTTGTAATGCTTTGGTATGAGGAAAGGAAAGTTTTATAAAGTGATTTGCGAGATTGGAAATCCCTTTCCGAGTTGGAAGGGGCTATGCATTAAGGCAAGTAGAGTTCGGATTAGAGTCAGAACAGAGAGCAGCTTCTGTAAGCTAAATGGTGTCTGGACAGGGCGACGTCATTTAAGTGACGTCTGTGAATGACGACGCATTTTAATCAGGTTTCTAAATGACTGTTATCTTGCTAAAATTCCATAATATTTAATTTGCTTGAAGTTACTGATGAAATTCTAAGTGTAGAAAATATCAAAGAAGTGAAAATGAAACTGAAATTTCACTAAGGTCCCATTGTGGGGAGTTTATAAGTCCCAGCCGTGATTAAAAAGACGGTTATCTCTATCCTGTATTCTTTTATGTAATTGATTTGCATCATCATTAGTATATGATAAATATTTATTAGATACATCAAGGACCTTGTGGTTTTAATGAAACTAGAATTTGAGTTCCCCTTCAACAAAAACAGTGATAATTCCAGAGAATTCACTTAATCACACAGATAGGCCTTTAGATTGCTAATTAATGGGGACGATGGTTCCACCTTTGTGAAATGGTCCGTGGATAAACGAGCTTGAACTTAGCACTGAATTGCAAGAATCGGTATCTTAACTTATTGATGACAATTTGAAAATATTATCCTTGATTAATTTATATTTTATTTAAATTTATATTTTTCTTTTAGCCCAACATGCATCATGTAGGACTTTGATATAATTGTAATAAGAATTAATTCTTGATTAAATTTCAAACTGTCGATCCAATAAATCCCAACGTGATGTGAAATATTCCATTCTGAATTGAGTATATTGATTATCTTTGAGGTTCTCTTGAAGATATCCTTGAAGTTTATCTTTTCTTAGTTTTCTCACCTAACATTTCTTGTTTTCTCTTAAAGATCCATCATGGTTGCAGCACTTCCACATTGGCTGGTAACCGCTCTTCATGACGAAACCTGTAGGGTTTGTGACCTAGGGTACTTCCCAATCACGGAAGTTGATCGACCTTTTGTTTCCTTCATCCAGATAAGATTGATTCTATTGATCTCTTTGAGTTATCTTTACTGATTATTTTGAGAAAGATTCTCATTATGTGATGTTTAGAGCGTGTCATAACACACCTTGGCATCACATTTTCAGTACATTTCACTCCCTTGCAAAATCAATGTCAAGGTGGGGTAGCTGTAGACACGCTAATTTTTACATCATATCGAGTAAATTTCATGTCACAACGATAATGTCCCAAAATGGTCTGATGTTTAATCATTAATTAATTTTTATTGATTCTCTCTCGAAATTTGTTGAATCACGTCGCCTATTCACGACGCCATTTGGATTCTCAGCAGAAATCAATTCAGAATTAAAATTAGTAAATTTAAGAAGATTTAACTGAATAGCGTCGCCCTTACACGATGCCATTTGAGTCCTAATCTGTCTAGGTTTACTATTTCTAATTTTGGTTAATTTCCTAAATTATCTAAAGTACGTCGCGTTTACACGATGCCTTTTATGTTTCCTAATTGTTTTCAGTTTTTCTTTCCGGATTTATTTTTATTCTGGTTGTATTAATGAACCAAAAGGTGTCCCCCTTGAACGACGCGTTTTAAGGGTTTCCTGATAAGCATGACTTGGCCGAGATGGTTTAATTCTAGAGGTTGAAAGGGTTTCCAATTCCCTTCATGATCGTCTAGGGCAAGCTTGAGCTGCAGGAAATTCCCTTTAAAGGCCAAAATACTCTTGAATCACTTCTTATAAATACATGTGGACATTGACCTTTGAAAAAGGTTGGAGGTTGGCAGTTAGCAGTTGGTTGGCAGTTGGTAATTTTGAAGCTTGAAGCAAGGTGTTTGAAGGTCTTCAAGGATTCTTGCTTCTCATCCATTGAAGCTCAAGAAGATCAAGGCTTTCAAGAGGCCAAACCAACCATCTTATTCTTTAGTTTCTTTCTAGTTTATTTTTCATATGATTTGTCATTGCATCAACTCATCGCATACACTCACTCCATAATTTCCAAACCTACACCTCCTTTAGGGGTTTAAAAGAAAACCACAAAGTGAGTTCTTTTAGTTTAATTGCATGTTTGGATTTTTAATTAGAATAGATACTATGCTATTTTAGTTCTAATCATAGTTTTAATGTTTCTTGATTTTTCACAAGGTACAAAAGAAGAACAAGAGTAAAGAAAGATAAGGCTCTTTTCTTTCAGCCGGTCGAAAGAGAGGAATAGAAAGACCCCATATTTTCCCAATTTGTAAGGTTAGTAAGCGATTACTTTTCCTTTGAAACCCTCGGTTTCTGGTAATCACAATTCCTTTCATATTGTTAATCATAGTAAACACATGATAACATGATGAACACACACCCTTTTTTAGCACTACAATTGTGGAGGGTGATCTCAGGTATAGCCTTGACTCCCATCATTTTCTTAAAATTATTGAACTGTTCGTCCACGTGGTCCATCTTCATGAGTAAGGCCTGAGTCACGAGATCAACTTGGGGAGGGGGAGGTGATGGAGCAAGATAGGCTTGCCTCTTGATGTAACTCGGGCAAAGGGGGTAATATGGTTGAGGTTCGGCGGCAATTCCACCATACCCGAAAGTATTTTGATGGGTTGGCGTATGCGGTCTAGCCGATTACCTCGAGGAAGATTGTTGTGGCCCAGATGGCCGGGGAGTAGAAATATGAAGACCCTCCATGGCCTGATGAACGGGAGAAGCACGGCGAGGAGGAGGAACTTGATGACTAACGCGCTGAACCGCATGATTCGGTTCAGCAAAATGCAAAGGCATTTTCCCTTTGAGAATGGATTAGATAGCCTCAAGCTGTTGAGAGTTCACGTGAGTAGCTAGGGCTCCCAAGACAGTGACCAGATCATGGGGGTTGTCAGACAAAGGCTCAGCTTGATCTTGAGCCTCTTCATAAGTGGGATTGGAGATTACGTGCACATGAGGATGATTAGTACCAGGATCATATTAGTCATAGATAAACTGAGCCTGATGGGGGACATAAGTGTCTCCCTTGTATTCAGTGTGAAAGAAGTTGGAGTCATGGGGGACATTAGCATCTCCCCCATTCTCAGAATGATAATCATAATTGCGAGGGGCATTAGCATCTCCCTTGTATTCAAACACATCTTCGTATTCAATGGCAACCATGCCGAGAGTTCTACCTAATTGGAGCATCATGATATTAAGTTTTGACGAAGATTCAAATAAGTTGCAAGAATTAGCAAACAAGTAGATGGTTACGTTATCTTAGGATTCTTTGTTGAATTATTTGAATTGTTAAACACAAGTTCTCTCAACGGGGTAGGATCCTAGTTTCAGTTCAATTTTCCCACCGTTATACTCTATGGTTCTCTCACAATGCTATGAATAACTAACCAGGACTTCAATTAGTACAACCAGCCCGATGAACAAGGAGGAATACCTTGCTTTTAGGGACTTCCGGAGGTCTTAACACCAACCACTCTAGTCTGACCGAGGGACCGACCCAGTCAGAGAGAGGTGAAGATGCTAGGAAAGGTGTTCCTATAAGAGGGAGGGGGGGGGGGGGGGGGGGGGGAGGTAACAAAGAAATCAATGATCTGAGGGCTGATGTACAATGAATCGCGTCGCTGTTCACCGACGCTATTCAAGACAAAAGCTTCTTCTGTTAATAGATACTCAAGCAACAGCGCCAACAGGAATATGAGGCTGAATGGCGTCTTGACACAGCGACGCGGTTTGAATCACGTCTCTCTGCCTAGACGCTATTCAGAACCTGAAAACTATAAACATAGAGCAATTTCGAGGACAATCCCCTCCCAAGTTATCAAGATAAATAGAAATCAAACTGATCATGCAAATTCAAGTTAAATAGATTTATTATCATGCAAACAAACATAAACTCAATCTACCACACACTTCCTATCACACACACAACTTCCAATCAATCACGAGAGGGTAAGATCTTTCCGCAAATAGGTGTGAACGTAGGGATAAAAGTAACTAAACTCACCAATTGGTGAAAGGAGTGCCCGAGGAACACAAGTGGTGCACCGTGGGTACCCGATAATAAAAAGCAAGAACAAATATTAAAAGACGGCAAGATCAAGTCCCACCGTGATCGCCAAAAAGCTGTAGGTACTCAAATCATGTGTGTAATGTTCATGAGTTTTATGTGGTTCATATGAATAATAAAACTATTCAAACTAAAGAAAACGTGATCGTCAGAAATTGTAAAGTTTCAAAAGAAAGATTGATTGCTTACCTTTACAAATTTGGGAGATTGAGTACTTGATTCTCTCTCTATGGCCGACTAAAGAAAGAGAGCCCTTTTGTTGATGTTCTTGCTTTTGATTTCTTGATGGTTATTCCTTTGGATTTCCTTCTTTCTTCTTCTTTGTACCTTATAAGAAAGATTAATCAAAAGTAGAAATTCTAATTAGAACTAGAGTAGAATAATATCTATTCTAATAAGAAATTTAAACATGCAACTAAACTAATCTACTCACTCGATTGTTATTCTTTAAACCCCTAATAAGCATGTGGGTGTGGAAAATAATGATGTGTGTGTGAACATGAAGTGATGATAATGATGATGAACAATGAAAAACAATGAATAAATTGTATGAAATTAATGAAAAGTTTAGAAAGAAATTAAGGAAAGAAGATGGTTGGTTGGCTCCTCTATATCCCTGATCTTCAAAAGCTCCAAAGGATGAAGAGGATGAAGAAGAAGAAGCTTTAGATGAAGCCTCTCTTGTTGTCTACGTTTTTCTCCTCTAGAGCAATCAAACACCTTGCCTTGAACTTCAAAATCACCAATGGCCAACCTTTTTCAAGGGTCCAAAGGGTGTTGTATTTCTAAGAATAGGTTTATGGGTGTTTTGGGCTTCAATAGAACTCTCTCCCGTAGTCGGACTTACCTTAGATGAGCATGGAGGAGTTAGCAACCTTCTCAACTTCGGAACTGGATTATCTCGGCCAAATCATGTTTATCAGGAAACTGCTAAATCACGTCGCCCAGACAGGACGCCATTTAGTTAATTAAAGCGGCCAAAATAGAAAGGAAATCTGAAATAAAACCGAAATACATTAGGAAACCTAAATCGCGTCTTGCGTGGACGACGTGCTTTAGATAATGAGGAAATTAATTCGAATTAAAAATCGGAAACCCAAACATATTAGGACTTAAATGGCGTCTCCCTATGGCGACGCTATTCAGTTAAATCTATCTAAATTTAGAAATTTAATTCTGAACTGATTTCGGCTAGGAATCTAAATGGTGTCGGTCACGAGCGACGCTAATTAACAAATTTTGAAAGAAATCAATAAAAATTAATTAATGATTAAACATCAGACCATTTTGGAGCATTATAATTGTGACATGAAATTTACTCAATATGAGGTTAAAATTAGCATGTCTACATACGTGTGCCCTAGGGACGCATAGGTGGGAGGAGGGGGGTGGCGACATTGTGCAAATCGTAGGGTCCCCACCCCGGTGGCCAAGCCCTGTCCGGCACCCCTTCTTCCCCTCCTCTCCATCGAACGGGAGGAGGAGGGATAGGGACAACCGTCGGCCTACTTCCCTCTTGCCAACCCTTAGGCGGGCTTGGCAGGGAGTCTGCTATGGCCGGCAGTGCCGCCAGTGATGTAGGGTTTCAGTGGCAGCCTGATGGGTGTTCCCCTCGTCCTCCTATCTTACGAAGAAGACTACGAGCCCAGAAAATGTTCTGGGTTCATTCTTTATAAATTTAAAATAAAATATTTGATTTTTAACATTGATACATCACATGGATCAATAGAGAACAACAAGATTGGATTAAATATGCCTGGAATTAATTTAAAATTTGATTTTATGAAAAAAATAAAATGAAAAATACTGGAACTTGACTATGATACCACTGTAAAGATCAGTTGGGGCATGAAGAACACAGTGGAAACAAACATTAAGATTTTCTATTCCACCATCACCGATCCGTTACGACAAAAACTACAGGACGACGACTCAATAATCAATTTGTGCAGATTCGAATCCACGTTCATCTTGTTCCGAACGAGCAATGTCACTAGCCTCGCAGATGCCTAGCCTCTAGTGGTTCACCACAGTCGTCGGCCTTCCTCCTCCGTACAGGTGCCCGCAGCATGCAGACATTCTTCTCTGATTGTCAAAGATGGAAGCGGCAGAGTGGTAGCAAAAGGGGGCACCCATGGTTTGGGTGCACAACATGAGAGAAAGCGAGGAGGGGGGCAGCTAGGTCTGCTCTAAAGCTTGGCCCTGGGCTGGGCAGCCCTCTTCGCTGTGTTTTATATTAAGTCATACTTTTTTCATAAAGATCCTTAGTTAATATAAAACCCACTTAATTATCCCAAACTGAGAACCTTCGTGTGGGTGACCCTCTAGGCCCAAATGTCAGTCCAGTTTTCGACCCAATTAGCCTAATAACTCCTTATTAGTTTATTGTAAATGATTAATACCCAATATTCAATTAACTACATAACCAAATTACCTTCTCACGATAATCGTCCAGGTCTCAGATCATGTTGGGGCCAAGCAACACTACATGATCACAGAAGGCAGTGGGGTTTTGTAACTCACTCTTGGAACCTGTCCATCTACAGTTACCGCATGCATTTGATCCTTCATAAGTACAATACTCCTGTGTTAATGTAGAATATGGATAATTATAGAATTGGGTGGCCTTAAAGCCAATCTTTGAACATTCTAGTTCTGAATATTAATAAAGGCAATTATTTCTTCATTTATAGTTCTCATAAATTAACTATCGTAATGAAGGTCCGCGGACAAGTGTATAGGATATTGAATGATGATAAGATTATGATAGTGAGATCAATATTCTTAGTCACTTATCTTAAACAGTTCTCGATCATAGGATATTTGAATTGGACGTTAAATATCCGGTAAGATCGACACAGGTTATTTCTGCTCATGTGACGAGGATGAATGATCTCACATTCACTTGTGTGTTGACACTAAGACAAATTTGTGGGTGCTCATTATAGAATGAGTTCACTGAACAGATCCGAATTAGAATTCCTGGATGGTCATTATACCAAATAGTTAATCAGAGAATTCAATCGTTGCAGTAGCACAGTTGGTCCTTTGACCTGAGTCACCAATGATACCTTGCTTGTAGACCATTGTGACTTGATTCTCTGGCTTGTGGACTTTAACCATTAAGTCCACGATAGTTAGTCTTTCAGACATAGTGGAAAGCTTGAGAAGGTAATTGAGTGAACAATAGGGGATCACTCACTCTTGGTATACGACTAGAGAGAGAATGTTCTATAGATGTGTACACAAAAATCCTTGGCCAAGATCAACTGAAAGAGATGTCTTTCTAGAAGTTAACTGAGTACTGAAATCCATCTAAATAATGCGATAAAGGGTTTGACTGTAAAACCATATCATTGCGTTATTGGGACATTGGATGAGTGAAGGATTTTATCTGTGCGGTACATACAGACGGAACGGTTCAAATAAAGGGAACAATATCCCTTATATCTTCTGGGATCATGAGGTAGTGTTTGGTGCCGTTCATGATCAGAAGGTCAAGTGGATTAATCATCGGATGATAAATCACTTATTTATTGAATTAATTTTTTAACATATGATGTTTAAATAAAAATTAATAAATACTAAACCTTAGATTTAGTTCTAAGTTTAGTAGGCCTGAAACCAGACTGATATATGGGCTTAGAGGGTCACACACATAAGAGTTCTCGTAAGACGGTGAGAGATGTTAAATATTATAGTTATTTGGGTTTTTGTGAAAAGCCGCAGGATAAACATGAATTTTTAAATGGAGAATTATCCAAAACCAAGCTCTTGGATAATCATAAGAATTAATCCTTGGCCTTATCTATAATTTTTATAAAAGGAGGCCAAAGGGAGGGGTGGTGAAAAGGTTGGATACGTACTGTAACGACCCGCCACCCTATAATCGGAGATCCGATTACTAAATGGGTACCGAATCATTAAAATTTGGAGCCAAACTAGGATCTCGATAAGTCTGAGAAATAAATGATAAACTAAGCTAAACATCCACATCACATTGAATTGTAAAGGAAGTGCAGGAATTAAAAATTATTATAATTCAATTCGGCTCAGCAAATAATTACATAATCCAACTGAAAAGAAGTAATTAAGCGTACAGGCCTGAAAGGAAAATAACAACTACATTGGGGCATACCCCGGAACAATGGCTGCTGGCATGCAACCAAAGACAAAATCCTCCATGTTACACCTGCTTGGAACCCTCACCAGAAAACTGTAGGGGGTGAGTCTCATCGAAATAAACTCAGTAGGGATCCTTCGATCCCCACCACCCAACTCACGCATCCACAAGTGCAACAACACAAATATAGGCAATTTAAATAAATAAAGCAGTAAACATGACTCTGAAACCACTCCACTACGGAGTCCACAACCAGCGTCTCGGCAAAACACGCAAACCACGCGGCCGAATGTGGAAAACACCGACCCACTGAGACCAAACAGCAACCCCTCGGATAGCACGCTGGCTACTCCGGCTTGACTGGCTCTACGTGGTTCTGCTTCCCCCAACACGTGTGACACTCCGAATGTACCTCTCCCACACCGGTACTAGCTATACCCCGGGGTACACCAGGTGATCCTTTCTCTAGGCATCACCCCACCACTCCCACACCGGCGTAGTGTCACTCCCACACCGACATAGGGTGCCTAAGCGCTAACAACTGTCACTCTAGGTCCACGGTCGCACAAAATACAACACAGTGCGATCGATCATGTAGAAATCCTCGACTTCGAAGTATGGTTTTAAGCAAGCATTTTAACCAAACTATCTAACAATGTAAATACGTGTTAATTGTATGGATTAATGAAGTTCTGTCTTGAATCGCGTTGTCCATGGCCGACGTCATTCAAGATTCCGAAACTGGTTCATGTAAAACCTGGGAAAAATGACCAAATCTCCATTTTCTAGACATGGAGAAAGAGCTAAGGAATTATTAGAACTAATACATAGTGATGTATGTGGTCCAATGTCCACTCATGCTATGGGTGGTTACTCACACTTCGTTTCATTTATAGATGATTTCTCAAGATACTGCTGCATATATTTAGTGAAATATAAGTCAGAAGTCCTTGAGAGATTTAAAGAATTTAAAAATGAAGTTAAGAACCAAACTGGAAAGAGTATCAAGACTCTTCGATCAGATCGAGGGGGTGAATACTTAAGTACATAATTCATACAATATCTTAAGAATAATAGTATTCTGTCTCAGTGGAGTCCTCCCTATACACCACATTTAAATGGTGTATCGGAAAGGAGAAATCGTACTCTATTAGATATGGTATGATTAATGATGAGTTATGCTGAACTTCCAATTTCTTTATGAGGATATGCACTATTGCCTGCTACATATCTTTTGAACAAGGTTCCCAGTAAGTCAGTATCTTCCACTCCATATGAGATATAGAAAGGGAAGAAACCAGACTTTAAGCATGTTAGAGTCTAGGGTTGTCCTGCACATGTCAAAAGACATGATCCAGATAAACTGGATTCTAGGACAGAAAAATGTAAGTTTGTGGGATATCCAAAAGAGACTTTTGGATATTATTTTTATCAGCCCAGGGATCAAAGGGTGTTTGTCGCGGAAAGAACTATTTTCTTAGAGAAAAAATATATTTTAAAAGAAAATAGTGGGAGCAAGATAAAACTGGAAGAAATTTCAGACTCACAAATTAATGCTGGCTCATCTGATGAACCATTGACTCAAGAACTTGTTCAAGATAATACACAAGAAATTCGCAGGTCTGGTAAAGTGCCTAAGCAGCCTGAAAGATATGTTGGACATGTCGATGACGGCAAACCAATAATGCACATAAATGAGGATGATGATCCTCAAACCTACCAAGATGCCATGAATAGTCAAGAATTATAGAAATGGCAAGAGGCAATGAATTCAGAAATACAATCTATGTATGCAACCAAGTTTGGAACTTGGTTAATCTGCCAGAAGATATAGTACCTATTGGCAGTAAATGGATCTTTAAAAGAAAGATCGGGGCAGATGGACAGATTGACACTTAGAAGGTAAGGCTAGTTGTGAAAGGGTATCGTCAAAGACAAGAAATTGACTATGATGAAACTTTTTCCCTAGTTGCCATGATTAAGTCAATCACAATACTTCTTGCCATTGCTGCATTGTATGATTATGAAATATGGCAAATGGATGTGAAAATAGCGTTCCTTAACGACAACCTTCAGGAAGAGGTGTATATGATACAACTTGAAGGATTCACTTTTAAAGAGCATTCAATTAAGGTATGCAGGCTGCAAAAATCCATTTATGGATTAAAGCAGGCATCTTGAACTTGAAACTTAAGATTTGATGAAGCAATCAAATCTTATGACTTCATTAAGAATGAACATGAATCTTGTGTATATAAAAAGATCAGTGGGAGTGTAGTTATCTTTTTAGTAATTTACGTTGATGACATTCTACTCATTGGGAATGATGTAGGAATGTTGTCATCAGTAAAGATTTGGTTATCTAAAAACTGCTCTATGAAGGATTTGGGAGAGACATCCTATATTCTGAGAATTAGGATCTATAGAGATAGATCCAAGAGGATGCTCGGATTATCCTAAACCATGTACATAGACACCATAGTCAAAACAATTGGCATCAAAAATTCCAAGAGAGGTCTCATTCCGCTGAGACATGGAATTTATCTCTCTAAAAAAGTGTCTCCCAAGACACCTGAAGAGAAAGCATACATGGATAGAGTTCCTTATGCTTCGGCAATAGGATCTATCATGTATGCAATGCTTTGTACTAGGCCTGATGTGGCACATCCACTAAGTGTCACTAGTAGATATCAGGCTGATCAAGGTGAGGAATACTGGAAGGCGGTGAAATGTATCCTTAGATACTTGAGTAGGACTAAGGATCTATTCCTCGTCTATGGAGGAAACGACTTGGAACTTCAAGGGTTTACTGACTCAAGCTTCTAGTCGGATACGGATGACAGCAAATCCATGTCTAGATTTGTGTTCATGTTAAATGGAAGTGTAGTGAGTTGGAAAAGTTTCAAATAAGAAACGACTGCAGATTCGACGACCGAAGCAGAATACATTGTTGCAGCTGAAGCGGCTAAAGAGACGATTTGGATGAAGAAGTTCATCTCTACATTTGGAGTAGTCCCAAGTATTTTAGATCTTGTTCCATTATTGTGTGACAACAATGGGGCAATAGCTCAAGCAAAGGAGCCTAGATCGCATTAGAAGTCAAAGCACATTCTAAGACGATTTCATCTGATCCGTGAGATAATTGCAAGAGGAGATATAGTGGTTGAGAAAGTCTCATCCGAAGATAATGTAGTAGATTCCTTGACTAAGCCATTGCTCGAAACAATTTAGAACGTCACCTTAAGTCTATGGGACTTATACATATGGGTGATTGACTTTAGTCCAAGTGGGAGAATGATAGAATTGGGTAGCCTTAAAGCCAATCTTTGTACATTCTAGTTTTGAATGTTAAAAAAGGCAATTATTTCTTCATTTTTAGTTCTCGCAAATTAACTATCGTAATGAAGGTCCGTAGACAAGTGTATAGGATATTGAATCATGATGAGATCATGATAGTGAGATCAATATTCTTAGTCACTTATCTTAAACAGTTCTCGATCATATGATATTTGAATTGGACGTTAAATATCCGATAAGATCGACACAGGGTATTTCTGCTCATGTGATAAGGGTAAATAATCTCACATTCACTTGTGTATTGACACTAAGACAAACTTGTGGGTGCTCATTAGAGAATGAGTTCACTGAATAGATCCGATTAGAATTCCTGGATGGTCATTATACTTAATAGTCAATTAGAGAAAAATTCCCAATTTTAATAAAGGAGAAAATAATTCCAAATCACGTCAAGCCCTGTGGACGCCATTCAAACCAGAAGTGTTTTGCTTGTTTTTTTTTATGTTCAGTAACTAATGAAATTCTTTGTTTTTCATTTGCAGGGGACGATGAGAGCCAGGATTAGCTGGGACTTAGTTATAGGGGCGTACCGGGGACTCCCGAACTTCCAGAAGGCGTGCCTGCGCCGGATGGGGTTTGGCGAGGTCCTGGATATCGAGCCATTTTGGCTTGATCTGGTCCTGCTGCAGGCGCTCAGGGAGCATTGGCATGCAGAGAGTCGGGCATTCCTAATGCCGTGGGGACATATGGTTCCCACCCTAGAGGATGTAGGCAGGATCACTGGCCTTAGGATAGATGGCAGACCGGTAAGCGGGGTGACCTACCCCGATTACCGTGGGATGGCGGAGGCTCTGCTAGGCATAGAGGTGTCTAGCCTGGGCAGAGAGTCTAGGATGGTCTCCCGGGTAGAGGTGGAGGCCGCCTTAGGATTAGAGGAGCCCCGGCGTCGATCAGACGAGACCCGGGCAGAGTATAGGAGTAGATTAGTTGAGTCGTCCTCCCTTGTCTATTATAGCGACCCGAGTCAGGGGGAGGAGGTAGATAGGTAGTTGAGAGTCTTTCTAGTTTTCTTCTTCGGTCGGTTACTCTTCGGCACGAAGGGTGACCATATCCCTTCTGGCTCACCTGTTTGCAGATCTTTCCGCGGTCACGCCGGACCGTGAGACGACTGTCAGTGGCTTTTCGCCATTTCTCCAGGTATTAAGTTATTTTATTATTTGTTCATGCAATGTAGTGTAATATGATGCTTTACTAACCTATATGTCCCTGTATGCAGGTATGGAGCTATCATTATTTTCCGCTCGGCAGAGCGAGGATCGTGTGACCGGGCGCTGTCCCATTGGCCTGCCGTTGGCAACCGATAGTGGACACAGCGCCACAGCACCACCAGCTGACGGCCCTCCGTCGTCAGTTCCTTGATTACCCGGAGCTCCTGGTGAATTCTTAACTTGTTTAATTGCAATCTTTCATTCAGTAAATGCAAATTATTTATATGAATGCGCCTAACCTATATGCAGGTGATATGGCGCCCATACTTGGGCATGGGCGAGGAGGGTCAGCCGTGGGTGACGGCTGGCCGGAGATGGTTCGGGAGGCAAATGTGGCTGCATTGCCTCAACGAGATCGAGCCGCTCCGCCTCCGCCTCGTGATGAGGACCCTGGGCCTCCACTAAGAGTGGGATGAGGAGGTCCCAGAGGGTGTCGGACGGAGTATGAGGAGCAAGCAAGCCCTCACTGATTGGCGAGCAAAGTTCCCGGAATAATATGAAGACTGGCATCGCCGGGGTGTCCGTGTTGAGTCACGAGCGGAGAGTAGCGCAGCCTACTTCCAGCAGTATCGGACACATTACGCCGATCAGCTGCGACTCCTCCGACCACTCGATGTAAGTATGCTTTGATGCGTCTTTCATTTTATTATTATCTTGATTTATATTTGTGAATGAATGTATGTATGTGTGATGTGCAGGATGCGCGCAATGCGGTCATCATCGACCTCCGGACCCGCCTACATGACGCGGAGGCCCAGTTGGAGCAGGTCCAGAAGGAGCTCTTTGACCTGGTATGTATGCTTGAATATGAATGGATGTTTTAATTACTTAGTTGTTTTAGCGATTAGCAACTGACAGTTGTCTTTTGGTGCAGCGAGCCGTCTACACCCAGGCGGCTCCCCCTACATTTGGAGCCTCGTCATCTTCTTCTTCTGCAGCTCATGAGGCTGCTCTAGCTGACCTCCAGAGCCAGCTTGCCTCCACCATCCGCTGGGCTTCCCTTGCAGAGGAGGATCGCGCTGCTCGAGTAAGTTCGATTACTTCCTTTGATTTCTGAATCTGATTTTGATTGCTTGACTGCCTTGGACTAACAATGGTTTCCCCTGTAGGTTGTTGAGCTTCATGAAGCCCTTCGGAGGGCTGAAGTGGATGCAGCTCGTGTTCGCGAACTCGAGGAGCAGGTGGCTCGGGTTCGCGATCTAGAGGAGCAAGTGGCCCGCCTCTCCACCGGGGATCTTCCCCGGGAGTTCTCACGCCTCCAATCTCGACTGGAGTTCATTACTGAGGAGCGAGAGCGGGAGAGGCAGAAGCGGCAGAAGATGGATGCTGAGATGACTGCTCTCCAGGTCCAGCTTGGCGTTGCAGAGCACGAGCGACGCAACGTGGAGGTGCGTTACCGACGTGCCCGCCAACGAGCGCAGGAAAGGGGGCACGTGAGTGCGTTCACCGCGAGCGTTGCCATATCATCAGGCCAAGTTGGTCCGAGTCTGATGGGACCACCACCTCCTAGAGCTCCACTGCCGGACGCGCCTGACGAGGCTCAGAGTCGGTTCGACGAGGGGGCGGGAGAGAGCCAGCCTTGAGGGCTATATGTACTTTTCTTTTCTTTTGTGTATCATGTACAAACATCTTTTGATGATATATATACATGAAACTTTTGGCCTCCAACCTTGTGTCTCATGTGTTTGCCTTGTGTCCTGCACATCATTTAACAAACAAGTCAAGTATCTATTTAGGCTTAGTCCCTTGCCTGACCGAGTGAACGGTCAATCAATCTCTTTCTTGGTGGAAGGGTCAAGGGGCATAGCCTTTATTAACAAAGGTAATATGGATAATCAAACTGTAAGCAAAATGCACATACAAGCAGAAAAATGCTCACTGAAAATAAAAGGAATGAAGTATACGAAGTGCAATAAGCAAATGCTAATTGAAATATTTTTGTTGTTTTAAAATATATACTTTTTTGGGTTTTGAAATATATATATTTTTTTGACTTTTGAAACATGTACCTTTTTTGGGATTTTGACATATGTATTTTTTTTGGATTTTGACATTTGTATTTTTTTGGATTTTTGAAATGGGTATTTTTTTGGATTTTGACATATGATGTGAACTAAAAGACCAGCATGGTACTCAGATCAAAAGATCATATTCATTTATTAACTTAATTCCCAAATTATTCTTCAATAATTTAACTTAAACACATTGTGTTTGAACTTATGTTTCCATTCGTGATCCCATTTGATGATTTGATCCTTAGTCAATCTGGGTCATTCCTCAAGTTTGGAGTACGCCTCTTTAGAAAGAAAGGAAGAATTGGTTTAGAAAGCCCATGAGAAGGTTCCGGAGACCTAAAAAGATGTTCCTTTCTTACCCTAATATCTGTTGGGGTTCGGTCATTTTCTTTCCGGGGTATTTATGGACCTTGCGTTCCCTTTTATTTCATTTAATGGCCTTGGTGTAATATTTGTAGTGTAATGGCCTTTTGATTTGATGTTTGGCTTTTGCCTTTTGCTTTGCTTTTTTTTTTTTTTTTTTTTTTTTCTTTGGGACGGATCTCCCCCTTTTTTTTATGACGGCCTCCTACCAAGATGGTGGGTATTCTTGGTAGTCTATTCTAAGCCTCGTTCCAACATCATGGGCCGAATATAAAAAATAAAAGTTTGCTTTAAAACGAATGATTTGTACTTTACACTTTCAGTCAAGCTTTCGGTATTCCTTAGGACTTGACATCTCTTGTTACTCACGAATCAAACGTGTCAGTCTGTGTAGTAATGTATTTGGAATTAAATTATCCAGACTTATAAGGAAATTTGAATTTATAAATTTTCTGATTCCACTGGTCTTTGTACCATGTTGATCGACTCATTAACCTAAGGGTAGTATTTCTTAAGATGCAAACCATTCCAGGGGTGAGTTAGCTCTTCTCCTTCTGCATTGACTAGACGATAAGCGTTTCCAGGAAAAGCATGTGATGTAACATAAGGTCTTTCCCAATTGGGTTGGAGCTTAGAACGCGGAGCACCAGGTTTTACAAAAATACTTTTGACAACCATTTCACCAACTTTGAACTTACGTTCAATGACTTTCTTTTGATAAAAACGTTCTAGTCTATTTTGATAAACTCTTACATGATTAGCAGCTGACCATCTTCTCTCGTCTAAGAGTTCTAATTGAGCAAGGAGTGTTGAACGGTGTTCATCAATGGAAAATTCCTTGTTCAATTGTACTCTTAATGACGGTATAAGGATCTCGTATGGAACTACTACCCCCATTCCAAATGTTAAGGAATAAGGAGTTTGCCCAGTGGGCGTGCGGATTGAAGTTCGGTAGGCCTATAGAGCCTCAACCAGTTTTTCTGGCCAGTCTATGAACTTGTTAGATTTGCACGTCTTTTTGATGATTTTTATTAAAGTCTTGTTAGTTGCCTCTGCTTGGCCATTGCTTTGCGGATAATAAGGAGATGAATGATGCAATGCAATTTTGTACCTGTTGCAGAGGTCCTTCAATTCTTGTGACATGAATTGTAGTCCATTGTCGATGACGATGGTGCTTGGAATTCCAAATCTGGTGATGATGTTCCTTTTGATGAACTTGCAGACGGTTAATGCTTTGACTTCCGTGTACGCTTCGGCTTCTGCCCATTTGGTGAAGTATTCCGTTGCCGTGAGGATGAAAGATTTTTGCTTGATGCCGAAATCGGAATTGCCAAGGGGTCTAATGATATCGAAAGTCCACATGGAGAAAGGCCATAGGGAAGAAACAGGATGGAGTGAAGATGCAGGAGAATGAATTTTGTCGGCGTGAAGTTGACACTTGGCACACCTACGGATATATCCTACACAGTCTTCTTCCATGGTTGGCCAATAAAATCCTTGTCTAAGGATCTTCTTTGCTAGCATTTGTCCATTAACATGGCCACCACAAACTCCAGCGTGAGCTCCTTCCATAACCTTCCAAAGTTCATCTTCGTCTAGACATCTCAGAAGAGCTCCGTCAAAACCTCTTTTGTACAGTGCTTCCCCAACTAGGGTGTATCGTTGAGCAACTCTCCTGATAGTCCTTTTCTCCTCAGCTGTGGCTTCTTCAGGATACGATTGATCTTCACAATATTTGGCGATTTCATAGTACCATGGCTTCTGTTCATCATCCATCTCTTCTAACAGCTCTGTCAGCATGATTTCTCTCTTTTCCACGATATCTCCATCTCTGACTTTCTTCAACAGCTTCTCCTTAGTTCTAAGAAATGAAGGGTCTTTCACGGCGGGTGAAAGACGCCTATGAACTATGATTGATTCCGATTGCCTGCCGATTGGAAAGTCGAGAGAAGATGCAAGTGAAGCTAGAGCGTCAGCTAAGATGTTCTGATTCCTAGGGACATGGACGAAGATCAATTTTGTGAAAAGCTTTGAATAAGCATAAGTAAGTTCTTGATAAGGCTTGAGTTTGGGATCAAGGGTTCGATACTTGGTTAAGACTTGGCGAAGAATCAATTGGCTATCACCCACAATCCTGAGTTTGGTAACACCATGGGAATGAGCAGCCTCGAGGCCAGCCAGGAGCGCCTCATATTCAACTATATTGTTGGTGACTGGAAAGTCAAGCTGAAAGGCTTGTGGAATGGTGATACCTTAGGGTGATAACAGAACAATGCCAATACCCTTTCCATGGGAATTCAGAGCTCCGTCAAAATGCAGACTCCACATATCATCTCTGATTTGGTCTATGGACATCAGTTCCTCATCCAGAAACTCTGACTGGGCTGGATCAAAATGAGGAAGGGGGTGATGAGCGAGATGTTCTGCTATGGCATAGCCTTTGATCGCTTTCTGCTGAATGTAAGTGATATCGAATTGAGATAGAAAGCTTTGCCATCGCGCTAACCTATCAGTAAGAACAGATTTCTCCAGAAGAAACTTGATTGGATTCATCCTAGCGATGAGATGGACTTCATGGGCTAGAAAATAATGCTTCAATTTTTGAACAACCCAAACCAATGTTGCACATGTTTTCTCCATCGCTGTATATCTTTGTTCAGCGGGGTTGAGAAGTTTAGAGAGATAGTAGGCTGCCCTCTCCTTTCCTTCTTCATCCTCTTGTGCTAGGACAACTCCCACAGCATCATCCAGGACAGAAATGTAAAGTATCAATGGTTTGCCTGGAGATGGTGGTCTCAAAACAGGAGAACTTGCCAAATAATTCTTTAATCCATCGAATGCCTCCTGACACTTATCGTCCCAATCGAATTTGACTCTCGGCTTGGTAAGCTCGTAGCTTACACCTTTGTGAGTGCTGAGAGACAAAACGGCGAATAAATTGCAACCTCCCGATTAATCCTCTTAACTCCTTCAAGTTTTTGGGAGGTGGCATCTCTCTTATAGCCTTCGCCTTGTTGGGATCGATCTCAATTCTCCGTTTGCTGACAATGAATCCAAGTAACTTCCCTGAAGATACCCCGAATACAAATTTCTTGGGGTTCATCTTTAACTGATACTCCCTTGATCTCTCTAACACTCTTGCCAGAACTTTGGCATGCTCAGCCTTCGTCTTAGATTTAACCAACAAGTCATCCACATACACTTTTAGATCTATGTGCATCATGTCGTGAAATATTGCCATCATAGCCCTCTGATAAGTGGCTCCAGCATTCTTCAATCCAAATGGTATGACGACATAGCAGTACGTTCCCCAAGGTGTAGTGAATGATGTCTTTTCTTGATCTCCTTCTGCCAATTTGATCTGATTGTATCCTGAAAACCCATCTATAAATGATAAAGTCTCATAGCCAGCAGTGTTATCAATAAGTACGTCAATATGAGGCAATGGAAAATCATCTTTAGGACACGCCCGGTTTAGATGTCGGAAGTCAATGCAAATCGTGACCTTCCCGTCCTTCTTCATAACCGGGACTATGTTAGCCACCCATTGTGGATAGAGAACAACTCTAATAAATTTGGCTTTATGTAATTTGTCAACCTCTTCCTTCATTTTTAAAGCCATTTGTGGGTGGAATCGCCTTAACTTCTGCTTGACCGGCTAGCTCCATCCTTTAATGTTAATCTGTGTTCTACTAATGACGAGTCTAACCCCGGCATATCTTCATAACTCCAGGCGAAAGTGTTCTTATAGTCCTTAAGCACTTGTACCATTGCCTTCTCATCTTCTTCAGAAAGATTCTTGCTGACGAGGACAACCTTAGGTTCGTCTTCAGTCCCTAAATTGACTTCTCTGGTGGGCTCTTCTACGGCAGCTGAAGGTTTATCGAATCTCTTCACTCCACTGGCATACGCCTCAGCCGTGTCCTCGTCATCTTCTTCATCTTCGACAATGGAGTCTTTTTCATGTATCAACTGATACACCCCATATCCATCGTTGACTAACTCATCATCCATGCAGTCTTCTGGCATCTGAATGGGATTTTCCAATAGCTGAGGGATCATTGAGAAAGAAAGGCATCTATCAGCTAAGTCCTGGAGGTATCTATCTGGAATTCGCCTACCCTTAGGCTTTCTAGACTTCCTAACCTGATTAACTAGCCTAGAGCTAGACTCTCTATTCTGACCTAATGAAGATGAAGTAGAATGAAAATCATGGGATACATATGAAAATACAGGAGAATCCTCCCGAGGGGAGGGGCAGAGTAGATTTAGAAGAGAATCTTGACCGAAAGACCCGCGCGATGGGGTATAATCTGCCAAGTAAGAGGTTTCCTCAATGAGGATCTAGGAAGAATTTGTTGCCAAATTGGCGTTTTTTTTTGGGCAATAGAAGAGTTAAGCATCAAATAGGAATGCACATGAATAAAAGGAAAATGAGATGAGGGAAGTGGCACCAAGGCCAGAGGATTAGGGAGATCATACAGCAGTATGTCCCAGATCAAATCATACATCCTCTCTAGATCGAGAGGAGGTGGTGGGATGAGGTCCCGTAGGGACAGAGTAATCATAACGGGCGGTGCCCGTGGAATGTCTTCAATGATGACCCGCGACCAAGTCGGGGTCAAGAGCAAAGTGCGAAACAAGGTGTGTAGCATGAAAACATGAGAAGGATAAGTCCCCCTCCAAAGCAGATCCGTGATGTAGCAAGCTTCATAGGGGTCATCTGGCTCCCCTTCATCAGTCTCCTCTGACAGCAGTATCCTTTTGTCGAAGATAGCACCGGGACCTTCGATCAGCTCATCGATCTGTGGCGGCCACTTGGATTCTGCAGGATCGAGAAACAGCCTGTTCAGCGCGATGTAGAGGTCTCTTAAATCGAACCACCTGTACCATTCACATTTAGGATCTTGGAATTTTCTCCTCTTCATAGGCCGCAGAGCCTCCAAGGACTGGTACGTGAGCAGTTCTGAGCAGTGTCTAGCCAAGTCTCTCCCATATATATCGTGGAGGTCAAAACATGAAATAATGACTACCGTGTTGTCATGGCTTATTATGGGCCCCTTCACAAAATGAGTGTATAGAGTCCATGTTAGGGGGTCCCGACCTTCCTTGTGTGGTGTAGACATTGTCTCCTAGACTTTCTGGCTGCCTTCATTCTCTGCTTGCTGAACAATATCTTGTTTCATTTTTCTCGGCCTATAGCCCAGGCCACTTCCAGGTATTCCTCGGTGATCTTTGACGGGAGTGGTCCTGCCTTGTAACTATGTACCCAGGCCTCTTCCAGGCTGATAGCCATTCTTCATCATTATTCTCCATCCTGGGGTACTCATGCACTTCCCCCTCTTTATGGCATTTAATGGATAAGGAGAAATAGTGGCAGTTTTCAGTGGATCAGCCACTAGATGGTAAACCTGTAATACCGACAGAAAAGGTTGTTGGCCAGGTGAAGAAGTGGTTTTGACATTCAAAGTATGAGCAGCAGCAAGGATCGGCATGCTCGTAACCTTAATGATTCGTCCTTTGAAGGGAAATTTGAGGCATTGATGATTCATGGAAGGAATCGCCTCAAGAGTTTTTATGTAAGGACGACCTAAAATGGCGTTTAAAGAAGGGTCGATTTTCAGGATGTGAAATTCGACCTATGCATGACTTACAGGGCCTAGCTCCACTTTCAAATAAACCATTCCCAGAGGGGAATAGGTGGAATTATCATACGCTGTCACAGAGATGGGGCTAGGCAGCCATTTTTCCTTGGGCACACCGCACAATTCCAAGGTCTTCGGAGGTAAAACATTGATCGAAGCCCCTGTGTTTACCAAACATGCATCTACGGCCTTCTTGCAGATATTGATCGTGATGCTCAGAGCCATGCTTCTGGCCGCTGGCGGTGCTAGTTCTGATGTATGAAATGAAATAGAGGGCTGATCTCCCTGAGGAACTAATAGTGCTGCAATCTTTTCCACCGGCACGTCCTCGTTGACCATCACCTTTTGCAAATATTCCATCAGAGCTTCTTGGTGAATCTTCGATCTTTTAATCAGTTGAAGCACGGAGATCCGTGCCGGTGTTCGGTCCAAATGTTTCAACAAATCATACTGAGTGCCTGGTGCACTCTTTTCATTGTGTGCTTCCTCTGTCGGTTGTGATGGGCCGTCTTTAACTGTCGATTGAGGAAAGACTTTGTTGAAAATCTTCCCACTCCGGAGCGCATGTTCCTCAGCCGTGGAAGGTCCGGGTGATACTTTGAGTACCGCAGGGTTGGATGGTGCGGATGGCGTGGAGTGTTGGTATGTGGGCGATGACGTGGGGTTAGTAGGTGGCGGCGTGGTGCGGATTAGAGGCCTAGATGGTTGGATGGAGGATGAAGTGGGTAATGGTATGCGTAATAGCGGTTTAGAAGGTTGGATGGTATCTGGGTAAGCGGTAGTGGTAGCGGGTGAAGTAGGGAATGGTATGCGGAGTAGGGGTCTGGATGGTAGGAGGGGTGTGTAGTTGGTTTGCGAGGGGTTATTTAGTGGAGGCGTAGTGGCGTGGGGTGCAATGGGTTTAAGGAAAGCGGGTGGTGGTAATGGGTTAGTGGGTGCGGGTGAGTGATATGCGGGTGTTGGTATAGGGGTAATGGTAATGGTTGTGGTCTGGGTATATGGATGGTGCGGCGTGGTGGTTGTTCTGCAGTACTCGGAATGTGACCCATTGAATAAATATAGGAAGAGTCCTCTATCCTCCACTGTTGCCCGCGGTTAGCCTCAGACCGGCTATTTGTCAGAATGGGGGCAACTTGGTTCTGATTTTGATGCTCCGGAAGCGGGTTCTGCACTATGCCCATGTTCGGTGGTGCTGCTTGTGCTGGTGCTCTCACTTGCTGCTGCTGCTGCTGCTGCTGTGGTGGTCTTCTTGCTTTTAAGGCTGATATGTATTTTTTCATCTCTTCCCAGTCTATGTCGCCCTGCTCGTTGAGATCATGAATGTAATCTCTAAATTGGAAGCAGGTGTCAATAGTGTGTCCAGGTTGTCTATGGAAATAACAATACCTAGACGTGTCGGCATTCTGGGGCCAAATCGCCTTTTCTCTTGGCAGGACTAAGTCATTAGCTACCATTAGAGCACTAAAAATGTCGGCCAAGGACTCTGGGAGGACTGGGTATTCTGCCCTCTTCGGGCCTGGAGGTCTTCTCTACTGATTGTAGTCAGTAGGAGGAGGGACATTATGATATGCCGGCGGTGCGCGCGGCTGATACTGCTGTTGTTGTGGTGGCTGGTACTGCAATTGCCGTTGCGGCGACTGCTGTGGCTGTTGCTGTTGTTGTTGCTGGCTCGGCTGTTGAGGCCGCTGATATTGGGGCTGCTGATACTGAGGGTTCGGCTGCTGCCTGTACCCCTGCTGGTTCGGCTGTGGTGGCCTTTGGTACTGCTGTTGTTGACTCCTCACAAATTGGGGCGAGTTGTTGTTCATACTGCTGACTTGCTCATGAGAGAGCGTGCCCTCAGTAGTTGGACCTGTGCTGGGAGAATTCGGCACTGCAGGCTTCCGAGGTGGAGGCCTGCTAGGTCTGTGAGGATCAAAGACGCTAGAGAATGTAGCATCCTTGAAGGCATTCTGACAGTACCGCGCTCTTTCATAGAGCTCTGCCATGCTGGTCAGATTGTTCAGGGAGAGGACTAGTTTGAACTGGGGCGTAGCATTGGAAATCAGCATCTTCACTTGCTCTGACTCGGACAAGTGATCTTTTACTTTCTCGGCTAAGTCTCGCCATCTGTCAGTAAAACTGACGAACTCCTCATCGGGTTTCATCTTCTCTGTTATTAGGTCAATGATGGACAGGGAGAGAGCGACTCTGTCCTGGTATTGTTGAATGAATTTTCGGGAAACGATACCATAGTCCTCTACTTTGGAGGGTTCCAAGGAAAAGAACCACTCGAGGGCTGGTCCCTTTAAAGATCTCCTGAACAAAAAGGCCAACGACCTCTTGTCATTTTGCCAGAAGGATGACTCGTACATGAACTCCTTCAAGTGGGTGAAGGGGTTACCAGTACCGTTGTACTTTCGGTACACTGGCATCTCAGAGGGTGGCAGGTGGAACACTGGCAGGCTTGGTAAGTTGATCTCTGGTGCAGCTTTGACCCCCATCATCTTCTGGAGGTTGTTGAATTGTTCATCCATGCGCTTCATCTTCGCCAGCAACGCTTGCGTTGTTGGATCAGCCTGGGGAGGAGGGGGAGGTGGAGGTACTTGATAGGCCTATTGCCTAGAGTACGTCGGACAAGGAGGACAGTAAAGAGGAGGTCCGGGAGAGCTTCCGCCATGCCCGAGGGCATTTTGGTACGCGGGCGTCAGTGGTCTGGCCGATTGCCTAGAAGATGAAAGTTGCGGCCTAGCTGGCCGAGAAGTGACATGGAGGCCTTCCATGGCCTGATGAATGTAGGGAGGATGATGAGGAGGTTGCTGAGGGATGGCAGGGGGAGCCTCAGGGTTCGGCTTGGCAAACTGCACGGGCCTCTTCCCCTTCAGAATGGATTGGATCGCCTCGAACTGCTGAGGGTCCAGACGGGAGGCAAGAACTCCCAAAGCATTTACAAGGTCCGAGGGATCAGAAGATGAGGGATAATCAGGATTCATGTCCCCCTCAAAGGTAGGATTAGGGACTGCATGCACATGTGGGGGAGGATCAAGATATTGATCATGAGGATGATAAAGAGGGGTTGAGACATTCCCCTCATGTCGAGTTGGAATAGGAAGAGAATTACAGGAGGCATCAGCATCTCTCCCACTCTCGAAATGGTAATCAGAATTGCGAGGGGCATTAGCATCTCCCTCGTAGTTGATCATGGCATCTGGAGCCACGCTCAAGTCCCTGCCTGATCGGAGCAGCATGATATTAGATTTTTTTTTTTTCAGAGATTGACAAACAAGTTGTACAGAGATTAAACAAACAAGTGGATGTTTAACGTGATTTTAGGATTCCTTGTTGGGTTATTTGGATTTAATTAAATCACAAATTCGCTCAAGAGAAAGGATCCTAGTTTCAGTTCAATGTCCACTGTTATATTCTATGGTTTTCTCTCACAACGTTATGGAAATCTAACTAGGACTTCAAATGGTAAAACCAGCCCGATAATCAAGGAGGAATACCTTGATTTTGGGGACTTACGGAGGTCTTTAACGCCAACTACTCTAGTCTGATCGAGGGACCGACCCATTCAGAGAGAGTTGAAGGCGTCAAGAAAAGTGTTCCTAAGAAAAGGAGGGTGTTAGCCTCAATGCGTATGACCTGTAGCCTGGATGGCCTCTAATGCTTAATATATAATGGGTAATAGCACACAGATCACAAAAATCTGAGAACTGAAGAAGAAATAAGAAACTGTCTGAATTGCGTCGTTGTTACTCGACGCTATTCAAAACAGAACCTTAATTTTTCACAGAAGCTCAGATAGCAGACAACAGAGAAAAGAGACTGAAAGGCGTCTGGGTATGACGACGCAGTTTGAAATGTGTCGCTGTTCTTGGATGCTTTTCAACTCGCAGATGCAGTTTTCTAGGAGGAATTTCTGGATTGATTTCCCCTCAAACAGGATAAAAACGATAAATAATCAGCTCATGCAAAAGATTTTTTGTTTCAGGTTTTAACAGGATGATTTTATCAACTAAACAACTAAGATATCAGTCAATCACACAACATTTCATCACAAAAACAGCTTTTCAACTAATCAACGGGGAGGGCAAGATCTTGCCGCAGGGGTGTGCACGTGGTACACGTAGGAAATTAACTAAACTAAAAATACTCACCAATTGGTGAGGGCGTGTCGAGAGACACAAGTGGTGCACCGTGGGTGCCCGATTAGTAACAACAAGAACAAAGAACTAAAAGATGGCGAGACCAAGTCCCACCGTGATCGCCAAAAAAGCTGTGAGTGCTTAAAATGAGTGTGTGATTACCACGAAAAACTATGTTGTTTAAGTGCAAAATAAACCTATTAAAAAGAAACTAAGTGATGTGATCGCCAAAAACTTTTGACTAAAAAGTTCCAAAAGAAAATTTGATCGCCTAGCTGTTTGGACGTGGGAGATATTGAGCTCTTGGTTCCCCTCCTTCAGCCGGCTGAAGAAAGAGAGCCCTTTATTATCTTTGTTCTTGCTTCGACTGCTGTTTAGTTTTGAGGATCGTCCAAATTCCTTGTCGTTTGCTGCTGATTTCCTTCTCTTTGATTCTCCTTTGTACCTTGCAAGAAATAGAAAAGAAATAAAGGAGGATGATGAGAACTTAGGAAGAAATAGTATCCATTCCAGAAGAGATTTTAAACATGCAACTAAACAGGAAAACTCACTTGTTGGGATGGTCTTTTAAACCCCTTTGTCAAATAGGTTTTGAAAATGATGCTAATGTTGTGTGTTGCATGGAGTGATGTGATGAAATGGTAAGACTAATGAGATGAAAAATATGAAAAAGAGTGCAGAAATTGAATTGAAGGTTAATGATGAATGGCCCCTGGAAGCCTTGGTCTTGGATAGATGAAGGATGGATGAAGAATGGACGCCGACTTCTGGAAGCAGCAGCACTTCAGCGTTTGGACGTCGTTGCTTCGATTTTCACTCAATTATCACTCTGATATCACTTCAATCACTAACTCTGTCACCTATTCAAGAGGCAGGGTATTTATAGACTTCTTTGTGTCCGCGGATTTACATAGAGAAATTTTGAGATTTATCCTTCTTAACCAACAGATAAATACAAATTAATTCGTCTTTATCTTTAATTATCTAAAATGCGTCGCCCATTGAAGGCGCCTTTCAGACTGATTAGGATAAAGATAAACATCTGGGAAAAACTTATCTTTATCTGTAATTAGATAAAATGCGTCGCCACTTGTAGACGCCGTTTACACTAATTAAGATAAGGTTAAACATCCGGAAGAGAGGCAGAAACAACTTAGGACACCTAAATTGCGTCTTGCCTAGCAGACGTTTTTTAGTTAATTAATCAATTAATTAAATTTCAAATTTTAAACATCAAAATAAGAATTAATTCTAAACGGCGTCTACACAAGTCGACGCCTTTTAGACTTCTTCATATTTTAATTGAAATTTGAGCTAAAATCAATTTAATTAATTAAATTAAATCATATCTATCTGACCCAACATAATATAGATAATTAAAAAGATCAATAAGAATTAACCAATGATTAAATATCAGACCATTCTGAGGCATTATTATATGATATGAAATTTACTCGAAATGATGTCAAAATTAGCGTGTCTACAATGTCATATTCAGATTTAGCATTTCCCGCAATCGGGATCGAGTTATCTTGGGAGTCTAAAGGCTGGCTTGGAGGAATAATACAGTTCCTAAGTGTTACCCCTACTGAAATTGGATCTGCCTCTTTCACTGGTGACCTTATAGGATTGAAGTGTTGGGTTTTCTCGGTTTCTCCGGATCACTAACGCAGCGGAAAAACAAAATATTTACAGCGATCCGTTCCCGTTTCGAAAACTAAAATACGATAATCGGATTATCGAAGTTCTAACCGTGTGCGGATTCGAATCCGCAGCCGTTCGGTTCCGTCGGTGTGACACCGCAAGCCGCGCAAGCGCCCGGCCTCTAGCGAAGTCCACGCGATCCTCCCCGCGATGGATATCCTCGAGTTCCTCGTTCCTCGCAACCCGCGAAGCCTCCGCTGGTCGCCGTAATGATCGCCGCAGCGCGCAGACGATTTCCCGTCAAACGGGATTCGGAGAAGCGGCGGAGTAGATCTGGATCTGCCTGGACTCCAGAGGAAGATAGAAACTGAGGAGGGGCGGCTAGGGTTAGCAGCAGCTTGGCCTGCTCAGCCCGTTCGCTATGTTTTATACTAACCGCGCGGTTTTTCACAAAAACCCCCGGTTTGTATAAAACCCACTTATTTATCCATCGCCTTGAGAATCATTTGCGTGTGACCCTCTAGGCCCAAGTACCAGTCCAGTTAATGGCCCAGTAAGCCCAGTGACTCCTCACTGACTTTATTAATTAATTAATAACCCTTTATTAATCAATTAATCAATCGAATTGATGTCGCATATCGAATTCGACCGGGCCTCCGATCACGTTGGGTGCCAAGCAACACCGCGTGAACCCGGAAGGTATTTGGGGTTAAGTAACCCACTCTTGGAACCTTTCCGCCGACAGTTACCGCGTGGATATAATCCTTCATTCGTACAATGCTCTCGAGTCAACTCAGGGTATGGCAAGCTGTCAAACCCTAACCGGTCGACTCACTTGGATTGGATGCCGCTGATGAATATCGGAAAACTCCTTTCTCGATATTATCGTCCGCCCTGGACAGGGACTTCCGCGCATCCTTCCTAGAGCATTCTCTCTCTAAGTACCGAGAGCGAATGATTCCTTATTGACACACAATTCCCTTCGACGGTATTTCGCTGCACCCAATCCTTGGCGTATTAGAATCCCGTGGCTAGAGATTCGTAGACCAAGGTCAAAGTACAGAAGTCCACCGCCAAGGTGTCCATGGTGTCTCAGGTCCGAGGACCATCTACGCAACTGCGACAATAGAATCAAGCTGGTTGACAGTAAGGTACAATACTATCCAGCGATTCAGTCGGATCAGTTCAGTGAACTCATTCTCTAATGAGCACCTACAGATTCGCCTTAGTGTCTCCACACAAGTGACTTATGAGACCAGTCATCCTCATCATATGAGCAGGAGTAATCTGTACTAGTCTAACCGGATATCCGATGTCCTTCTCGGATATCCTCCGACTAGGAACGATTAAGAATATGTGTGTTTAAATGATCAGTCTCATTAGTATGATCTCATCATAATCTGATCACCATAGCACATATTCACGGACTTCATTATGAAACGATATTTAACGCGATTTACACATAATGAATATTATGCCGTTTTATTAATAATGAACGAGATTTACATTGTTAGATTGGCTTGTAGGCCACCTAAACTAACAATCTCCCACTTGGACTAAAGCCAATCATCTTTATACAATAAACCCATAGACTCTAGGTGACGCTCAAACACAATTTGAGCCAACAGCTTTATCAGTGGATCTGCTACATTGTTGACGGATGGAACTCTTTCCACTACTACATCTCCTCTGGATATGATCTCTCTGATAAGGTGAAAGCGCCTCAGAATATGCTTCGATTTCTGATGAGACCGCGGCTCTTTGCGCAATCGCTCCATTGTTGTCGCACAACAGTGGAACAGGCTCAGAGATGCTGGGAACTACGCCGAGGTCGGTGATGAATTTCTTCAACCACACTGCTTCCTTGGCGGCTTCAGCTGCAGCGATGTACTCAGCTTCAGTCGTCGAATCTGCAGTGGTTACTTGCTTGGAACTCTTCCAGCACACTGCCCCACCGTTCAAAGTAAACACGAATCCAGATGTTGACTTGCTATCATCTGGATTTGACTGGAAACTCGAGTCAGTAAAGCCTCGCAGTTTCAAGTCACCTCCTCCATAGACAAGAAACATATCCTTAGTTCTTCTCAAGTACTTAAGGATGCATTTCACTGCCTTCCAGTGCTCTTCGCCTGGATCAGCCTGAAATCTGCTCGTAACACTTAGAGCAAATGCAACATCAGGTCGTATACATAGCATGGCATACATGATAGATCCTATGGCAGAGGCATAGGGTATTCTATCCATGAACGCCCTCTCATCAGGAGTCTTAGGAGACTGCTCCTTTGAGAGATTAATTCCATGTCTCATCGGTATGAAACCTCTCTTGGAATTTTCCATGCCAAACCTTTTGACTATGGCATCTATGTACAAGGATTGGGTCATTCCAAGCATCCTCTTTGATCTATCTCTATAGATCCGTATTCCCAATACGTAGGATGCTTCTCCCAAATCCTTCACGGAGAAGTTCTTCGACAGCCAGATCTTTACTGATGACATCATAGCTACATCATTCCCAATGAGTAGTATGTCATCTACGTAAAGAACTAGAAAAGTGACTGCACTCCCACTGGTCTTCTGGTACACACAAGGCTTATCTTCATTCTTAATGAAGTCATAAGACTTGACAGCCTCGTCAAATCTTATGTTCCAGCTCCGGGAAGCTTGCTTCAGTCCATAAATGGACCTCTGAAGCTTGCACACTTTATCTGGAGATTCTTTGGATGTGAAACCTTCTGGTTGTATCATATACACCTCCTCCTCAAGGTTACCATTAAGAAAGGCAGTCTTCACATCCATCTGCCAGATTTCATAATCAAAATGTGCAGCAATGGCGAGCAGAACCCTGATCGACTTTATCATGGCAACTGGTGAGAAAGTCTCGTCATAGTCATTTCCTTGCCTTTGACGATATCCCTTTGCCACCAACCTTGCCTTATAAGTGTCGATCCGTCCATCAGCACCGATCTTTCTCTTAAAGATCCACTTGCAACCGATGGGTACAATACCCTCGGGCAAGTCCTCCAAGTTCCAAACTTGGTTGGTGTACATGGACTGGATTTCTGAGTTCATGGCTTCTCGCCATTTCCCAGATTCTGGACCTTCTATGGCCTCCTGGTAGGTTTTAGGATCATCATCCTCATTATATTGTACCATAGACTCACCTTCTGCGATATGTCCCACATATCGTTCGGGTGGTCTAGGTACTCTACCAGATCTACGAGGCTCATCTGTGTGTACCTGAACAGGTTTAGGAACTGATATCTCATCTGATGATAATGTAGCTGTTTGGGGATTTGGAACCTCTTCCAGTACTATTTTACTCCCACTGTCCTCCTGGAGAAGGTATTCCTCTTCCAGGAAGACAGCTTTCCTGGCGACAAACACCTTTTGTTCATCAGGATGGTAAAAATAGTATCCAAAGGTTTCCATTGGATATCCCACAAACCTACATTTATCAGTTCGTGATTCCAGCTTGTCTGGATCATGCCTCTTTACATGAGCAGGACAACCCCAGACTTTAACATGTTTAAATTCTGGTTTCCTGCCTTTCCATATCTCATATGGAGTAGAGGCCACAGACTTGCTGGGTACTCTGTTCAGTAGGTATGCTACTGACTCTAGAGCATACCCCCAGAGGGACACTGGTAATCCCGAAAAGCTCATCATGGATCGCACCATGTCCAACAAGGTGCGGTTCCTCCTTTCTGATACACCATTCATCTGTGGTGTGTATGGAGGGGTCAGCTGAGAAAGGATACCATTATCCTTTAAGAATTGTGTGAAGTTAGTACTCAAGTATTCTCCTCCTCGATCTGATCGAAGAGCTTTAATACTCTTTCCTAGTTGCTTCTCCATCTCATTCTTGAACTCCTTGAACTTCTCAAATGCTTCCAAGTTGTACTTCATTAAGTACACATAGCCGAATCTTGAGAAGTCATCGGTGAACGTAATGAAGTAAGAAAAGCCACCTTTGGCTTGGGTAGACATTGGACCACATACATCTGAATGTATTAGTTCCAAAATGTCTTTGGCACGTTCTCCATGTCCAACAAATGGAGATTTTGCCATTTTTCCCATAAGGCAGGATTCGCATGTTGCAAACAATTCATAATCGAATGCTGTTAAATAACCATGCTTGTGCAACTTTTGCAACCTGCTTTCTCCAATGTGCCCAAGTCTACAATGCCACATGTAGGCTTGGTTCACGCAATTCTTGCTCTTCTTAAGAGCATTATCAATCTGAAGATTGTAATGAGAAACATCTAATAGATATAGACCGTTGACTAAAGATGCCGAAGCTATTGATTTATTACCATAATAAATCGAACAACTTCTATTCTCAATTGTCAACCTATATCCTATCTTGTCCAAACAAGATATTGATATGATGTTCTTTATTATGCTAGGAACATAATAACAATCTTCCAATAGTAAGGTGTCTCCCAATGGAAGCCTGAGGTTTGCTGTCCCAACAGCAATCGCCGCAACTTTTGCGCCGTTTCCTAGCCTCAATTCCACCTCACCTTGTCTCAGCTTGCGCTTACTTGTCAGCATCTGCACATCATGGCAGATATGAGAAACACATCCGGTATCCAATACCCAAGATGTGGAATCTTTAACTGATAAGTTGATATCTATCATATAGATATCTGAAGCTTCAGACAGCTTCACTCTTTCATGAGCTTTATCATGAAGGAACTCCTTGCAGTTCCTTTTCCAGTGATCATACTGCTTATAATAGAAGCAGTCACCTTTCACTACTCCTTTGCCTTTGTGCTTCGATCCATTATCGTTAGCTGTCATCTGTGCTTCAGGGGCATCCAATGCCGATTCAGCAGGATGATCAGCTCCAGGGACAGTCAATGCGCTCAAATCTGAAGACATTCTTTAGGTTTCTGAACCAATCCGAGTAGATCAGGTAAGTCAAAAGGGCATCAAGTATGCCACGGAGTGGGTTATTCGACGACATAATTCCCTACAAGAGATAAGTAAAATCTATTTAGCAGATGTTCAATTATTAAAGTTTAAAACAAGACATGGTCTTTTGTTCAAGTTTAACTCCCACTAATTTTCGACGGACTGTATAACCCTCAGTTATACAGAACGGGAGACGCCGACAGTCTCCTAGTGGGGATCATAATCTCAATGACTTGCACTACAGCCTTGTGGATAGCACAACAAACTGTAATACAATCAGAGAGCACCCAACTCATGGGACTTGCAACTCCTTGCAATATCTGATCATGGCTTCGGTCCCCAGAGATTTAATGGCCTTGTGGATAGCACAACAAACCATTAATCTTGGTCTAAGCTAACCATCATTACGCGACGAGCATAGATTTACATGCAGCCCTTGTGGATAGCACAACAAAGCTACATGGTTCCTCTACCCCGATCTATAGGCATCTAATGCCATAGCCACAGTTTCTCCTCCCAATTAAGCAGGCCTTGTGGATAGCACAACAAACCTGCCTAAAGTGATTTGAATCCTATGACTATAACGATGGTGGACCACGCGATAAGTTCTTAACTACTCGCGTTACGGCTTAGAGTTTATCTGAGGGTATTTAGATAACTTTTATCTTGGTCTCTCCTAGGTGATAGTATATCGATATATCGTATATATTTACTAAATACTATAACCTGCTTTGATTCATAATCAAAAAATAAACAATGCATCACATACATGTCATTAGTGTGGTCATGGATAGCACAGCGGGTTTGACGGGAGCCAACAGTCAAACGCACACACAATCTAACACAACAATTATATTAGATAACCTGCAAACACAGGCAAGAGATCTCCATCTTTTCGCCTTCCTGGTTGCAGTTGTGGATCGTCCTCGCTCCTTCCTCGGTTGCCTCGATCATATTACATTAATTCTAGAATTAACAAGTAAATTGAAGAAGGCCTTATGGCGAGTACAAGAGAGAGAGGGAGGTAGAAATACATCGGAGTATGAGAGAGGGAGGTAGAAATACATCGGAGTATGAGAGAGAGAGGTGCGCAGACCTCTATTTATTAACAATTAATAAACATCATACATCCACGATCCACACAATTCATCATTCATCGCATGAATAATAAATTAAGTGCATATCCATGACCACGGTGTGTTTTAAACATTCCACACATGATTCAGCGCATCACATGGCTAAAATAAAAGAGTTTTCAAAATAAGTAAGTTTGGCTTTCAGAAAGCTGGGATCCAATCAAAATTGGTATTTGAATTTCGAAAACTCATTTTATTAACTTAACATGCAATTAAATCTAATTTAAAAGCAATAAACACACATCACATGCGCACACACTCCGAATTAATAATTCCAGATTATTCCATGCAAATTAGAACAATTCTAATAATCTAACACTTAGATTTAAAGCCTCATTAATAATCTAACAATTAGACTATTAAAGATTAATCTAACTCTTAGATTAATCAATCAAAATTAATTAACAATTTAACACTTAAATTATTAATTAACTACTAATCTAACTTTTAGATTAGTTAATTAATTTTAATTAGTAATTTAACATTTAAATTATTAATCAACACTAATTAATTAATAATTTTCATCTAACACTTAGATTAGTTAACTTAAAATTAATCATTAATCTTAACACTTAAAATCAACAATTAACTCTAATTAACTGTTAAGTACTAATTTAACATTTAAATCAGTCATCAGAATTAATTATTAATTTAACTCTTAAATTAATAACTAATTCTAATAATTAACAATTAGATGATTAAATAATTAAAAATCTAACATTTAGATTATAACTATTAACCACTAACTATAATTTCTTAAATTAGTCATATAAAGGTTAATAATTAATTCAACAATTAAGTTAATATTAACCTTAATTAATTAACAACTGATTACTAATTAATTAACCCTTAAATGACTTAATGATTCAAAATCATTAAAGCACCAATTAAGTAAGATAGAAAAATGATTTATATTTCAAAACACTTTTGAATTTTAAAATTAAATTCTATTCTAATTTAATTGGGTCATTAAGGGTTTAAACATGGGGTAATAACAGAATGAGTTCAGGGGGCTTATTAAAAGAAATGGGCCCAGCCCTAAAACTGAGCCAGGGCTCGGCCAAAAGGCTGAGCCAAGGCCAAACCAGGCCCCTGGGCTCGAGCCAGGGCTCGGGTCCCTGGCTCAGCCAGCCCAGGCCCGGTCCAACTGGAACCGGCCCGGTCCAACCGGCTTCTTCCACCTCTAACCTGCATCAGCCCGACGCCCTAACTGCAACCCTAAGGCGGCGGGAGGAAGAGTTGCAGAAGCCGGCGGCGGCGGCCCACGCCGGTGGCCGGCAGCCCGGCCCTGGCCGGCGACAGTTCCGGTGTCGGCGTGCTTCCAAACGTCGGCAAGCCTGCCGGAGAGGCTCAACAAGGCCGGCCCGGCCCCTTCTTTCACCCCCAGATTTGCAGGTTTAGGCTATTGTTGGCTATCCCTCAAGGCCACTCCGGCACCGGCAAGGATACCCACAGTAACCTACCAAAATCTAGGATTCTTAAGGATGATCCAATCATCATTGTAGGCCACCCAGATTTTCAAAACGTGCCGGTTGGAACCCCGTTCTTCATCACATGAAGAACACAAAAAATATACCTTATAAATACGAAAATCACAGATTCAAAATTATTTTATGGTCATCGTATGAACACGAATCTGCAATTAACGGAACTCGTGCATGGATTAATTCAAGAAAAAATAATTTCAGAAACCGAAACGGGACGAGAAACAGTGGAACCTGGCTCTGATACCACTGTTGGGTTTTCTCGGTTTCTCCGGATCGCTCACGCAGCGGAAAAACAAAATATTTACAGCGATCCATTCCCGTTTCGAAAACTAAAATACGATAATCGGATTATCGAAGTTCTCACCGTGTGCGGATTCGAATCCGCAGCCGTTCGGTTCCGTCGGTGTGACACCGCAAGCCGTGCAAGCGCCCGGCCTCTAGCGAAGTCCACGCGATCCTCCCCGCGATGGATATCCTCGAGTTCCTCGTTCTTCGCAGCCCGCGAAGCCTCCGCTGGTCGCCGCAATGATCGCCGCAGCGCGCAGACGTTTTCTCGTCAAACGGGATTCGGAGAAGCAGCGGAGCAGATCTGGATCTGCCTGGACTCCAGAGGAAGATAGAAACTGAGGAGGGGCGGCTAGGGTTAGCAGCAGCTTGGCCTGCTCAGCCCGTTCGCTATGTTTTATACTAACCGCGCGGTTTTTCACAAAAACCCCCGGTTTGTATAAAACCCACTTATTTATCCATCGCCTTGAGAATCATTTGCGTGTGACCCTCTAGGCCCAAGTACCAGTCCAGTTAATGGCCCAGTATGCCCAGTGACTCCTCACTGACTTTATTAATTAATTAATAACCCTTTATTAATCAATTAATCAATCGAATTGATGTCGCATATCGAATTCGACCGGGCCTCCGATCACGTTGGGTGCCAAGCAACACCGCGTGAACCCGGAAGGTATTTGGGGTTAAGTAACCCACTCTTGGAACCTTTCCACCGACAGTTACCGCGTGGATATAATCCTTCATTCGTACAATGCTCTTGAGTCAACTCAGGGTATGGCAAGCTGTCAAACCCTAACCGGTCGACTCACTTGGATTAGATGCCGCTGATGAATATCGGAAAACTCCTTTCTCGATATTATTGTCCGCCCTGGCCAGGGACTTCCGCGCATCCTTCCTAGAGCATTCTCTCTCTAAGTACCGAGAGCGAATGATTCCTTATTGACACACAATTCCCTTCGACGGTATTTCGCTGCACCCAATCCTTGGCGTATTAGAATCCCGTGGCTAGAGATTCGTAGACCAAGGTCAAAGTACAGAAGTCCACCGCCAAGGTGTCCTTGGTGTCTCAGGTCCGAGGACCATCCACGCAACTGCGACAATAGAATCAAGCTGGTTGACAGTGAGGTACAATACCATCCAGCGATTCAGTCGGATCAGTTCAGTGAACTCATTCTCTAATGAGCACCTACAGATTCGGCTTAGTGTCTCCACACAAGTGACTTATGAGACCAGTCACCCTCATCATATGAGCAGGAGTAATCTGTACTAGTCTAACCGGATATCCGATGTCCTTCTCGGATATCCTCCGACTAGGAACGATTAAGAATATGTGTGTTTAAGTGATCAGTCTCATTAGTATGATCTCATCATAATCTGATCACCATAGCACATATTCACGGACTTCATTATGAAACGATATTTAACGCGATTTACACATAATGAATATTATGCCGTTTTATTAATAATGAACGAGATTTACATTGTTAGATTGGCTTGTAGGCCACCTAAACTAACATGAAGCGGGTCATCGACCCCTGGTTCTTGGTTAGGTAGAAGACATATAGAGGGGGTCCCTCAGCTGTGATTAGAGGGATCTGAATGAGGGTGACTGGCTTTAGGATTGCCGGTTGTTCCTTAGGTAGGATTAGGACCAAAGGTTTGTCTTGAGAGATTGTAGAGTCTTCTGGGGTTGACCTTCTAGTCTCATTCAGCCAAGTGGGAACCTGATGTTGTATCCCAGATCCTTCATACTCCCAATATTGCTCTCTGCGAACCACTCTGGGTTCTAGGTCTCTAATCAAGGTGTTGACCTTACCTTGAGAGCTGGATGGATCTTGAACTACTTGATGAGAGGGTAATGGATCTTTCATGATTCCTAACTCCTTCTTAGCCCTTAAGGCATCAATGGCCTTCTTCATATCCTCCTAGTTTATCCTACCTTCATCATTCAGATCATACACCCAATCCCTGAAGGTGAAGCAGTTGTAGATTGTGTGACCTGGGATCCTATGGGAGGGGCAGTACCTAGAAGTGTCCGTACTACGCGGAACACCTTCTCGTTGTGGCGGGAGTTGGATCTCATTGCAAGCTAGCAAGGCATAAAAAATGTCCGCTAGCAATTCTGTTAAAGGTGGATATGATGTGCGTTTGGCCATGGGACGACTATAATTAGTCGGGGGAGGAATAGCTGAGTACTCCTTCAGATTGGACTGAGCATCAGACCTGGGTTGAGAATTGGGAAACCTGGTTGATTGTCCTAGAGTGCTTACTTGCTCATTAATGGTGACTCCTACTGTGGTGAGAGTCGGTGTGGCTTTCTTGTTTTGATTTTTGTTCTAGAAGAACGAAGGCAAAGTGGAATCCCGGATTTGAGATTGAACTACCCTAGCTCGATTATATAACTAAGCGAATGTTTGAAGTTCGCTAAGCATGAGAATAGCTCAGAGTTGTGAGCTGGCGTGGTTAACACGCATACTGAAAGCTTGGGCTTCAGGGATGATAACCTCTGCTCTAGAGGCCAAGCTTCTCCACCTATTAGCGAAGTAAGTGAAGTCTTTGTCAGACTTCATTTTCTCCATTACGAGATCGAATAAGGTGGGAGGCAGGGCTGCCATGTGATTGAAATGGGTGACGAATCTTTCCAAAACCATATCGAAATTGATTAGGTCAGTGGCTGGTAGGGAAGAAAACCATATCAAAGCCTCACCCTCTAGGGACTTCTGAAAGAGGTGGACAAGGAGGACTCTATCATAGAGCCACTGGTGAGAATCCATGAGAAACCCTGATAGGTGATGATGTGGGTCTGTGGTACCATCGTACTTCCTGTACTTGGGTACTTTGAATCCTGGTGGAAAATAGGCTGAAGGGAGCTTACAATAGCTCAAAAGAGAATGAGGTTGTCTCAAGATAAGATTTTCGGCCATGAGCTGCTGCACACAAGTCTCGACCTCATTCTTATAAATGAACTCCTCCTGCTTGGGAGGTGTGATCTGGTTGATGAAATTAGATGGGATTGTTTGAGCTGGCATCGTCTGATTAGCCTGGGGTCAGCTAGAAGATCCTTGGAATTGAGTATTCCGAGGAGTGGCATCCTGGGTTTTACCACGGGAGACTAACTGAATGAGTTGATCAGGAGTATACCGCGATAATACGGCAATGAGTTTCGGATCTTCTCCGGGATTCTAAAATGTTCTATTTGAAATTACCAACTCATCTTCCCCTTGTGAGGTAGAAGAATCATTAGAATCTTTCCTCCTAAGTTCCTCTCTGGATGCTTGGAGCATACCTATGAAGGTTTGTTGTAGATCCTCTTCAATTTCGAACAGTGGGTCGTGTGTAACATTGTTACCAAACTCATCTATGTCATCATACACCCTTTTCAATTTCGAACAGTGGGTTGTGTGTGACATTGTTACCAAACTCATATATGTCATCATACATAGTGTTAACATACATTCGATTCATTATGAAAGACAAATCCTAAAAGATTTTATATTTCACTTGAAAGGTTAATCGTGTATTATGAGTGTTGGTTTCTAACAAATCAAGTTCAAACCCTTAGCGACCCTGTACTTTCTTTCAAAATCTGTTGCACCAAAGTTTAGTTAAGTGTCTTTAATTTTGAAATAATTCTCTCAGTGACGCCAATGGGTAGACAATTTTGAATGGGAAGGCTTAATTTCTCACACAAACCCAGGATCTTATTAGGTGGTTTAGGTACAACCCGCTCGGCGGCCAAGTGGGAATCCCTGGCTCAAGGAGACTCACGGAGGTTCCCAACAAAATAAGACTAGTCACATCCGAGTGGGAATCCTCAGGTGGAGAGTCAAATACTATGAGAGAGGTAACTAGAAGTGTGATGCCAGCTCTTCCTTAAAACCCATGCGGAGAGTACCCTGGAATGGACCCACAGTTCAATAGGCAAGAGAACAGTAAACAAAATCAGAACAGCAACAGACAGGAATGAGGAAGTTGCATTGGACAGCCATGAAGTTGGCCGTCCGAGTGCTGGACGGCCATGTGCTTGGCCGTCCAAAGATTGGACGGCCAGGTGTCTGGCCGTCTAGGTTACTAGGTGTCCAGTTGGCTAGCCGTCCAAGTTACTGGGTAGCCAACTGGCTGGCCGTCCAGGTTATTAGGCAACCAGATGTCTTGCCATTCGGCTACTGGGCTACCAGGTGATTGGCCGTCCAGGTGTTGGGGATCTTACCTTTGATGTGCGTGCAGTGAGCAACTAGAGGTCCCACTGTGATCGACAGAGGGCTGTAGGCGCCCAGAACGTCCCTACCGCTGTTGTCTCCTTCCGGCGAGGGCTTCTCTGTTCGTCTTAGCACTGCGGCTGTTGGGTTCTCGTGTTTCTCCGGATCTCCCGTACAGCGGAAAATAAAATAAAAACGGAGATCCATTCCCATTTCGAAAAATCAAAATCTCGATAATCGGATTATCGAATCTTACCTTGTGCAAATTCGAATCCGCAACCGTTCGGTTCCGTCGGTGCGACATCGCAAGCCATGCAAGCGCCCGGCCTCTAACGGAGTCCATGCGATCCTCCTCGCGATGGATATCCTTACGTTCCTCGTTCTTCGCAACCAACGAAGTCTTCGCCGTTCACCGCAACGATCGCCGCAACGCGCGGACGATTTCCCGTCGAACGGGAGTTGGAGAAGCGGCAGAGCAGATCCGGCGATCCGAATTCATCTGGGGCATCAGAGAGAAAGAGAAAGAGAAGAGGGGGCGGCTAGGGTTAGCAGCAGTTTGGCCTGCTCAGTCCGTTCGCTATATTTTATACTAACCGCGTGATTTTTTATAAAAACCCCCGATTTATATAAAATCCACTTATTTATCCATCGCCTTGAGAAACTTTTGCGTGTGACCCTCTAGGCCTAATAACCAGTCCAGTTAGTAGCCCAATAAGCCCAGTGACTCCTCACTGACTTTACTAATCAATTAATAACCCTTTATTAATTAATTAATCAATGTCGGACATCGAATTCGGTCGGGCATCCGATCACGTTGGGTGCCAAACAACACCGCGTGAACCCGGAAGGTATCGGGGTTAAGTAACCCACTCTTGGAACCTTTCCGTCGACAGTTACTGTTAGTTTAGGTGGCCTACAAGCCAATCTAACAATGTAAATCTCGTTCATTATTAATAAAACGGCATAATATTCATTATGTGTAAATCACGTTAATTATTGTTTCATAATGAAGTCCGTGAATATGCGCTATGGTGATCAGATTATGATGAGATCATACTAATGAGACTGATCACTTAAACACACATATTCTTAATCGTTCCTAGTCGGAGGATATCCGAGAAGGACATCGGATATCCGGTTAGACTAGTACAGATTACTCCTACTCATATGATGAGGGTGACTGGTCTCATAAGTCACTTGTGTGGAGACACTAAGGCGAATCTGTAGGTGCTCATTGGAGAATGAGTTCACTGAACTGATCCGACTGAATCGCTGGATGGTATTGTACCTCACTGTCAACCAGCTTGATTCTATTGTCGCAGTTGCGTGGATGGTCCTCGGACCTAAGACACTAAGGACACCTTGACGGTGGACTTTTGTACTTTGACCTTGGTCTACGAATCTCTAGCCACGGGATTCTAATAAGCCAAAGGATTGGGTGCAGCGGAATACTGTCGAAGGGAATTGTGTGTCAATAAGGAATCATTCGCTCTCGGTACTTAGAGAGACAATGCTCTAGGAAGGATGCGCGAAAGTCCCTGGCCAGGGCGGACGATAATATCGAAAAAGGAGTTTTCCGATATTCATCAGCATCATCCAATCCAAGTGAGTCGACCGGTTAGGGTTTGACAGCTCGCCATACCCTGAGTTGACTCGAGAGCATTGTACGAATGAAGGATTATATCCACGCGGTAACTGTCGGCGGAAAAGTTCCAAGAGTGGGTTACTTAACCCCAAATACCTTCCAGGTTCACGCGGTGTTGCTTGGCACCCAACGTGATCGGAGGCCCGGTCGAATTCGATGTGCGACATCAATTCGATTGATTAATTGATTAATAAAGAGTTATTAATTAATTAATAATGCCAGTGAGGAGTCACTAGGCTTGTTGGGCCATTAACTGGACCGGTACTTGGGCCTAGAGGGTCACACGCACATGATTCTCAAGGCGATGGATAAATAAGTGGGTTTTATACAAACCGGGGGTTTTTATGAAAAACCGCACGGTTAGTATAAAACATAGCGAACGGGCTGAGCAGGCCAAGCTGCTGCTAACCATAGCCGCCCCTCCTCAGTTTCTGTCTTCCTCTGGCGTCCAGGCAGATCCAGATCTGCTCCGCCGCTTCTCCGAATCCCGTTTGACGGGAAATCGTCTGCGTGCTGCGGCGATCATCGCGGCGACCAGCGGAGGCTTCGCGGGCTGCGAAGAACGAGGAACTCGAGGATATCCGTCGCGGGGAGGATCGCGTGGACTTCGCTAGAGGCCGGGCGTTTGCGCGGCTTGCGGTGTCGCACCGACGGAACCGAACGGCTGCGGATTCGAATCCGCGCACGGTGAAAATTTCGATAATCCGATTATCGTATTTTAGATTTCGAAACGGGAACGGATCGCTGTAAATATTTTGTTTTTCCGCTGCGTGAGCGATCCAGAGAAAGCGAGAAAACCCAATAGTGGTATCAGAGCCAGGTTCCACTATTTCTCGTCCCGTTTCGAGTCTCCGAAATTAATATTTCATGCGTTATTCCATGCATAAATGTTAGATTAATTGTCGGATCTGTGTTCATACGATGGGCACAGTTAATTAGATTATTTTTTTGTAATTTTTCGGAATTTTTTTTGGGGGTTTCGGATTTTTCATGTGATTAAGATCCGGATTTGTTGCGGCTTTCTTCGAGCCCCCCAAGTGTTGGGATGGCAAGACTAGGACCCCTGATGATCTGGGGATAGTCACCGGGCATCAATGGACTCCTAACCGGTGCCGGAGAGGCCGCTAGAGATGGCCGGATTTCCCCCGTTTTTCCCGTCATGCACAGGTTGAAAAACCAGATTTTGATGGTGATTTGGAGGCTCGGCCTGTTGTGGATAAGATCCGGCCGCCGCCGGCGAGCCCACCGGCGCCGGAGGCATCGCCTGCGGAGCTGGGCACCGCCGGCGGGGGGGGGGGGGGGGGGGGCGCCGCCAGGTGCACCGCCGTCGAGCTGCACCTGCAGAAACCCTAGGGTTTCAGGTGCGTCGGGTTCGGGGTTGAAGGAGGCCGGCCCGTGCCGGTTCGCCTGGCCAAACCGGCCGGCCTAGGGGCCCCTGACCGGGCCCGCCCTGGCTCGGACCAGGGCGCTCCGGGTCCGAGCCCCTGGCCGAGCCAGGGCTCGCACCTGGCTCGAGCCAGGTGTTGTATTGGCTGAGCCCCAGTCCTTTGATTTTCTTATTTTAAAACCCCATTTCTATTAAACCTTGGCCCATTAAAATTTTAATTGAGAATTATATATTAATTATAAAATTAAAAATTGTTTTGGAATATGTAATTATTATTTAATTCTTAATTTTAATTGGGCTATAATGATTATGAATCATTCAATTAACAATGTGTTGTTAATAATTAGAATTGGTTATTAATTTAAATGTTAAATTGATAATCAATTTTGATTGTCTAACTTAAGTGTTAAGTTAGTTATTATTAGTTAACTGGAATTAATTGTCAATTTAAATGTTAAATTGATAATTGATTTTAATTAACTAATATAAAGGTTTAATTATGAGTTATTAGTTATTAGTTTAAGTGTTAAACTAATTATTAATATTAATCTGATTATTCTAAGAGTTAGATTAACAGTTGACAATTAATTTGTGTTAATTACTAGTTTAATAGTTAAATTAGTTATTAACATTAATTAATTAATTGTTCTAAGAGTTAGATTAATTAATTATTAATCAATTAATGTTTATTATTGGTTTAAGAGTTAAATTAATAATTAACATTAATTGGCTAATCTAAATGTTAGATTAGTAGTTAATTAATAATTAGAGTTAATTAATAATTTAAGTGTTAAATTATTAATTAATTATGTTGGATTAATCTAAGAGTTAGATTAGTCTTTAAATAGTCTAATTGTTAGATTATTAATGGGGTTTAATCTAAGTATTAGATTATTAGAAATGTTCTAATTTGCATGGAATAATATGGAATTATTAATTTGGAGTGTGTGCGCATGTGATGTGTGTTTATTGCTTTTAAATTAGATTTAATTGCATGTTAAGTTAATAAAATGAGTTTTTCGAAATTCAAATGCCAATTTTGATTGGATCCCAGTTTTTTGAAAGCCAAAATTTATATATATTTTGAAAACTCATTTGTTTTAGCCATGTGATGCGCTGAATCATGTGTGGGATGTTTAAAACACACCGTGGTCATGGATATGCACTTGTAATTGTTCATGTGATGAATGATGTGTTTGTGTGGATCGTGGATGAATGATGGATGTTTATTAATTGTTAATAAATAGAGGTCTGCGCACCTCTCTCTCTCTCATACTCCGATGTATTTCTACCTCCCTCTCTCTCTCTTGTACTCGCCATAAGGCCTTCTTCAATTTACCTGTTAATTCTAGAATTAATGTAATATGATCGAGGCAACCGAGGAAAGAGCGAGGACGATCCACAGCTGCAACTAGGAAGGCGAAAAGATGGAGATCTCTTGCCTATGTGTTTGCAGATTATCTAATATAATTGTTATGATTAGAATGTGTGTGCGTTTGACTGTTGGCTCCAGTCAAACCTACTGTGCTATCCATGACCACACTAATGACATGTATGTGATGCATTGTTTATCTTTTGATTATGAATCAAAGCAGGTTATAGTATTTAGTAAATATATACGATATATCTATATACTATCACCTAGGAGAGACCAAGATAAAAGTTATCAAAATACCCTCAGATAAACTCTAAGCCGTGATGCGAGTAGTTAAGAACTTACCGCGTGGTCCACCATCGTTATAGTCATAGGATTCGAATCACTTTAGGCAGGTTTGTTGTGCTATCCACAAGGCCTGCTTAAATGGGAGGAGAAACTGTGGCTATGACATTAGATGCCTATAGATCGGGGTAGAGGAACCATGTAGCTTTGTTGTGCTATCCACAAGGGCTGCATGCAAATCTATGCTCGTCGCGTAATGATGGTAAGCTTAGACCAGAATTAATGGTTTGTTGTGCTATCCACAAGGCCATTAAATCTCTGGGGACCGAAGCCAAGATCAGATATTGCAAGGAGTTGCAAGTCCCATGAGTTGGGTGCTCTTTGATTGTATTACAGTTTGTTGTGCTATCCACAAGGCTGTAGTACAAGTCATTGAGATTCTGATCCCCACTAGGAGACTGTCGGCGTCTCCCGTTCTGTATAACTGAGGGTTACACAGTTCCTCGAAAATTAGTGAGAGTTAAACTTGAACAAAAGACTATGTCTTGTTTTAAACTTTAATAATTGAACATCTGCTAAATAGATTTTACTTATCTCCTGTAGGGAATTATGTCGTCGAATAACCCACTCCGTGGCATACTTGATGCCCTTTTGACTTACCTGATCTACTCGGATTGGTTCAGAAACCTGAAGAATGTCTTCAGATCTGAGCGCATTGACTTTGTCCCTGGAGCTGATCATCCTGCTGAATCGGCATTGGATGCCCCTGAAGCACAGATGACAGCTAACGATAATGGATCGAAGGACAAAGGCAAAGGAGTAGTGAAGGGTGACTGCTTCTATTATAAGCAGTATGATCACTGGAAGAGGAACTGCAAGGAGTTCCTTAACGATAAATCTCATGGAAAAGTGAAGCTGTCTGAAGCTTCAAATATCTATATGATAGATATCAACTTATCAGTTAGAGATTCCACATCTTGGGTATTGGATACCGGATGTGCTTCTCATATCTGTCATGATGTGCAGATGCTGACAAGTAAGCGCAAGCTGAGACAAGGTGAGGTGGAATTGAGGCTAGGAAACGGCGCAAAAGTTGCGGCGGTTGCTGTTGGGACAGCAAACCTCAGGCTTCCATCGGGAGACACCTTACTATTGGAAGATTGTTATTATGTTCCTAGCATAATAAAGAACATCATATCAATATCTTGTTTGGACAAGATAGGATATAGGTTGACAATTGAGAATAGAAGTTGTTCGATTTATTACGGTAATAAATCAATAGCTTCGGCATCTTTAGTCAACGGTCTATATCTATTAGATGTTTCTTATTACAATCTTCATATTGATAACGCTCTTAAGAAGAGCAAGAATTGTGTGAACCAGGCCTACATGTGGCATTGTAGACTTGGGCACATTGGCGAAAGCAGGTTGCAAAAGTTGCACAAGCATGGTTATTTAACAGCATTCGATTATGAATCGTTTGCAACATGTGAATCCTGCCTTATGGGAAAGATGACAAAATCTCCATTTAGTGGACATGGAGAACGTGCCAAGGACATTCTAGAACTGATACATTCGGATGTATGTTGTCCCATGTCCACCCAAGCCAAAGGTGGCTTTTCTTACTTCATCACGTTCACCGATGACTTCTCAAGATTCGGCTATGTGTACTTAATGAAGTACAAGTCGGAAGCATTTGAGAAGTTCAAGGAGTTCAAGAATGAGGTGGAGAAGCAGTTAGGAAAGAGTATTAAAGCTCTTCGATCAGATCGAGGAGGAGAATACTTGAGTACTAATTTCACACAATTCTTAAAAGATAATGGTATCATTTCTCAGCTAACCCCTCCACATACACCACGGATGAATGGTGTATCAGAAAGGAGGAATCGCACCTTGTTGGACATGGTGCGATCCATGATGAGCTTTTCGGGATTACCAGTGTCCCTCTGGGGGTTGTAGACACGCTAATTTTGACGTCATTTTGAGTAAATTTCATATCATATAATAATGCCTCATAATGGTCTGATAATTAATCATTAATTAATTTTTATTGATCTTTTTAAGTGTCGGGTCGAATAGACATGTTTAAGTTAATCAATCGAATTGATTTTAGCTCAAATTTCAGTTAAATATGAAGAATCCTAAAAGGCGTCGACCCATGTGGACGCCATTTAGAGTTTATTCCTATTTTAACGTTTAAATTTGAATTTTAATTAATTGATTTATTAGCTAAAAGGCGTCTGTGAGTGTCGACGCGATTTAAGTTTCCTAAGCTGTCTTAACTTCTCTTCCGGATGTTTATCCTTATCTTAATTAGAGTAAAAGACGTCTACACGCGTGGACGCGTTTTATCTAATAAAGATAAAGATAAGTTTTCCCGGATATTTATCCTTATCTTAATTAATCTGAAAGGCGTCATCCAAGATGGACGCGTTTTAGATAATTACAGATAAAGATGAATTAATCAGTAATTATCTGTCGATTAAGGTAGATAAATCCGAGATTTTTCTATGTTAATCGCGAACGCAGAAAATGCCTATAAATACCTTGCATCTCAAGGAGTTAAAAAAAAAAAAAAAAAAGGAGAGAGAGAAATATAGAGCCACAGCGTTATAGCAATTTGGAGATCGAAGCAACCACGCCGGAGCGCTGCCACCAGAAGTCGGCATCCTTCTTCAAGATCTTCATCTCCTTCAAAGCTTCAACCAACTGGACTGGGCATAAGTTTTTCATATTAGAATTTCATTTTCATTCATTAGTTTCATACTCACTGCATGCAACACACATCACCTCATTAATCTTCCAAAACCATCTGTTCTTAAGGGGTTTCAAAGTCATTTAAAACAAGTGAGTTGCTGTTTATACATGTTTCTAATCATAGTTAACTATATTATTTCCATTTAGATTCTCATCACTATTTCTTCTTTATTTTTCTGTCTTTCTGTCTCTGCTGCATTCAACAACAACAACAAGAAATCAAAAAGAGGGAAATCAAGCAAAAGCCAGGAGAACTTCTGGACGATACTCAACATTCAACAGCAAGAACAAAAGAACAAAGAGGCTCTCTTTCTTCAGCCGGCTGAAGGAGGGGAACCAAGGATTCAATCTTCCGCGTTTGAACAGGTAGGCGATCAAACTCTTTTGAAGCTTTTTAGTTAAAAGTTTCTGGCGATCACAGCACCTTAGTTGCATTTTTTTAATAGGTTAATTTACTCTAAACAACATAGTTCTTCACATTAATCACACGAGCAATTTTCAGCACCTACAGCTTTTTGGCGATCACGGTGGGACTTGGTCTCGCCGTCTTTTAATTTCTTTTGTTCTTGCTATTATCATACCGGGCACCCACGGTGCACCACTTGTGTCTTTCGACACGTCCTCACCGATTGGTGAGTGATTAGTTTGTTTAATTTCCCTCGTGCACCACGTGCACACCCCAGTGGCAAGATCTTGCCTCCCCTTGATTAGTTTAAAAAGCTGTTTTTGGTGATAAAATGCTGTGTGATTGCGTGATTTCTTAGTTGTTTAGATAGTAAACCATCCTGTTTAAAATCTGAAACTAAAAATCTTTGCTTGAGTTGATTATTTACTGCATTTTACCCTGTTTAAGGAGGATTCGACCCAGAAAATCCTTCTGGAAATCTGTTTCTGCGAACTAAAAAGCGTCCAGGAACAGCGACGCGTTTCAAAACCGCGTCAGTACACCTGGACGCCTTTTAGCCTCCAGATTATCTCTGTCGTTCGCATCTGTTTCTGTGAAATAATTAAGCTCTGTGTTGAATAGCGTCGACCATAATCGACGCGATTCAGGCAGTTTTTAGTTATTTTCCAGGTTTTTTCTGCTGTTTGCATCTGTTCTCTGCGAAAGAATTAAGTTCTGTTTTGAATAGCGTCGACTATAATCGACGCGATTCAGACAGTTTCTTCATTATTTTTCAGTTTCCAGATTTCTGTGTTGAGTGCTAGCTACACATTACTCTATTAAGCATTAGAGGCCATCCAGGTCGCAGGGCATACGCATTGAGGCTAAAACCCTCCTTTTCTTAGGAACACATTACTCAACGTCAGCAACTCTCTCTGATTGAGTTGGTCCCTTGATCAGACTAGAGAAGTTGACGTTGAGACCTCCATAAGTCCCCAAAATCAAGGTATTCCTCCTTGATCATCGGGCTGGTTGTACCAATTGAAGTCCCGGCTAGATTCTGAAAGCGTTGTGAGAGAAAAACCTTGGAGAATAACGGTGGAAATCAAACTGAAACTAGGATCCTTCCCTGAGCGAAATTGTGGTTTAATCTAATTCAAATAACTCAACAAGGAATCCTGAAATCACGTTAAGCATCCACTTGTTTGATTAATCTCTGCACAACTTGTTTGATTAATTCTTTGAAAAGAGAATCTAATATAATGTTGCTGCGATCTGGCAGAGATTTGAGTATGGCCCAAGACGCCTTTATCAACTACGAGGGAGATGCTAATGCCCCTCGCAATTCTGATTTCAACTACGAGAACGGGAGAGATGCTGATGCCTCTCGTAATTCTGTACCCATTCTAGTTCGACATGACGGGAATGTACGAACTCCTCTTTTTAATCCGCACGATCAATATCATGATCTTCCTCCGCATGAATATGCGATTCCCAATCCTGACTTTGAGGGGGACATGAATCAGCATGATCCCTCATCCTCCGATCCTACGGATCTTGTCAATGCTCTGGGAGTTCTTGCCTCCCGACTGGACCCTCAGCAGTTCGAGGCGATCCAGTCCATCTTGAAGGGGAAGGCACCCATGCAGCCTGCCGAGCCGAATCATGTGGCTCCCCCCGTTGTTCCTCAACAACCTCTTCCTCCTCCTCCTTATATCCAACAGGCCATGGAAGGCCTTCATCTTACCTCTCGGCCAACTGGGCCACAACTTTCTTCATCCAGGCAACCGGCTAGACCGCAGACGCCCATTTACCAAAATACCCTCGGGCATGGCGGAAGCTCTGCCGGACCTCATCCTTATTACCCTCCTTGTCCAACGTACTCTAGGCAGCAGGCCTATCAAGTACTTCCTCCTCCTCCTCCTCCCCAGGCAGATCTGACCACGTAGACGTTGCTGGCCAAGATGGAGCGCATGGACGAGCAGTTTAACAATCTTCAGAAGATGATGGGGGTTAAAGCTGTGCCAGAAATTAATTTACCGAGCCTGCCAGTGTTTCATCTACCACCCTCTGAAATGCCAGTGTATCGAAAGTATAACGGTACTGGTAACCCCTTCACGCACCTGAAGGAGTTCATGTACGAATCCTCTTTCTGGCAGAATGATAAGAGGTCATTAGCTTTCTTGTTCAGGAGATCCCTAGAGGGACCAGCCCTCGAGTGGTTCTTTTCTCTGGAACCCTCAGAAGTAGAGGATTACGGTATTGTTTCACGCAAATTTATCCAACGATACCAGGACAGAGTTGCACCCTCCTTGTCTATCACGGATCTTATTGCAGAAAAGATGAAACCGGACGAGGAGTTTGTCAGTTTTGCTGACAGGTGGCGGGGCCTGGCTGAAAAAGTGAAAGATCACTTGTCCGAATCCAAACAAGTGAAAATGTTGATTTCCAACGCCACGCCCCAGTTCAAGCTAGTCCTCTCCTTGAACAACTTGACGAACATGGCAGAGCTCTATGAAAGGGCACGGTACTGCCAGAATGCTTTCAAGGACGCTACGTTCTCTAACGTCTTTGATCCTCACAGACCTAACAGGCCTCCACCTCGGAAGCCTGCAGTGCCAAATTCTCCTAGCTCAGGTCCAACTACTGAGGGCACGCTCTCTCACGAGCAGGTCAGTACTATGAACAATAACTCGCCCCAGTTTGTGAGGAATCATCAGCAGTACCAGAGGCCACCACAGCCGAGCCAGCAGGGGTACAGGCAACAGCAGAACTCCCATTACCAACAGCAGTACCAGCGGCCCCAGCAGCCGAATCATAACCAGCAACAGCAACAGCCGCAACGGCAACAGCAGTATCAGCAGCCCCCTCAACAGCAGTATCAGCAGCCACATCAGCAGCAACAGCAACAGCCACAGTACCAGCCGCGTGCACCGCCGGCGTACCACAATGTCCCTCCTCCTGGTGACTACAACCAACAAAGGAGACCTCCAGGCCCGAAAAGGGCAGAGTACCCGGCCCTCCCAGAATCCTTGGCGGATATTTTCAGCGCTTTAATGGCAGCCAATGCCTTAGCTTTGCCGAGAGAGAAGGCCGTCTGGCCTCAAAACGCCGATACGTCTAGGTATTGCTACTTCCACAGACAACCTGGGCATACCATTGACACCTGCTTCCAATTCAGAGATTATATCCATGATCTCAACGAGCAGGGCGGCATAGACTGGGAGGAAATGAAGAAATACATAACAGCCCTGAAGGCAAGGAGACCGCAGCAGCAGCAGCAGCAAGCAAGGCCACCGGCACAGGCAGTAGCACCACCCAACATGGGAATAGTGCAAAATCCACTCCCGGAGCACCAGAACCAAAACCAGGTTGCTCCCATCTTGACGAACAGCCAGTCTGAGGCTGGTCGTGGGCAGCAGTGGAGAGTAGAGGACTCTTCCTCGCTTTGTTCAACGGGTCACGTTCAAAGTACCGCAGAGCGACCACCACGCCGCACCATCCACATACCAAGGCCACAACCCGTTACCATTACCCTCATACCCACACCTACATACCACTCACCCACACCCAATAACCCATTACCACTACCCACCTTCCTAAGACCCATTACGCCCCGCACCACTACGCCTCCATCATATAACCCCCCGCAAACCAATAACGCACCCCTCCTACCATCTAGGCCATTACTACGCATACCGTTTCCTACTTCACCCGCTACCACCACCGCCTACCCCGATATGCCTTTACCATCTAGACCGCTATTACGCGTACCATTCCCCACTTCGCCAACCACTTACCCATCCACCATCCAACCCTCTAGGCCATTAATCCGCACCGCGCCATCACCACCTAACCCTACGCCTAGTCCTACGCCATCACCTACCTACCAACACTCCGCGCCATCCGCACCATCCAACCCTGCGGTACTTAAAGTGTCACCCGGATCCTCCACGGTTGAGGAACACGCGCTCCGGAGTGGAAGGATTTTCAACAAGGTCTTTCCTCAGTCCACAGTCAGAGACGGCCCATCACAGCCGACTGAGGAAGCCCACAATGAAGAGAGTGCACCAGGCACTCAATACGACCTGTTGAAACACCTGGATCGGACACCGGCACGGATCACTATACTCGAACTGATCAAAAGATCCAAGAGTCACCAAGAAGCTCTGATGGAATATCTGCAGAAAGTGATGGTCAATGAAGACGTGCCGGTAGAGAAGATTGCAGCACTACTAGTTCCTCAGGGGGATCAGCCCTCTATAACATTTCATACATCGGAACTAGCACCGCCGGCAGCCAGAAGCATGGCTCTGAGTATCACAGTCAATATCTGTAAGAAGGCCGTGGATGCATGCCTGGTCGACACAGGGGCTTCGATCAATGTTCTACCTCCGAAGACCCTGGAGCTGTGCGGTGTGCCCAAAGAGAAATGGCTGCCCAGCCCCATATCAGTGACAGCATATGACAATTCTACTCGTTCCCCTCTGGGAATGGTTTATTTAAAGGTGGAGCTGGGCCCTGTAAGTCATGCAGAGGTCGAATTTCACATCCTGGAAATCGACCCTTCCATAAATGCCATTTTAGGCCGTCCTTATATTAAAACTCTCGAGGCGATTCCTTCTACGAATCATCAATGCCACAAATTTCCTTACAAAGGACGAATAATTAAAGTAACGAGCATGCCGATCCTTGCTGCTGCTCATTCCTTGAACATTAAGTCTGCTGTTTCACCTGGCCGACAACCTTTTCTGTCGGTATTACAGGTCTACCGTCCAGTGGCTGATCCTCTGAAAGCCGCTACTATTTCTCCATATCCGTTAGATGCTATCAAAAGGGGGAAGTGCATGAGTACCCCAGGATGGAGGATCATGATGAAGAACGGCTACGAGCCTGGGAAAGGTCTGGGCACGCAGTTACAAGGCAGGACCACTCCTGTCAGAAATCATCGAGCAGCACCTGGAAGTGGTCTGGGCTATAGGCCAATAAAACTGAAACAAGATCTGGTTCAGAAAGCAGAAATTAAAGAAGGCCCGAAGATCTGGCAGGCAATGTCTACACCACCAAAAGAAGGCCGAGATCCCCTAACATGGACCCTGTGTACGCACTTCGTGAAAGGGCCCATACTTAGCCACGATAACACGGTAGTCATTACTTCCTGTTTTGACTTCCATGATATATATGGGAGGGATTTGGCCAGACATTGCTCTGAATTACTTACGTACCAATCCTTGGAGGCTCTGCGGCCTATGAAAAGGAGGAAATTTCATGACCCTGAATGTGAATGGTACAGATGGTTCGACCTCAGAGACCTGTATATTGCACTGAACAGACTATTTCTGGATCCTGCAGAACCTAAGTGGCCGCCGCAGATTGATGAATTGATTGAAAGCCCTGGTGCTATATTTGACAAGCGGATACTGCTATCTGAAGAGACTGATAAAGGGGAGCCAGATGACCCCTATGAAGCTGGTTATACAACAGATCTGCTCTGGAGAGGGACATATCCTTCACATGTCTTCACGCTCCATACTCTTTTCCGCACATTGCTTTTGACCCCGACTTGGTCGCGGGTCATAATTGAAGATATTCCACGGGCTCCGCCTGTCATGATTACTCTGTCCCCTCAGGACATTATACCACAACCTCCTCTCGATCTAGAGAGGTTGTATGATCTGATCTGGGACATATTACTATATGATCCCCCCAATCCTTTGGCCTTGGTGCCACTTCCTCCGTCTGATTCTCCTCCCATTTGTATTCATTCCTGCTTTATGTTTAATTCTTTCATTTTTTAAAAAAAAAAAACGCCATTTTGGCAGCAAATTCTTCCCAAATCCTCATTGAGGAAACATCTTACTTGTCCGATTGCACCCCGCCGCGCGGGTCCTTCGGTCAAGATTCTCTTCTAGATTTACTCTGTCCCTCCCCTCGGGAGGATTCTCTTGTATTTCCACTTGTATCCCAGGATTTTCATCCTGCTTCGTATTCGCTAGGTTATGATAGTGAGTTTAGTGAAGCTAGGCAGTCTAGTCAAGTTAGTCAGTTTAGGAAGTTTAGGAAGCCTAAGGGTAGGCAAATTTCAGATAGATACCTCCAGGACTTAGCTGATAAGTGCTCTTCTTGCTCTTTGATCCCTCAGCTTTTAGAAAATCCAATTCAGATGCCAGAAGATTGTATGGACGATAAGTCAGTCAATGATGGGTACGGGGTATATGAATTAGTACATGAAAAGGACCCCATTGTTGAAGAGGAAGATGACGAGGACGCGGCTGAGGCATACGCCAGTGGAGTTAAGAGATTTGATGAACCCTCAGCTGCCGTAGAAGAGCCCACCAAAGAAATTAATTTAGGGACTGAAGACGAACCTAAGGTTGTCCTCGTCAGTAAAAGTCTTTCTTCAGAGGATGAAAACGCAATGATACAAGTACTCAAGGATTATAAGGACACTTTCGCCTGGAGTTATGAGGATATGCCGGGGTTAGACTCGTCTTTAGTTGAACACAGGTTGACATTAAAAGACGGAGTTAGCCCGGTCAAACAGAAATTAAGGCGATTCCACCCACAAATGGCTTTAAAGATGAAGGAAGAGGTCGATAAGTTGCATAAAGCCAAATTTATTAGAGTTGTCCTTTATCCACAATGGGTGGCCAACATAGTCTCGGTTATGAAGAAGGACGGGAAGGTCAGAATTTGCATTGACTTCCGCGATTTGAACCGGGCGTGTCCTAAAGATGATTTTCCATTGCCTCATATTGATGTACTCATCGATAACACCGCTGGCTATGAAACATTATCATTTATGGATGGATTTTCAGGATATAACCAGATTAAGCTGGCAGAAGAGGATCAAGAGAAAACATCATTCACTACACCTTGGGGAACATACTGTTATGTTGTCATGTCATTTGGATTAAAGAATGCTGGAGCCACTTATCAGAGGGCCATGATGGCAATATTTCATGACATGATGCATATAGATCTGGAAGTGTATGTGGATGACTTATTAGTTAAATCGAAAACAAAGGCTGAGCATGCCAAAGTTTTGGCAAGGGTATTAGAGAGATTGAGAGAATATCAGTTAAAGATGAACCCCAAGAAATGTGTATTCGGGGTATCTTCAGGAAAATTGCTTGGATTTATCGTCAGTAAACGGGGAATTGAGATCGATCCTAACAAGGCGAAGGCTATTAGAGAAATGCCACCTCCTAAAAATTTGAAAGAGTTGAGAGGATTAATCGGGAGGTTGCAATTTATTCGCCGCTTTGTCTCCCAGCACTCACAAAGGTGTAAGCCTTTTTACGAGCTTACCAAGCCGGGAGTCAAATTCGATTGGGACGATAAGTGTCAGGAGGCGTTTGATGGATTAAAGAATTATTTAGCAAATCCTCCTGTTTTGAGACCACCGTCTCCAGGCAAATCATTGATACTTTACATTTCAATCCTGGATGATGCTGTGGGGGCTGTCTTAGCACAAGAAGATGAAGAAGGAAAAGAGAGGGCAGCCTACTATCTCTCTAAACTTCTCAACCCCGCTGAACAGAGATATACAGCGATGGAGAAAACATGTGCAGCATTGGTTTGGGTTGTGCAGAAACTGAAGCATTATTTTCTAGCCCATGAAGTCCATCTCATCGCTAGGATGAATCCGATCAAATTCCTTCTGGAGAAATCTGTTCTTACTGATAGGTTAGCGCGATGGCAAAGCTTTCTATCTCAATTTGACATCACTTATATTCAGCAGAAAGCGATCAAGGGCTATGCCATAGCAGAACATCTTGCTCATCATCCCCTTCCTCGATTTGATCCAGTGCGATCAGAGTTTCCGGATGAGGAACTGATGTCCGTAAATCAAATCAGAGATGATATGTGGACTCTGCATTTTGACGGAGCTCTGAATTCTCATGGAAAAGGGATCGGTATCGTTCTGTTATCACCTGAAGGTATCACCATTCCACAAGCCTTTCAGCTTGATTTTCCAGTTACAAACAATATTGCTGAATACGAGGCACTCCTTGCTGGTCTCGAGGCTGCTCATTTCCATGGTGCTACCAAACTCAGGATTGTAGGTGATAGCCAACTGATTCTTCGCCAAGTGTTGACCAAGTATCGAACTCTCGATCCCAAGCTTAAGCCTTATCAAGAGCTTACCTCTGCTTATTCAAAGCTTTTCACGAAATTGATCTTTGTCCATGTCCCTAGGAATCAAAACATCTTAGCTGACGCTCTAGCTTCACTTGCATCTTCTCCGGATTTTCCAATCAGCAAATAATCCAAATCAATCATAGTTCATAGGCGTCTTTCACCTGCCGTGAAAGACCCTTCATTCCTTAGAACTAAGGAGAAGCTGCTGAAGAAAGTCAGAGACGGAGATATCATTGAAAAAAGAGAAATCATGTTAATGGAGCTGTTAGAAGAGATGGATGATGAACAGAAGCCATGGTATTATGAAATTGCAAAATATTGTGAAGATCAATCGTATCCTGAAGAAGCTACAACTGAGGAGAAGAGAGCTATCAGGAGAGTTGCTCAACGATACACCCTAGTTGGGGGAGCATTCTATAAGAGAGGTTTTGATGGAGTTCTTCTGAGATGTCTAGATGAAGATGAGCTTTGGAAGGTTATGGAAGGAGCTCATAGTGGAGTTTGTGGTGGTCATGTCAATGGACAGATGTTAGCAAAGAAGATCCTTAGACAAGGATTTTATTGGCCAACCATGGAAGAAGACTGTGTAGGATATGTCCGTAGGTGTGCTAAGTGTCAACTTCACGCCGACAAAATTCATTCTCCTGCATCTTCACTCCATCCTATTTCTTCCCCATGGCCTTTCTCCATGTGGGCTTTCGACATTATTGGACCTCTTGGTAATCCATATTCCGGCATCAAGCAAAAATCTTTCATTCTCACGGCAACGGAATACTTCACCAAGTGGGCAGAAGCTGAAGCATACGTGGAGATCAAAGCATCAACCGTCTGCAAGTTCATCATGAAGAACATCATCACCCGATTTGGAATTCCAAGCACCATCGTCACCGACAATGGACCGCAGTTCGTGTCACAGGAACTGAAGGACCTCTGTAACAGGTATAAAATTGCATTGCATCATTCATCTCCTTATTATCCGCAAGGCAATGGCCAAGCAGAGGCAACAAATAAGACTTTGATAAAAATCATCAAAAAGACGTGTAAATCTAACAAGTTCACAGATTGGCCAGAAAAATTGGTTGAGGCTTTATGGGCCTATCGAACTTCAATCCGCAAGCCTACTGGACAAACTCCTTATTCCTTAACATTTGGAATGGAGGCGGTAGTTCCATATGAGATCCTTATACCATCATTAAGAGTACAATTGAATAAGGAATTTTCCATTGATGAACATCGTTCAGCACTCCTTGCTCAATTGGAACTTTTAGATGAGAAAAGATGGTCAGCTGCTAATCATGCAAAAGTTTATCAAAATAGATTAGCACGTTTTTATCAAAAGAAAGTCATTGAACGTAAGTTCAAAGTCGGTGAAATGGTTGTCAAAAGAATTTTTATAAAACCTGGTGGTCCGCGTTCTAAGCTCCAACCCAACTGGGAAGGACCTTATGTTGTATCGCACGTTTTTCCTGGTAATGCTTATCGTCTTGTTAATGCAGAAGGAGAAGAGTTAAAACATCCCTGGAATGGTTTACATCTTAAGAAATACTACCCTTAGGTTAAAGAGTCGATCAGTATGGTACAAAGACCAGTGGAATCAGAAAATTTATAAACTCAAATTTCCTTATCAGTCTGAATAACTTAATTTCAAGCCCATTACTGCACACACTGACACGTTTGATTCGTGAGTAACAAGAGATGCCAAGTCCTAAAGGATATCAAAAGCTTGACCGAAAGTGTAGAGTACAAATCGTTCCTTTTAAAAAAAAAAAATTTCTGTTTTATACTCGGCCCATGATGTCGGAACGAGGCTTAGAATAGATTACCAAGAATACCCGCCATCTTAGTAGGAGGCCGTCATAAAAAAAAAGGGGGAGATCCGTCCCGAAGAAAAGAAAGAAAAAAAAAAAGCAAGGCAAAAGCCAAATGTCAAATAAAAAAGGCCATTACATTACAAACGTTACATCAAGGCCATGAAATGAAATGAAAGGGAACGCAAGGTCGATAAATACCCCGGAAAGAAAATGACCGAACCCCAACGGATATTAGGGTAGAAAAGGGACATCTTTTTAAGTCTCCGGAACCTTCTCATGGGCTTTCTAAACTTATTCATCTTTTCTTTCTAAAGAGATGTACTCCAAACTTAAGGAATGGTTTAGATTGACTAAGGGTCAAATCATCAAATGGGATCACGAATGGAAACACAAGTTCAAACACGATGGGTTTAAGTTAAGTTGTTAAAGAACAATTTGGGAATTAAGTTAATAAATGAATATGATCTTTTGATCTAAGTACCATGCTGATCTTTTAGTCAAAAATCCAAAAAAAATTACATAAGTCAAAAATCAAAAAATACATATGTTTCAAAAATCCAAAAAAATACATGTTTCAAAAATCAACAAAAATCCAAAAAAAATCAACAAAAATCCAAAACAAATCAACAAAAATTCAAAAAAATACATATGTTAAAAATTCAAAAAAAATACATGTGTTTCAAAAATCAAAAAAAAATTACATATATCAAAAATTCAAAAAAAATACATAAGTCAAAAATTCAAAAAAAAATACACAAGTCAAAAACAAAAAAATATACATAAGTCAAAAACAAAAAAAAATACATATGTTTCAAAAAGTCCAAAAAAAAATACATATGTTTCAAAAAATCAAAAAAAAAAATACATATATTTCAAAATTCAAAAAAAATACATATGTCAAAAATTCAAAAAAATACATATGTCGAAATTCAAAAAAAAAGTATATATTTCAAAACCCCAAACAAAAAATGAATATTTCAAAACAAACAAAAATATTTCAGTTAGCATCTGCTTGTTGCATTTATTGTGTTTCATTCCTTTTATTTTCAGCGAGCATCTGTCTGCTTGTATGTTGCATTTTGCTTAAGTTTGATTATTCTCATTACCTTTGTTAATAAAGGATATGCCCCTTGACCCTTCTATCAAGGATAGGATCAAGTAGTCGGTTACTTAACCAGGCAAGGGGATAAGCCTGAACAGATACTTAACATGTTTGTTCAAGTTATATACAGGACACAAGGCATGAAGAGAGTTGGAATCCGAATAGAGAACAGCCAGAAACCTGTTTCTGTGAGTGAAAGGCGTCGAGGAGCACCGCCGCGTTTCAAGATTGAATGGCGTCTGCGCGACACGACGCGTTTCATCTCTTTATATGATTTACCCGAAATTCCATGCTTTTGATGTTTAAATTGAATATCTATTTGGAATTACTAATGATTTTGATTACAGAAAATTCAAGAAAAAGCTGAAAATATCAAGAAGATCCCACTGTGGGAGTCAAGAAGTCTTGACCGTGGCTAAAAAGACGGTTATTTCTATCCTTGTATTATTTCATGTAATTATTTTGCATTCGCATTACTATATATTAAATATTTATTAGAGCATATCAAGGACCTTGTGTTTTTGATGAAACTGGAATTTGAGTTCCCCTACAACAAAAACAGTGATAATTCCAGAGGATTCTTAATCGCACGGATAGGCCGTTGGTTGTTAATTAGTGAGGACGATGGTTCCACTTTTGTGAAACGGTGCGTGGATAAACGAGCTTCGGCTTAGCACTGAATTACAAGAGTTGGTGTCTTGACTCATTAATGACAATTTAACAATATTATCCTTGATTAATTTATATTTTATTTGACTTTATATTTTTCTTTTAGCCCAGCATGCATCATGTAGGACTTTGAAATCATTGTAATAAGGATTAATTATTGATTAAGTTTCAGACCATTAAATCAAATAATTCAAACATGATATGAAATATTCCATTCTGAATTGAGTATCTTGATTATCTTTGAGGTTCGCTCGAAGATATCATTGGAATTTTATCCTTGATTGGATTCTTTATCCAATATTCTTGTTTTCTTTTTAAGATCCATCATGGCTGCAGCACGTCCACATTGGCTGGCAAACGCTCCCCATGATGAAACCTACAGTGTCTATGACCTGGGGTACTTCCCACTCCGAGGAGGTTGATCGACCTTATTTTATTTCCTTGTCCACCTCATCCAGACAGGATTGATTCCATTGATTTCATTAAACTATCTTCATTGATGATTTTGAGAAAAATTCCAATCATATGATGTTAAGAGCGTGTCTCATCACACCTTGGCATCACCTTTTCAGTACATTCCATTTCATTTCACTCCCTTGCAAAGACGATGCCAAGGTGAGGCAGCTGTAGACACGCTAATTTTGACGTCATTTTGAGTAAATTTCATATCATATAATAATGCCTCATAATGGTCTGATAATTAATCATTAATTAATTTTTATTGATCTTTTTAAGTGTCGGGTCGAATAGACATGTTTAAGTTAATCAATCGAATTGATTTTAGCTCAAATTTCAGTTAAAATATGAAGAATCCTAAAAGGCGTCGACCCATGTGGACGCCATTTAGAGTTTATTCCTATTTTAACGTTTAAATTTGAATTTTAATTAATTGATTTATTAGCTAAAAGGCGTCTGTGAGTGTCGACGCGATTTAAGTTTCCTAAGCTGTCTTAACTTCTCTTCCGGATGTTTATCCTTATCTTAATTAGAGTAAAAGACGTCTACACGCGTGGACGCGTTTTATCTAATAAAGATAAAGATAAGTTTTCCCGGATATTTATCCTTATCTTAATTAATCTGAAAGGCGTCATCCAAGATGGACGCGTTTTAGATAATTACAGATAAAGATGAATTAATCAGTAATTATCTGTCGATTAAGGTAGATAAATCCGAGATTTTTCTATGTTAATCGCGAACGCAGAAAATGCCTATAAATACCTTGCATCTCAAGGAGTTAAAAAAAAAAAAAAAAAAGGAGAGAGAGAAATATAGAGCCACAGCGTTATAGCAATTTGGAGATCGAAGCAACCACGCCGGAGCGCTGCCACCAGAAGTCGGCATCCTTCTTCAAGATCTTCATCTCCTTCAAAGCTTCAACCAACTGGACTGGGCATAAGTTTTTCATATTAGAATTTCATTTTTATTCATTAGTTTCATACTCACTGCATGCAACACACACCACCTCATTAATCTTCCAAAACCATCTGTTCTTAAGGGGTTTCAAAGTCATTTAAAACAAGTGAGTTGCTGTTTATACATGTTTCTAATCATAGTTAACTATATTATTTCCATTTAGATTCTCATCACTATTTCTTCTTTATTTTTCTGTCTTTCTGTCTCTGCTGCATTCAACAACAACAACAAGAAATCAAAAAGAGGGAAATCAAGCAAAAGCCAGGAGAACTTCTGGACGATCCTCAACATTCAACAGCAAGAACAAAAGAACAAAGAGGCTCTCTTTCTTCAGCCGGCTGAAGGAGGGGAACCAAGGATTCAATCTTCCGCGTTTGAACAGGTAGGCGATCAAACTCTTTTGAAGCTTTTTAGTTAAAAGTTTCTGGCGATCACAGCACCTTAGTTGCATTTTTTTAATAGGTTAATTTACTCTAAACAACATAGTTCTTCACATTAATCACACGAGCAATTTTCAGCACCTACAGGGGTATGCTCTAGAATCAGCAGCATACCTACTGAACAGAGTACCCAGCAAGTCTGTGGCCTCTACTCCATATGAAATATGGAAAGGCAGGAAACCAGAATTTAAACATGTTAAAGTTTGGGGTTGTCCTGCTCATGTAAAGAGGCATGATCCAGACAAGCTGGTATCACGAACTGATAAATGCAGGTTTGTGGGATATCCAAAGGAAACCTTTGGATACTATTTTTACCATCCTGGTGAACAAAAGGTGTTTGTTGCCAGGAAAGCAGTCTTCCGGGAAGAGGAATACCTTCTCCAGGAGGACAGTGGGAGTAAAATAGTACTGGAAGAGGTTCCAGATCCCCAAACATCTGCATTATCATCAGATGAGATATCAGTTCCTGAATCTGTTCAGGTACACACACATGAGCCTCGTAGATCTGGTAAAGTACCTAGACTACCTGAACGATATGTGGGACATATTGCTGAAGGTGAGTCTAAGGTACAATATAATGAGGATAATGATCCTAAAACCTACCAGGAGGCCATAGAAGGCCCAGAAGCCAGGAAATGGCGAGAAGCCATGAACTCAGAAATCCAGTCCATGTACACCAACCTAGTTTGGAACTTGGAGGACTTGCCCGAGGGTATTGTACCCATCGGTTGCAAGTGGATCTTTAAGAGAAAGATCGGTTCTGATGAACGGATCGACACTTATAAGGCAAGGTTGGTGGCAAAGGGATATCGTCAAAGGCAAGGAATTGACTATGACGAGACTTTCTCACCAGTTGCCATGATAAAGTCGATCAGAGTTCTGCTCGCCATGGCTGCACATTTTGATTATGAAATTTGGCAGATGGATGTGAAGACTGCCTTCCTCAATGGTAACCTTGAGGAAGAGGTGTATATGATACAACCAGAAGGTTTCACATCCAAAGAATCTCCAGATAAAGTGTGCAAGCTTCAGAGGTCCATTTATGGACTGAAACAAGCTTCCCGGAGCTGGAATATAAGATTTGACGAGGCTGTCAAGCCTTATGACTTCATTAAGAATGAAGATGAGCCTTGTGTGTACAAGAAGACCAATGGGAGTGCAGTCACTTTTCTAGTTCTTTACGTAGATGACATACTACTCATTGGGAATGATGTAGCCATGATGTCATCAGTAAAGGTCTGGCTGTCGAAAAACTTCTCCATGAAGGATTTGGGAGAAGCATCCTACGTATTGGGAATACGGATCTATAGAGATAGATCAAAGAGGATGCTTGGAATGACCCAATCCTTGTACATAGATACCATAGTCAAAAGGTTTGGCATGGAAAATTCCAAGAGAGGTTTCATACCGATGAGACATGGAATTAATCTCTCAAAGGAACAGTCTCCTAAGACTCCTGATGAGAGGGCATTCATGGATAGAATACCCTATGCCTCTGCCATAGGATCTATCATGTACGCCATGCTATGTACACGGCCTGATGTTGCATTTGCTCTAAGTGTTACGAGCAGATTTCAGGCTGATCCAGGCGAAGAGCACTAGAAGGCAGTGAAATGCATCCTTAAGTACTTGAGAAGAACTAAGGATATGTTTCTTGTCTATGGAGGAGGTGACTTGAAACTGCGAGTCTTTACTGACTCGAGTTTCCAGTCAGATCCAGATGATAGCAAGTCAACATCTGGATTCGTGTTTACTTTGAACGGAGGTGCAGTGTGCTGGAAGAGTTCCAAGCAAGTAACCACTGCAGATTCGACGACTGAAGCTGAGTACATCGCTACAGCTGAAGCTGCCAAGGAAGCAGTGTGGTTGAAGAAATTCATCACCGACCTCGGCGTAGTTCCCAGCATCTCTGAGCCTGTTCCACTGTTGTGCGAAAACAATGGAGCAATTGCGCAAGCGAAAGAGCCGCGGTCTAATCAGAAATCGAAGCATATTCTGAGGCGCTTTCACCTTATCAGAGAGATCATATCCAGAGGAGATGTAGTAGTGGAAAGAGTTCCATCTGTCGACAATGTAGCAGATCCACTGACAAAGCCATTGTCTCAAATTGTGTTTGAGCGTCACCTAGAGTCTATGGGCTTATTGTATAAAGGTGATTGGCTTTAGTCCAAGTGGGAGATTGTTAGTTTAGGTGGCCTACAAGCCAATCTAACAATGTAAATCTCGTTCATTATTAATAAAATGGCATAATATTCATTATGTGTAAATCGCGTTAATTATTGTTTCATAATGAAGTCCGTGAATATGCGCTATGGTGATCAGATTATGATGAGATCATACTAATGAGACTGATCACTTAAACACACATATTCTTAATCGTTCCTAGTCGGAGGATATCCGAGAAGGACATCGGATATCCGGTTAGACTAGTACAGATTACTCCTACTCATATGATGAGGGTGACTGGTCTCATAAGTCACTTGTGTGGAGACACTAAGGTGAATCTGTAGGTGCTCATTGGAGAATGAGTTCACTGAACTGATCCGACTGAATCGTTGGATGGTATTGTACCTCACTATCAACCAGCTTGATTCTATTGTCACAGTTGCGTGGATGGTCCTCGGACTTGAGACACCAAGGACACCTTGACGGTGGACTTCTGTACTTTGACCTTGGTCTACGAATCTCTAGCCACGGGATTCTAATACGCCAAAGGATTGGGTGCAGCGGAATACTGTCGAAGGGAATTGTGTGTCAATAAGGAATCATTCGCTCTCGGTACTTAGAGAGAGAATGCTCTAGGAAGGATGCGCGAAAGTCCCTGGCCAGGGCGGACGATAATATCGAAAAAGGGGTTTTCCGATATTCATCAGCGGCATTCAATCCAAGTGAGTCGACCGGTTAGGGTTTGACAGCTCGCCATACCCTGAGTTAACTCGAGAGCATTGTACGAATGAAGGATTATATCCACGCGGTAACTATCGGCGGAAAGTTTCCAAGAGTGGGTTACTTAACCCCAAATACCTTCCGGGTTCACGTGGTGTTGCTTGGCACCCAACGTGTTCGGAAGCCCGGTCGAATTCGATGTGCGACATCAATTCGATTGATTAATTGATTAATAAAGATTTATTAATTAATTAATAAAGTCAGTGAGGAGTCACTTGGTTTGTTGGGCCATTAACTAGACTGGTACTTGGGCCTAGATGGTCACACGCACATGATTCTCAAGGCGATGGATAAATAAGTGGGTTTTATACAAACCGGGGGTTTTTATGAAAAACCTCACGGTTAGCATAAAACATAGCGAACGGGCTGAGCAGGCCAAGCTGCTGCGAACCCTAGCCGCCCCTCCTCAGTTTCTGTCTTCCTCTGGCGTCCAGGCAGATCCAGATCTGCTTCGCCGCTTCTCCGAATCCCGTTTGACGGGATATCGTCTGCGCGCGGCGGCGATCATTGCGGCGACCAGCGGAGGCTTCGCGGGCTGCGAAGAACGAGGAACTCGAGGATATCCGTCGCGGGGAGGATCGCGTGGACTTCGCTAGAGGCCGGGCGTTTGCGCGGCTTGCGGTGTCGCACCGACGGAACCGAACGGCTGCGGATTCGAATCCGCACACGGTGAGAATTTCGATAATACGATTATCTTATTTTAGATTTCGAAACGGGAACGGATCGCTGTAAATATTTTGTTTTTCCACTGCGTGAGCGATCTTGAGAAAGCGAGAAAACCCAACAGTTACCGCATGGATATAATCCTTCATTCGTACAACGCTCTCGATTCGGCTCAGGGTATAGTGTACTGTCAAACCCAAACCGGTCAACTCACTTGGATTGGATGTCGCTGATGAATATCGGAAAACTCCTTTCCCGATATTATCGTCCGACCTGGCTAGGGACTTTCGCACATCCTTCCTAGAGCATTCTCTCTCATCGTACCGAGAGCGAATGATTCCTTATTGACACTCAATTCCCTTCGACGTTATTCCACTGTAACCGATCCTTGGCTGCTTAGAATCCCATAGTTAGAGATTCATAAACCAAGATCAAAGCACATAAGTCCACCGACAAGGTGTTCTTGGTGTCTCAGGTCCGAGGACCACCCACGCAACTGCGACAATAGAATCAAGCTGGTTAATAGTTAGGTACAATACCATCCAGCGATTTAGTCAGATCAGTTCAGTGAACTCATTCTCTAATGAGTACCTATAGATTCGCCTTAGTGTCTCCACACAAATGACTATGAGATCAGTCACCCTCATCTTATGATCAGGAGTAACATGTACTAGTCTAACCGGATATCCAATGTCCTTCTCGGATATCCTCCGACTAGGAACGATTAAGAATATGTGTGTTTAAGTGATCAGTCTCACTAGTATGATCTCATCATAATCTGATCACTATTGCACATATTCATGGACTTCATTATGAGACGATAATTAATACGATTTACACACAATAAATATTATGCCATTATATTAATAAATGAACAAGATTACAAAGTCATATTGGCTTGTAGGCCACCTAAGACTAACAATCTCCCACTTAGACTAAAGTCAATCACCTTTATACAGTAAGCCTATAGACTCTAGGTGACGCTCAAACACAATTTGAGCCAACAGCTTTGTCAGTGGATCTGCTACATTGTCGACTATGGAACTCTTTCCACCACTACATCTCACCTGGATATAATCTCTCTGATAAGATGAAAGCGCCTTAGAATATGCTTCGATTTCTGATGAAACTGCGGCTCTTTCGCTTGCGCCATGGCTCTATTGTTGTCGCACAATAGTGGAATAGGTTTAGAGAAGCTGGGAACTACGCCGAAGTCGGTGATGAATTTCTTCAACCACACTGCTTTCTTGGCGACTTCAGCTGCAGTGATGTACTTAGCTTCAATCGTCGAATCTGTAGTGGTTGCTTGCTTGGAACTCTTCCAGCGTATTACTCCTCCGTTTAATGTAAACACAAATCTAGATGTAGACTTGCTATCGTCTGGATCTGACTGGAAACTCGAGTCAGTAAAGCCTCACAGTTTTAAGTCATCTCCTCTATAAACAAGAAACATATCCATAATTCTTCTTAAGTACTTAAGAATACATTTCACTGCCTTCCAGCGCTCTTCGCTTGGATCAGCCTGAAATCTACTTGTAACACTTAGAGCATATGCAACATCAGGCCGTGTACATGTCATGGCATAGATGATAGATCCTATGGCAGAGGCATAGGGTACTCTATCCTTGAATGCTCTCTCATCAAGAGTCATAGGAGACTGCTCCTTTGAAAGATTAATTCCATGTCTCATTAGTATGAGAACTCTCTTGGAATTTTCCATGCCAAACCTTTTGACTATGGTATCTATGTACAATGACTGGGTCATTCCAAACATCCTCTTTGATCTATCTCTATAGATTCGTATTCCCAATACGTAGGATGATTCTCCAAAATCCTTCATGGAGAAGTTTTTCGACAGCCAGATTTTTACTGATGAGATCATAGCTATATCATTTCCAATGAGTAGTGTGTCATCTACGTAAAGAACTAAGTAGGTGACTGCACTCCCACTGGTCTTCTTGTACACACAAGGCTCATCTTCATTCTTAATGAAGTCATAAGACTTGACAGCCTCGTCAAATCATATGTTCCAGCTTCGGGAAGCCTGCTTCAGTCCATAAATGGACTTTTGAAGCTTGCACACTTTATCTGGAGATTCTTTGGATGTGAAACTTTCTGGTTGTATATGTTGGATTTCTCGGGTTTCTCCGGATCGCTCACGCAGCGGAAAATAAAATTTTAAACAGCGATCCGTTTTCCCGTTTTGAAAAACTAAAAACTACGATTATCGGATAATCGATTCTCACCGTATGCGGATTCGAATCCGCAACCGTTCGTTTCCGTCGATGCGACACCGCAAGCCGCGCAAGTGCCCGGCCTCTAGCGAAGTCCACGCGATCCTCCTCGCGGCAGATATCCTCACGTTCCTCGTTCTTCGCAGCCCACGAAACCTCCGGCGGTCGCCGCAATGATCGCCGCAGCGCACGGACGATTTCCCGTCGAACGGGATTCGGAGACACGGCGGAGCATATCTGGATCTGTCTGGACACCAGAGAGAGAGAGAAACTGAGGAGGGGCGGCTAGGGTTAGCAGCAGCTTGGCCTACTCAGCCCGTTCGCTATGTTTTATAATAACCGCGCGGTTTTTCATAAAAACCCCCGGTTTGTATAAAACCCACTTATTTATCCATCGCCTTGAGAATCATGTGCGTGTGACCCTCTAGACCAAAGTACCAGTCCAGTTAATGGCCCAACAAGCCCAGTGACTCCTCACTGGCTTTATTAATCAATTAATAACCATTTATTAATTAATTAATCAATCGAATTGATGTCGCACATCGAATTCGACCGGGCCTCCGATCACGTTGGGTGCCAAGCAACACCGCGTGAACCCGGAAGGTATTGGGGTTAAGTAACCCACTCTTGGAACCTTTCCGCCGACAGTTACCGCGTGGATATAATCCTTCATTCGTACAATGCTCTCGAGTCAACTCAGGGTATGGCGAGCTGTCAAACCCTTGATAGGATTTTCTCGGGTTTCTCCTGACCGCTCACGTAGCGGAAAATAAAATATTAAACAGCGATCCGTTCCCGTTTCGAAAAACTAAAACCTACGATTATCGGATAATCGATTCTCACCGTGTGTGGATTCGAATCCGCAACCGTTCGGTTCCGTCGGTGCGACACCGCAAGCCGCGCAAGCGCCCGGCTTCTAGCGAAGTCCACGCGATCCTCCCCGCGCTGGATATCCTCACGCTCCTCGTTCTTCATAGCCCACGAAGCCTCCGCCGGTCGCCGCAACGATCGCCGCAACGCGCGGACGATATCCCGTCGAACGGAATTCAGAGAAGCGGCGGAGCAGATCTGGATCTGTCTGGACGCCAAAGAGAGAGAGAAACTGAGGAGGGGCGGCTAGGGTTAGCAGCAGCTTGGCCTGCTCAGCCCGTTCGCTATGTTTTATATTAACCGCGCGGTTTTTCATAAAAATCCCCGGTTTGTATAAAACCCACTTATTTATCGATCTACTTGAGAATCATTTGCGTGTGACCCTCTAGGTGCAAGTACCAGTCCAGTTAATGGCCCAACAAGCCCAATTACTCCTCACTGGCTTTATTAATTAATTAATAACCCTTTATTAATTAATTAATCAACCGAATTGATGTCGCACATCGAATTCGACCGGGCCTCTGATCACGTTGGGTGCCAAGCAACACCGCACGAACCCGGAAGGTATTGGGGTTAAGTAACCCACTCTTGGAACCTTTCCGCCGACAGTTACTGCGTGGATATAATCCTTCATTCGTACAATGCTCTCGAGTCAACTCAGGGGATGGCGAGCTGTCAAACCCTAACCTGTCGACTCACTTGGATTGGATGCCGCTGATGAATATCGGAAAACTCCTTTCCCGATATTATCGTCCGTCCTGGGCAGGGACTTTCGCGCATCCTTCCTGGAGCGTTCTCTCTCTAAGTACCGAGAGCGAATGATTCCTTATTGACACACAATTCCCTTCGGCAGTATTCCGCTGTACCCAATCCTTGGCGTATTAGAATCCCGTAGCTAGAGATTCGTAAACCAAGGTCAAAGCACAGAAGTCCACCGACAAGGTGTCCTTGGTGTCTCAGGTCCGAGGACCATCCACTCAACTACGACAATAGAATCAAGCTGGTTGACAGTGAGGTACAATACCATCCAACGATTCAATCGGATCAGTTCAGTGAACTCATTCTCCAATGAGCACCTACAGATTCGCCTTAGTGTCTTTACACAAGTGACTTATGAGATTAGTCACCCTCATCATATGAGCAGGAGTAATATGTACTAGTCTAACCGGATATCCGATGTCCTTCTCGGATATCCTCCGACTATGAACGATTAAGAATATGTGTGTTTAAGTGATCAGTCTCATTAGTATGATCTCATCATAATCTGATCACTATAGCTCATATTCACGGACTTCATTATGAAACGATAATTAATGCGATTTACACATAATGAATATTATGCCATTATATTAATAAATGAACGAGATTTACATAGTCAGATTGGCTTGTAGGCCACCTAAAACTAACAATCTCCTACATGGACTAAAGCCAATCACCTTTATACAATAAGCCTATAGACTCTAGGTGACGCTCAAACACAATTTGAGCCAACAGCTTTGTCAGTGGATCTGCTACATTGTCGACTATGGAACTCTTTCCACCACTACATCTCACCTGGATATAATCTCTCTGATAAGATGAAAGCGCCTTAGAATATGCTTCGATTTCTGATGAAACTGCGGCTCTTTCGCTTGCGCCATGGCTCTATTGTTGTCGCACAATAGTGGAATAGGTTTAGAGAAGCTGGGAACTACGCCGAAGTCGGTGATGAATTTCTTCAACCACACTGCTTTCTTGGCGACTTCAGCTGCAGTGATGTACTTAGCTTCAATCGTCGAATCTGTAGTGGTTGCTTGCTTGGAACTCTTCCAGCGTATTACTCCTCCGTTTAATGTAAACACAAATCTAGATGTAGACTTGCTATCGTCTGGATCTGACTGGAAACTCGAGTCAGTAAAGCCTCACAGTTTTAAGTCATCTCCTCTATAAACAAGAAACATATCCATAATTCTTCTTAAGTACTTAAGAATACATTTCACTGCCTTCCAGTGCTCTTCGCTTGGATCAGCCTGAAATCTACTTGTAACACTTAGAGCATATGCAACATCAGGCCGTGTACATGTCATGGCATAGATGATAGATCCTATGGCAGAGGCATAGGGTACTCTATCCTTGAATGCTCTCTCATCAAGAGTTATAGGAGACTGCTCCTTTGAAAGATTAATTCCATGTCTCATTAGTATGAGAACTCTCTTGGAATTTTCCATGCCAAACCTTTTGACTATGGTATCTATGTACAATGACTGGGTCATTCCAAACATCCTCTTTGATCTATCTCTATAGATTCGTATTCCCAATACGTAGGATGATTCTCCAAAATCCTTCATGGAGAAGTTTTTCGACAGCCAGATTTTTACTGATGAGATCATAGCTATATCATTTCCAATGAGTAGTGTGTCATCTACGTAAAGAACTAAGTAGGTGACTGCACTCCCACTGGTCTTCTTGTACACACAAGGCTCATCTTCATTCTTAATGAAGTCATAAGACTTGACAGCCTCGTCAAATCATATGTTCCAGCTTCGGGAAGCCTGCTTCAGTCCATAAATGGACTTTTGAAGCTTGCACACTTTATCTGGAGATTCTTTGGATGTGAAACTTTCTGGTTGTATATGTTGGATTTCTCGGGTTTCTCCGGATCGCTCACGCAGCGGAAAATAAAATTTTAAACAGCGATCCGTTTTCCCGTTTTGAAAAACTAAAAACTACGATTATCGGATAATCGATTCTCACCGTATGCGGATTCGAATCCGCAACCGTTCGTTTTCGTCGATGCGACACCGCAAGCCGCGCAAGTGCCCGGCCTCTAGCGAAGTCCACGCGATCCTCCTCGCGGCAGATATCCTCACGTTCCTCGTTCTTCGCAGCCCACGAAACCTCCGGCGGTCGCCGCAATGATCGCCGCAGCGCACGGACGATTTCCCGTCGAACGGGATTCGGAGACACGGCGGAGCATATCTGGATCTGTCTGGACACCAGAGAGAGAGAGAAACTGAGGAGGGGCGGCTAGGGTTAGCAGCAGCTTGGCCTACTCAGCCCGTTCGCTATGTTTTATAATAACCGCGCGATTTTTCATAAAAACCCCCGGTTTGTATAAAACCCACTTATTTATCCATCGCCTTGAGAATCATGTGCGTGTGACCCTCTAGACCAAAGTACCAGTCCAGTTAATGGCCCAACAAGCCCAGTGACTCCTCACTGGCTTTATTAATCAATTAATAACCATTTATTAATTAATTAATCAATCGAATTGATGTCGCACATCGAATTCGACCGGGCCTCCGATCACGTTGGGGGCCAAGCAACACCGCGTGAACCCGGAAGGTATTGGGGTTAAGTAACCCACTCTTGAAACCTTTCCGCCGACAGTTACCGCGTGGATATAATCCTTCATTCGTACAATGCTCTCGAGTCAACTCAGGGTATGGCGAGCTGTCAAACCCTTGATAGGATTTCTCGGGTATCTCCGGACCACTCACGCAGCGGAAAATAAAATATTAAACAACGATCTGTTCCCGTTTCAAAAAACTAAAACCTACGATTATCTGATAATCGATTCTCACCGTGTGCGGATTCGAATCCGCAACCGTTCGGTTCCGTCGGTGCGACACCGCAAGCCGCGCAAGCGCCCGGCCTCTAGCGAAGTCCACGCGATCCTCCCCGCGCTGGATATCCTCACGCTCCTCGTTCTTCGTAGCCCACGAAGCCTCCGCCGGTCGCCGCAACGATCACCGCAACGCGCGGACGATTTCCCGTCGAACGGAATTCAGAGAAGTGGCGGAGCAGATCTGGATCTGTCTGGACGCCAGAGAGAGAGAGAAACTGAGGAGGGGCGGCTAGGGTTAGAAACAGCTTGGCCTGCTCAGCCCGTTCGCTATATTTTATACTAACCGCGCGGTTTTTCATAAAAACCCCCGGTTTGTATAAAACCCACTTATTTATCCATCGCCTTGAGAATCATGTGCGTGTGACCCTCTAGGCCCAAGTACCAGTCATGTTAATGGCCCAACAAGCCTAGTGACTCCTCACTGGCTTTATTAATCAATTAATAACCATTTATTAATTAATTAATTAATCGAATTGATGTCGCACATCGAATTCGACCGGGCCTCCGATCACGTTGGGTGCCAAGCAACACCGCGTGAACCCGGAAGGTATTGGGGTTAAGTAACCCACTCTTGGAACCTTTCCGCCGACAGTTACCGCGTGGATATAATCCTTCATTCGTACAATGCTCTCGAGTCAACTCAGGGTATGGCGAGCTGTCAAACCCTTGATAGGATTTTCTCGGGTTTCTCCTGACCGCTCACGTAGCGGAAAATAAAATATTAAACAGCGATCCGTTCCCGTTTCGAAAAACTAAAACCTACGATTATCGGATAATCGATTCTCACCGTGTGTGGATTCGAATCCGCAACCGTTCGGTTCCGTCGGTGCGACACCGCAAGCCGCGCAAGCGCCCGGCTTCTAGCGAAGTCCACGCGATCCTCCCCGCGCTGGATATCCTCACGCTCCTCGTTCTTCATAGCCCACGAAGCCTCCGCCGGTCGCCGCAACGATCGCCGCAACGCGCGGACGATATCCCGTCGAACGGAATTCAGAGAAGCGGCGGAGCAGATCTGGATCTGTCTGGACGCCAAAGAGAGAGAGAAACTGAGGAGGGGCGGCTAGGGTTAGCAGCAGCTTGGCCTGCTCAGCCCGTTCGCTATGTTTTATATTAACCGCGCGGTTTTTCATAAAAATCCCCGGTTTGTATAAAACCCACTTATTTATCGATCTCCTTGAGAATCATTTGCGTGTGACCCTCTAGGTGCAAGTACCAGTCCAGTTAATGGCCCAACAAGCCCAATTACTCCTCACTGGCTTTATTAATTAATTAATAACCCTTTATTAATTAATTAATCAATCGAATTGATGTCGCACATCGAATTCGACCGGGCCTCTGATCACGTTGGGTGCCAAGCAACACCGCACGAACCCGGAAGGTATTGGGGTTAAGTAACCCACTCTTGGAACCTTTCCGCCGACAGTTACTGCGTGGATATAATCCTTCATTCGTACAATGCTCTCGAGTCAACTCAGGGGATGGCGAGCTGTCAAACCCTAACCTGTCGACTCACTTGGATTGGATGCCGCTGATGAATATCGGAAAACTCCTTTCCCGATATTATCGTCCGTCCTGGGCAGGGACTTTCGCGCATCCTTCCTGGAGCGTTCTCTCTCTAAGTACCGAGAGCGAATGATTCCTTATTGACACACAATTCCCTTCGACAGTATTCCGCTGTACCCAATCCTTGGCGTATTAGAATCCCGTAGCTAGAGATTCGTAAACCAAGGTCAAAGCACAGAAGTCCACCGACAAGGTGTCCTTGGTGTCTCAGGTCCGAGGACCATCCACTAAACTACGACAATAGAATCAAGCTGGTTGACAGTGAGGTACAATACCATCCAACGATTCAATCGGATCAGTTCAGTGAACTCATTCTCCAATGAGCACCTACAGATTCGCCTTAGTGTCTTTACACAAGTGACTTATGAGATTAGTCACCCTCATCATATGAGCAGGAGTAATATGTACTAGTCTAACCGGATATCCGATGTCCTTCTCGGATATCCTCCGACTATGAACGATTAAGAATATGTGTGTTTAAGTGATCAGTCTCATTAGTATGATCTCATCATAATCTGATCACTATAGCTCATATTCACGGACTTCATTATGAAACGATAATTAATGCGATTTACACATAATGAATATTATGCCATTATATTAATAAATGAACGAGATTTACATAGTCAGATTGGCTTGTAGGCCACCTAAAACTAACAATCTCCTACATGGACTAAAGCCAATCACCTTTATACAATAAGCCTATAGACTCTAGGTGACGCTCAAACACAATTCAAGCCAACAGCTTTGTCAGTGGATCTGCTACATTGTGGACGGATGGAACTCTTTCTACTACTACATCTCCTCTGGATATAATCTCTCTGATAAGGTGAAAGCGCCTCAGAATATGCTTCGATTTCTGATGAGACCGCGGCTCTTTCGCTTTCGCAATTGCTCCATTGTTGTCGCACAACAGTGGAACAGGCTCAGAGATGCTGGGAACTACGCCGAGGTCGTTGATGAATTTCTTCAACCACACTGCTTCCTTGGCGGCTTTAACTGCAGCGATGTACTCAGCTTCAGTCGTCGAATCTGCAGTGGTTACTTGCTTGGAACTCTTCCAGCACACTGCGCCTCCGTTCAAAGTAAACACGAATCCAGATGTAGACTTACTATCATCCGGATCCGACTGGAAACTCGAGTCAGTAAAGCCTTGCAGTTTCAAGTCACCTCCTCCATAGACAAGAAACATATCCTTAGTTCTTCTCAAGTACTTAAGGATGCATTTCACTGCCTTCCAGTGCTCTTCGCCTGGATCAGCCTGAAATCTGCTCGTAACACTTAGAGCAAATGCAACATCAGGCCGTGTACATAACATGGCATACATAATAAATCCTATGGCAGAGGCATAGGATATTCTATCCATGAATGCCCTCTCATCAGGAGTCTTAGGAGACTGCTCCTTTGAGAGACTAATTCCATGTCTCATCGGTATGAAACCTCTGTTGGAATTTTCCATGCCAAACCTTTTGACTATGGTATCTATGTACAAGGATTGGGTCATTCTAAACATCCTCTTTGATCTATCTCTATAAATCCGTATTCCCAATACGTAGGATGATTCTCCCAAATCCTTCATGGAGAAGTGTTTCGACAGCCAGATCTTTACTGATGACATCATAGCTACATCATTCCCAATGAGTAGTATGTCATCTACGTAAAGAACTAGAAAAGTGACTGCACTCCCACTGGTCTTCTTGTACACACAAGGGTCATCTTCATTCTTAATGAAGTCATAAGACTTGACAGCCTCGTCAAATCTTATGTTCCAGCCCCGGGAAGCTTGCTTTAGTCCATAAATGGACCTCTGAAGCTTGCACACTTTATCTGGAGATTCTTTGGATGTGAAACCTTCTGGTTGTATCATATACACCTTCTCCTCAAGGTTACCATTAAGAAAGGCAGTCTTCACATCCATCTGCCAGATTTCATAATCAAAATGTGCAGCAATGGCGAGCAGAACTCTGATCGACTTTATCATGGCAACTGGTGAGAAAGTCTCGTCATAGTCAATTCCTTGCCTTTGACGATATCCCTTTGCCACCAACCTTGCCTTATAAGTGTCGATCCGTCCATCAGCACCGATCTTTCTCTTAAAGATCCACTTGCAACCGATGGGTACAATACCCTCGGGCAAGTCCTCCAAGTTCCAAACTTGGTTGGTGTACATGGACTGGATTTCTGAGTTCATGGCTTCTCGCCATTTCCCGACTTATGGGCCTTCTATAGCCTCCTGGTAGTTTTTCGGATCATCATCCTCATTATATTGTACCTTAGATTTACCTTCAGCAATATGTTCCACATATCGTTCGAGTAGTCTAGGTACTCTACCAGATCTACGAGGCTCATCTGTGTGTACCTGAACAGATTCAGGAACTGATATCTCATCTGATGATAATGTAGCTGTTTGGGGATCTGGAACATCTTCCAGTACTATTTTACTCCCACTGTCCTCCTGGAGAAGGTATTCATCTTCCAAGAAGACAGCTTTCCTGGCGACAAACACATTTTGTTTACCAGGATGGAAAAAATAGTATCCAAAGGTTTCCTTTGGATATCCCACAAACCTACATTTATCAGTTCGTGATTCCAGCTTGTCTGGATCATGCCTCTTTACATGAGCAGGACAACCCCAGACTTTAACATGTTTAAATTCTGGTTTCCTGCCTTTCCATATCTCATATGGAGTAGAGACCACAGACTTGCTGGATACTCTGTTCAGTAGGTATGCTGCTGACTCTAGAGCATACCCCCAGAGGGATACTGGTAATCCTGAAAAGCTCATCATGGATCGCACCATGTCCAACAAGGTGCGATTCCTCCTTTCTGATACATCATTTATCTGTGGTGTATATGGAGGGGTCAGCTGAGAAAGGATACCATTATCCTTTAAGAATTGTGTGAAGTTAGTACTCAAGTATTCTCCTCCTCGATCTGATCGAAGAGCTTTAATACTCTTTCCTAACTGCTTCTCTACCTCATTCTTGAACTCCATGAACTTCTCAAACACTTCCGACTTGTACTTCATTAAGTACACATAGCCGAATCTTGAGAAGTCATCGGTAAACGTGATGAAGTATGAGTAGCAACCTTTGGCTTGGGTGGACATGGGACCACATACATCCGAATGTATTAGTTCCAGAATGTCCTTGGAACATTCTCCATGTCCAGTAAATGGAGATTTTGCCATCTTTCCCATAAGACAGGATTCACAAGTTGCAAACAATTCATAATCGAATGTTGTTAAGTAACCATGCTTGTGCAACTTTTGCAACCTGCTTTCGCCAATGTGACCAAGTCTACAATGCCACATGTAGGCTTGGTTCACACAATTCTTGCTCTTCTTAAGAGCATTATCAATTTGAATATTGTAATAAGATACATCTAATAGATATAGACCGTTGACTAAAGATGCTGAAGCTATTGATTTATTACCATAATAAATCGAACAACTTCTATTCTCAATAGTCAACCTATATCCTATCTTGTCCAAACAACATATTGATATGATGTTCTTTATTATGCTAGGAACATAATAACAATCCTCTAATAGTAAGGTGTCCCGATGGAAGCCTTAGGTTTGCTGTCCCAACAACAATCGCCGTAACTTTTGCGCCGTTTCCTATCCTCAATTCTACCTCACCTTGTCTCAGCTTGCGCTTACTTGTCAGCATCTACACATTATGGCAGATATGAGAAGGACATCCGGTATCTAATACCAAAGATGTTGAATCTCTAACTGATAAGTTCATATCTATCATATAGATATCTGAAGCTTCAGACAACTTCACTCTTCCATGAGCTTTATCGTTAAAGAACTCCTTGCAGTTCCTCTTCCAGTGACCATGCTGCTTATAGTAGAAGCAGTCACCCTTCAATACTCTGTTGCCTTTGTCCTTCGATCTTTTATCGTTAGCTATCATCTCTGCTTCAGGGGCATCCAATGCCGATTCAGCAGGAGGATCAGCTCCAGGAACAAAGTTATCGTGCTCAGATCTGAATACATTCTTCATGTTTCTGAACCAATCCGAGTAGATCAGATAAGTCAAAAGGGCATCAAGTATGTCACGGAGTGAGTTATTCGATGACATAGTTTCCTACAGGAGATAAGTAAAATCTATTTAGCAGATGTTCAATTATTAAAATTTAAAACAAGACATGGTCTTTTGTTCAAGTTTAACTCCCACTAATTTTCGACGGACTATATAACCCGCAGTTATACAGAACGGGAGACGCCGATAGTCTCCTAGTGGGGATCAGAATCTCAATGACTTGCACTACAGCCTTGTGGATAGCACAACAAACTGTAATACAATCAGAAAGCACCCAACTCATGGGACTTGCAACTCCTTGCAATATCTGATCATAGCTTCGGTCCCCAGAGATTTAATGGCCTTGTGGATAGCACAACAAACCATTAATTCTGGTCTAAGCTAACCATCGTTACGCGACGAGCATAGATTTGCATGCAGCCCTTGTGGATAGCACAACAAAGCTACATGGTTCCTCTACCCCGATCTATAGGCATCTAATGCCATAGCCATAGTTTCTCCTCCCAATTAAGCAGGCCTTGTAGATAGCACAACAAACCTGCCTAAAGTGATTTGATTCCTATGACTATAACGATGGTGGACCACGCGGTAAGTTCTTCACTACTCGCGTTACGGCTTAGAGTTAATCTGAGGGTATTTGGATAACTTTTATCTTGGTCTCTCCTAGGTGATAGTATATAAATATATCGTATATATTTTCTAAATACTATAACCTGCTTTAATTCATAATCAAAAGAAAACAATGCATCTCATACATGTCATTAGTGTGGTCATGGATAGCACAGTGGGTTTGACTGGAGCCAACAGTCAAACGCACACACAATCTAACACAACAATTATATTAGATATCCTGCAAACACATAGACAAGAGATCTCCATCTTTTCGCCTTCTTCGTTGCAGCTGTGGATCGTCCTCGCTCTTCCTCGGTTGCCTCGATCATGTTACATTAATTCTAGAATTACATGTAATTAAAAGAGAGCCTTATGGCGAGTACAAGAGAGAGAGGGAGGTAGAAATATATCGGAGTATAAGAGAGAGAGGTGCGCATACCTCTATTTATTAACAATTAATAAACAATCATACATCTACGATCTACACAATCCATTCATCACATGAATAATAAATTAAGTACATATCCATGACCACGGTGTGTTTTAAACATCCCACACATGATTCAGCACATCACATGGCTAAAACAAATGAGTTTTTCAAAATAAATAATTTTGGCTTTCAAAAAACTGGGATCCAATCAAAATTGGTATTTGAATTTCGAAAACTCATTTTATTAACTTAACATGCAATTAAATCAAAATTTAAAAGCATTAAATACACATCACATGCGCACACACTCCAAATTAATAATTCCAGATTATTCCATGCAAATTAGAACATTTCTAATAATCTAACACTTAGATTAAACCCCATTAATAATCTAACAATTAGACTATTAAAGATTAATCTAACTCTTAGATTAATCCAACAAAATTAATCATTAATTTATCACATAAATTAATAATTAACTCTAATTTGTTATTAATTATAAATCTAACAATTAGACTAGATAATTAATAAGTGTTAATCACTAATTTAACTATTAAACTAACAATTAACACAAATGAACAATTAAGTACTAATCCAACTCTTAGATTAGTGGATTAATATTAATTATTAATTTAACTCTTAAATCAATAATTAATAACATTTTATTAAACTATTATATTACTTAATCAAAATTAACTATCAATTTAACACTTAAATTAATAATCAATTTCAATTAACTAATGATAACTAATTTAACATTTAAATTACTCTATCAGAATTTAGTATTAATTTAACTTTTAAATTAATAATTAATTCAAATCAATAACAACAATTTGTTATTAATGATTCTTAACAACAATTGTTAATAATAATGATTCTAAAATCATTAAAACCCAAATAATTAAAATTGAATGATAATTTAAAATTTTTAAAACCACTTTTGAATTTTAATCCAAAGTCCAATTTAATTATTATATGGGTTTAGGGGTTTCAAATGGGTAGAAATTAATTGGGCCCAGCCCAATAATATGAGCCAGGGTTCGGACCTAGTCGAACCAGGCCGACCCGTGGCTCCTGGCTAGGCCCAGTCGGGCCAAATGCAGCCAGACCATTCCCCAGGCCCGGCTCAGCCGGTTTGGCCCGGCCTTGGACCGGTCCGCCCCCCACCCGACGCCCCCAACCTGCAACAGAAACCCTAATCTGTTGCAGGTTTGGGCGGCAGCTACTGGCGCCGCCGCCGGCTGGCCCCCCGGTGCCGGCCGGCCACGCCGATGACGCCCCCGGTGCCGGCGGGCTCCCCGGCGCCAGCGAGGGTCCCTACAGGCTGCTGTCCGAGCCTCTACAAGGGGTTAATTTCTGGGTTTGAGATGGGGAAGAAAAGGCGATATTCTCTCCAACCGGCCGCCTACAACCGCCCCTCACAGCTTCTCCGGCGCTGGTCACAGGTGTGAGCGTTGACCGAGAGGTCCCTGGTCATACCAGGATTCTTGGCCACCTCCCCATCACATGGGGACATCCGATTGAAGCAGCCGAACTGCGCTCTTCTTCGTCCCACGAAGAACACAAAGAACCCCTCAAAAAAATTTCGAAAAATTTGCAGAAATAAAAATAATCAAATTATTTTAACATTAGTCTTCATCTCATGAACACGGATCCTGCAAAAGGATCGAACTAATGCATGGAATAATACACAGAAAAATTAATTTCGGAACCTGAAACGGGACGAGAAACAGTAGAACCTGGCCCTGATACCACTGTTAGGATTTCTCGGGTTTCGCCGGATCGCTCACGCAGCGGAAAATAAAATATTAAACAACGATCCGTTCCCATTTCGAAAAACTAAAACCTACGATTATCGGATAATCGATTCTCACCGTGTGCGGATTCGAATCCGCAACCGTTCGGTTCCGTCGGTTTGACACCGCAAGCCGCGCAAGCGCCCGGCCTCTAGCGAAGTCTACGCGATCCTCCCCGCGCTGGATATCCTCACGTTCCTCGTTCTTCGCAGCCCACGAAGCCTCCGCCGGTCACCGCAACGATCGCCGCAACGCACGGACGATTTCCCGTCGAACGCGATTCGGAGAAGCGGCGGAGCAGATCTGGATCTGTCTGGACGCCAGAGAGAGAGAAACTGAGGAGGGGCGGCTCGGGTTAGCAGCAGCTTGGCATTCTCAGCCCGTTCGCTATGTTTTATACTAACCGCGCGGTTTTTAATAAAAACCCACGGTTTGTATAAAACCCACTTATTTATCCATCGCCTTGAGAATCAATTGCGTATGACCCTCAAGGCCCAAGTACCAGTCCAGCTAATGGCCCAACAGGCCCAGTGACTCCTCACTGGCTTTATTAATTAATTAATAACCCTTTATTAATTAATTAATCGATCGAATTGATGTCGCACATCGAATTCGACCGGGCCTCCGATCACGTTGGGTGCCAAGCAACACCGCGTGAACCCGGAAGGTATTGGGGTTAAGTAACCCACTCTAGGAACCTTTCCGCCGACAGTTACCGCGTGGATATAATCCTTTACTCGTACAATGCTCTCGAGTCAACTCAGGGCATGGCGAGCTGTCAAACCCTAACTGGTCGACTCACTTGGATTGGATGCCGCTGATGAATATCGGAAAACTCCTTTCCCGATATTATCGTCCGCCCTGGCCAGGGACTTTCTCGCATCCTTCCTAGAGCATTCTCTCTCTAAGTACCGAGAGTGAATGATTCCCTATTGACACACAATTTCCTTCGACGGTATTCCGCTGTACCCAATCCTTGGCGTATTAGAATCCCGTGGCTAGAGATTCGTAAACCAAGGTCAAAGCACAGAAGTCCACCGACAAGGTGTCCTTGCTGTCTCAGGTCTGAGGACCATCCACACAACTGCGACAATAGAATCAAGCTGGTTGACAGTGAGGTACAATACCATCCAGCGATTCAGTCGGATCAGTTCAGTGAACTCATTCTCCAATGAGCACCTACAGATTCGCCTTAGTGTCTCCACACAAGTGACTTATGAGATCAGTCACCCTCATCATATGAGGAGGAGTAATCTGTACTAGTCTAACCGGATATCCGATGTCCTTCTCGGATATCCTCCGACTAGGAACGATTAAGAATATGTGTGTTTAAGTGATCAATCTCATTAGTATGATCTCATCATAATCTGATCACTATAGCACATATTCACGGACTTCATTATGAAACGATAATTAATGCGATTTACACATAATGAATATTATGCCATTATATTAATAAATGAACGAGATTTACATAGTCAGATTGGCTTGTAGGCCACCTAAAACTAACAACCATAACCGGTCGACTCACTTGGATTGGATGCCGCTGATGAATATCGGAAAACTCATTTCCCGATATTATCGTCCGCCCTGGCCAGGGACTGTCGCGCATCCTTCCTAGAGCATTCTCTCTCTAAGTACCGAGAGCGAATGATTCCTTATTGACACACAATTCCCTTCTACGGTATTCCGCTGTACCCAATCCTTGGCGTATTAGAATCCCGAGCTAGAGATTCGTAAACCAAGGTCAAAGCACAGAAGTCCACCGACAAGGTGTCCTTGGTGTCTCAGGTCCGTGGACCATCCACGTAAATGCGACAATAGAATCAAGCTGGTTGACAGTGAGGTACAATACCATCCAGCGATTCAGTCGGATCAGTTCAGTGAACTCATTCTCCAATGAGCACCTGCAGATTCGCCTTAGTGTCTCCACACAAGTGACTTATGAGATCAGTCACCCTCATCATATGAGCAGGAGTAATATGTACTAGTCTAACCGGATATCCGATGTCCTTCTCGGATATCCTCTGACTAGGAACGATTAAGAATATGTGTGTTTAAGTGATCAGTCTCATTAGTATGATCTCATCATAATCTGATCACTATAGCACATATTCACGGACTTCATTATGAAACGATAGTTTATTCGATTTACACATAATGAATATTATGCCATTATATTAATAAATGAACGAGATTTACATAGTCAGATTGGCTTGTAGGCCACATAAAACTAACAACCCTAACCGATCGACTCACTTGGATTGGATGCCGCTGATGACTATCGGGAAACTCCTTTCTTGATATTATCGTCCGCCCTGGCCAGGGACTTTCACGCATCCTTCCTAGAGCATCCTCTCTCTAAGTACCGAGAGCGAATGATTCCTTATTGACACACAATTCCCTTCGACGGTATTCTGCTGTGCCCAATCCTTGGCGTATTAGAATCCCGTGGCTAGAGATTCGTAAACCAAGGTCAAAGCACAGAAGTCCACCGACAAGGTGTCCTTGGTGTCTCAGGTCCGAGGACCATCCACACAACTGCGACAATAGAATGAAGCTGGTTGACAGTAAGGTACAATACCATCCAGCGATTCAGTCGGATCAGTTCAGTGAACTCATTCTCCAATGAGCACCTGCAGATTCGCCTTAGTGTCTCCATAAAAGTGACTTATGAGATCAGTCACCCTCATCATATGAGCAGGAGTAATCTGTACTAGTCTAACCGGATATCCGATCTCCTTCTCGGATATCCTCTGACTAGGAACGATTAAGAATATGTGTGTTTAAGTGATCAGTCTCATTAGTATGATCTCATCATAATCTTATCACTATAGCACATATTCACGGACTTCATTATGAAACGATAATTAGTGCGATTTACACATAATGAATATTATGCCATTATATTAATAAATGAAGGAGATTTACATAGTCAGATTGGCTTGTAGGCCACCTAAAACTAACAACCCTAACCGGTCGACTCACTTGGATTGGATGCCGCTGATAAATATCGGAAAACTCCTTTCTCGATATTATCGTCCGCCCTGGCCAGGGACTTTCGCGCATCCTTCCTAGAGCATTCTCTCTCTAAGTATCGAGAGCGAATGATTCCTTATTGACACACAATTCCCTTCGACGGTATTCTGCTGTACCCAATCCTTGGCGTATTAGAATCCTGTGACTAGAGATTCGTAAACGAAAGTCAAAGCACAGAAGTCCACCGCCAAGGTGTCCTTGGTGTCTCAGGTCCGTGGACCATCCACGCAACTGCGACAATAGAATCAAGCTGGTTGACAGTGAGGTACAATACCATCCAACGATTCAATCGGATCAGTTCAGTGAACTCATTCTTCAATGAGCACCTACAGATTCGCTTTAGTGTCTCCACACAAGTGACTTATGAGATCAGTCACCCTCATCATATGAGCAGGAGTAATCTGTACTAGTCTAACCGGATATCCGATCTCCTTCTCGGATATCCTCTGACTAGGAACGATTAAGAATATGTGTGTTTAAGTGATTAGTCTCATTAGTATGATCTCATCATAATCTGATCACTATAGCACATATTCACGGAATTTATTATGAAACGATAATTAATGCGATTTACACATAGTGAATATTATGCCATTTTATTAATAAATGAACGATATTTACATAGTCAGATTGGCTTGTAGGCCACCTGAAACTAACAGTATCATATACACCTCTTCCTCAAGGTTACCGTTAAAGAAGGCAATCTTCACATCCATCTGCCAGATCTCGTAATCGTAGTGTGCAGCTATGGCGAGTAGAACACTGATCGACTTTATCATGGCAACTAGTGAGAAAGTCTCGTCATAGTCAATTCCTTGCCTTTTACGATATCCCTTTGCCACCAACCTTACCTTATAAGTGTCGATCCATCCATCATCACCGATCTTTCTCTTAAAGATCCACTTGCATCCGATGGATACAATACCTTCGGGCAAGTCCTCCAATTTTCAAACTTAGTTGGTGTACAAGGACTGGAGTTCTAAGTTCATGGCTTCTCGCCATTTCCCGGCTTCTGGGCCTTCTATGGCCTCTTGGTAGGTTTTAGGATCATCATCCTCATTATATGCTACCTTAGACTTACCTTCAGCGATATGTCAAAATATCATTCGGGTAGTCTAGGTAATCTACCAGATCTACGAAGCTCATCTGTGTATACCTGAACAGATTAAGGAACTGATATCTCATCTGATGATAATGCTGATGTTTCGGGATTTGGAACCTCTTCCAGTACTATTTTACTCCCACTGTCCTCCTGGAGAAGGTATTCCCCTTCCAGGAAGAAAGCTTTCCTGGCGACAAACACCTTTTGTTCACTAGGATGGAAAAAGTAGTATCCAAAGGTTTCCTTTGGATATTCCACAAACCTACAATTATCAGTTCGTGATTTCAGCTTGTTTGAATCATGCCTCTTTACATGAGCAGGATAACCCCAGACTTTAACATGTTTAAATTATGGTTTCCTGCCTTTATATATCTCATATGGACTAGAGGCCATAGACTTGCTGGGTACTCTGTTCAGTAAATATGCTGTTGACTCTAGAGCATAACCCCAGAGGGACACTGGTAATCCTGAAAGGTTCATCATGGATCGCACCAAATCCAACAAAGTGCGATTCCTCCTTTCTTATACACCATTCACCTGCGGTGTATATGGAGGGGTCAGTTTAGAAAGGATACCATTATCCTTTTAAGAATTGTATGAAATTAGTACTCAAGTATTCTCCTCCTCGCTCTGATCGAAGAGCTTTAATACTCTTTCTTAACTGCTTCTCTTCCTCATGGAAAATTCCAAGAGAGGTCTCATACCGATGAGACATGGAATTAATCTCTCAAAGGAGCAGTCTCCTAAGACTCCTAATGAGAGGGCATTTATGGATAGAGTACCATATGCCTCTGCCATAAGATCTATCATGTATGCCATGCTATGAACACGACCTGATGTTGCATATGCTCTAAGTGTTACGAGCAGATTTCAGGTTGATCCAGGCAAAGAGCGCTGGAAGACAGTGAAATGTATCCTTAAGTACTTGAGAACAACTAAGGATATGTTTCTTATCTATGGAGGAGGTGACTTGAAACTGCGAGGCTTTACCGACTCGCGTTTCCAGTAAGATCCAGATTATAGGAAGTCTACATCTGGATTCGTGTTTACTTTGAACGGAGGAGGAGTGTACCGGAAGAGTTCCAAGCAAGCAACCACTACAAATTCGACGACTGAAGCTGAGTACATCACTGCAGCTGAAGCCGCCAAGGAAGCAGTGTGGTTGAAGAAATTCATCACCGACCTCGGCGTAGTTCCCAGCATCTCTGAACCTGTTCCGCTATTGTGCGACAATAATGGAGCGATTGCGCAAGCAAAAGAGCCGCGGTCTCATCAGAAATCAAAGCATATTCTGAGGCACTTTCATCTTATCAGAGAGATCATATCTAGAGGAGATGTAGTGGTGGAAAGAGTTCCATCTGTCAACAATGTAGCAGATCCACTGACAAAGCCGTTGGCTCAAATTGTGTTTGAGCATCACTTAGAGTCTATAGGCTTACTATATAAAGGTGATTGGCTTTAGTCCAAGTGGGAGATTATTAGTCTTAGGTGGCCTACAAGTCAATATGACTTTGTAATCTCGTTCATTTATTAATATAATGGCATAATATTCATTGTGTGTAAATGGTACTAATTATCGTCTTATAATGAAGTCCTTGAATATGTGCGAAAGTGATCAAATTATGATGAGATCATACTAGTGAGACTGATCACTTAAACACACATATTCTTAATCGTTCCTGGTCGGAGGGTATCCGAGAAGGACATTGGATATCTAGTTAGACTAGTACAGATTACTCCCACTCATAAGATGAGGGTGACTGATCTCATAGTCACTTGTGTGGAGACACTAAGGCAAATCTGTAGGTGCTCATTAGAGAATGAGTTCACTGAACTGATCCGACTAAATCGCTAGATGGTATTGTACCTCACTGTCAACTAGCTTGATTCTATTGGCGCAGTTGCGTGGATGGTCCTTGGACATGAGACACCAAGGACACCTTTTCGGTGGACTTCTGTGCTTTGACCTTGGTTTATGAAACTCTAGCCACGGGATTCTAAACAGCCAAGGATCAGGTACAACGGAATACTGTCGAAGGGAATTGAGTGTCAATAAGGAATCATTAGCTCTTGGTACGATGAGAGAGAATGCTCTAGGAAGGATGCGCCGAAGTCCCTGGCCAAGGCGGATGATAATATCGGGAAAGGAGTTTTCCAATATTCATCAGCAGCATCCAATCCAAGTGAGTCGATCGGTTAGGGTTTGACAGCACGCCATATCATGAGTTGACTCGAGAGCATTGTACGAATGAAGGATTATATCCACCCGGTAACTGTCAGCAGAAAGGTTACAAGAATGGGTTACTTAACCCCGATACATTCAGGGTTCACGCGGTGTTGCTTGGCACCCAACGTGATCGGAGGCCCGATCGAATTTGATGTGCGACATCAATTTGATTGATTAATTAATTAATAAAGAGTTATTAATTGATTAATAAAGCCAGTAAAGAGTCACTGGGCTTATTGGGCTATTAACCGGACTAGTAATTGGGCCTAGAGGGTCACATGCAAATGATTCTCAAGGCGATGGATAAATAAGTGGGTTTTATATAAATCGGGGGTTTTTATGAAAAACTGCACAATTAGTATACAGTATTGTGAACAGGTTGAACAGGCCAAGCTGTTGCTAACCCTAGCCGCCCTCTCCTCTCTTCCTCTCTCTCTCTGGCGTCCCAGGCAAGATCTGGATCCCCGGATATGCTCCGCCGCTTCTCCGACTCCCGTTCGACGGGAAATCGTCCGCGCATTGCGACGATCGTTGCGGCAACCAGCGGAGGTTTCGTAGCTGCGTAGAACGAGGAACGTGAGGATATCCACCACGTGGAGGATCGCGTGGACTCCGCTAGAGGCCGGGCGCTTGTGCGACTTGCAGTGTCGCACCGACGGAACCGAATGGTTGCAGATTCGAATATGTACACGGTAAGATTCGATAATCCAATTATCCTAATTTTAGATTTTTCGAAACGGGAATGGATTTCCGTTTTATTTTTATTTCCACTGCGCGGGAGATCCGGAGAATCTCAAGAACCCAACAGTGGTATCAAAGCCAGGTTCCCCTGTTTCTCGCCCCATTTCATTCTACGAAATAATTTTCCATGAGTTATTCCATGCAACGATTTTAATTTTTTCGCAAGGATAATAATCATGAGATGATTGCTACGATTACATCATCTATCTTTGTGTAAAATTAAATTTTATTTTGGGATTGTTGGAGTTCCTCATGTGATGAAAAACGGGGTTGAAAGGCGGCTTCGTTCTTGCTTCGCCAAGCGTTGGGGAGGTGGGCTGACCCCGGTTCATCCAAATGTCATGGCTGGTCACTGTGGGCTTCAATGCCGACGCCGGAGAAGCCACAGAGAGGGCTGGAATAGGTGTTGTTCATCCTCTTTTACGATTTCAAAAGCAAAAACCAGAAATTTTTGGGGAAAATCTGGGATTGGACAGCCTCTCTTAGCAGCCCTCGCCGGCGCCGGGGGCGTCACCGGCGTGGCCGACCGGCGCCGGGGGCCCTACTGCCGGGGCAACGCCGCTCGGATCCGCCACCAGCCTTCCCACCTGCAACCTGTAATGGAGATTAGGGTTAGGGGTGGGGGGGAGGCCCAGTCCCAAGCCGGTCGGACCGGGTCTGGGGGGATTGGTCGAACCAGGTTCGAGCAGGCGCGCACTGTGGGCACCTAGTCCGAGCCCTGGCTCAGCCAGGGCTCGAGCCTAATGGCTCAGCCATGTAGTTGAGCCCTATTCAATTAAACCCTCATTTTAATCCCTATTTAAACCTAATTAAGCCCATTTGACCCAATTGATATATGATTAGATTTTAAATTTATATTTCAAAAATGTTTTGAAAATTAAATTTTCTTTTCTAATATTATTGAATTGGGTTATTAACGGTTTCGGAATCATTTTTAACAAATTGTTGTTATTGATTTGAGTTAGTTATTAATTTAAATGTTAAATTAATAATTAATTTTAATAGACTAATTTAAGTGTTAAATTAGTTATTATTAGTTAATTGAAATTAATTATTAATTTAAGTGTTAAATTGATAGTTAATTTTGATTAAGTAATATAATGGTTTAATTTAATATTATTAATTAATTATTGTTAATTATTAGTTTAAGAGTTAAATTAATAATTAACATTAATAAACTAATCTAAAAGTTAGATTAGTAGTTGATGATTAATTTTTGGTAATTATTAGTTTAAGAGTTAAATTAGTGATCAACATTAATTAATTAACTAATCTAACAGTTAGATTGGTAATTAATAACTAATAACAATTGATTATTAATTTAAGTGTTAAATTAATGATTAATTTTAAGTTATTGATCTAAGAGTTAGATTAGTAAATAATTATTAATAGTCTAATTGTTAGATTATTAATATTGTTTAATCTAAGTGTTAGATTATTTTATTTATTAGAAATGTTCTAATTTGCATAGAATAATCTGGAATTATTAATTTAGAGTTTGTGCACATGTGATGTGTGTTTTATATACTTTTAAATTAGATTTGATTGCATGTTAAATTGGTTAAAAGAGTTTTCGAAATTCAAATGTCAATTGTGATTGGATCCTAATTTTTTGTAAGCCAAAATTATTTAATTTTGGAAAACTCTTTTATTCTAGCCATGTGATGCACTGAATCATATGTGGAATGGTTAAAACACACCGTGGTCATGGATATACACTTATTTTAAATTATTCATGTGATGAATGATGTGTGTGGATCATGGTTGTATGATTAAATGAATATTTATTAATTGTTAATAAATAGAGGTCTGCGCACCTCTCTCTCTCTCATACTCCGATGTACTTCTACCTCCTTCTCTTTTGTACTCGCCATAAGGCCTTCTTCTATTTACATGTAAATTATGAATTTATTGTAATATGATTGAGGCAACCGAGAAAGGAGCGAGGACGATCCATAAATGCAACCAAGAAGGTGATGTGATGCAGATCCTTTGCCTGTGTGTTTACTGATTCTCTAATATAAATGTTATATTAGAATTATGTGTGCGTTTGACTGATGGCTCTAGTCAAACCCACTGTGCTATCCATGACCATACAAGACATGTATGAGATGCATTATTTTTAATTTTTGATTAGGAATCAAAGCAGGTATAGTATTTAGTAAACATATACGATGTATTTGTATACTATCACCTAGGAGAGACCAAGATAAAAGTTATCTAAATACCCTCGTCTAAACTCTAAGCCGTAACGTGAGTAGTTAAGAACTTACCGCGTGATCCACCATTGTTATAGTTATAGGATTCGAATCAGTTTAGGCAGGTTTGTTGTGTTACCACAAGGCTTGTTTAATTGTAAGGAGAAACTGTGGCTATGGCATTAGATGCCTCTATGATCGGGGTAAAGAAACCATATAGCTTTGTTGTGCTATCCACAAGGGCTGCATGCAAATCTATACTCGTCGCGTAACGATGGTTAGCTTAGACCAGATTTAGTGGTTTGTTATGCTATCCACAAGGCCGTTAAATATCTGGAGACCGAAGCTATGATCGGATATTGTAAGGAGTTGCAAGTCCCATAAGATGGGTGATCTTTGATTGTTTTATAGCTTTCTTGTGCTATCCACAAGGTTGTACTACAAGTCAATGAGATTCTGATCCCCACTAAGAGACTGTCCGCGTCTCCCGTTCTGTATAATTGAGGGTTATATAGTCTGTTGAAAATTAGCGGGAGTTAAAACTTGAACAAAAGACCATGTCTTGTTTTAAAATTTAATAATTGAACATCTGCTAAATAGATTACTTATCTTCTATAGAGAATAATGTTGTCGATTAACCCACTCCGTGGCATACTTGATGTCAAATATTTGACTAGCCTGAACTATTCAGATTGGTTCAGAAACCTGAAGAATGTCTTCAGATCTAAGCACATTGACTATGTCCTTGGAGCTGATCCTGCTGTTGAACCGGCATTGGATGTCTTTGACACAGAGATGATAGCTAACGACAAAAGATCGAAGGACAAAGACAAAGGAGTAGTAAAAGGTGACTGCTTTTACTGTAAGCAGCAGGGTCACTGGAAGAGGAACTGCAAGGAGTTCCTCAACGATAAAGATCATGGAAAAGTGAAGCTATCTAAAACTTCAAATATCTATATGATAGATATCAACTTGTCAGTTAGAGATTCCACATCTTGGATATTAGTTACCGGATGTGCTTCTCATATCTGCCATGATGCGCAGATGCTGACAAGTAAGCACAAGCTAAGAAAAGGCGAGGTGGAATTGAGGCTAGGAAACGGCGCAAAAGTTGCGGCGGGGTCTATTGGGACAACAAACCTCAAGCTTCCATCAGGAGACGTCTTATCATTAGAGGATTATTATTATATTCGTAGCATAATAAAGAACATCATATCAGTATCTTGTTTGGATAGAAGTTGTTCGATTTATTATGGTAATAAATTAATAACTTCGGCATCTTTAGTCAACGACCTATATCTTTTAGTTGTTTCTTATTACAATCTTCATATTGATAATGCTCTTAAGAAGAACAAGAATTGTGTGAACCAAGCCTATATGTAGCATTGTAGACTTGGTCATATTAGAGAAAGCAAGTTGCAAAAGTTGCACCGACATGGTTATTTAACAACATTCGAATGAATCATTTGCGACATGTGAGTCCTGCCTTATGTGAAAAATGATTAAGTCTCCATTTGCTGGACATGGTGAACGTACCAAGGACATTTTGGAACAAAGACATTCATATGTATGCGGTCCAATGTCCACCCAAGCGAAAGGTGGTTTTTCATATTTCATCACGTTCACCGATGAGTTCTCAAGATTCGGCTATGTGTACTTAATGAAGTACAAGTCGGAAGCATTTGAGAAGTTCAAGAAGTTCAAGAATGAGGTAGAGAAACAGTTAGGAAATAGTATTAAAGCTCTTCGATAAGATCGAGGAGGAGAATACTTGAGTACTAATTTAACATAATTCTTATAGGATAATCGTATCCTTTCTCAGCTGACTCCTCCATATACACCACAGATGAATGGTGTATCAAAATGGAGATAATCGCACCTTGTTGGACATGGTGCGATCTATGATGAGTTTTTCAGGATTACCAGTGTCCCTCTAGGGGTATACTCTAGAGTCAGCAGCATACCTACTGAACAGAGTACCCAGCAAGTCTGTGACCTCTACTCCATATGAGATATGGAAAGGCAGGAAACCAGAATTTAAACATGTTAAAGTCTGGGGGTGTTCCTGCTCATGTAAAGAGGCATGATCCAAACAAGCTGGAATAACGAACTGATAAATGCAGGTTTGTGGGATATCCAAAGGAATCCTTTGAATACTAATTTTACCATCCTAGTGAACAAAAGGTGTTTGTTGCCAGGAAAGCTGTCTTCCTGGAAGAGGAATACCTTCTCCAGGAGGACAGTGGGAGTAAAATAGTACTAGAAGAGGTTCCATATCCCCAAACAACTGCATTATCATCAGATGAGATATCAGTTCCTAAATCTGTTCAGGTACACAAAGATGAGCCTCATAGATCTGGTAGATTACCTAGACTACCCGAACGATATGTAGGACATATCGTTGAAGGTGAGTCTAAGGTAGAATATAATGAGGATGATGATCCAAAAACCTACCAGGAGGCCATAGAAGGCCCAGAAGCTAGGAAATGGCGAGAAGCCATGAACTTAGAAATCCAGTCCATGTATACCAACAAAGTTTGGAACTTAGAGAACTTGCCTGAGGGTATAGTACCCATCGGATGCAAGTGGATCTTTAAGAGAAAGATCGGTGCTGATGGACAGATCAATACTTACAAGGTAAGGTTGGTGGCAAAGGGATATCGTCAAAGGCAAGGAATTGACTATGACGAGACTTTCTCACCAGTTACCATGATAAAATTGATCAGAGTTCTACCCACCATTGCTGCACATTTTGATTATGAAATCTGGCAGATAGATGTGAAGACTACCTTCCTCAGTGGTAACCTTGAGGAAGAAGTGTATATGATACAACCAGAAAGTTTCACATCCAAGGAATCTCCAGATAAAATATGCAAGCTTCAAAGGTCCATTAATGGACTGAAGCAAGCTTTCCGGAGCTGGAACATAAGATTTGACCAGGCTGTCAACTCCAATGACTTCATTATAAGTGAAGATGAGCCTTGTGTGTACAAGAGGACCAGTTAGTACGCAATCACCTTCTTAGTTCTTTACGTAGACGACATACTACTCATTGGGAATGATGTAGCTATGATGTCATCGGTAAAGATCTGGCTGTCGAAAAACTTCTACATGAAGAATTTGGGAGAAGCATCCTACGTATTGGGAATACGGATCTATAGAGATATATCAAAGAGGATGCTTGGAATGACCTAATCCTTGTACATAGATACCATAGTCAAAAGGTTTGGCATGGAAAATTCCAAGAGAGGTCTCATATCGATGAGACATGGAATTAATCTCTCAAATGAGCAGTCTCCTAAGACTCCTAATGAGAGGGCCTTTATGGATAGAGTACTCAATGCCTCTGTCATAGGATCTATCATGTATGTCATGCTATGTACACGACCTGATGTTACGAGCAGATTTCAGGTTGATCCTGGCAAAGAGTACTGGAAGGCAGTGAAATGTATCCTTAAGTACTTGAGAAGAACTAAGGATATGTTTCTTGTCTATGGAGGAGGTGACTTGAAACTGCGAGGCTTTACCGACTCGAGTTTCCAGTCAGATCTAGATGATAGCAAGTCTACATCTAGATTCGTGTTTACTTTGAACGGAGGGGCAGAGTTGTAACGACCCGCAATCCTATGACCGGAGACCCGATCACTAAATGGATGTCGGCCCATTAACTGCGGGTTCACACCCAGATCTCACACAACACATCTGGAGGAGTAAGCGTTAAACAAGGCTAAATATAACAATCTCACGGACTACAAGGAAAGTACAAGTGTGCAGGAAAGAGATTAACAATGTCCGTATACAGTCCAACAATAATTACATGGTCCAATAGATTAAATAAGTACAGGCAAGAGTAAAGTACAACAACATCGGGGCATACCCCGGAACTGAGATAGCTGCTGGTCCGCACACCAAGAAGACACCATACGCCGCCACACGCCACGAGGTCCACACTTGAAACCGCAGGGAGTGAGCCACACCAGAATTGGGCTATCATCCGATCCCTAGCCTCCCACTCACACCCCCACAAGTGCAACAATACAGATATAAGGCAATTAAATAAAGCAGTAAACATAGCACCCAAACCTGATATGAAACGTATGCATAAGCAGTGAAGTGGGAACAGTTCTAAGTAACTCGAAGAACCTAACACAAAGTCATGTCTCACAGCCAAAGTCCACAAAGCGACCGAACCACACTGTCGACCGAAGTCAAACGTCGCCTCACAACACCACCAACACTCACGCCTGTCCGCCCCTACAGTGTTCCGGGGCACCATAGGATGAGGCAGTGAGTCAAACTAGGACTAGCTGGGACCAGTGAACCACCACTGCCCAGCTACGTGTGCACACAAGCAGTCTTGACTACTGTCCTACCGACCGGATTTCCTCCACGCCAGGCCTCGGCGCTTCAGGAGGGCCCTGGGGACCGGCGAACCCCCGTCAAGCCGAAGCTACAGGAACTACCCACAACCCTAACCTCCCGGGCTACGTCAGGCCAAAGGGCGAAGGGTACCACTCGTAACCTTGATCAATGGTCACATCAGGCCCAATGGCTAAAGGGGTAAAACAACTCCAACAGTACCACAACCAGCTCCACAGCAAGAAACGCGCCGGAAGCTGCCACGACAAATAGGGAAACCCCGACCCGCTGAGACCAAACAGCAACCCCTCGGATAGCGCACTGGCTACTCCGGCCCGACGGGCACAAGGTGGTTCTGCTTCCCTCAGCCAAAGGTAAAACACAACATGTACCACTCCCCCACCGGTACGGCACAATGCCTCACAGACACCATGGCCCTTCCCCATCGGCCCAAGGTGACAACCGTAAACCACAGTTATTCCGATTCCATATTCGCATAAGCACACACACACACATAACATGATTCCATTCACACAGTAAACCTCCGTCTCAGTGTACAACTTAAAGCATGCATTTGAACCATCCAACCGTGAAACATGTGTTAACAACAGGAGTTAATGCAGTTCTGTCTTGAATCGCGTCGACCGAGGTCGACACCATTCAAGCCCCTCAAACAGGTTCATTAAAATCAGATTATGCCCTAAAACGCGTCAGAGTCCACAGACGCCATTCACACCAGAATTCAAGAGTTGCAGAAGCCTCAGTCGGGGGATTTTCCTGCCTAAATGGGGTCATTCTGGCACGTCGCCATTCGAAATGGCGTTGTCCAGGCATGACGTCATTTAGCGCTGTAGACACGCTAATTTTGACGTCATTTCGAGTAAATTTCATATCATATAATAATGCCTTATAATGGTCTGATAATTAATCATTGATTAATTTTTATTGATATTTTTGAGTGTCGGGTTTAACAGACATATTTAAGTTAATCAATTGAATTGATTTTAGCTCAAATTTCAGTTAAAATATGAAGAAGTCTAAAAGACGTCGACCAATGTGGACGCTATTTAGAGTTTATTCCTATTTTAGCGTTTAAATTTGAATTTTGAATTAATTGATTTATTAACTAAAAGGCGTCTGTGAGGGTCGACACGTTTTAGGTTTCCTAAGCTATTTTAACTTCTCTTCCGGATGTTTATCCTTATCTTAATTAGTGTAAAAGACGTCTACACACGTGGACGCGTTTTAGCTAATAAAGATAAAGATAAGTTTTCCCGGATATTTATCATTATCTTAATTAATCTGAAAGGCGTCGGCCATGGTAGACGCGTTTTAGATAATTACAGATGAAGATGAATTAATCAGTGTTTATCTGTCGGTTAAAGTGGATAAATCCTAGATTTTTCTATGTTAATCGCGAACGTAGAAAATGCCTATAAATACCTTGCATATCAAAGAGTTAAAAAAAGAGAGAGAATTGAATTGAGTTGAGCCATAGCGTTATAGCGATTTGAAGATCGAAGCAACAACGTCGGAACGCCGGAGCGCTGCCATTTCCAGAAGTCGGCATCCCTTTCAAGATCTTCATCCTTTCAAGGCTTCAATCCAACTGGGCATAAGTGTTTCATTTCTGCATTCCATTTTACATATTCATTAGTTTCATTCTTCATATTCACTTCATGCAACACACACCACAGCATTAATTTCTCAAAACCTATCTGTTTTAAAGGGGTTTCAAAGCCATTAAACAAGTGAGTTGCTGTTTAAGTATGTTTAACATCATGATTAGTTTTGATATTACTTCTACTTAAATTCTCATCAGTGTTTCTTCATTTCGTTTTTCTTTCTCTATCTCTGCGGCACTCAACAACAACAACAAGAGATCAAAAAGGGGAAATCAAGCACCAAGCCAGAAGAACTTCTGGACGATCCTCAACCTCACATTCAACAGCAAGAACAAAAGAACAAAGAAAGGGCTCTCTTTCTTCAGCCGGCTGAAGGAGGGGAACCAAGGACTCAATCTTCCGCGTTCAAACAGGTAGGCGATCATATCTCTTTTGAAACTTTTTAGTTAAAAGTTTCTGGCGATCACTGCACTTTAGTTGTTGTTTTTAATAGGTTAGTTTACACTAAACAACATAGCTTTTTCATATTAATCACACGAGCATTTTCAGCACCTACAGCTCTTTTGGCGATCACGGTGGGACTTGGTCTCGCCGTATTTTAGTTTCTTTTTGTTCTTGCTATCATCATATCGGGCACCCACGGTGCACCATTTGTGTCTCTCGACACGTCCTCACCAATTGGTGAGTGTTTAGTTTAATTAATTTCCCTCGTGCACCACGTGCACACCCCAGTGGCAAGATCTTGCCCTCCCCTTGATTAGTTCAAAAAAAAGCTGTTTTTGTGATAAAAATGATGTGTGATTGAGTGATTTCCTAGTTGTTTAGTTAGTAAATCATCCTGTTTAAAATCTGAAATTAAAAATCTTTGCATGAGTCGATTGTTTACTGCCTTTTACCCTGTTTGAGGAGGATTCGACCCAGAAAATCCTCCTGCAATTCTGTTTCTGCGAACTAAAAAGCGTCCAGGAGAGTTGACGCGTTTCAAAACCGCGTCAGCACACCCAGACGCCTTTTAGTCTTCAGACTTTCTCTGCTATTTGCATCTGTTTCTGCGAAATAATTAATTTCTGTGTTGAATAGCGTCGACCACCATCGACGCGATTCAGACAGTTTCTTAGTTATTTTTCAGATCTGTTTCTGCGAAAGAATTAAGTTCTGTTTTGAATAGCGTCGACTATCATCGGCGCGATTCAGACAGTTTCTTAATTATTTTTTAGTTTCCAGATTTCTGTGTTTTGAGTGCTAGCTACCCATTATTTTATTAAGCATTAGAGGCCATCCAGGTCGCAGGGCATACGCATTGAGGCGAAAACCCTCCTCTTCTTAGGAACACATTACTCGACGTCAGCAACTCTCTCTGATTGGGTTGGTCCCTTGATCAGACTAGAGAAGTTGATGTTGAGACCTCCATAAGTCCCCAAAATCAAGGTATTCCTCCTTGATCATCGGGCTGGTTGTACCAATTGAAGTCCCGGCTAGATTCCAAAAGCGTTGTGAGAGAGAACCCTAGAAAATAACGGTGGAAACTGAACTGAAACTAGGATCCTTCCCTGAGCGAAATTGTGGTTTAATCCAATTCAAATAACTCAACAAGGAACCCTAAAATCACGTTAAGCATCCACTTGTTTGATTAATCTCTGTACAACTTGTTTGATTAAATCTTTGAAAAGGGAATCTAATATCATGTTGCTGCGATCAGGCAGGGACTTGAGTATGGCCCAAGACGCCATCATCAACTACGAGGGAGATGCTAATGCCCCTCGCGATTCAGACTTCAACTATGTGAACGGGAGAGATGCTGATGCCTCCCGTAATTCTGTCCCCATTCCAGTTCGACATGACGGGAATGTCCGAACTCCTCTTTTTCATCCACACGATCAATATCCTGATCTTCCCCCGCATGAATATGCGATCCCTAATCCTGATCTAGAGGGGGACATGAATCAGCATGATCCCTCATCCTCCGATCCTATGGATCTTGTCAACGCCCTGGGAGTTCTTGCCTCCCGACTGGACCCTCAGCAGTTCGAGGCGATCCAGTCTATTTTGAAGGGGAAGGCACCCATGCAGCCTGCTGAGCCGAACCCTATGGCTCCCCCCGTTGTTACTCAACAACCTCCTCCTCCTCCTCCTTATATCCATCAGGCCATGGAAGGCCTTCATATTGCTTCTCGGCCAACTGGGCCACAACTTTCATCATCCAGGCAACCGGCTAGACCGCAAACGCCTATTTATCAAAATGCCCTCGGGCATGGCGGAAGCTCTGCTGGACCTCATCCTTATTATCCTCCCTGTCCAACGTACTCTAGGCAGCAGGCCTATCAAGTACTTCCACCTCCTCCTCCTCCCCAGGCAGATCTGACCACGCAAACGTTGCTGGCCAAGATGGAGCGCATGGATGAACAGTTCAACAACCTCCAGAAGATGATGGGGGTTAAAGCTGTACCAGAAATCAATTTACCGAGCCTGCCAGTATTCCATCTGCCACCCTCTGAAATGCCAGTGTATCGAAAGTATAACGGTACTGGTAACCCCTTCACGCACCTGAAGGAGTTCATGTACGAATCCTCTTTCTGGCAGAATGATAAGAGGTCATTGGCCTTCTTGTTCAGGAGATCTCTAGAGGGACCAGCCCTCGAGTGGTTCTTTTCTCTGTAACCCTCCGAAGTAGAGGATTACGGTATCGTTTCACGCAAATTTATCCAACGATACCAGGACAGAGTTGCACCCTCCTTGTCTATCACGGACCTCATTGCAGAAAAGATGAAACCGGATGAGGAGTTTGTCAGTTTCGCTGACAGGTGGCGGGGCCTGGCTGAAAAAGTGAAAGATCACTTGTCTGAATCTGAACAAGTGAAAATGTTAATTTCTAACGCCACGCCCCAGTTCAAGCTGGTCCTCTCCTTGAACAATTTGACTAACATGGCAGAGCTCTATGAAAGAGCACGGTACTGCCATAATGCCTTCAAGGACGCTACATTCTCTAGCGTCTTTGATCCTCACAGACCTAACAGGCCTCCACCTCGGAAGCCTGCAGTGCCAAATTCTCCCAGCACAGGTCCAACTACCGAGGGCACGCTCTCTCACGAGCAAGTCAGTACCATGAACAATAACTCACCCCAGTTTGTGAGGAACCAGCAGCAGTACCAGAGGCCACCGCAGCCGAGCCAACAGGGGTACAGGCAGCAGCAGAACCCCCATTACCAACAGCAGTACCATCGGCCCCAGCAGCCGAATCAGAACCAGCAACAGCTACAGCAACAGCCGCAACGGCAACAGCAGTATCAGCAGCCACATCAGCAGCAACAGCAACAGCCACAGTACCAGCCGCGCGCACCGCCGGCGTACCACAATGTCCCTCCTCCTGGTGACTACAACCAGCAGAGAAGACCCCCAGGCCCGAAAAGGGCAGAGTACCCGGCCCTCCCAGAATCCTTGGCGGATATCTTCAGCGCTTTAATGGCAGCTAATGCCTTAGTTTTGCCGAGGGAGAAGGCCGTCTGGCCTCAAAATGCCGATACGTCTAGGTATTGCTACTTCCATAGGCAACCTGGGCATACCATTGACACCTGCTTTCAGTTCAGAGATTATATTCATGATCTCAACGAGCAGGGCGGCATAGACTGGGAGGAGATGAAAAAGTACATAACAGCCCTGAAGGCGAGGAGACCGCAGCAGCAAGCAAGACCACCGGCACAAGCAGCAGCACCACCCAACATGGGCATAGTGCAGAATCCACTCCCGGAGCACCAGAACCAAAACCAGGTTGCTCCCATTTTGACGAACAGCCAGTCTGAGGCTGGTCGTGGGCAGCAGTGGAGAGTAGAGGACTCTTCCTCTCTTTGTTCAACGGGTCACGTTCAAAGTACCGCAAAGCGACCACCACGCCACACCATCCACATACCCAGGCCACAACCCGTTACCATCACCCCTATACCCACACCCACATATCACTCACCCATGCCCAATAACCCATTACCACTACCCGCCTTCCTTAGACCCATTACGCCCCGCACCACTACGCCTCCATCATATAACCCCCCGCAAACCAATAACGCGCCCCTCCTACCATCTAGGCCATTACTACGCATACCATTTCCTACTTCACCCGCTATCACCACCGCCTATTCAGATATCCCTTTACCATCTAGACCACTATTACGCGTACCATTCCCCACTTCACCAACCACTTACCCATCCACCATCCAACCCTCTAGGCCTTTAATCCGCACCGCGCCATCACCACCTAGCTCTACGCCATCACCTACCTACCAACCCTCTACGCCATCCGTACCATCCAACCATGCGGTACTTAAAGTGTCACCCGGATCCTCCACGGTTGAGGAACACGCGCTCCGGAGTGGAAGGATTTTCAACAAGGTCTTTCCTCAGTCCATCGTAAGAGACGGCCCATCATAGCCGACTGAGGAAGCCCATAATGAAGAGAGTGCACCAGGCACTCAATACGACCTGTTGAAACACCTGGATCGGACACCGGCACGGATCACTATACTAGAATTAATCAAAAGATCCAAGAGTCACCAAGAAGCTTTAATGGAATATCTGCAGAAGGTGATGGTCAATGAAGACGTGCCGGTAGAGAAGATTGCAGCACTACTAGTTCCTCAGGGGGATCAGCCCTCCATAACATTTCATACATCGGAACTAGCACCGCCAGCAGCCAGAAGCATGGCTCTGAGTATCACGGTCAATATCTGTAAGAAGGCCGTGGATGCATGCCTGGTTGACACAGGGGCTTCGATCAATGTTTTACCTCCGAAGACCCTGGAGCTGTGCGGTGTGCCCAGAGAGAAATGGCTGCCCAGCCCCATCTCAGTAACAGCATATGTCCATTCTACCCGTTCCCCTCTGGGAATGGTTTATTTAAAAGTGGAGCTGGGCCCTTTAAGTCATGCAGAGGTCGAATTTCACATCCTGGAAATCGACCCTTCCATAAATGCCATTTTAGGTCGTCCTTATATTAAAACTCTTGAGGCGATTCCCTCTACGAATCATCAATGCCTCAAATTTCCTTACAAAGGACGAATAATTAAAGTAACGAGCATGCCGATCCTTGCTGCTGCTCATACCTTGAACATTAAATCTGCTGTCTTACCTGGCCGACAACCTTTTCTGTCGGTATTACAGGTCTACCGTCCAGTGGCTGATCCTCTGAAAGCCGCTACTATTTCTCCATACCCATTAGATGCTATCAAGAGGGGGAAGTGCATGAGTACCCCAGGATGGAGGATCATGATGAAGAACGGCTACGAGCCTGGGAAAGGTCTGGGCACGCAGTTGTAAGGCAGGACCACTCCTGTCAGAAATCATCAAGCAGCACCTGGAAGTGGTCTGGGCTATAGGCCAATAAAACTGAAACAAGATCTGGTTCAGAAAGCAGAAATCGAAGAAGGCCCGAAGATCTGGGAGGCAATGTCCACACCACCCAAAGAAGGCCGAGATCCCCTAACATGGACCCTGTGTACGCACTTCGTGAAAGGGCCCATACTTAGCCATGACAATACGGTAGTCATTACTTCCTGTTTTGACTTCCATGATATATATGGGAGGGACTTGGCCAGACATTGTTCTGAACTGCTTACGTACCAATCCTTGGAGGCTCTGCGGCCTATGAAAAGGAGGAAATTTGATGATCCTGAATGTGAATGGTACAGGTGGTTCGATCTGAGGGACCTGTATATTGCACTGAACAGACTATTCCTGGATCCTGCAAAACCTAAGTGGCCGCCGCAGATTGATGAGCTAATTGAAAGCCCTGGTGCCATATTTGACAAGCGGATACTGCTGTCTGATGAGACCGATGAAGGGGAACCAGATGACCCCTATGAAGCTGGTTACACAACAGATCTGCTCTGGAGGGGGACATATCCTTCACATGTCTTCATGCTCCATACTCTTTTTCGTACACTACTCTTGACCCCGACTTGGTCGCGGGTCATAATTGAAGATATTCCACGGGCTCCGCCCGTCATGATTACTCTGTCCCCTCGGGACATTATACCACAACCTTCTCTCGATCTAGAGGGGTTATATAATTTGATCTGGGACATATTACTATATGATCCCCCTAATCCTCTGGCCTTGGTGCCACTTCCTCCGTCTGATTCTCCTCCCATTTTATTCATTCTTGCTTTATGTTTAATTCTTTCATTGTCCAAAAAAAAATGCCAATTTGGCAACAAATTCTTCCCAAATCCTCATTGAGGAAACATCTTACTTGTCCGATTGCACCCCGTCGCGCGGGTCCTTCGGTCAAGATTCTCTCTTAGATATACTCTGCCCCTCCCCTCGGGAGGATTCTCTTGTATTTCCACTTGTATCCCAGGATTTTCATCCTGCTTCGTCTTCGTTAGGTTATGATAGTGAAGTTAGGCAGTCTAGTCAGGTTAGGAAGTCTAGGAAGCCTAAGGGTAGGCAAATTCCAGATAGATACCTCCATGACTTAGCTGATAAGTGCTCTTCTTGTTCTTTAATCCCTCAGCTTTTAGAAAATCCAATTCATATGCCAGAAGATTGTATGAACGATGAGTCCGTCAATGATGGGTACGGGGTATATGAATTAGTATATGAAAAGGACCCCATTGAGGAAGATGACGAGGACGCGGCTGAGGCATATGCCAGTGGAGTGAAGAGATTCGATGAACCCTCAGCTGCCGTAGAAGAGCCCACCAAAGAAATCAATTTAGGGACTGAAGACGAACCTAAGGTTGTCCTCGTCAGTAAAAATCTTTCTTCAGAGGATGAGAAGGCAATTGTACAAGTGCTTAAGGACTATAAGGACACTTTCGCCTGGAGTTATGAAGATATGCCGGGGTTAGATTCATCTTTAGTTGAACACAAGTTGACGTTAAAGGAAGGAGCTAGTCCGGTCAAGCAGAAATTAAGGCGATTCCACCCACAAATGGCTTTAAAGATGAAGGAAGAAGTCGACAAATTGCATAAAGCTAAATTTATTAGAGTTGTCCTCTATCCACAATGGGTGGCCAATATAGTCCCGGTTATGAAGAAGGACGGGAAGGTCAGAATTTGCATTGACTTCCGCAATTTGAACCGGGCGTGTCCTAAAGATGATTTTCCATTGCCTCATATTGATGTACTCATTGATAATACCGCTGGCTATGAGACATTATCATTTATGGATGGATTTTCAGGATATAATCAGATTATGCTGGCAGAAGAAGATCAAGAGAAAACGTCGTTCACTACACCTTGGGGAACATATTGTTATGTTGTCATGCCGTTTGGATTAAAGAATGCTGGAGCCACTTATCAAAGGGCCATGATGGCAATATTTCATGACATGATGCACATAGATCTGGAAGTATATGTGGATGACTTATTGGTTAAATCGAAAACAAAGGCTGAGCACGCCAAAGTTTTGGCAAGGGTATTAGAGAGATCGAGAGAATATCAGTTAAAGATGAACCCCAAGAAATGTGTATTCGGGGTATCTTCAGGAAAATTGATTGGATTCATTGTCAGTAAACGGGGAATTGAGATCGATCCCAGCAAGGCGAAGGCTATTAGAGAAATGCCCCCTCCCAAAAACTTGAACGAGTTAAGAGGATTAATCGGGAGGTTACAATTTATTCGCCGTTTTGTCTCCCAGCACTCACAAAGGTGTAAGCCGTTTTACGAGCTTACCAAGCCGGGAGTCAAATTCGATTGGGACGATAAGTGTCAGGAGGCATTAGATGGATTAAAGAACTATTTAGCAAGTCCTCCTGTTTTGAGACCACCATCTCCAGGAAAACCATTGATACTTTACATTTCAGTCCTGGATGATGCAGTGGGGGCTGTCCTAGCACAAGAGGATGAATAAGGAAAAGAGAGGGCAGCCTACTATCTCTCTAAACTTCTCAACCCCGCTGAACAGAGATATACGGCGATGGAGAAAACATGTGCAGCATTGGTCTGGGTTGTGCAGAAATTGAAACATTATTTTCTGGCCCATGAAGTCCATCTCATCGCTAGGATGAATCCGATCAAATTCCTCCTGGAGAAATCTGTTCTTACTGATAGGTTAGCACGATGGCAAAGCTTTCTATCTCAATTCGACATCACTTATATTCAACAGAAAGCGATCAAGGGCTATGCCATAGCAGAACATCTCGCTCATCATCCCCTTCCCCGATTTGATCCAGTGCGATCAGAGTTTCCGGATGAGGAACTGATGTCCGTAAATCAAATCAGAGATAATATGTGGACTCTGCATTTTGATGGAGCTCTGAATTCTTATGGAAAAGGGATCGGCATCGTTCTGTTATCACCTGAAGGTATCACCATTCCACAAGCCTTTCAGCTTGATTTTCCAGTTACAAACAATATAGCTGAATACGAGGCACTCCTTGCTGGTCTCGAGGCTGCTCATTTTCATGGTGCCACCAAACTCAGGATTGTAGGTGATAGCCAACTGATTCTTCGCCAAGTGCTGACCAAGTATCGAACTCTCGATCCCAAGCTCAAGCCTTATCAAGAACTTACTTCTGCTTACTCAAAGCTTTTCACAAAATTGATCTTTGTCCATGTCCCTAGGAATCAGAACATCTTAGCTGACGCTCTAGCTTCACTTGCATCTTCTCTTGATTTTCCAATCAGCAAACAATCCGAATCAATCATAGTTCATAGGCGTCTTTCACTCGCCGTGAAAGATCTTTCATTCCTTAGAACTAAGGAGAAATTGCTGAAGAAAGTCAGGGACGGAGATATCATTGAGAAAAGAGAAATCATGCTGATAGAGCTGTTAGAAGAGATGGATGATGAACAGAAGCCATGGTATTATGAAATTGCAAAATATTGTGAAGATCAATCGTATCATGAGGAAGCTACAACTGAGGAGAAAAGAGCTATCAGGAGAGTTGCTCAACGATACACCCTAGTTGGAGGAGCATTGTACAAGAGAGGTTTTGATGGAGTTCTTCTGAGATGTCTAGACGAAGATGAGCTTTGGAAGGTTATGGAAGGAGCTCATAGTGGAGTTTGTGGTGGCCATGTCCATGGACAGATGCTAGCAAAGAAGATCCTTAGACAAGGATTTTATTGGCCAACCGTGGAAGAAGATTGTGTAGGATATGTCCGTAGGTGTGCTAAGTGTCAACTTCACGCCGACAAAATTAATTCTCCTGCATCTTCACTCCATCCTGTTTCCTCCCCATGGCCTTTCTCCATGTGGGGTTTCGACATTATTGGACCTCTTGGTAACCCAGATTCCGGCATCAAGCAAAAATCTTTCATTCTCACGGCAACGGAATACTTCACAAAGTGGGCAGAAGCTGAAGCGTACGTGGAGATCAAAGCATCAACCGTCTGTAAATTCATCATGAAGAACATCATCACACGATTTGGAATTCCAAGCACCATCGTCACCGACAACGGACCGCAGTTCGTGTCACAGGAGTTGAAGGATCTCTGTAACAGGTATAAAATTGCATTGCATCATTCATCTCCTTATTATCCGCAAGGCAATGGCCAAGCAGAGGCAACAAATAAGACTTTGATAAAAATCATCAAAAAGACGTGCAAATCTAACAAATTCGCAGATTGGCCAGAAAAATTGGTTGAGGCTCTATGGGCCTACCGAACTTCAATCCGCACGCCTACTGGGCAAACTCCTTATTCCTTAACATTTGGAATGGAGGCGGTAGTTCCATATGAGATCCTCATACCGTCATTAAGAGTACAATTGAATAAGGAATTTTCCATTGATGAACATCGTTCAGCACTCCTTGCTCAATTGGAACTTTTAGACGAGAAAAGATGGTCAGCTGCTAATCATGCAAAAGTTTATCAAAATAGACTAGCACGTTTTTATCAAAAGAAAGTCATTGAACGTAAGTTCAAAGTCGGTGAAATGGTTGTTAAAAGAATTTTTATAAAACCTGGTGGTCCGCGTTCTAAGCTCCAACCCAACTGGGAAGCACCTTATGTTGTATCGCACGCTTTTCCTGGTAATCTTATCGTCTTGTTAATGCAGAAGGAGAAGAGCTAAAACATCCCTGGAATGGTTTACATCTTAAGAAATACTACCCTTAGGTTAAAGAGTCGATTAGTATGGTACAAAGACCAGTGGAATCAGAAAATTTATAAACTCAAATTTCCTTATCAGTCTGGATAACTTAATTTCAAGCCCATTACTGCACACACTGACACGTTTGATCCGTGAGTAACAAGAGATGACAAGTCCTAAAGAATATCGAAAGCTTGACCGAAAGTGTAAAGTACAAATCATTCCTTTTTAAAGCAAAAATTCTGTTTTATACTCGGCCCATGATGTCGGAACGAGGCTTAGAATAGACTACCAAGAATACCTGCCATCTTAGTAGGAGGCCGTCATAAAAAAAAGGGGGAGATCCGTCCCGAAGAAAAAAAGAGTAGAAAAGCAAAAGCAAAAGGCAAAAGCCAAATGTCAAATCAAAAGGCCATTACACTACAAACGTTACATCAAGTCCATGAAATGAAACAAAAGGGAATGCAAGGTCGATAAATACCCCAGAATGAAATGACCGAACCCCAACGGATATTAGGGTAGGAAAGGAACATCTGTTTAAGTCTCCGGAACCTTCTCATGGGCTTTCTAAACTTATTCATCTTTTCTTTCTAAAGAGATGTACTCCAAACTTAAGGAATGGCTTAGATTGACTAAGGGTCAAATCATCAAATGGGATCACGAATGGAAACACAAGTTCAAACACGATGGGTTTAAGTTAAGTTGTTAAAGAACAATTTGGAAATTAAGTTAATAAATGAATATGATCTTTTGATCCAAGTACCATGCTGATCTTTTAGTCAAAAACCCAAAAAAAATACATATCAAAAATTCAAAAAAAATACATATCAAAAATTCAAAAAAATACATATGTGTCAAAAATCCAAAAAAAATACATACATCAAAAAAAAATTTCATCAAAAAAATACATATGTCAAAATTCAAAAAAAAGCATATATTTCAAAACCCCAAACGAAAATGAATATTTCAAAACAACAAAAATATTTCAGTTAGCATCTGCTTGTTGCATTTAGTGTGTTTCATTCTTTTATTTTCAGCGAGCATCTGTCTGCTTGTATGTTGCATTTTGCTTCAGTTCGATTATTCTCATTACCTTTGTTGATAAAGGCTATGCCCCTTGACCATTTATTGAAGAAAAGATTGATTGACCATTTATTTGGTCAGGCAAGGGGCTAAGCCTAAATAGATACTTAACATGTTTGTTAAGTGTGTACATGATGCAAGATAAGCATAGGAACACAAGATTGGAGCCAAAAGTTTCATGTATATTATCAAAAGGTGTTTTTGTACATGATGCATAAAAAAAAAAAAAGATACATGAGCCCTCAAGGCTGGCTCTCCCCTCCGCCCTCGTCCAACTGGCTCTGGGCCTCGTCAGGCGCATCTGGTGCTGGCCCTCGACTAGGAGGTGGAGGTGGTCTCATCGCGCTCGGCCCTGCATGGCCGGAAGATACAGCAGCACTGGCGGTGAAGGCGCTGGTCAGACCACGCTCATGGGCACGCTGCCGAGCACACTGATACCGTTCCTCCACCATCTTGCGCTCATGCTCCGCAACTGACAAGCGACCCTGCATAGCCTCCAGTCGAAGGCGGTCGCGGTCTCTCTCCTCAGTCACAACCTCCAGGCGAATCTGGAGGCGTGCAAGATCTCCAGTCGAGAGAAGGGCCACCTGCTCCTCCAGAGCCCGGATCCTCTCTGCATCAGCCTCGGCACGAGCCGCTGCAGCACGGGCATGCTCTATCTCCGCTTCAGCCCTCTGAAGGGCTTCCTGAAGCTCAGCAACCTGCAAAGGAAAATTTTGTTAGTCCAAGGCAATCAATCAAGTAATCAATTTCAGAATTCAAAAGTTGAAGAACTTACCCGAGCAGCACGGTCCTCCTCCGCTAAAGAAGCCCGGTGGATGGCGGAGGCGAGCTGACTCTGGAGGTCAGCCAGAGCAGCATCATGAGCAGCGGACGAGGAAGACGAAGCTCCATGGGTAGGAGGAGCCGCCTGCGTGTAGACGGCTCGCTGCACCGAAAGACAACTGTCAGTGATTAATCGCCAAAACAAACAATTAATTAAAACATGCATTCATATTCATTCATACATACCAAGTCATATAGTTCCTTCTGAACTTGTTCTAGCTGGGCCTCCGCATCATGTAGGCGGGCCCGGAGGTCGACGATGACCGCATCACGCGCGTCCTGCATGTCATACATACATTCATTCACAAATATAAATCAAGATAATAATAAAATTAAAGACGCATGAATGCATACTTACATCGAGTGGTCGAAGGAGCCTAAGCTGATCGGCGTAGTGGGCCCGATACTGCTGGAGGTAGCCCTCGCTACTCACCGCACGGGACTCCACCCGTACGCCCCGACGGTGCCAATCCTCGTACTGCTCCGGGAACTTGGCACGCCAGTCGGTGAGGGCTTGCTTCCCCCAAATGCTCGTGCCCACACCCTCCGGGACCTCCTCATCTATCCATTCCTGGTGGAGGCCCAGGGTGCTCATCACGAGCCGGAGGCGGAGGGGCTCGATCTCATTGAGGCAATGTACCCACATCTGCCTCCCAAACCGCCTCCTGCCAGCCGTCACCCACGGCTGACCCTCCTCATTCATGCCCAGATATGGGCGCCAGATCACCTGCATATAGGTTAGATGCATTCATAAATAACTTGCATTTAATGAATAAAAAGATTGCATTTAATGAAATTGAACAAGTTAAAGTTTACCAAGAGTTCGGGATAGTCTAGGAACTGACGGTGGAGGGCCGTCAGCTGATGATGCTGTGGAGCCGTATCCACAATCGGCTGCCAACGGCAGGCAAAAGGGACGGCGTTTGGGCGAACAATCCTCGCTCTGCCGAGCGGGAAGTAGTAGTAGCTCCACACCTGCATTCATGAACATATAGATTAGAAAAAGCATCATATCATATTGCACTGCATATAACAAATAATTAAACAATTTAATACCTGAAGAAATGGTGAGAAGCCACTGATGGTAGTCTCACGGTCCGGCGTAACCGCGGATAGATCGGCGAAGAGGTGAGCCAGAAGGGCTGCACCCCAGGCATACTCTCCTAGGCTATCTAAGTCATCTAGCAAATAAAGAAATCTACAATGGATATGGTTGCCCTTCGTACCGAAGAGCAACCGACCGAAAAAGAAAACTAAGAAGACCCTCAACTGTCTATCTATCTCCTCTACCTGACTAGGGTCACTACAGTAGACTGAGGAAGATGACTCGGCTAGTCTAATCCTAAACTCCTCCCGGGTCTCGTCAGACCGACGCTGGGGCTCATCTAATCCTAGTGCAGCCTCTACCTCTACTCTGGGGACCATCCTAGACTCTCTACCTATGCTAGATACCTCTATCCCTAACAATGCCTCAGCTAGTCCCTGATAGTTGGGGTAAGTAACCCCACTAACAGGTCGACCCTCTACCCTGAGGCCAGTAATCCTGGCCACATCCTCTAGGGTGGGGATCATATGCCCCCACGGCATTAGGAAAGCACGGCTTTCCGCATGCCACCTCTCCCTCAAAACCTGCAAGAGGACTAGATCAAGCCAGAATGGCTCGATGTCCAGTACTTCACCGAATACCATCCGACGCAGGCGCGCCTTTTGGAAATCCGGGAGCCCTCTGTATGCCCCTATCACTAAGTCCCAACTAATCCTAGCCCTCATCACTCCCTGCAAATAAAAACATAAAAAATAAGGGTCAGTAATTAATAAAAACAGGAAAAATCAGTTTTGTTTTGAAAGGCGTCAGCCCACATGGACGTCTTTTAAAACACGTCAACATGACTTGACGCGATTCAAAATGTTTATTCTATTTAAAAATCCGGAATTTATCTTGAAAGACGTCGACCCATGGTGACGCCTTTTGAATGGCGTCACCTGGTCTGGACGCCTTTCAAGTCCAGATTTCGGGTTCTTGAAAGAACCCCGTTCTCCCTCTTTTCTTCATCCAATCATGCCCATAGGAAGCTTACCGTGTGGAGGTCGCCCTCCTCTTCTTCTTCCACCGCCATAGGTGCCGGTGGAGGTAGCTCTTCCTCCAAGAAGGCCGCCGCCTCGGCTAGCAACGCCGGGATCTCCTCGGGAGCTTCTTCTTCTTCTTGCCTTCGCCGCCTCTTGGCTAGGGTCTTAGTCTTCTTTGAGCCTTCACCGTGCTCCATGGCTTGAGAAGGGAGAGTTTTGACGGAGAGATCGCCGGAGATCGTCGCTGGAGAGAGGAGAGAAAGAGAAAAGTTTTGGAAAAGTGAGGAAGAAAGGGGCCTTCGCGGGTCTGTTAACGAAAGGCTGAAAGGCGTCGACTCAGGCTGACGCGTTTTAAGGGCGCAAAAGTTGAGGCGGCATGGACAGAGGTTTGAATTTGACTGAAAAACGTCCACCTAAGTGGACGCGTTTCAATATTTTCGTCAGAGCCGTACAGAGGAAAATCATGAAAGGCGTCTTAGTGTGCGGACGCGTTTCAGAGAATTAATCATGGAATTAATGACAAAATCCTGGAAAAAGTAAGAGAGAGAGTTGAAAGGCGTCAACGTGTGAAGACGCGTTTTAAGCTTTAAATCCGGTTTTTGAGGATTAAATTGAATTTCTAGAAAAGAATTACGGTTAAAAGGCGTCAGTTTAGGCAGACGCTTTTTAACGTGTAAATCGGGTTTTTGAGGATTAAATTGAATTTCTGGAAAAGAATTACGGTTGAAAGGCGTCAGTTTAGGTAGACGCGTTTTAAGTTTTTCAGGATTAAATTGAATTTCTGTAAAAGAATTATGATTGAAAGGCGTCTTTCTGAATGGACGCGTTTTACATTTTTACAGAACCCGAACTGTTGAATTTTCAGGAAAAATCAAGTTTTTTTCTAAAGGAAAAATCATGTGCACATCACAGGAAGTTGAGGAAAGGTTTTGAGGCATAAAAATTGTTCTTTATTCAATAAATTTCTTTATTACATCATGAACAAAGAGAAAGGGGACATTCAAGGAAGAATTTCATGAAGACCTTTAAGGTAGGGAAATTTCAATCCTCTATCTCTATCTTTAGAGGATTTTACACGATAACTGAAGCCAAGGTTCCATAGAGTGGTAATGATTTGTACGGCTTCATAATCTTCGTCGAATTCCAAGTCGCGTTTCTTGATCGGAAGTGTGGGAGAGAACTCAGGGAATTCACGACGGCCCAGGCTAAGTTGAGTAAGGCACCGATGTGGATTGTATAGCACGAACTCGGTGGCTCCAATCAACTTAAGATCTGCTCCTGCTGCACGGCGCACCCAGACAGGTTTTCCAACCAGAGCAAGTGGAGACGAGTCGAATATGTCGGACGTCATGAGCTTTAAATACTCTCTCCAATCGGCTCGGGTCTTGAGTTTTGGAACCTTGTTAACCATGTGCTCATTGAACTTTACAATATTAGCTATGCAATGAATTGGGCTATTCAAGTAGATTTGAGATGGATTCAAAGGCCTTTTCTTGCTGTGCTCAAACTTGAAGTGAAGTTCAACCCACAAGGCGAAGAGTAGCATACATCCGTAAGGAGGACGGCCCACAGACGCTGCAGAAAGCCCACTATAAAGATATGCTAAGAGTGCAGTGCTAATGGATTTACCTTCGAAGATTACGCATATGGCACTAACTTGGTCATCTTCTAAGATGTTATCCTGCGCAGAAAAGAACAAGGCACCGGCTAGGCATGTAACTAAGGCTTTTGTTACATCCTCCGCTTCATCCTCTCTTAGATCATCAATTTCGTACAGCGTCCATTCGGCTAGCTTGGTGAGATTGATCCCCTTTTTAGTGAGACATCCTTTAACTTCTGAAGGATCTTTCATAATAGATATCAACAATTGTTGACCGGTGATTCTCTCTTTCATCAAAGCTATCTTCTCTTTGTTCTCTTTGGTCTTTGGGAGACCTAAAAGAAGCTCTGCCTCCTCCAAAAGGATCGTGCACTCGAAGTCTTGGAAGAAGAACGTATGAGTTTGGGGATGCCACCACTCGATCAAGGCACCCATAGCCGCCCAATCTACGTTCGCGCTCTTGTAATGTTTGGCAAGAACTACAAGACCTTGAAGATTCCACTTGGATATGAATACTTGCATGGAAAGCTTGATGCTTTTTGCAAGTTTACGAATCCAAGGTAAGGAGGTAAATTTCCTTGGGCCAGGAAACATGGGATAGTTCTGAAAACCAAAAGAAAAGACGAAGAACGTGAAGAACATGATGAAGAACATGAAGAGAATTGAAAAAGAAGTTGATTGAACTTACTTGGAGATTAGGATTTCTTCCATTGAGGTGATTCTCCACGTCAGAAAACTGCTTCAAAGACATCTTCATCTTCTTGCTTGAAGAATTCATCCTCCCTTTTTCGGAGTTCCTCCTTCTTGAAGCTTGGAAACCTTGAAAACCTTGGAACTTTGAAGAAACCTTGAAGAAAACTCAACTTTTGATCTTTGGATTGTAGTGGGATTGCTTGGGAACGACCTAAGGGTGTTTATATAGACAACATTGCGATTATAGGAAGACTTTTCCGGATTGGAAAAGGGATGTGCATTGATAGAGTTGGAATTCGAGTAGAGAACAAGCAGAAACCTGTTTCTGTGAGTGAAAGGCGTCGAGGATAAGCGACGCTTTTTAACGTTAAAAGGCGTCTGCGCGACACGACGCGTTTCAGATCTTTATATGATTTATCCGAAATGCTGTGGATTTTGATTGAATATTTGTTTGGAATTACTAATAATTTTGATTGCAGAAAATTCAAGAAAACTTGAGCAAAGCTGAAAATGTCAAGAAGATCTCACTATGGGAGTCAAGAAGTCCTGACCATGGCTAAAAAGAGTGATAATTCTTTCATGTAATTATTTAATGTAATTATTTTGCATTCGCATTACTATATGATAAGTATTTATTAGAGTATATCAAGGCCCTTGTGGTTTTGATGAAACTGGAATTTGAGTTCCCCTTCAACAAAAACAGTGATAATTCCAGAGGATTCTTAATCGCACGGATAGGCCGTTGGATTGTTAATTAGTGAGGACGATGGTTCCACTTTTGTGAAACGGTGCGTGGATAAACGAGCTTCGGCTTAACACTGAATTACAAGAATTAGTATCTTGACTCATTAATGACAGTTTAACAATATTATCCTTGATTAATTTATATTTTATTTGACTTTATATTTTTCTTTTAGCCCAGCATGCATCATGTAGGACTTTGAAATCATTGTGATAAGAATTAATTATTGATTAAGTTTCAGACCATTAAATCAAATAATTCAAAACATGATATGAAATATTCCATTCTGAATTGAGTATCTTGATTATCTTTGAGGTTCGCTTGAAGATATCCTTGGAATTCTATCCTTGATTTGATTCTTTATCCAATATTCTTGTTTTCTTTTAAGATCCATCATGGCTGCAGCACGTCCACATTGGCTGGCAAACGCTCCCCATGATGAAACCTGCAGTGTCTATGACCTGGGGTACTTTCCACTCCGAGGAGGTTGATCGACCTTATTTATTTCCTTGTCTACCTCATCCAGACAGGATTAATTCCATTGATCTCCTTGAGCTATCTTCATTGATGATTTTGAGAAAAATTCCAATCATGTGATGTTAAGAGTGTGTCTCATCACACCTTGGCATCACCTTTTCAGTACATTCCATTTCATTTCACTCCCTTGCAAAGACGATGCCAAGGTGAGGCAGCTGTAGACACGCTAATTTTGACGTCATTTCGAGTAAATTTCATATCATATAATAATGCCTCATAATGGTCTGATAATTAATCATTGATTAATTTTTATTGATATTTATGAGTGTCGGGTTTAACAGACATGTTTAAGTTAATCAATTGAATTGATTTTAGCTCAAATTTCAGTTAAAATATGAAGAAGTCTAAAAGACGTCGACCAATGTGGACGCTATTTAGAGTTTATTCCTATTTTAGCGTTTAAATTTGAATTTTGAATTAATTGATTTATTAACTAAAAGGCGTCTGTGAGGGTCGACGCGTTTTAAGTTTCCTAAGCTATTTTAACTTCTCTTCCGGATGTTTATCCTTATCTTAATTAGTGTAAAAGACGTCTACACACGTGGACGCGTTTTAGCTAATAAAGATAAAGATAAGTTTTCCCGGATATTTATCCTTATCTTAATTAATCTGAAAGGCGTCGGCCATGGTAGACGCGTTTTAGATAATTACAGATGAAGATGAATTAATCAGTGTTTATCTGTCGGTTAAAGTGGATAAATCCTAGATTTTTCTATGTTAATCGCGAACGTAGAAAATGCCTATAAATACCTTGCATATCAAAGAGTTAAAAAAAGAGAGAGAATTGAATTGAGTTGAGCCATAGCGTTATAGCGATTTGTAGATCGAAGCAACAACGTCGGAACGCCGGAGCGCTGCCATTTCCAGAAGTTGGCATCCCTTTCAAGATCTTCATCCTTTCAAGGCTTCAATCCAACTGGGCATAAGTGTTTCATTTCTGCATTCCATTTTACATATTCATTAGTTTCATTCTTCATATTCACTTCATGCAACACACACCACAGCATTAATTTCCCAAAACCTATCTGTTTTAAAGGGGTTTCAAAGCCATTAAACAAGTGAGTTGCTGTTTAAGTATGTTTAACATCATGATTAGTTTTGATATTACTTCTACTTAAATTCTCATCAGTGTTTCTTCATTTCGTTTTTCTTTATCTGTCTCTGCTGCACTCAACAACAACAACAAGAGATCAAAAAGGGGAAATCAAGCACCAAGCCAAAAGAACTTCTGGACGATCCTCAACCTCACATTCAACAGCAAGAACAAAAGAACAAAGAAAGGGCTCTCTTTCTTCAGCCGGCTGAAGGAGGGGAACCAAGGACTCAATCTTCCGCGTTCAAACAGGTAGGCGATCATATCTCTTTTGAAACTTTTTAGTTAAAAGTTTCTGGCGATCACTGCACTTTAGTTGTTGTTTTTAATAGGTTAGTTTACACTAAACAACATAGCTTTTTCATATTAATCACACGAGCATTTTCAGCACCTACAAGCGCCAGAACCCCAAACTCACAAAACCTCGAACATGGAGGTTTCTACCTAAAAGGCGTCATACTGGCCCGACGTCCTTCTAAAAGGCGTCGACCAGGCACGACGCCGTTTAGCGCCAGAAACCTGGTTCCCTGGTTCAACCCGAGGGTTTCTCCTCTTAACCCCAAACACCCCAAAACGCCCAAAACAGAAGGGGGAGAAAAGGGAAATCAAACTACCACGAGCATGCTACAATTCCACGATCTCGAACACGGCCATTCCCACAAGAAAACCCCCTAAACATGCTCATTCTAACCCAAAACACATCATGCCATGCCAAGGAAATCACGAGCAAGACAACCACAGTCCATGCAAGGTTCGTCCCCCTACCGGTTCTTGAACTCCTCCAAGCTCCGTGCCGCCGTCCCTCCGCATCGCACACCGCCGCCGGTACCCCCGAGGACGTCGCCACTCCGCCGAGACGTCGGCCGCCGTCTGGAGAATGGAATGCTGCGAAGGAAGTGGTGGAGGTAGAGGTGAGAGGTAGGGAGGTGTTGGAGTGATGGAAGAGGAAGAAGAGGAAGGGAAAGGGGAAAAGAGGGTCGGAGAGGGCGGAGAGGACGAAGAGAGAGAGGGTGGAGGCGAAAATGAGGGAAAGAAGGGGAGGCTCGCGGGGTCAATCAGAAACTGGCTAAAACGCGTCGACAGAGACAGACGCCAATCAAGTGACAGGACGGGCCGTACTGACAGCGCTCTGAAACGCGTCGACCACCACGGACGTCGTTCAGACGACATGTCAGGCACCGTACACTGACATCGCAGAGTCGCAGTCTGAACCGCGTCGTGCATCACGGACGCCGTTCAGACGACGAGACAGGGGCCGTACTCTCGCAGCCCGAAACCCGCCCACGTGGCGCCCACGTGGCACAACAGCAAGCAGACTTAAATGGCGTCCACACAACCTGACGCCTTTTGAAAGGCGTCGAGCAGTGCAGACGTCATTCAGTCAAAACTCTCAAGACCCCCCTCAGGGTCCAAACCAGGGGATCCGGCCCGAACCCGACCCGAATACTGAACCCGAAACCTCAGTCCTTACAAGAGTGTTTGGAAGAGTTCCAAGCAAGCAACCACTACAAATTCGACGACTGAAGCTGAGTACATCGCTGTAAAATTTTAATTCCAAAATTTTTTTAGAAAATCCTGTAAAATTTGATGGCCACTCCAAGTGCCGTTTACAATCTGAAATTTTTTTCAAAAATACTCAGACAGCCTGGCCTTTTGCCATCCAATTTCCCACTGTTCCGGTAAAATAATTTTTTCACGGCCCAAAAAATTAAAATAAAATTGAAAAACATTAACATGATGTTACAACAGAGATCGTTCTTCCTAGTTGCATCAATAGGAGCCTAAACCAGGCTCTGATACTACTGTTGGGTTCGGTCGTAACCCTCGGGAAATCACAGAAGCGGAAGAACGTAAAACAAAATGATTTCCCAAACCGGTGCTCCCAACAGAAATGATCTAAATAAATCACACGAGATTTTCACCTTGCACAGTACACGTTGTCCTATGAAAATCAATGCCGAACTCTTCGAAGCTTTGAGCCGCACAAGCATACGGCCTCTAGAGACGATCCACACGAACTCTCGCAGCAACGGAGTTCCTTCTCCTTCAACCCGCACAACCCCCCTCTAACTCCTGGACGGCCAGGAAAGAAGAGTCCAACTCTTCTTTTTTCTTGACGACCAGGTATTTGGAATGGTTTCAAAGAAACTTGCGGGTATGAAGAGAACATGGGTTAATAATTGGAAGCTTAAGCGGCAGCTTGAACCGCCTCGTCAACCAATCCCGTCTTTAACCGCCTCGACAAAAAGTAACTACGGTTAAATTAAACCCAAAGGTATATTATATATCAATATATTATTATTATCTTATTTATCAAATAAGCCTAATAACATATATATTATATATATGCCCTTTACATTATTGCATATATACTTTTAAGCCATTCACAGATTCCTTTCTCAAAAGAATCTTAATGCTTTAGTATATTTGTCCATACAATAATATTCTGTTCTGCAAGAGTTATTTGTGTGTGATCCTTTAGGCCCATTATCTCTCTGGTTTAAAGATCTATTAACTTCTTATCTAATTAGAAGTAAATTAAACCGGTTATTCCCAATAACCGTTTAATTTGTTCCGGATCTTTTGATCACGTTGGGTCAAGCAAATCTATGTGATCCCAGAGGATGCCGGGTTCATCTTCACCCTGTTAGGCACCTGTAAGTCTTTAGTTACCGTATCGCTATAATCTCTCGCTCATTCTATGAGTCCGATCCAATCTTGTGGTATGGTTTCGTCAAACCACTAGTGATCGTGTCGTCTGACCATGACCTCCATAATTATTTGCTGAGTCAAGTCGAATTGTAATAATTTTTAATTCATGCACTTCCTTTACAATTCGATGTGATATGAATGTTTAGCTTAGTTTATTATTTATTTCCCAGACTTATCGAGATCCTAGTTTGGCTCCAAATTTTAATGATTCGATACCCATTTAGTAATCGGATTCCCAATTCTAGGGTTACGGGTCATTACAGAATTAATCTTGCTAAATTAGCCGAATGGATTCTGAAGAAGATTGAAGATCTCAAGGATGAAGATATAGAGAACGTGATGAAGGCATTCACCACATGTTTAGCTGGAGCTCTACTATTCCCTGCCTAAGATAATGTTCTAGAAGATAATCAAATAAGCGCAATCAATAGGATTTTTGAAGGAAAGCAGATCAGCACAACAATTCTAGCCTATCTCAACAGTGGGCTCTCTGCAACTTCCTCCGATCAACTTCCTTATGGCAGCAAGCTTCTCTTAGTTCTATGGGTAGAATTCCACTTCAAATTCAACTATAACAAGGAAGAAGTTCCAAGGATATCTCAGACATATTAACGTAGTCCTATCTTACATATCGCCAATATTGTGAAGTTCAACGACAATATGACCAATCGGGTGTCCAACCTCAAGACTTGAGCTGATTGGCGCGCTTACTTAAAGACTATGCCTAGGACTGGATTCGAATCCACGCCAATTGCTCTTATGGAAAGGGCGGTTTGCGTACGCCGTGGTGCTAGCACCGAACTCTGATTGATCGAGGCGACCGAGTTCTTTCTTTATAATCCACATCGTTGTCATCCTTAACTTGGTATGCCACGTTACGAATTTCAAGAAATATCTTCTCTTTCTCCAATTAAGAAGCGGGCTTTGAGAACCTACAAAGATTTCGAGGTGACATAACTTATTGCTAATAAAGAACTCTTTGGAATATCGGCTTCACCCGTTGTGTTAAACTTCCTCATGAAGCTAATAAAGAACTATGGAAATCATATGTAAAGGAGCTTAAGAAGATTCGCCCTTGAAAATTCTCTCTTATCTTTGCCTTCCAATTTCATATATTTTGATTTATTTCTAGTGAAGAAATCATTCCTTAATACAATAAAAATTATTCCTTAAATGTCTTGCAATTTTTTTGTAATTTTCCTTGAGTGAAACTGTAATTTTTTCTCAAAATATCAAGTTTTGGGTTCATTTAATTCAAATCGCGTCGACTCAGAAATACGCTTTTCAGTCAGACTCAATTTTCAAATAAATATTTATCCTCAAAAGAACCCAAAATCGTGTCTGGTCAACGAGACCCTTTTACTTTCTCTCTCCTATTTTCCAGAGATTTCCAACATTAATGCACTGAATAGCGTCCTCCTTCAGAGACGCGAATAATAATTCCCCCAAATTTTCCATGGTACAGCCTTGACCAAATTTTTCTTGGGATAAGAAAGAATATGCCATAATAATAGGCTAACCAATTCGTTAATAGCACTTGGGGGGTTTTCATTGGTTGCTTTTTCTTTTTTGTACCAACCACCTTCTAGAAGCCTATTGGCCATAGGGGAGCCACTTGCTTTTTTCTTATCCAAGTCTTGGGTAGATTGGGCATGGGCCATGAGGGTGTAAACGGGTGTGGGAGTTCCATGTGTGGCCTTTTATGGGCTGCCCTCCTTTTGTTCTATAGAACCCATACAATTGGGCCGGTCTAACCCATTCTTGGGCCCAAACAGATACATTGGGTGCCCTTTAAGCATAAGGGGAATGGGCCTATTTTTGCCCACATAGCGCTTCTTACTTAAGCCCTCTTGAAATACTCTTCAGCTTTAGCTTAGACACAATTTCGGTGACAACACAAAGGCAATGTTCTCTTTATCGGCCTTATTCATTTGTATCTAGTGATATCCGAAGAAGGCGTCGAAGAAGCTCAGGCGTTCATGACTGGAAGTGGCATCGATCAACTGGTCCTCGTTCAGCAGGGAGAAGTAGTCCTTCGATGTGGCTTTATTAAAGTCGGTTAAATCGATGCACATGTGCCACTTCCTAATAGCTTTCTTCACCAATACAACATTGGCGACCCACAGAGGGTATTGGGTGTGTATGATCATGCCTGTCCCCAAGGGTTGGTGGACTTGCTCCATGACGACCTCCTGTCGGTCAGAGGCAAGGCACGTCTTCCGTTGCTGTACAGGAGGGTGGCTCGTGTCTAGGTTTAGGGAGTGCACAACGACCCCTGGCGGAACCCCTGGTAGGTACCTCCCAGGCAAAAACATCTAAGTTCCTTCACAGGAACTCTTGATACTGAAGCTTCTGTTGCTTGGGCAAGGAGGCCCCTATCTTCAGCTCCTGGTCTGCAGCCGGCCATACCTTGTGTTAGTATTAGGTGATCGAAAAGCCAATCCGATACTATGTATTATTCAGTTTATTAATATATAATGGCATTAATTCATTGTGTGTAATTAGTTCGATCTATGTTTATTGTATCACGATAAAGTCCATGAATATGTGCAATAGTCTTTATTATGATGAGATCATAATTACGGGACCAAAGACCTATAAACATATGTTCTTAATTGTTCCTAGTCGGAGGATGTTTGAGAAGGACATCAAACATCGTAATAGACTAGTACAGGTTTCTTCAGCTCATATGATGAGGGTGACTAATCCTATAAGTTACTTGTGTGGAGACACTATGCTGGACTTGTAGGTGCTCATTGGGGAATGAGTTCACTAAACTGATCCGACCATGAATCGTTGGATGGTATATTCCTCATTGTTAACCAGCTCGATTCTTTTGTCACGGTTGCGTAGATGATTCTTTGACCTAAGACACCAAAGATACCATGTTGGTATGTCTCTGAGCTTTGACTTTGATTAATGAATCCCTAACCATGGGTTATTAATAATTCAAATGATCGAGTTCAGAGAAATGCCCTCGAAGGTAATTGTGTGTTTAATATGGAATCATCCCCTCTCGGTGTTATGAGAGAGAATGTTCTGGGAATGATGCGCTTAAGTCCCTGGCCAGGACGAACTCTGTATCAGATAAAGAGTTAACCGATATAGATTAGCGGCATCTGATTCAAGTGATTCGACTGGCTAGGGTTTAACAATAAACCATATCCTAGGTCGATTCGGGAACATTGCATGGATGAAGGATTATATCCGCGCGCTAATCGATGACGTAAATGTTCCAATAGAGGGTTGCGATAACCCCAATGTCATCCAGGATTACGCGATGTTGCTTGGCATCTAACGTGATAGGAAGCTCGTTCAAATTTACTGTGGGACACTAAATTTGGCTGATTAATTAATGTAAGGATATTAATTCATTCAGTGCATCCGTTAAGAGTTCCTAGGCTTAATGGGCCATTAACTGGACTGGTATTTGGGCTTAGAGGGTCACACGCAAAAGGTTTTCAAGTCGATGGATAATTTGACAGGATTTCGAATAAGTGTAGGTTTTTATGAAAAAACGCAAAAACACTTATTATAAAAGAACAACTGCTAGGTCGAGGGCCACCAACCCTGACCTAGCCGCTGCCCTCCCTCTCTCCTCTCTCTCTCCTAGGAGCACCTCTCGAGGCCGGCCCCGTGGAGGACCTACTTCGGCTCCCGACAACTCCGCTTCTCGTTCGACGGGAGTTTCTGAATCCGCATGTCGCGGCGGATTACACGCAGCCAGATGGGATCTGCGGACGCTGCATCAAGCGAGGAGGCGAGGACGATCCATCGCTAGGAGAACCACATAGATACTGCTAGAGGCCGGGCACCTACGCGGCTTGCGACATCGCTCCGACAGAACCGAAGAACGAACGGGATTCGAATCTGCGCAAGGTAAATATGATTTACCGCTTTAGGTTTTTTGTTGATCGAAACAGGACGGATCCGATCTAGACTTTATTTTTATCCGCTGCGTTCTGGTCGGATCCGGACACAGAGAACCCAACGGTGGTATCAGAGCCAGGTTCCACTGTGTTCTTCCCGTTTCGGACTCCATATCGGCAGTTTTATAATTTATTCCATGCTATGTTTTGATTTTAATTGCATGAACCATGTTCATTAGATGAACATGGTTAATTTACAGTAAATTATTGGACTAAAATTGTTTGTATTTTTCATGCGTTTTGTGTTCTTCGTCTGACGAAGAATGGCTAAAAATGGGCATCCCCATGGGCACCCCAAGTGTAGGGAAGGCTCGCCGGCTCATGGGATCCCTACTGTGGGGTCATCGGTCGCCGGCGGCCTGGTGGCAGGCACCAGATGGGGTGACCGGCCACTCCCTCTCCTTCTCTCCTGCGTTTAAAGGGGGGAGGGGGGTGGGGGGGCTCGGGTTGCAGAAATTCAAAAGGGGGGTTTTTAGGGAGACCGCCGACGACTAGTGTCACTGGCGCCGTCGCCGGACCCCCTGGCCGTTGGGTGGTCCTCCCCGGTGCCGGTCCCAGCCAGTCGGCGCTTGCGGGGCAGGCCGGCGGTGGTTGGGTGCCGGCCCCCTCCCCGCCTGCAATGTAGCTAGGGGAAACCCTAGCTGCGTCGGTCAAGGAGGGGGAGGGTGCTGGGCCGGGCAGGGCCCAGGACCCGAGCCAGCCCAGCGCCCGACCTGGGCCAGGTTCACCCTTTGGGGCGGGTTTGGGCCCGGTCCGGGCACCGGCTGGGCTCGGTCCAGTGGCCGGACCGAGCCTGGTTCGCCTGGCCCAATTAACCCCCCTATTATCCACTATTTATCTACTTAAATCCTCCTTTAAAATTACATAATTTTAATTTTAATTTAAAATTAGATTTTAATTAAATTAAATTCTATTTAATTGCTATTAAAGGGCCAGTAAATATATATATTGTTATTGGGGATTCTTTTTAACAAAGGTTGTTAATTAGTTATTTAATTTGATTGTTATAGTAAAGGACATTAAAATAGTCAATTTAATTGTTAAATTAATTCATGTAATGTCTATAAATTTAACTTGCATGGAATATTATAAATTTGTCAATTTGGAGCTTTAGTACATATATAGTGATGTGCATTGAATACTTATTTAAATTTGAGTTAAATTAGCATGGCAAAACAAATAAAATTTTTGAAAATTCAAATCCAAATTTTGTTTGGTCCCTAGTTTATGGAACCAAATTTCAATATTTTCGAAAATTTTTATTGAGCCATGTGATGTGCACTACATGTGTGGTTTGTTTAATTAAAAACTAAATGGTGGTTATGGATTAGCATTTAATATTTTTCTTATAGATATGGATCAATAATATGTGATTGCATGGTTTATTATTTGTAAATAAGTAGAGGTCTGCGAACCTCTCCCTCTCTCATATTCTATTGTATCTCTACCTCCCTACCTGATGTACTCACCATAAGGCTTCCTCTTTTTAAATTATCATGTAATTGAGAATTTATGATATGATTTGATCGAGGCGGCTGAGTGTGGAGCGAGGATGATCCACAACTGCAACCAAGAAGGATATGAAAGAGTTCATTAAGCCTATGAGTTTGCGGACTCATGATATAAATGTTATATTATGTGTGTGTGTGTTTGACTGTCAAGCTCAAGTCAAACTACAGTGCTATCCATGACCACACTAATGACATGTATGTGATGCGTGTGTTTTCTTTTGATTACGAATCAAATAACCTAGGTTATTAGTATATGTAATATATTTAATATTATCATCTAGGATGAGACCAAACTAAATAAATAAAACCTTCGTTACAAATTCTATGCCGGAGCGCAAGCCATTGAGAATGCACTGCGTGGCTCTCCATCAATATAGTTAATAAAAATTAAATCGATGGGGGTATCTTCTATGTGTTTACCTGAGATTTACCATCATCTGATGAGGGGACTATTAATTATGGTATTAGATGCCTTTGGATTAGAATAGATGAACGATATAGTTATCCATGTGTTTATCCGGGAACTATATTTCTACTCAACCCTATCACATATTGATGGTAAAGCTTAGACCGGAGATAATGTTCTATTATGTTTATCCGGGACCATTAATAACCTGGGAGCCAAAATACGATCGGATATTGCAAGAAGTTGCAATTACCATGAGACGGTTGCTCTAAGAAAACAGTATAATACTATGTGTTTACCCGAGGTTATACTGTGACTCTTGGAGATTCTGATACCCTCTAGGAGACTGTCGGCGTCTCCCATTTTGTATACCTAAAGGTTATACGGTCCGACGAAAATTAGTGGGAGTAAAACTAGATAAACAAAGCCCATACCTTGTTTTTAATTAATGACTGAATATCAGCTAATTGTAATTTGATTATCTCCTGTAGGCTAAAATGTCGCACCATAACCTGCTGTGTGGCATACTGGATGTCAATCTTTTGTGCAAGGACTAAAGTTTCGGATCCAGTTATCGGGTCGATTTTGGTGTCGGACCCCTTGATTTGGACGCTTGTGGAGCTCGACGTGGTTCAAACGGCGTCCATTTAGGGGGACACTTTTTAGAATGTGTCTGGTGGGCTAGTTTTGGGCTGCGAGGTATGGCCCTGGTCTAATCGTCTAAATAGCGTCTTGCATAGTCGACGCCATTCAGGGATCTGTCAGTATACGACCCTGTTGAGTCGTCTGATTGACGTCGGTATTGGACGACGCAATTTGGTGTAGTTTCGGTTGACGCTCCGAAGCTCTCCTTCCTTAACCTCATTCTCTCCATTCCTCTCTCTTTCCTCCCCCTCCTCTTCGAATGCTCTGCCCCCTTCCCCTTGTCCTTCATTTCCTCTCCCCATTCCTTCTCTTCCTCCACTCCATCAACCTCCTAACCCTTACCACTACCACCACCATCTCCTCCGCGACACTTTGCTCTACGGACGGCGGCCGACGTCCCGGTGGAGTAACGGCTTCCACGGCAGTACCGGCGGTGGCTTGTGGCGTGGCGGTTCGGCGGCTAGGTGCACGGAGGAGTTCAAGTAACTGGTAGGGTGATGATCCTCGCAGTGTTTGTTTAAAACCATGATTTTTCTGCTTTGAAAGCATGCAATATGTGTGGATGCTTATGGGGTAGAAACCATGTTCTAAGGGGTTCTTTATGAAAATTATTAGGCCTCTCTCCTACCTTCTCCATTTTTCCGGTGTGGGAGTGGTATATTCGGAGTGTGACTCGTGCTTGGGGAAGCAGAACTACCTAGAACTAAATAAGCCAGAGTAGCCAGCACGCTATCAGAGGGGCTGCTGTTTGGTCCCAGCGGGTCGGTGTTTTTCGCGTTTGGCCACGTGGTTTGTGTGTTTAGCCGAGACGCTGGTTGTGGACTATGTGGTGTAGTGGTTTCAGAGTTGTACATGTTGCATTTACAAATGCATGTGTTTTATATCGGAATTTGGGAATCTTTGGGAGTTGTGTTTACAGCTTTATTTATTTAAATTGCCTATATTTATGTTGTTGCACTTGTAGGTGCGTGAGTGGGTGGTCGGGATCGAACGATCCCTACTGAGTCCATTTCGATGAGACTCACTCCTGCGGTTTTCAGGTGAGGATTCTAGGCAGGCGAAGCGTGGAGGGTGTTGTCTCGAGTTGTGCGCCAGCAGCCACGGTTCCGGGGTATGCCCCGATGTAGTTGTTATTTTTCTTTCAAGCTTGTATGCTTAATTATTTCTTTTCAATTGGAATATGTAATTATTTGTTGAGTCTAGTCGAATTGTAATAATTTTTAATTCTTACACTTCCTTTAGAATTCGATATGATGTGGAATGTTTAACTTAGTTTATCATTTATTTTTCAAACTTATCAAGATCCTAGTTTGGCTCCAAATTTTAATGATTCGGCACCCATTTAGTAATCGGATCCTGGATTATAGGGTGGCGGGTTGTTACAGTTGGTATCAGAGCATTTGGTCTAGCAAATAGATGAATAACTAGGTTAAATACAGTAATTTTAGCAAATAAATACATTATCCCGTACAGGTATGGTGGTAGTGTAGGTTTTGGATTCTAATTAGAAATTTTTGATTCTTGTGACTATAGGCGATTAGATGGCTCCTAGGAAGAGAGTGCCAGTTATTAGGGAGCAGGGAGATGTTCCTAATGGGTCTGAGGCCAATAGGCCGAACATGGAACATTTTATGGTGGCTATGATGGATACATTGACTAGATATTAGACTCGAGACCCTAGTGAGAGTTCTAGTACTCGGGGAGGGCCTTCAGCTGCTCTGGACAGATTCCTGAAGTTGAAGCCGCCTCATTTTACCGATCGTCCCAACCCTGATGAGGCCGTTCATTGGCTGAAGGAGTTAGAGAAGACTTTCGATACCATGGACTGTGCCGCAGTTGAAAGAACTCCGTTGGCTACCTTTATGTTGAAGGATGATGCCTATGATTGGTGGACAACTTTGAAGAGCTTGTCTTATGCAGATAGGAATCTCAGGGAGATTCCATGGGAGACATTTATGAAGGAGTTCTATGCGCAGTACTACCCTAGGCATGTCCACAAGGCCAAGGAGAGGGAGTTTATGGAATTGACTCAAGGGAGCATGACAGTGCTTGAGTACAAGATGAAATTTGTTTCGCATGGAAGGTTCGTGCCCTTCATTTCAGGAGACACAGAGCGTCGGGCCAAGAGGTTCGTAGATGGACTGAGGTCCAACTTGAGGAATTTTGTGGCATCCCACTGTAGTATGGACTTGGCATCGGCGGTTAAGTGTGCCGCAGTAGTAGAGGCACAACACGATCAGTCGGCTTGGGAGAGGGGACTGGCTACTCAGGGCCAGCTTACGGCAAGGGGAAGACAGCAGTAGCAGCTCCTTCGTCTAGATCAGGATCGTCTTCACTCGGCTCCAGATTAAGTAGGTTCTTTCGAGGTGGTGGCGGCAGCAGCGGCAGTAGTGGTAGTAGCAGACCCAGGCAGACTCAACAAAGTTAGTCAGTGTCCAGTACCCAGTAAGAGTCAGCTCAGAGACTTCTAGTAATTTGTCGTCATTGTGATGGTAGTCACGGTGGGACTCAGTGCCTCGCATTCTCTGGGAGGTGTTATACTTGTGGCCAGCAGGGCCATTTGGCGAGGTATTGCCCGTAGGGGTATGGTTAGGGACCAGGAGATCAGAAAAAGTCGAGGACCCAAGGGAGACTTCTCGCTATCACTAGGAAGGAGGCTCGTACGTCCAACTTGGTGGAAGGTACACTTTCTGTCCTTGGGAACTCCGCGCATGTGTTGATTGATTCGGGTGCTTCGCATTCCTTTATTTCTGCGCAGTTCGTAGATGTTCTTTCTGCACCCGTTGATGAGTTATCTGATGGATTGATGGTTGAGGTTCCTTCTGGAGATTTCATGTTAACTTATAACTGTATGAGTGAGGTTCCCCTGACCATTGAGGGTCATCAGTTACCTACCCAGTTAGTTGTGCTTGCCATTCGTAACTTTGATGTCATTTTGGGCATGGATTAGTTGGAGGCTTATTATAACGAGGTGGAATGTTATAAGAAGAGGGTGCACTTCTCCATCCCGGGCATCCCGGCCTTCTACTTCCAAGGTATTGGGATCTCTTCTCGCGGTATTCTTATTTCTGCTTTTAAGGCCCAAAGGTTACTTGTTGATGGCTGTGAGGCTTTCCTTGCCTCAGTTGTTGTAGTTGGTATTAGTAGTGGTTCAAGTCATTGGGAGGTGCCTGTCATATATGACTTTGTTGATGTGTTTGCTGAAGAGTTGCCTAGCCTTCCTCCTCAGCGGGAGGTTGAGTTCACTATTGAGCTTGCACCGGGTACGGCGCCCTTGTCTAAGGCCCCGTACCGAATGGCTCCGGCCGAACTCGTTGAGTTGAAGGCTCAGTTGCAGGAACTGCTGGATAAGGGTATTATCCATCCCAGTACTTCTTTGTGGGGTGCTCTAGTTCCGTTTGTTAGGAAGAAGGATGGTTCTCTGAGGCTGTGCATTGATTATAGACAGCTGAACCAGGTAACAGTAAAGAATAAGTACCCACTTCCGAGAATCGATGATCTGATGGATTAGTTGCAGTCTACCAAGGTATTCTTGAAGATAGACTTAAGGTCAGGGTATTACCAGATGAGGATCCGTGAGGCGGATGTGAGTAAGATGGCTTTTAGGACTCGGTACGGACATTATGAGTTTTTGGTTATGCCTTTCGGCTTGACCAATGCTCTGGCAGCTTTTTTGGATTTGATGATACAGGTCTTCAGGGCCTACCTCAATCAATTTGTGGTGGTTTTTATAGATGATATTTTGGTATATTCTTCTTCTGAGGAAAAGCATGCCACGCATCTCCAGGTGGTGTTGCAAGTTTTGAGAGAGCACCAACTCTATGCTAAGTTTAGCAAGTGTGAACTCTAGCTAGATAAGGTGCACTTCCTGGGACATGTCATTTCTGGTGACGGCATTACTGTAGATCCAGCCAAGATTGAGGCAGTGATGGATTGGGGAAGACTAAGGACAGTGACTAAGATCAGGAGTTTCCTGGGGTTAGCAGGGTATTACAGACAGTTTGTTCAGGATTTTTCTTCAATAGCAACCACCTTGTCAAGGTTGACTCATAAGGGAGTTCGTTTTGGGTGGACCGAGGAGTGTGAACGGAGCTTCACTGAGTTGAAGACTCGCCTCACTTTGGCTCCAATTCTAGTGCTTCCATCTGGTTCTAAGGGATTCGTGGTTTACTCCGATGCATCTTGTCGAGGTTTGGGTGCGATTCTGATGCAGTATGGTAAGGTTGTGGCCTATGCTTCAAGGCAGATGAAGAAGCATGAGGAGAACTACCCCACTCATGACTTGGAGTTGGCGGCTGTGGTATTTGCACTAAAGATTTGGCGGCACTATTTATATGGAGAGAAGTTTCAGGTTTTTGCTGATCATAAGAGCCTGAAGTATGTATTCACTCATAAGGATCTGAACTTGAGGCAACGTAGGTGGATGGAGTTTATCAAGGATTATGATCTTGACCTTTCTTATCATCCGGGCAAGGCGAACGTGGTAGCGGACGCCTTGAGTCAGAAGATGGTAGTATCACATTTATAATTCAAGAATGGAGGTTATATGAACAGGTTGTGGAATCTTCCTTTAGGATTCCTCGAGAGGTTGATAGAGCCGTGTTGGCTAGTTTGACTATGAGGCCAGCAGTGTACCATGCAGTGATCGAGGCTCAGAGGGCGGATGTAGAGCTACCGCAGACTCTCTAGATATCAGAGGTGGAGTCGTGAGATGATGGCACGGTCAGATTTAAAGGCAGACTCTATGTTCCACCTGAGGAAGAGATGTGCAGGAGTGTCCTTGTAACGACCCGCCATCCTATGACCGGAGACCGGTCACTAAATGGATGTCGGCCCATTAACCGCGGGTTCACATCCGGATCTCACACAAACACATCTGGAGGAGTAAGTGCTAAACAAGTCTAAATATGACAATCACACGGACTACAAAGGTAAACGAGTGCGCAGAAAGGAAGATAACAATGTCCGTATACAGTCCAACAATAATTACATGGTCCAACAAATTAAACAAGTACAGGCAGAAGGAAAGTACAACAACATCGGGGCATACCCCGGAACAGAGACAGCTGCTGGTCCGCACACCAAGAAGGCACCACACGCCGCGAAGTCCACACCTGAAACCGCAGGGAGTGAGCCACACCAGAATTGGGCTCAGTAGGGATCATCCGATCCCCTGCCTCCCACTCACACACCCACAAGTGCAACAACAGGGATATATGGCAATTAAGTAAAGCAGTAAACATAGCACCCAAATCTGATATGAAACGTACGATAAGCAGTGTAGCAAGAACCATTCTAAGCAACCCGAAGAACCCAACACAGAGTCACGTCTCACAACCAAAGTCCACGAAGCGACTGAACCACACTGTCGACCGAAGTAAAACGTCGCCTCCCAACACTACCATCACTGCTCACGCCTGTCCACCCCTACAGTGTTCCGGGGCACTGTAGGGTGAGGCAGTGAGTCAAACTAGGACTAGCTGGGACAAGTGTACCGCCACTGCCCAGCTACGTGTGCACACAAGCAGTCTAGACTACTGTCCTACCGACCGGATTGCCTCCACGCTAGGCCTCAGCGCTTCAGGAGGGCCCTGGGGACCGGCGAACCCCCGTCAAGCCGAAGCTACAGGAACTACCCACAACCCTAACCTCCCGGGCTGCGTCAGGCCAAAGGGATAAGGGTACCACTCGTAACCTTGATCAAAGGTCACATCAGGCCCAGTGGCTACAGGGGTAAAACAACTCCAACAGTACTACAACCAGTTCCACAGCAAGAAACGCGCCGGAAGCTGCCACGACAAACAGGGAAAACCCCCGACCCGCTGAGACCAAACAGCAACCCCTCAGATAGCACACCGGCTACTTCGGCCCGACGAGCCCAAGGTGGTTCTGCTTCCCTCAGCCAAAGGTATAACACAACATGTACCACTCCTCCCACCGGTACGGCACAATGCCTCACAGACACCATGACCCTGTCCCCATCGGTCCATGGTGACAAACGTAAACCACAGTTATTCCAATCCACAATCGCATAAGCACATACACACATATAACATGATGTAATTCCATTCACGCAGAAGTCCTCAGTCTCAGTGTACAACGTAAAGCATGCATTTGAATCGTCCCACAGTGAAACACATGATAAAACCAGGATTTGTACAGTTCTGTCTTGAATCGCGTCGACCGAGGTCGACGCCATTCAAGCCCCTCAGACAAGTTCATTAAAAGCTAGATTATTCCTTGACATGCATCGTCATAGGGAGTCGCCCTTTAAGACGCGTCCAAGTCCACATACGCCATTCACACCGAAATTCCAGATTTACAGACCCTCACTCGGGGTGATTTCCTACCTAAATGGCATCATGATGGCCCGACGTCCTTCCGAAAGGCGTCGTCCATCCATGACGTCATTTAGCGCCAGAACCCCTAACTCGCGAAACCTCGAACAGGGAGGTTTCTGCCCTAAAAGGCGTCGTACTGCCCTGACGTCCTTCTGAAAGGCGTCGATCAGGCACGACACCGTTTAGCGCCAGAAACCTGGTTCCCTGGTTCGATCCGAGGGTTTCTCCCTTAACCCCAAATACCCCAAAAAAGCCCCAAAACAGAAGGGGGAGGAAAAAGGATTTCAACCACCACAAGCATGCTACAAATCCACGTTCACGAGCACGGCCATTCCCACAAGAAAACCCCCTAAACATGCTCATTCTACCCTAAAACACATCATGCAACGCCAAGGAAAATCACGAGCAACACATGCAAGGTTCGTCCCACTACCGGTTCTTGAACTCCTTCAAGCTTCGTGCCGCCGACCCGCCACACCGCAGACCGCCGCCGGTACCCACGAGGACGACGCCACTCCGCCGGGACGTCGGCCGCCGTCCGGAGAATGGAACGCCGCGAAGGAGGTGGTGGAGGTAGAGGTGAGAGGTAAGGAGGCTATGGAGTGATGGAAGCGGAAGAAGAGGAAGGGAAGGGTGGAAGGAGAGCGGAGGGAGCGGAGAGGGCGAAGAGAGAGAGGGTGAAGGCGAAAAATGAGGGAAAGAAGGGGAGGCTCACGGGGTCAATCTGAATCTAAGTGAAATGCGTCGATCGAGGCAGATGCCAATCAGTCTGACAGGACGGCCGTACTGACAGCGGTCTGAAACGCGTCGCCCACCGCGGACGCCATTCAGACGACAGGACAGGCCGTACTGACAACGCTCCGGTGCCGCACACTGACATCGCAGGTGTCGCAGTCTGAATCGCGTCGACCAACCTGGACGCCGTTCAGACAATGTGACAGGGGCCGTACTCTCGCGGCCCGAAACCCGCCAACGTGGCGCACACGTGGCACAACAGAAAACGGACCTAAATGGCGTCTAGATAGACAGACGTCTTTTGAAAGACGTCGAGCAGTGCAGACGTCATTCAGTCGGCAATTTCAAGACCCCTCAGGGTCCAAACCAGGGTATCCGGCCCGAATCCGACCCGAATACTGAACCCGAAATCTCAGTCCTTACATTCTCCCCCCCTTAAAAGAATTTCGTCCTCGAAATTTGCAACCGCTCAATGCTCAACTCGGCTAACCATCACACGCCGACACACCCCAAATACAACAATCATTCTCCCCAATCACACACACAGGGCTCAAAAGAAATTCACGCCAAGCTAACCAAGATTCTCAATTCTGACAAAAGCTGATAGATCAAAATAACCACACACTAGCAAGGCACATATTAGAAAAAAACACGACTCTCCACCAAACCCAAGTATATACGGGTGCCACAAGAGTTCACAACCACCTCTGAACGAGATAAGATAAAAGTGCTCTTCTAGCACAACCTCTCGGACCTCCACAAAGAGACGCGACTCCATTCACGCCTCGAACACCTACTAACCGCACGGCTCCTGACCTGCCTGGTTCTTCTGGGGACAGTTCCTCGCGAGATGTCCCTTCCTACCACAGGCGAAACAACTACCAGTGATCAAGGGACATATCCGATTGCCATGAAACCTGCTACATCGGGGACAACGATCTGCAGCGTCCTGTCTCGCCTCCTGCTGCCAGCTGACCTCTGTCTGCATCTGCTGAACCGAACCATCCTCATCCTCGTCACAAGGTACCTCCTGGAACTCGACCTCAAAGGAACTCGAACCACCTGACGAAAAGACCGCTGATCTATCCCTGCTATGCTGCTTCCCTTGCGCTGAATGATCCGATTCCCTCGCCGTGTGTTGGAACTGCATCTCCACTACTGCCGCGCACCGAACTGCTGACGCCAAATCCTTACAACAATGGGCTGCCATAAACTCCCTCAGATCATGCTGAAGTCCATCTACAAATTTCTCCGTCCTAAGATCCTCACGCTCAGATATGTGTGGAGCGAATCTTCCTAGAGCTACAAATTTCATCTGATACTCTAGAACTGACATACCATCCTGCACCAATTCCATAAACTCCCTTTCCTTGGCCCTACGAACGTGCCTCGGAAAGTACTGTCCACTAAACTCTCTCACAAAGCCTTCCCAAGGAATCTCTCTCAAAGACCTATCTGGAAACATCAACCCCTTGATGGGAACCCACCAATCATAAGCATCGCCCTTCAGCAAGTAGGTTGCCAACAAGGTCTTGTCACTCTCAGCACATTCTAGAACATCAAACGCCTTCTCCACTTCCTTAATCCACTGAGCTGCCGCATCTGGAATAGGTTGACCCGTGAAAGAAGGGGGCTTCAACTTCAAGAACCGCTCCATCACCGTGGATTGGCTACCTTGGGAACTGGACCCCTCACTTCCATCTCCCTGCTGGTATCTAGACATAGCCCCAATCATAGCTTCCATGAAACGATCCACATTATGTCCTTCTGCCCTAGGACCACCACCATCTGCTCTCGAACCACGAGCCAACGGAACTCTCCTCTTCGGCGCCACCGCTGCCCCACAACACGCAAATTGAACCAAAACACATCAAAACCTATCAATCTATACCAGCAGCCATCGCCTGTACAGACTCGTACTTATTGTTGGACTATAATATCTAACCTAGTTTATCACGTACTCGACCAGACTGAGCTCTGATACCAACTGTAACGACCCGCCATCCTATGACCGGAGACCCGGTCACTAAATGGATGTCGGCCCATTAACCGCAGGTTCACACCCGGATCTCACACAAACACATCTGGAGGAGTAAGTGCTAAACAAGGCTAAATATGACAATCACACGGACTACAAAGGTAAACGAGTGCGCAGAAAGGAAGATAACAATGTCCGTATACAGTCCAACAATAGTTACATGGTCCAACAAATTAAACAAGTACAGGCAGAAGGAAAGTACAACAACATCGGGGCATACCCCGGAACAGAGACAGCTGCTGGTCCGCACACCAAGAAGGCACCACACGTCTCCACACGCCGCGAAGTCCACACCTGAAACCGCAGGGAGTGAGCCACACCAGAATTGAGCTCAGTAGGGATCATCCGATCCCCTGCCTCCCACTCACACACCCACAAGTGCAACAACAGGGATATATGGCAATTAAGTAAAGCAGTAAACATAGCACCCAAATCTGATATGAAACGTACGATAAGCAATGTAGCAAGAACCATTCTAAGCAACCCGAAGAACCCAACACAGAGTCACGTCTCACAGCCAAAGTCCACGAAGCGACTGAACCACACTGTCGACCGAAGTCAAACGTCGCCACCCAACACTACCACCACTGCTCACGCCTGTCCACCCCTACAGTGTTCCGGGGCACTGTAGGGTGAGGCAGTGAGTCAAACTAGGACTAGCTGGGACCAGTGTACCGCCACTGCCCAGCTACGTGTGCACACAAGCAGTCTAGACTACTGTCCTACCGACCGGATTGCCTCCACGCTAGGCCTCAGCGCTTCAGGAGGGCCCTGGGGACCGGCGAACCCCCGTCAAGCCGAAGCTACAGGAACTACCCACAACCCTAACCTCCCGGGCTGCGTCAGGCCAAAGGGCTAAGGGTACCACTCGTAACCTTGATCAAAGGTCACATCAGGCCCAGTGGCTACAGGGGTAAAACAACTCCAACAGTACTACAACCAGTTCCACAGCAAGAAACGCGCCGGAAGCTGCCACGACAAACAGGGAAAACCCCCGACCCGCTGAGACCAAACAGCAACCCCTCGGATAGCACACCGGCTACTCCGGCCTGACGGGCTCAAGGTGGTTCTGCTTCCCTCAGCCAAAGGTAAAACACAACATGTACCACTCCTCCCACCGGTACGGCACAATGCCTCACAGACACCATGACCCTGTCCCCATCGGTCCACGGTGACAAACGTAAACCACAGTTATTCCAATCCACAATCGCATAAGCACATACACACATATAACATTATGTAATTCCATTCACGCAGAAGTCCTCAGTCTCAGTGTACAATGTAAAGCATGTATTTGAATCGTCCCACAGTGAAACACATGATAAAACCAGGATTTATACAGTTCTGTCTTGAATCGCGTCGACCGAGGTCGACGCCATTCAAGCCCCTCAGACAAGTTCATTAAAAGCTAGATTATTCCTTGACACGCGTCGTCATAGGGAGTAGCCCTTTAAGACGCGTCCAAGTCCACAGACGCCATTCACACCGAAATTCAAGATTTACAGACCCTCACTCGGGGTGATTTCGTGCCTAAATGGTGTCATGATGGCCCGACGTCCTTCCGAAAGGCGTCGTCCATCCATGACGTCATTTAGCGCCAGAACCCCTAACTCGCGAAACCTCGAACAGGGAGGTTTCTGCCCTAAAAGGCGTCGTACTGCCCTGACGTCCTTCTGAAAGGCGTCGATCAGGCAGGACGCCGTTTAGCGCCAGAAACCTGGTTCCCTGGTTCGATCCGAGGGTTTCTCCCTTAACCCCAAACACCCCGAAAAAGCCCCAAAACAGAAGGGGGGGGGGGGGGGGGGGGAAAGGAATTCAACCACCACAAGCATGCTACAAATCCACGTTCACGAGCACGGCCATTCCCACAAGAAAACCCCCTAAACATGCTTATTCTACCCCAAAACACATCATGCAACGCCAAGGAAAATCACGAACAACACATGCAAGGTTCGTCCCCCTACCGGTTCTTGAACTCCTCCAAGCTTCGTGCCGCCGACCCGCCACACCGCAGACCGCCGCCGGTACTCTCGAGGACATCGCCACTCTGCCGGGACGTCGGCCGCCGTCCGGAGAATGGAACGCCGCGAAGGAGGTGGTGGAGGTAGAGGTGAGAGGTAAGGAGGCTATGGAGTGATCGAAGAGGAAGAAGAGGAAGGGAAGGGAGGAAGGAGAGCGGAGGGAGCGGAGAGGGCGAAGAGAGAGAGGGTGAAGGCGAAAAATGAGGGAAAGAAGGGGAGGCTCGCGTGGTCAATCTGAATCTAAGTGAAACGCGTCGATCGAGGCAGACGCCAATCAGTCTGACAGGACGGCCGTACTGACAGCGGTCTGAAACGCGTCGCCCACCGCGGACGCCTTTCAAACGACAGGACAGGCCGTACTGACAATGCTCTGGCGCCGCACACTGACATCGTAGGTGTCGCTGTTTGAATCGCGTCGACCAACCTGGACGCCGTTCAGACAATGTGACAGGGGCCGTACTCTCGCGGCCCGAAACCCGCCCACGTGGCGCACACTTGGTGTTAGTTTAGGTGGCCTACAAGCCAATCTAATAATGTAAATCTCGTTCATTATTAATAAAATGGCATAATATTCATTATGTGTAAATCGCATTAATTATCGTTTCATAATGAAGTCCGTGAATATGTGCTATGGTGATCAGATTATGATGAGATCATACTACTGAGACTGATCACTTAAACACACATATTCTTAATCGTTCCTAGTCGGAGGATATCCGAGAAGGACATCGGATATCCGGTTAGACTAGTACAGATTACTCCTGCTCATATGATGAGGATGACTGGTCTCATAAGTCATTTGTGTGGAGACACTAAGGCGAATCTGTAGGTGCTCATTGGAGAATGAGTTCACTGAACTGATCCGACTGAATCGCTGGATAGTATTGTACCTCACTGTCAACCAGCTTGATTCTATTGTCGCAGTTGCGTAGATGGTCCTCGGACCTGAGACACCAAGGACACCTTGGCGGTGGACTTCTGTACTTTGACCTTGGTCTACGAATCTCTAGCCACGGGATTCAAATACGCCAAGGATTGGGTGCAGCGGAATACCGTCGAAGGGAATTGTGTGTCAATAAGGAATCATTCGCTCTCGGTACTTAGAGAGAGAATGCTCTAGGAAGGATGCACGGAAGTCCCTGGCCAGGGCGGACGATAATATCGGGAAAGGAGTTTTCCGATATTAATCAGCGGCATCCAATCCAAGTGAGTCGACCGGTTAGGGTTTGACAGCTCGCCATACCCTGAGTTGACTCGAGAGCATTGTACGAATGAAGGATTATATCCATGCGGTAACTGTCGACGGAAAGGTTCCAAGAGTGGGTTACTTAACCCCAAATACCTTCTGGGTTCACGCGGTGTTGCTTGGCACCCAACGTGATCGGAGGCCCGGTCGAATTCGATGTGCGACATCAATTCGATTGATTAATTGATTAATAAAGGGTTATTAATTAATTAATAAAGCCAGTGAGGAGTCACTGGGCTTACTGGGCCATTAACTGGACTGGTACTTGGGCCTAGAGGGTCACACGCAAATGATTCTCAAGGCGATGGATAAATAAGTGGGTTTTATACAAACCGGGGGTTTTTGTGAAAAACCGCGCGGTTAGTATAAAACATAGCGAACGGGCTGAGCAGGCCAAGCTGCTGCTAACCCTGGCCGCCCCTCCTCAGTTTATGTCTTCCTCTGGAGTCCAGGCAGATCCAGATCTGCTCCGCCGCTTCTCCGAATCCCGTTCGACGGGAAATCGTCCGCGCACTGCGGCGATCATTGCGGCGACCAGCGGAGGCTTCGCGGGCTGCGAAGAACGACGAACTCGAGGATATCCGTCGCGGGGAGGATCGCGTAGACTTCGCTAGAGGCCGGGCGCTTGCGCGGCTTGCGGTGTCATACCGACGGAACCGAATCGCTGCGGATTCGAATCCGCACACGGTGAGAACTTCGATAATCCTATTATCGTATTTTAGTTCTTCGAAACGGGAAACGGATCGCTGTAAAATTTTGTTTTTCCGCTGCGTGAGCGATCCGGAGAAACCGAGAAAACCCAACAGTGGTATCAGAGCCAGGTTCCACTGTTTCTCGTCCCATTTCGGTTTCCGAAATTGATTTTTCTTGAGTTATTCCATGCATTTAATCCGATTAAAATGATGGAATATTGTTCATAAGATGAACACAAATAATTTGATTATTTTTCCGTGATTTTTCGAGATCATTTTGGGGTTTTTCGTGTTCTTCGTGAGACGAAGAACGACGGCTTGAATCGGCTTCCGAATCGTTGGGATGGCCGGCCATGACTCCGGATCAACAGGTGATAGTCACCACTCCACATCCGGTATTTTTCCGGCGCCGGAATGGCCTTGGAGAGTCGAAAAAATCTAGCCCCAAATCGGATTTAAATCCTGCAAAAACCAGAATTTTGGGGTGCTTTGAAGGGGCCTAAACCGATGCAACAGGGGTCTTGCCGGCGCCGGTGATCCCGCCGGTGCCGGGGCCGTCGCCGGCCGGGCCGGACGGCGCCGGGGCACCGGCCGCCGCAGGGCGGCGCCGCCGGGGGGGGGGAAACCCCCTAGGGTTTCTGCAGCTAGGGGGCGTCGGGTTCGGGGGTTGAAGGTGACCGGCCCGAGCTGGTTCGCTGGACAAACCGGCCGGCCCTTGGGCCCCTGACCGGGCCCGCCCTGGCTTGGACTAGGGCGCTCCAGGTCCGAGCCCCTGGCCGAGCCAGGGCTCGCACCTGGCTCGAGCCAGGTGCTGTAATGGGCTGAGCCCTTTAGTTTTCTTAAGTTTAACCTGTTTTGCCCCCTTTAAAATCCCAAATTAACCCCTATGAGCCCACAAATAAAAATTGAACTAAATTTTAAATTTTAAAATTGTTTTGAAATTTAATTGTTCAAATTTATTTAATTGGACCCTTTAAATAATGATTATTGAATCATTATGGATTAACTATTAGTTGTTAATTAATTAATGTTAATTGTTAGTTTAATAGTTAAACTAATGATTAATTTTAATGATACTAATTTAATGGTTAAATTAGTAATTAATAATTATTAATCTAATAGTTAGATTATTAATTGTTATTTCAACTAATTGTTAATTAATAATTGAGTTAGTTATTAATTTAATTGTTAAATTAATAATTAACTTAAATGATTAATTTAAGTGTTAAATTAGTTGTATTTAATGATTAATAGTTAGTTAATAATTTAAGGGTTAAATTAATGATTAACTTTAATCTTCCAATCTAATTGTTAGATTAATGATTATTAAATAATTAAATTTGATTGTTAATTTAAGTGTTAAGTTAACAATTAATTAACCAATCTAATTGTTAGATTGTAGTCATTGATTAATTAGTGTTAATTAATAATTTAAGTGTTAAATTACTAATTAACATTAATTAACTAATCTAAGAGTTAGATTAGTAGTTAGTTAATAATTAATTCAAGTTGATTATTAATTTAAGTGTTAAATTATTAATTAACTTAGTTGGATTAATCTAAGAGTTAGATTGGTCTTTAAATAGTCTAATTGTTAGATTATTAATGGGGTTTAATCTAAGTGTTAGATTATTAGAATTGTTCTAATTTGCATGGAATAATCTGGAATTATTAATTCGGAGTGTGTGCGCATGTGATGTGTGGTTATTGCTTTTAAATTTGATTTAATTGCATGTTAAGATAATAAATGAGTTTTTTCAAAATTCAAACACCAATTTTGATTGAATCCTAGCTTTTTGAAAGCCAAAATTATTTATTTTGAAAACTCATTTGTTTTAGCCATGTGATGCGCTGAATCATGTGTGGAATGTTTAAAACACACCGTGGTCATGGAGATGCACTTAATTTATTATTCATGTGATGAATGGATTGTGTGGATCGTGGATGTATGTTTGATTATTAATTGTTAATAAATAGAGGTCTGCGCACCTCTCTCTCTCATACTCCGATGTATTTCTACCTCCCTCTCTCTCTTGTACTCGCCATAAGGCCTTCTTCAATTTACCTGTTAATTCTAGAATTAATGTAATATGATCGAGGCAACCGAGGAAGAAGCGAGGACGATCCACAACTGCAACCAGAAAGGCGTACAGATGGAGATCTATTGCCTATGTGATTGCAGGGTATCTAATGTAATTGTTATAATTAGATTGTGTGTGCGTTTGACTGTTGGCTCCAGTCAAACCCACTGTGCTATCCATGACCACACTAAAGACATGTATGTGATGCATTGTTTTTCTTTTGATTATGAATCAAAGCAGGTTATAGTATTTAGTAAATATATACGATATATTTATATACTATCACCTAGGAGAGACCAAGATAAAAGTTATCCAAATACCCTTAGATTAACTCTAAGCCGTAACGCGAGTAGTGAAGAACTTACTGCGTGGTCCACCATCGTTATAGTCATAGGATTCAAATCACTTTAGGCAGGTTTGTTGTGCTATCTACAAGGCCTGCTTAATTGGGAGGAGAAACTATGGCTATGGCATTAGATGCCTATAGATCGGGGTAGAGGAACCATGTAGCTTTGTTGTGCTATCCACAAGGGCTGCATGCAAATCTATGCTCGTCGCGTAATGATGGTTAGCTTAGACCAGAATTAGTGGTTTGTTGTGCTATCCACAAGGCCATTAAATCTCTGGGGACCGAAGCCATGATCAGATATTGCAAAGAGTTGCAAGTCCCATGAGTTGGATGCTTTTTGATTGTATTACATTTTGTTGTGCTATCCACAAGGCTGTAGTACAAGTCATTGAGATTCTAATCCCCACTAGGAGACTGTCGGCGTCTCCCATTCTGTATAACTGAGGGTTACACAGTTCGTCGAAAATTAGTGGGAGTTAAACTTGAACAAAAGACCATATCCTGTTTTAAATTTTAATAATTGAACGTCTGCTAAATAGATTTTACTTATCTCCTGTAGGGAATTATGTCGTCGAATAACTCACTCCGTGGCATACTTGATGCCGTTTTGACTTACCTGATCTACTCAGATTGGTTCAGAAGCCTGAAGAATGTCTTCAGATCTGAACGCAATAACTTTGTTCCTGGAGCTGATCCTCCTGCTGAATCGGCATTGGATGCCCCTGAAGCAGAGATGACAACTGATAAAGTGTTAAATTGATCATTTAAGGGCAACCATATGCATCATACTCATGTTTTTATCTGTAAAATAGCATGAAATGATAGATAATTGTGTAACAAGTCCAACGGTACCAATTTCATCAAATTTTGACTTAAAAACATTGTCATTTCATGTGATCAAAGGAGTGTAGCGCATTTGCGTTTTTTCGACAAAACCGAGACGAAATGAATAAAAATAATGATATTTTTATGATAATGCGCTAAATTATATTTATTTGATGTGAACAGGACATGCCGATGATGCAGTGCAGCTGGAGGAGTTTTCGGAAATTTGGGGGAGGTCTAGTGTGCGGATTTCAACTAAAACAGGGGTAAAAATACAATTTGATTCCTTCCTTCGCTGGAGTTTCCTAAAACCCACTATTTCCCTCCGTCTCTCCGATTTCCTAAACACATCCCTTCCTTTATTTTAAAAATCCTCTCTCTCTTTCTCGTTTTAGAAAGTCGAATCCTATTTCTTTTCCAATTTCCTCTTCCTCTCCAGATCCAAATCCTCTCCCTTCTCCAAGTCTCCCACATATCCTCCTCCTTTTCCAACTCAAACCCGGCAGCCTCTCCTCCTTCTCCTCTCTATAAAATCTCCCCCACGTTTTGTTCTCCAGTTTCCGAGCCGATTCCTCCTCCTCCTCCGTAGCCTTTCTCTCCCGCAGCCTTCTCTCTCTCGTTTTCTTTTCCCCAGCAGCCTTCCTCTCCAGTTCTTCTCCAAGTTTTCCTTCCCGCAACTCTCTTTCTCCCTCGGTTTCTCTCTTCTCAACTTCTATCTCTCTCGTCTTTCCACAGAAATTTCTCCCTCTCGCCGTTTCCCAGCAGCCTCTCCTTCACCCTCTCCTTCTTTCTCTCTGCATGCCGGCGAGCCCTCTCCACCAAGCCGACGTTCACAGCAACTCCTCCCAGCCAGCACCTGCTGAACACACCAGCAGCCAGTCTTCTCCAACAGCTCCACGTCGGGCTTCCACCAACCAAAGCCACCAGCTGCCCATGAGCATGCCCTGCACTTGTTGAAGCCTGCACCAACCGAGCCCCACGTAGCAGCTTCCAAGGATTCTCCAAGCCTGCACCAATCGAGCAACCTGCAGCAGCCATCAAGCTTCTTCCATGCATGCTGGCCAGCAGCAGTGAAGTCCTTCCATGTGCAGACTTGGTGAAGCTGCACCTCCACGTACCAGCAGCTCCAAGATGCAGCAGCAAACTCCAGCCTCTCCACGTTGCAGCAGCAACTTCCAACAGCAACTTCCAGCAGCTCCTCCACGCTGCATGCATGCAGCAACCGCCCAAGCACCAACAGTTGCTCCAGCGCCTCTGTGCCTCCTCCAAGTTCCTCCACGTCAACAGCAGCAATCCCTCCATGCAGCAGTGACAACTCTTCCAGCATGCAGCAGCAGCTCCACCTAACCTCCACGTGCTGTCCCAATCTCCAGCAGCTTCTCCACGTAGCCTGCTCATCCAAGCATCCACCAAGCCAGCAAGCAGCAGCCGGCAACCCACAAAAATTGCTATTATTATACTCTTTCTTTTCCCTCCCCACTAGTCTAGTATTAGGTTATTTAATTAGGGGTAGTTGCTGGATATTTGATGTTTAATTATATTTTCTTAGTTAGTAGTTTATTTAATTAGGGTGGGTTAGTCGTTTACACAATTAAACAATAGTTTTTTGTGTTGTTATAATTTTCTTAGTTGTGTTCAATTTAGAAGTTTTGTTATTTTTATAATATTTTGTTAATCTCTCTCTCCTCAATGTTAAATATGGTTATATTTGTGCTTTTAATTAGTTTAGTTAAATTTGTAAACTTAGTTTAATTTAATTAGATAGTTAATTAATCAATTCAAATTCCCAATTTTTCTAGATAATTAAAATCTAAGGTTTTCGAAATTAAAATCTTAACTCCCTGTGGATCGACTCGGACTCACCATTATTAAATTTCCAAAATTTGATTTGAGTGAGCCGGAAAAATTTAGATTGAACGTTTTCATGTGTTTAACGACGCACAATTCGAAACGATCAATTTTTGGCGCCGTTGCCGGGGAGTTAGATTTTTAATTTTGATTATCTTGGATTTAGTGTAATTATTCTTTAAGCTAACCTTATTTTTCTTATTTTTGCAGGTAAATTGAAGGAGACTGCTTCTATTATAAGCAATATGGTCACTGGAAGAGGAACTGCAAGGAGTTCCTTAATGATAAAGCTCATGGAAGAATGAAACTGTCTGGCGCTTCAGATATCAATATGATAGATATCAACTTATCAGTTAGAGATTCTACATCTTGGGTATTGGATACCGGATGTGCCTCTCATATCTGCCATTATGTGCAGATGCTGACAAGTAAGCGCAAGCTGAGACAAGGTGAGGTGGAATTGAGGCTAGGAAACGGCGCAAAAGTTGCGGCGATTGCTGTTGGGACAGCAAACCTCAGGCTTCCATCGGGAGACACCTTACTATTGGAAGATTGTTATTATGTTCCTAGCATAATAAAGAACATCATATCAATATCTTGTTTGGACAAGATAGGATATAGGTTGACAATTGAGAATAGAAGTTGTACGATTTATTATGGTAATAAATCAATAGCTTCGGCATCTTTAGTCAACGGTCTATATCTATTAGATGTTTCTCATTACAATCTTCAGATTGATAATGCTCTTAAGAAGAGCAAAAATTGTGTGAACCAGGCCTACATGTGGCATTGTAGACTTGGGCACATTGGCGAAAGCAGGTTGCAAAAGTTGCACAAGCATGGTTACTTAACAGCATTCGATTATGAATCGTTTGCAACATGCGAATCCTGCCTTATGGGAAAGATGGCAAAATCTCCATTTAGTGGACATGGAGAACGTGCCAAGGACATTTTGGAACTAATACATTCGGATGTATGTGGTCCCATGTCCACCCAAGCCAAAGGTGGCTTTTCTTACTTCATCACGTTCACCGATGACTTATCAAGATTCGGCTATGTGTACTTAATAAAGTACAAGTCGGAAGCATTTGAGAAGTTTAAGGAGTTCAAGAATGAGGTGGAGAAGCAGTTAGGAAAGAGTATTAAAGCTCTTCGATCAGATCGAGGAGGAGAATACTTGAGTACTAATTTCACACAATTCTTAAAGGATAATGGTATCCTTTCTCAGCTGACCCCTCCATATACACCACAGATGAATGGTGTATCAGAAAGGAGGAATCACACCTTGTTGGACATGGTGCGATCCATGATGAGCTTTTCGGAATTACTAGTGTCCCTCTGGGGGTATGCTCTAGAGTCGGCAGCATACCTACTGAACAGAGTACTCAGCAAATCTGTGGCCTCTACTCCATATGAGATATGGAAAGGCAGGAAACCAGAATTTAAACATGTTAAAGTCTGGGGTTGTCCTGCTCATGTAAAGAGGCATGATCCAGACAAGCTGGAATTACGAACTGATAAATGTAGGTTTGTGGGATATCCAAAGGAAACCTTTGGATACTATTTTTACCATCCTGATGAATAAAAGGTGTTTGTCTCCAGGAAAGCTGTCTTTCTGGAAGAGGAATACCTTATCCAGGAGAACAGTGGGAGTAAAATAGTACTGGAAGAGGTTCCAGATCACCAAACAGCTGCATTATCATCAGATGAGATATCAGTTCCTGAATCTACACACAGATGAGCCTCGTAGATCTGGTAGAGTACCTAGACTACCCGAACGATATGTGGGACATATCGCTGAAGGTGAGTCTAAGGTACAATATAATGAGGATGATGATCCTAAAACCTACCAGGAGGCCATAGAAGGCCCAGAAGCCGGGAAATGTCGAGAAGCCATGAACTCAGAAATCCAGTCCATGTACACCAACTAAGTTTGGAACTTGGAGGACTTGCCCGAGGGTATTGTACCCATCGGTTGCAAGTAGATCTTTAAGAGAAAGATCGGTGCTGATGGACGGATCGACACTTATAAGGCAAGGTTGGTGGCAAAGGGATATCGTCAAAGGCAAGGAATTGACTATGACGAGACTTTCTCACAAGTTGCCATGATAAAGTCGATTAGAGTTCTGCTCGCCATTGCTACACATTTTGATTATGAAATCTGGCAGATGGATGTGAAGACTGCCTTCCTCAATGGTAACCTTGAGGAAGAGGTGTATATGATACAACCAGAAGGTTTCACATCCAAAGAATCTCCAGGTAAAGTGTGCAAGCTTCAGAGGTCCATTTATGGACTGAAGCAGGCTTCCCGGAGCTGGAACATGAGATTTGACGAGGCTGTCAAGTCTTATGACTTCATTAAGAATGAAGATGAGCCTTGTGTGTACAAGAAGACCAGTGGGAGTGCAGTCACTTTTCAGCCACATCTTTCTTCATACCGGGCCACCAGAAGTGCCTCCTCAAACAATGATACATCTTTGTCGTCCCCGGATGCACTGCATACCTCGAACGGTGCGCCTCATCAAGAACACATCTGCGCACGTCCTCCTCAGTCGGAACATAAAGTCTACCTCTGAACCTGACCGTACCGTCGTCCCACAACTCCACCTCTGACCTCTGGAGAATCTGTGGTAGCTCAACATCTGCCCTCTGAGCCTCAATTACTGCATGATACACAGCTGGTCTCACAGTCAAACTGACCAGCACGGCTCTGACATCTTCACGTGCAACCCTAAAGGAAGATTCCACCACCTGCTCAAATAATTTCCACTCCTGAATCATGAGGTATGACATGACCGTCTTCCGACTCAAGGCGTCTGCCACTACATTTGCCTTGCCCGGATGATAAGAAAGGTCAAAGTCATAATCTTTAATGAACTCCATCTACCTTCGCTGCCTCAGATTCAGGTCCCTCTGAGTAAACACATATTTCAAACTCTTGTGATCCGTAAAAACCTGGAATTTCTCCCCATATAAATAATGCCTCCAGATCTTGAGTGCAAATACCACAGCCGCCAGCTCCAAATCATGAGTAGGATAGTTCTCTTCATGCTTCTTCAGCTGCCGAGAAGCATAAGCCACTACCCTGCCATGCTGCATTAGAACTGCGCCCAAACCTCGACGGGACGCATCAGAGTAAACCACAAATCCACCTGATCCAGATGGAAGCACTAGCACAGGGGCTGACGTGAGACGGGTCTTCAATTCAATAAAACTATGCCCACAATCCTCGGTCCACACAAAGCGAACTCCTTTTCGAGTCAACCTCGACAAAGGGGCAGCTATCGAAGAAAATCCCTGAACAAACCGCCTGTAATAACCGGCAAGCCCCAGAAAGCTCATGATTTCAGTCACTGAAGTCGGCCTGTTCCAATCCATCACCGCCTCGATCTTGGCTGGATCCATTGCGATACCATTGCCGGAAATAACATGTCAAAGGAAATACACCTCGTCTAGCCAAAACTCACATTTGCTAAACTTGGCATAAAGTTGGTGTTCCCTTAGGACCTGCAACACTGCCCGAAGATGGGTGGCATGCTCTTCCTCAGAAGAAGAATAGATCAGAATATCATCAATAAACACAACCACAAACTGATCCAAGTAAGTCCTGAAGACTCGGTTCATCAGCTCCATAAAGGCCGCCGGAGCATTGGTCAAGCCAAAGGGCATAACCAAAAACTCATAATGTCCATACCGAGTTCTGAAAGCCGTCTTGCTAACATCAACATCCCGGATCCTCATCTGATAATATCCGGATCTCAAGTCGATCTTGGAAAATACCCTCGCGGACTGCAGCTGATCCATCAAATCATCAATTCTTGGAAGTGGGTACTTATTCTTTATCGTTATCTGGTTCAGCTGCCTATAGTCAATGCACAACCTCAGAGAACGATCTTTCTTTCTAACGAACAGGACTGGAGCACCCCATGGAGATGTACTGGGGCGAATGAAACCCTTATTCAGCAGATCCTGCAACTGTGCCTTTAACTCAGCGAGTTCGGCTGGCGCCATCCGATACGGGGCCTTAGACAGGGGCGCCGTACCTGGTGCAAGCTCGATGGTAAATTCGACCTCTCGCTGAGGAGGAAGGCCAGGCAGCTCCTCAGGAAAAACATCTATAAACTCACATACTACAGGTACCTCCCCAGGGCTGAGACTATCCCGGACATCAGAGACAACAACAGAGGCAAGGAAAGCCTCACAGCCACCATCAAGTAACCTCCGTGCCTTAAAGGCAGAAATAAGAATACCTCGGGAAGAAAGGCTAATACCTTGGAAGAAGAAGGTCGGGATGTCCGGAATGGAGAATCGCACCCTCTTCCTGTGGCAGTCCACCTCTGCATAAAAGGCTTCCAACCAATCCATACCTAGGATGACATCAAAGTCTCGAATGGCAAGCACAACCAACTGGGCAGGGAGTACATGACCCTCAATGGTCAAGGGAACATTCCTCAAGCAGTTATAAGATATCATATAGTCTCTAGAAGGAACCTCCACCATCAAACCATCAGATAACTCAACAACGGGCGCAGAAAGGATATCTAAGAACTGCTCAGAAATAAAAGAATGCGAAGCACCTGAATCAATCAATACGTGTGCAGAGTTCCCAAGGACAGAAAGTGTACCTTCCACCAAGTTGGACGTGCGAGCCTCCCTCATGGTGATAGCTAGCACTCTCCCCTGGGTCCTCGGCTTCTTCTGCTCTCCTGAACCATGTCCTTGATCATGCCCCTGCGGGCACTGCCTCGCCAAGTGGCCTTGCTGGCCGCAAGTAAAACATCTCCTGGGAAGAGTGGGACACTGAGTCCCACCATGGGCACCCCCACAGTGCTGACAGACTGCCGGAAGCCTCTGAGCTGGCCCCTGCGGTGCACTGGATACAGACTGACTTTGCTGACCCTGCCCGGGCCTGTTGCTGCCGCTACTGCCACTACTGCTGCCACCACCCCTGAAGAATCTCCTGAATCGGGAGCCGAGTGACGACGATCCCGATCCAGCAGAAGGGGCCACTGCCGCTGCCTTACCCCTGCCACGAACTGGGCTCTGAGCAGCCAGTCCTCTTTCTCGGGCCGACTGGCTCTGCTGAGCCTCCACTACTGCCGCACATCTAACCGCAGAAGCCAGATCCGTGCAACAGTGGGACGCCACAAAGTTCCTCAAACTGAGCCTCAGTCCGTCCACGAATCTCTCAGTACGACGCTCCTCGTCCCCAGATATGAAAGGCACGAACCGACCTAGCGAAACAAACTTCGCCTGGTACTCAAGTACTGTCATGCTCCCCTGCGTCAGATCCATGAACTCCCTCTCCTTGGCCCTCTGGACGTGTCTAGGGAAATACTGTGCGTTGAACTCCTTAACAAATGTCTCCCATGGAATTTCCCTAAGACTCCTGTCCTCGTAGGACAAACTCTTCAAGGTAGTCCACCAGTCATAGGCGCTATCCTTCAGCATGAAGGTAGCTAATGGGGTCCGCTCTACTGCAGCACAATCCATGGTGTCAAAAGTCTTCTCTATCTCTCTAAGCCAGTGGATGGCCTCGTCAGGGTCGGGACGACCGGTGAAGTGAGGTGGGCTCAGCTTCAGAAACCTCTCAAGTGCAGCTGTGGACCCTCCCCGCGCACTGGAACTCTCACTAGGGTCTCTTGTCTGATAACGAGCCATAGTGTCCATCATCGCCTCCATGAACTGCTCAACACTCGGCCTTCCGGCCTCGGACCCACTAGGGACATCTCCCTGCTCTCGAATAACTGGCATCGTCCTTCTGGGAGCCATCTACTCGCCTACAATTACAAAATCAAAAAGTTCTAATTAGATTCCTAAAGCCTATGCTACCACCGTGCCTGTACGGGATAATGTATTTATTTGCCGAATTTATGATATTTAACCTAGTTATTTATTTATCTGCCAAACCGTATGCTCTGATACCAACTGTAACGACCCGCCACCCTATAATCGGGGATCCGATTACTAAATGGGTACCGAATCATTAATTTGGAACCAAACCAGGATCTAATCAAGTCTGGGAGATAAATAATAAACTAAGCTAAACATTCACATCGCATTGAACTGAAATAAATGTGCAGGAATTAAAATTATTACAATGCGACTCGATACAACAAATAATTACATATTCCAACAGAAAGGAAATAATTAAACGTACAGGCCAGAAATAAAATCACAACTACGTCGGGGCATACCCCGGAACAACTGCTGACGGTGCTCAACTCACGGCCGCACTCTGCTCGCTAGGTCTGCTGAGAGTCCTCACCTGAAAACCGCAGGAGGGGTGAGTCTCAAAGACAAGACTCAGTAGGGATCCTTCGATCCCCACAGCCCACGCACACACCCACAATTGCAAGGTACAGCTAACGGAAAAGGTGATAAGCACACGAGGTACAATTCCTAATTCTTAACGTGAAATTACATGCAATCGTATTATATCAAACATGCATATATTAAACCAGCCGACAAGGAAACCAACAACTGTCGTCTCGATAAACCTCGCTAACCACACAACAACGGTGGAAAAAACCTCGACCCGCTGAGACCAAACAGTAACCCCTCGGATAGCACGCTAGCTACTCCGGCCCAACCGGCTCAGGTGGCTACTCCTTCCCTCAGCATGAGTGACTCTCCGAATGTACCACTCCGACACCGGTACTAGCTGACCCCGGGGTTCACCAGGTGACCCTCTCTCACTAGGCGTCACCCTGCCCACGCCCCCACCGGCGCTGTGCTCACGCCCCCACCAGCACAGGGTGATAAAGTGCTACAATGTCACTCCAGGTCCACAGTAACTCAAAACCCAACACAGTGCGATCTGGTCACGTGAAAAGTCCGCGATCGCATAACATACATATAGAACCATCTGATTATGAAGAATCCATCTCTATCGGTACACTAAAGCATGCATTAACCATCTATCTAACAGTATAAACACGTTTTACTGGCATGAATTAGTGATGTTCTGTCTTGAATCGCGTCGCCCAAGGCCGGCGCCATTCAAGCTCCAAGTACAGGTTCATGTGAAACAGTCTTCAGAATCAGGCCTAAAAGGCGTCGACATCCTCAGACGCCATTCAACACAGAAATCCGAAAATTCCAAGGCCCTTACTCAGGGGATTTCTGCCTTTAAAAGGCGTCATGGTTAACCGACGTCATTCGAAAACGCGTCGTTCACCCATGACGTCTTTTAATCCCAGAATCCCCGAACCGGCAGACTCTCTGTCAGGCGATTCCTGTCTAAAAGGCGTCGTGATGGCTCGACGCCCTTCAAAAAGGCGTCGTCCATGCACGACGTGTTTTAGCCCCAGGAACCAGAGTCGCCTGAGCCCGAGGGCTCCCATTCTAACCCCAAACATCCCAAAATTCACCCAAAAACGGAGAGAAAAGAAGAGAGATACTATCCGTAGGCAACACATTCATGGAAATCCCCCATGTTATCAAAAGAACTCCTAAGCATGCTCATTCTACCCCCCAAAACCAAAGATCCAAACAAGCTTAAACGGGGTAAACATGGCCTAAATCACAATACCAAGGGGAACCGTCACCCTACAGGACACTTGAACGCCTCCAAGCTTCAAACCGTCCACCTGACTCGCCCCACGCCGCCGCCGGTACCGCCGTGGTCGTCCTTGCTCCTCCGTGACGTCGGCCGCCGTCCGGAGAGTAGAACGCCGCAGTGGAAGTGGAGGTGGTAGTGGTAGGAGCTAGGTAGAGGATGGAGTGGAGGGAGAGATGACACGGTGGGAGGAGGAAGGAGTCGCCGCCGAGTTCGCCGGAGGGGAAAGAGAGGAAGAGAGGAGAAAATGAGGGAAAGAAGGAGGGATCGCGGGGTTAACCAGAGACTGGCTAAAACGCGTCGACATCCACGGACGCCATTCAGTTGATTTGACGGCTGTTCTGACAAGACTCTGAAACGCGTCGTTCAAGGCAGACGTCGTTCAGATGACATGTCAGGGCCGTACTCTGACAATCCCAGAGTCGCAGTCTGAAAGGCGTCGACACACGTGGACGCCGTTCAGGTGACAAGACAGGGCCGTACCCTCGCGGCCCGAAACCAGTCCACGTGGCCCCCACGTGGCGGAACTTGAAATGCGTCAGCGACGGTGGACGCCGTTAAAAACGCGTCCTGATGTCCTGACGCGAATCAACTCAGAACCTCCGCCCTCATAAGGCTAGAACTACAAGGTCCGACCCCGAAAACCGGATCCGAAGGTCACGATCCTTACAATGTCCCCCCCTTAAAAGAATTTCGTCCTCGAAATTGACCGCTTAGAATTAACAAAGTCAAACAGGGATACAAGTTTACAAGGAAACTTACGAAAAGAGGTAAGGGAACTGCTCCCGCATCTCATCCTCTCGCTCCCAGGTTGCCTCACCTCCGGAGCGGTACTGCCAAATCACCTTGAGCAACGGTACAATCTTGTTCCGCAGGAGCTGTTCTCTGCGATCCTCAATACGAACAGGATATTCCGGAAAGGACAGGTCATCAGCGACCTCCAACTCTGAAAATCCAAGACATGGGACGGATCCTGAACATACTTCCTCAGTAAGGAAACATGGAACACATCATGCACCCCTGCAAGACTGGGCGGCAAGGCCAGCTGGTATGCGGTTTCCCCAATCCGAGCAAGGATGGGAAAAGGCCCAATATATCGCGGACTCAGCTTGCCTCACTTCCCGAATCTCATTACACCCTTGGAGGGTGAGACTCGGAGAAACACGTGGTCCCCAACTTCAAACTCAAGCGGTCTCCGTCGGATGTCAGCATAACTCTTCTGCCTACTCTGCGCTGCGATCAACCTCTGCCGAACTAACCTGACAATCTCAGCACACTGCTGTACTAATTCGGGTCCCGCTATCTGCCTTTCACCGATCTCGGACCAACATACAGGAGATCGACACGGTCGCCCATACAAAGCCTCATAAGGCGCCATGCCGATACTGGAATGGTAACTGTTGTTATATGCAAATTCCACTGTGGACAAATACTGATCCCAAGAACCTCCCCAGTCAAGACAACAAGCTCTGAGCATATCTTCCAAGGTCTGAATAGTCCTCTCTGACTGCCCGTCAGTCTCGGGATGGTAGGCTGAGCTGAAAGCCAACTGAGTGCCTAATGCCTGCTGAAAGCTCTTCCAGAATCTGGAAGTAAACCTTGGATCTCGATCTGATACGATAGACAAAGGCACCCCGTGCAGAGAGATGATCCGGTCGACAAATAACTTTGCCAGCTTGCCGACTGACCAGTCCTTCCTAATAGCTAGGAAGTGTGCCGACTTAGTCAGTCGATCCACGATGACCCAGATGGCATCTCTCCTGCTAGGGGATGTAGGCAATCCCATCACGAAGTCCATCGTCACATGCTCCCACTTCCACTCTGGAATTGGTAAGGGCTGCAGCAATCCACCAGGTCTCTGATGCTCGGCCTTGACCTGCTGACAAGTCATGCATCTGGCCACATATTCAGCCACATCTTTCTTCATACCGGGCCACCAGAAGTGCCTCCTCAAACAATGATACATCTTTGTCGTCCCCGGATGCACTGCATACCTCGAACGGTGCGCCTCATCAAGAACACATCTGCGCACGGCCTCCTCAGTCGGAACATAAAGTCTACCTCTGAACCTGACCGTACCGTCGTCCCACAACTCCACCTCTGACCTCTGGAGAATCTGTGGTAGCTCAACATCTGCCCTCTGAGCCTCAATTACTGCATGATACACAGCTGGTCTCACAGTCAAACTGACCAGCACGGCTCTGACATCTTTACGTGGAACCCTAAAGGAAGATTCCACCACCAGCTCAAATAATTTCCACTCCTGAATCATGAGGTATGACATGACCGTCTTCCGACTCAAGGCGTCTGACACTACATTTGCCTTGCCCGGATGATAAGAAAGGTCCAAGTCATAATCTTTAATGAACTCCATCCACCTTCGCTGCCTCAGATTCAGGTCCCTCTGAGTAAGCACATATTTCAAACTCTTGTGATCCGTAAAAACCTGGAATTTCTCCCCATATAAATAATGCCTCCAGATCTTGAGTGCAAATACCACAGCCGCTAGCTCCAAATCATGAGTAGGATAGTTCTCTTCATGCTTCTTCAGCTGCCGAGAAGCATAAGCCACTACCCTGCCATGCTGCATTAGAACTACGCCCAAACCTCGACGGGACACATCAGAGTAAACCACAAATCCACCTGATCCAGATGGAAGCACTAGCACAGGGGCTGACGTGAGACGGGTCTTCAATTCAATAAAACTATGCTCACAATCCTCGGTCCACACAAAGCGAACTCCTTTTCGAGTCAACCTCGACAAAGGGGCCGCTATCGAAGAAAATCCCTGAACAAACCGCCTGTAATAACCGGCAAGCCCCAGAAAGCTCCTGATTTCAGTCACTGAAGTCGGCCTGTTCCAATCCATCACCGCCTCGATCTTGGCTGGATCCACTGCGATACCATTGCCGGAAATAACATGTCCAAGGAAATGCATCTCGTCTAGCCAAAACTCACATTTGCTAAACTTGGCATAAAGTTGGTGTTCCCTTAGGACCTGCAACACTGCCCGAAGATGGGTGGCATGCTCTTCCTCAGAAGAAGAATAGATCAGAATATCATCAATAAACACAACCACAAACTGATCCAAGTAAGTCCTGAAGACTCGGTTCATCAGCTCCATAAAGGCCGCCGGAGCATTGGTCAAGCCAAAGGGCATAACCAAAAACTCATAATGTCCATACCGAGTTCTGAAGGCCGTCTTGCTAACATCAACATCCCGGATCCTCATCTGATAATATCCGGATCTCAAGTCGATCTTGGAAAATACCCTCGCGGACTGCAGCTGATCCATCAAATCATCAATTCTTGGAAGTGGGTACTTATTCTTTATCGTTATCTGGTTCAGCTGCCTATAGGCAATGCACAACCTCAGAGAACCATCTTTCTTTCTAACGAACAGGACTGGAGCACCCCATGGAGATGTACTGGGGCGAATGAAACCCTTATTCAGCAGATCCTGCAACTGTGCCTTTAACTCAGCGAGTTCGGCTGGCGCCATCCGATACGGGGCCTTAGACAGGGGCGCCGTACCTGGTGCAAGCTCGATGGTAAATTCGACCTCTCACTGAGGAGGAAGGCCAGGCAGCTCCTCAGGAAAAACATCTATAAACTCACATACTACAGGTACCTCCCCAGGGCTGAGACTATCCCGGACAACAGAGACAACAACAGAGGCAAGGAAAGCCTCACAGCCACCATCAAGTAACCTCCGTGCCTTAAAGGCAGAAATAAGAATACCTCGGGAAGAAAGCCTAATACCTTGGAAGAAGAAGGTCGGGATGTCCGGAATGGAGAATCGCACCCTCTTCCTGTGGCAGTCCACCTCTGCATAAAAGGCTTCCAACCAATCCATACCCAGGATGACATCAAAGTCTCGAATGGCAAGCACAACCAACTGGGCAGGGAGTACATGACCCTCAATGGTCACGGGAACATTCCTCAAGCAGTTATAAGATATCATATAGTCTCCAGAAGGAACCTCCACCATCAAACCATCAGATAACTCAACAACGGGCGTAGAAAGGATATCTAAGAACTGCTCAGAAATAAAAGAATGCGAAGCACCTGAATCAATCAATACGTGTGCAGAGTTCCCAAGGACAGAAAGTGTACCTTCCACCAAGTTGGACGCGCGAGCCTCCCTCCGGGTGATAGCTAGCACTCTCCCCTGGGTCCTCGGCTTCTTCTGCTCTCCTGAACCATGTCCTTGACCATGCCCCTGCGGGCACTGCCTCGCCAAGTGGCCCTGCTGGCCGCAAGTAAAACATCTCCTGGGAAGAGTGGGACACTGAGTCCCACCATGGGCACCCCCACAGTGCTGACAGACTGCCGGAAGCCTCTGAGCTGGCCCCTGCGGTGCACTGGATACAGACTGACTCTGCTGACCCTGCCCGGGCCTATTACTGCCTCTACTGCCACTACTGCTGCCACCACCCCTGAAGAATCTCCTGAATCGGGAGCCGAGTGACGACGATCCCGATCCAGCAGAAGGGGCCACTGCCGCTGCCATACCCCTGCCACGAACTGGGCTCTGAGCAGCCAGTCCTCTTTCTCGGGCCGACTGGCTCTGCTGAGCCTCCACTGCTGCCGCACATCTAACCGCAGAAGCCAGATCCGTGCAACAGTGGGACGCCACAAAGTTCCTCAAACTGAGCCTCAGTCCGTCCACGAATCTCTCAGTACGACGCTCCTCGTCCCCAGATATGAAAGGCACGAACCGACCTAGCGAAAGAAACTTCGCCTGGTACTCAAGTACTGTCATGCTCCCCTGCGTCAGATCTATGAACTCCCTCTCCTTGGCCCTCTGGACGTGTCTAGGGAAATATTGTGCGTTGAACTCCTTAACAAATGTCTCCTATGGAATTTCCCTAAGACTCCTGTCCTCGTAGGACAAACTCTTCAAGGTAGTCCACCAGTCATAGGCGCTATCCTTCAGCATGAAGGTAGCTAACGGGGTCCGCTCTACTGCAGCACAATCCATGGTGTCAAAAGTCTTCTCTATCTCTCTAAGCCAGTGGATGGCCTCGTCAGGGTCGGGACGACCGGTGAAGTGAGGTGGCCTCAGCTTCAGAAACCTCTCAAGTGCAGCTGTGGACCCTCCCCGCGCACTGGAACTCTCACTAGGGTCTCGTGTCTGATAACGAGCCATAGTGTCCATCATCGCCTCCATGAACTGCTCAACACTCGGCCTTCCGGCCTCGGACCCACTAGGGACATCTCCCTGCTCTCGAATAACTGGCATCCTCCTTCTGGGAGCCATCTACTCGCCTACAATTACAAAATCAAAAAGTTCTAATTAGATTCCTAAAGCCTATGCTACCACCGTGCCTGTACGGGATAATGTATTTATTTGTCGAATTTATGATATTTAACCTAGTTATTTATTTATCTGCCAAACCGTATGCTCTGATACCAACTGTAACGACCCGCCACCCTATAATCGGGGATCCGATTACTAAATGGGTACCGAATCATTAATTTGGAACCAAACCAGGATCTAATCAAGTCTGGGAGATAAATAATAAACTAAGCTAAACATTCACATCGCATTGAACTGAAATAAATGTGCAGGAATTAAAATTATTACAATGCGACTCGATACAACAAATAATTACATATTCCAACAGAAAGGAAATAATTAAACGTACAGGCCAGAAATAAAATCACAACTACGTCGGGGCATACCCCGGAACAACTGCTGACGGTGCTCAACTCACGGCCGCACTCTGCTCGCTAGGTCTGCTGAGAGTCCTCACCTGAAAACCGCAGGAGGGGTGAGTCTCAAAGACAAGACTCAGTAGGGATCCTTCGATCCCCACAGCCCACGCACACACCCACAATTGCAAGGTACAGCTAACGGAAAAGGTGATAAGCACACGAGGTACAATTCCTAATTCTTAACGTGAAATTACATGCAATCGTATTATATCAAACATGCATTTATTAAACCAGCCGACAAGGAAACCTACAACTGTCGTCTCGATAAACCTCGCTAACCACACAACAACGGTGGAAAAAACCTCGACCCGCTGAGACCAAACAGTAACCCCTCGGATAGCACGCTAGCTACTCCGGCCCAACCGGCTCAGGTGGCTACTCCTTCCCTCAGCATGAGTGACTCTCCGAATGTACCACTCCGACACCGGTACTAGCTGACCCCGGGGTTCACCAGGTGACCCTCTCTCACTAGACGTCACCCCGCCCACGCCCCCACAGGCGCTGTGCTCACGCCCCCACCAGCACAGGGTGATAAAGTGCTACAATGTCACTCCAGGTCCACAGTAACTCAAAACCCAACACAGTGCGATCCGGTCACGTGAAAAGTCCGCGATCGCATAACATACATATAGAACCATCCGATTATAAAGAATCCATCTCTATCGGTACACTAAAGCATGCATTAACCATCTATCTAACAGTATAAACACGTTTTACTGGCATGAATTAGTGATGTTCTGTCTTGAATCGCGTCGCCCAAGGCCGGCGCCATTCAAGCTCCAAGTACAGGTTCATGTGAAACAGTCTTCAGAATCAGGCCTAAAAGGCGTCGACACCAGTAGTCGCCTTGTAAAAGGCGTCGACATCCTCAGACGCCATTCAACACAGAAATCCGGAAATTCCAAGGCCCTTTCTCAGGGGATTTCTGCCTTTAAAAGGCGTCATGGTTAACCGACGTCATTCGAAAACGCGTCGTTCACCCATGACGTCTTTTAATCCCAGAATCCCCGAACCGGCAGACTCTCTGTCAGGCGATTCCTGTCTAAAAGGCGTCGTGATGGCTTGACGCCCTTCAAAAAGGCGTCGTCCATGCACGACGTGTTTTAGCCCCAGGAACCAGAGTCGCCTGAGCCCGAGGGCTCCCATTCTAACCCCAAACATCCCAAAATTCACCCAAAAACGGAGAGAAAAGAAGAGAGATACTATCCGTAGGCAACACATTCATGGAAATCCCCCATGTTATCAAAAGAACTCCTAAGCATGCTCATTCTACCCCCCAAAACCAAAGATCCAAACAAGCTTAAACGGGGTAAACATGGCCTAAATCACAATACCAAGGGGACCGTCACCCTACAGGACACTTGAACGCCTCCGAGCTTCAAACCGTCCACCCGACTCGCCCCACGCCGCCGCCGGTACCGCCGTGGTCGTCCTTGCTCCTCCGTGACGTCGGCCGCCGTCCGGAGAGTAGAACGCCGCAGTGGAAGTGGAGGTGGTAGTGGTAGGAGCTAGGTAGAGGATGGAGTGGAGGGAGAGATACCACGGTGGGAGGAGGAAGGAGTCGCCGCCGAGTTCGCCGGAGGGGAAAGAGAGGAAGAGAGGAGAAAATGAGGGAAAGAAGGAGGGCTCGCGGGGTTAACCAGAGACTGGCTAAAACGCGTCGACATCTACGGACGCCATTCAGTTGATTTGACGGCTGTTCTGACAAGACTCTGAAACGCGTCGTTCAAGGCAGACGCCGTTCAGATGATATGTCAGGGCTGTACTCTGACAATCCCAGAGTCGCAGTCTGAAAGGCGTCGACACACGTGGACGCCGTTCAGGTGACAAGACAGGGCCGTACCCTCGCGGCCCGAAACCAGTCCACGTGGACCCCACGTGGCGGAACTTGAAATGCGTCAGCGACGGTGGACACCGTTAAAAACGCGTCCTGATGTCCTGACGCGAATCAACTCAGAACCTCCGCCCTCATAAGGCTAGAACTACAAGGTCCGACCCCGAAAACCGGATCCGAAGGTCACGATCCTTACACATTCGCTCTCGGTACTTAGAGAGAGAATGCTCTAGGAAGGATGCGCGGAAGTCCCTGGCCAGGGCGGACGATAATATCGGGAAAGGAGTTTTCCGATATTAATCAGCGGCATCCAATCCAAGTGAGTCGACCGGTTAGGGTTTGACAGCTCGCCATACCCTGAGTTGACTCGAGAGCATTGTACGAATGAAGGATTATATCCACGCGGTAACTATCGACGGAAAGGTTCCAAGAGTGGGTTACTTAACCCCAAATACCTTCAGGGTTCACGCGGTGTTGCTTGGCACCCAACGTGATCGGAGGACCGGTCGAATTCGATGTGCGACATCAATTCGATTGATTAATTGATTAATAAAGGGTTATTAATTAATTAATAAAGCCAGTGAGGAGTCACTGGGCTTACTGGGTCATTAACTGGACTGGTACTTGGGCCTAGAGGGTCACACGCAAATGATTCTCAAGGCGATGGATAAATAAGTGGGTTTTATACAAACCGGGGGTTTTTGTGAAAAACCGCGCGGTTAGTATAAAACATAGCGAACGGGCTGAGCAGGCCAAGCTGCTGCTAACCCTGGCCGCCCCTCCTCAGTTTATGTCTTCCTTTGGAGTCCAAGCAGATCCAGATCTGCTCCGCCGCTTCTCCGAATCCCGTTCGACGGGAAATCGTCCGCGCACTGCGGCGATCATTGCGGCGACCAGCAGAGGCTTCGCGGGCTGCGAAGAACGACGAACTCGAGGATATCCGTCGCGGGGAGGATCGCGTAGACTTCGCTAGAGGCCGGGCGCTTGCGCGGCTTGCGGTGTCACACCGACGGAACCGAACGGCTGTGCATTCGAATCCGCACACGGTGAGAACTTCGATAATCCGATTATCGTATTTTAGTTCTTCGAAACGGGAAACGGATCGCTGTAAAATTTTGTTTTTCCGCTGCGTGAGCGATCCGGAGAAACCGAGAAAACCCAACACGTGGCACAACAGAAAACGGACCTAAATGGCGTCTACATAGACAGACGTCTTTTGAAAGACGTCGAGCAGTGCAGACGTCATTCAGTCGGCAATCTCAAGACCCCTCAGGGTCCAAACCAGGTGATCCGGCCCGAGCCCGACCCGAATACTGAACCCAAAATCTCAGTCCTTACAGTCCTAGATGAGGCGCACCGTTCTAGAAATGTAGTGCATCCTTGAACAACTAAGATGTATCATTGTTTAAGGAGGCACTTTTGGTGGTCTGGTATGAAGAAGGACGTGGCTGATTATGTGGCAAGGTGGCTGACTTGTCAGTAAGTTAAGGCAGAGACCAGAGACCAAGAGGGTTGTTACAACCATTATTGATCGCGGAGTGGAAAAGGGAACATGTGACTATGGACTTTATGGTGGGATTACCTGTGTCACCCGACAGAAGAGACACGATCTAGGTTATTGTTGATCGATTGACCAAGTCGGTGCACTTTCTGTATGGGGTGCTCTTGTTCGTCATGTCAGATCAGGATCTGAGATTTACTTCTAGGTTCTGGAGGAATTTTCAGGAGGCCTTGGGTACACAGTTTGTAACGACCCGCCATCCTATGACCGGAGACCCGGTCACTAAATGGATGTCGGCCCATTAACTGCGGGTTCACACCCGGATCTCACACAACACGTCTGGAGGAGTAAGTGCTAAACAAGGCTAAATATAACAATCACACGGACTACAAGGTAAGCAAGTGCGCAGGAAGGAAAAATAACAATGTCCGTATACAGTCCAACAATAATTACATGTCCAACAATTAAATAAGTACAGGCAGAAGGAAGTACAACAACATCGGGGCATACCCCGGAACTAACACAGCTGCTGGTCCGCACACCAAGGAGACTCCACGCTACCGCTCGCCTCGAGGTCCACACCTGAAACCGCAGGGAGTGAGCCACACCAGAATTGAGCTCAGTAGGGATCATCCGATCCCCTGCCTCCCACTCACACACCCACAAGTGCAACAACAGGGATATATGGCAATTAAGTAAAGCAGTAAACATAGCACCCAAATCTGATATGAAACGTACGATAAGCAATGTAGCAAGAACCATTCTAAGCAACCCGAAGAACCCAACACAGAGTCACGTCTCATAGCCAAAGTCCACGAAGCGACTGAACCACACTGTCGACCGAAGTCAAACGTCGCCACCCAACACTACCACCACTGCTCACGCCTGTACACCCCTACAGTGTTCCGGGGCACTGTAGGGTGAGGCAGTGAGTCAAACTAGGACTAGCTGGGACCAGTGTACCGCCACTGCCCAGCTACGTGTGCACACAAGCAGTCTAGACTACTGTCCTACCGACCGGATTGCCTCCACGCTAGGCCTCAGCGCTTCAGGAGGGCCCTGGGGACCGGCGAACCCCCGTCAAGCCGAAGCTACAGGAACTACCCACAACCCTAACCTCCCGGGCTGCGTCAGGCCAAAGGGCTAAGGGTACCACTCGTAACCTTGATCAAAGGTCACATCAGGCCCAATGGCTAAAGGGTAAACCAACTCCCACCAGTATCACAACCAGCTCCACAGCAAGAAACACACCGGAAGCTGTCATGACGAACAGGGAAACCCCGACCCGCTGAGGACAAACAGCGACCCCTCGGATAGCATACCGGCTACTCCGGCCCGTCGGGCTCAAGGCGATCCTGCTTCCCTCAGCCAAAGGTAAAGCACACATGTACCCCTTCTCACCGGTACAACACACAGACATCATGACCCTGTCCCCATCGGTCCATGGTGACAAACGTAAACCACAATTATTCCGATCCACATTCGCATAACACAACCATACATATAACATGATTCCATTCGCACGGTAAACCTCAGTCTCAGTATATAGCTAAAGCACATACACACACACACACACACAGGTGATGCAATTTCACTCACGCAGAAGTCCTCCGTCTCAGTATACAACCCAAAGCATGCATTTGAACCATCCCACCGTGAAACACGCATGAGATAACAGAATTAAAGCATTCCTGTCTTGAATCGCGTCGACCTAAGTCGACGCCATACAAGATCCTCAGACAGGTTTATTAAAAGACAGATTATGTAACGACCCGCCATCCTATGACCGGAGACCCGGTCACTAAACGGATGTCGGCCCATTAACTGCGGGTTCACACCCGGATCTCACACAACACGTCTGGAGGAGTAAGTGCTAAACAAGGCTAAATATAACAATCGCACGGACTACTAAGGTAAACGAGTGCGCAGAAAGGGAAATATCAGAGTCCGTATACAGTCCAACAATAATTACATGTCCAACAAATTAAATATGTACAGGCAGAAGGAAAGTACAACAACATCGGGGCATACCCCGGGACTAAGACAGCTGCTGGTCCGCACACCAAGAAGACACCACGCCTCCGCTCGCCTCGAAGTCCGCACCTGAAACCGCAGGGAGTGAGCCACACCAGAAATGGGCTCAGTAGGGATCATCCGATCCCCTGCCTCCCACTCACACACCCACAAGTGTAACAACAGGAATATATGGCAATTTAAGTAAAGCAGTAAACACAGCACCCAACTCTGATATGAAACGCACGGTAAGCAGTGTAACAAGAACCATTCTAAGTAATCTGAAGAACCTAACACAGAGCCACGACTCACAGTCAAAGTCCACGAAGCGACTAAACCACATTGTCGACCGAAGTCGAACGTCGCCTCCCAACACTACCACCACTACTCACGCCTGTCCACCCCTACAGTGTTCCGGGGCACTGTAGGGTGAGGCAGTGAGTCAAATTAGGACTAGCTGGACTCAGTGTACCGCCACTGCCAGCTACGTGTGCACACAAGCAGTCTAGACTACTGTCCTACCACCGGATTGCCTCCACGCTAGGCCTCAGCGCTTCAGGAGGGCCCTGGGGACCGGCGAACCCCCGTCAAGCCGAAGCTACAGGAACTACCCACAAACCCAACTCTCCCGGGCTGCGTCAGGCCAAGGGCTATAGGTACCACTCGTAACCTTGATCAAAGGTCACATCAGGCCCACTGGCTAAAGGGTAAACCAACTCCCACCAGAAACACCACCAGCTCCACAGCAAGAAACACGCCAGAAGCTGTCACGACAACCAAGGGAAACCCCGACCCGCTGAGACCAAACAGCAACCCCTCGGATAGCACACCAGCTACTCCGGCCCGACGGCTCAAGGTGGTTCTGCTTGTCTCAGCCAAGGGTAAAACACAACAAGCACCACTCCACAGACACCATGACCCTGTCCCCATCGGTCCATGGTGACAACGTAAACCACAGATAACACGATCCACATTCGCATAACACAAACACACATATAATCATGATTCCCTTTGCACAGTAAACCTCAGTCTCAGTATATAGTTAAAGCACGCACGCGCACACACACACACACAGGTGATGTAATTCCACTCCCGCAGTAGTCCCCGTCTCAATATACAACCCACAGCATGCAATAGGACCATCCCACCGTGAAACATGCATGAATATAACAGCATTAAGCATTCCTGTCTTGAATCGTGTCGACTGAGGTCGACGCCATTCAAGACCCTTAGACAGGTTTATTAAAAGCCACATTATCTCTTAAAACGCGTCCACCGTTGAAGTCGCCTTTTAAAACGCGTCTGGGTGTCCCGACGCCATTCAACCCAGAAATCCAGATTTAGAACCCTTAAACGGGGCATTTCCTGCCTAAATGGCGTCATGGTGACCCGACGTCCTTCTAAAAGGCGTCGTCCATCCATGACGTCATTTATCGCAGAACCCCAAACTCAGGAAACCTCGCACAGGGAGGTTTCTGCCCTAAAACGCGTCGTACGGACCCGACGTCTTTAGAAAAGGCGTCGACCAGGTACGACGCTATTTAGCGCCAGAAACCAGGTTTCCTGGTTCAACCCGAGGGCTTCACCCTTGAACCCCGGGCACCCCGAAAAGCCCAAAACCAAAGGGGGAAGAAGAGAAGCTCAATCACATAATTATGCTACGAAGCCACGATCACAACACCGCTATTCCCACATGGAATCTCCCCTTAAGCATGCTCAATCTATCCCCCAAACACCACGTTACGCCGAGAATCACACGAACATCACAAGCAAGGTTCGTCCCCCTACCGGTTCTCGAACTCCGCCAAGCTCCGTGCCGCCGTCCCGCCGCACCGCACACCGCCGCCCCGGTACCCTCGAGGACGCCGCCACTCCGCCGGGACGTCGGCCGCCGTCCGGAGAATGGAACGCCGCGAAGGAAGTGGTGGACGTAGAGGTGAGATGTAAGGAAGCTATGGAGTGGTTGGAAGAGGAAGAAGAGGGAGGGAAAGGGAGGAAGAGCGTCTGAGGGGGCGGAGGAGGTGAGGAGAGAGAGTGTGAAGGTGAGAATGAGGGAAAGAAGGGGAGGCTCGCGGGGTCAACCAGAATCCCGCTAAAATGCGTCGATCGAGGCAGACGCCATTCAGTCTGACAGGACGGCCGTACCGACACCGGTCTGAAACGCGTCGCCCACCGCGGACGCCGTTCAGACGACAAGACAGGCCGTACTGACAACGCTCTGGCGCCGTACCCTGACACCGCAGGTGTCGCAGTCTGAAACGCGTCGACCGAGCTGGACGCCGTTCAGACAAATCTGACAGGGGCCGTACTCTCGCGGCCCGAAACCCGCCCACGTGGCGCAACAACCAACAAACCTAAATGGCGTCCACACAACCTGACGCCTTTTGAAAGGCGTCGAGCAGTGCTTACGCCATTCAGCCAGCAATCTCAAGACCCCTCCAGGGTCCAAACCAGGGGATCCGGCCCGAACCCGACCCGAATACAGAACCCGAAATCTCAGTCATTACAATCTCCCCCCCTTAAAAGAATTTCGTCCTCGAAATTTGCAACGCTCAATGCTCAACTCGGCTAACCCACACATGCCGACAAACACCAATAACAACAATCAATCTCACCAATCACACCCACAAGGCTCCACATAATTAGCCAATCACATCACATCAAGCTAGCCAAGATTCTCAATTCTGACAAGAGCTGATAGATTAAAACAATCATACATTAACAAGGCACAAATTACAAAACCGATTTCTCCACCATCCCGAATACATGCAAGTGCCATACGAGACCACAACCATTTCTAAACAAGACAAGATAAAAGTGCTCATCTAGCACAACCTCTCGAATATCCACAAAGAGACGTGAGTCCAATCACTCCCCGAACACCTACTCGCCGCTCGGTCCCTGACCTGCCTTGTTCTTCTGGGGACAGTTCCTCGCGAGATGTCCCTTCCTACCACAGGCAAAACAACTACCAGTGATCAAGGGACATATCCTGTTGCCATGAAACCTGCCACAGCGGGGACAACGATCCGCAGTGTCCCGCCTCGCCTCCTGCTGCCAGCCATCCTCTGTCTCCATCTGCTGAACCGAACCATCCTCTTCCTCATAAGGCGCCTCCTGAAACTCGACCTCGAACGAACTCGTACCGCCTGCCGAGAAGGCCGCTGATCTATCCCCGCTAGGCTGCTTCTCTCGTGCTGAATGCTCCGATTCCCTCGCCGTGTGTTGGAACTGAATCTCCACTGCTGCTGCGCGCTGAACTGCTGATGCCAAATCCCTACAACAATGGGCCGCTACAAACTCTCTCAGATCATACCGAAGTCCATCCACAAATTTCTCCGTCCTGAGGTCCTCACGCTCGGATATGTCTGGAGCAAACCTTCCCAGGGCCACAAATTTCATCTGATAGTCTAGAACTGACATATCACCCTGCACCAATTCCATAAACTCCCTTTCCTTAGCCCTGCGAACATGCCTCGGAAGGTACTGCCCACTAAACTCTCTCACAAAGCCTTCCCAAGGAATCTCCCTCAAAGACCTATCTGGAAACATCAACCCCTTGATGGTAACCCACCAATCATAAGCATCGCCCTTCAGTAAGTAGGTTGCCAACAAGGTCTTGTCACTCTCAGCACATTCTAGAACATCAAACACCTTCTCCACTTCCTTAATCCACTGAGCTGCCGTATCTGGAACAGGTTGACCCGTGAAAGAAGGGGGCTTCAGCTTCAAGAACCGTTCCACCACCGTAGAATGGCCACCTCGGGAACTGAACCCCTCAGTTCCATCCCTCTGCTGATATCTAGCCATAGCCCCAATCATGGCTTCCATGAAACGTTCCACATCATGACCTTCTGCCCTCAAACCACCACCATCTGCTCTCGCACCCCGAGCCACCGGAGCTCTCCGCTTCGGCGCCATCGCTGCTCCACAACATGCAAATCGGACCAAAACACGTCAAATCCTATCAATCTACACCAGCAGCCATCGCCTGTACAGACTCGCACTTATTGTTGGACTATAATATCTAACCCAGTTTATCACATACTCGACCAGACTGAGCTCTGATACCATCTGTAACGACCCGCCATCCTATGACCGGAGACCCGGTCACTAAACGGATGTCGGCCCATTAACTGCGGGTTCACACCCGGATCTCACACAACACGTCTGGAGGAGTAAGTGCTAAACAAGGCTAAATATAACAATCGCACGGACTACAAAGGTAAACGAGTGCGCAGAAAGGGAAATATCAGAGTCCGTATACAGTCCAACAATAATTACATGTCCAACAAATTAAATATGTACAGGCAGAAGGAAAGTACAACAACATCGGGGCATACCCCGGGACTAAGACAGCTGCTGGTCCGCACACCAAGAAGACACCACGCCTCCGCTCGCCTCGAAGTCCGCACCTGAAACCGCAGGGAGTGAGCCACACCAGAAATGGGCTCAGTAGGGATCATCCGATCCCCTGCCTCCCACTCACACACCCACAAGTGTAACAACAGGAATATATGGCAATTTAAGTAAAGCAGTAAACACAGCACCCAACTCTGATATGAAACGCACGGTAAGCAGTGTAACAAGAACCATTCTAAGTAATCTGAAGAACCTAACACAGAGCCACGACTCACAGTCAAAGTCCACGAAGCGACTAAACCACATTGTCGACCGAAGTCGAACGTCGCCTCCCAACACTACCACCACTACTCACGCCTGTCCACCCCTACAGTGTTCCGAGGCACTGTAGGGTGAGGCAGTGAGTCAAACTAGGACTAGCTGGACTCAGTGTACCGCCACTGCCAGCTACGTGTGCACACAAGCAGTCTAGACTACTGTCCTACCACCGGATTGCCTCCACGCTAGGCCTCAGCGCTTCAGGAGGGCCCTGGGGACCGGCGAACCCCCGTCAAGCCGAAGCTACAGGAACTACCCACAAACCCAACTCTCCCGGGCTGCGTCAGGCCAAGGGCTATAGGTACCACTCGTAACCTTGATCAAAGGTCACATCAGGCCCACTGGCTAAAGGGTAAACCAACTCCCACCAGAAACACCACCAGCTCCACAGCAAGAAACACGCCAGAAGCTGTCACGACAACCAAGGGAAACCCCGACCCGCTGAGACCAAACAGCAACCCCTCGGATAGCACACCAGCTACTCCGGCCCGACGGCTCAAGGTGGTTCTGCTTGTCTCAGCCAAGGGTAAAACACAACAAGCACCACTCCACAGACACCATGACCCTGTCCCCATCGGTCCTTGGTGACAACGTAAACCACAGATAACACGATCCACATTCGCATAACACAAACACACATATAATCATGATTCCATTTGCACAGTAAACCTCAGTCTCAGTATATAGTTAAAGCACGCACGCGCACACACACACACACAGGTGATGTAATTCCACTCACGCAGAAGTCACCGTCTCAATATACAACTCACAGCATGCAATAGGACCATCCCACCGTGAAACATGCATGAATATAACAGCATTAAGCATTCCTGTCTTGAATCGCGTCGACCGAGGTCGACGCCATTCAAGACCCTTAGACAGGTTTATTAAAAGCCACATTATCTCTTAAAACGCGTCCACCGTTGAAGTCGCCTTTTAAAACGCGTCTGGGTGTCCCGACGCCATTCAACCCAGAAATCCAGATTTAGAAACCTTAAACGGGGCATTTCCTGCCTAAATGGCGTCATGATGGCCCGACGTCCTTCTAAAAGGCGTCGTCCATCCATGACGTCATTTAGTGCAGAACCCTAAACTCAGGAAACCTCGCACAGGGAGGTTTCTGCCCTAAAACGCGTCGTACGGACCCGACGTCTTTAGAAAAGGCGTCGACCAGGTACGACGCTATTTAGCGCCAGAAACCAGGTTTCCTGGTTCAACCCGAGGGCTTCACCCTTGAACCCCGCGCACCCCGAAAAGCCCAAAACCAAAGGGGGAAGAAGAGAAGCTCAATCACATAATTATGCTACGAAGCCACGATCACAACACCGCTATTCCCACATGGAATCTCCCCTTAAGCATGCTCAATCTATCCCCCAAACACCACGTTACGCCGAGAATCACACGAACATCACAAGCAAGGTTCGTCCCCCTACCGGTTCTCGAACTCCGCCAAGCTCCGTGCCGCCGTCCCGCCGCACCGCACACCGCCGCCGGTACCCTCGAGGACGCCGCCACTCCGCCGGGACGTCGACCGCCGTCCTGAGAATGGAACGCCGCGAAGGAAGTGGTGGAGGTAGAGGTGAGATGTAAGGAAGCTATGGAGTGGTTGGAAGAGGAAGAAGAGGGAGGGAAAGGGAGGAAGAGCGTCGGAGGGGGCGGAGGAGGTGAGGAGAGAGAGTGTGAAGGTGAGAATGAGGGAAAGAAGGGGAGGCTCGCGGGGTCAACCAGAATCCCGCTAAAACGCGTCGATCGAGGCAGACGCCATTCAGTCTGACAGGACGGCCGTACCGACACCGGTCTGAAACGCGTCGCCCACCGCGGACGCCGTTCAGACGACAAGACAGGCCGTACTGACAACGCTCTGGCGCCGTACCCTGACACCGCTGGTGTCGCAGTCTGAAACGCGTCGACCGAGCTGGACGCCGTTCAGACAAATCTGACAGGGGCCGTACTCTCGCGGCCCGAAACCCGCCCACGTGGCGCAACAACCAACAAACCTAAATGGCGTCCACACAACCTGACGCCTTTTGAAAGGCGTCGAGCAGTGCTGACGCCATTCAGCCAGCAATCTCAAGACCCCTCCAGGGTCCAAACCAGGGGATCCGGCCCGAACCCGACCCGAATACAGAACCCGAAATCTCAGTCATTACAGATTATCTCTTAAAACGCGTCCACCAGTAAAGCCGCCGTTTAAAACGCGTCAGGGTCGCCAGACGCCATTCAACCCAGAAATCCAGATTGCAGAACCCTTAAACGGGGGCATTTCCTGCCTAAATGGCGTCATGATGGCCCGACGTCCTTCTGAAAGGCGTCGTCCATCCATGACGTCATTTAGCGCAGAACCCCTAACTCAGGAAACCTCGTACAGGGAGGTTTCTGCCCTAAAACGCGTCGTACTGACCAGACGTCTTTCGGAAAGGCGTCGACCAGGCACGACGCCATTTAGCGCCAGAAACCAGGTTTCCTGGTTCAACCCGAGGGTCTCACCCTTGAACCCCAAGCACCCCGAAAAGCCCCAAAACCAAAAGGGGGAAGATGAGAACGTCAAGCACCACGATCATGCTATGAAACCACGTCCACAAACACCGCCATTCCCACAAGGAATCCCCCTAAACATGGTCAATCTAACCCCAAACACGCCACATCACGCCAAGAAGCAAACGAGCACACATGCAAGGTTTCGTCCCCCTACCGGTTCTTGAACTCCGCCAAGCTCCGTGTCGCCGTCCCGCCGCACCGCACACCGCCGCCGGTACCCTCGAGGACGCCGCCACTCCGCCGGGACGTCGGCCGCCGTCCGGAGAGTGGAACACCGCGAAGGAAGTGGTGGAGGTAGAGGTGAGAGGTAAGGTGGTGTTGGAGTGGTGGAAGAGGAAGAAGAGGAAGGGAAAGGGAAGAAGAGCGTCGGAGAGGGCGGAGAGAGTGAAGAGAGAGAGAGTGAAGGCGAGAATGAGGGAAAGAAGGGAAGGCTCGCGGGGTCAACCTGAATCCTGCTAAAACGCGTTGATCGAGGCAGACGCCTATCAGTCTGACAGGACGGCTGTACTGACAGCGGTCTGAAACGCGTCGCCCACCGTGGACGTCATTCAGACGATAGGACAGGCCGTACTGACAACGCTCTGGCGCCGCACCCTGACATCGCAGAGGACACAGTCTGAATCGCGTCGACCAAGCACGACGCCGTTCAGATGATGTGACCGGGGCCGTACTCTCGCGGCCCGAAACCCGCCCACGTGGCGCAACAACCTGCAGACCTAAATGGCGTCCACACAACCTGACGCCTTTTGAAAGGCGTCGAGCAGTGCTGACGCCATTCAGCCAGGAATCTCAAGACCCCTCACAGGGTCCAAACCAAGGGATCCGACCCGAAAACAGAACCCGAAATTTCAGTCCTTACACAATTACCCTTCAGCTTGGCTTACCATCCCGAGACTGATGGGCAATCAGAGAGGACCATTTAGACACTGGAGGATATGCTCAGGGCATGTTGTCTAGATTAGGGTGGTTCTTGGGAACATCATTTGTCTACAATGGAGTTTGCTTACAACAACAGTTATCATTCTAGTATTGGCATGGCGCCATATCAGGCATTGTACGGGCGACCGTGTCGATCTCCTGTGAATTGGTTTGAGATTGGCGAGAGCAGATAGCAGGGCTAGAGTTGGTACAACAGTGTGCTGAGGTTGCCAGAGTAGTGCAACAGAAGTTGACTACAGCTCAGAGCAGGTAAAAGAGTTATGCAGATATCCGTAAGAGACCACTTTAGTTCGAGGTTGGGGACTATGTATTTCTCTGAGTCTCACCCTCCAAGGGTGTGATGGCATTCGGGAAGCGAGGTAAGCTGAGTCCGAGATATATTGGGCATTTTCCCATTCTTGCTCGAATTGGGGAAACAACATATCAGCTAGCCTTGTCACCCAGTCTTGCAGGAGTGCACGACGTGTTCCACGTTTCCTATTGAGGAAGTATGTTCATGATGTTAGTTTAGGTGGCCTACAAGACAATCTAACAATGTAAATCTCGTTCATTATTAATAAAATGGCATAATATTCATTATGTGTAAATCGCGTTAATTATCGTTTCATAATGAAGTCCGTGAATATGTGCTATGGTGATCAGATTATGATGAGATCATACTAATGAGACTGATCACTTAAACACACATATTCTTAATCGTTCCTAGTCGGAGGATATCCGAGAAGGACATTAGATATCCGGTTAGACTAGTACAGATTGCTCCTGCTCATATGATGAGGATGACTGGTCTCATAAGTCATTTGTGTGGAGACACTAAGGCGAATCTGTAGGTGCTCATTGGAGAATGAGTTCACTGAACTGATCCGACTGAATCGCTGGATGGTATTGTACCTCACTGTCAACCAGCTTGATTCTATTGTCGTAGTTGCGTAGATGGTCCTCGGACCTGAGACACCAAGGACACCTTGGCGGTGGACTTTTGTACTTTGACCTTAGTCTACGAATCTCTAGCCACGGGATTCTAATACGCCAAGGATTGGGTGCAGCGGAATACCGTCGAAGGGAATTGTGTGTCAATAAGGAATCATTCGCTCTCGGTACTTAGAAAGAGAATGCTCTAGGAAGGATGAGCGGAAGTCCCTGGCCAGGGCGGACGATAATATCTGAAAAGGAGTTTTCCGATATTCATCAGCGGCATCCAATCCAAGTGAGTCGACCGGCTAGGGTTTGACAGCTCGCCATGCCCTGAGTTGACTCGAGAGCGTTGTACGAATGAAGGATTATATTCACGCGGTAACTGTCGACGGAAAGGTTCCAAGAGTGGGTTACTTAACCCCAAATACCTTCCGGGTTCACGCGGTGTTGCTTGGCACCCAACGTGATCGGAGGCCCGGTCGAATTCGATGTGCGACATCAATTCGATTGATTAATTGATTAATAAATGGATGTTAATTAATTAATAAAGCCAGTGAGGAGTCACTGGGCTTACTGGGCCATTAACTGGACTGGTACTTGGTCCTAGAGGGTCACACGCAAATGATTCTCAAGGCGATGGATAAATAAGTAGGTTTTATACAAACCGGGGGTTTTTATGAAAAACCGCGCGGTTAGTATAAAACATAGCGAATGGGCTGAGCAGGCCAAGCTGCTGCTAACCCTGGCCGCCCCTCCTCAGTTTCTGTCTTCCTCTGGAGTCCAGGCAGATCCAGATCTGCTCCGCCGCTTCTCCGAATCCCGTTCGACGGGAAATCGTCCGCGCACTGCGGCGATCTTTGCGGCGACCAGCGGAGGCTTCGCGGGCTGCGAAGAACGACGAACTCGAGGATATCCGTCACGGGGAGGATCGCGTGGACTTCGCTAGAGGCCGGGCGCTTGCGCGGCTTGCGGTGTCATACCGACGGAACCAAACGGATGCGGATTCGAATCCGCACACGGTGAGAACTTCGATAATCTGATTATCGTATTTTAGATTCCGAAACGGGAACGGATCGCTATAAATATTTTGTTTTTCCGCTGCGTGAGTGATCCGGAGAAACCGAGGAAACCCAACAGTGGTATCAAAGCCAGGTTCCACTGTTTCTCGTCCCGTTTCGGTTTCCGAAATTAATTTTTCTGTGTATTATTTCATGCGTTAGTTCGATCTTTTTGCAGGATCCTTGTTCATGAGATGAACACTAATGTCGAAATAATTTGATTATTTTATTTCTGCAAATTTTTCGAAATTTTTTTGGGGTTCTTTGTATTCTTCGTGAGACGAAGAATAGTGCAGTTCGGAGGCTTCAATAGGATGTCCCCATGTGATGGGGAGGTGGCCAAGAATCACGGAATGACCAGGGACCTCCTGGTCATCGCTCACACCTGTGACCGGCGCCGGAGAGGGAGATGGAGATCCCCCCTCTTTTCTTCCCCACGGTTTTTGAACATAAAACCTATTTTAAAAGGGGTGTGATGCCTGGCCTTCAACGATTTCGAGGGCCTCCGGCGGCCCTTACCGGCGCCGGCGTGCGTAGCCGGCACCGGGGACGTCGCAGGCAGGTCCGGGCGGCGTCGGGCCGGCCGCCGGCGGCGCCCCATAGGCCGCTGCCTAACCTGCAAACGCAGGTTAGGGCATCTGTGAACGGTTGGGGAAGAAACCGGCCCGAGCCGGTTCATAGGCGGGATCGGACCGGCTGGACCGGCCGGCTGGGCGAGCCAGGGGCGCCTGGGCCAGGGGCCCGGGCCCTGGCTCGAGCCCAGCGACCCTGGCTCGGGCCCTGACCGAGCCCAGGCTCGACAGTGGCTCGAGCCAGTTGGCCCTAGTGGGCTGAGCCCCATTCCTTTGTTTTTCCTATTTTAAAACCCCAATTCTATTAAACCTTAGCCCATTAAAATTATAATTGAGAATTATATATTAATTATAAATTCAAAGTTGTTTTGGAATATGAAATTATTATTTAATTCTTAATTTTAATTGGGCAATAATGATTATGAATCATTCAATTAACAAAGTGTTGTTAATAATGGGAATTGGTTATTAATTTAAGAGTTAAATTAATAATTAATTTTAATTGTCGAACTTAAGTGTTAAGTTAACATTTATTAGTTAACTGGAATTAATTATCAATTTAAATGTTAAATTGATAATTGATTTTAATTAACTAATATAAAGGTTTAATTAGGAGTTATTAGTTATTAGTTTAAGTGTTAAACTAATTATTAATATTAATCTGATTATTCTAAGAGTTAGATTAACAGTTGACAATTAATTTGTGTTAATTACTAGTTTAATAGTTAAATTAGTTATTAACATTAATTAATTAATTGTTCTAAGAGTTAGATTAATTAATTATTAATCAATTAATGTTTATTATTGGTTTAAGAGTTAAATTAATAATTAACATTAATTGGCTAATCTAAATGTTAGATTAGTAGTTAATTAATAATTAGAGTTAATTAATAATTTAAGTGTTAAATTATTAATTAATTATGTTGGATTAATCTAAGAGTTAGATTAGTCTTTAAATAGTCTAATTGTTAGATTATTAATGGGGTTTAATCTAAGTGTTAGATTATTAGAAATGTTCTAATTTGCATGGAATAATCTGGAATTATTAATTTGGAGTGTGTGCGCATGTGATGTGTGTTTATTGCTTTTAAATTAGATTTAATTGCATGTTAAGTTAATAAAATGAGTTTTTCAAAATTTAAATGCCAATTTTGATTGGATCCCAACTTTTTGAAAGCCAAAATTTATCTAATTTTGAAAACTCATTTGTTTTAGCCATGTGATGCGCTGAATCATGTGTGGATGTCTAAAACACACCGTGGTCATGGATATGCAGTTTTAATTGTTCATGTGATGAATGATGTGTTTGTGTGGATCGTGGATGAATGATGGATGTTTATTAATTGTTAATAAATAGAGGTCTGCGCACCTCTCTCTCTCTCATACTCCGATGTATTTCTACCTCCCTCTCTCTCTTGTACTCGCCATAAGGCCTTCTTCAATTTACCTGTTAATTCTAGAATTAATGTAATATGATCAAGGCAACCGAGGAAAGAGCGAGGACGATCCACAGCTGCAACCAGGAAGGCGAAAAGATGGAGATCTCTTGCCTATGTGTTTGCAGGTTATCTAATGTAAATGTTATGATTAGAATGTGTGTGCGTTTGACTGTTGGCTCCAGTCAAACCCACTGTGCTATCCATGACCACACTAAAGACATGTATGAGATGCATTGATTTCTTTTGATTATGAATCAAAGCAGGTTATAGTATTTAGTAAATATATACGATATATTTATATACTATCACCTAGGAGAGACCAAGATAGAAGTTATCCAAATACCCTCAGATAAACTCTAAGCCGTAACGCGAGTAGTTAAGAACTTACCGCGTAGTCCACCATCGTTATAGTCATAGGATTCAAATCACTTTAGGCAAGTTTGTTGTGCTATCCACAAGGCCTGCTTAATTGGGAGGAGAAACTGTAGCTATGGCATTAGATGCCTATAGATCGGGGTAGAGGAACCATGTAGCTTTGTTGTGCTATCCACAAGGGCTGCATGCAAATCTATGCTCGTCGCGTAATGATGGTTAGCTTAGACCAGAATTAGTGGTTTGTTGTGCTATCCACAAGGCCATTAAATCTCTGGGGGCCGAAGCTATGATTAGATATTGCAAGGAGTTGCAAGTCCCATGAGTTGGGTGCTCTCTGATTGTATTACAGTTTGTTCTGCTATCAACAAGGCTGTAGTGCAAGTCATTGAGATTCTGATCCCCACTAGGAGACTGTCGGCGTCTCCCGTTCTGTATAACTGAGGGTTATACAGTTCGTCGAAAATTAGTGGGAGTTAAACTTGAACAAAAGACCATGTCTTGTTTTAAACTTTAATAATTGAACATCTGCTAAATAGATTTTACTTATCTCCTGTAGGGAATTATGTCGTCGAATAACTCACTCCGTGGCATACTTGATGCCGTTTTGACTTACCTGATCTACTCAGATTGGTTCGGAAGCCTGAAGAATGTCTTCAGATCTGAACGCAATAACTTTGTCCCTGGAGCTGATCCTTTGCTGAATCGGCATTAGATGCTCCTGAAGCAGAGATGACAGCTAACGATAAAGGATCGAAGGACAAAGGTAAAAGAGTAGTGAAGGATGACTGCTTCTATTATAAGCAGTATGGTCACTGGAAGAGGAACAGAAAGGAGTTCCTTCACGATAAAGCTCATGGAAGAGTGAAGCTGTCTGACGCTTCAGATATCTATATGATAGATATCAACTTATCAGTTAGAGATTCCACATCTTGGGTATTAGATACCGGATGTGCTTCTCATATCTGCCATGATGTACAGATGCTGACAAGTAAGTGCAAGCTGAGACAAGGTGAGGGGGAATTGAGGCTAGGAAACTGCGCAAAAGTTGCGGCGATTGCTGTTGGGACAGCAAACCTCAGGCTTCCATCAGGAGACACCTTACTATTGGAAGATTGTTATTATGTTCCTAGCATAATAAAGAACATCATATCAATATCTTGTTTAGACAAGATAGGATATAGGTTGACTATTGAGAATAGAAGTTGTTCGATTTATTATGGTAATAAATTAATAGCTTCGGCATCTTTAGTCAACGGTCTATATCTATTAGATGTTTCTCATTACAATCTTCAGATTGATGATGCTCTTAAGAAGAGCAAGAATTGTGTGAATCAGGCCTACATGTGGCATTGTAGACTTGGGCACATTGGCGAAAGCAGGTTGCAAAAGTTGCACAAGCATGGTTACTTAACACCATTCGATTATGAATCGTTTGCAACATGTGAATCCTGCCTTATGGGAAAGATGGCAAAATCTCCATTTAGTGGACATGGAGAACGTGCCAAGGACATTTTGGAACTAATACATTCGGATGTATGTGGTCCCATGTCCACCCAAGCCAAAGGTGGTTTTTCTTACTTCATCACTGTAGGTGCTGAAAATGCTCGTGTGATTAACATGAAAAATCTATGTTGTTTAGTGTAAACTAACCTATTAAAAATAGCAACTAAGTGCAGTGATCGCCAGAAACTTTTGACTTAAAAGTATCAAAAGAGATTTTTGATCGCCTACCTGTTTGAACGCGGAAGATATCGAGTCCTTGATTCCCCTCCTTCAGCCGGCTGAAGAAAGAGAGCCCTTTCTTTGTTCTTTGTTCTTGCTGTTGAGTTTGAGGTTGAGGATCGTCCAGAAGTCCTTCTGGCTTTGTACTTGATTTCCACTTTTGATTCTCTTGTTGTTGTTGAGTGCAGCATAAATAGAAAAAGAAAAACGATAATGAGAACTTTAAATAGAAGCAATATCCAAACTGATCATGATTTTAAGCATATAATTGAACAACAAACTTACTTGTTTAATGGCTTTGAAACCCCTTAAATCAAATAGGTTTTGAAAGATGATGTTGTGGTGTGTGTTGCATGAAGTGATTATGAAGAATGAAATTAATAAAGATGTAGAATGAAAATGCAGAAATGAAACACTTATGCCCAATGGGTTGAAGCCTTGAAAGGATGAAGATCTTGAAAGGACGCCGACTTCTGGAAATGGCAGCGCTCCGGCGTTCCGACGTTGTTGCTTCGATCTTCAACTCGTTATCGCTCTCTCTTTTCTCAATATGGCTCAATATGGCTCAACTCAACTCAACATTTTTTACGCTTCAAGATGTAAGGTATTTATAGGCTTCTTCTGCGTTCGCGATTAACATAGAAAAAATATAGGATTTATCTATCTTAACCGACAGATAAATACAAATTAATTCATCTTTATCTGTAATTATCTAAAACGCGTCTACCATGGCTGACGCCTTTCAGATTAATTTAAGATAAGGATAAACATCCGTGAAAACTTATCTTTATCTTTATTAGTTAAAACGCGTCTACATGTGTAGACGTTGTTTTACACTAATTAAGATAAGGATAAACATCCGGAAGAGAAGTTAAAATAACTTAGGAAACCTAAAACGCGTCGACCCTTGAAGACGCCTTTTAGCTAATTAATCAATTGATTAAAATTCAAATTTAAACGTTAAAACAGGAATAAACTCTAAATCGCGTCCACACAGGTTGACACGTTTTAGAATTCTGAATCGCGTCCACACAGGTTGACACGTTTTAGAATTCTGAATCGTGTCCACACAGGTTGACACGTTTTAGAATTCTGCATATTTTAACTGAAATTTAAGCCAAAATCAATTCAATTGATTAACTTAAACATGTCTGTTAAACCCGACACTCAAAAATATCAATAAAAATTAATCAATGATTAATTATCAGACCATTATGAGGCATTATTATATCATATGAAATTTACTCGAAATGACGTCAAAATTAGCGTGTCTACAATCACGTTCACCGATGACTTCTCAAGATTCGGCTATGTGTACTTAATGAAGTACAAGTCGGAAGCATTTGAGAAATTCAAGGAGTACAAGAATGAAGTGGAGAAGCAGTTAGGAAAGAGTATTAAAGCTCTTCGATCAGATCGAGGAGGAGAATACTTGAGTACTAATTTCACACAATTCTTAAAGGATAATGGTATCCTTTCTCAGCTGACCCCTCCATATACGCCACAGATGAATGGTGTATCAGAAAGGAGGAATCGCACCCTGTTGGACATGGTGCGATCCATGATGAGCTTTTCGGGATTACCAGTGTCCCTCTGGGGGTATGCTCTAGAGTCAGCAGCATACGTACTGAACAGAGTACCCAGCAAGTCCGTGGCCTCTACTCCATATGAGATATGGAAAGGCAGGAAACCAGAATTTAAACATGTTAAAGTCTGGGGTTGTCCTGCTCATGTAAAAAGGCATGATCCAGACAAGCTGGAATCACGAACTGATAAATGCAGGTTTGTGGGATATCCAAAGGAAACCTTTGGATACTATTTTTACCATCCTCGTGAACAAAAGGTGTTTGTCGTCAGGAAAGCTGTCTTCCTGAAAGAGGAATGCCTTCTCCAGGAGGACAGTGGGAGTAAAATAGTACTGGAAGAGGTTCCAGATCCCCAAACAGCAGCATTATCATCAGATGAGATATCAGTTCCTGAATCTGTTCAGGTACACACAGATGAGCCTCGTAGATCTGGTAGAGTACCTAGACTACCCGAACGATATGTGGGACATATCGCTGAAGGTGAGTCTAAGGTACAATATAATGAGGATGATGATCCGAAAACCTACCAGGAGGCTATAGAAGGCCCAGAAGTCGGGAAATGGCGAGAAGCCATGAACTCAGAAATCCAGTCCATGTACACCAACCAAGTTTGGAACTTGGAGGACTTGCCCGAGAGTATTGTACCCATCGGTTGCAAGTGGATCTTTAAGAGAAAGATCGGTGCTGATGGATGGATCGACACTTACAAGGCAAGGTTGGTGGCAAGGGATATCGTCAAAGGCAAGGAATTGACTATGACGAGACTTTCTCAGCAGTTGCCATGATAAAGTCGATCAGAGTTCTGCTCGCCATTGCTGCACATTTTGATTACGAAATCTGGCAGATGGATGTGAAGACTGCCTTCCTCAATGGTAACCATGAGGAAGAGGTGTATATGATACAACCAGAAGGTTTCACATCCAAAGAATCTCCAGATAAAGTGTGCAAGCTTCAGAGGTCCATTTATGGACTGAAGCAGGCTTCCCGGAGCTGGAACATAAGATTTGACGTGGCTGTCAAGTCTTATAACTTCATTAAGAATGAAGATGAGCCTTGTGTGTACAAGAAGACCAGTGGGAGTGCAGTCACTTTTCTAGTTCTTTAAGTAGATGACATACTACTCATTGGGAATGATGTAGCTATGATGTCATCAGTAAAGGTCTGGCTGTCGAAAAACTTCTCCATGAAGGATTTGGGAGAAGCATCCTACGTATTGGGAATACGGATCTATAGAGATAGATCAAAGAGGATGCTTGGAATGACCCAATCCTTGTACATAGATACCATAGTCAAAAGGTTTGACATGGAAAATTCCAAGAGAGGTCTCATACCGATGAGACATGGAATCAATCTCTCAAAGGAACAGTCTCCTAAGACTCCTGATGAGAGGGCATTCATGGATAGAATATCCTATGCCTCTGCCATAGGATCTATCATGTATGCCATGCTATGTACACGGCCTGATGTTGCAATTGCTCTAAGTGTTACGAGCAGATTTCAGGCTGATCCAGGCGAAGAGCACTGGAAGGCAGTGAAATGCATCCTTAAGTACTTGAGAAGAACTAAGGATATGTTTCTTGTCTATGGAGGAGGTGACTTGAAACTGCGAGGCTTTACTGACTCGAGTTTCCAGTCGGATCCAGATGATAGCAAGTCAACATCTGGATTCGTGTTTACATTGAACGGAGGGGCAGTGTGCTGGAAGATTTCCAAGCAAGTAACCACTGCAGATTCGACGACTGAAGCTGAGAACATCGCTGCAGCTGAAGCCGCCAAGGAAGCAGTGTGGTTGAAGAAATTCATCACCGACCTCGGCGTAGTTCCCAGCATCTCTGAGCCTGTTCCACTGTTGTGCAACAACAATGGAGCGATTGTGCAAGCGAAAGAGCCATGGTCTCATCAGAAATCGAAGCATATTCTGAGGCGCTTTCACCTTATCAGAGAGATCATATCCAGAAGAGATGTAGTAGTGGAAAGAGTTCCATCCGTCGACAATGTAGCAGATCCACTGACAAAGCCGTTTGCTCAAATTGTGTTTGAGCGTCACCTAGAGTCTATGGGCTTATTGTATAAAGGTGATTGACTTTAGTCCAAGTGGGAGATTGTTAGTTTAGGTGGCCTACAAGCCAATCTAACAATGTAAATCTCGTTCATTATTAATAAAATGGCATAATATTCATTATGTGTAAATCGCGTTAATTATCGTTTCATAATGAAGTCCGTGAATATGTGCTATGGTGATCAGATTATGATGAGATCATACTAATGAGACTGATCACTTAAACACACATATTCTTAATCGTTCCTAGTCGGAGGATATCCGGGAAGGACATCAGATATCCGGTTAGACTAGTACAGATTGCTCCTACTCATATGATGAGGATGACTGGTCTCATAAGTCATTTGTGTGGAGACACTAAGGTGAATCTGTAGGTGCTCATTGGAGAATGAGTTCACTGAACTGATCCGACTGAATCGCTGGATGGTATTGTACCTCACTGTCAACCAGCTTGATTCTATTGTCGTAGTTATGTAGATGGTCCTCGGACCTGAGACACCAAGGACACCTTGGCGGTGGACTTCTGTACTTTGACCTTGATCTACGAAGCTCTAGCCACGGGATTCTAATACGCCAAGGATTGGTGCAGCGGAATACCGTCGAAGGGAATTGTGTATCAATAAGGAATCATTCGCTCTCGGTACTTAGAGAGAGAATGCTCTAGGAGGGATGCGCGGAAGTCCCTGGCCAGGGCGGACGATGATATCGGAAAAGGAGTTTTCCGATATTCATCAGCGGCATCCAATCCAAGTGAGTCGACCGGCTAGGATTTGACAGCTCGCCATGCCCTGAGTTGACTCGAGAGCGTTGTACGAATGAAGGATTATATTCACGCGGTAACTGTCGACGGAAAGGTTCCAAGAGTGGGTTACTTAACCCCAAATACCTTCCGGGTTCACGCGGTGTTGCTTGGCACCCAACGTGATCGGAGGCCCGGTCGAATTCAATGTGCGACATCAATTCGATTGATTAATTGATTAATAAAGGGTTATTAATTAATTAATAAAGCCAGTGAGGAGTCACTGGGCTTACTGGGCCATTAACTCGACTGGTACTTGGGCCTAGAGGGTCACACGCAAATGATTCTCAAGGCGATGGATAAATAAGTGGGTTTTATACAAACCGGGGGATTTTATGAAAAACCGCGTGGTTAGTATAAAACATAGCGAACGGCTGAGTAGGCCAAGCTGCTGCTAACCCTGGCCGCCCCTCCTCAGTTTCTATCTTCCTCTGGAGTCCAGGCAGATCCAGATCTGCTCCGCCGCTTCTCCGAATCCCGTTCGACGGGAAATCGTCCGCGCACTACGGCGATCATTGCGGCGACCAGCGGAGGCTTCGCGGGCTGCGAAGAACGACGAACTCGAGGATATCCGTCACGGGGAGTATCGCGTGGACTTCGCTAGAGGCCGGGCGCTTGCGCGGCTTACGGTGTCACACTGACGGAACGAAACGGATGCGGATTCGAATCCGCACACGGTGAGAACTTCGATAATCCGATTATCGTATTTTAGATTCCGAAACGGGAACGGATCGCTGTAAATATTTTGTTTTTCCGCTGCGTGAGCGATCCGGAGAAACCGAGAAAACCCAACACATTATCCGTCTCATGTCTTGGACTTTTCGTAATTGGAAGTCACTCAGGACTTGTCCTTTTCGGAATTTCCAGTGCGTATTAAGGATCACAGGGAGCAGGTCCTTCGGAACAAGGTTGTTCCTCTGGTTAAGGTGATTTGGCAGCATCGCTCTGGAGGCGAGGCTACTTGGGAGCGAATGGATGAGATGCGAGAACAGTTTCCCTGTCTTTTCTTGTAAGTTCTCTTGTGAGCAGGTACCATCATTGTTCGATCTCATTATTTTTATAGCAGCAATTTCGAGGACGAAATTCGTTTAAGGGGGGGAGAATGTAAGGACTGAAGTTTCGGATTTGGTTATCGAGTCGATTTCGGTGTCGGACCCCTTGGTTTGGGCCCTTGTGGGGCTAGGGCATGGGTTTCTTTTCATGTTGAGCTTGCTTGACGCGGTTCAAACGGCCCCTAGTTAGGGGGACGCTTTTTAGAATGTATCACGTGGTCAGGTTTTGGACCGCGAGAGTACGACATCGATGTTATCGTCTGAATGGCGTCTTGCATGGTTGACACCATTAAGGTATCTGTCAGTGTACGACCCTGTCGAGTCGTCTGATTGACGTCGGTCTTGGACGACTGGATTTGACACAGTTTCGGTTGACGCTCTAAAGCTCTCCTTCTTTTCCCTCATTCTCTCCATTCCTCTCTCTCCCCTCCCCCTCCTCTCTGAACGCTCTGCCCCCTTCCCCTTTTCCTTCCCTTCCTCTCCCCATTCCTTCTCTTCCTCCACTCCATCAACCTCCGAACCCTCACCACTACCACCACCATCTCCTCCGCGGCACTTTGCTCTCCGTACGGCAGCCGACGTCCCGGTGGAGTAACGGTGTCCATGGCGGTACCGGCGGCGTCTTGTGGCGTGGCGGTTCGGCGACTAGGTGCATGGAGGAGTTAAAGTAACTGGTAGGGTGACGATCCTCACGATGTTTTGTTTAAAACCATGAATTTTTCACTTTGAAAGCATGCAATATGTGTGGATGCTTCTAGGGTAGAAAGTATGTTCTAAAGGGTTCTTTATGAAAATGATTAAGCTTCTCTCCTACCTTCTCCATTTTTGATGTTTTATAGGATTTTGGGGAGAAATCCCATTTTGTGACTCGGGGGAGGCCGGCGGGGGGGGGGGGAACCTGTCTGCGAGTGCTAAATGGCGTCTGGCGATAACGACGCCATTTTAAATGGCGGCTGCCACCCAACACGCAATTTTGCCCAGTTTGTTTGTTCTTAGGCTAGATCAGTTGAATTATGTCTTTGTATTGAATAGTGTCTGGGGATAGCAATGCCATTTTAACAGGCAGCTACTAGGGACGACGCGATTTAGGCCATCTTCTGAGGCCAGTTTCCGTATAAACCAGTTTAGAGGTCTTGAATGACGTTGGCCACGGGCGGCGCGATTTAAGGCATAACCTCATTAATCCATGCAATTAACATGTATTCACATTGTTAGAAAGTTTGGTTAAATGCATGCTTGAAAACGTACTTCGAGGACGAGGATTTCTACGTGATCGGATCGCATTGTGTTGTGTTTTATGCGACTGTGGACCTAGAGTGACAGTTGTTAGCGCTTTGGCACCTGTGCCGGTGTAGGAGTGACACAACACTGGTGTGGGAGTGGTGGGGTGACGCCTAGAAAGAGAGGGTCACCTGGTGTACCCTGGGGTATAGCTAGTACCGGTGTGGGAGTGGTACATTCGGAGTGTCACTCATGCTGGGGGAAGCAGAACCACCTAGAGCTAGATAGGCCGGAGTAGCCACGCGCTATCTGAAGGGTTGCTGCTTGGTCCCAACGGGTCGGTATTTTTCGTGTTCGGCCTCGTGGTTTGTGTGTTTAGCTGAGACACTGGTTGTGGACTCCGTGGTGGAGTGGTTTCAGAGTTGTTCATGTTGCATTTACAAATGCATGTGTTTTATATCAGAATTTGGGAATCTTTAGGAGTTGTGTTTACTGCTTTATTTATTTAAATTGCCTTTATTCATGTTGTTGCACTTGTAGATGCGTGAGTGGGTGGTGGGGATCGAAGGATCCCTACTGAGTCCATTTCGATAAAACTCACCCCTGTGATTTTTAGGTGAGGGTTCCAAGCAGGCATAGCGTGGAGGGTGTTGTCTCAAGTTGCACGCTAGCAGCCACAATTCTGGGGTATGTCCTGTTGTTGTTGTTATTTTCCTTTCAGGCCTGTATGCTTAATTATTTCTTTTCAGTTGGAATATCTAATTATTTGCTGAGTCTAGTTGAATTGTAATAATTTTTAATTCCTACACTTTCTTTACAATTCTATGTGATGTGGGATGTTTAGCTTAGTTTATCATTTATTTCCCAAACTTATCAAGATCCTGGCTTGGCTCCAAATTTCAATGATTTGGTACCCATTTAGTAATCGGGTCCTTGATTATAGGGTGGCGGGTCGTTACAGTTTGGCAGGCCCAAACTACTCAGACTCGCTTAGGAACCTGAAGATTGTCCTCAGGTCTAAGTAAATTGCTTATGTCCTGGATAATGAACCTCCTACTGAACCAGCATTAGATGTCCTAGAGGAGGACATGCTGACATATGAGTAATGGAAGGAAGGTTCCACCATGCCCAATGTTACATGCTGGCCTCCATGAGCAATGAGTTGCAGAGGCAGTATGAGGAGATGGATGCTAGATCCATCATGCTCCATTTGAAGGAACTATTTGATGAGCAGAGCAGGATCGAAAGATATGAGATATCTAAGAATCTAGTCAAGGCTCAGATGGCAGAGAGATCTTCAGTATAGACTCATGTGCTGAAGATGATTGAATAGGTGGAGAGGCTGGATGCTCTTGGGGTCTCACTCCCTAAGGAGATGCATACCGACCTTGTGTTATCTTCACTTCCACAATCATATGCTCAGTTCATTGTTAACTTTAACATAAATAAGATACATACCACATTAGCTGAATTACTGAACATGCTGAAGACTGTAGAGGGTAACCTTGTGAAGGATAAACCCAAAGTCATTATGGTTGGTAAGACTGGCAGGAACGACTAGCAGTCCAAGCCTTTAGGAAAGGCAAAGGCAAGAATCAGAAGAAACCGAAGGTTGTCAAAAAGGACAAAGGCAAGAGTGCTGAGAAGGGTGAATGCTTCTACTATCATCAGAAGGGGCACTGGAAGAGGAATTGTAAATAATACCTCAAGGACAAGGGTCAAGGAACTGTGAAGCAGCAACATGCTTTAGGTATCTATATGATAGATGTAAACTTTTCAACTATAGATTATACATCATAGGTATTAGATACTAGATGTGTTTCTCATATCTGCAATACTGTGCAGGCACAAACAAGAAGACGTAAGCTGAGTACCGGCGAAGTAGAGTTGAGGCTAGGTAACGGCACAAGAGTTGCGGCGATCACTGTAGGGACAGTGGAGCTTAAACTGCCATCCGGAGACAGTTTTTTATTAGATGAATGTTATTATGTACCTAGTATAATAAGGAATATTATTTTTATTTCAAGTTTAGATAGAATTGGGTACACTTTATCTGCTGGGAACAATTGTTGTTCATTTTATTTCAGAAATAAATTAATAGCTTCTACAACGTTATCTAATAGATTGTATTTATTAAATGTGTCTCATGATAATTTCAATATCGGTTGTTTAACTAAAAGAAACAAGTATGAAGTGAACAAAGCCTACCTATGGTATTATAGGCTTGGCCACATTGGTAAAAACAGACTCCAAATGCTACATAAAAATGGATACCTAGATCCATTTGATTATGAATCATATGCAACATGTGAGTCATGTTTAATGGGTAAAATGACAAAATCTCTATTTTCTAGAACCGGAGAACAAGCCAATAACTTACTAAAACTAATATATTTAGATGTATGTGGACCTATGTCAACCCAAGCCATTGGTGGTTTCTTATACTTCAGTATGTTCACTGATCATTTTTCAAGATATGGCTTCATATACTTATTAAAGTATAAATCAGAAGTTTTTGAGAAATTTAAAGAATTCAGGAATGAAGTAGAGAAACAAACTGAAAAGAGTATCAAAACCATCTGATCTGATCGTGGTGGAGAATATTTGAGTATAGAGTTCACAAAATACTTAAAGGATAATTGTATCCTTTCTCAGCTTATACCACTCTATACACCTCAAATGAATGATGTATCAGAAAGGAGGAATCGCACATTAATAAAATGGTGCGATCCATGATGAGTATGTCCAAATTACTAGTCTCCTTATGGGGATATTCACTTACCTAGGCTATGTATATCTTGAACAAGGTACCCAGTAAATCTGTTGAAACCACTACGTATGAGATATGGAATGAAAGGAAATCATATCATAAACATGTTAAAGTCTCGGGGTGCCCTACTCATGTTAAAAGACATGATGCAGATAAGTTGAAGTCTAGAACTAACAAATGCAGATTTGTGGGATATCCGAAGGAAACTTACGGATATTACTTTTATCATCATGGCGAACAAAAGGTATTTGTGGCCAGGAGAGCTGTCTTTTTTGAAGAAGATTATATTCTCCAAAAGGACAGTGGGAGTAAAGTAAGTTTGGAAGAAATACCAGACCCATAAACTGTTAATGGTTCATCAGACGAACTATCAGTTTCTGAACCTGTTCAAGAAAATACACAAGAACCTCGTAGGTCAGAAAGAGTACTAAACTACCAAAAAGATATGTGGGACATATTAATTTGGATGGTTCTAGGATACTCTATAATGAGGATGATGATCTTAAGACTTACCAGGAGGCCATTGAAAGCCCAGAAGCCGGGAAGTGGTGAGAAGCCATGAATTCTGAAATTCAGTCCATACACATCAACTAAGTTTGGAATTTGGTTGACTTGCCCGAAGGTATAGTACTTATTGGTTGCAAATAGATCTTTAAAAGAAAGATTGGTGCAGATAGACAAATTGAGACTTATAAGGCAAGGTTAGTGGCGAAGGATTATCGTCAAAGGCAAGGCATTAACTATGACGAGACCTTCTCACTCGTTGCCATGATTAAGTCTATTAGAATTCTTCTCGCTTTTGCTGCATACCATGATTACGAAATCTGCCAGATAGATGTGAAGACGGCCTTCCTCAATGGAAACCTTGAGGAAGAAGTGTATATGATACAACCAGAGGACTTCACATCAAAGGAATCTCCATATATGGTATATAAGTTGTAAAGGTCCATTTATGGACTGAAACAAGCTTCCCGTAGCTGGAATATAAGGTTTGATGAGGCAATCAAATCTTATGCTTTCATTAAGAATAAAGATGAGCCTTGTGTATATAAGAAAAACAGTGGAAGCGTAATCACATTCCTGGTTCTTTATGTTGACGACATCTTACTCATTGGGAATGATATATGGATGATGTCATCAATAAAGATCTGGCTATTCAAGAACTTCTCTATGAAGGATTTGGGAGAAGCATCTTACGTATTGGGAATACAGATATATAGAGATAGATCAAAGCAGAATGTATCTTTAAGTACTTAAGAAGAACTAAGGATATGTTTATGGTCTATAGAGGAGGAGACTTAAAGCTACAAGGATACACTGATTCGAGTTTTCAGTCTCATCCTAATGACAGCAAGTCGACATCCGGTTTTGTCTTCACACTCAACGGGAGAGTAATGAGCTAGAAAAGTTCCAAGCAGGAAACTACTGCTGATTTGACAACGGAAGCTGAGTATATTGCTACTGCTGAAGCTGCCAAGGAAGCTATTTAGATGAAGAAATTCATCGATGATCTTAGTGTGGTGGAAAGCATCTCTGGTCTCGTCCTACTGCTGTGTGACAACAATGGGGCGATTGCTCAAGCGAAAGAGCCGAGGTCTCATCAGAAGTCGAAGCACATTCTGCGGCGCTTTCATCTGATCAGAGATATCATAGCTCGAGGAGATGTCATAGTGGAGAGAGTTCCTTTAGCCGACAACATAGCAGATCCACTGACAAAGCCTTTGTCTCAAAATGTCTTTGAGCATCACTTAAAAAATATGGGTATTCTATATAAAAGTGATTGGCTTTAGTCCAAGTATTAGTATTAGGTGGTCTAAAAGTCAATCCGATACTATGTATTATTCAGTTTATTAATATAATGGCATTAATTCATTGTGTGTAATTAGTTCAATCTATGTTTAATGTATCACGATAAAATGCATGAATATGTGCAATAGCCTTTTGATTATGATGAGATCATAATTACGGGACCAAAGACCTATAAACACATGTTCTTAATTGTTTATAGTCAGAGGATGTTTGAGAAGGACATCAAACATCCGGATAGACTAGTACAGGTTTCTTCAACTCATATGATGAGGGTGACTAATCCTATAAGTCACTTGTGTGGAGACACTATGCTGGACCTGTAGGTGCTCATTGGGGAATGAGTTCCCTAAACTGATCCGACCATGAATCGCTGGATGGTATATACCTCACTTTTAACCAGCTCGATTCTCTTTTTATGGTTACGTAGATGATCTATAGACCTGAGACACCAAATATACCTTATTGGTACGTCTTTGAGCTTTGACTTTGACTAACGAATCCCTAACCATGGGTTATCAATAAGTCAAATGATCGGGTTCAGAGAAATGCCCTCGAAGGTAATTGTGTGTTCAATATGAGATCATCCGCCCTCGGTATTACGAGACAAAATGTTCTGGGAATAATGCGTCCTGACTAGGGCGGACTCTGTACCAGATAAAGAGTTATCCAATATAGATTAGCAGCATCTGATTCAAGAGATTCGACTGGCTAGGGTTTAACAGTAAACCATAGCCTAGGTCGATTCGGGAACATTGCACGGATGGAGGTTTATATCCATGCGCTAACCGATGACGGAAAGGTTCCAATAGAGGTTGCGATAACCCCAATGCCATCCAGGATCACACGATATTGCTTGGCATCTAATGTGGTTGGAAGCTCGTCCGAATTTACTGTGGGACACTAAATTTGGCTTATTAATTAATATAAAGATATTAATTAATTCAGTGGGTCCGTAAAGAATTATTGGGCTTAATAGGCCATTAATTGGACTGGTATTTGGGCCTAGAGGGTCACACGCAAAAGATTTTCAAGTCAATGGATAATTTGACGGGATTTCAGATAAGTGTGGGTTTTTATGAAAAACCATAAAAACACTTATTATAAAAGAACGACCACTAGGTCGGGGGCCAGCAACCCTAATCTAGCCGTCGCCCTCTCTCTCTCCTCTCTCTCTCTCTCCTGGGCGCACCTCTCGAGGCCGGCCCCCTGGAGGATCTACTCCGACTCCTTATAGCTCCGCTTCTTGTTTGATAGGAGTTTTCAAATCCGCATGTCGCGGTGGATTATGCGTAGCCAGATAGGATCCATGGACGCCGCATCGAGCAAACAGGTGAGGACAATCTCTCGCGAGGAGAACCGCGTGGATACTGCTAGAGGCCGGGCACCTGCGCGGCTTCTGGCATTGCTCCGACAGAACCGAAGAACGAACGCGGATTCAAATCCACGCAAGGTAAATATGATTTACCACTTTTGGTTTTTGTTGATCGAACCGGGACGGATCCAATTCCGACTTTATTTTTATCCGCCAGGTCTTCTGCCACTTCTCTAATGATCATTACTGGCTTCTTCAGTTGAGCATTGGTAGAAGCCAGGTATGTCTGTTTGGAGACGTTCTGATTCCCCAGCTCCTCTCAGACTCTGTCGGGAGTCAAAAATTTGAGTTTCTAATGCAGAGATAACGGTACGGCAAAGAACTTCTCCAGGGATTCCCTCCGCAGGATGCCGTTGTAAGATGATGGCACATCAACCACCGTAAACTCGACTTCCCGAGTGACAGACTTTAGTAATGTCCCCAGAGTAAAGTGCAGGGTGATGACGCCTTTGGCCATGATAGGTAGAGCGCTGAAGCCGTATATTGGCGTCCAAACTCTTTACAACTTTTGCATCTCCGGGTCAATCTATTTAAAACAGTCAAGAAAAATAATGTCAAGAGAGTTGCCATTGTCAACGAACACTCTCTTTACCTTGAAGTATGCGATCTTAGGTTCTATCACCAAGGCATCATTGTGAGGAAGCACGAGCCCTTCCAAGTCTGCTTCGGTGAAGGTGATCAACTCCTTGGTAAGAGAACAATGAGAAGTTGAGGCGACTTCCCGAGCCACCCTCTTAGTTTCGGAGGCATACCTCCGCCTCCTTTTGTTGCTATCTCCGCTGCTGGCCGATCCTCCATAGATAACATGGATGACTCGCTTGGCCTGAGGCGGCAGAGCGCATTCGGCTGTTGGGGGAGATTGATTGCGACGCCGCTGGTCGGGCTCTAGATTGGCGACATACATCTTCTGGTGTCCCCTCTTTATGAGGTTTTCGATCTCCCTCTTAATATCATAACATTCTGAGGTGTATTGCCCATACTCATGGTGGTAGGAATAGTACTTTCCAAATTTCTCTGCCCCTGGGGCGGGCTTAATCTTCTTTGGCCACCTGAGGTAGCCCTCATCTTTGATCTCACGGAGAATCCAGTCGATAGGCATGTTGAGAGGGGTGTAATTTTCTTCTGTCCTGAAAACAGGGTGATCTCGCCGATCATCCTGATTCTCATGCCGCGGCCCCTTCAAGGGTCGGTCGTCGGTGCTCCTGAATAGCTTCCAACCTCTAGTCGGCTCTTGGTTCTTGTTCCTTCGACCTTCCCCAAACTCGGCTGGCCACTGAGCAGGGTAGACCCACATGAGCTCTTCACTATTAATGCACTAGTTCACCCTCCAGACTAGGTCAAGGAGGTCTACCACCAGCTACTTGCTTAGTTTAAAGCGAACCTGTTGATTCTGGATTCCGGCAATAAAATATTACGCAGCATTTGGCACATCCAGGTTCAGGATCTTGAGGGCCGCCTCATGGAAGCAGGTCTAGAACTTCCGCAGGGTCTTGTCCTTCTCTTGCCTCATGGACGACAATGTTGCGATCATAGTCGACGTTCGTCGACTAGCAGCAAAGTTGCTTTTAAAGGCTCTCCTTAGTTTGGAGAAGTTGTCAATGGAGCACGGTTTCAATTGCATGAACCAGTCTCTCCAAGGTCGTAGGGAAGGCATGGCACCGAATAGCATCGGGTGCATCCACCAGGTCAAACATGCTCTCGAAGGACTGCTGATGGTCATCGGGATCACAGGTGCCGTCGTATCTCTTTAGTGATGGCATCCTGAAGCGGTGCGGTAGGGGCGCCTTCAGCACGTGCCGGGTGCAGCACGGCCGAGAACCATATCATCATCCATGCCAGCATTATGATCGTGCCGGAGTAGCCTTTCTACGCGTTCCTCCAACTTTCGAATGTAATCTCTATTGGAAGGGCGTTTGGATCGGCGGTGACCCTCTCTAGAAGTCCACCGGCTTCGGGTGGTAGAGGACCTCGATGAGCGGTCGGAAGACCTCCCCCGGGAAACATCTCTCCCCCATCTGTGGTGAGCGCGGCGCTCTGAGGACGCTGAGGTTGAGCTGTTGGAAGAAGTCGAGGATCACCAGCACTGACGTTGACTTTTGTCCGACCGCCGCCGAGATCGCCCTCGGCTCAACTGGTGAGTTAGCTGGCGATTCTCGGGCTCCTGATCTCCTTGGTGTGGATCTTGGGGTCCTCTTGAAGATTGGGAACCTAAAAGGGCAGCTGGTTGGAGTTCCTGTTGCGGGTTGGTTGGCTCAGGGCCACCTATTCGGAGGCCTTCCATGCGATCGAGCCACTCCTCTAGATGCCGTAGCAATGATATCACAGCTGGGAGTTCTCCCTGCTGGAGATCCCCTGGCATAGCCAGGTGTTCGACCCCGTCAGGAGCGACGCGGGTGCCAAAGGCACGTGGGCCTGAGCGACCGGGGCTTGGATAGGGGGAGGGATGGTAGGAAGGGCTGCCGGTGGAGGGATTGGCTGGACATTGATCGGCGGAGCAGGAGGGTCTGCAAGGAGGCCACGCTGAGAGCGATTGATGTTCCTACTTGCCATGGATTTTTGTTGGGTTTCCACAGACAGCGCCAAAGAATGTTGGGTCGGAGATTCGTCGAATCTGAATCAGGCGGCTGAAACTCCTCTGAATCACAGAAGTCTCCCGCCGCTCTTGCCAGTCAGACGCTAGGTCAGAGGAGACCCTGGTTCTGATCCAAGGGAGCCCCCTTCGATTGCTAAGTTTGAATACGCAGAAGCTAAGAGAGAAAAGGCACTGGTGGTATAGAGCATAGAACATAGAACGTACCTCTTGAGGTTACTGGAGGGTTCTTTTTATAAGGACAGGTTCAAGGCAATAGGAGAGTCCGATGGGAGGATGCATAAGACAAGTTTGATCCGATCCCCAGGAGGGACGATATTCTTGCTTCCTTATCTAGCACTGGTTTCCTTATCAGTGGATTGGAGGAAGATTCGGAAAGGACTTGCTTCGGCGGGAAGTCACCCTACGCCTATAGGACGTCGGGGTCCCTTTCATATTCAAAGCCTCCCCGCGGGAACGTATTCACATGAGCCTACTGGCTGAAGGACTCACCGGGCCTTGACAGGAGGGCTAGGCGCCTCTTAACGGGCTGGCCCACTCAGTAAATGGGCCAGACTAAATCGTGCCTCTCAGATATCTTTCATGGAAAGGTTTTATAATAAAGAGCAATGATCTGAAAATTGCCTAGGCAAGTGATGCACTTTCGATAAAGGATAGGAAATCTGCCATAAATTATTAACCAAAATCCGACCAATGCGAGCCCTAATACTTCCGGGAGGTGATCTCCCGTTGAACCATGTAAATGGATTATTTGAAAATCCCAAGTCCATTAAGTCTGGAGCATGCACAAAAATTTGACACTCCCTGGTTGACACCAAATATCCAGTTTTGCCACCTTTTTTTTGCGGGATCCAAGATTGCATTGACAACCCCCGCAACAGCCCAGTGAATGGAAAGACCCACGCCATCAGATAACGAACTGCTCCATAGCATCCTCCTAACACCAACGATATTTTTGCCATGAAAAAAGAAAACAAAAACTTGATTGGAGAGCCAGGAGTTGATAGAAGAGAGATGTTCTGATCCCGAGAACCGATCAAAGTAAGATCCAGTGGCAGCCGCCAAAAAAGCCATATATGAGCCCCTGAATCAGCATTACCAATACACCTGTCCATGCCAAGCTTTTGACCTAAAGGCAACATTTTGGCATTATCCAAGATAGGTTCAAAACGACCAATCACCTGAACTGAATGAGTTCTCACAAGAAACTTCAAACGGCCTAAAGTGGCCTTATTTCTATCGCCACGAAAATTCCAAATGATGGCAAACATTAAGAAAGATTGATTGAGATATCACCATGAAGAGGATTTATTCTGCATTGCTCTCGTCTGAACACCCTCCACTTTAGGGATCTCTTCTAGTACTTGACCTTCAACCACAGCTTCAAAGAAAGAATCATCTTGGGATATCAAGTTTTCTGTCATGTCCGCCTGGAAATTCCCAACCGAGAGAATTGAAGACTGAACTATTTCTTCCCCTGCGATGAAAACGCAGATGTGGAAATAGCTTGGTTGTTTTAATGCTCAACCGCCTTCATCTTACTGTCAGGTAACAGATGCGTCGGAATATCTTCAGGTACAACAATCACCAATGCCCGTCCTTCCCTCGTACGCAAAGCATATCTTCGATGATGCATGCACACCTAGATTAGGGTTCGTGTTGCATTCAACGTGTCAGCGCTGGGTGGCAACAACTGCCTCATCAGAGGAGAATTGCACGCCTGCACTGTGTTAAGTTCAGAGCGATAAGTGTTAGCATCACCGCAAGGTTGTATATATATATTTTCTTCCGGTTTAGATGCACTTTAGGGGGAATCTGATGACTCCGACGGCTATTCCAACTCTCCTACATATACTACGCAATCTGCTGAAAACATTGGCCATGGGGATACCAGAATTCAAAATCTGTCGACGCCTTTCACCAACGTTGGAAGAAGTCTTGGTAACTTGAAACCAAGCTTTCTTTTCGTCAGTGGGCTTCGCAGGCGCCTTCTCAATCTCAGGTCTAGGTGGATTCTGCCGAGCCTTATTCTTCAATTTCTTTGAGCAAGAATCGGCAGCACCACGTATCTTGCGGCAGGCACTGTAGATAGAAGGAACCCTGTGATAATTAATTTGTTGCCAAAAACCACCCCCACCACATCCAATCTAAACACGCTCGCAGCGAGGGGCTTTGACATCAAGTTCCACGCACACTAACGCTTCCGAGGTCCGAGTCCATGCTGCAGTTGCATCATGTAAGCGTAAAACTCTGCCAACATTCCCAGCTATTGATCAAAGAAAATCTTCATTGTAGAGATTCACCAGGTGGGAAGGAAAACCAACCCAAATACGCACGAGAGTGGGATCTGAATTGAAATCACAGTCTGCTGTCCGAAGAAAAAAATCTGACTAGAATCCTTTTTTATAAATGCTGTTCCGCAGCAACACCTTTAGGAAGTCATCTTCATCCTCGAACCGCATTACAGATGCCTAGAGTTTAAAGAACTCAGAAGAAAATCCTTTTGCAGTCCCAAGCGTTGAGATAAACACCCTTTAACCTCACGGATCGATGATCGGCCATAGGAGCATTTAGCAATGATTGCCTTGCCCAAGGGTTAGCTTGATTGTAGAATTTCTTGCTCTAACAAAAACACAGCAGGCTCACATTGGTCCCTAAACGCCGGCTTCTTAACACCAGTAGGAACTCTTACGCTCATGGGAACCCTAGCCTCAAAAAAATTATTTACAAGATCTTTGGACCACCATGCATTGGAGTGGTTCAATTCTTTAGCGCAAGTGAAGCTGAAGATTTCAATATTGTCCAAACGAGATTTCTATAGAAGTATAAGGACAAAATGCGTCCTCCATTGTCAAGAACTGATCTGATGGCAGAAAAGATGAACAATGCTGAAGAATGTGTCCAATATGTTGATCGGTGATGGTCCATCATAGAATGGATTAAGGAAACCTTATTGTAGACACCAAAGTTTGGTCCATTCTCTGGACCATTTTGGACTTTCTTTGAGTTAACGGGCTATGTTCAGACCCTAGTTGGATCATCACCAGCCCAATTGGACATATTTTAACCCTTTTCAACCTCTTTTAAGCATTTTTCGGCCTCCCACATTGAGGCATCAGATGGCCAACTCGGTGAACCACCTAGCTGGCTATCTAATGGATTTGTTACAGCTTCACCCCCATTTTTCACATGCGCTATTCCCACGGATTTGTTGACCATTTTTAATGCATCATTCAGCTCTAGGGGGTTGGGAAGAGGTTGTGTAGGTGGCAGATTTTGATTGATTTTGGGTTAGGGTTTGGTTGAGAGTCTCTCCTTGAACTGTCCTTCATTTTCATCCCTTTCTTTACGCGGGAATGGATTCCTAGAGTTTTAGCTCCGTCCCCACCACCTATTTAACATAATTTCTACCCTTGGGGCGAGACTAGGCCGGTAACACTAGAAGAGTGAGAAAGAGAATCCATGTCATATAACACACTCCTCTGTTGGTGCTCGTGGGAAGGAATATGATGTGAGGGAGGAACTTCTTCACCGTATCTGTTATACCATTGATTCAAACCCATTAATTTGTTTATAGGCTAAGGAAAATTAAGTCTAATTAGATTTAAATAAGTTTAATTAAGTAAATTAATAAGTTAAAATAATTTAAATTTAGTTAATATTTATTTAATAATATAATAATAATTTTATAATGGATAAGTCATTATTTAAGTCAAAACAAGTCCAATAAATTCATTAGTGATCCAATTAGGAAACTAGTTAATTTCTAGTGCTACGTCAAATTTTTAGATTAGAAAATTGTGAGGAAATGTTGTTTTGTGAATGTAATAATTTTGGGCGCATAATTTCAAAAATAACGTAGCATGTATGGTTGGAAAGAGGATATAAAATATTACAACTTTGTCAAAATGACCAAAATCTAATTTCGAGGTCTGATGGGTTGAATAGGAGGTGATTTATAGGATAAAATCTATTTTGCGCGAAAATATAGACTCCTAATTTGAATCGGAACGCTTTAACTTGTTGATTAAGTATGTTACGACTTAACTTCGACTTGATAACTTCGGGAGCTTAATTTGAGCTGTATTGGAAGTCAAAAGAATATATATGGGACCTTGGAGTCATACATAAGGCCTCTGCATGTATCCCCAAGATAAGAGGTAAGAACATGGTATTTTCTAAAAGAAAGAGAAGTATTATAATTTAATTCTCTTTGAAAATTGATTTTAATAAATAGATTGTTGTTTTTTAAGATTTAGAGGTCGTGGGATAAGCCTTAGATCATGAGAAAATTGAATCTTGAGCACTAGATGGTCATTGAAAGGCATTAGAGGGGAGTGTTATTCGTGTTCTTGAGGTAAGTGATCATAACCCAACAAGTGTTTATTTTGTATTTGATCGTTCCGAATTGTGCGTCGTTAAACACTCATAAGAACGTTCAATCTAAATTTATTCGACTCATGTAAATTAGATTTAAAAATTGATAATGGTGAGTCCGAGTCAATCCACAGGGAGTTAAATTTTTAACTTTGAAAACTTTGAAATTTAGTTAGTCTAAAAAGTTGAGAATTTGAGCAAACTACTTATTCAAACTAGAACGCAATTAACTAATGTTACTTAAAAAATATAATTACTTAAATTAAACAAATCCCTTTTTTTTTTCTTTTTCAGAAATTAAACATAATCACATATAGAAAATAAGCACAACTAAAAAAATATAACAAATACACCGTAATTTAACTATGTGTAAAACATTAATTATCTAAAAATCATAAAACAAATTACAACATTTATGGTTTAATATTCTTAAACTAAATAAACAAAACATCAAATAACAACTAACTAATCCTAATTAAATAAACGAATATTATACTAGTGGGGGGGAAGAAAGAACAAAACAACAGCAGCTTTGGGGTTACCGACTGGGTGGACCGCTTGAGAGGAGGCTTGCAACATGGAGGTGCTTCAGGTGCAGCGTGCATGCATGTGGAGGGTAGGAGGAGCTGTTGGCAACGTGGACTTGCTGCATGCATGGAGGAGGAGAGACCTAGCTGGTGGCGCGTGTGAGCCGTGGCAGTGAAGTTGCTAGCGCGTGGAGGACATGCATGGGAGGTGCTGGCAGCTGGTGGATGTGCACTGGAACGGGTGCTAGTTGGCTTCAAGCGCTGGAGGTGCCAGGATGCATGGCGTGTGCTGGAGGAGCCGGGATGCAGGCGTGCATGGTGGAGCTGCTGCTCGTGCACCGGATGTTGCCGCTGCACGTGGACGGCGCTGGGAACGCCGGCTTGACCGCAGCTGCTCGGACGATGTTGGGTGGTTGCAGGTTCGCAGGAAGTGTTGGTGCTGCTGGGTACGTGTGGAGCTAGGAAACCGGAGAAGGAGAGAACCGTGGGAGGGAGAGAACCGTGGAGGGAGAGAAGTAGAAACCGGAGAGAGGGAGAGGAAATAGAAGAGAGAGGGGGAGAACAGGCTGAGTGGAGGGGGAATAAGGGAGAGAAAGAGAGACCGCGAGGGGCTGCGGAGGGGGTTGTGCGTGGGAGAAAGAGAGAGGGACTCTAAGAGAGAGATAGACGTGTGAGGGAGAGAAGAGAAGAGAGAGAGAGATGCTGTGGAGGGAGAGGAAGAGAGACCGAGAGAGAGAGAGCAGAGGGAGAGAGATTGTGGCTGCTGGAGAGACCGAGAGAGAGAGAACAGAGGGAGAGCTGCAGAGGGAGAGGAAATAAAAGAGAGGAAGAGGAAACAGGAGAAGGAGGAGGACTGCTGGAAATTGGAGAGAAAGAGGGAGAATCCGAGAGAGAGGGGGAATAGCCTGGCCGGGAGGAAGAGAAAGATATATATAGAGGAAGAGGGAGTCGTGGGAGAGAGAGAGAGAAGGGTTTAAAAATGAAGAAAGGAAGGGATGCGGTTGGGAAATTGGAGAGAAGGAAGGAAATAGAGGGTTTTGGGAAACTCCAGAGAAAGAAGGAATCAACGGGTCTTCTTAAAAAGAAAGTAGACTTTAGGAAGACGGCTGGCCCTTCTTGGGTTCTTCTTGGCCGTGGAATTAGGGCAACACTAGGGCCTCAAATGACGTTTTTACCCCTGCTTTAATCTTTTGGACAAAATAACGTCGAATTTATCGAAATTCGAATCATATACCTCCCCCAAATTTCCGGAGACTCCACCAACTGCACTGCATCATCGGCATGTTCTGTTCACATAAAATAAATATAAATTAGCACGTTATCATAAAAATATCATTATATTTATTTATTTCGTCTCGGTTTTGTCGAAAAACCGCAAATGCGCTATACTCCATTAATCACATGAAATGACGATGTTTTTAAGTCAGAATTTGACGAAATTGGTACCGTTAGACTTGGTACACAATTATCTATCATTTCATGCTATTTTATAGATAAAAACGTGAGTATGATGCGTATGATTGCCTTTAAATGATCAATTTAACACTTTATCAGTATTAAATAGAAAACTAAAGTTTTGAATTTCATAAGTTGTCAAAATGTGTTTCTGGAATCATATTCTTAAATTCCATGTTGTCCGATTTACTTGAAACTTTCCACATTTTTATATGACCTATTTGACATATTCACCAAGTTTGCTGATTTTTTGAATATGTTTGATTTTTCAAATCTGAAAATTAGTTTTACAACAGAAAAATATGTTTATTATTTTAATAATTCTTAGAAAATTCCCTTGACAATCTTTTATATCCAGAAACCTATTTTGATTTTCTTTGCTCTAATTTTCTATATATATTATTATATTAGTTCTTTAAGTGACTATTTTATATATAAAAGTATGTATTTTAACTCATATGCTTATGTATCATTTTGTCTATTAAATTTTTAGATCCATAATAAGTTTGAAGTCTTTGAAAATATGATTATACTATATTTATTTGATTTATGTTTGGACATTATTATCTTAAGGAGATCATGGCTCATTCCGTAAGCATCCGTAAGTGAGTTATATCTGTAGGCAATGAAGAAATCCCGGTGATTATATTTTGTTTTCCATCATTTAACGTAGGCCAATAGACTTCCTAACTATGTACGCGTCAACACCTTAGCGTGCTTGCCTATACGCTATAGTATTTATTTGTTCGGCTCCTTGGTAGTTGGATGAATGTCTATTTGATATGTTTAGGTTTGATTTATTTGGCACATAATTATGAAACATAATTTGCTGTTTAGATCTATTTGATTCAGTTTAATAATATGTTCAGTTTATATTTTCGACGTCTATATTCAGTTATTTTAATCTCAGCTTATTTGATTAAGAATCTGTATTTATTCTGATTAAACTCTGATTAGATAAACTACCATGTCATGATAAATTGCTATATGGTAGTTCAATATGTTCAACTTGATATGTAATATGTTTTGAACATGACTAATAGATTTGTTCAGTTAAATAAGAATTTGATCATACCTTATATATTATATGTTAGTTCGATTTGTTCATACTATTAGAAAACAGATGTGATTTAGTAAATCTATATTTGACCATGTTTTGCATCATGATCTTATTTGACCTATATGTAAAACTGTGAATCATATGTATATTTAATATCGTCACGTTTCAATTATTATATTGTTAACATTTGTTGGGTTTGATTTGCCTACTGAGTAGTAGAACTTATAAACTCTATTAATATTTTCAGAGAGTGAGGAGGAAGAGCTAGCTGAGGAAGAGGGCTTTGCTCATGGAATTCGATTCAAACTCAGTTAGAGCATATCTAGAATTAGATTTACTGTTTTTCTTAAATTTGACGTAGTAGGGAATTGAGAGAATATATGTTATATCCTAGTTCTTAAACCCATTAATTTGTTAATGAGCCAAGGTTAATTAAGCTCAGTTAGATTCAAATAAGCCTAATTAAGTCAATTGATGGCTAAAATGATTTAAATTTATTTAATATTTTTTTAATAATATAATAATATATTTAGAATGGATAATCATTAGTTAAGTCAAAACAAGTCTAATAAACTCATTAGTGACCTAATTAGGAAACTAGTCGGTTTTCAACACTTAGTCAAATTTTTGGGTCTGAAAACAGTGAGAAAGTGTTGCCTTGTGAATGCAATAGCTTCGCGCACAAAAATAAAAAAATGACATGTAATATATAGTTGTAAAGAGAATATCAAAGAATACAACTTTTTCAGAAGGACCTAGTTTGAATCGGAACGCTTTAACTTATTTGTTAAGGAAGTTACGGTTTGAATTCAACTTGGCAACTTTGGGGGCTTAATTTAAGTAGGATTAGGAAGCTAAAAGTATATATGAGGTCTTGGAGTCGTGCATAAGGCATCTTCCATGTAATCCCAAGATAAGAGGTAAGAACATAGTATTCTTCATAAGAAAAAGAAGTATTTTGATTTAATTCTCTTTGGAAATTGATTCGAATGGATGGATTGTTCTTCTTTGAGGTTTAGAGGTTGTAGGAGAAGTCTTAGATCATAAGAAAACCGAGATTGGAGTGCTAGAAAGTGATTGAAAGGCATTAGAGGGGAGTGTTCTTCATGTTCTTAAGATAGGTGATGACTACCTATTAAATGATATTTTATATTAATATAAAAATTTTGTTTTGATTTTTAAAAGTAGCCATACATGGTTTTTGAAACAATATTTTATGTATATGTGTGCTCAATTCTCACCTTGTTTCATCAATTTTTGATCAAATTTACAAAATACGAGAGTTTAGAAAATCCCTATTAAAACGTGTCGCCGCAACCCAGTGTTATTTAAAAATGTATCTAAAACCCATCCACTATCCCCGATGTAATTCTTACTTAAAGATTAAGGGATCATAAGTCTATGGTTAAGTGAGCACCTTTGGCTATAATTATTAGTCTTTTGCTACAGTCTTCAGAGCTTGTGACCAATTATTAATATAAACTTAAATTGACGATAACTCCTTTATTCTTTGGCCGATTGACTTGAAGTTTAGAACACACTTTGATTCGACCTGTTATACTTGATTGTACAATCTCTTAAATTTTAGATTTTATTTTCCTATTATTCTGCAATTTATTCGATTGGCCAAATTTGACTTAAGTTATTTATATATTATTTTATGCTCTAAATCATTCGTTTGATGTCAGAATTACGTGAAACTTTATCCATATAATTCTTTGAACATTTGTATATGTTCAGTAAGTTTGATAATTTTATAAATCTATTTGCTAGTTTCGGCTTTATTTGTTTATGTTTCGTCTCTGAAAATTACCTTTATTGATCGAAAATTATAATTCTTTGTCCAAAAAATATGAGAAAATTTTAGTAACATATTATTCTGTCCAGAAACCTATTGGTGTCTACTACACTCTGATTTTCTATATATATGACCTATTTGACTCCTAAATAGTTATTTTGTATGAAAAAGAAGTATATTTTAACTCATATGTATACATATCATTTTGTCTATTAAATTTCTAGATCCATGATAAGTTTGAAATCTATGAAAATATGAGTATGCCATATTTGTTTGATATATATTTGGACATTGCCGTCTTAAAAAGATTGTGGTTCATTCCATAAGCGCCTGTAGATGGGCTTTGTCCGTGGGCAACAGAAAAATCTAAGTAATTGTGTTTTGTTTGCAGTCATCCGAGGTGGGACAATAGACTCTCCGACTATAATCAAGACCTTAGCATACTTGCCTGTATGATCTGGTATTTCTTTGTTTGGCATCTTATATCGTGATTGGATGAATGTTTATTTGACATATTTGGATTGAATTTGTTTGGCACATAATTATGAAACATAATTTGTTGTTTAAATCCATTTGATTCAGCTTATAATCTACTCAGTTTGTTCTTTTGACATCTATGTTAAGTTATGTTGATCTCAACTTATTTGATTAAGAATCGTTATTCATTCTGATTAATTGTTCTAACAATATGAACTCTGATTTGATAAGCTATTATACCCAAATTTGCTATATGGTCAGTTCGATATGTTCAGTTTAATATGTGATATGTTCTAATCATGGCTAGTAGACTTATTCAATTGAATAAGAATCTCATCATCCCTTATATGCTATATGTTAGTTCAATTTGTTCTTACTATTAGAAAACACATGATTTGGTAATTTATATTTGACCATCTTTTATATCATGATCTTACTTGAGTTATATGTAGAATTGTGAATCTTATATATATTTGACATCGTCACTTTTCAATTATTATAATGTTAACATTTGATAGGTTTGATTTGCGTACTGAGTGATTGTACTCATAAACCCTGCTAACATTTTCAGAGGTTGAGGAGAAAGAGTTAGTGGAGGAAGGGGACTTTGCTTAAGGAATTTGATTCAGAGTCATTTGGAAGTTATCTAGGATTAGATTTACTATTTTCTTAGACTTGATGTACTAAGAAATTGAGAGAGTATATATACTTTTATATTTTTTTAGGGAGTTGAGAGATTTTTTTTTCGCTGCATATTTGATAAAATTTGAAGATCCTGATAATGACAATATAATGAAATATTTAGAATTAAGGATAGTAAATGGCATGTTGATCGCTTAGTTATTTGTCTCTCATCATTCATCTTCGATTTGTATATTATTTGGTTCTATAGTTACGTAACTTGAATCCGAAGTGAGTCTAAATAACTGAATCGGATTAGGGGCATAAAAATGTGGTATAAGAGCATATGAATCATGAGAGAAGATTAACCATTACTATCTGATCATAAGCCATACCAAAAGATTATGAGAGTTCGAGTAAGATAGTCTGAGTAGGTTTAAATTCTAGAATATAAGGACTAAATTAGGATCTATTGGATTTTTAGGATATGACTAGGAAAGTTGGGTGTGCATTTATAAATTGTACACTTAGTTGGTTCTAATAATTAGATTTAAAGGATTGGCCTCGTCCTTTTAAGCGGAAGAGCTAGCTAAAGAAGGGATTATATACCACCCATAGGTTTACTAAGTCATAGAGAATTTGATCTATTACTATCACAGCCTTGACTGACTATAGAATTAGGACATGTATATGTTTATAAAAGCCTACATCATTGACATGACAAATTTTGATGTCATACTGGATATGAACTTAATGGAAAAGTATGATGCCTTATTGGACGGTTGTAGGAAAAGGATTATGTTCCAAGGACCTTTCCTAAAGAAATTATATGTCTAATATCCAAGGCATAAGCTAAGTAGGGTGTTTGTCTTTGCAAGGAAGCGCAAGAGGCTGATTAGAAAGTTGTGAGACATTCTTGGCTCGTATGGTGATTGATAATACATAGCCATACCGTGCAAGACATTGAGGTGATTCTGGACTTCCTCGATGTGTTCTGTGATAATCTCCCATAATGCCTACTCAAGATCAATTTCACCATTGATCTTATACTATGGACAACATCTATTTCGAAAGCACCAAATCGAATGGATCCTACTGAGTTGGCAAAGTTGAAGAAGGAACTACAGGAACTTCTGGATAAAGGCTTCATACATCCAAGTGTGTCACCTTGGGGTGCACCAGTGCTATTCGTCTGGAAGAAGGATGGGCCAATGAAGTTGTGCATTGATTATCGCAAGATCAAGTAAGTCACCATGAAGAACAAGTATCATTTGCTAAGGATCAAAGACTTGTTTAATCAATTGCAATCAGTCAAGGTCTTCTCCAAGATTGATCTTCAATCCCGTTACCATCAGTCGTAGATCAAGGATGAAGACATCTTTCCGTAAAGCTAGAAACTGCTCTGAAATGGGAGGCTCTGAAGATTGTTGCTGAAATAAGGAATTTCCTTAGTTTGGTTGGATACTATAGGAGGTTCATAGGTTTTCTACCTTAGCTGATCCAATGACCAAGCTGATACGTTAGGGTGGAAAATTTATTTGGTCAGTAGAATATGAGCAAAGTTATCAAGAATTGAAGAGAAGACTGACCACTGCTTCGATACTTACTTTGTCAAGTGGGATTGATGGTTTTGTTGTATACATTGATGCTTCAAGAAAGAGCCTCAGATGTGTGCTTATGCAACATAGCAAGGTTATAGCATATGCATCGAGACAATTGAAAGACCATAAACAGAATTATCCTACTCATGATCCGGAGATGGCCGCTGTGGTGCATGCTTTGAGGATTTGGTGGCATTATCTTTATGGGGCGTATCACTAATCACAAAAGCCTAAATTATATCTATTCACAGAAGGATGTCAATCTGTGATAGAGGCATTGGGTGGAGTTTTTAAAAGATTATGATTTCACTTTGAACTATCACCCAGACAAAGCAAATATGGTAGCTGATGTGTTTTGCAGAAAGCTTATGACTTTACAGTTACACTCATAGTGGAAAGAAAGGAAAGATGCTATTAAAGCCATACCTCAGGTAAACAGTGGGAGGTTGTATCTGATGCAGTTGACTATTCTGTCTACTCTGATTGATCGAATTCTCCAAGCTCAGTAGAAAGCTCAGGCTGTTCTTGATGGATCTAGGTGTCCTCAAAGCCAATCATGAGGCACCTATCACAATCTAGTTCAGGAGAAAGCTCATACTAGTACAGATTATTCCAGCTCATATGATGAGGTTGACTGATCTTGTTAGTCACTTATGTGGCGACATTATGATAAACCTGTAGGTGCTCATTTGAGAATGAGTTTACTGAACTGATTCAAAATGAATCGTTGTATGGTAATTTACCTGACTGTCAATCGGCTTGATTCATCGTCACAATGGCATGGTTAATCCTTAGACTTAGACACCAAAGACATCTCGTCCATGAACTTCTGGGTTTGACCTTTGCTTACGAATCCCTATCTACGGAATTTTTAATAGTCAAGGATTGGGTCCAGCGGAAGACCTTCGAAGATGATTGTGTGTTCAATAAAGGATCATTTGCTCTCAGATAACTGGAGAGAGAATGTTCTAGAATGTATCCGTAGGAGTCTCTGGCCAGAGCAAACACAATATCAGAAAATGTGTTTTCTGATATTATATAGCGAAGTCTAATTCAAATGAGTTGACCATCTAGGATTTTGACAGTTGACTATAACCCTAGGTCGATTCGAGAGTATTGTGTGAATGAAAGATCATAATCCATACGGTAACTATGGACAGACAGGTTCCATGAGTGGGTTGCTGAACCCCATTACCTTCCGGGATCATGCAGTGCTGCTTGGCACACAACTTGATCAGAAGTCCGACCGAATTTACTTGAGATGTTAATTCGGTTAAGTAATTAATTAAATATTTGATATTAATTAATTACAATAAGTCAATAACTAGTTATTGGACTTAACGGGCTAAAAATTGGACTAGTTAATGGGCCTAGAGGGTCACACAAATAGATTCTCAGTCGGTGGTACTTAAGTGGGATTGATATTAAATCGTGGACTTTTATGAAAAGTCACACTGACTTAATATATATATGCGTTGTTGAGAAACCCTGGGCCAAGCTCCAGGAGCTCTCAAGGCTGGCCGTCCCCCCTCCTCTCCTTCTCCTCTGGATGCCCCGTTCGAGGCACCGGGAAACTTCCCGTCTCCACCGCGCGCATTTCCCGAGAGTCAGGAATTCTCGTCCAGATGATCCGGACATCGTTGCAGTGAGGATTCTTCAGCGAGCATGCTGATCTAAAAGAGTGATCGAGGAAGAACCACCGCGGAGGATCGTGTAGATACCGCTGAAGGCCGGACGCTTGTGTGGCTAGCGACATTGCCTCCACAGAACCGAAACGGTCGCGGATTGGAATCCGCGTATGGTAATGAGATCACAACCTGTTTTTGATTTCCATTTTTCGTTCTGAAATGGATCAACGGGCATCGGGCGGGATTTCATTTTTGCTTCCGGTGCGTTCGTCACACCCCACCTGGATCCCAATAGTGGTATTAGAGCCAGGTTACCACTCTGATTCGTTTTGGAATGCTAAAATTAATCTTCTGAAATTAATTCCAAGCGTGAATCATTTTTTACCATTGATATTGTTCATGGGATGAGCACATAAAATTAGTTTTAATTTTTTTTGTGGAGAAAATCGATTTTTATTTGGAATTTTTGTTTTATTCTTCATGGAATGAAGAACCGGACGTAGGGTCTTCGAAGAGGGTTGTACAATGAATTTTTGGGTCACCGCCAGCCGTTTACTTCGTCGCCGGTGAGACCGGCGGTGGATGGTGACCACACTGGCCCCTGCAGGGCGGCGGTGATCACCGGAAACCCCCTTTACCTCCTCCTCTCCTTCTACACACTTGCTGCATGAAGATGGAGGAGTAAGGACAGAAATCAAAGAGTGGGTTTGGGCAGTCCCCAAGATCCACTGGTGGTGCTGGGTACACCAGTGGCACCGGCCTCACTCGCTGGCTTCGCCGGCACCAGGGACGGTGGAAACCAGCCTCTCCTGCTGCCTCCTGTCGGCGGCACCCTTCACCTCCGTGGAACTTGAAAATCGAGGCTCGGTTTCGAAGAGGTGGCAAGGACGACGTCGAGGGGGGGCGGGTCTGTTGGGTTTTCTCGGTTTCTCCGGATCGCTAACACAGCGGAAAACAAAAATATTTACAGCGATCCGTTCCCGTTCCGAAATCTAAAATACAAGATAATCCGATTATCTTTTCTCACCGTGTGCGGATTTGAATCCGCAGCCGTTTGGTTCCGTCGGTGTGACACCGCAAGCCGCGCAAGCGCCCGGCCTCTAGTGAAGTCCACGCGATCCTCCCCGCGACGGATATCCTCGAGTTCGTCGTTCTTCGCAGCCCACGAAGTCTCCGCCGGTCGCCGTAGTGCGCGGACGATTTCCCGTCGAACGGGATTCGGAGAAGTGGCGGAGCAGATCTGGATCTGCTTGGGCGTCAGAGAAAGACAGAAATTGAGGAGGGGCGGCTAGGGTTAGCAGCAGCTTGGCCTGCTCAGCCCGTTCGCTATGTTTTATACTAACCGCGCGGTTTTTCACAAAAACCCCCGGTTTATATAAAACCCACTTATTTATCCATCGCCTTGAGAATCATTTGCGTGTGACCCTCTAGGCCCAAGTACCAGTCCAGTTAATGGCCCAACAAGCCCAGTGACTCCTCACTGACTTTATTAATTAATTAATAACCCTTTATTAATCAATTAATCAATCGAATTGATGTCGCACATCGAATTCGACCGGGCCTCCGATCACGTTGGGTGCCAAGCAACACCGCGTGAACCCGGAAGGTATTTGGGGTTAAGTAACCCACTCTTGGAACCTTTCCGCCGACAGTTACTGCGTGGATATAATCCTTCATTCGTACAATGCTCTCGAGTCAACTCAGGGTATGGCGAGCTGTCAAACCCTAACCGGTCGGCTCACTTGGATTGGATGCCGCTGATAAATATCGGAAAACTCCTTTCCCGATATTATCGTCCGCCCTGGCCAGGGACTTTCGCGCATCCTTCCTAGAGCATTATCTCTCTAAGTACCGAGAGCGAATGATTCCTTATTGACACACAATTCCCTTCGATGGTATTCTGCTGCACCCAATCCTTGGCGTATTAGAATCCCGTGGCTAGAGATTCGTAGACCGAGGTCAAAGTACAGAAGTCCACCGCCAAGGTGTCCTTGGTGTCTCAGGTCCGAGGACCATCCACGCAACTGCGACAATAGAATCAAGCTGGTTGACAGTGAGGTACAATACCATCCAGCGATTCAGTCAGATCAGTTCAGTGAACTCATTCTCCAGTGAGCACCTACAAATTCGCCTTAGTGTCTCCACACAAGTGACTTATGAGACCAGTCACCCTCATCATATGAGCAGGAGTAATCTGTACTAGTCTAACCGGATATCCGATGTCCTTCTCGGATATCCTCCGACTAGGAACGTTTAAGAATATGTGTGTTTAAGTGATCAGTCTCATTAGTATGATCTCATCAATCTGATCACCAAAGCACATATTCACGGACTTCATTATGAAACGATAATTAACGTGATTTACACATAATGAATATTATGCCATTTTATTAATAATGAACGAGATTTACATTGTTAGATTGGCTTGTAGGCCACCTAAACTAACAGGGTCTCCCGTAGGCGATGAACTGTCGGCGGTAGGAACTAGGCGGTGGCGACATCAGGTAGCGGCCCCCCCACTCCGGCCACCTGCTGCGAATGGGTCGCCCCCTGGCGGCGGCTAGGGCAACCCTAGCCGCATGCTAGGGAGCTGCCTAGGTTCGACCGAGGCTAGACGGGGCCCACACCAACCTAGCCCAGGCGCCTTGGCCCAGGCCTACCGTGGGTTCGAACCAGGTCGCTCGGGCCAGGCCCAGCCTAGCCGACCCAGGCCCAATAAGGTCTCAACCCCTTTAAGCCCTCTTCACATTGGCCTATTGAAACCCCAATACTATTAAATAGGTTTTAAATTTAAATTTTATATTTTAAAATTGTTTTAAAGTTAAAATTTTGTTTAGAACCTATTTGACTAAAGAATTTTTTTAAAGATAATGATTTTTAAATTAATTAACAAATGTTAAAGAAAGCAATCTTCACATCCATTTGCGAGACCTCAAAATCATAGTGTGCAGCTATGGCGAGGAGAATTCTGATCGACTTTATCATAGCAACTGGTGACAAAGTCTCATCATAGTCAATTCCTTGTCTTTGACGATATCCTTTTGCCACCAACCTTGCCTTATAAGTGTTTATCCGTCCATCTATATCGATCTTTTTCTTAAAGATCAACTTGCATTTAATAGGTACAATACCCTCGGGCAAGTCCTCCAAGTTCCAAACTTGGTTGGTGTACATGGACTGGATTTCAAAGTTCATGGCTTCTCGTCATTTCCTAGCTTCTGGCCTTCTATGGCCTCCTAGTAGGTTTTAGGTTCACCATCCTCATTATATTCTACCTTAGACTCACCTTCAGCGATATGTCCTACATATCGTTCGGGTAGTCTAGGTACTCTACCAGATCTTCGAGGCTTATATGTGTGTACCAGAATAGATTCAAGAACTGATAACTCATCTGATGACAATGTAGGTGTTTGGGGATCTGGAACCTCTTCCAGTACTATTTTACTCCCATTGTCCTCCAGGAAAATGTATTCCTCTTCTAGGAAGACACCTTTCTTGGCGACAAACATTTTTTCTTCACCAGGATGGTAAAAATAATATCCAAACGTCTCCTTTGGATATCCCAGAAACCTGCATCTATCAGTTCTTGATTCCAGCTTGTCTCAATCATGCCTCATTACATGAGTAGGACAACCCCAGACTTTAACATGTTTAAATTCTGGTTTTCTGCATTTCCATATCGCATATATAGTAGAGGTCACAGACTTGTTAGGTACTCTGTTCAGTAGGTATGCTGCTGACTCTAGAGCATACCCCAAGAGGGTCACTGGAAAATCGGAAAAGCTCATCATGGATCGCACCATGTCTAACAACGTGCGATTCCTCCTTTCAGATACACTATTCATTGGTGGTATATATGGGGGGGTCAGCTGAGAAAGGATATCATTATCTTTTAAGAATTGTGTGAAATTAGTACTCAAGTATTCTCTTCTCTAATCAGATCGAAGAGCTTTAATACTCCTTTCTGTCTACTTCTTTACTTCATTCATGAACTCCTTGAACTTCTCAAATGCTTGGATTGGGTGGATATGGAACCACATACATCTGAATGTATTAGTTCCATAATGTCCTTGGCATGTTCTCCATGTCCAATAAATAGAGATTTTGTCATCTTTCCGATAAGGCATGACTCACATGTCACAAACAATTCATAATCGAATGCATTTAAATAACCATTTCTGTTCAACTTTTGCCGCTTGCTTTCACCAATGTGTCCAAGTCAACAATGCCACATGTAGACTTGGTTCACACAATTCTTGCTCTTCTTAATAATCAATGTGAAGATTATAGTAAGAAACATCTAAAAGACAATCTATATCCAATCTTGTCCAAACAAGAAATAGATATGATGTTCTTTATTATGCTAGGAACATAATAAGAATCTTCCAATGATAAGACGTCTCCAGATGGAAGCTTGAGGTTTGTTGTTCCTACAGCAATCGCCGCAACCTTTGGGTCGTTTCCTAGCCTCAGATCCACCTCGTCTTGTCTCAGCTTTAGCTTACTTGTCAGTATAAGTACATAATGGCAAACATGAGAAGCACATCCAGTATCTAATACCCACGATGTAGAATCTCTAACTGACAAGTTGATATCTATAATATAGATATATGAAGCTTCTTATAGCTTCACCTTTCTATGAGCTTTATCGGAGAGGTACTCCTTACAGTTCCTCTTCCAGTGACCCTTCTATTTGTAGTGGAAGCAATCATCCTTTGTTACTCCTTTGCCATTGTCCCTTTTAGACACAAACTTTGGCTTATTCAACTTCTTGCTTTTACCTTTCTTAAAGGCAACTACTTCTATCCTCCTCTTATTGGTCTCACCAAAATTAAAGACATTGGGCTTTTCCTTGATAAGGTTGCCCTCTACAGTTATGAGCATATTAAGAAGCTCAGCCAACGACATTTGTATCTGGTTCATGTTGAAGTCAACAATGAACGGTGCATATGATGCTAGGAGTGAGGCAAGTATGAGGTCAGTGTGCAACTCATTGGGCAATGAAATCCTAATAGCTTCTAACCTCTCAATCCACTCAATCATCTTCAACACATGGGTCTGCAATGAAAATTCCTCTGCCATCTGAGATTTAGACAGGGATTTGGATATCTCATATCTCTCTTCCTTGGTTTGCTCCTCAAATGGCTCCATCAGATGGAGCATGATGGCTTTGGCACCCATGTTCTTATGCTGCCTCTGCAACTCATTACTCATTGAAGCTAGCATATAATAATGTGCCAGAGTGGAATCCTTCTTCCATTTATCATATGCTATCATCTCTGCTTCAGTGACATCTAATGTCAGTTCAGCAGGAGGATCACTTCGAAGGACATAGGGATGGTGCTCAGACCTGAGGACAATCATCAGGTTTCTGAACCAAACCAAGTAGTTCAGGCTTGTCAAAGATTGGAATCAAGTATGCCACAGAGTGGGTTATTCGACGATATTATTTCCCTATAGGAGATAAATAAAATTTAGTTTAGCAGATGTTCAATTATTAAATTTAAAAATAGACATAGCCTTTTAATCAAGTTTTAACTCCCATTAATTTTGACGGATTGTATAACCCTCAGATATACAGAATGGGAGACGTCGACAGTCTTATAGTGGGGATCAGAATCTCAATGACTTGCAGTACAGTCTTGTGTAGTACTCAAAATCGTGTTGTGCTATCAATTGATATCATGCATTCATATGGTAAATAATTAAATTTAAACTATGTGATCGCCAGAAATCGAAGGTTTCAAAGAAAAAAGTGATCGCATTACTTACCTCGCAGACTTTGGGAGAGTTGTGGTTCCTTTGTTCTCCTTCTTTGGCCGGCCAAAGATGAAGAGCCTCCTCTTTTTGTTTACTCTTGCTTTATTGATTTTTTGGCCTTTAAATACTTCTTTTCATGCCTTTCTCCTTCTTTTCAAACCTTGCAAAAAAGATTAAACCAAAAGAGAAAAAGAGATGATTAGAACTAAAATTAGCGTAGTATCTATTCTAACCATCAAATCTAACAAAAACCAAACAAAAGAACTCACTTGCTTCATATTCTTTAAACCCCTAACATGTATGGGTGAGAAAAATCATGACGTGAGTGTGTAAATCAGGGAGTGAGGGTATGAAATCTAATGAAAAACAATGAAAACACTATGATGAAAACTAACTAGAAACTAGATTAGAAAAGAGAAATAAAGAGTGTGATTGGCCCCTTCAAAGTCTTGATCTTCAAGAACTTCAATGAAGGAAGAGGAGGAGGAAGAAGAAGCTTTCAATGTGCTCCCACGTTTTCCGTAGAGAGGGCCTCATTTCACCTTGCCTTGAACTTCAAAAACTTCAATGGCCAACCTCCTTTGAAGGTCGATGTACATATGTATATATAGAAGCCTTGTTTAGGGTACTTTAACCTTCAAAAGCCTCTCCTACGGCCTCCAGATTGTCATAGATGAGCATCCAAGGAATTAGAATGTAACGATCCGCCACCCTATAATCGGGGATCCGATTACTAAATGGGTACCAAATCATTAAAATTTGGAGCCAAACCAAGATCTTGATAAGTCTGAGAAATAAATGATAAACTAAGCTAAACGTTACACAGCACATCGAATTGTAAAGGAAGTGCAGGAATTAAAAATTATTACAATTCGACTTGACTCAGCAAATAATTACATATTCCAACTGAAAAGAAGTAATTAAGCGTATAGGCCTGAAAGGAAAAAAACAACTACATCGGGGCATACCCCGGGACAGTAGTTGTTGGCACGCAAACCGAGACAAAACCCTCCACACTACGCCTGCCTGGAACCCTCACCTGAAAACCGGAGGGGTGAGTCTCATCGAAATGGGCTTAGTAGGGATCCTTCGATCTCCACCACCCACTCACGCACCCATAAGTGCAACAACACAAATATAGGCAATTTAAATAAATAAAGCAATAAACACAACTCCCAAGGATTCCCAAATTTCGATATAAAACGCATGCATTCATCAATGTAACATGCACAACTCTGAAACCACTCTACCATGGAGTCCACAACTAGCGTCTCGGCTAAACACACAAACCATACGGCCGAATGCAGAAAACCCCGACCTGCTGGGACCAAATAACAACCCCTCGGATAGCGCGCTGGCTACTCAGGCCTGTCTAGCTCTAGGTGGTTTTGCTTCCCCTAGCACGAGTAACACTCCGAATGTACCACTCCCGCATTAGTACTAGCTACACTTCGGGGTACACCAGGTGACCCTCTCTCTAGGCGTCACCCTACCACTCCCACACCGGCGACGTGTCACTGCCACACCGACACAAGGTGCCTAAGTGCTAACAACTGTCACTCTAGGTCCATGGTGGCACAAAACACAACACAATGCGATCCGATCATGTAGAAATCTTCGTTCTTGAAGTACGTTTTTAAGCATGCATTTAACCAACTATTTAACAATGTAAACACATGTTAATTGCATGGATTAATGAGGTTCTGTCTTGAATCGCGTCGCCCATGGCCGACGTCATTCAAGACCCCTAAACTGGCTCATACGAAAAACTGGCCTCAGAATATGGCCTAAATCGCGTCGCCCGTGGCAACCGCCATTTAAATGGCGTCGTTGTCCCTAGACGCCATTCAATACAGAGATAGAATCCCCTAATCTGGGCTAAATCGCGTCTCGGGTGGAAGCCGCCATTTAAAATAGCATCGCTGTCCCCATATGCCATTTAACGCTCACAAATAGGTTCTCCTTCCGGCCTCCCCCGAGTTACAAAATGGGATTTCTCCCCCAAATCGCACAAAAACGTTAAAATGGAGAAAGTAGCGGAGAAGCCTAATTACTTTCATAAATAATCCCCTTAGAACATGCTTTCTACCCCAAAGGCACCCACACATATTTCATGTTTTCAAAGCGGAAAAATCATGGTTTTAAACAAAACACTGTGAGTATCGTCACCCTACCAGTTACTTGAACTACTCTGGGCTCCTAGCCACCAAACCGCCACACCACAAGCCGTCGCCGGTACCGCCGTGGACGCCGTCACTCCACCGGGACGTCGGCCGCCGTCCGAAGAGAGATGCACCGTGGAGGAGATGGTGGTGGTAGTGGTTGAAGTTAGGGGGTTGATGGAGTGGAGGGAGAGGAGAAATGGGGAGAGGAAAGGAAGGAGAAGGGGAAGGGGGCGTCGGATGGATCGGAGGGGAGAGGGAGGAGAGAGAGAGAAATGGAGAGAATGAGAGAAAGGAAGGAGAGCTTCGAAGTATTAACCTAAACTCGCTAAAACGTGTCATCCAAGACTGACGCCAATCAGACGATAAGACGGGTTCGTACACTAACATACTAAGGCCGTACTCTGAATGGCGTCGACCATACAAGACGCTATTCAGACGATAAGACCGGGGCCGTACTCTCGCGGTCCAAAACTGGCCTACGTGGCGCCCACGTGGCACACTCTAAAACGTATCCCCCTAACCAGACGTCGTTTGAACTGCACCGAGCGAGCTCGACGCGATAAAGAACCCATGCCCCAGCCCCACAAGGGCCCAAACAAGGGGTCCGACACCGAAACTAACCCAATAACTGGATCCGAAACCTCAATCCTTACATAGAAACCTTTCCAACCTCAGGAACTGGATTAGCTCGGCCAAATCTAGCTTATCATGAAAGTACTTAAATCGCGTCGCCCATCAAGGACTCCATTTGGCTAATTAAAGGGGCCAAAATAGAAATAAAATCCACGAAGGAAACCAGAAAGAATTAGGAAACCTAAAAGGCGCGTCTACGTTATTTAGATAATTAGGAAATTAATTCAAATTCAAATAAAAAATCCAGACGGATTAGAGAACTAACTGGCGTCGTCCATGAACGACATTATTCAGTTATATCTATCCAAATTTAGGAATTTAATTCCGAACTAATTTTGACTAGAAATCTAAATGGCGTCGGCCATGGTCGAAGTTAATCAGCTAATTTAGACAAAAATCAATAAAAATTAATTAATGATTAAAAATCAGACCATTTATAGGCATTATAGTTGTGACAAGAAATTTACTGAATATGAGGTCAAAATTAGCGTGTCTACAGCTACCCCACCTTGGCATTGACTTTGCAAGGGAGTGAAATAGAATGGAATGAACTGAAAAGGTGATGCCAAGGTGTGATGAGACACGCTCTCAATATCATATGATGAGAATTTTTCTCAAAATGATCAACGAAGCAACTCAAAGATGTCAATGGAATCAATCATGTCTGGATGAGATAGACAAAGGAAACAAAATAATGACGATCAACTTCGACGAGGGGAAGTACCTTAGGTGACAAACCTTGCAGGTTTCACTATAGAGAGCGGTTTCCAGCCAATGGGATAAAGATCCGAACAAGAAGGAATTCCAAGGATATCTTCAAGAAAACCACAATGATAATTGAGATACTCAATTCAAAATGGAATGTCTCATATCACGTTGAGATTTATGTAATCAATGGTCTGAAATTTAATCAAAAACTAATTCTTACCACAATGATTTCAAAGTCCTATATGATGTATGCTGGGCTAAAAGAAAAAATAAAATAAGATAAAATATAAATTAATCAAGGATAATATTGTTAAACTACCATTGATGAGTCAAGACACCAGTTTTTCAATTCAGTGCTAAGCTGAAGCTCGTTTATCCACGCACCGTTTCACAAAAACGGAACCATCATCCCCATCAATTGACAACTTAACGACCCATCCATACGATTATGAATTCTTTAGAATTATCATTGTTTTTGTTAGAGGGGAACTCAAATTCTAGTTTCATCAGAACCACAAGGTCCTTGATATAATCTAATGAATATTTATCATATAATAATATTAATGATGCAAATTAAATACACAGGGGAATACAAAGATAGAGATAATCGTCTTTTTAGTCACGGTGAGACTCAGTGATCACAGTAGGACTTTTTTGTAATTTCAACTTCATTTTTCTTTTTTCATGAATTTCCTACACTCAAATTTCATCAATAACTTCAAGCAGGGAGATAAACAACATCAAATAGCAACAAATATGCATTTTCGAAAAATGATCAGAAATACCCTAAATGGCGTCGCTCTGGGTCGTTGTCATTTGCATGACGTTGCCCCGTTCAGACACCATTTAATTTACCGAAACATGACTCTTTCTGACTCTAATCCGAACTCCACTTGCCTCCATTAAACACCCTCTTCTAACTCAGAAAGGGACTTCTAATCACACAAATCTCCCTATATAACCTCCCTCCCTTCATACCAAACCATCACAACAAGCATCCAAGAGGGAAAGGCTTAGGGATTATCTTCAAAGTTCAAGGAAAAGGAGGAGAAAGTGCAAGAAAAATAAGGTGTAAGGATCGAGACTTTCGGATCCGGTTTTCGGGGTCGGACCCTGTAGTTCTGGCCCTAGTGGGGGCTGAGGCCCTGTGACGTTTCGCGTCTAGACCTCGAGACGCGTTTTGAACGGCGTCCACTGTTGCAGACGCGTTTTAGGTTCTGCCACGTGGGTGCCACGTGGGCTGACTTTGGGCCGCGAGAGTACGACCCTGTCGTGTCGTCTGAACGGCGTCTGCATGGGACGACGCCTTTCAGACTGCGACTCTGGGATTGTCAGAGTACGGCCCTGACATGTCCCCTGAACGGCGTCTGTGTAGAACGACGCGTTTCAGAGTCCTGTCAGAGCGGTCGTCACGTCACCTGATAGGCGTCCGTCCATGTCGACGCGTTTTAGCCAGTCTCTGGTTAACCCCGCGAGCCCTCCTTCTTTCCCTCATTTTTCTTCCTCCTCTTTTTCTCTCCTCCCTTCCGGCGATCCCGACGGCAGCCCCTCCTCCTCCCTCTTTTCCTCCCACCATTCCATCTTTCCCTCCACTCCATCCCCTACCTAGCTCCCACCACTACCACCTCCACTTCCACTGCGGCGTTTTACTCTCCGGACGGCGGCCGACGTCACGGTGGAGTAAGGACGACCACAGCGGTACCCGCGGCGGCGTGGGGCGAGTCGGGTGGACGGCTTGAAGCTTGGAGGAGTTCAAGTAACCGGTAGGGTGACGATTCCCATAGCGTTTTATGTTCAAACCATGATTCTCCCTCTTAAAGCATGTTTTAGATCTATGGTTTTGGGGGGTAGAACAAGCATGTTTAGGAGCTCTTCTTGATGAAATGGGAGATTTCTATGAATATGGATTCATGATGTTTGGGTTTGCCTCTCTTTCTCCTCCGTTTTGGGTGATTTTGGGATTTTTGGGGATGAAAAGGGGAGCCCTCGGGCTCATGACAGATCTGGTTCCTGGGGTTGAAAGACGTCGTGCATGGACGACGCCTTTTTGAAGGGCGTCGGGCCGTCATGACGCCTTTTAAACAGGAACTGCTTTACTGAGGTTTTGTCGGTTCAGGGATTCTGGGACTAAAAGACGTCATGGGTGGGCGACGCGATTCGTAATATCGTCGGGTAACCATGACGCCTTTTAAGGTAGAAATCTCCTGATTAATGTTTTCTGCAAATCCTGGATTTCTGTGCTAAATGGCGTCTGAGGATGTTGACGCATTTCAAAAGGCGACCGCTGGTGTCGACGCCTTTTTAGGCTAGATTCTGAGGCCGGTGTTTCATGAACCAGCACAGGGAGCTTGAATGGCATCTGCCTTGGGCGACGCGATTCAAGACAGAACTACACTAATTCGTGCCAGTAAAATGTGTTCATACTGCTAGATAGTTGGTTAATGCATGCTTTAGTGCACTCGATAATGATGGATTCTTCATGACCGGATGGCACTACGTTGTGTGTCGTGCGATCGCGGGCTTTTCACGTGACTGGATCGTACTGTGCCGGGTTTTGTGTTACTATAGACCTTGAGTGACAGTTGTAGCGCTTTATCACCCTGTGCTGGTGTGGGTGGAGCACAGCGCCGGTGGGGGCGTGGGCGGGGTGACGCCTAGTGAGAGAGGGTCACCTGGTGAACCACGAGGTCAGCTAGTACCGGTGTGGGTGTGGTACTTTCGGAGTGACACTCATGCTGAGGAAAGGAGTAACCACCTGAGCCAGTTGGGCCGGAGTAGCTAGAGTGCTATCCGAAGGGTTACTGCTTGGTCTCAGCGGGTCGATGTTTTCCCACTGTTGTTTGTATGGTTGGCGTGTTCTATCGAGACGGCGGTTGTGGGTTCCCTAGTCGTCTGGTTTAGAAATATGCATGTTTAATACATTTCGATTGCATGTGATTCGCATTGAGATCTAGGAATAGTAATTACCACTGTGCTTGTTACTTTACCGTCAGCTGTATTTTTCACTTGTGAGTGTGTGCGTGGGCAGTGGGGATCGAAGGATCCCTACTGAGTCTTGTCTTTGAGACTCACCCCTGCGGTTTTCAGGTGAGGACTCCCGGCAGACCTAGCGAGGAGAGTGCGGCTGTGTGTTGAGCGCCGTCAGCTGTTATTCCGGGGTATGCCCCGACGTAGTTGTTATTTTATTTCTGGCCTGTATGTTTAATTATTCCTTTTCTGTTGGAGTATGTAATTATTTGTTGTATCGAGTCGCATTGTAATAACTTTTAATTCCTGCATTTTCCTTTCATTTCAATGCGATGTGAATGTTTAGCTTAGTTTATTATTTATTTCCCAGACTTACTTGGATCCTGGTTTGGTTCCAAATTAATGATTCGGCACCCATTTAGTAATCGGATCCCCGATTATAGGGTGGCGGGTCGTTACAGTTGGTATCAGAGCATTCGCTCTGGCAAATAAATGAATAACTAGGTTAAATGTCGTGAGTCCGGGAAATAAATACATTATCCCGTACAGGCACGGCGGTAGTATAGGTTTTAGGATTCTAATTAGAACTTTTCGATTTTGTGATTGTAGGCGAGTAGATGGCTCCTAGGAAGAGGATGCCGGTTATTCGAGAGTGGGGAGATGTCCCTAGTGGATCTGAGGCCGGGAGGCCGAGTGTAGAGCAGTTTATGGAGGCTATGATGGACACTATGGCTAGATACCAGAACCGAGACCCTAGTGAGAGTTCCAGTGCTCGGGGAGGGTCTACAGCTACACTTGAGAGATTCCTGAAGCTGAGGCCACCTCACTTCACCGGTCGTCCCGACCCTGATGAGGCCGTTCACTGGCTTAGGGAGATAGAGAAGACTTTCGATACTATGGATTGTGCAGCAGTGGAGAGGACTCCGTTGGCTACCTTCATGCTGAAGGATAGCGCCTATGATTGGTGGACCACCTTGAAGAGTTTGTCATATGAGGATAGGAGTCTTAGGGAAATTTCATGGGAGACTTTTGTTAAGGAGTTCAATGCACAGTGTTTCCCTAGGCATGTCCAGAGGGCCAAGGAGAGGGAGTTTATGGATCTGACGCAGGGGAGTATGACAGTACTCGAGTATCAGGCGAAGTTTGTTTCGCTTGGAAGGTTTGTGCCTTTCATATCTGGGGACGAGGAGCGTCGTACTGAGAGGTTTATGGACGGACTGAGGCTCAGTCTGAGGAACTTCGTGGCGTCCCACTGTTGTGCAGATTTGGCATCAACGGTTAGGTGTGCAGCAGCAGTGGAGGCTCAACAGAACCAGTCAGCCCGGGAGAGAGGACTGACTGCCCAGGGACCAGTTCGTGGCAAGGGTAAGGCAGCGGCAGCGGCCCCTTCGTCCGGATCGGGATCGTTGTCACTCGGCTCCCGATTCAGGAGATTCTTTCGAGGCGGTGGCAGCAGCGGTAGCAGCAGGCCCAGGCAGGGTCAGCAGAGCTAGTTAGTATCCAGTGCACAGCAGGAGCCAGCTCAGAGGCTTCCGGCAGTTTGTCAGCACTGTGGTGGCACCCATGGCGGGACTCAGTGTCCTACTCTTCCTAGGAGGTGTTTCACTTGCGGCCAGCAGGGCCATTTGGCGAGGCAGTGCCCGTAGGGGCATGGTCAAGGACAGGGTTCAGGTGATCAGAAGAAGCCGAGGACCCAGGGGAAAGTTCTAGCTATCACCAGGAGGGAGGCTCGCGCGTCCAACTTGGTGGAAGGTACACTTTCTGTCCTTGGGAACTCTGCACATGTGTTGATCGATTCGGGTGCTTCGCATTCTTTCATTTCTGAGCAGTTTATAGATATTCTTTCTGCACCCGTTGATGAGTTATCTGAAGGATTGATGGTAGAGGTTCCTTCTGGAGATTTCATGTTATCTTATAATTGTTTGAGGGATGTTCCCTTTACTATTGAGGGTCATGAGCTACCTGCCCAGTTGGTTGTACTTGCCATTCGTGACTTTGATATCATCCTGGGCATGGATTGGTTGGAAGCTTTTTATGCTGAGGTGGACTGCCACAGGAAGAGGGTGCGTTTCTCTATTCCGGACATCCCAACCTTCTATTTCCAAGGTATTAGGCTCTCTTCTCGAGGTATTCTCATTTCTACCTTTAAGGCTCGGAGGTTGCTTGCTGGTGGTTGTGAGGCCTTCCTTGCCTCTGTTGTTGTTTCTGATGTCCGTGATAGTCCCAGTCCTTGGGAGGTGCCTGTAGTGTGTGACTTTGTAGATGTGTTTCCTGCGGAGCTGTCTGGCCTTCCTCCTCAGCGAGAGGTCGAGTTTACCATCGAGCTTGCACCGGGTACGACGCCCTTGTCTAAGGCCCCGTATCGGATGGCGCCAGCCGAACTCGCTGAGTTGAAGGCGCAGTTGCAGGAGTTGCTGGATAAGGGTTTCATTCGTCCCAGTATTTCTCCGTGGGGTGCTCCAGTTCTTTTTGTCAAAAAGAAGGATGGTTCTCTGAGGTTGTGCATTGATTATAGGCAGCTGAACCAGGTAACGATAAAGAATAAGTACCCACTTCCAAGGATCGATGATTTGATGGATCAGCTGCAGTCTGCGAAGGTGTTTTCCAAGATTGACCTGAGATCTGGATATTATCAGATGAGGATCCGGGATGTTGATGTTAGTAAGACGGCTTTTAGGACTCGGTATGGACATTATGAGTTTTTGGTTATGCCTTTCGGCTTGACCAATGCTCCGGCGGCCTTTATGGATCTGATGAACCGAGTCTTCAGGACCTACCTGGACCAGTTTGTGGTAGTATTTGTTGATGATATTTTAATATATTCTTCTTCTGAGGAAGAGCACGCCACTCATCTTCGGGTGGTGTTGCAGGTCCTGAGAGAGCACCAACTTTACGCCAAGTTTAGTAAGTGTGAATTTTGTCTAGACGAGGTGCACTTCCTTGGGTATGTCATTTCTGGCGAAGGTATCGCAGTGGATCCAGCCAAGATCGAGGCAGTGATGGATTGGAGCTGGCCGACTTTAGTGACTGAGATCAGGAGCTTCTTGGGGCTTGCCGGTTATTACAGGCGGTTTGTTCAGGGGTTTTCTTCGATAGCGGCCCCCTTGTCGAGGTTGACTCGAAAGGGAGTTCGTTTTGTGTGGACCGAGGAATGTGAGCGGAGTTTCATTGAGTTAAAAACTCGCCTCACGTCAGCCCCAGTGTTGGTGCTTCCATCTGGGTCAGGTGGGTTTGTGGTTTACTCAGACGCGTCCCGTCAAGGTTTGGGCGCGGTTCTAATGCAGCATGGCAGGGTAGTGGCTTATGCTTCTCGACAGCTGAAGAAGCATGAAGAGAACTATCCTACCCATGATTTTGAACTGGCAGCTGTGGTATTTGCACTTAAGATTTGGAGACATTACTTATACAGAGAGAAATTTCAGGTTTTTACTGATCACAAGAGCCTGAAGTATGTGTTCACTCAGAGAGACCTGAATTTGAGACAGCGAAGGTGGATGTAGTTCATTAAGGATTATGACTTTGACATTTCTTATCATCCGGGCAAGGCGAATGTAGTGGCAGACGCCTTGAGTCGGAAGACGGTCATGTCATACCTTATGATTCAAGAATGGAAATTGTTCGAGCAGGTTGTGGAATCTTCCTTTAGGGTTCCACGTGAAGATGATAGAGCCGTGTTGGTCAGCTTGACTGTGAGACCAGCAGTGTATCATTCTGTGATTGAGGCTCAGAGGGCAGATGTTGAGTTACCACAGATTCTCCAGAGGTAAGAGGTGGAGTTGTGGGATGACGGTACTGTCAGGTTCAGAGGTAGACTTTATGTTCCGACCGAGGAGGACATGCGCAGGTGTGTACTTGATGAGGCGCACCGTTCGAGATATGCAGTGCATCCCGGGACAACCAAGATGTATCATTGTTTGAGGAAGCACTTCTGGTGGCCAGGTGTAAGGAATGAGGCTTCGGGTTCAGTTTTCGGGTCGGTTTCGGGCCGGATCCCCTGGTTTGGACCCTGAAGGGTCTTGAGAATTCCTCCTGAATGACGTCCATACATCACGACGCGTTTCAAACGGCGTCTTGATAAGTGGACGCCATTTAGACGATTTGCTGATTGTGCCACGTGGGCGGGTTTCGGGCCGCGAGAGTACGGCCCCTGTCTCATCGTCTGAACGGCGTCCATGATGGTCGACGCGATTCAGACTGCCACCCTGCGATGTAAGTGTACGGTCCCTGACATGTCAGCTGAAAGGCGTCCGTGGTGGTCGACGCGTTTCAGACAGATGTCAGTACGGCCCGTCCTGTCATCTGATAGGCGTCCTTCTCGCTCGACGCATTTTAGGGAGTTCCTGGTTGACCCCACGAGCCCTCCTTTCTTTCCCTCATTTCTCACCCCTTCACTCTCTCTCCTCTCCCTCTCCGCCTCCTCCGATCCCAGTCTCCCCCTTTCCTTTCCTCTTCTTCCTCTTCCACCACTCCAACGTCTCCCTACTTCTCACCTCTGCCACCACCACTTCCTTCGCGGCGTTCCACTCTCCGGACGGCGGCCGACGTCCCGGCGGAGTGGCGACGTTCTCGGGGTACCGGCGGTGGTCTGCGGTGCGGCGGTTGGGCGACACGGAGCCAGGAGGAGTTCAAGTATCCGGTAAGGGGACGAACCTTGTGTGCGTTGCTCGTGTTTTCTTAAGCATTACGTGATGTGTTTTGGGCTAGATTAAGCATGTCTAGGGGGTGTTCTCGTGGATATGGCCGCGTTCGTGAATGGGGTTTCGTAGTATGTTTGTGGTGAATCAACTTCTCTTCCTCCCCCTTTCCGTTTTGGGGCTTTTCGGGGCATTTGGGGATTAAGGGAGGAACCCTCGGTTCAAACCAGGGAACCAGGTTTCTGGCGCTAAACGGCGTCGTGCCTGGTCGACGCCTTTCAAAAGGACGTCAGGGCAGTACGACGCGTTTTAGGGTAGAAACCTCCCCGTTCGAGGTTTCACGAGTTAGTGATTTCTGGCGCTAAATGACGTCATGGATGGACGACGCCTTTCAGAAGGACGTCGGGCCATCATGACGCCATTTAGGCAGGAAATCACCCCGACTGAGGGTTCGTCAACTCGGGATTATGGGACTAAAAGACGTCATGGGTGGACGACGCGATTTAAATGGCGTCGGGTAACCATGACGCCTTTTAAGGCAGAAATCCCCTGGGTAATGTGAAATTCTGGATTTATCAGCTGAATGGCGTCGGAGGATGTCGACGCCTTTCAAAAGGCGACCACTGGTGTCGACGCCTTTTTGGCCAGATTCCCGTGGCCTTTGTTTTATGAACCAGTTTAGGAAACTTGAATGGCGTCGGCCTTGGGCGACGCGATTCAAGACAGAACAACACTAATTCATGCCAGTAAAATGTACATACTGCTAGGTAGTTGGTTAGTGCATGCTCTAGTATACTTGGTTTCTTTATCATAGGATGGCGGGTCGTTACACCAGGCATGAAAAAAGATGTGGCTAGATGCAAGACTTGTCAGTAGGTTAAAGCCGAGCATCAGAGATCTGGAGGGTTGTTGCAGCCCTTGCCGATTCCAGAATGGAAATGGGAGCACGTGACTATGGACTTTGTGATGGGACTACCTAAATCCCCTAGCCGGAGAGACGCTATCTGGGTCATTGTTGATCGGCTGACCAAGTCGGCACACTTCCTAGCTATTAGGAAGGACTGGTCAGTCAGTAAATTGGCTAAGTTGTTTGTAGACCAGATCATCTCTCTGCACGGGGTACCTTTGTCCATCGTATCAGATCGAGATCCGAGGTTTACCTCCAGGTTCTGGAAGAGTATTCAGAAGGCCTTGGGCACTCAGTTGGCTTTCAGTTCGGCCTACCATCCCGAGACTGATGGGCAGTCGGAGAGGACCATTCAGACTCTGGAGGATATGCTCAGGGCATGTTGCTTAGACTGGGGAGGTTTTTGGGAGCAACATTTGTCTACAGTGGAGTTCGCCTACAACAACAGTTACCATTCCAGTATCGGCATGGCGCCTTAAGAGGCTTTGTATGGGCGACCGTGTCGATCTCCGGTGTGTTGGTCCGAGATTGGTGAAAGACAGATAGCGGGACCAGAGTTAGTACAGCAGTGTGCTGAGATTGCCAGGATAGTTCGGCAGAGGTTGACCGCAGCTCAGAGTAGGCAGAAGAGTTATGCTGACGTCCGACGGAGACCGCTTGAGTTTGAGGTTGGGGACCACGTGTTTCTCCGAGTCTCACCCTCCAAGTGTGTGATGAGATTCGGGAAGCGAGGCAAGCTGAGTCCGCGATATATTGGACCTTTTCCCATCTTTGCTCGAATTGGGGAAACCGCGTATCAGCTGGCCTTGCCGCCCAGTCTTGCAGGGGTGCACGATGTGTTCCATGTTTCCTTGCTGAGAAAGTATGTTCAGGATCCGTCCCATGTTTTAGATTTTTCAGAGTTGGAGGTCGCTGAGGATCTGTCCTTTCCAGAGTTTCTTGTTCGTATTGAAGATCGCAGAGAACAGGTCCTGCGGAACAAGGTTGTGCCTTTGGTCAAGGTGTTTTGGCAGTACTGCTCCGGAGGTGAGGAAACCTGGGAGCGGGAGGATGAGATGCAGGAGCAGTTTCCATACCTCTTTTCGTAAGTCTCCTTGCGAACATGTATCCTTACTTTTTGACGTTGTTAATTCTAGCAGACAATTTCGGGGGCGAAATTCTTTTAAGGGGGGGAGAATGTAAGGATCGGGACTTTCGGATCCGGTTTTCGGGGTCGGACCCTGTAGTTCTGGCCCTAGCGGGGGCTGAGGCCCTGTGACGTTTCGCGTCTAGACCTCGAGACGCGTTTTGAACGGCGTCCACCGTTGCAGACGCGTTTTAGGTTCTGCCACGTGGGTGCCACGTGGGCTGGCTTTGGGCCGCGAGAGTACGGCCCTGTCGTGTCGTCTGAACGGCGTCCGCATGGGACGACGCCTTTTAGACTGCGACTCTGGGATTGTCAGAGTACGGCCCTGACATGTCTCCTGAACGGCGTCTGTGTAGAACGACGCATTTTAGAGTCCTGTCAGAGCGGCCGTAACGTCACCTGATAGGCGTCTGTCCATGTTGACACGTTTTAGCCAGTCTCTGGTTAACCCCGCGAACCCTCCTTCTTTCCCTCATTTTCTTCCTCCTCTCTTTCTCTCCTCCCTTCCGGCGATCCCGGCGGCAGCCCCTTCTCCTCCCTCTTTTCCTCCCACCATTTCATCCTTCCCTCCACTCCATCCCCTACCTAGCTCCCACCACTACCACCTCCACTTCCACTGCGGCGTTTTACTCTCCGGACGGCGGCCGACGTCACGGTGGAGTAAGGACGACCACGGCGGTACCGGCGGCGGCGTGGGGAGAGTCGGGTGGACGGCTTGAAGCTTGGAGGAGTTCAAGTAACCGGTAGGATGACGATTCCCATAGCGTTTTATGTTCAAACCATGATTCTCCCTCTTAAATCATGTTTTAGATCTATGGTTTTGGGGGGTAGAACAAGCATGTTTAGGAGCTCTTCTTGATGAAATGGGGGATTTCTATGAATATGGATTCGTGATGATTGGGTTTGCCTCTCTTTCTCTTCCGTTTTGGGTGATTTTGGGGTTTTTGGGGATGAAAAGGGTAGCCCTCGGGCTCATGACAGATCTGGTTCCTGGGGTTGAAAGACGTCGTGCATGGACGACACCTTTTTGAAGGGCGTCGGGCCGTCATGACACCTTTTAAACAGGAACAACTTTATTGAGGCTCTGTCGGTTCAGGGATTCTGGGACTAAAAGACGTCATGGGTGGGCGACGCGATTCGTAAGAGCGTCGGGTAACCATGACGCCTTTTAAGGCAGAAATCCCCTGATTAATGTTTTCTGCAAATCCTGGATTTCTGTGCTAAATGGCGTCTGAGGATGTTGACGTCTTTCAAAAGGCGACCGCTGGTGTCGACGCCTTTTTAGGCCAGATTCTGAGGCCGGTGTTTCATGAACCAGTACAGGGAGCTTGAATGGCATCGGCCTTGGGCGACACGATTCAAGACAGAACTACACTAATTCGTGCCAGTAAAATGTGTTCATACTGCTAGATAGTTGGTTAATGCATGCTTTAGTGCACTCGATAATGATGGATTCTTCATGACCGGATGGCACTACATTGTGTGTCGTGCGATCGCGGGCTTTTCACGTGACCGGATCGTACTGTGCTGGGTTTTGTGTTACTGTGGACCTGGAGTGACAGTTGTAGCGCTTTATCACCCTGTGCTGGTGTGGGTGGAGCACAGCACCAGTGGGGGCGTGGGCGGGGTGACGCCTAGTGAGAGAGGGTCACCTGGTGAACCCCGGGGTCAGCTAGTACCGGTGTGGGTGTGGTACTTTCGGAGTGTCACTCATGCTGAGGGAAGGAGTAACCACCTGAGCCAGTTGGGCCGGAGTAGCTAGAGTGCTATTGGAGGGGTTACTGCTTGGTCTCAGCGGGTCGATGTTTTCCCACTGTTGTTTGTGTGGTTGGCGTGTTCTATCGAGACGGCGGTTGTGGGTTCCCTAGTCGTCTGGTTTAGAAATATGCATGTTTAATACATTTCGATTGCATGTGATTCGCATTGAGATCTAGGAATAGTAATTACCACTGTGCTTGTTACTTTACCGTTAGCTGTATTTTTCACTTGTGAGTGTGTGCGTGGGCAGTGGGGATCGAAGGATCCCTACTGAGTCTTGTCTTTGAGACTCACCCCTGCGGTTTTCAGGTGAGGACTCCCGGCAGACCTAGCGAGGAGAGTGCGGCTGTGTGTTGAGCGCCGTCAGCTGTTATTCCGGGGTATGCCCCGACGTAGTTGTTATTTTATTTCTGGCATGTATGTTTAATTATTCCTTTTCTGTTGGAGTATGTAATTATTTGTTGTATCGAATCGCATTATAATAACTTTTAATTCCTGCATTTTCATTTCATTTCAATGCGATGTGAATGTTTAGCTTAGTTTATTATTTATTTCCCAGACTTACTTAGATCCTGATTTGGTTCCAAATTAATGATTCGGCACCCATTTAGTAATCGGATCCCCGATTATAGGGTGGCGGGTCGTTACAGAAGGAGATTAAGCAATCAAAGAAGATGGCTAGTTTTGCTAAAGATTCTTCATCAAATAAGAGAGCGAGGAAGATGATTGAGATACTTTCTAGCATAGCAGGACACCTTAGTAAGCGAGATCCTAACCTACAAGAAAGCTATTCTCTCTTTCCCTATTGAATTTTTCATTTCTCTTTTTTCATTCTCCTACATATTATCTATGCTCCAAATTCTCTTCAATATGATAAAACTACACTAATTCTTTTTTAAGGGATATCCTTTCTTCCCTGGTCCAAGAAGGTTTTCTTCTCTTCCATGGATTTCCAAGTTAGCGGGAAAAATAAACCTCTCCATGCAATCATACATCTTCAAATGGCATCTCCAAGGCCTGGTTATTCATGCTAAACATTATAGGAGTGCGTGTATGGATTGGGCTGCAATGGGTGCTCTAATTGAATTATGGCATCCTCAAACACACACTTTACTCTTCACTTCCTCGAAGGTACCATCATGTTGGAAGAAGCTGAACTCCTACTCTAAAGCTCAAGGCTAATAGTGATGAACCTGACGTGACAAATATGCTATTCATGAGGGAAAAGGTCACTTGTCATCAATTCTTAGAAAAGATTGTGGAAAGTCCGATAGAATTTTAGAGCGTTCTTACACAGAAAGGGATTAATCATGCAAAGCTGGCAGAATGAACTTTGAAAAAGATAGAAGAATTCAAGGAGAAAGAGACAGAGACCGTGATGATCGCATTCACTGCATGTTTGGCTAGAGCTCTACTATTCCTTGCCCACGACAACATATTGTTTGAAGATCAGCTCAGTGCGATTTGCGGAATATTCTAGGGAAAGCAGATAAGCACAGTAGTCCAAGCCTATCTCTACAATGGGCTCTCAGCGGCGTCTATAGGTCAACCTCCTTATGGCAGTATGCTACTCTTAGCCCTATGGGTCGATCTCCACTTCAACTTCAATCACAATGAGGAAGCGGTTCCCAAGATGTCCCATATATATCAGCGCAATCATACTTTTCACATTGCCAACATAGTGAAATTCAACAACAATGTGACCAATTGGGTGCCCAATCTCAAAACTCGAGCTGACTGGCGTGCTTACTTAAAGACCATGCCAAGGGCTCGCTTCGAATCCACACCAATTGCTCTTCGAGAAAAGGCGGTACGAGTACGCCGCTGTGCAGGGACATATATCCGACTGATCGGGGTCACGGAGTTCATCTTATACAATCCACATCACTATCATCCTCAACTTGGTATGCCTCGTTATGAATTTCCAGAGATATCTAATCTCTCTCCAATCAAAAAGTGGGCGTTAGGAACTGATAAAGACTTTGAGACAACAAAGTTTATTGCAACTTTATGGAACATCGGTTTCACCCGTTATGTTAAACTTCCTTATGAATCGAATTAGGAGCTATGGAAGAACTATGTAAAAGAGCTTTAGAAAATCCGGCCTGAAAGCTCTCAACTCTTGCCTAAAGTTTGATGTACTTTCCAAATTTGTTTGTAATGAAAAATCATTTCTTTATTGCAATAAAGATCTTTCCTTAATATTGTGCAATTTTCTGAAATTTTTCCTTAAGCAAAACATCTGATTTTCCTCAAAAATCAAAGTTTTGGGCTCATTAACTCAAATGGTGTCGAGACCAAATGACGCGTTTCAATAAAATTATTTTTCAAGAAATTAAAATTATTCCTTAGAGAGTCCTGAATCATGTCGCCCATGATCGACGCTAATCACTTTCTCTCTCTTATTTTTCAGAAATTTATGAGCATTAAATTGTCCGAATCACGTCGCCCATGGTCGACGCCAATCATTGATTACACCCGTACCCCCATCAAAATCATACATTAATTCCCTGAATTGCGTCACCTATGGTCGACGTCTTTCTCTGATTTTCTCCAGATTTTCTAGGTACGGCTCTGACTCTGAGAGGTGAAAATTCTAAATAATGTCGCCTATGGAAGACACCAATCACTAATTTTCAAAATTCAAAAAGCCGCCTCAGTTTATGCGCCACTGAAACCTGTCGCTCATGCCCAACGCAATACAAGCATCTTATATGGGTTGATAACCTGAGCCCTTCTCCTTCCTCATTTGCTTCACTCACCTTCTCTCTCTACTCCTTCACTTTCCTCTCCGGCGAACGGCACTAATGAGCGGCGAGTTCTTCCCTTTTCCGATCTTTCTCTTCCTCTCTAGCGAGCCTCCGGCGACCTCCTCACCACCGGCCACTCTCCTCTTCCATCCTCTTACCCTCTTACTCTCTCTCGATCGAGCTCTCTTTCTCCCTCTCTATCTCTCGCCGGTTCGGTATGGAGCGCGGCGGACCGAGTGGCCCGAGCGGGAAGCGGTAGCAGGTTATCGCCGTCCCAGAGTTAGAGGGTGCCGAGGAGGTGTTGGGTTTTCTCGGTTTCTCCGGATCGCTCACGCAGCGGAAAATAAAATTTTTACAGCGATCCGTTTCCCGTTTCGAAGAACTAAAATATGATAATCGGATTATCGAAGTTCTCACCGTGTGCGGATTCGAATCCGCAGCCGTTCGGTTCCATCGGTGTGACACCGCAAGCCGCGCAAGCGCCCGGCCTCTAGCGAAGTCCACGCGATCCTCCCCGCGACGGATATCCTCGAGTTCGTCGTTCTTCGCAGCCCGCGAAGACTCCGCTGGTCGCCGCAATGATCGCCGCAGTGCGCAGACGATTGCCCGTCGAACGGGATTCGGAGAAGCGGCGGAGCAGATCTGGATCTGCCTGGACTCCAGAGGAAGATAGAAAATGAGGAGGGGCGGCTAGGGTTAGCAGCAGCTTGGCCTGCTCAGCCCGTTCGCTATGTTTTATACTAACCGCGCGGTTTTTCACAAAAACCCCCGGTTTGTATAAAACCCACTTATTTATCCATCGCCTTGAGAATCATTTGCGTGTGACCCTCTAGGCCAAAGTACCAGTCCAGTTAATGGCCCAGTAAGCCCAGTGGCTCCTCACTGGCTTTATTAATTAATTAATAACCCTTTATTAATCAATTAATCAATCGAATTGATGTCGCACATCGAATTCGACCGGGCCTACGATCACGTTGGGTGCCAAGCAACACCGCGTGAACCCGGAAGGTATTTGGGGTTAAGTAACCCACTCTTGGAACCTTTCCGTCGACAGTTACCGCGTGGATATAATCCTTCATTCGTGCAATGCTCTCGAGTCAACTCAGGGTATGGCGAGTTGTCAAACCCTAACCGGTCGACTCACTTGGATTGGATGCCGCTGATGAATATCGGAAAACTCCTTTCTCGATATTATCGTCCGCCCTGGCCAGGGACTTCCGCGCATCCTTCCTAGAGCATTCTCTCTCTAAGTACCGAGAGTGAATGATTTCTTATTGACACACAATTCCCTTCGACGGTATTCCGCTGTACCCAACCCTTGGCGTATTAGAATCCCATGGCTAGAGATTCGTAGACCAAGGTCAAAATACAGAAGTCCACCGCCAAGGTGTCCTTGATGTCTCAGGTCCGAGGACCATCCACGCAACTGCGACAATAGAATCAAGCTGGTTGACAGTGAGGTACAATACCATCCAGCGATTCAGTCGGATCAGTTTAGTAAACTCACTCTCCAATGAGCACCTACAGATTCACCTTAGTGTCTCCACACAAGTGACTGATGAGACCAGTCACCCTCATCATATGAGTAGGAGTAATCTGTACTACTCTAACCGGATATCCGATGTCCTTCTCGGATATCCTCCCACTAGGAACAATTAAGAATATGTGTGTTTAAGTGATCAGTCTCATTAGTATGATCTCCTCATAATCTGATCACCATAGCACATATTCACGGACATCATTATGAAATGATAATTAACGCGATTTACACATAATGAATATTATGCCATTTTATTAATAATGAACGAGATTTACATTGTTAGATTGGCTTGTAGGCCACCTAAACTAACAATCTCCCACTTGGACTAAAGTCAATCACCTTTATACAATAAGCCCATAGACTCTAGGTGACGCTCAAATACAATTTGAGCCAACGGCTTTGTCAGTGGATCTGCTACATTGTCGACAGATGGAACTCTTTCCACTACTACATCTCCTCTGGATATGATCTCTATGATAAGGTGAAAGCGCCTCAGAATATGCTTCGATTTCTGATGAGACCGTGGCTCTTTCGCTTGCGCAATGGCTCCATTGTTGTCGCACAACAGTGGAACAGGCTCAGAGATGCTGGGAACTACGCCGAGGTCGGTGATGAATTTCTTAACCACACTGCTTCCTTGGCGGCTTTAGCTGCAGCGATATACTCAGCTTCAGTCGTCGAATCTGCAGTGGTTACTTGCTTGGAACTCTTCCAGCACACTGCCCCTCCGTTCAAGGTAAACACGAATCCAGATGTTGACTTGCTATCATCTGGATCTGACTGGAAACTCGAGTCAGTAAAGCCTTGCAGTTTCAAGTCACCTCCTCCATAGACAAGAAACATATACTTAGTTCTTCTCAAGTACTAAAGGATACATTTCACTGCCTTCCAGTGCTCTTCGCCTGGATCAGCCTGAAATCTGCTCGTAACACTTAGAGCAAATGCAACATCAGGCCGTGTACATAGCATGGCATACATGATAGATCCTATGGCAGAGGCATAGGGTATTCTATCCATGAATGCCCTCTCATCAGGTGTCTTAGGAGACTGTTCCTTTGAGAGATTAATTCCATATCTCATCGGTATGAAAGCTCTCTTGGAATTTTCCATGCCAAACCTTTTGACTATGGTATCTATGTACAAGGATTGGGTCATTCCAAGCATCCTCTTTGATCTATCTCTATAGATCCGTATTCCCAATATGTAGGATGCTTCTCCCAAATCCTTCGTGGAGAAGTTTTTCGACAGCCAGACCTTTACTGATGACATCATAGCTACATCATTCCCAATGAGTAGTATGTCATCTACGTAAAGAACTAGAAAAGTGACTGCACTCCCACTGGTCTTCTTGTACACACAAGGCTCATCTTCATTCTTAATGAAGTCATAAGACTTGAAAGCCTCGTAAAATCTTATGTTCCAGCTCCGGGAAGCTTGCTTCAGTCCATAAATGGACCTCTGAAGCTTGCACACTTTATCTGGAGATTCTTTGGATGTGAAACCTTCTGGTTGTATCATATACACCTCTTCCTCAAGGTTACCATTGAGGAAGGCAGTCTTCACATCCATCTGCCAAATTTCATAATCAAAATATGCAGCAATGGCGAGTAGAACTCTGATCGACTTTATCATGGCAACTGGTGAGAAAGTCTTGTCATAGTCAATTCCTTGCCTTTGACGATATCCCTTAGCCACCAACCTTACCTTATAAGTGTCGATCCGTCCATCAGCACCGATCTTTCTTTTAAAGATCCACTTGCAACCGATGGGTACAATACCCTCGGGCAAGTCCTCCAAGTTCCAAACTTGGTTGGTGTACATGGACTGGATTTCTGAGTTCATGGCTTCTCGCCATTTCCCGGCTTCTGGGCCTTCTATGGCCTCCTGGTAGGTTTTAGGATCAACATCCTCATTATATTGTACCTTAGACTCACCTTCTATGATATGTCCCACATATCGTTCGGGTAGTCTAGGTACTCTACCAGATCTACGAGGCTCATCTGTATGTACCTTAACAGATTCAGGAACTGATATCTCATCTGATGATAATGCAGTTGTTTGGGGATCTGGAACCTCTTCCAGTATTATTTTACTCCCACTGTTCTCCTGGATAAGGTATTCCTCTTCCAGGAATACAGCTTTCCTGGCGACAAACACCTTTTGTTCACCATGATGGAAAAAATAGTATCCAAAGGTTTCCTTTGGATATCCCACAAACCTGCATTTATCAGTTCGTGATTCCAACTTGTCTGGATCATGCCTCTTTATATGAGCAGGACAACCCCAGACTTTAACATGTTTAAATTCTGGTTTCCTGCCTTTCCATATCTCATATGGAGTAGAGGCCATAGACTTGCTGGGTACTCTGTTCAGTAGGTATGCTGCTGACTCTAGAGCATACCCCCAGAGGGACACTGGTAATCCTGAAAAGCTCATCATAGATCGCACCATGTCCAACAAAGTGCGATTCCTCCTTTCAGATACACCATTCATCTGTGGTGTATATGGAGGCGTCAGCTGAGAAAGGATACCATTATCCTTTAAGAATTGTGTGAAGTTAGTACTCAAGTATTCTCCTCCTCGATCTGATCGAAAAGCTTTAATACACTTTCCTAACTGCTTCTCCACCTCATTCTTGAACTCCTTAAACTTCTCAAATGCTTCCGACTTGTACTTCATTAAGTACTCATAGCTGAATCTTGAGAAGTCATCGGTGAACGTGATGAAGTAAGAAAAACCACCTTTGGTTTGGGTGGACATGGGACCACATACATCCGAATGTATTAGTTCCAAAATGTCCTCGGTACGTTCTCCATGTCCAATGCTGTTAAATAACCATGCTTGTGCAACTTTTGTAACCTGCTTTCGCCAATGTGCCCAAGTCTACAATGCCACATGTAGGCCTGGTTCACACAATTCTTGCTCTTCTTAAGAGCATTATCAATCTGAAGATTGTAATGAGAAACATCGAATAGATATAGACCGTTGACTAAAGATGCCGAAGCTATTGATTTATTACCATAATAAATCGAACAACTTCTATTCTCAATTGTCAACCTATATCCTATCTTGTCCAAACAAGATATTGATATAATGTTCTTTATTATGCTAGGAACATAATAACAATCTTCCAATAGTAAGGTGTCTCCCGATGGAAGCTTGAGGTTTGTTGTCCCAACAGCAACCGCCGCAACTTTTGCGCCGTTTCCTAGCCTCAATTCCACCTCACCTTGTCTCAGCTTGCGCTTACTTGTTAGCATCTGCACATCATGGCAGATATGAGAAGCACATCCGGTATCTAATACCCAAGATGTGGAATCTCTAACCGACAAGTTGATATCTATCATATAGATATTTGAAGCTTCAGATAGCTTCACTCTTCCATGAGCTTTATCATGAAGGAACTCCTTGCAGTTCCTTTTCCAGTGACCATACTGCTTATAGTAGAAGCAGTCACCCTTCACTACTCTATCGCCTTTGTCCTTCGATCTTTTATCGTTAGCTATCATCTCTGCTTCAGGGGCATCTAAAGCCGATTCAGCAGGAGGATCAGCTCCAGGGACAAAATTATTGCGTTCAGATTTGAAGACATTCTTCAGGCTTCTGAACCAATCTGAGTAGATCAGGTAAGTCAAAACGGCATCAAGTATGCCACGGAGTGAGTTATTCGACGACATAATTCCCTACAGGAGATAAGTAAAATCTATTTAGCAGATGTTCAATTATTAAAATTTAAAACAAGACATGGTCTTTAGTTCAAGTTTAACTCCCACTAATTTTCGACGGACTGTATAACCCTCAGTTATATAGAACGGGAGACGCCGACAGTCTCCTAGTGGGGATCAGAATCTCAATGACTTGTACTACAGCCTTGTGGATAGCACAACAAACTGTAATACAATCAAAGAACACCCAACTCATGGGACTTGCAACTCCTTGCAATATCTGATCATGGCTTCGGTCCCCAGAGATTTAATGGCCTTGTGGATAGCACAACAAACCACTAATTCTGGTCTAAGCAAACCATCATTACGCGACGAGCATAGATTTGCATGCAGCCCTTGTGGATAGCACAACAAAGCTACATGGTTCCTCTACCCCGATCTATAGGCATCTAATGCCATAGCCACAGTTTCTCCTCCCAATTAAGCAGGCCTTGTGGATAGCACAACAAACCTGCCTAAAGTGATTCGAATCCTATGACTATAACGATGGTGGACCACGCGGTAAGTTCTCAACTACTCGCGTTATGGCTTAGAGTTTATCTGAGGGTATTTAGATAACTTTTATCTTAGTCTCTCCTAGGTGATAGTGTATAAATACATCGTATATATTTATTAAGTACTATAACCTGCTTTGATTCATAATCAAAAGAACAACAAGCATCTCATACATGTCTTTAGTGTGGTCATGGATAGCACAGTGGGTTTGACTGGAGCCAACAATCAAACGCACACACATTCTAATCATAACAATTATATTAGATAACCTGCAAACACATAGGCAAGAGATCTCCATCTTTTCGCCTTCCTGGTTGCAGCTGTGGATCGTCCTCGCTCTTTCCTCGGTTGCCTCGATCATATTACATTAATTCTAGAATTAACAGGTAAATTGAAGAAGGCCTTATGGCGAGTACAAGAGAGAGAGGGAGGTAGAAATACATCGGAGTATGAGAGAGAGAGGTGCGCAGACCTCTATTTATTAACAATTAATAAACATCATACATCCACGATCCACACAAACCATTCATCTCATGAATAATAAATTAAGTGCATATCCATGACCACGGTGTGTTTTAAACATCCCACACATGATTCAGCGCATCACATGGATAAAACTAATGAGTTTTCAAAATAAATAAGTTTGGCTTTCAAAAAGCTGGGATCCAATCAAAATTGGTATTTGAATTTTGAAAACTCATTTTATTAACTTAACATGCAATTAAATCTAAATTTAAAAGCATTAAACACACATCACATGCGCACACACTCCAAATTAATAATTCCAGATTATTCTATGCAAATTAGAACATTTCTAATAATCTAACACTTAGATTAAAACCCCATTAATAATCTAACAATTAGACTATTTAAAGACTAATCTAACTCTTAGATTAATCCAACTAAGTTAATTGATAATTTAACACTTAAATTATTAATTAATTCTAATTATTAATTAACTACTAATCTAACTCTTAGATTAGTTAATTTAAAATTAATTATTAACTTAACACTTAAATTAATAATCAACTTTAATTAATTAATAATTACTAATCTAACAATTAGATTATAAGATTAATGTTAATTATTAATTTCACCCTTAAATTAATAACTAACAATTAATCATTAAAGACTACTAATTTAACATTTAAATTAGCCATTCAAGTTAATTATTAATTTAACTATTAAATTAATAACTAACTTTAATATTAATTAATAATTAGTTGAAATAATAATTAGTAATCTAACTATTAGACTAATAATTATTAATCACTAATTTAACTCTTAAATTAGTTAAATTATGAGTTAATTATTAGTTTAACACTTAAACATATAATTAACATTAATTCAATAACAACTAATTATTAACTAAAATGATTCATAATCAATTAAAGCCCAATAAAATAAAATTTAATAATAACCATAAATTTCAAAACATTAACAGGTTTTCTGAAAACCAGTTTTGAGAATTTTATCTAAATTTTAAAAAGGGCTCATTAGGGTTTTAGGGGTATAAAAATGGGAATAGAAAGAAAAAAATGGTCTGCCGGTTAACCAGGGAGGACCGGCCGGACCGGTCCGGTCGGACCGGCTCGGGACCGGCCGGTTCCCTCCTTTCTTCTCCAACCCGCCCACACCCCTTTGGAAGAAACGAACCCTAAACCTGCATCAACCGGCGGCGGGGTTGGTTGCAGGCCGCCGCCGGCCCCGGCCGGCGATGCCCCCGACGCCGGCGACTCTCCCGGCGCCGGCAGGGCTATTGGCGGTGGCCCCAAGGCTATTGTCCGAGCCCCTCAAAACACCCAAAAACTGGTTTTCATGGTTTCTGGACCGAACTAGGGCTTGAAATTACAGCCTTTCAAGGCCATTCTGGCGGCTGTCTAGGTGAACGGTGGACAGTGGGGACTATCCCCAGGGGATCCAGAGTCCCGGCTCGCCATCCCAACGCTTGGGAAGCAAGCACGGACTTGCCGAAAACCCCAAATCATCATCTTATGACGAACTCCAAAAACCCCAAAAACAAATCCGAAAAATCACAGAAAAATAATCTAATTATTTGTGTTCATCTCATGAACACTATTCCGTCATTTTATTCGGATTAAACGCATGGAATATCTCAAGAAAAATTAATTTCGGAAACCGAAACGGGACGAGAAACAGTGGAACCTGGCTCTGATACCACTGTTGGGTTTTCTCGGTTTCTCCGGATCGCTCACGCAGCGGAAAATAAAATTTTTACAGCGATCCGTTTCCCGTTTCGAAGAACTAAAATACGATAATCGGATTATCGAAGTTCTCACCGTGTGCGGATTCGAATCCGCAGCCGTTCGGTTCCATCGATGTGACACCGCAAGCCGCGCAAGCGCCCGGCCTCTAGCGAAGTCCACGCGATCCTCCCCGCGACGGATATCCTCGAGTTCGTCGTTCTTCGCAGCCCGCGAAGCCTCCGCTGGTCGCCGCAATGATCGCCGCAGTGCGCAGACGATTTCCCGTCGAACGGGATTCGGAGAAGCGGCAGAGCAGATCTGGATCTGCCTGGACTCCAGAGGAAGACAGAAAATGAGGAGGGGCAGCTAGGGTTAGCAGCAGCTTGGCCTGCTCAGCCCGTTCGCTATGTTTTATACTAACCGCGCGGTTTTTCACAAAAACCCCCGGTTTGTATAAAACCCACTTATTTATCCATCGCCTTGAGAATCATTTGCGTGTGACCCTCTAGGCCCAAGTACCAGTCCAGTTAATGGCCCAGTAAGCCCAGTGACTCCTCACTGGCTTTATTAATTAATTAATAACCCTTTATTAATCAATTAATCAATCGAATTGATGTCGCACATCGAATTCGTCCGGGCCTCCGATCACGTTGGGTGCCAAGCAACACCGCGTGAACCCGGAAGGTATTTGGGGTTAAGTAACCCACTCTTGGAACCTTTCCGTCGACAATTACCGCGTGGATATAATCCTTCATTCGTGCAATGCTCTCGAGTCAACTCAGGGTATGGCGAGCTGTCAAACCCTAACCGGTCGACTCACTTGGATTGGATGCCGCTGATGAATATCGGAAAACTCCTTTCCCGATATTATCGTCCGCCCTGGCCAGGGACTTCCGCGCATCCTTCCTAGAGCATTCTCTCTCTAAGTACCGAGAGCGAATGATTCCTTATTGACACACAATTCCCTTCGACGGTATTCCGCTGTACCCAATCCTTGGCGTATTAGAATCCCATGGCTAGAGATTCGTAGACCAAGGTCAAAGTACAGAAGTCCACCGCCAAGGTGTCCTTGGTGTCTCAGGTCCGAGGACCATCCACGCAACTGCGACAATAGAATCAAGCTGGTTGACAGTGAGGTACAATACCATCCAGCGATTCAGTCGGATCAGTTCAGTGAACTCATTCTCCAGTGAGCACCTACAAATTCGCCTTAGTGTCTCCACACAAGTGACTTATGAGACCAGTCACCCTCATCATATGAGCAGGAGTAATCTGTACTAGTCTAACCGGATATCCGATGTCCTTCTCGAATATCCTCCGACTAGGAACAATTAAGAATATGTATGTTTAAGTGATCAGTCTCATTAGTATGATCTCATCATAATCTGATCACCATAACACATATTCTCGGACTTCATTATGAAACGACAATTAATGTGATTTACACATAATGAATATTATGTCATTTTATTAATAATGAACGAGATTTACATTGTTAGATTGGGTTGTAGGCCACCTAAACTAACAGGAGGATCCTCTCCACCCTCAGGAAGAAATAATGGCGGACGTGGCGGTCCTTGCCATGGCCGAAGAATTCATGGAGGTGGAAGAACCTCCACCGGCGGCGACACTGGCCGAAGAGGCGGGTCCTCCCATGGTAAGTTCAAAAACCTTCCTTTTATAGCATTTTTGGGGACAGGAAACCGAAAGGAGGGAAGGCCACGGGTCCTCGGATTCATGGTTGAATGGCGTTGGGAACAGGTGATGCCTTTCAAAAGGCGTCGACCAGGTGCGACGCCATTCAGTACAGTGGTCCTGGGCTCAATTTTACATTAAAAATTGACTTAATTGCCCTTTCAATTCAATTTTCTAGCATTTTCTTGGACAATCGCAGGGGACGATGAGGTCCAACATAGACTTAGGCAGATGGGGTTTGGGGAGATGCTAGACATCGAGACCTTCTGGCACGATCTAGTCTTGTTGCAGGTCCTACGAGAGAGGTGGGATCCAATTAGTCGGGCATTCTAAATGCCCTGGGGACATATGGTCCCCAGCTTAGAGGACGTGGCGAGGATTACCGGCGTTCGAGTGGAAGGCTGAACGGTGAGCGGGATCACATATCCCGACTACCGGGAGATGGCCGAGAGGCTTCTTGGTCTAGAGGTGTCAGGGGCCTTGGGTAGATAGTCCAAGACCCTTTTTAGAGTAGATGTAAAGGATGCCCTAGGGTTAGTCGACCCTAGGCAGAGACAGGGGGAGTCCCAGGAGATGTTTAGCGATAGACTTTCTAGGTCAGCTGCCGGTGTTTATTGTTAGGTCAAGAGTCAGCGAGAGATGGTAGATCGGCAACTTAGGATCTTTCTAGTCTTTTTCTTTGGGAGGTTGCTCTTCGGGACGAAGGGCGACCACATTCATTATAGATTCTTAGGTCTTCTTAGGGATGTAGATAGATTAGGGGAGCATGCATGGGGTGCGGCCCTTCTGGCCCATCTCTTCACCGACCATTCTGCGGTCGCGCTAGACCACGAGACGACCGTCAGTGGCTTCGCGTCGTTCTTTCAGGTACCTTTAATTTATTTTGTTTAATTTTATGAATTAAATGCTTATGATTAAATGCATGATGATTTCTAACCTATATGTTTGTTATGCAAATATGGTCCTACTACTACTTCCCTCTAGGCTGGGCAAAGCCCATCTGACCCGACGTTGTCCCACTAGCCCGCCGTTGGCAGCCAGTCGTGGACACAGCACCGCAGCACCATCAGTTGACAGCTCTCTGTCGTCAGTTCTTTGATTACCCAAAGATTTTGGTGAGTTATTATGTTAATGATTATTCTTGTTTATTCCATTAAATGCAATTGTTTATTTAATTATGAATGCAACTAGTCTATATGCATGCAGGTGATCTGGCGCCCTTATCTGTGCATGGGAGAGGCAGGACAGCCGTGGATGATGATTGGGCACGTGCGGTTCGGCAAGAAGATGTGGGTGCACTGCCTAAACGAAATCGCACTGCTCCATTTGAGGCTAACGATGAGGACCCTGGGCCTCCACCAGGAGTGGGTCGAGGAGGAGATTCTAGAGGGGATCAGGAGGACGATGAGGGAGAGGTAGGCTCGCACCGACTAGCGAGCAAAATTTTCGGAGCAGCACGTGGATTGGGAGCGGTGCGGTGTCCCGATTGAGTGGCACGTGGAGAGTAGCGAGGCCTACCTCCACCAGTACTGAGCCCATTTCGCTGCCCACCTTCAGCAGCTCCGTTCTCTCGATGTAAGTATGGTTATATGCTTCTTGAATTTTATTATTATCTTTCTTAATTGGTGAATGAATGAATGACATGTTGTGAATATGCAAGATGCGCGGGATGCCACCCTCATCACCCTCCAGGCTCGACTCCAAGATGCAGAGGCCCAGCTCGATCAAGTTCAAGAGGAACTCCTCACTCTGGTATGTATGCATGAATTATTTTAAATGCATGAATGAATTCATTTTATTATTTAAATTATTTTGTAACTTAACCACTCACGGTAATCTTTTGGGTACAGTGTGTAGCCTACACACAGGCTGCCCAGCCTCCCACCTACACAGTTGGAGCCTCATCTTCCGGCACTCACCATGACGCTGCCCTCACTGACCTCCAGGACCAACTAGCTCGAGCCATCCATCGGGCCTCTCTAGTGGAGGAGGACCGCGCTTCCCGAGTAAGTTTCTTTCCATGGCCTTTTATTTCTTGAATACTTTGATCTTGGGCCTGCTTGGACTAATTGACGATGCTTTTTCCCTTGATTGGTAGGTTGCCGAGCTTCAGGAGGCCCTTTAGAGGGCTGAAATGGAGCTTGAGCATACTCGGGTTGTAGCATCCCAGGCGCAGGCGGATGCTGCCAGGATCAGAGCTTTAGAGGAGCAGCTGGCGCGCCTCTCCAGCGATGACCCCCCTCGCGAGTTAGCATGACTCCATATATGTCTGGAGGTTGTCACCAAGGAGAGAGACTAAGAGCGCGTACGGATGATGGCAGACCTCCAATCTCATTGAGCACGAGTGGCAGAGTGTGGAGGAGTGGTATCAGCATGCTCAGCAGAGAGCCCGTGAGAGGGGTCACGATGGTACGTTCACTTCGAGTGTTGCCGTATCTTCTGCCACAGCTGAGCCGAGCGCGATGGGGCCACCGCTACCACCGACTAGGGTGCTAGAGGGATTAGATGAGGCCCAGAGCTAGTAAGATGAGGGCACTGGAGAGAGCCAACCTTGAGGGTTGTTGATGTTGTTGCTGATGTCACTGATCATCTATCATGATATTCCTTGTATTTGCTATTATGCTGCCGGAGTCTGGCTGATGTACTTCTCTTGACTTTTGACACATGTATATGATGATACTCTTCTCATATATACAAAACACTTGTGTTCATATGACCATGAATCTTTTATGCATTCGAAATGTCTCTCTTACATATCTATGACCTGTACATAACTTAAACAAACAAGTTAAACGTCTATTCTAGCTTAGCTCCTTGCCCAGTTAAATAACCGACTACTTGATCCTAGCTTTGGTAGAAGGGTCAAAGGGCAAAGCCTTTGTTCAATGAAGGCGAAAAACAAATAATTAAAGATAATAATTAAAAATGTTACATGCAAGCACACAGATGCTAACTGGAAATAAAGATGCAGCACGCACGATGTGGCAAGCGGATGCTAATTGAAATTTCAACATATTCAATTTTTTTGTTTTAACATATCCATTCTTTTTTGTACTTTTGAAATATCCATTTTTTTTGTGATTTTAAAATATTCATTTTTTTGTACTTTTAAAATATCCATTTTTTTGTGTTTGAAATATTCATTTTTTTCGTGCTTTTGAAATATTCATTTTTTTTGTAATTTTGAAATATCCATTTTTTGTGGTTTTTTGAAATATTCTTTTTTTTTTTTTGCTTTTGAAATATCCATTGTCTTTTGTGATTTTGCGATATCCATTTTTTTTGCTTATGAAATATCAACTTAACCTAAAGACCAGCATGGTACATGGATCAAAAGAGCATACTTATTCGTTATCTTAATTCCCTAATTATTCTTCAATAATCTAATCTAGGTTCATTGTGCGTTTATTGTGCTTATGTTTGTGATCACATTTGATGATTTGACCCTTAGTCAGCTTAGGCCATTCCTTAAGCTTGGAGTACCCCCCCTAGGGACTAGGGAAAAAATTATCTAGAAAGCTCACGAGTAGGCTTCGGAGACCCAGGAAGATGTCCATCCTTTACCCTATTGGCCATTGAGGTTCCGTCATTTTCACTTTGTGGGGTATTTTTGACCTTGCGCTCCCTTTTTATTTGGATATTTGGCCTTTTGTATTTTGGCTTTTGCCTTTTGATTTTGCTTTTAGGGCGGATCGTTTGATTCCCCCCCCCCCTCCCTCTTTTTTTTTTATGACGGCCTCCTACTAGGACGGCGGATATTTTCAGTAGTCTATCTTGAGCCTCGTTCCGACATCGTGAACCGAGAAAGAAAGAACAGGTTGCACTTTAGAGTCTTAGTCAAGCTGTCAGCCTTCCTTGGACTTCACATCTCTTGTTACTCAAGGACAAAGTGTGTTTGTGTGTATAATGCACCTAAACTAGACTATTAAAGACTAATGCAGGAATTTGAGATTTCAAATTTTCTAACTCCACTGGTCTTAGCAGCATGCTACTCGACACACCTAATCGAAGGGTAATATTTCTTTAAATACAAACCATTCTAGGGATGAGGTAATTCGTGGCCTTGTGCATTAACTAACCTGTAGGCGTTACCAGTAAAAACATCTTTTACAACATAAGGACCATCTCAATTGGGTTGGAGTTTAGAACGAGGACCATCAGGTTTTACGAAAATGCTTTTAACCACCATTTCACCAACTTTGAACTTCCTTTCAATTGCTTTCTTTTGGTAAAAACGTGCAAGTCTATTTTGATAAACTCGTGCATGATTAGCTGGCAACCATCTTCTCTCGTCTAAGAATTCCAATTGAGCGAGGAGTGAAGAGTGATGCTCATCAACACAAGACTCCTTATTGAATTGTACCCTTAATGATGGAATGAAGACTTCGTATGGAACTACCATCTCCATTCCAAATGTCAAGGAGTATGGGGTTTGCCTAGTGGGAGTGCGTATTGAAGTTCGGTAGGCCTATAGAGCCTCAACAAGCTTTTCTGGCCAGTCTTTGCATTTGTTAGATTTACATGTTTTCTTTATCATTTTAATCAAACTTTTATTAGTTTCCTCTACTTGGCCATTGCCTTGCGGATAATATGGAGATGAACGATGCAATGCAATTTTATACCTGTTACAGAGGTCCTTCAGTTCCTATAAGATGAATTGGGGTCCATTGTTGGTGACGATGGTACTTAGGATTTTGAATCTGGTGATGATATTCTACATGATGAACTTGCAGACCATTGATGCTTTGATCTCCATGTAAGCTTCGGCTTCTGCTCATTTAGTGAAGTACTCCGTTGCCGTGAGGATAAAAGATTTCTGTTTGAGCGAGGAGTTGGGATCACCAAGAGGACCAATGATGTCAAATGCCCACATAGAGAACGGCCATGGGGAGGACAGAGGATGGAGTGAAGATGTGGGGGAATGGATTTTGTCGGCATAAAGTTAACACTTAGCCCACCTACGGACATACCCTACACAATCTTCTTCTAAGGTTGGCCAATAATATCCTTGTCTAAGGATTTTCTTTGATAACATTTGTCCATTGACATGGCCGCCACAAACTCCAGCATGAGCTCGTTCGATGATCTTCCAAAGCTCATCTTCATCTAAGCATCTAAAAAAAACACCATCGAACCCTCGTCTACATAACTCCCCTCCAACAAGGGTATATATCTCTGAACAATTTTCCTGATAGCCCTTTTCTCCTCAATAGTGGCTTCTACAGGGTATGACTAATCTTTACAGTATTTTGCAGTCTCAAAGTACTATGATTTCTCTTCATCTTCCATCTCTTCTTGCAAATCTAGCAACATAATTTCTCTTCTCTACAATGTCTCCATCTCTAACCTTCTTCAATAATTTGTCCTTAATCCTAAGAAAGGAAGGGTCCTCTACAGTAGGAGAGAGACGCCTATAGACGATGATTGATTCAAAATGTTTGTTGATTCGGAAATTAAGGGACGATGCAAGAGAAGCTAGAGTGTCAGGTAGGATGTTTTGATTCTGAGGAACATGGACAAAGATTAGTTTAGTGAAGAGCTTGGCATAAGCTGAGGTAAGTTCTTGATATGGCTTGAGTTTGGGATCAAGGGTGCGATATTTGGTGAGCAATTGGCTAAGAATTAACTAACTACACCTACAATTTGTAGCTTGGTGGCACCATGGAAATGAGTAGCCTCGAGGCCAGCAAGGAGAGCCTCATATTCAGCTATGTTATTTGTAACATGAAAAACAAGCTGAAAGACTTGGGGAATGGTGACACCTTCAGGTGATAGGAGAACAATGCCAATACCCTTACCATGAGAGTTCAGAGCTCCGTTAAAATGTAGATTCCACATATCATCCTTGATTTTGTTTATCGACATCAGTTCCTCATCCGGAAACTCCGATCGGATTAGATCAAATATGGGAAGAGGGCTATGGCATAGCCTTTAATTGCTTTCTGCTGAATGTAGATGATATCGAATTGGGAGAGAAAGCTTTGCCAACACGCTAATCTATCTGTAGGGATAGATTTCTCTAGAAGGAACTTTAGAGGATTCATCTTAGCGATGAGGTGGATTTGATAGACTAGAAAATAGTGTTTCAATTTTTGAACTACCCAAACCAATGTTGTACATGTCTTCCCCATCGTCGTATACCTTTGTTCAGCGGGATTGAAAAGTTTAGAGAGATAATAGGTTGCCCTCTCCTTCCCTTCTTCACCTTATTGTGCTAGGATAGCCCCAATGAATCATCTATTGGGTATGCTGTGCCAAGATCCGACTGAAAAACGCAGTAGAATTATTTATTCGGGATTGGATCCATCCCGTTTCGATCAATGAAATAAACTGGAAAATCGGATTTACCTTGCGCGGATTCAAATCCTCGCTCGTTCTCTGGTTCCATCGAAGCGATGCCGCAAGCCACGCAGGTGTCCGACCTCTAGCAGTATTCACGTGGTTCTTCTCGTGATGGATCGTCCTCGCCTCCTCGCTCGATGCGGTGTTCGTAGATCCCGTCTGGCTACGCATAATCCGCCGCGACATGCGGATTCAGAAACTCCCGTCGGACGGAAGGCGGAGCTATCGGGAGCCGAAGCGGAGCCTCCAGATGGCTGCCTCGTGTCGTGCGCCCTAGAGAGAGGAGAGAGAAAGAAGGCGGCGGCTAGGTCAGGGTTGCTAGCCCTCGACCTAGCATCCATTCTTTTATAATAAGCCTATTTGTAGTTTTTCATAAAAATCCAGACTTATCCGAAATCTGGTCAGATTATCCATTGACTTGAAAACCTTTTGCGTGTGACCCTCTAGCCCCAAATACCAGTCCAGTTAATGGCCCATTAAGCCCAGTAACTCTTTACGGACCTATTGAATTAATTAATATCCTTATATTAATTAATCAACCGAATTTAATGTCCCATAGTAAATTCGGAGGAGCTTCCGATCACGTTGGATGCCAAGCAACATCGCATGATCCTGGATGGCATTGGGGTTATCGCAACCCTCTATTGGAACCTTTCCGTCAACGGTTACCGCGCGGGTATAATCCTTCATCCGTGCAATGTTCCCGAATCAACCTAGGGTATGGTTTACTGTTAAACCCTAACTGGTCTATTCACTTGAATCAGATGCCGCTAATCTGAATCTGATAACTCCTTATCAGACATAGAATCCGCCCTGGCCAGGGACTTTAAGCGCATCATTCATGGAACATTCTCTCTCAAACTACCGAGAGTGGATGATCCCATATTCAACACACAATTACCTTTGAGGGCATTTCCTTAAACCCGATCGCTTGACTTATTGATAACCCATGGTTAGGGATTCGTTAGTCAAGGTCAAAGTTCATAAACCTACCAACTGTAGGTGTTGAAAATTTGCTCGTGTGATTAATGTGAAAAACTATGTTGTTTAGAGTAAATTAACCTATTAAAAAAAATGCAACTAAGGTGCTGTGATCGCCAGAAACTTTTAACTAAAAAGCTTCAATAAGAGTTTGATCGCCTACCTGTTTAAACGCGGAAGAATGAATCCTTGGTTCCCCTCCTTCAGCCGGCTGAAGAAAGAGAGCCTCTTCTTGTTCTTTTGTTCTTGCTGTTGAATGTTGAGGATCGTCCAGAAGTTCTCCTGGCTTCGTGCTTGATTTCCCTCTTTTTGATTTCTTGTTGTTGTTGTTGGATGCAGCAGAGACAGAGAGACAGAAAAATAAAGGAGAAACAATGATGAGAATCTAAGTAGAAATAATATCAAAATTAACTATGGTTAAGAACATGTTTAAACAGCAACTCACTTGTTTTAAATGGCCTTGAAACCCCTTTAGAACAGATGGGTTTTGGAAAATTGATGGTGTGGTGTGTGTGGCATGCAGTGAGTATGAGAGAATGAAACTAATGAATGAAAATGAAATTCAGATATGAAAAACTTATGCCCAGTCCAGTTGGTTGAAGTTTTGAAAAGATGAAGATCTTGAAGAAGGATGCTGACTTCTGGTGACAGCGCTCCGGCGTTCCGACGTGGTTGCTCCGATCTTCAAATCACTATAACGCTGTGGCTCAATAATTCTCTCTCTTCCTTTTTTTTTTTAACTCTTTGAGATGCAAGGTATTTATAGGCATTTTTTTTGCGTTCGCGATTAACATAGAAAAATCTCGGATTTATCTACTTTAATCGACAGATAATTACTGATTAATTCATCTTTAACTGTAATTATCTAAAACGCGTCCACCTTGGCTGACGCCTTTCAGATTAATTAAGATAAGGATAAATATCCGGGAAAACTTATCTTTATCTTTATTAGTTAAAACGCGTCCACCTTGGTAGACGTCTTTTACACTAATTAAGATAAGGATAAACATCCGGAAGAGAAGTTAAAACAGCTTAGGAAACCTAAAACGCGTCGACCTTCAAAGACGCCTTTTAGCTAATAAATCAATTAATTCAAATTCAAATTTAAACGTTAAAATAGGAATAAACACTAAATGGCGTCCACACGGGTCGACGCCTTTTAGGATTCTTCATATTTTAACTAAAATTTGAGCTAAAATCAATTCAATTGATTAACTTAAACATGTCTGTTAATCCCGACACTCAAAAATATTAATAAAAATTAATCAGTGATTAATTATCAGACCATTCTGAGGCATTATTATATGATATGAAATTTACTCAAAATGACGTCAAAATTAGCGTGTCTACAGCTGCCTCACCTTGGCATCGTCTTTGCAAGGGAGTGAAATGGAATGGAATGTACTGAAAAGGTGATGCCAAGGTGTGATGAGACACGCTCTTAACATCACATGATTGAAATTTTTCTCGAAATTATCAATGAAGATAGTTCAATGATATCAATGAAATCAATCCTGTCTGGATGAGGTAGACAAGGAAATAAAATAAGGTCGATCAACCTCCTCGGAGTGGGAAGTACCCCAGGTCATAGACACTGTAGGTTTCATCATGGGGAGCGTTTGCCAGCCAATGTGGACGTGCTGCAGCCATGATGGATCTTAAAAGAAAACAAGAAATATTGGATAAAGAATCCAAGAAAGGATAGAATTCCAAAGATATCTTCAAGCGAACCTCAAAGATAATCAAGATACTCAATTCAGAATGGAATATTTCATATCATGTTTTGAGTTATTTAATTTAATGGTCTGAAACTTAATCAATAATTAATCCTTATTACAATGATTTCAAAGTCCTATATGATGCATGCTGGGCTAAAAGAAATATAAAATCAAATAAAATATAAATTAATCAAGGATAATATTGTTAAATTGTCATTAATGAGTCAAGATACCAATTCTTGTAATCCAGTGCTAAGCCGAAGCTCGTTTATCCGCGCACCGTTTCACAAAAGTGGAACCATCGTCCTCACTAATTAACAATCAAACGGCCTATCCGTGCGATTAAGAATCCTCTGGAATTATCACTGTTTTTGTTGAAGGGGAACTCAAATTCCAGTTTCATCAAAACCACAAGGTCCTTGATATGCTCTAATAAATATTTATCATATAATAATGCGAATGCAAAATAATTACATGGAATAGTACAAGGGTAGAAATAACCGTCTTTTTAGCCACGGTCAAGACTTCTTAACTCCCACAGCGTAATCTTCTTGATATTTCCAGCTTTCTTAAATTTTCTGCAACCAAAATTGTTAGTAATTTCGAGCAAATATTCAATTTAATCATCAAAACATTGAATTTCGAATAAATCATATAAAGATATGAAACGCGTCGTGTCGTAAAGACGCCTTTCAAAGTTGAAACGCGTCGCTTATCCTCGACGCCTTTTACTCACAGAAACAGGTTTCTGGCTGTTCTCTATTCGAATTCCAATTTTACCAATGCCTTGTGTCCTGTATACAACTTGAACAAACATGTTAAGTATATGTTCAGGCTTAGCCCCTTGCCTGACCAAATAAATGGTCAATCAATCTTTTCCTTCAATAAATGGTCAAGGGGCATGGCCTTTATTAACAAAGGTAATGAGAATAATCAAACTTAAGCAAAATGCTACATACAAGCAGACAGATGCTGACTGAAAACAAAAGGAATGAAACACGCTAAATGCAACAAGCAGATGCTAATTGAAATATTTTTGTTGTTTTGAAATATTCACTTTTGTTTGGGGTTTTGAAATATATGTTTTTTTTTAAATTTTGACATATGTATTTTTTTTTTGACTTTTTTTTTTTGAAACATATGTATTTTTTTTTTGAATTTTTTTTTTTTAAACATATGTATTTTTGAATTTTTGAAACATATGTACTTTTTTTGATTTTTGACTTATGTATTTTTTTTGGATTTTTGACATATGTATATTTTTTGGGTTTTTCACTAAAAGATCAGCATGGTACTTAGATCAAAAGATCATATTTATTTATTAACTTAATTTCCAAATTGTTCTTTAACAACTCAACTTAAACCCATCGTGTTTGAATTTGTGTTTCCATTCGTGATCCCATTTGATGATTTGACCCTTAGTCAATCTAAACCATTCCTTAAGTTTAAAGTACATCTCTTTAGAAAGAAAAGAAGTTTAGAAAGCCCATGAGAAGGTTCCAGAGACTTAAAAAGATGTCCCTTTCCTACCCTAATATCCGTTGGGGTTCGGTCATTTCTTTCCGGGGTATTTATCGACCTTGCGTTCCCTTTCATTTCATTGCATGGCCTTCATGTAACGTTTGTAATGTAATGGCCTTTTTGATTTGACATTTGGCTTTTCCCTTGCTTTTGCTTTTCTACTCTTTTTTTTTCTTTTCTTCGGGACGGATCTCCCCCATTTTTTTATGACGGCCTCCTACTAAGACGGCGGGTATTCTTGGTAGTCTATTCTAAGCCTCGTTCCGACATCATGGGCCGAATGTAAAATAGAATTTTGCTTCAAAAATGAATGATTTGTACTTTGCACTCGTGGTCAAGCTTTCGATATTCTTTAGGACTTGGCATCTCTTGTTACTCACGAATCAAACGTGTCAGTGTGTGCAGTAATGGGCTTAAAGTTAAATTATCCAGACTGAGAAGGAAATTTGAGTTTATAAACTTTCTGATTCCACTGGTCTTTGTACCATACTGATCGACTCTTTAACCTAAGGGTAGTATTTCTTAAGATGTAAACCATTCCAGGGATGTTTTAGCTCTTCTCCTTCTGCATTAACAAGACGATAAACATTACCAGGAAAAGCGTGAGATACAACATAAGGTCCTTCCCAGTTGGGTTGGAGCTTAGAACGCGGACCACCAGGTTTTATAAAAATTCTTTTGACAACCATTTCACCGACTTTGAACTTACGTTCAATGACTTTCTTTTGATAAAAACGTGCTAGTCTGTTTTGATAAACTTTTGCATGATTAGCAGCTGACCATCTTTTCTCGTCTAAAAGTTCCAATTGAGCAAGGAGTGCTGAACGATGTTCATCAATGGAAAATTCCTTATTCAATTGTACTCTTAATGACGGTATAAGGATCTCATATGGAACTACCGCCTCCATTCCAAATGTTAAGGAATAAGGAGTTTGCCCAGTAGGTGTGCGTATTGAAGTTCGGTAGGCCCATAGAGCCTCAACCAATTTTTCTGGCCAATCTGAGAACTTGTTAGATTTACACGTCTTTTTGATGATTTTTATCAAAGTCTTATTTGTTGCCTCTGCTTGGCCATTGCCTTGCGGATAATAAGGAGACGAATGATGCAATGCAATTTTATACCTGTTACAGAGATCCTTCAATTCCTGTGACACGAACTGTGGTCCGTTGTCGGTGACGATGGTGCTTGGAATTCCAAATCGTGTGATGATGTTCTTCATGATGAACTTGCAGACGGTTGATGCTTTGATCTCCACGTACGCTTCAGCTTCTGCCCATTTGGTGAAGTATTCTGTTGCCGTGAGAATGAAAGATTTTTGCTTGATGCCGGAATCTGGATTGCCAAGAGGTCCAATAATGTCGAAAGCCCACATGGAGAAAGGCCATGGGGAAGAAACAGGATGGAGTGAAGATGCAGGAGAATGAATTTTGTCGGCATGAAGTTGACACTTAGCACACCTACGAACATATCCTACACAATCTTCTTCCATGGTTGGCCAATAAAATCCTTGTCTAAGGATTTTCTTTGCTAACATCTGTCCATTGACATGACCACCACAAACTCCACTATGAGCTCCTTCCATAACCTTCCAAAGCTCATCTTCGTCTAGACATCTCAGAAGAACTCCATCAAAACCTCTCTTGTACAATGCTCCCCCAACTAGGGTGTATCTTTGAGAAACTCTCCTGATAGCTCTCTTCTCCTCAGTTGTAGCTTCTTCAGGATATGATTGATCTTCACAATATTTTGCAATTTCATAATACCATGGCTTCTGTTCATCATCCATCTCTTCTAACAGCTCTATTAACATGATTTCCCTTTTCTCAATGATATCTCCGTCTCTGACTTTCTTCAGCAACTTCTCCTTAGTTCTAAGGAATGAAGGATCTTTCACGGCGGGTGAAAGACGCCTATGAACTATGATTGATTCAGATTGTTTGCTGATTGGAAAATCAAGAGAAGATGCGAGTGAAGCTAGAGCGTCAGCTAAGATGTTCTGATTCCTAGGGACATGGACAAAGATCAATTTCGTGAAAAGCTTTGAGTAAGCAGAAGTAAGCTCTTGATAAGGCTTGAGTTTGGGATCGAGAGTTCGATACTTGGTCAGCACTTGGCGAAGAATCAGTTGGCTATCACCCACAATCCTGAGTTTGGTAGCACCATGAAAATGAGCAGCCTTGAGACCAGCAAGAAGTGCCTCGTATTCAGCTATATTGTTTGTGACTGGAAAATCAAGCTGAAAGGCTTGTGGAATGGTGATACCTTCAGGTGATAACAGAACGATACCGATCCCTTTTCCATGAGAATTCAGAGCTCCGTCAAAATGCAGAGTCCACATATCATCTCTGATTTGATTTACGGACATCAGTTCCTCATCCGGAAACTCTGATCGCACTGGATCAAAACGAGGAAGGGGATGATGAGCAAGATGTTCTGCTATGGCATAGCCCTTGATCGCTTTCTGCTGAATGTAGATGATGTCGAATTGAGATAGAAAGCTTTGCCATCGCGCTAACCTATCAGTAAGAACAGATTTCTCCAGAAGAAATTTGATCGGATTCATCCTAGCGATGAGATGAACTTCATGGGCCAGAAAATAATGCTTCAATTTCTGCACAACCCAAACCAATGATGCACATGTTTTCTCCATCGCCGTATATCTCTGTTCAGCGGGGTTGAGAAGTTTAGAGAGATAGTACGCTGCCCTCTCTTTTCCTTCTTCATCTTCTTGTGCTAAGACAGCCCCCACTGCATCATCCAGGACTGAAATGTAAAGTATCAATGGTTTGCCTGGAGATGGTGGTCTCAAAACAGGAGGACTTGCTAAATAGTCCTTCAATCCATCGAATGCCTCCTGACACTTATCGTTCCAATCGAATTTGACTCCCGGCTTGGTAAGCTCGTAAAACGGCTTACACCTTTGTGAGTGCTGGGAAACAAAACGGCGAATAAATTGCAACCTCCCGATTAATCCTCTTAACTCTTTCAAGTTTTTGGGAGGGGGCATTTCTCTAATAGCCTTCGCCTTGTTAGGATCGATCTCAATTCCCCGTTTGCTGACGATAAATCCAAGCAATTTCCTTGAAGATACCCCGAATACACATTTCTTGGGGTTCATCTTTAACTGATATTCTCTCGATCTTTCTAATACTCTTGCCAAAACTTTGGCGTGCTCAGCCTTTGTTTTCGATTTAACCAACAAGTCATCCACATACACTTCCAGATCTATATGCATCATGTCATGGAATATTGCCATCATGGCCCTTTGATAGGTGGCTCCAGCATTCTTTAATCCAAATGGCATGACTACATAACAGTATGTTCCCCAAGGTGTACTGAACGATGTCTTTTCTTGATCCTCTTCTGCCAGCTTAATCTGATTATATCCTGAAAATCCATCCATGAATGATAATGTCTCATAGCCAGCAGTGTTATCGATGAGTACATCAATATGAGGCAATGGAAAATCATCTTTAGGACATGCCCGGTTCAAATCGCGGAAGTCAATGCAAATTCTGACCTTCCCGTCCTTCTTCATAACCGGGACTATATTAGCCACCCATTGTGGATAGAGGACAACTTTAATAAATTTGGCTTTATGCAACTTATCGACTTCTTCCTTCATCTTTAGAGCCATTTGTGGGTGGAATCGCCTTAATTTCTGTTTGACCGGGCTAGCTCCTTCCTTTAATGTCAATCTGTGTTCAACCAAAGACGAGTCTAACCCCGGCATATCCTCATAACTCCAGGCGAAAGTGTCCTTATAGTCCTTGAGTACTTGTACCATTGTGTTCTCATCCTCTGTAGAAAGATTTTTACTGACGAGGACAACCTTAGGTTCGTCTTCAGTCCCTAAATTAATTTCTTTGGTAGGCTCTTCTACGGCAGCTGAGGGTTCATCAAATCTCTTTACTCCACTGGCGTATGCCTCAGCCGCGTCCTCGTCATCTTCCTCTTCAACAATGGGGTCCTTTTCATGTACTAATTCATATACCCCGTACCCATCATTGACTGACTCATCGTTCATGCAATCTTCTGGCATCTGAATTGGATTTTCTAAAAACTGAGGGATTAAAGAACAAGAAGAGCACTTATCAGCTAAGTCCTGGAGGTATCTATCTGGAATTTGCCTACCCTTAGGCTTCCTAGACTTCCTAAACTGACTAACCTGACTAGACTGCCTAATTTCACTATCATAACCTAAGGAAGACGAAGCAGGATGAAAATCCTGGGATACAAGTGGAAATACAAGAGAATCCTCCCGAGGGGAGGGACAGAGTAAATCTAGGAGAGAACCTTGACCGAAGGACCCGCGTGGCGGGGTGCAATCGGACAAGTAAGATGTTTCCTCAATGAGGATTTGGGAAGAATTTGTTGCCAAATTGGCGTTTTTTTTTTTTGGAAAATGAAAGAATTAAACATAAAGCAAGAATGAATATAAATGGGTGGAGAATCAGACGGAGGAAGTGGCACCAAGGCCAAAGGATTAGGGGGATCATATAGTAATATGCCCCAGATCAGATCATACAACCTCTCTAGATCGAGAGGAGGTTGTGGTATAATGTCCCGAGGGGACAGAGTAATCATGACGGGCGGAGCCCGTGGAATATCTTCGATTATGACCTGCGACCAAGTCGGGGTCAAAAGCAGTGTGCGAAAAAGAGTATGGAGCATGAAGACATGTGAAGGATATGTCCCTCTCCAGAGCAGATCTGTGGTATAACCAGCTTCATAGGGGTCATCTGGCTCCCCTTCGTCAGTCTCTTCGGACAGCAGTATCCGCTTGTCAAATATGGCACCAGGGCTTTCAATCAATTCATCAATCTGCGGCGGCCACTTAGGTTCTGCAGGATCCAGAAATAGTCTGTTCAGTGCAATATAGAGATCTCTGAGGTCGAACCACCTGTACCATTCACATTCAGGGTCATGAAATTTTCTCCTTTTCATGGGCCGCAGAGCCTCCAAGGATTGGTACGTAAGTAGTTCAGAGCAATGTCTGGCCAAATCCCTCCCATATATATCATGGAAGTCAAAACAGGAAGTGATGACCACCGTATAGTCGTGGCTAAGTATGGGCCCTTTCACAAAGTGCGTACACAGGGTCCATGTTAAGGGATCTCGGCCTTCTTTAGGTGGCGTAGACATTGCCTCCCAGATTTTCGGGCCTTGTTCGATCTCTGCTTGTTTCAGTTTTATTGGTCTATAGCCCAGACCACTTCCAGGTGCCGCTCGATGATTTCTGACAGGAGTGGTCCTGCCTTGCAACTGAGTGCCCAGACCTTTCCCAGGCTTGTAGCCGTTCTTCATCATGATCCTCCATCCTGGGGTACTCATGCACTTCCCCCTTTTGATAGCATCTAGTGGATATGGAGAAATAGTAGCGGCTTTCAGAGGATCAGCCACTGGACGGTAGACCTGTAATACCGACAGAAAAGGTTGTCGGCCAGGTAGAACAGCAGATTTGATGTTCAAGGTATGAGCAGCAACAAGGATCGGCATGCTCGTCACTTTAATTATTCGTCCTTTGTAAGGAAATTTGAGGCATTGATGATTCGTAGAAGGAATCGCCTCAAGAGATTTAATATAAGGACGGCCCAAAATGGCATTTATGGAAGGGTCGATTTCCAGGATGTGAAATTCAACCTCTGCATGACTTACAGGGCCCAGCTCCACCTTTAAATAAACCATTCCCAGAGGGGAACGGGTAGAATTGTCATATGCTGTTACTGATATGGGGCTGGGCAGCCATTTCTCTTTGGGCACACCGCATAACTCCAGGGTCTTCGGAGGTAGAACATTAATCGAAGCCCCTGTGTCGACCAGGCATGCATCCACGGCCTTCTTACAAATGTTGACCGTAATACTCAGAGCCATGCTTCTGGCTACTGGCGGTGCTAGTTCCGATGTATGGAATGTTATAGAGGGCTGATCCCCCTGAGGAACTAGTAGTGCTGCAATCTTCTCTACCGGCACGTCTTCATTGACCATCACCTTCTGCAGATATTCCATTAAAGCTTCTTGGTGACTCTTGGATTTTTTGATCAGTTCGAGTATAGTGATCCGTGCCGGTGTCCGATCTAGGTGTTTCAACAAGTCATATTGAGTGCCTGGTGCACTCTCTTCATTGTGGGCTTCCTCAGTCGGCTGTGATGGGCCGTCTCTGACTGTGGACTGAGGAAAGACCTTGTTGAAAATCCTTCCACTCCGGAGCGCGTGTTCCTCAACCGTGGAGGATCCGGGTGACACCTTAAGTACCGCAGAGTTGGATGGTGCGGATGGCGCAGAGGGTTGGTAGGTAGGTGATGGCGTAGGGATAGGTGGTGATGGCGTGGTGCGGATTAAAGGCCTAGAGGGTTGGATAGTGGATGGGTAAGTGGTTGATGAAGTGGGGAATGGTACGCGTAATAGCGGTCTAGATGGTAAAGGCATATCTGGATAAGTGGTGGTGGTAGCGGGTGAAGTAGGAAATGGTATGCGTAATAATGGCCTAGATGGTAAAAGGGGTGCGTTATTGGTTTGCGGGGGGTTATATGATGGAGGCGTAGTGGTGCGGGGCGTAATGGGTCTAAGGAAGATGGGTAGTGGTAATGGGTTATTGGATGTGGGTGAGTGGTATGTAGGTGTGGGTATGGGGGTAATGGTAACGGGTTGTGGCCTTGGTATGTGGATGGTGCGGCGTGGTGGTCGCTCTGCGGTACTTTGAACGTGACCCGTTGAACAAAGAGAGGAAGAGTCCTCTACTCTCCACTGCTGCCCACGACCAGCCTCAGACTGGCTGTTCGTCAAGATGGGAGCAACCTGATTTTGGTTCTGATGCTCCGGGAGTGGATTCTGCACTATTCCCATGTTGGGTGGTGCTACTGCCTGTGCCGGTGGTCTTGCTTGCTGCTGCTGCTGCTGCGGTCTCCTCGCCTTCAGGGCTGTTATGTACTTCTTCATTTCCTCCCAGTCAATGCCGCCCTGCTCATTGAGATCATGGATATAATCTCTGAATTGGAAGCAGGTGTCAATGGTATGCCCAGGTTGTCTGTGGAAATAGCAATACCTAGACGTATCGGCGTTTTGAGGCCAGACGACCTTCTCCCTTGGCAAAACTAAGGCATTGGCTGCCATTAAAGCGCTGAAAATATCCGCCAAGGATTCTGGGAGGGCCGGGTACTCTGCCCTTTTCGGGCCTGGAGGTCTCCTTTGTTGGTTGTAGTCACCAGGAGGAGGGACATTGTGGTACGCCGGCGGTGCACGCGGCTGGTACTGTGGCTGTTGCTGTTGCTGCTGATGTGGCTGCTGATACTGCTGTTGCCGTTGCGGCTGTTGCTGTAACTGGTTCTGATTCGGCTGCTGGGGCCGCTGGTACTGCTGTTGGTAATGGGGGTTCTGCTGCTGCCTGTACCCCTGCTGGCTCGTCTGTGGTGGCCTCTGGTACTGATGCTGATTCCTCACAAACTGGGGCGAGTTATTGTTCATAGTACTGACCTGCTCGTGAGAGAGCGTGCCCTCAGTAGTTAGACCTGAGCTAGGAGAATTCGGCACTGCAGGCTTCCGAGGCGGAGGCCTGTTAGGTCTATGAGGATCAAAGACGCTAGAGAACGTAGCGTCCTTGAAAGCATTCTGGCAGTACCGTGCCCTTTCATAGAGCTCTGCCATGTTCGTCAACTTGTTCAAGGAGAGGACTAGCTTGAACTGGGGAGTGGCGTTAGAAATCAACATTTTCACTTGTTCGGATTCGGACAAGTGATCTTTCACTTTTTCAGCCAGGCCCCGCCACCTGTCAGCAAAACTGACAAACTCCTCGTCCGGTTTCATCTTTTCTGCAATAAGATCTGTGATAGACAAGGAGGGTGCGACTCTGTCCTGGTATCGTTGGATAAATTTGCGTGAAACGATACCATAATCCTCTACTTCTGAGGGTTCCAGAGAAAAGAACCACTCGAGGGCTGGTCCCTCTAGGGATCTCCTGAACAAGAAAGCCAATGACCTCTTATCATTCTGCCAGAAAGTGGATTCGTACATGAACTCCTTCAGGTGCGTGAAGGGGTTACCAGTACCATTATACTTTCGATACACTGGCATTTCAGAGGGTGGCAGATGGAACACTGGCAGGCTCGGTAAATTAATTTCTGGCACAGCTTTAACCCCCATCATCTTCTGGAGATTGTTAAACTGCTCGTCCATGCGCTCCATCTTGGCCAGCAACGTCTGCGTGGTCAGATCTGCCTGGGGAGGGGGAGGAGGTGGAAGTACTTGATAGGCCTACTGCCTAGAGTACGTCGGACAAGGAGGGTAATAAGGGTGAGGTCCGGCAGAGCTTCCGCCATGCCCGAGGGCATTTTGATAAATGGGCGTCTGTGGTCTAGCCGGTTGCCTGGATGACGAAAGTTGTGGCCCAGTTGGCCGGGAAGTAAGATGAAGGCCCTCCATGGCCTGATGGATATGGGGAGGAGGAGGAAGAGGTTGTTGAGGAACAACGGGGGGAGCCATAGGGTTCGGCTCAGCAGGCTGCATGGGTGCCTTCCCCTTCAAGATAGACTGGATCGCCTCGAACTGCTGAGGGTCCAGTCGGGAGGCAAGAACTCCCAGAGCATTGACAAGATCCATAGGATCGGAGGATGAAAGATCATGCTGATTCATGTCCCCCTCAAAGTCAGGATTAGGAATCGCATATTCATGCGGAGGAAGATCATGATATTGATCGTGCGGATTAAAAAGAGGAGTTCGGACATTCCCGTCATGTCGAACTGGAATGGGTACAGAATTACGAGAGGCATCAGCATCTCTCCCGTTCTCGTAGTTGAAATCAGAATTGCGAGGGGCATTAGCATCTCCCTCGTAGTTGATAATGGCGTCTTGGGCCATACTCAAATCTCTGCCTGATCGCAGCAACATTATATTAGATTCTCTTTTCAAAAAATTAATCAAACAAGTTGTGCAGAGATTAATCAAACAAGTGGATGCTTAACGTGATTTCAGGATTCCTTATTGAGTTATTTGAATTGGATTAAACCACAATTTCGCTCAGGGAAGGATCCTAGTTTCAGTTTGATTTCCACCGTTATTCTCTAGGGTTCTCTCTCACAACGCTTTCGGAATCTAGCCGGGACTTCAATTGGTACAACCAGCCCGATGATCAAGGAGGAATACCTTGATTTTGGGGACTTATGGAGGTCTCAACGTCAACTTCTCTAGTCTGATCAAGGGACCAACCCAATCAGAGAGAGTTGTTAACGTCGAGTAATGTGTTCCTAAGAAAAGGAGGGTTTTAGCCTCAATGCGTATGCCCTGCGACCTGGATGGCCTCTAATGCTTAATAGAGTAATGTGTAGCTAGCACTCAACACAGAAATCTGGAAACTGAAAAATAATTAAGAAACTGTCTGAATCGCGTCGATGATAGTCGACGCTATTCAGAACAGAACTTAATTCTTTCGCAGAGAACAGATGCAAACAGCAGAGAAAACCTGGAAAATAACTAAAAACTGTCTGAATCGCGTCGATGATGGTCGACGCTATTCAACACAGAAGTTAATTATTTCACAGAAACAGATGTAAACGACAGAGATAATCTGGAGGCTAAAAGGCGTCCAGGTAACCTGACGCGGTTTTGAAACGCGTCGCTGTTCCTGGACGCTTTTCAGTTCGCAGAAACAGATTTCCAGAAGGATTTTCTGGGTCGAATCCTCCTTAAACAGGGAAAAATGCAATAAATAATCGACTCATGCAAAGATTTTTAGTTTCAGATTTTAAACAGGATGGTTTACTATCTAAACAACTAAGAAATCACGCAATCACACAGCATTTTATCACCAAAAACAGCTTTTTAAACTAATCAAAGGCGAGGCAAGATCTTGCCACTGGGGTGTGCACGTGGTGCACGAGGGAAATTACTTAAACTAAACACTCACCAATTGGTGAGGACGTGTCGAAAGACACAAGTGGTGCACCGTGGGTGCCCGGTATGATAATAGCAAGAACAAAAGAAATTAAAAGATGGCGAGACCAAGTCCCACCGTGATCGCCAAAAGCGCTGTAGGTGCTGAAAATTTGCTCGTGTGATTAATGTGAAAAACTATGTTGTTTAGAGTAAATTAACCTATTAAAAAAAATACAACTAAGGTGCTGTGATCGCCAGAAACTTTTAACTAAAAAGCTTCAAAAAGAGTTTGATCGCCTACCTGTTTAAACGCGGAAGAATGAATCCTTGGTTCCCCTCCTTCAGCCGACTGAAGAAAGAGAGCCTCTTCTTGTTCTTTTGTTCTTGCTGTTGAATGTTGAGGATCGTCCAGAAGTTCTCCTGGCTTCGTGCTTGATTTCCCTCTTTTTGATTTCTTGTTGTTGTTGTTGGATGCAGCAGAGACAGAGAGACAGAAAAATAAAGGAGAAACAATGATGAGAATCTAAGTAGAAATAATATCAAAATTAACTATGGTTATGAACATGTTTAAACAGCAACTCACTTGTTTTAAATGGCCTTGAAACCCCTTTAGAACAGATGGGTTTTGGAAAATTGATGGTGTGGTGTGTGTGGCATGCAGTGAGTATGAGAGAATGAAACTAATGAATGAAAATGAAATTCATATATGAAAAACTTATGCCCAGTCCAGTTGGTTGAGGTTTTGAAAAGATGAAGATCTTGAAGAAGGATGCTGACTTCTGGTGACAGCGCTCCGGCGTTCCGACGTGGTTGCTCCGATCTTCAAATCACTATAACGCTGTGGCTCAATAATTCTCTCTCTTCCTTTTTTTTTTAACTCTTTGAGATGCAAGGTATTTATAGGCATTTTTTTTGCGTTCGCGATTAACATAGAAAAATCTCGGATTTATCTACTTTAATCGACAGATAATTACTGATTAATTCATCTTTATCTGTAATTATCTAAAACGCGTCCACCTTGGCTGACGCCTTTCAGATTAATTAAGATAAGGATAAATATCCGGGAAAACTTATCTTTATCTTTATTAGTTAAAACGCGTCCACCTTGGTAGACGTCTTTTACACTAATTAAGATAAGGATAAACATCCGGAAGAGAAGTTAAAACAGCTTAGGAAACCTAAAACGCGTCGACCTTCAAAGACGCCTTTTAGCTAATAAATCAATTAATTCAAATTCAAATTTAAACGTTAAAATAGGAATAAACTCTAAATGGCGTCCACACGGGTCGACGCTTTTTAGGATTCTTCATATTTTAACTAAAATTTGAGCTAAAATCAATTCAATTGATTAACTTAAACATGTCTGTTAATCCCGACACTCAAAAATATTAATAAAAATTAATCAGTGATTAATTATCAGACCATTCTGAGGCATTATTATATGATATGAAATTTACTCAAAATGACGTCAAAATTAGCGTGTCTACACCAACAAGATATGTTTGGAGTCTCAGGTCTAAGAATCATCTACGCAACTATGACAAAAGAATCGAGTTGGGTAACAGTGAGGTGTTTATCATCCAACGATTCATAGTCGGATTAGTTCAGTGAACTCATTCGCCAATGAGCACCTACAGGTCCAGCATAGTGTCTCCACACAAGTGACTTATAGGATCAGTCACCCTCATCATATGAGCTGAAGAAACCTATAGAAGTCTATCCGGATGTTTGATGTCCTTCTCAAACATCCTATGCCTAGGAACAATTAAGAACATGTGTTTATAAACCTTCGGTCCCGTAATTATGATCTCATCATAATCCGAAGATTAATGCACATGTTCATTGACTTCATCGTGATTCGATAAACAATGCTCAAATAAGATACACAATGAAAATATGCCATTATATTAATAATAATATGAACATAATACAGTGTCGAATTGGCTTATTGGCCATCCAATACTAACAATCTCCCACTTGGACTAAAGTCAATCACTTTTTTACAGAATACCCATATTCTCTAAGTGACGCTCAAATACAATTTGAGACAAAGGCTTTGTTAGTGGATCTGCTATGTTGTTGGCTGAGGGAACACTTTCCACAATGACATCTCCTCGAGCTATAATCTCTCTGATCAAATGAAAGCACCGCAGAATGTGCTTCAACTTCTGATGAGACCTCGGCTCTTTCACTTGAGCAATCGCCCCATTCTTGTCACACAGCAGTGGGACGGGACCAGATATGCTTTCCACCACACCAAGATCGCCAATGAATTTCTTCATCCATACAGCTTCCTTGGCGGCTTTAGCAGTAGCAATATACTCAGCTTCTGTTGTCGAATCAACAGTAGTTTCCTGTTTGTAACTTTTCCAGCTCACTGCTCCCCCGTTGAGTGTGAAAACAAAACCTGATGTTGACTTGTTGTCATCAGGATCAGACTGAAAATTCGAGTCAGTGTGTCCTTGCAGCATTAAGTCTCCACTTCCATAAACTAGAAATAGATCCTTAGTTCTTCTCAAGTACTTAAGGATGCATTTCACAGCCTTCTAGTGTTAATCACCTGGATCTGCCTAATGTCTTTTCGTAACACTTAGAGCATATGCTACATCAGGTTTAGCACATAGGATGGCATGTATGATGGAGCCTATGGCAGAAACATAGGGGACTTTATCCATCACAGCCCTCTCTTCAGGTGTCTTGGGAGATTGACCTTTAGAAAGTGAAATTCTATGTCTCATCAGTATAAGACCTCTCTTGGAATTTTCAATATCAAACCTTTTGACAATGGTTTCTATGTACATGGATTGAGTTCAAGCAAGCATCTTCTTTGATCTATCTCGATTGATCCGTATTCCTAATACGTAAGATGCTTCTCCCAAATCCTTCATGCAGAAGTTCTTTGATAGCTATATCTTTATCGATGACATCATTCCTACATCATTCTCAACGAGTAGGATGTCGTCAACGTAAAGAATCAGAAATGTGATTGTGCTCCCACTGTTTTTCTTGTACACACAGGGCACATCTTCATTCTTAATGAAGCCATAAGATTTGATCGCCTCATTAAATCTTATGTTCCAGATTCGGGAAGCTTGCTTCAGTCCATAAATAGACCTCTGCAACTTGCATACCATGTCTGGATATTCTTTGGATGTGAATCCTTCTGGTTGTATCATATATACCTCCTCCTCAAGGTTTCCATTGAGGAAGGCAGTCTTCACATCCATCTGCCTGATTTCATAATGGTTTTCATATGCCCTGGGTCATCGTAGAGTCTTCCTTCCACTTTTCATATGCAATCATTTCCTCTTCTGGGGCATCTAATGCTAGTTCAGTAGGAGGTTCATTATCCAAGACATAGGCAATCTGCTCAGACCTGAGGACAATCTTCAGGTTCCTGAGCCAGTCTGAGTAGTTGGTGCCTGTCAAACGGTTGGCATCAAGTATGCCTCGCAACGGGTTATGGTGTGACATTCTAGCCTATAGGATATAATCAAATTATAATTAGCAGGTATTCAGATTAATTAAAACAAGATATAGTCTTTTATTATCTAGTTTTACTCCTACTAATTTTCGTCGGACTGTATAACCTTCAGATATACAGAACGGGAGACGCCGACTATCTCCTAGTGGGATCAAAATTTCCAAGCATCACAGTATGACCTCGGGTAAACACATAATATCATACTGTTATCTCAGAGCAATCATCTCATGTTAATTGCATCTCCTTGCAATATCTGATCTTGTTTTGGCTCTAGATCACTTATGGTCCCGGGTAAACATAGTAGAGCATTAAATATGTTCTAAGCATTACCATCAATACGTGATGGAGTAGAGTAGGAATACAGCCCCCGGGTAAACATGTGGATAGCTATATTGTTCCTCTATTCCAATCTCTAGGCATCCAATGCCATAGTCAATAGACTTCTCATTAGATGATGGCAAATCTCGGGTAAACACGAAGAATATGCTACCAAAGAATCGAGATTTAATGACTATATTGATGAAGAGCCACGTGGTACATTCTAAATGACTTGCGCTACGGCTTAGACTTTAAAACGAAGGTTTTATATTAATTAGTTTGGTCTCATCCTAGGCGATAGTATTAGATATATTGAATATATATTTATACTAATAACCTAGATTATTTTATTCATAATCAAAAGAAAAACACACACACATCACATACATGTCGAGTGGCGGTCATGGACAGCACAGTGGTTTGACATGAGCCATATAGTCAAACGCACACATACACACATAATACAACATTTATATTATGAGTCTGCAAACTCATAGGGTTAAGGAACTCTTTCTTATCCTTCTTAGATGCAGTTATGGATCATCCTCGCTCCACGCTCAGCCGCCTCGATCAAATTACATCATAATTTATAATTACAAGATAATTAAAAAGGAGGAAGCCTTAAGGCGAATACAAAAGGAGGGAGGTAGAAATACAATGGAATATGAGAGGGAGAGGTTCATAGACCCCTATTTATTAATAAACAATAAACCACACAATCACATCCACATCCACAACAATTAAAGTGCTAATCCATGACCACCATGCAGTTTTTAGATTAAAACAAACCACATAGGAAATAGCTCATGAAATGGCTAATTAAACTTTTCGAAAATAAATATTTTTGGTTTCATAACACCAGGAACCAATCAAAATTTAATTTAGAATTTTCGAAGAAGATTTTTAATTAAGCATGCTAATTTAAATCGAGATTTAAACAAACAATAATAACACATCAAATGCGCATAATAACTGAAATTAATGATCTAAGAATATTCCATGCAGCATTTGAACACTTCAAATAATTGGGGTTAATCTAATAATTTAAACACTTAAGGTTTAATCTAACACTTTAGAATTAATTAAATAAATTAACAACTTTTGTCAATTAATTAATCAAAACAAAATAAACCTTAAAAAGGACCCAATTAAAAAAATTTGAATTTGATAACAATCAGTAAAATCGTATTTTACAATTATTAATCCAATTAACAATTTTTAATTATTCAAAATAAAAAATAATAATTGGATTCCAAAAGGGCTCAGCCCAGTTGAGCCCCTGGCTCGAGCCAGGGCTTAGCCAGGGGCCTGAACCCAGGCGCACAAGCCTGGTCCGGCCCCTGGCTGGCCCTGGCTCTGACCCCTGGCCTGGGCCAGGGTCCAACTGGGCTGGACCCTGTCAGTAGCTAGGGAAACCCTAGCCGCCCGACAGGGTCGCCCGAGGGTTCCCTGCTACACAGGGAACCCAACGGCGCCGCCCCCATGGGGCTCTTCTCCGGCGCCACTCCCAGCGGTGGGCGGGCACCGGTCTTCCACCGCCGGCAACGGCGACCCCACCGGCGTTGTCCGGCCACCGGCGACGGCCCGAGAGGGGCTACAAAATGGGATTTTTCCCTTCCTTTTCTCCCCAAATTTTAGGTTTCAAAAACCCAAAAACGAAGAAGAAAAAACCATGGCCGGCCATCCAAAACCCCAAACCACCGCCAGCAACCTATTGCTTAGGAGTTGAAGATCTTATATCATGGGGAAACATGCTTTGGATCCGATTAAAACGCCAAGAACGAGGCGTTCTTCGTCCCACGAAGAACACAAAGAAAAACACCGAAATAAATTATTTTCTTCAATTAAAAAATGCGATCCCATCACAATCATCATCTCATGAACAAGAAAATAATTACATGCATGGAATTAATTCATTTATATCATAATTTCAGAAATCGAAATGGCGAAATCACAGTAGAACCTGGCTCTGATACCACTGTTGGGTTCGCTATGTCGAGATCCGACCAAAAAATGTAGCAGAATTATTTATTCGAGATCGGATCCATCCTGTTTCGATCAATTAAATAAATCGGAAAATTGGATTTACCTTAAGCGGATTTGAATCCGTGTTCGTTCTCTAGTTTTGTCGGAGCGATGCTGCAAGCCGCACAGGTATCCGGCTTCTAGCGGTATCCACGCGGTTCTCCTCGCGATGGATCGTCCTAGCCTCCTCGCTCGATGCGGCCTTCGTGGATCCCGTCTGGCTATGCGTAATCCGCTGGGACATGTAGATTCAGAAACTCCTGTCGGATGGAAGGCGGAGCTATCGGGAGCCAAAGCGGAGCCTCTAGATGGCCGCCTTGTGTCGTGCACCCAGGAGAGAGGAGAGAGAAAAAAGGCGGCGGCTAGGTCAGGGTTGCTAGCCCCCGACCTAGCGTCCGTTCTTTTATAATAAGCCTATTTGTAGTTTTTCATAAAAACCTAGACTTACCCGAAATCTTGTCCAATTATCCATCGACTTGAAAACCTTTTGTGTGTGACCCTCTAGCCCCAAATACCAGTCCAGTTAATGGACCATTAAGCCCGATAACTCTTTACGGACCTACTGAATTAATTAATATCCTTATATTAATTAATCAGCCAAATTAAATGTCCCACAATAAATTCGGACAAGCTTCCGATCACGTTGGATGCCAAGCAACATCGCGTGATCCTCGATGGCATTAGGGTTATCGCAACCCTCTATTGGAACCTTTCCGTCAACGGTTACCGCGCAGATATAATCCTTCATCCGTGCAATGTTCTCGAATCGACCTAGGGTATGGTTTACTATTAAACCCTAACCGGTCTATTCACTTGAATCAAATGCCGCTAATCTGAATCCGATAACTCCTCATCAGACACAGAGTCCGCCCTGGCCAGGGACTTCAAGCGCATCATTCGTGGAACACTCTCTCTCAAACTACCGAGAGCAGATGATCCTGTATTGAACACACAATTACCTTCGAGGGCATTTCCCTGAACCCGATCACTTGACTTATTAATAACCCATGGTTAGGGATTCGTTAGTCAAGGTCAAAGTTCAGAAACCTACCAACAAGATATCTTTGGCGTCTTAGGTCCAAGGATCATCTACGCAACCATGACAAAAGAATCGAGCTAATTAACAGTAAGGTGTTTACCATCTAGCGATTCATAGTCAGATCAGTTCAGTAAACTCATTCGCCAATGAGCACCTATAGGTCTAGCATAGTGTCTCCACACAAGTGACTTATAGGATCAGTCACCCTCATCATATGAGCTGAAGAAACCTATATTACTCTATCTGGAAATTTGATGTCCTTCTCAAACATCTTATGACTAGGAACAATTAAGAATATGTGTTTATAAACCTTCTATCCCGTAATTATGATCTCATCATAATCCGAAGATTAATGCATATGTTCATGGACTTCATTGTGATTTGATAAGCAATGCTCAAATAAGGTAAACAATGAAAATATGTCTTTATATTAATAATAATCTGAACATAATACAGTGTCAGATTGGCTTATTGGCCATCCAATACTAACATCATCAAGGACAGAAATGTCTAGGATTAAATGCTTGCCCAGATACGGTGGTCTCAAAATAGGAGGACTTGCTAGATACTTCTTCAATCCATTAAATGCCTCATGACACTTATTGTCCCAATCGAATTTGACTTTCGGTTTAGTAAGCTCGTAGAACGGCTTACACCTTTCTGAGTGTTGGGAGACAAAGCGGCAAATAAAATGCAACCTCCCGATTAATCCTCTCAATTCCTTCGAATTCTTGGGAGGTGGCATTTCAATAATGGCTTTGGCCTTATTGGGATCGATCTCAATGCCCTGTTTGCTGACAATGAATCATAATAATTTTCTTGACGAGACACCAAACACACATTTCTTCGGATTCAACTTCAATTGATACTCCCTCGACCTTTTCATTACTTTTGCTAGGATTTCAGCGTGATCAGCTCTAGTCTTAGACTTAACTATAAGGTCATCCACATACTCCTCCAAATGTGTATGCATCATAACATGAAATATAGCCATCATTGCCCTTTAGTAGGTTGCTCCAGCATTCCTCAATCAAAATGGCATAACTACATAACAGTAAGTGCCCCATGGTAAAGTGAACGACGTCTTCTCCTGGTCTTCTTCTGTCAAACGGATCTGATTGTACCTTGAAAATCCATCCATGAATGATAGAGTTTCATATCCAGCTGTGTTGTCAATGAGCACATCTATGTGAGGCAAAGGAAAATCATCCTTAGGACACGCCCAGTTCAAATCTCAAAAGTCAATGCAGATCCTGACGTTCCCATCCTTTTTCATAACCGGGACTATATTTGCTACCCATTGCGGATAGAGGACAACTCTAATAAACTTGGCTTTATGCAATTTATCGACCTCTTCCTTCATCTTCAAAGCCATCTATGGGAAGAATTGCCTTAATTTCTATCTAACCGGGTTTGCTCTAGATTTCAAAGTTAATCGGTGCTCCACTAGAGAAGAATCTAACCCTGACATATCTTCATAACTCTAGGCAAATGTGTCCTTGTAATCTCTAAGAATCCGAACCAAAGCCTCTTCATCTGATTTAGAAAGATTTTGACTAATGAGGACCACCTTAGGTTCTTCCTCTATTCCTAGATTGATTTCCTTAGTTGGTTCTTCTACCGCAGCTGAAGGTTCATCAAATCTCTTTACTCCACTTGCGTACGCCTCAACTGCGTCCTCATCTTCTTCTTCTTTGATGATGGGATCTTTCTCCTGTATCAATTCGTACACCCCGTATCCATCATCAACCAACTCATCTACCTCGCATTCTTCCAACAGCTGAATGGGATTCTCTAAGAACTGAGGGATTTGATAACATGGAAGGCACTTAGATGCTAACTCCATAAGGTATCTATTTGGGATCTGTCTACCCTTAGACTTCCTAGACTTCTTAAATTGCCTAACTTCATTAGACTACCTACAACTAGACTCTCTATCTTGACCTAAAGAGAACAAAGAAGGATAGAAATCAGAGGGTACATGATGAGATATAGGGGAATTCTCTTGAGAAGAGGGACAAAGTAGATCTAGAAGAGAATGTTGCTCGAATGACCTGTACAACGGGGTACATTCGGACAAGTAGTAAGAGGTTTCCTCAATGAGGACTTGAAAGGATGTTTGAAAATCGACGTTTTTGTTTTGGGGAATTTTTATCATTTATCATAAAATATGAATGGATTTGAAAGGAAGCTGGAACAGAAGATGGGAAAAATGGCACCATGGCCAGAGGATTCGCGGGATCATACAGCAGGATGTCCCAAATTAAATCATGGATCCTCTTAGGGTCGAGAGTCATCCGAGGAATGAAGTCCTGAGGGGACAATGTGATGATGACGGGCGATGCCCAGGGTAAGTCTTTAGTTATCACCCTAGACCATGTTGGGGTTAGCAACAGGGTTCAAAATAAAGTATGGAGAGTAAAGATGTGAGATGGGTAGGTAGCTCTCCTGAGATAATCAATGGTCAGCCCAGCTTCATAGGGGTAATATGGCTCTCCTTCATCTATTTCATCAGTCACCAGTATTCTCTTGTCAAAAATGGCCCCAGCTCATCAAACAATGGCGGACACTGTGGTTCAGAGGGATGCAGAAACAACCGATTCAGAGCTATATATACAAGTCCCATGTATCAAACCATCTGTACCATTCACATTCTGGATCATGGAACCTTCTCCTTTTCATAGGCCGTAGAGCCTCCAAGGATTGGTCTGTAAGCAATGGTGTACAGTGTCTGGTCAATTCCCTCCCATAAATATCATGCAGGTCGAAATGGGAAGTTATCACCACAATATTGTCATTATTATGTTGAATTACGGGGCCCTCGACAAAATGTGTAGAATGGGTCCAAGTCAAAGGGTCTCGATTCTCCTGGCATGGTGGTCACCATGGTCTTCCATACTGTAACGACCCGCCACCTTATAATCGGGGATCCGATTACTAAATGGGTACCGAATCATTAATTTGGAACCAAACCAGGATCTAAATAAGTCTGAGAAATAAATGATAAACTAAGCTAAACATTCACATCGCATTGAATTGAAAGGAAAATGCAGAAATTAAAAGTTATTACAATGCGACTCAATACAGCAAATAATTACATACTCCAACAGAAGAGAAATAATTAAACATACAGGCCAGAAATAAAATAACAACTACATCGGGGCATACCCCGGAACAACAGCCGTCGGCGCTCAACACACAGCCGCACACTCCTCGCTAGGTCTGCCGGGAGTCCTCACCTGAAAACCGCAGGGATGAGTCTCAAAGACAAGACTCAGTAGCGATCCTTTGATCCCCACTGCCCACGCACACACCCACAAGTGAAGAATACAGCTGATGGTAAAGTAACAAGCACAGTGGTAATTACTATTCCTAGATCTCAATGCGAATCACATGCAAACGAAATGTATTAAACATGCATCATTCTAAACCAGACGACTAGGGAACCCACAACTGCCGTCTCGATAGAACACGCCAACCACACAAACAACAGTGGGGAAAACATCGACCCGCTGAGACCAAGCAGTAACCCTTCGGATAGCACTCTAGCTACTCCGGCCCAACCGGCTCAGGTGGTTACTCCTTCCCTCAGCATGAGTGACACTCCGAAAGTACCACACCCACACCGGTACTAGCTGACCCCGGGGTTCACCAGGTGACCCTCTCTCACCAGGCGTAACCCCGCCCACGCCCCCACCAACGCTGTGCTCCACCCACACCAGCACAGGGTGATAAAGCGCTACAACTATCACTCCAGGTCCACAGTAACACAAAACCCGGCACAGTACGATCCGGTCTCGTGAAAAGCCCGCGATCGCACGACACACAACGCAGTGCCATACGGTTATGAAAAATCCAACATTATCGAGTGCACTAAAGCATGCATGAACCAACTATCTAGCAGTATGAACACATTTTACTGGCATGAATTAGTGTAGTTCTGTCTTGAATCGCGTCGCCCAAGGCTGACACCATTCAAGCTCCATGTACTGGTTCATAAAACATCGGCCTCAGAATCTGGCCTAAAAGGCGTCGACACCAGCGGTCGCCTTTTGAAAGGCGTCAACATCCTCAGACGCCATTTAACACAGAAATCCAGGATTTGCAGAAAACATTAATCAGGGGATTTATGTCTTAAAAGGCGTCATGGTGACCCGACGCCATTACGAATCGCGTCGCCCACCCATGACGTCTTTTAGTCCCATAATTCCCGAACTGACAGAGCCTTAGTAAGACGATTCCTGCCTAAAATGCGTCATGATGGCCCGATGCCCTTCAAAAAGGCGTCGTCCATGCACGACGTCTTTCAACGCCAGGAACCAGGTCTGCCATGAGCCCGAGGGCTCCCCATTTCAACCCCAGAAACCCCAAAATTACCCAAAACAGAGGAGAAAGAGGGGCGAATCCAACCATCAGGAAACCACATTCATAGAAATCCCCCATATTATCAAGAAGAGCTCCTAAACATGCTTGTTCTACCCCTCAAAACCATAGATCTAAAACATGCTTTAAGAGGGAGAATCATGGTTTGAACATAGAACACGATGGGAATCGTCACCCTACCGGTTACTTGAACTCCTCCAAGCTTCAAGCCGTCCACCCGTCTCGCCCCACGCCGCCGCCGGTACCGCCGTGGTCGTCCTTACTCCACCGTGACGTCGGCCGCCGTCCGGAGAGTAAAACGCCGCAGTGGAAGTGGAGGTGGTAGTGGTGGGAGCTAGGTAGGGGATGGAGTGGAGGGAAAGATGGAATGGTGGGAGGAAGAGAGGGAGGAGGAGGGGCTGCCGTCGGGATCGCCGGAAGGGAGGAGAGAAAGAGAGGAGGAAGAAAAATGAGGGAAAGAAGGAGGGCTCGCGGGGTTAACCAGAGACTGGCTAAAACGCGTCGACATGGACGGACGCCTATCAGGTGACGTGACGGCCGCTCTGACAGGACTCTGAAACGCGTCGTTCTACACAGACGCCGTTCAGGGGACATTTCAGGGCCGTACTCTGACAATCCCAGAGTCGCAGTCTGAAAGGCGTCGTCCCATGCGGACGCCGTTCAGACGACACGACAGGGCCGTACTCTCGCGGCCCAAAGTCAGCCCACGTGGCACCCACGTGGCAGAACCTAAAACGCGTCTGCAACGGTGGACGCCGTTTAAAACATCACAGAGTCTCTGCCCCACTGGAGCCTGAACTACAAGGTCCGACCCCGAAAACCGGATCCGAAAGCCTCAGTCCTTACACATACCTTGTGACCGTCTTCACTTTCTTATTGCTGTACAATGTCGTGGCTCACTTTCTCTGGCCTATATCCTAGGTGATTCCCAGGTACCCTTCTATCATCCTTGATCGGCTTGGTTCTTCCTTGCAACTGTGTGCCTAGACCTTTCCCTGGCTGATATCCAATTTTCATCATTATATTCTAGCAAGGGGTACTCATTAACTTCCCCCGTTTCACAATACTGATCGGATAAAGAGTGGGTAAGGTGGACTTCAATGGGTCTGACGGAGGAAGATAAGTTTGCAATACATATAGGATGAGTTTCTGAACGTGTGAAGGATTAGGAGTTGGGTTCACGTTCAAGGAATGAGTGGTAGAAAGAATAGGCATACCGGTGACTTTGATTACGCGCCCCTTGTAAGGAGACTTGAGACATTGGTGATCGGTCGATGGAATAGCCTCAAGCAATTTGATATAGGGATGGCCGAGTATGTCCTTTAGTAAAGGATCAATTTCAAATACATGGAATTCAGGTAGACCATGCCCAGTGGTGATCGTGTGGAATTGTCATATGTAGTGACAGATATGGGTGAAGGTAGCCACTGCTCCTTTGGTTTTCCATACAGCTCTAGGGTTCTTAGTGGTAAAACATTAATAGATACACCAGTGTCCACTAAACAGGCGTCTACAACTTTCTTGCATATATTGACAGTGATGCTCAAGGCCACACCCCGTGCTGCCAGGGGTGCTAACTCAGATGCATGGAATGATATTGATGGTTGATCACCTTGCGGTACCAGCAGTGCAGTAATTTTCTCGATTGGCATGTCTTCATTGACCATGAACCTTTGCAGATATTCCATCAGAGCTTCTTGGTGAGTCTTGGACCTCTTTATCAGTTCAAGCACAGATATGCGTGCTGGAGTTTTATCCAGGTGCTTCAACAGATCATATTGAGTGCCAGGTGCACTCTCTTCATTCTGTTGTTCCTCAATTGGCTATGATGGGCCGTCCTACACCGTGGACTGGGCAAACACTTTATTGAAATCATGCCGCTTCGGAGCATTTCTGGCTCAACAATGGAAGGTACAGGCGATATTTTAAGGACTGCCAGGTTAATGAGGGGTTTTGAAGGCATTAGGGGTTGGCTCGGTGTAGCAGGTGATTGGGTGATGTGGATAAGGGGTTTGATTGGGTGATGTGGATAAGGGGTTTGATTGGGTGATGCAGATGAGTGATGGCATGGGGAATGGAATGCGTAGCAATGGTTTAGATGGCATGATGAGTTCATAGACGGGTGGAGGGTTATTTAGTGGCGATGATTTTGGTATGGTGGACATGGGTTTGAGGATGGGGGGTGGTTGAGTGGGGGCAGTAGGTATGGGTTGTGAAGGGGTTGATGAAGGTCTAGGAATGCGGATAATGCGGCGTGGTGGTTGTTCGACAGTATTTTAGCTATGGACTGTTGAATAGATGGACGAGGATTCTTCGACTCTCCACTGTTGCCCCCTATCTGCCTCAGATTAACTATTCGTGAGGATTGGGGTGATCTGATTTTGGTGCTCCAGCAACAGATTTTGGACTATTCCCATGTTAAGCGGAGGTGCCGCCTGCTGAACTAGTACTCTCTGAGCTTGCTGTGGCAATTGTTGTTGTTGTTGTCGTTGAGGTCTCCTTGCCTTCAAGGCAGTTATAAACTTTCTCATCTCCTCCTAGTCTGTGCCTCCTTGATCATTCAAATCATGGATGTAATCTCTAAACTGGAAACAAGCATCCACAGTGTGCCCCGGCTGTCGATGGAACACACAGTAGTAGGAGGCATTAGCATTCTAGGACCATATGGTTCTTTCTCTGGGTAATGACAGAGCATTTGCCTGCATGAGGGCGTTGAAAATGTCAGAGAGTGTTTCCGACAATGGTGGATAGGATGCCCTCTTGGGACCTAGAGGTTTCCTCTGTTGAGAGTAATCATTGGGTGGAGGAACCTGGTTGTATCCTAGCGGCTGCCGAGGTTGGTTGAAAGCTAGCTGATATGGTTGTTAAGGTGGCCTAAAGCCCTGTTGGTTTGGTGGCCTCTGCCCATTGTAATGTGGCTGCTGGATCCTCATGAACTGTGTTGACTTGTTCGTGAGACAGAGTGCCTTCTGTAGTTGGACCCATTGTGGAAGAGTTTGAGACATTAGGCTTCCGAAGTGGAGGCCTATTGGGTCGGTGAGGATCAAATACGCTGGAGAACGTGGAGTCCTTGAAAGCATTCTGGGCGTAGCGCACCCTCTCGTATAGTTCCACCATGTTGGTCAAGTTATTCAATGTCAGGACCAATTTGTACTGTGGGGTGGGGTTGGCTATCATCATATTTACTTGTTCAGACTTTGACAAGTGATCCTTTATCTTCTCAGCCATAGCTCTCCATCTATCAGCAAAAGTCACAAAGTCTTCATCGGACTTCATCTTCTCATCCACCAAGTCAGTTATAGATAATGATGGTGCAACTCTATCCTTGTACCTTTGCGGAAAATTCCTGGCCACTATGTCAAAATCTTCAACATCACTTGGGTCCATTAAAAAGAACCATTCAAGGGCTGATCCCTCTAACGACCTTTTGAAGAGAAAGGCCAGCGATCTCTTATCACTTTGCCAAAAACATGACTCGTATAGGAATTCCTTCAAGTGAATGAAAGGGTTACCAGAGCCATTGTACTTTCGATACACTGGCATTTCAGAGGGTGGGAGATGGAAAACAGGCAGGTTGGGGATAGCGAACTCGGGAGCAGCTTCAGTATCCATCATCCTCTTAAAGATCTTGAACTACATATCCATCTGATTGATTTTTGTGAATAGGGCCTGAGTGACGGAATCAATTGGTGGAGGTGGTGGTGCCTGAAAGGTCTGCCTCCTAGAGTAGCTAGGACATAGAAGACAGTAAGGTTGAGAACCGGTAACATTTCTGTTGTGCCCTAAGACATTTTAATAAGTTGGAGTTGGCAGTCTGACTGGGTATCTAGAAGTGGATTGTTGAGGGGCCAAGGGCCACGGAGTAGATATTCGAAGGCCTTCCATGGCCTGAATGGGGAGTTGATGAGTAGGGGGAACTGGTATGTGCGGTTCAGAAGAACGCTGAGAGTCTTCCCCTTCAATATTGATTGGATGGCCTCAAGCTGCTGAGGGTCCACATGAGTAGCCAGGGCTCCCAGAACAGTAACCAAGTCAGGTGGATTGGTAGATGAAGGTTTAGCTTGGTCTTGAGCCTCTTCAAAGGTAGGATTGGAGATAACATGAACATGAGAATGATTAATACGAGGATTGTATTGATCGTGCGTGAAGTGGTCACTGAGGGGCGTTAGCATCTCCCTCGTACTCAGTTTGGAAACGATTGGGATTACGTGGGGCATAAGCATCTCCCCCATCTTCAGAATAACAAAGATCATAGTTCTGAGGGGCATAGCATCTCCCTCGTACTCAAACAGGGTATCTTGCTCGTAAGCGGCCATACCGACAGTTCTACCTGAACGTAGCATCATGGTGTTTAGTTGACCAAAGGTTCAAACAAGTTGTGCAAAGATTAACAACAAGTTGATGTTCTGCTATTTTAGGATTCCTTGTGAGGATTAAAATGAGTTTTTTAAAGATTGATTCACTCAAGGAAGGATCCTAGTTACAATGTAGTTTTTCCGCTGTTTTCTTCTATGGCTTCACTCACAACAGTATTGATGACTACCCGGTATAAAAGGTACGACCAGCCCAATGAGCAAAGAGGAATTCTTCACTTTTGGGGACTTATGGAGGTCCCGACACTAACCACTCTAATCTGATCGAGGGACCAACCCCAGTCAGAGAGAGGTGAGAGCGCCGAGAGAGGTGTTCCTAAAAGGGGAGCGAACTCCCAATGCTAATGTCCTGCGGCCAGGATGGCCTCTAATGGAATAAATATAAGTATAATAGTCAAATCAAACCAAAAACCCGAGATCCGGTAAATGAAGAACAACCTGCTTGAATGGCGTCTCCTGTTATCGACGCTATTCTAGACAGTAAGGTTACTATCAACAGAGTCTCGGGTAGAAAGACAAACAGAGCCAGCAGCCTAAAGGCGTCGGGGCTGGGCAGCGCCATTCTAAACAGCGTCGTCTGGTCTCGACCCGATTCAAGCCCCGTAAATAGTAAAATAGAAAGATAACCAAAGGTACTCCCCTCTCAAACTAACAAGGTGTATAAAGGACGAAATATCATGCGTAATAGAGTCTAAACAGATAGGCTATCATGCAAACAACATGGATATCAACTTCAAGCATACATATTTTTCAACAGTCATGGCGGGACTCAGTGATCACAATGAGACTTTTTTGTAATTTCAACTTCATTTTACTTTTTTCATGAATTTCCTGTAGTCAAATTTCGTTAGTAACTTCAAGTAGGGAGATAAACAACATCAAATAGCAACAAATATGCATTTTCCGAAAATGATAAGAAATACTCTAAATGGCATCACTCTGAGTCAACGTCATTCGAATGATGTCGCTCCGTCCAGACGCCATTTAACTTACCGAAATAGGACTCTTTCTTACTCCAATCTGAACTCCACTTGCCTCCATCAAACATCCTCTTCCAACTCGGAAAGGGCCTCCTAATCACGCAAATCTCCCCATATAACCTCCCTCCCTTCATACCAAACAATCACAACCAGCATCCAAGAGGGAAAGGCTAGGGGATTCTCTTCAAAGTTTAAGGAAAAGGAGGAGCAAGAGCAAGAAAAAGAAGGGGATTAAGCAATCAAAGAAGATGGCTAGTTTTGCTAAAGATTATTCATCAAATAAGAGAGCGAGGAAGATGATTGAGAGGCATTCTAGCATAGTAGGCCACCTTAGTGGGCGAGACCCTAACTTATAAGTAAGCTAATCTCCCTTTCCCTATTCAATTTTTCTTTTCTTTTTCTTCATTCTTCTATATATTCTCTAGTCTCCAAATTCTGTTCAATACGATAAAATTGTGCTAATTCTTTTTCAAGGGATATTCTCTAGTCCAAGAAGGTTTTCTTCTCTTTTATGGATTTCCAAGTTAGTGGGGAAAATCAACCTCTCCATGCAATCATACATCTCCAAGTGGCATCTCTAAGGCTTGGTTATTCATGCTAAACATTATAAGAGTGCGTGTATGGATTGGGCTACAACGGGTGCTCTAGTTGAATTATGGCATCTTCAAACACACACTTTCCTCTTCACTTTCTTTGAACTTACCATCCTGTTGGAAGAAGCTGAACTCCTACTAGGACTTCCAAAGCTTAAGGCTAACAGTGATGAACCTGATGTGACAGATATACTATTCATGAGGGAAAAGGTCACTTGTCATCAATTCTTGGAAAATATTTTGGAAAGTCCGAAAGAAATTTCAAGTATCCTTACTCAGAAAGAGATTAATCTTGCAAAGTCGGCAGAATGGACTTTGAAAAAGATAAAGGAATTCAAGGAGGAAGAGACAGAGACGGTGATGATCGCATTCACTGCATGTTTGGCTGGAGCTCTACTATTCCCTGCCCATGACAACATATTCTTGGAAGATCAACTCGGTGCGATTTGCGGAATATTCTAGGCAAAAAAGATAAGCACAGCAGTCCTAGCCTATCTCTACAGTGGGCTCTCAGCAGCGTCTATAGGTCAACCTCCTTATGCCAAGATGCTACTCTTAGCCTTATGGGTCGATCTCCACTTCAAGTTCATTCATAATGAGGAAGTGATTCCCAAGATGTCCCAGATATATCAACGCAGTCCTATTTTTCACATTGCCAACATAGTGAAATTCAACAACAATATGACCAATCGGGTTACCAACCTCAAAACTCGAGCTGACTGGCGTGCTTACTTCAACACCATGCCAAGGACTGGCTTCGAATCCACACCAATTGCTCTTCGAGAAAAGGCGGTACGAGTACGCCACTGTGCAGGCGCAAAGCTCCGACTAATCGGGGCAACCGAGTTCGTCTTATATAATCCACATCACTGTCAACCTCAACTTGGTATGCCTCATTATGAATTTCTAGAGATACCTAATCTCTCTACAATAAAAAAGCGGGCGTTAGGAACTGATGAAGACTTTGAGACGGTAGAGCTTATTGTAACTTTATGGAACATCGGTTTCACCCGTTGTGTTAAACTTCCTTATGAAGTGAATCGGGAGCTATGGATGAACTATGTAAAAGAGCTTCAGAAAATCAGGCCTGAAAGCTCTCAACTCTTGCCTAAAGTTTGATGTACTTTTCAAATTTATTTGTAAGGAAAAATCATTCCTTTATTACAATAAAGATCTTTCCTTAATATTGTGCAATTTTCTAGAATTTTTCCTTAAGCAAAACAACTCATTTTCCTCAAAAATCAAACTTTCGGGCTCATTAACTGAAATGGCGTCGAGACCAGATGACGTGTTTCAATAAAATTCATTTTTGGGAAATTAAAATTATTCCTTAAAGTGCCCTGAATTACGTCACCCATGATTGACGCTAACCACTTTCTCTCTCTTATTTTTTAGAAATTTCTGAGCATTAAATTGTCTAAATCACGTCGCCCATGGTCGACGCCAATCATTGATTACACCCGTACTCCCATCAAATTCATACATTAATTCCCTGAATTGCATCGCCCATGGTCGATGTCTTTCTGTGATTTTCTCCAGATTTTCTAGGTATGGCTCTGACTCCCAGAGGCGGTAATTCTAAATAGCGTTGCCTATAGAAGACGTCAATCACTAATTTTCAAAATTCAAACAGCCGCATCAGTTTGTGCGCCGCTGAGACACGTCGCTCCTGCCTGACGCAATTCAAGCATCTTACTGTGGTCCCGATCCCGAGCCCTTCTCTTTCCTCATTCGCTTCACTCACCTTCTCTTTCCTCTCCTTCACTTTCCTCTCCGGTAAACAGCAGTGATGAGCGACGAGTTCTTCCCTTTTCCGATCATTCTCTTCCTCTCCGGCGAGCCTCCGGCAACCTCCTCGCCACTAGCCACTCTCCTCTTCCATCCTCTCACCTTCTTACTCTCTCTCGGTCGAGCTCTCTTTCTCCCTCTCTATCTCTCTCCGGTTCGATATGGAGTGCGGTGGACCGAGTGGCCCGAGCGAGAAGCGGATTATCGCTATCCTAGAGTTAGATGGCGCCAAGGAGGATCCTCTCCCCACTCAAGAAGAAATAATGGTGGACGTGGCGGTCCTTTCCACAACCGAAGCATTAATGGAGGCGGAAGAACCTCCACCGGCGGCGGCACCGACCGAAGAGGCAGGTCCTCCCATGGTAAGTTCAAAAACCTTCCTTTTATAGCATTTTTGGGGACGGGAAACCAAAAGGAGGGAAGGCCACGGGTCCTCAGATCCGTGGTTGAATGGCGTCGAGACCAAGTGGCTCCTTTCAAAAGGCGTCGACTAGGCGCGACGCCATTAAGGACAGTGGTCGTAGGCCCAATTTAATATTAAAAATTGACTTAATTGCCATTTTAATTGATTTTTCTAACATTTTCTTGGACAATCGCAGGGGACGATGGGGGCTAGAATCTTATGGGACCTCGTGGTTGCGGCATACCGCAGACTGCCAGACTTTCAAAAGATTAGACTTAGGCAGATGGGGTTTGGGGAGATCCTAGACAACGTGCTCTTCTGTCTCAATCTAGTCTTGTTGTAGGTCCTGCGAGAAAGGTGGGATCTAGTTAGCCGGGCATTCTTGACGCCCTGGGGACATATGGTCCCCAGCTTAAAGGACGTGGCGAGGATTACCGACCTTTAAGTGGAAGGCCAAGCGGTAAGTGGGATCACATATCCCGACTACTGGGAGATGGCCGAGAGGCTTCTCGGTCTGGAGGTGTTAGAGGCCTTGGGTAGAGAGTTCAGTACCCTATTTAGAGTAGATGTAGAGGATGCCTAAGGGTTAGTCGGCCCTAGGCAGAGACAGGGGGAGTCCCAGGAGATGTTTAGGGATAGACTTTCTAGGTCAGCTGCCAGTGTTTATTGCTGGGACAAGAGTCAACGAGAGCTGGTAAATCGGCAACTTAGGATCTTTCTAGTCTTTTTCTTTCGAAGGTTGCTCTTTGGGACGAAGGGCGACCACATTCATTGTAGATTTACTTTCGGGGCATTATAGTTGTGACATGAAATTTACTCAATATGTGGTCAAAATTAGCATGTCTACACCTTATGGATAGCACAACATACTATAACACAATCAAAGAGCACCCATCTCATGGGACTTGCAACTCCTTGCAGTATCTGATCAGAGTTTCGGTCCCCAGAGGTTTAATGGCCTTGTGGATAGCACAACAAGCCATTAATTCTGGTCTAAGCATTTCTATCGTTAAGGGACGAGCATAGATTTGCATGCAGTCCTTGTGGATAGCTCAATAAGGCTACATGGTTCCTCTACCCCGATCAATAGGCATCTCATGCCATAGCCAGAGTCTCTCCTTACAATTAGGCAGGCCTCGTAGATAGCACAACAAACCTACCTAAAGTAATTTGAGTCTTATGACTATAACGATGGAGGACCATGCAGTAAGTTCTCAACTACTTACGTTACGACTTAGAATTAAGTGAGGGTTTTAGATAACTTTTATCTTGGTCTCTCCAGGGTGATAGTATATAAACATATCGTATATATTTACTACATACTATACCTACTTTCATTCATAATAAAAAATAAAAACATTGTATCACATACATGTCAAGTGTAGTCATGGATAGCACAATGGGTTTGATTGGAGCCAAACAGTTAAATGCACACACAATCTAATATAACATTTATATTAGACTAACTGTAAGCACAAAGGCAAGGGATCTCCATCGTCTTCGCTCCTTCCTCGATTGCCTCGATCAGATTACATTAAATTCTAAATTTACATGTAAATAGAAGAAGGCCTTATGACGAGTACAAGAGAGAGGTAGGTAGAAGTACATCGGGGTATGAGAGAGAGAGTGGTACACAGACCTCTATTTATTAACAATTAATAAACATTCCATCATTCATCCACGATCCACACACATCATCTCATAAAGTATTTAATAAGTGTATATCCATGACCACGGTGTGTTTTATCCATTCCACACAAGATAAGCGCATCACATGGCTAAAATAAAAGAGTTTAAAAAATAAATAATTTTTGGCTCTCAAAAAACTTGGTTCCAATAGAAATTGGCATTAGAACATCGAAAACTCATTATATTATCTTAAAATGCAATTAAATCAAATTTAAAAACATTAAAACACACATCACATGTGCACACACTCCAAATTAATAATTTCTAGAATATTCCTTGCTAATTAGAACACTTCTAATAATTAAAACATTCTAACATTTAAGTTAATCAATATTAATAATCTAATAATTAGACTCTTAATAATTAATTACTAATCTAACTCTTAGATTAATCAATTAAAGTTAATTACTAGTTTAACACTTAAATTAATAATCAACTCTAATTAATTAACAACTACTAATCTTACTCTTATATTAGTCAATTAATGATAATTACCAATTTAACAATTAAACCAATAATCTGCACTAATTAATTAACAACTATTTTTAATTAAAATGATTCAAAATCATTTTAAAGCCCAATTAAATAGAAATGAATAAATTTTCAATTTTGAAAACTATTTTGAATTTTAAAATTAAAATCAAATTAAAATTAAATTAAATGGGTTGGGGTATAAATTGGGTTTCGGGAAATAAAGGGGGAAAGGGCTCAGCTGGTTTGAGCCAGGGCACGAACCCAGCCCGGGCCTGGGCTCGAACCCAAGCTGGTTTTGGCCAGGGTGGGGACGGGTTTGGGTCCCAGGCTCAGGTCAGGCCCAAACCCAAGGGCTCATCCCCTCCCTGTTGCGACTAGGGTGGAAACCCTAGCCGCCGCAGGGTAGTGTGCCCCCCTCCCACCCAAAGTCTGTAGGCAGACGACGGTAGTGGGCCCTCCGGTGGCTAGTTCCCAGCCCCACTAGTGCCAGCGGGCCCACTAGTGGAACACAGTTCTGTACAAGCCGCCAAGCCTCTTCCCTCATTCTCTCTCAGTTTCCACACAGGAAAGGAGGAATAAGACCCCCTTCACAGCCCCTCTATCGGCCTGTCCGGCGCCGACCTTGAAGCCCGCAGTGACTAGCCATAAACCTACGATCTACTAGGCTAGCCCAGTCATCTTTCCCGGCCACCTAGATCTTCGAAACGGCGCCGACAAGAACACATTTCTTCATCACAAGAAAAACTCCAAAAAATCCCAAAAAAATCTGATTTTACAGGATTAAAATTAATCTAAGTAATTATGTTCATTATATGAACATAGATCAAGCAAATAATGTAATTATATCATGGAAAAATTAATTCAGAAACTGAAACATACGAGAAACAGTGGAACCTGGCTTTGATACCACTGTGAGGATCTTGGGTTTCTTTGGATCGCAAACACAACAGAATTAAATGAAAATAAATTGCGATCCATGTCCATTTTAATAAACTAAAACCGATAAATGGGTGATTGATTATCACCTTGCACGGATTCGAATCTACGTACGAACGGTTCCATCGATGTGACACCGCCAACCGTACAGATGCCCATCCTCTAGCGAAGTCCACGCGATCCTCCTCGTAGTAGATTTCCTCATGATCCTCGTTCCTTACAGCCTACAACCGATTTGTCGTTCACTGCAACGACCGTCGCAACGTGCGGTCGAATTCCCGTCGGACAAGACTCGGAGAAGACGGCGATGCAGTCTCCAGAGAGGGGGACAACCAGGGGCGCCAGAGAGAGAGAGGGAGAGACGAGGGGGCAGCTAGGGCTGAGCAACAGCCTAGCCTGCTCAGTCCGTTCGCTATATTTTATATTAACCACACGATTTTTCATACAAACTCCATAATAATATAAAACCCACTTTTAATCTATCTCCTTGAGAATCTTTGGCGTGTGACTCTCTAGGCCCAATTACCTGTCTGATTAATGGCCTAATACGCCCAGTGACTCCTCACTGACTTAATTAATCAATTAATAACTCATATTAATTAATTCATCAACCGAATTGATGTCGCACATTAAATTTAGTCAGGCCTCATGTTAGGTGCCAAGCAACACCGCATGAATCCGGAAGGTATTAGGGTTAAGCAACCCACTTTTGGAACCTTTCCACCGACAGTTACCACGTTGATATAATCCTTCATTCGCACATTGCTCTCGAGTCAACTTAGGGTATGGAGAACTGTCAAACCTAACCAATTGACTCACTTTGATCAGATGCTGTCGTATAATATCGAAAAACTCCTTTCCCGATATTATTGTCTGCCCAGGCCAGCGACTCCTACGCATCCTACCTAGAGCATTCTCTCTCTTAGTATTAGAAGCAAATGATTCCTTATGAACACTCAATTCCCTTCGACGATATTCCGCTGTACCTGATCCTTGCCTATTTAGAATCCCGTGAATAGTGATCCGTAAACTAAGGTCAAAGTACAAAAGTCCACCGACAAGGTGTCCTTGGTGTCTCAAGTCCGAGGACCATCCACGCAACTGCGACACTAAAATTTAGCTAGTTGACAGTTAGGTACATTACCATACAGCGATTCATCGGATCAGTTCAGTGAATTCATTCTCTAATAAGCACCTACAAATTTGCCTTAGTGTCTCCTCACAAGTGACTATGAGATCAATCACCCTCATCGTATGAGCAAGAGTGATCTGCACTAGTCTAACCGGATATCCGATGTCCTTCTTAGATATCTTCCGACTAGGAACAATTAAGAATATGTGTATATAAGTGATCAGTCTCATTAGTATGATCTCATTATAATTTGGTCACTATTGCACATATTCACGGACTTCATTATGAGATGATAATTAAAATGAATTGTACATAATAAAATAATGCCATTTTATTAATAAATGAACGAGATTTACAAAGTCAGATTGGCTTGTAGGCCACCTAGGACTAACACTCTATTGCTTCAACTTAAACGAATGCAATGACTAGCCGGAACTTCAATGGTACAACCAGCCTGATGAGCAAAGAGGGAATCCTTCACTTTTGGGGACTTAAGGAGGTCTCGACACAAACCACTCTAGTCTAATCGAGGGACCAACCCCGGTTAGAGAGAGGTTAGAGTGCTGAAAAGGGTGTTTCCTAAAAGAGGAAGTGAACTCCCGATGAGTATAACTTGTGACCGGGATGGTCTCTAATGCAATAAATAATAATAATAATACAAAGATGATCAAGGATCTGAAGGGATGATGGCTGGAAAGGCTTCTGCTTGAATCGCGTCATCTTGTGTCGACATGATTCAAGACAGTAGACCCCCCTATCAGCAGACAGAATATGGAGGAAATAAAACATCATGTAAAAACTACCCAAATCAATAGTTATCATGTAAATATCAACTAAAATAAATCAAGCATCATGCTTTTACAATCACAATTTTTAGGCAATGAAGGAAGGGCAAAATTTTGCCGCTAAGGGTTGTACACGAAGGGAGAAAACCAATCAATCACATGTGCCCGAGGGGCACAAAGGGATGCACACGAGGGTGCCAAAGGATGCACACGAGGGTGCTAAGCGGTGCATGTTGGGTTCGGTGGGTCCAGATCCGACCAGAACGTAGCAGATAAAATAAAGTCGGGATTGGATCTGTCCCGTTTTGATATACAAAAACTTAAATGATAAATCATATTTACCTTGCGCGGATTCGAATCCGCGTTCGTTCTTCGGTTCTGTCGGAGCGATGCCGCAAGGTGCGCAGGTGCTCGGCCTCTAGGTATATCCACGCGGTTCTCCTCGCGATGGATCGTCCTCACCTCCTCGCTCGATGCGGCGTCCGTGGATCCCATCTGGTTGCGTGTAAAACATGCGGATTCAGAAACAACCGTCGAGCGAGAAGTGGAGCTGTCGGGAACCGGAGTAGATCCTCCAGGGGGGCGGCCTCGAGAGGTGCGCCCAGGAGAGAGAGAGGCCAGTGGCTAGGTCAGGGTTGCTGGCCCACGACCTGGCGGCCGTTCTTTTATAATAAGCGTATATGCAGTTTTTCATAAAAACCCACACTTATCCGAAATCCCGTCAAATTATCCATCGACTTGAAAACCTTTTGCGTGTGACCCTTTAGGCCCAAATACTAGTCCAGTTAATGGCCCATTAAGCCTAGTAACTCATTACAGACCCACTGAATTAATTAATATCTTTATATTAATTAATCAGCCGAATTTAATGTCCCACAGTAAATTTGGACGAGCTTCCAATCATGTTGGATGCTACGCAACATCGTATGATCCTGGATTGCATTGGGGTTATCGCAACCCTCAATTGGACCCTTTTCGTCATCGATTAGCGCGTGGATATAATCCTTCATCTATGCAATGTTCCCAAATCAACCTAGGGTATGGTTTACTGTTAAACCCTAGCGAGTCGATTCACTTGAATTAAATGCCGCTAATCTATATCGGATAACTCTTTATCGGATACAAAGTCCACCCTGGCCAAAAACCTAAGCGCATCATTCTCAGAACACTCTCTCTCATAATACTGAGAGTGGATGATCCCATATTGAACACACAATTACCTTCGAGGGCATTTCTCTGAACCCGATCGTTTGACTTATTGATAACCCATGGTTTGGAATTCGTTGGTTAAAGTCAAAAATCAGAGATGTACCAACAAGGTATCATTGGTGTCTCATGTCCAATGATCATCTACGCAACTATGACAAAAGAATCGAACTGATTAACAGTCAGGTATATACCATCCAGCGATTCTAAGTCATATCAGTTCAGTGAACTCATTCCCCATTGAGCACCTACAGGTCCAGCATAGTGTCTCCACACAAGTGACTTATAGGATCAGTCACCCTCATCATATGAGCGGAAGAAACCTGTACTAGTCTATCCGGATGTTTGATGTCCTTCTCAAACATCCTCTGACTAGGAATACTTAAGAACATGTGTTTATAAGTCTTCGGTTCTGTAATTATGATCTCATCATAATCTAAAGATTGTTGCACATGTTCATGGACTTCATCGTGATACGATAGACATAGATCGGACTAATTACACACAATGAATTAATGTCATTTTTTAATAAACTGAATAATACATAGTATCGGGTTGGCTTTCAGACCACCTAATACTAACAATCTCCTACTTGGACTAAAGCCAATAACTTTTATACAAAATACCTATATTCTCTAAGTGACACTCAAAGACATTTTGAGACAAAGGCCTTGTCAGTGGATCTGCAATGTTGTCGGCTGAAGGAACTCTTTCCACCACGACATCTCCTCGAGCTATAATCTCTATGATCAGATGAAAGCACCGCAGAATGTGCTTCGACTTCTGATGAGACCTCGACTCTTTCACTTGAGCAATCGCCCCATTGTTGCCACACAGCAATGGGACAGGACGAGAGATGATTTCCACCACACCAAGATCGCCGATGAATTTCTTCATCTGTACGCACGCTAATTTTGACCTCATATTGAGTAAATTTTATGTCACAATTATAATGCCGCAAAATGGTCTGATGTTTAATCATTAATTAATTTTTATTAATTTTTCTCGAAATTTGTTGATTAGCATCGCCTATGCACGACGCCATTTAGATTCCTAGCTGAAATCAGTTCGGAATTAGATTTCCAAATTCAGATTGATTTAATTAAATAGCGTCGCCCATGGTAGACACCATTTAAGTCATAATCCATTTGAGTTTTTGATTTTTAATTCGAATTAATTTTCTAATTATCTAAAGCACGTCGCCCTAGGGAAACGCAATTTAGGTTTCCTAATGTATTTCGGTTTCGTTTTCAGATTTCCTTTCTATTTTGGCCGCTTTAATTAGCCAAATGGCGTCCCTATTGGACGATGCGATTTGAGGGTTTCCTGATAAACATGATTTGGCCGAGATAATCCGATTTCCGAAGTTGGTAAGGTTGCTTAGTCCTCTATGCTCATCCATGGTATGTCCGACTGTGGGAGAGAGTCCTTTTGAAGCCCAAAGCAACCCTAAATCACTCTCTATATATATAATACCCTTTGGACCTTTGAAAAAGGTTGGCCATTGAAGAATTTGAAGCTTGAAGCAAGGTGTTTGAAGGCTCTAGAGGAGAAAAATGTGGATAGCATGAGGAGCTTCATACAAGGCTTCTTCTTTTTCATCCCTTTCGTCCTTTGAAGCTCTTAAAGACAAAGGCTATGGAGGAGCCAACCAACCAACTTCTTTTCTTAATTCCTTTCTAGCTATCCATTAATTTCATAGATTCATCATTGTTTTCCATAGCCCATCGTTATCATCACTCCATGTTCACACACACTCATATTTTCATACCCACATACTTATAAGGGTTTAAAGAATACCAATCAAGTGAGTATATTAGTTTAGTTGCATGTTTAAATTTCTTATTATAATAGATACTACCCTACTCTAGTTCATAACATTGTTACCAAGTTCCTGAATTTTGCCACGGGAGACTAACTGGATGAGTTGATCGGGAGTATAACGTGATAACACAGCAATAAGTTTCGGATCTTCTCCAGGATTTTGGAATGTTCTACTTGAAATTACTGGCTCATCTTCTCCCTGCGAGGTAGAAGATTCATCAGTATCTTTCCTCGGAAGTCCTTCTCTAGATGCTTGGAGCATACCTATGAAGGTTTGTTGTAGATCTTCTTCAACCTCAAACAGAGGATTATGCATAACATTGTTACCAAGTTCCTCCATACAGTGTTAACATACATTCGGTTCATCATGAAACACAAATCCTAAACGATTTTATATTTCACTTGAGAGGTTAACAGTGTATTATGAGTGTTGGTTTCTAACAAATCAAGTTCAAACCCTTAACGACTCTGGACTTTTCTTTCAAAACTTGTTACACCAAAGTATAGTTAGGTGTCTTTGATTTTGAAAGAATTCTCTCTGTGACGCTTATAGGTGGATGATTGGGAATGGACAGGCTCAATTAATTCCTCACACAAACCTGGGGTTCCTACCGGGTGGTTTCAGGTACAACCTGCTCAGCGGCCAAGTGGGAATCCCTAGCTTGCGGAGACTCACGGAGGTTCCCAACAGAATAAGACTAGTCACACCCGAGTGGGAATCCTCAGGTGGAGAGACAAATACTGTGGGAGAGGTGACTAGAGATGTGATGCTGGCTATTCCTTAAAACCCCCGCGGATAGTACTCCGAAAAACCCAGAAACTTAACAACCAACGGGCCAGAACATACAATGAATCAACAAAGCAGGCAGCAATAACATACATGGACGGCTAACAGGATAACTATAAAAGTATAGAGGACGGACAGGGGCTTGGCCGTCAAAGGCAGAGGACGGCCAAGCGGTTGGCCGTCAAATGAAGGATGGCGACCAAGGGGCCCGCCGTCCAATGGAGTGGACGGCCTGTATGTTGGCCGTCCAAGAGAGAGGACGGCCAGGGTACTAGCCGTTCGGCGGCGTTGACAGCCAGGCAAGTGGCTGTCCAAGGTGTTGGACGGCCAACTGCTTGGCCGTTTGGCAGCTTGAACGGTCTAGCAACAAGCGGTCCAGATCAAAATAAAATATATCAGGGCCTTACCTTCTTACCTTTGATAGCGATGCGTGCAGCGGGCTATAGATGTCCCACCGTGATCGCCAGAGGGCTGTAGGTGCCCAGAACGTCCCCCGCTGCTGCTGTGGGCTTCTGGCGAGGGCTTCTCCGTTCGTCTTAGCACTGCGGCGATTTGGAAGGGTTAGGAATTGAAGTATGTGATCGCCAGGAGGATTACCTTACGGTCCCTATGCTCCGCAGGATGGTGAGAGTGATCGCGTTCTGATGGAGCGGGAGACGATAGATTCCTCTTCTCTTCCTTCGGCCGGCCAGAGGAGGAGAGCTCGGCAGTCTGCACGTAGAAATGCGGTAAGAGTCCCTGAAAGGAAAAGACAAGACAAAAGAAGAAGATAACCCGATTAAAACTGTGATATGTAGAATCTATCTATGTAAATCTATAAATAAACTAAAATTGAAAGGGGACGCATCGGATGGGTGTTTGGGGAGGGAAGGTGACCATATGTTATGGCCACTCACCTCCCGTTTTTGTTTGGAACCTCTGGAGGGTAAAAGGTGCTAGGTCATCCTAACATGCATGCATGCAGATGGGGGTGCTCGTGTGTGATAATAGTGAAAAGTAAGGTGATGTGTTAAAAGAAAAAGAGTAAAAAGGAGGAGATGATGTTACGGAGTGGATGGAGAGTAGGAATGCAATGAAATGGAAAGGAGAAAAATAAGGAGAGAGTTAAGAGAACAAGCCCATTTGGAATGCGAAAGATCCCTCCGGCTTGTCGACTGCCAAGGCTTTCTCCCACTTGAAGTTCTTCCGGAAGCTTTCCAACTCCTTGCCAACCCAACCCCGTCTCTAACCTCTCTAACCTCTTCTCTCGAGGGGACATAGAGGGTTTGAATAGGTGAAGGGAAAATAAGACGAAATCTGTAACGACCCGCCATCCTATGACCGGAGATCCGATCACTAAATGGATGTCGGCCCATTAACTGCGAGTTCACACCCGGATCTCACACAACACATCTGGAGGAGTAAGCGCTAAACAAGACTAAATATAACAATCACACGGACTACAAAGATGTAACAAGTGCGCAGGAAGGAAGATAACAATGTCTGTATACAGTCCAACAATAATTACATGGTCCAACAAATTAAATAAGTACAGGCAGAAGTAAAGTACAACAACATCGGGGCATACCCCGAAACTGAGACAGCTGCTGGTCCGCACACCAAGAAGACACCACCTGCCGCCGAACGCCACGAGGTCCACACCTGAAACCGCAGGGAGTGAGCCACACCAGAATTGAGCTCAGTAGGGATCATCTGATCCCCTGCCTCCCACTCACACACCTACAAGTGCAACAACACAGATATATGGCGATTAAGTAAAGCAGTAAACATAGCACCCAAATCTTGATATGAAACAAGCGCGTAAGCAGTATAGCAGGAACAGTTCTAAGAAACCCGAAGAACCCAACACAAAGTCACGTCTCACCGTCAAAGTCCACAAAACGACTGAACCACACTGTCGACCGAAGTCAAACGTCGCCTCACAACACTACCACCACTACTCACGCCTGTCCGCCCCTACAGTGTTCCGGGGCACTGTAGGGTGAGGCAGTGAGCCAAACTAGGACTAACTGGGACCAGTGTACCACCACTGCCCAGCTACGTGTGCACAAAAGCAGTCGAGACTACTGTCCTACCGACCGGATTGCCTCCACACTAGGCCTCAGCGCTTCAGGAGGGCCCTGGGGACCGGCGAACCCCCGTCAAGCCGAAGCTACAGGAACTACCCACAACCCTAACCTCCCGGGCTGCGTCAGGCCAAAGGGCGAAGGGTACCACTCGTAACCTTGATCAAAGGTCACATCAGGCCCAGTGGCTACAGGGTTAAACAACTCCAACAGTACCACAACCAGCTCCACAGTAAGAAACGCGCTGGAAGCTGCCACGACAAACAGGGAAAACCCCGACCCGCTGAGACCAAACAGCAACCCCTCGGATAGCACACCGGCTACTCCGGCCCGACGAGCTCAAGGTGGTTCTGCGTCCCTCAGCCAAAGGTAAAACACAGCATGTACCCCTCCTCCCACTGGTACGGCACAATGCCTCACAGACACCATGACCCTGTCCCCATCGGTCCATGGTGACAAACGTAAACCACAGTTATTCCGATTCCATATTCGCATAAGCACATACACACATATAACATGATTCCATTCGCACAGTAAACCTCCGTCTCAGCGTACAACTTAAAGCATGCATTTGAACCTTCCAACTGTGAAACATGTGTTAAAAATCAGGGTTTATGCAGTTCTGTCTTGAATCGCGTCGACCGAGGTCGACGCCATTCAAGCTCCTCAAACAGGTTCATTAAAAGCCAGATTATTCCTTAAAACGTGTCCACCTGGGAAGCCGCCGTTTGAAACGCGTCAGAGCTCTCAGACGCCATTCACACTGAAATTCCAGATTTGCAGACCCTCAGTCGGGGGGATTTCCTGCCTAAATGGCGTCATGATGGCCCGACGTCCTTCTGAAAAGCGTCGTCCATCCATGACGTCATTTAGCGCCAGAACCCCTAACTCGTGAAACCTCGAACAGGGAGGTTTCTGCCCTAAAAGGCGTCGTAATGCCCTGACATCCTTCTAAAAGGCGTCGACTAGGCACGACGCCGTTTAGCGCCAGAAACCTGGTTCCCTGGTTCAACCCGAGGGTTTCTCCTTTAACCCCAAACACCCCGAAAATGCCCCAAAACAGAAGGGGAAAGATAGGGAAATCAACTACTTCCAGCATGTTACAAATCCACGTTCACGAGCACGGCCATTCCCACAAGAAAACCCCCTAAACATGCTCATTCTAACCCAAAACATAACATGCCACGCCAAGGAAATCACGAGCAACGCATTCACAGTCCATGCAAGGTTCGTCCCCCTATCGGTTCTTGAACTCCTCCAAGCTCTGTGCCGCCGACCCGCCGCACCGCAGACCGCCGCCGGTACCCTCGAGGACGCCGCCACTCCGCCAGGACGTCGGCCGCCGTCCGGAGAATGGAACGCCGCGAAGGAAGTGGTGGAGGTAAAGGTGAGAGGTAGGGAGGTGTTGGAGTGATGGAAGAGGAAGAAGAGGAAGGGAAGGGAGGAAGGAGAGCGGAGGGAGCGGAAAGGGCGAAGAGAGAGAGGGTGGAGGCGAGAATGAGGGAAAGAAGGGGAGGCTCGCGGGGTCAATCTGAATCTAGCTAAAACGCGTTGATCGAGGCAGACGCCAATCAGTCTGACAGGACGGCCGTGCTGACACTGCTCTGAAACGCGTCGCTCACCACGGACGCCGTTCAGACGATGTGACAGGCCGTACTGACAACGCTCTGGCGCCGTACACTGACATCACAGAGGTCGCAGTCTGAATCGCATCGACCAACATGGACGCCGTTCAGACGACGAGACAGGGGCCGTACTCTCGCGGCCCGAAACCCGCCTACGTGGCGCACACGTTGCACAACAACAAGCAGACCTAAATGGCGTCCACACAAACTGACGCCTTTTGAAAGGCGTCGAGAAGTGCTGACGTCATTCAGTCAGAAATCTCAAGACCCCCCCCCCCCCAGGGTCCAAACCAGGGGATCCGGCCCGAACCCGACCCGAATACTGAACCCGAAACCTCAGTCCTTACATTCTCTCCCCCTTAAAAGAATTTCGTCCTCGAAATTTGCAACCGTTCAACGCAAAACTCGGCTAACCATCACATGCCGGCACACCAATCACAACAATCATCCTCACCAATCACACATACAGGGTTCCACATAATTAGCCAATCAAATTCACACCAAGCTAACCAAGATTCTTGATTCTGACAAAAAACTGAAAGATCAAAATAACCACACACTAGCAAGGCACATCTTACAAAACCGATTCTCCACCAAACCCAAATACAAAAAAGTGCCACAAGAGTTCCCAACCACCTCTGAATAAGACAAGATAAAAGTGTTCATCTAGCCCAACCGCTCGGACTTCCACTAAGAGACGCAACAGCACTCAACGTCTCGAACACCTACTGACCACTCGGCTCCTGACCTGCCTTATTCTTCTGGGGACAGTTCCTCACGAGATGTCCCTTCCTGCCACAGCCAAAACAACTACCAGTGATCAAAGGACATATCCGATTACCATGAAGCCTGCCACAACGGGGACAACGATCCGCAGCGTCCCGCCTCGCTTCCTGTTGCCAGCTGACCTCCGTCTGCATCTGCTGAACCGAACCATCTTCATCTTCATCACAAGGCACCTCCTGGAACTCGACCTCAAAAGAACTCGAACCACCTGGCGAAAAGACCGCTGATCTATCCCTGCTTTGCTGCTTCCCTTGCGCTGAATGCTCCGACTCCTTCGCCGTGTGTTGGAACTGCATCTCCACCGCTGCCGCGCACCGAACTGCTGACGCCAGATCCTTACAACAATGGCCTACCACAAACTCCCTCACATCATGCCGAAGTCCATCCACGAATTTCTACGTCCTTCGATCCTCATGCTCATATATGTGTGGAGCAAATCTTCCCAGAGCTACAAATTTCATCTGATATTCTAGAACTGACATACCATCCTGCACCAATTCCATAAACTCCCTTTCCATGGCCCTACGAACGTGCCTCAGAAAGTATTGCCCGCCAAACTCTCTTACAAAGCCTTCCCAAGGAATCTCTCTCAAGGACCTATCTGGAAACATCAACCCCTTGATGGTAACCCACCAATCATAAGCATCGTCCTTCAGCAAGTAGGTTGCCAACAGGGTCTTGTCACTCTCAGCACATTCTAGAACATCAAACGCCTTCTCCACATCCTTAATCCAATGAGCTGCCGCATCTGGAACAGGTTTACCCGTGAAAGAAGGGGGCTTCAGCTTCAAGAACAGCTCCATCACCATGGATTGGCCACCTCGGGAATTGGACCCCTCACTTCCATCTCCCTGCTGATATCTAGACATAGCCCCAATCATAGCTTCCATGAAACGATCCACATTATGTCCTTCTGCCCTCGAACCACTAGCCAACGGAACTCTCCTCTTCGGTGCCATCACTACCCCACAAACACGAAAATCGAACCAAAGCACGTCAAAACCTATCAATCTATACCAGCAGCCATCGCCTGTACAGACTCGTACTTATTGTTGGACTATAATATCTAACCCAGTTTACCGCATACTCGACCAGATTGGGCTCTGATACCAACTGTAACGACCTGCCATCCTATGACCGGAGACCCGATCACTAAATGGATGTCGGCCCATTAACTGCGGGTTCACACCCGGATCTCACACAACACATCTTGAGGAGTAAGCGCTAAACAAGGCTAAATATAACAATCACACGGACTACAAAGATGTAACAAGTGCGCATGAAGGAAGATAACAATGTCCGTATACAGTCCAACAATAATTACATGGTCCAACAAATTAAATAAGTACACGCAGAAGTAAAGTACAACAACATCGGGGCATACCCCGGAACTGAGACAGTTGCTGGTCCGCACACCAAGAATACACCACCCGCCGCCGAACGCCACGAGGTCCACACCTGAAACCGCAGGGAGTGAGCCACACCAGAATTGGGCTCAGTAGGGATCATCAGATCCCCTGCCTCCCACTCACACACCCACAAGTGCAGCAACACAACTATATGGCGATTAAGTAAAGCAGTAAACATAGCACCCAAATCTTGATATGAAACAAGCGCGTAAGCAGTGTAGCAGGAACAGTTCTAAGTAACCCGAAGAACCCAACACAAAGTCACGTCTCACCGTCAAAGTCCACAAAGCAATTGAACCACACTGTCGACCGAACTCAAACGTCGCCTCACAACACTACCACCACTACTCACGCCTGTCCGCCCCTACAGTGTTCCGGCGCACTGTAGGGTGAGGTAGTGAGCCAAACTAGGACTAACTGGGACCAGTGTACCACCACTGCCCAGCTACGTGTGCACAAAAGCAGTCTAGACTACTGTCCTACCGACCGGATTACCTCCACGCTAGGCCTCAGCGCTTCAGGAGGGCCCTGGGGACCGGCGAACCCCCGTCAAGCCGAAGCTACAGGAACTACCCACAACCCTAACCTCCCGGGCTGCGTCAGGCCAAAGGGCGAAGGGTACCACTCGTAACCTTGATCAAAGGTCACATCAGGCCCAGTGGCTACAGGGGTAAAACAACTCCAACAGTACCACAAGCAGCTCCACAGCAAGAAACGCGCCGGAAGCTGCCACGACAAACAGGGAAAACCCCGACCCGCTGAGACCAAACAGCAACCCCTCGGATAGCACATCGGCTACTCCGGCCCGACGGGCTCAAGGTGGTTCTGCTTCCCTCAGCCAAAGGTAAAACACAACATGTACCCCTCCTCTCACCGGTACGGCACAATGCCTCACAGACACCATGACCCTGTCCCCATCGGTCCATGGTGACAAACGTAAACCACAGTTATTCCGATTCCATATTCGCGTAAGCACATACGCACATATAACATGATTCCATTCGCACAGTAAACCTCCGTCTCAGCGTACAACTTAAACCATGCGTTTGAACCTTCCAACCGTGAAACATGTGTTAAAAATCAGGGTTTATGCAGTTTTGTCTTGAATCGCGTCGACCGAGGTCGACGCCATTCAAGCTCCTCAAACAGGTTCATTAAAAGCCAGATTATTCCTTAAAACGCGTCCACCTGGGAAGCCGCCGTTTGAAACGTGTCAGAGCTCTCAGACGCCATTCATACTGAAATTCCAGATTTGCAGACCCTCAGTCGGGGTGATTTCCTGCCTAAATGGCGTCATGATGGCCCAACGTCCTTCTGAAAGGCGTCGTCCATCCATGACGTCATTTAGCGCCAGAACCCCTAACTTGTGAAACCTCAAACAGGGAGGTTTCTGCCCTAAAAGGCGTCGTACTGCCCTGACGTCCTTCTAAAAGGCGTCGACCAGGCATGATGCCGTTTAGCGCCAGAAACCTGGTTCCCTGGTTCAACCCGAGGGTTTCTCCTTTAACCCCAAACACCCCGAAAGTGCCCCAAAACATAAGGGGAAAGATAGGGAAATCAACTACTTCCAGCATGCTACAAATCCACGTTCACGAGCACGACCATTCCCACAAGAAAACCCCCTAAACATGCTCATTTTAACCAAAAACATAACATGCCACGCCAAGGAAATCACGAGCAACGCATTCACAGTCCATGCAAGGTTCGTCCCCCTACCGGTTCTTGAACTCCTCCAAGCTCTGTGCCGCCGACCCGCCGCACCGCAGACCGCCGCCGGTACCCTCGAGGGCGCCGCCACTCCGCTGGGACGTCGGCCGCCGTCCGGAGAATGGAACGCCGCGAAGGAAGTGGTGGAGGTAGAGGTGAGAGGTAGGGAGGTGTTGGAGTGATGGAAGAGGAAGAAGAGGAAGGGAAGGGAGGAAGGAGGGCGGAGGGAGCGGAAAGGGCGAAGAGAGAGAGGGTGGAGGCGAGAATGACGGAAAGAAGGGGAGGCTCGCGGGGTCAATCTTAATCTAGCTAAAACGCGTCGATCGAGGCAGACGCCAATCAGTCTGACAGGACGGCCGTACTGACACCGCTCTGGAACGCGTCGCTCACCACGGACGCCGTTCAGACGATGTGACAGGCCGTACTGACAACGCTCTGGCGCCGTACACTGACATCACAGAGGTCGCAGTCTGAATCGCGTCGACCAACATGGACGCCGTTCAGACGACGAGACAGGGGCCGTACTCTCGCAGCCCGAAACCCGCCCACGTGGCGCACACGTGGCACAACAACAAGCAGACCTAAATGGCGTCCACACAATCTGACGCCTTTTGAAAGGCGTCGAGAAGTGCTGACGTCATTCAGTCAGAAATCGCAAGACCACCCCCCTAGGGTCCAAACCAGGGGATCCGGCCCGAACCTGACCCGAATACTGAACCCGAAACCTCAGTCCTTACAAAATCGGGGTCTAAATCCCCGTAAATCATCAAAGAACCAATGGGAAGCGGTCAAGAGTCAGAGGTTGTGCGCGCTGCAGTCGCCGGAGTGGGGAGTGATCGGAGTAGTGGGGGTGAGGGTGGCGAATGGCGGAGATCGTGGGAAGACAAGGTCAAGATGGAAGTTAGGGGAGTGGACGGCTAACCATCTTGTCTTCCAATCCCGTGGAAGGCCAGGTAGCTGGCCTTCCACGAAGAGGTGGAAGGCGGCCCAGTTGGCCTTTGAAGTGTGGTGGAAGGCGAGGAGTGGCCTTCGAAGGGTGGTGGAAGACGGACAGGTTGGCCTTCGAAGGGTGGTGGAAGACGGACAGGTTGACCTTCGAAGGGTGGTGGAAGGCAAGGGGTGGCCTTCTATGGGTGGTGGAAGGCGGACAGGTTGGCCTTCGTAGGGTGGTGGAAGGCGAGGGGTGGCCTTCGAAGGGTGGTGGAAGGCGGACAGGTTGGCCTTCGAAGGGTGGTGGAAGGCGGACAGGTTGGCCTTCAATGGGTGGAGTAAGGCAAGGGGTGGCCTTCCAAAGGTGGTGGAAGGCAAGGGGTGGCCTTCCACGAAAAGGTGGCTAAAGTCGAGCTTTGTTAATGGGCCTGGTTATTAGTGGGATGAAGGATGAGATGGCTAAGATGGTGGGTTTGGTAGTGATGGGCTAATGATGGATGGGGTTCATGACCAAAAGGGGGGGGGGTCCAAAATCGGTGTCTACAAATGCCCCTCCGGGACACTTGTTTTTCAGTGAAGTGGAGTGGAATGATAAATAGGTGTCCCAGAAATCAAACCTGATTTTGGACAGCCCAAAGAAGGGATAAGCTATATCCAAAGATGGTATGAGAGCATGGCAAATGCAGAAGAGTTGGCTATTTGAATTGCGAGGGGGATTAAGGAGGGGAACAAAGTTCAAACTAGAGAATCACAATCCGTAGGATCCTCGGGTGCTGGAACCGCGAGGCCTTGGCGCTCTAGGATGCAACGATCTGGCCCAAGGATATCTCAAGCATGAAAGATGGAGGAGTGTGACTTGAAAAAGTCTCGACACAACGGGCGCGCGGTGGCCTGACGCATCATATGATCGTCAAGTGAGAGAATCTCAAGTACACGTATTGGAAAAGGATGAGGTCTTGCAATTCAAAGGGCTAACAGACAAACAATTTCCAGACTTACAAATCAACAATGGGTTAAGCAGAGTGATAAATTGTGGTCATTGCCCCTAGGGCGGGAATAGTAGATGATGCTTATGCATTGCATGCTGGTTTAAAAAATTAGAAAACAAATTCCTAATGCAAACAGGAGGGATTTATTGGCCAATTGAATAACTTGGGGAATATAGACTCCTCATTGTTTTGTTTAAAGAGGAACTCAGAGTCTATACGCCCAAAGTTATTAGCCTCTTGTATCTTCGATCCTACTTGCTTCAGATTTCCTGCAGCTGCAATAACATACATTAGCAAAGTTCATATATCCAATGATCACATCATTTAAGTATTTAAACTGCAAAAGGATGAGAAGTAAATGGTTAGTTTCGAGTCGAAGCCGATATGGAAGATATGACTATTCTAATGGTAGCATGCCAATCTGATATTGCTTCGACTCGATTTTCAGGAATAACCATTAATTTGTTGATGTTAAGCAAAGTGGTCTCCTGAAATTGGGGGTGAAGTTACCTCCTCAAAGTAGAAAGGGGAGAAGGGCAATATGCCTTTTTTTGGGTGAGCCTTTTCCAAAATGGTGGAAGGCCAACTAGCATGCCTTCTACGAAAAGGTGGAAGGCCAAGGGATGTGCCGTTTGTGAAAGGGTGGAAGGCCAAGGGATATGCCGTCCATGAAAAGATGGATATGCATGCCCTCCGTCTTTTATGGAACATGGAAAGTTCGTAGTTTATCTAGTGGCCTTAAAAGGGGAGATTTGTCCCGAGGCTTTCTTCCAAAAACTCAAACTTTCTGTGGGAAAATGGCCTCGTCTTCTGCTCATACGACTGCTAGGGAACCTCATGTTCTATCTGACGTTGAAGGCCATCTCAGCAACCTACTGGCTCATGGACAGGTATGCTCAAATTCTTATGTTGTTTACCTTGACTCTCTCTTCTTTCTTTTGACCTTTGGTTGTCCTGCAGCCTATTCCTAAATTCCCTGATGCTCGGCATACTCGCAAGTATGCATGGCTTACGGCCCTGATGGACGTGATTACCCTAGACATGAGGGTGTATATGCGCCGGTGGAATCTGACCCGATCCATTGTGTTCGCGAAATGGTTTACCTCCATTCACTGGCATTGGGAGGGGCTGGGTGCACTGCTCGAACTGTGGCATCTGGAGACGCATACGTTCGTGTTTTGAGAGTTTGAGGCGACAGTGCTGGTGGAGGACGTAGAGATCTTTTATGGCTGGGAGGGTCTAGCCACCAGCGATCCCTCGGCTTTGCCTGCATGGGAGGTAATCTTTGCTGTTATAGTGCAAGACAAACGGGAGGTATGCCGCATGACTGACAAGCAAGGCATCCTTGTCGATCGCCTTGCGCACTGGTTGATCCGAGAAATTAAACGCAAGACGGTCGAATCTGAGAGACTGATGCGGGGCTTATGCCTAGTCCTTGGGGGAGTCTTGTGGTTTCCAACTTCAAGATCTGTGCTAGAAAGGGAGTATGTGGGTGTGCTGAGCTTATTGTGGAAAGGTCATTCTCTTGCCCCGGTAATTCTGTCACATCTATATGGAGGGCTTAGACACATGAGCATGGGGCGATCTATAAGGGGGAGCTTATTCACCCTGCAGTTGTGGATGGAGATGCACTTAGTTTTTGATTTTGATGAGAAAGTGACTTCCACCTCCAGAATATTTCAGCACAGCGCATGGTATCCTGCACGCTCGCTTCTTGGTTCCGAAGATCAAATCAGATGTCTCACGGCTCATCTCAAGACGAGGGATGACTGGCGTGATTATCTGAACTTTCTGACTGTGGAAAAATTCATCTTTGTTCCGATGATCCTTCGGGGTATGGAATTTACCACAAGGGCTTCTCGTGAGCGTGAGTTGTGGCTAATCGGCCCTGACGAGTTAACCGTGTACCAAGGGCATCGTTGTCATCTCCAGATTGGAGTTCCAAGACAGGTGCCATTCCCCGCTTTGTATGATATGCTGACTGTGTCGAGGCATACAGGGTACGCGAAGGAAACACGGGCTATAGAGCGATTTCGACGTGCATGGCGTCGTCACTCTAGATTCACCAAGGCTTGCATTGATGTAGCGGAGACTTCAGAAGAAGTCGAGAGATATGTAAATTACTTAGCAAATGTACGACCTGCTGTATGTGCCTTTTTCATGGGTCGTAAAGCACTTGAATAATGTATTCATTGAAACTTAGAGAATAATAAGAATTTTGTTTTCCAAAAAGTTCCCTCTGCATGAACAAAGGTCCACGGTGGACGGCTACACGGATAGCCGTCCGTGACAGTGGACGGCCACGTTGGTGGACGTCCTACCTGTCGGACGGCCACGTTGGTGGCCGTCCTACCTGTCGGACGGCCACGCGTGTGGCCATCCACGTAGGCGGACGGCCACACGGACGGCCGTCCGACCCGTCGGGCGGCCACGCGTGTGGCCGTCCAAGACGACGGACCGCCACACGTGTGGCCGTCCGACTCGTCGGATGGCTTTAAGAAGCCCCGGGGCCTTCTAGTTCTCTCCCTACCCTTTCTTCCTCTTCTTTCCTGGTTCCGATTTCTCCTTCACCCTCTCATGGCGCGAGTGTGGCTTCCCCGTTCTCTTAGGAGGAGGAGGTCCGGTGGTGGTGATGGTGAGGTGGCAGCGGCCGGCGGCGGCGATGGGGCGAGCGCCAGCGGCGGCGGCAGTGGGGTGGTTGTTAGTGGCGGCGGCGGCGAGGAAGAACAAGGCGAGGACACGCCCTGCGTCAAAGAGGAAGAAGAAGAAGAAGAGCGGGTGGCAGAAGAGGATGATGAAGAGGAGGAAGATGAAGTTGATGAAGAGGAAGAGGAAGAAGAAGATGAGGAGGAAGACGGCGGCAACGAGGAGGTGCCCCCGAAGAAGAAGAAGGTGAGTTCTTCTGTTCTTTTTTTTTTGATCCATGGTGGCCGGTGTGGCGGACGGCAGGGGACCGCGCCGTCCGTCCGTCCGGACGGCCGGCGGCTCTGCCGTCTGTCCGTATGGACGCCGGACGGGCCCGCCGCCCGTCTGTACGGACGGCGAGCAGGCCCGCCGTCCGACCTGGCGGACGGCTGGCAGCCTAGCCGTCCGTCAGGGCGGGCGACCGGCGGTCCCACCGTCCGTCCGAACGGATGAAGGCCCCACTCACACACATTTTTTTTTTGTATATTCATGCCCCTAACTTTAATCTTGTTGGGATTTGCAGGGCCCACAGAGAGTCCGGGGCAGAGTTTCTTAGGAGTTGGTCTGGGCCTGGTACCATGTGCTGCCCGATTGGCTCCTTTTCCAGGTGGATGCGTTTGGGTTCGGGCCGTTGTTTCGGATCCGACCATTCATAGTGGATGCGCCCTTCTTGGTGGCTCTGCGAGAGCGCTGGGATGACAAATGCAGAGCGTTCATTATGTCCTGGGGACACATGCTGCCCCACGTTGGATGACGTCTCCTTTTTGACATGCTTGCCGGTCATTGGTGACCCGGTAGTGGGTCCTGAGCTCAGGGATTACAAGCAGCTCTCAGATCGACTCCTGGGTGAGAGGTACTATCGGGTTCAAGGAGCACTATCTCACATACCCCTCGGACATTTTGCCTAGTCTGTAGGATTGAGTCGGGTATGGCGGATGCCGAGCGAGACCCTTGAGGCTTTTGCTGAGAGAGTGGAGGCTTTGTTGGATTTGGATGGCCGCTCAGACGATGAGAATTTACCGATCTTCCTCCTGTTCTTCTTCGGAAGGCTGCTATTTGCTATAGCTTCAGACAAGGTTAACTTGAAGTATCTGCCGCTGTTGGAGGACCTCCAAGCAGCGAAGAAGATGGCATGGGGAGCTGCGATGCTGGGTCACCACTTTTCTCACCTGGTGAGCTATCGCCAGGGGTCCGGCAATTTGGGAGGATTCACGCCTTTTCTTCAGGTAATCCTTCTTGATTGTTGATCCCCGTCCTTCCTCACTTATGCTGGTTGATATTGACTGTGTTGTCCCTTGTAGATCTAGGGTTATACCCGCTTTCCCATCGGCCACGGGGCCGTCTCTGCGGATCGTGAGGGATGGACTCCACTTATGGTGCGGTGGGAAGTGATCCGGGATTATCGTCCCGTGATGTACCGCATGGAGGACATCCGTGCCCAGCTCGACACATTTCCTCCTCACATGGTGAGTGATTCGAGATATATGTGCATCTTGACCAATGATTAAGTCTGACCTTTTACTTCATTCAGGTGGTGTGGATGCCATATGTAGAGGAGGACCTCGCTGATCATCCATGGGTGTCTCAGAGTCTCTCCCAATTCCGGCAAGAAGTGCCCTTGCTATGTGTGAACATCTGTGATGGCCTCTTTGTTCGGATGGCCTTCTGCACGTGGGGATGGCATCAGCCTTTACTTGCCTTTCCGACCTGTCCTGATATGAACCGCAGTCGTCGCCGATCTTCTGCAATTGGTCAGGACTGGCGGGTGGTAAGGCGAGCTGAGATGGACGTATGGTACCGCACCGGGGATGCCCTGCAGGAGGATAAATTTCTGCAAGATAGTTACACATACTTGGGGGATTATGCCCGGCGGACTTGGCATAGCAGGTGAGGATTGCTCCACTCTTGTGTCTTTTCGATTGAGCTTGCTTAACCCTAAGTTCCTTTGCAGCGCCAGGAGGTGGAGGCCGCTTTAGCCAGGGCGCAGGAATTGGAGAGCCTCAATCAGCAGTTGAGAGATCAGGTCTTAGAGGATTGTGATGTACGAACGTTATGTTATGCTTGCATATTTCACTATTTGTATCCGGGCACTTCTTGTTTTGCTTTTTATTTATACTTGCATGCACAACATTAGGGGAAATAGTTAGTAGTATCTGTTTTCAGCCCCTTGCCCAAAAGAGCAACTACCTTTTCCCTAGCCTTCGCATAGGGTCAAGGGACCGTGTCCTATTAATCAGACAAAAGAAAAGCATTGAAATTAATGTGACAAGAAAATATGCAAATGCTAGCGGATATTAACAAGTGGTTTGTGTGATGAACGAAAACATGTTTTTGATTCCGACCACCTGGTGACTGCCCAAACTTAGCTTGATTGAATGATGAAAGGGAAATGCACACTCAACTTCCCAGGTATCCTAAGCACACATCTAGATTGATTTGGGCCTCTAGACTCCTCAAACTAACCTTGACCGGCTAAGACTCATACTGATGACAATACCGTCATGCCATGCTTAGGTTCCCAGCTGCTTCCGACCACCAAGTTTGCCCAAAAAGTTTTCGAGGTAAATGATCTGCCCGACCTGGGTCTCTTTCCTCACAATCTAGAAGGTATAAGATGGAACACCTTGGAACCCTAACGGTCAACCGCGTGACGCTGACCCGGAATCAGACGCCGTCGCACCTATTGGTGACGCGCATGCATTGACCTAAGCCCGAAGTCTTGAGAGTGCTCATTGAGATTATGGTTAAGGAATTGGTTCACCAGAAACACTAACATTACTCTTCACCCACTTTGGACTCCTGTGATCATGTGAGCATATGATGATTTTTGAAAAAACGAACCATTTTAAAATGATATTCGGTCTTTAGATAGCTATCTCGTGTTAAACCTTGGGGGAGAAAAAGTGAAGAAATTTTGGAGACAAACCTCACAGGAGGATTGACAAAACTGTTAAAAGGGCGAGCTATGACAAAACGGATCTCTTTTGACCTCCTAGATGCCCCTATTTGGACTTTTCAGGCCTTTGGTAGATTTCATGGCCAGGCACGGTCACGACCAGGCTTTTTTGTAGGATTGCTTGAACCCCCTTTTTTGTGTATTTTCTTTTTTCTTTCTTGATATTTTCTGGGTTATTTGATATTCCGCCTGCGGGGACACTGCCCTGTTCACGTGCTTTAGTCCTTTACATTTCATTTTTGGGCCTATTTGAGGGGTTACATCTATCGGGTTGTTGAGGAACCGCAATTTGCTGAGCTTGACCGTTTAAGGGCGTCAACTGTCCTGATCGGTCGAGGGACGAGGAGCAAAGGTTGCAGTTGACAGTGTACTAAAGACCTCGAACTCATTTTAAAAAGGTTCTCTTTGAAGAAACGTGTAGGTGTGTGCATCTCAGAATGATTATAGGGATCCGTATGAAAGTAAAGGAGACACGTATAAGGTTCTGGTGGACCAAAATCTTAGCCAAGCCTTAATGTCAACCCAATCTATCACGCAACTATACCTAGACAAGGGATTATGTGGCAGTCACCAGACAGCTGGATTTTGCGTCTTTTCTAATTTTTTTTGTCATTTTCATTGAGGTATGCACATATTTACAAATATTTTTGTTGCTTTTTGGAATATTCCATTTTTTTGGATTTTGAAAATTTTGATTTTTTTGTGCGTTTTTATGGGTAAAACTTCTTCAGATACACCCCATTCCAAGGATGGGGTAACTCCTCTCCCTTTTCATTGATTAGGCGGTATGCATTACCTGAGTATGCCTCCTTGATTACAAATGGACCCTCCCAATTTTCTTGCAATTTGCTCCTGGGACCAAGAATTTTGATCATTTTTCTCTTGAGTACCATTTCCCCAATTTCAAACTTTCTTTCAAGAACCTTCTTTGCATAGAATCTCGCAATTCTATTTCTATAAACTTGAGCATGGTTTGCCGCCATTATCCTTTTTTCGTCTAATAGTTCCAGTTGGGAAAGCATGGCCTTACGACGTTCGGCGTCGGTAATTCCGTTATCCAACTGCACTCTTAGAGAAGGAAGGAGAATATCATATGGAAGTACCGCATCTGTTCCGAATGTTAGTGCATAAGGTGTTTGTCTGGTGGGAGTTCAGACAGAAGTGCGATACGCCCAAAGAGCTTCGACTAGGCGATCCGACCAGTCTGAATAATTGTGAGATCTGCAAGTTCTTTTGATGATTCGTATGAGAGTCTTATTAGTGGCTTCGGCTTGACCATTTCCTTGTGGATAGTAAGGCGAAGAGTGGTGCAAATTAATGCCATACTTACTGCACATGTCCTGGAGCTCCTGGGAGATGAATTGTGGTCCATTGTTAGTGATGAGATCGCGCGGTGTCCCGAATCTGGCGAGAATGTTGCGCTTGATGAACTTCACCACTGTGGAAGCTTTGATCTCCGCAAATGCTTCTGCTTCAGCCCATTTAGTGAAATACTTAGTGGCAGTTAAGATAAATGATTTCCTTTTTATTTCGCCTTATCGATCCTCCAGAGGTCCTATGAAGTCGAATGCCCACATGGCGAAAGGCCAAGGGGAAACGATGGATTTGAGAGATAATGAAGGTACATGAATCTTGTTAGCATGTAACTGACATTTCAAGCACCTCTGAACAAATATGGAACAATCAGCCTCTATTGAAGGCCAATAATAGGACATGAGGAGCTTCTGAGTTAAGGCACGGCCATTGATATGACCACCATAATCGCTTGCATGAGCTGCTTGTTAGGAATCGCCATGAATGCAGCGGAAATAAAAATGATTCCATTGTATCGGTTGCTGGGGTCGTAAAACGGACATTAAAATCTAAGCGGGAAGAACAGTTCTTTACCTTTGCGGGGTTTCGAATCTCCCGTGGATGATGCCGACTCGGTAATCGCGCACGCGCACGATCTCTAGAGGTATCCACACGAGTTCCCGCAGCAGACGCGATTTCCTCCTCGACTTGAGTGCTCCGACCAGATCTCAAATCCACCATGCGCGGAGAGAGACAGATCCACTCCAAGAGAGAGAGAGAGGAGATAGAGAATATGGGGTAAAAATTCGTCCAACCAACTTTTTACCCCTCCCCCTTGGCCCTCCTTATATAGAAATAAGGATAAGCACAAGAGTTAATCCTCATGATTATCCAAGAGTTTGGCCTTGGATAATTCTCCATTAAATCTTCATGTTTATCCTGCAACTTTTCACAAAAACCCAGATAAGCATGAGATTTAACATCTCTCACCGTCTGACGAGAACTCTTATGTGTGTGACCCTCTAGGTCCATATATCAGTCCAGTTGCAGGCCCATTAAACTTAGAACTGTTTTTTGAGTTTAATATTTATTAATTAACATTTAAACATCATATGTTAAATGATTAATTTAATAAACAAGTGAATTATCATCTGATGATCAACTCACTTGGCCTTCTGATCATGAACAACACCAAACACTACCTCATGATCCCAGAAGATATAAGGGATACTGTTCCCTTCAATTGAACCTTTCCGTCTGCCGATACCGCACAGATATAATCCTTCACTCATGCAATGTCCCGATAACGCAAGGGTATTGTTTTATAGTCAAACCCTCTTTCGCATTATCCAGATGGATTCTAGTACACAGTTAATATCTAGAAAGACATCTCTTTCATTTGACCATGGCCAGGGATTTCTGTGTACACATCCATAGGACATTCTCTCTCCAGTCTTATACCAAGAGTGAGTGATCCCTTGTTGTTCACTCAATTACCTTCGCAAGCTTTCCATTGTATCTGAAAGACCGATTATGTGGACTTAATGGTTAAAGTCCACGAGTCAGAGAATCAAGATACAATGGTCCACAAACAAGGTATCATTGGTGACTCAGGTCAAAGGACCAACTGTGCTACTGCAACGATTGAATTCCCTGGTTGACTAATAGGTATAATTACCATCCAAGAATTCTTATTTGGGTATGTTCAGTGAACTCATTCTCTAATGAGCACCCACTTGTTTGTCTTAGTGTCACCACACGAGTGAATGTGAGATCATTCACCCTAATCATGTGAGCAGACATAACTTGTGTCGATCTTATCGGATATTTAATGTCCATCTCAAATATCCTATGATCGAGAACTATTTAGGACAATTGCCTTAGGATATTGATCTCACTATCATGATCTCATCATGATTCAATATCCCATACATTTGTCTATGGACCTTCATTATGATAGTTAATTGCGAGAACTATTAAATGAAGAAATGATTGCCTTTATTAATAATCTGAACTAGAATGTACAATGATTGGCTTTGAGGCCACCCAATTTTAACATTCTCCCACTTGGACTATAGCCAATCACCCATGTGTCTAAGTCCCATTGACTTAAGGTGACGTTCTAAATTGTTTTGAGACAATGGCTTAGTCAAGGGATCTGCTACATTATCTTCAGATGAGACTTTCTCAACTACTATATCTCCTCGGGCGATGATCGCACGAATCAGATGAAATCGTGTCAGAATGTGCTTTGACTTCTGATGTGATGTTGGCTCCTTCGCTTGAGCTATTGCCCCATTGTTGTCACACAATAATGGAACAGGATCTGAAATGCTTGGAACTACTCCAAGTGCCGAGATGAACTTCTTCATCCAAACCGCCTCCTTGGCCGCTTCAGCTGTAGCAATGTATTCTGCTTCGGTCGTTGAATCTGCAGTTGTTTCCTGTTTGGAACTCGTCCAACTTACTGCACCTCCATTTAACATGAACACAAATCCAAACATGGATTTGCTGTCATCCATATCCGACTAGAAACTCGAGTCAGTAAATCCTCGAAGTTCCAAGTCGTTTCCTCCATAAACGAGAAATAGATCCTTAGTCCTTCTCAAGTATCTAAGGATACATTTCACCGCCTTCCAGTGTTCCTCACCTGGATCAGCCTGATACCTACTAGTGACACTTAGTGGGTGTGCCACATCAAGCCTAGTACATAACATTGCATACATGATAGATCCTATTGCCGAGGCATAAGGAACTTTATCCATGTATGCTCTCTCTTCAGGTGTCTTGGGAGACATTTCTTTAGAGAGATAAATTCCATGCCTCATAGGAACGAGGCCTCTCTTGGAATTTTCCATGTCAAACCTTTTGACTATGGTATCTATGTACATTGATTGGGACAAGCCAAGCATCCTTTTGGACCTATCTCGATGGATCCTTATTCCGAGAATATAGGATGTTGCTCCCAAATCTTTCATGGAGAAGTTTTTGGATAACCAAGCCTTTACCGATGACAACATTCCTACATCATTCCCAATGAGTAGAATATCATCAACATAAAGTACCAAAAAGGTAACTGCGCTCCCACCAACCTTTTTGTATACACAAGGTTCATCTTCATTCTTAATGAAGTCATAAGATTTAATTGCTTCATCAAATCTTAAGTTCCAAGTTCGGGATGCCTGCTTTAATCCATAGATGGATCTTTGCAGCTTGCATATCTTGCTTGAATGCTCTTTGGAAGTGAATCCTTCAGGTTGTATCAGATACACCTCTTCTTGAAGGTTCCCGTTAAGGAATGCTGTTTTCACATCCATTTGCCATATTTCATAATCATAGAATGCAGCGATAGCAAGAAGTATTCTGATTTACTTAATCATGGCAACTGGAGAAAAGGTTTCGTCATAGTCAATGCCTTGCCTTTGACGATATCCTTTTGCTACCAGCCTTGCCTTGTATGTGTCAATCTGTCCATCTGCCCCGATCTTTCTTTTAAAGATCCATTTACTACCAATAGGTACTATACCTTCTGGCAGATCAACCAAGTTCCAAACTTGGTTGGCATACATGGACTGAATTTCAGAATCCATTGCCTCTTGCCATTTTTCTGATTCTTGACTATTTATGGCTTTTAGGTAGGTTTGAGGATCATCATCCTCATTTAAGTGCACTTTTGGCTTGCCATCATCGATATGTCCAACATATCTTTCAGGCTGCTTAGGCACTCTACCTGATGTGCGAACCTTTTGTGTATCATCTTGAACAAGTTCTTAAGTCAACGGTTCAGTAGATGAACTAGTGTTGATTTGTGAGTCTAGAATTTCTTCCAGTTCTATCTTGCTCCCACTGTCTTCTTTTGAAATATATTCTTTCTCTAAGAAGACAACTCTTTTTGCGACAAACACCCTTTGATCGCTCGGCTGATAGAAATAATATCCAAAAGTCTCTTTTGGATATCCCACAAATCTACATTTCTCTGTCCTGGAATCCAGTTTGTCTGGATCATGTCTTTTGACATGTGCAGGACAACCCCAGACTCTAACGTGCTTAAAGTCTGGTTTCTTTCCTTTCCATATCTCATATGGAGTGGAAGGTACTGACTTACTGGGAACTTTGTTCAACAGATATGCAGCAGTCAACAGTGCATATCCCCATAAAGAGATTGGAAGTTTGGCATAACTCATCATGGATCGTACCATATCTAATAGAGTACGAATTCTCCTTTCCGATACACCATTTAACTGACGTGTATAGGGAGGAGTCCACTGAGACAAAATACCATTATCCTTAAGATATTCTGTGAATTCTGTACTTAAGTATTCACCCCCTCGATCTGATCAAAGAGTTTTAATACTCTTTCCAGTCTAGTTCTCAACTTCGTTTTTAAACTCTTTAAATTTCTCAAAGACTTCTGACTTATATTTCATTAAATATATGTAGCCATATCTTGAGAAATCATCTGTAAATGAAACAAAGTATGAGTAACCACCTATAGCATGAGTGAACATTGGACCACATACATTACTATGTATTAGTTCCAATAAGTCCTTAGCTCTTTCTCCATGTCCTGAGAATGGAGCTTTGGTCATCTTTCCCATGAGACAAGCTTCACAGGTTGCAAATGATTCATAATCAAATGGATCAAGATATCCATTCTTTTGCAACCTTATGATCATGTTCTCATTTATATGACCTAGCCTACAATGCCATAGGTACGATTTATTCACATCCTTATCTAAGCGTTCAAGAGAATTATTTACCAGACAAACATCATATGAAATATCAAGTAAATATAATCCATTCAATAAATATCCGGAAGCAAACAATTTGTCTCCTTGATAAATTGAACAACCTTTATTCTCTAGTTTCATAGAATATCCTTGTCTATCTAAACATGAAATAGATATGATATTCCTAATAATGGTTGGAACATAATAACAATCTATCAGTTCCAAAGAGTCTCCTGACGGCATCTGAAGTCTTGCTGTCCCCACAGCTAACGCAACAACTTTTGCTCCATTCCCGAGCCTCAGATCCACGTCTCCGCGGTTCAATCTTCTTTTACTTGTTAACACCTGCAAGTTATTGCAGATATGAGAAACACATCCAGTATCTAATACCCAGGATGTTGATTCTCTATAAGACAAGTTAAGATCGATCATGAGAATACCTGAAGCTTCTCCTTTGCTTTTTCTGCAAGATAAATCTTGCAGTTTCTCTTCCAATGACCTTCTTTATGGCAGTGGAAACACTGACCTTTATCATTGACTTTAGCTTTGTCCTTTTGTGCCGCCGGTTTGCTTTTCACTAGCTTCTTAGGCTTACCTTTCTTAAAGGTCTGTCCAGCTTTCCTTTTCTTGTGGGTCTTACCAACAAGCATTACATTTGGCTTATCTTTCTGGATAGTGCCTTCTGCTGTCTTCAACATGTTGAGCAGCTCAGCCAATGAAACTTCAATTTTGTTCATATTGAAGTTGATAATGAATTGTGAAAATGAATCTGGAAGGGACTGTATGATTAAGTCAATGCTCAGGTCATTGTTCATAACAAAGCCGAGCACAGCAAGCCTCTCAATCCATTCTATCATCTTGAGCACATGAGTTTGCACAGATGTGCTCTCGCTTATTCTGGTCCTGAACAATTTCTTAGATATCTCATATCTTTATGTTCTGGATTGTTCACCAAACAACTCTTGTAGGTGATTCAGAATGGTCTTAGGTTCCATGTTATCATGCTGTCGCTGCAGTTCATTGTTCATTGAACCAAGCATATAACACTGGACCTTGACATAGTCCTCCTTCCAATTTTCATACATCATTAATTCATCTTCATTAGCATTATCACCGGGTTGCACTGGATCTGGTTGATCCAGGACATAGGCTAGCTTTTCACACCTGAGGACAATCTTCAGGTTGCGTAACCAGTCAATGTAATTTGGTCCCGTGAGTTTGTTTGCATCAAGTATGCAACGGAGGGGGTTAGGTGACGACATAGCGACCTACATGGAAATATATAAAATGAGCAGATAGTTCTTAAAATCAGATTTAGGACTTTTAATCTAGATTTATGCTCCCACTATTTTTCGGCGATCTGTATGACACTCTAAGATACAGAACGGGAGATTCCGGTGATCTCCTAGTGGGCATCAGAATCCTTCGGGCAACATGCATGTGACCTTGTGGTAGCACAACAAATCACATCAAGTCCCTTAGGCAGTCAACTCTTGACAGTTGCAACGTTTGCAATATCCGATCGATTTAACCCCTGAATCAGAATGACCTTGTGGTAGCACAACAAATCAATTTGATTCAGTTAAGTTTATCCATCATTACTTAGATGACATGAATTCATAGTGCAATCCTTGTGGTAGCACAACAAATCAATTTGATTCAGTTAAGTTTATCCATCATTACTTAGATGACATGAATTCATAGTGCAATCCTTGTGGTAGCACAACAAAACTACACTATTTGTCCATTCATCTTAATGACATCACATGTCGTAGACCTAGTTAAGTTCTAAATCAAACAGACCTTGTGGTAGAACAATAAATCCATTTGAGATAAGAATTATCCTAAGATCTATAATGATGGTGGGTTACGTGGATTATTCTGAATATCTCACGTTTACAACTTAAATTTTAAAAGAAGGTTTTTTATTTTGATTTATAAAAAATCGTGCTATCAATAGTATTTCAATTTGAAGTATCAATATACTTAATAGAAATATATATATATGATAGCATGGTCCGCAAACATCACATATATGCAGAAAAATTAAATGGGGATGATCATGGACTGCTAAAGCTACTATTGTAATGACTGAGATTTCGGGTTCTGTATTCAGGTCGGGTTCGGGCCGGATTCCCTGGTTTGGACCCTGGAGGGGTCTTGAGATTGCTGTCTGAATGGCGTCAGCACCGCTCGACGCCTTTCAAAAGGCGTCAGGTTGTGTGGACGCCATTTAGGGTCTGTCGGTTGTCGCGCCACGTGGGTGGGTTTCGGGCCGCGAGAGTACGGCCCTGTCAGATTTGTCTGAACGGCGTACAGCTCGGTCGACGCGTTTCAGACTGCGACACCTGCGGTGTCAGGGTACGGCGCCAGAGCGTTGTTAGTACGGCCTGTCTTGTCATCTGAACGGCGTCCGCGGTGGGCGACGCGTTTCAGACCGGTGTCGGTACGGCCGTCCTGTCAAACTGATTGGCGTCTGCCTCGATCGACGCGTTTTAGAGGAGTTCTGGTTGACCCCGCGAGCCTCCCCTTCTTTCCCTCATTCTCACCTTCACTCTCTCTCTCTCTTCGCTCTCTCCGCCCTCTCCGGCGATTTTCCTCCCTTCCCTTCCTCTTCTTCCTCTTCCAACTACTCCATAGCTTCCCTACCTCTCACCTCTACCTCCACCACCTTCCTCGCGGCGTTCCCTTCTCCGGACGGCGGCCGACGTCCCGGCGGAGTGGCGGCGTTCTCGAGGATACCGGCGGCGGCGTGGGGCGAGACGGGTCGGCGGCGAGGAGCTTGGAGGAGTTCAAGAACCGGTAGGGGGACGAACCTTGTATGTGATGTTCGTGTGATTCTCGGCGTGACGTGGTGTTTGGGGGATAGATTGAGCATGCTTAGGGGGGATTCCATGTGGGTATGAGGAGGTTTGTGATCGGGTTTTCGTAGCATGATTACGTGGTTGAGCTCCTCTTCCTTCCCTTTTGGTTTTGGGGTTTTCGGGGTGCCCGGGGTTCAAGGGTGAAGCCCTCGGGTCGAACCAGGAGACCTGGTTTCTGGCGCTAAATAGCGTCGTACCTGGTCGACGCCTTTCCGAAAGACGTCGGGTCAGTACGACGCGTTTTAGGCCAGAAACCTCCTGTGTGAGGTTTCCTGAGTTAGGGGTTCTGCGCTAAATGACGTCATGGATGGACGACGCCTTTCAGAAGGACGTCGGGCCATCATGACGCCATTTAGGCAAGAAATGCCCCCGTTTCAGGGTTCTGTAAATCTGGATTTCTGGGTTGAATGGCGTCGAGACACCCAGACGCGTTTTAAAACGGCGGCTTCATTGGTGGACGCGTTTTAAGGATAAATCTGGCTCTTAATAAACCTGTCTAAGGGTCTTGAATGGCGTCGACCTCGGTCGACGCGATTCAAGACAGAAATGTATAATGCTGTGATTTCGTGCATGTTTCACGTTGGGATGGTTCAAATGCATACTTTGGGTTGTATACTGAGACGGGGACTTCTGCGTGAATGGAATTACATCACCTGTGTGTGTGTGCGTGTGTGCTTTAACTATATATTGAGACTGAGGTTTACTGTGCGAATGGAATCAGGTTATATTGTGGTTGTGTTATGCGAATGTGGATCGGGTTAACTGTGGTTTACGTTTGTCACCATGGGCTGATGGGAGAAGGGCCATGGTGTTTGTAAGGAGGGGTGCTTATTGTGTTTTACCCTTGGCTGAGACAAGCAGAACCACCTTGAGCCCGCCGGGCCGGAGTAGCTGTGTGCTATCCGAGGGGTCGCTGTTTGGTCTCAGCGGGTCGGGGTTTCCCTTGGTTGTTGTGACAGCTTCTGGCGTGTTTCTTGCCGTGGAGCTGGTGGTGTTTCTGGTGGGAGTTGGTTTACCCATTAGCCAGTGGGCCTGATGTGACCTTTGATCAAGGTTACGAGTGGTACCTATAGCCCTTGGCCTGACGCAGCCCGGGAGAGTTGGGTTTGTGGGTAGTTCCTGTAGCTTCGGCTTGACGGGGGTTCGCCGGTCCCCAGGGCCCTCCTGAAGCGCTGAGGCCTAGCGTGGAGGCAATCCGGACGGTAGGACAGTAGTCTAGACTGCTTGTGTGCACACGTAGCTGGCAGTGGCGGTACACTGAGTCCAGCTAGTCCTAGTTTAGCTCGCTGCCTCACCCTACAGTGCCCCGGAACGCTGTAGGGGTGGACAGGCGTGAGCAGTGGTGGTAGTGTTGGGAGGCGACGTTCGACTTCGGTCGACAGTGTGGTTTAGTCGCTTCGCGGACTTTGACTGTGAGTCGTGACTCTGTGTTGAGTTCTTCGGGTTACTTGGAGTGGTTCTGGTTACACTGCTTACCGTGCGTTTCACATCAGAGTTGGGTGTTGTGTTTACTGCTTTACTTTAATTGCCATATATTCCTGTTGTTACACTTGTGGGTGTGTGAGTGGGAGGCAGGGGATCGGATGATCCCTACTGAGCCCATTTCTGGTGTGGCTCACTCCCTGCGGTTTCAGGTGTGGACCTCGAGGCGAGCGGAAGCGTGGTGTCTTCTCGGTGTGCGGACCAGAAGCTGTCTTTGTTCCGGGGTATGCCCCGATATTGTTGTTCTTCCTTCTGCCTGCACTTATTTAATTGTTGGACATGTAATTATTGTTGGACTGTATACGGACATTGTTATTTTCCTTCCTGCGCACTTGCTTACCTTGTGGTCCGTGTGGTTATATTTAATCTTGTTTAGCACTTACTCCTCCAGACGTCTTGTGTGAGATCCGGGTGTGAACCCGTAGTTAATGGGCCGACATCCATTTAGTGACCGGGTCTCCGGTCATAGGATGGCGGGTCGTTACAACTATGGAATCATCGGAGCCAAACGATGATCCATAATAGGATCCTAATGTGAAAACAGCAACACTGGTTCCATTTGATGCGAGTCCTCCCTCCAGAGGTGTCTTCAGAAGATCCCGTCCTCTTAGCTTAATCCGATACATTTAAATATGAAATTCAGGACTCGCAGGTCCACAAATGTACATTTAAACAATTAGAAACCTTGATCTTATCAAGGGGAGTACAATCTTATAGGAAGGTAGAAAGTAAACTTGGATTAAGAGAGAGGAGGACACGCAGGTCCTATTTAAAATACCAAATGAAATAAGCATCGCATTCATCCACATCATTCATCACATGAAAAATCTAAGTCCATGATCATCCCACCATATAACACATCACATGCATCACAATCATCACATAATTGCAGTTTGGTATTAAATTTTATAAATATAAAATTATAATACCAATTAGTTTCCGAAATAACATTTATTTCAACATAATCAATAATATTCAAAACATTATTGACAAAATAACTAACTAAACTATTCAGTTAATCTAAATACTAATTCAAACAATTTGAACAGTAAAAGTAATCAAGTTATGCATGAAATCAGTTTAAAACAATTTTAAACTAATTAATTTAACAGGGAAATTAATTATCTAAAACAATTTTAAATAATTAACTAACACCCATTAATTATAAATCCCTTTAATTGACTAACAGTTATTAAACACTTTAATAAGCTGTTAATAATCATAAAAATAATTAATAACATTTATTAATTATTCCTATAATTATTCTGTTTTAAAACAGGCTTAAATGGGCTAATATAGGGTTTAAAGGGGATTAAACAGGCATTAAAAAATAATTTTAAAAAAACCAGAAAATGGGCCCAGCCCATTAGGGAACAATGGCCCGGACCCAGGGCCCTGGCTCGGCCAGGGTCAAACCCTGGCTCGGCCAGGGCGCCGCCCTGCCCCCGCCCGGTCCGACCGGGTCGGGACCGGGCGGTTCAGCCCTTTCAGCTCTATTCGACCGGCCCCTATCTTCTTCCCAACATAAGGCAGGAACCCTAGGGTTCCCTCCCGGCGGCGCCGCCGCCGAGCTCCAGCCACCCCCCAGCGGGTGCCGGCCCGGCCGGCGATGCCCCCGGCGCCGGCGACGTGCCCGGCGTCGGCGGGGTCGCCGGTGACCGGCGATGGAGAGCAAACCAAGCCCCCGAAAAACCCAAAAATCTGATTTTTCCTGGTTTTAAAAACCGGAGTTTGGACTCGATTTTTAGCACCTCCAAGGGCACTCCGGTGCCGATCATCATGCCCAATCCTTAGAGGTGACTATCACCAAGAGATCTGGACATTCGGGCCGCCATCCCAACACTTGGGAATCGCGTACGAAGCCGCTAAAGTACCCCGTTCGTCGTCCCACGAAGAACTCCGAAAAACCCAAATAAAATCCGAAAAATTACAGAAAAATAATCAAATTATTTGTGTTCATCATATGAACACGATTCTGTCATTTTTAATCGGATTAAACACAAGAACACGTACAATACGGGTTCTTCACGCATAACGAGAAAAACACGCAAAACGTTGCCGTTTTACGAACGAACCAGCGAACCTGGCTCTGATACGACTGTTAAGAATCGCCATGAACGCAGTGGAAATAAAAATGATTCCATTGTATCGGTTGCTGGGGTCGTAAAACGGACATTAAAATCTAAGCGGGAAGAACAGTTCTTCACCTTTGCAGGGTTTCAAATATCCCGTGGATGATGTCGACTCGGTAATCGCGCACACGCACGATCTCTAGAGGTATCCACACGAGTTCCCGCAGCAGACGCGATTTCCTCCTCGACTTGAGTGCTCCGACCAGATCTCAAATCCACCATGCGCGGAGAGAGACAGATCCACTCCAAGAGAGAGAGAGAGGAGATAGAGAATCTGGGGTAAAAATTCGTCCAACCAACTTTTTACCCCTCCCCCTTGGCCCTCCTTATATAGAAATAAGGATAAGCACAAGAGTTAATCCTCATGATTATCCAAGAGTTTGGCCTTGGATAATTCTCCATTAAATCTTCATGTTTATCCTACAGCTTTTCACAAAAACCCAGATAAGCATGAAATTTAACATCTCTCACCGTCTGACGAGAACTCTTATGTGTGTGACCCTCTAGGCCCATATATCAGTCCGGTTTCAGGCCCATTAAACTTAGAACTGTTTCTTGAGTTTAATATTTATTAAATAACATTTAAACATCATATGTTAAATGATTAATTTAATAAACAAGTGAATTATCATCTGATGATCAAATCACTTGGCCTTCTGATCATGAACAGCACCTAACACAACCTCATGATCCCAGAAGATATAAGGGATACTGTTCCCTTCAATTGAACCTTTCCGTCTGCCGATACTGCATAGATATAATCCTTCACTCATGCAATGTCCCGATAATGCAAGGGTATGGTTTTATAGTCAAACCCTCTTTCGCATTATCCAGATGGATTCTAGTACACAGTTAATATCTAGAAAGACATCTCTTTCATTTGACCCTGGCCAGGGATTTATGTGTACACATCCATAGGACATTCTCTCTCCAGTCTTATACCAAGAGTGAGTGATCCCTTGTTGTTCACTCAATTACCTTCGCAAGCTTTCCACTGTATCTGAAAGACCGATTATGGTGGACTTAATGGTTAAAGTCCACGAGTCAGAGAATCAAGATACAATGGTCTACAAACAAGGTATCATTGGTGACTCAGGTCAAAGGACCAACTGTGCTACTGCAACGATTGAATTCCCTGGTTGACTAATAGGTATAATTACCATCCAGGAATTCTTATTTGGGTCTGTTCAGTGAACTCATTCTCTAATGAGCACCCACTTGTTTGTCTTAGTGTCACCACACGAGTGAATGTGAGATCATTCACCCTCATCATATGAGCAGACATAACTTGTGTCGATCTTATCGGATATTTAATGTCCATCTCAAATATCCTATGATCGAGAACTATTTAAGACAATTGCCTTAGGATATTGATCTCACTATCATGATCTCACCATGATTCAATATCCCATACATTTGTCTCTGAACCTTCATTACGATAGTTAATTGCGAGAACTATTAAATGAAGAAATGATTGCCTTTATTAATAATCTGAACTAGAATGTACAATGATTGGCTTTGAGGCCACCCAATTCTAACACTGCTTCCATGACATGATGGATCTCGGCGTCATCTAAACACCGAAGGAGCACCCCACTGAAGGATCTTCTGAAAAGGAGTCCGCCTAAGATAAGGTAGCGTTGAGATGCACGGCGGATAGCCTTGCAGTCAGAAGTTGTGGCATAAGATGGGAAGGATCCATCGCAAAGGTAGTTCATGATGTCAAAATACCACGGATTCCCATCATCCCAATCGGGGGTGAATTCCTCCGTGATAGCAGAGACATGCTCTGACGAGAGAAGGAATTGTTGGAACCAGGGGTCCCGGAAGGAGGGCGAATTTTGCTTGTGTAGAGTGATGGTGGCTGAACTTTTGGTGATGGGAATTTCTAGTGCTGAAGACAGGGAGGCCAGGGCATCGGCTAAGATGTTCTGAGATCTAGGCACATGTACATAGGTAATCCTTGTGAAATGCTTGGTTAGCGATCTCACTAACTCCTGATATGGCATTAATTTTGGATCCCGGGTTTGATACTTGCCCACGGTTTGGCGGAGGATCAATTGGGAATCTCCAATTATCCTCAATTCCAGGACTTTGAGGACCAATGCCAATTTTAAGCCAGCTAGGAGAGCCTCATATTCAGCGACATTGTTGGTCACTGAGAAGGAGAGTTGGAAAGCGTGTGGAATACTTACCCCTTCCGGAGATACGAGGACCACTTCTATCCCATTGCCTTGAGAATTAAACGCCCCGTCGAAGTAAAGGACCCAGGATGGGGTGTCATCCACTATTAGACCCAACTCCTCATCTGGGAATTTATCGTCGGCAGGCGAAAATGTAGGCAGCGGATGATGGGCTAGGTGCTCGGCAATTGCTTGCCCCTTGACAGCCTTCTGATTTACATAGGTAATGTCAAATTGGTTCAGGAAGGTCTGCCATCGCACTAGCCTGTCTGTTACAACTGGCCGCTCTATCAAATATCTTATCGGGTCCATTCTTGCTAGGAGTTTGACCTCGTGGGCGAGGAAGTAGTGCTTCAATTTCTGCACTACCCAGACGATGGCCGCACATGTCCTTTCCATGGCAGTATATTGCTTTTCAGCATCATTGAAGAGCTTGGAGAGATAGTACACTGCTCTTTCTTTCTTTCTTCTCGTCGTCAAGTTGGGCCAATACTGCTCCAGCTGATTATTCAGTGGTGGAGATATATAGCAATAAAGGCCGCCCCGGGATAGGAGCCATAAGGACTGGTGGATTAAGGAGATAACTCTTCAATTCATCGAAGGCCTTTTCACACTTATCACTCCAAATAAACTTTGCCCCTCCTTTCAATAAATTATAAAAGGGTTTACATCTCACAAAATGTTGAGATATGAACCGTTTGATTAATTGCAAATGGCCGATGAGACCCTTTATATCCCTGACATTTTTAGGAGGGGGCATTTCCACTATCGCCTTCACTTTGTCTGGATTGACCTCAATCCCCCTTCTGCTTACCATGAACCCTAGCAATTTACCAGAAGAAACACCGAATACGCATTTTTTTGGATTCATTTTAAGTTGGTGCTCTCTTGACCTTTGCATTACAGCCCTAAGAACTTGAGCATGTCCCTTCCTGGTTTTAGACTTCACTAAGATATCATCCACATAAACCTCCATGTCGATGTGAATCATGTCATGAAAGATCGCCATCATTGCCCTCTAGTAGGTGGCTCCAGCATTCTTAAGCCCAAATGGCATGACCATGTAGCAATAAGTTCCTCATGGGGTTATGAAAGATGTCTTCTCTTGATCTTCTTCAGCTAGTCGGATTTGATTATATCCCGAAAAACCTTCCATGAAGGACAACATTTCAAATCCAGTCGTGTTATCGACCAGCAAGTCTATATGAGGATGTGGGAAATCATCCTTTGGACAGGCTTGATTGAGATTGTGAAAATCTATGCAAACCCTAACCTTTCCGTCCTTTTTTGCCACGGGGACGATATTAGCTACCCACTTAGGATAGAGCACTACCCGAATGAACTTGGCCTTGTGTAATTTGTCAACCTCTTCTTTTACTTTAAGTGCTAATTCCGGTTGTAGCCGTCTCAACTTTTGTTTCACGGGTTTAGCATCTAGCTTGAGGATTAACCGATGTTCCACCAATTATGTGTTTAATCCGGGTATATCCTCATATGACCAAGCAAACCCATCACGATGTTCCCGGAGCACGGCTGTTATGGACCCTTCTTCTTCCGGACTCAATCAGGCGCTAATTAGCACTATCTTCGGATCCTTCTCTGTTCCAAGGTTGACTTCTTTAGTGGGTTCATCAATGGCTGACGAAGGTTCATCAAACCGTCTCGTCCCATTGACAAGTGGTTCGGCCAAGTTATCCTCCTCTTCCCCTTCGCTAAGCTCAAATACTCCCAGACCATCATTGTAAGATTCATCTTTCACAAGCTCCAATGGCTCAGAGATGACCCATATTTGAAGAAACTTATCCATTTTTTTCAAAACTTTACACCTATTTGCTAACTCCTGAACTAAGAACAAAGAAACTTGCTTAGTCCTACAATCTCTAGACAGGGAGGAGGCTATCCTAATTCCTAAACTACTATGTACATGACCTTGAGAATGGGTTAGTTTTGTCCCGGATGGGACAAGGGTAGATCCTTGGGACAAAGATTCAACGATGGTGGGGTTGCCCCACCATGTAAGCTCCTCGAAAGTGACTTCGCCCCCTTCAGGATGAGAATTTGACTTTTTTTTTCGCGACCAAACGCCTCTAACATGAAACATTCAGAAGAAGAGGCATCGACCGGAGCTGAGAGCATCGGGATGGAAGGTGGGTGGAACAAGAAAGGAATGAACGTAGCAGGAGCTGGTTCATACTTGGCCAAGAAGAGCCCTATCGGTGGGCTGTTTGATTCATGAAACAAGGATGATATGCCAAAATCTTCTTCATTTCCTTCTCGACTACCCTCGTTCTCTTCTTGCACCCCCTCTTCTATCCTGGGCAACTCCTACTTCTCTCTCACAAAGTGATTCATGACGGACCATTTCTTTGTCCCTTTTGGTGGTTCAGTAGACTTGTAACCCAGGCCACATCCCCCAATGATAGGGTTCTCTAAGATAGGGTCACGAATGCCTTGTTCTTCTCTTCCTAACCCGGAGCCTGAGCTATACCCCATCTTACTTATGAGCTGCCAACCTATGCCGGACCTAGGCCTGAGATGAGAATTGACTGATGAAAGGACGGGCTCTTTGCCTTTCCTGGAAGTTATCATGGATGGAATCTGTTCTGCTATTACTGAGTCCAGTGACTCAATATAGGGAGTGCTTTTGACCTTCACAATCTTCCCGTTATACGGGAACTTATAGCACTGGTGGTTGGTGGATGGAACTCCCAAGGTTTGGTCCATCCAAGGTCTCCCTAGAATAGCATTGTAGATTGGCTTAACATCTAAGATGTAGAATTCCGAAATCATGGCTACCGGGGTGATTTCCAGTTGCAGGAATATCTTTCCATCTGCTGGTCTTTGGGAATTATCATAAGCCGAGACCATCATGGAGGTGGACTCAATCTTCTCCGGATCTATCCCTATCCTTTTAAGGGTCTTGAGGGGACAAACATTGATAGAGGCTCCAGTATCCAGTAAAATGGAGTCTACTGAATGACCATTGAGAGTGGCAGTTAGGCACAAAGGAAGGGATAGGCACTCGGGGGGAGCCAGATCCTTTTCTGGAAAGGATATCATAGGGGTCTGAGTGACTGAGAGGATGGCATTAGTGACTCCTCCGCTAGGAAGATCTTCAATGACCGTGATTTGCTGTAGGAAATTAAACAGCGTCTCCCTGTATGTGGAAGATTTCCGGATTAGCTCAAGGATAGAGATCTTAGCAGGAGTCTTCTCTAAATGCTGGAGGATGTCATACTCAGACTGGGCATCGCCCGCAGTAGGGCTTGAGTTACCCTGGGAGTCCAAGGGTTGGCTCGGAGGAATGATGCGATTCCTGAGCGTTACTCCCACCGAGATTGGATCTGCTTCCTCCGTTGGTGACCTTATGGGATTGAAGCAGGTCATCGATCCCTGGTTCCTGGTTGGACAAAAGATGGATAGGGTGGGTCCCTTGGCTGTGATAAGAGGGATCTGAATGAGGGTGACTGGCTTGAGGATTGCTGATTGTTCTTTGGGTCGGATTAGGACCAAAGGCTTGTCCTGGGAGATCCCAGAGACTTCTGGAGTAACTCCTTTAGTCTCACGCGACCAGGTGGGATCTTGATGTTTTATCCCAGACCCTTCATACTCCCAGTATTGTTCTCTGTAGACTATTACGGGCTCCAAGTCTTTGATCAAAGTGTTGACCTTTCCTTGAGAACTGGAGGAATCTTGAACTACTTGATGAGAAGGTAACGGGTTTTTCACAATTCCTAGTTCCTTCTTAGACTTCAAAGCATCAATAGCCTTTCTCATGTCTTCCCAGTTTATCCGACCTTCATCATTCAAGTCATACACCCAATCCCTAAAAGTGAAGCAATTGTAGATCGTGTGTCCCGGGACCCCATGGTAGGGGCAATACCTGGACGTGTCTGCACTGCACGGAACACCTTGTCTTTGAGGTGGGAGTTGAATGGCATTACAAGCTAGCAAGGCATAAAAAATGTCCGCCAGTGATTCTGGCAGAGGCGGATATGATGCTCGCTTAGCCATAGGACGACTGTAATCAGTCGGGGGAGGAACGATTGAATATTGTTTCTGATTGGGCTGAGTGTCGGACTTAGGATGGGAATTGGGAGCCCTGGTTGGCTGTGCTAGCATACTGACCTGTTCATTGATGGTGACTCCTTCTGTGGTAGGAGTCGGTGTGACTTTCTTGTTCCTATTTCTGTTATGAAAGAACGAAGGCAGAGTGGAGTCTCGGATTTGAGACTGAACTATCCTAGCTCGATTATACAGCTGAGCGAATGTTTGAAGTTCGCTAAGCATAAGAATAGCTCGGAGCTGAGGGGTAGCGTTGTTAACAAGCATAGTGACCGCTTGGGCTTCAGGGATGACAACCTCTGCTCTAGAAGCCATAGCTCTCCACCTATTAGCAAAGTGAGTGAAGTCTTCATCGGACTTCATTTTTTCCATTACAAGGTCAAACAAGGTAGGGGGCAAGGCTGCCATGTGGTTGAAGTGGGTAATGAATCTTTCAGAGACCATATCAAAGTTGATTAGGTCAGTGGCTGGTAGAGAAGAAAACCATCTCAAGGCCTCTCCTTCGAGAGGCTTCTGAAAGAGGTGGACAAAGAGGACTCTATCGAAGAGCCACTGGTGGGAATCCATGAGAAACCCAGATAAGTGATGGTGTGGGTCAGTAGTACCATCGTACTTCCTGTACTTAGGTACTTTGAATCCTGGTGGAAAGTAGGCCGGAGGGAGCGTACAGTAGCTCAAAAGTGAATGAGGTTGCCTAAGGCTGAGATTTTCGGCCATGAGTTGCTGCACACAACTCTCAACCTCATTCTGATAGATGAACTCCTCCTGCTTGGGAGGTGTGACCTGGTTGATGAGATTAGATGGGATTGTTTGAGCTGGTATTGTTTGATTAGCCTGGGGTCGGCTAGAAGATCCTTGGAATTGAGTTTTCCGAGGAGTGGCATCCTGAATTTTGCCACGGGAGACTAACTAGATGAGTTGATCGGGAGTATAACATGATAATACAGCAATAAGTTCCGGATCTTTTCCAGGATTTTGGAATGTTCTACTTGAAATTACTGGCTCATCTTCTCCCTGCGAGGTAGAAGATTCATCAGAATCTTTCCTCGGAAGTCCTTCTCTAGATGCCTGGAGCATATCTATGAAGGTTTGTTGTGGATCTTCTTCAATCTCAAACAGAGGGTTGTGCATAACATTGTTACCAAGTTCCTCCATGTCATCATACACAGTGTTAACATACATTCGGTTCATCATGAAACACAAATCCTAAACGATTTTATATTTCACTTGAGAAGTTAACAGTGTATTATGAGTGTTGGTTTCTAACAAATTAAGTTCAAACTCTTAACGACCCTGGACTTTTCTTTCAAAACTTGTTCCACCAAAGTTTAGTTAGGTGTCTTTGATTTTGAAAGAATTCTCTCAGTGACGCTTATAGGTGGATGATTGGGAATGGACATGCTCAATTAATTCCTCACACAAACCCGGGGTTCCTACCGGGTGGTTTCAGGTACAACCTGCTCGGCGGCCAAGTGGGAATCCCTGGCTCGCGGAGACTCACGGAGGTTCCCAACAGAATGAGACTAGTCACACTTGAGTGGGAATCCTCAAGTGGAGAGCCAAATACTATGGGAGAGGTGACTAGAGATGTGATGCCGGCTCTTCCTTAACACCCCCGCGGAGAGTACCCCAAAAAACCCAGAAACTTAACAACCAACGGGCCAGAACATACAACGAATCAACAAAGCAGGCAGCAACAACATACATGAACGGCTAACAGGATAGCTATCAAAGTAGAGAGGACGGCCAGGGGATAGCGGTTGGCCGTCAAATAAAGGATGACGGCCAAGGGGCCCGCCGTCCAATGGAGTGGACGGCCTGTATGTTGGCCGTCCAGGAGAGAGGACGGCCAGGGTACTGGCCGTCTGGGGGCGTCGACGGCCAGGCAAGTGGCCATCCAAGGTGTTGGACGGCCAACTGCTTGGCCGTTTGGCAGCTTGAACAGCCTAGCAACAAGCCGTCCAGATCAAAATAAAATATATCAGGGCCTTACCTTCTTACCTTTGATCGCGATGCATACAGCGGGCTATAGATGTCCCACCGTGATCGCCAGAGGGCTGTAGGCGCCCGGAATGTCCCCCGCCGCTGCTGTAGGCTTCTGGCGAGGGCTTCTCCGTTCGTCTTAGCACTGCGGCAATTTGGAAGGCTTAGGAATTGAAGTATGTGATCGCCAGGAGCATTACCTTACGGTCCTTGTGCTCCACAGGATGGTGAGAGTGATCTCGTTCTGATGAAGCGGGAGACGACGGATTCCTCTTCTCTTCCACCGGCCGGCCAAAGGAGGAGAGCTCGGCAGTCTACACGCAGAAATGCGGTAAGGGTCCCTGAAAGGAAAAGACAAGACAAAAGAAGAAGATAACCCAATTAGAATTGTGATATGTAGAATCTATCCATGCAAATCTATAAATAAACTAAAATTGAAAGGGGACGCACCGGATGGGTGTTTGGGGAGAGAAGGTGACCATATGTTATGACCACCCACCTCCCGTTTTTGTTTGGAACCTCTGGAGGGTAAAAGGTGCTAGGTCATCCTAACATGCATGCATGCAGATGGGGGTGCTCGTGTGTGATAATAGTGAAAACTAAGGTGATGTGTTAAAAGAAAATGAGTAAAAAGGAGGAGATGATGTTACGGAGTGGATGGAGAGTGGGAATGCAATGAAATAGAAAAGAGAAAAATAAGGAGAGAGTTAAGAGAGCAAGCCCATTTGGAATGCGAAAGATCCCTCCGGCTTGTCGACTGCCAAGGCTTTCTCCCGCTTGAAGTTCTTCCGGAAGCTTTCCAACTCCTTGCCAACCCAACCCCCTCTCTAACCTCTTCTCTCAAGGGGACATAGAGGGTTTAAATAGGTGAAGGGAAAATAGGAGGAAATCGGGGTCTAAATCCCCGTAAATCATCAAAAAACCAATGGGAAGTGGTCAAGAGTCGGAGGTTGTGCGCGCGGCAGTCGCCGGAGTGGGGAGTGATCGGAGTAGTGGGGGTGAGGGTGGCAAGTGGAGGAGATCGTGGGAAGACAAGGTCAAGATGGAAGTTAGGGGAGTTGACGGCCAACCATCTTGTCTTCCAATCCTGTGGAAGGCCAGGTAGCTGGCCTTCCACGAAGAGGTGGAAGGTGGCCCGGTTGGCCTTCGAAGGGTGGTGGAAGGCGAGGGGTGGCCTTCGAAGGGTGGTGGAAGGCGGACAGGTTGGCCTTCGAAGGGTGGTGGAAGGCGAGGGGTGGCCTTCCAAGGGTGGTGGAAGGCGGACAAGTTGGCCTTCGAAGGGTGGTGGAAGGCGAGGGGTGGCCTTCGAAGGGTGGTGGAAGGCGGACATGTTGGCCTTCGAAGGGTGGTGGAAGGCAAGAGGTGGCCTTCCAAGGGTGGTGGAAGGCAAGGGGTAGCCTTCCACGAAAAGGTGGCTAAAGTCGAGATTTGTTAATGGGCCTGGTTATTAGTGGGCTGAAGGATGAGATGGCTAAGATGGTGGGTTTGGTAGTGATGGGCTAATGTTGGATGGGGTTCATGACCAAAAGGGGGGGGGTCCAAAATCGGTGTCCACAAACCCATTTACAGTCATCTGAACCAAATCACCCAGTTCACCCTTCTGTTTATCAAGCTCCTACTTGGGCCATGGAAGGCCTCCATATTTCTACCCCTCAGCCCACTGGTCATCAACTGTCTAGTTCGCGGCATCCTGTCAGACCGCAAACCCCAGTGTATCAGAATGCCATCGGGCAAGGTGGAAACAATGCTAGTCCACAACCTTACTGATAAATTGATAATTTTGATCATTTAAGAGCAATCACACGCATCATACTCACTATTTTATCTGAAAAATAGAATGAAATGATAGATAATTTCATAGCAATTCCAACGGTACAAATTTCGTCAAATTCCGACTTAAAAACATCGTCATTTCATGTGAATAATAGAGTATAGCGCATTTGCGATTTTTCGACAAAACCGAGATGAAAAATAAATAAATATAATAATTTTTATTATCATATGCTAATTTAAATTTATTTTATGTGAACAAAACATGAAGGAAGTTGTGGTGCAATGGTTAAGTCTTTGCAGACTTATGGGAGATCTAGAGTTCAAATCTCAGCATAATTGCCCACTTTTTTTTTTGGAAAAATAATAGGAACAGGGACACAATGGTCATTTATGTCTCAGAGAAGGGTTGCCCTAATCCTTACCCAAGGAGGCCAAGAAGAGCAGCCGCCACCTCCATTTCCCTCTTTTCCTCTTTTTGAAAAGACCCTTTGTTTTTAAAAGCCCTCTTCTTTCTTTTCTTGGGGGCTTGCTTAATTTTTCTCTCTCCCCCTAGCTCTCTCTCTCTCTCTCTTTTTTTTTTTGCTCTCTCTGCCGCAGCTCCTCTCTCTCCCACTTTTTCTCTCTTTCTCTCTCCCCTGTCAGATTCTCTCACTCTTTCTCCCTGCTTTTCTCTCTCTCTCACTTTTTCTCCCTCTCACCACCCCTATCTCTCTCTGTCTTTATCCGTCTCTCTCTCTCAGCGGAACGTGGCAAAAGCATCGTTGCCGCCACGGGTCAGCGTTGAGCCCTGCCACACCAGCCTCGTCGGGCCCGCCATCGCTATCGCCGCCACGCGTCACTCTGCCTGTGTTCGCGGGCCCTTGCATCGTCGCCCGTGCCGCCAACCTCGGGTTCCTCATGCCCACGCGTCGCCCGGAGCATCCTACCGTCGCCAGCCACTGCACACGTGGAAGTAGGAGCGGTTTCGCCCCACTCGGCCTCATCGCTCGAGCCCCTTCCCGCCCAGCGTCGTCGGCCACGTCGTCCCCGACTTCGCCTATCACACCTCCTCGCCTGCCGTGCCGCATGCCCTACTGCGACGTACAGCCGCCCAGTGCAATGCGCCGCCTTGCTGCACCCGCTTGTGAAGCCACCAACGCTTGAACCGCTCGTGTGCGTCTCCGCTCGGTCTGCTGTGCCCGGTTTCTCCTAGCCGCCCCTGCCAGCCGAATGGACCACTATGCCCATCGCTCCATTGTTACCAGTAGAACCCTTGTTTGCTGTACTTTTTTTGTTATTAAATAGTTATTTGCTTGGGTTTAGTTATTTTAAAGTTAAAAATTTTGTAATGTTATTTCTTGTTCGAGATTATTAATGGCATTTTGTTAAAGTTACTAAGAGTAAAAAGAAAGAGATGTGTTTTAACTTAGATTTTCCATATGTGGTTGTAGTTATTTATCTTTTTAGAATTATTTCACATAATTAGTTTTTTTTTGTTTCCTTAGATATTTTTGTTCACTGGTTTGCTGTTTAAATAGGTAATTAATTAGTTCATTCAAATTCTCACTTGTTTTAGATAATCAAAATCCAAAGTTTTCGAAGGTTAAATTTAATTCCCTGTGGATTCTACTCATACTCACCATCACTACTTGCTAAAATTCAATTAAATGAGCCGAATAAAAGATGATTGTTAGCTTGGGTTTTTAACGACACATTCTAAAGCGATCAATTTTTGGCGTCGTTGCCGGAGATTTAAATTTTTAATTTTGATTATTTTGGATTTAGTGTAATTATTCTTTAGCTAAACTTCTTTTTCTTATTTTTGTAGGTATATTGAAAAAAAGATAAAAATGGAATGAGAAATCATTGGTAAGTATGTTCCAACTTTCTATTTTTCACTTTCCTTATTTTAGTTAGTTTCTTAGTTGTTAATTTAGATAGGTTGCTGATCGTTTTGAATTGTGCGTCGTTAAACACATGAAAACGTTCAATCTAAATTTATCCGGCTCACACAAATCAGATTTTAAAAATTAACAGTGGTGAGTCCGAGTCGATCCACAAGGTGTTATAATTTTAACTTTGAATACTTTAGACTTTAGTTAATCTAAAAATAAGTGAAAATTTAAATAAACTATTTACTTAATTAAACCAAAACACAATTAACTAATGTAACCTAAAAACATAATTGCTTGAATTAAACAAATTCTTTTTTTTTTTCTTTTCTTTTCTTTTTCAGAAATCAAACGCAAACACAATTAAAAAAAATAATAAACACAACTAAAATTTGTGACAAAGACATTGAAATTTAACTACGTGCAAAACACGAATTAATTAAAAATTATGAAACAAACTACAAAGTTTAATTGTTTAATGAACTTAAACTAAATAATCAAAATATTAATTAACAACTAACTATCCCTAAACAATTAAATTAATTCTAAACTAGTGGGGGAAGGGAAAGAAAATAGATTAAAATAAGAATATATGGGCTGCTGGCGCAATGGATCAGGCTGCTGGGAGATCTGGCGCAGTGGACCGGCAACTGGAAGCTTTGGCGCAGGGGACCAGCGCTGGAACCGCTTGCCGCTGTTGCCGGCTACGTGGCTGCTGCAGCGTTGGAGGAAGGTTGGAGCTGCTGGAGGGATGCTTTGAAGCTGCTGCCTGGAAGGATGAGAAGATGCTGGACAGGAAGGCTGCTGTTGCTGCTGGCAGGCTGGTTGGCGTGGAGGAGCTTGCTGCTGCGTGGAAGAGAAGTTGTTGGCACGTGGAGGCTTCACCACATGCAGGCTGTGCACTGGAAGAAGCAGGTGCAGCTGCTGCTGGGTGTGCGTGGGGAAGGGCTTCACCGCATCCGTGAAGCTGCTGGCCGGCAGCTGGTGGATGTCCGTAGGATGCTTGCAGGTGCGATGTTGCCACTGGCTCGCATGGTGGGCATGCATGCATGCACTCGGCTTGCTGGAGCTGGACGTGGGGAGCTTGGACGTGCAGGTGCTGGTTTCCACCGGCTGCTGGTCGGCGGCGAAGAGAGACGGCAGGAACGAGAGAGAGAGAGAGCTATGGAGGGAGAGAAAGAGAAGAGAGAGGGCGTGTGGGATACCGAGAGAGAGAGATGCTGAGAAACTGGAGAGGGAGAAGGAGAGAGGCGTGGGAAACAGAGAGGAACCAAGAGAGGAAGACTGCGGGAGAGGTGAGAGTGCAGGGAGAGAAGAGGAGAGGGCTGCGGAGAGTGGAGGAAAGAGGGAGAGTCCGAGAGAGAGAGGAGGCACAGAGGGGGAGAAAGAGAAACCGTGGGAGAGAGCCTAAACGTGGGAGAGAGAGAGTGCGACAGAACGAGAGTTCGGAAAGAGGTTGGGGGAGAGATTAATATAGAGAGGAAGATAGGCGTGGGAAGGAAACTGGAGAAGAAGTCGGACTGGGGTTGGAAAATTGGAGAGAAAAAGGAAACTGGAAAAGAAAGAGGATTCAACTTTCTAAAACGAGAGAGAGAGAGGATTTTTAAAATAAAGGAAGGAATGTGTTTAGGAAATTGGAGAGACGGAAGGAAATAGTGGGTTTTTGGGAAACTCCAGCGAAGGAAGGAATCAAATTGCATTTTTACCCCTGTTTTAGTTGAAATCCGCACACTAGACCTCCCCCAAATTTCCGGAAACTCCACCAGCTGCACTGCGTCATCAGCATGTCCTGTTCACATAAAATGAATATAAATTAGCGCATTATCATAAAAATATCATCATATTTATTCATTTCGTCTCGGTTTTGTCGAGAAACCGCAAATGCGCTATACTCCTTTGATCACATGAAATGACGATGTTTTTAAGTCAGAATTTGATGAAATTGGTACCGTTGGACTTGTTACACAATTATCTATCATTTCATGCTATTTTGTAAATAAAAACATGAGTATGATGCATATGATTGCCTTTAAATGATCAATTTAACACTTTATCACACCCCCCAACTTACTCATTGCTAGTCCCTTAGCAATGCAAATAAGGAAAAGTTAGGACACACAATGAATTATCATGCTTCATTTGTAGTATCTTTCACAATCAATTTAAGTGGTAGCCGATTGGTTAAGCTAAAAGTTTTCATATCCCACAATATTTTGATTCAGACAGGTGATTGTGCATGAAATTTGACACACTTAGAACTCGTTTCCGACCTTTCTGGTATATATTCTTGCCTTTACTACCCTTTAGATAAGACTTCCTGGGGAGGAGAAGAGAATAAAAGATTTCTCGATCAGTCAGTGAGGACCGTTTTTCAGTTCCCGTCCCAACTCAGCACTTTTCACGACTTGGTCATATTTTTGGTCCGATGGACTTTTTAGCGTGGCGTTTTTTTCATTTTATTGTACTTTTGCTTTTGAGAGTGCGTACTTTTTGCCACTCTCTTTGAATTGCCTGAGGGGAGGTGCGTACTTTTTGCCACCTACCTTCCTTTAGCTCTTTTAACGCCTTCTATTGCCTTTAATGTTTACAGCTGTCCATTTTAAATGACTGCCTCTTTTAGAGTGCTGAGTGGGACAGTCTCCTATTACGGATCCTACACATTCCTTTCGTTCAACCCAAAAGAAAAATTAGAATAAGTAGTCTTATCCTTGAGGTTAATTTCAGCAATTCTATACTTTTAAGATCTTCCATTTATTCTAAGTTGCCGTATGTGTGTGAAAATCATCCTGCCGTGGATTTTTGTAAAGTGAGATATTTAAATTTTAAAAGCTCTTTAACCAATGTGACTAACAGAAAAACTGATTTGTTTAAGATTTACTTAATGAAACATGATTTTCATGCAGTTTTCCTAGGATGTGAAAATAAGTTTTTGAAAAAATTTGACAATTTTTCAGAGAAAGATATCAGTTTTCTTCAAAAGATTTTCAATAAACGCATATCAAATTGATTGTCCCACCCCCCAACTTGATTGACAATGTCCTCAATGGCATAAAAGATATGAAAAACATGTCAGCCAGAAGAGAATTTGTGAAGGAGCGAAACAACCTGTAATGACAAGGATGCGACATACCCACGGCGATCGCTGCTCAGGGACCTAAAAGGAAAAGAAATACCAAAAACTGAAGTAAAATATTGGGTTGCCTCCCAACAAGCGCTAAGTTTATCGTCTTCAGACAGACGGAAGTTCAGTTAATGTGGATCACTCAGTTCTATGAATTCAGGTGGCTCATTTTGAAGATTTTCAATGAATGGTTTCAACCGTTGACCATTAACCGTAAAAGTGTTCCCACTCTTAGGATTCAGAATTTTAACGGCTCCATGATCGAAGGCTTTAACGACCACGAAGGGTCCATCCCATATGGATTTCAGTTTTCTAGGAAATAGGCGAAGCCTAGAATTAAATAGCCAAACTTTCTGATTTGGACAAAAGGATTTTCTGACAATATGTTTATCATGAAAAGCTTTAGTTTTGGCTTTATAGATCTTTGAATTTTCATAGGCCTCGTTGCGCAACTCTTCCAGCTCACTCAGTTGTAAGGTTCGGTGGGAACCAGCTTGGGCTAGGTCCAGATTGACTTGTTTGATGGCCCAATAAGCCCTATGTTCCAATTCCACTGGAAGGTGGCACGCTTTTCCAAAAATCAGGCGATAAGGAGACATGCCAATAGGAGTTTTGTAAGCGGTCCGATAGGCCCATAAAGCATCATCCAATCTTTCAGACCATTCTTTTCTATCGGGCCTAACGGACTTTTGCATAATATTCTTGATCTCCCGATTGGAAACTTCCACTTGGCCACTGGTTTGGGGGTGATAAGGGGTAGCTACTTTGTGATTAATCCTATATTTCTTAAGCAAAGCCCGAAATTGGTAATTCGTGAAATGCGTTCCCCCATCACTTATGATAGCTTTAGGCCACCCGAACCGAGAAAAGATATTCTTCTGAATGAATTTAATGACCACTTTATGATCATTGGTTCGGGTGGCTACTGCTTCAATCCATTTTGAGACATAATCCACCGCTACCAGAATATATGTATGTCCAAAAGAGGGTGGAAAAGGTCCCATAAAGTCAATTCCCCAGACATCAAAGACGTCAACCACCAAGATTGGGTTGAGTGGCATCATATCCCTTTTCGCCATATTTCCTACGGCCTGACATCGGAGGCAAGTTTTGCTAAATTCATGGGCATCTTTGAAAAGTGTGGGCCAGTAAAAACCACTTTGTAGGACTTTGGCTGCAGTTTTCTTTCTTGAGAAGTGGCCCCCACACGCCAGATTATGACAGAAATTGAGAACACTCTGTTCTTCTTCTTCAGGGACACATCGCCTAATGATTTGATCAGGACAAAATTTGAATAATTCAGGATCCTCCCAGAAATAAAATTTTTCCTGAGAAAAGAATTTGTCCTTTTCACTTTTAGTCCATCCTTCCAGAAGCTAATTAGTCACCTTGTAATTGACAATATGAGCATATCATGGTGCAGCAGTGTGAGAAATGGTCAGTAGATGCTCATCAGGAAAGGAATCAGTGATTGGTGTACTGTCAGAGATCGGAATTCAGGATAGGTGGTCAGCTACCACATTCTCGGAACCCTTCTTATCCCGAATTTCCAAATCAAATTCCTGGAGGAGTAAGATCCATCTAATAAGCCTAGGCTTTGCATCCTTCTTGGTCAACAAATATTTCAGAGCTGAGTGATCAGAATAGATTATGACTTTTACCCCTAAAAGATAAGATCTGAATTTTTCTAGGGCAAAAACCACAGCCAATAATTCCTTTTCTGTGGTGGTATAATTCATTTGAGCATCGTCAAGGGTGCGGCTTGCATAATATATCACCACGGGACATTTGTTGATTCTTTGTCCCAAAACTGCACCGATAGCATAATCAGAGGCATCACACATGATTTCGAAGGGTAAAGACCAATCTGGAGATTGAAGAATCGGGGCTTTGGTCAAAGATTCCTTCAGAGAATTAAATGCCTTGATGCAAGATTCATCCATTTGGAATGGGACATCCTTAGCTAAGAGAAGAGTTAGGGGCCGGGCAATTTGAGAAAAATTATGGATAATCCGGCGATAGAAACCGACATGGCCAAGGAATGAACGGATCTGTCTGACTGAGGTAGGAGGAGGAAGATTGGATATGAGATCGATCTTAGCTTTATCTACTTCTATCCCCCTTTCAGACACAATATGGCCTAGAACAATGCCCTCTCAAACCATGAAATGGCTCTTTTCCCAGCTAAGAATCAGATTGGTGTCTATGCATCGTGCTAGCACCTGTTTAAGATTTTCCAGGCAATTTTCAAAAGAGTCTCCGAAGATTGAGAAATCGTCCATGAAAACTTCGAGGAATTCTCCCACCATATCGGAGAAGATAGCCATCATGCACCGTTGAAATGTGGCTGGTGCGTTGCATAATCCGAATGGCATTCTCCTAAAAGCAAACGTGCCATAAGGGCACGTGAAGGTGGTCTTTTCTTGATCTTCTGGGTAAATATCCAGTTGATTATACCCGGAGTACCCATCTAAGAAGCAAAAGTACTTCTGGCCCGATAACTTTTCTAGAATCTGATCCATGAATGGGAGCGGAAAATGATCCTTCTTAGTCATTAGATTTAGCTTTCGGTAATCAATGTACACTCTCCATCCCGTGGTGAGCCTAGTGGGTACCTCTTCTCCATGATCATTCTTAATAACTGTTAATCCAGATTTCTTGGGTACCACTTGAGTTGGGCTGACCCATTTACTATCTGATATTGGGTAAATAATACCCGCATCTAGCCATTTCACAACTTCCTTCTTCACTACTTCTTTCATATTGGGGTTAAGCCGCCTTTGCATCTCCCGACTGGGCTTAGAATTCTCTTCCATATAGATGTGATGCATGCAAATGGACGGACTTATTCCTTTCAAATCGGCCACCGACCATCCAATAGCACCTTTGTGGTCTTTGAGGACCTCGGTTAATTGGGCCTCCTGCGGCGATGTGAGATTTGCCGCAATGATGACCGGGAGAGTTTGGTCCGGGCCCAAAAAGATATACTTGAGAGACTCAGGTAATGGTTTGAGTTCAAGCTCAGGAGGGTCCTCTAAAGATGGCAAAGCGGGCTCAGATTGTAAGGCTGGTAAAGGTTCAACCTTGGGCCAAGATGTTAATCGGCCAGGAGAGTCCTTTAGAGTGTTGGCTTCCTCTAAAAGGTCATATGTGGACATCTCATTTTCTTCAACCAGATTATCCAATATATCAATAGTGTGGCATTCCTTTTCATGATCTGGGTATTGGGATGCTTTGAAGACATTAATCTGGACCTTTTGACCCCCAAATGAAATGTCCATTATGCCAGTTTCACAGTTTATATTAGCTTTGGCAGTGGCTAAGAATGGACGACCTAAGATGATCGGGGTGTGAATAAGTTCCTCAGGTAATGCCATATCCAGAACAAGAAAATCCACGGGAAAATAACAATCATGAACTTTTACAATAACATCCTCAATTAATCCCCGTGGAGTTTTCACAGACCTATCAGCCAACTGCAAGATGATGGATGTGGGCTTTAATTCTCCAATATCAAATTTTTCATAAATGGCTGTTGGCAATAGATTCACACTAGCACCTAGATCCAATAAAGCTCTATCAAATGTAACTCCAGCTAAGTCACATGAAATTAGAGGCGCTCCAGGATCCTTTAACTTCTTGGGTAAATGATTCATCACAATTGCACTAACATCCTCAGAAAGCCGAACCTTTTCGGGTGCCATTCTAGATTCTCTTCGTAGAGTACATAATTCCTTGAGAAACTTAGCATAGGCTGGCACATGCTTGAGGGCATCGAGGAGTGGAATATTAATTTGGACTTGTTTGAACAAATCCAACAACTCCTCATTCTGGGCCAGTTTCTTCCTGGTATTGGGCTTAGCTAGCAAGGCATTAGGAAATGGCACCCTAGGTTTATAAGAACTTGGGCCTTCGTCAATCTTCCCTTTTCCTTTCAGATCCTCCTCCAACTTCTCCATGATGGGTTCAGTCTCACTATCACTTTCAATTTCCTGAGGCCCATCAGTGGAACCTTTGGCTAACTCTCCATATGCATGTGGTTTTTCTAAACTTCTCCCACTCCTAAGGGCTGAAATGGCTTTAGCATTCTCAAATTGCGGCCCTTTAGGCTGTGGTACCGGGCCAGGCTGAGGTAAAAGGCCCGATTGCTGTGGAAAACCCGGAGGTTGATTCCTTGGATTGGCAACGGGTTGACTAGGAAGTTGGCCTACTTCTCTTCTCATCGCGGCCTCAGCTAGTTGGCCCATTTGACTTTCCAACTTAGCAATGGATTGTTGCTGGGTCAAAATCAGTTGTTGGAGTTGAGTGAATTTATCATCAAAGTTGGGCTGAGGAGGTTGCTGGTAAGTGGGTGGAGGATGGTATTGGGTTGGCTGTCCAGATTGGAATGAATGATAGTGGGCCGGTTGACCCGATTGGAATGATTGATAAGGGGCCGGTTGGCCTAATGGATAGTGGGCCGGTTGAGAAAACTGGGCTTGGGATCCCCTAGCCTGAACATTTCCATAGAAATTAGATTGTTGTTGAAATGAATTATGTGGCTTTTGGGCTTGATGCATGGGAGGATTGGACATCGGTAATGGGGCTTGCTGATTCTTCCAAGAGAAATTAGGGTGATTTCTCCAGCCAGGATTGTAAGTATTTGAGAATGGATCATTATTGGGCCTGGAGAATCCTTGGGCAGCCTGAACTTGTCCTTGAATGAATGGTGGAAGTTGGGCCGCAGTTGGACATTCATTCACTTGATGGGTTGGACTTGCGCATAAGGCACAAATGTCATGATTGGCAGAAGATGGGCCTTCATATGGACTAGATTGTGTTGGGTAAGTAGGCTCTTGCTTGTTTAAGGCCAAGAGTTGGTCTAGTTTCTGGGCCAAAATGTCTACCTTATCCAATTTCTGATTAATCAGATTTATGTCCATTCTAGATTCGGGCTATCCGCGGGCCTTAAGTTCATACATTCCAGTCCGTTTAGATGGCCCAACAGACCTTTCATAAGATGATAATGAGGCATGATTGATGGAATTTTCACTTAACATCTCAAACAGATCATAGGCCTCATCTTCATTTTTCATCATAAATGCCCCTCCACATGAGGCATCCACCATCTGTCTGAACTGTTCAGACAATCCTTCATAGAATGCTTGGACAATTTGCCATTTTGAAAGCCCATGGTGAGGGCATTTTCTAAGCAATTCTTTCAGTCTTTCCCAAGATTCATGGATCAATTCCCCGGGAGTTTGGGTAAAACTCGTGATGGCCCGTCTCATGGTATTGGTCCGCCCGATGGGATAGAACTTCTTGAGAAATTCTTTCTACATTTCTTCCCATGTCCTAATGGGCCTTCCTATGGTTCCCAACCAATATTTAGCCTTGTCCTTTAATGAAAAGGGAAATAAGGTCAATTTAAGGCCATCATCGGTGAAATTCTGGATTTTCACCGTGGAACAAATTTCTAGAAATTCATCCAGATGCTTATAAGGATCTTCATTAGTATTCCCATAAAAGGATGGGAGCATCTGAATGGTGCTAGATTTGATTTCATATTGATTGGCTGGATTCTGAGGAAGATGAATACAAGATGAAGGTTGATATCGATTTGGAATGAAATAGTCCTTCATTTGCTTTGGTGGGTCCTGATTATCAGCCATTGGATCTTGTGGTGGATTTCTTTGATGTAGGATTCTTTCTATTTCAGCAAGTGGTCCTAGAAGGTTAGGGTTTTGAGATCTCCTACCTTGCATGCACTAGGACTGATGGAGAGAAGATTTTGTTTTCTATTTCTTGTTTTTTTTTTTTTTTAAATGCAAACAATTTTGACAAACAAATTATCCTAACGATCTAATGTTAACCTAGACTCTCTATGTGAATTTTCTTACAAGGTGAATGGAGTCCACCTCGAGTCACAACCACAATCAGTCAACGGCCAGGTAAGAGGTGGGGTAGTGGGAGGCTCCCCCTACTTTCGTAGGGACCTAATTAGAGAACCACTTTCCCGCTTAGACGTTTGCCGTTTTACCTCTAGCCTAGACACCGTTGCCAAAAATGGAGGCAACCTGAGATTTAAACCACTCACGGTGTAAACCCTAGATTCTCTTTCGACTTGCTTTTAGTTAGATTAGGAAATGCCAATGCAAGGAAGGTGATTTGTGGGCTAAGGAAGGGTGATCAAATCCCTACCTTATGTGGTTAAAGTTGCTGCCCTTAAAGTCGTTTTGAATGCAATACAAGGCAACAAATCAATGCAAGGTGTGTTGATGCAATCATGAATGACTTGCTAAAAATTGAAACACGTACCTTTCCCCCGCAATCTTCAACAATTTATAGAAATAACTGTGAAAGGAAACTATCTCATGCTTTCCTAGGATGATGAATGCCTAGCATGGAAGGTTTCTAATCTTGGCAATGAAGGTTTTTAAATTTGGATGTTCCTCTTTTTGTTTCTTTTTTTTTAGTTAATGGAAACCTATCTAGACTAGAAACTACAAAAAAGGAAACTAACTAGAATAAGGAAATTAAAACATAGAAAGTTGGAACACACTGACCATGATTTCGCTTTCCTTCTCTTTTTTTGTATTTTTTTTTTCAATATACCTGCAAAAATAAGAAAAATAAGGTTAGCTAAAGACTAATTACTCTAAATCCAAGATAATCAAAATTAAAAATCTAACTCCCCGGCAACGGCGCCAAAAATTACTCGTTTTGAATTGTGCGTCGTTAAACACATGAAAACGTTCAATCTAAATTTATCCGGCTCACTCAAATCAGATTTTAAAAATTAATAGTGGTGAGTCCGAGTAGATCCACAGGGAGTTATAATTTTAACTTTGAAAACTTTAGACTTTAGTTAATCTAAAAATAAGTGAAAATTTAAATAAACTATTTACTTAATTAAACCAAAACACAATTAACTAATGTAACCTAAAAACATAATTGCTTGAATTAAACAAATTCTTTTTTTCTTTTCTTTTCTTTTCTTTTTCAGAAATCAAACGCAAACACAATTAAAAAAAATAATAAACACAACTAAAATTTGTGACAAAGACATTGAAATTTAACTACGTGCAAAACACGAATTAATTAAAAATTATGAAACAAACTACAAAGTTTAATTGTTTAATGAACTTAAACTAAATAATCAAAATATTAATTAACAACTAACTATCCCTAAACAATTAAACTAATTCTAAACTAATGGGGGAAGGGAAAGAAAATAGATTAAAATAAGAATATATGGGCTACTGGCGCAATGGATCAGGCTGCTGGGAGATCTGGCGCAGTGGACCGGCAACTGGAAGCTTTGGCGCAGGGGACCAGCGCTGGAACCGCTTGCTGCTGTTGCCGGCTACGTGGCTGCTGCAGCGTTGGAGGAAGGTTGGAGCTGCTGGAGGGATGCTTGGAAGCTGCTGCCTGGAAGGATGAGAAGATGCTGGACAGGAAGGCTGCTGTTGCTGCTGGCAGGCTGGTTGGCGTGGAGGAGCTTGCTGCTGCGTGGAAGAGAAGTTGTTGGCACGTGGAGGCTTCACCGCATGCAGGCTGTACGCTGGAAGAAGCAGGTGCAGCTGCTGCTGGGTGTGCTGGGTGTGCATGGGGAAGGGCTTCACCGCATCCGTGAAGCTGCTGGCCGGCGGCTAGTGGATGTCCGTAGGATGCTTGCAGGTGCGATGTTGCCGCTGGCTCGCATGGTGGGCTTGCATGCATGCACTCGGCTTGCTAGAGCTGCATGTGGGGAGCTTGGACGTGCAGGTGCTGGTTTCCACCGGCTGCTGGTCGGCGGCGAAGAGAGACGGTAGGAACGAGAGAGAGAGAGAGAGCTATGGAGGGAGAGAAAGAGAAGAGAGTGGGCGTGTGGGATACCGAGAGAAAGAGATGCTGAGAAACTGGAGAGGGAGAAGGAGAGAGGCGTGGGAAACAGAGAGGAACCAAGAGAGGAAGACTGCGGGAGAGGTGAGAGTGCAGGGAGAGAAGAGGAGAGGGCTGCGGAGAGTGGAGGAAAGAGGGAGAGTCCGAGAGAGAGAGGAGGCACAGAGGGGGAGAAAGAGAAACCGTGGGAGAGAGCCTAAACGTGGGAGAGAGAGAGTGCGACAGAACGAGAGTTCGGAAAGAGGTTGGGGGAGAGATTAATATAGAGAGGAAGATAGGCGTGGGAAGGAAACTGGAGAAGAAGTCGGACTGGGGTTAGAAAATTGGAGAGAAAAAGGAAACTGGAAAAGAAAGAGGATTCAACTTTCTAAAACAAGAGAGAGATAGGATTTTTAAAATAAAGGAAGGGATGTGTTTAGGAAATTGGAGAGACGGAAGGAAATAGTGGGTTTTTGGGAAACTCCAGCGAAGGAAGGAATCAAATTGCATTTTTACTCCTGTTTTAGTTGAAATCCGCACACTAGACCTCCCCCAAATTTCCGGAAACTCCACCAGCTGCACTGCGTCATCGGCATGTCCTGTTCACATAAAATAAATATAAATTAGCGCATTATCATAAAAATATCATAATATTTATTCATTTCATCTCGGTTTTGTCGAGAAACCGCAAATGCTCTATACTCCTTTGATCACATGAAATGACGATGTTTTTAAGTCAGAATTTGATGAAATTGGTACCGTTGGACTTGTTACACAATTATCTATCATTTCATGCTATTTTGCAAATAAAAACATGAGTATGATGCATATGATTGCCTTTAAATGATCAATTTAACACTTTATCAGTTGCCATTAACTAAAAAAGGGAAAGAAAAAGAAGCAAATTCAAATTTAAAAATCTCCGTTTCAAGATTAAAAACCTACCACGCTAGGCATTCATCATTTTTGGAAAGCATGCATTAGTTTCTATTCTTAGTCAATTCCATATTTTGTTGAAGATTGGGAGGGAGAGGTACGTATTTCAATTATAAACAAGTCATTCATGATTGCATCAACACACCTTGCCTTGATTTGATGATTGCCTTGCATTGCATTCAAAAATACTTTAAGGGCAATAACTTTAACCACAAAAGGTAGGGATTTGATCACCCTTCCTTAGCCCACAAATCACCTTCCTTGCATTGGTATTTCCTAATCTAATTAAAAGTAAGTCGAAAGATAATCTAGAGTTTACACTGTGAGTGGTTAAAAAGGCAAAAGCCTAAGCGGAAAAGTGGTTCCTTAATTAGGTCCCTACAAAAGTAGGGGGAGCCTCCCACTACCCCACCTCTTACCTGGCCGTTGATTGATTGTGGTTGTGATTTTAGGTGGATCCCAGTCACTTTGTGAGAAAATTCACATAGAAGTCTAGGTCAACTTTAAATCATTCGGTTACGATTGTCAAATTGTTTGCATATATATATGTATATAAAAAGGCAAAATAAAATTCAAATCATTTTTCTCTCTCGCTTCGTCCTAGTGTATGCAAGGTAGGAGATCTCAAAACCCTAACCTTCCAGGACCTTTTGCTGAAATCGAAAGAATTCTGCATCAAGGAAATCCACCACACGATCAAATGGCCGATAATCATGACCCACCGAAGCAAATGAAGGATTATTTCATCCCAAATCAATACCAACCTTCATCTTGCATTCACCTTACTCAAAATTCAGCCAATCAATATGAGATTAAATCAAGTACCATTCAAATGTTCCCATCCTTTTATGGGAATACGAATGAAGATCCTTATAAGCATCTAGATGAATTTCTAGAAATCTGTTCCATGGTGAAGATCCCGAATGTCACCGATGATGCCCTTAAATTAACTTTATTCCCATTTTCATTGAAGGATAAGGCCAAATATTAGCTGGGGACTATAGGTAGGCCCATTAGGACATGGGAAGAAATGCAAAAAGCATTTCTAAAGAAGTTCTATCCTATAGGGCGGACCAATACCATGAGAAAGGCTATCACGGGTTTTACCCAAACTCCCGGATAATTAATTCATGAATCTTGGGAAAGATTGAAAGAATTGTTTAGGAAATGCCCTCATCATGGGCTACCAAAGTGGCACACATTCTATGAAGGATTGTCTGAATAGTTCAGAAAAACGGTGGATGCCTCATGTGGAGGGGCATTTATGATGAAAAATGAAGATGAGGCTTATGATCTATTTGAGATATTAAGTGAAAATTCCATCAACCATGCCTCATTATCATCTTTTGAGAGGTCTGTTGGGCCATCTAAATGGACTGGAATGTATGAACTTAAGGCTCGTGGAGAGCCCGAATCCAGAATGGACATCAATCTGATCAATCAGAAATTAAATAAGGTAGACATCTTGGCTCAAAAGTTAGACCAATTCTTAGCCTTAAACAAGCAAGAACCTACCTACCCAACACCATCTAGTCCATATGAAGGCTCATCTTTCATCTCTTATGACATTTGTGCTTTGTGCGCAAGTCTGGCCCATCAAGTGAATGAATGCCCAACTGCGGCCCGATTACCACCATTCATTCAAGAACAAGTTCAAGCTGCCCAGGGATCCTCCAGGCCCAATAATGATCCATTCTCTAATACTTACAATCCAGACTCGAGAAATCACCATAATTTTGCATGGAAGAACCAGCAAGCTCCTTTACAAATGTCTAACCCTTCCACGCATCAAGCCCAAAAGTCACAAAATTCATTTCAACATAAGTCCAATTTCTATGGACATGTACAGGCTAGGGGACCACAGGGCCACTTCTCTCAACCAGCCCATCATCAATCGATCCAATCAGGGGAAACCCAATACCATCCTCCACCTACTTATCAACCACCTCCTCAGCCCAACTTTGATGATAAATTCACACAACTCCAACAACTTATCTTGACACAACAACAGTGTATTTCCAAGTTGGAGAGTCAAATGGGCCAATTAGCTAAGGCTACTATGAGAAGAGAAATGGGCCAACTTCCTAGTCAACCCATTGCCAATCCAAGGAATCAGCCTCTGGGTTTTTCACCGCAATCGTACCTTTTACCTCAATCTGGCCCATTACCACAACCTAAAGGACCACAATTTGAAAATGCTAAAGCCATTTCAGCCCTTAAGAGTGGGAAAAGTTTAGAGAACCCACAGACAAATGGGGAGTTGGCCGAAAGTTCCACTAATGAACCTCAGGAAGTTGAAACTGAAAATGAGGCTGAACCCAACATGGAGAAGTTAGTGGGGGGATTCGAAAGGAAATGGGAAGATAGATGAAGGCCCAATTTCATATCAACCTAGGGTGCCTTTTCTTAGCACCTTATTAGCTAAGCCCAATGCCCAAAGGAAACTGGCCCAGAATGAGGAGTTGCTGGAATTATTCAAACAAGTTCAGATTAATATTCCACTCCTTGATGCCATCAAGCATGTGCCAGCTTATGCTAAGTTCCTTAAGGAATTATGCACACTATGAAGAGAATCTAGAATGGCACCCGAAAAGGTTAGGCTATCGGGGGATGTGAGTGCTAATGTAATGAACCATCTTCCCAAGAAATTGAAAGATCCTGGGGCACCTTTGATCTTATGTGACTTAGGTGGAGTCACATTTGATAGAGTTTTATTGGACCTAGGTGCCAGTGTGAACTTCTTGCCAACAGCCATTTATGTGAAATTTGATATTGGAGAATTAAAGCCAACATCCATCATCTTACAGTTGGCTAATAGGTCTGTGAAGACTCCACGGGAATTAATTGAGGATGTTATCGTAAAAGTCCATGATTGTTATTTTCCCGTGGATTTTCTTATTCTGGATATGGCATCGCCAGAAGAACTCATTCACACCCAAATCCTTTTAAGACGTCCATTCTTAGCCACTGCCAAAACTAATATAAATTGTGAAACTGGCATGATGGACATATCCTTTAGGGGTCAAAAAGTCAAGATTAATGTCTTCCAAGCATCATAATATCCGGATCATGAAGAAGAATGCCATACTATAGATATTTTGGATAATTTGGTTGAAGAAAACGCCATGTTCACGCATGATCTTTTAGAGGAAGCCAATGCTTTAAAAGATGCTCCCAGCCCATTAACATTTTGTCCAAGGGTTGAACCTTTACCAGCCTTGCAGTCTAAGCCTACTTTGCCATCCTTAGAGGACCCTCCTGAGCTTGAACTCAAGCTATTACCTGAGTCTCTCAAGTATATCTTCTTGGGTCTGGACCAAACTCTCTTGGTCATCATTGCGGCAAATCTCACATCGTCGTAGGAAGCCCAATTAACTAAGGTCCTCAAAGACCACAAGGGTGCCATTGGATGGTTGGTGACCGATTTAAAGGGAATTAGTCCGTCCATTTGCATGCATCACATCTATATGGAAGACAATTCCAAATCGAGTCGGGAGATGCAGAGGCGGCTTAACCCGAATATGAAAGAGGTGGTTAAGAAAGAGGTAGTGAAATGGCTGGATGTGGATATCATTTATCCCATATCGGATAGCAAATGGGTCAGCCCAACCCAAGTGGTACCAAAGAAGTCCGGATTGACAGTTATCAAGAATGATCAGGGGGAAGAAGTGCCTACTAGGCCCACCACGGGATGGAGAGTGTGCATTGATTACAGAAAGCTTAATCTCATGACTAAGAAGGTTCACTTCCCACTCCCGTTTATGGATCAAATTCTGGAAAAATTATTGGGCCAGAAGTAGTTTTGCTTCTTAGATGGATACTCCGAATATAATTAAGTGACTATTTATCCGGAAGATCAAGAAAAGACCACTTTTACATGCCCTTATGGCATGTTTGCTTTCTGGAGAATGCCATTTGGATTATGCAATGCACCAGCTACATTTCAACGGTGCATGATGGTTATATTCTCTGATATGATAGGAGAATTCATCGAAGTTTTCATAGATGATTTTTCGATATTCAGGGATTCTTTTGAAAATTGCCTAAAAAATCTAAAACAAGTGCTAACTAGATGCATAGAAACCAACCTGATACTTTGCTGGGAGAAGAGCCATTTTATAGTTCGAGAGAGCATTGTTCTAGGCCACATTATATCTGAGAGGGGGATAAAGGTAGATAAAGATAAGATCGATCTTATATCTAATCTTCTTCCACCCACCTCGGTCAAACAAATCCGCTCATTTCTTGGCCATACCGGTTTCTATCGCCGGTTTATTCAAAATTTCTCTCAAATTGCCCAGCCTCTAACTCTTCTCCTAGCTAAGGATGTCCCATTCCAACTGGATGAATTTTGCATCAAGGCATTTAATTCTCTTCAGGAATCTTTGACCAAAGCTTCGATTCTTCAATCCCCTAATTGGTCTTTGCCCTTCGAAATCATGTGTGATGCCTCTGACTATACTATTGGTGCGATATTGGAACAAAGAATCAACAAGTGTCATGTGGTGATCTATTATGCAAGTCGCACCCTTGCAGATGCTCAAATGAATTATACCACTACGGAAAAAGAATTATTGGCTGTGGTTTTTGCCTTAGAGAAATTCAGATCTTATCTTTTAGGAGCAAAAGTCATAATCTATTCTGATCACTCAGCTCTGAAATACCTTTTGACCAAGATGGATGCTAAGCCTAGACTTATCAGATGGATCTTACTCCTACAAGAATTTGATTTAGAAATTCGGGATAAAAAGGGTTCTGAGAATGTGGTAGCTGATCATCTATCCCGAATTATGATTTCAGAGAGTGAACCAATGACGGATTCGTTCCCTGATGAGCATTTGTTGGCCATTCCTCACACCGTTTCACCTTGGTATGCTCATTTTGTCAATTACAAGGTAACCAATCGGATTCCGAACGGATGGACTAAAAATGAGAAATACCGATTCTTCTCCTAGTAGAAGTATTATTTATGGGAAGATCACGAACTTTTCAAACTCTTCCCCGATCAAATCATTCGAAGATGTGTTCCTGAAGAAGAACAACAGAGTGTTCTGAACTTCTGCCATAATCTTTCTTGTGGAGGCCATTTCTCAGGGAAGAAAATTGTAGCCAAGGTCTTGCAAAGTGGTTTTTACTGGCCCTCACTCTTTAAGGATGCCCATGAATTCAGCAAAACTTGTTTGAGATGCTAGGCTGTAGGAAATATGGCAAAAAGGAATATGATGCCACTCAACCCAATCTTGATGGTTCAAGCCTTTGATGTTTAGGGGATAGACTTTATGGGACCTTTTCCACCTTCTTTTCGACATGCATATATGTTGGTAGCGGTAGATTATGTCTTTAAGTGGGTTGAAGTAGTAGCCACCCGAACCAATGATCATAAAGTGGTCATTAAATTCATCCAGAAAAACATATTTTCTCGGTTCGGGTGGCCCAAAACGATCATAAGAAATATGAGATTAATCACAAATTAGCTACCCCGTATCATCCCTAAACCAGTGGCCAAGTGTAGGTTTCCAAAAGGGAAATAAAAATCATCTTACAAAAGTCTGTTAGGCCTGATAGGAAGGATTGGTCTAAAAGATTGGATGATGCTTTATGGGCCTATCGGACCGCTTATAAAACTCCTATTGGCATGTCTCCTTATCGCCTAGTTTTTGGAAAAACGTGCCACCTTCCGGTGGAATTGGAACATAGGGCATATTATGCTATTAAACAAGTAAATCTGGATCTAACCCAAGCAGGTTCCCGCTGAACCTTACAACTGGATGAGCTAGAAGAATTGAGTAATGAGGCCTATGAGAACTCCAAGATCCATAAAGCCAAAACGAAAGCCTTCCATGATAAACACATTGTGAGGAAATCTTTCCATCCAAATAAAAAAGTTTGGCTATTCAACTCTAGGCTTTGTTTATTCCCAGAAAAACTAAAATTCAGATGGGATGGACCATTCTTGGTCATTAAAGCCTTCGATCATGGAGCTGTTAAAATCTTGGATCCAAATAATGGGTACACATTCACTGTTAATGGTCAACGGCTGAAACCATTTATTGAAAACCTTCAAAATGAGCTACCGGAATCCATAGAGCTGAGTGATCCGCATTAACTGAACTTTCGTTTAGCTGAAGACGTTAAACATAGCGCTTGTCGGGAGGCAACCCAATATTTTAATTCAGCTTTTGTATTTATTTTCATTTTTAGGACTCTAAGCAACAGTCAGCTTTGGTAAGTCGCATTCTCTTCATCACAAGTTGTTTCTCTCCTTCACAATTCTCTTATGGCTAGCATGTTTTTCATATCTTTTATGCCATTGAGGACAATGTTAATCAAATTGGGGGGTGGGGGCAATCAGTATGATATGCATTTGTTTGAAAATCTTTTGAAGAAAACTGATATCTTTCACTGAAAAAAATGGTCAAAATTTTAAATTTTCTTCCAAAAAAATTTCCTTTCACATCGTACGGAAATTGCATGAAATCTTGTTTCATTAAGTAAATCTTAAATGAATCATTTTTTTGTTAGTCACATTGGTTAAAAAGCCTTCAAAGTTTATAATATCCTACTTCACAAGAATCCACGGCAGGATGATTTTCACACACACACGGCAACTTAGAATGAATGAAAGACCTTAAAAGTATTGAATTGTTGGAATTAGTCATAAGGATAGGATCACCTATTCTAATTTTTTTCTTTTAGGTTGAATGAAAGGAACGTTAGGACTCGTTATAGGGGACCGTCCCACTCAGCACTCTAAAGAGGCGGTCATTTAGAATAGACAGTCATAAACACTAAATGCTATAAAAGGTGTCAAAAGAGCTAAAGGAAGGCAGATGGCAAAAAGTACGCACCTCCCCTCAAGCAAACTAAAGAAAGTGGCAAAAAGTAAGCACTCTAAAAGGTAAATGCGCAAATAAATGAAAAAAGCCACGCTAAAAAGTCCTTTACACCAGAATTTATGACCAAGTCGTGAAAAATGCTGAGTCGGGGCGGGAGTTCAAAAACGGTCTTCGCTGATTGATCGGGAAATCTCTTTTCTCTTCTCTTCTCCAGGTAGTCTTATCTAGAGGGTTAGTAAAGGCAAGGATATAACGAAAAGGGCGGAAACAAGTTCTAAGCATGCCAATTTGCACGCACGATCACTTGTCGCGAATCAAAGTATTGTGGGAATAAGAAGTTTAGCTTAACCAATCGGCTACCACTTAAATTGTTGATGATAGATAACTACAAATGAAGCAAGATAATTCATTGTTTGTCCTATTTTTTCCCCTATTTGCATTACTAAGTGACTAGCAATTAGTAAGTTGGGGGGCGTGATAAGTTGATAATTTTGATCATTTAAGGGCAATCACAGGCATCATACTTACGATTTTATCTGAAAAATAGCATGAAATGATAGATAATTTCGTATCAATTCCAACGATACAAATTTCGTCAAATTCCGACTTAAAAACATCGTCATTTCATGTGAATAATGGAGTATAGCGCATTTGTCGTTTTTCGACAAAACTGAGATGAAAAATAAATAAATGTAATGATTTTTATGATAATATGCTAATTTAAATTTATTTTATGTGAACAGAACATGAAGGAAGTGGTGGTGCAATGGTTAAGTCGTTGCAGACTTACGGGAGGTCTAGAGTTCAAATCTTAGCAGAATTACCCACTTTTTTTTTTGGAAAAATAAAAGGAACAGGGGCATAATGGTCATTTACTTCTCAGAAAAGGGTTACTCTAATCCTTACCCAAGGAGGCCAAGAAGAGCAGCCGCCACCTCCATTTCCCTCCTTTCCTCTTTTTGAAAAGACCCTCCAATTTTAAAAATCCCTCTTCTTTCTTTTCTTGGGGGCTTGCTTAATTTTTCTCTCCCCCTAGCACTCTCTCTCTCTCCCTTTTTTTGCTCTCTCTACCGCAGCTCCTCTCCCTCTCACTTTTTCTCTCTTTCTCTCTCCCCTGTCAGATTCTCTCGCTCTCTCTCCCTGCTTTTCTCTCTCTCACTTTTTCCCCCTCTCACCGCCCCTATCTCTCTCTGCCTTTATCCCTCTCTCTCTCTGTGTGTCTCTCTCTCTCAGCCAAACGCGGCAAAAGCATCGCCGCCGCCACGCCAGCCTCGCCGGGCCCGCCATCGCTAGCGCCGCCACGCGTCACTCTGCTTGTGTTCGCGGGCTCTTGCATCGTCGCCCATGCCGCCAACCTCGGGTCTCGCACGCCCACATGTCGCCTGGAGCATCCTGCCGCCGCTAGTCGCTGCACACGCGGTAATAGGAGCAGTTTCGCCCTACTCGGCCTCGTAACTAGAGCCCCTTCCCGCCCAGCGCCGTCGGCCACGTCGTCCCCACCTTAGCTTGTCGCACCTCCTCACCTGCCGTGCCGCATGCCCCCTGTCGCACCTCCTTGCCTGCCGTGCCGCGTGCCCTGCTGCTTCGTACAGCCACCCGGCGCAACGCGCCGCCTTGCTGTGCCCACTTGTGAAGCCACCAGCGCTTGGACCCGCCGGTCCACTGTGCCTACCGCTCGTGTGCGTCTCCGCTCGGTCTACTGCACTTGCTTTCTCCTAGCCGCCCCTGCCAGCCGAATGGACCACTATGCCCATCGCTCCACTGTTACCAGTAGAACCCTTGTTTGTTGTACTTTTTTTGTTATTAAATAGTTATTTGCTTGGGTTTTGTTATTAAAATTATGTAATGTTATTTCTTGTTCGAGATTATTAATGGCATTTTGTTAAAGTTGCTAAGAGTAAAAAAAAAGAGATGTGTTTTAACTTAGATTTTCCATATATGGTTGTGGTTATTTTTTTTTTTTAGAAGTATTTCACATAATCAATTTTTTTTTGTTTCCTTAGATATTTTTGTTAATTGGTTTGCTATTTAAGAAGGTAATTAATTAGTTCATTCAAATTCTCACTTGTTTTAGATAATCAAAATCCAAAGTTTTCAAATGTTATAAATTTAATTCCCTGTGGATTCGACTCGGACTCACCATCACTACTTGCTAAAATTCAATTAAATGAGCCGAATAAAGGATGATTGTTAGCTTGGGTTTTAACGACACTTTCTAAAGCGATCACTTACTGTCCTCCCATCCCTACTTATTCCAAGAGGCAGTCTTTTCAACAACCCCACCTCCACCAGCAGATTATGCCACTCAACTTCTACTTAATAAAATTTCTCAGATGGACGATCGGTTCCAGAGTTTTCAGAATAAGATGGTAGTAAAACTGTTCCCGAACTCCTTGTTCCTGATTTGCTAGTCTTCCATCTCCTGCCTTCCGAAATGCCAGTCTATAGAAAGTACAAAAGCGCAGGCAATCCTTTCCTTCATATCAAGGAATTTCTGTATGAATCATCATTCTGGCAGCGTGATAAGAGAGCACTGGCTTTCTCTTCAGGAGGTCATTGGAAGGGTGAGCATTGGAGTGGTTTTTTTCTCTGGACCCGAGTGAGGTAGAGAACTTCGATGTTGTATCAATGAAGTTCCTGCACAGATACAAAGACAATGGCACCTACCCTGTCCATTACTGATTTGTTCAATGAAAAGATGAAGCCAGATGAAGACTTCATAATGTTCGCCGACAAATGGCGAGGAATGGCTGAGAAAATAAGAGATCACTTGTCTTAACAAGAACTAGTGAAGATGATGGTTGCCAAGGCCACTCCTCAGTATAAATTGGTATTGACACTAACTAATTTGACCACCATGGCAGATCTGTACGAGAGGGCGCGTTATGCTCAAAACGCATATTCCACTTTTGCCAGTGTTTTTGACCCCCATAGACGCAATAGACCTCCACCACGGAAGCCTGCAATGCCAAATTCTTCTAGCATGGGTCCCACTACTGAAGGCACACTCTCCCATGAACAAATTAGCATGGTAAACAACAATCAACCGTAGTTCATAAGAAACCAACAGCAACAACCACAGTATACAGGGCAGAGACTACCAAATCAGCAGGGTTTCAGGCTGCCTCAGCAACCATACCAACCAACCTACAATCAGCCTCGCAGCAGTATCAACAAATGTTCAATCAGTCACGTCAGCACCCGGCATATCACAATGTACCTCCACCGGGTGACTACAACCAACAGAGAAAACCTCCAGGCCCAAAGAGGGCATCTTATCCTCCACTCCCAGAATCCTTATTACACATATTCAACGCCCTTATGGCAGCCAATGCTTTGGTTTTGCCAAAGGAGAAAACAGTTTGGCTCCAGAATGCTGAAGCCTCCAAGAATGGTGTCTTCCATAGACAACCTGGGCATACAGTGGATGCATGTTTCCAATTTAGGAACTACATCCATAATCTGAATGAGCAAGGGGGTATTGACTTGGAGGAGATGAGAAAATAAATAGCCGCCCTGAAGGTGAAAAGACCACAACAACAACCGCAGCAACAACAACAACAGATGCAAAGAGCACCAGCGCCGGCAGCAGCACCACCAAATATGGGTATAGTGCAGAACCCGTTGCCAGAGCATCAAAACCAGATCGCCCCAATTCTTATTAATAGCCGGTCTGAGGCTAATAGGGGGCAACAATGGAAGGTAGAGAAATCATCCTCTGTTTACTCAATAGGCCATATCCTGAGTACCGCCGAGTAACCACCTCGCTGCATTCTACGCATACCCAAGCCAGAAACTATAACCATCACCCCCATACCAACACCCATCTACCATAAACCCATTCTACCGCCTACCTTCCTTAAACCCATTACCCTCTCTGCTACCATGTATCCACCAAATAACCCTCCGCACAATAATCACAAACCCCTCCTGCCATCCAAACCATTGCTCTGCATTCCCTTCCCAACATCACCTACACCAATCACCTATCCCAATACCATACAGCTTTCCAAACCACTCATCCGAGTTCCAACACCTCCACCAAATAACCCACCATCGTCTATATATAAACCCATTCCCCTCTCCAAACCCCTCATTAACTCGGCAGTACTCAAAATATCACCTTCCAATGATGATCAGCATGCGCTCCGGAGCGGGAGAATTTTCAACAAAGTCTTTCCTCAATCCACAGTTAGATACGGCCCACCACAGCCGCCAGAGGAAGTACAGAATGAGGAGAGTGCACCTGGCACTCCATATGATCTGTTGAAACACCTGGACAGAACATCGGCACGCATCTCAGTGCTCGAGTTGATCAAAAGATCTAAAACCCACCAAGAAGTTTTAACAGAGTACCTCAAAAGGGTTATGGTCAATGAGGACGTGCCAGTAGATAAGATAACTACACTACTAGTTCCACAGGAGGATCAACCCTCTATTTCATTCCATTCATCTGAGCTAGCACCACCAGCAGCCAAGAGCATGGCACTCAGCATTACAGTCAACATCAAAGGCTGTGGATGCATGTCTGGTTGATACAGGGGCTTCCATCAATGTGTTATCACCAATGACCTTAGAATTCTGCGGTGTACCCAGAGAGAAGTGGATGCCTTCTCCCATCTTTGTTCCTGCTTACAACAACTCTACCCGTTCCCCTCTGGGAATGGTCAATTTAAAAGTGGAATTAGGCCCCATTTGTCATGCCGAAGTCGAGTTCCACATCTTAGAGATCAACCCCACCAAATAACCCACCATCGTCCATATATGAACCCATTACCCTCTCTAAACCCCTCATTAACCCGACGGTACTCAAAATATCACCTTCCAATGATGATCAGCATGCGCTTCGGAGTGGGAGAATTTTCAACAAAGTCTTTCCTCAATCCACAGTTAGAGACGGCCCATCATAGCCGCCGGAAGAAGTACAGAACGAAGAGAGTGCATCTGGCACTCGATATGATATGTTGAAGCACTTGGACAGAACATCGGCACGCATCTCAGTACTTGAACTGATCAAGAGATCTAAAACTCACCAAGAAGCCTTAATGGAGTATCTCGAAAGGGTGATGGTCAATAAGGACGTGCCGGTAGAAAAGATAACTGCACTGCTAATTCCACAAGGGGATCAGCCCTCCGTTTCATTCCATACATCTGAGCTAGCACCACCAGCACCTAGGAGCATGGTACTAAGCATTACAGTCAACATCTGCAAGAAGGTTGTGGACGCATGTCTGGTTGATACAGGGGCTTCCATCAATATGTTATCACCAAAGACTTTAGAATTATGCGATGTACCCAGAGAGAAGTGGCTACCTTCTCACATATCTGTTACAGCTTACAACAACTCTGCCCGTTCCCTCTAGGAATGGTTCACTTGAAGGTAGAGTTAGGGCCCGCTTGTCATGCCAAGGTTTAGTTCCACATCTTGGAGATCGACCCCTCTTTGAAAGGCATCCGTGGGCGCCCTTACTTCAAATCCCTTGAGGCAATTCCATCTACAAATCATCAATGCCTCAAGTTTGCACACAAAGGATGGATCATTAAGGTGACGAGCATGCCAATTATTGTTGCTGCTCACTCCTTGAACATTAAGCCGGACCCTCCCCTTGGCCGACAACCCATTCTCTCAGTTTTACAGGTCCATTCTACTTTGGATGATCCTCTGAAAGCCAGTATACCTGTTCCTTGTCCAGTCGATGCCATTAAAAAGGGGAAGTGCATGAGTACCCCTGGTTGGGAAATTATGATGAAAGGTGGCTACAAACCGGGAAAAAGCCTGGGCACACAACTGCAGGGTAGAACCAAGCCTATCAAGGACAATAGAAGGATACCTGGTAATAGTTTGGGCTATAGGCCAGCAAGGATGAAATGACAGATTGTTCAGCAGCATGAAGACAAAGATGGTCAGAAAGTCTAGAAGACAATGACCACCCTGTGTAAAGAAAACCGAGATCCTTTAACTTGGACCCTATATACACACTTCATTAAGGGACCCGTGATTAATCATGACAATGATAACACGGTGGTAATCACTTCCCCCTTTGACCTGCATGACATTTATGGTAGGGATCTAGCCAGACACTGTTCTCAATTGCTAACATATCGATCTTTAGAGGCTTTGCGGCCATTGAAGAGGAGGAAGATTCAAGACCCGGAATGTGAGTGGTACCGTTGGTTCGGCACCTGGGACCTGTACAATGCACTAAATAGGCTATTCCTTGATCCCTCAGAACCAAAGTAGCCCCCATTGATTGATGAGTTTTTTGAAGGGCCTAGAACTATTTTTGACAAGAGAATTCTGCTAAATGAAGAGACAGACGAAGGGGAACCTGATGACCCTTATCGGCCTGGATTCACCACTGATCTTCTCTAGAGGGGAACCTATCCCCATCATGTTTTCACTCTGGATGACTTGTTTCATACTCTGCTCTTGACCCCAACTTGGTCGAGGGTCATCACTGAAGACATTCCTCGGACCCCGCCCATCATTATTACTTTGTCCCCCTGGGACCTAATTCTTTAAATTCCTCTTGACCTTGAGAGGATCTATGATCTAATCTAGGACATACTATTGTATGATCCCTCTAATCCTTTGGCCTTCATACCATTACCTTCATATCCTCCTCCTCTTCATATTCATTCTTGTTTCATGATTAATACTGAAAGTCATAAAAAAAAAAAACCAATTTGCCAACCTCTTCTTCACATATCTTCGTTGAGGAAACTTCATACTACTTGTCCGATTATACCCTATCATGTGAGTCACTCGGACAAGATTCCCTTCTAGATTTACTCTGCCCCTCCTCTCGGAAGGATTCACCTGTATTCTCTCATGTACCCTTCGATTTTTATCCTTATTTTTGCTCATTAGGTCAGGATAGTGAGTCTAGTTCTAGGCAGGTCAGTCAGGTAAGGAAGTCTAGGAAGTCTAAGGGTAGATGAATTCCGAATAGATACCTCCAAGATCTAGCCTTAAGATGCCTTTCTTGCTCTCAAATCCCTCAGGTTTTAAAGAATCCCATTCAGATGCCAGAAGAATGTGAAGTTGATGAGTTAGTCGATAATGGATATGGGGTGTATGAACTTCTACAAAAAAAAGACCCCATCATAGAAGATGAGGAAGATGATGAGGACGCAGCGGAGGCATACACCAGTGGAATGAAGAGATTTGATGAACCCTCAGCCACTGTAGAAGAGCCTACCAAAGAGATTAATTTAGGAACTGAAGACGAACCTAAGGTTGTCCTCGTCAGTAAATGTCTTTCTGAAGCAGATGAGGAGGCAGTTGTCCAAGTTCTTAGAGATTATAAGGTCACTTTCGCCTGGAGCTATGAAGATATGCCGGGATAAGATTCTTCCCTAGTGGAGCACCGATTAACATTGAAGGACGGAGCTAGCCCGGTTAAATAGAAATTAAGGCGATTCCACCCTCAAATGGTTTAGAAGATGAAGGAAGAGGTCAATAAATTGCATAAAGCCAAATTTATTAGATTTGTATTGACTTCCGAGATCTGAACTGGACATATCCCAAAGATGATTTTCCACTGCCTCACATTGATGTACTCATTGACAACATAGCGGGCTATGAAACACTGTTATTCATGGATGGGTTCTCAAGGTATAATCAGATTCGCTTGGAAGAAAAGGACCGGAAGAAGACGTCATTCACTACACCTTAGGGCACTTATTGTTATGTCGTTATGCAATTTAGACTGAAGAATGCTGGAGCCACTTATCAAAGGGCTATGATGGCCATATTTCATGACATGATGCATATTGATTTAGAAGTGTATGTGGATGACCTGATAGTGAAATCTAGGACCAAGGCTGAGCATGCTAAAGTATTGGCGAAAGTTTTGGAAAGGTCAAGAGAGTACCAATCGAAGATGAATCGGGGAAGCTGTTTGGTTTCATCGTGAGCAAATAGGGCTTTAAGATCAATCCCAACAAGGCTAAGGCTATTAGAGAGATGCCACCTCTCTGAAACTTGAAAGAATTAAGAGGATTAATCGGGAGGTTGCAGTTTATTCGCCGCTGTCTCTCAGCACTCACAAAGGTGTAAGCCGTTTTACGAGCTTACTAAACTGGGAGTCAAGTTTGATTGGGACGATAAGTGTCAGGAGGTCTTCGATGGGTTGAAGACATATCTAGCAAGTCCTCCTGTTTTGAGACCACTATTTCCGGACAAACCTCTAGTTCTTTATATCTCTGCCCTGGATGACGCTGTGAGGGTTTTCCTAGCACAAGAAGATGAAGAAGGAAAGAAGACGGCAGCCTATTATCTCTCCAAACTTATCAACCCCGCTGAACAGAGATATACGGTGATGGAGAAAACATGTGTTGTACTGGTATGGGTAGTTCAGAAGCTGAAGCACTATTTTCTAGCCCATGAAGTACATCTCATCGCTAAGATGAATCCCATCAAATTCTTTCTCGAGAAATCTATCCTTACAGATTGACTAGTACGTTGGCAGAGCTTTCTATCTCAATTTGATATCGTCTACATTTAGCAGAAAGCGATCAACGACTATGCCATCATAGAACATCTTGCTCATCACCCTCTTCCTCGTTTTGATCTAGTTTGATCGGAGTTTCTGGATGAGGAACTGATGTCCATAGATAGAATCAAAGACGATATGTGGACTCTGTATTTTGACGGAGCTCTGAATTCTCATGGTAAAGGTATCGGCATCGTTCTACTATCACCTGAAGGTGTCACCATTCCACAAGCCTTTCAGCTTGACTTTCCTGTCACCAACAATATTGTTGAATATGAGGCTCTTCTAGCTGGCCTCGACTCTGCTCATCTCCATAGTTCCACCAAAATCAGGATTGTAGGTGATAGTTAGCTAATCCTTCGCCAAGTACTTACCAAGTACCGAACTCTTGATCCTAAACTTAAGCCTTATCAGGAACTCACTTCTGCCTATATTAAGCTTTTCACCAAATTGATTTTTGTCCATGTTCTTCGAAATCATAACATCTTAGCCGATGCTCTAGCTTCTCTCGCATCATCCCTGAATTTTTCAATCGGCAAACAATCCGAATCGATCATCGTTCATAGGTGTCTTTCACCCGCCGTAAAAGACCCTTCATTCCTTAGGACTAAAGAGAAGTTGCTGAAGAAGGTCAGAGATGGAGATATTGTAGAGAAGTGAGAAATCATGCTATTAGAATGGCAAGAAGAGATAGTAGATGAAGAGAAACCATGGTATTTTGAGATTGCCAAATATTGTGAAGATCAATCGTACCCTGAAGAAGCTACAGTTGAGGAGAAAAGGACTATCAAGAGAGTTGCTCAGAGATACACCATAGTTGGAGGAGCACTTTATAAACGAGGTTTTAACGGTGTTCTTCTGAGATGTTTGGACGAAGATGAGCTTTGGAAGATTATGGAAGGAGCTCACGCAGGAGTTTGTGGTGGCCATGTTAATGGACAAATGTTATCAAAGAAGATCCTTCGACACAAATTCTATTGGCCAACCATGGAAGAAGATTGTGTTTGTCCGTAGGTGTGCTAAGTGTCAACTTCATGCCGACAAGATCCATTCCCCCGCATCTTCACTCCATCCTGTTGCCTCCCCATGGCCTTTCTCCATGTGGGCTTTCGACATCATTGGACCTCTCGGTGATCCCAATTCCGGCATGAAGCAGAAATCCTTTATTCTCACAACAACATAATACTTTACCAAGTGGGCAGAAGCCGAAGCTTACGCGAAAGTCAAAGCGTCAACAGTCTGCATGTTTATCATGAAGAACATCATCACAAGATTCAAAATTCTAAGCACTATCGTCACCGACAATGGACCACAGTTCAGATCACAGGAGTTGAAGGACCTCTGCAACAGGTATAAAATTACATTACATCATTCGTCTCCATATTATCTGCAAGGAAATGGCCAAGTAGAGGCAACTAACAAAACTTTGAAAAAAATCATCAAGAAAACGAGTAAATCCAATAAGTTCTCCGACTGGCCAGAGAAATTAATAGAGGCTCTATGGGCATACCGAACTTCAATCTGCACGCCCGCTGGGCAGACTCCATATTCCTTAACATTCAGAATAGAGGCGATAGTTCCATACGAAGTGCTCATCCCATCATTAAGAGTACAATTGAATAAGGAGTTTTCCATTTATGAACACCGCTCAGCACTCTTAGCTCAATTGGAACTTTTAGACAAGAAAAGATGGTCAGCCGCTAATCATGCACAAGTATATCATAACAGATTAACACATTTTTATCAAAAGAAAGTCATTGAACGAAAATTCAAAGTTGGTGAAATGGTTGCCAAAAGAATCTTCGTAAAAGCTAGTGGTTCGCGTTCTACGCTCCAGTAGGACCTTATGTTATTTCGCATGCTTTTCCTAGTAACCCCAATCGTTTAGTTAATGCAGAAGGGCAAGAGCTATCTCATCCCTAGAGTGGTCTCTATCTTAAGAAGTACTACCCTTAGGATAATGAGTCGATCAACATGGTGCAAGGACCAGTGGGGTCTGAAAATTTGAATACTCAAGCTCCCTTATTAATCTTTGATAATCTAATTCAAACGCATTATTGCACACAAACATGTTTGGTTCATGAGTAACAAGAGATGTGAAGCCTGAAGAATATTGAAAGCTTGACTAAGGGTGAAAAAGTACAACTCATTCTTTTTAAACATAACTTCTATTTTTACTCTCGGCCCACCATGTCGGAACGAGGTTTAAAATAGACTACTAAAAATACATGCCATCTTAGTAGGAGGCTAGGAGGCTATAATAAAAAAAAAAGGGGAGATCTACCCCACAAAAAGCAAAAAAAAGCAAAGGCAAAAAGCCAACAGAATCAAAAGGCCGCTCAACATTACAAACATCATATCAAAAGGCCACAAAATCGAATGAAAAGGGAGCGCAAGGTCGTTAAATACCCCATAAAAGTGAAAATGACCGAACCCCAATAGATAATAGGATAAAGGAGGGACATCTTTCTGAGTCTCCGACACCTTCTCACGGGCTTTCTAAATCAATTCTTCCCTTAATTCTAAAGAGGTATACTCCAAATTTGAGGAACGACCGAGGTTGACTAAGGGTCGGACCATCGAATGGGATCACAATTACGAACAAATTTCAAGCACAGTGAATTTGGATTAGGCTATTAAAGAATGATCTGCGAATTAAGTTAAAAATTGAATAACTCTTTTGATCCAAGTACCATGTTGGTCCTTAGGTTAGTCGAATATTTCAACAAAAAATAATAAAAAATAAATATTTCAAAAAACAAAAAAAAATTGAATATTTCAACAAAAAAAAATTGAATATTTCAAAATCAAAAAAATTTGAATATTGCAAAGCCCCAAAAAATCGAATATTGCAAAATCACAAAAAAAATTGAATATGGCAAAAGCCCCCAAAAAATTGTATATTCCTAAAGTTACAATTGCAAAACAAAAATATTAGCATTTGTTTGATTAAGTCATGAGTGTTGCATTCTTTTATTTTCAGTAAGCATTTGTATGCTTGTATGTTGTATTTTTACCGTTTATTTCCCTTTAATTATCTTTATTTGCCTTCATTAAATAAAGGCTTCGCTCCTTGACCCTTATACGAAGGATAGGATCATGTAGCTACTTACTTAACTGGGCAAGGGGCTAAGCCCGAACATATATTTAATTTGTTTGTTCAAGCCGCATGTAGGTGTGAAGAGAAAGTCAACAGAGAAAATACAAAAGCGACTAAAGTATGAAGAAACTCTTTTCATACATGTCAAAAGTGTTCATGTACAAGTCTAAGTCCATCTATAGGATTTCAAAATAAAAACAAGAGATAACGAAACAAAGGAAGATACATAAGCATAGCCATCAGGGCTGGCTCTCCCATGCACCCTCATCTAGTTGGCTTTGCACCTCATCCTGGATGTCAGGTCCCCGTGCTGGAGGTGGCGGCTGTCCCATGACACTTGGCCCTACCTGGCCAAAAGATACAACAATACTGGCGGTAAAAGCGCTCGTCTCGCCCCGATCTAGCGCCCGCTGTCGAGCATGCTGATAATGCACCTCAATGCTCTGGCGCTCGTACTCTGCCACTAAGAGTCGGCCCTGAAGACTCTCCATACGAGCCCGGTCTCGATCTCTCTTTTCATTCAGAACCTCCAACCGAACCTAGAGTCGTGAGAGCTCGCGAGGGAGATCGTCGCTGGAAAGCCAGGACAACTGCTCCTCCAACGCTCGGATAGGAGCGGCATCTACCTGTGCCTGGGCCGCCACCCCTCTAGCTTGTTCCAACTTTGCCTTAGCTTGATGGAGAGTTGCACAGAGAGCATCAATCAGTAGCAAGAAAGGCATTGCCAACCAAGTCAGAAATGAAGTTCGCCAAGTAAATGCAAAAAAAGGAAGAAGCCAAGAATGAAGAATTACCTAGGCAATGTGATCCTCCTCAACCTAGGTGGCCCGTCGGATGGCCTGAGCTAGTTGGCCTTGCAAGTTGGTCATGAGGACCTCGTGAGCAGCTGTGCCAGATGATAAAGCTCCAGCGGAAGCAAAAGTAGGAGCAGCCCGGGTGTAAACAGCTCACTTTACCAAGAGAATAACCATCAGTGGTTGAACGCTAAAATAATGTAATTAATAAAATGAATATGCATAATTCATACATACATACCAGATCAAAAAGCTCCTTCTGCACTTGCTCGAGCTAGGCCTCCGCATCATTAAGTCGAGCCCGGAGAGTGATGATGGTGGCGTCACGTGTATCCTGCATATCCATACAGGATTTTCATTCATTCACAAATCTAAACAAAGATAATTATTAAAATGAAAGAAGCATAAAAGCATACTTACATCAAGAGGACGGAGGAGCTGCAGTTGGTTGGCGTAATACGCCCGGTACTGCTGGAGGTAGGCCTCGCTACTCTCTGCGTTTGACTGTACCAGGACGCCCCTGCGGTGCTAGTCGTCATACTGGTCGGAATTTGACGCGCCAGTCAGTGCGGGCTTGCTTCCCCCGCATCATCCGTCCAATCCCCTTCGGGACCTCTTCATCCACCCACTCCTGGTGGAGACCCAAAGTGCTCATGACCAGCCGTAGGCGAAGCAGCTCGACTTCATTAAGGCAGTGGACCCACACCAGGCGTCCATACCGCCCTCTACCAGCCGTCACCCGGGGCTGACCTGCTTCTCCCACGCCCAGATACAGGCGCCATATCACCTACATACATATTGGGTAGATACATTCATAATAATAAATTGCATTTAATTTGTGAAAGATTGCATTTAATAAAAACAAGATCAAACAAGCAAGAAAATTGTATTTACCAGAAGTTTCGGATAATCAAGGAATTAACGATGGAGGGCCGTCAACTGGAGATGCTGCAGAGCGGCATCTACGATCGGCTACCAACGGCGGGTCAACGGGATGTCATCGGGTCTCATGGCCTTCGCACGGCCGAGAAGGAAGTAAAAGTAACTCCACACTTGCGTACATACATATAAGTTAGAAAAAACATCATAAGCATGCATTTAGACCAATAACAATTAAAAATGTTTTGTACCTGGAGAAACGGCGAAAAATCGTTGATGGTAGTCTCACGGTCTGGCATGCCCGCGGAAAGATCAGCAAAGAGATGGGCCAGTAGGGCCGCACCCCAAGCATACTCCTGAAAACGACTCTGGTCGTCCAGCAAACTCAGGAATCTGCAGTGAATGTGGTTACCCTTCGTGCCGAAGAGTAACCGACCAAAGAAGAAGACCAAGAAGACTCGGAGCTGTCTGTCTACCTCCTACTCCTAACTCTCATCCCTGCAGTATACCTTGGAAGCTGATCTAGCCAATCTGTCTCGGAAGGCCTCTCAGGACTCATCTGAATGTCGTCTAGGGTCCACTAATCCTAATGCCCTCTCTACCTCTACTATGGGCACGGTCCTAGACTCTCTATCTAAACTGGTGACCTCGATGTCGAGGAGACTCTCTGACAGCCCAAACTAATCGGGGTATGTAACCCCACTCACTGCCTTGCCCTCCACGTGGAGGTCGGTGATCCTCGCTACGTCCTCCAAACTAGGGACCATATGTCCCCATGGCATTAGAAATGCCCTGGTCTCGGCATCCCACCACTCCCGTAGAGCCTGTAGCAACACCAGATCGAGCCAAAACGGCTCGATGTCTAGGATCTCGCCGAACCCCATCCAGTATAGTCGTGCCTTCTGGATGTCGGGGAAACCCCGATAGGCATCGATGACCAAGTCACACGGAATTCTGGCCCTCATCGTCCCCTGCAAATAATTTAAGACTAACATAAGATAATAAGCATTTAAAATTAACTTTCAAAATAATTTTTGAATTGAATCCTTCTTTTTTTTTAATGGAATCGGACCAGGTCGACGCCCTTTAAAAGATGTCACCTTGTCTCGACGCCATTCTCCCACAGATCCGAGGATATGTGGAGTCCTCTTCCTAGCTCGTTTCTTAAGCAAATCACATCCAATCAAGGAGCTTACCAGGGGAGGGCCGGCCTCGCCGCTTCTTCCTCACCCACCGCCGCAGGTGGAGCTTCTTCGGCATCTAAAAAGGCCGCCGCCTCCGGTACAACCATCGCCGCGGGAGGAGCTTCTTCGGGCGCCTCAACCCTCACCACTAGTGGGGCAAGTTGCCGACGTTTCCCATGGCCGCTCGAGCTCCCACCGGACTCCATGGTGGGCGAGATGGAGAGAAGATTGGAGGAGATGGAGCTCGGGTTTGAGAGAGAGGGTGATAGTGAGGGTTAGTGGAGAAAGGATGACGGACGTTGGAGGTGATTGTCGGAGGATGGTCGGAGTTGAGAAGGATGACCGGAGTTGAGCTTGGTCGTCGCCGGAGAGGAGGGAGCCGTAGGAAGAGAGAGAAGAAGGTTGGGTGAATGAGGAAGAAAGGGCTCGTGCTCGTACAGGCACTATTTGGAAAGGTTAAAAGGCGTCGTGAACCCATGATTGTATTTGTCGGCACATAAACTGACGCGGCAAGAGGATTTTTTGAAAATTCTTAAACGCGTCCACCTGTCGCAACGCTATTCATATTAAACCGCCACTGCTGATCAGGACCATACCATGGGAGTCAGTTATACGTGTCCTCCTGACTTGACGCGTTTCAATAGATTAATTACTAGAAATCTCTAGACAAATATGAGAGAGAATTGAAGAGCGTCGCACAGTCAAGACGCCGTTTGGGTTCTTTTAAAGAATTAATCTTGAATTTTGGAAATTGATTAACATTGAAAAGCGTCTCTCTGAGTCGACACGATTTGAATTAACTAACCTGAAAGTTCATATTTTAAGGAAAAATCATAGTTTCACTCAAGAAAAAATTACAAAAAAATTGCAAAGCATTAAATGATGATTTTTATTGTATTAAGGAATGATTTCCTTGATGAAAATAAAATCAAAATACATCAAGTTGGAAGATAAGGATGAAGAACTTTCAAAGTCAGATTTTCTTAAGCTCCTTTACATATGATTTCCATAGTTCTTTATTGGCTTCGTAAGGAGTTTTTACACAATGGGTGAAGTCGATGTTCCACATAATTGCAATAAGTTCTGTTACCTCAAAGTCTTCATCGGTACCTAATGCCCACTTCTAGATTGGAGAAAGAGAAGATATTTCTGGAAATTTGTAGCATGGCATACCAAGTTGAGGATGACAGCGATGTAGATTAGAGAACGAATTCGATCGCCCCGACCAGTCGGAGTTCTGTGCCAGCACCACGACGCACGCGAACAGCTTTTTCCATCAGAGCAAGTGGTGTGGATTCGAATCCAATTATAGGCATAGTCTTGAAATAAGCGCATCAGTCAACTCGAGTCTTAAGGTGGGGCACTCGATTGGTCATGTTGTCATTGAACTTCACGGTGTTAGCAATATGGAAGATGGGACTACGCTGGTATGTCTAGGATATCCTTGGAACTTCTTCTTCATTATGGTTGAACTTGAAGTAGAATTCTACCCACTGAGCTAAGAGAAGCATGTTGCCAAAAGGAAGTTGACCCGTAGAAGCTACAGAGAGCCAACTGTAGAGATAGGCTAGAACCGTTGTGCTGATATGCTTTCCTTCAAAAATCCCATTGATTGCGCTTACCTGATCATCTTGTAAAACATTATCTTAGGCAGGGAATAGTAGAGCTCCAGTGAAGCATATATTGAACGCATTCATCACATTCTCTGTTTCTTCATCCTTGAGTTCTTCTATCTTCTTCAGAGTCTATTCAACTAATTTAGCAAAATTGATTCCCTTCTTTGTAAGACAACCTTGAATTTCCTTTGGATTCTTCATAATCTTTTCCAACAATTATTGACTCGTGATTCTTTCCCTCATGAGCATCATCTCACTCAAATCAAGTTCATCATTGTTGACCTTAAGCTTAGGAAGGCCCAATAAGAGTTCGATTTCTTCTAAGAGGACAGTGGCTTCGAACGTGGTAAAGAGAAAAGTATGAGTTTGTGGATGCCATAGTTCGATTAAAGCGTCCATTGTAGCCCAATCCATGCTTGTGCTCTTGTAATGTTTGGTATGAATAACCAATCATTGGATATGCCACTTAGATATATAAGATTGCTTGGTGAGATTGATCTTGTTGACAAGCTTTTGGACCCATGAAAGTAAAGAAAATCTTCTTGGACCGGGGAAGAAGGGATATCCCTAGATAAAAAAAGAAATTGGAATAGTTCTATCATGCCCATAAAGAATTGGAATATGGAGAATATGTAGAGAGTTGTATAGAAAGAAAGAATTGATTAGAAGAGAGATTAGCTTACTTGCAAGTTAGGATCTCGCCCACTAAGAAGATCTTTACCTTCAGAGAGCTTTTCAATTGTCTTTCTCATTCTCTTGTTTGAAATAGAATCCATCCTTCCTTCTTGTTTGAATTGATTTTCCTCCTTGATTTCTTTCTCTTTTTCCCTTGAACTTTGGAGAGAATCCTTTACCTTTCCCTCTTGATTCATTATTGTAATGTTTTGATGTGAAGAGAGGGAAGTTTTATAGAGTGATTTGCGAGATTGAGGAGCCCTTTCCAAATTGGAAGTGGGTTGTACATTGAAGGCAAGTAGAGTTCATATTGGAGTGAGAACAAGGAACAATTTCTGTAAGTTAAATGGCATCTGGATGGGGCGACGTCATTTAAATGACTCCTGTGAACAGCGACGCCATTTATCAGTTTTTTGAATTTCTGTTATTTTTTCGAAATCCATAATTGCATGATATATAATGTTAATTATCTATTTACTTGAAGTTACTGATGAAATTTTGAGTGCAGGCAATTCAAGAAAAGAATAATGAAGCTGAAAATTTCAACAAGGTCCCACTGTGGGAGTTCATGAGTCCTTACTGTGACTAGAAAGACGGTTATCTCTATCCTTATATTCTTTTATGTAATTGATTTGTATTAGCATTACTACTATATGATAAATATTTATTAGATATATCAAGGACCTTGTGATTTTGATGAAACTAGAATTTGAGTTCTCCTTCAAAAAAATAGTGATAATTCCAGAGGATTTTTAATCACACGGATAGGTCGTTAGATTGTTAATTGATGGGAACGATGGTCTCACTTTTGTAAAACAGTGCGCGGACAAACGAGCTTCGGCCTAGCACTGGATTGCAAGATTGGTGTCTTGACTCATTAATGACATTTTAACAATATTATCATTGATTAATTTATATTTTATTTCATTTTAATTTTTATTTAAGCCCAGCATGTATCATGTAGGACTTTGAAATCAGTGTGATAAAAATTAATTATTGATTAAATTTCAGACCATTGATCAAATAAATCCAAACGTGATATGAAATATTCTATTCCGAATTGGTCTGTCAATTATCTTTGAGGTTTTCTTGAAGATAACTTTGAAGTTCTATCTTTACTTGGATATTTATCCCAAATTTTCTTGTTTCCTTTTAAGATCCATCATGGTTGTAGCACGTCCACATTGGCAGGTAACCGCTCTCCATGATGAAACCTGCAGGGTTTGTGACCTAGGGTACTTCCCAATCGTAGAAGTTGATCGACTTTATTTGTTTTCCTTTGTCTCTTTCATCCAGACAGGGTTAATTCTATTGATTTCTTTGAGTCACTTCATTGATTATTTTGAGAAAAAATCCCATCATATGATGTTGAGAGCGTGTCTCATTACACCTTGTCATCACCTTTTCAGTACATTCTATTCCATTTTACTCCCTTGCAAAGTCAATTCCAAGGTGGGGCAGTTGTAGACACGCTAATTTTGACCTCATATTGAGTAAATTTCATGTCACAATTATAATGCCCCAAAGTGATCTGATGTTTAATCATTAATAAATTTTTCTCAAAATTTGTTGATTAGCGTTGCCTATGCACGACACCATTTAGATTCTTAGCCGAAATCAATTCGGAATTAAATTTCAAAATTCAAATTGATTTAATTGAATAGCGTCGCCCATGGTAGACGCCATTTAAGTCCTAATCCGTCTAGGTTTCTAATTTTTAATTCAAATTAATTTCCTAATTATCTAAAGCACGTCACCCTAGGGAGACGCAATTTAGGTTTCCTAATGTATTTCGGTTTCCTTTTCAGATTTTCTTTCTATTTTGGCCGCTTTAATTAGCCAAATGGCGTCCTTGTTAGACGACGCGATTTGTGGATTTCCTGATAAACATGATTTGGCCGAGATAATCTGATTTCAAAGTTGAAAAGGTTGCTAACTCCTCCATGCTCATCCAAGGTAAGCCCGACTGTGGGAGAGAGTCCTTTTGAAGCTCGAAGCAACCCTAAATCACTCTCTATATATACAATACCCTTTGGAGCTTTGAAAAAGATTGGCCATTGAAGAATTTGAAACTTGAAGTAAGGTGTTTGAAGGCTCTAGAGGATAAGAACGTGAATAGCAAGAGGTGCTTCATCCTTGGCTTCTTCTTCTTCATCCATTTCATCCTTTGAAGCTCTTGAAGACAAAGGCTATGGAGGATCCAACCAACCATCTTCTTTCCTTGATTTCTTTCTAGCTTTTCATTAATTTCATAGATCCATCATTGTTTTCCATAGCCCATCATTGTCATCACTCCATGTTCATACACAGACTCATATTTTCATACCCACATGCTTATAGGGGTTCAAAGAATACCAATCAAGTGAGTAGATTAGTTTAGTTGCATGTTTAAATTTCTTATTAGAATAGATACTACCCTACTCTAGTTCTAATTAGATTATTTCTTTATTTGATCTTACAAGGTACAAAGAAGAAGAAAGAAAGAAGCTCAAAGGAATAACCATCAAGAAAACAAAAGCAAGAACATCTTACAAAAAGGGAAAGGGAATCAAGGACTCAATATCTCTCAAATTTGAAAAGGTAAACGATCAATCTTTCTTTGAAACTTTTACAGTTTCTAGCGATCATGTTTTCTTTAGTTTTTAATAATTTTACTATTCATATAAACCACATAAAACTCATGAACATCATACACCTAATTTGAGCACCCACAGTTCATCCAGACAGCTTCCTTGGTGGCTTCAGCAGCAGCAATATACTCAGCTTCCATTGTCGAATCAGCAGTGGTTTCCTGCTTTGAACTTTTCCAGCTCACTGCACCCCCGTTGAGTGTGAAGACAAAACCTGATGTCGACTTGCTATCATCATGATCAGACTAAAAACTCGAATCAGTGTATCCATGCAGCTTTAAGTCTCCTCCTCCATAGACCAGAAACATATCCTTAGTTCTTCTCAAGTACTTAAGGATATATTTCACAGCCTTCCAGTGTTCATTACCTGGATCTGCCTGATGTCTACTCGTAACGCTTAGAGCTATGCAACATCAGGTCTAGTACATAGCATGGCATACATGATAGAACCTATAACTGAAGCATAGGAAATCTTATCCATCATTGCCCTTTCCTTAGAAGTCTTGGGAGACTGACTTTTGGAGAGATGAATTCCATGTCCCATCGGTATGAGACCTCTTTTGGAATTTTTCATGCCAAACCTTTTGACAATGGTTTCTATGTACATAGATTGGGTTAAGGCAAGCATATTCTTTGATCTATCTCTATAGATCCATATTCCCAATACGTAAGATGCTTCTCCTAAATCCTTTATGGAGAAGTTCTTAGGTAGCCAGATCTTTACTGATGACATCATCCCTACATCATTCCTAATGAGTAGGATGTCTTCAACGTAAAGAACTAGGAATGTGATAGCGCTCCCACTATTTTTCTTATATACACAAGGCTCATCTTCATTCTTAATGAAGCCATAAGATTTGATTGCTTCATCAAACCTTATGTTCCAGCTACAGGAAGCTTACTTCAGTCCATAAATGGACCTTTGCAACTTACATACCATATCTGGAAATTCTTTGATGTGAACCTTTCTGGTTGTATCATATACACCTCTTTCTCAAGGTTTCCATTGAGGAAGGCTGTCTTCACATCCATCTGCCAGATTTCGTAATCATGGTATGCAGCAAAGGCAAGAAGAATTCTGATAGACTTAATCATGGCAACGGATGAGAAGATCTCGTCATAGTCAATGCCTTGTCTATGACGATAACCCTTCGTCACCAACCTCGCCTTATAAGTCTCAATTCGTCCATTTGCACCAATCTTTCTTTTAAAGATCAATTTGCAGCCGATGGATACTATACCCTGGGATAAATCTTCCAAATTTCAAACTTGGTTGATGTACAAGGACTATATTTCAGAATTCATGGCTTCCTACCATTTCTCGGCCTATGGACTCTCAATGGCCTCTTGGTAAGTCTTAGGATCATCATCCTCATTATAGGGTATCTCAGAACCATCTAAATTAATATGTCCCACATATCTTTCTGGTGGTTTAGATACTCTTTATGACCTACGAGGTTCTTGTATACTTATTTGAACAAGTTCAAAAACTGACAGTTCAATAGATGAACTATTACCAATTTGCAGGTTTAGATTTTCTTCTAAAGTTACTTTACTCCCACTGTCCTTCTGAAGAATATAATCTTCTTCCAAAAAAGAAAGCTCTCCTGGCAACAAACACATTTTGTTCGCCAGGATGATAAAAGTAATATCTATAAGTTTCCTTTGGATATCCTACAAATCTACATTTGTCAGTTTTTGACTCCAGCTTATCTACATCATGTCTTTTAACATGAGCAGGACATCCCCAGACTTTAACATGTTTAAGGTCTGGTTTCCTTCCATTCCATATCTCATATGGAGTGGTTTCAACTGATTTGCTGGATGCCTTATTCAGGATATACATAGCCGAGCTAAGTGCATATCCCCATAAGGACACTGGTAATTTGGACATACTCATCATAGATCGCATCATTTCCATTAATGTGCGATTCCTCCTTTCTGACACACCATTCATTTGAGGTGTATAGGGAGGTGTAAGCTAAGGATACCATTATCCTTTAAGTATTTTGTGAACTCTGTAACTCTTTCTAGTTTGTTTCTTTACTTCATTTCTGAATTCTCTGAATTTCTCAAAAGCTTCTGATTTATACTTCAATAAGTATATGAAGCCATATTTTGAGAAATCATCAGTGAACGTAATTAAGTATGAGAAACCACCAATAGCTTGGGTTGACATAGGACCACATATATCTGAATGTATTAGTTCTAATAAGTCAGTGGCTCATTCTCCAGTATCATAAAATGAAGATTTTGCCATTTTACCCATTAAACATGACTCACAGGTTGCATATGATCATAATCAAATGGATCTAAATATCTATTTTTATGCAGCCTTTGGAGTCTATTTTCACCAATGTGGCCAAGCCTACAATGCCATACGTAGTCTTTGTTTACTTCATGCTTATTTCTTTTAGTTAAAGAACTAATATTGAAATTATCATGAGACACTTTTAAAAAGTACAATCCATTGGATAATGAAGCAGAAGCTATTAATTTATTTCTGAAATAAATTGAATAACAATTGTTCCCAATAGATAACGTGTACCCTATTCTATCTTAACATGAAATAGAAATAATATTCCTTATTATGCTAGGTACATAATAACATTCATTTAATAAAAAAATGTCTCCGGATGGTAGCTTGAGCTCCACTGTCCTTACAGCGATCGCGCAACTCTTGCGCCGTTACCTAGCCTCTGCTCCACCTCGCCGATTCTCAGCTTAGGTCTTCTTGTCAGTGCCTGCACAATATTGCAAATATGAGAAACACATCGAGTATCTAATACCCATGATGTATAATCTCTAATTGACAAGTTTACATCTATCATATAGATACCTGAAGCGTCCTATTGCTTTACAGTTCCTTGAGCCTTGTCCTTAAAGTATTCTTTACAATTCTTCTTCCAGTAGCCCTTTTGATAACAATAGAAGCATTCACCTTTCTTAGCATTCATGCCTTTGTCCTTTTTAACAACCTTCGGCTTCTTCTGATTCTTGCCTTTGCCTTTCCTAAAGGCTTGGACTGCTAGTCTTTTCTTACTGGTCTTACCAACCAAAAGAACTTGGGGTTTATCCTTCCCAAGGTTCCCCTCTGCAGTCTTTAGCATGTTCAGTAATTCACCCAAAGTGGTCTGGATCTTGTTCATGTTAAAATTCACAATGAACTGAGCATATTGATAAAGTGCTAAATTGATCATTTAAAGGCAATCAAATGCATCATACTCATGTTTTTATCTGTAAAATAGCATGAAATGATAGATAATTGCGTACAAAGTCCAACGGTACCAATTTCGTCAAATTCTGACTTAAAAACATCGTCATTTCATGTGATTAATGGAGTATAGCGCATTTGCGATTTTTCGACAAAACCGAGACGAAATAAATAAACAAATGAGATAATATGCTAACTTGAATTTATTTTATGTGAACAGGGCATGAAGGAAGCCGTGGTGCAATGGTTCAGACTTTGCGGGCTTGTGGGAGGTCCGGGGTTCAAATCTCAACAAAATTGTCCATCTTTTTGAAAAATAAAAGGACGTAGTAGCAAACTGGTAATTTGCTCCTCATATTAGGATTACCCTAACCCTTTACCAAGAAAACCCTAATTCTTAGCCGCGGCCCTTCCCTTCTTTCCTTCTTATTTATCTATTTCTATTTTCTCTCCTTTATTTCCAAAACTCTCCCACACCTCTCTCCGTTTTCCTAGCAGCCGACTCCTCCTCTCTCTCGGTTTCCTTTCCCACACCCCTCTTCCCCTCTATATTAACTTCTCAACCCCTCTAATTCGTCCGTCTCCTTCTGCAAAATTAATCTTTCCCAGCAGCCTCTTACGCTCCAATTCCCACTCTCTCTCTAGTTCTCCCTCTCTCGGTTTCTCTCTTTCTCTCCCTCTATTCTCTCTCTCTCGATTTATCCTCCACGCACCACCAGCAGGTGCGTCAAGAAACACCTGCGAACCTGCACCACCCGGCACTGTCCGAGCTCCTGCGAGCTTGAAGCACCTCCAATGCACGTAGCTGTTGAAGCCTCCACGTGCTTTCCCAACTGAACCAACAACCACCAGCCAACTTCACGCACTTCTGCGAGCCTGCACGCGTTGCTCTGCATGCCAGTAAGCCCTCCAGCAGCTGCCCTCCAACCGCACCAAGCCGGTGTGCCCAGCACCTCCACGTGCGCCTGAAGCCTGTTGCAAAGCCGGCTTCCTCCTACTCGCCTCCGTGCCTGCATCCAAGCTCCAGTGGCTTCACGTACCTGCAAGCTTCGCCACGTAGCCAACCTCCACCAACATGCATGCCTCCACGTCAAGCCCTCACCTGATGCACCTGCAGCACCAGCAGCAGCTCCATGCCTCCACCTGCAGCCCTCATCTTGATTTAATTTATTCTTGTTATTAGATAGTTACTAGCTTAAGTTTAGTGCTTATTTAGGATATTAAAGTAGAAAATTTTGTAACTTTATTTTTTTTCTTTCCTTTTTGCTTATTGATGGAATGAGGTTAAATGTTGATTTATTCTCTATTTAGATGTTTTCCCTTTTAGATACTACCAAGGATTTGTTCGTCTTTTTCAAAGTTGTTTAATTAGTTAGATTTCAATTTTAGTAAATTTGAATAATAGATTTGTTGGGTAGATAGACGATTAATTAGTTAGTCCAAACAATCAATCATCTTTTAAATAGCCAAAAATCCAAAGTTTTCAAAATTAAAAATTTAACTTCCTATGGATCGACTCGGACTCACCATTGATATTGCTAAAACAAAGTCACGTGAACCGATTAAAATATGATTGTTAGCTTGGGTTTTTAACGACATAATCATTGGCTATCGATTTTTGGCGCCGTTGCCGGGGAGTTAGATTTTTAATTTTGATTATCTTGGATTTAGTGTAATTATTCTTTAGCTAACCCAATTTTTCTTATTTTTGCAGGTACATTAAAAAAAAAAAAAAAAAAAAGGGAAAGCGAAACCATGGTAAGTGTGTTCCAACTTTCTATGTTTCAATTTCCTTATTTTAGTTAGTTTCTATTTTTGTAGTTTCTAGTTTAGATAGGTTTCCATTAACTAAAAAAAGGAACAAAAGAAGAACATCCAAATTTAAAAACCTTAATGTCAAGATTAGAAACCTTCCATGCTAGGCATTCATCATTCTAGGAAAGCATGAGTTAGTTTCCTTTCACAGTTATTTCCATAAATTGTTGAAGATTGCGGGGGAAAGGTATGTGTTTCAATTTTAGCAAGTCATTCATGATTGCATCAACACACCTTGCATTGATTTGTTTGTTGCCTTGGATTGCATTCAAAAAGACATTAAGGGCAGCAACTTTAACGACATAAGGTAGGGATTTGATCACCCTTACTTAGCCCACAAATCACCTTCCTTGCATTGGCATTTCCTAATCCAATTAAAAGCAAGTCGAAAGAGAATATAGGGTTTACACTGTGAGTGGTTTAAATCTCGGGTTGCCTTCATTTTTGGCAACGGTGTCTAGGCTAGAGATTAAAAAGGCAAATGTCTAAGCGGGAAAGTGGTTCTCTAATTAGGTCCCTACGAAAGTAGGGGGAGCCTCCCACTACCCCACCTCTTACCTAGTCGTTGATTGATTGTGGTTGTGACTTGAGGTGGACTCCATTCACCTTGTAAGAAAATTCACATAGAGAGTCTAGGTTAACATTAGATCATTAGGATAATTTGTTTGCCAAAATTGCCTGCATTTAAAAATAAAAATAAAAATAAGAAATAGAAAACAAAAATCAAATCCATCCTCTCTCTATCAGTCCTAGTGTATGCAAGGTAGGAGATCTCAAAACCCTAACCTTCTAGGACCATTTGCTGAAATAGCAAGAATCCTACATCAAAGAAATCCACCACAAGATCAAATGGCTGATAATCAGGACCCACCAAAGTAAATGAAGGACTATTTCATTCCAAATCGATATCGACCTTCATCCTGTATTCATCTTCCTCAGAATCCAGCCAATCAATATGAAATCAAATCTAGCACCATTCAGATGCTCTCATTCTTTTATGGGAATACTAATGAAGATCCTTATAAGCATCTGGATGAATTCCTAGAAATCTGTTCCACGGTGAAGATCCAGAATTTCACCAATGATGGCTTAAAGTTGACCTTATTTCCCTTTTCATTAAAGGACAAAGCTAAATATTGGTTGGAAACTATAGGAAGGCCCATTAGGACATGGGAAGAAATGCAGAAAGAATTTCCCAATAAGTTCTATCCCATAGGGCGGACCAATACCATGAGAAGGGCCATCACGAGTTTTACCCAAACCCCTGGGGAATTGATCCATGAATCTTGGGAAAGACTGAAAGAATTGCTTAGAAAATGCCCTCATCATGGGCTTTCAAAATGGCAAATTGTCCAAGCATTCTATGAAGGATTGTCTGAACAGTTCAGACAGATGGTAGATGCCTCATGTGGAGGGGCATTTATGATGAAAAATGAAGATGAGGCCTATGATCTTTTTTGAGATGTTAAGTGAAAATTCCATCAATCATGCCTCATTATCATCTTATGAGAGGTCCGTTGGGCCATCTAAACAGACTGGAATGTATGAACTTAAGGCCCGTGGAGAGCCCGAAGCTAGAATGGACATAAATCTGATTAATCAGAAATTGGATAGGGTAGACATCTTGGCCCAGAAACTAGACCAACTCTTGGCCTTAAACAAGCAAGAGCCTACTTACCCAACACAATCTAGTCCATATAAAGGTCCATCTTCTGCCAATCATGATATTTGTGCCTTATGCACAAGTCCAACCCATCAAGTGAATGAATGCCCAACTGCACCCAAACTTCCACCATTCATTCAAGAACAAGTTCAGGCTGCCCAGGGATTCTCCAGACCCAATAATGATCCATTCTCAAATACTTTCAATCATGGCTGGAGAAACCACCCTAATTTCTCTTGGAAGAATCAACAGGCCCCATTACCGATGTCCAATCCTCCCATGCATCAAGCCCAAAAGCCACAGAATTCATTTCAACAGCAATCTAATTTCTATGGAAATGTTCAGGCTAGGGGATCTCAAGCCCAATTTTCTCAACCGGCCCAGTATCAATCATGTCAACCGGCCCAGTATCAATCATTCCAATCAGGTCAACCGGCCCACTACCACTCATTCCAATTAGGACAGCCAACCCAATACCATCCTCCACCCACTTACCAACAACCTCCTCAGCCCAACTTTGATGACAAATTCACTCAACTCCAACAACTGATTTTGACCCAGCAACAATCTATTGCTAAGTTGGAAAGTCAAATGGGCCAACTAGCTGAGGCTACGATGAGAAGAGAAGTGGGCCAACTTCCTAGTCAACCCATTGCCAATCTAAGGAATCAACCTCCGGGTTTTCCACAGCAATCGGGCCTTTTACCTCAGCCTGGCCCGTTACCACAACCTAAAGGGCCACAATTGGAGAATGCTAAAGCCATTTCAGCCCTTAGGAGTGGGAGAAATTTAGAAAAACCACATGCAGGTGGAGAGTTAGCCAAAGGTTCCACTGATGGGCCTCATGAAATTGAAAGTGAGAGTGAGGCTGAACCCATCATGGAGAAGTTGGAGGAGAATCTGAAAGGGAAAGGGAAGATAGATGAAGGCCCAAGTTCTTATCAACCTAGGGTGCCATTTCCTAATGCCTTGTTAGCTAAGCCAAATGCCAGGAAGAAACCGGCCCAGAACAAGGAATTGTTGGATTTGTTCAAACAAGTCCAAATTAATATTCCACTCCTCGATGCCATCAAGCATGTGCCAGCTTATGCTAAGTTTCTCAAGGAATTATGTACTATACGAAGAGAATCTAGAATGACACCCGAAAAGGTTCGGCTTTCAGAAGATGTAAGTGCGATTGTGATGAATCATTTACCCAAGAAGTTAAAGGATCTTGGAGCACCGCTAATTTCATGTGACTTAGCTGGAGTTACATTTGATAGAGCTTTATTGGATTTAGGTGCTAGTGTGAATCTTTTGCCAACAGCCATTTATGAAAAATTTGATATTGGGGAATTAAAACCCACACCCATCATCTTACAGTTAGCTGATAGGTCTGTGAAAACTCCACGGGGATTAATTGAGGATGTTATTGTGAAGGTTCATCATTGCTATTTTCCCATGGATTTTCTTATTCTGGATATGGCATTACCTGAGGAACTCATTCACACTCCGATCATCCTAGGTCGTCCATTCTTAGCCACTGCCAAAGCTAATATAAATTGTGAAACTGGCATAATGGACATTTCATTTGAGGGTCAAAAGGTCCAGATTAATGTCTTCAAAGCATCTCAACACCCAGATCATGAAGAAGAATGCCATACTATTGATATCTTGGATAATCTGGTTGAAGAAAATGAGATGTCTAGATATGACCTTTTGGAGGAAGCCAATATTTTAAAAGATTCTTCCGGCCCATTAACATCTTGGCCCAAGGTTGAACCTTTACCAGCTTTACAATCTGAGCCCGCTTTGCCATCCTTAGAGGACCCTCCTGAGCTTGAACTCAAACCATTACCTGAGTCTCTCAAGTATATCTTTCTGGGCCCGGACCAAACTCTCCCGGTCATCATTGCGGCAAATCTCACATCACCGCAGGAGGCCCAATTAACCGAGGTCCTCAAAGACCACAAGGGTGCCATTGGATGGTCGGTGGCAGATTTAAAGGGAATTAGCCCGTCCATTTGCATGCATCACATCTATATGGAAGAGAATTCTAAGCCCAGTCGGGAGATGCAAAGGCGGCTTAATCCCAATATGAAAGAAGTGGTGAAGAAGGAAGTTGTGAAATGGCTGGATGCGGGTATCATTTACCCCATATCAGACAGTAAATGGGTCAGCCCAACTCAAGTGGTACCCAAGAAATCTGGATTAACGGTTATCAAGAATGATCATGGAGAAGAGGTACCCACTAGGCTCACCACGGGATGGAGAGTGTGCATTGATTACCGAAAACTGAATCTCATGACTAAGAAGGATCACTTTCCACTCCCATTCATGGATCAGATTCTGGAAAAGTTATCGGGCCAGAAATACTTTTGCTTCTTAGATGGGTACTCCGGGTACAATCAAGTGGCTATTTACCCGAAAGATCAAGAAAAGACCACCTTTACGTGCCCTTATGGCACGTTTGCTTTTAGGAGGATGCCATTTGGATTATGCAACGCACCAGCCACATTTGAACGGTGCATGATGGCTATCTTCTCTGATATGGTGGGAGAATTCCTCGAAGTTTTCATGGATGATTTCTCAATCTTCGGAGATTCTTTTGAAAATTGCTTGGAAAATCTTAAACAGGTGCTAGCAAGATGTATCGACACCAATCTGATACTTAGCTGGGAAAAGAGTCATTTTATGGTTCGAGAGGGCATTGTTCTAGGCCACATTGTATCTGAAAGGGGGATAAAGGTAGATAAAGCTAAGATCGATCTCATATCCAATCTTCCTCCTCCTACCTCGGTCAGACAGATCCGTTCATTCCTTGGCCATGCCGGTTTCTATCGCCGGTTTCTATCGCCGGTTTATCCACAATTTCTCTCAAATTGCTCGGCCTCTAACTCTTCTCCTAGCTAAGGATGTTCCCTTCCAAATGGATGAATCTTGCATCAAGGCATTCAATTCTCTTCAGGAATCTTTGACCAAAGCCCCGATTCTTTAATCTCCATATTGGTCTTTACCCTTCGAAATCATGTGTGATGCCTCTGATTATGCTATTGGTGCGGTTTTGGGACAAAGAATCAACAAGTGTCCCGTGGTGATCTATTATGCAAGTCGCACCCTTGTCGATGCTCAAATGAATTATACCACCACTGAAAAGGAATTGTTAGCCGTGGTTTTTGCCCTAGAAAAATTCAGATCTTATCTTTTAGGGGCAAAAGTTATAATCTTTTCTGATCACTCAGCTCTGAAATACCTGTTAACCAAGAAGGATGCAAAGCCTAGACTTATTATATGGATCTTACTCCTTCAGGAATTTGATTTGGAAATTCGAGATAAGAAGGGTTCTGAGAATGTGGTAGCAGACCACCTATCCCGCATTCCGATCTCAGAAAGTACACCAATCACTGATTCCTTTCCTAATGACCATCTACTGGCCATTTCTCACACTGTTGCACCTTGGTACGCTCATATTGTCAATTACAAGGTGACTAATCAGCTTCCGGAAGGATGGACTAAAAGTGAGAAGGACAAATTCTTTTCCCAGGAAAAGTATTATTTCTGGGAGGATCCTGAATTATTCAAATTCTGTCCTGATCAAATTATTAGGCGATGTGTTCCTGAAGAAGAAGAACAGAGTGTTCTTAACTTCTGTCATAATCTGGCTTGTCGGGGCCATTTCTCAGGAAAGAAAATTGCAGCCAAGGTCCTGCAAAGTGGTTTTTACTGGCCCACACTTTTCAAAGATGCCCATGAATTTAGCAAAACTTGCCTCCGATGTCAGGCTGTAGGAAATATGGCGAAAAGGGTTATGATGCCACCCAACCCAATCTTGGTGGTTGAAGTCTTTGATGTTCGCGGAATTGACATTATGGGACCTTTTCCACCCTCTTTTGGACATACATATATTCTGGTAGTGGTGGATTGTGTCTCAAAGTGGATTGAAGCAGTAGCCACCCGAACCAATGATCATAAAGTGGTCATTAAATTCATTCAGAAGAATATCTTTTCTCGGTTCGGATGGCCGAAAGCTATCAAAAGTGATGGGGAAACGCATTTCACGAATTACCAGTTTTGAGCTTTGCTTAAGAAATATGGGATTAATCACAAAATAGATACCCCTAATCATCCTCAAACCAGTGGCCAAGTGGAAGTTTCCAATAGAGAGATTAAGAATATTCTACAAAAGTCCGTTAGGCCCGATAGAAACGATTGGTCTGAAAGATTGGATGATGCTTTATGGGCCTATCGGACCGCTTATAAAACTCCTATTGGCATGTCTCCTTATCGCCTGGTTTTTGGAAAAGCGTGCCACCTTCCGGTGGAATTGGAACATAGGGCTTATTGGGCCATCAAACAAGTCAATCTGGACCTAGCCCAAGCTGGTTCACACTGAATCTTACAATTGAGTGAGCTAGAAGAGTTGCGCAACGAGGCTTATGAAAATTCAAAGATTTATAAAGCTAAAACTAAAGCTTTTCATGATAAACATATTGTGAGAAAATCCTTTCTTCCAAATCAGAAAGTTTGGTTGTTTAACTCTAGGCTTCGCCTATTTTCTGGAAAATCGAAATCCAAATGGGATGGACCATTCGTGGTCGTTAAAGCCTTCGATCATAGAGCCGTTAAAATTCTGAATCCCAAGAGTGGGAGCACTTTCACTGTTAATGGTCAACGGTTGAAACCATTCATTGAAAATCTTCAAAATGCACCACCTGAATCCATAGAACTGAGTGATCCACATTAACTGAACTTCCGTTTGGTTGAAGAGGATAAACTTAGCGCTTATTGGGAGGCAACCCAATATTTTACTTCAGTTTTTGTATTTCTTTTCCTTTTAGGTCCCTGAGCAGCAGTCGCCGTGGGTATGTCGCATCCTCTTCATTACAGGTTGTTTCGCCCCTTCACAATTCTCTTCCAGCTGACATGTTTTATGCCATTGAGGACAATGTCAATCAAGTTGGGGGGTGGGACAATCAATTTGATATGAATTTATTGGAAAATCTTTTGAAGAAAGCTTATATCTTTCACTGAAAAATGGTCAAATTTTTTTTTTCAAAAAAAAAAAATCTTTCAAAAAAAAAAACTTCTTTTCACATCCTATGGAAATTGCATGAAATCATGCTTCATTAAGTAAATCTTAAACAAATCAGTTTTTTTTTGTTGTCACATTGGTTAAAGAACCTTCAAAGTTTAAATATCCCACTTCACAAAAATCCACGGTAGGATGATTTTCACACACACACGGCAACTTAGAATAAATTAAAGATCTTAAAAGTATAGAATTGCTGGAATTAACCTCAAGGATAAGACTACTTATTCTAATTTTTCTTTTGGGTTGAACGAAAGGAATGTGTAGGATCCGTAATAGGGGACTGTCCCACTCAGCACTCTAAAAGAGGCGGTCATTTAAAATGGACAGCTGTAAACACTAAAGGCAATAGAAGGCGTTAAAAGAGCTAAAGGAAGGTAGGTGGCAAAAAGTACGCACCTCCCCTTAGGCAATTCAAAGAGAGTGGCAAAAAGTACGCACTCTCAAAAGCAAAAGTACAATGAAATGAAAGAAAAAGCCATGCTAAAAAGTCCATCGTACCAAAAATATGACCAAGTCATGAAAAGTGCTGAGTCGGGACGGAAACTGAAAAACGGTCCTCGCTGACTGATCGAAAAATCTTTTATTCTCTTCTCCTCCCCAGGTAGTCTTATCTAAAGGGTAGTAAAGGCAAGAGTATACCAGAAAGGTCGGAAACGAGTTCTAAGCGTGTCAATTTTCATGCACAACCACCTGTCGTGAATCAAAGTATTGTGGGATATGAAAACTTTAGCTTAACCAAACCGGCTACCACTTAAATTGTTTGCAAAAGATACTACAAATGAAGCATGATAATTCATTGTTTGTCCTAACTTTTCCTTATTTGTATTGCTAAGGGACTAGCAATGAATAAGTTGCGGGGTGTGATAAAGTGCTAAATTGATCATTTAAAGGCAATCAAATGCATCATACTCATGTTTTTATCTGTAAAATAGTATGAAATGACAGATAATTGCGTACCAAGTCCAACGGTACCAATTTCGTCAAATTCTGACTTAAAAACATCGTCATTTCATGTGATTAATGGAGTATAGCGCATTTGCGGTTTTTCGGCCAAACTCAGACGAAATAAATAAATAAATGAGATAATATGCTAACTTGAATTTATTTTATGTGAACAGGGCATGAAGGAAGCCGTGGTGCAATGGTTCAGACTTTGCGGGCTTGTGGGAGGTCCGGGGTTCAAATCTCAGCAAAATTGTCCATATTTTTGAAAAATAAAAGGATGTAGGGGAAAACTGGTAATTTGCTCCTCATATTAGGGTTACCCTAACCCTTTACCAAGAAAACCCTAATTCTTAGCCACCGCCCTTCCCTTCTTTCCTACTTATTTATCTATTTCTATTTTCTCTCCTTTATTTCCAAAATTCTCCCACACCTCTCTCCGTTTTCCCAGCAGCCGACTCCTCCTCTCTCTCGGTTTCCTTTCCCACGCCCCTCTTCCCCTCTATATTAACTTCTCAACCCCTCTAATTCGTCTGTCTCCTTCTGCAAAATTAATCTTTCCCAACAGCCTCTTACGCTCTAATTCCCTCTCTCTCTCTGGTTCTCCCTCTCTCAGTTTCTCTCTTTCTCTCCCTCTGTTCTCCCTCTCTCAGTTTCTCTCTTTCTCTCCCTCTGTTCTCTGTCCCTCAATTTCTCCTCCATGCACCACTAGCAGGTGTGTCAAGCAACGCCTGCGAACCTGCACCACCCGGCACCGTCCGAGCTCCTACGAGCTTGAAGCACCTCCCATGCACGTAGCTGTTGAAGCCTCCACGTGCTTTCCCAGCTGAACCAGCAGCCACCAGTCAACTTCACGCACGTCTGCGAGCCTACACGCGTTGCTCTGCATGCCGGTAAGCCCTCCAGCAGCTGCCCTCCAACCGCACCAAGCCGGTGTGCCCAGCACCTCCACGTGCGCCTGAAGCCTGTTGCAAAGCCGGCTTCCTCCTACTCGCCTCCGTGCCTACATCCAAGCTCCAGCGGCTTCACGTACCTGCAAGCTTCGCCACGTAGCCAACCTCCACCAACATGCATGCCTCCACGTCAAGCCCTCACCTGATGCACCTGCAGCACCAGCAACAGCTCCATGCCTCCACCTGCAGCCCTCATCTTGATTTCATTTATTCTTGTTATTAGATAGTTACTATCTTAAGTTTAGTGCTTATTTAGGATATTAAAGTAGAAAATTCTGTAACTTTATGTTTTTTCTTTCCTTTTTGCTTATTGATGGAATGAGGTTAAATGTTGATTTATTCTCTATTTAGATGTTTTCCCTTTTAGATACTACCAAGGATTTGTTCGTCTTTTTCAAAGTTGTTTAATTAGTTAGATTTCAATTTTAGTAAATTTGAATAATATATTTGTTGGGTAGATAGACGATTAATTAGTTAGTCCAAACAATTAATCATCTTTTAAATAGCCAAAAATCCAAAGTTTTCAAAATTAAAAATTTAACTCCCTATGGATCGACTCGGACTCACCATTGATATTGCTAAAACAAAGTCACATGAACCGATTAAAATATGATTGTTATCTTGGGTTTTTAACGACGTAATCATTGGCTATCATATATGATTGTGGAAGAGAAGATAACACAAGGTCGATATGCATCTCCTTGGGGAGTGAGACCCCAAGAGCATCCAACCTCTCCACCCATTTAATCATCTTTAGCACATGAGTCTGTACTGAAGATTTCTCTACCATCTGAGCTTTGAACAGATTCTTAGATATATTATATCTTTCGATCCTGCTCTGCTCACCAAATAGCTCCTCCAAATGGAGCACGATGGATCTAGCATCCATCTCCTCATGCTACCTCTGCAACTCATTGCTCATAGAGGCCAGCATGTAGCATTGGGCTATAGTGGAATCTTCTTTCCATTTTTCATATGTCAGCATGTCCTCCTCTGGGGCATCTAATGCTGGTTCAGTAGGAGGTTCATCATCCATAACATAAGTAATTTGCTTAGACCTGAGGAGTTCGGGCCTGTCAAACGATTGGCATCAAGTATGCTACGCAACGGGTTGTGGTGCGACATTTTAGCTTAAAGGAAATAATGAAATTACAATTAGCAGATATTTAGTCATTAATTAAAACAAGATATGGATTTTGTTTATCTAGTTTTACTCCCACCAATTTTCGTCAGACTGTATAATCTTCATGTATACAGAACGGGAGACGCCGACAGTCTCCTAGTGGGGATCAAAATCTCCAAGAGTCACAGTATAACCTTGGGTAAACACATAGTGTTATACTGTTTTCTTAGAGCAACCATCTCATGTTAATTGCAACTCCTTGCAATATCGATCATATTTCGGCTCCCAGGTTATTAATGGTCCTGAATAAACACAGTAGACCATTATCCTCGGTTTAATCTTTACCATCAATATGTGATAGAATAGAGTAGAAATATAGTTCTCAGGTAAACATGTGGATAACTATATCGTTCTTATATTCTTATCTAAAGGCATCTAATGCCATAATTAATAGTCTTCTCAACATATGATGGCAAATCTAGGGTAAATACGTAGTATATGCCACCACTGAATTAAGTTCTATTAATTATATTGATAGAGAGCCACGCTGTGTATTCTCAATGATTCGCGCTTCGGCTTAGAATTTGTTACGAAGGTTTTATTTATTCAGTTTGGTCTCATCCTAGGTGATAGTATTAAATATATCGAGTTTATTACATATACTAATAGCCTAGGTTATTTGATTCGTAATCAAAAGAAAACACACGCATCACATACATGTTATTAGTGTGGTCATGGATAGCACTGTGGTTTGACTTGAGCCAGACAGTCAAACACACACACATAATATAACAGTTATATCATGAGTCTGCAAACTCATAGGCTTTATGAACTCTTTCATATCCTTCTTGGGTGCAGTTGTGGATCATCCTCGCTCCACGCTCAGCTACCTCGATCAAATCATGTCATAAATTCTCAATTACATGATAATTTAAAAAGAGAAAGCCTTATGACGAGTACATCAGGGAGGGAGGTAGAGATATAATAGAATATGAGAGAGGGAGAGGTTCGCAGACCTCTATTTAGTAACAATTAACAATCCATGAATTCACATATATCATCATCCACATTCACAATAAAATGCTCATCCATGACCACCATTTAATTTTAAATAAACAAACCACACATGATTTAGCACAACACATGGCTTGATAAATTTTTTGAAAATAAATAATATTTTGATTTCATAAACCAGGGACCAAACAAAATTTGGAGAATTAGGATTTTCGAAAAAGATTATCAGTTTAATCATGCTGATAAATCAAATTAAACAAGCAATATTAACACATCATATGTGTACAAAATCTAAAATTAATGGTTTAGGAATATTCCATGCCTCATCTGAACAATTCAAATAATTGGGGTAATTTAACAATTAAATATAATGATTAATCTAATAACTTAGATTAATAACCATAATTAACAACATTTGTTAATAAAATAAATTATCCTTTTATTAGGACCCAAAATTAAAAATTTTGAATTTTATTTTATTTTCAAAATCACATTTTATTAATAAAAAAAAATCATTTTAATTATTTAAAGTTAATGGGACCTAATAAACAAGAAAATGGGGGGGGGGGGGGGGTTAAGGGCTCAGCCTAGCTGAGCCCCTGGTTGGGGCCAGGGACGAGTCAGGGTCCAGCCAGGGGCTCAGACCAAGGCCCGCAAGCTTGGTCTGAGCCCTACTGGATCCTGGCTTGGACCACCTTGTGAGTGCTTAAAATGAGTGTGTGATTATCATGAAAGATCTATGTTGTTTAAGTGCAAAATAAACCTATTAAAAGGAAACTAAGTGAAGTGATCGCCAGAAACTTTTGACTTAAAAGTTCCAAAAGAAAGAGTTTGATCGCCTACTTGTTTAAACGTGGGAGATGTTGTGCTCTTGATTCCCCTCCTTCAGCCGGCTGAAGAAAGAGAGCCCTTTCTTGTCTTTTGTTCTTGCTGTGATTGCTGTTGAGGATCGTCCAGAGTTCTTGTGATTTGCTTGTTGATTTCCTCCCTTTTTTTGATTCTCCTTTGCAGCTTTCAAGAAATAGAGAGAAGAATAAAGAAATGATGAGAATTTAGGCAAAAGTTGTATCCATTCTAAACAGAGTTTTAAACATGCAACTAAACATAGAACTCACTTGTTGGGATGGTCTTTGAAACCCCTTTAAATTGATTTTGGAAATAATGTTAGTGTGGTGTGTGTGGCATGGAGTGATGTGATGAAGAATGTAGAATTAATAAAGATGTGAATATGAAAAGTGTAGAAATGAATTGAAAAACTTATGCCGGGTGGATGAAGCCTTGAATTGGATGAAGATTTGATGAAGAATGGATGCCGACTTCTGGAAACAACAGCACTTCGGCATTTGGACGTCGTTGCTTCGATCTTCAATCACTAACTCTAACTCTGATTCTAACTTTTTTTCACCCATTCAAGATGCAAGGTATTTATAGACTTCTTCTGCGTCCGCGGATTTACATGGAGAAATTTGGGATTTATCCATCTTAACCAACAGATAAATATAGATTAATTCATCTTTATCTGTAATTATCTAAAACGCGTTGTAAGGATCGAGACTTTCGGATCCGGTTTTCGGGATCGGACCCTGTAGTTCTGGCCCTAGTGGGGGCTGAGGTTCTGTGTCGATTCGCGTCAGGACCTCGAGACGCGTTTTGAACGGCGTCCACCGTTGCAGACGCGTTTCAGGTTCTGCCACGTGGGCTGGCTTTAGGCCGCGAGAGCACGGCCCTGTCGTGTCGTCTGAACGGTGTCCGCGTGGGACGACGCCTTTCAGACTGCGACTCTGGGATTGTCAGAGTACGGCCCTGACATGTCGCCTGAACGGCGTCTGCGTTGAACGACGCGTTTCAGACTCTTGTCAGAGAGGCCGTCACGTCACCTGATAGACGTCCGTGGATGTCGACGCGTTTTAGCCAGTCTCTGGTTAACCCCGCGAGCCCTCCTTCTTTCCCTCATTTTCTTCCTTCTCTCTTTCTCTCCTTCCCTTCCGGCGAACTCAGCGGCGATCCCTCCTCCTCCCTCTTTTCCTCCCACCATTTCATCTCTCCCTCCACTCCATCCTCTACCTAGCTCCCATCACAACCACCTCCACTTCCACTGCGGCGTTTTACTCTACGGACGGCGGCCGACGTCACGGTAGAGTAAGGACGACCACGGCGGTACCGGCGGCGGCGTGGGGCGAGACGGGTGGACGGCTTGAAGCTTGGAGGCATTCAAGTATCCGGTAGGGTGACGGTTCCCATAGTATTGTGTTTAAACCATGATTTCCCCGTTTGAACATGTTATGGATCTTTGGTTTTGGGGGGTAGAACAAGCATGTTTAGGAGCTCTTCTTGATGATATGGGGGATTTCTATGGATGTGGTTTCCTATTGATTGAATTGCTTCTCTCTCTCCTCTGTTTTTGGGTGATTTTGGGATTGTTGGGGTTGAAAGGGAGCCCTCGGGCTCATGACAGACTGGTTTCTGGGGTTGAAAGACGTCGTGCATGGACGACGCCTTTTTGAAGGGTGTCGGGCCATCACGACGCCTTTTAGACAGGAATCGCCTTACTGAGAGTCTGCCAGTTCGGGGATTCTGGGACTAAAAGACGTCATGAGTGGGCGACGCGATTTGAATAGCGTCGCGTAACTATGATGCCTTTTAAGGCAGAAACTCCCTGATTAATGATTCTGAAATTCCTGGATTTCTGTGCTAAATGGCGTATGAGGATGTAGACGCCTTTCAAAAGGCGACCACTGGTGTCGACGCCTTTTAGGCCTGATTCAGAAGACAGTGTTTTACATGAACCAGGACATGGAGCTTGAATGGCGTCGGCCTTGGGCGACGTGATTAAAAACAGAACCACACTAATTCATGCCAGTAAAATGTGTTCATACTGCTAGATAGTTGGTTAGTGCATGTTTTAGTGTACTCAATAGAGATGGATTCTACATGACCGGATGGTACTACATGGTGTTATGCGATCACGGACTTTTTCACGTGACCGGATCGTACTGTACTGGGTTTTGTGTTACTGTGGACCTGGAGTGACAGTTGTAGCGTTTATCACCCTGTGCTGGTGTGGGTGAAGCACAGCGCCGGTGGGGGCGTGGGCGGGGTGACGCCTAATGAGAGAGGGTCACCTGGTGAACCCCGGGGTCAGCTAGTACCGGTGTGGGCGTGGTACATTCGGAGTGTCACTCATGCTGAGGGAAGGAGTAGCCACCTGAGCCAGTTGGGCCGCACTAGCTAGAGTGCTATCCGAGGGGTTACTGCTTGGTCTCAGCGGGTCGAGGTTTTTCCCACCGTTGTTTGTGTGGTTTGCGTGTTCTATCGAGACGGCAGTTGTGGGTTCCCTAGTCGTCTGGTTTAGAAATATGCATGTTTAATATATTTCGACTGCATGTGATTTCACGTTGAGAATTAGGAATTGTACCTACTACTGTGCTTGTTACTTTACCGTTGGCTGTACTTTGCGCTTGTGGGTGTGTGCGTGGGCAGTGGGGATCGAAGGATCCCTACTGAGTCTTGTCTTGAGACTCACCCCTGCGGTTTTCAGGTGAGGTGTAAGGACTGAGGTTTCGGGTTCTGTATTCGGGTCGGGTTCGGGCCGGATCCCCTGGTTTGGACCCTGTGGGGTCTTGAGATTTCTGACTGAATGGCGTCAACACTGCTCGACGCCTTTCAAAAGGCGTCAGGTTGTGTGGACGCCATTTAGGTCTGCTGGTTGTTGTGCCACGTGTGCGCCACGTGGGCGGGTTTCGGGCCGCGAGAGTACGGCCCCTGTCACATCATCTGAACGGCGTCCAGGTTTGGCCGACGCGATTCAGACTGCGACACCTGCGATGTCAGGGTACGGCGCCAGAGCGTTGTCAGTACGGCCTGTCCTGTCGTCTGAACGGTGTCCGTGGAGAGTGACGCGTTTCTGACCGCTGTCAGTACGGCCCGTCCGGTTAGACTGATAGGCATCTGCCTCGATCGACGCATTTTAGCTGGATTCAGATTGACCCCGTGAGTCTCCCCTTCTTTCCCTCATTTTTCGCCTTCACTCTCTCTCTCCTCGTCCTCTCCGCCCCCTCCGACTCTCTTTTTCCCCTTCCCTTCCTCTTCTTCCTCTTCCAATCACTCAATAGCCTCCTTACCTCTCACCTCTACCTCCACCACCTCCTTCGCGGCGTTCCATTCTCCGGATGGCGGCCGACGTCCCGGCGGAGTGGCGGCGTCCTCGAGGGTACCGGCGGCGGTCTGCGGTGCAGCGGGTCGGAGGCACGGAGCTTGGTGGAGTTCAAGAACCAGTAGGGGGACGAACCTTGCATGTGTTGCTCGTGTTTTCCTAGGCGTGATATGGCGTGTTTTGGGCTAGATTGAGCATGTTTAGGGGGTGTTCTTGTGGGTATAGCCGTGCTCGTGAACGTGGATTTGTAGCATGCTTGTGGTGGTTGAATTCCTCTTCCTCCCCCTTCGGTTTTGGGGCTTTTTCGCGGTGTTTGGGATTAAGGGAGAAACCCTCGGATCGAACCAGGGAACCAGGTTTCTGGCGCTAAACAGCGTCGTGCCTGGTTGACGCCTTTCAGAAGGGCGTCAGGGCAGTACAACGCCTTTTAAGGCAGAAACCTCCCTGTTCGAGGTTTTACGAGTAGGGGTTCTGGCGCTAAATGACGTCATGGATGGACGACGCCTTTCGGAAGGACGTCGGGCCATCATGACGCCATTTAGGCAGGAAATCACCCCGAGTGAGGGTCTGTAAATCTGGAATTTCGGTGTGAATGGCGTCTGTTTACCTGGACGCGTTTTAAATAGGCGACTCCCTATGACGACGCGTTTAAAGGAATAATCTAGCTTTAATGAACCTGTCTGAGGGGCTTGAATGGCGTCGACCTCGGTCGACGCGATTCAAGATAGAACTGTATAATCCTGGTTTTATCATGTGTTTCACTGTGGGACGATTCCAAATGCATGCTTTACGTTGTACACTGAGACTGAGGACTTCTGCATGAATGAAGTTACATCATGATTATATGTGTGTGTGTGTGCTTATGCGATTGTGGATTGGAATAACTGTGGTTTACGTTGTCATCATGGACCGATGGGGACAGCGTCATGGTATCTGTGAGGCATTGTGCCGTACCGGTGGGAGGAGTGGTACATGTTGTGTTTTACCTTAGGCTGAGGGAAGCAGAACCACCTTGAGCCCGTCGGGCCGGAGTAGCTGGTGCGCTATCCGAGGGGTTGCTGCTTGGCCTCAGCGGGTCGGGGTTTCCCTGTTTGTCGTGGCAACTTCCGGCGCGTTTCTTGCTGTGGAGCTGGTTGTGGTACTGTTGGAGTTGTTTTACCCGTGTAGCCACTGGGCCTGATGTGACATTTGATCATGGTTACGAGTGGTACCCTTAGCCCTTTGGCTTGACGCAGCCCGGGAGGTTAGGGTTGTGTGTAGTTCCTATAGCTTCGGCTTGACGGGGGTTCGCCGGTCCCCAGGGCCCTCCTGAAGCGCTGAGGCCTAGCGTGGAGGCAATCCGGACGGTAGGACAGTAGTCTAGACTGCTTGTGTGCACACGTAGCTGGAAGTGGCGGTACACTGGTTCCAGCTAGTCCTAGTTAGACTCACTGCCTCACCCTACAGTGCCCCGGAACACTGTAGGGGTGGACAGGCGTGAGGAGTGGTGGTAGTGTTGGGAGGCGACGTTTGACTTCGGTCGACAGTGTGGTTCAGTCGCTTCGTGGACTTTGGCTGTGAGACGTGACTCTGTGTTGGGGTTCTTCGGGTTGCTAGAATGGTTCTTGCTACACTACTTATCGTACGTTTCATATCAGACTTGGGTGCTATGTTTACTGCTTTACTTAATTGCCATATATTCCTGTTGTTGCACTTGTGGGTGTGTGAGTGGGAGGCGGGGGATCGGATGATCCCTACTGAGCCCAATTCTGGTGTGGCTCACTCCCTGCGGTTTCAGGTGTGGACCTCGCGGCGTGTGGAGGCGTGTGGTGCCTTCTTGGTGTGCGGACCAGCAGCTGTCTCTGTTCCGGGGTATGCCCCGATGTTGTTGTACTTTCCTTCTGCCTGTACTTATTTAATTTGTTGGACATGTAATTATTGTTGGACTGTATACGGACATTGTTATTTTCCTTCCTGCGCACTTGCTTACCTTTGTAGTCCGTGTGATTGTTATATTTAGCCTTGTTTGGCACTTACTCCTCCATATGTGTTGTGTGAGATCCGGGTGTGAACTCGCAGTTAATGGGCCGACATCCATTTAGTGATCGGGTCTCCGGTCATAGGATGGCGGGTCGTTACAGATGGTATCAGATCCCAATCAGGTCGAGTATGTTGTAAACTGGGTTAGATATTATAGTCCAACAATAAGTACGAGTCTGTACAGGCGATGGCTGCTGGTGTAGATTGATAGGTTTTGACGTGTTTTGGTTCGATTTTCGTGTTTGTGGGGTAGTGATGGCGCCGAAGAGGAGAGTTCCGTTGGCTCGTGATTCGAGAGCAGATGGTGGTGGTTCGAGGGCAGAAGGACATAATGTGGATCGTTTTATGGAAGCTATGATTGGGGCTATGTCTAGATACCAACAGGGAGATGGAAGTGAGGGGTCCAGTTCCCGAGGTAGCCAATCCCTGGTGGTGGAACGGTTCTTGAAGCTGAAGCCCCCTTCTTTCACGGGTCAACCTGTTCCAGATGCGGCAGCTCATTGGATTAAGGAAGTGGAGATGGTGTTTGATGTTCTAGAATGTGCTGAGAGTGACAAGACCATGTTGGCAACCTACTTGCTGAAGGGCGATGCTTATGATTGGTGGGTTACCATCAAGGGGTTGATGTTTCCAGATAGGCCTTTGAGAGAGATTCCTTGGGAAGGCTTCGTGAGAGAGTTTAGTGGACAGTACTTTCCGAGGCACGTTCGTAGGGCCAAGGAAAGGGAGTTTATGGAATTGGTGCAGGATGGTATGTCGGTTCTAGAGTATCAGATGAAATTTGTAGCTCTGGGAAGATTCGCTCCACACATATCTGAGCGTGAGGATCTTAGTACGGAGAAATTTGTGGATGGACTTCGGCATGATCTAAGGGAGTTTGTGGCGGCCCATTGTTGTAAAGATTTGGCGTCAGCAGTCCGGTACGCGGCAGCAGTGGAGATGCAGTTCCAACATGCGGCAAAGGAATCGGAGCATTCAGCACAGGGGAAGCAGCAAGGCAGGGATGGATCAGCAGTCTTTTCGTCAGGTGGTTCGAGTTCCTTTAAGGTTGAGTTCCAGGCGGTGCCTTGTGATGAGGATGAGGATGGTTCGGTTCAGCAGATGCAGACAGAGGTCAGCTGGCAACAGGAGGCGAGGCGGAACGCTGCAGATCGTTGTCCCCGATGTAGCAGATTTCATGGCAACTGGATATGTCCCTTGATCACTGGTAGCTGTTTCGCCTGTGGTAGGAAGGGATATCTCGCGAGGAACTGTCCCCAGAAGAACTAGGCAGGTCAGGAGCCGAGCGGTTAGTGAGTGTTCGAGGCGTGATTGGAGTCGCGTCTCTCTGTGGAGGTCCGAGAGGTTGTGCTAGAAGAGCACTTTTATCTTGTCTTTTTCAGAGGTGGTTGTGAACTCGTGTGGCACTCGTATGTACTTGGGCTTGGTGGAGAATCGTTTCTTTGTGCATTATGTGCCTTACTAGTGTGTGGTTATTTTGATCTTTCAGCTTTTTGTCAAAATCGAGAATCTTGGTTAGCTTGGTGTGAATGTGATTGGCTAATTGGGTGGAGCCTTGGGTGTGTGTTTGGTGAGAATGATTGATTGTTTTCGGTGTGCCGGCATGTGATGGTTAGCCGAGTTTTGCGTTGAGCGGTTGCAAATTTCGTGGTCGAAATTCTTTTAAGGGGGGAAGAATGTAAGGACTGAGGTTTCGGGTTCTGTATTCGGGTCGGGTTCGGGCCGGATCCCCTGGTTTGGACCCTGTGGGGTGTTTAGATTTCTGACTGAATGGCGTCAACACTTCTCGACGCCTTTCAAAATGCATCAGGTTGTGTGGACGCCATTTAGGTCTGCTGGTTGTTGTGCCACGTGTGCGCCACGTGGGCGGGTTTCGGGCCGCGAGAGTACGGCCCCTGTCACATCGTCTGAACGGCGTCCAGGTTGGCCGACGCGATTCAGACTGCGACACCTGCGATGTCAGGGTACGGCGCCAGAGCGTTGTCAGTACGGCCTGTCCTGTCGTCTGAACTGCATCCGTGGAGAGTGACGCGTTTCTGACCGCTGTCAGTACGGCCCGTCCCGTCAGACTGATAGGCGTCTGCCTCGATCGACGCGTTTTAGCTGGATTCAGATTGACCCCATGAGCCTCCCCTTCTTTCCCTCATTTTTTGCCTTCACTCTCTCTCTCCTCGCCCTCTCCGCCCCCTCCGACTCTCTTTTTCCCCTTCCCTTCCTCTTCTTCCTCTTCCAATCACTCCATAGCCTCCTTACCTCTCACCTCTACCTCCACCACCTCCTTCGCGGCGTTCCATTCTCCGGATGGCGGCCGACGTCCGGGCGGAGTGGCGGCGTCCTCGAGGGTACCGGCGGCGGTCTGCGGTGCGGCTGGTCGGAGGCACGGAGCTTGGTGGAGTTCAAGAACCGGTAGGGGGACGAACCTTGCATGTGTTGCTCGTGTTTTCCTAGGCGTGATGTGGCGTCTTTTGGGCTAGATTGAGCATGTTTAGGGGGTGTTCTTGTGGATATAGCCGTGCTCGTGAACGTGGATTTGTAGCCAGAAACCTCCCTGTTCGAGGTTTTACGAGTAGGGGTTTTGGCGCTAAATGACGTCATGGTTGGACGACGGCTTTCGGAAGGACGTCGGGCCATCATGACGCCATTTAGGCGGGAAATCACCCCGAGTGAGGGTCTGTAAATCTGGAATTTCGGTGTGAATGGCGTCTATGGACCTGGACGCGTTTTAAATAGGCGACTCCCTATGACGACGCGTTTAAAGGAATAATCTAGCTTTAATGAACCTGTCTGAGGGGCTTGAATGGCGTCGACCTCGGTCGACGCGATTCAAGACAGAACTGTATAATCCTGGTTTTATCATGTGTTTCACTGTGGGACGATTGCAAATGCATGCTTTACGTTGTACACTGAGACTGAGGACTTCTGCGTGAATGAAGTTACATCATGATTATATGTGTGTGTGTGTGCTTATGCAATTGTGGATTGGAATAACTGTGGTTTACGTTGTCACCATGGACCGATGGGGACAGGGTCATGGTGTCTGTAAGGTATTGTGCGGTACCGGTGGGAGGAGTGGTACATGTTGTGTTTTACCTTAGGCTGAGGGAAGCAGAACCACCTTGAGCCCGTCGGGCCGGAGTAGCTGGTGCGCTATCCGAGGGGTTGCTACTTGGCCTCAGCGGGTCGGGGTTTCCCTGTTTGTCGTGGCAGCTTCCGGCGCGTTTCTTGCTGTGGAGCTGGTTGTGGTACTGTTGGAGTTGTTTTACCCCTGTAGCCACTGGGCCTGATGTGACCTTTGATCAAGGTTACGAGTGGTACCCTTAGCCCTTTGGCTTGACGCAGCCCGGGAGGTTAGGGTTGTGGGTAGTTCTTGTAGCTTCGGCTTAACGGGGGTTCACCGGTCCCCAGGGCCCTCCTGAAGCGCTGAGGCCTAGCGTAGAGGCCATCCGGACGGTAGGACAGTAGTCTAGACTGCTTGTGTGCGCACGTAGCTGGCAGTGGCGGTACACTGGTTCAAGCTAGTCCTAGTTAGACTCACTGCCTCACCCTACAGTGCCCCGGAACACTGTAGGGGTGGACAGCCGTGAGCAGTGGTGGTAGTGTTGGGAGGCGACGTTTGACTGCGGTCGACAGTGTGGTTCAGTCGCTTCGTGGACTTTGGCTGTGAGACGTGACTCTGTGTTGGGGTTCTTCGGGTTGCTAGAATGGTTCTTGGTACACTACTTATCGTACATTTCATATCAGACTTGGGTGCTATGTTTACTGCTTTACTTAATTGCCATATATTCCTGTTGTTGCACTTGTGGGTGTGTGAGTGGGAGGCGGGGGATCGGATGATCCCTACTGAGCCCAATTCTGGTGTGGCTCACTCCCTGCGGTTTCAGGTGTGGACCTCGCGGCGTGTGGAGGCGTGTGGTGCCTTCTTGGTGTGCGGACCAGCAACTGTCTCTGTTCCGGGGTATGCCCCGATGTTGTTGTACTTTCCTTCTGCCTGTACTTATTTAATTTGTTGGACATGTAATTATTGTTGGACTGTATACGGACATTGTTATTTTCCTTCCTGCGCGCTTGCTTACCTTTGTAGTCCGTGTGATTGTTATATTTAGCCTTGTTTAGCACTTACTCCTCCATATGTCTTGTGTGAGATCCGGGTGTGAACTTGCAGTTAATGGGCCGACATCCATTTAGTGATCGGGTCTCCGGTCATAGGATGGCGGGTCGTTACATGAGGACTCCCAGCAGACCTAGAGCGGGGTGTGTGGCCGTGTGGTGAGCGCCGTCAGCAGTTATTCCGGGGTATGCCCCGATGTAGTTGTTATTTATTTCTGGCCTGTATGTTTAATTATTTCCTTTCTGTTGGAGTATGTAATTATTTGCTGTATCGAGTCGCATTGTAATAATTTTAATTCCTGCACTTTCATTTCAATTCAATGCGATGTGAATGTTTAGCTTAGTTTATTATTTATTTCCCAGACTTACTTAGATCCTGGTTTGGTTCCAAATTAATGATTCGGTACCCATTTAGTAATCGGATCCTCGATTATAGGGTGGCAAGTCGTTACAGTTGGTATCAGAGCATATGGTCTGGCAAATAAATAAATAACTAGGTTAAATGTCGTGAGTCCGGTAAATAAATACATTATCCCGTACAGGCACGGTGGTAGCATAGGTTTTAGGACTCTAATTAGAACTTTTTGATTTTGTAATTGTAGGTGAGTAGATGGCTCCCAGGAAGAGGATGCCGGTTATTCGAGAGCGGGGAGACGTCCCTAGTGGATCCGAGGTCGGGAGGCCGAGTGTAGAGCAGTTTATGGAGGCTATGATGGACACTATGGCTAGATACCAGACGCGAGACCCTAGTGAGAGTTCTAGTGCTCGGGGAGGGTCCACAGCTACACTTGAGAGGTTCCTGAAGCTGAGGCCACCTCACTTCACCGGTCGTCCCGACCCTGATGAGGCCATTCACTGGCTTAGGGAGATAGTGAAGACTTTCGATACCATGGACTGTGCAGCAGTAGAGAGGACCCCGTTGGCTACCTTCATGCTGAAGGATAGCGCCTATGACTGGTGGACCACATTGAAGAGTTTGTCTTATGAGGACAGGAGTCATAGGGAAATTTCATGGGAGACCTTTGTTAAGGAGTTCAATGCATAGTATTTCCCTAGACATGTCCAGAGAGCCAAGGAGAGGGAGTTTATGGATCTGACGCAGGGGAGTATGACGGTACTCGGGTATCAGGCGAAGTTTGTTTCACTGGGTCGGTTTGTGCCTTTCATATCTGGAGACGAGGAGCGTCGTACGGAGAGGTTTGTGGACGGACTGAGGTTCAGTCTGAGGAACTTCGTGGCGTCTCACTGTTGCACAGATTTGGCTTCAGTAGTTAGGTGTGCGGCAGCAGTGGAGGCTCAGCAGAGCCAGTCAGCCCAGGAGAGAGGACTGGCTGCTCAGAGTCCAGTTCGTGGCAGGGGTAAGGCAGCGGCAGCAGCCCCTTCATCCGGATCGGGATCGTCGTCACTCGGCTCCCGATTCAGGAGATTCTTCCGAGGCTGTGGTAGCAGTAGTGGCAGCAGCGGTAGCAGCAGGCCCAGGCAGGGTCAGCTGAGCCAGTCAGTGTCCAGTGCGCAGCAGGAGCCAACTCAGAGGCTTCCGGCAGTTTGCCAGCACTGTGGTGGTGCCCATGACGGGACTCAGTGTCCTACTCTTCCGATGAGGTGTTTCACTTGCGGCCAGCAGGGCCATTTGGCGAGGCAGTGCCCGCAGGGGCATGGTCAGGGACAGGGTTCAGGTGATCAGAAGAAGCCGAGGACCCAGGGGAGAGTGCTAGCTATCACCAGGAGGGAGGCTCGCGCGTCCAGCTTGGTGGAAGGTACACTTTCTGTCCTTGGGAACTCTGCACATGTGTTGATCGATTCGGGTGCTTCGCATTCTTTCATTTCTGAGCAGTTCGTAGATATTCTTTCTACACCCGTTGATGAGTTATCTGATGGATTGATGGTAGAGGTTCCTTCTGGAGACTTCATGTTATCTTATAATTGTTTGAGGAATGTTCCTTTGACCATTGAGGGTCATGATCTACCTGCCCAGTTGGTTGTACTTGCCATTCGTGACTTTGATATCATCCTGGGAATGGATTGGTTGGAAGCCTTTTATGCTGAGGTGGACTGCCACAGGAAGAGGGTGCGTTTCTCGATTCCGGACATCCCGACCTTCTATTTCCAAGGTATTAGGTTCTCTTCTCGAGGTATTCTCATTTCTGCTTTTAAGGCTCGGAGGTTGCTTGCTGGTGGTTGTGAGGCCTTCCTTGCCTCTGTTATTGTTTCTGATGTCCGTGAGAGTTCCAGTCCTCGGGAGGTGCCTGTAGTGTGTGACTTCGTAGATGTGTTTCCTGAGGAGCTGCCTGGCCTTCCTCCTCAGCGAGAGGTCGAGTTTACTATCGAGCTTGCACCGGGTACGGCGCCTTTGTCTAAGGCCCCGTATCGGATGGCCCCGATCGAACTCGCTGAGCTGAAAGCGCAGTTGCAGGAGTTGCTGGATAAGGGTTTCATTCGTCCCAGTACATCTCCATGGGGTGCTCCAGTTCTGTTTGTTAGGAAGAAGGATGGTTCTCTGAGGTTGTGCATTGATTATAGGCAGCTGAACCAGGTTACGATAAAGAATAAGTACCCACTTCCAAGGATCGATGATTTGATGGATCAGCTGCAGTATGCGAAGGTGTTTTCCAAGATCGACCTGAGATCTGGATATTATCAGATGAGGATCCGGGATGTTGATGTTAGTAAGACGGCTTTCAGGACTCGGTATGGACATTATGAGTTTTTGGTCATGCCCTTCGGCTTGACCAATGCTCCGGCAGCCTTTATGGATCTGATGAACCGAGTCTTCAGGACCTACCTGGACCAGTTTGTGGTTGTATTTGTTGATGATATTATGATCTATTCTTCTTCTGAGAAAGAGCACGCCGCTCATCTTCGGGCAGTGTTGCAGGTCCTGAGGGAGCACCAACTTTACGTCAAGTTTAGCAAGTGTGAGTTTTGGCTAGACGAGGTGCACTTCCTTGGGCATGTTATTTCTGGCAAAGGTATCGCAGTGGATCTAGCCAAGATCGAGGCGGTGATGGATTGGAGCAGGCCGACTTCAGTGACTGAGATCAGGAGCTTCCTGGGGCTTGCCGGTTATTACAGGCGGTTTGTTCAGGGGTTCTCTTCGATAGCGGCCCCCTTGTCGAGGTTGACTCGAAAGGGAGTTCGTTTTGTGTGGACCGAAGAATGTGAGCAGAGTTTCATTGAGCTAAAAACTCGCCTCACGTCAGCCCCAGTGCTGGTGCTTCCATCTGGGTCAGGTGGATTTGTGGTTTACTCATATGCGTCCCGTCGAGGTTTGGGCGCAGTCCTTATGCAGCATGGCGGGGTAGTTGCTTATGCTTCTCGGCAGCTGAAGAAGTATGAGGAGAACTATCCTACCCATGATTTGGAACTTGCAGCTGTGGTGTTTGCACTTAAGATCTGGAGGCATTACTTATACGGAGAGAAATTTCAGGTTTTTACCGATCACAAGAGCTTGAAATATGTGTTCACTCAGAGAGACCTGAATTTGAGGCAGTGAAGGTGGATGGAGTTCATTAAGGATTATGACTTTGACCTTTCTTATCATCCGGGCAAGGCGAATGTGGTGGCAGACGCTTCGAGTCGGAAGACGGTCATGTCATACCTTATGATTCAAGAATGGAAATTGTTCGAGCAGGTGGTGGAATCTTCCTTTAGGGTTCCACGTCAAGATGACAAAGCCGTATTGGTCAGCTTGACTGTGAGACCAGCGTTGTATCATGCTGTGATTGAGGCTCAGAGGGCAGATGTTGAGTTACCACAGATTCTCCAGAGGTCAAAGGTGGAGTTGTGGGATGATGGTACTGTCAGGTTCAGAGGTAGACTTTATGTTCCGACCGAGGAGGACGTGCGCAGGTGTGTACTTGATGAGGCGCACCGTTCGAGATATGCAGTGCATCCTGGGACAACAAAGATGTATCATTGTTTGAGGAGGCACTTCTGGTGGCCCGGTTTGAAGAAAGATGTGGCTGAATTTGTGGCTAGATGTATGACTTGTCAGCAGGTTAAAGCCGAGCATCAGAGACCTGGAGGGTTGCTGCAGCCCTTGCCGATTCCAGAGTGGAAATGGGAGCACGTGACTATGGACTTTGTGATGGGACTGCCTACATGCCCTAGCAGGAGAGACGCTATCTGGGTCATCGTAGATCGGCTGACCAAGTCGGCACACTTCCTAGCGATTAGGAAGGACTGGTCAATTGGCAAGCTGGCCAAGTTGTTTGTAGATCGGATCGTCTCTCTGCATGGGGTACCTTTGTCCATCGTATCAAATCGAGATCCGAGGTTTACTTCCAGGTTCTGGAAGAATTTTCAGAAGGCCTTGGGCACTCAGTTTGCTTTCAGTTCGGCCTACCATCCCGAGACCGATGGGCAGTCGGAAAGGACCATTCAGACCTTGGAGGATATGCTCAGGGCATGTTGCTTAGACTGGGGAGGTTCTTGGGAGCAGCATTTGTCCACAGTAGAGTTTGCCTACAACAACAGTTACCATTCCAGTATCGGCATGGCGCCTTACGAGGCTTTGTATGGGCGACCGTGTCGATCTCCGGTGTGTTGGTCCGAGATCGGTGAAAGACAGATAGTGGGACCAGAGTTAGTACAGCAGTGTGCTGAGATTGCCAAGACAGTTCGGCAGAGGTTGACCGCAGCTCAGAGTAGGCAGAAGAGTTATGCTGACGTCCGACGGAGACCGCTTGAGTTTGAGGTTGGGGACCACGTGTTTCTCCGAGTCTCACCCTCCAAGGGTGTGATGAGATTCGGGAAGCGAGGCAAGCTGAGTCTGCGATATATTGGACCTTTTCCCATTCTTGCTCGAATTGGGGAAACCGCGTATCAGCTAGCCTTGCCGCCCAGTCTTGCAGGGGTGCACGATGTGTTCCATGTTTCCTTGCTGAGAAAGTATGTTCAGGATCCGTCCCATGTGTTAGATTTTTCAGAGTTGGAGGTCGCTGAGGACCTATCCTTTCCAGAGTTTCCTGTTCGTATTGAGGATCGCAGAGAACAGGTCCTGCGGAACAATGTTGTACCGTTGGTCAAGGTGTTTTGGCAGTATCGCTCCGGAGGTGAGGCAACCTGGGAGCGGGAAGATGAGATGCGGGAGCAGTTTCCTTACCTCTTTTTGTAAGTCTCCTTGTGAACTTGTATCCTTACTTTTGACCTTATTAATTCTAGCAGTCAATTTCGGGGGCGAAATTCTTTTAAGGGGGGGAGAATGTAAGGATCGAGACTTTCGGATCCGGTTTTTGGGGTCGGACCCTGTAGTTCTGGCCCTAGTGGGGGCTGAGGTTCTGTGTCGATTCGTGTCAGGACCTCGAGACGCGTTTTGAACGGCGTCCACCGTTGCAGACGCGTTTCAGGTTCTGCCACGTGGGCTGGCTTTGGGCCGCGAGAGCACGGCCCTATCGTGTCGTCTGAACGGCGTCCGCGTGGGACGACGCCTTTCAGACTGCGACTCTGGGATTGTCAGAGTACGGTCCTGACATGTCGCCTGAACGGCGTCTGCGTTGAACGACGCGTTTCAGACTCTTGTCAGAGAGGCCGTCACGTCACCTGATAGACGTCCGTGGATGTCGACGCATTTTAGCCAGTCTCTGGTTAACCCCGCGAGCCCTCCTTCTTTCCCTCATTTTCTTCCTTCTCTCTTTCTCTCCTTCCCTTCCGGCGAACTCGGCGGCGATCCCTCCTCCTCCCTCATTTCCTCCCACCATTTCATCTCTCCCTCCACTCCATCCTCTACCTAGCTCCCACCACTACCACCTCCACTTCCACTGCGGCGTTTTACTCTCCGGACGGCGGCCGACGTCACGGTGGAGTAAGGACGACCACGGCGGTACCGGCGGCGGCGTGGGGCGAGACGGGTGGACGGCTTGAAGCTTGGAGGCGTTCAAGTATCCGGTAGGGTGACGGTTCCCATAGTATTGTGTTTAAACCATGTTTTCCCCGTTTGAGCATGTTATGGATCTTTGGTTTTGGGGGGTAGAACAAGCATGTTTAGGAGCTCTTCTTGATGATATGGGGGATTTCTATGGATGTGGTTTCCTGTTGATTGAATTGCTTCTCTCTCTCCTCCGTTTTTGGGTGATTTTGGGATTGTTGGGGTTGAAAGGGAGCCCTCGGGCTCATGACAGACTGGTTTCTGGGGTTGAAAGACGTCGTGCATGGACGACACCTTTTTGAAGGGCGTCGGGCCATCATGACGCCTTTTAGACAGGAATCGCCTTACTGAGAGTCTGCCAGTTCGGGGATTCTGGGACTAAAAGACGTCATGAGTGGGCGACGCGATTTGAATAGCGTCGGGTAACCATGACGCCTTTTAAGGCAGAAACTCCCTGATTAATGTTTTCCGAAATTCCTGGATTTCTGTGCTAAATGGCGTTTGAGGATGTAGACGCCTTTCAAAAGGCGACCACTGGTGTCGACGCCTTTTAGGCCTGATTATGAAGACAGTGTTTTACATGAACCAGGACATGGAGCTTCAATGGCGTCGGCCTTGGGCGACGCGATTCAAGACAGAACCACACTAATTCATGCCAGTAAAAAGTGTTCATACTGCTAGATAGTTGGTTAGTGCATGTTTTAGTGTACTCAATAGAGATGGATTCTCCATGACCGGATGGTACTACATGGTGTTATGCGATCGCGGACTTTTTCACGTGACCTGATCGTACTGTACTGGGTTTTGTGTTACTGTGGACCTAGAGTGACAGTTGTAGCGTTTATCACCCTGTGCTGGTGTGGGTGAAGCACAGCGCCGGTGGGGGCGTGGGCAGGGTGACGCCTAGTGAGAGAGGGTCACCTGGTGAACCCCGCGGTCAGCTAGTACCGGTGTGGGCGTGGTACATTCGGAGTGTCACTCATGCTGAGGGAAGGAGTAACCACCTGAGCCAGTTGGGCCGGACTAGCTAGAGTGCTATCCGAGGGGTTACTGCTTGGTCTTAGCGGGTCGAGGTTTTTCCCACCGTTGTTTGTGTGGTTGGCGTGTTCTATCGTGACGGCAGTTGTGGGTTCCCTAGTCGGCTGGTTTAGAAATATGCATGTTTAATATATTTCGACTGCATGTGATTTTACGTTGAGAATTAGGAATTGTACCTACTACTGTGCTTGTTACTTTACCGTTAGCTGTACTTTGCACTTGTGGGTGTGTGCGTGGGCAGTGGGGATCGAAGGATCCCTACTGAGTCTTGTCTTGTGACTCACCCCTGCGGTTTTCAGGTGAGGACTCCCAGCAGACCTAGAGCGGGGTGTGTGGCCGTGTGGTGAGCGCCGTCAGCGGTTATTCCTGGGTATGCCCCGATGTAGTTGTTATTTATTTATGGCCTGTATGTTTAATTATTTCCTTTCTGTTGGAGTATGTAATTATTTGCTGTATCGAGTCGCATTGTAATAATTTTAATTCTTGCACTTTCATTTCAATTCAATGCGATGTGAATGTTTAGCTTAGTTTATTATTTATTTCCCAGACTTACTTAGATCCTGGTTTGGTTCCAAATTAATGATTCGGTACCCATTTAGTAATCGGATCCCCGATTATAGGGTGGCGGGTCGTTACACGTGTCAACCATTAAAGACACCTTTCAGATTGATTAAGATAAAGATAAACATCCGGGAAAAACTTATCTTTATCTGTATTAGCTAAAACGCGTCTACACGTGTAGACGTCTTTTACACTAATTAAGATAAGGATAAACATCCGGAAGAGAAGTAGAAATAGCTTAGGAAACCTAAAACGCGTCATGTCTCACAGACGCATTTTAGCTAATTAATCAATTGATTAAAATTCAAATTTAAACGTTAACATAAGAATAAACTCTAAATGGCATCCACATAGGTCGACGTCTTTTAGACTTCTTCATATTTTAACTGAAATTTGAGTTAAAATCAATTTAATTGATTAACTTAAACATGTCTGTTAAACCCGACACTAAAAAAGATCAATAAAAATTAATCAATGATTAAATATCAGATCATTCTAAGGCATTATTATATGATATGAAATTTACTCGAAATGACGTTAAAATTAGTGTGTCTACAACTGCCTCACCTTGGCATCGTCTTTGCAAGGGAGTGAAATGAAATGGAATGTACTGAAAAGGTGATGCCAAGGTGTGATGAGACACACTCTTAACATCACATGATTGGAATTTTTCTCAAAATTATTGATGAAGATAGTTCAAAGAAATCGATGGAATCAATGATGTCTGGATGAGGTAGACAAGGAAATAAAATAAAGTCGATCAACCTCCACGGAGTGGGAAGTACCCCAGGTCGTAGACACTGTAGGTTTCATCATAGGGAGCGTTTGCCAGCCAATGTGGACGTGCTACAGCCATGATGGATCTTAAAGAAAACAAGAAATATTGGATAAAGAGTCCAAGAAAGGATAGAATTCCAATGATATCTTCAAGCGAACCTCAAAGATAATCAAGATACTCAATTCAGAATGGAATATTTCATATCATGTTGGAATTATTTGATTTAATGGTCTGAAACTTAATCAATAATTAATTCTTACCACAGTGATTTCAAAATCCTATATGATGGATGCTGGGCTAAAAGAAAATATAAAGTCCAATAAAATATAAATTAATCAAGGATAATATTGTTAAATTGTCATTAATGAGTCAAGACACCAATTCTTGTAATCCAGTGCTAAGCCGAAGCTCGTTTATCCACGCACCGTTTCACAAAAGATGGAACCATCGTCCGCACTAATTAACAATCCAACGGCCTATCCGTGCGATTAAGAATCCTCTGGATTTATTACTGTTTTTGTTGTAGGGAATTCAAATTCCAGTTTCATCAAAACCACAAGGTCCTTGACATGCTCTAATAAATACTAACATATAGTAATTATGATGATGCACAATAATTACATGAAAGGAGTACAAGGGTAGAAATAACCGTCTTTTTAGTCACGGTCAAGACTTCTAAACTCCTACAGTGGGATCTCCTTGATATTTTTCAGCTTCATTTGAATTTTCTTTAATTTTCCTGCACTCAAAATTCATCAATAATTCCAAACAAGTATCTAATTTAAGCATCAAAATCACAGAACTTCGGGTAAATAACAGAAAGGCTGAAACGCGTCGTGTCGCGACGACGCCTTTCAATCGTTAAAACACGGCGGTGTCCCTCGACGCCATTTACTCGCAGAAACAGGTTTTGACTGTCTTCAATCCGTATTCCAACTCTCTTCATGCCTTGTGTCCTGTATATGACTTGAACAAACAGATTAAGCATCTATTCAGGCTTAGCCCCTTGCCTAACCAAATGAATGGTCGATCAATCTTTTTCTTAGTGGAAGGGTCAAGGGGCATAGCCTTTATCAACAAAGATAATTGAACTCAAGCAAAATGCAACATACAAGCAGACAAATGCTCACTGAAAATAAAAGGAATGAGACATACCAAATGCAATAAGCAAATGCTAATTGAAATATTTTTGTTGTTTTGAAATATCTCTTTTTTTTTTGTTTTGAAATATGTATTTTTTTTACTTTTGAAACATATGTACTTTTTTTGGATTTTTGAAATATGTATTTTTTTGGATTTTTGACATATGTATGTGAACTAAAAGACCAGCATGGTACTCAGATCAAAAGATCATATTCATTTATGAACTTAATTTCCAAATTGTTCTTCAACAACTTAACTTAAACCCATCGTGTTTGAACTTGTGTTTCCATTCGTGATCCCATTTGATGATTTGACCCTTAGTCAATCTAAGCCATCCTTTAAGTTTGGAGTACACCTCTTTAGAAAGAATGGAAGAATAAGTTTAGAAAGCCCATGAGAAGATTCCGGAGACCTAAAAAAATGTTCCTTTCATACCCTAATATCCATTGGGGTTCGGTCATTTTCTTTCTGGGGTATTTATCGACCTTGCGTTCCCTTTTGTTTCACTTCATGGCCTTGACGTAACGTTTGTAATGTAATGGCATTTTGATTTGACATTTGGATTTTGCCTTTTGCTTTTGCTTTTTTTTCTTTTGTTTGGGACGGATCTCCCTCATTTTTTTACGACGGCCTCGTACTAAGATGGCGGGTATTCTTGGTAGTCTATTCTAAGTCTCGTTCCGACATCATGGGCCGAGTGTAAAACAGATTTTTGTTTTAAAACGAATGATTTGTACTTTACACTTTTAGTCAAGCTTTTGGTGTTCCTTAGGACTTGGCATCTCTTGTTACTCATGAATCAAACGTGTCAGTGTGTGTAGTAATGAGTTTGAAGTTAAATTATCCAGACTGATAAGGAAATTTGAGTTTATAAATTTTCTGATTCTACTGGTCTTTGTACCATGCTGATCGACTCTTTAACCTAAGGGTAGTATTTCTTAAGATGTAAACCATTCTAGGGATGAGTTAGCTCTTCTCCGTCTGCATTGACAAGACGATAAGCATTACCAGGAAAAGCGTGCGATACAACATAAGGTCCTTCCCAGTTGGGTTGGAGCTTAGAACGCGGACCACCAGGTTTTACAAAAATCCTTTTGACGACCATTTCACCGACTTTGAACTTACGTTCAATGACTTTCTTTTGATAAAAACGTGCGAGTCTATTTTGATAAACTTTTGCATGATTAGCGGCTGATCCTCTTTTCTCGTCTAAGAGTTCCAATTGAGCAAGGAGTGCTGAACAATGTTCATCAATGGAAAATTCCTTGTTTAACTGTACTCTTAATGACGGTATAAGGATCTCATATGGAACTACCGCCTCCATTCCAAATGTTAAGGAATAAGGAGTTTGCCCAGTGGGCGTGCGGATTGAAGTTCGGTAGGCCCATAGAGCCTCAACCAATTTTTCTGGCCAGTCTGCGAATTTGTTAGATTTGCACGTCTTTTTGATGATTTTTATCAAAGTCTTATTAGTTGCCTCTGCTTAGCCATTGCCTTGCGGGTAATAAGGAGACGAATGGTGCAATGCAATTCTATACCTGTTGCAGAGATCCTTCAATTCTTGTGACACGAACTGCGGTCCGTTGTCGGTGACGATGGTACTTGGAATTCCAAATCGGGTGATGATGTTCTTTATGATGAACTTGCAGACGGTTGATGCTTTGATTTCCACGTACGCTTCGGCTTCTGCCCACTTGGTGAAGTATTCCGTCGCCGTGAGAATGAAAGACTTTTGCTTGATGCCGGAATCTGGATTACCAAGGGGTCCAATGATGTCGAAAGCCCACATGGAGAAAGGTCATGGGGAAGAAACAGGATGGAGTGAAGATGCAGGAGAATGAATTTTGTCGGCGTGAAATTGGCACTTAGCACACCTACGGACATATCCTACACAGTCTTCTTCCATGGTTGGCCAATAAAATCCTTGTCTGAGGATCTTCTTTGCTAACATCTGTCCATTGACATGGCCACCACAAACTCCACTATGAGCTCCCTCCATAACCTTCCAAAGCTCATCTTCGTCTAGACATCTCAGAAGAACTCCATAAAAACTTCTCTTGTACAGTGCTCCCCCAACTAGGGTGTATCGCTGAGCAACTCTCCTGATAGCTCTCTTCTCCTCAGTTGTAACTTCCTCAGGATATGATTGATCTTCACAATATTTGGCAATTTCATAATACCATGGCTTCTGTTCATCATCCATCTCTTCTAACAGCTCCATCAACATGATTTCTCTTTTTTCCACGATATCTCCGTCTCTGACTTTCTTCAGCAATTTCTCCTTAGTTCTAAGAAATGAAGGGTCTTTCACGGCGGGTGAGAGACGCCTATTAACTATGATTGATTCAGATTGCTTGCTAACTGGAAAATTAAGAGAAGATGCCAATGAAGCTAGAGCGTCAGCTAAGATGTTTTGATTCCTAGGGACATGGACAAAGATCAATTTCGTGAAAAGCTTTGAGTAAGCTCTTGATAAGGCTTGAGCTTGGGATCAAGAGTTCGATACTTGGTCAGCACTTGGCAAAGAATCAGTTGGCTATCACCCACAATCCTGAGTTTAGTAACACCATGGGAATGAGCAGCCTCGAGGCCAGTAAGGAGTGCCTCGTATTCAGCTATATTGTTGGTGACTGGAAAGTCAAGCTGAAAGGCTTGTGGAATGGTGACACCTTCAGGTGATAACAGAACGATACCGATCCCCTTTCCATGAGAATTCAGAGCTCCGTCAAAATGCAGAGTCCACATATCATTTCTGATTTGATTTACGGACATCAGTTCCTCATCCGGAAACTCTGATTGGACTGGATCAAATCGAGGAAGGGGATGATGAGCGAGATGTTCTGCTATGGCATAGCCCTTGATCGCTTTCTGCTGAATGTAAATGATATCGAATTGAGATAGAAAGCTTTGCCATCGCGCTAACCTATAAGTAAGAACAGATCTCTCCAGAAGGAATTTGATTGGATTCATCCTAGCGATGAGATGGACTTCATGGGCCAGAAAATAATGCTTCAATTTCTGAACAACCCAGACCAATGCTGCACATGTTTTCTCCATCGCCGTGTATCTCTGTTCATCGGGGTTGAGAAGTTTAGAGAGATAATAGGCTGCCCTCTCCTTTCCTTCTTCATCCTCTTGTGCTAGGACAGCCCCCACTGCATCATCCAGGACAGAAATATAAAGTATCAATGGTTTGCCTGGAGATGGTGGTCTCAAAACAGGAGGACTTGCTAAATAGTTCTTTAATCCATCGAATGCCTCCTGACACTTATCGTCCCAATCGAATTTGACTCCCGTCTTGGTAAGCTCGTAAAATGGCTTACACCTTTGTGAATGCTGGGAGACAAAGCGGCGAATAAATTGCAACCTCCCGATTAATCCTCTTAACTCCTTCAAGTTTTTGGGAGGTGGCATTTCTCTGATAGCCTTCGCCTTGTTGGGATCGATCTCAATTCCCCGTTTGCTGACGATGAATCCAAGTAATTTTCCTGAAGATACTCCGAATACACATTTCTTGGGGTTCATCTTTAACTGATACTCTCTCGATCTCTCTAATACCCTTGCCAAAACTTTGGCATGCTCAGCCTTTGTCTTAGATTTAACCAATAAATCATCCACATACACTTCCAGATCTATGTGCATCATGTCATGAAATATTGCCATCATAGCCCTCTGATAAGTGGTTCCTGCATTCTTTAATCCAAATGGCATGACAACATAACAGTATGTTCCCCAAAGTGTAGTAAATGACGTCTTCTCTTGATCTTCTTCTACCAGCTTAATCTGATTGTATCCTGAAAATCCGTCCATAAATGATAAAGTCTCATAGCCAGCAGTATTATCAATGAGTACGTCAATATGAGGCAATGGAAAATCATCTTTAGGACACGCCCGGTTCAGATCGCGGAAGTCAATGCAAATTCTGACCTTCCCATCTTTCTTCATGACCGGGACTATGTTGGCCACCCATTGCGGATAAAGGACAACTCTAATAAATTTGGCTTTATGTAATTTGTCGACCTCTTCCTTCATCTTTAGAGCCATTTGTGGGTAGAATCGCCTTAATTTCTGCTTGACCGGGTTAGCTCCTTCCTTTAATGTCAATCTGTGTTCAGCCAATGACGAGTCTAACCCCGGCATATCTTCATAACTCCAAGCGAAAGTGTCCTTATAGTCCTTAAATACTTGTACCATTGCCTTCTCATCCTCTGTAGAAAGATTTTTGCTGACGAGGACAACCTTAGGTTCGTCTTCAGTCCCTAAATTGATTTCTTTGGTGGGCTCTTCTACGGCAGCTGAGGGTTCATCAAATCTTTTCACTCCACTGGCATATGCCTCAGCCACATCCTCGTCATCTTCCTCATTTTCAATAATGGGGTTTTTTTCATGTACTAACTCATACACCCCATATCCATCATTGACTGACTCATCGTCCATACAGTCTTCTGGCATCTGAATTGGATTTTCTAAAAACTGAGGGATTAAAGAGCAAGAAAAGCATCTATCAGCTAAGTCCTGGAGGTATCTATCTGGAATTCGCCTACCCTTAGACTTCCTAGACTTCCTAAGTTGACTAACCTGCCTAGAACTAGACTGCCTAACTTCACTAAACTCTCTATTATAACCTAATGAAGATGAAGCAGGATGGCAATCCTGGGATACAAGTGGAAATACAGGAGAATCCTCCCGAGGGGAGGGGCAGAGTAGATCTAGGAGAGAATCTTGACCAAAGGACCCGCGCAATAGGGTGTAATCGGACAAGTAAGAAGTTTCCTCAATGAGGATCTGGGAAGAATTTGTTGCCAAATTGGCATTTTTTTTTTGGACAGTGGAGGAGTTAAGCATAAAACAAGAATGAATACAAATAGAAGGAGAATTAGATGGAGGAAGTGGCACCAAGGCCAAAGGGTTAGGGGGATCATACATCAGTATGTCCCAGATCAAATCATACATCCTCTCTAGATCGAGAGGAGGTGGTGGAATGAGGTCCTAAGGGGACAAAGTAATCATAACGGGCGGAGCCCGTGGAATATCTTCAATAATGACCCGCGACCAAGTCGGGGTCAGGAGCAATGTGGGGAACAGAGTATGGAGCATGAAAACATGAGAAGGATATGTCCCCCTCTAGAGCAGATCTGTGGTGTAGCCAGCTTCATAGGGGTCATCTCGCTCCCCTTCATCGGTCTCTTCTGACAACAATATCCGTTTGTCAAAGATAGCACCGGGACTTTCGATCAGCTCATCAATTTGCGGTGGCCACTTGGATTCTGCAGGATCTAGAAATAGTCTGTTCAGCGCAATGTAGAGGTCTCTTAGATCGAACCACCTGTACCATTCACATTCAGGATCATGGAATTTTCTCCTCTTCATAGGCCGCAGAGCCTCCAAGGACTGGTACGTGAGTAGTTCCGAGCAATGCCTGGCCAAGTCTCTCCCATATATATCATGGAAGTCAAAACACAAAGTAATGACCACCGTGTTGTCATGGCTAATTATGAGACCCTTTACAAAATGAGTGTATAGGGTCCATGTTAGGGGATTTCGGCCTTCCTTGGGCGGTGTAGACATTGTCTCCCAGACTTTCTGGCCGTCTTTATTCTCTGCCTGCTGAACAATGTCTTGTTTCAGTTTTCTTGGCCTATAGCCCAGGCCGCTTCCAGGTGCTCCTCGGTGATCTTTGACAGGAGTGGTCCTGCCTTGTAATTGTGTGCCTAGACCACTTCCAGGCTGATAACCGTTCTTCATCATTATTCTCCATCCTGGGGTACTCATGCACTTCCCCCTTTTTATGGCATTTAACGGGTAAGGAGAAATAGTGGCAGTTTTGAGAGGATCAGCCACTGGATGGTAAACCTGTAATATCGACAGAAAAGGTTGTCGGCCAGGTAAAGAAGCAGGTTTGATATTCAAGGAATGAGCAGCAGCAAGGATCGGCATGCTCGTAACCTTAATGATTCGTCCTTTAAAGGGAAATTTGAGGCATTGGTGATTCGTGGAGGGAATCGCCTCGAGTGTTTTTATGTAAGGATGACCCAAAATGGCATTCAAAGAAGGGTCGATTTCCAGAATGTGAAATTCGACCTCTGCATGACTTACAGGGCCTAGCTCTACTTTCAAATAAATCATTCCCAGAGGGGAACGGGTGGAGTTATCATATGCTGTCACAGAGTTGGGGCTAGGCAGCCATTTTTCTTTGGGCACACCGCACAGCTCCAGGGTCTTCGGAGGTAAGACATTGATTGAAGCCTCTGTGTCAACCAGGTATGCATCCACGGCCTTCTTGCAGATGTTGACCGTGATGCTCAGAGCCATGCTTCTGGCTGCCGGCGGTGCTAGTTCCGATGTGTGAAATGTGATGGAGGGTTGATCCCCCTGAGGAACTAATAGTGCTGCAATCTTTTCCACCGGCACGTCCTCGTTGACCATCACCTTCTGCAAATATTCCATTAAAACTTCTTGGTGACTCTTCGATCTTTTAATCAGTTCAAGTACGGAGATCCGTGTCGGTGTTCGATCCAGATGTTTCAACAAATCATATTGAGTGCCTGGTACACTCTCTTCATTGTGTGTTTCCTCTGGCGGTTGTGATGGGCCGTCTCTAACTGTTGACTGAGGAAATACTTTGTTGAAAATTCTTCCACTCCAGAGCGCATGTTCCTCAACCGTGGAAGGTCCGGGTGACACTTTGAGTACCGCAGGGTTAGGTGGTGTAGGTGATGCGGGGTGTTGGTATGTAGGTGATGGCGTGGGGTTAGGTGGTGGTGGCGTGGTGCGGATTAAAGGTCTAGACGGTTGGATGGTGGATGGGTAAGTGATTGGTGTGGACGAAGTGGGGAATGGTACGCGTAGTAGCGGTCTGGAAGGTTGGATGGTGTCCGGGTAGGTGGTAGTAGTAGCGGGTGAAGTAGGAAATGGTACGCGTAGTAGCGGTCTGGATGGTAGGAGGGGTGTATAATTGGTTTGCGGTAGGTTATATGGTGGAGGCGTAGGAGTGTGGGGCGTAATGGACTTGAGGAAAGCGGGTGGTGGTAATGGGTTAGTGGGTGCGGGTGAATGATACGCGGGTGTCGGTAGAGGGGTGATGGTAATGGGATGTGGTCTGGGTATGTGGATGGTGCGGCGTGGTGGTTGTTCTGCGGTACTTGGAACATGACCCGTCGAATAAATAGAGGAAGAGTCCTCTATTCTCCACTGTTGCCCACGGTCATCCTTAGACTGGCTGTTTGTCAGAATAGGGGCAACTTGGTTTTGGTTTTGATGCTCCGGGAGCGGGTTCTGCACTATGCCCATGTTTGGTGGTGGTGCTGCTTGTGCTGGTGCTCTTGCTTGCTGTTGCTGCTGCTGCTGCTGTGGTCTTCTTGCCTTCAGGGCTGATATGTATTTTTTCATTTCCTCCCAGTCTATGCCGCCCTGCTCGTTGAGATCATGGATGTAATCTCTAAATTGGAAGCATGTGTCAATAGTATGCCCAGGTTGCCTATGGAAATAGCAATACCTAGATGTGTCGGCATTCTGAGGCCAAACTGCCTTTTCCTTTGGCAGGACTAAAGCATTAGCTGCCATTAGGGCACTAAAAATGTCTGCCAAAGATTCTGGGAGGACTGGGTATTATTCTGCCCTCTTTGGGCCTGGAGGTCTTCTCTGCTGATTGTAGTCAGCAGGAGGAGGGACATTATGATATGCTGGCGGTGCGCGCGGCTGATACTGCTGTTGTTGTGGCTGTTGGTACTGCAATTGCCGTTGCGGCGGCTGCTATGGCTGTTGTTGTTGCTGGTTCGGCTGCTGGGGCCGCTGATATTGGGGCTGCTGATACTGAGGGTTCGGCTGCTGCCTGGACCCCTGCTGGTTCGGCTGCGGTGGCCTCTGGTACTGTTGTTGACTCCTCACGAACTGGGGCGAATTGTTGTTCATGCTACTGACTTGCTCACGAGAGAGCGTGCCCTCAGTAGTTGGACCTGTGCTGGGAGAGTTCGGCACTGCAGGCTTCCGAGGTGGAGGCCTGCTAGCTCTGTGAGGATCAAAGACGCTAGAAAACGTAGCGTCCTTGAAGGCATTCTGACAGTACCGTGCTCTTTCATAGAGCTCTGCCATGCTGGTCAGATTGTTCAAGGAGAGGACTAGTTTGAACTGGGGCGTGGCATTGGAAATCAGCATCTTCACTTGCTCCGACTCGGACAAGTGATCTTTCACTTTCTCGGCCAAGCCTCGCCATCTGTCGGCAAAACTGACAAACTCTTCATCGGGTTTCATCTTTTCTACAATTAGGTCAGTGATGGACAGGGAGGGGGCAACTCTGTCCTAGTATCGTTGAATGAATTTTCGGGAAACGATACCATAGTCCTCTACTTCGGAGGGTTCCAAAGAAAAGAACCACTCGAGGGCCGGTCCCTCTAAAGATCTCCTGAACAAAAAGGCCAACGACCTCTTGTCGTTTTGCCAGAAGGATGATTCGTACATAAACTCCTTCAAGTGGGTGAAGGGGTTACCAGTACCGTTGTACTTCCGGTACACTGGCATCTCGGAGGGTGGCAGGTGGAACACTGGCAGGCTTGGTAAATTGATCTCCGGTGCAGCTTTGACCCCCATCATCTTCTGGAGGTTGTTGAATTGTTCATCCATGCGCTCCATCTTGGCCAGCAACGCTTGCGTGGTCGGATCAGCCTGGGGAGGAGGGGGAGGTGGAGGTACTTGGTTGGCCTGTTGCCTAGAGTACGTCGGACAAGGAGGACAGTAAAGAGGAGGTCCGGCAGAGCTTCTGCCATGCCCGAGGGCATTTTGATAAGCAGGCGTTAGTGGTCTAGCTGGTTGCCTAGAAGATGAAAGTTGCAGCCCAGCTGGCCGAGAAGTAATATGGAGGCTTTCCATGGCCTGATAAATGTAAGGAGGATGAAGAGGAGGTTGTTGAGGGATGGCAGGGGGAGCCGCAGGATTCGGCTTGGCAGGCTGCATGGGTGCCTTTCCCTTCAGAATGGACTGGATCGCCTCGAACTGCTGAGGGTCCAGACGGGAGGCAAGAACTCCCAAAGCATTGACAAGATCTGAAGGATCAGAGGACGAGGGATCATTTTGATTCATGTCTCCCTCGAGAATGGGATTGGGAATCGCATAATCATGCGGGGGAGGATCAGGATATTGCTCATGGGGATGAAAAAGAGGGGTCCGGACATTCCCATCATGTCAAAACGGAACGGGGACAGAATTACGGGAGGCATCAGTATCTCTCCCGCTCTCATAATTGTAATCAGAATCACGAGAGGCATTAGCATCTCCCTCGTAGTTGACAATGGCATCTGGAGCCATACTCAAGTCCCTGCCCGATCGGAGCAGCATGATGTTAGATTCTTTTTTCAAAGATTGGCAAACAAGTTGTACAGAGATTTAAACAAACAAGTAGATGCTTAATGTGATTTTAAGATTCCTTGTTGAGTTATTTGGATTTAATTAAACCACAAATTCGCTCAAGGGATGGGATCTTAGTTTCAGTTCAATATCCACCGTTATTTTCTATGGCTTTTTCTCACAACGTTTATGGAATCTAACCGGGACTTCAACTGGTACAACCAGCCCGATGATCAAGGTAGAGCACCTTGATTTTGGGGACTTACGGAGGCCTTAACGCCAACTTCTCTAGTCTGATCAAGGGACCGACCCAATCAGAGAGAGTTGATGAAAGTAGAGTGTTCCTAAGAAAAGGAGGGTATTAGCCTCAATGCGTATGACCTGTAGCCTGGATGGCCTCTAATGCTTAATACATAATGGGTAATTAGCACACAGATCACAAAAATCTGAGAAATGAAGAAGAAATAAGAAACTGCCTGAATCGCGTCGAGGGTAGTCGACGCTATTCAAACAAAATCTTAATTTTTTGCAGAAGCTCAGATTGCAGACAGCAGAGAAATAAGACTGAAAGGCGTCTGGGTATGACGACGCAGTTTGAAATGCGTCGCTGTTTCTGGATGCTTTTCAAGTCGCAGAAGCAATTTTCTAGGAGGAATCTCTGGGTTGATTCCTCCTCGAACAGGATAAAAACAGTAAATAATCAGCTCATGCAAGATTTTTTTAGTTTCAGGTTTTAACAGGATGATTTTACTAATTAAACAACTAAGATATCAATCAATCACACAGCATTTCATCACAAAAAGCAACTTTTCAACTAATCAACGGGGAGGGCAAGATCTTGCCACTGGGGTGTGCACGTGGTTCACGTGGGAAATTAACTAAACTAAAAACACTCACTAATTAGTGAGGACGTGTCGAAAGACACAAGTGGTGCACCGTGGGTGCCCGATTGGTAACAGCAAGAACAAAAGAACTAAAAGATGGCGAGACCCCGTCCCACCGTGATCGCCAAAAAAAGTTGTGAGTGCTTAAAATGAGTGTGTGATTATCATGAAAGATCTATGTTGTTTAAGTGCAAAATAAACTTATTAAAATGAAACTAAGTGAAGTGATCGCCAGAAACTTTTGACTTAAAAGTTCCAAAAGAAAGAATTTGATCGCCTACCTATTTAAACGTGAGAGATGTTGAGCTCTTGATTCCCCTTCTTCAGCCGGCTGAAGAAAGAGAGCCCTTTCTTGTCTTTTGTTCTTGCTGTGATTGCTATTGAGGATCGTCCAGAGTTCTTGTGATTTGCTTGTTGATTTCCTCCCTTTTTTTGATTCTCCTTTGCAGCTTGCAAGAAATAGAGAGAAGAATAAAGAAATGATGAGAATTTAGGCAAAAGTAGTATCCATTCTAAACAGAGTTTTAAACATGCAACTAAACATAGAACTCACTTGTTGGGATGGTCTTTGAAACCCCTTTAAATTGATTTTGGAAATGATGTTACTGTAGTGTGTGTGGCATGGAGTGAAGTGATGAAGAATGTAGAATTAATAAAGATGTGAATATGAAAAGTGCAGAAATGAATTGAAAAACTTATGCCGGGTGGATGAAGCCTTGAATTGGATGAAGATTTGATGAAGAATGGACGCCGACTTCTGGAAACAGCAGCACTTCGGCATTTGGACGTCGTTGCTTCGATCTTCAATCACTAACTCTAACTCTGATTCTAACTTTTGATTCTAACTTTTTTTCACCCATTCAAGATGCAAGGTATTTATAGACTTCTTCTGCGTCCGCAGATTTACATGGAGAAATTTGGGATTTATCCATCTTAACCAACAGATAAATATAGATTAATTCATCTTTATCTGTAATTATCTAAAACGCGTCAACCATTAAAGACGCCTTTCAGATTGATTAAGATAAAGATAAACATCCGGGAAAAACTTATCTTTATCTGTATTAGCTAAAACGCGTCTATACGTGTAGACGTCTTTTACACTAATTAAGGTAAGGATAAACATCCGGAAGAGAAGTAGAAATAGCTTAGGAAACCTAAAACTTGTTATGTCTCACATACGCCTTTTAGCTAATTAATCAATTGATTAAAATTCAAATTTAAACGTTAACATAAGAATAAACTCTAAATGGCGTCTACATAGGTCGACGTTTTTTAGACTTCTTCATATTTTAATTGAAATTTGAGTTAAAATCAATTTAATTGATTAACTTAAACATGTCTGTTAAACCCGACACTCAAAAAGATCAATAAAAATTAATCAATGATTAAATATCAGACCATTCTGAGGCATTATTATATGATATGAAATTTACTCGAAATGACGTCAAAATTAGCGTGTCTACACACCTGGCCCGGGCCAGGGTCCAGCGGGGCTGGACCCTGTCGGTGGCTAGGGAAACCCTAGCCGCCCGACGGGTTCAACCCGAGGGTTTCCTACGATGCAAGGAACTCGACAGCGGCCATCCCTTTGGGGTGGCTCCTTCCGGCGCCGGCACCGGAGTCGGTCAGGCATCGGCGCCCATCCGCCAGCAACGACGATGTAGCCGGTGCCGTTCGGCAGTCGTAGTTGGCCCAGGTAGGGCTGCGATGCATTATTTATTTATTTTTTCCCTTCTTTAAACCTCCTCTCTTGTTGGTTTAAAAAATGCAGGAGGAAGAAAAAGAAGGCCATGGCCGCCCGTCCTCCGCTCCCCACGCCACCGGCATCTCATCTAGCGCCGGTGGGCTTGGTTCGCAGTGATCCTAGCCCCAAAGATCCATCTTATGGATCCGAATCCCTAAAGAATAAGGCGTTCTTCGTCCAACGAAGAACACAACGAAAAATCCCAAATAAAATTTTATTTTCTACAGATTAAAATTGTGATCTCATCGTGGTGAACATCTCATGAATATTAATCTTGTAAGAAAATATATTCAAGAATGGAATAATTTCGAAAACCACAATTTTAGAGACCGAAACGATGAAGAACATAGTGGAACCTGGCTCTGATACCACTGTTGGGTTCGGTGTGTCCGGATCCGACCAGAACGCAGCGGATAAAATAAAGTCGGGATCAGATCCGCCCCGTTTCAATATACAAAAACTTAAACGGTAAATCAGATTTACCTTGCGTAGATTCGAATCTGCATTTGTTCTTCGGTTATGTAGGAGCGATGCCGTAAGCCGCGCAGGTGCCTGACCTCTAGCGGTATCCACGCGGTTCTCCTCGCGATGGATCGTCCTCACCTCCTCACTCGATGCGGCGTCCGCGGATCCCGTCTGATTACGCGTAATCCGCCGCGACATGCAAATTCGAAAACTCCCATTGAACGAGAAGCGGAGCTATCGGGAGGCAGAGTAGATCCTCCAGGGGGCCGGCCTCGAGTGGTACACCCAAGACAGAGAGAGGAGAGAGAGAGGGCGACGGCTAGGTCAGGGTTGCTGGCCCCCGACCTAGTAGTCGTTCTTTTATAATAAGTGAATTCATTATTTTTCATAAAAACCCACACTTATCCGAACTCCCGTCAAATTATCCATCGACTTGAAAACCTTTTGCGTGTGACCCTCTAGGCCCAAATACCAGTCCAGTTAATGGCCCATTAAGCCCAAATACTCATTACGGACCCACTAAATTAATTAATATCTTTAAACTAATTAATCAGCCGAATTTAATGTCCCACAGTAAATTCAGATGAGCTTCCGATCACATTGGATGTCAAGCAACATCGTGTGATCCTGGATGGCATTGGGGTTATCGCAACCCTCAATTGGAACATTTCCATCATCGGTTAGCGCGTGGATATAATCCTTCATCCGTATAATACTCCCGAATCAACCTAGGGTATGGTTTTCTGTTAAACCCTAGCTGGTCGAATCACTTGAATCAAATGCTACAAATCTATATCAGATAACTCTTTATCTGATACAGAGTCTGCCTTGGCCAGGGACTTAAGCGCATCATTCCCAGAACATTCTCTCTCAAAATATTGAATACACAATTACCTTCGAGGGCATTTCTCTGAACCTGATCGTTTGACTTATTGATAACCCATGGTTAGGGATTCGTTAGTTAAAGTCAAAGCTCAGAAATGTGCCAACAAGGTATCTTTGGTGTCTCAAGTCCAAGGATCATCTACACAACCGTGACAAAAGAATTGAGCTGGTTAATAGTGAGGTATATACCATCCAGCTATTCTAGGTCGGATCAATTCATGAACTCATTCCCCAATGAGCACCTACAGGTCCAGCATAGTGTCTCCACACAAGTGACTTATAGGATCAATCACCCTCATCATATGAGCTGAAAAAGTCTGTACCAGTCTATCCGGATGTTTGATGTCCTTCTCAAACATCCTCCGACTAGGAACACTTAAGAACGTGTGTTTATAAGTCTTCGGTCTCGTAATTATGATCTCATCATAATCGGAAGATTGTTGCACATGTTCATGGACTTCATCGTGATACGATAAACATAGATCGAATTAATTACACAGAATGAATTAATGCCATTTATTAATAAACTAAATAATACATAGTATCGGATTCGCTTTCAGACCACCTAATACTAACAGTGCACACAAGGGAGCCTAATAGAAAAGAGAGTAAAAAATAAAAGAAACGGCAAGAATAGGTCCCACCGTGATCACCAAAAAGCCGTGAATGCTTAAATCAACGTGCTAGCATATCATTATTAACATTATCATGAAAATATAGAAATCGTGATCGCTAAAGATTGAGAATCTCAAAAGAAATAAGTGATTGTTATTTACCTATCAACTTGAGAGATTTTTTTATGGGTTCTTCTATTTCCTCCTCCTCGGCCGGCCGAAGAAGAAGAGCCTTCTTTTGAACTTTTACTCTCTTTTTAATGCTCTTCTTCTTTTTAAATCCTTGCAAAGATAGAAAAAAAAAAAAAGAAGACAAAAGAAAAGAAGATGGTTAGAGCTATGGTGTAGTGTAGTATTTATTCTAAAAAGAACACTAAACATACAACTAACTAAGAAAACTCACTTGTTTTGTTCTCTTTTAAACTCCTAACACATAGGTGGATTAATATGAATGTGGTGAGTGTGTGAAACAAGAAGTGAATGCTATGAAAAACTAATGCAAACAATGATCTAAATCAATGAAAATTATGAAAAACTAGAAAGAATAAGAAAGGGAAATAAAGAAGATTGGCCCCTCCATAGCCATCATCCTTTAAAGCTTCAAAGGAAGAGGATGGAAGAAGAAGGGAGATTTCCATACCTGGACCACGTTTTCTGTAGGAGAGCTCTTCTTTTATCTTGATGGGAGCTTCAAATCACACAATTGCCAACCTCTTTGAAGGCTCAAAGTGCGTATACATATATAGAGGGCTATTTGAGAGTAATTTGACTCCAAGGGGCGTCTCCTACAGCCTCCGCATTGCCATGGATAATTATCATCAATTAGAAACATTTTTCACCATGAAAACCAGATGATCTCGGTCAAAACGCACTTACCATTAATCCTCTGAATTGTGTCGTTCCCAAACGACGTCATTTGACTATTTAAAGGGGCCAAAATAAGAAACAAAATCCGGAAAGGGAAGCGACAACAATTAGTAAACCAAAATGGCGTCGACCATGTAAGACGTTATTCAGATAATTAGAAAATTAACTCAGATTCAAATTGACAATCGGGGAGGATTAGGAAACCTAAATCGCGTCGTCTATGGGCGACCCCATTCAGTTTAATCCATCTCGATTAAGGAATTTGAGTTCGAATTAATTTCGGCTAGAAATCTAAGGGGCGTCGGCCATGGGTGACACTAATTAGCAACATTTTTGAGAGAAATGAATAAAAATTAATTAATGATTAAAAATCAAATCATTTTGGGACATTATAATTGTGACATGAAATTTACTTAGTGTGAGGTTGTAATTAGCATGTCTACACTATCAAGATGTCCTTGACTATTTGTATAATCCTCTCAGACTAAACATCGATCTGAGAATGAAAAGTAGAACTGAACTTTAGTTGTATGCCCAATGATTCATGTAAACTCTTTCAGAATCGAGCAATGAGTCTGAAGTCACTGATTGAGATAATAGAAATTGGCACACTATGTGTAGTGCTCAAAAAGAGTGTGTGTTCATCATGCTATCATGTGTTTACTATAATTAGCAATATGAAAAGAATTGTGATCTCCAGAAATCGAGGGTTTCAAAGGAAAAAAAGGTGATTGCTTATTAACCTTGCAAATCGAGAGAATATGGGATTCTTTTGTTCTTCTCTTTTGGCCAGCAGAAAGAAAAGAGCCTTCTCTTTCTTTGCTCATGTTCTCCTTTTGTACCTTATGAAAAATCAAACAAATAAGAAAAGCTATGATTAGAACTAAAATAGTATAGTATCTATTCTAATTAATAATCTAAACATGCAACTAAACTAAAAGAACTCACGTGTTTTGTGTTCTTTTAAACCCCTATAGGAGGTGTAGGTTTGGAAATTATGAAGTGAGTGTGTGTGATGAATTGATGAAATGAAAAATCATATGAAAAAGAACAAAAAAGAAACTAGGAAAAAGATGGTTGGTTTGGCCCCTTGAAAGCCTTAATCTTCTTAAGCTTCAATGGAAGAAAAGGATGAAGAAACGAGAATCTGTCTTGCTATCCACGTTTTCTTCTTGAGGACCTTCAAGCACCTTGTAGAAAGCTCCAAATTCATCAATTGCCAACCTTTTGTTAATTGCCAACATCTAACATTTTTTAAAGGTCAATGTCGACATGTATTTACAAGAAGTAACTTTAGGGTATTTGGCCTTCAAAGGGATTCTCTCGCAGCTCGGGGTTGCCTCGAACGATCATGAAGGTAATTGGAAACCCTTTCAACCTTTGGAACCAGGCTATCTCGGCCAAATCTTACTTATCAGGAAACTCTTAAAACGTGTCATTCAAGAGGGACACCTTTTAGTTAATTAATGCGGCCAATAGAAAGAATTCCGAAAAGGGAAACCGAAAACAATTAGGAAACAAGAAACATGTCGTGTACACGCGACGTGCTTTAGATAATTTAAGAAATTAACCAGAATTAGAAATAGTAAACTTAGGCGGATTAGAACTGAAAAGGCGTCGTGTAAGGGTGACGCTATTAAGTTAAATCCTCTTAAATTTACTAATTTTAATTCCGAATTGATTTCTGCCAAGAATCCAAATGGCGTCGCGTATAAGCGACGTGATGTAACAAAATTCAAGAGAAAATCAATAAAAATTAATTAATGATTAAACATCAGACCATTATGTGGCATTATTATTGTGACATGAAATTTACTCAATATGATGCAAAAATTAGCGTGTCTACAACTGCCCCACCTTACCATGGACTTTGCAAGGGAGTGAAATGTACTAAAAAGGTGATACCAAGGTATGATGTGACCACTCTTAACATCACATGATGGAATTTTTTCTCAACACAATAAGTGAAGATAACTTGAAAATATCGATGGAATCAATTCTATCTGGATGAAGGAAACAAAGGAAACAAAAGGTCAATCAACCTCCGCGATTGGGAAGTACCCTAGGTCATAAACCTCGCAGGTTTCGTCATGAAGAGCGGTTACCAGCTAATGTGGTAGTGTTGCAACCATGACGGATCTTAAGAGGAAACAAGAAATGTTGGGTGGAAAATCCAAGAAATGATAAAACTCCAAGGATATCTTCAAGCGAACCTCAAAGATAATCAAGATACTCAATTCAAAATGAAATATTTCATATCACGTTGTGATTTATTGGATCAATGGTCTGAAATTTAATCAAGAATTAATTCTTATCACAATTATATCAAAGTCCTACATGATGCATTCTGGGCTAAAAGAAAAATATAAAGTGAAATAAAATATAAACTAATCAAGGATAATATTGTTAAATAAATGAGTCAAGATATTGATTCTTGTAATTCAGTGGTAAGCCGAAACTCGTTTATCCACGCACCGTTTCACAAAAGCGGAACCATCGTCCCCATTAATTAACAATCTAACGGCCTATCCATGTGATTAAGAATTCTCTGGAATTATCACTGTTTTTGTTGAAGGGGAACTCAAATTCCAGTTTCATCAAAATCACAAGGTCCTTGATGTATTCTAATAAATATTTATCATATAGTATTACGAACGCAAACCAATTACATAAGAGAGTACAGGGTAGATATAACCGTCTTTTTAGTTATGGTTAGGACTCATGAACTTCCACAGTGGGACCTTAGTGGAATTCTCAGCTTCATTTTCACTTTCTTGCTGTTTCCTGCACTTAGAATTTGATTAGTAACTTCAAATAAATCAAATATCATGCAATTATGGGTTTTCAATAAAGTAACAGAAATTCAGAAACCTGTTTAAAATGCGTCGCTGTTCACATACGTCGTTTAAATGACGCCGCGCCTTCCAGACACCATTTAAGTTATAGAAATTGCTCTCTGTTCTAACTCCAATCCGAACTCTGCTTGCCTTAATGCATACCTCTCTTCCAATTCGGAAAGGGATTTCCAATTTCGCAAATCACTCTATAAAACCTTCCCTCCTTCATATCGAAGCATCACAACAAGCAATTAAGGGGGAAAGGTAGAGAATTCTCTTTGAGACTCAAGGGAAGGAGGTGAAGAACAAGAAGAAGTCAACAAAATCCAAAACAAGGAGGATGGATTCTACACAAGATTCTTCAAATAAGAGGATGAGAAAGGTGATTGAAAATCTTTCTGGGGTGAAAGATCATCTAGGTGGTCGAGATCCTAACTTACAAGTAAGCTAATATCTCCTTTAATCAATTCTTTCTATGCAACTTTCTACATGTTCTCCATATGATAGGACTATTCCAATTTTCATCTAGGGATATCCTTTCTTTCCCGGTCCAAGAAGATTTTCTTTACTTCTATGGGACCAAAAGCTAGTTAACAAGATCAATCTCTCCATGCAATCTTATATATCCAAGTGGCATATCTAAGGATTGATAATTCATGCCAAACATTACAAGAGCACAAGCATGGATTGGGCTGCAATGGGCGCTTTGATCGAACTATGGCATCCAGAAACTCATACTTTCCTTTTTGCCACGTTCGAAGCCACTATCCTCTTAAAAGAAGCGGAACTCTTATTGGGTCTTTCTAAGCTTAAGGTTAACAATGATGATCCTGATTTGAGTGAGATGATATTTATGAGGGAAAGAATCACGGGTCAACAATTATTGGAAAAGATTATGAAGAACCCAAAGGAAATTCAAGCCTGTCTCACAAAGATGAGAATCAATCTTACTAAATTAGCTGAACAGACTTTGAAGAGGATAGAAGATCTTAAGGATGAAGATACAAAGAACATGATGAAGGCATTCACCACGTGCTTAGCTGGAGCACTACTATTCCCTGCCCAAGACAATGTTATAGAAGATGATCAGATTAGTGCAATCAATGGGATTTTCGAAGGGAAGAAGATTAGCACAGCGGTTCTAGCCTACCTCTACAGTGGGCTCTCTGCATCTTCTACAGGTCAACCTCCTTATGGCAACATGCTCCTCTTAGCTGTGTGGGTAGAGTTCCACTTCAAGTTCAACCATAATGAAGAGAAAGTTCCAAGGATATCTCAGACATATCAGCGCAGTCCTATCTTTCATATTGTCAACATTGTGAAGTTTAACGACAACATGACCAATCGACCCAACCTCAAGACTTGAGCTGACTGGCACACTTACTTCAAGACTATGCCCATAACTAGATTTGAATCTACGCCACTCACTCTTATGGAAAAGGTAGTTCGGGTGCGCCGTGGTGCTGGCACAGAGCTCCGACTGATTGGGCGACTGAGTTCGTTCTCTATAATCCACATCGGTGTCATCCTCAGCTTGGCATGCCTCGCTATGAATTTCCAGAAATATCTTCCCTTTTCCCAATCAAGAAGTGGGCATTAGGTACTGATGAAGACTTCGAGGCGACTGAACTCATTGCAACTCTTTGGAACTTCGGATTCACCCGTTGCATGAAAACTCCTCATGAAGCCAATAAGGAACTGTAGAAATCTCATGTAAAGGAGCTCAAGAAAATTCAACCTTGAAATCTTTCTACCTTTATTCCCCAATTTGATGTATTTTGGTTTTATTTCAATAAAATAAATCGTTTTCTAATATAATAGCAATTCTTTAATGCTTTGCAATTTTTCTGTGATTTTTTCTTGAATGAAACTGCGATTTTTCCTCAAAATATACATTCTCGGGTTCAGTTAATTCAAATCGCGTCGACTCAGAGAGACACTTTTCAATCTTAATCAATTTTTGAATTTAAAAATCCATTCTCCAAAGAACCTTGAATCGCGTCCTCTCAGCAAGACGCCCTTTAAATTTTCTCTCTCCTATTTTCCAGAGATTTCCTGCAATTAATCCTCATAATGGCATCGTCCTTAAAAGACGCGAATAGTAATTCTTTCAAACTATCCGTGGTACGGCCCTAAGCAGAAGAGACGGTAAAATCCAAAAAGCGTCGCCCTAGGGGGACGCGTTTCACTTATTTCACAAATTCTTGTTACCGCCTCAGATTGTGCTCCATTGAAAGACGTCGCTGTCCCAAGACGCAATTTGAGCAATTCAAATAGGGGCTTGCGAGTCCGACCCCCTTTCTTCCTAATTCTCTCTTTCACTCTCTCTCTCTCTTCTCGCGCTCCTTCTCTGGAGACGGTGACTCTCCGGCGATTTTCCCTCCCTCCGGCCATTTTCTCCAGCTCCGACGACCGCCTACGACTTCGGCCACCTTCTCTGTTCCTCTTTCTTCTTCTCACGAGCTCTCTCACATTCTCTCTCGCCCTCTAGCTCTCATCCTCTCTCTCTAGCCCTCATGGAATTCGGCGGATCTAGCGGGGTCGGCGGGAAAGAACGTTGAGTCGTGACCGCCGAGGTGGTGGAAGTGGGCGAAGAAGAAGAAATGACGGCGGCACTCATGGAGGTGGCGGCCTTCATGGAGGCCGAGGAAGTTCCTCCTGAGGCTCCGACGGGCAAGGCTGAGGAGGCACCGACTGAGGGAGCCAGCCCTCGCTTGGTAAGCCTCGAAAACCCCTTCATAGCACTTAAATTACAATTTTGGGGGCAGAAAATGGGCCGGCCACAGGTTCTTAAAACCTGTGGTTAAAGGCGTCTAGGGACAGAGACGCCTTTTGAAACGCGTCCCTGTACCCGGATGAGATTTAAAACAGGTGATTAATTCCCCAAATTTATTTAAAAATTGATTATTAGTGTTCTAATGGTGATCCTGATTGAAAATTGCAGGGCACGATGAGGACTTGGATTTCTTGGGACCTAGTGGTGGCCGCCTACTGGGGTCTCCCGGACTTCCAAAAGGCAAGATTGGCAGAGATGGGGTTTAAGGAGATATTAGAGATAGAACCCTTTTGGATCGACTTGGTGTTGCTCCAGGTCCTTAGGGAGAGGTGGCACGCTGAGAGCAGCGCATTTCTAAAGCCCTGGGGACACATGGTCTCCAGTCTCGAGGATGTGTGTAGGATTACCAGCCTTTGGGTAGAAAGTCGGGCGGTGAGCGGGATCACATATCCCAACTACCATGGACTGGCTCAGGAGCTGCTGGGCCTGGAGTGCACAGGGTTGGAGGGCCGAGAGTCTCGGACCCTCCTCCGGACTGCAGTAGAGAGATCCTAGGGCTAGAGGAGCCCAGGCAGTAGGCAGACAAGTCTGGGGCCGAGTTAAGGTCCAGGCTAGTGAGGGCGGCTAGCGCAGTATTTTGCCAGGATCCTAGTGATAAGATAGCTATAGATAGAGATCTTAGGAGATTTTTAGTCTTTTTCTTTGGTAGGCTTCTCTTTGGGACGAAGGGGGACTACATCTACTGTCGCTTCCTGAGTCTTCTGATCGACTTAGACCATTTAGGTGAGTATGCCTGGGGTGCGGCCCTTCTGGCCCATCTCTTCACTGACCTCTTCGCCGTCACACTTGACCGAGAGACCATCATCAGCGGCTTCGCGCCGTTTCTTCAGGTACTGAGTTTATTTCGTATTTGTTCATTTCATTAAATGCTTATTATGCAATGCGTATGATCCAAACTACATGCTTTTTTATGCAGGTGTGGACATACTATTATTTCCCTTTGGGCCGAGCGCGGCCTTCTACATAGCCGGCAGCGGTTCCGCTTGCCCGGCGTTGGTGTCTGATGTGGACACGGCGCCACAGCATCACCAGTTGACGACCCTCCGCTGTCAATTTCTTGACTACCCAGAGTTGTTGGTAAAAATTCTTTTCTGTTTTATATTTGATTATTTATCTGATGTTAAACTGTTTAATTAATTAATTATTTTTTAAAGTGTTGCTAAATTATTATTTGTTTAATTGCATATTTGATCGATGATTTAGATAATTCGTTAATTAAATACAATGCAATTAACCTATATGAATGCAGGTTATCTGGCATCCATATCTGGGTATGGACTATACCAGGCAGCCATGGGTGGGCACGGGCGAGGCAGGTTCGGGCGCTAGGTGTGGCTGCATTGTATGAATGAAATAGCCCTCCTGCACCTGAGGCTGGCGATGCGGACACTGGGTCTGCATCAGGATTGGGTGGAGGAGGAGGTTCACGAGGGGATCGGGAGGTCGATGCGGGGGAAGCAGGCCCGTAAGGATTGGGGTGCCAAGTTCCCAGATCCGCGAGATGACTGGCACTGGTACGGGATCCTGGTAGAGTCGCAGGCGGTAAGCAGCGATGCTTACCTGCAGCGCTACCAGGCCCACTACGCGGCCCACCTCCATCTACTCCGACCTCTCGATGTGAGTATTATAATATGTATACTCGTGAATGCTTCTTTCATTTTATTAATTATCTTGCTTATATTTGTAAATGCATGTCATGTTATGGAAAATGCAGGATGCACGGGATGCCACCATCATCACACTCTGAGGCCACCTCCAAGACTCCGAGGCCCAGTTAGAGCGGATCCATAAAGAATTAGATGAGCTAGTAAGCGATATGCATGAATGACATAGATGTTATGAATGCTTCATTTTTATTATTAAATTTGTTTTGACACTTGTAGATTGACGGTGATCCCCCTTTTGTTATAGCGTGCCACTTAAACGCACGCGGCGACCCCTTAACCTTTCACTGTTGCTGGTCCTTCCTCTTCCTCGGCTGCCCATGAAGCCGTCATGGCTGACTTGCGGAGTTAGCTTGCTTTCACCATCCGCGGAGCCACTCAAAGTAAAGAAGATGCTACTGCTCGAGTAAATCTTCAACTTGTTTCTTTCATCTCAGCATTAATTTGTCTGCTTGATCATTTGGTTGACGATGTCTTCTGTTGCAGGTCAAAAAGCTCTGCGTTGCTCTTGGGGAGAGGGATGCAGAGCTGGCACAGGCCCGCAGTTCAGTGGCCCGCATTGCCGAGCTGGAGGAGCAGCTGGCCAGACTCTCCATGGGCGACCTTCCTCGGGAGCTTGCACGTCTCCAGGTTTGACTGGAGATCCTGATGGAGGAGAGGGACCGCGACCGGTCCCGATTGGAGAGTCTTCAGGGGCGGCTATCAGTGGCGGAGCACGAGCGCCAAAGCATCGAGGCTCGCTACCAGCGTACACGTCAGCGGGCGTTGACAAGCGAGTGCCTTCACCACCAGTATAGCAGTCTCTTCTGGTCAGGCAGGGCTGAGCATCATGGGGCCACCATCACCGCCAGCTCGAGGACCGGACGTCCAAGATGAGGCACAGAGCCAGCTGGATGAGGGTGCAGGGGAGAGCCAACTGTGAGGGCTGTCATGATGTACTTTCTTTCTCATTTTGAAGTCCTATGGATGGACTTTCACTCATGTATGAACTCTTTGTGATATATGAAAGTACTTTCTTCATACTTGAGTTGTTTTGGTATTATTCTCCACTGTCATTCCTTTTCCATTCCTGCACATGGCTTAAACAAACAAATTAAATATCTGTTCAGGCTTAGCCCCTTGCCCAATTAAGTAACCAGTTATTTGATCCTATCCTTGATAGAAAGGTCAAGGGGCGAAGCCTTTATTTAACGAAGGTGAATAAAGATAATTAAAAAGAAGTAAAATGCGACATACAAGCATGCAAATGCTCACTGAAAGTAAAAGGATGCAACACACATATGATGCGACAAGCAAATGCAAATAAAAATATTTTTGTTTCGCAATTGCATATTTAGAATATATCCAATTTTTTTGACCTTTTGCCATATCCAATTTTTTTGTTTTGCAATATTCAATTTTTTTTAGGGTTTTGAAATATTCAATTTTTTGGGGTTTTGAAAAATTCAATTTTTTTAGGTTTTGAAATATTCAAATTTTTTTTGGGTTTTGAAATATTTAATTTTTTTTGGGTTTTGAAATATTCAATTTTTTTAGGTTTCGAAATAAGACATTAACTGAATAAACTAAGGATCAACATGGAACTTGGATCAAAAGAGCGTATTCATTCGTCAACTTAATTTCCACATTATTCTCTAATGACCTAATCCAGACTTATTGTGCTTGAATTGTGTTTGTAATCGTGATCCCATTCGATGGTCCGACCCTCAGTCAACCTTGGCCATTCCTCAAGTTTGGAGCACGCCTCTTTAGAATGGAGGGAAGAATTAGTTTAGAAAGTCCAAGAGAAGGTTCCGGAGATCCAGAAAGATGTCCTTTCTTTACCCTATTATCCATTGGGGTTCGGTCATTTTTATTTTTGCGGGGTATTTAACGACCTTGCGCTCCCTTTTCATTTGATTTTGTGGTCTTTTGTGGTAACATTTGCAATATTGAACGGCCTTTTGATTTGGTTTGACTTTTGCCTTTGCTTTGTCTTTTGCCTTTGTGGTGCAGATCTTCCCCCCCTCCCCCCCTTTTTTTTTTATGACGACCTCCTACTAGGATGGCGGGTATTTACAGTAGTCTATTCTAAGCCTCGTTCCGTCATCGCAGGCCAGAAGTAAAAACAGAAGTTTTGTTTTGAAAGGAATAAGTTGTACTTTTCCACCTTTAGTCAAGCTTCCGGTGTTCCTCGAGCTTCACATCTCTTTTTATTCACGAATCAAACGTGTTTGTGTGCAATAATACGTTTGGATTAAATTACCAAAGATTAATATGGGAATTTGAGTTTTTGAATTTTTCAACTCCACTGATCCTTGTACCATGCTAATCGTTACATTAAGGGTACTACTTCTTAAGATACATACCGTTCCAAGGGTGAGTTAACTCCTGCCCTTCCGCATTGACTAAGCGATAAGCGTTACTAGGAAAAGCATGCGATATAACATACGGTCCTTCCCAGTTGGGTTGGAGCTTAGAACGCGGGCCACCAAGTTTTACAAAGATTCTTTTCACAACCATCTTACCAACTTTAAACTTTCGTTCAATGACCTTCTTTTGGTAAAAACGTGCTAATATGTTTTGATATACTCTTGCATGATTGGCGGCTGACCATCTTTTCTCATCTAAGAGTTCCAACTGAGTAAGGAATGCAGAGCGATGCTCGTCAATGGAAAATTCCTTGCTCAATTGTACTCTTGATGATGCGATGATGACTTTGTATAGAACTACCGCCTCCATTCCAAATGTTAAGAAATTAGGAGTTTGCCCAGTAGGAGTGCGGATTGAAGTTCGGTATGCCCATAGAGCCTCAATTAATTTTTCGGGCCAGTTCAAGAATTTATTAGACTTACACGTTTTCTTGATAATTTTTATCAGAGTCTTATTGGATGCTTCTGCTTGGCCATTGCCTTGCGGATAATAAGGAGATGAATGATGCAATGGAATTTTATATCTGTTGCAGAGGTCTTTCAGCTCTTGTGATATGAACTGCGGTCCATTGTCGGTGACGATGGTGCTTGGAATCCCAAATCTGGTGATGATGTTCCTCATGATGAACTTGCAAACCGTTGATGCTTTGATCTCCGTATATGCTTCGGCTTCTGCCCACTTGGTGAAATATTTTGTTGCCGTGAGGATGAAAGATTTTTGCTTGGCGGCAGAATTAGGATTACAAAGGGGTCCAATGATGTCGAATGCCCACATGGAGAAAGGCCATGGGGATGAAACAGGATGGAGTGAAGATGCGGGGGAATGGATCTTATTGGCGTGAAGCTAACACTTAGCACACCTACGGACATATCCTACACAATCTTCTTCCATGGTTGGCCAATAATATCCTTGTCTAAGGATTTTCTTTGATAGCATTTGTCCGTTAACATGGCCACCACAAACTCCAGCATAAGTCCCTTCCAAAATAGTCCAAAGGTCATCTTCATTCAAACATCTTAAGAGAACACCATCAAATCTACGTTTTTTATAAAGTTCCTCCAACTAGGGTGTATCTCTGAGCAACTCTCCTGATAGCCCTTTTCTCCTCAGTAGTGGCCTCTTCAGGGTATGACTATCTTTACAGTACTTGGCAATCTCATAATACCATGGTTTATCCTCGTCTTCCATTTCTTGTTGCCAGTGTAGCAGCATAATTTCTCTCTTTTCCACAATATCCCTATCTCTAACCTTCTTCAGTAGCTTCTCTTTAACCTTAAGGAAGGAGGGCTCTTTTACGGCAGGAGAAAAATGCCTATGGACGATAATCGACTCAGATTGCCTATTGATCGGGAAATTTAAAGAAGATGCGAGAGAAGCTAAAGCGTCAGCTAAAATGTTCTGATTCTGAGGAACATGGACAAAGATCGGTTTGGTGAAAAGCTTGTGTAATGACCCGCCATCCTATGACCGGAGACCCGGTCACTAAATGGATGTCGGCCCATTAACTGCGGGTTCACACCCGGATCTCACATAACACATCTGGAGGAGTAAGTGCTAAACAAGGCTAAATATAACAATCACATGGACTACAGAGGTAAGCAAGTGCGCAGGAAGGAAAATAACAATGTCCGTATACAGTCCAACAATAGTTACATGTCCAACAAATTAAATAAGTACAGGCAGAAGGAAAGTACAACAACATCGGGGCATACCCCGGAACTAAGACAGCTGCTGGTCCGTACACCAAGAAGACACCACGCTTCCGCTTGCCACGAGGTCCACACCTGAAACCGCAGGGAGTGAGCCACACCAGAACTGGGCTCAGTAGGGATCATCTGATCCCCTGCCTCCCACTCACACACCCACAAGTGCAACAACAGGAATATATGGCAATTAAGTAAAGCAGTAAACATAGCACCCAAATCTGATATGAAACGCACGATAAGCAGTGTAGCAAGAACTATTCGAAGCAACCCGAAGAACCCAACACAGAGTCACGTCTCATAGCCAAAGTCCACGAAGCGACTGAACCACACTGTCGACCGAAGTCAAACGTCGCCTCCCAACACTACTACGACTGCTCACGCCTGTCCACCCCTACAGTGTTCCGGGGCACTGTAGGGTGAGGCAGTGAGTCAAAATAGGACTAGCTGGAACCAGTGTACCGCCACTGCCATCTACGTGTGCACACAAGCAGTCTAGACTACTGTCCTACCGTCCGGATTGCCTCCACGCTAGGCCTCAGCGCTTCAGGAGGGCCCTGGGGACCGGCGAACCCCCGTCAAGCCGAAGCTACAGGAACTACCCACAACCCTAACCTCCCGGGCTACGTCAGGCCAAAGGGCTAAAGGTACCACTCGTAACCTTGATCAAAGGTCACATCAGGCCCAGTGGCTACAGGGGTAAAACAACTCCAACAGTACCACGACCAGCTCCACAGCAAGAAACGCGCTGGAAGCTGCCACGACAAACAGGGAAACCCCGACCCGCTGAGGTCAAGCAACAACCCCTCGGATAGCTCACCAGCTACTCCGACCCGACAGGCTCAAGGTGGTTCTGCTCCCCTCAGCCATAGGTAAAACACAACATGTACCCCTCCTCCCACCGGTACGGCACAATGCCTCACAGACACCATGGCCCTTTCCCCACCGGCCCATGGTGACAAACGTAAACCACAGTTAATCCAATCCACAATCGCATAAACACATACGCACATGTAACATGATGTAGTTCCATTCACGCAGAAGTCCTCAGTCTCAGTGTACAACGTAAAGCATGCATTTGAGTCATCCCACAGTGACACATGATAAAACCAGGATTACACAGTTCTGTCTTGACGCGTCGACCGAGGTCGACGCCATTCAAGCCCCTCAGACAGGTTCATTAAAAGCTAGATTATTCCTTGAAACGTGTCGTCATAGGGAGTCGCCTATTTAAAACGCGTCCAGGTCCACAGACGCCATTCACATCAAAATTCCGGATTTACAGACCCTCACTCGGGGTGATTTCCTGCCTAAATGGCGTCATGATGGCCCGACGTCCTTCCGAAAGGCGTCGTCCATCCATGACGTCATTTAGCACCAGAACCCTTACTCTTAAAACCTCGAACAGGGAGGTTTCTGCCATAAAAGGCGTCGTACTGCCCTGACGCCCTTCTGAAAGGCGTCGACCAGGCACGACGCCGTTTAGCGCCAGAAATCTGGTTCCCTGGTTCAATCCGAGGGTTCTCCCTTAACCCCAAATGCCCCGAAAAATCCCCAAAACAGAAGGGGAAGGAAGAGGAATTCAACCACCACAAGCATGCTACAAATCCACGTTCACGAGCACGGCCATACCCACAAGAACACCCCCTAAACATGCTCAATCTAGCCAAAAACACATCATATCACGCCTAGGAAACCACGAGCAACACATGCAAGGTTCGTCCCCCTACCGGTTCTTGAACTCCACCAAGCTCCGGGCCGCCGACCCGCCGCACCGCAGACCGCCGCCGGTACCCTCGAGGACGCCGCCACTCCGCCGGGACGTCGGCCACCGTCCGGAGAATGGAACGCCGCGAAGGAAGTGGTGGAGGTAGAGGTGAGAGGTAAGGAGGTGTTGGAGTGGTGGAAGAGGAAGAAGATGAAGGGAAGGGGAAAGGAGAGTCGGAGAGGGCGGAGAGGGCAAGGAGAGAGAGAGTGAAGGCAAGAATGAGGGAAAGAAGGGGAGGCTCGCGGGGTCAATCTGAATCCAGCTAAAATGCGTCGATCGAGGCAGACGCCTATCAGTCTGACAGGACGGGCCGTACTGACAGTGGTCTGAAACGCGTCACTCTCCACGGACGCCGTTCAGACGACAGGACAGGCCGTACTGACAACGCTCTGGCACCGTACCCTGACATCGCAGAGGTCACAGTTTGAATCGCGTCGGCCAACCTGGACGCCGTTCAGACGATGTGACCGGGGCCGTACTCTCGCGGCCCGAAACCCGCCCGCGTGGCGCACACGTGGCACAACAACCAGTAGACGTAAATGGCGTCCACAGAACCTGACGCCTTTTGAAAGGCGTTGAGCAGTGCTGACGCCATTCAGTCAAAATCTCAAGACCCCACAGGGTCCAAACCAGGGGATTCGGCCCGAACCCGACCAGAAAACAGAACCCGAAACCTCAGTCCTTACATTCTCCCCTCCTTAAAAGAATTTCGTCCACGAAATTGCAACCGCTCAATGCTCAACTCGGCTAACCATCACACGCCGACACACACCAATAACAACAATCATTCTCACCAATCACCCGCACAGGGTTCCAACACATTCACGTCAAGCTAACTAAGATTCTCAATTCTGACAAAAACTGATAGATTAAAATAACCACACACTAGCAAGGCGCATAATGCACGAGAAACGATTCTCCACTAAGCCCAAGTACATACAAGTGCCACAAGAGTTCACAACCACCTCTGAAAAAGACAAGACGAAAGTGCTCCTCTAGCCTGATATCTCGAATCCCCACCAAGAGATGTAATACCACTCAACGTCCCGGCTCCTACTGACCACTCGGTTCCTGATCTGCCTTACTCTTCTGGGGGCAATTTCTCAGAAAATGCCCCTTCTTACCACAACCAAAACAGCCACTAGAGACCAATGGGCATGTCCGACTGCCATGATACCACCACAATGGGAACAATGACCTACCACATCCTGCCTCGCTCCCTACCGCCTGCTAGCCATAGACTGCATCTGATGAATCGGACCGTCGCTGCCCTCACCACGAGGCATCTCTTGGGACCTGAACCCGAAGGAACTCGGACCGCCTGACGAAAAGATCGTTGATCTGCTCCTGCCTTGCTGCTTCCCTCGTGCCGAACGCTCCAATTCTCTCGCCATCTACTGGAATTGAATCTCCACCTCTGTCGCGCATCGTGCTGCTGACGCCAGATCTCTACAATGCTGAGGTGCCACCATTGACCCCAGATCAAACCGAAGTCCGCCCACGAATCTCTCTGTTCTAAATTCCTCGTGCTCAGATATATGTGGTACGAATCTTCCAAGAGCCACAAACTTCGCTTGGTATTCTAAAACCGACATATCATCCTGTACCAATTCCATAAACTCCATTTCCTTCGTCTTCTGAACGTGCCTTGGAAAGTACTGTCCACTGAATTCTTTCACAAATATCTCCCAAGGGATCTCTCTCCAGGACCTATCTGCAAACATCATTCCCCTGGTAGCGACCCACCACTCATATGCATTGTCCTTCAATAAGTCGCCAACAAAGTCTTGTCATTCTCGGCACATTCAAGAACATCAAATGCCTTCTCCATTTCCTTAATCCAAAGGGGCTGCCTCGTCCGGGACTGGCCGTCCTGTGAAAGAAGGGGTCTTCAACTTCAAGAACCGCTCCAATATCGTAGACTGACCGTCTCGGGAATTGGATCCCTCACTCCCAACTCCTTGCCGGTATCTAGATGTTGCCCCAATCATAGCTTCCCTGAAACCATCCACATTATGTCCTTCTGCCCTCGAACAACCATCAACTGCCCTCGAACTACGAGCCAACGGAACTCTCCTCTTTGGTGCCATCGCTGCCCCACAACACGCAAATCGAACCAAAACACGTCAAAACCTATCAATCTATACCAGCAGCCATCGCTTGTACAGACTCGTACTTATTGTTGGACTATAATATCTAACCTAGTTTATCACATACTCGACCAGACTGAGCTCTGATACCATCTGTAACGACCCGCCATCCTATGACCGGAGACCCGGTCACTAAATGGATGTCGGCCCATTAACTGCGGGTTCACACCCGGATCTCACACAACACATCTGGAGGAGTAAGTGCTAAACAAGGCTAAATATAACAATCACATGGACTACAGAGGTAAGCAAGTGCGCAGGAAGGAAAATAACAATGTCCGTATACAGTCCAACAATAGTTACATGTCCAACAAATTAAATAAGTACAGGCAGAAGGAAAGTACAACAACATCGGGGCATACCCCGGAACTAAGACAGCTGCTGGCCCGTACACAAAGAAGACACCACGCTTCCACTTGCCACGAGGTCCACACCTGAAACCGCAGGGAGTGAGCCACACCAGAACTGGGCTCAGTAGGGATCATCCGATCCCCTGCCTCCCACTCACACACCCACAAGTGCAACAACAGGAATATATGGCAATTAAGTAAAGCAGTAAACATAGCACCCAAATCTGATATGAAACGTACGATAAGCAGTGTAGCAAGAACTATTCTAAGCAACCCGAAGAACCCAACACAGAGTCACGTCTCATAGCCAAAGTCCACGAAGCGACTGAACCACACTGTCGACCGAAGTCAAACGTCACCTCCCAACACTACCACCACTGCTCACGCCTGTCCACCCCTACAGTGTTCCGGGGCACTGTAGGGTGAGGCAGTGAGTCAAACTAGGACTAGCTGGAACCAGTGTACCGCCACTGCCAGCTACGTGTGCACACAAGCGATCTAGACTACTGTCCTACCGTCCGGATTGCCTCCACGCTAGGCCTCAGCGCTTCAGGAGGGCCCTAGGGACCGGCGAACCCCCGTCAAGCCGAAGCTACAGGAACTACCCACAACCCCAACCTCCCGGGCTGCGTCAGGCCAAAGGGCTAAGGGTACCACTCGTAACCTTGATCAAAGGTCACATCAGGCCCAGTGGCTACAGGGGTAAAACAACTCCAACAGTACCACGACCAGCTCCACAGCAAGAAACGCACCAGAAGCTGCCACGACAAACAGGGAAACCCCGACCCGCTGAGGTCAAGCAACAACCCCTCGGTTAGCGCACCAGCTACTCCGGCCCGACGGGCTCAAGGTGGTTCTGCTCCCCTCAGCCAAAGGTAAAACACAACATGTACCCCTCCTCCCACCGGTACGGCACAATGCCTCACAGACACCATGGCCCTTTCCCCACCGGCCCATGGTGACAAACGTAAACCACAGTTAATCCAATCCACAATCGCATAAACACATACGCACATGTAACATGATGTAGTTCCATTCACGCAGAAGTCCTCAGTCTTAGTGTACAACGTAAAGCATGCATTTGAGTCATCCCACAGTGACACATGATAAAACCAGGATTACACAGTTCTGTCTTGAATCGCGTCGACCGAGGTCGACGCCATTCAAGCCCCTCAGACAGGTTCATTAAAAGCTAGATTATTCCTTGAAACGCGTCGTCATAGGGAGTCGCCTATTTAAAACGCGTCCAGGTCCACAGACGCCATTCACATCGAAATTCCGGATTTACAGACCCTCACTCGGGGTGATTTCCTGCCTAAATGGCGTCATGATGGCCCGACGTCCTTCCGAAAGGCGTCGTCCATCCATGACGTCGGAGGCGGGGATCGGATGATCCCTACTGAGTCCAATTTTGGTGTAGCTCACTCCCTGCAGTTTCCGGTGTGGGCTTATCGGTGAGTGTTGGCGTGTGTTCTCCTTGGTGTGCGGGCCAGCAGCTTTCTCAGTTATGGGATATGTCCCGATGTTGTTGTACTTTTCTTCTGCATGTACTTATTTAATTCCTTGGACCTTGTAATTATTGTTGGACTGTGTACGGACATCATTATTTTACTTCTTGCGTACTTGTACTTTCTTTGAGGTCTGTGAGATTGTTATATTTAGCCTTGTTTAACACTTACTTCTCCAGACGTGTCGTTTGAGATTTGGGTGTGAACCCGTAGATAATGATCCGATACCCATATAGTAATCGGGTCTCCGATTATAGGGTGGCGGGTCGTTACATGAACTCTTTGATAAGATGAAAGTGCCTCAGAACATCTTTCGATTTCTGATGAGACCGCGGCTGTTTCACTTGTGCAATAGTCCCATTGTTGTCACACAACAGCAGAACAAGATCAAAGATGCAGGGAACTATGCCAAAGTCGGTGATGAACTTTTTCAACTACACAAATTCCATGGCGGCTTCAGCTGCAGCGATGTACTCAGCTTCAGTCGTCGAATCTGTAGTGGTTTCTTGCTTGGAACTCTTCCAGCACACTGCGCCTCGGTTTAGAGTAATCACAAACCCAAATATAGATTTGCTATCATCTAGATCCGACTAAAAGCTCGAGTCAGTAAAACCTCGTAGTTTCAAGTCACCTCCTCCATAGACAAGAACCATATCCTTAGTTCTTCTTAAGTACTTATAGATACATTTCACTGCCTTCTAATGCTCTTCGTCTGGATCAGCCCAAAATATACTCCTAACACTTAGAGCATATGCTACATCAGGCCGTGTACATAGCATGACATACATGATAGATCCTATGGCAGAGGCATAGGATATTCTATCCATGAATGTCCTCTCATCAAGAGTCTTAGGAGACTGCACCTTTGAGAGATAAATTCGATGTCTCATCGGTATGAGACTTCTCTTGGAATTTTCCATGCCAAACTTTTTTGACTATGGTATCTATGTACGTGGATTGGGTCATTCCAAGCATCCTATTTGATCTATCTCTATAGATCTGTATTCCCAATACGTAGGATGCTTCTCCCAAATCCTTCACGAAGAAGTTTTTCGACAGCCAGATCTTTACTGATGACATCATAGCTGTATCATTCCCAATGAGTAGTATGTCGTCTACGTAAAGAACTAAGAAGGTGACTGTGCTCCCACTGGTCTTCTTGTATACACAAAGCTCATCTTCATTCTTAATGAAGTCATAAGAATTGACAGCTTTGTCAAATCTTATGTTCCAACTCTGAGAAGCTTGCTTCAGTCCATAAATGGACCTCTGAAGCTTACACACTTTGTCTGGAGATTTCTTGGATGTGAAACCTTTTGATTATATCATATACACCTGTTCCTCAAGGTTACCATTGAAGAAGACAGTCTTCACATCCATCTGCTAGATTTCGTAATCGAAATGTCCAGCTATAGCGAGTGGAACTCTGATCGACTTTATTATGACAACTGGTGGGAAGGTTTCGTCATAGTCAATTCCTTGCTTTTGACGATATCCCTTTGCCACCAACCTTGTCTGATAAGTGTCGATCCATCCATCTGCGCCGATCTTTTTCTTAAATATCAACTTGCATCCAATGGGTACAAAACCCTCGGGCAAGTCCTCCAAATTCTAAACTTGGTTGGTGTACATAGACTAGATTTTTGAGTTCGTGGCTTCTCACCATTTCCTGGCATCTGGGCCTTTTATGGCCTCTTGGTAGGTTTTAGGGTCATCATCCTCATTATATTCTACTTTAGACTTTCCTTCATCGATATGTCTCACATATCGTTCAGGTAGTTTAGGTATCCTACCAGATCTGCGAGGCTCATCTGTGTATACCTGAACAGATTCAAGAACTGATATCTCATTTGATGATAATGCAGCTGTTTAGGGATTTGGAACTTATTCCAGTACTATTTTACTCCCACTGTTCTCTTGGAGAAGGTATTCCTCTTCTAGGAAGACAGCTTTCCTGGCGACAAACACCTTTTGCTCACCAGGATGGTAAAGGTAGTATCCAAAGGTTTCCTTTGGATATCCCACAAACCTTACTTTATCAGTTCGTGATTCTAGCTTGTCTTTATATGAGCAGAAAAATCCCATTCTTTAATATATTTAAATTCTGGTTTCCTGTCTTTTCATATCTCATATGGAGTAGAGGTCACAGACTTGCTGGGTACTCTGTTTAGTAGGTATGTTGTTGACTCTAGAGCGTACCCTAGAGGGACACTAGTAAATCTGAAAAGCTCATCATGGAGTGCACCATGTCCAACAAGCTGCGATTCCTCCTTTCAGATACACCATTCATCTGTGGTGTATATAGAGGGGTTAGCTGAGAAAGGGTACCATTTTCCTTTAATAATTGTGTGAAATTAGTACTCAAGTATTCTCCTCTCCGATCTGATCCAAGAGTTTTAACACTCTTTATTGTCTGCTTCTCTACCTCATTCTTGAACTCTTTGAACTTCTTAAACGCTTCCGACTTGTACTTTATTAAGTACACATAGATGAATCTTGAGAAATCGTTAGTGAACGTGATGAAATATGAAAAGCTACCCTTGGCTTGGGTGGACATTGGACCACATACATCTAAATGTATTAGTTCCAGAATGTCGTTGGCATGTTCACCATGTCTAGTAAATGAAGATTTTGCCATCTTTCCCATAAGACAGGACTTAAATGTTGCGAACGACTCATAATCGAATATAGTTAAATAACCATGTTTGTGCAACTTTTACAGCCTGCTTTGACCAGTGTGTCCAAGTCTACAATGCCACATGTAGGCTTGGTTCACACAATTCTTGCTCTTCTTAAGAGCATTATCAATATGAAGATTGTAATAAGAAACATCTAAAAGATATAGACCGTTGACTAAAGGTGCCAAAGCTATTGATTTATATTACCATAATAAATCGAACAACTTTTGTTCTCAATAGTCAACCTATATCCTATCTTGTCTAAACAATATATTGATATGATGTTCTTTATTATATTAGGAATATGATAACAATCTTCCAATGATAAGTCATCTCCTAATAAAAGCCTGAGGTTTGTTGTCCCTATAGCAATCGCCACAACTTTTGCACCATTTCTTAGCCTCAGTTCCACCTCGCCTTTTCTCAGCTTGCGGTTATTTATCAAGATCTGCATATCATGGCAGATATGAGAAGCACATCCGGTATCTAATACCCAAGATGTGGAATATCTATCTGACAAGTAGATATCTATCATATAGATATCAAAAGTTTCTGATAGCTTTACTTTTCCATGAGCTTTATCGTTAAGGAACTCCTTACAGTTCCTCTTCTAGGGACTATTCTGCTTACAGTAGAAGCAATCACCCTTTAATACTCCTTTGTCTTTATCCTTCAACCTTTTATCATACGAGATCATCTCTGCTTCTGAAGCATCTAATGCCAGTTCAGTAAGAGGATCAGCTCCAAGGACACAAGCAATGTGGTCAAATCTAAAGACACTCTTCAGGTTTCTGAGCCAATCTGAATAGTTTAGGCTAGTCAAAAAATTGGCACTAAGTATGCCACGGAGTGGGTTATTCGACAATATATTTTCCTACAGGAGATAAGTAATCTATTTAGCAGATTTTCAATTATTAAATTTAAAATATGATATGGACTTTTAATCAAGTTTTAACTCCCACTAATTTTCGACAAATTGTATAACCCTCAGCTATATAGAACGGGAGAAGCCGACAGTCTCCTAGTGGGGATCAGAATCTCAATGACTTGTAGTACATCCTTGTGGATAGCACAGGAAAGCTGTAAAATAATCAAAGAGCACCCATCTCATGGGACTTGCAACTCCTTGCAATATTCGATCATAGCTTCGCTCCCCAAAGATTTAATGGCCTTGTGGATAGCACAACAATCCATTAATTCTGGTCTAAGCTAACCAACGTTACGAGACGAGCATAAATTCGCAAGCAGCCCTTGTAGATAGCACAATAAAGCTACATGGCTCCTCTACCCCGATCAAATAGGCATCTAATGCCATAGTCACAGTCTCTCCTCACAATTAGACAGGCCTTGTGGATAGCACAACAAACTTGCCTAAGGTAATTTAAATCCTATGACTATAACGATGGACAACCACGCAGTAAGTTCTTGACTACTTACGTTACGGCTTAGAATTTAGACGAGAGTATTTAGATAACTTTTATCTTAGTCTCTCCTAGGTGATAGTATATAAATATATCGTATATATTTACTAAATACTATACCTGCTTTAATTCATAATCAAAATAAATCAATACATCTCATACATGTCATAAGTAGTTATGAATAGCAAAGTGGGTTTGATTAGAGCTAACAATCAAACACACACAAAATCTAACATAATTATTATATTAGACTATACTGTAAACACATAGGCAAAGGATTTGTATCCTTTCGCCTTCCTAGTTACAGTTGTGGATCATCCTCGTTCCCTCCCCCGTTGCCTCGATCAGATTAGAATTAATTCTAGAATTATATGTAAAATAGAAGAAGGCCTTATGGCGAGTACAAGAGAGAGGGAAGTAGAAGTACATCGGAGTATGAGAGAGAAAGAGGTACGCAGACTTTTATTTATTAACAATTAATAAATATACAAACATATATCATTCATCATATGAATAATTTAAATAATGCATATCCATGACCACGGTGTGTTCTAACCAATCCACACATGATAAGCTCATCACATAGCTAAAATAAAAGAGTTTCAAAATTAAACAATTTTGACTTTCAAAAAGCTAGGTTTCAATCAAAATTAGCATTTGAATTTTAAAAACTCTTTAATTAATTTAATCATGCAATTAAATAAAATTTAAAAGCATAAAACACATATCACAGGTGCACACACTCTAAATTAAAAATTTCAGAATATTCCATGCTAATTAGAACATTTCTAATAATAAAACAATCTAACATTTAGATTAATCAAATTAATAATCTAACAATTAGACTATTAATAATTAATAACTTCTCTAACTCTTTAGATTAGTCTATTAAAGTTAATTACTAATTTAAAACTTAAATTGATAATCAACTCTAATCAATTATTACCTACTAACCTAATACTTAGATTAGTCAATTAATGCTAATTATTAATTTAACTCTTAAACCAATAATTAACACAAATTAATTAATAACTTCTAATCTAACCCTTAGATTAGTTATTTTAAAATTAATCATTAACTTAACACTAAAATTAACAATTAACTCTAATTAACAAAAAGTGCTAATCTAACTCTTAGATTTGTTAATTAATGTTAATTACTAATTTAACTCTTAAAGTAATAATTAAGATCAATTAATCAATAATTACTAATTTAACACTTAAATTAGTCAATAAAATTAATTATTAATTTAACACTTAAATTAATAACTAACTCTAATTAATTAACAATTAGATACTTTAATAATTAATAATCTAACAGTTAGACTAATAATTATTAAAAACTAATCTAACTTTTAAATTAGCTAAATTAAGATTAATTATTAACTAAACATTTAAATTAATAATTAACCCTTAATTAATTAACAACTAATTTTTAATTAAAATGATTCAAAATCATAAATTTCCAATTTAAAATAAATTGATTAACAATTTAAATATTCAAAACAGATTTTGAATTTTAAAATTGAAATCTAATTTTAATTTTAATTGGGCCATTGGGAATCAATTGGAGTTTATGGGTTTTTAAAAAGAAAAAAGGGTTTATTGGGTTCAGCTGGTCTTTTCTTCCCCAAACCGAAGCCCCCCCTTTACAAACTTGAAAACCTAACCATTTGCAGGTTCGGCTAGCGGTGCGGAAGAGCAGTAGGGGCGTCGGCAACCCGGCCCCCAGTGGCACCGGCCCCGCCGGCGATGCCCCCGGCTCCGGCGACGCCCCTAGCGCCGATGGGCTCGCCGGAGAGGCCCTTCACTTGCTGCCCGAGCCCCTCATACACCCCAAAAAACTATTTTTTTCTTGTTTTTAAATCCGTGGGAACAAAGAAGAGTTCCTCTTCAATCCGACCACCTCCAGTAGGTTTTTCGGCGACGGCCTCGTAGCCCGGTGGTGCCCGGCGACCCCTTGGACGATCCGGGGGCCAGCCTCACCTCCCCAATGCTTGGGGATGTCCGTTTGAAGCCAAAACGGCCGCCGTTCTTCGTCAAACGAAGAACACGAAAAGCTCCAAATAAAATTTCGAAAATTGCAGAATATTAATCCAATTAAATTGTGTTCATCGCATAAAGACAGATCCAACAGTTAAGAGAACAATAGCATGGAATAAATTCATGGAAATATCAAATCGAAGACCGAAATGGACCGAGAAACAGTGAAACCTGGCACTTATACCACTGTTGGGTTCTTGGGTTTCTTCGGATTGCTAACGCAGTGGAAAAT